>JAWUZG010000998.1:0-2400000 GCA_036785705.1 Acanthornis magna
GGCCAAGTGAAACAAAGGTTCTGACCAAATTTGCCCCGCCCTGATGCCACAAGAAGCCCGGAGATGGGCTGGGGGCAGGCAAAGGGGCTGGCTCAGCCTTGATTTTTTCCCCTGTGTGCCACGAGAGAGCACAAAATGCACCTGCATGCTGTGTGCGGAGGGGGCTGTCCTGGAGCAGAGCCATGAGCCCCTGGCCAGCCACGGGTATGGGCTCGGGGTACTGCCAGCACCTCTGCAAGGCAGGAGAGACGAGCCCACCTGGAGCAGGTTGCTGCTAGCACCAATGATCCCGTGGGCTGCCACAAGGCTCTCCCGGCTTGTCAAAGGCGCCCCAGTGTCCCTCTGTTGCCTTTTTCAGCCTAGAAGTGAAAGTTGAGATCATTGGAGTCGAGGAGGTCCTGGAAAAGTGGATCTTTCTTGGAGCTCTAGGGGCAATTGTGGAAGAACAGCCCACCCCACAGGGCTGAAGACAGTTGTCTAGGCTTTAGGAATCAGCATCATTGACACCAAGCACCAGTTCAGAGGATGACTGGTGATGCAATTCCCCCCAGGTCAAGCCCCTTCCTTCTCTGCAGCCCCCCACCCTTGGTACTGATTGGACTGGTTGATGAAAATGTAGTTGGAAGATTTTGTTGCCAGGAAGGTCCAAGACAGGAGAGGGGCCTTGTGCCCCCTGGGGCTGGGAGCTCTGCAATGGCTTTGGTCTCTAGCTGGCAAAAAGGGTAGGCAAAAGGACTGGCCAGGTTACAAGTAGAGAGAAGAAAAAAGGCAAAAATCACTCCGGCATCCCTCTGGCCCCCCTTTGTTTTAGAGACTAACTAAAGGCTCCACCTTGCCTAGTCCCTACTCTGTACTTAAGCCACGGCATCGCGTCATACGGCTGGCCACGATGCAAAGACTCCCTAGAGACAGCAGTAGTAGGAGCAGCTTGGTTTTTTTTCTTTCCCAGGCCTAGTTTGGTAACTGTGAAGTAGGCCTATTCAAGGTTTGGTGAGCTTCTGGAAAGCTGCTTGATGTAGGATTTGAGTTGGCTTCCAAACTGGAACTAAATCCTTCTTCATTGTTTTCACTTGGATTTCCATAAGAACAACAACTGGTGTTAGTAATGGTAAGGCTAGTAGGAAATGAAGAGCCCTTTTCTTTGGTCAAACTAGATGAGACAAATCATAGACTTGTTGTAAGGCCGAAATGGTGTGTGAAATTGGCTTTTCAAGACGTTCGATCATCCTTCATGTGATCAAACGTTCTGTTTGGAATGACAGCCTCGAGAGTATGGGCTTCATCTTTCACTGAGAGGGCCAAACTTACCAGACCTCACGGTTCCCTATTGGATCCCGTTTGGACAAGTGGTTCTTGGGAAGAGCCTTTGGATCCATTCTGGATGAAAGTTCCGCGCGGACTTGGGGGCTAAATCTGAGTTGGGGTTACCAGCTGTGCAGATGACAGGCACGGATAAGGAAGCATTGAAATGGCCCCATCTCGATTTGTATCCGCTTTTGTCTTCTAGCTGTTTCAGAAGCAGAGGTGTTCTTCACTCTGGAGCAGTGAATTGCGGGTCCTCTGGCCGTAACCTCGCCTTCAGTGAGGGTCATCGGGACTTGGAACAGTGCTCTGGACTTGGTTGGTAAAGTGCCTGTTTTTCCATGGAGCACAGGATCAGTCTGCAGGCAGGAAGAGGTGGCAGGTGCGTGTGGAGAACGTGACGAATGTGCAGAGTTTCGGCAAAGTGGAACTTCCAAGCTCTTCGATACCTTGGCAAGGTAAGCTACTTTCTCATCTCGCCGTTTTTCTTGCCCTAGACTTCACTTGCTATGGCCTGCCACGCAATATTTCCTAAATATTTCCTCCTGTTGTCTCTCTCCGCCTGGGTTGTACGCGGACTCTCTGGAAGGCTTGAGGCAAGGCCTGAACCTATGTCTTGGATGGTTTTGACCACTTGGAGTCCTCTGTGTTTTGAGGCTTCCATTGACACATTCAGCCTTAGCACCTTCCTTTCTTTCTCTCTTTCTCTCTTTCTTTCTCACTTTCTTTCTTTCTCTCTCTTTCTCTCTCTTTATTCTTTCATTCTTTTCCTCTTTCTTTCTTTATCTCTCTCTCTATCTTTCTCTCCTTTATTCTCTCTTTCTCTCTTTCTTACTCTCATTCTCTTTCTCTCTTTCTTTCTTACTCTCATTCTCTTTCTCTCTTTCTTTCAATCTTTATCGCTCTCTTTATCTCTCTTTATCTTTCTCTCCTTCTTTCTTTCCCTCTTTCTCTCTCTCTTTCGTTCCTTCTTTCTCTTATTCCCTTTCTTTCTTTCTTCTTAATGCCTCTCTTTCTCCCGATCTTTCTCTCTATCTATCTCTACTTCTTTCTCTCTATCCTTCTCTGCTTCTTTCTCTTTCTTTTCTTTTTCTTTTTCTTTTTCTTTTTCTTTTTCTTTTTCTTTTTCTTTTTCTTTTCTTTTTCTTTTTCTTTTTCTTTTTTTTCCTTCCTTCTTCCTTCCTTCCTTCCTTCCTTCCTTCCTTCCTTCCTTCCTTCCTTCCTTCCTTCCTTCCTTCCTTCCTTCCTTCCTTCCTTCCTTCCTTCCTTTCCTTCCTTCCTTCCTTCCTTCCTTCCTTCCTTCCTTCCCTTTTCTCCCGTCTCCCCACTTCCCTGAGGCACCGTGGTGCCACGGGGCAGCCTGGCTTCCAATCAACTTCCACGGCATCTACACAGCCAGTGTCTCCAGGGTGCCTGCCTGTGACGCGGTGACAACGCCGCCGTGTCACAATGGCCCCTGGCTTGGGCAAGCCCCAGGGTGCCAGTTGGCCTGCAGGAGCAGCTGGCTGGCTGGCTGGGAGCTCCTGCCCGGCCGGTGGCTGGGGGAGAAGCAGTAGGGCCAGGGCGCACACAGTCTTGTGGCCCCTTCCTGGTGTGCCCACGAGGCCCGAGGCTGGCCCTGCCGCAGGCCTGGTGGCACGCAAGGCCCGCTGCTCTGAGGCCTTGGCTGTGCAGGTGACAGCGGTGTCCTGGCGTGGAGCACGGCTGCTCCAGGCCGGGGGGGTGGGGAGTGGGGGCCGCCTGGGGTGGGAAAGTGGCAGGGATGATCCCTTGGCCTGCACAGTGTGCTGCAGCTGCCCGTGCCGCGGGAGACTGAGCCCCTGTGCGAGCGAGCGAGCGAGCGAGCGAAGGCAGGCAGGCAGGCCTCTCCGGCAAACAGCCGGGGCCCTGCCGCCCCCCCAGCTCCCTGCAAAGGCCAGCTTGGGCAGCTTGGAGGCCAAAAGGCCAGCGGCAGGCAGTCTGCCGCTCCGACTTGTGTCTAGAGGTGAGGCAGAAATGTGCCATTTGGAGGGGGTGGGTGCCCCTTTCCTGCAGTCACAGCCACCCTGGGAGCACAGCCGGAGTTGGGCGGGGCACGAGGGAGGGAAAGCTGGAGGGGGTGGGAAGGAGCAGGCCGCGCAGCAATGCCCCGCCCCCGCCAAGAGGGCAGAGTCATCGGGAAGTCTCTCCTGCAGGCGTTTGAAAGCCCAGGGGGGGCGCTTCCCGATGTCAGCCAGGAGCCCGAGCACTGCCGGCGTCGCAGCACAAAGGCTGGCCCTGCTCAATCGCCTGCCGGCGGCCCCCGCACCTGCCACCCTTGTGGCCTGCCCGAGCCCTCCCTCGGCGCACCGCCTCCCCCGAGCGTCCCGCAGCGGCGGGCGGCGCCCGCGCGCAGCCCCGAAAAGGCTGCATTTCCGGGCGCTGAGCTCTCCCGGCAGGCGGCCACTGGAAAGGGACTTTGCATGGCCGCCACTTCTCGGCCCCACGCCGAGCCCGCCCCGCTGCCGCTGCCGGGTTTTGCGGCCCCGTTCCCGGGGTGCCCGTGTCCTCCAAGCGCCATTTGCGTTTTTGGCTTGGCCCCTGCCGGGCGCCGTAGGCCACTGCTGCCGGCGGCCACGCCTCTGTAGCCACGGCAACAGCCTCGCTCCGCTCCGGGCCAGGCCGGGCCGAGCCGAGCCGAGCCGAGCTTAGCCGAAGCGAGCCGAGCTTAGCCGGCGTCGGGGTCCCCATCCCACCTCGGCCTCGTTCGCTTCGGCGGCTGCCAGGCAGCGGGGACAAGGAGGGGCGGGGGTCGGCTTTCCACGAAGCCGGGACAGCAGCAGCTCTTGGGAGTCCCTCCCTCCTCCTCCTCCTCCTGCGCGGGGGAGTTTTGGGAGGCATGGGGGGAGAGCGGCAGGGGCGGGGCAGGGAGGAGCGCCCCAAAGTGCCCCAAAGCTTGTCCACTGCTGGGGGGGGGGTTGGGGGAAGGTGGAATCGGGACACAGCATGTCCCAGCAGCAGCTAGGTGCCCAGGCAGGGCCGGCACTGTGGCCAAGTGAAACAAAGGTTCTGACCAAATTTGCCCCGCCCTGATGCCACAAGAAGCCCGGAGATGGGCTGGGGGCAGGCAAAGGGGCTGGCTCAGCCTTGATTTTTTCCCCCTGTGTGCCACGAGAGAGCACAAAATGCACCTGCATGCTGTGTGCGGAGGGGGCTGTCCTGGAGCAGAGCCATGAGCCCCTGGCCAGCCACGGGTATGGGCTCGGGGTACTGCCAGCACCTCTGCAAGGCAGGAGAGACGAGCCCACCTGGAGCAGGTTGCTGCTAGCACCAATGATCCCGTGGGCTGCCACAAGGCTCTCCCGGCTTGTCAAAGGCGCCCCAGTGTCCCTCTGTTGCCTTTTTCAGCCTAGAAGTGAAAGTTGAGATCATTGGAGTCGAGGAGGTCCTGGAAAAGTGGATCTTTCTTGGAGCTCTAGGGGCAATTGTGGAAGAACAGCCCACCCCCACAGGGCTGAAGACAGTTGTCTAGGCTTTAGGAAATCAGCATCATTGACACCAAGCACCAGTTCAGAGGATGACTGGTGATGCAATTCCCCCCAGGTCAAGCCCCTTCCTTCTCTGCAGCCCCCCACCCTTGGTACTGATTGGACTGGTTGATGAAAATGTAGTTGGAGATTTTGTTGCCAGGAAGGTCCAAGACAGGAGAGGGGCCTTGTGCCCCCTGGGGCTGGGAGCTCTGCAATGGCTTTGGTCTCTAGCTGGCAAAAAGGGTAGGCAAAAGGACTGGCCAGGTTACAAGTAGAGAGAAGAAAAAAGGCAAAAATCACTCCGGCATCCCTCTGGCCCCCCTTTGTTTTAGAGACTAACTAAAGGCTCCACCTTGCCTAGTCCCTACTCTGTACTTAAGCCACGGCATCGCGTCATACGGCTGGCCACGATGCAAAGACTCCCTAGAGACAGCAGTAGTAGGAGCAGCTTGGTTTTTTTCTTTCCCAGGCCTAGTTTGGTAACTGTGAAGTAGGCCTATTCAAGGTTTGGTGAGCTTCTGGAAAGCTGCTTGATGTAGGATTTGAGTTGGCTTCCAAACTGGAACTAAATCCTTCTTCATTTGTTTTCACTTGGATTTCCGTAAGAACAACAACTGGTGTTAGTAATGGTAAGGCTAGTAGGAAATGAAGAGCCCTTTTCTTTGGTCAAACTAGATGAGACAAATCATAGACTTGTTGTAAGGCCGAAATGGTGTGTGAAATTGGCTTTTCAAGACGTTCGATCATCCTTCATGTGATCAAACGTTCTGTTTGGAATGACAGCCTCGAGAGTATGGGCTTCATCTTTCACTGAGAGGGCCAAACTTACCAGACCTCACGGTTCCCTATTGGATCCCGTTTGGACAAGTGGTTCTTGGGAAGAGCCTTTGGATCCATTCTGGATGAAAGTTCCGCGCGGACTTGGGGGCTAAATCTGAGTTGGGGTTACCAGCTGTGCAGATGACAGGCACGGATAAGGGAAGCATTGAAATGGCCCCATCTCGATTTGTATCCGCTTTTGTCTTCTAGCTGTTTCAGAAGCAGAGGTGTTCTTCACTCTGGAGCAGTGAATTGCGGGTCCTCTGGCCGTAACCTCGCCTTCAGTGAGGGTCATCGGGACTTGGAACAGTGCTCTGGACTTGGTTGGTAAAGTGCCTGTTTTTCCATGGAGCACAGGATCAGTCTGCAGGCAGGAAGAGGTGGGCAGGTGCGTGTGGAGAACGTGACGAATGTGCAGAGTTTTGGCAAAGTGAACTTCCAAGCTCTTCGATACCTTGGCAAGGTAAGCTACTTTCTCATCTCGCCGTTTTTCTTGCCCTAGACTTCACTTGCTATGGCCTGCCACGCAATATTTCCTAAATATTTCCTCCTGTTGTCTCTCTCCGCCTGGGTTGTACGCGGACTCTCTGGAAGGCTTGAGGCAAGGCCTGAACCTATGTCTTGGATGGTTTTGACCACTTGGAGTCCTCTGTGTTTTGAGGCTTCCATTGACACATTCAGCCTTAGCACCTTCCTTTCTTTCTCTCTTTCTCTCTTTCTTTCTTTCTCACTTTCTTTCTTCTCTCTCTCTCTCTTTCTCTCTCTTTATTCTTTCATTCTTTTCCTCTTTCTTTCTTTATCTCTCTCTCTATCTTTCTCTCCTTTATTCTCTCTTTCTCTCTTTCTTACTCTCATTCTCTTTCTCTCTTTCTTTCAATCTTTATCGCTCTCTTTATCTCTCTTTATCTTTCTCTCCTTCTTTCTTTCCCTCTTTCTCTCTCTCTTTCGTTCCTTCTTTCTCTTATTCCCTTTCTTTCTTTCTTTCTTTCTTAATGCCTCTCTTTCTCCCGATCTTTCTCTCTATCTATCTCTACTTCTTTCTCTCTATCCTTCTCTGCTTCTTTCTTTCTTTTTCTTTTTCTTTTTCTTTTTCTTTTTCTTTTTCTTTTTCTTTTTCTTTTTCTTTTCCTTTTTCTTTTCCTTTTTTCTTTTTTTTCCTTCCTTCCTTCCTTCCTTCCTTCCTTCCTTCCTTCCTTCCTTCCTTCCTTCCTTCCTTCCTTCCTTCCTTCCTTCCTTCCTTCCTTCCTTCCTTCCTTCCTTCCTTCCTTCCTTCCTTCCTTCCTTCCTTCCTTCCTTCCTTCCTTCCTTCCTTCCTTCCTTCCTTCCTTCCTTCCCTTTTCTCCCGTCTCCCCACTTCCCTGAGGCACCGTGGTGCCACGGGGCAGCCTGGCTTCCAATCAACTTCCACGGCATCTACACAGCCAGTGTCTCCAGGGTGCCTGCCTGTGACGCGGTGACAACGCCGCCGTGTCACAATGGCCCCTGGCTTGGGCAAGCCCCAGGGTGCCAGTTGGCCCTTGGCTGCAGGAGCAGCTGGCTGGCTGGCTGGGAGCTCCTGCCCGGCCGGTGGCTGGGGGAGAAGCAGTAGGGCCAGGGCGCACACAGTCTTGTGGCCCCCTTCCTGGTGTGCCCACGAGGCCCGAGGCTGGCCCTGCCGCAGGCCTGGTGGCACGCAAGGCCCGCTGCTCTGAGGCCTTGGCTGTGCAGGTGACAGCGGTGTCCTGGCGTGGAGCACGGCTGCTCCAGGCCGGGGGGGTGGGGAGTGGGGGCCGCCTGGGGTGGGAAAGTGGCAGGGATGATCCCTTGGCCTGCACACTGTGCTGCAGCTGCCCGTGCCGCGGGAGACTGAGCCCCTGTGCGAGCGAAGCGAGCGAGGCGAGCGAAGGCAGGCAGGCAGGCCTCTCCGGCAAACAGCCGGGGCCCTGCCGCCCCCCCAGCTCCCTGCAAAGGCCAGCTTGGGCAGCTTGGAGGCCAAAAGGCCAGCGGCAGGCAGTCTGCCGCTCCGACTTGTGTCTAGAGGTGAGGCAGAAATGTGCCATTTGGAGGGGGTGGGTGCCCCTTTCCTGCAGTCACAGCCACCCTGGGAGCACAGCCGGAGTTGGGCGGGGGCACGAGGGGAGGGAAAGCTGGAGGGGTGGGAAGGAGCAGGCCGCGCAGCAATGCCCCGCCCCCGCCAAGAGGGCAGAGTCATCGGGAAGTCTCTCCTGCAGGCGTTTTGAAAGCCCAGGGGGGCGCTTCCCGATGTCAGCCAGGAGCCCGAGCACTGCCGGCGTCGCAGCACAAAGGCTGGCCCTGCTCAATCGCCTGCCGGCGACCCCCGCACCTGCCACCCTTGTGGCCTGCCCGAGCCCTCCCTCGGCGCACCGCCTCCCCCGAGCGTCCCGCAGCGGCGGCGGCGCCCGCGCGCAGCCCCGAAAAGGCTGCATTTCCGGGCGCTGAGCTCTCCCGGCAGGCGGCCACTGGAAAGGGACTTTGCATGGCCGCCACTTCTCGGCCCCACGCCGAGCCCGCCCCGCTGCCGCTGCCGGGTTTGCGGCCCCGTTCCCGGGGTGCCCGTGTCCTCCAAGCGCCATTTGCGCTTTTGGCTTGGCCCCTGCCGGGCGCCGTAGGCCACTGCTGCCGGCGGCCACGCCTCTGTAGCCACGGCAACAGCCTCGCTCCGCTCCGAGCCAGGCCGGGCCGAGCCGAGCCGAGCCGAGCTTAGCCGAAGCGAGCCGAGCTTAGCCGCGTCGGGGTCCCCATCCCACCTCGGCCTCGTTCGCTTCGGCGGCTGCCAGGCAGCGGGGACAAGGAGGGGCGGGGGGTCGGCTTTCCACGAAGCCGGGACAGCAGCAGCTCTTGGGAGTCCCTCCCTCCTCCTCCTCCTCCTGCGCGGGGGAGTTTTGGGAGGCATGGGGGGAGAGCGGCAGGGGCGGGGCAGGGAGGAGCGCCCCAAAGTGCCCCAAAGCTTGTCCACTGCTGGGGGGGGGGGTTGGGGGAAGGTGGAATCGGGACACAGCATGTCCCAGCAGCAGCTAGGTGCCCAGGCAGGGCCGGCACTGTGGCCAAGTGAAACAAAGGTTCTGACCAAATTTGCCCCGCCCTGATGCCACAAGAAGCCCGGAGATGGGCTGGGGGCAGGCAAAGGGGCTGGCTCAGCCTTGATTTTTTCCCCCTGTGTGCCACGAGAGAGCACAAAATGCACCTGCATGCTGTGTGCGGAGGGGGCTGTCCTGGAGCAGAGCCATGAGCCCCTGGCCAGCCACGGGTATGGGCTCGGGGTCCTGCCAGCACCTCTGCAAGGCAGGAGAGACGAGCCCACCTGGAGCAGGTTGCTGCTAGCACCAATGATCCCGTGGGCTGCCACAAGGCTCTCCCGGCTTGTCAAAGGCGCCCCAGTGTCCCTCTGTTGCCTTTTTCAGCCTAGAAGTGAAAGTCGAGATCATTGGAGTCGAGGAGGTCCTGGAAAAGTGGATCTTTCTTGGAGCTCTAGGGGCAATTGTGGAAGAACAGCCCACCCCCACAGGGCTGAAGACAGTTGTCTAGGCTTTAGGAAATCAGCATCATTGACACCAAGCACCAGTTCAGAGGATGACTGGTGATGCAATTCCCCCCAGGTCAAGCCCCTTCCTTCTCTGCAGCCCCCCACCCTTGGTACTGATTGGACTGGTTGATGAAAATGTAGTTGGAAGATTTTGTTGCCAGGAAGGTCCAAGACAGGAGAGGGGCCTTGTGCCCCCTGGGGCTGGGAGCTCTGCAATGGCTTTGGTCTCTAGCTGGCAAAAAGGGTAGGCAAAAGGACTGGCCAGGTTACAAGTAGAGAGAAGAAAAAAGGCAAAAATCACTCCGGCATCCCTCTGGCCCCCCTTTGTTTTAGAGACTAACTAAAGGCTCCACCTTGCCTAGTCCCTACTCTGTACTTAAGCCACGGCATCGCGTCATACGGCTGGCCACGATGCAAAGACTCCCTAGAGACAGCAGTAGTAGGAGCAGCTTGGTTTTTTTCTTTCCCAGGCCTAGTTTGGTAACTGTGAAGTAGGCCTATTCAAGGTTTGGTGAGCTTCTGGAAAGCTGCTTGATGTAGGATTTGAGTTGGCTTCCAAACTGGAACTAAATCCTTCTTCATTTGTTTTCACTTGGATTTCCGTAAGAACAACAACTGGTGTTAGTAATGGTAAGGCTAGTAGGAAATGAAGAGCCCTTTTCTTTGGTCAAACTAGATGAGACAAATCATAGACTTGTTGTAAGGCCGAAATGGTGTGTGAAATTGGCTTTTCAAGACGTTCGATCATCCTTCATGTGATCAAACGTTCTGTTTGGAATGACAGCCTCGAGAGTATGGGCTTCATCTTTCACTGAGAGGGCCAAACTTACCAGACCTCACGGTTCCCTATTGGATCCCGTTTGGACAAGTGGTTCTTGGGAAGAGCCTTTGGATCCATTCTGGATGAAAGTTCCGCGCGGACTTGGGGGCTAAATCTGAGTTGGGGTTACCAGCTGTGCAGATGACAGGCACGGATAAGGGAAGCATTGAAATGGCCCCATCTCGATTTGTATCCGCTTTTGTCTTCTAGCTGTTTCAGAAGCAGAGGTGTTCTTCACTCTGGAGCAGTGAATTGCGGGTCCTCTGGCCGTAACCTCGCCTTCAGTGAGGGTCATCGGGACTTGGAACAGTGCTCTGGACTTGGTTGGTAAAGTGCCTGTTTTTCCATGGAGCACAGGATCAGTCTGCAGGCAGGAAGAGGTGGGCAGGTGCGTGTGGAGAACGTGACGAATGTGCAGAGTTTGGCAAAGTGGAACTTCCAAGCTCTTCGATACCTTGGCAAGGTAAGCTACTTTCTCATCTCGCCGTTTTTCTTGCCCTAGACTTCACTTGCTATGGCCTGCCACGCAATATTTCCTAAATATTTCCTCCTGTTGTCTCTCTCCGCCTGGGTTGTACGCGGACTCTCTGGAAGGCTTGAGGCAAGGCCTGAACCTATGTCTTGGATGGTTTTGACCACTTGGAGTCCTCTGTGTTTTGAGGCTTCCATTGACACATTCAGCCTTAGCACCTTCCTTTCTTTCTCTCTTTCTCTCTTTCTTTCTTTCTCACTTTCTTTCTTTCTCTCTCTCTCTCTCTTTCTCTCTCTTTATTCTTTCATTCTTTTCCTCTTTCTTTCTTTATCTCTCTCTCTATCTTTCTCTCCTTTATTCTCTCTTTCTCTCTTTCTTACTCTCATTCTCTTTCTCTCTTTCTTTCAATCTTTATCGCTCTCTTTATCTCTCTTTATCTTTCTCTCCTTCTTTCTTTCCCTCTTTCTCTCTCTCTTTCGTTCCTTCTTTCTCTTATTCCCTTTCTTTCTTTCTTTCTTTCTTAATGCCTCTCTTTCTCCCGATCTTTCTCTCTATCTATCTCTACTTCTTTCTCTCTATCCTTCTCTGCTTCTTTCTTTCTTTTTCTTTTTCTTTTTCTTTTTCTTTTTCTTTTTCTTTTTCTTTTTCTTTTTCTTTTCCTTTTTCTTTTCCTTTTTTCTTTTTTTTCCTTCCTTCCTTCCTTCCTTCCTTCCTTCCTTCCTTCCTTCCTTCCTTCCTTCCTTCCTTCCTTCCTTCCTTCCTTCCTTCCTTCCTTCCTTCCTTCCTTCCTTCCTTCCTTCCTTCCTTCCTTCCTTCCTTCCTTCCTTCCTTCCTTCCTTCCTTCCTTCCTTCCTTCCTTCCTTCCTTCCTTCCTTCCCTTTTCTCCCGTCTCCCCACTTCCCTGAGGCACCGTGGTGCCACGGGGCAGCCTGGCTTCCAATCAACTTCCACGGCATCTACACAGCCAGTGTCTCCAGGGTGCCTGCCTGTGACGCGGTGACAACGCCGCCGTGTCACAATGGCCCCTGGCTTGGGCAAGCCCCAGGGTGCCAGTTGGCCCTTGGCTGCAGGAGCAGCTGGCTGGCTGGCTGGGAGCTCCTGCCCGGCCGGTGGCTGGGGGAGAAGCAGTAGGGCCAGGGCGCACACAGTCTTGTGGCCCCTTCCTGGTGTGCCCACGAGGCCCGAGGCTGGCCTGCCGCAGGCCTGGTGGCACGCAAGGCCCGCTGCTCTGAGGCCTTGGCTGTGCAGGTGACAGCGGTGTCCTGGCGTGGAGCACGGCTGCTCCAGGCCGGGGGGGTGGGGAGTGGGGGCCGCCTGGGGTGGGAAAGTGGCAGGGATGATCCCTTGGCCTGCACACTGTGCTGCAGCTGCCCGTGCCGCGGGAGACTGAGCCCCTGTGCGAGCGAGCGAGCGAGCGAGCGAAGGCAGGCAGGCAGGCCTCTCCGGCAAACAGCCGGGGCCCTGCCGCCCCCCCAGCTCCCTGCAAAGGCCAGCTTGGGCAGCTTGGAGGCCAAAAGGCCAGCGGCAGGCAGTCTGCCGCTCCGACTTGTGTCTAGAGGTGAGGCAGAAATGTGCCATTTGGAGGGGGTGGGTGCCCCTTTCCTGCAGTCACAGCCACCCTGGGAGCACAGCCGGAGTTGGGCGGGGCACGAGGGGAGGGAAAGCTGGAGGGGTGGGAAGGAGCAGGCCGCGCAGCAATGCCCCGCCCCCGCCAAGAGGGCAGAGTCATCGGGAAGTCTCTCCTGCAGGCGTTTGAAAGCCCAGGGGGGCGCTTCCCGATGTCAGCCAGGAGCCCGAGCACTGCCGGCGTCGCAGCACAAAGGCTGGCCCTGCTCAATCGCCTGCCGGCGACCCCCGCACCTGCCACCCTTGTGGCCTGCCCGAGCCCTCCCTCGGCGCACCGCCTCCCCCGAGCGTCCCGCAGCGGCGGCGGCGCCCGCGCGCAGCCCCGAAAAGGCTGCATTTCCGGGCGCTGAGCTCTCCCGGCAGGCGGCCACTGGAAAGGGACTTTGCATGGCCGCCACTTCTCGGCCCCACGCCGAGCCCGCCCCGCTGCCGCTGCCGGGTTTGCGGCCCCGTTCCCGGGGTGCCCGTGTCCTCCAAGCGCCATTTGCGCTTTTGGCTTGGCCCCTGCCGGGCGCCGTAGGCCACTGCTGCCGGCGGCCACGCCTCTGTAGCCACGGCAACAGCCTCGCTCCGCTCCGAGCCAGGCCGGGCCGAGCCGAGCCGAGCCGAGCTTAGCCGAAGCGAGCCGAGCTTAGCCGGCGTCGGGGTCCCCATCCCACCTCGCCTCGTTCGCTTCGGCGGCTGCCAGGCAGCGGGGACAAGGAGGGGCGGGGGTCGGCTTTCCACGAAGCCGGGACAGCAGCAGCTCTTGGGAGTCCCTCCCTCCTCCTCCTCCTCCTGCGCGGGGAGTTTTGGGAGGCATGGGGGAGAGCGGCAGGGGCGGGGCAGGGAGGAGCGCCCCAAAGTGCCCCAAAGCTTGTCCACTGCTGGGGGGGGGGTTGGGGGAAGGTGAATCGGGACACAGCATGTCCCAGCAGCAGCTAGGTGCCCAGGCAGGGCCGGCACTGTGGCCAAGTGAAACAAAGGTTCTGACCAAATTTGCCCCGCCCTGATGCCACAAGAAGCCCGGAGATGGGCTGGGGGCAGGCAAAGGGGCTGGCTCAGCCTTGATTTTTTCCCCTGTGTGCCACGAGAGAGCACAAAATGCACCTGCATGCTGTGTGCGGAGGGGGCTGTCCTGGAGCAGAGCCATGAGCCCCTGGCCAGCCACGGGTATGGGCTCGGGGTCCTGCCAGCACCTCTGCAAGGCAGGAGAGACGAGCCCACCTGGAGCAGGTTGCTGCTAGCACCAATGATCCCGTGGGCTGCCACAAGGCTCTCCCGGCTTGTCAAAGGCGCCCCAGTGTCCCTCTGTTGCCTTTTTCAGCCTAGAAGTGAAAGTCGAGATCATTGGAGTCGAGGAGGTCCTGGAAAAGTGGATCTTTCTTGGAGCTCTAGGGGCAATTGTGGAAGAACAGCCCACCCCCACAGGGCTGAAGACAGTTGTCTAGGCTTTAGGAAATCAGCATCATTGACACCAAGCACCAGTTCAGAGGATGACTGGTGATGCAATTCCCCCCAGGTCAAGCCCCTTCCTTCTCTGCAGCCCCCCACCCTTGGTACTGATTGGACTGGTTGATGAAAATGTAGTTGGAAGATTTTGTTGCCAGGAAGGTCCAAGACAGGAGAGGGGCCTTGTGCCCCCTGGGGCTGGGAGCTCTGCAATGGCTTTGGTCTCTAGCTGGCAAAAAGGGTAGGCAAAAGGACTGGCCAGGTTACAAGTAGAGAGAAGAAAAAAGGCAAAAATCACTCCGGCATCCCTCTGGCCCCCCTTTGTTTTAGAGACTAACTAAAGGCTCCACCTTGCCTAGTCCCTACTCTGTACTTAAGCCACGGCATCGCGTCATACGGCTGGCCACGATGCAAAGACTCCCTAGAGACAGCAGTAGTAGGAGCAGCTTGGTTTTTTTCTTTCCCAGGCCTAGTTTGGTAACTGTGAAGTAGGCCTATTCAAGGTTTGGTGAGCTTCTGGAAAGCTGCTTGATGTAGGATTTGAGTTGGCTTCCAAACTGGAACTAAATCCTTCTTCATTTGTTTTCACTTGGATTTCATAAGAACAACAACTGGTGTTAGTAATGGTAAGGCTAGTAGGAAATGAAGAGCCCTTTTCTTTGGTCAAACTAGATGAGACAAATCATAGACTTGTTGTAAGGCCGAAATGGTGTGTGAAATTGGCTTTTCAAGACGTTCGATCATCCTTCATGTGATCAAACGTTCTGTTTGGAATGACAGCCTCGAGAGTATGGGCTTCATCTTTCACTGAGAGGGCCAAACTTACCAGACCTCACGGTTCCCTATTGGATCCCGTTTGGACAAGTGGTTCTTGGGAAGAGCCTTTGGATCCATTCTGGATGAAAGTTCCGCGCGGACTTGGGGGCTAAATCTGAGTTGGGGTTACCAGCTGTGCAGAAAGCATTGAAATGGCCCCATCTCGATTTGTATCCGCTTTTGTCTTCTAGCTGTTTCAGAAGCAGAGGTGTTCTTCACTCTGGAGCAGTGAATTGCGGGTCCTCTGGCCGTAACCTCGCCTTCAGTGAGGGTCATCGGGACTTGGAACAGTGCTCTGGACTTGGTTGGTAAAGTGCCTGTTTTTCCATGGAGCACAGGATCAGTCTGCAGGCAGGAAGAGGTGGGCAGGTGCGTGTGGAGAACGTGACGAATGTGCAGAGTTTCGGCAAAGTGGAACTTCCAAGCTCTTCGATACCTTGGCAAGGTAAGCTACTTTCTCATCTCGCCGTTTTTCTTGCCCTAGACTTCACTTGCTATGGCCTGCCACGCAATATTTCCTAAATATTTCCTCCTGTTGTCTCTCTCCGCCTGGGTTGTACGCGGACTCTCTGGAAGGCTTGAGGCAAGGCCTGAACCTATGTCTTGGATGGTTTTGACCACTTGGAGTCCTCTGTGTTTTGAGGCTTCCATTGACACATTCAGCCTTAGCACCTTCCTTTCTTTCTCTCTTTCTCTCTTTCTTTCTTTCTCACTTTCTTTCTTTCTCTCTCTCTCTCTTTCTCTCTCTTTATTCTTTCATTCTTTTCCTCTTTCTTTCTTTATCTCTCTCTCTATCTTTCTCTCCTTTATTCTCTCTTTCTCTCTTTCTTACTCTCATTCTCTTTCTCTCTTTCTTTCTTACTCTCATTCTCTTTCTCTCTTTCTTTCAATCTTTATCGCTCTCTTTATCTCTCTTTATCTTTCTCTCCTTCTTTCTTTCCCTCTTTCTCTCTCTCTTTCATTCCTTCTTTCTCTTATTCCCTTTCTTTCTTTCTTTCTTTCTTAATGCCTCTCTTTCTCCCGATCTTTCTCTCTATCTATCTCTACTTCTTTCTCTCTATCCTTCTCTGCTTCTTTCTTTCTTTTTCTTTTTCTTTTTCTTTTTCTTTTTCTTTTTCTTTTTCTTTTTCTTTTTCTTTTCCTTTTTCTTTTCCTTTTTTCTTTTTTTTCCTTCCTTCCTTCCTTCCTTCCTTCCTTCCTTCCTTCCTTCCTTCCTTCCTTCCTTCCTTCCTTCCTTCCTTCCTTCCTTCCTTCCTTCCTTCCTTCCTTCCTTCCTTCCTTCCTTCCTTCCTTCCTTCCTTCCTTCCCTTTTCTCCCGTCTCCCCACTTCCCTGAGGCACCGTGGTGCCACGGGGCAGCCTGGCTTCCAATCAACTTCCACGGCATCTACACAGCCAGTGTCTCCAGGGTGCCTGCCTGTGACGCGGTGACAACGCCGCCGTGTCACAATGGCCCCTGGCTTGGGCAAGCCCCAGGGTGCCAGTTGGCCCTTGGCTGCAGGAGCAGCTGGCTGGCTGGCTGGGAGCTCCTGCCCGGCCGGTGGCTGGGGGAGAAGCAGTAGGGCCAGGGCGCACACAGTCTTGTGGCCCCTTCCTGGTGTGCCCACGAGGCCCGAGGCTGGCCCTGCCGCAGGCCTGGTGGCACGCAAGGCCCGCTGCTCTGAGGCCTTGGCTGTGCAGGTGACAGCGGTGTCCTGGCGTGGAGCACGGCTGCTCCAGGCCGGGGGGGTGGGGAGTGGGGGCCGCCTGGGGTGGGAAAGTGGCAGGGATGATCCCTTGGCCTGCACACTGTGCTGCAGCTGCCCGTGCCGCGGGAGACTGAGCCCCTGTGCGAGCGAGCGAGCGAGCGAAGGCAGGCAGGCAGGCCTCTCCGGCAAACAGCCGGGGCCCTGCCGCCCCCCCAGCTCCCTGCAAAGGCCAGCTTGGGCAGCTTGGAGGCCAAAAGGCCAGCGGCAGGCAGTCTGCCGCTCCGACTTGTGTCTAGAGGTGAGGCAGAAATGTGCCATTTGGAGGGGGTGGGTGCCCCTTTCCTGCAGTCACAGCCACCCTGGGAGCACAGCCGGAGTTGGGCGGGGCACGAGGGGAGGGAAAGCTGGAGGGGTGGGAAGGAGCAGGCCGCGCAGCAATGCCCCGCCCCCGCCAAGAGGGCAGAGTCATCGGGAAGTCTCTCCTTCAGGCGCTTGAAAGCCCAGGGGGGCGCTTCCCGATGTCAGCCAGGAGCCCGAGCACTGCCGGCGTCGCAGCACAAAGGCTGGCCCTGCTCAATCGCCTGCCGGCGACCCCCGCACCTGCCACCCTTGTGGCCTGCCCGAGCCCTCCCTCGGCGCACCGCCTCCCCCGAGCGTCCCGCAGCGGCGGCGGCGCCCGCGCGCAGCCCCGAAAAGGCTGCATTTCCGGGCGCTGAGCTCTCCCGGCAGGCGGCCACTGGAAAGGGACTTTGCATGGCCGCCACTTCTCGGCCCCACGCCGAGCCCGCCCCGCTGCCGCTGCCGGGTTTGCGGCCCCCGTTCCCGGGGTGCCCGTGTCCTCCAAGCGCCATTTGCGCTTTTGGCTTGGCCCCTGCCGGGCGCCGTAGGCCACTGCTGCCGGCGGCCACGCCTCTGTAGCCACGGCAACAGCCTCGCTCCGCTCCGAGCCAGGCCGGGCCGAGCCGAGCCGAGCCGAGCTTAGCCGAAGCGAGCCGAGCTTAGCCGGCGTCGGGGTCCCCATCCCACCTCGGCCTCGTTCGCTTCGGCGGCTGCCAGGCAGCGGGGACAAGGAGGGGCGGGGGTCGGCTTTCCACGAAGCCGGGACAGCAGCAGCTCTTGGGAGTCCCTCCCTCCTCCTCCTCCTCCTGCGCGGGGGAGTTTTGGGAGGCATGGGGGAGAGCGGCAGGGGCGGGGCAGGGAGGAGCGCCCCAAAGTGCCCCAAAGCTTGTCCACTGCTGGGGGGGGGGTTGGGGGAAGGTGGAATCGGGACACAGCATGTCCCAGCAGCAGCTAGGTGCCCAGGCAGGGCCGGCACTGTGGCCAAGTGAAACAAAGGTTCTGACCAAATTTGCCCCGCCCTGATGCCACAAGAAGCCCGGAGATGGGCTGGGGGCAGGCAAAGGGGCTGGCTCAGCCTTGATTTTTTCCCCCTGTGTGCCACGAGAGAGCACAAAATGCACCTGCATGCTGTGTGCGGAGGGGGCTGTCCTGGAGCAGAGCCATGAGCCCCTGGCCAGCCACGGGTATGGGCTCGGGGTACTGCCAGCACCTCTGCAAGGCAGGAGAGACGAGCCCACCTGGAGCAGGTTGCTGCTAGCACCAATGATCCCGTGGGCTGCCACAAGGCTCTCCCGGCTTGTCAAAGGCGCCCCAGTGTCCCTCTGTTGCCTTTTTCAGCCTAGAAGTGAAAGTTGAGATCATTGGAGTCGAGGAGGTCCTGGAAAAGTGGATCTTTCTTGGAGCTCTAGGGGCAATTGTGGAAGAACAGCCCACCCCCACAGGGCTGAAGACAGTTGTCTAGGCTTTAGGAAATCAGCATCATTGACACCAAGCACCAGTTCAGAGGATGACTGGTGATGCAATTCCCCCCAGGTCAAGCCCCTTCCTTCTCTGCAGCCCCCCACCCTTGGTACTGATTGGACTGGTTGATGAAAATGTAGTTGGAAGATTTTGTTGCCAGGAAGGTCCAAGACAGGAGAGGGGCCTTGTGCCCCCTGGGGCTGGGAGCTCTGCAATGGCTTTGGTCTCTAGCTGGCAAAAAGGGTAGGCAAAAGGACTGGCCAGGTTACAAGTAGAGAGAAGAAAAAAGGCAAAAATCACTCCGGCATCCCTCTGGCCCCCCTTTGTTTTAGAGACTAACTAAAGGCTCCACCTTGCCTAGTCCCTACTCTGTACTTAAGCCACGGCATCGCGTCATACGGCTGGCCACGATGCAAAGACTCCCTAGAGACAGCAGTAGTAGGAGCAGCTTGGTTTTTTTCTTTCCCAGGCCTAGTTTGGTAACTGTGAAGTAGGCCTATTCAAGGTTTGGTGAGCTTCTGGAAAGCTGCTTGATGTAGGATTTGAGTTGGCTTCCAAACTGGAACTAAATCCTTCTTCATTTGTTTTCACTTGGATTTCCATAAGAACAACAACTGGTGTTAGTAATGGTAAGGCTAGTAGGAAATGAAGAGCCCTTTTCTTTGGTCAAACTAGATGAGACAAATCATAGACTTGTTGTAAGGCCGAAATGGTGTGTGAAATTGGCTTTTCAAGACGTTCGATCATCCTTCATGTGATCAAACGTTCTGTTTGGAATGACAGCCTCGAGAGTATGGGCTTCATCTTTCACTGAGAGGGCCAAACTTACCAGACCTCACGGTTCCCTATTGGATCCCGTTTGGACAAGTGGTTCTTGGGAAGAGCCTTTGGATCCATTCTGGATGAAAGTTCCGCGCGGACTTGGGGGCTAAATCTGAGTTGGGGTTACCAGCTGTGCAGATGACAGGCACGGATAAGGGAAGCATTGAAATGGCCCCATCTCGATTTGTATCCGCTTTTGTCTTCTAGCTGTTTCAGAAGCAGAGGTGTTCTTCACTCTGGAGCAGTGAATTGCGGGTCCTCTGGCCGTAACCTCGCCTTCAGTGAGGGTCATCGGGACTTGGAACAGTGCTCTGGACTTGGTTGGTAAAGTGCCTGTTTTTCCATGGAGCACAGGATCAGTCTGCAGGCAGGAAGAGGTGGGCAGGTGCGTGTGGAGAACGTGACGAATGTGCAGAGTTTCGGCAAAGTGGAACTTCCAAGCTCTTCGATACCTTGGCAAGGTAAGCTACTTTCTCATCTCGCCGTTTTTCTTGCCCTAGACTTCACTTGCTATGGCCTGCCACGCAATATTTCCTAAATATTTCCTCCTGTTGTCTCTCTCCGCCTGGGTTGTACGCGGACTCTCTGGAAGGCTTGAGGCAAGGCCTGAACCTATGTCTTGGATGGTTTTGACCACTTGGAGTCCTCTGTGTTTTGAGGCTTCCATTGACACATTCAGCCTTAGCACCTTCCTTTCTTTCTCTCTTTCTCTCTTTCTTTCTTTCTCACTTTCTTTCTTTCTCTCTCTCTCTCTTTCTCTCTCTTTATTCTTTCATTCTTTTCCTCTTTCTTTCTTTATCTCTCTCTCTATCTTTCTCTCCTTTATTCTCTCTTTCTCTCTTTCTTACTCTCATTCTCTTTCTCTCTTTCTTTCTTACTCTCATTCTCTTTCTCTCTTTCTTTCAATCTTTATCGCTCTCTTTATCTCTCTTTATCTTTCTCTCCTTCTTTCTTTCCCTCTTTCTCTCTCTCTTTCGTTCCTTCTTTCTCTTATTCCCTTTCTTTCTTTCTTTCTTTCTTAATGCCTCTCTTTCTCCCGATCTTTCTCTCTATCTATCTCTACTTCTTTCTCTCTATCCTTCTCTGCTTCTTTCTTTCTTTTTCTTTTTCTTTTTCTTTTTCTTTTTCTTTTTCTTTTTCTTTTCCTTTTTCTTTTCCTTTTTTCTTTTTTTTCCTTCCTTCCTTCCTTCCTTCCTTCCTTCCTTCCTTCCTTCCTTCCTTCCTTCCTTCCTTCCTTCCTTCCTTCCTTCCTTCCTTCCTTCCTTCCTTCCTTCCTTCCTTCCTTCCTTCCTTCCTTCCTTCCTTCCTTCCTTCCTTCCCTTTTCTCCCGTCTCCCCACTTCCCTGAGGCACCGTGGTGCCACGGGGCAGCCTGGCTTCCAATCAACTTCCACGGCATCTACACAGCCAGTGTCTCCAGGGTGCCTGCCTGTGACGCGGTGACAACGCCGCCGTGTCACAATGGCCCCTGGCTTGGGCAAGCCCCAGGGTGCCAGTTGGCCCTTGGCTGCAGGAGCAGCTGGCTGGCTGGCTGGGAGCTCCTGCCCGGCCGGTGGCTGGGGGAGAAGCAGTAGGGCCAGGGCGCACACAGTCTTGTGGCCCCTTCCTGGTGTGCCCACGAGGCCCGAGGCTGGCCCTGCCGCAGGCCTGGTGGCACGCAAGGCCCGCTGCTCTGAGGCCTTGGCTGTGCAGGTGACAGCGGTGTCCTGGCGTGGAGCACGGCTGCTCCAGGCCGGGGGGGTGGGGAGTGGGGGCCGCCTGGGGTGGGAAAGTGGCAGGGATGATCCCTTGGCCTGCACACTGTGCTGCAGCTGCCCGTGCCGCGGGAGACTGAGCCCCTGTGCGAGCGAGCGAGCGAGCGAGCGAAGGCAGGCAGGCAGGCCTCTCCGGCAAACAGCCGGGGCCCTGCCGCCCCCCCAGCTCCCTGCAAAGGCCAGCTTGGGCAGCTTGGAGGCCAAAAGGCCAGCGGCAGGCAGTCTGCCGCTCCGACTTGTGTCTAGAGGTGAGGCAGAAATGTGCCATTTGGAGGGGGTGGGTGCCCCTTTCCTGCAGTCACAGCCACCCTGGGAGCACAGCCGGAGTTGGGCGGGGCACGAGGGGAGGGAAAGCTGGAGGGGTGGGAAGGAGCAGGCCGCGCAGCAATGCCCCGCCCCCGCCAAGAGGGCAGAGTCATCGGGAAGTCTCTCCTTCAGGCGCTTGAAAGCCCAGGGGGGCGCTTCCCGATGTCAGCCAGGAGCCCGAGCACTGCCGGCGTCGCAGCACAAAGGCTGGCCCTGCTCAATCGCCTGCCGGCGACCCCCGCACCTGCCACCCTTGTGGCCTGCCCGAGCCCTCCCTCGGCGCACCGCCTCCCCCGAGCGTCCCGCAGCGGCGGCGGCGCCCGCGCGCAGCCCCGAAAAGGCTGCATTTCCGGGCGCTGAGCTCTCCCGGCAGGCGGCCACTGGAAAGGGACTTTGCATGGCCGCCACTTCTCGGCCCCACGCCGAGCCCGCCCCGCTGCCGCTGCCGGGTTTGCGGCCCCGTTCCCGGGGTGCCCGTGTCCTCCAAGCGCCATTTGCGCTTTTGGCTTGGCCCCTGCCGGGCGCCGTAGGCCACTGCTGCCGGCGGCCACGCCTCTGTAGCCACGGCAACAGCCTCGCTCCGCTCCGGGCCAGGCCGGGCCGAGCCGAGCCGAGCTTAGCCGAAGCGAGCCGAGCTTAGCCGGCGTCGGGGTCCCCATCCCACCTCGGCCTCGTTCGCTTCGGCGGCTGCCAGGCAGCGGGGACAAGGAGGGGCGGGGGTCGGCTTTCCACGAAGCCGGGACAGCAGCAGCTCTTGGGAGTCCCTCCCTCCTCCTCCTCCTCCTGCGCGGGGGAGTTTTGGGAGGCATGGGGGAGAGCGGCAGGGGCGGGGCAGGGAGGAGCGCCCCAAAGTGCCCCAAAGCTTGTCCACTGCTGGGGGGGGGGGGTTGGGGGAAGGTGGAATCGGGACACAGCATGTCCCAGCAGCAGCTAGGTGCCCAGGCAGGGCCGGCACTGTGGCCAAGTGAAACAAAGGTTCTGACCAAATTTGCCCCGCCCTGATGCCACAAGAAGCCCGGAGATGGGCTGGGGGCAGGCAAAGGGGCTGGCTCAGCCTTGATTTTTTCCCCCTGTGTGCCACGAGAGAGCACAAAATGCACCTGCATGCTGTGTGCGGAGGGGGCTGTCCTGGAGCAGAGCCATGAGCCCCTGGCCAGCCACGGGTATGGGCTCGGGGTACTGCCAGCACCTCTGCAAGGCAGGAGAGACGAGCCCACCTGGAGCAGGTTGCTGCTAGCACCAATGATCCCGTGGGCTGCCACAAGGCTCTCCCGGCTTGTCAAAGGCGCCCCAGTGTCCCTCTGTTGCCTTTTTCAGCCTAGAAGTGAAAGTTGAGATCATTGGAGTCGAGGAGGTCCTGGAAAAGTGGATCTTTCTTGGAGCTCTAGGGGCAATTGTGGAAGAACAGCCCACCCCCACAGGGCTGAAGACAGTTGTCTAGGCTTTAGGAAATCAGCATCATTGACACCAAGCACCAGTTCAGAGGATGACTGGTGATGCAATTCCCCCCAGGTCAAGCCCCTTCCTTCTCTGCAGCCCCCCACCCTTGGTACTGATTGGACTGGTTGATGAAAATGTAGTTGGAAGATTTTGTTGCCAGGAAGGTCCAAGACAGGAGAGGGGCCTTGTGCCCCCTGGGGCTGGGAGCTCTGCAATGGCTTTGGTCTCTAGCTGGCAAAAAGGGTAGGCAAAAGGACTGGCCAGGTTACAAGTAGAGAGAAGAAAAAAGGCAAAAATCACTCCGGCATCCCTCTGGCCCCCCTTTGTTTTAGAGACTAACTAAAGGCTCCACCTTGCCTAGTCCCTACTCTGTACTTAAGCCACGGCATCGCGTCATACGGCTGGCCACGATGCAAAGACTCCCTAGAGACAGCAGTAGTAGGAGCAGCTTGGTTTTTTTCTTTCCCAGGCCTAGTTTGGTAACTGTGAAGTAGGCCTATTCAAGGTTTGGTGAGCTTCTGGAAAGCTGCTTGATGTAGGATTTGAGTTGGCTTCCAAACTGGAACTAAATCCTTCTTCATTTGTTTTCACTTGGATTTCCGTAAGAACAACAACTGGTGTTAGTAATGGTAAGGCTAGTAGGAAATGAAGAGCCCTTTTCTTTGGTCAAACTAGATGAGACAAATCATAGACTTGTTGTAAGGCCGAAATGGTGTGTGAAATTGGCTTTTCAAGACGTTCGATCATCCTTCATGTGATCAAACGTTCTGTTTGGAATGACAGCCTCGAGAGTATGGGCTTCATCTTTCACTGAGAGGGCCAAACTTACCAGACCTCACGGTTCCCTATTGGATCCCGTTTGGACAAGTGGTTCTTGGGAAGAGCCTTTGGATCCATTCTGGATGAAAGTTCCGCGCGGACTTGGGGGCTAAATCTGAGTTGGGGTTACCAGCTGTGCAGATGACAGGCACGGATAAGGGAAGCATTGAAATGGCCCCATCTCGATTTGTATCCGCTTTTGTCTTCTAGCTGTTTCAGAAGCAGAGGTGTTCTTCACTCTGGAGCAGTGAATTGCGGGTCCTCTGGCCGTAACCTCGCCTTCAGTGAGGGTCATCGGGACTTGGAACAGTGCTCTGGACTTGGTTGGTAAAGTGCCTGTTTTTCCATGGAGCACAGGATCAGTCTGCAGGCAGGAAGAGGTGGGCAGGTGCGTGTGGAGAACGTGACGAATGTGCAGAGTTTCGGCAAAGTGGAACTTCCAAGCTCTTCGATACCTTGGCAAGGTAAGCTACTTTCTCATCTCGCCGTTTTTCTTGCCCTAGACTTCACTTGCTATGGCCTGCCACGCAATATTTCCTAAATATTTCCTCCTGTTGTCTCTCTCCGCCTGGGTTGTACGCGGACTCTCTGGAAGGCTTGAGGCAAGGCCTGAACCTATGTCTTGGATGGTTTTGACCACTTGGAGTCCTCCGTGTTTTGAGGCTTCCATTGACACATTCAGCCTTAGCACCTTCCTTTCTTTCTCTCTCTTTCTTTCTCTCTCTTTCTCTCTCTTTATTCTTTCATTCTTTTCCTCTTTCTTTCTTTATCTCTCTCTCTGTCTTTCTCTCCTTTATTCTCTCTTTCTCTCTTACTCTCATTCTCTTTCTCTCTTTCTTTCTTACTCTCATTCTCTTTCTCTCTTTCTTTCAATCTTTATCGCTCTCTTTATCTCTCTTTATCTTTCTCTCCTTCTTTCTTTCCCTCTTTCTCTCTCTCTTTCGTTCCTTCTTTCTCTCATTCCCTTTCTTTCTTTCTTTCTTTCTTAATGCCTCTCTTTCTCCCGATCTTTCTCTCTATCTATCTCTACTTCTTTCTCTCTATCCTTCTCTGCTTCTTTCTTTCTCTTTCTTTTCTTTTTCTTTTTCTTTTCCTTTTTCTTTTCCTTTTTTCTTTTTTTTCCTTCCTTCCTTCCTTCCTTCCTTCCTTCCTTCCTTCCTTCCTTCCTTCCTTCCTTCCTTCCTTCCTTCCTTCCTTCCTTCCTTCCTTCCTTCCTTCCTTCCTTCCTTCCTTCCTTCCTTCCTTCCTTCCTTCCTTCCTTCCTTCCTTCCTTCCTTCCCTTTTCTCCCGTCTCCCCACTTCCCTGAGGCACCGTGGTGCCACGGGGCAGCCTGGCTTCCAATCAACTTCCACGGCATCTACACAGCCAGTGTCTCCAGGGTGCCTGCCTGTGACGCGGTGACAACGCCGCCGTGTCACAATGGCCCCTGGCTTGGGCAAGCCCCAGGGTGCCAGTTGGCCCTTGGCTGCAGGAGCAGCTGGCTGGCTGGCTGGGAGCTCCTGCCCGGCCGGTGGCTGGGGGAGAAGCAGTAGGGCCAGGGCGCACACAGTCTTGTGGCCCCTTCCTGGTGTGCCCACGAGGCCCGAGGCTGGCCCTGCCGCAGGCCTGGTGGCACGCAAGGCCCGCTGCTCTGAGGCCTTGGCTGTGCAGGTGACAGCGGTGTCCTGGCGTGGAGCACGGCTGCTCCAGGCCGGGGGGGTGGGGAGTGGGGGCCGCCTGGGGTGGGAAAGTGGCAGGGATGATCCCTTGGCCTGCACACTGTGCTGCAGCTGCCCGTGCCGCGGGAGACTGAGCCCCTGTGCGAGCGAGCGAGCGAGCGAGCGAAGGCAGGCAGGCAGGCCTCTCCGGCAAACAGCCGGGGCCCTGCCGCCCCCCCAGCTCCCTGCAAAGGCCAGCTTGGGCAGCTTGGAGGCCAAAAGGCCAGCGGCAGGCAGTCTGCCGCTCCGACTTGTGTCTAGAGGTGAGGCAGAAATGTGCCATTTGGAGGGGGTGGGTGCCCCTTTCCTGCAGTCACAGCCACCCTGGGAGCACAGCCGGAGTTGGGCGGGGCACGAGGGGAGGGAAAGCTGGAGGGGTGGGAAGGAGCAGGCCGCGCAGCAATGCCCCGCCCCCGCCAAGAGGGCAGAGTCATCGGGAAGTCTCTCCTGCAGGCGTTTGAAAGCCCAGGGGGGCGCTTCCCGATGTCAGCCAGGAGCCCGAGCACTGCCGGCGTCGCAGCACAAAGGCTGGCCCTGCTCAATCGCCTGCCGGCGACCCCCGCACCTGCCACCCTTGTGGCCTGCCCGAGCCCTCCCTCGGCGCACCGCCTCCCCCGAGCGTCCCGCAGCGGCGGCGGCGCCCGCGCGCAGCCCCGAAAAGGCTGCATTTCCGGGCGCTGAGCTCTCCCGGCAGGCGGCCACTGGAAAGGGACTTTGCATGGCCGCCACTTCTCGGCCCCACGCCGAGCCCGCCCCGCTGCCGCTGCCGGGTTTGCGGCCCCGTTCCCGGGGTGCCCCGTGTCCTCCAAGCGCCATTTGCGCTTTTGGCTTGGCCCCTGCCGGGCGCCGTAGGCCACTGCTGCCGGCGGCCACGCCTCTGTAGCCACGGCAACAGCCTCGCTCCGCTCCGGGCCAGGCCGGGCCGAGCCGAGCCGAGCCGAGCTTAGCCGAAGCGAGCCGAGCTTAGCCGGCGTCGGGGTCCCCATCCCACCTCGGCCTCGTTCGCTTCGGCGGCTGCCAGGCAGCGGGGGACAAGGAGGGGCGGGGGGGGTCGGCTTTCCACGAAGCCGGGACAGCAGCAGCTCTTGGGAGTCCCTCCCTCCTCCTCCTCGTCCTGCGCGGGGGAGTTTTGGGAGGCATGGGGGAGAGCGGCAGGGGCGGGGCAGGGAGGAGCGCCCCAAAGTGCCCCAAAGCTTGTCCACTGCTGGGGGGGGGGTTGGGGGAAGGTGGAATCGGGACACAGCATGTCCCAGCAGCAGCTAGGTGCCCAGGCAGGGCCGGCACTGTGGCCAAGTGAAACAAAGGTTCTGACCAAATTTGCCCCGCCCTGATGCCACAAGAAGCCCGGAGATGGGCTGGGGGCAGGCAAAGGGGCTGGCTCAGCCTTGATTTTTTCCCCCTGTGTGCCACGAGAGAGCACAAAATGCACCTGCATGCTGTGTGCGGAGGGGGCTGTCCTGGAGCAGAGCCATGAGCCCCTGGCCAGCCACGGGTATGGGCTCGGGGTACTGCCAGCACCTCTGCAAGGCAGGAGAGACGAGCCCACCTGGAGCAGGTTGCTGCTAGCACCAATGATCCCGTGGGCTGCCACAAGGCTCTCCCGGCTTGTCAAAGGCGCCCCAGTGTCCCTCTGTTGCCTTTTTCAGCCTAGAAGTGAAAGTTGAGATCATTGGAGTCGAGGAGGTCCTGGAAAAGTGGATCTTTCTTGGAGCTCTAGGGGCAATTGTGGAAGAACAGCCCACCCCCACAGGGCTGAAGACAGTTGTCTAGGCTTTAGGAAATCAGCATCATTGACACCAAGCACCAGTTCAGAGGATGACTGGTGATGCAATTCCCCCCAGGTCAAGCCCCTTCCTTCTCTGCAGCCCCCCACCCTTGGTACTGATTGGACTGGTTGATGAAAATGTAGTTGGAAGATTTTGTTGCCAGGAAGGTCCAAGACAGGAGAGGGGCCTTGTGCCCCCTGGGGCTGGGAGCTCTGCAATGGCTTTGGTCTCTAGCTGGCAAAAAGGGTAGGCAAAAGGACTGGCCAGGTTACAAGTAGAGAGAAGAAAAAAGGCAAAAATCACTCCGGCATCCCTCTGGCCCCCCTTTGTTTTAGAGACTAACTAAAGGCTCCACCTTGCCTAGTCCCTACTCTGTACTTAAGCCACGGCATCGCGTCATACGGCTGGCCACGATGCAAAGACTCCCTAGAGACAGCAGTAGTAGGAGCAGCTTGGTTTTTTTCTTTCCCAGGCCTAGTTTGGTAACTGTGAAGTAGGCCTATTCAAGGTTTGGTGAGCTTCTGGAAAGCTGCTTGATGTAGGATTTGAGTTGGCTTCCAAACTGGAACTAAATCCTTCTTCATTTGTTTTCACTTGGATTTCCATAAGAACAACAACTGGTGTTAGTAATGGTAAGGCTAGTAGGAAATGAAGAGCCCTTTTCTTTGGTCAAACTAGATGAGACAAATCATAGACTTGTTGTAAGGCCGAAATGGTGTGTGAAATTGGCTTTTCAAGACGTTCGATCATCCTTCATGTGATCAAACGTTCTGTTTGGAATGACAGCCTCGAGAGTATGGGCTTCATCTTTCACTGAGAGGGCCAAACTTACCAGACCTCACGGTTCCCTATTGGATCCCGTTTGGACAAGTGGTTCTTGGGAAGAGCCTTTGGATCCATTCTGGATGAAAGTTCCGCGCGGACTTGGGGGCTAAATCTGAGTTGGGGTTACCAGCTGTGCAGATGACAGGCACGGATAAGGGAAGCATTGAAATGGCCCCATCTCGATTTGTATCCGCTTTTGTCTTCTAGCTGTTTCAGAAGCAGAGGTGTTCTTCACTCTGGAGCAGTGAATTGCGGGTCCTCTGGCCGTAACCTCGCCTTCAGTGAGGGTCATCGGGACTTGGAACAGTGCTCTGGACTTGGTTGGTAAAGTGCCTGTTTTTCCATGGAGCACAGGATCAGTCTGCAGGCAGGAAGAGGTGGGCAGGTGCGTGTGGAGAACGTGACGAATGTGCAGAGTTTCGGCAAAGTGGAACTTCCAAGCTCTTCGATACCTTGGCAAGGTAAGCTACTTTCTCATCTCGCCGTTTTTCTTGCCCTAGACTTCACTTGCTATGGCCTGCCACGCAATATTTCCTAAATATTTCCTCCTGTTGTCTCTCTCCGCCTGGGTTGTACGCGGACTCTCTGGAAGGCTTGAGGCAAGGCCTGAACCTATGTCTTGGATGGTTTTGACCACTTGGAGTCCTCCGTGTTTTGAGGCTTCCATTGACACATTCAGCCTTAGCACCTTCCTTTCTTTCTCTCTTTCTTTCTTTCTCTCTCTTTCTCTCTCTTTATTCTTTCATTCTTTTCCTCTTTCTTTCTTTATCTCTCTCTCTGTCTTTCTCTCCTTTATTCTCTCTTTCTCTCTTTCTTACTCTCATTCTCTTTCTCTCTTTCTTTCTTACTCTCATTCTCTTTCTCTCTTTCTTTCAATCTTTATCGCTCTCTTTATCTCTCTTTATCTTTCTCTCCTTCTTTCTTTCCCTCTCTCTCTCTCTTTCGTTCCTTCTTTCTCTCATTCCCTTTCTTTCTTTCTTTCTTTCTTAATGCCTCTCTTTCTCCCGATCTTTCTCTCTATCTATCTCTACTTCTTTCTCTCTATCCTTCTCTGCTTCTTTCTTTCTCTTTCTTTTCTTTTTCCTTTTTCTTTTTCTTTTTCTTTTTCTTTTTCTTTTTCTTTTTCTTTTTCTTTTTCTTTTTCTTTTTCTTTTTCTTTTTTTTCCTTCCTTCCTTCCTTCCTTCCTTCCTTCCTTCCTTCCTTCCTTCCTTCCTTCCTTCCTTCCTTCCTTCCTTCCTTCCTTCCTTCCTTCCTTCCTTCCTTCCTTCCTTCCTTCCTTCCTTCCTTCCTTCCTTCCTTCCTTCCTTCCTTCCTTCCTTCCCTTTTCTCCCGTCTCCCCACTTCCCTGAGGCACCGTGGTGCCACGGGGCAGCCTGGCTTCCAATCAACTTCCACGGCATCTACACAGCCAGTGTCTCCAGGGTGCCTGCCTGTGACGCGGTGACAACGCCGCCGTGTCACAATGGCCCCTGGCTTGGGCAAGCCCCAGGGTGCCAGTTGGCCCTTGGCTGCAGGAGCAGCTGGCTGGCTGGCTGGGAGCTCCTGCCCGGCCGGTGGCTGGGGGAGAAGCAGTAGGGCCAGGGCGCACACAGTCTTGTGGCCCCTTCCTGGTGTGCCCACGAGGCCCGAGGCTGGCCCTGCCGCAGGCCTGGTGGCACGCAAGGCCCGCTGCTCTGAGGCCTTGGCTGTGCAGGTGACAGCGGTGTCCTGGCGTGGAGCACGGCTGCTCCAGGCCGGGGGGGTGGGGAGTGGGGGCCGCCTGGGGTGGGAAAGTGGCAGGGATGATCCCTTGGCCTGCACAGTGTGCTGCAGCTGCCCGTGCCGCGGGAGACTGAGCCCCTGTGCGAGCGAGCGAGCGAGCGAGCGAAGGCAGGCAGGCAGGCCTCTCCGGCAAACAGCCGGGGCCCTGCCGCCCCCCCAGCTCCCTGCAAAGGCCAGCTTGGGCAGCTTGGAGGCCAAAAGGCCAGCGGCAGGCAGTCTGCCGCTCCGACTTGTGTCTAGAGGTGAGGCAGAAATGTGCCATTTGGAGGGGGTGGGTGCCCCTTTCCTGCAGTCACAGCCACCCTGGGAGCACAGCCGGAGTTGGGCGGGGCACGAGGGGAGGGAAAGCTGGAGGGGTGGGAAGGAGCAGGCCGCGCAGCAATGCCCCGCCCCCGCCAAGAGGGCAGAGTCATCGGGAAGTCTCTCCTGCAGGCGCTTGAAAGCCCAGGGGGGCGCTTCCCGATGTCAGCCAGGAGCCCGAGCACTGCCGGCGTCGCAGCACAAAGGCTGGCCCTGCTCAATCGCCTGCCGGCGACCCCCGCACCTGCCACCCTTGTGGCCTGCCCGAGCCCTCCCTCGGCGCACCGCCTCCCCCGAGCGTCCCGCAGCGGCGGCGGCGCCCGCGCGCAGCCCCGAAAAGGCTGCATTTCCGGGCGCTGAGCTCTCCCGGCAGGCGGCCACTGGAAAGGGACTTTGCATGGCCGCCACTTCTCGGCCCCACGCCGAGCCCGCCCCGCTGCCGCTGCCGGGTTTGCGGCCCCGTTCCCGGGGTGCCCGTGTCCTCCAAGCGCCATTTGCGTTTTTGGCTTGGCCCCTGCCGGGCGCCGTAGGCCACTGCTGCCGGCGGCCACGCCTCTGTAGCCACGGCAACAGCCTCGCTCCGCTCCGGGCCAGGCCGGGCCGAGCCGAGCCGAGCCGAGCTTAGCCGAAGCGAGCCGAGCTTAGCCGGCGTCGGGGTCCCCATCCCACCTCGGCCTCGTTCGCTTCGGCGGCTGCCAGGCAGCGGGGACAAGGAGGGGCGGGGGTCGGCTTTCCACGAAGCCGGGACAGCAGCAGCTCTTGGGAGTCCCTCCCTCCTCCTCCTCCTCCTGCGCGGGGGAGTTTTGGGAGGCATGGGGGAGAGCGGCAGGGGCGGGGCAGGGAGGAGCGCCCCAAAGTGCCCCAAAGCTTGTCCACTGCTGGGGGGGGGGGTTGGGGGAAGGTGGAATCGGGACACAGCATGTCCCAGCAGCAGCTAGGTGCCCAGGCAGGGCCGGCACTGTGGCCAAGTGAAACAAAGGTTCTGACCAAATTTGCCCCGCCCTGATGCCACAAGAAGCCCGGAGATGGGCTGGGGGCAGGCAAAGGGGCTGGCTCAGCCTTGATTTTTTCCCCCTGTGTGCCACGAGAGAGCACAAAATGCACCTGCATGCTGTGTGCGGAGGGGGCTGTCCTGGAGCAGAGCCATGAGCCCCTGGCCAGCCACGGGTATGGGCTCGGGGTACTGCCAGCACCTCTGCAAGGCAGGAGAGACGAGCCCACCTGGAGCAGGTTGCTGCTAGCACCAATGATCCCGTGGGCTGCCACAAGGCTCTCCCGGCTTGTCAAAGGCGCCCCAGTGTCCCTCTGTTGCCTTTTTCAGCCTAGAAGTGAAAGTTGAGATCATTGGAGTCGAGGAGGTCCTGGAAAAGTGGATCTTTCTTGGAGCTCTAGGGGCAATTGTGGAAGAACAGCCCACCCCCACAGGGCTGAAGACAGTTGTCTAGGCTTTAGGAAATCAGCATCATTGACACCAAGCACCAGTTCAGAGGATGACTGGTGATGCAATTCCCCCCAGGTCAAGCCCCTTCCTTCTCTGCAGCCCCCCACCCTTGGTACTGATTGGACTGGTTGATGAAAATGTAGTTGGAAGATTTTGTTGCCAGGAAGGTCCAAGACAGGAGAGGGGCCTTGTGCCCCCTGGGGCTGGGAGCTCTGCAATGGCTTTGGTCTCTAGCTGGCAAAAAGGGTAGGCAAAAGGACTGGCCAGGTTACAAGTAGAGAGAAGAAAAAAGGCAAAAATCACTCCGGCATCCCTCTGGCCCCCCTTTGTTTTAGAGACTAACTAAAGGCTCCACCTTGCCTAGTCCCTACTCTGTACTTAAGCCACGGCATCGCGTCATACGGCTGGCCACGATGCAAAGACTCCCTAGAGACAGCAGTAGTAGGAGCAGCTTGGTTTTTTTCTTTCCCAGGCCTAGTTTGGTAACTGTGAAGTAGGCCTATTCAAGGTTTGGTGAGCTTCTGGAAAGCTGCTTGATGTAGGATTTGAGTTGGCTTCCAAACTGGAACTAAATCCTTCTTCATTTGTTTTCACTTGGATTTCCATAAGAACAACAACTGGTGTTAGTAATGGTAAGGCTAGTAGGAAATGAAGAGCCCTTTTCTTTGGTCAAACTAGATGAGACAAATCATAGACTTGTTGTAAGGCCGAAATGGTGTGTGAAATTGGCTTTTCAAGACGTTCGATCATCCTTCATGTGATCAAACGTTCTGTTTGGAATGACAGCCTCGAGAGTATGGGCTTCATCTTTCACTGAGAGGGCCAAACTTACCAGACCTCACGGTTCCCTATTGGATCCCGTTTGGACAAGTGGTTCTTGGGAAGAGCCTTTGGATCCATTCTGGATGAAAGTTCCGCGCGGACTTGGGGGCTAAATCTGAGTTGGGGTTACCAGCTGTGCAGATGACAGGCACGGATAAGGGAAGCATTGAAATGGCCCCATCTCGATTTGTATCCGCTTTTGTCTTCTAGCTGTTTCAGAAGCAGAGGTGTTCTTCACTCTGGAGCAGTGAATTGCGGGTCCTCTGGCCGTAACCTCGCCTTCAGTGAGGGTCATCGGGACTTGGAACAGTGCTCTGGACTTGGTTGGTAAAGTGCCTGTTTTTCCATGGAGCACAGGATCAGTCTGCAGGCAGGAAGAGGTGGGCAGGTGCGTGTGGAGAACGTGACGAATGTGCAGAGTTTTGGCAAAGTGGAACTTCCAAGCTCTTCGATACCTTGGCAAGGTAAGCTACTTTCTCATCTCGCCGTTTTTCTTGCCCTAGACTTCACTTGCTATGGCCTGCCACGCAATATTTCCTAAATATTTCCTCCTGTTGTCTCTCTCCGCCTGGGTTGTACGCGGACTCTCTGGAAGGCTTGAGGCAAGGCCTGAACCTATGTCTTGGATGGTTTTGACCACTTGGAGTCCTCTGTGTTTTGAGGCTTCCATTGACACATTCAGCCTTAGCACCTTCCTTTCTTTCTCTCTTTCTCTCTTTCTTTCTTTCTCACTTTCTTTCTTTCTCTCTCTCTCTCTTTCTCTCTCTTTATTCTTTCATTCTTTTCCTCTTTCTTTCTTTATCTCTCTCTCTATCTTTCTCTCCTTTATTCTCTCTTTCTCTCTTTCTTACTCTCATTCTCTTTCTCTCTTTCTTTCAATCTTTATCGCTCTCTTTATCTCTCTTTATCTTTCTCTCCTTCTTTCTTTCCCTCTTTCTCTCTCTCTTTCGTTCCTTCTTTCTCTTATTCCCTTTCTTTCTTTCTTTCTTTCTTAATGCCTCTCTTTCTCCCGATCTTTCTCTCTATCTATCTCTACTTCTTTCTCTCTATCCTTCTCTGCTTCTTTCTTTCTTTTTCTTTTTCTTTTTCTTTTTCTTTTTCTTTTTCTTTTCCTTTTTCTTTTCCTTTTTTCTTTTTTTTCATTCCTTCCTTCCTTCCTTCCTTCCTTCCTTCCTTCCTTCCTTCCTTCCTTCCTTCCTTCCTTCCTTCCTTCCTTCCTTCCTTCCTTCCTTCCTTCCTTCCTTCCTTCCTTCCTTCCTTCCTTCCTTCCTTCCTTCCTTCCTTCCTTCCTTCCTTCCTTCCTTCCTTCCCTTTTCTCCCGTCTCCCCACTTCCCTGAGGCACCGTGGTGCCACGGGGCAGCCTGGCTTCCAATCAACTTCCACGGCATCTACACAGCCAGTGTCTCCAGGGTGCCTGCCTGTGACGCGGTGACAACGCCGCCGTGTCACAATGGCCCCTGGCTTGGGCAAGCCCCAGGGTGCCAGTTGGCCCTTGGCTGCAGGAGCAGCTGGCTGGCTGGCTGGGAGCTCCTGCCCGGCCGGTGGCTGGGGGAGAAGCAGTAGGGCCAGGGCGCACACAGTCTTGTGGCCCCTTCCTGGTGTGCCCACGAGGCCCGAGGCTGGCCCTGCCGCAGGCCTGGTGGCACGCAAGGCCCGCTGCTCTGAGGCCTTGGCTGTGCAGGTGACAGCGGTGTCCTGGCGTGGAGCACGGCTGCTCCAGGCCGGGGGGGTGGGGAGTGGGGGCCGCCTGGGGTGGGAAAGTGGCAGGGATGATCCCTTGGCCTGCACACTGTGCTGCAGCTGCCCGTGCCGCGGGAGACTGAGCCCCTGTGCGAGCGAGCGAGCGAGCGAGCGAAGGCAGGCAGGCAGGCCTCTCCGGCAAACAGCCGGGGCCCTGCCGCCCCCCCAGCTCCCTGCAAAGGCCAGCTTGGGCAGCTTGGAGGCCAAAAGGCCAGCGGCAGGCAGTCTGCCGCTCCGACTTGTGTCTAGAGGTGAGGCAGAAATGTGCCATTTGGAGGGGGTGGGTGCCCCTTTCCTGCAGTCACAGCCACCCTGGGAGCACAGCCGGAGTTGGGCGGGGCACGAGGGGAGGGAAAGCTGGAGGGGTGGGAAGGAGCAGGCCGCGCAGCAATGCCCCGCCCCCGCCAAGAGGGCAGAGTCATCGGGAAGTCTCTCCTGCAGGCGTTTGAAAGCCCAGGGGGGCGCTTCCCGATGTCAGCCAGGAGCCCGAGCACTGCCGGCGTCGCAGCACAAAGGCTGGCCCTGCTCAATCGCCTGCCGGCGACCCCCGCACCTGCCACCCTTGTGGCCTGCCCGAGCCCTCCCTCGGCGCACCGCCTCCCCCGAGCGTCCCGCAGCGGCGGCGGCGCCCGCGCGCAGCCCCGAAAAGGCTGCATTTCCGGGCGCTGAGCTCTCCCGGCAGGCGGCCACTGGAAAGGGACTTTGCATGGCCGCCACTTCTCGGCCCCACGCCGAGCCCGCCCCGCTGCCGCTGCCGGGTTTGCGGCCCCGTTCCCGGGGTGCCCGTGTCCTCCAAGCGCCATTTGCGCTTTTGGCTTGGCCCCTGCCGGGCGCCGTAGGCCACTGCTGCCGGCGGCCACGCCTCTGTAGCCACGGCAACAGCCTCGCTCCGCTCCGGGCCAGGCCGGGCCGAGCCGAGCCGAGCCGAGCTTAGCCGAAGCGAGCCGAGCTTAGCCGGCGTCGGGGTCCCCATCCCACCTCGGCCTCGTTCGCTTCGGCGGCTGCCAGGCAGCGGGGACAAGGAGGGGCGGGGGTCGGCTTTCCACGAAGCCGGGACAGCAGCAGCTCTTGGGAGTCCCTCCCTCCTCCTCCTCCTCCTGCGCGGGGGAGTTTTGGGAGGCATGGGGGAGAGCGGCAGGGGCGGGGCAGGGAGGAGCGCCCCAAAGTGCCCCAAAGCTTGTCCACTGCTGGGGGGGGGGTTGGGGGAAGGTGGAATCGGGACACAGCATGTCCCAGCAGCAGCTAGGTGCCCAGGCAGGGCCGGCACTGTGGCCAAGTGAAACAAAGGTTCTGACCAAATTTGCCCCGCCCTGATGCCACAAGAAGCCCGGAGATGGGCTGGGGGCAGGCAAAGGGGCTGGCTCAGCCTTGATTTTTTCCCCCTGTGTGCCACGAGAGAGCACAAAATGCACCTGCATGCTGTGTGCGGAGGGGGCTGTCCTGGAGCAGAGCCATGAGCCCCTGGCCAGCCACGGGTATGGGCTCGGGGTACTGCCAGCACCTCTGCAAGGCAGGAGAGACGAGCCCACCTGGAGCAGGTTGCTGCTAGCACCAATGATCCCGTGGGCTGCCACAAGGCTCTCCCGGCTTGTCAAAGGCGCCCCAGTGTCCCTCTGTTGCCTTTTTCAGCCTAGAAGTGAAAGTCGAGATCATTGGAGTCGAGGAGGTCCTGGAAAAGTGGATCTTTCTTGGAGCTCTAGGGGCAATTGTGGAAGAACAGCCCACCCCCACAGGGCTGAAGACAGTTGTCTAGGCTTTAGGAAATCAGCATCATTGACACCAAGCACCAGTTCAGAGGATGACTGGTGATGCAATTCCCCCCAGGTCAAGCCCCTTCCTTCTCTGCAGCCCCCCACCCTTGGTACTGATTGGACTGGTTGATGAAAATGTAGTTGGAAGATTTTGTTGCCAGGAAGGTCCAAGACAGGAGAGGGGCCTTGTGCCCCCTGGGGCTGGGAGCTCTGCAATGGCTTTGGTCTCTAGCTGGCAAAAAGGGTAGGCAAAAGGACTGGCCAGGTTACAAGTAGAGAGAAGAAAAAAGGCAAAAATCACTCCGGCATCCCTCTGGCCCCCCTTTGTTTTAGAGACTAACTAAAGGCTCCACCTTGCCTAGTCCCTACTCTGTACTTAAGCCACGGCATCGCGTCATACGGCTGGCCACGATGCAAAGACTCCCTAGAGACAGCAGTAGTAGGAGCAGCTTGGTTTTTTTCTTTCCCAGGCCTAGTTTGGTAACTGTGAAGTAGGCCTATTCAAGGTTTGGTGAGCTTCTGGAAAGCTGCTTGATGTAGGATTTGAGTTGGCTTCCAAACTGGAACTAAATCCTTCTTCATTTGTTTTCACTTGGATTTCCATAAGAACAACAACTGGTGTTAGTAATGGTAAGGCTAGTAGGAAATGAAGAGCCCTTTTCTTTGGTCAAACTAGATGAGACAAATCATAGACTTGTTGTAAGGCCGAAATGGTGTGTGAAATTGGCTTTTCAAGACGTTCGATCATCCTTCATGTGATCAAACGTTCTGTTTGGAATGACAGCCTCGAGAGTATGGGCTTCATCTTTCACTGAGAGGGCCAAACTTACCAGACCTCACGGTTCCCTATTGGATCCCGTTTGGACAAGTGGTTCTTGGGAAGAGCCTTTGGATCCATTCTGGATGAAAGTTCCGCGCGGACTTGGGGGCTAAATCTGAGTTGGGGTTACCAGCTGTGCAGATGACAGGCACGGATAAGGGAAGCATTGAAATGGCCCCATCTCGATTTGTATCCGCTTTTGTCTTCTAGCTGTTTCAGAAGCAGAGGTGTTCTTCACTCTGGAGCAGTGAATTGCGGGTCCTCTGGCCGTAACCTCGCCTTCAGTGAGGGTCATCGGGACTTGGAACAGTGCTCTGGACTTGGTTGGTAAAGTGCCTGTTTTTCCATGGAGCACAGGATCAGTCTGCAGGCAGGAAGAGGTGGGCAGGTGCGTGTGGAGAACGTGACGAATGTGCAGAGTTTCGGCAAAGTGGAACTTCCAAGCTCTTCGATACCTTGGCAAGGTAAGCTACTTTCTCATCTCGCCGTTTTTCTTGCCCTAGACTTCACTTGCTATGGCCTGCCACGCAATATTTCCTAAATATTTCCTCCTGTTGTCTCTCTCCGCCTGGGTTGTACGCGGACTCTCTGGAAGGCTTGAGGCAAGGCCTGAACCTATGTCTTGGATGGTTTTGACCACTTGGAGTCCTCCGTGTTTTGAGGCTTCCATTGACACATTCAGCCTTAGCACCTTCCTTTCTTTCTCTCTTTCTTTCTTTCTCTCTCTTTCTCTCTCTTTATTCTTTCATTCTTTTCCTCTTTCTTTCTTTATCTCTCTCTCTGTCTTTCTCTCCTTTATTCTCTCTTTCTCTCTTTCTTACTCTCATTCTCTTTCTCTCTTTCTTTCTTACTCTCATTCTCTTTCTCTCTTTCTTTCAATCTTTATCGCTCTCTTTATCTCTCTTTATCTTTCTCTCCTTCTTTCTTTCCCTCTCTCTCTCTCTTTCGTTCCTTCTTTCTCTCATTCCCTTTCTTTCTTTCTTTCTTTCTTAATGCCTCTCTTTCTCCCGATCTTTCTCTCTATCTATCTCTACTTCTTTCTCTCTATCCTTCTCTGCTTCTTTCTTTCTCTTTCTTTTCTTTTTCCTTTTTCTTTTTCTTTTTCTTTTTCTTTTTCTTTTTCTTTTTCTTTTTCTTTTTTTTCCTTCCTTCCTTCCTTCCTTCCTTCCTTCCTTCCTTCCTTCCTTCCTTCCTTCCTTCCTTCCTTCCTTCCTTCCTTCCTTCCTTCCTTCCTTCCTTCCTTCCTTCCTTCCTTCCTTCCTTCCTTCCTTCCTTCCTTCCTTCCTTCCTTCCTTCCTTCCTTCCTTCCTTCCTTCCTTCCCTTTTCTCCCGTCTCCCCACTTCCCTGAGGCACCGTGGTGCCACGGGGCAGCCTGGCTTCCAATCAACTTCCACGGCATCTACACAGCCAGTGTCTCCAGGGTGCCTGCCTGTGACGCGGTGACAACGCCGCCGTGTCACAATGGCCCCTGGCTTGGGCAAGCCCCAGGGTGCCAGTTGGCCCTTGGCTGCAGGAGCAGCTGGCTGGCTGGCTGGGAGCTCCTGCCCGGCCGGTGGCTGGGGGAGAAGCAGTAGGGCCAGGGCGCACACAGTCTTGTGGCCCCTTCCTGGTGTGCCCACGAGGCCCGAGGCTGGCCCTGCCGCAGGCCTGGTGGCACGCAAGGCCCGCTGCTCTGAGGCCTTGGCTGTGCAGGTGACAGCGGTGTCCTGGCGTGGAGCACGGCTGCTCCAGGCCGGGGGGGTGGGGAGTGGGGGCCGCCTGGGGTGGGAAAGTGGCAGGGATGATCCCTTGGCCTGCACAGTGTGCTGCAGCTGCCCGTGCCGCGGGAGACTGAGCCCCTGTGCGAGCGAGCGAGCGAGCGAGCGAAGGCAGGCAGGCAGGCCTCTCCGGCAAACAGCCGGGGCCCTGCCGCCCCCCCAGCTCCCTGCAAAGGCCAGCTTGGGCAGCTTGGAGGCCAAAAGGCCAGCGGCAGGCAGTCTGCCGCTCCGACTTGTGTCTAGAGGTGAGGCAGAAATGTGCCATTTGGAGGGGGTGGGTGCCCCTTTCCTGCAGTCACAGCCACCCTGGGAGCACAGCCGGAGTTGGGCGGGGCACGAGGGGAGGGAAAGCTGGAGGGGTGGGAAGGAGCAGGCCGCGCAGCAATGCCCCGCCCCCGCCAAGAGGGCAGAGTCATCGGGAAGTCTCTCCTGCAGGCGTTTGAAAGCCCAGGGGGGCGCTTCCCGATGTCAGCCAGGAGCCCGAGCACTGCCGGCGTCGCAGCACAAAGGCTGGCCCTGCTCAATCGCCTGCCGGCGACCCCCGCACCTGCCACCCTTGTGGCCTGCCCGAGCCCTCCCTCGGCGCACCGCCTCCCCCGAGCGTCCCGCAGCGGCGGCGGCGCCCGCGCGCAGCCCCGAAAAGGCTGCATTTCCGGGCGCTGAGCTCTCCCGGCAGGCGGCCACTGGAAAGGGACTTTGCATGGCCGCCACTTCTCGGCCCCACGCCGAGCCCGCCCCGCTGCCGCTGCCGGGTTTGCGGCCCCGTTCCCGGGGTGCCCGTGTCCTCCAAGCGCCATTTGCGTTTTTGGCTTGGCCCCTGCCGGGCGCCGTAGGCCACTGCTGCCGGCGGCCACGCCTCTGTAGCCACGGCAACAGCCTCGCTCCGCTCCGGGCCAGGCCGGGCCGAGCCGAGCCGAGCCGAGCTTAGCCGAAGCGAGCCGAGCTTAGCCGGCGTCGGGGTCCCCATCCCACCTCGGCCTCGTTCGCTTCGGCGGCTGCCAGGCAGCGGGGACAAGGAGGGGCGGGGGTCGGCTTTCCACGAAGCCGGGACAGCAGCAGCTCTTGGGAGTCCCTCCCTCCTCCTCCTCCTCCTGCGCGGGGGAGTTTTGGGAGGCATGGGGGAGAGCGGCAGGGGCGGGGCAGGGAGGAGCGCCCCAAAGTGCCCCAAAGCTTGTCCACTGCTGGGGGGGGGGTTGGGGGAAGGTGGAATCGGGACACAGCATGTCCCAGCAGCAGCTAGGTGCCCAGGCAGGGCCGGCACTGTGGCCAAGTGAAACAAAGGTTCTGACCAAATTTGCCCCGCCCTGATGCCACAAGAAGCCCGGAGATGGGCTGGGGGCAGGCAAAGGGGCTGGCTCAGCCTTGATTTTTTCCCCCTGTGTGCCACGAGAGAGCACAAAATGCACCTGCATGCTGTGTGCGGAGGGGGCTGTCCTGGAGCAGAGCCATGAGCCCCTGGCCAGCCACGGGTATGGGCTCGGGGTACTGCCAGCACCTCTGCAAGGCAGGAGAGACGAGCCCACCTGGAGCAGGTTGCTGCTAGCACCAATGATCCCGTGGGCTGCCACAAGGCTCTCCCGGCTTGTCAAAGGCGCCCCAGTGTCCCTCTGTTGCCTTTTTCAGCCTAGAAGTGAAAGTCGAGATCATTGGAGTCGAGGAGGTCCTGGAAAAGTGGATCTTTCTTGGAGCTCTAGGGGCAATTGTGGAAGAACAGCCCACCCCCACAGGGCTGAAGACAGTTGTCTAGGCTTTAGGAAATCAGCATCATTGACACCAAGCACCAGTTCAGAGGATGACTGGTGATGCAATTCCCCCCAGGTCAAGCCCCTTCCTTCTCTGCAGCCCCCCACCCTTGGTACTGATTGGACTGGTTGATGAAAATGTAGTTGGAAGATTTTGTTGCCAGGAAGGTCCAAGACAGGAGAGGGGCCTTGTGCCCCCTGGGGCTGGGAGCTCTGCAATGGCTTTGGTCTCTAGCTGGCAAAAAGGGTAGGCAAAAGGACTGGCCAGGTTACAAGTAGAGAGAAGAAAAAAGGCAAAAATCACTCCGGCATCCCTCTGGCCCCCCTTTGTTTTAGAGACTAACTAAAGGCTCCACCTTGCCTAGTCCCTACTCTGTACTTAAGCCACGGCATCGCGTCATACGGCTGGCCACGATGCAAAGACTCCCTAGAGACAGCAGTAGTAGGAGCAGCTTGGTTTTTTTCTTTCCCAGGCCTAGTTTGGTAACTGTGAAGTAGGCCTATTCAAGGTTTGGTGAGCTTCTGGAAAGCTGCTTGATGTAGGATTTGAGTTGGCTTCCAAACTGGAACTAAATCCTTCTTCATTTGTTTTCACTTGGATTTCCATAAGAACAACAACTGGTGTTAGTAATGGTAAGGCTAGTAGGAAATGAAGAGCCCTTTTCTTTGGTCAAACTAGATGAGACAAATCATAGACTTGTTGTAAGGCCGAAATGGTGTGTGAAATTGGCTTTTCAAGACGTTCGATCATCCTTCATGTGATCAAACGTTCTGTTTGGAATGACAGCCTCGAGAGTATGGGCTTCATCTTTCACTGAGAGGGCCAAACTTACCAGACCTCACGGTTCCCTATTGGATCCCGTTTGGACAAGTGGTTCTTGGGAAGAGCCTTTGGATCCATTCTGGATGAAAGTTCCGCGCGGACTTGGGGGCTAAATCTGAGTTGGGGTTACCAGCTGTGCAGATGACAGGCACGGATAAGGGAAGCATTGAAATGGCCCCATCTCGATTTGTATCCGCTTTTGTCTTCTAGCTGTTTCAGAAGCAGAGGTGTTCTTCACTCTGGAGCAGTGAATTGCGGGTCCTCTGGCCGTAACCTCGCCTTCAGTGAGGGTCATCGGGACTTGGAACAGTGCTCTGGACTTGGTTGGTAAAGTGCCTGTTTTTCCATGGAGCACAGGATCAGTCTGCAGGCAGGAAGAGGTGGGCAGGTGCGTGTGGAGAACGTGACGAATGTGCAGAGTTTCGGCAAAGTGGAACTTCCAAGCTCTTCGATACCTTGGCAAGGTAAGCTACTTTCTCATCTCGCCGTTTTTCTTGCCCTAGACTTCACTTGCTATGGCCTGCCACGCAATATTTCCTAAATATTTCCTCCTGTTGTCTCTCTCCGCCTGGGTTGTACGCGGACTCTCTGGAAGGCTTGAGGCAAGGCCTGAACCTATGTCTTGGATGGTTTTGACCACTTGGAGTCCTCCGTGTTTTGAGGCTTCCATTGACACATTCAGCCTTAGCACCTTCCTTTCTTTCTCTCTTTCTTTCTTTCTCTCTCTTTCTCTCTCTTTATTCTTTCATTCTTTTCCTCTTTCTTTCTTTATCTCTCTCTCTGTCTTTCTCTCCTTTATTCTCTCTTTCTCTCTTTCTTACTCTCATTCTCTTTCTCTCTTTCTTTCTTACTCTCATTCTCTTTCTCTCTTTCTTTCAATCTTTATCGCTCTCTTTATCTCTCTTTATCTTTCTCTCCTTCTTTCTTTCCCTCTCTCTCTCTCTTTCGTTCCTTCTTTCTCTCATTCCCTTTCTTTCTTTCTTTCTTTCTTAATGCCTCTCTTTCTCCCGATCTTTCTCTCTATCTATCTCTACTTCTTTCTCTCTATCCTTCTCTGCTTCTTTCTTTCTCTTTCTTTTCTTTTTCCTTTTTCTTTTTCTTTTTCTTTTTCTTTTTCTTTTTCTTTTTCTTTTTCTTTTTCTTTTTTTTCCTTCCTTCCTTCCTTCCTTCCTTCCTTCCTTCCTTCCTTCCTTCCTTCCTTCCTTCCTTCCTTCCTTCCTTCCTTCCTTCCTTCCTTCCTTCCTTCCTTCCTTCCTTCCTTCCTTCCTTCCTTCCTTCCTTCCTTCCTTCCTTCCTTCCTTCCTTCCTTCCTTCCCTTTTCTCCCGTCTCCCCACTTCCCTGAGGCACCGTGGTGCCACGGGGCAGCCTGGCTTCCAATCAACTTCCACGGCATCTACACAGCCAGTGTCTCCAGGGTGCCTGCCTGTGACGCGGTGACAACGCCGCCGTGTCACAATGGCCCCTGGCTTGGGCAAGCCCCAGGGTGCCAGTTGGCCCTTGGCTGCAGGAGCAGCTGGCTGGCTGGCTGGGAGCTCCTGCCCGGCCGGTGGCTGGGGGAGAAGCAGTAGGGCCAGGGCGCACACAGTCTTGTGGCCCCTTCCTGGTGTGCCCACGAGGCCCGAGGCTGGCCCTGCCGCAGGCCTGGTGGCACGCAAGGCCCGCTGCTCTGAGGCCTTGGCTGTGCAGGTGACAGCGGTGTCCTGGCGTGGAGCACGGCTGCTCCAGGCCGGGGGGGTGGGGAGTGGGGGCCGCCTGGGGTGGGAAAGTGGCAGGGATGATCCCTTGGCCTGCACAGTGTGCTGCAGCTGCCCGTGCCGCGGGAGACTGAGCCCCTGTGCGAGCGAGCGAGCGAGCGAGCGAAGGCAGGCAGGCAGGCCTCTCCGGCAAACAGCCGGGGCCCTGCCGCCCCCCCAGCTCCCTGCAAAGGCCAGCTTGGGCAGCTTGGAGGCCAAAAGGCCAGCGGCAGGCAGTCTGCCGCTCCGACTTGTGTCTAGAGGTGAGGCAGAAATGTGCCATTTGGAGGGGGTGGGTGCCCCTTTCCTGCAGTCACAGCCACCCTGGGAGCACAGCCGGAGTTGGGCGGGGCACGAGGGGAGGGAAAGCTGGAGGGGTGGGAAGGAGCAGGCCGCGCAGCAATGCCCCGCCCCCGCCAAGAGGGCAGAGTCATCGGGAAGTCTCTCCTGCAGGCGTTTGAAAGCCCAGGGGGGCGCTTCCCGATGTCAGCCAGGAGCCCGAGCACTGCCGGCGTCGCAGCACAAAGGCTGGCCCTGCTCAATCGCCTGCCGGCGACCCCCGCACCTGCCACCCTTGTGGCCTGCCCGAGCCCTCCCTCGGCGCACCGCCTCCCCCGAGCGTCCCGCAGCGGCGGCGGCGCCCGCGCGCAGCCCCGAAAAGGCTGCATTTCCGGGCGCTGAGCTCTCCCGGCAGGCGGCCACTGGAAAGGGACTTTGCATGGCCGCCACTTCTCGGCCCCACGCCGAGCCCGCCCCGCTGCCGCTGCCGGGTTTGCGGCCCCGTTCCCGGGGTGCCCGTGTCCTCCAAGCGCCATTTGCGTTTTTGGCTTGGCCCCTGCCGGGCGCCGTAGGCCACTGCTGCCGGCGGCCACGCCTCTGTAGCCACGGCAACAGCCTCGCTCCGCTCCGGGCCAGGCCGGGCCGAGCCGAGCCGAGCCGAGCTTAGCCGAAGCGAGCCGAGCTTAGCCGGCGTCGGGGTCCCCATCCCACCTCGGCCTCGTTCGCTTCGGCGGCTGCCAGGCAGCGGGGACAAGGAGGGGCGGGGGTCGGCTTTCCACGAAGCCGGGACAGCAGCAGCTCTTGGGAGTCCCTCCCTCCTCCTCCTCCTCCTGCGCGGGGGAGTTTTGGGAGGCATGGGGGAGAGCGGCAGGGGCGGGGCAGGGAGGAGCGCCCCAAAGTGCCCCAAAGCTTGTCCACTGCTGGGGGGGGGGTTGGGGGAAGGTGGAATCGGGACACAGCATGTCCCAGCAGCAGCTAGGTGCCCAGGCAGGGCCGGCACTGTGGCCAAGTGAAACAAAGGTTCTGACCAAATTTGCCCCGCCCTGATGCCACAAGAAGCCCGGAGATGGGCTGGGGGCAGGCAAAGGGGCTGGCTCAGCCTTGATTTTTTCCCCCTGTGTGCCACGAGAGAGCACAAAATGCACCTGCATGCTGTGTGCGGAGGGGGCTGTCCTGGAGCAGAGCCATGAGCCCCTGGCCAGCCACGGGTATGGGCTCGGGGTACTGCCAGCACCTCTGCAAGGCAGGAGAGACGAGCCCACCTGGAGCAGGTTGCTGCTAGCACCAATGATCCCGTGGGCTGCCACAAGGCTCTCCCGGCTTGTCAAAGGCGCCCCAGTGTCCCTCTGTTGCCTTTTTCAGCCTAGAAGTGAAAGTCGAGATCATTGGAGTCGAGGAGGTCCTGGAAAAGTGGATCTTTCTTGGAGCTCTAGGGGCAATTGTGGAAGAACAGCCCACCCCCACAGGGCTGAAGACAGTTGTCTAGGCTTTAGGAAATCAGCATCATTGACACCAAGCACCAGTTCAGAGGATGACTGGTGATGCAATTCCCCCCAGGTCAAGCCCCTTCCTTCTCTGCAGCCCCCCACCCTTGGTACTGATTGGACTGGTTGATGAAAATGTAGTTGGAAGATTTTGTTGCCAGGAAGGTCCAAGACAGGAGAGGGGCCTTGTGCCCCCTGGGGCTGGGAGCTCTGCAATGGCTTTGGTCTCTAGCTGGCAAAAAGGGTAGGCAAAAGGACTGGCCAGGTTACAAGTAGAGAGAAGAAAAAGGCAAAAATCACTCCGGCATCCCTCTGGCCCCCCTTTGTTTTAGAGACTAACTAAAGGCTCCACCTTGCCTAGTCCCTACTCTGTACTTAAGCCACGGCATCGCGTCATACGGCTGGCCACGATGCAAAGACTCCCTAGAGACAGCAGTAGTAGGAGCAGCTTGGTTTTTTTCTTTCCCAGGCCTAGTTTGGTAACTGTGAAGTAGGCCTATTCAAGGTTTGGTGAGCTTCTGGAAAGCTGCTTGATGTAGGATTTGAGTTGGCTTCCAAACTGGAACTAAATCCTTCTTCATTTGTTTTCACTTGGATTTCCATAAGAACAACAACTGGTGTTAGTAATGGTAAGGCTAGTAGGAAATGAAGAGCCCTTTTCTTTGGTCAAACTAGATGAGACAAATCATAGACTTGTTGTAAGGCCGAAATGGTGTGTGAAATTGGCTTTTCAAGACGTTCGATCATCCTTCATGTGATCAAACGTTCTGTTTGGAATGACAGCCTCGAGAGTATGGGCTTCATCTTTCACTGAGAGGGCCAAACTTACCAGACCTCACGGTTCCCTATTGGATCCCGTTTGGACAAGTGGTTCTTGGGAAGAGCCTTTGGATCCATTCTGGATGAAAGTTCCGCGCGGACTTGGGGGCTAAATCTGAGTTGGGGTTACCAGCTGTGCAGATGACAGGCACGGATAAGGGAAGCATTGAAATGGCCCCATCTCGATTTGTATCCGCTTTTGTCTTCTAGCTGTTTCAGAAGCAGAGGTGTTCTTCACTCTGGAGCAGTGAATTGCGGGTCCTCTGGCCGTAACCTCGCCTTCAGTGAGGGTCATCGGGACTTGGAACAGTGCTCTGGACTTGGTTGGTAAAGTGCCTGTTTTTCCATGGAGCACAGGATCAGTCTGCAGGCAGGAAGAGGTGGGCAGGTGCGTGTGGAGAACGTGACGAATGTGCAGAGTTTCGGCAAAGTGGAACTTCCAAGCTCTTCGATACCTTGGCAAGGTAAGCTACTTTCTCATCTCGCCGTTTTTCTTGCCCTAGACTTCACTTGCTATGGCCTGCCACGCAATATTTCCTAAATATTTCCTCCTGTTGTCTCTCTCCGCCTGGGTTGTACGCGGACTCTCTGGAAGGCTTGAGGCAAGGCCTGAACCTATGTCTTGGATGGTTTTGACCACTTGGAGTCCTCTGTGTTTTGAGGCTTCCATTGACACATTCAGCCTTAGCACCTTCCTTTCTTTCTCTCTTTCTCTCTTTCTTTCTTTCTCACTTTCTTTCTTTCTCTCTCTCTCTCTTTCTCTCTCTTTATTCTTTCATTCTTTTCCTCTTTCTTTCTTTATCTCTCTCTCTATCTTTCTCTCCTTTATTCTCTCTTTCTCTCTTTCTTACTCTCATTCTCTTTCTCTCTTTCTTTCTTACTCTCATTCTCTTTCTCTCTTTCTTTCAATCTTTATCGCTCTCTTTATCTCTCTTTATCTTTCTCTCCTTCTTTCTTTCCCTCTTTCTCTCTCTCTTTCATTCCTTCTTTCTCTTATTCCCTTTCTTTCTTTCTTTCTTTCTTAATGCCTCTCTTTCTCCCGATCTTTCTCTCTATCTATCTCTACTTCTTTCTCTCTATCCTTCTCTGCTTCTTTCTTTCTTTTTCTTTTTCTTTTTCTTTTTCTTTTTCTTTTTCTTTTTCTTTTTCTTTTCCTTTTTCTTTTCCTTTTTTCTTTTTTTTCCTTCCTTCCTTCCTTCCTTCCTTCCTTCCTTCCTTCCTTCCTTCCTTCCTTCCTTCCTTCCTTCCTTCCTTCCTTCCTTCCTTCCTTCCTTCCTTCCTTCCTTCCTTCCTTCCTTCCTTCCTTCCTTCCTTCCTTCCTTCCTTCCTTCCTTCCTTCCTTCCTTCCTTCCTTCCTTCCTTCCTTCCTTCCTTCCTTCCTTCCTTCCTTCCTTCCTTCCTTCCTTCCTTCCTTCCTTCCTTCCCTTTTCTCCCGTCTCCCCACTTCCCTGAGGCACCGTGGTGCCACGGGGCAGCCTGGCTTCCAATCAACTTCCACGGCATCTACACAGCCAGTGTCTCCAGGGTGCCTGCCTGTGACGCGGTGACAACGCCGCCGTGTCACAATGGCCCCTGGCTTGGGCAAGCCCCAGGGTGCCAGTTGGCCCTTGGCTGCAGGAGCAGCTGGCTGGCTGGCTGGGAGCTCCTGCCCGGCCGGTGGCTGGGGGAGAAGCAGTAGGGCCAGGGCGCACACAGTCTTGTGGCCCCTTCCTGGTGTGCCCACGAGGCCCGAGGCTGGCCCTGCCGCAGGCCTGGTGGCACGCAAGGCCCGCTGCTCTGAGGCCTTGGCTGTGCAGGTGACAGCGGTGTCCTGGCGTGGAGCACGGCTGCTCCAGGCCGGGGGGGTGGGGAGTGGGGGCCGCCTGGGGTGGGAAAGTGGCAGGGATGATCCCTTGGCCTGCACACTGTGCTGCAGCTGCCCGTGCCGCGGGAGACTGAGCCCCTGTGCGAGCGAGCGAGCGAGCGAAGGCAGGCAGGCAGGCCTCTCCGGCAAACAGCCGGGGCCCTGCCGCCCCCCCAGCTCCCTGCAAAGGCCAGCTTGGGCAGCTTGGAGGCCAAAAGGCCAGCGGCAGGCAGTCTGCCGCTCCGACTTGTGTCTAGAGGTGAGGCAGAAATGTGCCATTTGGAGGGGGTGGGTGCCCCTTTCCTGCAGTCACAGCCACCCTGGGAGCACAGCCGGAGTTGGGCGGGGCACGAGGGGAGGGAAAGCTGGAGGGGTGGGAAGGAGCAGGCCGCGCAGCAATGCCCCGCCCCCGCCAAGAGGGCAGAGTCATCGGGAAGTCTCTCCTTCAGGCGCTTGAAAGCCCAGGGGGGCGCTTCCCGATGTCAGCCAGGAGCCCGAGCACTGCCGGCGTCGCAGCACAAAGGCTGGCCCTGCTCAATCGCCTGCCGGCGACCCCCGCACCTGCCACCCTTGTGGCCTGCCCGAGCCCTCCCTCGGCGCACCGCCTCCCCCGAGCGTCCCGCAGCGGCGGCGGCGCCCGCGCGCAGCCCCGAAAAGGCTGCATTTCCGGGCGCTGAGCTCTCCCGGCAGGCGGCCACTGGAAAGGGACTTTGCATGGCCGCCACTTCTCGGCCCCACGCCGAGCCCGCCCCGCTGCCGCTGCCGGGTTTGCGGCCCCGTTCCCGGGGTGCCCGTGTCCTCCAAGCGCCATTTGCGCTTTTGGCTTGGCCCCTGCCGGGCGCCGTAGGCCACTGCTGCCGGCGGCCACGCCTCTGTAGCCACGGCAACAGCCTCGCTCCGCTCCGAGCCAGGCCGGGCCGAGCCGAGCCGAGCCGAGCTTAGCCGAAGCGAGCCGAGCTTAGCCGGCGTCGGGGTCCCCATCCCACCTCGGCCTCGTTCGCTTCGGCGGCTGCCAGGCAGCGGGGACAAGGAGGGGCGGGGGTCGGCTTTCCACGAAGCCGGGACAGCAGCAGCTCTTGGGAGTCCCTCCCTCCTCCTCCTCCTCCTGCGCGGGGGAGTTTTGGGAGGCATGGGGGAGAGCGGCAGGGGCGGGGCAGGGAGGAGCGCCCCAAAGTGCCCCAAAGCTTGTCCACTGCTGGGGGGGGGGTTGGGGGAAGGTGGAATCGGGACACAGCATGTCCCAGCAGCAGCTAGGTGCCCAGGCAGGGCCGGCACTGTGGCCAAGTGAAACAAAGGTTCTGACCAAATTTGCCCCGCCCTGATGCCACAAGAAGCCCGGAGATGGGCTGGGGGCAGGCAAAGGGGCTGGCTCAGCCTTGATTTTTTCCCCCTGTGTGCCACGAGAGAGCACAAAATGCACCTGCATGCTGTGTGCGGAGGGGGCTGTCCTGGAGCAGAGCCATGAGCCCCTGGCCAGCCACGGGTATGGGCTCGGGGTACTGCCAGCACCTCTGCAAGGCAGGAGAGACGAGCCCACCTGGAGCAGGTTGCTGCTAGCACCAATGATCCCGTGGGCTGCCACAAGGCTCTCCCGGCTTGTCAAAGGCGCCCCAGTGTCCCTCTGTTGCCTTTTTCAGCCTAGAAGTGAAAGTTGAGATCATTGGAGTCGAGGAGGTCCTGGAAAAGTGGATCTTTCTTGGAGCTCTAGGGGCAATTGTGGAAGAACAGCCCACCCCCACAGGGCTGAAGACAGTTGTCTAGGCTTTAGGAAATCAGCATCATTGACACCAAGCACCAGTTCAGAGGATGACTGGTGATGCAATTCCCCCCAGGTCAAGCCCCTTCCTTCTCTGCAGCCCCCCACCCTTGGTACTGATTGGACTGGTTGATGAAAATGTAGTTGGAAGATTTTGTTGCCAGGAAGGTCCAAGACAGGAGAGGGGCCTTGTGCCCCCTGGGGCTGGGAGCTCTGCAATGGCTTTGGTCTCTAGCTGGCAAAAAGGGTAGGCAAAAGGACTGGCCAGGTTACAAGTAGAGAGAAGAAAAAAGGCAAAAATCACTCCGGCATCCCTCTGGCCCCCCTTTGTTTTAGAGACTAACTAAAGGCTCCACCTTGCCTAGTCCCTACTCTGTACTTAAGCCACGGCATCGCGTCATACGGCTGGCCACGATGCAAAGACTCCCTAGAGACAGCAGTAGTAGGAGCAGCTTGGTTTTTTTCTTTCCCAGGCCTAGTTTGGTAACTGTGAAGTAGGCCTATTCAAGGTTTGGTGAGCTTCTGGAAAGCTGCTTGATGTAGGATTTGAGTTGGCTTCCAAACTGGAACTAAATCCTTCTTCATTTGTTTTCACTTGCATTTCCATAAGAACAACAACTGGTGTTAGTAATGGTAAGGCTAGTAGGAAATGAAGAGCCCTTTTCTTTGGTCAAACTAGATGAGACAAATCATAGACTTGTTGTAAGGCCGAAATGGTGTGTGAAATTGGCTTTTCAAGACGTTCGATCATCCTTCATGTGATCAAACGTTCTGTTTGGAATGACAGCCTCGAGAGTATGGGCTTCATCTTTCACTGAGAGGGCCAAACTTACCAGACCTCACGGTTCCCTATTGGATCCCGTTTGGACAAGTGGTTCTTGGGAAGAGCCTTTGGATCCATTCTGGATGAAAGTTCCGCGCGGACTTGGGGGCTAAATCTGAGTTGGGGTTACCAGCTGTGCAGATGACAGGCACGGATAAGGGAAGCATTGAAATGGCCCCATCTCGATTTGTATCCGCTTTTGTCTTCTAGCTGTTTCAGAAGCAGAGGTGTTCTTCACTCTGGAGCAGTGAATTGCGGGTCCTCTGGCCGTAACCTCGCCTTCAGTGAGGGTCATCGGGACTTGGAACAGTGCTCTGGACTTGGTTGGTAAAGTGCCTGTTTTTCCATGGAGCACAGGATCAGTCTGCAGGCAGGAAGAGGTGGGCAGGTGCGTGTGGAGAACGTGACGAATGTGCAGAGTTTCGGCAAAGTGGAACTTCCAAGCTCTTCGATACCTTGGCAAGGTAAGCTACTTTCTCATCTCGCCGTTTTTCTTGCCCTAGACTTCACTTGCTATGGCCTGCCACGCAATATTTCCTAAATATTTCCTCCTGTTGTCTCTCTCCGCCTGGGTTGTACGCGGACTCTCTGGAAGGCTTGAGGCAAGGCCTGAACCTATGTCTTGGATGGTTTTGACCACTTGGAGTCCTCTGTGTTTTGAGGCTTCCATTGACACATTCAGCCTTAGCACCTTCCTTTCTTTCTCTCTTTCTCTCTTTCTTTCTTTCTCACTTTCTTTCTTTCTCTCTCTCTCTCTTTCTCTCTCTTTATTCTTTCATTCTTTTCCTCTTTCTTTCTTTATCTCTCTCTCTATCTTTCTCTCCTTTATTCTCTCTTTCTCTCTTTCTTACTCTCATTCTCTTTCTCTCTTTCTTTCTTACTCTCATTCTCTTTCTCTCTTTCTTTCAATCTTTATCGCTCTCTTTATCTCTCTTTATCTTTCTCTCCTTCTTTCTTTCCCTCTTTCTCTCTCTCTTTCATTCCTTCTTTCTCTTATTCCCTTTCTTTCTTTCTTTCTTTCTTAATGCCTCTCTTTCTCCCGATCTTTCTCTCTATCTATCTCTACTTCTTTCTCTCTATCCTTCTCTGCTTCTTTCTTTCTTTTTCTTTTTCTTTTTCTTTTTCTTTTTCTTTTTCTTTTTCTTTTTCTTTTTCTTTTCCTTTTTCTTTTCCTTTTTTCTTTTTTTTCCTTCCTTCCTTCCTTCCTTCCTTCCTTCCTTCCTTCCTTCCTTCCTTCCTTCCTTCCTTCCTTCCTTCCTTCCTTCCTTCCTTCCTTCCTTCCTTCCTTCCTTCCTTCCTTCCTTCCTTCCTTCCTTCCTTCCTTCCTTCCTTCCTTCCTTCCTTCCTTCCTTCCTTCCTTCCTTCCTTCCTTCCTTCCTTCCTTCCTTCCTTCCTTCCTTCCTTCCTTCCTTCCCTTTTCTCCCGTCTCCCCACTTCCCTGAGGCACCGTGGTGCCACGGGGCAGCCTGGCTTCCAATCAACTTCCACGGCATCTACACAGCCAGTGTCTCCAGGGTGCCTGCCTGTGACGCGGTGACAACGCCGCCGTGTCACAATGGCCCCTGGCTTGGGCAAGCCCCAGGGTGCCAGTTGGCCCTTGGCTGCAGGAGCAGCTGGCTGGCTGGCTGGGAGCTCCTGCCCGGCCGGTGGCTGGGGGAGAAGCAGTAGGGCCAGGGCGCACACAGTCTTGTGGCCCCTTCCTGGTGTGCCCACGAGGCCCGAGGCTGGCCCTGCCGCAGGCCTGGTGGCACGCAAGGCCCGCTGCTCTGAGGCCTTGGCTGTGCAGGTGACAGCGGTGTCCTGGCGTGGAGCACGGCTGCTCCAGGCCGGGGGGGTGGGGAGTGGGGGCCGCCTGGGGTGGGAAAGTGGCAGGGATGATCCCTTGGCCTGCACACTGTGCTGCAGCTGCCCGTGCCGCGGGAGACTGAGCCCCTGTGCGAGCGAGCGAGCGAGCGAAGGCAGGCAGGCAGGCCTCTCCGGCAAACAGCCGGGGCCCTGCCGCCCCCCCAGCTCCCTGCAAAGGCCAGCTTGGGCAGCTTGGAGGCCAAAAGGCCAGCGGCAGGCAGTCTGCCGCTCCGACTTGTGTCTAGAGGTGAGGCAGAAATGTGCCATTTGGAGGGGGTGGGTGCCCCTTTCCTGCAGTCACAGCCACCCTGGGAGCACAGCCGGAGTTGGGCGGGGCACGAGGGGAGGGAAAGCTGGAGGGGTGGGAAGGAGCAGGCCGCGCAGCAATGCCCCGCCCCCGCCAAGAGGGCAGAGTCATCGGGAAGTCTCTCCTTCAGGCGCTTGAAAGCCCAGGGGGGCGCTTCCCGATGTCAGCCAGGAGCCCGAGCACTGCCGGCGTCGCAGCACAAAGGCTGGCCCTGCTCAATCGCCTGCCGGCGACCCCCGCACCTGCCACCCTTGTGGCCTGCCCGAGCCCTCCCTCGGCGCACCGCCTCCCCCGAGCGTCCCGCAGCGGCGGCGGCGCCCGCGCGCAGCCCCGAAAAGGCTGCATTTCCGGGCGCTGAGCTCTCCCGGCAGGCGGCCACTGGAAAGGGACTTTGCATGGCCGCCACTTCTCGGCCCCACGCCGAGCCCGCCCCGCTGCCGCTGCCGGGTTTGCGGCCCCGTTCCCGGGGTGCCCGTGTCCTCCAAGCGCCATTTGCGCTTTTGGCTTGGCCCCTGCCGGGCGCCGTAGGCCACTGCTGCCGGCGGCCACGCCTCTGTAGCCACGGCAACAGCCTCGCTCCGCTCCGAGCCAGGCCGGGCCGAGCCGAGCCGAGCCGAGCTTAGCCGAAGCGAGCCGAGCTTAGCCGGCGTCGGGGTCCCCATCCCACCTCGGCCTCGTTCGCTTCGGCGGCTGCCAGGCAGCGGGGACAAGGAGGGGCGGGGGTCGGCTTTCCACGAAGCCGGGACAGCAGCAGCTCTTGGGAGTCCCTCCCTCCTCCTCCTCCTCCTGCGCGGGGGAGTTTTGGGAGGCATGGGGGAGAGCGGCAGGGGCGGGGCAGGGAGGAGCGCCCCAAAGTGCCCCAAAGCTTGTCCACTGCTGGGGGGGGGGTTGGGGGAAGGTGGAATCGGGACACAGCATGTCCCAGCAGCAGCTAGGTGCCCAGGCAGGGCCGGCACTGTGGCCAAGTGAAACAAAGGTTCTGACCAAATTTGCCCCGCCCTGATGCCACAAGAAGCCCGGAGATGGGCTGGGGGCAGGCAAAGGGGCTGGCTCAGCCTTGATTTTTTCCCCCTGTGTGCCACGAGAGAGCACAAAATGCACCTGCATGCTGTGTGCGGAGGGGGCTGTCCTGGAGCAGAGCCATGAGCCCCTGGCCAGCCACGGGTATGGGCTCGGGGTACTGCCAGCACCTCTGCAAGGCAGGAGAGACGAGCCCACCTGGAGCAGGTTGCTGCTAGCACCAATGATCCCGTGGGCTGCCACAAGGCTCTCCCGGCTTGTCAAAGGCGCCCCAGTGTCCCTCTGTTGCCTTTTTCAGCCTAGAAGTGAAAGTTGAGATCATTGGAGTCGAGGAGGTCCTGGAAAAGTGGATCTTTCTTGGAGCTCTAGGGGCAATTGTGGAAGAACAGCCCACCCCCACAGGGCTGAAGACAGTTGTCTAGGCTTTAGGAAATCAGCATCATTGACACCAAGCACCAGTTCAGAGGATGACTGGTGATGCAATTCCCCCCAGGTCAAGCCCCTTCCTTCTCTGCAGCCCCCCACCCTTGGTACTGATTGGACTGGTTGATGAAAATGTAGTTGGAAGATTTTGTTGCCAGGAAGGTCCAAGACAGGAGAGGGGCCTTGTGCCCCCTGGGGCTGGGAGCTCTGCAATGGCTTTGGTCTCTAGCTGGCAAAAAGGGTAGGCAAAAGGACTGGCCAGGTTACAAGTAGAGAGAAGAAAAAAGGCAAAAATCACTCCGGCATCCCTCTGGCCCCCCTTTGTTTTAGAGACTAACTAAAGGCTCCACCTTGCCTAGTCCCTACTCTGTACTTAAGCCACGGCATCGCGTCATACGGCTGGCCACGATGCAAAGACTCCCTAGAGACAGCAGTAGTAGGAGCAGCTTGGTTTTTTTCTTTCCCAGGCCTAGTTTGGTAACTGTGAAGTAGGCCTATTCAAGGTTTGGTGAGCTTCTGGAAAGCTGCTTGATGTAGGATTTGAGTTGGCTTCCAAACTGGAACTAAATCCTTCTTCATTTGTTTTCACTTGCATTTCCATAAGAACAACAACTGGTGTTAGTAATGGTAAGGCTAGTAGGAAATGAAGAGCCCTTTTCTTTGGTCAAACTAGATGAGACAAATCATAGACTTGTTGTAAGGCCGAAATGGTGTGTGAAATTGGCTTTTCAAGACGTTCGATCATCCTTCATGTGATCAAACGTTCTGTTTGGAATGACAGCCTCGAGAGTATGGGCTTCATCTTTCACTGAGAGGGCCAAACTTACCAGACCTCACGGTTCCCTATTGGATCCCGTTTGGACAAGTGGTTCTTGGGAAGAGCCTTTGGATCCATTCTGGATGAAAGTTCCGCGCGGACTTGGGGGCTAAATCTGAGTTGGGGTTACCAGCTGTGCAGATGACAGGCACGGATAAGGGAAGCATTGAAATGGCCCCATCTCGATTTGTATCCGCTTTTGTCTTCTAGCTGTTTCAGAAGCAGAGGTGTTCTTCACTCTGGAGCAGTGAATTGCGGGTCCTCTGGCCGTAACCTCGCCTTCAGTGAGGGTCATCGGGACTTGGAACAGTGCTCTGGACTTGGTTGGTAAAGTGCCTGTTTTTCCATGGAGCACAGGATCAGTCTGCAGGCAGGAAGAGGTGGGCAGGTGCGTGTGGAGAACGTGACGAATGTGCAGAGTTTCGGCAAAGTGGAACTTCCAAGCTCTTCGATACCTTGGCAAGGTAAGCTACTTTCTCATCTCGCCGTTTTTCTTGCCCTAGACTTCACTTGCTATGGCCTGCCACGCAATATTTCCTAAATATTTCCTCCTGTTGTCTCTCTCCGCCTGGGTTGTACGCGGACTCTCTGGAAGGCTTGAGGCAAGGCCTGAACCTATGTCTTGGATGGTTTTGACCACTTGGAGTCCTCTGTGTTTTGAGGCTTCCATTGACACATTCAGCCTTAGCACCTTCCTTTCTTTCTCTCTTTCTCTCTTTCTTTCTTTCTCACTTTCTTTCTTTCTCTCTCTCTCTCTTTCTCTCTCTTTATTCTTTCATTCTTTTCCTCTTTCTTTCTTTATCTCTCTCTCTATCTTTCTCTCCTTTATTCTCTCTTTCTCTCTTTCTTACTCTCATTCTCTTTCTCTCTTTCTTTCTTACTCTCATTCTCTTTCTCTCTTTCTTTCAATCTTTATCGCTCTCTTTATCTCTCTTTATCTTTCTCTCCTTCTTTCTTTCCCTCTTTCTCTCTCTCTTTCATTCCTTCTTTCTCTTATTCCCTTTCTTTCTTTCTTTCTTTCTTAATGCCTCTCTTTCTCCCGATCTTTCTCTCTATCTATCTCTACTTCTTTCTCTCTATCCTTCTCTGCTTCTTTCTTTCTTTTTCTTTTTCTTTTTCTTTTTCTTTTTCTTTTTCTTTTTCTTTTTCTTTTTCTTTTCCTTTTTCTTTTCCTTTTTTCTTTTTTTTCCTTCCTTCCTTCCTTCCTTCCTTCCTTCCTTCCTTCCTTCCTTCCTTCCTTCCTTCCTTCCTTCCTTCCTTCCTTCCTTCCTTCCTTCCTTCCTTCCTTCCTTCCTTCCTTCCTTCCTTCCTTCCTTCCTTCCTTCCTTCCTTCCTTCCTTCCTTCCTTCCTTCCTTCCTTCCTTCCTTCCTTCCTTCCTTCCTTCCTTCCTTCCTTCCTTCCTTCCCTTTTCTCCCGTCTCCCCACTTCCCTGAGGCACCGTGGTGCCACGGGGCAGCCTGGCTTCCAATCAACTTCCACGGCATCTACACAGCCAGTGTCTCCAGGGTGCCTGCCTGTGACGCGGTGACAACGCCGCCGTGTCACAATGGCCCCTGGCTTGGGCAAGCCCCAGGGTGCCAGTTGGCCCTTGGCTGCAGGAGCAGCTGGCTGGCTGGCTGGGAGCTCCTGCCCGGCCGGTGGCTGGGGGAGAAGCAGTAGGGCCAGGGCGCACACAGTCTTGTGGCCCCTTCCTGGTGTGCCCACGAGGCCCGAGGCTGGCCCTGCCGCAGGCCTGGTGGCACGCAAGGCCCGCTGCTCTGAGGCCTTGGCTGTGCAGGTGACAGCGGTGTCCTGGCGTGGAGCACGGCTGCTCCAGGCCGGGGGGGTGGGGAGTGGGGGCCGCCTGGGGTGGGAAAGTGGCAGGGATGATCCCTTGGCCTGCACACTGTGCTGCAGCTGCCCGTGCCGCGGGAGACTGAGCCCCTGTGCGAGCGAGCGAGCGAGCGAGCGAAGGCAGGCAGGCAGGCCTCTCCGGCAAACAGCCGGGGCCCTGCCGCCCCCCCAGCTCCCTGCAAAGGCCAGCTTGGGCAGCTTGGAGGCCAAAAGGCCAGCGGCAGGCAGTCTGCCGCTCCGACTTGTGTCTAGAGGTGAGGCAGAAATGTGCCATTTGGAGGGGGTGGGTGCCCCTTTCCTGCAGTCACAGCCACCCTGGGAGCACAGCCGGAGTTGGGCGGGGCACGAGGGGAGGGAAAGCTGGAGGGGTGGGAAGGAGCAGGCCGCGCAGCAATGCCCCGCCCCCGCCAAGAGGGCAGAGTCATCGGGAAGTCTCTCCTGCAGGCGCTTGAAAGCCCAGGGGGGCGCTTCCCGATGTCAGCCAGGAGCCCGAGCACTGCCGGCGTCGCAGCACAAAGGCTGGCCCTGCTCAATCGCCTGCCGGCGACCCCCGCACCTGCCACCCTTGTGGCCTGCCCGAGCCCTCCCTCGGCGCACCGCCTCCCCCGAGCGTCCCGCAGCGGCGGCGGCGCCCGCGCGCAGCCCCGAAAAGGCTGCATTTCCGGGCGCTGAGCTCTCCCGGCAGGCGGCCACTGGAAAGGGACTTTGCATGGCCGCCACTTCTCGGCCCGACGCCGAGCCCGCCCCGCTGCCGCTGCCGGGTTTGCGGCCCCGTTCCCGGGGTGCCCGTGTCCTCCAAGCGCCATTTGCGTTTTTGGCTTGGCCCCTGCCGGGCGCCGTAGGCCACTGCTGCCGGCGGCCACGCCTCTGTAGCCACGGCAACAGCCTCGCTCCGCTCCGGGCCAGGCCGGGCCGAGCCGAGCCGAGCCGAGCTTAGCCGAAGCGAGCCGAGCTTAGCCGGCGTCGGGGTCCCCATCCCACCTCGGCCTCGTTCGCTTCGGCGGCTGCCAGGCAGCGGGGACAAGGAGGGGCGGGGGTCGGCTTTCCACGAAGCCGGGACAGCAGCAGCTCTTGGGAGTCCCTCCCTCCTCCTCCTCGTCCTGCGCGGGGGAGTTTTGGGAGGCATGGGGGAGAGCGGCAGGGGCGGGGCAGGGAGGAGCGCCCCAAAGTGCCCCAAAGCTTGTCCACTGCTGGGGGGGGGGGTTGGGGGAAGGTGGAATCGGGACACAGCATGTCCCAGCAGCAGCTAGGTGCCCAGGCAGGGCCGGCACTGTGGCCAAGTGAAACAAAGGTTCTGACCAAATTTGCCCCGCCCTGATGCCACAAGAAGCCCGGAGATGGGCTGGGGGCAGGCAAAGGGGCTGGCTCAGCCTTGATTTTTTCCCCCTGTGTGCCACGAGAGAGCACAAAATGCACCTGCATGCCGTGTGCGGAGGGGGCTGTCCTGGAGCAGAGCCATGAGCCCCTGGCCAGCCACGGGTACGGGCTCGGGGTCCTGCCAGCACCTCTGCAAGGCAGGAGAGACGAGCCCACCTGGAGCAGGTTGCTGCTAGCACCAATGATCCCGTGGGCTGCCACAAGGCTCTCCCGGCTTGTCAAAGGCGCCCCAGTGTCCCTCTGTTGCCTTTTTCAGCCTAGAAGTGAAAGTCGAGATCATTGGAGTCGAGGAGGTCCTGGAAAAGTGGATCTTTCTTGGAGCTCTAGGGGCAATTGTGGAAGAACAGCCCACCCCCACAGGGCTGAAGACAGTTGTCTAGGCTTTAGGAAATCAGCATCATTGACACCAAGCACCAGTTCAGAGGATGACTGGTGATGCAATTCCCCCCAGGTCAAGCCCCTTCCTTCTCTGCAGCCCCCCACCCTTGGTACTGATTGGACTGGTTGATGAAAATGTAGTTGGAAGATTTTGTTGCCAGGAAGGTCCAAGACAGGAGAGGGGCCTTGTGCCCCCTGGGGCTGGGAGCTCTGCAATGGCTTTGGTCTCTAGCTGGCAAAAAGGGTAGGCAAAAGGACTGGCCAGGTTACAAGTAGAGAGAAGAAAAAAGGCAAAAATCACTCCGGCATCCCTCTGGCCCCCCTTTGTTTTAGAGACTAACTAAAGGCTCCACCTTGCCTAGTCCCTACTCTGTACTTAAGCCACGGCATCGCGTCATACGGCTGGCCACGATGCAAAGACTCCCTAGAGACAGCAGTAGTAGGAGCAGCTTGGTTTTTTTCTTTCCCAGGCCTAGTTTGGTAACTGTGAAGTAGGCCTATTCAAGGTTTGGTGAGCTTCTGGAAAGCTGCTTGATGTAGGATTTGAGTTGGCTTCCAAACTGGAACTAAATCCTTCTTCATTTGTTTTCACTTGGATTTCCGTAAGAACAACAACTGGTGTTAGTAATGGTAAGGCTAGTAGGAAATGAAGAGCCCTTTTCTTTGGTCAAACTAGATGAGACAAATCATAGACTTGTTGTAAGGCCGAAATGGTGTGTGAAATTGGCTTTTCAAGACGTTCGATCATCCTTCATGTGATCAAACGTTCTGTTTGGAATGACAGCCTCGAGAGTATGGGCTTCATCTTTCACTGAGAGGGCCAAACTTACCAGACCTCACGGTTCCCTATTGGATCCCGTTTGGACAAGTGGTTCTTGGGAAGAGCCTTTGGATCCATTCTGGATGAAAGTTCCGCGCGGACTTGGGGGCTAAATCTGAGTTGGGGTTACCAGCTGTGCAGATGACAGGCACGGATAAGGGAAGCATTGAAATGGCCCCATCTCGATTTGTATCCGCTTTTGTCTTCTAGCTGTTTCAGAAGCAGAGGTGTTCTTCACTCTGGAGCAGTGAATTGCGGGTCCTCTGGCCGTAACCTCGCCTTCAGTGAGGGTCATCGGGACTTGGAACAGTGCTCTGGACTTGGTTGGTAAAGTGCCTGTTTTTCCATGGAGCACAGGATCAGTCTGCAGGCAGGAAGAGGTGGGCAGGTGCGTGTGGAGAACGTGACGAATGTGCAGAGTTTCGGCAAAGTGGAACTTCCAAGCTCTTCGATACCTTGGCAAGGTAAGCTACTTTCTCATCTCGCCGTTTTTCTTGCCCTAGACTTCACTTGCTATGGCCTGCCACGCAATATTTCCTAAATATTTCCTCCTGTTGTCTCTCTCCGCCTGGGTTGTACGCGGACTCTCTGGAAGGCTTGAGGCAAGGCCTGAACCTATGTCTTGGATGGTTTTGACCACTTGGAGTCCTCCGTGTTTTGAGGCTTCCATTGACACATTCAGCCTTAGCACCTTCCTTTCTTTCTCTCTCTTTCTTTCTCTCTCTTTCTCTCTCTTTATTCTTTCATTCTTTTCCTCTTTCTTTCTTTATCTCTCTCTCTGTCTTTCTCTCCTTTATTCTCTCTTTCTCTCTTACTCTCATTCTCTTTCTCTCTTTCTTTCTTACTCTCATTCTCTTTCTCTCTTTCTTTCAATCTTTATCGCTCTCTTTATCTCTCTTTATCTTTCTCTCCTTCTTTCTTTCCCTCTTTCTCTCTCTCTTTCGTTCCTTCTTTCTCTCATTCCCTTTCTTTCTTTCTTTCTTTCTTAATGCCTCTCTTTCTCCCGATCTTTCTCTCTATCTATCTCTACTTCTTTCTCTCTATCCTTCTCTGCTTCTTTCTTTCTCTTTCTTTTCTTTTTCTTTTTTCTTTTTCTTTTTCTTTTTCTTTTTCTTTTTCTTTTTCTTTTTCTTTTTCTTTTTCTTTTTCTTTTTCTTTTTCTTTTTCTTTTTCTTTTTTTTCCTTCCTTCCTTCCTTCCTTCCTTCCTTCCTTCCTTCCTTCCTTCCTTCCTTCCTTCCTTCCTTCCTTCCTTCCTTCCTTCCTTCCTTCCTTCCTTCCTTCCTTCCTTCCTTCCTTCCTTCCTTCCTTCCTTCCTTCCTTCCTTCCTTCCTTCCTTCCTTCCTTCCTTCCTTCCTTCCTTCCTTCCTTCCTTCCTTCCTTCCTTCCTTCCCTTTTCTCCCGTCTCCCCACTTCCCTGAGGCACCGTGGTGCCACGGGGCAGCCTGGCTTCCAATCAACTTCCACGGCATCTACACAGCCAGTGTCTCCAGGGTGCCTGCCTGTGACGCGGTGACAACGCCGCCGTGTCACAATGGCCCCTGGCTTGGGCAAGCCCCAGGGTGCCAGTTGGCCCTTGGCTGCAGGAGCAGCTGGCTGGCTGGCTGGGAGCTCCTGCCCGGCCGGTGGCTGGGGGAGAAGCAGTAGGGCCAGGGCGCACACAGTCTTGTGGCCCCTTCCTGGTGTGCCCACGAGGCCCGAGGCTGGCCCTGCCGCAGGCCTGGTGGCACGCAAGGCCCGCTGCTCTGAGGCCTTGGCTGTGCAGGTGACAGCGGTGTCCTGGCGTGGAGCACGGCTGCTCCAGGCCGGGGGGGTGGGGAGTGGGGGCCGCCTGGGGTGGGAAAGTGGCAGGGATGATCCCTTGGCCTGCACACTGTGCTGCAGCTGCCCGTGCCGCGGGAGACTGAGCCCCTGTGCGAGCGAGCGAGCGAGCGAAGGCAGGCAGGCAGGCCTCTCCGGCAAACAGCCGGGGCCCTGCCGCCCCCCCAGCTCCCTGCAAAGGCCAGCTTGGGCAGCTTGGAGGCCAAAAGGCCAGCGGCAGGCAGTCTGCCGCTCCGACTTGTGTCTAGAGGTGAGGCAGAAATGTGCCATTTGGAGGGGGTGGGTGCCCCTTTCCTGCAGTCACAGCCACCCTGGGAGCACAGCCGGAGTTGGGCGGGGCACGAGGGGAGGGAAAGCTGGAGGGGTGGGAAGGAGCAGGCCGCGCAGCAATGCCCCGCCCCCGCCAAGAGGGCAGAGTCATCGGGAAGTCTCTCCTTCAGGCGCTTGAAAGCCCAGGGGGGCGCTTCCCGATGTCAGCCAGGAGCCCGAGCACTGCCGGCGTCGCAGCACAAAGGCTGGCCCTGCTCAATCGCCTGCCGGCGACCCCCGCACCTGCCACCCTTGTGGCCTGCCCGAGCCCTCCCTCGGCGCACCGCCTCCCCCGAGCGTCCCGCAGCGGCGGCGGCGCCCGCGCGCAGCCCCGAAAAGGCTGCATTTCCGGGCGCTGAGCTCTCCCGGCAGGCGGCCACTGGAAAGGGACTTTGCATGGCCGCCACTTCTCGGCCCCACGCCGAGCCCGCCCCGCTGCCGCTGCCGGGTTTGCGGCCCCGTTCCCGGGGTGCCCGTGTCCTCCAAGCGCCATTTGCGTTTTTGGCTTGGCCCCTGCCGGGCGCCGTAGGCCACTGCTGCCGGCGGCCACGCCTCTGTAGCCACGGCAACAGCCTCGCTCCGCTCCGGGCCAGGCCGGGCCGAGCCGAGCCGAGCCGAGCTTAGCCGAAGCGAGCCGAGCTTAGCCGGCGTCGGGGTCCCCATCCCACCTCGGCCTCGTTCGCTTCGGCGGCTGCCAGGCAGCGGGGACAAGGAGGGGCGGGGGTCGGCTTTCCACGAAGCCGGGACAGCAGCAGCTCTTGGGAGTCCCTCCCTCCTCCTCCTCCTCCTGCGCGGGGGAGTTTTGGGAGGCATGGGGGAGAGCGGCAGGGGCGGGGCAGGGAGGAGCGCCCCAAAGTGCCCCAAAGCTTGTCCACTGCTGGGGGGGGGGTTGGGGGAAGGTGGAATCGGGACACAGCATGTCCCAGCAGCAGCTAGGTGCCCAGGCAGGGCCGGCACTGTGGCCAAGTGAAACAAAGGTTCTGACCAAATTTGCCCCGCCCTGATGCCACAAGAAGCCCGGAGATGGGCTGGGGGCAGGCAAAGGGGCTGGCTCAGCCTTGATTTTTTCCCCCTGTGTGCCACGAGAGAGCACAAAATGCACCTGCATGCTGTGTGCGGAGGGGGCTGTCCTGGAGCAGAGCCATGAGCCCCTGGCCAGCCACGGGTATGGGCTCGGGGTACTGCCAGCACCTCTGCAAGGCAGGAGAGACGAGCCCACCTGGAGCAGGTTGCTGCTAGCACCAATGATCCCGTGGGCTGCCACAAGGCTCTCCCGGCTTGTCAAAGGCGCCCCAGTGTCCCTCTGTTGCCTTTTTCAGCCTAGAAGTGAAAGTTGAGATCATTGGAGTCGAGGAGGTCCTGGAAAAGTGGATCTTTCTTGGAGCTCTAGGGGCAATTGTGGAAGAACAGCCCACCCCCACAGGGCTGAAGACAGTTGTCTAGGCTTTAAGAAATCAGCATCATTGACACCAAGCACCAGTTCAGAGGATGACTGGTGATGCAATTCCCCCCAGGTCAAGCCCCTTCCTTCTCTGCAGCCCCCCACCCTTGGTACTGATTGGACTGGTTGATGAAAATGTAGTTGGAAGATTTTGTTGCCAGGAAGGTCCAAGACAGGAGAGGGGCCTTGTGCCCCCTGGGGCTGGGAGCTCTGCAATGGCTTTGGTCTCTAGCTGGCAAAAAGGGTAGGCAAAAGGACTGGCCAGGTTACAAGTAGAGAGAAGAAAAAAGGCAAAAATCACTCCGGCATCCCTCTGGCCCCCCTTTGTTTTAGAGACTAACTAAAGGCTCCACCTTGCCTAGTCCCTACTCTGTACTTAAGCCACGGCATCGCGTCATACGGCTGGCCACGATGCAAAGACTCCCTAGAGACAGCAGTAGTAGGAGCAGCTTGGTTTTTTTCTTTCCCAGGCCTAGTTTGGTAACTGTGAAGTAGGCCTATTCAAGGTTTGGTGAGCTTCTGGAAAGCTGCTTGATGTAGGATTTGAGTTGGCTTCCAAACTGGAACTAAATCCTTCTTCATTTGTTTTCACTTGGATTTCCATAAGAACAACAACTGGTGTTAGTAATGGTAAGGCTAGTAGGAAATGAAGAGCCCTTTTCTTTGGTCAAACTAGATGAGACAAATCATAGACTTGTTGTAAGGCCGAAATGGTGTGTGAAATTGGCTTTTCAAGACGTTCGATCATCCTTCATGTGATCAAACGTTCTGTTTGGAATGACAGCCTCGAGAGTATGGGCTTCATCTTTCACTGAGAGGGCCAAACTTACCAGACCTCACGGTTCCCTATTGGATCCCGTTTGGACAAGTGGTTCTTGGAAGAGCCTTTGGATCCATTCTGGATGAAAGTTCCGCGCGGACTTGGGGGCTAAATCTGAGTTGGGGTTACCAGCTGTGCAGATGACAGGCACGGATAAGGGAAGCATTGAAATGGCCCCATCTCGATTTGTATCCGCTTTTGTCTTCCAGCTGTTTCAGAAGCAGAGGTGTTCTTCACTCTGGAGCAGTGAATTGCGGGTCCTCTGGCCGTAACCTCGCCTTCAGTGAGGGTCATCGGGACTTGGAACAGTGCTCTGGACTTGGTTGGTAAAGTGCCTGTTTTTCCATGGAGCACAGGATCAGTCTGCAGGCAGGAAGAGGTGGGCAGGTGCGTGTGGAGAACGTGACGAATGTGCAGAGTTTTGGCAAAGTGGAACTTCCAAGCTCTTCGATACCTTGGCAAGGTAAGCTACTTTCTCATCTCGCCGTTTTTCTTGCCCTAGACTTCACTTGCTATGGCCTGCCACGCAATATTTCCTAAATATTTCCTCCTGTTGTCTCTCTCCGCCTGGGTTGTACGCGGACTCTCTGGAAGGCTTGAGGCAAGGCCTGAACCTATGTCTTGGATGGTTTTGACCACTTGGAGTCCTCTGTGTTTTGAGGCTTCCATTGACACATTCAGCCTTAGCACCTTCCTTTCTTTCTCTCTTTCTCTCTTTCTTTCTTTCTCACTTTCTTTCTTTCTCTCTCTCTCTCTTTCTCTCTCTTTATTCTTTCATTCTTTTCCTCTTTCTTTCTTTATCTCTCTCTCTATCTTTCTCTCCTTTATTCTCTCTTTCTCTCTTTCTTACTCTCATTCTCTTTCTCTCTTTCTTTCTTACTCTCATTCTCTTTCTCTCTTTCTTTCAATCTTTATCGCTCTCTTTATCTCTCTTTATCTTTCTCTCCTTCTTTCTTTCCCTCTTTCTCTCTCTCTTTCGTTCCTTCTTTCTCTTATTCCCTTTCTTTCTTTCTTTCTTAATGCCTCTCTTTCTCCCGATCTTTCTCTCTATCTATCTCTACTTCTTTCTCTCTATCCTTCTCTGCTTCTTTCTTTCTTTTTTTCTTTTTCTTTTTCTTTTTCTTTTTCTTTTTCTTTTTCTTTTTCTTTTCCTTTTTCTTTTCCTTTTTTCTTTTTTTTCCTTCCTTCCTTCCTTCCTTCCTTCCTTCCTTCCTTCCTTCCTTCCTTCCTTCCTTCCTTCCTTCCTTCCTTCCTTCCTTCCTTCCTTCCTTCCTTCCTTCCTTCCTTCCTTCCTTCCTTCCTTCCTTCCTTCCTTCCCTTTTCTCCCGTCTCCCCACTTCCCTGAGGCACCGTGGTGCCACGGGGCAGCCTGGCTTCCAATCAACTTCCACGGCATCTACACAGCCAGTGTCTCCAGGGTGCCTGCCTGTGACGCGGTGACAACGCCGCCGTGTCACAATGGCCCCTGGCTTGGGCAAGCCCCAGGGTGCCAGTTGGCCCTTGGCTGCAGGAGCAGCTGGCTGGCTGGCTGGGAGCTCCTGCCCGGCCGGTGGCTGGGGGAGAAGCAGTAGGGCCAGGGCGCACACAGTCTTGTGGCCCCTTCCTGGTGTGCCCACGAGGCCCGAGGCTGGCCCTGCCGCAGGCCTGGTGGCACGCAAGGCCCGCTGCTCTGAGGCCTTGGCTGTGCAGGTGACAGCGGTGTCCTGGCGTGGAGCACGGCTGCTCCAGGCCGGGGGGGTGGGGAGTGGGGGCCGCCTGGGGTGGGAAAGTGGCAGGGATGATCCCTTGGCCTGCACACTGTGCTGCAGCTGCCCGTGCCGCGGGAGACTGAGCCCCTGTGCGAGCGAGCGAGCGAGCGAGCGAAGGCAGGCAGGCAGGCCTCTCCGGCAAACAGCCGGGGCCCTGCCGCCCCCCCAGCTCCCTGCAAAGGCCAGCTTGGGCAGCTTGGAGGCCAAAAGGCCAGCGGCAGGCAGTCTGCCGCTCCGACTTGTGTCTAGAGGTGAGGCAGAAATGTGCCATTTGGAGGGGGTGGGTGCCCCTTTCCTGCAGTCACAGCCACCCTGGGAGCACAGCCGGAGTTGGGCCATGATGCACATCATTTTCATCCATGGGATGCCCTGAAGGTGTGCTGCCTTCCTGCCCCTCCAGCTCAGAAGCCATGCTCCATCTCCTTCTGCTCAATGGCTTCTTCAAAATCCATGGGTCAGTATGTATTTATTGCTAATGCAACTAATAAAATTAATTTGCTTTGCAATTCTGAGTGTGTCATGAGTTGTTTGTGCATGGGCATCTGTGGAGGAATTCCTGAGCGACAATGGTCATGGCATTTATCTTAACGCCATGAAGAACTCAAGCCTTGCAGGATCAGCCACAGGGCCTAAATGCCCTGAATATTGCAGACTCAGCATGACTAAAAGTTTAGAGAAGAGTCCTTGAGATGTCCTTGAAGGGTAAGAACAAGAAACTAAGGCAAAGCGTATACAAGTTAGAGGGACGTCGCCCCAGGTATGAGAGACCGCAAGCAAGGGAGGGGACTTGTAGTAGCCTGGAGCAGTTAACCAATTAGAAATAGCTTAAGGCGCATGAGCATTATAATGTAACCAATCATGTAGTTAGGTGAGACGCGTGATCATCAGCAAAGTAGATAAAATAATGAAACTTTTGGGAATAAACGGAGCTTGACTTTAACCGTATTGGCGTCCTGTTGTTCATCCAGGTTGAACCTCCGGGGGTTCCCGCTACAGGCATCCTCACGAACCCATAACACAAGGGAATGGCAAAGCAAGACCAGGCAGGGCAAGGGAAGGGAAAGAGTGGAGTAAGGCAAGGGTGGGGCATGGGATGGACAAAGGAAGGAAAGTGAACTCAAGGCAAGGGAGGGGCAAGGATAAGCAAGACAAGGGAGGGGCAAGGTAAGGGAGGAGTAGGGAAGGCAAGGCAAGGGAAGGGTATTCAAGGGATTGAAAGGGATGGTAAGGGAGTGATACTCAAGGTGAGGCAAGGGAGTGCTCAGCAAGCCAAGGGCAAGGAAGGGCAAGGCAACGGAGGAGCAAGGCAAGGCAATGAAGGGGCAAAGGAAGGAAAGCAAATGCTAAGCAAGGGATGGGCAAGGAAAAGCAAGGAAAGCAATGGAGAGGCAAGATGATAAAACAAAAAAGAGGGTCAAGGCAAGGGAGGGGCAAAATGGGGGCAAGGAAAGGCAAGGGAGGGGTAAGTCAAAGGGGCAAGGTAAAGAAAGGCAAGACGATGGAAGGCAAGGCCAGGCTAGGGAGTGGCATAGGAAAGGCAAGCCAATACAAGGCAGGAAAAGGGAGGGGAAAGAGGGGCAAGGGAGAAGCAAGGCATGGCAAGGAAAGTAAGGGGTAACAGAGGGGCAAGGCAAAGGAAGGTAAGGAAGGAAAGGCAAGAGAGGGATAGATAGGGCAAGGCAAGGCAGGGGCAGGCAAGGCATGGCAATGAAAGAAAGTGGTAGGCAAGGGTAGTCAACTCAAGGCAGAAGTTGGAGAGGCAAAGCAAAGCTTGTTGAATCACGACAACATAAAATGTGTCTATTTTTCGGGCTGGCCATCTCCAATCAGAGGTCTCTGTGCAGAGGTGTTTGGGCACAGGGGCCTTGATGCAAATGCGCTTAGTCAGGGCTAGTTCTCATCCATGTCCTGTAGAGTTTTCAGACCAAACCAGATCAAAGGGGCAAAATTGCAACAAAATCCTGTAAACTCTGCTAATAAATACACATTAAGTGCCCTTGCACAGAGAGCTTATGTGCACAAACACACACAAATGGTAACAGATGATACTGTAAGCCAAACCAAATGGTTATGTAAATTGTAAAGATGAGTATAGTAGTAGTTTTAAGATGGCATATGAGGAAACAAGAGTGGTAACATGGCAAAACAAAGGCAAAACAAAAGGCAAAAACTAGCTTCTTTCAATGCCACAGATAAATAAGAAAAAAGACAAATATCAGTGACATTCATACAAACTTGTCGATTAACACCAACAAAGCTCAGCAAGATTTGACTGATCTCAGAGGTAGAGTCTCTTTATCTTCCGGACAGATTCTTCCCACCAATCATTCCAACGCTGAATTGCCAGCAGCTGAGCCGCACTTTCTTCTTTGATCTGGGCAAACATCTGCTCAAGTTTATATTTGTATTTCTGTATAAGAAACCCCAACAATTAAGGACAAAGTTGGTAGTGACGAAATATAATTTTATTTGCCTAAATCCAGGTGCTGATCCATTGTGTCAGAAGACTGCATAGACACCACTTATTTTCTGCCTTTGACAATAGAACTAAATGAATAATTAACTATTAGCTGTGTTCCCACTGTGTTCCTTTTAAAAACCTCTGAAATTAAATTATCAGCAATATTTAAATTTTGCTAAAATGCAAGAGCTTCATCTCACTTCTATTAATTCCTAAGATTAGGGAGTTGCCTTCTCTTGAGACCCAAGTATGCCTCTCCAACACAGCATGCACTTGGGCTCTTGCTGGAGCTTCTTAACTCACAAGTATGAACTGAACTATTACAAAGCTGCTAAAAAGTTATTCCCTCTAGTCAGAAACCTACAGAGTACCATAAAAACCTCAAGGCTCTTTACTATTATTAAAGAGTCCGTACTCCAATACATAAAGTACTATATTTTTAATGCAACGCACATGCAGGAAAATATTCCTGTGTTGTGCATTCTGTATCCAACTCTTTTATCCAACCATTTGTATTAAACAGTTTGTATCCAAACAACCACATTCCCTTCAAATCTGTGCTGTAATCAGGTTCTTGGGCACCAGAACTAGATACATAAAACATGCATGCAAATTGACAGTTTCGATGCCATTTGCCATTGTTGACAGAATATTTTATATCTCCCAATTAAAAACAGATATTTTTTAAAAGTTATTTTAGTTCAGTGGGAGTACAATTACTTCTAGGTCAGATGCTTAAACACATTTCAAAGTGATTTAACATAAAAATATTTTCCTAACTGCTGAGCACTGCTGTTTTGAAAACAATTGTCTGTGCTAGTCAGAGGCTCAGAGTTGTCCACAAAGTGTTGATTCTTTTAACAGATTCAGCAAAGAAAGAGCGATCATTTTTATGGTGGAAACATTCATCTCTGATAGTTGTGAATATAAGATAGGTATGAAGTATTTTACAGCCCTTCATTTTTTATGGGAAAATCTAAGGCTGGAGCTGTAAGCTTCAGAAAGAAAGGTGAGTGAAAACAAGCTGGACTGGAATGGCACTGGGACACAGCTGCTTTTGGAACTATGATGCTGCCAAAATGCAGTGTCCTGTTTCTGACACCATCCATGCTTCTCCGCTGAAACAACTGTCCTTTGTCATATCTCTGAATGAGAAGATTCCCTGAGAAACCAACCCTGTCTGCTTCTGACAGCATCACAAAGAAATGGACATGAGAAAGGATTTCTACACATGCATAATATGTCTTTAAGATCTGAAAACACTGTGTCTGTTAAAAACTTACACACATAACTAAGATTCTGTAATTGTCTTCTTAAAGAACCTAACCCACAACAGCAGCAGCCCACTCAGACTCCTTCCCCACAGACCCACCTTATATGCAGCTTGTCTTGCACCCACCACTGCTAGATGACCCAGGGTAGTCTTAGCTGTTGAAACTGATGCAGTTCCTCTACAAAGAGTATAGTCTGGAGTGTCGGGAAGAGTAGTCTTGGGTATTCCAGGCCAAGTGCTATAAAAAATCAAACCGACCGGACAACCAAAAAACACATGAGAAAAGAAGTTAGAAAAGAGAACAGATCATACTAATTCATGTTACTTGTACTAAGGTGCCAAAGATCAATGTTTTTGTTTTTTTCTCCACAAAAAGTTTACCCTAAAAACTTCCTTGTTTTGTACAACCACCTTTTCTTTTAAAGCATTGGGATCTCTCAACAGTATAGAATTCATATCTTCTGAATGGCAATAAACAGTCTATTAAGAGATCTGAAAGTACTGAATTGATAATTAGTGACAGGCAAGTGGCATAGCAATAGCAATGACATGGTATTGTTTTACAATACTATATGTAATTAAATTTTGTTTGGATCCACTGCTATTCTTTCTTTAAAATCACTACCCACTCGAACTACCCCATAACTAGTTCAATGACATTACTAATGATGAGCTTAGTATTCAGCAGTTTCAACAAGTGCAGCAAAAAACTATGAGGACAGGGCCTGTTATCAGTTTAGAGCAGAGAAATTAGATAGAACAGTGTTCACTATGTCCAAATATTACCTCCTTCCTCGTTTGGTTAACTGTTGAACTTGAGAGGTTCCTAGAGGAAGTCCAGCTTGTTTACAGTGGATTAAAGGTGACATCTTCTCTCTAGGTATTTCAGTTTCTGGGAGGTAATAGAATTTTGTTCATCAGAAACACAACAATGTCAGGAATACAACTGTTCTGGAGTAACTGTGGAGCTTGGTGTTCTATTATGCAAATCTTTAAAATACTATAGCCTCTTCTTCTTAGGGGCAGTCTGCTGTGATCTTTGAGAAGGAAGAAGAGGCCTGAAAAAGCCATCTCTTCTTTTCTTACCTGCTACTTGTATATCATCAGCAGTGATGGTTTCATCTAGTTCCAAGAGGAGCTTTTCAGTGAGGGTAGCCAGTGCAGAAAAAAAGCTCTGAGCACATTCAGCAGCACAATCCTGTCGTGACATTGGAGACAAGCGAGAGGAATTCCTTTGATAATTTGATCTCCTATCCCTTTAACTTGGCTCTGAAAGACTACACAAAAATCCAATCCTAACATTCTACAGCAGCTGCAGATAACAGACATAAGGTTCAAAGTTGCACATAAAAGGGTCTCAAAGTGTCTCTGCAGTATTCTTAACACTGCCTGATTATCTGAAGTTCAAACAACTGTAGAGTTTTGTGTAGAGTTTGGTACCTAGTAGTTTCATATTTGGGTTAAATGTGATAAAACCAGCTTCTGTAAATGCATCCTTCTAGCCAAAGAGAAGATAATTTTGGAAATCGGGTACTTTGGGTGGAAGTGCTTCGCCCAGATGTTATTCTGAAACAGGGTATTTGTGTTTCTTTGTTTGTATGCAGAGCTAAGAATAGAAGGAGATACTACTTTAAAAATAAAAATACATGTATTCTGCAGACAGTATAGAATTTGGTGTAAGTGGCCTAAGAGAAGTAAACAAAGAGCTTTAATGCTGGGAAACCAACCTTCAATAAACTCAGGGGGAAGAGGGGGAAAAGTGGTTTGATTCCTGAATCTCTTCTGTAAATTCAGTTTATTTCAGTTCTTAATCTTGTGGAGAAAAGTGTCAATTATTTGCACTAATGAAATGCACAGAGAAGAAACCCTTCCAGGCATCTGTTGTCTGCAAGTAATATAACTAACCAGAGGATGTCATCACTGCAGCCAATACTCCTACCTACCAGTAGGCTCATAGTCAGTGTGTTCTATGAATGATACAAAATACCAGTAAGCTCCACAATGTATCTAAGCACCTGTACGTGTGCAGATATATTTATGTCTATATTGATCTAATGCTGACAATACATCACTTAAAAGTTTAGCAATATATGAAGAGAATTGCCTAAAACTGAAAATATTTTCAAGTTTCCTTTGGAAGGAAAAATGTATCCAAAATACACCGTCCTTTCCAAATGCAACATTTAAGTTCACATAAAGCAAGGGCTTTACAATTACCTGCAACATCTTTGTGTTGAGGTGAACACCATCAGTTTGGTCTTTTTGCCTTTTTATTTCTTCTTGGCACAAAGCCTCCAGCTGAAGGGAGTTATTTGGGTGTCCTAGGGAGTAATGTAATTTTCTCCGGTGCATAGTCTTTAAGCAAATACATAAGAAAGAAATGCCTTCAGTAAAGAATGTACTGTGAGTCACAATAAGGAAGAAGTAAACCACAAACATTTTCTTTAAAGGCATTCAGAAAGACAAAGAAAATGGACCTACTTCTTGGTTATCTGGATATAAACTTGGCAGTGCAATATGCATCGAATTGCCTCTCTACTGCCCTCCGGTCTCACTTCAGGATTTGTTTTCAACAAATAATCATCTCATCCAACACGTGGTAAATAAGACATGTTTTATATCTCTATATTTGTAATTTTTACCTGAATTTAATGTAGTTCTCAGACAGAAAAAATCTCAAGATATGGGAGCATTTTCTTCATGATCTCCATTATGATTCTGTTCTCAGTTCTGGTATTACTTGAAAAAATGCCTCTTTTATGAATGACAGTAAATAATAGTATTTAATTATCCTTACATCATAGTTCTTACAAAGGAGTGCACCCATACAGTAGGACCTGTATGGCAATACCACAAGGTCACAGGCCTTACAGAGTTGACAATCCAAGTGGTAAGATGACAGGCAGAGTTGAGAAGATTAGAAAGAGGCAGCCCAGTGCTGGAAGCTGGAAGAGAAGGGAATGAGCTCCACGAAATACAAAGCTTCCAGGAGAAGTAACCAGACTAACTGCAAACAGAGAAACTACATCTGTGGCCAGCTCAGCAGAGAGTGATGAAGCAAACAATGAGAATGAGAAAACCAAAATTTTATCAATCTGATGCATTTAGCATTGGTTACACTAAAAGCATTCCAATATATCCATGATACATACCTTCACATCCTCCCATTCTTTCAGTTGTCTGTTGAAGAGATGCTGAATATGACCAGTAAAAGAGCTGAGTTTCTGCTCATGTTCTTTTAAAAGACTTTCCACAGCCAATTGGGAAACAGAAGAGAGCTCCTCCTCAAACCACTTCAGCTGACCCTGAAATTCTTTTTTGAAAAGATAGGGCATATATATGACACAAAGAGCCTGGAATTTTCTCTCACAGAGATTCTGTCCCTGACATTCCTTTTTCTAGGTGCAATGCTTTGAGAAACACATACTTGCTCAAAGATGTGACTTTGTACAGATCTTTTAACTTAGTAAAGTGCCCTTCTGCTACACTTTTTGTCGCTGATAGATAATACATTAAAAAGAATATTGGCTCAATTTCCAGTAAAGTCAACTGGAGTTTTTCCACTAAGAGTGATGGATTACGATGACATAATTCTTGGTCACTGCAATTTTCAGCTTCCATACTGAAAAATTACATGCACAAGAAAATAAAGTCTTAACTGAATGAATGTACCTCTAAGACAGAAATTGTAGTAATCATCTGCCTGCCTTTGGTATGCCAACAATTTCAGTCTGAGTATTTCTGCCCAATGTTCAAATGTCTCTGGCAGATCTTCAAGCATTCCTATCTGAGGATTCTTCTTTTCTCTATAGAACTCCTGCAGAAGGGAAAGATAAACCAAAAAAAAAATGCTGATAACACATTTAAACATGTCACATCTAGGTATACAACAGCAGGAGAAGAAAGGAAAATTTTTGGACAATCTGCCAAATATTGAAAGAACCAAATTACTTCTCTGACACAGGAGTAAACTTAAGAAAGCAGAAGTGACTAAAGAACATGACATTTTCTTACCTGACCAAGGCAGAGCAAGGTGTTGTTACCCATCCAGAGAATATTCATAACAGTCCCCTTAAAAGTACTGAAAACAAACAAACAAAAAAAAAATTTAAAAAATGAAAAAAAAATAACACTGTTACATGGTCACATTGGCAATATTCATTATTTTCCAAGTATTTTGTTCAGGTTAATTTTAGCACATTTTTCAGAGTATACACAAACCAATATTCAGAATGCCTACGAACCTTACCCCACATTAGCACAGATTCTCTTCAGATGCAGCCAGGACTCGGAGCTATTGTAATTGCTCACTGGAGAGCATTGCCACATCAATGTCATGAAAAAGCAATCTTAGCCAAATTCCTGTGCCCAAAGAGCTTACCATGTGTTTTAGATAAAGCAAAAATATTTGAAGGTCAGTCTAGCTGTTTACTGGAATTATTTTGAAACACAATATGGAATAAAATTCCCAAGTGCTTAAGCATCTTAGGCATTAATTTGAATAGTTTTGTATGGCATGTACAAAATATATCAATGCTATAGAGTATAGCTGCACATGTCAAGAAACAACGTAATAATTTTCTTAGAGGAGGGGAATGGAACCTGTTTGTTCCTTGTTTATCCCTATTAATGGAATACTGGGCACAAGAATGAAGATATAAAATGTACTGGTCTTCTTAGATGCAAAAATAATTGAAAGAGAGGCTATTTTACATTCCCCACCCACTTCTTGTAAATGTACAAAATGGGCTCCAACAAGACCCCCCACTTCAGACATTAGACAGAATGAACCAGATGATATTTATCTTCACTGTTCTTATGCTGCAAAAAGGAACTGTTCTGGAAGCACTTTGACCAATAAATACCAAGGCTAAATACCTCAGAATTCAATTCAATACATCACAACGATAGGTAGATAGATAGATAGATAGATAGATAGATAGATAGATAGATAGATAGATAAGATGAAGGGTTTCTATAGATTAGCTTCTTGTTCTAGAAATATACAACTTACTCAGACTTTTCAGGCTTCTTTCCAAATATCTGGGATCTCTCATCCCTGGAAACAGATTTTGTGCCTTTCTTTTCACTAGGAAGGAAAAACACTAATTTGAAACTATCCACAAATGTTTTCCTTCTCTGGCTGATGATTTGAGCTAGTCAGTCATATGACAGACATGAAACTGAAGAAAAATTTTTAAAAGATGTAACTCTAGAACTAGTATTGTATGTGTCCTGTGGCCAGGACAGGGTTAATTTCTGCAGTAGCCAGAAGAGGGTATGGCTAGGACCTGGAGGTTATGCTACATCATCTCTCCTCATTGTGGGGTGGGGTGGGTGGAAGGGTCCCTGCTTCGATGGGGAGTGTGGTGGCAGTCAGGTACTCTAATAGGTTTCCTCATGGTGAACACTCACATGTAAATCACTTGCCTCTCTTGAACACTTTGCTATTAACATTGCTGCTGTTACTGTTCATTTTCTTATCTCATTGCTGTTTCTAGTAAATTGTTCTTATCTCAACCTTATCTTCGCCTTTTGTGCCTCCAATTTTTTTCTCCAACTGCTGCAGGGAAGAGGGAGTGAGCAAAAGTGGCGCATGGTTTGGAGTGGAGCACAAAATTGGGGAATAACATTCCTAAGCCATGACAATATAAAAATAGTATTTTGATGGAAAAATATTCTCAAAATTCTCTTCTAAACTCTCAGTTGTTCAAAACTTTTCTGTTTTCACTATTACAGTAGCTCATTTCATTGATCTGTGGACTAAGCTGAAGACAAACTATTTAGACACCACACGTGAAAATCAAGCTACAGTGATTTGAGGGTTAGCCTATATTTCAACAACTTCAAAATACAAAACAGCAGCAGATGACGGAGAAAAATAACAATATTTTTCCAGTCAAAATCTGGGGGGAAAACCTACAAAGCTGATCATGTGGACCTAAACAGGTAAGGGATTCCAAGTGATAAGCAGCAGGTGGAAAGAAGGCTAATACAAATAAGCAGTAAGAATCTTTCAATTAACAGAACAAAGTTTAGGTAAATTCCTGCATAGGAATATTTTAAGTGGAATTCCTCCTTTTAGGGGTCTCACCTTTTTTTTTGCTTCATTCCATTCCAAGATGACCTCTTGCTAGTAGCAGACTTCTGAAAATGTGCATCGGATATCTTCTTCTTTACTGGGGGAAGAATTGCTTTATAGTTAACAAAGAAAGAAGAAGAATGTTGCATAAATGCCAACTGAAGTGCTCTTTATGTGTATACATATTTTGCATTCTTATTTCTACGGTTTTCTTACTATATGTAAGGAACAACTACAGGAACAATAATTTCTGTCAGACACTTGAAGTAACCCAGAAGTGGCAACAGCAATAAAGGTTATGTGCTGCAGCATGAGTCACAGGAATGTCACAGAAGATACACAGTAGATGGGAAGAGCTTTAAAGCAACATGGAGGCAGGTGAATAAGGAGAATGAATGGGCTACATTCATTGTATTGGCTGTCATGGGGACTTGCAAATGTGGAAGAGATTGAGGATAGCTTTGGAAATGGCTGGAGGAGTCAAGGTCTGCAGAAGAGAGATAAGGAAATGGGAACACTAGGTAGAGAGCATTTTGGGTTACCTCTGTGCTCATCTTTGCGTGGATGATAATACACTGTGAGAAGGACCCCTGATGCCCTCTATGTTTTCATGATTTCTGCTCTACTTCTTTTCTTGACCCCTCTTCCCTTTTGCTATCACAAACACAAGTACTCTTTATGACATTAATATCTCATTCTTTGGCTTTCCTTGCTTTAGGAGCCCAAAATCATATCTGAATGTAAATAAAGATGTCCAGGAAAATCGTTGAGATGTACAACTATCTCAGAGTTCCTAGCATAAAAGCCACTGGCCTGGAACATGCTAGACCAGTGAAGTAAAATGCCAGGAACTACAATTTAGATGAAGAGAAAATATTAAAAGAAATACAGGCACACCTGGTCCAAATGCATATGAGTGATCAGTTGTCCCCTGATTTAGGTCTGGAGATTTTTTTGATGGGTCAAATCTGAAACAACAAAAAAAAAGAGCTAAGTAACTTGAATATCCTGTTACTTTTTGTTCTATACTATATTATATAGCGAACTAGGCAAGCTCTCTCTCCCTATCATGCACTAAGTGAGTTAGATTTCCAAGATCATATTTAACAGGGTTACTTTTACAACTGACAGTGTATATGGACGTGATTTCATGGGACTGATTGTTTAACTGGAATTTTGGAATTTCTAAAAGCAAAACTGCATTAAAATACTATTTGCAAATCAGACATTTGCCATACTCTTCATATTACACTTTGCATATTCAGTCAACTATGTAGCAGGTAATCACCTTTTAACTAAAATAAGGCCCTAGAAGGCAAAAATTGAATACCTAAAATTTGTTGTGCTATATATTAGATGTCACTTATTACTCACAAAGGGATATTTCTGGCTATAACAAATCTTACTTTTAAAAAGAAAGCAGTCTCAGCTAGACCGATTTTTAAAGTTAGACTGAGCAGAAAGTATGTAGTAGTATTACCTATGAACAGTCTAATCAATAGTTCTGGGCATACAAGGTAAACTACAAACTATGAATTCAGGAGAACCTTTATATGCTTCTGGAATACAAATTTTAAAAATACTGTAGTTGTAAGAGACGGTCCGAAGACCCTTCATCTGTCTCACGATCATCTACGGGGACTGAGGCTAAACCGCCCCTCCCCCCCCAAGGGGGGCAAAAGGACTTTTGCACAGGAGTCCTGGCCGGGCCGAGGCGGGATGACTGCCAAGTTCTGTAGGTGTGTCTGCTCGGAAACGCCGGAGGAACTGGTTGTTACTGTTCCTGACTGCCCAAGCGAGAAGGGACTGAAAGTCCCGTACACCTGTGCCTATGGGACTTACTCTCGAAAAGGCCTACACCTGTGTTATGGGACTCGCTCTACCACCCTTTGGCTACCTGCCCTTCACTTCGAAAAGGCCTACACCTGTCTCCCACCCCTTTGGTTATCTGCCCTTCGCCTTGAAAAGAACTATAAAGGAGCTTTTCTGAGAAGACCCCCACAAGATCTCCCCACGGAAGAAGACAGATCTATTGGCAGATGACCACGAGGATTCTGCCTGCCATTGGTAGCTATAACCCCCCCCACTCTTTTTCTCTCTATCCTTTGTTTCTTATATCTCTCCCTCTCTGGCGCAATAACCGTGTGTTGGCACACAATAAAGTGCATTGTTGTGGTAGTTTTGCCTGGCCCAGTTTTTGCCAGTGAATAGGGTGGGGTACAAAGATGGCTCCTGCATGTCCTGAGTAAAGATTCTGGAAATTTTTCCACCATGTCCAGCAGAGCCAATCTCTGATGGCTCTGAAGATGATGGACATGCTGCTGGCCAAACCTGGGCCAATTAGAGATGTTAGTTATGCCTCTGTGAAAATATATTTAAGAAGAATTCAAAACAATGTGAGCACGCACTTCTTTTTAGCTAGGGAAGGAGGAGGAGGAGGTAAAAATATGTGAGGGAAACAACATGGAGGCACCAAGGTCAGTGGAGAAGGTGGGGGAGGAGGTGCTCCAGGCGCCGGAGCTGAAAGCCTCTGGTGGCCGTGGTGAAGACCATGGGGGAGCAGGTGGTTCCCCTGCAGCCCATGGAGTCCAGGGGGATGCAGAGAACCCCCCACAGCCTGTGGGGAGGTGCCCACGCCAGAGGAGCAGGTGGAAGCCTGCAGGAAGCTGTGATCCAGTGGGAGTCCCAGAGACTGAGAGTTGCAAAGGCCTTGCAGGAGAGAGAAAGGCCTTGCTCCCGGGATGGAAACAGCCTGGCCTCGGCTCGGAAATCTGCAACCTGGAGAGAATCTCGGACAGCAGCAATCGGGCGGGGCTGCTCGTGAGATTGGACCCACGCCAAAGAAGTTTGCAGAGGACTGTCTCTCGTGGGAGGGACCCCCATGGCTAAGCAGAGGACTCTTCCCTCTGATGGACTCACCCTGACCAAAGGAAACCTCCATACCCTGTCCCCACCCCGGAGCTGTTGGTTAAAAAGAAGGAGGGAGGGGGTGAGCTGAGAAATGGCCTTAATAGGGAGGGGGTTGGGTAGAGAAACAGCATTTGTAGCAGAATTGTGGTGTTGGACTGACTAAGAAAAGCCACATACCTTGGTTGGATGGAGGGAGGGGGTGAATAGAGAAACAGGGTCTGTAGTAGAAGAATTGTGATGAACTGACCTAAGAGAAAAAAAACCCACACCCTGCCCCTGCCCGGGACTTGTTGGTTAGTTGGAAGGAGGGAGGGGGGTGAGCTGAGAAGCGGTGCCTTAAGAGGGAAGGGGGGTGAGTGAAGAAACGGTGTCTTAGCTTATTTTTACCTCTGATTTATCCTCCGACTCTGTTAGATTAATAAAACACTTTTTTTGCAACTTTAAGTTTCCCACCTGCTTTTGCCTTCTCCAGTGTGGCCTATCAGTGATCTTATCTCAACTCATAAGTCCAGTGTTTTGTGTTAGATTTCCCTCTCCTCTGCATAGCTGCAGCAGGAGAGAGCATAGAGAGCAAACGTCGTAGGTACCTGGCATTTAGCCAGGGTCAAACCCACGACAATTGTTTTGATTGAAACTAAAAATTCCCCATTTTGGCATTTCTTCTGAACTCTGAGATTCTGAAACGAACCATCATGAATCCCACTTTATGCTTAGCGGATCATGATAGTAGTGAAGCCCCTTATAGTATTATCATGAGCCTCATGGAGAGAAGTGGTATACTTAGCAAAGAAAATATAAATAAAGACAAAGATAGAAAAATACCTTTAGGTAAACAAGTACTTACCCAGCTAAATTTTTTATAACAATTATTGCCAAATCATCAAGTACTGATGTATCCATTCTGCTTGGATTTAACAAAGGGAATTTGTCCAGATCCAGTCCCATCACCATCCTTTTGCTCTCATCTCTGAGACTCTGTTTTTGAACGGCAGGAGCAATGAAATCTTGTAACATGCCATCCCTGTCAAGAGTGGTAAAGTCCTCCTGAAATGGGAAGGAAAATGAAGCCTGTAGACTGTAGCACATCTGTACAGATAGAGTGAAAGCATTCTATGTAATGACTGACTACTAAAGCAGATTTTCTAAAGAGATGTTATCTTGCTTCACAGGCTGAAATAGACTTTTTGTCATTCTGACAGCAATGTTGTTACAGCTGTACAATTCCAAAACGCTTCAAAGCCATTAAGAGTAGGTTCTCATAATCATCACTAACAGTATTTAAGGATATACTCTTAAAACAATGATCCACCGAGATTACGAAATAAAGACAGACTTTCCAGAAAAGGGAGGAAAGAAAACACAATCTGTTTGATTAAAAAAAATCCCTTCAGGATACATTTGGGATTTTTTAAAAAATTATTTAGAGAAACTTGTGAAATATGTCTTTCTGAATAGTGCTAAAGCTTGAAAACAAAGAAGTTGCTCTGCGAAGAAGAGAGCAACTCATTGCAATGCCATGTATCTTTAGCATTTTGTAAGCTTGGTGATTTACTCAGCCTCTTAAAAAGGCTGTCCTAATGTTACAGTGTCTTGGACATCTTGGCACGTCTTGGAGTGATTTTATGATGATTCCCTTATCTTCTGCTCTTTGCCCAGTAATGGTTCCTGTAGCTTTAAGGTGGGTTCAGGGGAGGGGTGGGAGTTGGGGGTGCTCTGGCACGGGCTTTGTTCAAAGCCTTACTCCCTGTGTGTTCAGTTTGCAGTGATGATGAGTTACATTACTGCTTTGGCTAGCTTGGCTTTTATTAGCTTAGGCAAGAAGTTTCTTTCCCTGGACTGAAGTAGCAATCCTATGGAGGCTTCTGTTGTTTCTTCTGGAACTATTCAACTTGGTTTTTGGTCCAAGATCAGACAATCCCTGGGGACACAGTTGACGACCTGCTGGGAGCCGCCGGAGAGACTCTGCCCAGCCCCAGACCTCGGGAGAAGCTGAACCAACGAAAGAAAGGACTCTAAATCCACCAGCTTAGTCTGAAGCGAGGAGACCAACATCAGAGGTTCATCAGGGTTCCATCTGTTTTCCCTGAGCTGCTGCCTAGATTTTTCTTTCTTCCCTGAGACAAATGCCATCTGCCATTTTGCTCTTTCTCGCAATGTGGTCAGCAGAGTTTCTTTTTCCCTTCTTTTTGGGTTGGTTTGTTCTGCTGTGGGTGGGTGGGTGGGTGTGTGTGCGGGGGTAAAGTTCTGATGGTTCAATATCTAGGAGTTACTCATTTTCTCCCATGCTGCACGGGCACCTTGTTTGTCAAACAAACAGGTTTTTTCACTTTCATCCACTAAAATTTATTTCTTATTGGCGAGAAGGGATTGCTGAAACTCTTCTTTAGTGGAAATGTTCATTCCAGAGCGTTTTCTCCCAAACTTGTCTCTAAACCAAGACATGGCATAATGCAGAATCTTTTTTCATTTGAAAATTCAAAGCACAAGTTCTGAAAAGCCATTAAAATATGTACACAGGAAAATTCTCTCAATATTAAATAAAATATAGACAATGTGAATGTTATCTTACATTGGCATGTGGGATCGTTGCTTTTACTAAGAAGCAGTCAAGATACTGGCCCCTCTTTTTCAGCTCTTTCAACACCTCTCTGGCAAAATCATACAACTCTTCAGAAGTTAAAGCCTGAAAGATATGGTAATACAGATGGTATTTCCTAAACTAACTATTCTAACCTTTTCAAACATGCTGACTCTTGCAAACAACATTATTTCCCTCTGTTCTGTCACCAGTTTATGTAAACACACATGGAAGCAATGAGATTGTATAAGAGGCTGAGGTTTTGGTTTGGTAAACAGGAAAACACGTACTGACTGTCCAAAAAGGACTGTTGTGGTTCTAAACCCAGCTGGAAATTAAGCACCACACAACTCTCCCTCCCTGCCCTGGTGGATTGGGGAGAAGACTCAAAGAAAAACTTGTGTGTTGAGACAAGAACAGTTTCATAATTGAAAGTAAAGTAAAATACAGTAATAATAATAATAATAATAATAATAATAATAAAAGTGAAAAACAAATAATGCACAATACAATTTCTCACCACCTGCTGACCAATGCCAGACCTCCCTTCCTGACCCAGACTGGCCCTTCCGGATAACTCCCCCAGTTTCTAGACTGGACATGATGTTCCGTGGGGTGGAATATCCCTTTGGCCAATTTGGGTCACCTGTCCCAGCTATGCTCCCTCCCAGTTTCTTTTGTGAACCTCCTCAGTGGCAGAGCAGGAGACAAGGAAAAATAAATCACTGACTTCGGGTAAATGAAACTTAGCAAAAACAGTTACCAACACCACTCTCATTCTGAATCCAAAACACAACATTGTAACAGCTACTGAGAAGAAATGAACTCTATCCCAGCTGAATCCAGGACAAGGACCTTTCTGAGCAAAAATTCTGTGTTTCTGCCCAGCCCCCAATATGAGGAAACATAAGTCTTCCTCAAAAATAGTAGTTTATACAAACATATACAGTGAGGCAAATTAATAACAATAACAATCAATAGCAAGTCAAATTAAACACCATTTCCTGCTGATTAGAACTTACTTCTTTATCTGCAGTAGAATGAGCATAAGCATTTCTCTTCCACTGGAGCTTCTCCAGGTAAGACTTCAATGTGACTGACTGTAAATTGGAATTCGCTACCTAAAGCAGAAGCAAATACTGGAGAAGTAAAGTTCCCATTCACAGAAGTTTCACAAGCTCCACTTTCATTAGAATCACTGATAAAAACTGGTCAAAAATCCTTGGTACTCAGAGGAGAAGCTGAAAAGAGTAATTTACAAAAGCAACGCTTCATGTCCTTTGCTGCACCACACAAAATGCTGGCGAATTCAGATGTACATACTCAATGTGCTGCAAGGCCACAGTGTTCCAGCACAGCTGCAGCAGTATTAAAAACAAAGTTATAAGCTGATAGTGACAGAAGACAGGTTTTAAATTAACATTAAAAATAATTTAATATCTCTTGACTTTGAATTCAGCCAAAATCTCCTCAACGGTATAAAAGAGAAATTTATAATGAATTTAAGCAAAGTTCTGATGTTTCTGTTTGTACCTCTGATTTGATTTGTTGTCGTAGCTGTCTCAAAGATCGATGGACCTTCTTCATAAAGGCTCGACTCATAGAGAGAGAAGTAAAGTTTTTTTCCGACTGCTTGATAAGCTCAGTAGCCTTTAAGAATGCCAGAAACAAGAGACAGGACTAGATACTTTTTCACTTTTTAAAATTTAAATTATAGAACTTGCCATATCTACTACTTTTTTCCATCATGTAATTGCCAAACAGAATAGTCTTACAGTTCTAACCTGAAAGCAGGCTGACTGCAAATCACATCAAATACGCCAATAGAAAACATCATTTGAAATATTGAACTCTGCATACCTGCTCCAAGCAGCTCGATTCTATTTTCTCCACATCTGTCTTGATTAAACTTTCAAAGGAGTCAATTTCCTTACTTTCTTTCTGAAGACACTTGTTGAAAAACTTTACCTCCTCAGAAGAAAAGTCACCTACTCCTGAAAATAATCTGAAAGCACAATGTAAATGCAACTGGCTGTGAGTCATCTTTTTCTTCAAGACTATTTTAGCTAAACAGCCCTGAAACATATATATCAGCACAAATGTGATGAAAACAGTGTAATAATGGTTTAACAAGATAAATTTCTTTTTTAAAATAGGAAACTAGATGAATAACAAAATAGACTTTAATTTTACTGTTCTGCCTATGCAACAAACACTGATTCCCAGAAATAGGTCACCATTTATAAACAACACTTCAATGAAATCTATATACCTGCAAATGTTGAGAAAATCCACATTTGAACCCCTTAATTTTCCTAAAGCTTCCTCCAAGTGGTGCTGGTAACTCCTCACAGTAACCCTAATTGTTTCCAGATGGTTGTGGAGCTCTGATTGCAGATTGCTGCTGGAAGAAGCTGACCTAACAGCAAATAATAAAAGACAGGGAAAACCTGTCAGAAGAGGAACACACATGATGATTTGGCAACTGCTGGCTGTAAAGACATGAAAAAATGTGAGGACTCAAAAGTGATTTATGACTCTCAAAGCAACTCCCTGAGCTGGGATGGTTTGGATGAACCCATGGAAGGTATCAGCAACAGCTGATACTACTGAGCACTTTTCTTCAACACCAATTAGTCAACTGATATTACTGTGCATGCTCAGTAAACTGGATAAAATCTAAACAGATGAAACACCTTTTCTACTTAAAGACTGACAGCACTTTGAAAGGAGATGAAAATTTCCATGTGTTCAGTCCTGATTTTAATTTCTTCAGGGAGAGAGAATGAAATACTTCACGTTTACAAGTTTTATGAAGTAGTCTTCATTAAAGAGCAATGACATATGAAACAGGTTCAAAATGCCAACCATAAACATCTCAGACAGTTATTAGGAGTATTTAATTATGGAGATTCACAGCAACAGTAGTGGCCCACTTACTGCTCAGTCATAAGAGCGTGGAGGAAGTCATGCTCCAAGTTACGGACTCGGGAATGTAAATTTGTGTTGAGGTTACTTAGCTGGTCCAAAAATTTGAGAAATTCAGCTTTCTCCTTTTTCAGGCCTTCTCCCAGCACTGCACAGTGGCACTCAAGATGCTCTTTGTGAAGTGACAGTTCCACTGAGAAGAAAAGAAGTTTATAATAGGGACATTATTCCCTGTTTACTGTAAACTGTCACAATGTCTAGTCAACCTACGATCAGCAGCAGCAGCAAAATAAACAAAGCCAGACTTCACAGTCGCTAAAACATAAAAATACATTCAATTTGGTTTCTTTGACTTTTCTCCTGTGTTAGACATATCTCCTTAACATCTAATCCATTCACACCACAAATGTCTCTTGTTTGCTCTAAATATTCTTTTACCTTTATTTTTGGTCATTGCTGACATCTCCATTATCTCTCTGTTCTCAGTCTTGTAACAAAAGTAAAGCTTCTATTTTTTATGGAAAATACACTTTTCCTGGTTTTTTGAAGGAAAGAAAAAATCACTTTTGGTCTCCCTTCTGGAATGACAGTTGGGTAAATCAAGAGCCAGCCCATCACCTCAAGAAAGCTGCCAGAAGAAGCAGCTGTCCTCTTTGCAGAAAAAGGGAAATCGAAAAATTGTTTGCCTGTTCTCCCAAAGAAGAATTTTTTAGCTTATGTGTTAAAGACCAACAAACCTGCCTAAAATACTTTTTTCTCACCATTAAAAATGTGCTACTTCCCATGCAAAAAGAGTTTTGATTAGAGGATTCTCTGTAGCTGCTCAGTATTTCAGAGTTAAAACCTTCCCATGTTTTCAGAAGCCTGGCCCTGGCATTTTGGCTCTCTCAACTTGCTAATTTATTTTTTTGCAAAACTTTTAAAATATTTTTTGTACACTGCAAACTCTTGTTAAATAATTTCAAGGCAAGTGAGAATTCACAAACATTGACAATAGACTGTTCAACATCTTCTACAACCCAGTTGTTAATCAAGGCACTGCTGTCTATTTTTCCAAACATAACACAGCACAAACCAGGAAGAGCTACAGAAAAGAAATGCCATTTAAAAGATATACGAGTGACCCAATACACTGGGAATTTGCAGACAGTCAACTGCTTCCTATTGTCCTCTACTACTGAGTCAACGAATGCTGAAACAGATTTTGGTCCACTTAGGACGATCTCTAAATGAAGACATATGATGCTCAGAATACAAAAAAAATCAATACCAGCTCTAGCATTGTAGATACTTGTCTGTATCTCCTCCTGCTTTTGTTGATGCAACCGAAGATGCAGCAGAAGTATTGAATTCAGCTCCTCCTTCTTGGCAGCTACGAAGACATAGGAGTTGGACAAGGATTCTGCAAACCATTTCTCCAAGTGCTCAAAAAAGCAGAGGCGAATCCTATGATTGAAAAATAAGTATTACAGTGAGGAATAGTAAATAATAAATAAGAATTTATTAAATATATTATTTCTAAAAATTTAACTTCTGGCTATAGGAAGGTATGGTTTCAGTACCATTTGCACAATACTGGTAGAGTTCCTGAGCTAGCTGCATACTACTGAGTACCAGGCCTTTTACCTTCATGGCTCTGCAGGGAATTTGGGGAAATTATTTTTCTTTCTGTAATATCTTTTCTCACTAAATAATTTTCCATAAAATATGAATGTTCTGTAAAGGTAAATGTTTTTGTGGTACTTTGATATCCATGGATGCAAAGCAATATAAACACTTTCTCATATTTTATCACTTTAAAAAGCAGAATAGCACAATAATTGTACAATCATAATTTTATAATTAAATATCTAATGCTATAAATATCTAATTATATAATAGTAATTAGGTAACTTTTGCCTCTATAGTCTAACGTTTCTTCTAAACAGCTGAAATTTGTCTATTACGTAAAGAAGAAGAACAGAAATTGTTTTCTACTCACCTTTTCTTCAGCTTGACAAACATGGTTTCTGTGAGAAGCACATATTTCAGGTACATAGGAAGTGATTCTTCTTTTTCATATTTTGTAAAAGAACTCTCTGTGATGTCAGTCTTTCCTGCCTCTTCAACTCCAAGAACAGTGTAAGTGTTTCCACTAGCAGTGGAAAAAAATTCCATGGCAATTTCAGCACTTTCTGCCTTGCTGCTCGTGGACACTGACTGGGAAACAGTTGGAAACTGTATTACCTTTAAAGGTATCCACAGAGAATCAACACTGCACAAGCTAGTCTAAGAATTCTTAAGATATGTAGAATAATGTTCTCATTCTCAATTTGGACAACATTTATACAGTGCTGGCAATATTTATATATGTCAGCAAGACGTAGGCTGAGCTGACAATGTTTTAAAAGGTTTTTGTTATGGTAGTAAATTAATGGAAACTGAAAAAGGTAAAAATACAGCCTAAATCATTCACCATGGGCTGAGAACATTGTGATGAAAGACAGATTAAAAAAAAAAATCTATGCGAAGGGTTTCTAAAAGGGTAAAACTAAATCAAAAGGAATGGTTGTGAACTGTTTTATACACTCCATTTTCCCATAAAAGGATCTAGAGCCCTGTGTGCTTTGTACTCAAACTAAGCAAAAAAGGACTTTCTACTCATTCTCAGCAGAGACTTCCTATTCCTCCTTATTTTGGACAAGACTGCTTTCACCTTCAAACTTACTCTCTTGCTCACTTACCTGAGTAATGCTTACACCCTGTTCTGCATGCTCAGTTTCTTCACTTTTATGAGGAATACTCTCCTCATCTTCTTCCTCTGTTTCTTCTATTTCCTGTGTCAAGATCACCTGATTCTCAATTGGGTTTGTTTCTCCAGCTGATTTTTGACAGCTGTCCTTATCTTCTGGCACCAGTCGAGAGAGGTGATTGTCCTGCTCTGCTCTGGGCTGGGATGACCTCACTTCAAGCCCTGGGGGCAATTTTGGATGCCACAATATCAGAAAGATCTAAAGCTATCAGAGAATGTCCAAAGGAGGGACACAGAGATGGTGAAGGGTCTGGAGGGGAAACCATACAATGAGTGGCTGATGGCACTTGGTCTGTTCAGCTGGAGCAGAGGAGACTGAGGTCACGCCTTACTGAGGGCTGCAGCTCCTCCCAAGGGCAGCGGAGGAGCAGCTTTGATCTCTGCACTCTGTGAACAGGGACAGGACCCGAGGGAACAGACTAACCCTGTGCCAGGGCAGGGTCAGTCTCCATATCAGGAAAATGTTTTTCTCCCACAGGGCACTGAACAAGCTCCCCAGGGAACAGTCATGGCCCCAAGGCTGCCAGAGCTCAGGGAGGGTTTGGACAATGCTCTCAGGCACAGGATGGGATTGTTGGGCTGTCCTGTGCAGAGCCAGGAGCTGGGACTTTCATGTTCTCTATGGGTCCCTTCCAACTCAGGATACTCTATGATTTTCCTCTCCTTCCTCTCCTTGCACAATGCGCTCAGCTTGCTGCTCCACATATGTTCAGCTTCTGAGGCCTCAACTAGTTATTTACAGTTAAAGCAGAGTTCTACTGGTTACAATCCAAAGAAATATAGACTGAAAAACGACCAACCAAAAATACCTGTTTGGACTGTTGACGTATTGTTTTGATTTTGAACTGTGAAGTCTATCTTGCCTTGCAAGTTCTAAAAGCAAAATAACAAAAAACATCTGCCACACCATTTTAAAGTATGGATTTGCTTTCTTCTAAGAAATCTATATCCCTTCTCTAAGTGTATCTATTTCAGTAAGATATCATAGTCTTGAATAGATCACTTACCATCTGAAGAACCTGTAACACTCAAATTGATTAATGCAAATCTGTTACCTTGCAGTTTTCTGTTCAAAAGGCAAATGGATTTGCTAAAACGCTGTTTGTAGCAAGGAGAGAGTTAAAAGTTTGGGACTGAGAAATGCTTTGGTTTCCCACTGTTATCTCTACCAAAAGCATTTTATTCAATGGCCAAAACAATACTTCAGTTTATATAATCTAAATTTTAAAAGTAATGTAAATCTTCTCTAAAGTGGAAAATTAATACACCAATAAGGTTTTAAAGTAGAAGAAATTTTCTTTTTACCTGTTTGAAGATTTCCTTCACACTAAAATGCTGGCTAATAGATATGCTATAAGAAATCAACTCCTGCAAAATAGCTTCTGGGTAAGCCATTACTTCATCCATTACTACTTGCTTGAGTGTCTCATTCCTGTCAAATTTCAGGTCACTGTTTAAGAGACTAGAGTATGTATAGAAATAAAACTAAGTGTAACTACAGCACCTTTAAAAAATCTAACTTTCTGATCAGAACCTCATAAAACCTTTAAGCTAAATGTTGCCGTTGATCTGTATATACTGAATACAATCAAATCCTTGTTAAGAGAATAGTTCATTACAAATATATAAACGCATAAAAGTTTAGAAATACACACAATAAAGCCTTTTACATCCTTCCTTTTGGATGGGGAACCACTCAAATACTCTGCTTACACAAGAGAGGTCAAATTACTGTCTTCCATGTTAGTTCTGCACTGTGCTCAGCCTTTCTAGTTTATTTTCCTTTTACTTGAAAAGAAAAACTAATGGTTCAAGCTGAGTCTTGATTCAAGAAAAATGAATGTTCACACTTGCTTTCATTTACATTTACGTTTGCTTTGTCTCCTAAACAAAGGTAATTATGCGGAATTTATGTATGTGTTCAAATCTTCAGATAGGTTACATTCTATCTCTACAACCTGGCATTGTATTTTCACTTGGTCCATTATCGCTGGCTCTTAAAAATTATTCGAATGAAACCCACAACTCTAACCACAGTTCCACTGTGAGGTGTGTGAAGGTGTGTGCATCTGCCCCTCAGGTCCACATTGCTCTTCTAATGTGCCTCTGATCGAACAGACAGAAAAGACCTCCTGGGTGTGAGAACAAAGCTGCTTCCTCTCATGCTTCACACCTGCTGCTAACATCCTTAGCAAAGAGAGTGGTATTGCACCAATTTTTATATGGTTTTAAAAGTTGCAAATACCTAACCATGAAAAGGGTAACAGAGAGCTTACCAAAATAAAGACTTTGGTTGTCTTAAAGATTTTAGTCCTTGTGACTTTGAACAAGATCAAATCTGTCAGTGCAGGGATGATGGTGCAGACCAACTTCTGATTCCTGTGATTCAAGGATCTGAACTACTACTTTTACCTTCTGAATAAGAAGGATATAATGGTATGCACCCTAATAGTGATGTGGTATAGTTTTTGAATCACACCAGTCTTCCTTTGTCCTATTCCTAAACTGCGGGTGTTATTCGCCTTAACCTTGTTGAATGTGTACATTATTTTATATTCTTACATGAAGTAAAAAGCAGTCTTTTTCCACACCTTCACAGCATAAACAAGGCCTAAATAGTACAACCAATGTAAAAATATACTTTACTTTTTACATTTACACTACGAAATTCATACCTAGTTCTAATTTGATCTAAAGAAGAAAGGGCGTTTTCCAAATATTTCTTCAGCTCTTCTTCACAGCTCGCCATTTTCATTTTTTCCAAAATTATATCCAGATCATCCTTCATCATCTAAGGCCACATAAAAAAGCTACTAAAAATCATTTAGTATATACTAAAATCTCCATAAATGTTTAGGATTCAAGTAATTTAGTTATGTACACATACTCTACACCAAGAAGGGAAGCTACCTTTGCAAAACTCATGACTTATGAAGATCTTCCTAGAAAATGAATGTCTCTGACATGCTACCCCAAGTTGCTTGTTTTAACTATAAGAACTTGACATTCAAACAGCCTCTATACCTGCACAAGATCTTATAATAGCAACTTCCAGCCACTTTATATAGAAAACAACAGTGTTGCCATATCAATAAGACAGGACTGTCCATTCAGTGTGAATCAAGCAGTTAGCAAAAATTCACTTGACAGAATGACACTGAAAAGTAGAAACTACAATCTAAAAGTCAGAGATTACATATTTAATTTTACAGCAGGTATTTTGAATTCCAGAGGGTTCTTTGTATTAAGAAGTCCTTTCTTGACATCATACCACATCCTTGTTTTTATGTTTATACCTGTATTATGTTATCCTGTTCCCATCTGCATTCATCTACTTTCTTCTGAAGTACACCCTCCTGCTGGGACAGTTGGAGTTGATGGACATCCCAGAGGCCCACGGCCTCCTGAAAATAGCTGTACAAGCCTTGACAATGCTGCTCATGCCATTCAGCCATCTTCTTAAAATCACTCTAAAGAAGAACATTCAAGTGAACAAGTTATTTTTAAACTGCTGGAAGGTGAAATGAGTAAGAGGATATGTAACATGATAAAAGGCTGCCTGGAATTACATGACTGGTATTCAACATGGTGTCTTCTATCTGGAGAGTTAAAAAAAAAAAAAGTCCAAGTAAACTGGGTAAGAATGTGGATTTTTATTCTACAAGCTGAGAGTATCAAAATTTCTGTTTATTCTGGAACCGTAAAGCACAGAATCACATTCTGCAATCTATCACTTTAGGAACAACTGCCCAGTCATTTTTATGTACAGAATCACAAAAGATCAGATTGGAAGAAATTTGGGAGATCATTTAAATCTATTCCTGTGCCTTTAAGCAGATTGGGCCATTTGTCACTCATCTCTATCATATATATTTATATTTCAGACACAATTTATAATAAAAATACAATATATTTATATTACAAAAATTAAACACAATAATTATGAGCTCTTCTGTGTGAATCAAACCAAACTTCGTTTCTTTGTAGTGTTTAGTCATGCTGTGAACCTCTTTCTAATGTGACAATAGTATATGATGCAGAAGACATTGCAGGTGGGAGCGCAGGAAAAACAGACTAATCCCAGGGAGTGATAAAAATAAATGTAATAAACATACATCCATGTGCTCCAGTTCTTCTTCAAACCTACGTTTTAGTTTCTCAGTCATCTGAAGCATGTCAGAATGCACCATTTCAGCATCTTCTACTGTGCAAATGTTCATATCCAACAGGCTCATCTAAATGAAAAGAATGGCAAATTATTGACACGTGTATAACAAATATTGTGTGGCTTTCAGAGAGCATGGCTAAATTTAGTGTTTCTTTTCTTGTGATGGACAGAGAAAGATTCAACCTCCTAGATCGCACATTCTGTTAATAAACAATACAATTTTTGTTTTGTTTACTAACAGAATGTGTTAAATTGGATACAAAGGGAGAAATGGAGGCAGAGAGATGAAGTTCTTTCCCAAGGTAAGACCAATTTAGCACAAAGGCTGAGGGTCCCTGCATCCTTCATGTAAATATAGGACAGCACTCCCTTCATTACTGGCATTTGTTACAGCTTTTACACATTTCAAGTACAAATACCATATACTACTGTGAAACAAAATGGATGGTTTAACAGAATAAGACAAAAGTTAAAAAGTAATTTCACTTCTTATCTCAATGTTTGGTGGATCCTCAAACACATTTTACTGTAATGACACATTGTACCATGGCTACCAACAATCTTTCCGAGAATTCCCAAAGCTGTGACACTCACCTTGCAGACCTGCACTTTTTCCTGACATTTCTCCTGGACCAGCTCATACTGGATGTGCATTTTCTTCACGCACTCCACATTATGGCTATCTGAGTGATATGGAACAGACCATGGTAAAGATTCCCGTATTTTAATGTGCAGTGTGAAATGGAAACATGACAGAGGCCCTGTACTGAATCTCAGCACAGGGAACAGAACTCAGCGTCTGCACACCTGTGAAACTCCACCAACCAATCAAATAAAATGTTTTAATACAAATCTGTTTGCCATTATGCATAAAAGTAGCAAGTTATTTACAACTGTTACCAAATTCTTTGCTACCCCACAGGCTACAAACATTACAACAGGATGTGCTCTGGAGCAAGAGAAGGCAGACACACAGAGGAAAGGAAGGCACACTACAGGACTCGGAGAAAGGAAGCATCTCCAGTACTTCCCCTCTGCTTCTCCAAGAGGTAAAAAGGAGTAGTTTTGTATGATTGAGAACTGATCCATGTCAAAATTAACCTATTTGCTCCAGATTAATTTTAACCAAGCCAGTTCCTGCTAGATCTCACCATGCACAAGTGTTTGTGCTGGCCAAAGGGAAGTGATGCCATATAGATAGCTTCTTTGTGTCCTACTGTCAGCTCAAAGCAACTGAGAAGGTATGTGGAAACACACGGAACAAAGAATAGAGCAAACATACACTTTCAAAGCAACCGTGTGCCCCGTTGCCTGGAAAAAAAGAAAGTATTGCTTGAATTCCAGACTGGTTTTATGATTTCCGAACTTACCTATACTTTTGTTTAAATTCTGCAGAGTTCTGTACCATTCATTTATCTCAGATTTCATGTATGTTGGAGGCAACAAGGTGCTATCGGAAGTAGGAAATGAGTCAGGTATCTTAAAATACAAAGCAGTCAGTACTTAACATATAAAATTATGAATCAGAATATCCATACTACTGTGCTGTGATTTACAGCCATCTCAGCAATGAAAATAAACCAAAAAGACAGTTGTTGTTCAAGGCCAACTGTTTACTGCCTTACAAGGAACTAACTATAATCTATTTTGTTCCTACATCCCTTGTAAAAAAACTCCTCTGTAAACACTGTAATGCATTGCACCCAAAAATGCTTCTTGTTATCAGGATGGACATTCAAATATAGCAGTGTTAGATTACTATCCAGACTCCTCTCTTAATTTATTACATAAATGAAATCCCATGGAGAAACAATGCCTCGACAAAAGCACCAACTTCTAGTTCTCCACCCATCTTTGTCTGCCCTTTTCTACCATGTTTCAAATGTCAGTAAGACTTACTTTTTCATTACTACATTTTTAGCCCTCAATCACCATCTATTAAGTGTAGCTGATGCACTGAGAACCAAGAATGCATTTTTTCCATTAAAAAGAACTGTACAAAATTAGGTCTAGACCCTGCCTTACTGCTGAATTTAACAATCCCACAGTGACTGGAACCAAAGTGCATTTTGTAGCCAAGTCCCTCATTAACTCCAGAAAGAACTGTTTTCCTTTATGCTATACCCTCTTTTGCCATACCCAATTTGCTGCAAAACCCTCAGTCTCTGTTTACTAAGTACAATCTGCCCCTTTATCATATCTTCCATTTCCATTTTCACAGTTGGGGGATTCTGTATTTCTTCACTTGCCATAAATTCTCTGTAGGATGGAAAAAAGATATGTATAAGGAAACACAATATATGTGATACCATACGTGATACGTATAAGAAAAAACGATAAAGTATTACTGTTTATAGAAACCACAAGTGAATACTAGTCACTTTGTGTTATTCATTCTCCAAAATAATATTGCAAAATTTCTGACCTGAAACTCTGAACTACATGGGTTTTTTTAATGAGCTTCCAGTCCTTGACTCTCTCTTGCCATTTCAGTTGATGGAATTTTTCCTTCTCAAGCTCTGACTTCATTAGATTAAAGAGCAGCTTGGCAGTTGCCCTCTCATTACCCAACAGTGCTCTGTTTATATTCTGTGTATTAAAAAATAAAACCAGGAGTAGAAGCAGCATACAACATGCAAAAAAAAAAAAAAAAAAAGTGTCTTCTATGGAAAATGAGGGGAAAAAGAATACAAATGATAAAGAATATCCTGCAAAGTAGAAATCTCTTCTACATTTCAGTGATTGATAGGTAAAAAAACTAATTTCAGTTGGGAAAAAAAGATGTTCTGGGAATATTCAGACTCCTATCTTGCCCCAGCTAAAACACTTACCATGGCCTTATCGTTAATGAGCTTGTGAACATCAGCTGCCAAGAAGAAGGAAATTTCCTCCAGTTTCACAGTATACTTGGCCAGTACATCTGCTATCTATGCAATAAAAAAATAAAGAAAAGCAACAACAACAAAAAGTATAACTCAAAGGTCAGTTTCCTAAGTTAAAAAATTACATGAACAAGACATTTTTTTCCATTAAAATGAATTCAATTGGTTGATACACAGATTGAGAAGTAAATTTTGAAATATTAATTATCTTAAAGACTTATTTTTTTCAATAATTCATAAAAACAGTAACAAAAACATTTCACTTTGTTATTACTCAACTGATTTCTCTTTAATATCTGTGATAATTGAGTGCTCTGCAGACAGGCTGCAATATGAATTTAGAAATCAAATCAACTTCCTTTCAAATATCTGAAGGGAATCCACCAGTGCCTGATTTAAGTGAACACACAATTTGAGCAAATGGGCCACCTCTGGGATTTTTTATAACTAATCCAACAGAAAGGTTACTGGTGATGCTCTTGGACCTGCTCATCATACCTGCATTACAAAGAGAGGAGAAGCTGGCACAGGAAGAACAAAGAGCTTTTGTTTGCCTACAAGGACAATGCAGCAATGGCCTATCCATCTTTTTATCCAAACATTTGCTGTGATGCCCAATGACTTTTACAGGTTAGGCTGAAAACTACACAGCTGCAACATTCGCTACTGACACCCAGCCAACCCAAACTAAAATTGAGCTAGGTCATGCCTATGCTCCTTCTCAGCTGCAGAATAGGCATGTCCCCAAAAAACTAAGACTAGATGAAAGTTTGACCTACACAACCCTCCAGGAAAATAAAAGCAGCTCACATATTCCTTGCTCCTTTGCTATACCTAATTGTGAAAGAAAGAAACCTTAAAACTAGGAAAAAAGTATCTTCTGATTATGTGTGTATAAAATGAATGAATAGTTTCTTGGTGAAAAGAAGACAATCACCACACAACAGAACTACTGGCAGACCTCCTGTGGAAACAAGTGAAAGGAATAAGGGAGTGTCTTTACAAACAAACTGCTGGTAAGATAAGGCCGATACTGAGAGATAGAAGAAACAATGGGAAGGATTTCCATAGAAATTCCACCGATTGACTCCCCCAAGATTATGTTAATAATCTACAGAAACAGAGACATAAGAAAAAGAAGAAAGGGGGGCTTTGTATTGAGGGTGTCTGCATTAGGAGGGATGCATATACTTTTGTCTGCAGTAGGCGTTTTGGGAAGTCTATATCTCTCGAGTACCTCAGCCTATGGGGAAGGAGAGAGGGAACCTGCGGCCGGGAAATTATGATAAAAAGAGGCTGCATCCTCTAGCAATTTGAGAGACCCCAGGGGAAAGGCCCATGACCTCTCCCTTTATTCATGAATAAAGTTACAGGACTCCTCTGTCTCCTTTCTAGACATAAACCTCTGGCGTTTGTAGATTAATTTTTCCTGACACAAGCTACTCTTTGCTCTGCATCCAGCACTATAAGCAAATAATAATCTTATGCTTAAGTAACAGTTAAGACTTCTGCTCACTTTAACAGCTCGACTCCTTTCGATCTCCTTTAGGGATTTGTCCACTGCCCTAACCCACTTCTTTCTGTTTGAGGATTCCTGGCGGATCATATTTGACAGTTTTTCCAAACCCTGCAATAAAAATCTACTCTCAATCTCATTGAAAAGTGAATATTGGAAAAAAAAAAAAAAGGGAAAAAAACAACAACAACTTAGGACTCCAGTGAGCCATAAGATGTTACACAGAGCAGGTACAACTGAAGGTGAGCCAATGCTCTGAGCTGCCTTACTTCAAATGAGAAACCTTCCAAAGCCATGTCAGAGTCAATCTTTTCAAACAGAAGTTTGCTCTTTTTATCTGATTCCATCACTTTTAGCTGAAGGAATTCTTGAAGCTTCAAAACAGAGGCTTCCATCTCCTAAAATGGTAAGTCAGTGTGATCATTTGTATATTGGGTCCTGACCTTAGAAGAGCACTCTAGACTCTTTGGATTAAAAAATCCTGCCTTACCCTGCCAATACAGTCCAACTCCTGCTGCATTTTGGTCACTGCTTGATTGTAATGCTTTTGCCTCCGTTCTGCCAGGTACTTCAATGTATCACTGCTTGTTTCCTTAGGAACTGCCAGGAAAGAAATGAGGATTGTATAGTCTGGAACATGGGCTGCATGAACAATAAATCCCTAAATCTACACTATGACTGCTGTAGTTTGTGCAGCTCTCATAATGTGCAACATATTTCAATGGGAAGTGCAATCTTAGCAAATGGAGGTTAAAAATACTAGAGCATATTTTAACATTTCCTTAATAACTTCTGATTTTCAGAAGGATAACAGCATGGAACTATCAACTAAGCTCAGGTATGATGTAAAAAATATTGTATCATTTCAGGAATGGTATCTGCTTACATCAGAACTGGAATTTATCATCTAAACATAACCTGAGATTGACTGACAATTTCACACCTGGTTTTTTTCTATTAGAAGAGTCTTCATCTTCAAAATTACCTACAAATAATCAAAAATGTGTCAGGCTGTTTCTGAGCTTAATTTTTGTCCTGGTTGCAGGAGAAAGAGGGCCACTGTGGGTGTAACCAAACTATATATTCTACTCCCCTCTACTTCATTTTCTGATGAACTGTTAATGATGGGTTGTTTGCAGTGGACACCAAACCCCTCAGGATACAAGCTGGGTGTTAAGATGAGAAGAGGCAAGCCCTCCAAGGCAGAGTAGTGTTTCTTTATTTTTACAATGACTCAGCCAGGAAAGCAGCCCTACTCATCCTGAGGGGGTCAACTCTGCTAACAGGCCATAATGAACTGAATATACACCAGCAGAATAGGCAGCTGGAAGAACTATCAGGGACTCCAAAAATATTCTGTGACTCAAGGGATTACATCATTCCATTGTGAAACTCCCTGCCCTGGGGAATGTACCACCTGAACCCCACCGTGTATAATCTGGGCAGTTTGGGGTCTTGGGACACCACCACCACTGGACATCCAGAGGAGGACCCAAACTTCCACAAACCACCGCTTTTGACAAGACTGCAACCATCACTTCAACAAGACTGCAACCACTGCTTAATTGGACTGTGCCATCACTCTGACCAACAGGGTGCCAGGTTGTACCCTGACTTGTGGTTTTAAGTCAGTTTTTCGGTATCATTGCATTTACTGTAATCTATCAAACTGTAACTGATTTGAAATCTCTCGAAAGGAATTTGTGTGGGGTTAATTTCTCTCACTGGCTGACTTTCAAACTTGCACAATTTTGTACCTTGTTCAGCTAAAACCATTACATGTACCATGTCTCCTCTGAATGCAAATTAAAATAGATGACATCAAGGGAAATCATTTTTACCAACTACATCAGGTAGGCCTCTGACTTTCTCAGCTGAATTTGCGTCTACATTTCTCCATGCCTTTGGAAAAGTTATAGGTTGCCTGAAACAGAAAAAGAATAAAGCTTTGATCTGTACTAAATGTGCAAGAAGAGTGACTAACATAATAGTATAATTAACTTTAATTGGCAAAATGTAACATTAAAGTGAACATAAGCATCATTCTAACTTCAAAGAATATAATTCAAAGAATCAACATTGCTTCTTCTGAGACAAACTGAAGCCTGGGTAGAGCCCAAATTCAAATCTATTATGGTGGCATTAAAGCAATACATGCTAGATTTAGTACCTGTAAACTACAAGGACATATATAATAGCTCTAAAAGCTAAAAAAAAACCTATGAGCTCTTAAGGAGACTCTAGCAAAAAATGTGGAAATAGCCTTTATCTGCCCAGTGCTTTTCCCAACAGCCTGGGCATTGTGCTTCTCCTTGGGGTCAGTGAGAATACATGTATCATTATTCAGCAGCCGGCTTAGGGTAAAAAGGATGGATGTACTAACTTCGTTCTTGTTCATTACATAATCTTACTGCATTATCATGTAAACCATTTACTTTGAAATACAGCCTCAAAAATATGTGTCAGATTGGCTGGATATCTAGTTTGCGATGAGCAAAGACAATTTCTTTTTAAAAGGAAAGCCATACAATATGCCTGCCATTGCAAACATTAGTCTGCTAGCCTGCACTTCAACAGGCAGCAATTCATTATACTAAATTTACATTTGGCAAGGAGACAGTCTATTACAAGTTGTTAGTGTTATGACCAAGAATTCAGGAGTTTCTAATTCCCAGTGAAAATCTGTCAATTTCATACCTATAGTCATGAATATATAAGTGGGGGTTTATGCTTCTGTTCTCTACCTGTCTGACTTCGGCTTTTTTGTGAAGTCAGTGATGGGTGTTTTTCCAGCACATTTCTGCTGATTACATGGTAATGGCATGGCATCAGCACACATTTCTGAATGCCTATCTAAAGTGTGCCTTTTACTCTTCTTAGAGGACCTTGTCTCCTTCTTTCCTTCATCCAAAAGGTGTGCTAAGCGAGCCTTCAAAGAACCATAATCATAACAATTAGAATTCCTTCAAACCTACTGAATGGAGAAAAACAACAAAATAATTAATAAAAATAGCAGGAGAAAGACAGCGGAAGAGAAAGGTAAAATAATGAACCCTACATGCTACATGCATAACCATTTTCATCTAAGGCTATTTTTAACATGGAAAAAAGAAGGACAATCTTTTCCTCAGAGAAGAAAAGTGGAGAAACTAGATTGTGTTGCCTTGCTTACAGTTACCAGAAAAGTCAACAGCAGACTGAGAAATGCCTGAATCTGGCTAACTATGCCTCTAAATGTTTTATTGCTGTGGTATGATCCTGCCTTCAGTTAACATAACCTGATGTACAACAAAGAGATGGGAACACATGTAGATGCATTGGAGATCATATGCTGGAGATAACACTATCATTTTCTACTAAAACAAACCAAAACTAGAAATGCTGAAAATTACCTGAGGTCACTTCTACAGCCAGCAAACTGACCAACACAACCAACTCCTTTGGCTTTTACTCAATCCTTTGCTTTTTTTACCTTGGCCTTGAAGATCTGTTTACAGATCTGTTTACAGCCTTCACACAAGCCCTATTGAGAACCCATGGCTCATCGCAGCTGACTGCCAGGCCTGCTTCCAGAACTGGCAACTACAAGCTGGGAGCCAAGAGGAGATACAACATTTCAGTTGGAAAAGGGCCTTCCTTGAATCATAGCATCCCACAATGATTTGGGTTGGAAGGGACCTTAAAGATTGATCATCTTCTTCCAACCCCCTGCCATGGGCAGAGACATTTTCCACTACACCAGATTGCTCCAAGCCCCATCCAACCTGGCCTTGGACACTTCCAGGGATGGGGCAGCCACAGCCTCTCTGAGCAACCTGTGCCAGGTCCTCAGCACCCTCACAGGGAAGAATTCCTTTTCAATATCCCATCTAACCCTGCTCTCTGGCAGTTTGAAGCCATTACCCCTTGTCCTGCCACTCCAGGACCGTTTCCAAAGTCCCTTTCCAGCTCTCCTGGAGCCCCTGTAAACTCTGGAAGGGGCTTTAAGGTCTCTCTGGAGCCTTCTCCAGCTCTCCCTGCCCGTCCCAGAGCAGAGGAGCTCCAGCCTTCAAAGAAGCTTTGTAGCCTCCCCGCGACTCCTAACGGTGAAACTCCAAGCCTACCGCTCGCCTTCCAGGATCTACGGGTGCCACTGCAGACGGCGCTCCCGGTGTCTCTCCGGTGCCTCTCCGGTGTCTCTCCGGAGTCCCTCCCGGTGTCTCTCCGGTGCCTCTCCGGGGTCTCTGCCGGGTCCCTCCCGGTGTCTCTCCGGTGTCTCTCCGGGGTCCCTACCGGTGTCTCTCCGGTGTCTCTCCGGTGCCTCTCCGGTGTCTCTCCGGGGTCCCTACCGGTGTCTCTCCGGTGTCTCTCCGGTGCCTCTTCGGTGTCTCTCCGGTCTCTCCGGTGTCTCTCCCGGTGTCTCTCCCGGTGTGTCTCCGGTGCCTCTCCGGTGTCTCTCCGGGGTCCCTCCCGGTGTCTCTCCGGTGTCTCTCCGGTCTCTCCCGGGTCCCTCCCGGTGTCGCTCCGGGGTCTCTCCCGGTGTCTCTCCGGTGTCTCTCCGGTCTCTCCCGGGTCCCTCCCGGTGTCTCTCCGGTGCCTCTCCGGTGTCTCTCCGGGGTCCCTCCCGGTGTCTCTCCGGTCTCTCCGGTGTCTCTCCGGTGTCTCTCCGGTCTCTCCCGGGTCCCTCCCGGTGTCTCTCCGGTGCCTCTCCGGTGTCTCTCCGGGGTCCCTCCCGGTGTCTCTCCGGTCTCTCCGGTCTCTCCCGGGTCCCTCCCGGTGTCGCTCCGGGGTCTCCCCCGTCCCCCCCAGGGGCCCTCAAGCGGCTCCGCTCGGACGCTCTCGCGCCAAGAGTCGCGCGGCCGTTGTCAGAACAACGGGCGGAAGGTGGGGGGGGAAGGGGCGGGGGACAGGCCCAGCCTCTTCGACAGCGCCCCCCGGCGGCGGTTGCCTGCAGAACAACGCCGCTCCAGGGGCAGCGCTCGGTTCAAGCCTCCGGGCACACCCGGGGACCACAGCCCGAGATTTGTATTCATCTCTGCGGAAGCCAAGCCACATTCCTCAGGTCCGGACTCTTCAGCTCAGCACAGGAATCAGAACTGTGAAAAACGAAGCTCACTCTCCTGTTGAAATTTAAAAGTTTAATACAGGACAATAGGGGATAAAAACAATAAAGCAAACAAACAGTGCTGGGTGCTTGGCCCTAAGCCAAGAAGCACACCTGCCATTGAGGGAGTCATCTTAAATACTCTTTGTAATTGCATCAGCCTCATGCCTATTCATAAGCATTCATGCATATTCAAACTTCTCTCAAAACTATTTTGCATGTTCCAAGAACTGGTTTGCATGGCTCCTCCTTGGTCCCGCCTTTTTAGAGCGTGCGTGGTTTTTGGCTGTGGTTTTCTTCTAGTCTTGGTTATCATCTCCAGTTTGGGCTTTTGTCCGTGGTCCTTGCATCTGGTTATGGCTGATAGTCAGGTATCAGTGTTGGGTCTTCTCTGTGCTGTTCTTTGGGTGTTATTCAGTCAAGCAGGCATTGTGGTTAGTAAAGTATTTTAAACTACCTCTATTAGTTATTTCACTACTATATCGAAATACAGTTAATAACAGAAATTAAAACATTGGTTATATACCTCTATCTTTATAACAAGGCTACTTCTATATAAAAAGAATAAAACCATACACACACTGAATATTTGCGAAAAGCCAACACTATATTATGTATTTATCACAATTCCCCCTTCTCTTTTTTATAAATAATTTGGCTTGAACAATAATTCCTGCTTTCTAATTTCCATTTCTCGCTTGTTCTTTTCACAAATTATTTTTGCTTCTTCAAAAGGGGTCTTTTCTTTGTTTCTTTAACACCATTATCTTTTGTGCTGTTTCAGATGTGGCCCATTTTGAGTCCATAGGTATTGTTACCACTTGCATTCCTTGGACTACACTGGTGATTAGTTGAATAAAACAGGGAATTAAGCAAGGAAGAAACAGCAAATCAGCTGTTGCACATAAAAGGAAGAAGCCCAGCTTTTTCCACCCTTCTATTCCTAATACATTATCCCACCAGTTAGCTTTTAGCATTGATTCCCATCTTTGGATTGGTACACGGGCTATTTTTCTGATATCTTTGGCTATATCTAAGACAGCATCCCCATTGTCATCAATTTTCAAACAACAGTCCGATGTATTAAATTTTCCACAAACTCCCCCTTCTTCAGCTAATAAATAGTCTAAAGCCAACCTATTTTGATACACTGTGACTCTTGTTTGCCTTTGTTGATTTGATATTAATTCCAATGCCTGAGCAGTTTTGTTGGTTATGATCTCTACAACAGCTTGAAGTCTTATAATTCGATTTAACATATAAATCGGGTTTCGATAACCCCAGCTCCCATCTTGTGCCCAGGTGGCTGGCCCATATGTTTCCAGTATGCATTCAGGAGGCTAGCCCTCCTCTCCCCATTTTTGAAACCCCCCGATCAGTTCTCTTTTGTTCCTTTTTAGGTCCTCGTAAACTGGTACTCCTAATTGATCTCCATCTGGTCCTGGTAAAAGGAAAAATCCTGTCTATATGATCCCCAGAGTGCAACTCCCTTTCCACCGGGGGGGTGAGTTTTGGGTATGCTCTTTTTCCCCATATCCAAAATAGACCATCTGGTGCCTTCCAGTAATCCTTAGCCTGTTGATTTATATTTTCCCAGAATTTGGATATTTCTGGGATTCCAAAATAGGGATTTTTGCCTGTAACATTACATTGAAAAAGCTTGATTTCGTTATTAAAGTTGCAATTTTTTTCTTTGGTTCCTTTCTGAGCCCAATATGGAGTTGGTTCCTCTGGGACCCACCCTATAGAACTTCCGTTACTAACTTTATATCTTTTACAGGGAGTATTTCCTACTTCGCTAAGGAAGTTTTCCTCAGTACGCCAAAGGCACTCTTCTCCTATCACTATTGAACTTAAAATCCACCCTTCCGGCCAGTTTTCTCCTTTCATATTTGTTCAGTTCCATTTAAGAAGTTCTATCGGGCCTAGGCTAGTGCCCTTCCATGGCCATTCCTCTGTCATTAAAGTCCCACCACAGCCCCAACAGTTGGTAATGTTTAGTTCCTTACTTATTCTTTCCCCCAATTCTACAAACAGGTTTTTCCCTACTCCTGAGATTTCCATTTCTTTTTCTGTTGCCTAAAAGACAGGCTACCTGAAACAGAGGCCAAGACAAATTAGGAGTATAAAAAGCAGACAATTTATTTAAGGCCTGCAGAGGCCTTAAAGGTACATTCAGGCAAACAAAGCCCCCCGTCGGGGACGACACCCAAAATGGAAGCAGGGTCACGAGCTCTTCACCTTTTATAAGTTCTGTTCCATTAGCATATTGGCCCTTAATTCTCCAATGACACCCTCAGGTGATGATGTTAACCACCCCAGGCCTGCTCCCCCCATCTCACAGCTGTTTACATATTTTTGGGCCCTAAGGCAACGAACATGTCCTTGAATCTGTACTCAGAGAGCCTTGTTTTGGCTAAAGGTGCTGGGAACAGGGGATTTTAGCACTTTGTAAGAAGCACAGAACTACAGCAAGTTACAGATACATGAAGAGTAAAAAACTAGAAATACCTGAAGGCATCATTTCCAATTGTTGTTTGAGTTTTGTATACAAATCCTGACGTGGGGTTGATACAGGGTTGGATTGCTGGGTTGGTTTCACCCTTTTGTTTACTGTTTGTTCCTTTACCAAATCTTGGACTCAGTTACTAAGGGCAAAAGTGAAGCAAACCCATTTTTCCCCTTTTGGACATTTATCTCCTAACCTACTACCACTTGTTCCTAAGTTTTCCACAATCCAGTATCTTTTCCCATTTTGTGTGCAAATACCTAATTTGGATGGATCATAGCATTGATTGCTAACATGAGTATGGGTAATAAAAAAGAAACCTCGGGTTCTTTCCCAGTAAAGCGTCCGGTAGCATTTGCGACACGATTTTGCTTGTGTCCCATAAGGGAAAAGGCAAAGAATGAATGACACAAGGAGGAATAGTAGAGGTCCGGTATGGCTTATACCCCCACCTCCCATGCCTATGGGGTTGCTGCCCATAGCAGGGCTATATAATCTTCTCGGTGGCGAGTACAGTGGTCAATCCGGTCTTGCCCTCTATTTCCTTGTCACTTCCTCCTTATTAGTTTCCAAGCAAATCGCCTTCGACACTTCTTAACTGTCGTTTCCCATTGTTCCCCGGGTACTTCCCATTCAACAGGTACTCATAATTCCCACCCACAGAGCAAAGTTATTATTTGAGTTAACCCTAGTTCTGTCTGGATAGGGAATGAATTTCGCTCTCGACACTTCATGCAATGAGCTTGCTGTTTTTGTGAGCTACAATACCAGTTTTTCCCACAACGTATGCAGTTACATTTAACCCAGCTAGCATGTCCGGTATTGGGATGAACCAGACAAGGTATGTGGTATGGCACTGAAGGAGGTTGTAATATCTCCTCAAGATTAGGATACAGTCTATTTTCTTCTTTATATAAATCACAGGCTAAGGCTAAAACGTAAGGACCCTTTGTCTGAAATAGTCCTGATCCTCCAGTTTGGGGTGGAAGTATTCTTCCCCAAGGCGGGTATCGGAGGTTTCTCAAAACCTGTCCAGATGGCACTTGAAACCACCGATATAGACTTGACCTTATTTCCCAATTATTTGTGATTCTTGGTATATTCCTTGGATCATTTGGGTCTTCCCAGTTCATTACCACCAAGTCCTCTCTTAAAAGTCAACCTGGTATCGCCTGGCTTAGAAGTTAGAGTCCACTCCTTCGGTTCTTCCACAGGTCCTTTGATTCTGCTGGCATGGATCCATCCTCTTTCCCCGGTCTGGATTGCTGCCTCAGTGGTCAATAGTACCTGAAAAGGACTTCCCATTGTGGAGTTAAAGATTGTTCTCTCCATGATTTCACTAATATCCATTCCCCTGGTTGGATATTATGCAGGATATTATGTTAAATTCTAAGGGAGGGATTATCTGAGGGATTATCCCTTTTAACCGCAAATTTTCAGGTGTTTTTGCAATGGTGATGACATATTTTCTAACACTCATTTCCCCTTCTTCATAAGTAGCAGTTTCACGTTGTGTGGTTAAAAAAGGCAACTCGAACATCATCTCATAAGGTGATACTCCCAGGTCTGACCTGGGTTATGTTTGGATTCTCAGTAGAGACAATGGTAAACATTTTACCCACAACATCTGTGTTTCAATCATCAGTTTCGTTAGAGTTCTTTTTAAAGTCTGGTTCATTCTTTCTACCCGGCCCTAACTCTGTGGATGCCATGGGGTACATAATTCCCATTTTATTCCCAGGACTTGAATCATTTGTTGTAGTACATTTGAAGTAAAATGTGTTCCTCTATCTGAGTCTATTCTATTAATCATTCCACATCTGGGAATAATTTGTTCTAAAAGGGTTTTACATACTACATTAGCAGTAGCTCTGACAGTGGGGACAGCTCCACCCAATGAGTTAAATGATCTATTATTACTAATAAAAATTTCCTCTTCTGTACTTGGGGGAGTTCAGTAAAATCTACTTGGATACTTTGAAATGGTTGCAGAGCTAACTCGTGACCTCCTGGGGTTGTTTTTCTCATTACCTTTTTATTTACTTTTTGACAAGTTATGCATTTCTCCGTTACTTGCTTTGCTAACCCAACGACCCCAATGCACCCATAATTCCTTAAAAAGTGATCACACAAAGCCTGAGTACCCCAATGAGTCTTTTGATGCAAGCCTTCTAATACTTTTCTAGTAAGCGGTTTATTAAGTAACTGCCTTCCGTCAGGGAGTTTCCATTTGCCAGATGGATCTTGCTTTCCCCTTATCTTACTTAATTCCTTTTCGCCTGCTTCACTAAATTTTGGAATTTCCAGTTCTTCCCTATCTGGAGTCAAAATTAACAAGATTTTTTCGGTCCCATTCCCTGCTGCATCTTTAGCTTCTTGGTCTGCCAAAATTATTCCCTCTTATTTCTGGGGTCATTCCCTTTTGGTGTCCCTTAACATGTACTACTGCTATTTCTTCTGGCAATTTTAGTGCTTCTGAAACCTCTAAAATCAGTCCTTCATGTATTAATCCTTTTCCCTTAGAGTTTAGTAATCCTCTTTCTTCCCAAATTTTCCCAAAAGTGTGTACTACTCCAAAGGCATACTTCGAATCAGTATATATGGTTCCTTTTTCTTTTGCTAGATATTCCAATGCTCTCTTTAGAGTGTATAATTCACAGGACTGAGCTGACCAATGTGAAGGCAATTTCCCCTTTTTCAATAGTCTGCATATTTTCTCCATCCACTAAAGCATATCCTGACATTCTTTTTCCTTGTAGGCATCTAGATGAACCATTAACATATATTTTTCTCCCTTCTGGGAGGGCCTGTTCTGCTGGATCTTCCCGAACCTTAGTTTGATATTGTATAATTTCTAAACAGTTATGTATTAAATCACTTTTTGGTTCTCCATATAAAAATTGAGCTGGGTTTAAACTTTCGTCTCCTTCTAATGTCAAGTCATTACTGTCTATTAGAATTGCTTCATATTTTAACATTCTGGAATCGGTTAACCATTTTTCAGCTTTCTGATTTAACACGCTCCTGACTGCATGAGGACTATGCACAATTAACTTGCTTCCGAAAGCAAGTTTACAACTCTCTTCTACTCGAATGGCAGTAGCTGCTATAGCTTGTACGCACACTGGCCAGCCATGGCTTACTGGATCTAGCATTTTAGAGAAATAAGCTCCTGGCCTTTTCACTCCTCCCCATTCCTGAACTAAGACTCCATGGGCTACTCCACTTTCTGCATTCACATACAGATGAAAAGGTTTTTCTAATGAGGGTAAACCCAAAGCAGGTACTGAGGCTAGCTTAATCTTTAGCTCTTCTAATTTAATATCATCTTCTTTAGTCCATTTTATATTGTCTCCCTCTGTCAATTTTTCGTACAAGAATTTTACTGCCTGTGTATACCCTTCGATCCATAGTCTACAATATCCCAATAATCCAAGCAGCCTTCTAACTTCCTTCTTTGAAGAAGGAGGGGGGAGAGATAAAATCCCCGCAATTCTCTCAGGGTTTACTTTTCGTCTTCCTTTACTTACTAAATGACCAAGATACTTTACTTCTGATTCCACAAATTGTAATTTTCCTTTTGATACCCTTAATCCTTTTTTCCCAAGAAAATTTAAAAGTTTGACAGTAGTCTCTCTAACTTCTGTTTCAACTTCCCCTGATAATAAAATATCATCCACATATTGGATTATTTGTATTCCAGGAGGGGTGGAGAAAGTCTGTAATATTCCTTCTAAGGCTTGCCCAAATAAATTCGGGGATTCTGTAAATCCCTGCGGCAGTTTTGTCCACCTTAATTGTTGTTTCCTCCCATTACCTGGACTTCCCATTCAAAGGCAAAAATATCTCGACTCTCTTCTGCTAAAGGGCAGGCCCAAAATGCATCTTTAAGATCCACAACACTAAACCACTGATGTTGAGGTGGAACTTTACTTAAAAGGGTATAGGGATTGGGTACCACTGGGTAACGGGTCTTAGTTCTTTCGTTAACTTCCCTTAAATCTTGCACTAATCTATAAGTTCCATCAGACCTTTTTACTGGGAGAATAGGGGTATTGTGAGGAGACATACAAGGTTCTAATGTTCCATCTCTTATTAAATCTTCTATTACTGGCTTTAGGCCTTCCCTTCCTTCTAAGGATATAGGGTATTGCCTTATGCGAATGGGGCGTTCTTCTCTCTCAATGGTTACCCTTATGGGGTCGATATCCAATTTTCCTCTATTTCCTTCCCCAGCCCAGACTTCTTTGTTAATCCTTCTTTCATCTTTTTGTTCAAGTTTTAACACTTTTGCTGTCATCTTCCCCTCCTCTGGTATAACTCCTATCCCTAGTTGTACTTGCAAATCTCTCCCCAGTAAATTGCAACCTGCTCCAGGGACTAATAAAACATCTCCCATCCCTATTCTAGTTTCCCCTTCAATTACTACATTTTTAATGACAGGAACCTTAAACCCCTCTCCCTTAGCACCTGTAACTCTCACGGTATTATTACTTACACTACACCCCTTTGGAACACTCACCACACAGGTTCTTTCTGCCCCTGTATCAACTATAAATTCTAATACCTCCTCCTGGGGGCCTGCTTTCAAAGTTATCAAAGGCTCTAGATGGTATCTGTCCCCCAAAAGATAGAGCCTCTGACACCCCTAGTCTGCTGATTCATCTGATTGTATCTCTTGGAAAATTCTCAGATTCTTCTTTAAGTGTGGGCATTCTCTCTTATAATGCCCCTCTTCCCCACAATGGAAACAGACATTTTTGGTTTGCTCTCGAGGTTTGGATTGTGCTTGGGTCCTATTTCTCCCCCTCTCCTTTTCTCTAAACCCTGAATATTTGGGAATGGTAGCAGGAGATGCCGCATTCCTCTGGGAATTGCTTTCTCACATGGTGGTTACCATGATTTTAGCTTTTACTTTGGCTTTTTCTTCATCCCTCTGTACATAAACTTTCTGAGCTTCTTTTAATAATTCATTTAATCCCTTTTCTTGCCAATCCTCAATTTTTTCTAACTTTTTTCTAATGTCTGGCCAGGCATGAGTGACAAAATTTATTCTTAATAAAGCTTGTCCTGCTAAACTATCAGGATCTATTCCAGAATATTGTCTCATATTCTTTCTAAGTCTTTCTAACCATTCAGTTGGGGTTTCTTCCTTTCCCTGTTGTCCATCAAAGGCTTTGCTTACGTTTTGCCCGCAGGGTGCTGCTTCTTTTATCCCTTTAATTATCAGATTACGATAATCTCTCATATTCCCTCGTCCTGCTTCTTCATTGTGGTTCCAGTTAGGGGGTGCTATTGGCATTTTATGATCCCCTGGTGGGCCAGGCTGGTTTTCTCTTTCCCAAATTCTCAATCCAGCAGTTCTAATCACCTGCCCGTCCTCTTGGGAAAATATAATGCTCATTATTGACTGCATTTCTTCCCAGGTATAAATGTTTGGACCTAAAAACTGGTCCAGTTGTTCTGCTGTGCCTATAGGGTCTTCTAATTTCCTTTAATTTCCTTTTTAAAATTTCTAACTTCTGAAGACGTCAATGGAGCATTTGCAAATCCTATTCCTCCTTGAGCACCTCCCATTGGAACTTCTCTCAAAGGGAATAAACTGAATTTTTGATCCCACCCTTCTTGTTCTTCTATCATCATAATCTTAGAAGAAACTTTTCTTCCGTGTTTTGGGGTGGCGGCAGGGGAGGAGTTATCAAACTGCCCTCGAGTTTTAACTGAGTTTTTTCAGTATTTTGGTAAAGAGCCCCTTCATTCATCAGGGACGCAGTGTTTTTCTCTGATCCTACCGGGGTAGCAGCAGTTGTTGTTGTTACTTCCAGAACCTCCGGTGCTGGAGGACCAGAAGTTTGGGCCATAGAGCTAAGAGCCGCCGGGATAGATAGGCCAGAAGAGGGAAGTAGCGAACGGGGGTCGCCCACATGGAGTTTAACCGCATGGAGAGAACCTGGATGTGAAAAACGAGGTTCACTCTCCTGTTGAAATTTAAAAGTTTAATAAAGGACAATAGGGGACAAAAACAATAAAGCAAAGAAACAGCGCTGGGTGCTTGGCCCTAAGCCAAGAAGCACACCTGGCATTGAGGGAATCGTCTTAAATACTCTTTGTCAGCCTCATGCCTAGTCATCATGCATAGGCTTTTCTCCGTTGTCTTTGCATCTTGTTATGGCTGATAGTCAGGTATCAGTGGCAGGTCTTCTCTGTGCTGTTCTTTGGGTGTTATCCAGTCAAGCAGGTAGTGTGGTTAGTAAAGGAAAGTCTTTTAAACTACCTCTATTAGTTATTTTTCTACTATATCGAAATCTAATTCATAACAGAAATTAAAACATTGGTTATATACCTCTATCTTTATGACAAGACTAAACCATACACACAATGAGTATCTGCGAAAAGCCAACACTACGTTATGTATTTATCACACTGGATCTCTTGAAATGGAGGTTACAGCGTGTGCTGGCGCCGTTGGTGCCAGCGGGGCTATAGCTGCAGGGAAAGACAGGGCTGGAGCCGGCAGGGGCACAGGGTAAGGCGGAGGGAGTACTTCTAACGGCTCCCAGCCTTTTTCTCTTTTTTCTTTAGTTTTATCTGTCTCCGGAACCTCTGAGAATTTAAAAACTGATACTTTTAGAGGTTCCTGATCTTCGACCCAGCAAGAAGCGTACTCCCGCTCCTCTGAATTAACTGGGTTTTTAGAATTTACAAACATGTTTAAGGCTTGACAAATCCAAGTCTCAGAAGATACATATCTAGGCCAATAAACATGATCTGATCTTATTTTCTCTTTTGTCCACTCTATCATACAATATTGAACCATCTTTACTTTATCTTTTTCTTTTGTGTGGGGATTATTGTCCCAGTTTGCTAACTTTATTCCCAAGGGGCTGTCTTGGGGAATATCTGTTGGTACCTCTTTACTTCTTTTTTTCCTTGATTTACTAATTTCCTGCCCCATCTTTGCAAGCTTTTTATATATTTGTCCCTAGTTCTTATTCTTTGTTCTAATTTACTCTTTTAATAACTTAGGCACCACCCACTCCTCACAGTACAGAAAACCCTTCTTTTCTAATAGTTTAATATAACATATACTTTCATTCATTCACACTCATTCATTTTTGTTATTTTTATCTGTCTCACTCATTCTCACTCACAACAAGACAACAAAAAGGTATTTTTATTTTCCAATCACGTATTAATATTTACCCATGGGTATTATCTTTCAGGGATGACAAAATTTCAGATATTGTTGGTCAACCCCAGATTCTCTTGGGAATGGTAACCTTAGGATATTTTCCTTTACCCTTCAATTCTACACTTCCCGCCTGTAGGATATATTCCCAGCTTTCAATTCTACACTTCCCGTCTATATAGGAATTTTCCTAATCTTTGTACCCACCCCTCAATCTGGCACCTTTTCTGGAATTGGGGACCCTTACTCCCGTCCCGTTTCCTAGTGGATTGTGCTAGAAAACCTCTTTGCTCCCTTTTCCTAGGGGTCCTAACCCCTCCCTGGGACCCAGTCCCAATTTTCCCCGGGGGATCTTTCACTTGTTGTCTCTCATTTGCGTCTGGTCGGTGGCCACATTCCTCGCGGAATAATGGAACCGCAGCTACAAAGACTCCGCACGCACTTCGCAGGTCCGGAGTAGCCGGCCCGCGTCTCACACACACACCAATCAATCCGCCGTAACTTGCCCCCCAGACAATACTTATAATCCTTTTTCTTGCCCGGCTCTTCGCGCTCAAGAATTGAGGGCTAGCTGCCGCGGTCTGTTAGGGAGTCTTTGTCTTTGCTTTATGTGTCCCTTCTTGTCCACGGGGTGGTGACCTGCGACCACCGATTCACCCTAGAAGAGACTGAGCGGGTCGCCGAACTCGGCGGGGGGCGCCTTCCCCCGCTCCAGCCCTTCCAAAGCCTTGACGGTGAGGTCTTATCCTGGGCGAGCTGCCAATTGTGAAAACAAAGTTCACTCTCCTGTTGAAATTTAAAAGTTTAATAAAGGACAATAGGGGATAAAAACAATAAAGCAAACAAACAGCACTGGGTGCTTGGCCCTAAGCCAAGAAGCACACCTGCCATTGAGGGAGTCGTCTTAAATACTCTTTGTATTGCGTCAGCCTCATGCCTATTCATAAGCATTCATGCATATTCAAACTTCTCTCAAAACTATTTTGCACGTTCCAAGAACTGGTTTGCACGGCTCCTCCTTGGTCCTGCCTTTTTAGAGCGTGCGTGGTTTTTGGCTGTGGTTTTCTTCTAGTCTTGGTTATCATCTCCAGTTTGAGCTTTTCTCCATGGTCCTTGCATCTGGTTATGGCTGATAGTCAGGTATCAGTGTTGGGTCTTCTCTGTGCTGTTCTTTGGGTGTTATTCAATCAGGCAGGCATTGTGGTTAGTGAAAGTATAAGCTTTTTAAACTACCTCTATTAGTTATTTTACTACTATATCAAAATCTAGTTAATAACAGAAATTAAAACATTTATTATATACCTCTATCTTTATAACAAGGCTACTTCTATATAAAAGGAATAAAACCATACACACAATAAATATTTGCGAAAAGCCAACACTATAATATGTATTTATCACACACTTTTCCCTTGGGACGGCCCCAGTGTCACTTTTCCCCTGGGATATCCCCGGTGTCACTTTTCCCTTGGGATGGCCCCAGTGTCACTTTTCCCTTGGGATGGCCCCAGTGTCACTTTCCCCTTGGGATGGTCCCAGTGCTGATATTCCCTTGGGATGGCCCTGGTGTCACTTTTCCCCTGGGATGGCCCCGTGGCTCAGGGAAGGCAGGGAGGGCTCAGCTCTCAGCTGAGGGTGGGCGATCGCTGTGTCCAGAGCTGCTCGGGCCTGGGTCACCCACAGGATGGGACAAAGTTGGGACACAGCAAATGCTCAGAGCACAGCGTTGGTGTTGCTTTCAATTTAATTGTACATTTAATACAGTCTAGTGAAACTTAACACAATGGAATAAAATTTAAATTGAAATTCATACAACTCACATTTTATTCCATGAAGTACAATTTAACAAAACTGACTTTTCAACAAATACAGTTTAAAAGTTTACAACATTAAATACAATTTAAATTGAAATTCATACAACTTAAAGTTAATACAAGGAAATCCAATTTAATGCAATGTAAACCTTATTTCATATTACTTAATGAAAGTAAATACTATCTAATGTCATTGAAATTTAAACTGATACAACTTAGTTTTATGCAATTAAATATAATTTAATACCATTTAAATATATACAACCTAAAGTTAATGCAAGTAAATACTATTCAATACCATTTAAACTAGTACAACATAAATTTATACAACTAAATACAGTTTAATACAACACAAGTTTAAATTCATACAATTTAAAACTAACACAAGTGAAGACGAATGCAATCTGAATTTAAATTAATACAACTTAAAGTTAATGCAAGTAAATACTATTTAATGCCACTTAAATTTAAACTACTACAAGTTAAATTTATACAGTTAAATACAGTTTAATACAATATAAGATTAAATTAATACAAATTAAAGTGAATACAAATAAATAAAAATTGATGCAATCTGAATTTAAATTCATACAACTTAATGCAAGCAAATACTATTTAACACCACGTAAATTTAAACTAACACAAGTTAAATTTATACAGTTAAATACAATTGAATACAATTGTAGCTTGAATACTTCAAGTTAATACAATTTAAAATAAAATTAACATCTCCCAAATTGATACCAATACCTACAAAATCAACTGTTTGCAAAAACTAGACATCTTTTTTTCAGCCCTGTGGCCAAGCTCCGTGGGTTGGGAATGAACACGTGTCTATTCTCCAGTCTCAGATATCCCTGTCCCCATGGAGTCCACCAAGGGATTTCCATTCCGGGTCTGTGCACCCAAGGGGCCCTCAGGTAATGCTCTTCTCCTTCCCTCAAGTACTCTTCGATCAGTGCCACCTGCAATGAGAGAGAAGGGCTGTCACAAGAAAGTCCATTCGCCTCTATAAAAACTTTTCAAAACCAATTTATTTCAATTGGTTTTGAAATAAACCAATTCTGCAATTGGTTTATTTCAAAACTCATAGTCATTAGAAACAAAAATCCATAAAGGCTTCTCTTGGGCAACTGGCTGCAGCAGTGCTACCCGACTTTGCCATTATTTTTGTATTTTTGTATTTGTATTTTTGTTTTTGTTTTCTCCATTTCTGTTTGGATTCAATTCCTCCACTGCTGTGGCACAGGCTCCCTCCACACAGAGCTCTACTCAAGATGCAGATCCTGCATAATGGGAGGATCTAAAGAATCAATCTGCCTATTGCATTTTGAGCTGAAATTTAAAAAAAAAATAAAACTCCTGCTCTGCCATGGTGACAGGCATTCGGTGCAGCGTGGCTCCTTCACACATGGGCTGCACATGGCACCTGCAGGATGCCATGGGAAAGAGTTTACTGCGGTGCTGAAAGCTCAAAGGGCACTCGTGCCCGAGCTTTGGCTCCGTGGCTGCGCAGAGATTCACTGCCACAGGAGCACAGTGAGCCTGGCGCTCTGCAGAGAGCCTCTGGCTCAGCTCTGCTGCGCTGTGCTCAGCACAGGAATGGGTAGAGGGTCAGGGACAGGATTCCTGCGCCAGCCTCGTTCTGAAGGAGTCGGAATCAGAGCCTGGGAAATCATTGACTGGCCAAAAGCACGTGGGAGCTCTGGGAAAGGCTGATCCCATAGGGCAGAGGTGCTGTCCAGGGCTTGGCCCTATAACCACAACAACTGAGCCCCCAGGACTCTTCTGTCAGAGAGCAAATTAAAATGTCTGCATGACTTTGCCATTAAAAGTGCCTGTTCTGTTTTGGGGGCAGTGCAGGTGTTGGGGTGAGCACAAAGGGCAGAAAGAGGAAGGAAAAGGGGTCCCAGATGATGGGTGGGGTTTGGAGTGAGGGCAAAGGGGACACCGGAGCAGCCGCAGGATTTACAGCAGCTCCCTTAGAACCATCCAGCAGTGTCTGTGCTGCTGAGGATGCACTCAGAGCCTCAGCTGATCACTGCGATGTGTTTGCACTCAGGGATGCACTCAGAGCTGATCACTGCGATTTGTTTGCACTCAGGGATGCACTCAGAGCCTCGCTGGCTCCCAGGCCAATCCCAGACAAGTCTCTCTGGGTCTGGGATTTGCCTGGGCACGGAAGAGCTCAAGGCACTGGATCAGCTTTCCCCTGACACCTCCTCTCTTTTCTGCCTTTTGAATAGACTTGGGGACATTTCCTGCCCAGGGAACAATGTGCTCTCCTGCACCTTGCCGCAGGCTCTTACCTTCTGTATTTTAGTCCATGCATGCTCTCCAGTTCTTCCCACGAGGATGTCCATGGCATCTGCCATCAGTGACTGCAGCTGCAGCACCAAGATACAAACCGTCAGTGGGGAATTCACAGAGAAATCATTTCTCTGAATACACAAATTGAACCCTAATTCAAATCCTTGGCACTCTGATGATTTTGTGACTCATTTTCACACAGTGAGCACGGCCAACACATCTTTGCCTCAGCCCTCGCACTGCATTCTCGTGGATCCAAAATCCTGTACTCTTGTCTCGCTGCCATTCCCTTCCAGGGCAGTCCTGGCCTTGCCTCACCCTGCAGCCTTCGCAGCCCCTGGAACGTGGTTCGGGTGCTCTTAATTCAGAGTCAGAGAGACAAGGGTCGGACCCAGGGTGTCCTGCCCTTAGCATCAGTGCAGGAACAGACTGGGGAAAACTGCTACTCGAGACCTGTGCTAGTGCTGCCCTCTGAAAAATTCTCTTCCAAACTGCTGAGTTAGTTAAAGTGAACCCAAATGAAAGTTTCTGGAGTCTCTTCCCAAGTGTTTTACTCATGACAAGGAATTCAGACCTACTAGCACTATGTCTGAAGATATCAACATTCCAGGGTCTGCTCCTACACAGTTGGAGGCACAAGGCTAGGACAAAGGCCCTTCAGGGGAGGAGGAGAGACACCATCCATCAGCTGATGCAGAGCAAGGAGATGTTTCCCCTCCTCTTTGTCCCCAACCCCCTTGCATACCGTCCCTTTTGGCCTCGTTGGCTCCACCCACCATCCCACCGCTGGCCCTTGCTGAGCTGGGCTGGGGCAGCCAAGGGCCCAGTCCGTGTTTCCCAACAGCCTCACGGATTCTTCACCGCCTTGGGGCACCTCTGCAGCCTCTGACAAGTCCCCACGAGCAGGCAGACGGGTTTGTTCCGAGACAGGGAGTGTGTGCTGGATGGAGCCAGCACAGAAATCACTTTTCCCTCTTTTCCCCATCCCCTTCTCAGCTGTGCCCGGGTTCAGGCTGGTTTGTCACAGCTGCCTTCTGAGGTCAGAGATGTCAAGGCAGCATGATCTGAATGATTGCAATCATTTCCCCAGCCTGATTTGTGCAGGGGTTGGGGGGGAAGAAGGGATTTTCAATAGGTACGGGCAGGTGAGTCCTGGTGCTTCTCTCAGTCACCTTTGCAGGTGATCAGCACCTGAAGGAGGATTTGACAACTCTTTCAGGCCCCACATTGGACAGAGGACTCGCAGAGCACACAGCCACAGCACAGAACTCTGCCCTGGCCCTTCCCACCCTGGCTCGCAGCCTGCAAAGGCCAAACTGAGCACTGGAAATGCAAACCTACCAGCTTGTCCTCCTCCTGAGAGACTCTCTGCAGGCAGGGAACTGTTGCCAACTCAGCCATGGCCTGGGTCACCACCTGGGCCTGCTGCTCCCCTCCCTGCAGGTGGCCGAGCAGGCTGGCGTGGTGGAAGTGCTCGATGGCCCGAGCACACGGGCCACGCTCGTCCTGTGTGCCCAGAAAGAGAGGAGGTGAGAGGGGCGGCGCAGGAATGCCCTGGTCCTGGCAGGGCTGTGCATCACAGCTTCTCATCCGTGTCTGTGCTGGTGCTGATACCGGCAGGGCCAGCCAGCACCTTCCAGGCCATGCCGCTGGGACAGCCCTTGGAGAGGCAACAAAAAGACTTTCTTGCCACAGGCTCTCTGGGAGGACTGGGAAAATACAGATGTCATCACGACAGACGGGAAGGGGAGACAGCAGATAACAAACACGAATGCAGTTTTCTCCTTTGGGAAGGGCTTTTCCATCCTCCTCTCCCCTGAACATCCCCTGAGTTCCATGGATGGCTTTTCCAGTCTCAGGGAGAGGCTGAGCAAAGCGTGCAGGGCGTCACCTCATGGTTGGGGTGCAGAAGGTCAGCCCATGGTTTCACACAGAGCCTGGGGGAACCCAAACCTGCAGAGCTTTGGTCTCTGGCTCCAGGCAGCAGAAGCGTGGCAGGCTTGGAGCATGTCCAAGTTTCCCTTCCCAGCTTACCCAGAGCAGTGTGTGTGTAAATAATGCCATGAACTCCAGGCTGGGTGGCTGCAAAACTGAGGGGGCAGAACTGACTGCTCTGAAGGGTTGCCATGGTTTAATGAGCTTGGCTTTAGTGCTGAGCTGGTTTGGTCAAAACCACTCTGAGCAGAACAAGAAGTTGGATTGTACATTTGTATCTGCAAAGGAGGAAGAGGGCAGTGGAAAGAAATGTTTGTTCTGTTAGACCCCAAATATATTATTTTGTCCTCTGCAAGTAAGTTGTAAGGCTTGAGTCTGTAGCTGAAGTTTGGCTGCTTTTGATTTAGCTTCTGTGTGATGGAAATAAGATGGAATTATGTTTCTAGCTTGAAGACAATGACACCAAGTAATTATGGAATACTTGGAAAGAAGCAAAAGTGGCCGAATCTGTGTCAGAGCCACAAAGGGAGGTCAGTCCCCAGCAGCAGAGCAGCACTGGCTCTGTGCCCACCTCTGCTCCCAGGGAGAACTGGCATTGCCATCTGCACCTTGAGTCAGAGGTTCGCTCCTGCTGGGAATGCTGAACACTCTGAAAAGGGAAGGGAAAGGGAATGTGTTTACCCTGACAATTCCTGCAGTGGGAACTGGCTTGGGCAATCTTCAGCAGCACTCTGCTCTCACCTCTGACAGGATGAGTTTCTTTTGCCCAGATCTCTCTGCCTATCTGTGCTTGACCTGTGTGGTGCTGTTCCTCCAAATTCATTTATAGAATAGGGGAGTCATGGGGAGTGCAAAACCTGCCTGATCTCAAAGTCTTTTCCTGTTACTCTTTAGAGACTGCAGAATCCCACCTCCAAAAGCAAAGAGAGAATTGGAGGGTCCAAAACCAATTAAGAATGGCAGTTTTGGGGGGCTGTCAGAAAGACCAGGATTGTATTGTGTATCCAGGGTCCCACCCACACTCTGTTTGCAGCAGTAGCTTCTCGAAGCACATGGAAGGCAATGCCCCCAGCAGGAACAAATCCTCCCTTTCCCAAAGCTGCCACTTGCATGACTCTGCACATCAGGAACTTGGGCTTTTGCTCATCCAAAGCCGAGAGCAAAGGGCTTCAGGAAAGCATTGCCAAGGAGCAGCTGTGTTTCCTCGGGGGTGTCTGCCCTCCTTCTCCTCCACTTCCCTCACGCCATTTTGTGGGGATGCTTTTGGCCAAGCCCTAACCTCTCACTCACATTTCTTTCTTCAGGAGAATAATTGAAGAACTGCATGGAAAGAGTCTCGTCCATGTGCAAATCTGATTTTGGGCCTTTGTGCTAATTGTCAGCCCCGGTGCTAAGAAGCTGTGTCCATTCTGGCAGAAAGGATGGAGCAGAGGTCACTGCCATCAGCTGGCTGATGGCTGTAGCCACAATGGGAAGGTTATTTCCCATCTTCACTCCAGAGGGATCAGGATCCCAATCACTGGAAATGCTTCAATTAACAGTGATAAACTCTTGATGGAGAGTGGTAGGTGCAGTCTCCTGCGGGCATGAAATAGAGGGAGTGACCGTGTTGGTGGTGATGTGAGGTAGGGATGGAATATCACAGGCATTTTCAAGGACCTGTGGTCACTGTTAAGTCATCAGGACTCCTTTTGATAAGTGTCTAAACCCACTGGAGCTCTGTTCCTATTGCAACTCACGCAGCATTTCTGGGCCCTGGAGGAGCACGTGCAGCAGGAATGGCCCCCAGAAGCACTCGTCCTTCCCACACAGCACACAGCAGAGAGGGAATGGGATCCTCACCTTTATCTTGGTGCTTCCTATAAAAGCCATGACTGCCATGATCCTTTCCCCGGTGTTCTGCCAAAATGTTCCTGTTCCTTCCTCCACGCGGGCACTGAAAGCTGTTTTCTGGCCTAGGAAGGGAAATCCCAAACCACAGAGGCTGTGTTTATTCATCTCCCTTTCCTAAAGGGGATCTGACAGGTGTTGGGTGAACTGCAGGAGGAGTGCAGGGCATGGGAAGAGCTCCTGGGCTGACAGGGACAGGCACTGATGGAAATGGCTCCTGAGACACCCCTCGCCCCTCACTCAGCAAGGAGCGTGGGGTCAGTCCTGAGCCAGGCCAGCTCTGCAGCAGGGTGGCACACCTGGGAAGGCCGGCAGCTTTTGAGTTACGGACTTCTCCACGGCTTTGCCAATCTCTCTGTTTCTGAAGCCCAGAGTCAGTAAGTACTGCTGGTCAGGATGAGACTCGGCCCTCTCTGGCAACAGATGAATTCCATGAGGATCTGCCACAGGGAAAGGAGAATCATTTCCACTGTCACATTTCTTTTCAGCTGTAAGAGAAGTTACTTTTTTGGGAGAAAAATAAGGGAAGCCTAAGAAGAAATGAAATGGTCCCCAGAAACGTGGCCAGAACATGGATGACTAAAGTAACCCATCCAGCTCTCTCTGTGTTCTGAAACACGGGGCTCTGCAGCCTTCTGCATCAAGAGCTTCAACTTTACTGATGCCTGAGATAAAGCACATTCTGCCCAATTCCCCACAGAGTACAGAAGTGTCTGCAGCTCCAGCAGCTCCAACTCTGCAGCTCTCTCCAACTCTTTGGAATTCAGCCCCACACACACACAGAGCCCACAGTGCTCAAGGGCAGCTGAGAGCTGCTGTTACCTGTAAATATGTGCTGCACATAATCAGGGTGCTTTTCAGCAAAGGTTTTGTTGGCCTCCTTTATTTTGTCAGCCTTGTCCTCTTTCTCAAAAGGTGTGTACAGAACGGAGAAAGATTTTTCTCCACTGAGGGCTTCTTGAATCATAGCCTAAAAAGGGCAAAGAAATTATCCATTCCATGTTGGGAAGTGGCTAGTTAAAAAAAACGAACAAAAAAAAGGTGGGGTTTTCTCCAGGAGCCTCCATCTTATGGGAGGAGACAGGGACTAGAGAAACTGTCCATCGGATGGGAAGAAAAAGTGATTTCATGCTCTCTGAAGGTCACATCAGGAAGACTTTTGAAAGAATGCCTTAAGGAACTGTACCCAGAATTGTTGTGTCAGGGAAGCTTTCATTTGGATATCAGAACAGGTTCTCCCTCAGAAGGTGGTCAGGCACTGGGAGGAGCACCCTGGGGAAGTGGTCACAGCACCAAGCCTGACAGAGCTCCAGGAGCGTTCGGACAACACTCAGGCACAGGGTGTGACTCTCGGGAATGGCCGGGGCAGTGCCAGGTTGGGCTCAGAGATCCTGTGGGTCCCTCCCAGCCTGGCACATGCTGTGCTTCCTCCCCAGGCTGTCGGGGTTACCTGCCAGTACAGCTGGAGGAGGTCACTGGTGTCCAGCCCGGCGCCTTCAGCCAGGACGTACAGACACTGCGCGGCCATGGCGCTCCTGGGGACAAAAGCAGCAGAGAGGAATGGGCAGGCAGGGAAGCGCTCTGTGGCCAGGCTGAGAGCAGCTCCTGTTCAAAGGGTGTCCTGGGAGCTTCACACCAAAGCTTACACAGAACCCTCAGGCCTTGTCCAGCTTTCAGACAACAGCAGCAAACACATTTTTAGCTCGCTGAAGTCTCTGCCAGCCAACAGCTCTGGATGTCATTTGGGGTCACAATTGGGGTTATTTGTGTCACTTCAGCCGGGAGGACTGGAGCTGTGCTGCCCCTGAGATCACAGACACTAAGGCAGTGCAAAGTTCCCACGGCCTAGGGCCAAGCCTGGCTCCTGGAGGATGTGTCAGTGCCCAGAGCTGCAGGGAAAGGGATGCAGGGCAGCTCTGGGGGAGCCCTAGCAGCGCCAGTACCTCGCAGCCTCCGAGTATCTGTGCAGGCCCCGAAAGCAAGCGGCTTGGCGCAGGTGATGGCAGAAGTGAGAAGGGTTCTGAATGATTATCCTGGAGAGAGAAGAAGAATGGATAAGGTTAGACCAGCATTTCTTACGCCATTAAAGCTCCTCAGAATCAGGCGGTGACTGGGGCAGACGCCATGCACACTTCTCTACAACTCAGTGCCACGTCTCAAATGTCAGTTGAACTCTCTCTCTCTGCCTCCCTCTCCCTCTCTCTCCAGCTGGGGTCAATGAAGAAAATACTGCTAAAAATATTACTAAAATGTTCATTTCATTGTGGTTTTATCCTAAATGCAATTGCATTAGGGGTTTGTGTATTGTTCCAGAAGGAAACGTTCTAGGGCCTTTAGCATGGAGGTAACATAAACAAAACTGCTCCAGCACAAGTTCTTGTTAACCCCCAGCTCCCCAAACAGGAGCGGCAGGTCTGGCCCACCTCCCTGGAAACTCTGTGCATCTGGAATGTACCGGAAGGGGAACTGAGATACTCAGAAATGCTTTGTACAAAGCAAAGGCACTGCGTGGGTGAACCTTGGCCCCTGTGTTCGACCCTTCGCTTCAACAGATACAGTGAGCCCAATCTAAACACCAGTGCCATGTGTGAGGTGTGTTTTCCTGATTCTTTTCTCATTCTTAGACTGGTTCTGCCTGCACAGCATTTGTTCCCAGTCTTTGTTTCACTTGGGATTTCAGTCTGAGCAGGGAATCTAATCCCGATTTTCTCTTACCTGTGCGAGTGACTCAGAGCAAGACCAGGCTGCTCCAGTTTTAAGTAGCAGATGACGAGCTTTGACTCGATCCAACTGGCAAGCCTGGAGATCTCATCTGGGGAGGACTTCAAGGGATCCTCTGTAGCAAAGCCTTTACTGCAAAGCTGCACATGAAACAAAACCATGACTTCCAAATGTTAGAATGCACCATGGGTTAGGTGGAAATGCTTTTTGTGCCTGATCAGTGGAGAAAACTGAAGTCCAACAGACTGTGCCTTTGACTAACGTCACCATTACAAAAATCAGTCCAGAGGACAGAAGATGTTCTGGGGTTTGTTTCTGAGGAGAGCTGGATGAAGAGACTGCTGAAAAGCCCCAGCCCTACAATTCTGTGATGTCCCAAGCCCTCTGCCCAAAATGGCAGGAATGAATTCCTTCATCTCTTTCCCCAGGATGTCCATTCACCAGCTTTTCCATCTCCTCTTGGGAGGAGACAAGTCCTCCTTTCTTCTTCAGTGACCTGTGGTTGTGGCCCTACCACAGCTCATTTCAGAATACAGGGGGTAAAAAAGCACCAAAAAGGATGGCACTTTGTCATTTTACTCACTGAATCCTATAATATTTATCACTTTAAAAATCACTTCAGTATTGTAGAAAAAACAAATTAGGAATAGGATATTTGCTTGCGAACTGGAAAGCCCCAATATTTGATAAAGGCTTTGGAGTGAAGCTTGGCAGAACAGTGCTAAAACAAGTGCAGTTGGCCCCTTTCTCAGGGTGTGGAGTGCCTGGCTGAAGGGATTGTGGTCAGAGTGGAGAGAAAACCTTGGAGAGAGCCTGGAGAGCCCAGCCTGCAAGTCCTCTATTCTCATCACCAACCATATTCCTGCAGAGTAGCAAATGGCTCTTGGTTTTGCTTTTTCCTTTGATTTGAGAAACAGACACCAGCCTTGAAAGTCCTTAGACCTCTTAGTTTTCAGATCTCAGGTGCGATTGCATCTCAGCATTGTGATAAATGAGTGAATGATAAACGCTGGCTTTCGCATATATGAATTTAACATTTACAAGTTATGTGTACTGTATAAAAAATAGTGTTAAGATAAAATATAATTAAGTAGAAACAAGGTATGGGTAAATTGTAACTTCGAGATAGTTGTGATATGTTAGAAAACGTAGTAATAAATACATGGTAATAAATGCCTTTTAAGTTGATAAAGCACAGAGACGGGGATCAAGACATATTAAAGAAACCAAGAAGATAACTGCCGGCATCCCAGGAAGTCTGTTGACTCACACCTCTCAAAAGGAACTGTCAACTACAAGCTGGAACTGAGGAAACATAGACGGGAGGATTTCTGCCTTCAGTTCTGAGACAATCCAGAGGGTCCGAGACTCCAAGACAGGCGCCTTCGCTGGCAGAAGCGTGCAAGGATCGGAGGTGGGTAGTTGAGTGAAGTGTAAATTACCTCCTAGGCTTAATGAATGTGTAACAGTTAAAGAAAGTGCTTAAGTTCACTGTACAATGAATGGGGGCGCCTCTGGCAAAATTGTTAAGCGCCCAGCGCTGTTTTTGCCTTTGCTCTGTTAATAAACGCTCAATATTATGCTCAATATAATGAGCTCGTGTACTCATTTATATCAGGATTTCTCTCCGACCCCCCAGGCTGTGCTCCCGGTTCCCTTTGCCGTGGGGTCCCAGCCCTCGAGCCCCGTACCTGCAGCGCCGTGCAGAACTCGGCGGCGGCCGCAGCGAAATCCTTGTTCCTGTAGCGAGCGCTGCCCTGGCGCAGGGCCGCCCGGAGCGCTGCGCCAGCGCCGAGCCCCAAGCTGTGCCCCAGGCTGTGTCCCGCGGCTGCGGCAGGAGGCTGAGCCGCTGTCGAGGGCTCTGCGGACACCTCCGACTCGCCAGGCTCCAGCTCAGCGTCCGTCTCATCAGCGCATATCAGCTCCGCCTCGATCTCCCGGAGCCTGGCGAGAGCGATGGGAAGCGCCGGGCTCGGGAATGGCCCCGCGCCGCTCTCCGCCGCTGCTTCTGCTTTTGCCCAGGGCACACCGCCGTGGCTTTCTGCTCTCCGTTTGCGCTTCGCTCTGTCCGCGCCGCTCTGCGCTCCTTCTCGGGGCTCTTTTGCCTCCTGCCACGCCTGCAAGAGAAGGGGTGGGAGGTGAGGGGAGAACCGTGGGATTTAAAGGCGTTTCAGAGAATCCCAGAATGGTTTGGGTTGGAAGGGACCTCTAGGATCATCTCATTCCAACCCCTGCCGTGGGCAGGGACTCTCTCCACTCTCCCAGGCTGCTCCAAGCCCTGTCCAGCCTGGCTTTGGACACTTCCGGGGATCCAGGGGCAGCCACAGCTTCTCTGGGCACCCTGAGTCAGGGCCAAAGCCAAGAGTTCCTTCCAAATATCCAATCTAAAGCTCTTTCAGCTTAAAGCCATTCCCGCTTGTCCTTGCCACAGCTTGCCTTTGCAAAATGTTCCAGGAGAGCTCTGTTAGGTTTCCAGAAGGGATTTCTGACAATGCTTTACCATGGATTTTAGCACCAAACAAGAGGACATGAAGGGCCAGTATGTGAAAATCAGCTGCCTTCCATTGTTTTAACTTTACTGGATGCATTGGGACAAATAGATTTGGCACTTACTATTAAATGAAATTGAATGAAGGAAACAGAATGAAATAAAATTCAAGTGTCTGGGGAAAAAAAGTCTTTTCATAGTGCTGGAGTGAAGATCTAATGTTCCTTCTCTGCTTTATTCTGCTATGAGGAGGACAGGAGTTCTACCCTATTCCAAAGTACCTATTCTGAACTCCAAGAATGGGTGTTCATTCATTGAGAACAAATTTTAAAATCGACTTAAACATATGAGATCTATTTCTACACTAAGCACATTTCATATGCTTAGGACATGGATTACTGTGATTCCAATAAAATGAAACAGCTCCATCTGAGATCAGGTTCCTGTTATAGCTGTACATGTTCACCATCAAAGATGCTGTTAAACCAACCGAGCAGAGGAAAGAATTCTCTTTTGGGATAAAATGGGGATCCAGAAATCAGGCACAGAGAAATGAACCCCACACAGGGACAGACAGGAGAGCCACGGCAGAGCAGCTTGGCCCTTGCAGGGTTCCCACAGTTCCCTAAGTCCCATTTCAAAACAGTCCTGAGCCAGCTGAGCACAGCTGGACTCACCTCGGGGGCTCCAGAGGAAGGTCCCTGCTGAGGAGACATGTGGGAAGGGAACTGCTGGCTCAGCCCAAGCTCCTGGGGCACCTGAAAGAGCACAGGGATGAGCACACACAGGACTGCACGGCTGTCCCAGAGGCAGTTGGTCCTAAATGCTTTGCCAGCCTTCCCCAGCCCAGGAATTGCAGATCAGCTCTTCCTCCCTCCCCTCCTTGGGAATCCTTCCAGCCCCGGAGTTTGAAAAGGGAACAAACAGAACCTGCGGGAAGGTGTCTCACTTGATGAGAACACCAGAAGGGAACTTGTTCCGAGCCCCATCCAGCCTGGCCTTGAACATTCCAGGGCAACCTCTGTTTGCTCTGGGCAACCTGTGCCAGGCCTGGCCTCAGCACCCTCCTGACCATTCCTCCTCCAGGGAGGGATTTCTGCCCAATATTCAATCAAACCCTGCCCTCTGTTAGTGTGAAGCCATTCCCCCTTGAGCTGTCCCTGCAGCTCCTTGTCCAAAATCCCTCCCCAGCTCTCCCTGAGTCCCCTCAGGTGCTGCAAGGAGCTCTAAGGTCTGTGCCGAGCCTTGTCCAGGCAGAGTGGTCGCGGCTTGCTCAGCCTTTCCCACAGCAGAAGTGCTCCAGCCGCCCGAGCACCTTCTGATCCTCCCCATGGGCTCCTTAGGGCCACAAGGAATGCTCTGGGAGATGCCTGGGAGGAACCCATGGTGGTCTCTGGCAAGAGCTGAGGCTGGGCTGTGAACTGGGCTGCTGGCAATGCCATGGAAAGCTGCTGCCTCAGCAGTGCCCATGGTGCCGGGAGGAGATGTGGCTGTTGCCTGCCGGGGCTGTCCCCAGGGCCAGCTCCAAAGCTGCTGTCAGCTCCGGAACAGCCCCCGGCCATGCCCTGGTGTTCCCAAAGGGAAGCGTTGCCCATGGCACAGCCCAGGCCCACCCAGGGCCCCTCTGGGCTGGGCACAGGGAGAGCTGCCCCTTCCCCACTCACCTCCATGGGCTCCAGCGGCCGTTCTGGCAGTTGCTGAGCTCCAGTTCCACATCCAGGGCGGTTGGAGAGCCCCTGCCTGGCCCAACTGCCCCTGCCCTGGCACCTGCCCCAGCCCTTCCCCACCACCCAGGGCCCCACGGCCTGGCCACCCCACACACCGCCGGGGCACACGGGCACCGCTCCTGCCCCACAGCTGCTCCCGGGAACGTGGCCATGGCTCCAGGGCCACCGAGGGCACTCAGCAGCTTCCAGTCAATCCCTCCTTCCCCTGCTGGGCTTCAGTGCAGCTGCTCGGGGCTGAAGCTGGGCTGGCCTCGTGCTTGTGCTTCAAATGGTCCCAAAGGCCATTTTCCTGGGGGCAGCGGCTGTCACTGTGTTCCCTTGGCTGCTGCTGACAGGGATGGCACCCAGCTCCAAACACGGCTCTGCCATTTTGGGCCCAGTGTTCAGAGCTGCTGAACACAACTTTGCTGGAGTTAAACACAGGCTTTGGGTTCAATCGCTTCGAAAACCAAACCCAGAATTGGTAACCACTCTCATCTTGTCTCCGGCTGGTGTTGTCCAGAATTAGATTTAAAAGTTTTTCAGATTTTCAAGTGAAAGGGCATTTCAGTGGGTACTTTCTGCAAATATTGCAGTCAAGTGAAGTGGTACATTATGATCAGTTTTATTTATGCCTTATTTTCAACCCTACAAGTATCTAACTTTAATGAATGTCATTTATAAATGGACCTCACAGTTTAAATAAATCAAAGCATCTTTTTTCCCAGCAAGGAATTGATAGGTCTCTGGTGCAATCTGCCTTAAAAAAATGGAGGATGAACTGCAAAATACCTTAAGAATTATGGATTTGTTTATGTGTTCTTATTCGGAGTGGCCAACTGGGCAAATCCTCCTGTGGTTTGATGCAGAAACCCAACTCAGGTTTCTTTTGTACACCTGAACTTCCAGAATGGTTTGATTGTTTTTTCCAGGAGCCTTGTGACAGTAAAGAATAATGAGGTTTGTCTTTGTGATGTGGTAGGGGTCTTTCTTCCTTGATTTATTTATATTTTTCTTGACTCTTAGATCTTGCACTTTACTCATAGTGGCTACAGTATAATTAAAATAAATCCTTCACTGCAATGGAGAAGTTATAAATTTGGCAGCCTCTTGCCCTGCCCTGTTCTGTGTCATTGCTCTGTGTGAAGCTGCTGATCTTTATTTCCCTGTTTGGGAAATTTGATGGCATTGCTCACATATCACAAAAAGAGCACTCATTCCGATCAGATTTATTGCCTGAGCTCTTCCAGTCCTGGTGTTTGAAGCTTGTTTTCTAACGTTGTTGTTTTTCTGAGCTTCTCTTAATATTTGTGCTGTTATAAATGAAATGTTTTCAGCTGTGATTTTGCAGATTCTGTAATCAGCTTTCTATTTTGCTCTTGGATTTCTGAATGCTGTGTCAGAACTGAGTGCAGCATTTTGGGTGGGAACCCTTCAGTCTGAGATAGGATTGTCTCAGCAGCAGCTGCTTTTGCACATCTCAACTGAGATAACAAAGCTTCCATGAACTGAATCTTGCCCCTTGGAGCCAAAGCCCAGTGCCCGGCTTGGGGGAGCTGTGGTGGGAGCTGCCAGTTGTGCCGGGGGTGGGGAACGGCCGGAGCCCCCAGCAAGGGTCCGGGAATGGACACTGACCCTTTGCCAACCAAGGGCTCGGGGCTCTGGGTCACCCCGGGACTCTGCAGGAGCCGGGAACAGCGAGAGAGCCTGGGCTGAACATCGGCACTAGGGCGGGCACAGCCTGCGAGGGGCACAGCCAGGGGAACCCTCAGAGCCCCCCAGCCCCAAAGCCCCAGCTGCGGCACCAGGGAAGCGCCCGGGATCTTTGGGGCAGGGAGGATCCGGGGGTGGCTCTTCCAAGTCCCTCTATTGGGGCAGCATTGTGTCCCGGTGCGGGGGAATTCTCGATGCGGGGTCGGAGTCCCTCAGAAGGCGCAGGCAGAGGGACAGAAGTGGGGGTCTTGGAGTTTTTCCCACCCGTGCGAAAAGGCTTCAGGGCCCTGTGGGTGCGGAGAGCGCTGGCCCTGTGGGTGCGGAGAGCGCTGGCCCTGTGGGTGCGGAGAGCGCTGGCCCAGCCCCGGCACGGGCAGGGAGGCCTTGGGCGAGCTGTGAGGCCGGGAGCGTGTGCCCGAGGCTGGAGCCGCCGCCGTTCCCTCGGAGCTCCCCGGGCAGAGCCCTCCGCTCGGGGCCGGCATTCCCCGGGCGGAGCCTTCTTCCCGGGGCCGGCATTCCCCGGGCGGAGCCTTCTTCCCGGGGCCGGCATTCCCCGGGCGGAGCCTTCTTCCCGGGGCCGGCATTCCCCGGGCGGAGCCCTCCGCTCGGGGCCTGCATTCCCCGGGCAGAGCTCGGGGCTCGGCGCCGAGGCCCGGGCAGTGCTCAGCGGTCTGTGGGCCCCGGCGCAGGGGGTCCGTGAGGCCAGGTTGGCGCCGTGTCCGCCGCGGGGCTGAGGGGAACAGCTCGGCCCGGCCGTGGCCTTGCGAGGCCTGGGGGTGCTCGGGGAACTGTGCTGAGCTGGACTCAGAGGGAAAAGGCTGAGGGAGAGCGGTTGAAGCATTTTGATATGATCCAGTGGGAAACACTTTAAAGCACCATGGGTCAGGAAAGTGAATCCAAAAAGACCAGAGGTTTATGTCTGTTATAGGTTAGAAGTCAAAATAGATTGACTGGAGCCAGGCCAATTAAAATAATTTGATTTACTGAGCAAGCGACAGCAAGCAAAACAGCACTGGGCTGCCGGGGAGTCTCTGCTCAGCCAACGGCATGCAACTCACCCCCCTAAAGTCTCTGCTTTTGTACTCTTCTTCTGGTAGTACTCTGCCCCCGCGCAGCTTGTTGCTAGGGGGTCATTTTCTGCCTTCTGGTGGTCGTGGGGCTGAAGGCCGTAGTCTTCCTCTGACGTTCTTTCTGTGACCTTCTTACAATCGCGGGGGGGGGAGGAGGGGGAGACTCATACATTGTTTACATTCCTGAAATTGCCTCCTGGCTTTGCTTCTATCTGTTCCTCCTGGCCTTGCTCTGTCTGTTCCTCTACTTAGGCAAGATTTGTGAGCTTCCTGACACAGTTTTAACTATTTGTTCTCTCGCTTGACCAAGATTTGATTAACAAACACAAGGTTATTCATTACATGTCCAAAAAAACCAGAGAGAGGAGTCCTGTAACTCTTTCCATGAATAAATGGAGAGGTCATTGGCATTTCCCATGGGGTCTCTCAAACTGATAGAGAATTTAACCTAATTTCCCGGCCGCAGTTCCCTCTCTCTTTCCCCACTGGCTGAGGTACTCGAGAGCTACAGACTTCCCAAATTGCCTAATGCAGACCATATAATGTGCATTCCCCCCACCTTTTTTTCCTTGTTTCTGTTCTTTTTCTAACTCCAGGGACTTAGCACGGCCTTGGGTGAGAAACAGTCTGTGTCAATTAATGGAATTCCTATGGAGTTTATGGTTTCTCCCACTGCTTCTTACACCTACCACTACCTGGCCTTATCCACCAGCAGGCCTCACAGTTTGTTTGTAAAGACATCTCCCTGTTGTTCCTTTGCCACTTTCCTGCAGTCACAGCCACCCCGGGAGCACAGCCGCAGTTGGGCGGGGCAGGGGGGGAGGGAAAGCTTTGGGGTGGGAAGGAGCAGGCGGCTCAGCAAAGCCCCGCCCCCGCCAAGAGGGCAGAATCATCGGGAAGTCTCTCCTGGAGGCCTTTGAAAGGCCAGGAGGGTGCTTCCCCATGTCAGCCAGGAGCCCGAGCGCTGCCAGGGTGGCAGCACAAAGGTTGGCCCTGCTCAATCGCCTGCCGGCGACCCCCGCACCTGCCGCCCCCGTGGCCTGCCCGAGCCCTCCCTCGGCGCGCCGCCTCCCCTGAGCGTCCCGCAGCGGCGGCGGCGCCCGCGCGCAGCCCCGAAAAGGCTGCATTTCCGGGCGCTGAGCTCTCCCGGCAGGCGGCCACTGGAAAGGGACTTTGCATGGCCGCCACTTCTCGGCTCCACGCCGAGCCCGCCCCGCTGCCGCTGCCGGGTTTGCGGCCCCGCTCCCGGGGTGCCCGTATCCTCCAAGCGCCATTTGCGTTTTTGGCTTGGCCCCTGCCGGGCGCCGTAGGCAATTGCTTCTGGCAACGGCGCTGGTGGGCAGCCACGCCTCAGTAGCCACGGCAAAGCCCTCACTCTGCTCTGGGCTGGGCCGGGCCGGGCTGGGCAAAACAGAGCCCAGGCAAGCCAAGCCGAACCGAGCCGAGCCAAGCCGAACCGAGCTGGGCGGAGCCGAGCTGAACCGGCGTTGGGGTCCCCTCTCCTCCTTGGCCTCCATCCACTTTGGCGGTTGCCAGGCAGTGAGGATGAGGACGGGGGCGGCTTTCCACGAAGCCGGGGGCGGCTTTCCACGAAGCCGGGACAGCAGCAGCTCTTGGGAGTCCCTCCTCCTCCTCCTCCACAGGGGGGTTTTGGGAGGCACAGGAGAGATCGGCAGGGGCCGGGCAGGGAGGAGTGCCCCAAAGTGCCCCAAAACTTGTCCACGGCTGGGCGCATGGGGGAAGGTGGAATTGGGACACAGCCTGAAGACAGTTGTCTAGGCTTTAGGAAATTAGCATTATTGACACCAAGCACCAGTTCAGAGGATGACTGGTGATGCAATTTCCCCCAGGTCAAGCCCCTTCCTTCTGTGCAGCCACCCACCCTTGGTACTGATTGGACTTGTTGATGAAAATGTATCTGGAAGATTTTGTTGCCAGGAAGGTCCAAGACAGGAGAGGGGCCTTGTGCCCCCTGGGGCTGGGAGCTCTGCAATGGCTTTGGTCTCTAGCTGGCAAAAAGGGTAGGCAAAAGGACTGGCCAGGTTACAAGTAGAGAGAAGAAAAAAGCCAAAAATCACTCCGGCATCCCTCTGCCCCCCTTTTGTTTTAGAGACTAACTAAAGGCTCTACCTTGCCTAGTCCCTACTCTGTAGTTAAGCCACAGCATCGCGTCATACGGCCGGCCACGATGCAAAGACTCCCTAGAGACGGCAATAGTAGGAACAGGTTGGTTTTTTTCTTTCCCAGGCCTAGTTCGGTAACTCTGAAGTAGGCCTATTCAACGTTCGGTGAGCTTATGGAAAGCTCTTTGATGTAGGATTTGAGTTGGCTTCCAAATTGGAACTAAATCCTTCTTCATTTGTTTTCACTTGGATTTCCATAAGAACAACAACTGGTGTTAGTAATGGTAAGGCTAGTAGGAAATGAAGAGCCCTTTTCTTTGGTCAAACTAGATGAGACAAATCATAGACTTGTTGTAAGGCCAAAATGGTGTGTGAAATTGGCTTTTCAAGACGTTCGATCATCCTTCATGTGATCAAATGTTCTGTTTGGAATGACAGCCTCGAGAGCATGGGCTTCATCTTTCACTGAGAGGGCCAAACTTACCAGACCTCACGGTTCCATATTGGATCCCGTTTGGACAAGTGGTTCTTGCGAAGAGCCCTTGGCTCCATTCTGGATGAAAGTTCCGTGTGGATTTGGGGGCTAAATCTGAGTTGGGGTTACCAGCTGTGCAGATAACAGGCACGGATAAGGGAAGCATTGAAATGGCCCCATCTTGATTTGTATCCGCTTTTGTCTTCTAGCTGTTTCAGAAGCAGAGGTGTTCTTCACTCTGGAGCAGTGAATTGCGGGTCCTCTGGCCGTAACCTCGCCTTCAGTGAGGGTCATCGGGACTTGGAACAGTCCTCTGGACTTGGTTGGTAAAGTGCCTGTTTTTCCATGGAGCACAGGCTCAGTCTCCAGGCAGGAAGAGGTGGGCAGGTGCGTGTGGACAACGTGACGAATGTGCAGAGTTTCAGCAAAGTGGAACTTCCAAGCTGTTCGATACCTTGGCAAGGGAAGCTACTTTTTCATCTCAGCATTTTTCTTGCCCTAGACTTCACTTGCTATGGCCTGCCACACGATATTTCCTAAATATTTCCTCCTGTTTGCCCTCTGCACCTTGGTTGTACACAGACTCTCTGGAAGGCTTGAGGCAAGGCCTGAACCTATGTCTTGGACGTTTTTGACCACTTGGAGTCCTCTGTGTTTTGAGGCTTCCATTTATATGATCAGCCTTAGCACCTGTGTGGAGCAAGTAGGGAATTTGAAGACCTGAAGCAATTCCCAAAAGTTGGCAAACTTTTCCCATCACTGGGGGACCAAGGCCAAAGGAATCCCAAGCCTTGGAAAGACATGAATGAGCAAAACTTTCGGTACCTGCCTTGCCACGCTGGCGTGAGAGGGTTGAGCTTCAGAGCATCTCCTCAAAGTGTTAGTCTGACAGCAGGACGTGTTCCTGCCAACGTGTCCTGCAGATTTTGTTCTCAACCTTGGTGCCCAGGAAGAAGCAAGGCAGGAGAGGGGTCTTGTGCCCCGTGGGGCATGGAGCTCTGCAATGGCTTTGGTCTCTCTAGCTGGGGAAAAGGGTAGGCAAAAGGGCTGGGCAGGTTACGAATAGAAAAAAGAAAGAAGGCAAAAATCCCTGCGGCTTCCCTCTGGCCCTTGGGTTCCAGCAGCTTCCGTAGCTTGCCAGTGGTGCCCAGGCTTCCGTCAGCTTCCCTGGCATCAACAGCCCGTCTCCAAGCTTCCCTGAGGGGCCGTGGTGCCACGGGGGAGCCTGGCTTCCAATCAAGCTCCACAGGGTCAACACAGTCAGTGTCTCCAGGGTGCCTGCCTGTGACGCGGTGACAACGCCGCCGTGTCACAATGGCCCCTGGCTTGGGCAAGCCCCAGGGTGCCAGTTGGCCCTTGGCTGCAGGAGCAGCTGGCTGGCTGGCTGGGAGCTCCTGCCCGGCCGGTGGCTGGGGGAGAAGCAGCAGGGCCAGGGCGCACACAGTGTCGTGGCCCCTTCCTCGTGTGCCCACGAGGCCCGAGGCTGGCCCTGCCGCAGGCCTGGTGGCACGCAAGGCCCGCTGCTCTGAGGCCTTGGCTGTGCAGGTGACAGCGGTGTCCTGGCGTGGAGCACGGCTGCTCCAGGCCGGGGGGGTGGGGAGTGGGGGCTGCCTGGGGTGGGAAGGTGGCAGGGATGATCCCTTGGCCTGCACACTGTGCTGCAGCTGCCCGTGCCACGGGAGATTGAGCCCCTGTGTGAGCGAGTGAAGGCAGATAGCCCTCTCCAGCAAACAGCCGGGGCCCTGCCGCCCCCCCAGCTCCCTGCAAAGGCCAGCTTGGGCAGCTTGGAGGCCAAAAGGCCAGCGGCAGGCAGTCTGCGGCTCCAACTTGTGTCTAGAGGTGAGGCAGAAATGTGCCACTTGGAGGGGGTGGGTGCCCCTTTCCTGCAGTCACAGCCACCCTGGGAGCACAGCCGGAGTTGGGCGGGGCACGGGGGGAGGAAAAGCTGGGGGGGTGGGAAGGAGCAGGCCGCGCAGCAAAGCCCCGCCCCCGCCAAGAGGATGGAATCATCGGGAAGTCTTTGCTTGATGCCAGGATGTGCAGTGGGGAAATCATTCCATCACACGTGGTTCTTTACCATACTTTTCTCATTTTTATGCATTAAAAAACCCCAAAGAAATTCTCTTTCATTGGTTCTACATTACACAATTCTTAGTATTCAGTCTCTTGTTGGTTATTGTTCCCTGTACCTTCAATGCTAATTTGGTCCTCATTCTTTGGTTCCGTTATCAATCTTTTCCCGGACTGGATGTCTCTGATCTTTTGAGGGGGTAATGTCCCTTTATCTCCTTGGTATCTTCTGGCTACTCCCCACATATAGATGTTAAACTTTCAGAATCTAGGAATCTTCTTTTTGTTGATTGAAGCCATCATCAGGCCTCACACAGCAAAACTGAAACCATCAGAGAACAGAGTCTTTTGAAGAGAAACTTTAATCCCCCTCCCCCTGGGCAAAGGCAAACAAACCCATGACTAAGGCTACTTAAAAACATAAAATTGTAAGAAGTTACAGCATTTCCAACACAGGGAAGGCCAAAACAGCTCTGGAGCTGCCTGGGAGAGGTCACAGGCAGCTACAGACCTTCACCTGCCTCCAACACAGACAAAATGCCTTGGCCAGCAACCTCCAGGGAGTCTGAGGCTGCCATCTTGTCAGAGACTGAAAATAGTTCATACCTCAAACATTGATGTAAAGTTTTGACAACCAAAGAAGCTTCCCTAAAGACCGGGACTTTGGACTGAAGCCTATTGTTCAGTCATCTCAGGCTGAGGGAAAGGTATGCATCCACAAAGGCCAAAGCCACCAGCTGTGCTGAGAATCATCCCTGGCTGAGTTTGGGTGGGGGAGACCACAGCCTGCAGAAGACAGGTTTACACAAGCTCCCCCCCAACCGAAGGGGGAGGAGGAGGTTTTGGGTGCAGTGGCATAACCTCTGGTGAGAGGCAATAAACATCCATCCTCCCTTACACAAATCGGGCCCAGCTGTGGAACCCCCAAGCCCACAGGCCACATCCACAGGACTTTCACGTGAGAGGCAGCTGAGGGGGTGTCATAATCCATCAAAGACCCCCCAAAATGCTAGGCCTTGCACCACAGGACTGCATGTGATGCAAGCAGAATCTGCTGTAAGAGACTGTCCCTTCTCCCGGTGGGGACATGCCTGGACATTGCCACCTGGCCCAAGTGTATATTTACCCATGGGATTCTATGCTTTTGAGGGGGGGACGTTCACTACCAAGAAAACGAGATGGAGAGGATCATCAGGATGCCAGTGGGAGCCATGGAGCGGTGATATTCTTTTTGTCCTGTCCATGTCCCTCTCTGTCCCCCCACCCCTTTCCCCATTTCTCTCTTTCTCTCTTTTCTCTTCCTCTCTCTCTCATATTTACTACCAAATAAAACCCATACTATTGACTGGCATGTGGTCTTGTTTGCACCTTAATTCGGACAGAGGTATTTCTAAGAACCTTAATAATCGGATCATAACACACCTGAGAATCTCTCAGTCTCCATGTCTTGTTTTGAAAGACAGGTGTCTGCCAAGGAAAGCAGGAACTGTCGGTGATTGAAACAAGGACTCTGCTTGGTGCAAGCAAAGCCGAATTTATTGTACAAGGCACATGTTTATATACTGTTACAAAACCAGCAGCTCAGCAGTTACAAACTCATGGCTCCTAGGGTTACATGTTTTGCATTTCTAAGGGCTACAGATTACAGTCTCCTTGCCCAATCTTCTGTTAACTACTATGCATAGGGTAAACACAGCTTTACCTTACTCTTTTGTCTTGGCTCCTGCTAGGCACAACTTGCTTGTCTCTCCCAACAGCTATCTGCTTCTACGGCAATACTCTGAACCCCCACAAGGAACCTCCCTTAGAATGGAGAATATGACTCTCCTTCCCTCCAAATTATTATAACTTTGAAATCAAGGGGTTTCCAGGCAAAAGATACGGAAAAAAGGAATAACACTTCTTTACTAATATTTAGAACAAGGCAGTAATACAGAAACAACAGTTTAAACTGATAAAGTCAGAATACAACCTGCCACCCTGTTAGGGTGGTGGTAGCAGTCCAGTTAAATGGTGGCTGCAGTCCTGTTGGAGTGATGGATGTAACCTTGCCGAAGTGGTGATCCTGCAGAAAAGTCTTGTCAGTCCCTGGAGGTCCAGTGGTTACTCTTGAGCTCTTCTTCTCTGGGAATCCAGTGAAAAAGGTGTAGTAGTGCACCAGAGTTTCAGCTTATATGCAGGTGAGAATGTTCAGTTCCTCCCCTCTGGGCAGGCATCTCACAATGGGATGATGTAATCTTATGAGTCACTGCCGCAGACCTTAATAGCCCATCAGTGGAGATAGCCTTCTGGATGTGTTATCAGGGCTGAGTCATGCTGAACATAAAGAACACTGCCCCACCTGTTTTTAACAGCTTGTGAAGACGGTGATAGAATACATACTTTTTGGTTACACCTTCCATGTAACTTAAGACACTCCAGAGTACCCCAAAACATGCATGAAGATTCCTGGCAGGAGTCCCACAGAGATGCCAGGCCTGGACCTGAGGCCTACATGAAAAATCATTGTTCCCTCTCAAGGAGCAACCTGTGGCTGCTTCCCACAGTCTCCAGACTTACCCAGGGAAGGACAAAACACTCCCAAGCTGCCCTGGAGTACTCCCAGCAACAGATGAGCATGGACCCGCCTTCACTACTGAGAAAGCTCCTTGGGCACATTCCCTGCAGGAGTCAGGACTGCTCCCTGCCAAATTCCTCAGTTGCAAGAGCAGGCCAAAAGATTCCAAGTTACCATGGATTCCCAAGAAGCTATGGGGCATGTACCTAACCCCAAAAGACTCAATGCTCTTTGGGCTGCTATTTCCAGAAGAGTCTGGGGTTGCTCCCTGGCAGTTCCACTGACTCCAGCAAAGCCCAGCCATGCTCCCAGAGACATTTGCCAGGAGTCACAGAGAACTGCCTGACACTCACCTGCCTTGAACAGGAACCAAACTCTTCAACAAAATACTCAGGAGCATTCTTGGGCTCCAGCCCAACACTTCGGAGGAAGTGACTACACTCTTGGGCATGTCCAGGAGGAATCCTGGGAGGTTGCCAGGCAGGGACTAGCCTCGTAACATGGACACAACAGGTACATGACCACCCTGGGAGGTGTCTGGGGCTGCTGCCCATGGCTTCAGCTGCCTCCTGAGGAACCACAACACTCTTGGAGATTCCTTAGCAAAGTCCTGGGGAGCTTCCAGGAATGGGCCTACCTTCAATACGGACCATATGCTTTTTCTAGTAACCTTTGAGAAGTCTGTAGCTGCTAGTTGGGATTTCAGGTCCTGAATCTGGACATCAAGGCTGCAGGAAATGTTTGAGAAGGGTCTCAGATGGATCCCAGAGGATTCATTTTCCTTCAAATGAGAAAAATCATCTTGGATACCTTCCTGATTGAAGGTTGGTGCTGCTTGGGATATCAAGGGCCTAAACCAGAAATGTAAAGACCCTGGGAGATGCCCAGAGGAGTCTCAAGTGGATCCTGGAATAGACAGATACTTCTAAAAGATATCTTTTCATTTTGGGAAGCTTCCCTGAAGGAATCTGGGGCTGTTGCCTGGAATCTCAGTTTCATAGGGGAGATGTGAAAAGTCTCTGGGAAATGCCTGGGACTGGTATCAGGTGCATCCAGGATACCGTTTCCTGCAGAAGTGAACACTCATTGCAGGCAGCTTCTCTGGAGCAGTCTGGGGCTGCTGCCTCGGATTTTAGGTCTCAAAATCAAGATCAAGACTCCAGAAAATGCTTGAGAAGTGTCTCAGATGTATCTCACAGTATATACTTTCCTTCAAAAGAGAATAATCACCTCACATACCTGCTTTGGAGGAGCCAGGGGCTGCTTCCAGGAATCTTGGTTCCCCTGAGCCAAGAGAAAAGAGCTATGAAAAAGAAAGAGCTCCCCTGAGCTATGAAAAGACTCCAGGAGATGCCTGGGAGAAACCATAAGGTTTTTCTCTGCACTGCACACCAGGTAAAAAACAGAATTTCCTTCAAAGAAAATATCCACCTTCCATCAGGTAACTTGCCCAATGCATGTCTTCAGTCACTGCAGAGGAGGTTTCTGATGTGACCGATGAATAATTTTCAGGTTATGAAAACCCTTCGTAAAAAAACAAGTGAAATATTAGGTATCAATTTTACTTTTCTCCCCACTTGTCTCTTAACTGTTGCAAAACCAAGATCACACTATGCAGTCCAGATTCAGTTCTCATTAGTTATCAAATATTCCTGTCCCAACATCCCACTGGGCAGAAAACCAGTTTAGGCTCCTGTGCTCTCACACTGTCACTTATTTGCACCTCAGTTGTGCAAGTCGAGAGGAAGAAAGGAAGAGGCCATGAGCCACTTGAGAGGCCACACAGGTTCAGATAACTTATTTCAATTTTACTGTGTTCCACTGCCAAGTCAGTGGGAAGTTGAGCCGGCAACTTCCAAATTGCCAACTTGTCAATTTGGGGGTGGCATCAAGGCTGAAGGGAAGTAATTCCCTGACAATTTGAAGCACACACACTCTGGATGATAATGAATATGAGGAGCCAATACTTCTCAAAATAAATTTAAATGAACAGCTAAAATTTTTAATATCATTAATAGGAAATGCTCCTGTCTTCATATGATTTCTTTGGAGATATGTAGAAATCTGGTGCCTGTTGGATGGCCTCTGCGGTGTGTGGATGCGGTTTGGATGGAGACAGAGATCTCTGGATTCTGGTCTTAGAGCATGAGGTTTATTGTGATAAAGAGCGTGGGGGTATGGAACTGCCAGGAGCTGCAAGACGCAGCCCCAGGCAGGTAAGGGTGAGAGAGAGAAGTACAGGATACAGGAAAGGGAATAGGGTAAGGGATGTGAATACAGAATACAGAATAGAATACAGAATACCGTGGTTCTTGCTTACAATACAATAAATCATGTTCTATGCTGAATATTCTAATTTTCACTAACCAATCTAGGCCAAGATACAAATTCTATAGCTTTTACATACAGCCTATGAGAGTCATTGTATTACCATATGGCATTATATTTTAAACCCTTAAAACTGCTTTTTTTACCTTATGCTAAGTTAGTAAAGTCTACTCTGACCCTTGGACCTGCAGGCAGGCAGGGGCTATTGTCTAATCAAGGAGTGGATTACCTTCAGTTGGCCATACCATAGTTTTCCTGTTAATTAGTAACTGGGGTTTGGTATCTCAAAGCTTGTCTTCATTTCAATCTAGCTTATAGTTTCTATATTCTCAGCATCTTTTGCCAGGTAATCATATTTATAAGATTTTCCTATTTCTTCCTCCCCAACAGAGATAGTCCTGAAGTTTCCCAGAACCAGCACCCTCAGGCCACCAAACAGCTTTGGCTGCATCTTTAGTGGAGCAATTTGTTAGAACTTTGCAGCCATTCAATCCCTGAATCACCACCACAAATCTGGTTTCCTTTGCTAATTTACAGGATTCCTGGTAGTGATGGAAGATTAAATAAAGGAGTTCCAAGCCTATTTTTACTGCTTTAAACTCAAGTCTAAATAACACCACTGTGGCACCTCTGCTCTCTTTTTAACTCATTCCTCCACCATATCCTAATATCTGTAATGAGTAAAGGCTTGAGATACCTACTAAAATAGATCACAAGGATACATTTAAGCCTTATACTATAGACTCAATAGAAATTATCTGGGGGGAAAACATTGCATCAGCACCAAACTTCCATTACAGAAATATTATCTGTCTTCATTTAAACCAAGTAAATGCCTAGTGTGATTACTTAATATTTACATGAAGACACCATTTCATTTTCACTTTGGGATTTCTTATAATTTTCTAGGTTGAAAACTATAGATGATTCTTATATTCAGCAGCTTACAAAGAGGAACTCCAGAACACACAGCCATCTCTGGTTTTTAAAACAGGAAAATGTTTGCAAGTCTTACAAGTACAAAATCCTTTTAGGATTTAAAAAATTAAAACAATAAATCAAATTAGTAACATATTTCAATTTTGGTATATTTTTCTTTCTGAGAAAATGGTCACCTCCTTCCTGTGAAAAGTCCAATGCCTCTGAAACCCCAATCAGCTGAGCTACGTGTGGCAAGAAATGTCATCTTCTCCTTAAATGCCCAAGCCGTTCTGGACAGCAAGAGATGCAGTATTAAAAGAACTGTATAAGACATGAACTTGGCCACTGAGTGACTTCTCCTTTATGCTACCAAACGACTGTTGACAAATTGTGAGGATGGTCAGGATAACTGGTGTTAGCCGATCATTTGCATTCCTGAAGGATTTTCTATTATCCAAATATTCCACTTTCCACCTGTTTCTGCCATGAAACCAGTGTTGCCACACTTTCCATTACTGCCAGCAGATCCTGCCCAGGGAAAGCAGGTGGCAGACATCCATAGCTGCCCCCACTTCCAAGATGGGGATGTACAGCCTGTGCCCACTTGCAATCCACAGACCAGTATCATTTGATCTTGAGAGAGCCTCACCTATGAGGGGCAAGAAATATCCTTTGCACAAAGAGGAAAGACAAAGTAACATCTCTTTACAAACACTGCCCAGGATTTGTAACAGATGTAAAAACTGGGAAGGTTAACTGTTCCTTCATAAATCACTCAAATTCTGGTATCTGAGGGTCACAAGTTTTTTAAGCACAAAGTTTTCCACTTTTTTCCTTTTTCACAATGAAAGGAGTTAAACAAAGAATTTTGTATTTTTGCCTAGTTTGGTAGTTTGGTTTTACTTGTTTTTGTAATTTGCCTAAACTTTGTAACTTTCATTTTATAATTTAGTTTTACTTACTTGATTTTGCTTAAACTCTGTGACTTTCAATTTATAGTTTAGTTTTACCATGTAACGAACATTAGTAGCTTTGTTTTAATTGCTATTTAGATCACTAGCTTGTAGTAGAACATTGATAACAAGGGACTGAGAAAATGATCAAAACTTGCCAGCTGTGGCTTTTCTACAATGACCTAAGACCTTCAGAACACTAGATAAATAGAAACCTGCCCAGATGAAAGAGTCTTAGGTCTTGCCTGCCTGGGGCTAATTGCATGAGTCCTCCAGTGTCATGAAAAGAAATGGACAAAGTCAGCACAAGTGGATTGCGCAGGCACTAAAACCTGACAGAATGAAGGTTTAAAGGACATGATGATGATGATGATGGAATCATATAAAATCAAAGTAAACACCCCAAAATCCCAAAATAAATGCTGCAGTTCCAAACAACAAAGAGGAGATTGCAATCTTGCTCTATAAAAATATAAAGGACCAAAAATCCAAGAAATTCTGAAATTATACATTGATTACATAACAAGGGGAACAGACTTTGGGCGTGGCTTGCGGAATTCTTTGAATATTACAATGTATATAAACCTGAGGGAACAATGCCTAATTGAATGTGTTTATGGAGGAACAAACCCTTCTCCCACTTCTCAATTCTAAATCCTCCTGTTCCATCAAACAAGATTCACACTGTAATAACTGAGTACTGGTCATCCACTTAGAGGCTCTTTCAGTTAACAAAGCTTCCAACTTGATGTGAAACTTCAACAATCAGATATCCTCCTATTGTCAGTTTTTGGGCCTCAGTTACCATTAAAGCCATGGCTGCACAATTCTGCAGACAATGTGGCCACTCTCTGGCCACTGGGTTGAACAGCTTGGAAAAATAAGCAACAGGCTGCCATGTTCCCCAAAAGCAGCTGCCAAATTCCTCAAAGCATGGGGGAACAGCACTTTCTCCAAAAGCTACTTGCAAAATCCAGTGCAGGTATTGGAACCTTCTTTTTCCCAGAGCACAGGGGAATCACACTTCCCCCAAAAGCAGCTTGCAAACTAACAGTATACTTCACAGAATCGGCCTCAGGATTTTAACCTGCCAATTCTGGCTTTTCACAACAAACCATGCAAAAAGGCAACTCACCTAGTCAATTACAAAATTTGGTATATCCTTGTTGAAGGTTGGAGGGGCAGAATTTTTCCTCATTCTGTTGCTAGGTAACCAACTACCAAATATTTAAGGGCCATTTAAGAGACAAAAGATGTGGCCAGGGTGGGATGAGGGGAGGAGATCTGGCCATCGGTAAACTTGCTTGCTACCCAAACTTCGGACAGGCAACAGTGGGAAACTCCTGGCTCCTTTTGGTTGCGACTGCGGAAAAGCCCAGCTCTGCACTGCTTTCTCTGCCTGGTGGGTGAGCTTTCGTTTGGGAAAGGGGCATGGAATTCCAATCCCCTCTTCCCCTCCCGGAGGGTGCATTTTTCCCGGCTGCACTCGCAGCTGCCGCTGCCCTGCACCCCACCTGCCAGAACGCATTCCCACAACTGCAGAGTTCCTGCCACCTTTTCTGGTGGCTAGCCCAGGTGAGCCCAACCTGCCGCTCTGTCTCCCTGCTCTGAGCTCCCTGCCCAGGCCGTCCATCTGCATGCCATCCCTGCCCAGCCCCATCCTGCTCACACCATCCCTGCCCAGCCCGTCCTGCTCACGCCATCCCTGCCCAGCCTGTCCTGCTCACGCCATCCCTGTCCAATCCGTCCTGCTCACGCCATCCCTGTCCAGCCCCATCCGCCATTCCCCACGTGACACAGACCTGACCTCGCCCCACAGCGCCCCCTGCAGCTGTGCGGTAGTCATCGCCCCTGCCCTGCCCGGCCAGGAGCCAACAGCGCCCCTGCTGGCTGTGACCGGGACTGCACTAAACGGGAAAGTGCCTGGCAGCCCAGGGACATCTGCTACCTGCCAAAGGGTTTTTGGCTTTGTTTGTTATTGCTACTGTTGTTTCTTGTGTGCCTTGTTATAGATACTAGTAAAGAACTGTAATTCCTTTTTCCATATCTTTGCCTGAGAGCCCTTGATTCCAAAGTTATAATAATTTGGAGGGAAGGGGGTACACATTCTCTATTTTAAGGAAGGTTCCCACCCTCCTTAGCAGACACCTGTCTTTCAAACCAAGACAATCCTTTATACCAAAAAAAAGTTTCTGAGGGTTCTTACAGATGGGACTTTAGTTTTTACAATAAACACTTTGTTTTAGTTTTGCACCGAAAAACTGAAACTCCAAATCCTTGTGTATACCAAAGACTTTTGAATTCACCATGCACTTGTATTTTCACCAGGTGCTGATACCCAAAATCACTATTATAAGCACAATAACACTCAACTTCGCTTCGGCACTTACTTTAAACAGATGATAGCCAATTATATATATATATATATATCTTATTATCTATTATACCATTTTTCCTGGGGCTGCCCACACTTCTGGGTTTATTTTAGCATAAGCGTTCTCAGACATTTTACACAAAGATACCACAGTGTTAGCTTCTGTATCATTCTTCACAATACTAATGTGCATTCCCACTTAACCCATCAAATCTCTTCCCAGTAAATTACAATTACAATTAGGAACAAACAGAAATTCATGCATTTCAAACCTATCCCTTGCACCAACTAATAGTGGTTGAATAAAACACACTTGCTTATCCTTTCCATTCACCCCTTGAATAATCAAAGAAGTTTTTGACAATTTTTCCCCCTTAAGGATAAAATTCAATGTGGATCGAGAGGTCCCTGTGTCTACCAGGAAACACATCTCCTCTCAATCTAGGCCCACCTTAAAAGTTATCAAGGGCTCTAGTGTGGTGGGTCCCTGGTATAATGGGAGCCCCTGACATCTCTAACAATCCATCTTTATTAATTGCTGGACTTCCTCCTCCTGAGGATCCAGCCGTTTCTGCAGACATCCCCGCTTCCAGTGTCCCTCTGCCCTGTAGATAGCACACTGATCCCCTCCCAATCGCTGCTTCGGTTGGCTCTACCCTGCAGAGGGGGGAATGACTTTGCCACATCCTCGTGGCCGGTCCCCCCCTTGGGCCCTGCAGTTTATTCCTCTGGGGCTGAAACAACTTTGGCTTTGCCTTTGCCTTTTTTCCTCATCCCTTTTCACATACACTTTCTGTATCTTTCTAACCAGTTCATCCAGGGGCTTATTCTGCCCTTCCTCCAGCCCCCACCCTCGCTACTGCCTATGGGTGCTCATTCTCCCACAGTTAAAAATTATTTGTTTCTCCAGTGACCCAAACAAAATTTTTAACAGACAATCCTAATCCTTCCACGTACAATCCGCATTTTCCAGGTATTCTTACCACAGTGTCCAAATGCAGCCCCCCCCCTCCAGTGCTCCCTGTGGGCATGGCCAGCAGCACCACAGGTGACTGGGGCATCCCACAGCCTCATGGAGGCTGGGGCAGGGGGGGCACTTCCGCCCCTGCCCTGGGGGTGGCAGGGTCAGGGACCACCCGGCACTGAGCCTGCAGCTGCCCCACATCCCTGGCCTGGCCCCACACCTCCCCACAGGCCCCGAGCCCATGCTCGCAGCCCTGCACCTCTGCACCTGGTCCTGCCGCTCCTTGCTTTAATATTTCCTCATACTTCTCTTAAACCAATCTTTTCCCAACATATCAACACCATCCGTCTGTCCCCTGTTGCCAAGGCCCCTTCTCAACACCCCTTATTGCCCCCGCTGGGCATGGATTGTCAAGACCCTTTCTTGACTCTCCTTTACTGCCCACCTTGGGTGTCCATGTCCTTATATTTTGGGATCATCATCCCTTTTGCTGGTTCCCCTTCCCAGCTTTTACCTGTGCTACCCTCCATGGGTACCCTCCCAGGTTTACTCCCCAAAATTCCCATTGTACTCACCGGTGAGATTTTCAGTCGTCCTTCCCTGCAGACTCTTCACGGACCACCGCTCATCTGTCTCCTGGACAGTCTCGGGAACCCAATCAATCACCCGGTGCCGGCCACCACCAAGGGGAGCTGATCACCGAAACTGGGTGAGGCGTGCCTTCAGCTCTGCTTGCTGCAGGGCGCCCCTGGACAGTGGAAGGATCCCGTACGAGAGCCCCCATATGTCAGGAAAAATTAATCCACAAACACCAGAGGTTTATGTCTAAAAAGGAGACAGAGGAGTCCTGTAACTTTATTAATGAATAAAGGGAGAGGTCATGTACATTTTCCATAGGGTCTCACAAATGGCTAGAAGACCCAGCCTCCTTTTTATCCTAATTTCCCAGCTGCATTTCCCTCTCTCTCTCCCCATTGGCTGAGGTACTCGAGAGGTACAGACTTCCCGAATCACCTAATACAGACCCCCTCTAATGTGCATTCCACCCCTCCCCCCTTTCCTTTTTCTTTGTACCTCTGTTCTCTTTCTCTAAGTCCAGGGATTTAGCATGGCCTTGGGTGAGTAACAGTCTGTGTCAATTAGTGGAATTCCTACAGAATTTATGGTTCCTCCCATTGTTTCTTTAACCTATCAGTATCTGGCTTTATCTACCAGCAGGCCTCACAGTTTGTAAAAACATCTCCCTCTCATTCCTTTCAAAGGCATCAGAACAGCTTTAGTCCTTTACACCACAGAGAGGTTTCATTCAAGCACATTCTAAGAATATTAATTAGAATTGTCCTAAGATATAAGAAACTGCACAATCCCTCACAGCCACGTCTCACAGTCAAATGGAGAAAGTGAAATACAGATGAAAGACTATCAGCTATTCAGTAAAATTACCACAATATATGCTGTGTAACAAACTGTGCTACAGGTACACATGTATGATCATGATGGAATTAATACTTTGTTGTAAAGTCTTATGACACACACAGTCAGAGGAAATATCCTCCAGGTGTCCAGCACACTGCAATAAAGAATGTCTGGTTTCTAATACTTCAAATTGTGTTAGAAGGTTTGTTCTCTAGCCAACTTCAGTATCAGGAAAAGAGAGTTGAGTAAGATCATGAGGGATTACTGAGTGCCAGCACAAGGTCACTGCTGTCACCAGGTGTGTGAGTTGGCACAGACAGCTGGAGCAACTCGTGGCTGCAAGGTGAAGAGTAAATTTGTTTCTCTTCCCTTGGTAACCGGGGGACGCTGGCAGCAAGCCCTGGGCAGAGGCACATGAGGCAGACACAGGCACCTTACGCTCAGCCTATGCCAGAGGATCATGGCTGCTGATCACAGGGTTATCACCCAGCTGCAAAGTCACCTGAGTGATTTACAATCCTCCTCCCCAGTCGTCCAATTTATAACCCATCCCCCTCACAATACCAGTGTGATAAATACAAATTATAGTATTGGCTTTTCGCAAATATTAAAATGGATGCTATGTGTATAATGTTAATTCTTACAGAAGTAGGTTTGTTATAAAGATATAGTTGTTTATTTTTTAACTAACTTAACTTAGAGTGGTGAAATAGCTGATATGGTTGCTTTAGAATACCTGTGGTTAACTTACAATAACTAAACTGCCTGCTTGGTTGGATAACATCTGAGGAAGTGGCATGATGAGGACCCCTGCCAGTGACATTTCTACTATCAGCAACTGTCACCTGCTGAAACCACGGAACGGGGGGGGCAATACGGAAGCCTCAAAATCACAACCAAGAGTACTGTGCATGCTTGAAAAAGGCGGATCAGAGGAGGGTCCATGCTAAAAAGCTCCTGCAACATGCAAACCAATTTGGGGAAGTGTTTCAACATGCATAATTGTTTATGAATATGTACTTGACTGATGCAATAGGAAGGGTATGTGAGGAATGGTACCGATGTTACCATCGGTAACAAGTGTGCTTTTGGCTAAGGGCCAAGCACCCAGTGCTGTTACTTTTGCTTTCTTTGTCCCCTATTGTCCTTTATTAAACTTTTAAAAAGTTCTAACAGGACAGTGAATTTTATTTTTCACACCAGGAAAGTGAGAAGGTCAGGGACCCCGTTTTAACACATAACTCTCACTTAAAGCTTGTGTGCGGAAAATCATGGTATGAAAAGCCAGTGTCCACAAAGGAGACAGAGGAGTGCTGCAACTTTATTTGAACAAACGGAGAGAGCCCACTCGGGCATAGGCCCGTGGGGTTTTCTCTCTCGAGGTTTTGGAGGACGAAGCCTCCCTTTATCCTAAACTCCCAGCCCCATGTTGCCCTCTTCCTTTCCCCATCAGCTGAGGTACTAGGAAGGTACAGCCTTCCCGAACCGCCTACCACATACTCCCCCTTGAACAGGTCATTTTCCTGCAAAGTTCAGAAATTCAGGCTATCTGGGTTCTGCAACAGACTGTGCAGGCTCATTTGTCTATTACCCTAAAAGTTCGGGATTAAAACTGTCTGGGTTCTGTAACAAATTTGCAGCTTGAGATTGGTAGAGACATTAACACCCATTTCTCCTAAAGACCCTCACCCACAGAATTGTTTGTAAGGACATTAGCACCCATTTTCCTACCACCTCGCTCACTATGTCTCAAGAAACTGTCTGAAACCAGACACAGCTGGTGATGCCTGTGCCAAGCATAGAACACGTAGGGACCTGACACGGAGCAACTTCTCATCTGTGCAAGAATCAGGTGTTTAATGCCAGTGTGTAGTAATCGTGGTAAATACAAATGGAATTTTCTCCTTCTGTTTTTGCCACCGAATTTTAAGTGCTGGCAGGACTGACTGGTGAAAAACAAACAAAGCAACCCTGAAAAACAGCCCTCGCCCACAACCTGTATTCAGGAGTGTGTTCACATGATTCACTTGTGCCATTAACACCACAATAAGAGTCATTTCTGTAGAAGAGGCTGCAAACAGAGCAAGTGCTCAGGTCAGGAGCAGAGAGAGGGTTTATCAGGTAGAACTCTAGCTAGGCCCACAGAAAACAGTTTAAAATGCTGCACGGATTGCAGTGTCTGAGTGAACAGCAGAAGCAATTTTACAGGAGGGAGAGAAGGAACGCACAGATTGTCCTAACCCTGCTGAGAAAACTGCTGGAGTTGTCCAGTCACATTTAGGCAAATGAATAGAGACTTTTGCCTCTGCTGAGCTTCAAACAACCGCAGGTCACAGGCAGAAAGCTGGGAAAATTAGTATCCCCAAAGATTGCCTGCAGGATCCGCCCCTGGGCAGGGGAAGCCTGAGCTCATGGCACTGTTTATGTTGGGGGAGGTGATTGTCCAGAGCTGGAATTTGCTCTGGTTTGAAAGACTTTATCAGAATGGGAGATGCTCCTGTTAGATCCCAGCCTGACCTCTAACTCCTTCCTTGGGTCATAGTCCTCTGTCCGGAGAACCAGCCCAGGCCTCCCTGCAGGGTACAAACCCTTGAGGAGTTGAAGGGACCGGTACCTGTGCAGAGCCTCCAGAAAGGCATTTCCATCTCTTGTGCTTCACTTCACCAGAGCCTCCCTGGAGAAATCTCATTAGTTAAGCTGAAATTTATCCTAACAACTGCTCCCGCCCCAATTAGCACAGTCCCCTCTATGGCAGAGATGGAAGAGAAGGGTAATTATCAGCCAGAAAGAAGTTATTCAGGGTGTCGGTTTGTTTTGTTTATTTAATTTTTTTTTTTTTTTGTCCTGCTAGGGAGCTGGGCATGATAGGAAAGATGTGTGCTAATGTCTTTACAAACAATTCCATGGGTGAAGGTATGGGTGTTAACGTCTTTGAAATGGGTCTTAACATCTCTACCAACTTCAAGGCAGGTTTGTTACAGAACCCAGACAGTCTGACTCCTCAGATGAAAAATGTTCCTTAGGTGTTTTTCACTCTCATCTTCAAGAGTGCTCCTCTGTGCCCTGGGATGATTTTTGTCCCCCATTTGATGGGAACTACTTCTGAGCAGGGCACAAACCCTCCAGGGAGGAGCAGAGCTGCCCCTGCCTTCTCCAGGGCCCCTCTTGGGCTCAGGGCTCAGCCCCACATCTCACCCTCCCATGGCAGTGCCTGTCCGGGGGGCACATCTGGCATTGCTCAGGTGCACAGGTTCCCAGAGCCCCCGGAGATGTCAGCAGGGAGCAAAGGACACATCTGCTTCTCCCCAGAGACCAGCTGAGCAACTGATGCTCCACCGGCAGCCTCAGCTCATGATCCATCTGTGATGGGCAGACTCATACCAACACACAAAGATGCTCTCCACTGAGCATCGAGTCACCACACCCAGGCTGGCGAATCAGGAGTATTAAATGAATACTTTTCATCAGAAACAAACTGCCTTACAATGCTGCAATACTTAATGCCTTCCAACAGTTACAGTGAAATCTGAGTTCCAAAAAGGTCATTTTTCCAGAACAAAAAGTTGCAAAGTGCGCACAAAGGTGGGAAGCTGAGGTGCCTCTGCCTGTGGATCTCCCTGGGTCCCCTTTGCAAGGAGGCTCTGTGAGCAGCACCAGCAGCCCAGAGGGCCCAGCTCATTCCACAGGTGTGTGTGACCCAGAGACATGGCCTGGGCAGGCATCACAGGCTGCCTAGAACCTGCAGAGCAACAAAAGCCCACGAAAAAGTTTAAATCAGCTCTTAACTGAAGTATTTTGAAGGAAACACTGTCTGTAACGCACCGGACAGCACATGGCTTTAAAACAGTCTCACTGGATGTTTGAAAATGCTTCAACAACTCTCCATCAGCTTTTTCCCTCCGAGCCCAGCTCAGCCCAGCCCCCGCAGCACGGCGAGGGCCAGTCCGGCCAAGGCCGGGCCAGGCTGTTCCACTCTGGCCCCGCTACGGACACGGCGCCGGCCCAGCCACATGGACACCCGGGGCCGCTCGGCCTTCGGCGCCGAGCAGAGAGCTCTGCCCGGGAGCTCCCGAGGAACAGCAGCGGCCCCAGCCTGGGGCCACCCCCGGCAAGGGTCCCGAGCCCCGCCCGGCCCCGCTCCGCCCCCCCCCAGCCCGCCGCCCCCCAGCCCGCCGCCCCTGAGGCACCCGCGCTCTCTCCGCGGCCTGGCACTCCCCGGGAATGCTCCGGGAAGGTGCCCGCCAGGCGCTGCGGTGGTACCGGGAGTCGCTGCGCTCTCTCGGTAGCAGCCCGAGGCCATCGCTGTGCCCAGCGCGGCCCTGCGGCTCCTGCGCCACCATTGCGGCCCCGGGCAGCCGCTCTCGGCTCCCTCAGCCCGGCCAGGGCCGTCCTGCCCGTGCTGGGACTGTGCTAGCTCTCCGGGCATCGAGAGGGGCTTAAAACCGCCTTGCTGAGGCTGAAAAACCCTAGGAGCCCCTTCCAGCCCTCCTTATGCGCCTTCCGACGGACTCCAACCCCACGGGAATTCCCCCGGATCGGGACTAAATGCTGCCCCGATGGAGGGATTTTGAACATCCACCTCCGGCTCCTCCCTGCCCCAAAGATCCCGGGAGCTGCCCCGGTGCTGCAGATGGGGGTTTGGGGCAGGGAGGCTCCGAGGCCCACCTCCCTCCGGTGCTGATGATCAGCCCAGGCTCCCTCACTGTTCCCGGCTCCTGCAGAGTCCCGGGGTCCCACACGGCCCTGAGCCCTTGGCCGGGCAAAGGGTCAGTGTCCATTCCCAGCCCCTTGCCGGGGGTTCCAGCCATTTCCCACCCTTGGCACAACCTGCAGCTCCCCTGAGCTGGACACTGAGGCTCCACAACAAGGCGCAGGTGCCTCTCACAGGGAAGGAAAATAAAAGATACCAATGTGGATTCCTCTCCAGACATCTCGGTGAACGTCACCCTGGCCACTTCCTGACCCACAATGCCACAGACAAGTTTCAGATACAGAACTCTGTCCAGAGTTGCCAGGGAAGGGAGGATGTGAGGAAGGGAGAGAGGGAGGGAGTGCGGGAGGCAAGAGGACAGGCACGCAGGCAGGCAGGAAGGAAGGCAGGCAATGGGATAATTACAGTCCTAGAGGCACTGCCTGGGTTTGGTGTTTATACCATTTTACAGACAGATAGCATTGTCATTGTCTCTGGACATTAATTCTCATATACAGTCCATTGTTTCAGATCTTTCTGGAAGTGAGTTGGAGGCTTTGGGGATCTTGAGTGGTCTCTTCTCCCCCCTGCTAGATCAATCTTCGGTCGACAGATCCTGCCCTTTCCTGTGCTGATGCTGTCTTTTGTTTGTTGTGTCTCCAGGGACTGGAACAAGGATGTTTGTGCCAGAAAAGTGGTGCCCTACCCCCACATGGCCCCTTCTACAGTCACATCTTATTCTTGCTTCTTCACCAACAGTCCTTGGCTGGCTCTTGGTGTTTGAGACATCTCCATCAGCCCCTTCTCTTCTGGGCTCCTCCACACAGCAATGAGAAGTTGCTCCTAAGTGATCTTGGTGTCAGTTAGTAAACAGATCTTTGAAAGTGTAACTAACTTAGAAAGTAAACCCTGACCCCTTTCTCTTCACCAAAGATCTGTAAGAAAGGACAGTGCTGGTGTAAAGCAAAATAAGGCTTAATATCGGATGACTTTACAAGTTCCTCTGCACCATCCCTGCAACCTGGATTCAACTGAAAAATATTTCTCACTAAAAATCTAGCACAACATTAGTCTCTATGACATCCTGCCCCCAAAAGGATAGCTACAGATATTAGTAATAAAAAATTGTGCTCCTCTAATAGTAAAGATTATAGCTATTCACTAAAAAGCTATTCACTAAAAGCATCCCTAACCTCTGACCCCAAAGATAACCCCTAATCTAACTCTAAGCTACCCTAACTGTAAGTCCTAGCCAAACCAAATGAAACCATAGCCCTAACCCTGGCCCTAGCCACTAACCCCTAATTGTAACCTCAAACCCTAACTGTAACCCAAACCCTTTCCTGTACTCTGCCCTTGGTTTCAGTGTTGAGGCCCTCGGCTTGGCTGGTGGTGTCCAGGTGATGCTACACCTCTGTGCAACCCAGGTGTTGTCCAGGTATAGCACTGTAGTGCAGCAGGTGTTATCCAGGTGGATCCACACCTGTGTTGACCCAGGTGTTGTCCAGCTGTAACACCATGTAGGAGTGTGTGCACATGGTGCTGTCCAGGTGTAGTGCATTTGGCAACAGATGTTATCCAGGTTTACCTATGTCACACCTATGTGTGACCCAGGTGTTACCCAGATGTGTCTGTCACACCCATGTATAACCCAGATGTTGTCACTCCTCACTGACAATTTCTCTTCCCAGATGATTCCCTCACCTTTATGGGAACAGGTGGGGATGGGTACACATTTCACACATGACGCCTGTGTTGCTGCCCACACACATCTGTGTACACACACTTGCACACAGGTGTTGCTCAGCAGGTGTTTATTGCTGTTTCCATCGTAATGTGGCCTCCGTGGGGGCATGTCCTTCTGTGGGGGTGGGGTGAGGGCTGTTAGGCAACGCCCCCCACCCAAATGTCCCAGGTGTCACCTGCTCATGACCCACAGACATACACCTTCTCCTTCGTGGTCCTGGGGGTGTTGGGAGATACTGAGGAGGCCTTGTGAGGTGCCGAGGGACTCCAGGGCGTCGCGGGGGTCTTTGATGGGGTGCCAGGAGTCTCAGGGGGTCCCTCAGTGGCCTCGAAGTGGTCAACACGGAAAGCCCAGCGCCCCGGGACCCCCAGGTTGCTGCGGTGGTTGAGGCTCTGCACTGCAGGCGTGCGTGACCCTGGCACGTTGTAGTAGTGTATATCGTCCCCACTGTTGAACCCAGCCTGCAGGAGGGAAGACAAGGGAACGGGGGGGACATGAAGGGAGGGGAATGGGGGGACAGGAGAAGGTGGGGGGTGAATTCTGTCCAAATTCCCATTGAATTTTACCCAAAATGAGCTTCATTTCATGCCAGATCCACTTCATTCCACATAAAATCCCCCTGACTTCAGACCAAATCTCCCTGATTTCACCACGAATCCCCTTAATTCTACCCCAAATTCCCTTAAATTCTACTTAAAATTCCCCTAATTTCACCCCAAATCCCTTTAATTCCACCCAAATCCCCTTAATTCCACCCCAAAACTCCTTGCCCCCCTCAAGCCCAGAACCTCTTGTAACCTCGTGTCCCCTGTTCCTTGGACTATCCTCATCTGCACAGGGATGTCCCCACACCCAGTGTCCCCTGTCCCTCACTGTGTCTCCACCTGTGCAGGGATGCCCCCCAGCCCAGTGTGGGGGTCCCCTTGATTAGCGATGCCAGTTGTCCACTGCAGGTCCCCGTAGTTGAGCAGGACAAAGCAGTTGACACCGTCGGAGGCCAGCACAGCCTGGAAGGTGTTTACCTGCAGGGGGACATTGTTATTATGTCACCGCGACCCCCAGCTGTATCTCCATCCCTGTGTCCCCAAACCTTTGGTGTCACCATGTTAGGGACATAATGGTTGAAGGTCAAGATATTTGAGGCCCCCCCCACCTTGTCCCATGTCCCACCTTGTCCGAGGCCGCCCCAAAATAGGCCACACGGTCCCAGGTGGCCACGAATGCCCAGGTGGGCTGCGGGGGCGGGTCCCCAGGTGGCACAGCAGCTGCCAGGTCCTGGGCCAGGCGTGCCAGCAGCTGGGGGTCCCGGCTCTGCCGGTAGAAGACGTCCCCTCCCAGACGGGTGTCCACGTCGGCCCAGTACGGTGCCACAAAGGGGCGGTGGCCTGGCAGTGGGAAGGGCTGGGGGGTGAACTCTGGGACCATCGTCCCGAAGGACACCACACCGTTGTTGTTCACCTGCAGGCAAAGGTCATGGGACCCATGGGACACACCTGGGGGGCACCAACCACAGTGACCCTCCACAGTGGTCCCAGGCACAGTGTCTCCAGCCATGGGGATCCCAGCCATGGTGGGATCACTGTCATGGTGGCCCTAACCATGGTGATGAACCCCAACCTCCAGTCTGTCACCCCAGAATGCAGCGGGGACCTCTGGTGTCATCCTAGAGCCTCCCAGTATGGGCTTGGAACCCCAGTAACACCTGAGGGTCCCACAGGTATCCCCAATGTCCCAGGGGTCCCCACTCACCCACATGGTCAAGGAGGAGGAGGAGGAAGAGGTGACACCATCTCTGGTGGCCCCATGCAACTTGTCACCCTCCCCTTGGTGTCACCCCCCATCTGTGTCACCCACCCAATGCCACCTGCCCCATGTCCCCCCGGTCACATGACTCACGTAGAGCGAGTGGTGGGCACGCCCAAAGAAGGAGAAGCTTTCCTGCAGGAAGATCTCGGGGCTTGTGCCGTCGTCCTCATGGAGGGTGGCCTCATCCCCCACCCCTGGCCCAAAGGGGTACAGGACCCCACCTGGGGACACACACCTGTCACACACCTGGGACACACACCCAGTGGCACACAGGACGCCACGTGGGGGACACACCCCGTGGCACCTGGGACCTCCAAGTGTGGAGTTGGGACCTTCCAGTATGGGCCTGGGACTTCCCATATGGGTCAGGGACCCCCAGTGTCACCCCAGAACCTCCAGTGTGGGCCTGGGGCCTGCTGGTAGGGGACTGAGATGTCCCAGTATGGAGGTGGGACCTCCCACTATGGGCCTGAGAGCTCCTGGTGTGGGACTAGGACCTCCTACTATGGGCCTAGGACCCCCAGGATCACTCCAGAACCTCCCAGTATGGGGCTGGCACCTCCCCAGTATAAGCCTGGGACCCCAAACTCACCTGGGCGTCCCACAGGGGTCCCCGATGTCCCCAGGGGTCCCCACTCCTCTGAGTGGCTGAGGAGGAGGAGGAGGAGGATGGGGGAGACCTTCATCTGTCCAGGCCTGGGGGAGTGTGAGGGGGTCCCCCCATCAGCCATGTCCCCATGTCCCCCCATGCCCCTCCATGTCTCCCCCAATGTCCTGCATGTCCCCAATGAGCCCCCATGTCCCCTTGTCCTCTATATGTCCCCCCCATGTCCCCCAATGTCCCACATGTCCCCCCTAATGTCTCACACATCTCCCATGACCCTCATGCCCCACATGTCCCCCCGGTCCCCCATATTCCCCTGTGCCAACCATGTCCCACATGTGCCCCCATGTCCCACATGTCCCCTTGTCCCCCATGCCCACAGTGTCCCCACTCACCGCACTCCCATGGTCCGAGTCTGCCCCAGTGCTGTGACTGGAGCCATTTTATCCCCAGGGAGGGGACAGGCTGGGGGGGGGATGACATGGGACACCCCCAGGTGGCACCTCCCAGGGCCCCAGGCAGTTCCGTCTCTGCCCAGACCACAACTGGGGGGGACTGGAATGGACTGGGATGGACTGTGGGGGGACACTGGGGGGAGTTGGGAAGGTGGGGGGGGGACTGAGGGGGGCACTGAGCGTGACTGGAATGCATCGGGAGGCACTGGGGCTTAGTGGGACATACTGGAGACACTGTGGATGTCGGGGAGGACACTGGGAGGGACTGGGATGCATTGGGAGGCACTGGGGGATGCTGGGACATACTGGGGGACACTGTGAGGCTTAGACGGGCACGGGGGGGGGGACACTGAGTGACACTGGGATGCAGTAGGAGGCACTGGGGGGGCAGGGGGAGCTCAAACAAACTGGGAGGCATTTGGGAATACCACGGGAAATAGTGGGGGAGGACTGGAATGCACTGGGAGGCACTGGGGACAATGGGGGTGGGCTGGGGTCAGCCGAGGGAGGCTGGAAGAGACTGGGGAAGTACTGGGTTGTACTGGGAGGGACTGGGGACACCGGGGGGCACACTGGCGGGGACTGGGAGGGACTGGGGATACTGGTGAGGGGTCCCCTCCAGGTGTGCCACAGCACCCACCTCCCCCGGGGGACTCGGATGTCCGGGCACCCCCTCCCCTCCCCTCCCCTCCCCGGCACCGAACATCCGGGTGCCCCCCCGCCCCTCCCCCCCGTGGGCCTCAGGCGTTGGGAAATATTGACCGAGGGGGGGGCGGGGGAAGGGGGGACACGGAACCGCCCGCGGCAGGACAGGGTGGGAACAGCCCTCCCCGCCCCCCCAGCTGCCCCCCGGGCACATTCCCACGCTCCTGTTTTCCCAGAGCTCGCAGGACTTTATCCCCAGATCACCCGCAAACGCCGTTTTCTCCCAGGTTTTATTTTGGGGGCGAAAGCACAGTTTTGGGGCTTATAAAAATCCGGGTTTTCCGGATCTGAGGCGGTTTGGGGATGACGTCAGCGATGGGGCGCGGCCGCCCAGGTAAAATGTCAATTTTCCACATCACTGGGTGGGAAGAAAGGCAAAATCGAGGGGGACTTTGCAGCAGTTTCCCCCAATTTAGGATCTTTTTCCCTTTTTTGGTTTTTTTTCCCCCCGTTTTTGGACTCTGTCCCCTCTATTTTTTTGTCTCTTTCCCCACTTTTGGAGGACCTTCACCCATTTTTTTGTTCACTTTTCCCCCTTTTTGGGCTCTTTCCCCCCCTTTTTTTGTGCTTCTCACCCCCCTCCTCTCCTTTTGGGGTGTTCTTTCCCCTTTTTTGGTGTCTCTCTCTTTGGCCCCCACTCCCCTCCCCTCCCCTTTCCTCCCCTCCCCTTTTTTCATATCTTTTCCCATATTTTGGGGCTTCTTTCCCCTTTTTCTGGCTCTTCTCCCCAATTTTTTGGGCTCTTTCTCCCATTTTAATACTTCTCCCCCTCCCCATTTTTGGGTCCTTCACCCATTTTTGGGGACTTTTCCCATCATTTTGAGCTTTTAATCTCATTTAAGGGATTCCCCCCCCCCCCCCCCGCTTCTCCTTTTTTGATCTCCTTCCACTTGTTTCGGTTCCTTTTCTCTCTGGGAGGCTCTTTTTCCCCTTGCTTTGTGCTCTTCTCCCCCATATTTGGGCTCCTTTCCTCATTTATGGGTCTCTTTTCCCATTTTTGGGGGTTATTTCCCCCTCTCTGTGTTCTTTCTCTGTTTTTTGGTCTCTTCTCCTGCATTTTGGGGTCATTCCCCTTGCTTTTTGGGCTCTTTCCTCAGTTTTAGCTCTTTCCCCTCCTTTTGGTCTCTTTTCCCATCTTTTTGGGGCTCTTTTCTCCATTTTGGGAAGCCCTTTTCCCCCTTTTTTGGTCTCTTTTCCATCTTTTGGGGCTTCTTTCCCCTTTTGGGGGGCTCCTTTCCCTCTTTTTTGAGCTATTTTCTCCCTTTTGGGCACTTTTTCCCCTAGCGCCACCCCCAAGGCACCCAGATGTCCCCAACTTCCCCCCTGCAGTGTCCCCCCGGTGTCACCCACCTGGGTGAAGTCGGGCGCCCGCCAGGCCTCGGCCAGCGCCCGCGCATCGCCCGTCCCTGTCCCATCGGGCCCTCGCAGGTCATTGCCGGTGGCACCGTCGTAGTCGCCGCAGAGGCCACAGAGCGTCGCCCGCGCTTCCAGGGGCACCTCCACCGTCACCCCCACGGCGCCCAGCTCCACCAGGAATCCCGGGATTCGGCTGATCCGGAGGGTCCTGCGCGTCTCCGTGATGGTCACCGGTCCCGGGAACTCCGCGGGGAGGGGGGTGGGGACCCCGTTGAGCTGGAGAACATGGAATTAGCGGAGAAGGGGGATTTGGGGCCGTACGGGGGGAGTTAGAGGAATCGGGGTGGAAAAGAAGGAGTTTGTGGAAAAATAATGGGATGCGTCAGGCATGGTAGCGGTGGGATGAGGGACAGCCTGTGCAGGTAGTCCTCTGGCATGAAACTGGGGGAGAAAAGAACAATTTGGGGAAAAATGATGGGGTGTGTCCATTTATGGATGTCTCTTAGTGACCATCACCCACATAGGTGCCTCACTGGCAGGAAACTGGGGAGGGAAAAGAACAATTTGGGGCAAAATTAAGAACATCCCATGGTGGTGGTGTTGGGATGGGACAACTCACGTGGACTCTTTCCTGGCGTGAAACTAGGGACGAATCATAGATTTTTTTGTTGAGGTGAAGGTTAGGAGGATGTTTAGGGTGACAACACAGCAGTGACAACATTTTTGGGTGCCACCCAGGGTGGTGACAACTTACCCAGGCCTTCCCGTCCCTCTGGATGGTGGCGAGGCCGTAGGGGGTGAAGAGGTGAAGTGCCACCACTGCCGGCCGGTCCCCGACGTCCCTGATGTCCCCCAGCAGGCGGAACCACGCGGGGTCCCGGGGGTCACACACGCTGGCCACCACATAGATTCCGGTGGCCAGGGTGGCCCCGGTGACACCATCAAAGGTGACGAAGCGGCTGGCAGGGGACAGGGCACAGCGCCCTGGCTGTGCGATGCAGGCGCGGCTGCCGTCACGGAGGCCGCAGGTGTGGCTGAAGGGACAAGTGAAGGGGCGGCACTGGAGGCCCCCAGGCCCTCGGCAGGTGCAGGACTGGGAGCAGTCAGGGGTCAGGATGGTCTTGGCGATCTGTTTTTCATGGATAAAATGCAAAAAGTGGGGAAAAGTGGCCTAAAGTGGCCATAAAATGGGAACAATGATGCTGCCAGGTGTCATGGGAGGAGGGAGAGGGGTCCATGTCCCCCATTTCCCCAGTATGTCCCCCTATCCCCAATGTGGGCCCGTGTCCCAGTGTCCCCATGCCCCCCCACATCCCCCATGGGGACACAGGGGGGACTGGGACATGCTGAGAGAAACTGGGAAGGACTCTCAGTGGGACTGGGATGCATTGGGAGGAAACAGAGACAAACTGGGAGGGACTGGGAGTATGGGGGAGGACTAGAATACGCTGGGAGGGTCTGTGGAGAATACAGGGAATATTGGGGGAGACTGGAGGGGACTGGAGAGATGCTGGGGTAAAGAAGGATGCACGGGAGGATGTGTTTGGGGGAAGTGGGACATGCTGGGGATAAATGGTGACATGGGGGACGCCGGGAGGGACTGGGGACACTGGGGGAGGCACACTGAAGGGACCTGGGATCAACTGGGGTGTACTGAAAGGGATGGGAAGGAACTGTATTGCACTTGGGGGGCCTGAGGACACTGTGAAGCATACTGGAGGGGCCTGGGGAGACTGGAAGGGACTGGGGTGTACTGGGAGGGACTGGAGACACTGGGGGGCACTCTGGAGGGAACTGGGGGAGACTGGAAGGGACTGGGGGTAAATGAGGTGTACTGTGATGGACAAGGGACACCGGGGGGTGCGGTGGAGTGGGATCGGCTGAGGGAAACTGGAAGGGACTGGTGGAGAACTGGGGCGTATTGGGAGGGGCTGGGGGTACGCCGGGGGCACTGGAGGGCACTGGGATCAACATGGGGAGCCCGGAATGAGGCAGGGCTGGAGCCGCGCTGCAGCGGGAGGGGCTGGGGCCGAACGGAGCTGTTTCGGGAGTTTTCGGGAGCTCCCCGGGTGGGAACTTCCACACCCACCTGGAAGTAGCGGCCCCGGTGGAGGCAGCCGCAGCTCCCCGGGGGGACGCAGCGGGCCCCATCGAACAGCAGCCCCTCGGCGCACTGACAGCCCTCAAAGCAGCGCTCGCTGCAGGGCGGCGGCGCCGACACACCTGCGCAGGTGCGCTCGCAGGTGCGGGCACACAGCTCGTAGTGGCTCTTGGCGGGGCAGGCGAGGGCTGCGAGAGGGAGGCAAGGAACAAAGGGGGCCAGTGGGGAGCAGTGGGGCTCACCTGGACTCAATAGGGTCATCGGGGGACCATGTGGGGTCAATGGGTGTCTCCTGGGATCAATGCCATCCCACCTCTGGGGTGGGTGGTCCCGTGGGGCTCCCATGTGGGGCCATCGGGGGGGCCCCCGCTGGTTGCACATGGAACACAGGCTTCCCATTTTGGGGAAGGGTCCCCTTTGGGGCTGTGACTGGGGGGTCCTGCTTCGGCACTGTGGGTCCCTTGGGAGGGTCCCCCAGGTGTGGGCTTAGCAATGGGGACACGTACCCGGGAGGATGGGTATCGTCTGCAGGAATGAGCCCCTGCTCCATTCCACCCCCCAGACCTCCAAATTCCCACCCCCACCAAAATTTCCACTCCCCGCAGAATTCCTGCTCCCACAAAAAACCTAACCCCCAAATTCCCACCCCTCCAAAATCTCACCACTCAAAATTCCCGACCCCAAAATTCCCGACCCCTCCAAAATTCCCGACCCCTCTATGTACTCACGACAACCAGTGGCCTCCCGCCACTCGCGGAGCACACCTCCGGCCGCCTGGCACGCGGCTGCGTAGCCCTGGAAGCTGGGGCAGGGGTCGCCCCCCGCCCCGCACACCTGGCGCTCGCAGGTCACCAGGTAGGCGCGGGGCGGCACCGCCCCGTGACACCCCGCAAAGGGCCCCTCGGGGTCCGCCAGCACGGAGCAGCGCCGCGCCTCTGCCGGGGAGCAGCTGGGGGCGGGCGCCAGGTGTGTGCAGTTTGGGGGGGCGCTGCCCAGAGCCCCCCCGGCGGGGTCATCGTCGTTGGGGTCCCCGTTGAAGTTGCCGCAGAGGCCGCGGGGGCGGCGGGATGGGGGGGGCAGCGTCAGCACCACGTACGTGTTGCCATCGTAGAGGATTTTGGGGCCCCCCTGCACCTGGAGCAGCCGGTGGGACCCCACCTGTGCCACCCCCACCGCGCCCCCCCGCAGCCACAGCGGCAGCAAGTGACGCTCGCCATCCACCTGGGGGGAGACAAGGGTGAGGATCCCGAAAGGGAGGGCAGACCCCCGAAGATGGGGTTAACTCCCCCAAATAGGGTTTGCATTCCTAAAAACAGGGTCTGCACTTCCTTCTGCACACCTCAAACCCACGGTTAACACCCCAAAAAGGGGGTGATTACACTCCAATAAGAGGGGTTTGAACCACAAAATCATGGTTTGCAGCCCAAAGGTTGCAGCCCAGGGTTTGCATGCCAGAAAGGGTCTGTACACCCCAGAATGCACACCAAAAGTGGGGTGTGTACCCCAAAAGCAGCTCTCGCACCCCTAAACAACCCCTTCCCCACTGCTATGTCCCTCAAAACCCCATTTTCACCCCCTCTTTTTCACCCAACACCTTTTTACCCCCCAAAACAGGGTTTATACCTGCCAAACCAGGCTTGCACCCCCAAAAATGTTGCCCCCAAAAGTGTTGCCCCCAAAACACAGCTTTCACCTGCAAAACAGGGCACGCACCCCAAAGCCAGAGCTTTTACCCTAAAGCAGACCTTTCTTCACTGCTACACCTCCCAAAACCCCATTTCCATCCCATTTTTCGCCCCCAAAACCAGTTTCCCAACCCAAAACCAGGGCTTGCACCCCCAAGCCTCCAGGCTCCCCACTCACCGTCACCTCCCACTGCTGTCCCCTGTCCATCACCACAGTCACCCCGTGCGCCATCACTGTCACCCGCTGCACCTCTGCATCCTCCTGCTCCAAGGCCACGGTGATAGGCTCCAGCTCCTCCTCGGGCTCACCCCTCTCCAACTCCAGCAGCAGGAGGGTGCAAGATCCCCCAAAACTCCCCAGGTGCCCATCGAAGGTGCTGTAAGCCCCTGCCCCCAACACCTGGCACTGTCTGCAGGTGCGGGGGTGGCACCCCAGCACCCCATCCCGCACTGTGCATTCCTCATCCCCAGAGCAGCCTGGAGTGGGGTGACACTCCAGCCCCCCATTTTTGGAGCAGGTGCAGCGCTGAGTGCAGGGGGGCTCGGAGTAAAACTGCACCCCCTGTGGGTAGTAGCGGCCCCCCGAAACACAGCCACACTGCGAGAGGGGCACACAGCGATCCCCGCTCCGGAAAAATCCAGGATCGCAGAAACAACCTTCAGAGCACGTGGAGGCTTCGGGGCAGTCCTGGGGTTCAGCTTCGCCTTGGCAGGTGGGGGGACAGGAGGGGCCACAGAGCTCATAGTGCTCGTTTGGGGGGCACACAGGGCCTGTCAGGAAGGAAGAGGGGTTGGAAAACACCCAGACCCTCACGAACACATAAAAATCTCCCTGCAAACCCTCAAAATCCTCATGGACACCCAAAATTATCATGGATGCCTCAAAACTCCCCATGCAGATCCCAATTCCCAAACTCCCTATGGACACCCCAAAACTCCCTTGTCTGAACCCGAAAACCTCCCATCCAAGCCTCAAACCCCCTCTTGCAGACCCCAAACCTCCCATGGACATGCCAAAACTCCCTGTGTAGACCCCAAAACCCCCACGGACACCCTAAAGCTCCCCATGGAGACCCAAAACCCCCCATCAACACCTCAAACCAGCCATGGACACCCCAAAGCCCCCACAGACAGCCCCAACCCCCCTTCCCCCTGGCAGACACCCCAAAATCCTCCATGGACAGCCCAAAACTCCTTATGCAACCCCAGTGTTCCTCTCTGGCCTCCAAACCCCCCCCCCCGTATGCCCCTGAGGTCCCCAAGTCACTCCATACTGCAGAAGGCGGCCGTGCGCCACAGCCGCACAGCAGCGCCCTGGCTCTGGCACGCAGCGACGTAGGCACTGATGGCCTGGCACACGGTGTCCTGGTGCCCCTTGTACAGGCAGGTGTCGAAGAGACAGTCATCCAAGTAAGGGGCGGGGTCGATGACATCATGGCAGGCAGCAAATGGCCCCCGTTTCTTCCCCAGCAGCCCGCAGTGCTTGTCCCCACGGTAGGTGCGTTTTTGGGCATCGCTGCACACCTGGCAGCCCTCACTGCAACCAGGTGAACACCCAGGGACATCGCCAACCTTCCAGCTGTCCCCCAGCTGGGTCTCGTTGTCAGCACGGTGGCCATCACGGGTGACAAAGTCATCATGGGGGTCACCATTGGCATTGCCACAGAGGCCACAGACAGCACCGGCATAGGTGTTGGGGATGATGACACGGGCGTAGCTATGCCAGTCAAAGGTGACGGTGACGCCCGCATCAGTGGTGATGAAGCCATGGACACCACGGAGGGACACCTGGAGCTGGTGGTTGTGGGTGAATGGGAGGTCCAACAGGACACCATTAACCTGGAAAGAGAGTAGTGGGTGGCATGAGCTCACGCAATGAAGTTGAAACCCACCCAGGAGTGACCTTGAAGGCCACCTAAATATCACATGATGTCCTTGAAACCCACCTGGAGACCACAGAATAATCTTGAAACCTAACCCAATGCCATGGAAATACCTTGAAACCCACCCAGATGCCACACAAGGGCTTTGCAGCTCACCAAGACACCATGCAATGACTTCAAAGCCCACCAAGATGACTTTGCAGCCCTCCCAGATGCCACCAAATGATCTTGAAACCCACCTAAACACCATAGAAGAATCTTGAAACCCAACCAGATGTCTTGAAATGACCTTGAAACCCACCTAAACACCTTAGAAGGACCTTGAAATCCCACCCAGGGGTCATGTGATGACCTTGAAGTGCACCTGAAGACCATACCATGGCCTTGAGCCCTCCCCAAATGCCATGCAATGACTCTGAACCACTCCCATCACCTGCTTCATCCCTACCTTGACCTTCTGGGGGTGTTCCTGGCTGAGGCTGAGGGTCATGTTGTACACCTCCACAGTGACCACCTTGGTGAAGGAGACCAGGCGGCTGCCACGGTGATTGTTCTCCACAGTGACGGCAAAGGGGATGAGGGTAGGGTCAGTGGAGCAGAGCCCAGCCAACAGGTACACGCAGGTACCCATGAAGTCATAGCGGCGCCCATCAAAGGTGGTGTAGTGGGGGTCACCAGTGGCCACGCAGATGGACCGGCTTTTGGCCACGCACCGCCGCACTCCCTTCACCACCGCGCACACCTCACCCGGCTTACACTCCGAGTCCTCGCACACCACCATTCCCAGCTCCGTGTCACACCTGCACCTGGAGCGACAGGTGTCATCGCCCCAGAACTCTTCACCAGGCTGGTAGTAGCGGCCATCGCGGGTGCAGCCACAGCGGGACACCGGCACGCACTGCCCGCCACTGAGCACGTGGCCAGTGTTGCAGGCACAGGTCTCCACGCAGGGCTGGTCACAGGTGGCTGGACTATCCCGGCTGGAGCAGGTGGCTGGACACGCGTTGCCACAGGGCTCGTAGTGGCTGTTTTCAGGGCAAAGTAAGGCTGCAGGGAGAGGAAACTGGGGTGAGGGAGGGATTAGGGGAGTAGACAGCATTCAGGGGAGTGGGCTGGGCTTGGGAAAGGATCTTGAACATGGGGAAGTGTCTGGATTGCAAGGAGGAAGGTGTGGGAAATGTGGGAAGAGACTGGTACAAGTGGAATGAGGTCTGGGCCAGGTAGCAAGGGTCTGTGCCATGCGGGATGGGGTCTGGGATGCACAGGATGGGATCTGGGACATAAAGATAAGGGTCTGGAACATGTGGTAAGTGTCTTGAAAACGAAGGATGGGGTCTGGGATACTTCTGGGACACAAGGGTAAGGGTCTGGAATATGTGGGAAGGATCTGGAAAATGTGGGATGAAGTCTTGGAAAGATGGGATGGGATCTGGGACACAAGAAGGATCTGAAGCACCAGGACAAAGTTCTGGAGAACTTCCAAGGATCACCTGAGGGATTTGAGGGCCTCAACCCAGAATAGATCCCACTCCATACCCATCCTCCCGCACTCTGACTCCTTTCCAAAGAAAACCCCAGCCCTTACGGCATCCTGACGGTGTTCTCCAGTCATGGACCATGGCCCCATGCTTCTGACATGTTGCAGCATACGTCTCCAGCACCTGGCAGAGGATCGACCTCGTCCCATCGCTCAGGCACAGGTCGGACAGGCAGTTGCGATAGAAGTCATGAGGCTTCACTATGTTGTGACACAATCTGAAGGGCCCCTGGAAGGATTTTTTTATGATCCCACAATAGTGGTTCCCGCTGTAAAGCCCCTTCTTCTCCTCATCACACACAGGGCATGCTCCATCACAATAATCCCAACAAAGTGGGTCGTCAGTCTCAGAGTCAGCACTTTTCCAGCTTTTGGCCCATGTCACAATGGTGGTGATGTTGTCGCCAGCCTCGGGGACATCGTCAAGGGGCTTGAGGTTGAAATTCCCGCAGAGGCCATGGACATGGCGGAAGTAGCTGCTGGGGAGGTCAATCAGGAGGTGCCAGTTCCAGTCGTAGGAGACCCGGAGACCGAAATCCGTCTCCAGAGCAACACGGAGCCCACTGGGACGGACCCGCACCTTCCCATCTGCCAGGAGCACCGGGAGTAGTGTCACCTCCCCATTCACCTGCCGGTGGCCAGACATTCCCAGTTATCTCAATGTTTTATTCTTGACATACAACAATATCTAATTCCCAATGTATCCTAATATTTTATTCCCCATGTATCCCAATTATTTATTCCCAGCATATTCCAACACTGAATCCCATCATATCCAACATTTTACACCTTACATATCCCAACATATTCCAAAGATTTAGTCCCAACATATACCAAAATTTTATGCTGCCGTATTTTATTATTCATATATCCCAACATTCTATTCCCACTATAACCCATCCCACTATAACCCAGTATTTTATTCCCAGAATATCCAAACACCCCACAATATTTCATTCCTGCTGCATCCCAACATTTTATTCCTGAAATATCCTAATATTTTATTCCCTAGACACACCAGCATTTTATTCCCAGTTTAGCCTAACATCTTATTCCTAGCATATCCTGTTTTATTCCTGACATATCTCAACATTTTATTCCCAACGAATACCAACATCTTGTTCCAAGCTTATCCCAACATATCCTGACATATCCCAATATATTCCTGACATATCAAAATATTCTATTCCTCATATTTTATTCCCACCATTTCTCAACTCTTTATTCCTGGCATATCCCACCACTTCAACAATCCGCCTCCCCATCTGATTGATACATACCAAAGTAACATTGGCACTGGCTGGATGAAGAAGGAGGCTGGGAAGAGCTGGATGAAGCAAAAGGTTGGGAAAAAGCCACAAATTTTCCACATTTCCACCCAACTCACCCGGACTTTTCCATCCTCATTCCGGCGGAAGGAGATGCGTTGTCCATAGACATCAACATGGACCAAGGAGACATAGGACACAGATTGGATCCCACCGCGGATGTCATTCTTGGCCTCAACCCTGAAGGGCACCAGCCCAGGGTCGTTCCCATGGGATTCGGCCATGGTGTAGGTGCAGGTTCCTTGGAAGTCGAAGTCAAGGCCATCGAAGGTGCGGAAGTGTGGGTCACCCCACGCCCAGCACGTGGCGACCAGGGCCGGGACACAGCGGGATTGGGAGCCGCGGGGCCGGCAGCGCTCCTTGGGACGGCAGTGCAGGGACTTGCAGGGGTCTGGGAGGGGAGAGAGAGTGGGATGAGCCATGGGCCGGGTGAAATAAGAGAAACGTCGGGAGAAGCCATGGATTGGGGAAAAGGATGGGAAATAAGTGGGAGGAAGTAATGGGATAGAGAAAATTATGAGATGGGAAAGACCATGGAATGGGAAAAATCATGGGATGCGATAAACTATGGGAGAAACCATGGAATGAACCATGGGAAAAATCATGTAAGGAACCAAGGAATGGAAAACCATGGGAAAAAATATGAGAAAAACCATGGGAAAGACCATGGAAGAAGCCATGGGGTGGAAGAAGCCATGGAATGGAAAAAACTATTGGAGAAACTGTGGGAAAAATTATGGGATGGGGAAAAAAACATGCGAGAAACCTTGGATGAAGCTGTGGAAAGAAGTGCCCTGACCCTTAGTGCCAGACACAGGATTCTGTTCCCTCCACCTCCCCTTCCCTTTTTTCCCCAATCAACCCTCCAGTCGTCCCCAGATCCACCCTGCCTCTAAAATCCCCTTTTCCCCCATTTTTCCTTACTTTTATTGATGCATCCCAAGACCCCTTCCCGGATTTCGCAGGATTCATCGTCAGTGCAAGTGTGGTCGTGGCAGGTAAGGCCCTGGCCAGGGACACAGGTGCAACGGCGCTGGCACTGATCCCGGAAAACCAAATCGTGGGGCTGCAGGGAGGGAGAAGGGAGAAAGGGAAATCCATAAAAATAGGGAATCAAAGAAAAAATGCAGAGAAAAGGACATAAGTGCAGAAGAATAGGGAAAATAATGAACGACTCGCAAGGCAAAGGGAAAAATGCAGGGAAAAAAGACATAAATGTATAGAAATAAGGAAAAAGGTGCTGAGGAAAAGCATAAATATAGGAAAAATGGCAAAAATGCAGAAAAATAAAAGAAAATACATAAAATAGGGAGAAACATAGGCAAGAAAAAGGATGTAACTGCCTGAAAGTAGGGGAAAAGAAAGGAAATGCAGGGAAAAGATGACATAAAAATAGGGGGGTGGAAAGGGGGAAAATGCTGGGAAAATGAGACAGAAAAATAGGGAAAAATGCAGGATATAAAGATGCAAATGCATAAAAATAGGGGGGGAAAGGGGAAGATTAATTTTAAAAATGTATATCCATAAAGCCAAGAAAGAAAACGAAACACCACGAAAACAGAGGTAAATGCAGAAAAATATGAAAGGAAAAAATGGCAGGAAAAATACAGGTAAGGATATAAAAACAGGGAAAAGAGGGAGAAAATACAGGGGAAAAGGAAGCAAATATATAAAAATAGAAAAAAAATGAAGAGAAAAAAGACATAAATATGTAATAACAGGAAAAAAATCCAGAAAAACTACCTTATAGTATTCCCCATCCCTAAAGCATCCGCACTGCTCCTCAGGAACGCATCCTTGTCCGTCAAAGACAGAGCCCTGGTGGCATTGGCAGCCCTCAGCGCAGGTTTGGGGACAGGTGGTGGCATTTCTGGCACAGGTGTTGGTGCAGGTGTTGGTGCAAAGGGTGTAGGTGCTGTTGGCTGGGCAGGTGAGGGCTGGAATTTTCATGGAATCATGGATTCAGTTGGGTTTTAAGGGACCTTAAAGCTCCATCATCATCCCACGTCCTGTGTGTCACTGCCATCACCCACCCCCAAACAGGGATCATTCCCCACCTGTGCCGTCCCAAACTCCCGGTGGGATCTCATCTGGAGATCTCCCCAGCCCCAAATGGGGAACATTTGCCCCTGTGCCCTCCCAAACTCACGGCAGAAGGATGGTGTCCTCCAACCCCCCACAGTGACTCCGGCATCTTGGCATGTGGTGACATAGCTCTGGATACTCCGGCACAGGACACGTGTGTCCCCTCCAGTCATACAGAGGTCATGGATGCAGGATTGGGAATATGGGATCGGGTCGATGATGTGGTGGCAGGAGCCAAAGGGACCTTCGGGGGCTGTGAGGAGGCCACAGTAGTTGGGTTTTTGGAGGACTGCCACCTTCTCCTCTGTGCAGGTGGGACACTCATCCTTGGGACAGGTGTCATTGCAAGGCGTATCCGTTGTTCTCCATGCAGATCCAAAGGCTGTTGCATCTGGAGCCAGTTGGCCACTGGAGAGCTGGAAATCATCATCGTGTTGGCCATTGTAGTTGCCACAGAGGCCACACAGGCGGCCCATGTAGGTCTGGGGGACTGTGACTGTCACATGCTGGACAAGGTCATAGCGGACAACGAGGCCGAAGTCAGTGCGGAGCAGGACACCTGTCCCATGTGGATAGGCCTGGACCTGTCCCTCACCCAGGATGGTGGGGAGGTGGTGGGAGATGGAATCCACCTGGGATAGAGAAGGAAGAGTCCTCCAGTGAGGAGGTTGGACCAAAAATTTGGGGAAAACACCTTCCAAACAATATTCTGATAGATTCATGGATCCCACTTGGAAGGAAAAGTTCGGATGAGCATGGATTAGTCTTGGAGACAGGGTGAGGGCTCCCCTCATCAATGAAACACAATTTTGGGGTTGATGGAGGTGTAATCAAAAATCCAGGGAAAACACCTTCCAATCAATGTTTTAATGGATTTAGGGATCTTGCTTAGAAAGAAAAGTTGGGATGAGCCTGGACTGGGCTTGGAGATGGGCTGAGGTGTCCTCTCCATCAAGGAAACCAAATTTTGGGGGATCTCATGAGATCTGGACCATAAAGTGCCACCTTACCATGACATCTGCCCCCTTTCCTTGTCTAAAGGTCAAGGTGACCCCATAGACTTCCACAGACAACGCTTGGATACCGGAGACCTTCCCCTTCTGCCGTGCCTCCTTCTGGATTGTGACAATAAATGATGTCACATTGTCACCTGTGCAGGTCTGAGTGAGGACGTAGGAGCAGGTACCAGTGACGTTGAAGGCCATCCCATCGAAGGTGACATAGGTGCAGTCACCTGTGGCCACACAGGTGCTGGATACCTGAGAGGGACAGTGGAAGACACCATCGATGACCTTCCCAGGGCCACCATCAGGACAGGAAGTATTTTGGCACTCCACGGTGCCACTGGAGAAACACTTGCACATCTCCTGCTCTGTGGGGTAGAACGTCTCCCCCTCTTTGTAGTAGACTCCATGGTGGCTGCAGCCGCAGTGGGACGTGGGGACGCACTCGTCACCGCTGAACATGAAGCCATCCTGACACACACAGCCCTCACGGCACCGCCCTGGGCATGTGGCAGAGTCAGCACCGCAGGTGTGCTGGCAGGTGTGGGAGCAGAGCTCATAGGAGCTGTTGGAAGGACAGGAAATATCTGCCGGGAAACAATGGGATTCATGAGGAACCAGGAAACTCCAAGCCAAAGCCTGGAAGTTTTCTGGAGTTCAGGTGTGAACTTCCCAAAATACAGAGTGTTTTAGCCCAATTTCATGGCAAACCGTCAATTTTCCTCCCTGTGGACATGATGAGGGATATCATCGAATGACAATCCAATGATTATCTGATGATGATCCAGTGATCATCCATAAGGAATATCCCAGCCCATTAAAAGAGGAATTTTTTCTGCTAAACCACCTGATTTCCCCCATTTTCATGGGTAAAAATGGAATATTCTCTCAAAGAATGGGATCACTCAAAACTGGGTCCTAATTGACCTCCTGGGTCAATTAAAGGGCTGGATCCCTTTAACCCAATTTCATTATTTTGATGCATTTTTTGGTGGTTCTCTCTCTAAATTATCCACTTTGTAGCCAACACCAAGAAATTGGAGATTTTGGAGGTAAAGTATTCCAGATGAGACAACTTCTTTTTTGGGAAGGGTTTATTTTGGGTGGATTATGGGATCAACCAAGACTTTGGGTGGGATTCCCACTGGATTCCCGCCCACCTCTGGGTTGTTCATGCATGAATTTGGAGCAGACTTGAGGATCCTTTGGACACTACTGAAGGAAAAACCTACAATTATCCCAACTTACAGCAGAAATTATCTGTCCTCCACCTCCCGATGGACACACCAGCAGCCTGGCACACAGTGGCATAGTGGGCAATGATTGGACACATCCCATCTTCCTGATCAGGGAAGAGGCAGGAATCACGGATGCAGCTCTGGAAGTACTGGTGAGCATCAACATGACTATGACACGCTCCAAAGGGTCCATCTGCTTCCAAAATAATTTCACACCCCATCCCAGATACTTCCTGCTGCAGCCGTGAAGGTGCGACAGTGTTTGAACATTCCACTGTTGACCTCTCAACGCATCCTGGGACATCCGTGACCTTCCAGCTGCTCCCAAAGGCATCTGAGTCTGATGTCACATTGTTGTTGCTCATCATCATGTCATCACTGGCATCACCGTTATAGTTCCCGCAGAGCCCACACAGGCTGTTTGCAAAGCCATTAGGCACTGTGGCAGTGATGTGGCTGTGCCAGTCATAGGTGACAACGAGGCCAAAATTGGTCTCTACCACTGCATCCTGCCCATCACGATAGACAACAATCATTCTTCCACTGTGGTGATATGGGAGGTTGACCAACTGCTCATCAATCTGCGGAGAAAACCATACAAAGTGATCAAATTGGCAGTCTGATGGTAAATTCCAACTATTTTCAACAGCCAGAGCAACCAAACAGCATCAATTTAATTAAATTTTGGATTGAATTAAATTTTGGATTTAAGAGGATGACAGGGCCCAAGTCCCAAGAAGACACTGATCAACTCTTCATTGATCTGGGGAGAAAACCATAAAAATTGGTAAAATTTGCGGTCTGACAGCAAAGTCCAATTCTGTTCTCAACAGCTGGAGCACCCAAATGATGTTAATTTAATTTCCTTTCAGATTTAATCATTAGTTAATGGGATGAGGTTTGGGATGAGGTGGAGATGGTGGTGAAAAGATAAGGGATCATTTCCCAAACTCACCATGATTTTTCCGGGGTGTTCCCTGCTGATGCTGATGGTTTTGTTGTAGACTTTGACTGTTACCACAGCGATGGATGACATGAGGTTGTTGCCCTGGTGGCCATTCTGTACCAGCACCTGGAATCCCACCAGATTTTGGGCGTCTTCACACAACCCAACAAACAGGTAGAAACAAGTCCCCTGGAAGATGAACTTCTTGCCATCAAAGGTCTTGTAGTGGGTGGCTCCAACAGCAGTGCAGACTCCAGAAATTCTGGGATAACAATCTTGGATCCCCTCCTCTACCCGGCATTCCTCCTCACTGCCACAACCAGAATCCCGGCACACCGCCTGCCGCTGCTCTGCGTCACATACACAGCGTTGGGTGCAGGTGAGATCGCCCCAAAATTCCTCTCCAAGGCCATAGAGGAGACCCCGAAAGACACAGCCACATTCAGAGGGGGGGATGCAGGTGTTGGCATCAAGGACAAGACCCTCGTGGCATGCACAGGTGTCCATGCAGGTGGTGGCGGCAGCACAGTCGGATGACACAGCAGGGATGTTGCAAGTAGGGGCACAGGGGAGGCCACAGTTGCTGTAGGTGCTGTTGGGTGGGCAAGTGAGAGCTGGACAGGGAGGGAGACAATGGTCAGGGTGGAATGTGACATGGTGGGACAGACTACTTGAACTATCTGCACAGAAATTCTGGAGTCTCCATGGCTTTTCTGAAGTCTCCATGGACTTCTTGGACCTTCTACCTGGACTTTCTGGAGTCTCTGTGGACTTCCTGGACTTCCTGCTCAGACTTTCTAGGGACTCCATGGACTTTATGGACTTTCTACAGGGACTTTCTGGAATCTCCCTGGACTCCCATGGATTTCCTGCTTGCATCTGCTGCCATAACCTTTCCCAACCAATGATCCCATGGATCTTCAGTCCCACATTAATTAGGCTCTGCTCACCCCAGGGAGTATTTTCACCCAACCATCCTCTACTCACGACATCCCGCCATTGTCCTCCAATCAGAAAGGCTGATCCCCTCCTCCTGGCAGTCATCAGCGTAGGCCTGGAAGGCATGGCAGAGTGCATCACGATGCCCTTCATTGGCACACAGGTCGGAGATACAGTTCTTCACATAGATATTGGGACTGATAGTGTCATGACACCGCCGGAATGGCCCAGAATGTTGGGACAACTTCCCACACCACATCTCTGCCTCGTATGTCGCCACCTCGTCCCATCCACACTGCCCACAGTCCCCATCGCAGGTGTCCTGGCAGTGGCCACTCTCACTGGACACCTTCCAGCTCTGTCCCAGCTCCACGATATCCCACACCTGTTTCCCATCAGGAGTGAGCGCATCATCCCGGGGGTCCCCGTTGTTGTTCCCGCACATGCCGCAGACTTTTCCAGAAAGAGCAGCCGGAAGTTTGACCACTACATGATCATCCCAGTTGTAGAGGACCTTCAGGTTGAAATTTGATTGGATCAACATGGATTTACCCTTCTGGTGGATGCGGAGCTTCCCATGGGAGAGGGAGATGGGGAGGCGTGAGCGGTGGTTATTCACCTGGAGGACAACAACATCCATCAAAACAACCAAAACCCATAAAAATTGGGCAATACATGGAGTTTAAGATTTGAGGTGTCTTCCTGCAAATGTTGCCTGCATACCAGCAAATCTGGAGTTATTTAGGAAAAGACCCTCAAGATCATCACTAAATACGTAATTTCAGTGAAATTCCATAAAATTCCTTGGAATTTAGGAATTATGATGATTTTTGCTTACCCTCACCATCCCACTCTCTGATCGGACTGCAGTGACTGTGATGTTGTCAACGCGGATGGTGATGGAGCCGATGGAGGAAACTTTGGAATTCTCCTTTTTCTCCTTTTTGACCTCAACAGAGAAGGCAGGAAGGGTGGGATCGGGATTGCAGATTGTGGTCAAGGTGTAGGCACACGTTCCCATGAAATCAAAGGTTTTTCCATCAAAACTCCTGTAGTGTGGCCCGCCAATCAGCCAACAGGTGGAGAAAGTCTCCTGGATGCACTCTGGTTGTCCATCCACCATCTCGCACCTTTCCTCACACACCAAATCATCACAAGAAAACAACGTGGGGGCTGAAAAAAAGGGGAAAACCCATGAATGGTCAACCAGACAATACCCAACCACTGGGCTGACACAACAATGGATTGACTGTACTCACTGGCGGCACAGAGCCCGGGGAAGCCGTATCCAGTGTGCCTCCGGAACCCAAACACCAGGAGCCCAATGGGAAACTGTGAGTTCTCAGCGGTCTGTGTTGATGCATGCACGGTGATGCTAGCCCAGGAGAAATCTGTGCCAGGAATGGCCTGCCACACCATGGTGCTGTCCGGCCGATGGTTGAGGGTGGTGGTGGCAGCGGCAGTGGTGGGTGCAATGAGGATGGCATGGTTATACTGGCCAGGCACGCTGCTGAAGCGGAATGCAGTGCAGTGGGAGGTGACAGGTGGGACAACAAGGAGGAAGGGATCTTGCGAAGATGACCCACCGAAGAAAAACAGCACCTGTACTGCCACCACTGCACTGATGTAGAGGTGGGAGTTACGGTTCACCACAAATGTCTGCACCTCCCCTGCCACCATGGCCACAGTGGCATTCCCACTCCCAGTGTTGTACGTGATGGTGTTGTCCTCATCTGTCACCACATAGACGAGGTCAGTGTCTGTCTGCAGTGGGTTGGGTGGCACCACGTAGCTCCTCCCCCATGCTGTCAATGGGAGGAGCTGCTCCACCACGAAGTCAAAGCCAGCAGACACCTTGACACAGGTGTGGCCACTGAGGACAGCCACAGGGGCGTCAGCCACCACAGCTGTGCCAGTGAAGTCCTGGCTGCTCTGGAGCTGCAAGCTGTGGTAGGGCTGCAGGAACAGTCGGAGCACGGCTCCACGGACATAGGTAGCCCCGGCATAAAGGAAAGTGGCAGTGGTGGTGATGCTGACAGCGGTGGTGGTGGCGCCGGCGGTCACCACAAACTCAGTCAGGCCATAAGTGTAGTTCCCAACAGGTGTCACCACGTAGTACCTGGTGCCCAGGCTCTCCACGGGCAGGAGGGCAGTGGCACCCACGGTGTAGCCCTTGGTGCTGACGGCCACCACAGAGATGTCAGCGCTGGCCTGGACCACCAAGGTTTTATGGGCAATGTGGCTTCCTGTGAGTTCCAGGTTAGCAGGGAGGGGCAGGGGAACAGTGATGTCCGGCCCCAGGGTGACACTGCGGGTGACGGAGCTGCCGTGGAGCATCACTGACACCTGGGTGTTGGCAGAGCTGTAGGAGGTGAGCAGCAGCTGCAGGTACGCACTGGGGGACTCATCGTCATTCTGTGGGAACACCACCAGGAACTCCCGGCCCCGGTAGCTGGCACTGGAGAGCGCTGGGAAAATGGGAGAAAGGGGGCCTTGATTAAATTTTATATAAATTTTATATGTGTTTTATATAGAAGTGTATATATACTTAGTTATATAGTTTTCTATGTTATTATTATACATAGCTATTCGTTATAACACTGTAATATACAATACCTGTATTTAAATATATAGTAATATTTTTTCTATTATTTTGTACTTAATTTTAATAGAAATACCAGCAAAGAATTAATCCATATCCAGAAATATTAATAACAATTAAAGTAATATGATAATAACTGCTGTAGTTATTATTTTATTTATTTTAGTATTAATAATAGTAGAATATAAATTTACTTTTTTAAAGTAATAATAAAGAACAGTAGATTATTTCTATTTTCTCTATAAAATTATACAGATAATGATTTTAAATAGTTTTATTTCTTGTTTTCGTAGAAATGGCTTGGGAAAAAAATTGTCAAAATCAAGCAAAAATAAGCACTAAGGAGAATTAGAATGGTAGAGAATACATTAGAGACCATTAGAGAACAGAATAGAGTTAACATACCATTATATTATACTATATTTCATTATAATCTATCATATTCAATTAATATGTCAATTATAATAGTAGATATTACATCACAACATAAAAAATAATACATAATTATTTTATTAAATATATATATTATTCCTAAATTGCATACAATTATAATACATTAAAATACAATAACATAATTAATAATAAATAATATCATGCAACACTATTTCATTACATTGTAAAATAAATAAGAGTAGAATTGCACGTAATTATATTTACAGTAATTTATATTTATTATAATTACCTCTCAATAACTAGATATAATTATATATAACAGAAATAGTGTGCTATATTAATAAATACACTAATATATTAAATGAATATAACATTTATTACATATTTTTATATTTCACATATTTTATACATCCATATAAACTTTGAAATAATTTTATACTGAATTTTCACAGAAATTTTTACTAAAAATGCAAATCAAGAATAATGATAATAACAACATAATTGTAGCAGAATATATCATATTGTCTTTTTTAATGTAATTATATCAGATTATATTATACATTCATATATAACTATAGTAGTGTATAGATAAAATTAATATATCCACAACATAAAAAATACAGATAAGTATTAATAAGAAATTAATGTCCTATCAATAATATTATGACAATTAATCAATATTATGTCAATTATTATTGTTATTAAATTACACTATTATTATTATCATTATCATTATCATTATCATTATTATTAGCCAATTAACATTTTGAGTATTTTGTATAACTTTAAATACAAATACATATAAATATATAAAAGTAAAATGAAACAAATAAAAGACATTTTTAAAGGATCAAAAATAGATTTTAGAGGATTGTTTAATGCTGCAAAACAAAAAAAAGCCCCTTTTTGGCCCAAAACAGGTTAAAAAGAGTGGGTTTCTTCTTCTGATGTAAAAAAAAAAAAAAAAAGAAAAAAAAAGGAATCTTTGAGATTGTCAGGGGAAAAAACCATGAAAATGTGATAATTTCATGATAAGGTTTTTTTAATTTAAAAAACAGGGAATTGGGGGTGTTGGGTAAAAAAATATAATTATGGTGATTTTTTCTGAAAAAATTGAATTTGGCTGTTTCAGGGAAAAATATGGAATAATGAGGTTTGACTGTGAAGAAAAAGTGGGAATAAAGGGGGGGTCTGAAATAATACATAAAAAAGGGTTTTTTTAAAAAAAGTGGGACTTTGAAGAAAAATCGACAGGGAAATAAAAAATGGGGATTAAAAAAATTAAATAGAGTGAATGAGGTTTTTTTCATTAAAAGTACCCCAAACCAAAAATAGAGGGCTTATTTCCCCCTAACAAATTAAAAAAAAAAAAAAATTAAGGGAATAAAAGGGTTTTTTCTTTAAAAAGTACATAAAAATAGGGTTGATAAGGCTTTTTCATGAAAATTTGAAAAAAAGGAATATAAGGAATAAAGGGGATTTTTTTTCCTTAAGAACCAACTGTTTTTATTAAAATAGAGCAAATAAAGGACTTTTTTTTCATAAAAACCCTCTAAAAATAGACTTTTTTTCCCCTGAAAAAAGTACAATTCAAAAAGTACAAAAAACCCTAAAACAACATAACCAAAACGTAAACCCAAATAACCAGGATGAAGTGCACATTTTTTTCTGTAGAAAGTGAGGAAAAAGGGGTTTTTTCCATGAAAATTAATGGTGGGTTCATGAAAAAAAGAGAAGATTCTGAAGGTTTTTGGATTTAAAAAACCTATTTTAAAGGGGTTTTTTAGGTTAAAAATAATAAAACTGCAGCTGAGAGGTTGCTGGAGAAAATGCAAAATGAGGGAAGAAGGGAATTTCCAGGGAAAAACAAACCCAGGGATTCAGGATTTAATTTTTTATACTAAAGAGCCTGTAAATAAGTACACAATCCAGGAAATTTGTAGATTTTGTGTGGAAAACAGGGGCTTTGCTTACCACAGAAGGGAAGGAGGAGCCACCAGGTCACACCCTGTGCCATTGCTGTGAAAAACACCCAAAATTACTAAAAATTGCTATTTTATGGGAAAACTCCATGTGAGCCCAGAGTTGCCTCCAGAACCCTCAAATAACCCCCAAATGCCTTTTATTACCCCAAAATGACTTTTTTCACCCCATGGAAACCTCTTAGGGCTTATTTTGGCCCCACTGCCCCCAGGTCTACCCCAAAACCTTCCAAACACTATGAATTTTGTCCAAAATTCCCCAGATTTTGGTCAAAATGTTTTTTTTCCCAAATCCCCCCAGTTTGGGTCAAAAATGTAATTAAACAGCTTTGGCAACCACCCCTCCCCCCATCCTCTCCCCCCACCTTGAGGCCACATCAAAATCACCATTTCTATCAGAGTCACTCCAGAACCAGATGAATTTAAATCCAAATCACCTAGATTTGTGTCAAAATGGGATTAAAATGCTGGTAATGCCCTCCCTCATCAACCCCTCCCCTTGATGCCACCTCAAATATCCTATTCCACCAAATCCACACTAAAACTTTATGGAAAGGATGAATTTTGCCCCAAATCCACTTTGGGTCAAAATGCAGGGGGGGGTGGTGTTTGCCCAACATCCTACAAATGTCGATCAAAATGGGGTTCAACATCCAGAAAAACCCCTCACTCACCTTGTCCAACTCAAACACTCCCAGATGCTCAATTTGGCCTCAAAAAGATGGGGGAAAAAAGCCAAAACAAATTTTGGGCATGACAAGGGCAAAACCCCTGAAATTTGGGGCAAAAGTGCACAAAACCACCAAACCCCTGAAACTGGGGGTGGGGGGGAAATAGGCAAAAAAAAAATGGGCACAGGAAGTGTTAAAAATCCAAAATTTGGAAGAAAAGGGGTTAAAATTACAAAACTTGTGGGGAAAAGGGGGCAAAAGCCATAAAACTGGGGAGGGGAAAGGGTGAAAAAAATCTGAAATTTGGGCAGAAAAAAATCCTCAATTTCTGCCCATCCCCAAAAATGAGGAAAACCAGGAAAAAACAGGGAATGAAGCCTCCCCACTCTTCCTTCACTCACCGGCCCCTCAGCTCCTGAATTCCCAGGACCCTGCAGATACAGTGTTTGTCCCAAAATCGCTCTTTTTATACCCAAATGGGGCTCAGCCACAGCCAAAAACTGCAGAGTTGGGCAAATTCAGCAGAATTTCAGGATGGGGGGGGAGGGGCCATGGGGGCATGACTCGCACTTCCAGAGAATTTGGGAACTGGCAGCTGGGTCCTGTCACTGATGGGACGCGACGGGAATGGAACCCAAAGGGTCATCGTGATAGATGCGAGTGCCACAGGGATGTCGTGACAGGTGTGGGACCCACAGGGATGTCACAACAGGTGTGGGACCCACAGAGATCCTCCCAAATTCCTTGAGCTCCCGGAATCGCTGACCCCATGGCACGCTCTGACCCCATGTTCCTGGGGGAAGGACAGACCCAAATCCAGATGTTTTTTACCCAAAATTAATGATCCAAGTCCCAGCGGGGAATTCCGGGGAATGGGAAATTCTGGCCCAAATGCCTGAAAAAGCTGAAGAAAACCAGCTGGAGCCAGGAGAGACAATGGAAAACAGGGAATTAAAGGGCTTTTGCCTTAAAATGGAGACAAAAATGGGGAATCCCTGAACCCCACAGAGATCCTCAAAATCACACAGAGACAGAGACTCCCCAAGCCCATCCAGGGACCCCCAAACTGCCCAGGGATCCCCTCAGCACCTCCCAAATCACAAGGTCCCTGCAGGGAGATGGGGGTCCCTGGGGTAGATCTGAGGTCCCTGGAAGAGTTTTGGGGTTCCTGATAAATGACATAGAGAAATTTTCAGTTCCCCTGATGTTGCTGAATGGAGTTTAAAGACAATCTGGCAAAAAAGATACAAGGATGTAAAAGTATGCACACAGGATGATAAACGTAGCTGGAACCACTGGAGAAATACGTAATGAGGAATGTACTAGGGATTTTGGCAAGTTATGTAACAAGTGGCAACAGCCAAGGGAAAAGTTCAAGGAAAGGTCACATGTAATATGGAAGTATTTCGTGAATACAATCACCAGAGATCCTTTCATGGTCCCTCCCGGACAATACTCTGTTGTAAATTTTCACCACACACATCAGATTAAAGGAGAAATCCTTCAGTGTGTCCTGCACGGATAAAGAATGCCTACTTTCTAATGCTTCAAATTGTGCTCCAAAGTTTATTTTTCAGCCAATTTTGATATCATCCCCCTTGGGGGGTTTACAGATCAAGGTGGAGCTGAGAGAGTCACGGCGGGGCTTGGAGGTCCGTGGGAGGGTGTGAGGTTTCTAGAGGAGATTTGGGGAGTCCATGGGGGAGATTGGGGGTCTCTATCAGCAGGATCCCAGCTCTCTGCCACTTTAACCCACCCAAGGACCTCCCGAACCACATGGAGACCCCCTCAGCCCTCCTGGACCCCCAAATTCCCTCTAGGATACCCACACCAACCCCCCTCTCAAAACCCTGCCCTGCAGACCCCCAACAACCGCTCGGGGACCCTCAAAACCACCCCAGTGACCCCCAAACCTCCCTGGGCATCCCGCAGCCCTCCCAGACCCACAAACCCCTCTAGGGACCCCCATATATACTCCAGGGACTCCCTCAGTTCCCTTAAAGCCCTCAAACCCCTCCAGGGGAATTCCCAAAGCCTCTCCCGGAGCCGCACAGCCCTTCCAGGAACCCCCACCCCTCCCCCCGCGCTCGGCGCCGCCGCTTCTCGCCTTTCCCCTCCCCCACCCCCCATTGGCCACAGCGCCTGCCCGTCCCCGCCCTCAGCCAATCAGCGCCCGAGCTCGGGCGCTGGGGCGGGGCCAAGCGAGAGCGCGGGCGATGGAGCGGGTGAGGCTGAGGGCTCCCGAGGGAACCGGGGGGAAGGGAACTGGGGGGTCTGGGGGCCCCGCGTCACTGCCCGCGTGTCCCCCGCAGAGGCTTAGCCTGGAGCAGCGGACGGAGCGGCTGGTGCAAAGGAGGTGGGAGAGCAGCCCGGCGTCAAGTGCCCCTCGGAATCCCCAAATTGCCCCCGGGGACCCTCATCTGTCTCCCCCGCCGCCGTCCCCTAAGTGTTGACCCGGACTCCAAGTGCTCCCCAGACCCCCAAATGCCGCCCCAGACCCCTAAGTGCCTCCCAATTCCCAGGTGCTCCCCAAGAGTGCCCCGGGGACCCCCAACTACCCCACCCGATCCCAGGTGATGCCCCGGCTCCCCCATTCTGCCCATAAATGCGCCCCCGCAGCCCCCAAATGTCTCCCGGGAGCCCCAACCCCCGCGGGGGCGGTGCAGAGTCAGCATTTCGGGGGTCCTCGCCCCTCCCCCAACCCTGTCTTCCCCCCCAGCCAGGCGCTGCTCAGGCCCCGCCCCCGCGGGCCCGAGAGGGCGGAGCCTCTGCTTGGCTCCACCCCCTCCAGCCCCACCGTCGATGACCCCCTCGTGCGATGGCGCTTGAGGCGGTGCCGAGGGGCGGAGCCAGCGCTGGACACGCCCTTGGTGGGCAGGGCCCTGCTGGACTCTGCTGCTTCCCAGGGTGGCCTGCAGGGGGTGCCACGGGGGAGGTCGCGTGACCCCCCTGGGGCCCCACAGCCAATCAGGAGCCACTTCTGCAAACCCCTGCACCGAGTAGCGTTCTCGGCCCAGCCTGGCTCCCAGGAGCCCGTGAGGCAGGAGCCATGTTGGTGGTCACATGACACCCATGAGGCCCTCTGGCCAAGGAGGAGCAGCTCTCTGGATACCCTGCAGGGGGCGCTATACTCACAGTCACGTGACTCACACGAGGCCTTGCGGATGGCACCATACTTGAAGTCACGTGACTCCCCTGAGGCCCTGAGGCCAATCAGCAGCAGCCACTGCACATCTCTGCACCAGGGAGCGCCAACCTGTGGGAAGCGAAACTCCCGTGAACCTCTGCAGCAGGAGCCATGTTGGGGGTCACATGACTGCCTTGAGTCCCTGTGGTGTGCGCCATATTGGAAATCTCGTGACTCCCAGGATGCCCTGCAGCCTGCAAGGGAGGCGTTCCCTGAGCCCCTGCACCAGGGGGTGCCGGGCTTGAGGTCCCGTGCCCCCCCAAAGGCCCCACAGCCAATCAGGAGCAGCGCCCGTGATGCCCTGCAGGAGGCGCTGTCACAGCAGCCACTGGGTGAGGCACTGGGGGAGCTGTTGTGTGTCACAGGGACACTTATAGGGCAGGGCCAGGGGGCACTTGAGTGCTGGGGGGTCACTTGTGAACCTGGAGGTGCCCTTGTGGGAGTGGGGGGTACTTGAGGGCCAGGGGGTCACTTGTGAACCTGGAGGTGCCCTTGTGGGACTAGGGAGCACTTGAGGGCCAGGGGGGTCACTCATGGACCTGGAGGGGCACTTGTAGGCCAGGGGATCACTTGTGGGATTTGGGGGCATTTATAGGTCATGGGGACACTTGTGGAGCTGGAGGCAATCTTCTGGGTCATGGGAGCACTTATTGGGCATGGGGGGGACACTTACTGGGCCGGGGGGGAGGGGCACTTGTGGACTGCCACCCCTTGTGACGCCTGGCCCCCCCAGGCCCTCGGGGGGACCCCCTCCTCTGGATGCTGCGATGCCACCGCCGGACCATAAGGGGGCGCCTTCGGTATGACATCCACACCCACAAATTGTAAGGGTCTGCCCCTGCACCTCCCCCAGATCCCCCTGACCTCCTCTTTGCTCTCCCTTCCCCCCCACCAGGGCCATCGAGACCCTCCTGGAGCCCCCACCTCGGTGCCCCCAACCCACAGTGGGGCCAATAAAGCAATGATGCCCCAAAATTGCACCAGGGAAGCACGAGGACCTCGCCCCCATCTTTGGGGTTCCCCCCAGTCCCCTCTCCCCCCATATGCCGCCAAGAGCAGTTCTGGGGGCTCAAGAGTTGTTGGGGTGCTGGGTGTCTCTAAGGGTTCCGGGAGGGTGGGAGGGGGGGGTGTTTGGATGGGCTCTGAAGCTGCAGAAGGTGGTTGGGGGTGTATGCGGGGCGTTCGGGGTCGGGAGTGTTTGGGGGGGCACTGGGAGTCTATAGGGGATCCATAAAAGGTTTATGGGGTTTTTGGGGGGGACTCTAGGGCTGTTGGGGGAGGTCTGTGCAAGTCGTTGGGGGTCCAGGAGGGAGCCTGGGGGAGTCCTGCGGCTTTGCGGGGTCTATAACGCTCCGGGGCTCTGTGGGGTGTTTTGGAGGGCCCGGGCCAGGGTTGGGGTGTCTGTGTGGGTTGGGGAGTCTGAAGTTCCGCTGGGGGGCTTATTGGGTGTTTCGAGGCGGGGAAGCCCCAAACCCGCGGGAGGTGGGGCTCACCTGGCTTCTTCACCTTCACGGCCAATGTGGCGCCGGGGAGCTCTGGTGTTCCCCCGCCCCTGAGGGCGCTGTGGGGGATCATGGGGGGCGCCAGAAGCTCCCCCTGAACCCCCAAACCCCTCGTGCCCTGCCGCCCCATCCCCCAGCGCAGCCTCTTCCCGGCATTCCCCCCGCCTCCCATTGGCCGCAGCGCCCGCCCGTCCTCGCTCTGAACCAATCAGCGCCCGAGAACGGGGCGTTGGGGGCGGTGCCCTGGTTCGGCGCCAGTTTAGCCACTTCCTGGACTACAACTCCCGAGGTACCCCGGGGCCCCGTAGAGGCCTTTAGAGCCGGGACTGCGGTTCCCGTGGTGCCGCGCGGCCCGTGGGAGCCCCGTCGGAGCCGGGAGTGCGCCGTAAGTACCATCCCAGCTGCCCCCCAAGTGCTCCCCCGAACCGTAAGTGACTCCCGGGACCCTCTAAGTACCCCCATTTTCCCTCTCCCGACCCTCAAGTGCCCTCTCGGATCCTTATTTCCCCCCGTCCCGGTTCCCCCCCTGCCCCCAGAATGCTCCCTGTGTGTCCCTTCGGACCCCCAAGTGCCCCTCCAGGCCCTTAAGTGTCCCCCCAAGCGCCCCTCAAGTGCCCCCCGGGAACGGGTGCGATGACGACGGTGTAGAGAAAGGCCCTGACCCTATTGCAGCACCAGCAACAGTTCAGCCTTTAATTAAAACTTGAATTAAAACTGCAATTGCCCGTGTGGCTGTTGGACCGCTCCATTGGTCCCTCGTGGAGCCAGGAAAGTTGCAGGAAAATAATTTGTGCATTTTCTGCACATCAAAAAATTTCATGGGGATCGGGAGCAGTCTGTGTGGTGAGCTTCCCTGGCAGGTGGAGATCAAATCCTGTCAGGGGAAGAAGGGGTTGAGAGGACTTTGGGGACCTGGAGCATACACTACTATAGCCCCCCCAAAACCCCAGAGACCCCCTCCATCCCCTACAGACTCCCCCCGAGCTCCCCACTAGACCCCAAATACCCTTAGAGTCCCCTCAAAAGCCCCATAGGTGGTCTCCCCCCCAACCCTAACACCCTATAAACCCTCAGGACCCTCCCAAACCTCCCTCTAGAACCCCCTGAAGCCCCCCAAAACAAGCCATAGATTCACCCAGACCCCCAGCACTCCCCCAGGCCCCCCAGAAGGGGCTACCCCAGGTGGCCACAACTAGTCATGGACTGCCTGAGCCACCTTTTGGGCTGATATGTATGTAGATAGAATTGAAATATAAAATATAATATAGAAAGGGGCCTCTGGGAGACCTAAGGAGGATGTTTGTCAGGGGACAGGATGGAGGGTGAGGGATTTCTCCACCAGAGGGCAGGGTTAGATGGGATATTGGGAAGAAATTCCTCCATGTGCAGGTGGTTGGAAATTCCTCCCTAGCACAGGTTGCCCAGAGAAGCTGTGGCTGTCCCATCCCTGGAAGTGTTCAAGGCCGGGTTGGACAGGGCTTGGAGCAGCGTGGGGTACTGGAAGATGTCCCTGCCCATGGCCAGGTGGATTGAGATGGGCTTTGAAGTGCCTTCCAGCCCAAAGCAGCCTGGGATTCTAAAACTGGTGGAGGCTTGGGATGGGTGACCTTGGCTGACCCCAGGCTGCTCCACCGCTCACACTTCAGCAAGAGACAGCACGAGAAAACCTGATGAGAAAACTCCTGGGAGGGATGGGGCAGGGGGTCAGGAACTGCTCCAGGTCCCTTTCCATGGGGTGAGTCCCTCACATGGAGGCACTTGGGGCACAGAGGCAGCACCTGCCTCACTCTGTTCTTCTCCAGGGCTGCAGGCAATCTCTGCTCTGGCACCTGCAGTACCTCCTCACCTGGGGAGCTGCTCAGGGGGAGGGACAACAGCAGTGAAATGGACTTGGAACCAAAGGAGGCATCAGCAGAGCAAGGAACATTTCCCAAGCTCTACCTGGTGTCAGGTGACCTTAGACTGAAGATCAGGTGGGTTTGGGTTTAACCAGAATGTGAATTAAGGAGTAAATTGTGGTTTTACTCCTATGTCAGGAAATTCTTTGGAAACATGGATTTGCTGCTTTAAAGTGTTGTTTTACTTTCCATAATTTATCTGAGCTGTGTTATACAAGAGGTCTGTGTTTCACCTTTTATAAATAGCGATGATGATGATGATGACACTTACTCAGGCTCCATTGCAGCACATCTACATGGCAGGTACTTTACTCTGAAGACTTCAATTTATGCAGAATTAACTCTTTAACTTGCTCACAATTTTCTCCCTGCTGAGCTAATACCAGTGACTGTCACTTGCAAAGGAGAGACTTCCTTAACCCTTAGTGTGGGGAAATTTATTCAGCCTTAGTGCCCTAGGGAAGCTAAGATCCTTTTGCCCAACCGGTCTGTCAGCATCCCCTTAGGGGAACACTGCACTGAGCCACCCTACTGGATCAGGGGGTGTTTGACTGACTCAATCAGGGAAACGCCACCTGCACAAGGGAGAGCCCTCAGCCTTCTTCTTTACTGGAGTGTGTTTCCCACTGCTGGCGACTGCCAGTGTCAGGGAAGGATTCACTCTGACAGTTAATGGAATAACTCACGTTATTAATATAAAATTGTGACAGGTTCAGGTTTGAAGGTTCTTGGTGATAGTGTCTGACTGCAAAAATACACTTGAAGGAATATACCTACAAGCTTCAATCCCCAAGAATATGTTCAGCATGCACAGAGTATGATTCTTACCCAACAGGCGTCCCTATGGGGGAGAAGACAGGTTCAGCATCTCGACTGATCCCAGCAGTTATGATGGAATCTTCCCTAACTTTTATGCCATCTTTGACTTACTTCTATACAATTTCTTTGTGTTTAGGTGGAACTTGAGTGACTCGAGTCAGACATACGTTTGTTACTGATGGGTGTAAACCTCTCTCGCTTTGCTTTTAAAGATACAGTCAAACAAAACAGAGACTGTGTGGCCAGTGAGGGGAGGTCAGACCTCAGGGCAGGCACCTTTGGGATGGAGGTGTGTGTTAATATTATCATTAGGCTTTAATGAAGCAAATTCATCCAAGGAGAGGGATTTTGCCACAGTTGCTGGCCCTGCAGTAGGACATTTTCCCCTGTTTCCCCTGTTTCCCCTGGCTGACAAGTGGAATGCGGTTTTATCAGCTGCAACGCACCATCAAGTTCCCCTCGCTGCAAGGATTTCCACAGAGCCCCGCTTCCGTGTCTCCACTCTGTCCCACCCTCCATTCCATCCCCCACAGCGGGTGTGTGTGGATAGGGAATCATTGTGGAATACATTTCAAGTCCTGTCAACTGCATTCCATCCAGGGAGCAGCAGCTATGATTTACCCTATCATTTCCATACTGTTATAACTGCTGTTAGGATGTCAATATAACTCCTCCGTTTCCTCTAATTGTATCTTCAGTTACCTGTCCACAGGGTCTCCAGTCATTTTCCCACATAATCCACCCTGTGACAACAGTCACTCAAACCTCACAATATCCAAACAGAGTTTGAGAATATTTCATGCTTTGGGACTGTGTGGATGGTCTAATAGAGTTGTAGTGCATGGGTTGTTTAGTATTAGTGGTAAGTTAATTGTTTCATAATCATCCAAACTTTAACATACAATGCAATTATTAGAACAAAAAGCAAAAGGGTTACTATCAGTAAAATGCCAACAGGGTGAAGCATTCAGCTGAAAATTCTGGTAGGTGTAGGTGACCATCCAAAAAGTGTCCCATCATCACACGATGTATATCTTCCATGTCATGATGGACAATAACCAAAGTTTTTGTCCATTCTCTTGGGCTTGTTTCAGCAAGCATCTCAGGTCTGCATGTTGTAACACCAGTGTGAGGTTCATAACAATTGGCATAGGCTGTAAATCTTGGATCAGAGTATAGTTAGATTCCAAAAATTGAAAGGATATAACAGAAGTTAGATAACTAAAATCTCACCCTGTAAACAAGTACATATATTAGAGTGATCACTTGTGTCTACAGTAATGTTATCTACAAATAAAAAATTGCAAGAGGTTCTCATGCAAACACATCCTTTACCAATACACACAAGTACCGTTTCCAGGTTTTCATTGGGATGAATCTCAAAATGACAAACATTTTGCTCAGTGTCAAGACAAATGTCTTGGGCCTTGATGGTGTTACTTTCACCAATGAATCCTTGTTGCTCCTGCACAATGCATGCATCAATAATGACAGTTTGCCATTGATTTCCATCTGTCTGGGCCTATAATCTATGCTCCAGAGGATACAGTCCCATTGCAATTTAAACCTAATGCAATGATTGGGTATATTTCATATACCAAAGCATTGCATATTGTTAACATGAAAGCTGTGGCTGTGCTGCTGATGGGGTCATAGGTAAAATTGACTAGGTACCACCAGGATTGGAATTTCCTTTCAAATTTAACTGCATTGTCTCAAATTACCTTTTGAATTTCAGTGGGTAAGGTACCTTCTTTTCCTTCCCTTATGATTGCAGTTGTGATCGATTGCATCCACAGATGAGCTTGGATACAACTAAAAGCCAAAGAGATATTAGCTTTGACCACACTAAGTGTATCTATGATCAATTGATGGTCCTTTTCATTAATTCTCTCCCACTGAGGTAACATATCTGTCAGAAGCCATTGATTAGTTCCCAAAGCCAAAAGGGAAGATCATAGAGGGTGTTGCTGTTTATTTAAGTCATTGCTAATTGTGACTAGTTTGTTTATTATTGCTTCAGTCTATGCCATTTAGAACTCCCAATCCTGTTCCCAGGATGCCTGTCACATCCCTCCTGCTTCACCTGACTGAAGTGAGAACTCATTTATGCAACCATCCTCCATAAGAAGTTCCCAGGAATGGTGAGCAAGCTAGTTGGATTGTGGAAACATTATTCTGCATTAACAGCTTAACTCGTCTGAGAGACCACGTTGGGTTAAATAACACTTGCTGTTGACCTGCATTTTTTATTAAGGACCAATGTCATAGATGTAAGGAGACAGTTTGATAGTAGGTGAAGTTGTTGGAGGCTAAGTGGTTAAATATGGTTCTTCAACAACAATTTAGAATTGAAGACCCAAGCTCAATCAAGAGTTGGGGTCTGTCCAGAGACACATTACAAGAGGTTGATGGAATATTTTAAAGGTGTACCAGCACTTATGCTTAAAATAGCAGGCATGTATGTTGTTTTTCCCTTCAGCATAATTTACAGCACCTTTTTCCTTCAACATAGTTCACAACAATGTGTAAGACCCTTGTCACGCACTTGTTGTTATTTTGAACTCAGCATCCTATCAAGATGATATCTCCTTTAATTCCCTTTAGAGATGGGATGGGTTGATTTTCACTCTTGTGTGATGGTCCACTTGTGTCTGTACAAGATGCTGTTGTTGTGCAATGCCACTGCAGATAAATTTAGGCCAGGTATAGGCATGTCAAAAAGTAGATACTCCTCTATCCATGGGCACCACGTTGTAAGGAGATTCCACTATTTGGGTTCTACAATTAAAAAATAAAATTACGGTTCTACACCCTGTTTTCCTCATGAACAAGATGTGAAGCACAGGTTGTATAAAAGTGAAATTGTACCAACAATCTGATTCTGATTTCTGGTAACAAGATTTCTTGTTACTTGCTTTAATAAAATCAATATGGTGTATTTTAATTTCAGTGGAGTTTTCATGAGAAGACACAGTGATTGCTCTGCACCCAATTTTTATTCCTTCCAAGGCATTGCTTGGAGTGCCAATATTTGAGAAATGTCATGGTTGTTATGACTGTTCTTGATTCCTACATCATCAATTTTCTCCAGTTTCCATTTGTTTTTGAGATATAAATCAGCTTCATGTACAACCACAACAACAAGGTTCAAATTGTCCTTACCGTTGGGTGGAATCCTAACACTTGTGGTGTACTTAACATAAGCTTGGGAGCATGGCCATTCTGCACCTTGATTATGAGTTGGGGGGAATTGCATTGTCAGGGCATAGAATAATATCATAAATCCAACCTGTTGACTTTCTGTCCTCAAAATTTATGTCTCCATATAATGACGCATAGCATAAATAGTATCACAGCTAAAACCAATGACAGTATTCCTTGTATACACTCAAGGCTGGTGTAACCTAATCCATCCATCCATGTGCAGATCATTCAGCATTCCTTTGAAACAGAAGAAAAAGGAAATGTGCTTGGTTGAAAATGCAACCAGCAGTGTTAATTGAAAAGACAGTTTTGAGATTCAGGTGGAATCTCCACTACTTAACAAAGTGCTTGCCACATGAATGTTGCAGCTTGCCCTGCCATTTCAGGGGGCTCTCCTCCAATCAGATTATTTGGAGAGAGTGTAAAATTTTGGTAAATGCAAAGTACAGTCCTGGGGGAATGTTAATACTCCTGTGGGAGTCTGTTAAAGGTGTATGGCACTCCCAGGCAAGCACAAATTTTGCTTTGTGGTGTTCCAGTGAAAACCTCAGACGTAAAAGATATGCCCCTTCCATGAAAAATATATCTTTCACATCCAGGGCTGCCATCCACAACTGAGACACTTTCTGAATTTGAGTTGTAAGTTCTGAAAGTTTTAGAACAGCAGCAGTTAAAAGACACAGTATTGGCATGCAATTTGTCTGGGAGCAATCCTTGAATATACATAAATTTAGGAGGTGGAATCCCAATTTCAGCCATTGGTTCCTGGACAAGAAGGCACTTCTCCATTAAAAGAGTTAAGAAGGTTTTTTTCCATGAAAAGGAAAGCACAGAGCCCCAGTGTTTGGAAGGCATATGAGAGCTGGCCCTCAGGAGGCCAAGGCCAGTCACACTTGACGGTAATTATAGGTTTTGTCTGGGAGCACTCCTTGCATATAGGAAATTTTGGAGGCGGAATCCCAGTTTTGGCCATGGACACCTGGGGAAGAAGGATGGTTCTTTCCCACAGGAAGGAAAGCATGGAGCCCTGGTGTTTCAGGGGCAGATGTGAAGCAGCCTTCGACGTGCCAAGGTCAGCTGGACCTGTCAGACAGCCCCTGGGAGGTCAAGTCAGCCAGACCCGTTCCTTGTTTCCTTGCATTCATTGGGCCCTGCAGTGTCAAAATGGCCCCTTGGTTCCGTGAGGCCTCCCGGATCCACAATGGTATCCTTGGTTTTGCTGTGTCACAATGGACCCTTGATTACAACAGGCCCTGCAGTGTCACAATGGCCCCGTGGTTCCAGGAGGCCCCACAGTATCATAATGGTCTCCATGGTTCCATGGGGCTCTGTAGTGTAACAATGATCTTGCTTCTGCAGTGTCACAATGGACCCATTGTTTGATTGTGACCCATAGTGTCACAAGGGTATCCTTGTTTCCGCAGTGTCAAGAGTGGACCCTTGATTCCATGAGGCCCCACAATGTCACAATGGTCTCCTTGGTTCCACAGCATCACCCAAAAGTTCCATGGGTTAGTACACATTCAGGTGCAGGTGGGAATGCCCAGGTACCTCCTATGTCTGATGCAACACTCTGGGTCGTGTGCAGTCTTCTGGTGAAAGCCTCAAAAATTAGTCTGGGGTGCTTTTGGGATCACTGATTGGTTATGGCCTCTTTTAATGATACAATTCTGTTCAGCCCTTCTCCTTGTTCCAGTGTGTTGGAGCCAGTTGTGACTTCCAAGGGGAATTGGCCTGATAGAAGCCATCACCCACCTTTGCAGGATCTGCTTTTTCCCAGCCTCTTCCCTGATCTGGAGGAAAAACGTTTGTTTAAGACATTGGCCTTGGGCCATCAGGGACACAGGCAGTGGGTTTGTCTGAACAAAGTTTGTCCGTCCCACCTTCTTGGATTCTCTTAACCCCTGACAGACACCTTTGTTACTTGGTTGCATTTTGGTCTGTTGCAGATGTAAGATGGAAGAGGTGTAAGGTGCAACAGGTGTAAGATGCAGTTGCCAGACTTCTTTTTTTCTAGATAACTTAGTTTAGTTCTAGATTTTTCATTGACGTAATCAGTTCAGCTCTTTGTGATGATGCATCAGATAGCAAGGCTTTTGCTTGGTTTACCTGGTTTGTAGTTGTCACTGCATAACCTGTCATTTGTTTGCCATCTCTCATGAAGCTGCTCTTGTCTGCACACAGCTCCTAGTCTGGATCTTCTGGAGGCACGTCCTTCAGGACTGGTCTGCTGGAATAGGCTTCTTTCACAGTCTGCAAACAGTCACACTCAGCTATATTATCAGTTTGTGTCGAGAACAGAGACATACCAGGAGCGGCAACAAACATTCTCAGAATTACATTACCCTGTTCCAGTAACATGGCATGAGGTACCTGTTGTTGGTGTTCAAAGAATAAATTTACAGTGACGCAGTTCTTAGATGCAGTAATCCTTGGCTGCTGGTTGAATACAGCAATTCTCAGCTGCCTTCTCCAGTTTTCCAGTTCCTTTGCCAGCTGATTTCTGGATATAGTTGGGCTGTTCTTTAAACTCTCAGATTAGACTGTCTCAGCGAGCTGGCTTCTTTTCCCTGTTTTAGAATTCTTCGACTGATCAGCAAAGATTCCTTGGCCTTTTTTATCCACAGGGATGCAGGAGAAGGTATTTTTAGAATTTAATTTAGTAAACCATCCTGAACTATCTGTTAGTTTCTTCCTTTTGTAAAATTCTAATAGATCTTTCATAGGAGAATTTGGCAAATAGAGAAACTGATGAACCACTTAGTGTTTTCTTAATCCATATTTCAAAGGTTGGAAGAAAGGTCTTATTTCTTTTACTCCTGTGGCACTAGTAGGACTAATAGGTACCTTGACTCAGTTTCCCTTTTAAGGTGTTTATTGAAACAGGACTCGGTTTGCTTATAGCCTATTTTAAAAGAGCCTGGAAAACGGCTTCTTTTTCCATGATGTTTCTTTGCTGGGTAGTAAAGAAGAGAGGGGCAGCTACACTAGCCCCACTCCCGCAGACCCCCGCGGCAGGGCAGGAGATACACACCCAGGGGTACTGCCGGCGCGACCGCTTCCCCCGTGCGGGCCCCTTGCCGCTGCTCGCAGCTGCTTTCGTTTCCGTGTCGCTGCAAAACAAAACTCGTTTCTATGGACACCACCATTGACCTACCCCCCTCCCCCGTAAAAGCTGTGTTCCCCTCCACACGACTGACAGCAGCCTCTCCGAGCAGCTCAACCCCGCCTCTGCCCCTGCCCACCGCAGCGGCAGAAGAGGTGCCGCCCACCGCAATGCCGTCACCGCCCCCGGGTCCCGCACCCCCGGCCCGCACTGGGCCAGAGCGAGCGGGCAGGCCGGGCCCCCAGCCCCGGGGAAGGCGGGCAGGCCGGGCCCCCAGGCCCAGCGGCGGCGGCCCCCGGCTGCCCAGAGGCGAGCTGCCATGGCGGCCCCGGCCCCTTGCTGGGGCCCAACTCTGGCATCCCTCCGCCGCTTCTCCCGGCTGTTACCGGGGCGATGGCCGGGACCACCTCAGCCGCAGCTGTTACAGCGGTTGTTCGCCCTCTTCCGCCACCGGCGGTGCGGCTTTCCAGCTCCCGGCGCCGGCCCGGCAGTCCGGGAGCCGCCCATGCTCTAAACTCCAGATGGAAGGCCACAAAATCCTTTCCTTGCTCGCAGCAGAAGCTGGGCCCCTCTCCGAACGGGCCTGCTTCAACCCCGCAAGGTCCAGGACCTCCGTTTCACAGACGGAATGTAGGAAGTGGGGGCCCTTCCCCCATGTCCCGCCATGGCGCGATTGGCTGCTCCGTGGAACCTGTAGGAGGCGGGGGCCTCTCCCCCTCTTCCTCCATGGAGCGAGCCAGGACCCCCGGCCCCTCCGTGCCCAGGCGAGCGCCCCATCCAAAACCCGCGCGTGTTAAAAGAAACTTGAGCATTGTAATCTGCTTTCCTCCACCAATGAGCTGGTGGCACACACATGCCCCATCTTCCCCCCCGGCTGAGCTGAGGTGGGTTGGAAAAGCGGCAAAGGAAAAAGCTTTGAGAAACTATAAGCAATTTCTTCCCGCCTCACCACACCGTGTTTTCTTGGGATTGCTAGCAATTACCGACCTCGCACAGACACAATACACAACAGGCACACAATACATGAGACATACTGCACATTACACAATGAAAAGAGCTGCCTTTATTTTACCTTTTAAAGGGTCTCAGGACCAGGGGAATTCTTAGGGTTGTGGGGAGGAAAGAATTCCTTGCAAGATGTTTCTGGTCCAGAGGAAGGGTACCAGATCTCCATCTGGGTGTGCCAGAATAACTGGTGCCTTTTTCAGCCTAAAAATGAAACTCGAGATAATTTTAGTGTAGGAGGTAAGAGAAAAGTGGATCTTTCTTGGAGCTCCAGGGGCTTTTGTGGATATTCTTCCATAACTGCCCCTGGAGCTCCAGTAAAGATCCACTCTTATATTACATCCTATACTAAAATTATCTTGAGTTTCATTTCTAGGCTGAAAAAGGCATCAGTAATTTTATTAGTATTATTATTTTAAAAATATTTTTATTATTATTATTAACTTTTTAAGACCCTCAAGGCCTGTAGCCAGGGTCCATTGCCATGGCAACCATTTACAGTCCCCATTCTGACAGGCACAGCAACTATCAATGGGACCACTCCTAAGTTTGCTTACTAGGGCAACAGCTGTGATGCTTGGTTGTCATGGAAACCTGCACTAGGACCTGCTCTTATGGCCTTTCACCATGGAATTCTGGATCTGTGACAGTGCCATGACAGCCAGGAATCAAATCTGACTGGTGGTGTCCAAAGAGATTATTGCCAGGGACTGTTTCCATGGCAACCAGCGCTTGGGTCAGCTGTCAAAATTGTCATGAAAACCTGGAGCCAATACTGTCCACACCTCTCTCTCGGCACCACGGACAGTGGGATCGAAGCACCCTCGGCACCTTCACTGACAGCACTGAGCTGTGTGGTGCAGTCACACACTGGAGGGAAGAGATGGATCCAGAGAGACCTGGACATGCTTGAGAGGTGGATCTGTGCAAACATCGTAGAGTTCAACAAAGCCAAGGGCAAGGTCCTACACCTGGGTTGGGGCAAAACCAGGCACACAATGGGTCGGGCGGAGAAGGGATTGGGAACCCAGGGTGGCCATGGATACCCCAGAACTCTGGTAGTGTCAAGGCCAGGTTGGATAACACCTTGAGCAATCTGTTCTAGTGGGGTGTCCCTGTCCGTGCCAGGAGCGTTGGGACTAGATGATCTTTAAGGTCCCTTCCAACCCTTAACATTCTATGATTCCATGATTTCATGAAGTCTGATGCAAGAAACAGTGATAGAAGTCCCAGATGGGCAATGTCAGAAATGGTGAGGAGACACTCAGCATCAAGATCACTTGGAGAATGCTTTTATTATGACTTCTCTAAAATTAAAAACAATAAAATATTACCTTTATTAAAATTAAAAAAAAAATCAGGGGCTGCACTTTGAAATCTTCCTCCGCAACAACATGACAAATTTATTCCAATCAGCTGTACAAGCCTTGCAGAGTTGAAGACAATTAAAGAAAGAACTCCTGAGAGGTTTCTGTATTTTAATGAGCCCCATGGTGGATTTGGGGCTGAGTGCAGGATCTTCAGGGATTAAGAAAAGTGTGAAGAAGCTGCTCAAGGAGTCAGAAGCCAAACTCCAAGACCCTTGGAGCATCACTGGGCCCCACTGAGGGCAGGGACTGCCAAAGCCTCCCCAGGGACTCGTGAGAGCAGATCCTTGGGGCCAGGATTGCAGGGAGCCAAAGGCTCTGAGCAGGGAACTGCAATGCTGAGAAAACCCTGGGTTGGTTGGAGGAGCAGAAAGGCCAAGGCCTGATCCCAGCCCTGGGACAGCAGGGCCTGTCCCTCACGGGTGGCTCGGGGCTGTTTGTGGGGCAGTGGATGTGAGGGGGAGGAAGGACAGATATCAAAAAAACCAACCCCTCCCAGTCTGCTCAGGGAGGGGCGGGGGAGAACTGAAGTGCAGACTCTCAAAGGAAAGCTCGTTCTGTGTGGCCTCCAGAGGCAGTGACAGAGCCCAGGGGACAAAGCCCTGGGTGCCTGTGGCCCTGCCAGCCCTGCCCAGCCCTTGGCCATGTCCCCTGCAGCCTGTGCCACCCTGTCCGTGCTGCTCCTGTGCCCTGGCCAGCTGCACATGCCCATCTCACTGTGCCCCCAGCATTTCTCAGCCCTCCAGCATTGCTGTACCCTCCCTGGGGTCCCTGCACCCAGCGCTGCCGGTTCCTGGCACACAGAGCCACAGCATGATCCAGTCTCATGCTGGGAGACCTCGTGCACCAAAATTCTACCTTTGGAGGGACTTTTTCCTCTCCTCCAGTATGAACCTTCCAAGCTACACTTTATGGAACTTTCCTTCTCTTCCCACTCCCAAGAATCCTCTGAAACCACCCTTGAAGCAGTTGCAGGATGAGCCCTCCTCTTCAAAAGGTCCAGCAGCCCATGGCCCTCAGCTTCTCCACACAGACCCCCAAAGCCCATCCTGTCAGTCCTGCAGAGCCTCTCCAGCTCCTCCCCATTGCCCCAGAACAGGGAGCCCCACACCCACACACACCAGTCCAGATGTGCCCCCCTGGCCTGGGGTGCCTCTGGCAAGGGAACAGCATGAGGCACTGCAGGAGCCTGCAGACAATTCATGAAGCACTTGGAGGATGATCCTGCTCACCAAGGGACATTCCCATGGTGCCAAGTCAGGAACTGAAATGGGGAGTGGGGCCAGAGAGGAAAGGGCAAACAGGGATGGGCTGTTTGCAGGGGAGGGCACAAGGATGGGCAAGAGGAAGAAATGTGGAGCAGGCAAGAGGAAAGAAAGCAAAGGTGAAGCAAAGGAAATGCTCAGGGCTGTTTGGGGGTGGCTGCCAGGCAGCCCTGGGGCTGAGCAACAATGTGTGCAGTGGGACAGGAAACTCACAGCTCATGGGAACATACTTTCTGGCTGACTTCAGAGGTCACAACAAACCTGAGTGGTTTCCCTCCCATCCCCAGCCCTTGCTGGCCCCCAGGGGCTGATGGTGTTTGTGCTCCCTCAGGTTCATCTCCCCACACCAACAGCATGGCGGTGCTCACGCCTGCTCTGTGCAATGCAAACAGGGGCTCCTGAGCAGTGCTGCCGTGGCTCTGCCTGCAAGGATCAAGCACCTCTGGGAGCTGGGGGAGAGGCCAGGGCTGCAAAGGGGGGACGTTGTTGGCAGCTCCATCAGGACGCCCTGGGACACTGCCCTGGGCTGTCCAGAGCAGTGAGGATGGATCAGCCCCTGCTCTGCTGCTCCTTCCCGGCTCCCCCAGGGACCTTGCACCGTCCCAGCCATGCTGTTTGCCCCCACCCTGCCCATGGCCACCCTGGAGCTGCTCACGGGGGTTTTCTCTGCTGAGCATTGGCCTGGGCGTGTTCTTGAGAGACCCTGGGCAAGGAGCCTCGAGCCCCCAGGCCCTGCCCTGAGGCGTCAGCTCTGCCCCAGCAGTGCCCATGGCCTGTCCCTGCTGCAGCCCCAGCACTGCCACCCCTAGCACTGGGACCCACCCCGAGAGCACTCAGGCCCTACAGCAACACGAGGGGCAGGAGGGCAGCGGGGCAGTGGCACAGGAGCAGCGCTGGGAACACCAAGTGCTGCTGCTCCTTGGCAGAGCTGCTGTGCCACCCCAGATCTGCCCCAGCTCTGCACACACACATTGCTGCTGCAGCTCCTGAGAAGGGAACAAAAGGGGATCTGTGGTGAAAACTTGGCTGGGAGATCCTTTAGTTTGTTTAAAGCCACTGTGAGCACAGCTCCTCATTGACACAGTCTGTGGTCACAGCAAAGATGGAGTGAAACAAAATAAGAAATGGCACAAAAAATTATCTTTATTTGTGGACAATATTAAAAAAGTAAAACAAAGGGGGAAAAAACCTCACAACCAAACCAACAAGAACTATCAAAGATGACTTTTATTACAAATGATTTGCAGGAATTGGCATCCAGTTCAATGTTTCTGAAATCATCCAGTCATCAGTCTCCAAACTGCAGCCCTGAGCTCCTGGTTCCTCAGGCTGTAGATGAGAGGGTTCAGGGCTGGAGGCACCACCGAGTACAGAACTGACAGTGCCAGATCCAGGGATGGGGAGGGGATGGAGGGGGGCTTCAGGTTGGCAAAAATGACAGTGCTGAGAAACAGAGAAACCACAGCCAGGTGAGGGAGGCACATGGAAAAGGCTTTGAGCCGTCCCTGCTCAGAGGGGATCCTCAGCACAGCCCTGAAAATCTGCACATAGGAGAAAATAATGAACACAAAACAACCAAATCCTGAAGAGGTACTAACAGTAAGAAGTCAAAGTTCCCTGAGGTAGCTGGAATGTGAGCAGGAAAGCTTGAGGATGTGTGGGATTTCACAGAAGAACTGGCCCAGGGCATTGCCCTGGCACAGGGGCAGGGAAAATGTATTGGCTGTGTGCAGCAGAGCATTGAGAAAGGCACAGGCCCAGGCAGCTGCTGCCATGTGGGCACAAGCTCTGCTGCCCAGGAGGGTCCCGTAGTGCAGGGGTTTGCAGATGGACACATAGCGGTCATAGCACATGATGGTGAGGAAAGCCATCTGCTGACATCAAGAAGACAAGAAAACCTGTGCAACACATCCTGTGTAGGCAATTGCCCTGGGAACTGTGCATGGCTTTGGGGACAGTGGTGCAGATGGAGCCCAGGTCGGTGAGGGCCAGGTTGAGCAGGAAGAAGAACATGGGCGTGTGCAGGTGGTGGCTGCAGGCTACGGCGCTGATGATGAGGCCGTTGCCCAGGAGGGCAGCCAGGGAGATGCCCAGGAAGAGGCAGAAGTGCAGCAGCTGCAGCTGCCGCGTGTCTGCGAATGCCAGGAGGAGGAAGTGGCTGATGGAGCTGCTGTTGGTCATTTGCTGTTTCTTAGCACAGGGTCTGTTCAGAAAAGAAAAGGGCAGGGAACAATTAGACAGTCCCCTCTGACAAAGCTATTCCTGTTTTTAATAGAAATCAAGCAAAATTAATCTCTTTCCTTTCTCTGGTTTGAGATGGCTGAGGGTGCTGTGAGGCATAGGAGCTCTGGCAATATGCTGACAAGGACTCAGCTTTGCTCTCCTGCAGTGGGGACATGGAGCTGGTTTGTGACAGCTCTGACAATAACGAGGAATGTAACGCAGTTTTAATGGAAAAGTTTCATCTCTGCCCTCCTGACTGCAGAAGAGATGCTTAGAGTGTTCTGAGAACAATTTTGTCTGTGGTTTTTATTCTCCACCATCACATCTGGGATGTGTTCTTTTTAAGGGTAGAGATTGTCATTCTTCTGACTGAAAATGTAAAGATTCTTGAGACGGGACAGGGAAAAGGTCTCAGTTCTCTGCAGCTTAGAGCACAGCCAGGAGAGCTGCAGTGTCCATCAGTCTATTTCTCATCTCCCTGCACTTTCCCTTGTGCTGCATTTACATTGATTTCACACAAATCCTCAAAAGAATAAATCCCCTAATATCTGCACTGTGCTGAGAGCAGAACAGTGCTGCTTCAAAGGGCAGAACTGTGAACTCTCCTCTCCCAATCCAGAGGTGCAGCTGTGACGGACAGAGCAGGTCACAAGCTCTTCTGGAGAGAAGCCAAGGGCTCAGAGACACAATGTCAGACTGACCTGGAGGAGGCTGGAAAAGCGACACTGATGCTGCCTTTAAAGCACTATGGGCTGATTTCTGATACACCCTGAGTTATTCAGCTCTCAGAAGCAGATTTGGAGTTTTGGTGCTTCCTCCTAAACTGAGCTATAAATATCTATGTTTTATTGCCTACCAAAAAAAGAAAAAAAAAAGAAAAAAAAAAAAGAAAGAAAGAAAAAGAGACCTCAAGACTGAAAGAACAGGATCTTTCCCTTTCCCTTAACCCCTGAGTTGCTGTACTTCTTGAAATGTTCTTTGGGATTTGTCATGGGTTGATTCTGGAGCTGGGAGCAGTCCCAACTCCTGCAGCACCCACTGGGCAACAGAAGGAGCTTTCCCTGCCCTCCTGGGCAATGTTCCTTCCACAGATCTTCTCCCCCAGCACTGGCAGCAGCTCCCCGGGCTGGCTGAGAGCTGCCCCTGGCAGGCAGCAGAGTCCCTGGCCCAGCACAGCGCCCTGGGCTGCAGGACCCTGCTCTGCACCACAGCCCTGGGCACCCCTGGCTGCACCCCCGGCTGCTCAGCTACTCCAAACTGCCCCCCGACGGGACCCCGCTCCCCAAATCCCATCAGCTGAGGCTCTGCCAGCTTTAGAAGATGTCTCCAGGACCTGCCCCTGCATTGCCCTGCACCCACAGACGTACTGTGTGCAGCACTGCCAAGATTTCTCCTGCAGTGAGCTCTCAGTCATCCTCCCAATGCTGAACACCTCTGAGCTCTGTCTGTGCCCTGCTCATGTCCCTGAGCTGCCCTGGCAGTGCCCCAGCCCTGCTGGGCTGTGCACAGGAGCTGCTCCTGGGCAGAGCTGTCTCTCTGCAGCGCTGCCGCTTGCCAGGAGCTGTCTCTGTGCCAGGAGCCCGGCCCAGCTCAGCAGCACAGCCATAGCACAGGGACTCTAATGACCCTCGCGGGGCTTTGGTGTTGAGTCCTTGAACCTTAGATCCTAAGAAATGTTGAAGAAACCTCTCAAGAAGCCAAAATGGGATTCAAACTGTAAAGTTTCTTGTAGTGCAAATGGATCCCACTGAGGGACATGACTGAGAAAACATCCCCAGAGCACAAAGCTGGAGGCAGTGGTGGCAGGTCCCACAATCACAGAATCGCTGAATTATCAATGTTGGAAGAGACTTCCAAGAGCATCTAGTCCAACAGTCAACCCAACACCACCATAATCACCCCTAAACCATATCCCCAAATGCCACATTCAGGCACCCCTGAGCTCCACCACTTCCTTGCACAACTTTTTCCAATGACTGAACACTCTAAGAGTAAAATTGTTTTTTAATATCTTGATCTGAACCTCCCCTGGCCCAATTTGAAGCCATTTCCTCTCATCCTGACACTAAAGACAGGGCAGAAGAGACTGAAGACCACTTGACTCAAACTTATTTTTGGGTAGTTGTAGAGGGCAGTGAGGTTGAGCCTTCTCTTCTCCAGACTAAAGAACCCCCGTTCCCTTAGCTTCTCCTGGTAAGATATGTTTTCTAGACCCTTCCCCAGCTTCACTCCCTTCTCTGGAGTGACTCTAGCTCTGCAATATCTCTCTTGCTGAACTTCTTGCCAGAACTGCACACAGGACTTGAGTTGGCATCTCAGCAGTGCCCAGTGCAGAGGCCCTGGTCCTGCTGGCCACACTGTGGCTCATGCAGGCCAGGTGCCACTGGCCGCCTTGCCCACCTGGGCACACGCTGGCTCAAATCCAGCTGGCTGCCAACCAGAACCTCTAAGTTTCTTCCTGCCGAGCAGTTCTCAAGCCACTCCTTTCTCAGCCTGGAGCGTTCCTGGGGTTGCTGTGACTCAAGGGCAGGACTCAGCACATGGCCTTGTTGACCCTCACACTGTTGTCCTCAGCCCATTGATCCAGCCTGTGCTGATCCCTCTGCAGAGCTTCCTGCCCCTCAGCAGATCCACACTCCCACCCAATTTGGTGTCATTCGTGAACTTAGTGTGACTTACACTTGATCGCGTCATCCAGATAGTCAATGAAGATGTTAAACAAGACTGGCCCCAACACTGACCCCTGGGGTCACCCACAAGTGACTGGCTGTTATGAATAGAGTGGGAGCTTCAGACAAGCCCTGCCTTAAGCTAAAAATTTTGGCTACAGCCTGATTTAGGTGGCCTGCACCTAAACCACTCTGGCTCGCAAGTTCTAAGAGTGGCAGATCAGGTCTATTATAAAATGAGTTATTTATTGAATAGACAGGAGATAGCAGACAAAAGGTCTTGAACAGAGTTACCATGCAGTAAAACAAAAGAACAACTAGTAGATTACATAAAGCAGTGCACAACATAAAGGTACCTATATTACAGCTAGCAAAGAAATAGTATAGATTAGGAGTCAATGTAATTTACCACCAAATTGCCAATAGTGTACACACAGTCCTTTTACCCAACCCTTGAGAAAGTAACCACAAAAGCGGCGTCCTGACTTTGGGGAAAAGCCCCACACATTTCCAGGGAATGTGCAGAAGACTTCTGCTTTGTGAAAGTTTGGTGTAGCTTTTGCAGTTTGTAAAGTGTCTGTCAGTCAGAAATTCCAGTTTATCTTTCCACAATCTTGCTTCCACAACAAGATGTTTATTGTCAGCTAGAAGTGTCACTCCTATGGTGCCTGAATAATCCTGAGACAAGTGGTCTTTAGTGAGTTATTTCACCAGTTAGCAAGCTCTAGTGGTGGGGAAGATGTCCTGCTACACCAGCCCCAACTGGATTTAGTTCTATTCCCCACCATTCTCTGGGCCTGGGCATCAGACAGTTTTTCACCCAGCAAACAGTTCCCTTGTCCAATCCATGAACAGCCAGTTTCTCCAGTGTCCAAGGCTTTACTGATGTTTAGAAACACATAGCCTTTCCCTCATCTACTGAATGGGTCATTCTGTCACAGAAGGACCTGCCTTTCCCAAACGCACGCTGGCTGCGCTCGATCCCCTGGTCATCCTGCACATGCTGTAGGATAGCACTCAGGATGATCTCCTCCATGGCCTTCCCCAGTACAGAGAGAGGTTGAGAGGCCTGGAGTTCCCTGGATCCCCTTTCCAACCCTTCTCATAGATGAGCATCACATTTGCTGATTTCCAGTCAATGGGAACTCCCCCATATCACCAGAGCTGCTGGGAAATGAGTGAAATTGGCTTGGCCAGCTCTTTCTCCAGCTCCCTCAGTACCCTCAGGTGCATCTCATCTGTGCCCAGAGACTTCTATGTGTCTCATTGGCAGAGAAGGTCACGGACTGTTTCCTCCTGGATTTCAGGGGCTTCACTCAGCTACCTGTCACCACCTTCCAGCCCTAGGAGCTGAGCATCCTCAGGACAAATGGGTTTGGTATTAAAGGCTGAGCCTTTTCCTCCCCCCTGACATAGCACTGCCCTCTGAAGACAGCCAAGGATGGAGGCTTTCCTGAGCCCTCCTTTTGCTGCCAAGGGATTTAAAGAAACTTTTCTTGTTGACTTTAATTGCAGGGGCCAAATTAAGCTCCACTTTGGCTTTGGCCCTTCTAATTTTCTTGCTATATCACCTCACAAGGGGATCCTTGTAATCCCCTAAGTTTTCTGCCTTTCCTTCCAGAGGTGACACATGCTCTTTTTTGCCCTGAGTTCCTGCCTAGGTTCTCTCTTTAACCAGGCCAATCATTTTCCCATACCAGCTTGTCTTAAGGCACATGGGCACAGCTCCTGGAACTTTAAAATTTCCTTCTTAAAGCAGCTCCAGCCTTCCTGGATTCATTTTCCCCTCAAGACTGACTCCCAAGGGACTCTGTCAATGGCTCTCCTAAACAGGCCAAAGTCTGCCCTCCAGCAGTCCAAGGGGACAGGTCTGCTGACCCCTCCTTCTTTCCCCCAGAATGGAAAACTGACATTTTGCAGTTGCTCTGCCCAAGACCCTCCCAACCACCATATCACCCACCACTCATGGAATCAGAGAATCACAGAATGGTTTGGGTTGGAAGGGACCTTAAAGAGCCTCTAGTTCCAACCCTCCTGCCATGGGCAGGGACACATTCCACTCTACCAGGTTGCTGCAAGCCTTGTCCAGCCTGGCCTTGGACACTTCCAGGGATGGGGCAGTCACAGCTTCTCTGGGCAATCTCCACCCTCACAGGGAAGATTTTTTTCCTAAAAGCTGATCTAAACCTGCTCTCTATCAGGGGGACACTATTCTCCCTCATCCTGTCACTCCAGGCCCCTCACCAGGACCCCCTGCTGACACCAGTCCTGCAGCAGCTCCATGGAGACCCATTGCTACAGGTGGTTGCCATGGGCACGAACTGAGGCCTTAGTAGATCCTGTTGCCATGGCGACCATTTGCCGTCTCGTTCCAAGAGTTGGTTACCACAGCACTGTCAATGGACCCGCTCCTAAATCTTTTGCTTTGGCCCAGTTGTGATCCTGGATTGCCATGGAAACCTGCACTAGGATCTGTTGCTATGCGCTTGGGCCATGGAATTCCAGATTGCTTTGCAACTGTCATGGTTTAGGAATGGTACTCCCCAATTCAGTGCCACGCACCGAGACTCTCCCAAACCAGATGCTCAGTCCTGCCTTTGCCTCCCTCTTCCCTCTTTGGCAGGATGGAGTTGAGAATTGGAGGCACAAAAGGTGAATTTACTGCAAACAGCAATGAGATAAAAAACCAAACAGTAACAGCAACAATATTAATAAGAAAAGTATATAAAAGAGGGTAAGTCACATACAAAAATGCTCAATGTGGACCCCAAGACAATGAACAATTGCAGAAAATTCCATCAGGTTTTTCACTCAGAAGCCATGCCCTTCTTAGAGGGCAGAGAGAGTCCCTTTCCCCCACCCCTGACAGAAAGGTGAGGTGGTATGGAAAACATTAAAGCCTTGTCCAAAGACAGGACAGTATCTACCCCTCTTTCTAGACCATCTACTCATGCCCAGATCCTACACCTTCCCACATATACATACACGTATATATATAAATATACACAAACACAGGTATCATTTCCATTGCAAATGGCTGTGCCTCCAAGATGCCTGCTGAGTTCATTTAGTCCATCACTGCGGGTTTTGTCCATCCTAGATGTCTCCCAGGGAAGGAGGGCTGCTGTGCTGTAGCTGTTGCTACATCAGGAGCTCGGGACTGGTTCTCTGGAGCGGTCCATCCTCATTGGCTGTGGGACTTACGGCACACATTGGCAGTGTCATTCAGCAACCAATGTTATACAATTTAATATTACAGACTGTTCTCACCCAAAGCGAAATCCTCCTACATTACCCACAAAGTGCACCCAGGTCCTTGAGCAAAGACAATACCATGGACTGGTTTGCCTCTACTTACGGCAGGGCTGATTGAAACAGTTTTCCCTAACCCATTTCTCATATACACAGCAGGGTCTTTATCCCCTTCTCTGGTACATGGAGGTTTTGATAGGGCTCGATTGGTAGAGCCTCAGGTGTTCACTGACCAGTGACCTTCACTAAATGCAGCTCCCAATGCTTGAAGGTCCCACCAGCCGTTGCTTTCAATGTTGTTTTTAATAGTCCCTTGCACTGTTCAGCTTTCCCAGGGCTGGTCCCTGATAGGGAATATGAGACACCCACTCAACCCCATGCTCTCTGGCCCAGGTGTTCATGAGGCTGCTTTTGAAATGAGTCTCATTATCTGACCCAATTCTTGCAGTGCTGCCGTGTTGCCGCAGGACTTGTTTTTCAAGGGCCACCATGGTGTCCCAGTCAGTGGCATAAGGCACAGGGTGTGTCTCCAGCCATCCAGGTGTGCCTTCTCCCACTGTCAGCACTTAATGCTTGCCTTGAGGAGGTTGCAGCAGTGTGATGCAATCGATCTGCCAGGCCTCCCCAGATTTACATTTTGACCATCGTCCCCCACACCACAGGTGCTTTACCCATTTGACATTTTGATCGCAGCACATGTTTCACAGTCATGGATTATGCAGGATATAGTGTCCATGGTCAAGTCCACTCCTCAGTCACAATGCATCTGTGTGTTACATCTCTTCCCCAATGACCTTAAATGCCTAAGGGGCCCACCAAGCCAGAAATAACTCTCCCTTGTGTTGCCAGTCCAGATCTACCTGTGACACGTTAATCTTAGCAGCCCGATCCACCTGTCCGTTGTTGTGATGCTTTTCAGGATCCAGCTCTCGGGTATATGTGTATCCACATGATGGACTTCTACAGCCAACTTCTCTGCCCAGGCAGCAATATCTTGCCACAATTCAATAACCCAGATGGGCCTCCCTCTGTGCTGCCAATGCTCTTTTTTCTTTGTCCAAGCACCTCCACAGAGCATTTGCTGCCACACATGAGTCAGTGGCCATTTCTCTCATTCAGCAATATTCAGCAATATCCAAAGCCAGCTGGATAGCTTTTACTTCTGCAACCTGACTTGATCCACTGTCCCTTGGTAGTCTCTGGGACTCATCACACAGGACTCAATAGGGCTGCTTTCCATTTTCTGATGTATCCCTACAGTACCTTCTCCTGAGGTAACTTCTGCAAAGGATACACGGGGCCACTGGGCCAGTCACATTGGGGTGTTTTTGCCCTTCATTCCCAGTCAGGATCAGTTCAGCTTCCAATGTAGTCAGCTGCTGGGATTCCCCTGTCATCCCAGAAATAGAGATGGATTTTATGCCTACAGATCTCGATGGCATCTGGGTACATCATGTGCTGGTGTCAGAAAAAGCCTTACACTCCTGTGGCTCTGCTGTGCCAGTCATTGCATCCACACAGTCCAACAGATCCCTCTGTCCCTTTCCTCCACCGGCCTGGAGCCAGGAGCCCTCTGGTTCTGGTCACAGTACTCGCTGCTCACTTCTTGTAAATACAACCTGGCAGTCCTTTCAAGAGGATCGGAAGTAACATCAGCCCTTCTATTCTTCCTGAGGACTTGCCCACTGGAAAGTGGAGCAGATTTATTCTTGAAGAGTTTTCTGTGGTGGTGTTCTTCCTCTCAACTCACCTGTGCTTCTGGGGCAGTGATGGGTTTTCCATCTCACTTCCTCATGTCCTCTCCATGGTCAGGAAGTTAAAACCACCGGTTACTTCATGGTGTGTCCCCCCTCTCCCGAGCAGGATTTTGGCTGCTCCCAATAGCAGAGACTTTGGGCCATACTGGCAGGATATGGGACATTTCCTCTCTAGTTTGCTCGAGTCTTTCCAATCTGTCTGCAGTGTTGGACATTCTTTCCACAGCCATTGCAGAGGTCAGTAGGGAGGAGAAAAGATGACCTTCTTATTGCCAAAGCTGGGTACTCACCTGAATCACTCACTGTTTGCTTTCCTTCTTTCACTGACATCACTGCCAATGACGGTGTACAATGATGGCGCACTCCATACAAACTTCTGGACCTTATCTGGATCTTTCTCCTGTTGTGAGCGCCTTGCTTCTCTTCATCCCTCATTATGCAAACTGATTTGGTCTTGGATTTCTTCTGTACAGTGGCAGCTGCTCCCAGCAGGGGCTGTTCCCCTGGTTCAGCTGCAGTTGCAGTGCCCACGGTGCTGCTGCTCTGCTTTCCTCCTCCTCCCCTGAGGGTGCTGTTCTGTGATTTATCAGTATCTGATAAATAGTAGCCAAGGCCCAGCACGTTGCATAACTTTGTGACTCTCTGGAGTCACCACAGCATTTTTCTTTCAAATATTTTATCACTGTAAGAGAGTCCTGTAGTTGTTCAGGGCTGAACTTCCAAACCATTGGAACCATGGAGCAAAGAAGTCCTCCAAACACTGGCCCATGTCCTCCCACATTTCATACCACTCCTCACTATTGTTCCTCCAGAAAAATCCTTAAAAGGCTTTTCTGAAAATTTCTTTTGTAATTCTAAACATGTTGTGGACTGCACTCAGGAGACCTGGCAGTCTCAGCAACAAGAGCAGGCTTTCCTTAACACCCAGAGGGAATTCAAAATTCTCAAAAGTTGTTGTAGCAGGCCTGAAGGAGGAAAAGGGGGTGAAAGGTTGGGAAAATCTTCCTTCCCTGTTCTTCCCACAGGCTGGGTACGATTATTAATGAATTCCCACAGGTAGCACCCAAAGCCAGGGCAGGGGAGCAGCACTGAAAATACACCCCAAAGGACCCTCACCTGCCCTTGATGTTCTCATGTTAGAAAGTGCTATCCCACAGTAGAGCAACAAAGCAATCCTGATCCCTCTCCCTGCTCTGAAAAAGAACATATGGGAATATATACAGATTTAGGTACCACACCCATATGAACAGACCAAGCAACATTGTGACCAGTGGCTCTGCACGTAATACAACAAAGGCTTAGATCACATTTCTTTTCAACCAGCTCTGGACAGGTCTGTTGTTATCTCAGCCCTTCGTGCCTCACACTGGGCACAAATTAAGGCTGTCATGATTTAAGAACAGTATTCCAGAATTTAATGCTCATGCTGAAACCACGGTGGCTCTTGCTTCCCTGCCCTCACCAGCTGGAAGCACAAAAGGTAAAGATCATGGTTTTGACACAAGAACAGTTTACTGGAAACAGCAACGAAATAAGAAAACAAACAGTAACAAAAACAATATTAATGACAAAATGTATAAGACAAAGAAACAATCTACATGGAAAGTCTGTGACAATACTGACTATTCCACCTGCCATGCTTTCTCCTCACATGCTTTCTACACACCCCAGGGCTCCTCACAGAAGGAGCCCCTTCCTCTCAGAAGCGAGGGAGAGAGTCCTTTCCCCTTACCCCTGGCAAATACGATGGTATTGAATAGCCTCCTAGAAATGCCCACAGCCACACCCCTCAGCTACTGCAAAAAAACAATTAACACTATTTTAGCGACTCTGTCCTGGCTGAAACTAGCACAGCCATGCAGGTGGGGAGGCTTCAAAGGGGTGTTGGAAGATGGACCCAAACGAGAGGAATGAGAAGGTCTGTAAGCAGAAACACATCATGGGGAGAGGCAGGGGAATGGGGCTGTCATCTTGTTCCAGGGAAGGTTCAGGGGTGACCTGTGCATCAGAGCAGTGCTGGTTTGGGAACTCCTTTTGTCTCTGCTGCATTGAAGTGGCTGAAACAGGGAGAAAAATTGTTCTGAAGGGGAGCAGGGAGGGTGATGAGCTTTGCCTCATCCCAGCCCAGCCTGGGAGTGACCCCTGGCATAGGGGCTACTGCAGAAAGCTCTCCTTCCCTCTCCTCCCCTCCCGTTCCACTCCTCTCTCTCCTGTCCTGGGGACACAGGGGGTGTGGAGATCTCAGAGTGCCACCTGCACAGCTCCTGGCTGGCAGCAGATGTGACCCCAAGTTGTCACAGGGCCTGCAGAGCTGCAGGATGCCTCAGCCTGAGTGCCTGGGGCTGCTTTGTGTCAGGGTGTCTGTGTGCTGCATCTGGGGCACTGATCTCTGTGCCCATTCTCTCCCAGCCCACATCACCAGAGCAGATGCTGGAGATGTTGGCCAAGGGCAATAAAAACCAGCTCATCATCACACCAAGGCCAACACCACCTCCTCCCGCTCCCATGCCATCCTCCAGGTGAGTGCTGCTGGCTGTGGTATTACTCCAGTTGGTGCTGGAAACTGAGCTAGGAAGCTGCTGGGACCAACATCCCAGGACTGTCCCCTTGGCGCTGAGCCGGAAATTGCACACTCCAGGGCTCTGTCAAAGTGCTCCCCAGTTTCTTGGTGCAAACTTCCCAGTGGATTTCAATTTCAGCCATGTCCTTCCCTGAATTTGCAGGGCTGTGACAGCTGCCTGGGCAGATGGAGGCTCTGGCTGTCACTTCATCCTGAACCTAGTGTCTCACCTGTTGCTCCTTGCAGGGGAGTAGTCCAGCTGGCTGGATGCTTTTCCAGGCCCTTAGGAACTCGACCACCTGTACCCTTCTCCACCACTGAGCATGGGATTGCTGATTCTTTCCCATAACTCTGTCCCTTCCTGCCAGATCCTTTCCCTGCTCCTTGTGTCATCTCCAGGTGTTTGGCTCATCCTCACAGCAGGCCAGGTTCCTCTCCGACTCCTGCCCCATCGTCCAGCATGATCCACTGACCCACTCCACGGGAAACATGAAGCCCTGGTCCCGCTGGTGCTGCTGCTCCAGTCAGCTTCCCCAGGGTCATGTGGAACCGCAGCCTCAGCCATCTCTGTCCTCTCAGAGCCAGCTGGACCAACCCTGCTGTGGGCCTCGCTGGGAATGTGCGTGTGGCCAAGCTGAGCCTGACTGACCTGGTGGGTTTGTAGTGAGCCTGAGTCACCAAGGACTGCAGACAGGGGTTGTGGCAGGGACCGGAGAGGGGCTGTGGCAGGGACTGGTATCAAGCGCTCACTGCTGGCCCTCGACAGCGTCATCTGCCCGCAGGCCTGAGCCAAGGGAAGGCTGCTCTCGACGTGGCACTGCGGGGCTCTGGCTCTCCGGGGACAGGCCCCAGAGGGACATCCCCGAGTGCCCCAGGGCCGACAGCTGAGCGGAGGTTCGATCTCTGGGGACAGAGTGGGCAGAGCCTCATCCTGCTCCCGGACAGCAGCTGATGCTCTTGCGGAAGGACTCCCTGGGCGGCAGCCACCACAGCCCCGTTGGTGGCCGTCCGGACACCTGCAGCACGCTCGGGTTCCACAGCCAAGCCAGGCACATCCCGTTTCCGGTGAGGATCGGGCGGGAGCGAGGCACGGGCCTGCCCTCCCTGGGCTTGGGAGCTGCTGGGATGGGAGACAGACGGTGCGTGGCGGGATGGATGGTGGGTGCCTCCCGTATCCCGCTGGAATTTCCCAGCCCTGGGGGTGCCGCTATGGGCAGAAGCAGCCGATTGAGCTGCGGCTGCGTGTGCCCAGGAAGAGCCAGATGTGCAAGAGCTACAGCTCCCACGTGTCTGCAAATGCCAGGCAAAGGAACTGAGTGATGAAGCTGCTGTTGGGCATTTGCTGAATCTGAACACTGAGGTCCAGCTTGCCCCTCTCTTTTCCTCCGCCTGCCCCTTTTCTTCATCACCGTTGTCCCAACTGCACATTTCTCAGAGGAAAAAGAGGGATTTTGGGACAAAACCACTTTTTTTTTTATTTTATTGAGAATGTCCCTGGGGATTGCCATTACACCATGGGGAGGTCACTCTAGAGCAGCTGTTCTCTATCCCCACAGCCTTTCTCCTCCTTCTCTTCCTCTTCTTCCTCCTCCTTCCTCCTCCTCCTCCTTGTTACCTTCATCCCCACTGTGCAGAACATATTCCCAAGAGAAAAGCTGGTGATTTTGGGGCAGAAAACTGCTTTTCTGAGGGGGAACCTCCACAGGGATTCCAGTCATGTCAGGGCAGCCTTCTTACCTGTCCACCCTCTTCCTCTCCTCCTTCTCCTCTTCCTCCTTGCTGCCATCATCCCCACTCCCCAGGGCACCTTCCCCAGAGAAAAAACAGTGATTTGGGGATGGAAAGTTGCTTTCCTGAGGGGGAACTTCCCCGGGGGTCCCAGTTGCACCAGGGCATCCTTTCTCCCTGCCCCCTCTCTCCCTGTCCTCCTCCTCCTTGTCCCCCCCACTCAGGGCACACCTGAGCTTTGCCCAGAAGAGGGGCTGTGCAGGGGGCTCGGGGGGCCAGCGCAGGTGCGTGCGCCGCAGCAGCACACGGCGCATGCGGTGGAAGGCCGAGAGCTCAGCCTCAGGGATGTCCTCGAGGAAGATGAGGACAAGGACATCGCGCAGCTCATCGAAGAGGCGGTAGCTGGCCATCTGGATCTCCAGTGAGCACCACTCGCTGCGCAGGTACCCGCGGCTCACCACACACACTGTGTGCCGGCTGTTGTACACAGCGTCCACGATGTTGTCCACTATGGCGCGGCCAGGGCGAAAGTCACGGTGGTGCAGGCAGAGCCGCAGGGCTCCACGCTCCAGCTCAGGCACCAACTCCTCCAGCACCCACCGCTCATCCCCGGAGTTGTAGGACACGAAGGTGTCATAGGTGTAGCGCCGCTGCTCCCGCCGCCAGCGCCCGCGTGCCCACGCGTGCAGCAGGAACAGCTGGTAGCGCAGCCTCCAGTACGCGCGGTGGTACAGCAGCGGCAGCGCCAGCAGCAGCAGCACAGCTGGGGCCGTCGCCGCAAACAGGTAGCGTCCCATGTCCAGGTAACACACATGTGTGTCGAAGCAGTGCAGGTATGCAGAGGCCCCACCCATCTCGCCACAGGTGTAGTTATACAGGTAGACCACCTGCACGGGCCCACGTGCCAGCCAGCCAGGCAGCCAGGCATTGGCACAGCTGCAACTCAGTGGGCACTTGCGCAGGTCCAGGTAGCGCAGGGCAGGCAAGTGTGTGGCCAGAGTTGGATCCAGTGCACGCAGCTCATTCTTGGCCAGGCGTAGTTCCTTCAGCTGTGTCAGGTTGCCAAAGACCTCGGGCCCGAGGCTGCGCAGTCCTGCACTCTCCAGGTTCAGGCTGCGCAGTTGGCTCAGGTTCTTGAAGATGCCAGCGGGCAGCTGGCCCATCCCACCATTGCTGTCAGCCAGCGTCAGGTACTGGAGCTGCGCCAGGTCATCGAAGGCGTCAGCAGGGATGGCTGAGAGCGAGTTCTGGGACAGGTAGAGCGAGCGCAAGGCTCTGAGGCCCTGGAAGAAGCGATGTGGGACCACACGCATCCCATACGGCTGCTGCGCCTGCAGCTTCAGGTCATAGAGGTTGTGCAGGTAGCGGAAGGGTGGCAGCTGCCGCGGGTGTCGGCTCAGGTAGCGCAGTGTGTTGGCACGCAGGTCCAGCACGCCCAGCGTCACCTGCACTGGCCGGAATGCGGCCGCGCTCACCTCCAGCAGCCGGTTGCGGTCCAGGTAGAGCCGGCAAAGCCGCGGGAGGCCCTGGAATGCCATGGCCGCCAAGTGCCTCAGGTTGTTCCCGCCGAGGTCAAGGGTCTGCAGGCGGTCAAGTCCCTTGAAGGCACCAGGGAAGAGCACGGCCACACGGTTGTTGCGCAGGTTGAGGTCTTCCAGCTGGCGCAGGTCGGCAAAGGAGCCAGACGGGAGGTCGGTGAGCAGGTTGTTGTCAAGGCGCAGGTGCCGCAGTTCGCGGAGTCCACGCAGCGCTTCACGGTCCAGCCATGCCAGTCCATTCACGTCCAGCCGCAGATGCCACAGCGCTGGTGCATTGTCAAAGGCACCCGCACCAGCCACTAAGATGCGGTTGAAACGCAGGGACATGTTGTGGAGCTGCTGCAGAACGGGGGTCCCACGGCATGATGGCAGCCGCTGCAGCACGTTGTGCTCAGCCACCAGCTCGCCCAGGACCTCGCGCTGCTTCGGGCTCAGCAGCCGCCCTATGCAGCCCAAGTGCTGCAGACGGTTGCCAGACAGATCCAGGGCACCCAGCAGTGGACAATCAGCCAGAGCCCCATCAGGCATTGTTTTGAGCCCCACGCGCTGCAGCCGCAGCCTCTGCAGCTGCGGCCCTGCCAGCTGCTGGCACAGGTATTTCAAGCCTCCTGTGCCCACCTGCAGCCCCGACACATCCACACGGCGCGGGGAGACTCCAGGCACGTGCAGCAGCTCCACCACGTCCAGCGGGTTCCCAGCCAGGTGCAGGTGTGTCCGGCTGGGCAGGCACAGGTAAGCCAGTGGCGCGGGGTCCGAGATATTGTTGTAGGACAGGTCGAGCACACGCAGCCCTGGGGGCAGCACCCCAGGGGCAGCCCCTGAAAGAGCTCCCAGGGAATTGTTGCAGACGTGCAGGACCCTCAGCATGGGTGGCAGCCCTGGGCCCAGTGTTGACAGCATGTTGCCACACAAGTCAAGAAGATCCAGTGTCAGGTTCCCTATGGCCATGGCCACAGGCTCCAGTGCACTGAGCTGGCCACCCCGCAGCCAGAGTGTAGCCAGTGCAGCCAGCGGCTGGAAAACCCCGGGGGCCACCTTCTGCAGCGGGTTGTGGTCCAGCCGCAGTGAGCTCAGGTTGCCCAGCCCGGTGAACACACCTGTGGCCAGCACTGACAGGTTGTTGTGGGCCAGGTCTAGGTGGGCCAGTGCAGCTAGCCCCCAGAAAGCCCCCGGGGCCAGGACTTGCAACTGGTTGTGGGTCAGATCAAGGGTGTGGAGCCGCGGCAGGCGGGCAAAGGCACCGGGGGGCACCTGGCGCAAGGTGTTGACAGAGAGGTTGAGGGAGGTGGCAGAGGATGGGAGGTCACTCACTGCAGCCCCCACAGTGCCCAGGAAGCGCTGGATGCAGCGGAACAGCCCCGGGTCCCACGGCGCCTGGATGCAGTTGTGGAAACCATAGGGAGAAACCCCCACAGGCGCCATCACCAGTGCCACCAGTGTCACCAGCAGTGGGGTGCACATCATGGCACACCCTGGGGAGATCCTGGATGCAGTGGGGGAGAGAGTGGGGTGAGGAGTGTCCTTGGCACCCCAGAGACGCCCCTCAAGGCCCAGGGACAACACTTGAGACTCAGGGACTCTCCCCCACACCACCCCAGGGATCCCCCTTGCAACCCAGAGATGCCACCATCATCCCAGGAACCCTGCTCAGGGCCGAGGGACCCCTTATCCACACCCCAGAGACCCCCACCAGAACCCCAGGATCCACACTCAGGCTCCAAGGACCCCTCATCCACACCCCAGGGACCCACATACACACACCAAGGACCCCCCCGTCAGGGCCTAGAGACCACTCATCCAAACCTCAGACCCCCCTCCAGAACCCCAGGGACCCCCATCAGGGCCCAGGGACCTCCCTCAGGACCAAAGAACCTCCACACACCCCAAGGACTCCCCACCCCTCAATCCCCAAGGGTTTTGGGGACCCCCACCCCTCCATCGGGTTCCCACCGTGCTGCTGCCTCCGCTTTGGGCGATTTTGGGGTTTGAAAAGGGAAGCTTTGGGTATCGCTTTGTGTCACTTCTCTCCCCTCCCACCCTCCGTGTTACGTGGGTGGGGGAGGCCCCTGGCTGGACGGATTTAGGAGCCCCCGGGGAGCTGGCAGGGCTACGAGGCCCCACAGCTGGGTCACCCCCCCTGGTGCAGCCCCCCAGAGTGGGGGGGTCCCCGGGGACACCCCGTCCTCTGCCCTCCCCCCACTGCCACGTGCCACTCTCTGTTCCTCTCCCCCTTCCGCAGACTGGACCACCTGGTTTCGGTTCCCCCGGGGGAAATCCTGGGCTTTACTGGGTTACACTCACTTGTACTGGGCTATACTGGACTATAGTAGTCTATAGGGATCTCTGCCGGGTTGTACTGAGTTATTCCGGGCTGCACTGGGTGACACTGGGCCATGCTGGGCTATACTGGGCTATACTGGTGTGTCACGGGACAGAAGCGCTGCCCCCATGCGCTGCAGGGGGCGTGGCCTGTCGGGGGCGTGGAGAGTTGGGGTGGGTTAGGATGGTGTCCCCGAAACTGTAGGAAAAACAGAAACCCTCCAACAATGTTTTTAATGTTAGAGAGTCAAGGCATTACTGAATTATCTGGCCAGGATGTTGTTCTGGCCAGGGTGTACCACAGAAATCATCTCATCCACACATAGCCCCGATGTGCAGAGAGAATCATTCCATGGCATATTCCTTTTACTAGATTTTTTGGATATTTTATACAGTCAAAATACATAGAAATGTATTGGGTCAGTGTTCACTGGTCCAAAGTTCGTAGTTCTTCGTATTTGGTTTCCTATTGGATCGGGACTTCTTTGTCTCCGATGTTAATTAGGTCTTCTTTCTCAACTCTCTTTTCCTGGACCAGGTGTCTCTGACCAGCCAGGGGTGAGGTTTGGAACCGATGTTTCTTTAATGGCCGCTGATGGCCCTTTATCTTTTGGGCTGCTCTCAGTCTGTTGATCTGTTGAGTTCATCAGACTTCACCGGGCAGAACAATGCCCTGGAAAGAAACTTCAAGTTCCTTTTCCCGGGGTACAGACAAACAAAACCTTTGACTAAAGTTACACAAAATTTTTAAACTGGTGTATTTTTCAACAGCTGGGGGGGCATATTTGGGTCTGGAGGGGTTACAAGCGGGCTCGGGGCATTCTGGGGTGGCTGCAGGGACTGGGGTGCATCAGGGGCTGGGGGGATATTGGGGTCTGGGGGAGTTATGAGGGCTGGAGGGGGGCTGCAGGGACTGTGATGTGCAGCGGCCGCAGCTTCCGCTCGGTGGAGGAGCGCTGGTGGTACGCAGCCGTGAGCAAATTCGGGGGGAGCACCCCCCGTGTACCCCCGGAAGGCCCCCGGACCCCCAGCGCGATGGGGGGGCTGCAGCTGCAGTACGAGATGCTGCTGACCAACGCGGAGTCCTTCCGGACGCGGCACTTCTCGGCCGATGAGTTCGGTGTGGCCGCGGCCGGGGCGGGGCAGTGGGACAGGGACTGGGGTGCATCGAGATCGGGGGGTATACTGGGGGTGATGGGGATCTGAGGGGGTTTATTGGGGTGGGGGGTGGTCCTAGGGGTGCCTGCAGGGTCTGGAGGGCTGCAGGGATTGGGGTCCATTGAGATGGAGAAATATGTGAGGGTCCGGAGGACTTTATTGGGGTTTGGGGGGGCTGGAAGGATTGGGATGCATCAGTATTGGGGGATATATTGGAGGTTATTGGGGTCTGGGGAAGCTGAAGGGGTTGGGGTACATCAGGATTGATGGGGAGGCTCTGTGCAGGGGTGTCTGTGGGTACCCCGGTGGGTATTGGGGGCCTCAGGGGGTGAACCCTCTCTTACCCCACCCTCCACCTTCCCCGGGCATGTTGGAGACAGACATCACCTTCCTCCTTATCCATATCCTCATCCTCACCTCACTCATGAGTGAGGGGCTGGGGGGGGAATCTGAGCTTTGAGGGGGGTGCTGGGGGGAGCCAGTGCTTTGGGAGATCCCATGCTGACCCTCCCGGCCCCCCCCAGAGCTGTTCAAGGGGTGGCAGGTGCTCTAAACCACCTACAAGATGCTCCTGGTGGCTGCCAGTGTGAAGGGTGAGGGGGAGCTTGGGGGGCTATGGGCAGGTTTGTGGGAGCTGGGGGCAGCTGCAGGGACTGGAGAGCATGGGGGTCTGGGGAAGTTATATTGGGATTTTGGGGGCCTTCAGGGATTGGGAGGTGTCAAGGTCCAAGGGGCGTATTGAGATTTGGTGAGGCTGAGGGTTCTGAGTGGTTTTGGGGGGACTAAGAGGTGTTATTGGGGTCTGGTGGGCTGCTGACTTTGGGGTGCATCAGTGTCTTGGGGGATTATTGGGATTTGGGGGAGATTATTGGGGTTGGGGGGAGGTCTGGGATGCATCAGGAGAGGTTTTGGGGGGTTATGGGCATCTGGGGGACCTCTGGCTCCACTGGGGTGCTGGAGTTCTGGGGGTCCCCTGTGGCAAACAGGGGGGGTCCCTGGGTACTGGAGGGATTCCTGGGATGCTGAAGGGCAAGGACGGTGTCTGGAGGGGTTCTGGGAGTTCCCTGCTGTGTCCCCCCAGTTCTGAGCTTCCTCATGTGCTTCATCTACTGGGGGCAATATGCCTGTGTCAGAGGGGCAACGGCAGGGTCAAGGCACTGGGCAGGTACGGGACTGGGGAGGATCAGGGGCATGGGGGGGAGGTTGGGGGGTCTGGGGGTGTCCCTGTGCCTGCAACAGGGTGAGCAATGGCAGGGTCAAGGTGCTGGCTGGGGGCATGGGGGCTGTGGGTTGGGCACAGGGGAGTGCAGTGGTTTAGGGGTGGCACAAGGGCAATTTGGGGTCACAGGAGGTGATGAGGGGCCTGGGAGAGCACGGGAGGTACAGGGGGACACAGATCCTCATGTTGGGGTGTGAAACGTGGAGTGCACAGACCCTCGTGTGGGGGGTGTGATGGAGGGGGTGTGCCCAGCCCTCCCCATGCCCCACTGCCAGCTGCTCCTCCCCCATCAGCTTCCTCATCTTCCTCCTCATGCTTATCCTGCTGGGCAAGTGCCTTTCCACCACAGGTACTGAGGGGGATACAGTGTGGGGGGTGGCTGGGAGGCACAAGGGGGCAGCTGTGGGTCGCTGTGGGGCAGTTGGGGGGGTCTGTGGGGTAGGTTTGGGATCTCTATGGGGCACCCACGGGGGGTGTGACCCCACCTCAGGGGTCACATCAGACTGGGGAGCTCTGTCCATCTCTCTGTGTACATGACCCTGTACGGCATCGCCACATCGCCCTGCTCACCTACAAGGCCCAGGTGAAACTCCCATGCCCACCTGTATTTGTGTGGTTTGGGGGGGGTATGTGGGTATTTGGGGGGTATTTTGGGATGCAGGGGCAGATTGCTAACCACAGGGAGGTACTTTTGCGGGGGGGAGACAGTTCTTTGACCCCCATCATGTGCTTTATAATTGTGAGGTTCAGGTGAGATCCCCATGCCCAGCTGTATTTGGAGGACATGGAGGGCATTGGAGGGGTGTGGGGTGTTTGGATGGTGTTTGGGTTTGTGGGGTTTATTTCTGGTGAGAGAGGCAGTTTTTTGACCCCAGTCAGGTGGTGTACACCTATAAGTCACCTGCTGGGTATGGGCTCATTGTGCTGCAGTTCAGGGCCTTCAGCTGTATCTGCAGTGCCATCACCATCACTGTCACCTTTGTCCCCGAGTGCCACTACTTCTACCTGCCCTTCCTGGGGGCTTATGCCCCCTGGTGAGTCCTAGGGGGTAGCTGGAGGACACCTGAGATCTCTCACATGAGGGTATTTCTCTCCCACAGGGATCACATGAGGGTCTCACAAGGATCTCATGGGGGTCACTCTCACTGAGGTCTCACAGGGGTCTCCCAGGCAGAAAACTCTTCAAGGAAAAATGACACTCCAATTTCCAGTGGGCAAGTCCTCAGGAAGAATAGAAGGGCTGATGCTACTTCTGATCCTCTTGAAAGGACTGCCAGGTCACATTTACAAGAAGTGAGCAGCGAGTACTGTGACCAGAACCAGAGGGCTCCTGGCTCCAGCCCGGTGGAGGAAAGGGACAGAGGGATCTGTTGGACTGTGTGGATGCAATGACTGGCACAGCAGAGCCACAGGAGTTAAGGCTTTAGTTGACACTGGTGCACAATGTACCCTGATGCCATCACGTAGGGGCAGAATCCATCTCCATTTCCGGGATGACAGAGGGATCCCAACAGGGTCTATACTTGGAGCTGAAGTGATCCTGACCGGGCATGAGTGGCAAGAAAACTCCATTGCCGCTGGTCCAGTGGCCCCATGTATCCTTGGCATAGATCACCTCAGGAGAGGGTATTTCAAGGACCCAAGAGGTCATCATTGGGCTTTGGGAGAGCGTCAGACTGAAATGGTTCGTGCCTTAAACATTGTTATAAAGGAGCTTTGCCCATTACAGCAAAAACTGTATAAAGAAACTACAACCACAGAAGCCTCCTTGAAGATGCCTGACTTGAACTTTGGACTGTGAGTGAAGCCGCTGAGATAAGATAAAGGGGACACTATTGTTTGATCATCTCAGGCTGAAGGAAAAGAATGCGTCCACAAGAAAGCCAAATCCAGCAGCTGTGCTGAGAATGATCTCTGTCTGGGTTTGGGGTGGGGGAGACCCCAGCCCACAGAAGCCAGGTTTACTCAGACTCCCCCTCCTGAAATAAGGGGGAGGAGGAGGTTTTGGGTGCGTAACCTCTGGTCAGAGGCAGAGAACACCCATCCTCCGTTACACAAACTGGCTCAGCTGTAAAACCCCCAACCTCACAGGCCACATCCACAGGTAATTCACGTGAGAGGCAGCTGGGGGAGAGTCATAATCCATCAAAGACCCCCAAAGTGCTCCCCAGAGGCCTTGCACCACAGGACTGCGCGTGATGCAAAATGATGCAACAGATCCAGAGTCTGCTGCAAGAGACTGGCCCCCGCCAGGAGAGGTACTGGGGCATTGCCACCTGGCTGGAGCATATGTAACCCATCACATTCTGTGCTTTTCGGGGGACCTTCACCACCAAGAAGATCAGCTGGAGAGAATCAATGCAACATCATTGTGATCCATGGATGGTGATATTTTCTTTATTCTGTCTCCGTCACTCTCTTTCTGTCCCCCCACCTCTTTTCTATTTCCTTCTTTCTCTCTCTCTCTCTCTCTCATACTTACTATACAATAAAACCCATACTATTGACTTTGGCATATGGTCTTGTTTGTACCTTTATTTGGGCAGAGGTATTTCTAATAACTTTAAAACTGGATCATGACAGAGAGCTGCTGTGGAGACAGAAGAAATTAAGACAGCTGAATTCCTTGCATGGTCTGTCAGAGGACTCTTCTGCCGTGGGACAGCTGAGGATTGAAGAACAGCAGATATGGATGGCCAGCGCAGCAGTGTCCCATTGGCAATGTGGCACTGACCGGGACTGCAGGGTCCCATCCATGAGATGATCCATGAACTGCAGGGCTGGCTGTGCTCACTGTTCAGTAGCCCCACATGGCTCGTGTGTGAGTCCAGTGGAGAGTGGACACTGACAGTGGACTGTGGTGGCCTGAATGAGGTCACACCGTCACTGAGTGCTGCCGTGCTGGACACGCTGCAACTTCAGTGTCAGCTGGAGCCCGAGGCAGCAAAGTGGTGCCACAGCAGAGGAAGCTTTAGAGAAAGGGGAGAAGATAATCCAAATCGAAATCCTCCTGAAGGCTGGTTGTGCCATAAAACAAAGTAAGATCAAGGGACCTGCCCACGAAATTCAGTTTTAGAAATAAAATAGCAAGATGGACATTGTCAGATTCTGGTGGATGTGGTCAACAAAATAATAGCCATGTCCCCACTGGCCAGCAGGAAGGAAACACAGGCTTTCCTGGCACTGTGGTATTTTGGAGAATGCATATTCCAGATTACAGTCATATTGCAAACCCTCTCTATTGTCACCCTCATGTGACATGGAAGAAGTTTGGTTTCCAGTGGGGTCCTTAACAGCAACAAGATTTTGAACAAACTAAACAGGAGATTGTTCCTGCAGTACCCTTGGGCCAGTCAAGACAGGGCAAGATGTGAGAAATGTGCTCCACACCACAGCCAGGGAGAACAGTCCATCCTGGAGCCTCTGGCAGAAGGGACCTGGGGAGGTTCAAGGACAACTCTATGGTTCTTGAGTTTGGGATACAAAGGATCTGAGACCAGCTACACCACACTGCAGATTCTGGCAGCTTATGAGGGATTTCAATCTGTTTCAGAAGTGATTGGCTACAAAGCACAGCTTCTGCTGGCACCCGACTGCCAGTGCTGGGATGGATGTTCAAAGGGGAAGTCCCGGGATCTTGGAAGTCATCACAAACTGGCCCAGAAGCAAAACTTTCAGATTATCATCAGAAGAGGAGGAGGTGAAGGTGGCACATGCTGAGGAGGCCCCAGCTACCAGAAAATGAAAAGTAACACTCTCTCTTTACTGATATTGTACGTATGCATCAAAAATGGAAAGCTGCCGTATGGAGTCCTACATGACAAGTTGTGGAAGCCACTGACGGACAAAGTAGATCCAGTCAGGTTGCAGAGCTTAAAGCTTAAATCCATCCAGCTGGCGTTGGATGTGGCTGAATGAGAGAAGTGGCCGGCACTCTGCCTCTGCACTGACGCGGGGATGGTGGGAAATGCTCTGTGGGGTGGCTGGAACGATGGGAAAAGGACAGTTGGGAGCACAGAGGGAAACCCATCTCAACTGCTGGACTGGGGCAAGACATCACTGCCTGGGTAGAGAAGTTGGCTGTGAAAGTCCCTCCTGTGGATGCTCACGTACCCAAGAGTTGGGCACTGAAGAGCATCACAGCAATGGACAGGGGGATGGGGCTGCCAGGATTAAAGTGTCTCAGGTGGGTCTGGACTGGCCACACAAGGCTGAGTTATTTCTGGCTCGATGGGCCCAGGACACCTCAGGTAAACAGTGTTTCAGGGGCAGATAAGAGACTACCCAGGGGACATAAAGACCTTTCTGTCCTGGAATATTTTGTGTGGGAGCAATCTTTGGATGGATCCAAATTTTGAGCTTGGCAACAAATTTAGGGGGTTGGGCTCAGAAAGTGAATGAAAGCACTTTTCCATGGGAGGAGAAACACGTAGTCCTACTGTTGGTGCTGCAGATGATCATCTGCCCAGGAAAGGAAAAGGCAAGACCTAACTCTCCAGGCACCTATTTTGTTAGAACAATCCTTGGATATATTCATTAGTAGAGGTGGCTTTCAAATTTCTCATATGTGCTTCTGAAAGGAAATGACACTGCTTTTCCTTGGAAAAGAAATCACCTAGTCACAGTATGTGTCATAAAGTCACAAAAATGTCTTGCTGGCTTTCACCTCCACCTGTCAGATGAATATCTGCAGCACCATCAGTAGGACCAGGTGTTTCCCTTCACAAGAATAGGTACTGTCATTCACAGTAAGGAACCTAGTTCTGGCATTTGGAGTTGAGTTCCATTATTGAATATGTCCAGGGATTGCTTTCACACAAAACGGACAAGGGCAGGAAAGTCTTGCTGGCATTTTCCTCCCCTCTCCACTTTATAATCTGTTGCTAGCTGCCTTTCTTCCCCTGTAAAAGCACTGTCATTCCATTTCAGGAGTCAGATTTTGCATACCACCTCCCATATGGAGTATGTCCAAGGATTGCTCCCACACAAAGGCTCCAGGACACAAAGATGTTGCTGGCATGTCTCTCTGCTGGGCAGATGGTCATTGGCAGCACCAACATTAGGACTAAGAGTGTCACTTTTCTAGGAAAGGTACTGCCATTCACATTCAGGGCCCGAGTTCTGACATTTGGATTCAAGCTCCAATATTGAATGTCTAAGGATTGTTCCCACACAAAAGATGTGAGAACAGAAAGCTGTTGCTGTATTTTACCTTCACTTTGCAGTCATATGCAGCAGCACCAGCAGGATTATGTGTTTGCCTTCCCAAGGAAAGGTACTGTCATTCACATTCAGGAGTACAATTGCAGCATTTGGAGCCACACTCCAATATGGAACACATCCAACCATTATCTAACACAAAGTGATCCAGGGCAGAAATGTCTTTGTGGCCTTTACTTCCCCTGGGAAGCATATCTGCACAAGAAACAGTGGGTTATGTGCTTTCCTTACCACGGAAAAGCACTTTAATCCTCTTCAGAAGCCCACCACCTTACTGTGGATACAACATTCCAATATTAAATATATCCAAGGGTTGCTCCTACACAGTATGTGCCAGGTCAGAAAACTGTTGCTGGATTCTACCTCTCCTGGGCAGCATATAATCTGCACTTGGAACCCTGGCTCTAGGTGTTTTCTTTCTCCTGTAAAAGTACTTCAATTATCTTTAAGGAGTTCACCACCAAAATTTGGATACCACCTCCAGTATTGAATACATCCAAGGATTGCTCCCACACAAAATGTGGACAGACAGGTGTGGGCCTTTACCTCCAATGGACAGAGCTCCTGAAAGAAAATGAGAGTGCTTTACCATGGGAAGGAAAGCATGTAGCCCCAGTGTTTAGGTGCAGATTACAGGCTGCCCTAGGGGGATAAAGATCAGCAAAAGCTTTCTGACCTGGCAGCTTTTGTACGAGAGTAATCCTTGGGCATAAATAATATCGGAGGTGGTATCCGCATTTAAATGATGGACTTCTGGATGAGAATGCCACTTCTTTTCCATATGGAGGAAAGCATGTAGCCCCAGTGTTTCAGGTGCTGATGAGAAGCTGCCTAGGGGAGGTAAAGGCCAGCCAAGACTGCTCTATCTACCTTTTGTGTAGGAGCAATCCCTGGACATACTCAATATTGGAAGTTTTATCCGCATTTGGGTAATGGGTAAAATCCCTGGACATATTCCATTAATTGCACTCACAACTGAAAATCATGTGAGATGTAGAATGCCTATACTAAGTTACAATACTTATTAGTTTCAATAAAAGCAGTGACTCCACCCCAAGGGTTGAACTTGTTGATGTGTGAGCCAAATTTGGTTCCTATTGGCAATGATTGGTCCTGCAAGAAGGATAAGCTGTCCTTCGATGATCTTTGATGAGCTGTCCTTAACTTGATCTTCAGTGGGGGTATGCTGGCCTCATTACTGATATCCTTCCTGGAAAGAAAAAACTACACAAGTCTCGGCAGGGTTAGTCTGGACAGCTTACTCCCTAGTGGCTCAAGTTGTTTAATCGCTCAGACTAGTGACGAAAGTCCTTTTTCCCACTCAGAATCTCCCTGTTTTGTCTCTTTAAATGCAGTTGAGTTGAATAGTGAAGATTTCTTTGGTCTTTCGTGATGTTAGGCCTTGACATTCCCCAGGAGGAATATCAACTTCTACTTCATGAAGTGCTTGCCCACTGCTGTTGCTGCTTCCCGCCTTTTCAGGGGGGGTCTCCTGCAATTTGAGTTGCCCTCTGTGGGTAGGGTGCTCTCCTAATTTGAGTTATCGGTTCCGCAAAATTTAGAACAGCAGTGATTATAGGTGTGGCAGTGATTAGGTGTGGTGTTGGCATTCAACTCTCTCTAATAAACCACAAGCCTCAGCTGTCTGTTCGGCTCTTTCACCACCAGCCAGATCTGAGATTGCCTCAGTTGGTCTGAGCATGGTGCTAATAACACCGTGGTTGTGGGTTCAATGTCTGTGTGGCCCATTCACTTCAGAGCTGGACTTGATGATCCTTGTGGGTCCCTTTTGACTCAGAACATTCTGTGATCTGTGACATAATGGCAATGCCAACAGCAAATGTTGGCTAAACACTGGCAACCTCTATGAGACTGGAGTGTGTTAAAATGATCACTGGCCACTATCTCAGACAGGAGAAATAGGAGTGTGACTGAGTGATAGTACCTTTTTTCTCTAAATCTGTCAGCATCCCGTCAATGCCCAAGCACATGGGTGCTTTTATTGTGGCTGTTAGGTTTGCAGTATTGTGTACCTCAACTGTTAGTGGGGCCAAATTGGCCAGAACTTCAGAAATTCCACTTCTCCTTGCAGCAAAAATCCAGCACTGGGAGACACCAGCAGTCCTTGGATCAGGGAGTGCAGGTGCCATGTGGAGTGAGCACACTGCAGTCTCTGGACTCCTTTTAGGGTTCGGGTTAATGTTCGAACATTAGCATTGACACACTGCTGTCAGTTTGCCATCACACTGCCAACAACAGATTTGATCGTTCAGAACATCGAAATCCAAAATATCTTCATTGTGATCTTTGATTGCAAAGCAAGTAGCCAATATCCACTTCTCATCCAGGGGCCATAAAATAACCTTAGCAGCTTGGCAGATAACATTTGCTCCATTTACTTCGGTGATTTTAACACTTGGCATCCGGGTCATACACACGGCTTCATGGCATCCTGCTTCATTAGTATGGAGTGTTGTGCTCCTGTATCTATCAGAAATGTAACTAATTGTTGACAGGAACCAATTGGAATCCACATGTAAGGGTCATTATTACATATGTATTGATAGGGTTCCACTTGTTGGATTTCAGTCTCACTTGCCTTGTGCCTGGAATGCTTTTGCAAATCAGCCATCTGAATTGGAATCTGTGCAGTACAGGGTGAATCGGTAGCTTGCTTAAGCATCACCTCTGCCTTTTCTTTGTTTTCATCTTTTCTCCTTTTCTTCCTGTAACTGTTTCTGCAACTGCTCAGTTTTCAGTAACAGCAATAATTCAGCTGCTTTCTTCCTATTTCCTCTCTCAGGTCTTATTTCTCTCCACTATAATTTTCCCTATCCAAATTCTCAAGTAATTGTCCTTCCTTACACTCTGCTGAAGCAAGTAGAGTCCTAAGACAATCATTCTCAGTCATAAGTTCATCAGCTTGGATTCTCAGTTTTTCTCCTGTCTCCACCTCAGAAGCCAGCAATGACTTTGATACCTCATATTCTGTGTCAGTCTTATTTTTGGTGAGCCTCCTTAACTGTTTTCAGCTGCTGACACCCAGATCATTTGCCCAGAGGATGGCAAAAGTTGTTTCTAAGACTCCAATTAACTTTAGCTGGTGGGACCATAGTAATGACAGGTCTCTCCAGCTCCCACACCAACATCTTTATCCTGCCTGTGGCAGGGGAGTGCAGCTTTCCTTTTGCACAGGCGCTGTACTACTTTCTCCAGAACAGCAGTGGATAATTTATCACTTCCCGAGAAATTCTTTTCTGCAAGCCTTTCACCCACACCGCATTCCATCGGGCACTGGGACCCTGCTGCTCTCTTTTGGGCAGTCTGCTTCCCTGCTGCGATTCCAATCTCCTGATTGTTGTTCTATTTGCTAATCGTTGAGTGAAACCCATCCTTCTGCCATAGCTAATTAGCTCCTAAACTGTCTCTCCCCACATTAAGGGTCTTTTCCCTTGTCTTCCTCTCTGCGGGGTTAACGCTCACCTCAAGCGATCCTGTAATTCTGCTGCCATGTTTTATCATGTCCAGCAAGCTTCTAACCATGGGAGCCAATACTTGGACAGCCAGTGATGGAGGTGAGGGCTGTCCTGGAACATCTGTCATTCATCAGTTTCAAACATGCCTTCTGTACACTCTCAGTCCCATGATCTACGGTTGGGGTCTCAATACTAAGCAAATTACCCCTCTCTAATTACCCAACCTCCTGCCCAATAGGCGATCCTCTGAGTTAAAGACCACTGTTTCCTCTGGTCACCCACCATTAAAAATATTTCTGGCCCCCAGAAGCCTTGGGCCTCTGCCTCAAGACAAATGATTCAATCACGCCCTGCCAGAGACACTCTCCAAACATATTCAGTTTCCCATTCCCATGAAAGTCTGCTATACTTTTCCTGGAACTTTGCTATCTTGGCTGCTATGTACAGCACTCTTTTAGTAATAGTTTGCAGGCCTTGACCATCATCGAAGGCTTCATCTTTAATTAGGGGTCATAATGTGACTTCCTCATCATCAGATGTACTGCTGCTTATAGGGTTGTTAGAGAGTGGGTTTAGTCAGCAATTTTCCATCCTGTCCGCAATTCGAGTTGTTAACTTTATTTGAAGGTTCAGTAATAGAACTATTATTTCCCACCAGGCTCAGCACCAGCACATCTGGAGAAAAAGGAGGGGACCCCAAAACTGGGGATATTCCAAACCAGGCAGGGGGGCTGGGATGGGATTTTAGTGGGGATATTTGGGGTCCCCAAAAAGGTTTGGGGGGCTCGGAGGGTACCCCAAGGATGGCAGCGATGGGCAGGTTTGAGGGGATTTGGGGTCCCAGGGTAGGTTTTGGGGGTTTGGGGAGCGTTCTGAAGTGCGGGACAGGTCCCCAAGGCAGGGGGAAGAGGGGAACTGGAGTCCCAGGGCGGGTTTGGGATTCGGGGGGTCCGTTCTGAGGTCCCTCCCGCGCCCCTCAGACGCATGCGCAGCACTGGCCGAGCCGCAACGCCCCCTGCCGGTGCAGCGAGCCCCGCCCCCCCGCGCTCAGCAGCGCCCCGAGCGGCAGCAGCGGGAACAGCAGCCTGGGAGCACACGGAACTCCCCGCAAGCCCCGCCCCCCTAGTGGTGACCCCCTAAGCCCCGCCCCATAGAGGGGACCCTGTTGGAGCCTTGTCCCCAGAACTCCACCCATGGTGGGGGCATCTCCAGAGCCTTGCCCTCACAGGCTGCTCCACTGTTTATGGGGGGCTCCGAAGCTCTGCACCCCACAGGCAGCCCTACCCACTATCAACCCACCCCTAAGCCCTGCCCCCTAAAGCCTTGACCTGCTCATAAAGTGAACCCCCTAAGTGCTCCCTCCACTATAAATGGGAGCCCTTAGGGCCCAAGACCTCCCTGGCCCCCATCCTAGGTGCCCTCACTCAAGATACACCCAGAGCCGCCCCCCCCACACCCCCCACCGTGGGTTCTCCTCCCCTCCAGAGTTCCCCCCTGGAGTGTGTCACCCCCATATCCCCTCCACCCCCCCGGGGAACGGCACTTAAGGACCACAAACATTTATTCATTTACTGATGCGCAGTAGAGCTGGGAGGGTCCCCAGTAGGGCTGAGGTTGTGGGTAAGGCCCCCTGGTGAGGGGGCTGCAAGGGGATCATGGGTAGCAGACATCCATAATCTGAGGGGTGCTGGAGTGAAAAAGGGGACCTCCACCCTCTGATGGGTTCCCGTGGTGGGTCTTGGGGAGGGGGATCCCAAATCAGATTAGGTATGTGAGGACAGGGCCCCAGAGGGTCCCAAGGGGGTCTCCTGGGGGAGGCTCTGGGGTGTGAGGTCTGGGGAGGATCCTTGTGGCAGTACTGGCATGGGGGGCCCCATGGAGGGTCTCAGCATCATGGTCCCACATAGGAGCCCCCCAGTAAGATTCGGGATGTGAGATTGTCAGGAGGGAGCCCCAGCGTGGGGGGTCTGGTACAGGGGTCCTTGCGGGTGGGTCTCTGTGCAGGGGCCCCGGGGGGTCCTCTTTCAGATGCCACCGCCCTCAATCCCCCGCAGGCGCCGGGCCAGCTGCAGGTCCTTGGGGAACAGGGTCACTCGGCGGGCGTGCAGCGAGCACAGGTACGCGTCCTCCAGCAGCCGCACGGTGAAGGCCTCTGCCGCCTGCATCCAAAAACCTAAGACGGGGTCCCTAAAAACACCCCAGCACACCCCAACCCCCACAGCTCCTCCAGGGGGCAACGGTCCCTCAAAACACACCCCCAGGGGGCAGGGACACTCCCAACCCACCCACAGGGGACATGGGGGATCGAAACACCCCGTGCCTCTAAATGTGTGAGGGGGGACCAACACCCACTGACCATCTGCCTGCCATTTCCCGACAGAGCACGGGGATAAGGGACCCCCCCAGCACCCAGAGGTCCTGCAGAGACCCTCTCAACATCCATGGACCCGTGCCCCAGAAGCCAGAGACCCCCCCAGCCCACACAGACCCTCCTAGACTCTCTCCCTCAGGCCCCATCAGACACCCCCAACAAACCTCTCAGCCCCACTCAAACACCCATAGAGATGTTCCTGGGCCTCCCCAGCCCTCCAGAGGCAACCTCAGCACCCCAGGACCCCCCCCACCCCCATGGAAAACTTCCCAGCACCCATGGGACCCCCCATAGCCCCCCTGGGACCCCTCCCCACCACACTAAGACCCCTGGACACCCCCGCAGCACCCATTGGACCCGTCCAGCCCCTCTGGGACCCCCTCCACCACACCTGGCCCCCCCAACCCCCACCTCCTGCAGCGCTATCAGGGCCAGGCGCTGCCAGCGGTAATCGACTCCCCGGGTGAAGAGCAGGCAGAGCTCCCGCACCTGGGGCAGGGAGGGGACGGGAAGAGGGTCACATGGGGGCATCGGGGTCACAGGGAGTGGGGTGATATCAGGACAATATGGAGGGGATATGGGGAACATGGGGACACCCTGGGCTGGGGCCACCACCCTAGAAACATCAGGACATTGCCCTGGGGACACCCCAGGTTGTCACCCTGGAGACACTTTGGGGACACACCAGTGACAGAAGCCTGGGGACAGGAACACCTGGGGACACCCTAGGAAGCAGGGATGTGGGAACACCATGATGGGGACACCTTGCGGAGACCCTGGGTGGGGGGCAGGGAGAAAGCATCACTCTGGGAACATCTTGGGAACACCCTCTGGCATAGGAATATGGGGGACACTCCTCTGGGGACACCCTGTGTTGGGGGACAGGGACATGGTCCCACCCTGGGAAGATGGGGACACCCCAACGGGACAGGGGGGTGGTGCCAGCATGGGGGGAGGGGCACAGGGAATAGCCAATTCTTGCAGCCCCTGAAGGTGGTGGGACACATGGACACTCAGATCAGGGACACACAAGGATGCTGGGGGAGGACAGGCCCACCATGTCATGGGAACGGGGGTGTGGGGGGGAACAAGGACATGGGAGGGGCTGGAACAGGGTTGAGGGGGGGCCCTAGGGGAATGGAGTGGTCCTGAGGGGCCCCAGGGAGTGATTTGGGGTTGTGGGGGGGAACTTGGGGGTTCTGCAGGTGGTTGGAGGGTCCCTGTGGATGTTTGGGTGGGGTCCCAGTGTGGATTTGGCAGGGCTCAAGGGGGTTGAAGGGTCCCAGGGGGTGTTTGGGGAGGGGGTGGTGGTCCCAGGGGAGGTTGGAGTGCTCCAGGTCAGGTTTCAGGGGTCCCAGGGTGGATTTGGGGTTGGATTTGAAGGGGTCCTAGGGATTGTTTGAGGGGTCCCAGTGGGTATTTGGGGGAGTCCTGTGGGGAGTTGAAGGGTCCCAGGGTGGATTTGAAGGCTCTGGGGGAGGTTGCAGGGTCCCAGAGGGTTGATCTGGGGTCTCCTGGGGTGGATTTGGGGATCCCAGGAGAGGGGATCCCGAGGGATTTGGGAGATCCCAGAGAATGTTGGAGGTCCTGGGGTGGATTTGGGGGCATCCTGGAGGGATTTGGGGGTCCCAAAGTAGATTTTATGGGTATCTGAGTGGATTTGTGGGGTCCCAGGGGAGTTTGGGAGTCCATGGGGGATGTTGGGGAGGTTCTGTGGGGAAAACGGGTGCCTGGGGATTTTGGGGGTGCAGCGGTGTTCATTTCGGGATGTGTGGGGTTCTCACCAGTCGGGCGAAGGGGGCAGCGCGCAGCAGCAGGCGGGTGCTGCTCTGGTACTTGCGGATCTCCTGCAGCACCCGCTGTCCTGGACGGCGCCCTGGGGGGGCATTGGATGGAGGTCTGTGGGGGCTTTAGGGGATCTATTGGGCTTGGAGGGCACAAGGGGCTATAGGGGATCTATAGGCAGCTATAGAGGATCTATGGGTGGGCTATAGCAGCCGGGGAGACAGGGGGAAACTGTGGGGTGTTAAGAGATCTATAAGTTGTGGGGTGACGTGGGGGTATGAGGGATCTATAGGGGGCTACAGGGGATGGCCGACATAGGGGAGCTATAGGGGACAGGGAGTATGGGGGAGTTATAGGGAACAGGCTATAGGGGGCTGTAGGGGACAGGGAGTGGGGTGACTGTAGCTGATGGAGGAGTATAGGGGTGTATAGGGCACAGGTTGGGCGCGGAGGGGGGAATTATGGGGGTGAGGATCTATAAGGGAAGCTCTATAGTGGGGTCCATAGGAGTGGTCTAGAGGGGGGCCTAAAGGGGGGCTGGCTGTGGGAGGTCCATAGGGGATATCTATAACGGGAGTCCCGCGCCCCTCACTCACTGCGTGCTCGCGGCCGGAACGGTGCGGGGGATCGGGGTGGGCCGCGCCGTCGGGGGGTGGGCTTGGGGCGGGGCATGGCGAGGCCGAACGCTCCGCGGGGTCAGGGGCTGTCCAGGTGTCCGGCCGGTCTGGAGGAGACCCGGCGGCCGGGGAAGGGGGAGTCAGGGCGGACCCAGGTGCCCGGGGATCCCCCCCGCCACTCCCGGGTCCCCACCGAGCCCCCTTCCCTCCCGCTGCCCGGCCGTGACATCACGCCTGGGACCTGCCGCCGCCGCACCGTTCAAACCTCCCGCCGCACCGCGCCGCTCGGACGTCACTTCCTCCCGCGCGGCCCGCGCGCCAATCGGGGCGCGCGACCGCTCTGCGCCGCCGGACTCCGCGACTCTATGGTACCGCGGCGGCCGCGGGTTCATTAGCGTAAATCTGCATGGCCCCGCCCCGCCCACGGGCACCCCGCGCCGTGGCGCTGCCGGGGTAGTCTCAGTTATTGCCCCGTTGTGATCCCAGCATGGTCCCAGTAATCGTCCCAGTGTCGTTCCAGTCTCTCCCAGTGTGGTTCCCATTGCTCCCAGTCGTCTGCATGGTTCCAGGCACTCCCAGAATGATCCCAGTTTGATCCCAGCATGATTCCCATCCCCCCGCCCAATATGATCCAGTGCTTTCCAGTCACTCCAAGGTGAGTCCAGTATGATCACAACCACTCTCAGCATGATTCCAGTCACACCCCCAATGGTCCCAGTCAATTCCTGTCCCTACTAGAATGATCTGACCATGGTCCCAGTCACTCCCAGTATGACACCAGTTGCCCCCAGAGTGGTTCCAGACACTCACAGTATGAACTCGGCATGGTGCAAATTGTCCCCTGTATGATCCTAGTTGCCCCAGTTGTGGTCCCAGTACTCCCAACAAGGCTCCAGCATCTTCCATTTGCTCCCAGTGTGTCTTCAGTTGATTCCCAACATGGTCCCAGTGACCCCATGATGTCTCAGGTGGGCTTTGGTGTGCCTTGGAAGCATTGCCTCACAGACCTCCCAGTTCTCCAAGTGGGCCACCACACCCCTCATTTGACCCACCAAGCCTCCCAGTTGTCCCCATATGTCCACCCAGGCCACCCAGTTCCTCCCAGTCTTCCCAGTGGGCCACCACACACCCATATCACTGAGGCTGAAAAATCCCTCCGAGACTGAGACCAACCCCTGACCAACTTCCACCTTATGACTCGACCATCACACTGAGTGCCACATCTAATTGTTCCTTGAACACCTCCAGGGATGGGGACTCCACCACCACCCTGGGCAGCCAATTCCAATGCCTGACAACCCTTTCCAGGAAGAAATTCCTCCTGATATCCAACCCGAACCTCCCCTGGCACAGTTTCAAGCTGTTTCCTCTTGTCCTGTCCCTTGCTCCCTGGGAGCAGAGCCCGATACCCCCTGGCCAGAAGGTCTCCCTGAGCCTCCTTTTGTCCAGGCTGAGCCCCCCAGCTCCTTCAGCCCCTCTTGGTGCTCCAGCACCTTTCCTAGCTCCGTTCCCTTCCCTGGACATGCTCTTTCCCCTCAATATTACTCTTGAAGTGAGGGGCCAGAACTGGGCACAGGACTCGAGGTGGGGCCCCCAATCATCGCCCTGGTCCTGCTGGCCACACAGTGGCTCATCCAGGCCAGGTGCCACTGGCCACCTTGCCCACCTGGGCACACGCTGGCTCAAATCCAGCTGGCTGCCAACCAGAACCCCTAAGTTCCTTCCTGCTGAGCAGTTCTCAAGCCACTCCTTTCTCAGCCTGGAGCGTTCCTGGGGTTGTTGTGACTCAAGGGCAGGACTCAGCTCTTGGCCTTGTTGACCCTCACACCGTTATCCTCAGCCCATCGATCCAGCCCGTCCTGATCCCTCAGCAAATCCACACTCACACCCAAATTGGTGTGATCTGTGAACTTCCTGAGGGTGCCCTCAATCGCCTTGTCCAGGTCACAGATGAAGATGTTGAACAGGACCAGCTCCCAACACTGAGCTGTGGGGAACCCCAGCAGTGCCCAGCCTCACCTGGTTGCGGCCCCATTCCCACCTTTCCCTGGCCTAGCCACCAGCCAGGTGTTCCCAGCAAGAGCCACCTGTCCCAGCTGGGAGGTGCAGGTGCTCCAGGAGATGCAGGGAGATGGAGGCAGTACCACAGGCTTTGTTGAGCTTCACGTGGACATACCCACACCTGTCCAACACTCACCAGAGCCACCTGGGCATAGCAGATCAGGTGAGTCAGGTAGGACCTGCCTTTCCCAAGCCCCGGCTGTTCCCAATGCCCTGGTTTTCCTGCTCGTGCCATGGGTTCCCCACAGTGGATCTGTTCCAGGGCCGCCCAGCACCAAGGACAGTAATAGGCCTGGAGTTCCCTGGATCCTTCTTCTGGCCCTGGTCTCAGTGGCTCCCAATCACCTCCAGTATGGTTCCAGGTATTCCCTGTATGATCCTAGTCACTCCCAGTATGATACCAGTATGATCCCAGCATGGTCCCAGTTGCTCCCATTCACCCCCATTATGATTCCCCTCACTCCCCAGCATGGTTCCAGCTGTCCCCTGTATGATCCTAGTGACCCCAGTTGTGATCCCAGTACCCCCACCATGGTTCCAGTATCTTCTAGTTGCTCCCAGCATGGTCCTAGTAGCACCCAGTGCCTCCCCGTGGCCAGTGGGGGTCAGCTGAGGGTTGCAGCTGTCTGTAAAATCCATTTGGGGGAAAATGACACACAGATGATGTGAGGGGATATGGGTGGACATGGAGGCACTGTCCTGCTGTCACCAAAACTGTGGGAAAAACAAAAACTCTCCAACAACATTTTTTACTGTTAGAGAATTGAGGTATTATATTATTCTGGCCAGGATGTTGTTCTGGCCAGGATGTGCAACAGAAATCATCTCATCCACACATTCCCCGGGTTGTGCAGAGATCACACATGGCTCTTTACTCAATTTTTCACATACTTATACAGCCAAAACCTGGAGAAATTAATTGGTTCAATGTTCATTGGTCCCAAGTTACACAGTTCTTAGTATTTGGTTTCCTATTGGTTATTGATCCCTTCGATGCTGATTAGGTCCTCATTCTTCATTCTCTTATCATTCTTTTCCCAGACCAGGTGTCTCCGACACACCAGGAAGGATGTTGATGTTCCTTAATGGTTGCTTATCTCTTATGCATCCTCTGCCAGCTCCCAGTCCATTGGGATATTAAACTTCTATTCCTTTCCCCTGGGCAAAGACAAACAAAATCCTTGACTAACGTTAGTTAAAAATTTTAGAGGTTTTGTATCATTTCCAACACTGCTCCTCCCCATGGACACAGTACCCTCACTGCCACCCTGTGTCCCCATGTCCTCCCAGCTCCTTCATGTACACACATGTCCCCAGTGTCCCTCCTGTCCCCCCACATGTCCCTCATGTCCCCACACCCCCAATGCCCATGCCCTGTGGCAAGAGGTGCCTGAGGTCTTCCTGGCCAGCTGGGACATCCCTCTAGTGGCCCCGTGTCCCTTTGGGAGAAAAAAAATGGAGGGGGGAAGACCCCTCCCTGAATACAAAGGGGACCCCAACAGTGTGGCAAACAGGACAGAGCAAGAGCATCCTTCCTCCCCTTCATTTTTGGGACCCTGTCAATGTCAAGGGGGACATTATCCCCCTTCAGGGAATGACACCCCACCTAGGGATCTGGGCCCCTCTACAAGGGATTGGGACACTCCCAATTCACGGCCTTGGCACCCCCTGACACTGGTACCCCCACATGCAACTGGGTTACCTTCCTAGACCTGAGACCCTCCCATGGGATTGGGACACACACCCCTTCCTCCCATGGGATTGGGGGACCCATCCTTGTGTCACCGAAACTACAGGAAAAACAAAAACCCTCCAACATTTTTCATGTTAGAGAGCCAAGGCATTACTTTATTTTCTGGCCAGGATGTGCCACAGAAATCATCGCATCCACACATAGCCTGGGTGTGCAGAGGGAATCATTCCATGACACATGGATTTTACAAGATTTTTCAGGTATTTTATACAGTCAAAACTCATAGAAATGTATTGGGTCAGCGTTCTCTTGTTCCAAGGTACGTAGTTTCTAGTATTCGGCTTCCTATTGGATCCGGATTTCTTCCCCTTCGATGCTAATTAGGTCTTCTTTCTTATCTCTCTTTTTCCAAACAGGTGTCTCCGACTATGCCAGGGGTGAGGTTTGGAGTCCATGGTCTCTTAATGACTGTTCAGAGATGTTATCTCTTGTGTACCTTCTGTGCTTCTCCCAGTCTGTTAAGATTCAAAGCTCATGAGGCCTCACTTAGAGGAACAATGCCTGGAAAGAAACTTTAGTTCCCTTCCTCTAGGGCAAAGGCGAAAAAAGCCCCAACTAAAAATTTTTAAACTGGTATATGTTCCAACAATTGGACTAGACAGCCATAAGACTGAGATGCCTCTGAAGAAGGGACATCTCCCCCATGTGACCTGGGCACAGACCTCCATCAGCCCCTGCTCCCCCCTCACCAAGGACCCCAAGGGACCCCCCAGAGCTGAGGGTGGCATTAAACAAGGGGGCCACCAAGCCCACCTGTGTGGGCAGGGGGCCACAGGGAGGCCAAGGCCCCAACTGGGGTGGCCTCAGGGTTGGGGGCCCAAAGAGGGACCCCAGGGCTGGAAATCTGCTGAGGAATGGAGAATGCATTGGCAATGTCGATAGCAGCACCACTTTGCTGCCTCGGGCTCCAGCTGACACTGAAGTTGCAGCGTGTCCAGCACGGCAGCACTCAGTGACGGTGTGACCTCATTCAGGCCACCACAGTCCACTGTCAGTGTCCACTCTCCACTGGACTCACACACGAGCCATGTGGGGCTACTGAACAGTGTGCACAGCCAGCCCTGCAGTTCATGGATCATCTCATGGATGGGACCCTGCAGTCCCGGTCAGTGCCACATTGCCAATGGGACACTGCTGCGCTGGCCATCCATATCTGCTGTTCTTCAATCCTCAGCTGTCCCACAGCAGAAGAGTCCTCTGACAGACCAAGCAAGGAATTCAGCTGTCTTAATTTCTTCTGTCTCCACAGCAGCTGTCCCAAAGCCCAGAGATGTCCTTTTGCATTTCTGAAATACCCTCTCCTGAGGTGATCTATACCAAAGATACACAGAGCCTCTAGGCCAGTCACAATGGAGTGTTTTTGCCCTTCACTCCCAGTCAGGATCACTTCAGCTTCCAGTATAGTCCCTGTTGAGATCCCTCTGTCATCCCAGAAATCCACAATTTACTCCTTAATTCACTTTCTGGTTAAACCCAAACCCACCTGATCTTCAGTCTAAGGTCACCTGACACCAGGTAGAGCTTGGGAAATGTTCCTTGCTCTGCTGATGCCTCCTTTGGTTCCAAGTCCCTTTCACTGCTGTTGTCCCTCCCCCTGAGCAGCTCCCCAGGTGAGGAGGTACTGCAGGTGCCAGAGCAGAGATTGCCTGCAGCCCTGGAGAAGAACAGTGAGGCAGGTGCTGCCTCTGTGCCCCAAGTGCCTCCATGTGAGGGACTCACCCCATGGAAAGGGACCTGGAGCAGTTCCTGACCCCCTGCCCCATCCCTCCCAGGAGTTTTCTCATCAGGTTTTCTCGTGCTGTCTCTTGCTGAAGTGTGAGCGGTGGAGCAGCCTGGGGTCAGCCAAGGTCACCCATCCCAAGCCTCCACCAGTTTTAGAATCCCAGGCTGCTTTGGGCTGGAAGGCACTTCAAAGCCCATCTCAATCCACCTGGCCATGGGCACGGACATCTTCCAGTATCCCACGCTGCTCCAAGCCCTGTCCAACCCGGCCTTGAACACTTCCAGGGATGGGACAGCCACAGCTTCTCTGGGCAACCTGTGCTAGGGAGGAATTTCCAACCACCTGCACATGGAGGAATTTCTTCCCAATATCCCATCTAACCCTGCCCTCTGGTGGAGAAATCCCTCACCCTCCATCCTGTCCCCTGACAAACATCCTCCTTAGGTCTCCCAGAGGCCCCTTTCTATATTATATTTTATATTTCAATTCTATCTACATACATATCAGCCCAAAAGGTGGCTCAGGCAGTCCATGACTAGTTGTGGCCACCTGGGGTAGCCCCTTCTGGGGGGCCTGGGGGAGTGCTGGGGGTCTGGGTGAATCTATGGCTTGTTTTGGGGGGCTTCAGGGGGTTCTAGAGGGAGGTTTGGGAGGGTCCTGAGGGTTTATAGGGTGTTAGGGTTGGGGGGGAGACCACCTATGGGGCTTTTGAGGGGACTCTAAGGGTATTTGGAGTCTAGTGGGGAGTTCGGGGGGAGTCTGTAGGGGATGGAGGGGGTCTCTGGGGTTTTGGGGGGGCTATAGTAGTGTATGCTCCAGGTCCCCAAAGTCCTCTCAACCCCTTCTTCCCCTGACAGGATTTGATCTCCACCTGCCAGGGAAGCTCACCACACAGACTGTTCCCGATCCCCATGAAATTTCTGATGTGCAGAAAACGCATGCATGATTTTCCTGCAACTTTCCTGGCTCCGCGAAGGACCAATGGAGCGGTCCAACAGCCACACGGGCAATTGCAGTTTTAATTCAAGTTTTAATTAAAGGCTGAACTGTTGCTGGTGCTGCAATAGGGTCAGGGCCTTTCTCTACACCGTCGTCATCGCACCCGTTCCCGGGGGGCACTTGAGGGGCGCTTGGGGGGACACTTAAGGGCCTGGAGGGGCACTTGGGGGTCCGAAGGGACACACAGGGAGCACTTTGGGGGCAGGGGGGGAACCGGAACGGGGGGAATTAAGGATCCGAGAGGGCACTTGAGGGTCGGGAGAGGGAAAATGGGGGTACTTAGAGGGTCCCGGGGGGCACTTACGGTTCGGGGGAGCACTTGGGGAGCAGCTGGGATGGTACTTACGGCGCACTCCCGGCTCCGACGGGGCTCCCACGGGCCGCGGGGCACCACGGGAACCGCAGTCCCGGCTCTAAAGGCCTCTACGGGGCCCCGGGGTACCTCGGGAGTTGTAGTCCAGGAAGTGGCTAAACTGGCGCCGAACCAGGGCACCGCCCCCAACGCCCCGTTCTCGGGCGCTGATTGGTTCAGAGCGAGGACGGGCGGGCGCTGCGGCCAATGGGAGGCGGGGGGAAGGCCGGGAAGAGGCTGCACTGGGGGATGGGGCGGCAGGGCACGAGGGGTTTGGGGGTTCAGGGGGAGCTTCTGGCGCCCCCCATGATCCCCCACAGCGCCCTCAGGGGCGGGGGAACGCCAGAGCTCCCCGGCGCCACGTTGGCCGTGAAGGTGAAGAAGCCAGGTGAGCCCTACCCCCCGCGGGTTCCCCGCCCCGAAACGCCCAATAAGCCCCCCAGCGGAACTTCAGACTCCCCAACCCACACAGACACCCCAACCCTGGCCCGGGCCCTCCAAAACACCCCACAGAGCCCCGGAGCGTTATAGACCCCGCAAAGCCGCAGGACTCCCCCAGGCTCCCTCCTGGACCCCCAACGACTTGCACAGACCTCCCCCAACAGCCCTAGAGTCCCCCCCAAAAACCCCATAAACCTTTTATGGATCCCCTATAGACTCCCAGTGCCCCCCCAAACACTCCCGACCCCGAACGCCCCGCATACACCCCCAACCACCTTCTGCAGCTTCAGAGCCCATCCAAACACCCTCCACAACCTCCCGGAACCCTTAGAGACACCCAGCACCCCAACAACTCTTGAGCCCCCAGAACTGCTCTTGGCGGCATACGGGGGGAGAGGGGACTGGGGGGAACCCCAAAGATGGGGGCGAGGTCCTCGTGCTTCCCTGGTGCAATTTTGGGGCATCATTGCTTTATTGGCCCCACTGTGGGTTGGGGGCATCCAGGTGGGGGCTCCAGGAGGGTCTCGATGGCCCTGGGGGAGGGGAAGGGAGAGCAAAGAGGAGGTCAGGGGGATCTGGGGGAGGTGCAGGGGCAGACCCCTACAATTTGGGTGTGTGGATGTCATACCGAAGGCGCCCCCTTATGGTCCGGCGGTGGCATCGCAGCATCCAGAGGAGGGGGTCCCCCCGAGGGCCTGGGGGGGCCAGGCGTCACAAGGGGTGGCAGTCCACAAGTGCCCCTCCCCCCCGGCCCAATAAGTGTCCCCCCCATGCCCAATAAGTGCTCCCATGACCCAGAAGATTGCCTCCAGCTCCACAAGTGTCCCCATGACCTATAAATGCCCCCAAATCCCACAAGCGACCCCCCTGGCCCTCAAGTGCTCCCTAGTCCCACAAGGGCACCTCCAGGTTCACAAGTGACCCCCTGGCCCTCAAGTACCCCCCACTCCCACAAGGGCACCTCCAGGTTCACAAATGACCCCCCTGGCCCTCAAGTGCCCCCTGGCCCTGCCCTATAAGTGTCCCTGTGACACACAACAGCTCCCCCAGTGCCTCACCCAGTGGCTGCTGTGACAGCGCCTCCTGCAGGGCATCACGGGCGCTGCTCCTGATTGGCTGTGGGGCCTTTGGGGGGGCACGTGACCTCAAGCCTGGCGCCCCCTGGTGCAGGGGCTCAGGGAGCGCCTCCCTTGCAGGCTGCAGAGCATCCTGGGAGTCACAAGATTTCCAATATGGCGAACACCACAGGGACTCAAGGCAGTCATGTGACCCCCAACATGGCTCCTGCTGCAAAGGTTCACGGGAGTTTCGCTTCCCACAGGTTGGCGCTCCCTGGTGCAGAGATGTGCAGTGGCTGCTGCTGATTGGCCTCAGGGCCTCAGGGGAGTCACGTGACTTCAAGTATGGTGCCATCCGCAAGGCCTCGTGTGAGTCACGTGACTGTGAGTATAGCGCCCCCTGCAGGGTATCCAGAGAGCTGCTCCTCCTTGGCCAGAGGGCCTCATGGGTGTCATGTGACCACCAACATGGCTCCTGCCTCACGGGCTCCTGGGAGCCAGGCTGGGCTGAGAACGCTACTCGGTGCAGGGGTTTGCAGAAGTGGCTCCTGATTGGCTGTGGGGCCCCAGGGGGGTCACGTGACCTCCCCCGTGGCACCCCCTGCAGGCCACCCTGGGAAGCAGCAGAGTCCAGCAGGGCCCTGCCCACCAAGGGCGTGTCCAGCGCTGGCTCCGCCCCTCGGCACCGCCTCAAGCGCCATCGCACGAGGGGGTCATCGACGGTGGGGCTGGAGGGGGTGGAGCCAGGCAGAGGCTCCGCCCTCTCGGGCCCGCGGGGGCGGGGCCTGAGCAGCGCCTGGCTGGGGGGGAAGACAGGGTTGGGGGAGGGGCGAGGACCCCCGAAATGCTGACCCTGCACCGCCCCCGCGGAGGTTGGGGCTCCCGGGAGACATTTGGGGGCTGCGGGGGCGCATTTATGGGCAGAATGGGGGAGCCGGGGCATCACCTGGGATCGGGTGGGGTACTTGGGGGTCCCCGGGGCACTCTTGGAGAGCATCTGGGAATTGGGAGGCACTTAGGGGTCTGGGGCGGCATTTGGGGGTCTGGGGAGCACTTGGAGTCCGGGTCAACACTTAGGGGACGGCGGCGGGGGAGACAGATGAGGGTCCCCAGGGGCAATTTGGGGATTCCGAGGGGCACTTGACGCCGGGCTGCTCTCCCACCTCCTTTGCACCAGCCGCTCCGTCCGCTGCTCCAGGCTAAGCCTCTGCGGGGGACACGCGAGCAGTGACGCGGGGCCCCCAGACCCCCCAGTTCCCTTCCCCCCGGTTCCCTCGGGAGCCCTCAGCCTCACCCGCTCCATCGCCCGCGCTCTCGCTTGGCCCCGCCCCAGCGCCCGAGCTCGGGCGCTGATTGGCTGAGGGCGGGGACGGGCAGGCGCTGTGGCCAATGGGGGCGGGGGAGGGGAAAGGCGAGAAGCGGCGGCGCCGAGCGCGGGGGGAGGGGTGGGGGTTCCTGGAAGGGCTGTGCGGCTCCGGGAGAGGCTTTGGGAATTCCCCTGGAGGGGTTTGAGGGCTCTGATGTCTATAAAAATTGGGTCAGGGTTACAAGGTGCTTATATAGCTTGAGTTACAAGATATCAACAGAACCTGAATCATAACTTTTCTATATCAATATAACCTGAATCGTAGCTTTTATTACCTATATAACCCGAATTATAACTTTTTATACTAATATAACTTGAAATATAACTTCCTATACAGTCTAACAGCTATTATATAGTTTGCCTAATGCTGAATAGACAAAAAAACCTCACCAGGTGGATAACTTCAAAGGTGGACGAGTATAGGACTAATGAGAAATTGGCAAATGTAAAGCCAATTAGCCACAGAATACAGAATTTAGACCAGTTAGAACCAGAGAGACTGAGGAACACCATAACTGCGCACACTCTGAAGACAAAGTTGAAAAGTTCAGATGTGAGGAAGATCTTGGGCCTTCATCAAGACCCCCACGACCACCGAATTGGGGAGGTGCAAGTGCAGTGCAAAAGAACTATTTATAACCATGTGATCATGTTATGTAAATTAGTTCTGGTGTGTATATGGTGATGTTATAGTGCCATAGTAATACTAAGTGTAATTTACTGTATAAATAAACCACAACACCTGACAAGGGTGGGTGAGTTAGGTGCAGAAATCCCCCTCCCCTCTAGCGCTGCAATAAACAAGTACCTGCTCTGTAGACATCGGTCTGCGGGGTTTATTTCCAGCCTGTCTTTTCAGGCATCAGCTCTAAGAGGACTGAGGGAGACCCTGAACTATATATGGGCATCCCTGGAGGGGTTTGTGGGTCTGTGAGGGCTGCGGGATGCCCAGGGAGGTTTGGGGGTCACTGGGGTGGTTTTGAGGGTCCCCGAGAGGTTGTTGGGGGTCTGCAGGGCAGGGTTTTGAGAGGGGTGTTGGTGTGGGTACACACCCCAATTCTGGTGTGCACAGCTGAGTGCACATACCCTTTTTGGCTTGCAAACCCTGGGTTTGGGGTGCAAACCATGATTTTGGGGTTAAAAACCCTATCTTTGAAGTGCAATCGTCCCCTTTTCGGGGTGTAAACCACGGGTTTTGGGTGTGCAGCAAAAAGAGCAGATCCTGTTTTTGGAGTTAAAATCCCCCTTTGGTGGTCTGCCCTCCCTTTCAGGATCCTCACCCTTGTCTCCCCCCAGATGGATGGTGAGCGCCACTTTGCTGCCGCTGTGGCTGCGGGGGGGCGCGGTGGGGGTGGCACAGGTGGGGTCCCACCGGCTGCTCCAGGTGCAGGGGGGCCCCAAAATCCTCTACGATGGCAACACGTACGTGGTGCTGACGCTGTCCCCCTGTCCTGCTGCCCCCACAGCCTCTACGGCAACTTCAACGGGGACCCCAACGACGATGACCCTGCCGGGGGGGCTCTGGGCAGCGCCCCCCCAAACTGCACACACCTGGCGCCCGCCCCCAGCTGCTCCCTGGCCCTGAGGAGTCGGGAATTTGACGTGATGGGAATTTTGGGGTCAGGAATTTTGAGTGGTGAGATTTTGGAGGGGTGGGAATTTGGGGGTTAGGTTTTTTGTGGGAGCAGGAATTCTGCGGGGAGTGGAAATTTTGGTGGGGGTGGGAATTTGGAGGTCTGGGGGGTGGAATGGAGCAGGGGCTCATTCCTGCAGACGATACCCATCCTCCCGGGTACGTGTCCCCATTGCTAAGCCCACACGTGGGGGACCCTCCCAAGGGACCCACAGTGCCGAAGCAGGACCCCCCAGTCACAGCCCCAAAGGGGACCCTTCCCCAAAATGGGAAGCCTGTGTTCCATGTGCAACCAACGGGGGCCCCCCCGATGGCCCCACATGGGAGCCCCATGGGACCACCCAACCCAGAGATGGGATGGCATTGATCCCAGGAGACACCCATTGACCCCACATGGTCCCCCGATGACCCTATTGAGTCCAGGTGAGCCCCACTGCTCCCCACTGGACCCCTTTGTTCCTTGCCTCCCTCTCGCAGCCCTTGCCTGCCCCGCCAAGAGCCACTACGAGCTGTGTGCCCGTACCTGCGAGCGCACCTGCGCAGGTGTGTCGGCGCCGCCGCCCTGCAGCGAGCGCTGCTTTGAGGGCTGTCAGTGCGCCGAGGGGCTGCTGTTCGATGGGGCCCGCTGCGTCCCCCCGGGGAGCTGCGGCTGCCTCCACCGGGGCCGCTACTTCCAGGTGGGTGTGGAAGCTCCCACCCGGGGAGCTCCCAAAAACTCCCGAAACAGCTCCGTTCGGCCCCAGCCCCTCCCGCTGCAGCGCGGCTCCAGCCCTGCCTCATTCCGGGCTCCCCATGTTGATCCCAGTGCCCTCCAGTGCCCCCGGCGTACCCCCAGCCCCTCCCAATACGCCCCAGTTCTCCACCCGTCCCTTCCAGTTTCCCTCAGCTGATCCCACTCCACCGCACCCCCCGGTGTCCCTTGTCCATCACAGTACACCTCATTTACCCCCAGTCCCTTCCAGTCTCCCCCAGTTCCCTCCAGAGTGCCCCCCAGTGTCTCCAGTCCCTCCCAGTACACCCCAGTCCCTTCCAGTCTCCCCAGGCCCCTCCAGTATGCTTCACAGTGTCCTCAGGCCCCCCAAGTGCAATACAGTTCCTTCCCATCCTTTTCAGTACACCCCAGTTGATCCCAGGTCCCTTCAATGTGCCTCCCCCAGTGTCCCCAGTCCCTCCCAGCGTCCCCCATGTCACCGTTTATCCCCAGCATGTCCCACTTCCCCCAAACACATCCTCCTGTGCATCCTTCTTTACCCCAGCTCTCTCCAGTCCCCTCCAGTCTCCCCCAATATTCCCTGTATTGTCCACAGATTCTCCCAGGGTATTCTAGTCCTCCCCCATACTCCCAGTCCCTCCCAGTTTGTCTCTGTTTCCTCCCAATGCATCCCAGTCCCACTGAGAGTCCTTCCCAGTTTCTCTCAGCATGTCCCAGTCCCCCCTGTGTCCCCATGGGGGATGTGGGGGGGCATGGGGACACTGGGACATGGGCCCACATTGGGGATAGGGGGACATACTGGGGAAATGGGGGACATGGACCCCTCTCCCTCCTCCCATGACACCTGGCAGCATCATTGTTCCCATTTTAGGGCCACTTTAGGCCACTTTTCCCCACTTTTTGCATTTTATCCATGAAAAACAGATCGCCAAGACCATCCTGACCCCTGACTGCTCCCAGTCCTGCACCTGCCGAGGGCCTGGGGGCCTCCAGTGCCGCCCCTTCACTTGTCCCTTCAGCCACACCTGCGGCCTCCGTGACGGCAGCCGCACCTGCATCGCACAGCCAGGGCGCTGTGCCCTGTCCCCTGCCAGCCGCTTCGTCACCTTCGATGGTGTCACCGGGGCCACCCTGGCCACCGGAATCTATGTGGTGGCCAGCGTGTGTGACCCCCGGGACCCCGCGTGGTTCCGCCTGCTGGGGGACATCAGGGACGTCGGGGACCGGCCGGCAGTGGTGGCACTTCACGTCTTCACCCCCTACGGCCTCGCCACCATCCAGAGGGACGGGAAGGTCTGGGTAAGTTGTCACCACCCTGGGTGGCACCCAAAAATGTTGTCACTGCTGTGTTGTCACCCTAAACGTCCTCCTAACCTTCACCTCAACAAAAAAATCTATGATTCGTCCCTAGTTTCACGCCAGGAAAGAGTCCACGTGAGTTGTCCCATCCCAACACCACCACCATGGGATGTTCTTAATTTTGCCCCAAATTGTTCTTTTCCCTCCCCAGTTTCCTGCCAGTGAGGCACCTATGTGGGTGATGGTCACTAAGAGACATCCATAAATGGACACACCCCATCATTTTTCCCCAAATTGTTCTTTTCTCCCCCAGTTTCATGCCAGAGGACTACCTGCACAGGCTGTCCCTCATCCCACCGCTACCATGCCTGACGCATCCCATTATTTTTCCACAAACTCCTTCTTTTCCACCCCGATTCCTCTAACTCCCCCCGTACGGCCCCAAATCCCCCTTCTCCGCTAATTCCATGTTCTCCAGCTCAACGGGGTCCCCACCCCCCTGCCCGTGGAGTTCCCGGGACCGGTGACCATCACGGAGACGCGCAGGACCCTCCGGATCAGCCGAATCCCGGGATTCCTGGTGGAGCTGGGCGCCGCGGGGGTGACGGTGGAGGTGCCCCTGGAAGCGCGGGCGACGCTCTGTGGCCTCTGCGGCGACTACGACGGTGCCACCAGCAATGACCTGCGAGGGCCCGATGGGACAGGGACGGGCGATGCGCGGGCGCTGGCCGAGGCCTGGCGGGCGCCCGACTTCACCCAGGTGGGTGACACCGGGGGGACACTGCAGGGGGGGAAGTTGGGGACATCTGGGTGCCTTGGGGGTGGCGCTAGGGGAAAAAGTGCCCAAAAGGGAGAAAATAGCTCAAAAAAGAGGGAAAGGATCCCCCCAAAAGGGGAAAGAAGCCCCAAAAGATGGAAAAGAGACCAAAAAAGGGGGAAAAGGGCTTCCCAAAATGGAGAAAAGAGCCCCAAAAAGATGGGAAAAGAGACCAAAAGGAGGGGAAAGAGCTAAAACTGAGGAAAGAGCCCAAAAAGCAGGGGGGATTACCCCAAAATGCAGGAGAAGAGACCAAAAAACAGAGAAAGAACACAGAGAGGGGGAAATAACCCCCAAAAATGGGAAAAGAGACCCATAAATGAGGAAAGGAGCCCAAATATGGGGGAGAAGAGCACAAAGCAAGGGGAAAAAGAGCCTCCCAAAGAGAAAAGGAACTGAAAAAAGTGGAAAGAGATCAAAAAAGGAGAAGGGGGGGGGGAAGAAATGGTGAAAAGAACCCCTTAAATGAGATTAAAAGCTCAAAATGATGGGAAAAGTCCCCAAAAATGGGTGAAGGACTCAGAAATGGGGAGGGGGAGAAGTATCAAAATGGGAGAAAAAGCCCAAAAATTTGGGGAGAAGAGCCAGAAAAAGGGGAAAGAAGCCCCAAAATATGGGAAAAGATATGAAAAAGGGAAGGGGAGGGGAGGGGAACTGGGGAGGGGAGGGGAGCTGGGGAGGGGAACTGGGGAGGGGAGGGGAGGGGAGGGGAGGGGAGGGGAGGGGAGGGGAGGGGGGCCAAAGAGAGAGACACCAAAAAAAGGGAAAGAACACCCCAAAAGGAGAGGAGGGGGGTGAGAAGCACAAAAAAAGGGGGAAAAGAGCCCAAAAAGGGGGAAAAGTGAACAAAAAAATGGGTGAAGATCCTCCAAAAGTGGGGAAAGAGACAAAAAAATAGAGGGGACAGAGTTCAAAAATGGGGAAAAAAAAAAAAAAGGGAAAAAGATCCTAAATTGGGGGAAACTGCTGCAAAGTCCCCCTCGATTTTGCCTTTCTTCCCACTCAGTGATGTGGAAAATTGACATTTTACCTGGGCGGCCGCGCCCCATCGCTGACGTCATCCCCAAACCGCCTCAGATCCGGAAAACCCGGATTTTTATAAGCCCCAAAACTGTGCTTTCGCCCCCAAAATAAAACCTGGGAGAAAACGGCGTTTGCGGGTGATCTGGGGATAAAGTCCTGCGAGCTCTGGGAAAACAGGAGCGTGGGAATGTGCCTGGGGGGCAGCTGGGGGGGCGGGGAGGGCTGTTCCCACCCTGTCCTGCCGCGGGCGGTTCCGTGTCCCCCCTTCCCCCGCCCCCCCCTCGGTCAATATTTCCCAACGCCTGAGGCCCACGGGGGGGAGGGGCGGGGGGGCACCCGGATGTTCGGTGCCGGGGAGGGGAGGGGAGGGGAGGGGGTGCCCGGACATCCGAGTCCCCCGGGGGAGGTGGGTGCTGTGGCACACCTGGAGGGGACCCCTCACCAGTATCCCCAGTCCCTCCCAGTCCCCGCCAGTGTGCCCCCCGGTGTCCCCAGTCCCTCCCAGTACAACCCAGTACCCCCCCAGTCTCTTCCAGCCTCCCTCGGCTGACCCCAGCCCACCCCCATTGTCCCCAGTGCCTCCCAGTGCATTCCAGTCCTCCCCCACTATTTCCCGTGGTGTTCCCAAATGCCTCCCAGTTTGTTTGAGCTCCCCCTGCCCCCCCAGTGCCTCCTACTGCATCCCAGTGTCACTCAGTGTCACCCCCCCGTGCCCGTCTAAGCCTCACAGTGTCCCCCAGTATGTCCCAGCATCCCCCAGTGCCTCCCAATGCATCCCAGTCCCTCCCAGTGTCCTCCCCGACATCCACAGTGTCTCCAGTATGTCCCACTAAGCCCCAGTGCCTCCCGATGCATTCCAGTCACGCTCAGTGCCCCCCTCAGTCCCCCCTCCACCTTCCCAACTCCCCCCAGTGTCCCCCCACAGTCCATCCCAGTCCATTCCAGTCCCCCCCAGTTGTGGTCTGGGCAGAGACGGAACTGCCTGGGGCCCTGGGAGGTGCCACCTGGGGGTGTCCCATGTCATCCCCCCCCCAGCCTGTCCCCTCCCTGGGGATAAAATGGCTCCAGTCACAGCACTGGGGCAGACTCGGACCATGGGAGTGCGGTGAGTGGGGACACTGTGGGCATGGGGGACAAGGGGACATGTGGGACATGGGGGCACATGTGGGACATGGTTGGCACAGGGGAATATGGGGGACCGGGGAGACATGTGGGGCATGAGGGTCATGGGAAATGTGTGAGACATTAGGGGGGACATGTGGGACATTGGGGGACATGGGGGGGACATATAGAGGACAAGGGGACATGGGGGCTCATTGGGGACATGCAGGACATTGGGGGAGACATGGAGGGGCATGGGGGGACATGGGGACATGGCTGATGGGGGACCCCCTCACACTCCCCCAGGCCTGGACAGATGAAGGTCTCCCCCATCCTCCTCCTCCTCCTCCTCAGCCACTCAGAGGAGTGGGGACCCCTGGGGACATCGGGGACCCCTGTGGGACGCCCAGGTGAGTTTGGGGTCCCAGGCTTATACTGGGGAGGTGCCAGCCCCATACTGGGAGGTTCTGGAGTGATCCTGGGGGTCCTAGGCCCATAGTAGGAGGTCCCAGTCCCACACCAGGAGGTCTCAGGCCCATAGTGGGGAAATGGTTATCATATGTATGTTGATTCTGGGACAACCACCGAATATGTGTGTAAAATACAGTTTATAAACAGGAGCTTTCCTGTACTCAGCATGCATGGTGTTTTGGAAGGGATATCCCCTCCTGCATCCGGCTGAATAAAGAATGCTGCTTTTCAATGCTCCACTGATGATAAGGAGGTTTTTTATTTTTACCAATTATTGGTAACAGTTCTGGTAACCCAGGTGGAATATACTCCTGAAATTCAATGGATCCAAGGGATTGCAGGACCTCCTTGAGAGTCAGAGGGCCTTTAAAGCCCTAAAAAGAGCCTTAATGCCAACCTCTGCATTGGGACTGCCACACTTAACCAGGGCATTGGAGATGTTTGTGCATGAAGGGTGCCCCTGGCACTAGGGGTGTTGGCACAGTGTTTGGGGTCATGGAAGCAGCCTGGGAGGTACTCTTCCAAACAACTGGACAATGAGAGTACAAGATGACCTGGATTCTTGAGAGCTGTGGTAGCTGCAGAGCTTTTAATGCAGGAAGCACAGAAGCTGATACTGTGACAAAAGATTATAATACAGGTACCCCACCTGGGAACAGCTGGTTTGGAATGAAAAGGAGGACACTGAATATCACCAGCAGGATTCTGAAATATCAGGAGCAGGACAATGTTGAGCTTAAGGTAACCCCTGCTTTGAAGCCATGTTTCTCCAGGCTTCAGAAGAAGCCCAGAGACCTTTGTGCCATGGCTGCCTGGTAACCACTGAACAAGTGTGCTCTGGCAGATGGGATCTTGAGAGTGATTCCACCCAGAGCCTGGAACTGGACTTGCACACTGGTGGGAACAGCATGGGACAAATGGAAAACAAGCAGCCGGGTGTGTGGTGGGAACCTTGAGCCAGGTAATAGAAGCCCAGGCTTTGTCTTTTAACACGTCAGCACAAAAAGCAGAATGAATGACCTCACGTAGGAATCTCTGAAGGAAAAAGGGTAAACATATGGACTGATTTGAAATATGCTCTTGGAATAATCCATGCCCATGGAGCCATATAGAAGGAAAGGGGATGTTACCGGCACAGAGGTCACCTATTAAATATAAAGAAGAAATCAGTCAACTGCTCCAGAGTGTGCAAAAGCCAAAAGAAGTTGGGTTGTGATGTCCTTGTAAAGCTCATCATTTTGACCACTCCTCAGTTAATACAGGGAACTGATTGGCTGACAAAACAGCTCAAGAAGTTGCTAAAAATGTATCCTTGCACTAATACCTAGGAAAAAGTTGAATGTCCTGGAACGAAAACCAAATTATAGAAATCAGGACAGGCCATTAGCCCCATCATTAGGAAAATCCCAGCAGGTGATTGATAAACTCATGTGGGCGGGTAGTTGTACCTCCACAATTAATGTATAAGATAATGGAACTAAAACATCAGGGGACACATTAGGAAATGGAGAGTATGGTGATTAGTTTACAAAGGAATGCAGTAAGCACAAAAATTACAGAAACTAATAAATCAATTGTTGAAAAACAGGCGATTTGTTTTGCAAAATAATCCTGAGGAAAGAAGAAGGCATGCATGACTTTAGGAGGAGATATCCCCTCGCACATCTGGATGAATAAAGAATCCCGTTTCTTAAAGCTATATTGGTGTTAATGAGTTTATTTGTTTTACTGAATTTTTGGTAACACTGGTGTCCCCTGTTTATGGTGTGTTAAGATCCAATTATTACTGTTCTTTAGAAATACCTCTGCCCAAATTAAGGTGCAAATGAGACCATATGCCAGTCAATAGTATGGGTTTTATTTGATACTAAATATGAGAGAGAGAGAGAAGAAAAGAGAGAAAGGGAGAAATAGGAAAAGGTGTGGGGGGGACAGAAAGAGAGTGACAGAGACAGAAAAAAATAATATCACCATCCGTGAATCCCAACGATGTTGTGTTGATCGTCTCCAGCTTGGTCTTCTTGGTGGTAATGGTCCCCCCAAAAGCACAGAATCCCATGGGTTAATACACACTCAGGCCAGGTGACAACGTCCAGGCATGTCCCCCGGGGGAGGGGGCAGTCTCTTGCAGCAGACTCTGCTGGCATCACGTGCAGTTCTGTGGGGCAAGGCCGAGCATTTTGGGGGGTCTGTGATGGATTATGACACCCCCTCAGCTGCCTCTCACGTGAATGTCCCGTGGATGTGGCCTGTGGGCTTGGGGGTTCCACAGCTGGGCCCGATTTGTGTAAGGGAGGATGAGTGTTTATTGTCTCTCACCAGAGGTTATGCCACTGCACCCAAAACCTCCTCCCCCACCTCAGCTGGGAGGAAGTCTGTGCAAACCTGACTTTGTGACCTGTGCTCTCCCCCCACCCCAAACTCAGTGGGGGATGATTCTCAGTGCCGCAGGTGGCTTTGGCCTTTGTGGATGCATTCCTTTCCTTCAGCCTGGGATGACTGAACAATAGGTTTCCCTTTATCTAATCTCAGCAGTTTGACTCTCAGTCCAAAGTCCCAGCCAGGTATCCTCACTGAGGCTTCATTGGTTGTAGCTCCTTTATAAAGTTTTGGTTACAATGAGGAAAACTTCATATCAATTTTTGGGGTATGAACTATTTCATGGTGTCTCTCCATCCCAGTGATCCTTCATCCCAGTGTCCCATGTTCCCTGTGTCCCTCATTTCTGGTGTCCCTCATTCCCTGTGTCACCCTGCTCCCCGTGCCCACCATTCTTGCTGTCCCTTTCCCACTGTCCCTCACTCCCAGTGTCCCCTGTTCTCAGTGTCCCCAATGTATCCCCTTCCCGGTGTCCCCCATTCCTGTTGTTCCACGTTCCCATCGTCCCCCGTTCCTGGTGTCCCCTATTCCTGCTGTCCCCTGTCCCAAAGTTCCCCTCCCTGCACTTCCCTGCCCAGATCCCCTGGGATTCCTTGCAGCAGGTTTCCTCTCTGAGCTCTCCTCACCTCCAGGTCTGTGACCTCGGCCTCTCTTCATGTCCTCAGGAGCCTCTGCTGCAGCAGCAACCGGGCAGAGCCACCTCAAAGGCACCTCAGGGACAGCTCAGGCTCACCCCAAGGGTGACCCTATGATCATGGTCGTCCCATGGTCATCTCATGGTCATGACCGTCGCTTGCCCACAGTCATCTCAACGTCTCATGATCACATGAACTGACTGTCATCTCTGTTGATTTTACCCCGTGACATCGTGACACGAGCCCTCAGCCAGTCCCTGATGCTGACGGAGCAGGTTCCACGGGTCAGTGCCATCTTTGCACCAGCCGGACATCAGCTGCAGCACGTCTGCGACATTCCGCATCGCCGCTGTGAGGTACCCCGAGCCCTGACCCTAAGCCCGGGAGAACAGGTAGGAAAAGGCTGCCCGGAGACACTGGGGCTGCTCCATGCCTGGGGCTGTTCCAGGCCAGTGGGACTGGGTTTGGAGCCTCCCCAGGCTCCGGCCCGCCCTCGGCCCCCGCCGGGACAGCGCGAGGGGGCCCGGCCTGGGCGCGTCCCACCTCCCCCTCCCCAAATTCCGCTCCCGAGGAGCGCTGGGGGCGGGGAGGTCCAGTCAGGGAGCTGCGGGTCTGCCTGGCAACTGTAGAGTCATCGGCAGGGCGCACTCTGATTGGCTGAGGGCTCTTGGGGGTGCTGTAGCCCCGGCACGGGGGTTTTGGGTGGGAACCGTGGGCTGAGGGGTCTGGGGACACGGGGGGGGTGGAGCTGCTCAGACCCATCGGGGCTCAGGAACAGAGAGCTTTCCAACCCCTCCACAGCCGCACAGTTCCCCCCAGGACCTCCCCAGACCCCTCACAGCCTCCCCACCCCGGGGCTGTTGTCCCAAACAAGTTATTTCCCGCGGTGTGCCCGAGGCCGACCCCCCCAGAGCCGAGGGATTGGATTTATTTCAGTTCTGTGCGGGGGGAGCTGGGGTCAATCCCCAGAGCCACGACTGGTGAAACTGCTCCCTATTTCTGGACATGGATATCCATGGGGGACACAGGCGAGCATGGGGGAATGCAGGGGTGACACAGGGGGACACGGAGGGGCACGATGGGGACATGGGGCACATGTGTATCTGTGTCAGGTTTCCCCCTCCAGCTGAGGTTCATGTGACCCCAGGGTCAAAACAGACACCGAAAAGTCACATTTCTTCCTCGCCCCCTCCGCTCCCTAAAAATGTGTTATTTTTAATTCAAGTTATTTTTAATTTTTATTATTTTTATTATTTTTATTATTTTATTTATTTAATTTTTATTATTTTTTAAGGTATTTTATTCCCACTTGCCCCAGCATCTCCTCCCGGGACAGCTTTCAGTAGCTGCTGCAGCTCTGCCCTTCCCCACAGCCTTGTGGGAGCTGCTGGCAGATCTCAGAGCTGCAGGAGTTGGGGTTTTTCCTCCTTTAAAGGTGTTTTTGGGCGCGATGGAGGCTCAGAGCTAGGCGGCTTCTATCTGGCAGATCCACTGAAGCTCCTTGCTGCAGCTCTCGGGGGTGACCTCATTCCCCCTGATCATCGCACAGTATCCACGTGTCAACCGGGGGTCTATCTGGAACCTGCAGGTGAAGGAGGGGCTGTGTCACACCTGGGGGTGCCCACCCCGACACCCAGCCCTTGCTACAGCTGCAGGAGGGGCTGTGTCACACCTGGGGGTCCCAGGGGGCGGAGCGGGTTTGCTCTTCAGCCAGGTCCAGTCCGTCTTGTTGAGGGGAACGTAGTAGCCAATCCAGAAGTTATATAAAGGTCTCTGCAGGCTTTTACGTAGCAAATCCTGGTTCAGGGAAAGGACAGGTGGTGATGCCAATGTGCTAGGACAGTCACACCAAAACAGGGTCCATCCTCATCCCAGGAATGAGCCCCACCAGAGTCCCCCATGCTCTGCCCCCCACCTGGGGGGGCTTTGGCAGGGGAGGGGGGACTGATCCCAGGCTTCTGGGAACCCCTTCACCCTTCCCTGGGCACCACCAGCCCCTCAGGGGCAGCTCTGGGACCTGTTCCACACCCCCAGTGCCATCGGTTCCTTCACCAGCTCATTCTGGTCCCACGGCACCAGCAGCGAGGCCCCCAGACTCCTGCAGTCCTCCTGGCTCTTGGTCCAAGACTTGTATCCATCAGAGATCCAATAGCACTTGGTCCTGCCCAGCATCCAGCCCGCGGGGCAGAGCCTGCATGCCTCACTCCCTGAAAGACCGGGTCAGCACTGGGTTAAGCCACCAAGAAACCACCTCATCCCCCACACACCCAGAGGAGAGCAAGGGTGGAAGTCCTGTTTGCTCCCCAGGGACTCCCTGAGCTTCCCTTGGGTCTCCAATCGGCAGGTTCCCGCAGCTTTTGGGAAAGCTGCTGGAGCAGGGACGCCTCAGGCTGGGGCTCTTACCTGGGGGCTGTGACGAGCAGAGAACTTTCCTCAGCTCCAAGAGGGCATTGTCCAGGGTGGTGTTGCCACTTCCTGGGCTCTCTGACTGCTGGTGAGCTGCAAGGGAAGGGTGAGCAGGGGAGAGGCTCCCTTGGACATGATGCCCACCGAGATCCACCTGCACGTGGCCCTGGCCATGTGGGCTGGATCCTGACACCAACCAGGAACTCAGAGCCCTCCTCTCATCTCTCCTCTCATCCCTTCCCCTTGTTCCACTTCTCAGAATTTGGGATTTCATTTCCTTTCATGAAATTCATTTCATGAAAGGAAATGAAATCTTGTGATTTCAGTAAGGATCAATTTGGCAAGCTTTGCTCCATTTCCCTGCACTTCAGCTCATGCCATGCCATTTGCTTCTTTGCCCTTTGGTGCAGAATTTGTTCCCCCAGTTTTGTTTAGCCTTTCCATTCCTCACTTCTGTCTCCCGGCTCAACTTTTCACTTTAATTTCTGATTTCAGAAATTCAATCTCTAGAATTTGGGCAATTTTCACTCCTTTTCACTGCCTCTCATTTCATCCCAATCCATCACTGCCCCTCCTGTCATCCCAGCTCACCCCAAATCTTGACCCAAGCACCTCATGAGGGGTCAGGATTAGTCAATCCAGAGCAGACCCCAGCCTGTCTCGTTTTGGGGGCCAGGCTCAGCACTCCTGAGCTCACCCCCATTTAGGGCTGCCCCCCTGCACTGTGGCTTCGTGCTGGTGACAGGATGTGACCCCTCCGAGGTGCCACTGTATCTCGAGTGCCATTGTACTGGGCAGCCCAGAGAGCCCCGGAGCCTCTGACCCCACGGGCCCCTCCTGACCCCGATGTACGCAACCCAGAGGGGTCTGACCCCAGGGTAAGGGGCTGCTCAGCACCCTCTGCCTGCCCCTCACAGCGCAGCTGCCCACAGACACCCGCAGAGTGTGTGAGCAGATCACAGCAGATTTATTTTGGGGTCTCTTCCCCAAGATCCAAAAGACATTGGAGACACCTGCTTGGAGCACTTTGGGGATGCTGGGGGTGCCAACAGAAATGTCCTGCTGGGCACAGGACTCATTTTATCCGGGCTCTGTGTGGCCCAGAGCTTGGCCCCAGGGTGGCAAACCCTGTCCCTGCCTCGAGGCGCATTGAAGGGACCTGGGGGGAATTACCTGGTGGGGAGCACAGGATCGTCTGCAGGTTCCTGTAGATGCCATTCAAACCGGGACAAGCTTGAAGAGAGGTCTGTCCCCTCCCTGCCGCCCACCAGGACACTGGAGAGGAGGATGCCGAGCCCAGTCAGGGACATCAGAGATGGGGTGGGAAGGGGCACCAGGACCCCTCCATTACCCCCCGAAAAGCCCATGGTGGCCACTCACCACACAGCACAAGGGACAGCGCCAGGGTGACTGTCAGGGCCCCAAGGAGGCAACGGGGACATCGGGGGGCTGCAGTGGGGACCTCCTGGGTTTCTGGAATGCCAGATCCTGCTATTGGGGAAGGGTATGGAAAAAGAGGGGACTCTACAGCAGCTGTCATTCCCCACCCCCAGATCCAAGGCAGGGTGTCCTGGGGCAAAGCATTCTGGTGAGACCCCCCCCCGAACCCATGCAGACCCCTGTGTACGGGAGCAGGAGGAGCTGGGTGTCCCCAAAAACCTCTCTGCTCCCTCTTTTGGGGGTCACATCTTGGGGTGCTGGGACAGCAACCAGACACAGCCTTGAGAAAAGCCCTCCCAGCCCGTCCTCCCTCAATCCGTGCCTCAGTTTTCCCAGCTTGAGCAGCTCTCAGGGACCCAATGGATGGCACCACACCGCACCCATCTCCACCTCCTCTAGTTCCTCTCCCACAGCATTGGGGGGCCCAGCAGACACAGCACCCCAGTACCTGCACCCCGGAGGGGACTGGGCCTCCCCGCATGGTCTAAGACCATGTAGCCATCCTGGTCCTCCATGTTGTGGCAGAGCTGGGGGGACAGAGGTTGGTGACACAGGGCTGGTGAGGAGTGGACAGAAAGCCAAACCACCACTGCGCACGTGTGCTGAGCTGGCAGGGTGTGAGCTGTCAATGGGCCTGAGCTTCCTTCCCTCGCCACAGCCCAGCAGCTTTTGGGGGGAACTTGCCCTGACACCCCAGAGAGGGACACTGAGGGTCCATGGGGGGTGGGGGCTTTGCCTCCAGAGGAAGGAAAACTGGGGTATGGAGCTGCTTCCCATAGGGGAAAGGATGAGGAGCTGCAGCAGGAGCTATTGAGAGAGAAAGAACCTCTTTGCCCCCCAAAATGGTGAAAATAAAAGATCAAGATATTGATCTTGATCTCTAAAATATGAGAATCCATAAAATATCACTAAAATATCCTTAAAGTGCTGAGAATCCATCAATAAAATGCCAACTCTACCTAAAAATAGACACAAATACAGACATTTCTGTGGCTCTCATGACCTGACTTTCCCAGCTGTGTGAACGGGGTGGCCCTGGGTAGAGGGAAGCCCTGGGACCTCACTTCTTCTCCCCCCTAAGTAGAAGCAGTTTATTAGCCTTCATTTATCACCGATTCCTTCGTTCCTGAGCTGCTTTGGTGCTCTGCCAGGCACAGGCCAGCACTGGCTCAGAAGCTGCATGCCTGCCATGTCCTGCCAAGGTTCAGCACATCAGTTTTATTTCCTTCAAAAAGGGAAAACAGCCTCAATTCCCTTTGGCTGAGAGGAGAAGGGGACAGAATTTTGGCAGAAATCTCCAAGAAACAGTTTTTGCAGCTTAGGAAGGACAAAGGAAAGAAAAGTGAGCTGAGAAGCCCCAGCAGCACTTCTCTGCCTCCCACATTTGAACTCATCCCTGGGGTGTTCGAGGATGGATGGGCAGACTGGGAGCACTGGGAGGGGCCCTGACTTGGGGTGCAGCCCCCAGGGCAGCCCCTGATCACCTGTGGGAGCTCCAATGCTCCGACACCCTGCATGGAATGTGTGGGGGGAGCAGGAGATGGAACAGGGACACAAGGGACAATGGTTTGACTTCCCCAGGCTTTAAGGGAGCAGTAACAAAACCATAAGGAAAAAGAAGGGCACCATAGCACTGCTGGCTGTCCCACAGGGATGTGTCACCGCCCCAGATGGGCCCAGTCCGCACCCATCTCATCTGGTGGCAACAGCACGAGCTCTGTCACCACAGTGCAAGAGCAAGTTCACAGGAAAGGCACAGGAAATGCAAGCAGGGGCACAAGGGGCTCTGGAGCAGCTCTGGGAGGAGGAAGAAGCCACTTCCCCACTGGAGGCCCCAGTCCAGGCAGCCTCAACCAACTCCCATGTGGGAGCTTCCATGTCACCCGGCACTGAGGTGCTCCTGAGATCTGGCACTGAGGTGTCCCTGGTTCCTGACACTGAGGTGTCCCTGGTTCCTGGCACTGAGGTGTCCCTGAGCCCTGGCACTGAGGTGTCCCTGGTTCCTGGCACTGAGGTGTCCCTGAGATCTGGCACAAGGCAGACGTGAAGCTGAGGGAAGGACATCCCTGTGCCGGGACAAGAGATGAAGCTGTGAGACTCCAGGTTGGAGTAGGTCCTCTCTCCATCAGCTGTTCCAGGTGAACGTGGGCCCTGCTGCAGGGAGCAGCTGCTGCAGGGAGCAGCTGGAGCTCTGAGATCATGGTCATTCAGGAACACACACTCTCCTGGGCAGGGACCAGGGCCTGCAATGAGGAGCAGAGACACCGCTGGTACTGCTGGGGGACAGATTGTTCCTGACCATCACCCTATCCCCTGCCCATGCCTGAGCACAGAGCACTGATCCCAGCCCTGCTCCCAGCTCCCCTTATCCCCCAAGAGGAATTACCAGACCCCGTGGTATTGACGCAGCCTCGGGACAGGCCAGCAGCAGCCCGCAGGTGGAACTGGAATCTCTCTGCATCATCTGGCTGGAGAGTGAAGGGGAGAAGGTCCAAGAATTCCTCTCTGCAGGAAGCAGGGACGTGGCCTTCCACTGAGGCACAGAGCTGAGGCAGCTGCTCCTCCCTCACCTGAGTGCACAGACAAGGCCAACACCAAGCCAGGGCCAGCAGCAGAGCAGAACCAGCACCAGGGTGACCTCGGGATGGGATGGAACCTCTTGCCTGGAGCAGGAAAGAGTCATTGGCCACGAGAACATGGATGTCCTGAGCAGACCTGGCCCTCACATCCCCCCACCCAATGCTGGCTGCTCAGGGAGTGAGGGAGGGACCCCCCAGCCCATTTGGCTCACACTCAGCTGGCAGCAAGAGAGCCAAGGGCAAGGGACACAGGCAGGGTGTGGGGACAGCCTGTGGCCGGAGAGCTGCCCAGGGCTGGGGGCAGCAAAGGGTGTCAGTTCCAGCCACTGATGGGACTGAGCAGAGCATCCGAGGTCAAGAAAAGGGGATCGAGGGCTGGGAAAGGCAAGATGGCTGGGAAAGGGGGGCAGGGAGATCCTGGAATCAAGGAAAGGGGAGCCTGGGGGCTGGAAACCTGGGAATGGCTGGGAAGGGTGCCCCTGCATGGAAAAGGGGATGCAGGAGCACCCTGATAATAACAGGGAAGAGAGGGAGGAAAAAATGAGATGAGAATCCCAACTCTGGATTTCCAGCACCAGGAACGCAGGGAAGGGGCAGGGAAGTGCCCATGGGGAAATGGATCCCAGAGCAGACCTGCTGGTCAGGGACAGTGGAAACAAGGAACAGGGATTGGGGGAATGCAGAGCAGTGGGATGGGGGTTACCCTCCCCCTTCTCACCATCCTGCACTTCCCAGAGCCCAGTCATTCCCAGTATGAGCCCTGACACCTCCAGTATGATCCCACTGGCACAGAACATCATCCCAACTGCCCCCAGCATAGTTCCAGTCACTCTGAGCCTGATCCCAGTATGAGTCCACTATGATCCCAGTATGAGTCCACTATGATCCCAGTATCCCCCTGCAGGGTCCCAGTCATTCCCATTTTCACCCAGTGTGCTCTCAGTTCTCCACCACTGGTCCCAGTCGCTCCCAGTTGGTCCCAGTCAACCTCAGTATGGTTACAGACACTCCCAGCATGTCCCATTTGCCCTCAGGATGCTCATGGTCATTCCCAATCACTCCCAGTTCCCCCAATAAACTTCTCGTTATCACAGTATGATCCCAGTCACTCCCAGTATATCCCAATTGCTTCCAGGATGCACCCAGTCATATCCAGTTAGTTCCAGTTGCTTGCAGCATGATCCCAGTTTCCCTCTGTTACTCCCAGAATCCCTAAGTGGGGTACCATTTACTCCCAGACACTTCCAGTATCATCCCAGTCATTTCCTACTGCTCCCAGGATGCTTCCAGTTGATTCCATTGTGGTCCAAGTCACTCCCAGTTGCCCCCAGTATGATTACAGTCACTCCCAGTATGATCCCAAGATGACTCCAGTGTGGGTCCAGTTGCTCCCAGCATGAATGCAGTCACCCTGCACAAGGTTCCAGTTGCTCTCTTTAATCACCAGGAGGGTTCTAAACACTCCCAGTGTGACCCCAGTCACCCCCAGTCTCTCCCATTCTATCCCAGTCACTGCCAGCATGATCCCAGTCACTTCCAGTATGATCCCAGTGGCTCACAGCCACTTCCAGTCACCCTGAGTGTGGTGAAGGGACCCTGGGATCCCCAAAGCCCCTGATCTTCCTAACTGGGGAGACCAAAGAGCGGGGAACTTTTGGGATTCCCAGTACCCCTGGCAGCCTGTGAAGGCCAGGACCAAGTAGAGGGAGGGACCCCCAATACATGCAGGACCCCCAGCAGCCTGGACAAGGAGGAATCCCAGAACCCCAAAGCAGAGAGACCAGAGATGGGGAACTCCTTGGAGATTTTTTGGGGATGAATGTTGGTGTTTTGAAAGTTTTTATGGACCCCAGATGCCCAATGACCTCTAGAGACGGATTTTGGAAGGAGGAATCCCCAGCCCCACATGATCAAACCGTGTTTTTCCCCCCAAACCAGGATCTTCCATTCCTGAATCTTGGCTAGATGGAGGAGGAAGCTGCGATGAAGAGGAAGATGCCCTGGAACATGCAGGAAGGTGAGGCGGAAGCCACTGCCCCTTTCCCCCCTCTCTTCTGCTCCATCTCCCAGCCCGGATGCAGGACAACCCCGCTGCCAGCACCGTCCTGCTGGGGACAGATGGGGGGGATCTCCTTTCTTTTCCGTCTGGCACGGAGGCAAATCCCCTCCCTCCCTCCCTCCCTCCCTCCCTCCCTCCCTCCCTCCCTCCCTCCCTCCCTCCCTCCCTCCCTCCCTCCCTCCCTCCCTCCCTCCCTCCCTCCTTTTTCTTCCTTCTCCTTTTTTTTTTTTCTTTCTCTCTTTTTAATGCTGCTTCCTTCCTCTCCTTCCTTCCACCCCCAGAAAACAAATTTAGGACGCAGACCAGGGAGGACAAATTGCTCCAGCAGAACCTTCTGGAAGAGGAAAAGCCATGAGGGGGCTCCAAAGCTGTGCCAGGAAAGCAGCTGGAGCTTCAGCTGGAGCTCCGGCCTGGCAGTCCATGAGCAGCCTCACGCTACAGAGAAGGTATTCAAGTGCTTGGAATGTGGGAAGAGTTTCAGCTGGAGCTCCAGCCTGATCCACCACCAGATGGTCCACACAGAGGAACCGACCTGTAAGAGCCTGGAGTGTGGGAAGAGCTTCAGTTATGCCTCCAACCTGTTCTGGCACCAGAGTATCCATACCGGGGAGAGACCCTATGAGTGTCCTGAGTGTGGGAAGAGGCTTCAGACCAGCTCCCATCTCCTCAGCCATCAGTGGACACACACAGAGGAGAGGCCCTTCTGCTGCCCTGACTGCAGGAAGAGCTTCAAATACAACTCCCACCTTGTCACCCACCATCCACACCAAGGAGAGGCGCTACGAATGTCCAGAGTGTGGGAGGAGCTTCTCCAAGAGCTCAGCCTTGACCAAACACCAACGGAGGTGTCATAAATGGGTTGGCTTTCGTAGGCCAGTTCTGTATTACATTGGTTAAAAGTTGGTTAAGTTCTATCAGGGCTGAGCTTGGTTAATTGGTTAATTGTTCCTTAGAGTTATTTAATTCACTGTGCACAATGTGCAGGTGTAATGCCTCTGAAAGAACGCTAGATGGCAGTAATGAATACGGGGAAGTGCAATAGAAATGTTCTAGAAGCTGTCCACAGGCATGATGACATCTACTCGAGAATGGATTGGTGGACTGAACTGACCAATGAAATGGACTTATGGAAAAATGACTGGACAGGAACGCTCCTTGTTAACGAGCCAATCAAGGAACCCCTAGATGAGCCAATCGCGTCAAGGATTGGGAAACGGACCAATCCTGTCCAGGCGCACTCTTTAAGAACTCTTGTGGTGCTTTGTGCCACGTCCTCCTGAGGTCCTCGAGTGGCTGAAGGAGCACCCTGTGTTGTGTGCACGCAGCTTCCTCCTCTTTGCTGTTGAGGAATTGGGTCTACCCTAATTTCTCGTTCCCTGTTGCTGTTTTTCATTTAGGTTAATAAACCTATTAAGGATAAGCGGTGTCCTGCTGTTTATTACAGAGGCACCAGTAAGGGAAGCCCTGATTCGTCCACTGCTCCAGCTTCATCCCCCGTTGGAGGACCCATGTTGGGCAGAGCCCTGGTGACCCACATTCCTGGTGGTCCGTGTTGGGAAGACACCTGCCTGGTGATCTCTTTATTCTGATTTCCCATAGTGTTACACCCCATTCACCTAAATCCAGAGTCACTGTGGTGCCCAGGGACAGGACTTGAGGGAAGGGCAGGAGCTGAGTTGGGGCAGATTGAAGTTGGATCTCAGGAATTGTTTTTCTCCCAGAGGCTGCTCAGGCACTGAACAGGCTCCCCAAGGAAGGGGTCACAGTTCCAGGGCTGTCTGAGCTCCAGGAGCATTTGGACACCACTCCCAGGCTCAAGCTGGGATTGTTGGGTTGTCCTGTGCAGGGCCAGGAGCTGGACTCCATAATCCTGATGGGTCCCTCCCAGCTCAGCCAATTCTGTGGTTCTGTCATCCCATGACCCTCAGAATGGGACTGCAAATGTTTGCCATGGCAACAGACTCTGGCTACAGGCCTGAGCCCATGGCAGCCACCCTTGGCACTGAGTCTCCATGGAGCTGCCAAGGGCCTGACCATACCAACGGGGCCTGGTGATGGCTGCCTGCTGAGGAGCCAATTTGTCACATGCACTCAGAGGGGTTCCATGGGGACATTCCAAGAGTCTCCAGGCTGTTCAAGAGGCAGAATGTCACATGCAGAGACAGGGGGTCCATGGAGACCTCCCAGAGGTTTCTGAGGATTATAAAGAGCTATGGGGTCAGAGGCAGTCACAGCCATTCCATGGTGACCTCCCGGGGGACTTTAGGCTGATAAAGAGCTGGGATGTCACAGACACAGGGCCTTTTGTCTTGGGCAGAGTGGGAGCTTCAGGCACAGTTTATTAGAGAAGCTCCTGTTGGGTCACGAGGTGCAGAAAGAACCCCCAACAGCCCTCATTTGCATCCAAACCCCTCCAGGACCCCCAGGCTTTCTAAGTTCCTTCTGCAAGAGGAGCCTGGGAGCAGCTAGATCCAATCCCAGCCCCGGACTTTGCCAAGGGTTTATGTGTTTTATAGGTGTAATTGAACCTTAATAGAATTTGTCCCACAGTATTGATGATGGAAACCCAGAAATACTTATATAAATATAGATATGATTGATTATGATCATGATGAGACAAAATGTTCTTAATCAGAATTATTCACTCCACAGTGGAGGAGCTGTAACAACTGTCAGGATATAGTGCTCTAGGAAGCAATTTAGAAGCAATTGTATTAAAGCAAAAGCAGTTATTAAGTAGAGGTTGATGTTTCTCCCCAAGACCAACGACTGTGGGCAAATCTCTTTGGCTCAGCCTCGAGCAGTGACCTTGAGGGGTGTCCCCACTCCAGGGAGGAGTCTCCACACCGCTCTAAGGAGGGAAATGTCAGGAGATGCTGCTGTTAAAATTTGGAATGGGGCTTTTACAGCCTGAGGTGCTGCCCTGTCAGTCAGATGTGCCCAGGCTCTGCCAGCTCTGCAGCTCTGGAGAAGTTCTCAGTGGTGTCACTTGGTTGTTCCTTTCTCCAGGCATTTTTCCAGCTCTGCCACAGCTTCAACTCCCTCTTAGGATGCTGAACTTTGGGATGGAGGAGTCAGGCTGCTTTCAGCATTTTCCACCCCAAAAACAGTGTCACCCCCATTCTACATTTACCCCTGGGGGCTTTGCAAACAGGGCCTTGTTGGAGTTGGAGCCCATTCCAGGCAGAGCCTCCTGCTCCAGCAGGAACTGCCTTTCCTGTGCCATGGCCAGGGCAGATCCACTGGAGGAAAAGCCCCAGGCCAGCACCAACCCAGTGAAGGCCTCGGGCACAAGTGCAGAGGGACGTGGAGGGAGCTGTGCCAGGGAGAGCCTGAGACACCAAAGGCACCTTGGCAGCAGCAGCTCCTTGCAGGGCGTGGCCAGAAGCCTCCCTTGCCAACTCAGCCTGGTGGCCACCACTGCAGAGCTGCTGCTTTGGGAGGGATTTCTGGCTGGGCTCTGCTCCACCCCTGTCAGAGACTGAAAATAGTTCATGCTTCAAACGTTGATATAAAGTTTTATAAAGAAGCTACAATCAAAGAAGCCTCCCAGGAAGACTAGGACTTTGGACTGAAAGTGAAGCTGCTGATTAGATAAAGGGAAAACTGTTGTTCAGTCATCCCTGGCTGAGTTTGGGGGGGGGAGAGCACAGCTCACAAAGCCAGGTTTACACAGACTCCCCCCCAGCTGAGGGGGGAGGAGGAGGTTTTGGGTGCAGTGGCATAACCTCTTGTGAGAGGCAATAAACGCCCATCCTCTGTTACACAAACTGGCCCAGCTGTGGAACCCCCAAGCCCACAGGCCACATCCACGGGACATTCACGTGAGAGGCAGCTGAGGGGGTGTCATAATCCATCAAAGACCCCCCAAAATGCTAGGCCTTGCACCACAGGACTGCATGTGATGCAAGCAGAATCTGCTGTAAGAGACTGTCCCTTCCCCCGGTGGGGACATGGCTGGACATTGCCACCTGGGCTGAGCATATATTAACCCATGCGATTCTATGCTTTTCGGGGGGGGACGTTCACTACCAAGAAGACGAGACGGAGAGGATCATCAGGATGCCAGTGGGAGCCATGGAGCGGTGATATTCTTTTTGTCCTGCCCCTGTCCCTCTCTGTCCCCCCACCCCTTTCCCCATTTCTCCCTTTCTCTCTTTTTTCTTCCTCTCTCTCTCATATTTACTATCCAATAAAACCCATATTATTGACTGGCATATGGTCTCGTTTGCACCTTAATTCGGGCAGAGATATTTCTAAGAACCTTAATAATCGGATCATAACAACCCCCCAGGGTGTGACCCCAGCACTGACTCTGTCGCAGCCCTTGTGCCTGAGCCCTGCAAAGCCTCGAGGTCACCTGTGCCACCCTGGCTCTGTCACCTGTCGGGCAGGGGAGAGGGCAAGGCCAGAGAAGGGGCTGGGTTTGGCTGCTGAAGGTGGGCTCCAGCAGAGGTGAGGAGTCAAGGGAGTGGGTGGGGAGAGATGGGCAAAGGCAACATAAATTGTGATGTAGAACATGAGACCACTGCTGGGACATGAGCCTGATGGACAAATGATTGGCCTCAGCAACTTGGGGACAAAACATTCCTCACAAAACTGCTCATCCCAGCAGAGAAAAGACAGGGACACAGGAAGGGCCCAGGGAACATGGCTGGAATGGTGATGGCCATGAGGTCACTGCCACTGCAGCAGCCTGGCTGGCCCTGAGCAAGACATTCTGGCCAGGAAGCATTGTGAGGTCGCCCAGCACATCAGAGAACGCACAGGAATTCCATCCTTGGGGAGGGAAGAAGTTTCATTATGTCAGGTTACACAAAGATCCTGATCTTGCACAATTCCTAGGATGGGGCATGTACTTCTCTGGAAAAACAGTAGTGGTTTTGTGCCATTCTCATTGTAAAATACTTCCTCCTGAAAACAAATCAATATCCATCCTTGTTCAGTTTAAACATATTGTTCCTTGTTCTGTCACTGCAAGGTTAGGGGAAAAATAACACTCCATTTTCCTTGAACTTTGACCACTTTATTTCCTTTTTCACAGACCTTGGAGACGACCCAAAAATCTCCCAAAATGGTGTTTGGAGGTGTCGTCACATAACCAGCAGGTAGAGGCTGTGGGCCCTGGGCTTAGGGGTGTGGAGAATGAGGACAGAGCAGGAGAAGCCTGGGAGGGCTTGAAGGGAGGATTCAGAGATGGTGGAGCTTTTCATCATAGTGGCAATGAGCATGAGGAAGAAATAATGGCACCGAGGGCAGCTGGGGAGGTTCAGGCTGGACACAAGGAGAAAGGAATTTCTCTCCCAGGGAAGAGCTGTGGTGCAACACATCCCCAGAAGGAGTCTGGGTCAGCCCAAGGCTTTGTGTGCCAAGGCAGAGGCAGGCAGGACGCAGAGCTGTCAGCAAAGGAAGGGGCCAGCGAGGTGGGGCAGCCGGGGGATGCCGACAGCCTGCAGGGACAGAGGCGCAGGGCATGGACAGCATAGGACAGCCTGGGCTGGAGAGGGCCCAGGGATGTGCAGAAGCTGCAAGGCCCTGCCACAGCCAACTTGTGCAGCACTTTGGCCATGGCTGCTGGCCCTGGGCCTGAGGCCATGAGGAGGACACAAGTGACCCTTGCAGCCCTGGGGCCTCATGGCCTCCTTGTCCCTGCTCAGCAGCCTGGCAGGGGCCGCCCCATGGTCCTGCCCTTGGCATTGCACATCCCCACATGGCAGTGCCCCGGGAAGAGCCCTGAGCAATGAGGGAGGGACAGGATGTGCCTTGCCAGGGGCTGGGGCTCAGGCCTTGGCCCTTTGCATTCCTGAAACACATCCAGGTTTGCTCAGCATCAGAGACACCTTTGCCTTGTTTGTCCTCCCTGTCATCACTGCCTCCAGTGTTCTGTTCTGTCTGGAACCTGGGGACACTTTTTCAGTTGTGTCACTCTGTGGGACCCATTAAAACTTCAAGAAACTTTGGAGTTCGAATCTTTGAATTCTTGAGAAGTTTTTTGAACACACTCTCAGGGACTGAGTCTGATGTAAATAACACCAAAGCCCTGAGAGGGTCATTAAAGTCCTTGTGCTGTTGCTGTGCTGCTGAGCTGGGCCAGGCTCCTGGCACAGAGGGAGCTCCTGGCAACCAAGAAGACCTTCAAAAAGATATTTCTCCTCATGAGCAACTCCTTTCGCAACCAAGCAGGGCTGAGGGCACTGCCTGCAGGCACTGAGAGGAGAGGAGCCAGGCAGAGACAGCTAAAGGAAATCAGGACTGGGAAGACATTAAGCTGAGACTTCACTTGGGGAAACATCTTCACAGCCTCTACATGGTGAGTCTGTGGGTGCAGGGCAATGTCCTCTGTGCTCCTGGAGGGATCTCCTGAAGCCTGCACACCCCACAGCCTGGGAGATGTGTCAGGAGGACTCTCCCAGTTTGTCTGTTGCAGAGGAGGTGGAGGAGGAGGAGGAGGATGTGCTGCAGAGCGGGGCTGCCCTGGGCACCGTCAGAGGGACAGGGCAGGATGGCTCCTGCTGCCAGGGATGGCTGCAGGCTGTGAAGGTGGGGATGCAGCCAGGGCTGCCCAGGGCTGTCCTGCAGAGCAGCTCCTGCAGCCCTGAGGGCTCTTTGCCAGGCCAGGGCATGTGCCACCTGCCAGGGACAGCTCTCAGCCTGCCTGGGAGCTCCCCATGGCTCTGTGGGGAGAAGTTGGAGGTGGAAGGAGTGACCCCCATCAGGGCACATTCCTCCTGCTGTGGAGATGGTGCTGCATGGCCAGGGCTGCTCTCAGCTTTCTCCTCAAGGAAAGGGCAAGGGCTGTCAGCTTTGGATCTCTCACTGACACTCCTGCACTTTCCCACTGGGGATCAGCAGATGTGCCTCAGATCTGCCTCAGAAAGTGCCTCCTCACCCTCCTCTCCCTACAGACAGCACCAGCAGCACCTTGGCTTGCAGCATCTGTGTTTGTCTGCCCTGCCCTTAAGGAGCTGCTGCCAGGGAGATGGCCCTGGGCAGTGGCCTGTGCTGGGAGGGCTCTGCAGGGCAGAGCTGAGCCCCAGAGCTGGGCTGGGCTCTGGGAGCTCTGGCAGGGAGAAGGCTTGGATACAGAGAAACAGCTCCCAATGGGCACAACTGCAGGCAGCAGAGAGCCAGACCAACCCTGGATATCCCTCCCTGTCCAGAGGCACAGGGAAAGAGAGAAGAGTTTAGAGAAATTTACTTTGAAACTGGACCCTTCAAGAAGTCCACTTTATTTTTCAGGCATGTCTCAAGTGCAATCACCCAGAAATAGAGGGAGGTGTAATAAGCAAAGGGCACCTGTGTGGGGACCAGCAGGTCTGACTGGATTGGGGCACAGGGAGCTCTGTTTTCCCTCTGGGCTCCCCAGTGTTCAGGCTGAGAGCAATGTTGAAGATGAGGCAGTAACTAAGAAGCATAAACCTGAGCTCAAAAATAAAAAAGTTTAGCAAAATTCCCCCATAAAAGGGGAAGTAATTTAAAGGGGATTCCTAAAAAAATAGCACAGGATTGACTCAAATAAATCTGTCTGAGCTTGTCAATGTTTTCTTTCAGTAGTCCACAACGCCCAGAGTGAAGCAATGTCCAACAGCAGCTGCATCAGCCACTTCCTCCTCCTGGCATTTGCAGACACGCGGCAGCTGCAGCTGCTGCACTTCTGCCTCTTCCTGGGCATCTCCCTGGCTGCCCTCCTGGACAACGGCCTCATCATCAGCGCCGTAGCCTGCGGCCACCACCTGCACACGCCCATGTTCTTCTTCCTGCTCAACCTGGCCCTCACCGACCTGGGCTCCATCTGCACCACTGTCCCCAAAGCCATGCACAGTTCCCTCTGGGACACCAGGGACATCTACTCAGGATGTACTGTACAGGTTTTCTTCTTGATGTCAGCAGGTGGCTCTCCTCACCATCCTGAGCTATGACCGCTACGTGTCCGTCTGCAAACCCCTGCACTACGGGACCCTCCTGAGCAGCAGAGCTTGTGCCCACATGGCAGCAGCTGCCTGGGCCTGTGGCTTTCTCAATGTTCTGCTGCACATGACCAATACATTTTCCCTGCCCCTGTGCCAGGGCAATGCCCTGGGCCAGTTCTTCTGTGAAATCCCACAGATCCTAGGCTCTCGTGCTCACACTCCCACTTCAGGGATGCTGGGCTTCTCATGGGCTTCTCATCATTAGTGTCTGTTTCACTTTTGGTTGTTTTGTGTTCATTATTTTCTTCTATGTGCAGATCTTCAGGGCTGTGCTGAGGATCCCCTCTGAGCAGGGATGGCACAAAGCCTTTTCCACGTGCCTCCCTCACCTGGCCGTGGTGTCCCTGTTTCCCAGCACTGTCATTTTTGCTTACCTGAAGCCCCCCTCCATCTCATCCCCATCCCTGGATCTGGCACTGTCAGTTCTGTACTCGGTGGTGCCTCCAGCCCTGAACCGCCTCACGTACAGCCTGAGGAACAAGGAACTCATGGAGTCTATGAGGAAAGTGGTGACTAGGTTTCAGAAGCACTAAAATGTTTCTTTTCTTCTGCAGGATCTTCTGATTCTAAGTCATTGCAATCTCAGTGGTTTTGTCCTTTTTTTCCATTTGTGCATTTTCTTAATGTTTTCCTACTGTCATAATATAGTTTTGTCTTCATTTGATAGACAGGTGTCTGCTTAGGAAGGTGGGAACTTTCCTTAGAACAGAGAATGTGAATCCCCTTCCCTCCGAATTATTATAACTTTAGAATCAAGGGCTGATGGCAGAGGAATGTTTGTCTGGAGGGACTTGGGAGCTGGTAGGAGAACACAGGGGACCTGCAGGGACAGTGTTCCAGGTGGAGCTCACTGTGCCCAGTGAGTGGAGCTCACTGGGCACAGGCCTGTCCAGGCTGGGGTCACCCAGAGATAAAGGACTGAATGTCTGCTGTGACCCATGAGAGCTCTGCAGCCCCAGGGGACACAGCAGGAACAGGGAAAGGAGTCTGGGCAGTGACTCCCCCGACCCTCAGGGGACTAACCCGGGAGGATCCAGGGCAGCCCCAAGGCCATGTGGCAGCCCTGGAACATGGCAGGCACCTCTGAGCAGCCTCCATGGCCCCAGCAGAGCTTGTGTGGGAGGGCTCAGTGCAGGGAGCAGCATCAGCTGCCTCTGTGTCCCAGCTGGAGCAGCAGAGCCCAGCAGAGGCAGCCCATGGCCCCGGGCAGCACAGCCCCCGTGCTCTGCAGAGCAGCACCCCCAGCTCTGGGGGGGCTGTGGGGAGCAGGGCAGGGGCTGCAGCAATGGCTGCTCAGGCCAGCACAGCCGTGTTCCCCTGGGAAAGGCTCTGTGGGCAGCTGGGATGTGCCAGGAGAAGAGCAGGAGCTGTGTGTGTGCACAGGAGCCTTGGCAAGAGGCTGCCCTGGCCCTGGGGCAGCAGGAGCTGCCTGAGGAGCCCCGGGGCCAACTCTCTGCTGCTGTCCTGGGCAGTGGGGCTGGCCCTGGGGCTGCAGGAGCTGCCCGAGCTGAGCATCTCCTGAGCATTCCACACACAGAGTCGCTGTCCCTGACCTCCAGTGCCTCCAGTTCTTGCTGCAGGGCCAGACAGGGCTGGGCTGCTCTGCAGGGCTGGGACAGGAGCAGGGAGAGGCTGGACTGGGCAGTGTCAGGGAGAGGAAAACAATGGACCCTTGGTTATACGAGTCCTTGGAGTGTCAGAATGGTCTCCACGATTCCATGAGGCTCCACAGTGTCACAATTGCCCTTTGCTTCCGTGGAGCCCCACAGTTTCATGACGTTCCCTTGGTTCCTCCAGGCCCTGCAGTGTCACAATGGCCCCTTGGTTCCAAGGGGTCCTGCGGTGACAGAATGGTCTCCTTGGTTCTACAGTGTCACAGTGGCCTCTTGGTTGCACAAGGCCCTGCAGTGTCACAGTGCTCTCCTTGGTTCCATGGTGCTCCACAGTGTCAGAATGGCCCTTTGCTTGGTTACTGCCCTGCGATGTCACAATTGCCCCTTAGTTCCACGAGGCCCCACAGTGTCACTATGGTCCACTTGGATTCATGAGGCCTTGCAGTACCACCATAGTCCCTTGGTTCCATGAGGCCCCGAAGTGTCAAAATGGTCTCCATGGTTCCAGTGTTACCCTGGTCCCTTGGGTCCAAAGGATCCTGCAATGACAGAATGCTATCCTTGGTTCCACAGTGTCACAATGGGCCCTTAGTTCCATGATGCCCCACAGTTTCAAAATGATCTCCCTTATTCCATGAGACGCTGCAGTGTCACAGTGCTCTCCTTCGTTCCATGGTGCTCCACAGTGTCACAATTACCCCCTGGCTGGTTAGGGCCCTGAAACGTCACAATGGCGCCTTGGTTCCATGTGGCCCCACAGTGTCACTATGGTCCCCTTGGTTACATGAGGCCCCGCAGTTCCACAATGCACCTTGGTTCAATGGGGGCCCGCAGTATCTGTTTTGCCAGTGGGCAGGGTCAGCACCAAAGATGGACACAAACTGAAGGAACAGTGTAATTTACTGAAGGAATCAGTGTAATTTCCTATAGTTCAAAGCAGCAAAGAATTACAAAAGAAGCTCAGCAATGCACCCAATCAGCACTACCGAAGATTGCCTGGCGTGACTAAGAAGGATCCATCAGCAGCTACCCTCAGACTTTACCATCACCCAGATCCCCTCATCAGCTGGGGGAAGCTGTCCCAGTCAAGGACTGCAGAGCCACTCCCAACAATTGGCAATTCCTGCAGCTGCATCCACCTTTGCAAGCAATGAGGCTCCAGCCTCGCTGTGAGAGGGCCCAGCTTTTACACTGTTAAACAAACAAACTGACAGCACTTCTAGTGCAGTAAAGTCTTGCTCCATTCTCCTGTTTTGTTTCTCCCAAAGCCTGGCCAGGGCTCAAGGAGGAACCAAGGAAGTTGACTTTGATCCTACATCCCCAAACAAGGCTGTTGGATTTCATGGCCTTGTTTGGCTTCTAAGATATGAAAGGTAAATACACATTTCACTAATGAACAGATGCATAGGTCATATTGCTAATAATGTTTCCTTAATGAGCGGATACAAATATAACATTTGGTCAGAAGGTTCATCTAGAGGTTAGCTTTGGCTCAGGGCCTGTTGTTCAGGCTTCAGTCAGGACCTGTTCAGGCCTTAAAATTTCAATTGGTCCTTCGACATACAGATGATCTACAACCCTCATAACAATTCTTTTGATAAAAGAGTCTTAGATTTAGATATTAGGCATGAAGGCATCTCCTCTTGTTCCTCAATTAAGTGCTCTTTGAGTTCATTACTCAGAGCTATAATTCACATTCCTTTTTGAACATGTCTAATTAGTTGCTATTCTCTGTGTTATTTATCAAATCTCCCTTTTTTCTTGAGACTGTCTCTTTTTAGACAAGTCTCAATTCTCCATTTTCCAGCACAAGGTTTTATAACAACTCTAACACGGAATCGTAACACACCAAGTGCACACACTGCAATGATTTCAGTGACTGCCACAAATGCATTTTGCAGCAGCCTCCAATTTGGCAGCCATAAAGCCAATCCCACCAAGAAGAATTTTCTTCTTTCTGCCACTCTTCTACTGCTCTTTCTATCAAGGTGATTCCTGATTGTTGGACTTCAAACCCATCACTGATAGAAGTGCAACATTCCTGTCCTAGGATAGCACAGGTTCCTCCTTGGCCACCAAGCAGATAGCTAAGGCCATGCAGTTCTGTAGAGCCCTCATTTGTGTTTGTTGGAGCTCTTAGGATGTGCTGTTTGATATTTAATACCCTACTTCTTCTAATAATCTATTTAGCTCATTAATGTAAACTCCATAGGATGAGGCAGTGCACATAGGGCACAGGGTGATCCATAATCTTTTACTTTCTGAAATCCAAGGCAGTCTGTGGGTGGAAAATGTTCTCTTGGCCCCAACTCTCCCTTGGGGTTGTTGCAGAAGTACCCTAAGGGGAGGCATCAATATGATCCTGAGGGACCAGCCTTTGACACATTGTTAAAAGTACAATTTGTTACTAAATCTTGGCCTGATAATAGGGAAAAGAATATAGAAGGATGAAGAATGGCAGAATAAGCCCTTGGACATGTTGGTTAGAAAGGCACAGCAAGTGTATGTAAGAAGGGATGAGGAAAAGGCAAAGGCAGAGGCAGAGGTGATGGCACAGTTCTTACAGCCCTGGAGGGATGATCCGCAGGGTTCAAGAAGGCCTCCAGGACCAAGGGGCCAGGATCCACCACAAGGACATGTCAGAGGTGTGCCCTCCTCAGCAAGGCAGAGCCAACCAAGACAGTGGTTGGGAAGGGATCAGTGTGCTGTCTGCAGGGCAGAGGGGCACTGGAAGTGGGAATGTCTGCAGAAAAACTGGATCCTCAGGAGGAGGAAGCCCAGCGATTAATGGAGATGGACTGTTAGGGGCATCAGGGGCTCACATTAGACCAAGGACCCACCACACAGGAGTCTTTGATAACATTTAGGGCGAGTTTGGAGTGAGAGGAGCTATTTCCTGATAGACACAGGGGCCTCTTGATCCACTTTGAATTTTATCCCTAATGGGCGAAAAGTTGTCAAAAAGTTCTTTGATTATCCAGGGGATAAGCAGCAAAAACGAACATGTGCGTTTTATTTAATCACTATTAGTAGATGTGGGGGATAGGCTTGAAATTAATGAATTTTTCTTTGTTCCTAATTAAGATTGTAATTTACTGGGAAGGCATTTGATGGCTAAAGTGGGAATGCAAATCAATATAAAAGGTGATACAGAGGCTAACATGGTTGTAACCTTATGTAAAATGTCTGAGAAGGCCTATGCTGCAGTAAACCCAGAAGTGTGGGCAGTCCCAGGGAAATATGGAAAATTAGCGATGGAGCGTCTCCAAATTACTTTGAAGTAACAAGGACAAGTGGTGTCTAAAAAGCAATACCCTATTTCAAGGGAGGAGAAGAAAGGGTTACAGCCTGTCATTGAGTCCCTGCTAAAGGCCGGTCTTGGAACCATGTATGTCTTCCTATAACACTCCTGTCCTGCCAGTTAAGAAACCACATGGAACCCACAGAATGGTGCAGGATTTGAGAATAAATGAAATTGTTTAACCAAGGCATCCCACAGTTCCGGATCCCTATACCATCCTGAATCAGATCCCCTCTTCACATCAGTATTATTCAGGCCTGGATTTGAAGGATGCTTTCTGGGGGTGTCTGATTACAGAGTACAGCAAACAGTGTTTTGCCTTTGAGTGGGAACAAGGAGGGGAAATGGTAAAACAACAGTTGACATGGACAGACCTCCTGTAGGGATATACAGAGTCACCTGTTTTGTTTGGGCAAGCCTTGCACAAAATATTAAGAGAGTTTACTCCACCCTCCGGAGTTAGGTTGCTGCAGTACGTGGATGATTTGCTTTTATCAGGGGAACAGGAAAAGGTGGCTGAAGAGTCTACTGTGAAACTGCTTAATTTTCTTGCTAAAAAGGGGTTTAGAGTATCTGAAAAGAAAGAGCAGTTGGTAGAGAAAAAGGTTAAATATTTGGTACACATTTTGACTGGAGGCTCACAGTGTATCAATCCAGAAAGAATACAAGGAATTTTACAAGTACCATTACCTCAGACAAAAAGGAGTTACAGTAGTTTTAGGGTTAGCGGGGTACTGCAGAGCATGGATTGAAGACTTTTATGTTGTAGCCAGACCTTTATATGACTTTTTGATCCAAAACAGTCTTAATTTGTGGTCTGAACACCAGAAGGAGAGAAAAATTTTAGAAAGTTAAAAGACAAATTGATTAATCCTCCAGTCTTAGCTCTTCCAGACTCAGAAAAGGAATTCGAGCTATATGTGCATGATAAACAGGGCCATACTATAGGAATTTTGGTACAAGAACATGGGGGAACATGGTGGCCTGTTGCTTATTTTTCTAAACTGCTAGACCCGGTGGCCAGAGAGTGGCCACATTGCAGAATTGTGCAGCCACAGCTTTAATGGTGACTGAGGCCGAAAAACTGACAACAAGAGGATATCTGATTGTTGAAGTTTCACATCAAGTTGAAGTTTTGTTAACTGAAAGAGCCTCTAAGTGGATGACCAGTGCTCAGTTATTACTGTGTAAATTTTGTTTAATGGAACAGGAGGATTTAGAACTGAAAAGCGGGGAAGGGTTTGCCCCAGCCCCCTGTTTGAAAGGCCCTGGAGAGTGGGGCTGGGGAGAAACCCATGACTGCATTCAGGTGATAGATCTCCAGACCCAGGATAGGGAAGATTTATGAGACACTCATAAATGGGACAAAATGTGTTTATTGATGGGTCTTCAGAGGTAGAAGGGAAACAAGTCACAGGATATGCTATTATTAAGGGAAAGGAATTAGAGGAAGGGGGGAAGTTGCTACCCACATGGTCAGCTCAGACAGGAAAGCTTTGTGCACTTGTGAGAGCCTGTGAACTATATTGGGACAAAATACTGAACGTTTTCACTGATTCTAAACATGCATATGGGGTGATACATGTGTTTGGGAAACTGTGGGAGGAAAGAGGTTTATTAACTTGTAGGGGAAAAACATTAGCTCATGAGAGCTTAATTACTCATCTATTGTGGTGAATTTACCAAAATCGGTGGCAATAAACCACATTAGGGGACACCAGGCAGGGGGCTCAGGGGAGGCAATAGGTGATGGATTAGCAGATGAAGAAACTCAGACAGCAACACTTTTGCCAGAACTCTCTCAGGTCCTCCCTTTGCTCCCAGTGACCCAATCACTGCCAGAGAAACTGTCTTTTCCACCAGAGGAGCTTGAGAGAATTAAAAAGAGTGGGGTAGAGGAAAGAGGGGATAATTGTTTTACAAGAGACAGCAAACAATGGATACCAAAAACTTTGGTCCTACAAATATTAGAACAATTCCATGAAGGGAGTCATTTGGGTTCTTGAGGATTGGCAGAAGTCTTCCTCAAAATGTACGCCGCTGTGGGTCTTTTTGGTCTGGCAAAACGAGCTACTGAGAGTTGTTTGATTTGTGCTACAGCCAATAACAGGGTTACAAAGGAAACTGCCAGGGGAGGGAGACCTTGGGCTGTGTGTCCCTTCCAAAGATGCCAGGTGGATTTTACTGAAATGCCTCGAGTAGCAAGGGTTAAATATCTTCTGGTAACACCATGCCAGCTAACAGAGTGGCCAGAAGCATTTCCAACTGCTTCAGCAACTACAGTATCAGTTATTAAGGTATTTTTAGAACAAATAATTCCGAGATATGGGATTGTGGAAGCAGTGGACTCAGATAGGGGAACTCATTTTATAGGAAAAGTTCTTTAAGGAGTTATGGCTGCTTTAGGAATACAGTGGGACCTCCATACCCCCTGGCACCCCCAGAGCTTGGGTTGGGTAGAAAGAATGAATGGAGAAATAAAGAAACACTTTTTGAATTTGGTGATAGAAATTAAGATGCCATGGGTACGGCTTTTGCCATTGGCTTTGGCAAGAATAAGAGCCAGACCCAGAGGAGATATTTAATTATCTCCCTTTGAATTGATGTTTGGCATTCCTTACCCTATTAATTGTCAACCTTGTCGGGGGGTAGAAATAAGTGATGTATATTTAAAACAACATGTGGCCCGGATACTGTCTCTTGTGAAATCTCTTCTATAGGATTGCCGTCTGAGGTGTTGGTGCGGTTTGTTTCAGATGGTCGGGACGGAGACGAGAGACCTCTGGAGTTTGGTCTTAGAGCATGAGGTTTATTGTAAAAAAGCGTGGGTGTAGGAGACCTGCTGAGAGCTGCCAGAGGCAGCTCAGAGCAGGTCAGAGAAGTAAGAGAGAGAGAGAGAGAGAGAGAAATACAGAGTACGGAATACTGTGGTTGTTGCTTTCAATACAATAAATCATCTTCTGTCCTGAATATTCTAATTTCCACTAACCAATCTAGAACGAGCTACAAATCCTACAACATTTACATAAAGCCTATGAGAGTCATTGCATTACCATACGGCATTATATTTTAAACCCTAAAAACTGCTTTTTTGACCCTCTGCCAAGTTGGTAGGGTCTGCTCTGACCCTTGGACCTGCCTGTCAGCAGAGGGTATTGTCTAATCAAGGAGAGGTATTGTTTAATCAAAGAGAGGGATTACCTACAGTGGCCATACCATTGTTTTTCCAGTTATTTAGTGACTGAGGTTTGGTATCTCAAAGCTTGTCTTCATTTCAATCTCACTTATAGTTTCTATATTCTCAGCATCTTTTGCCAGGTAATAATATTTATAAGGCTTTCCTATTTCATCCTCCCCAATACTCTTCGACAGGAAACTCGGCTGGCACAGACTCTGCCTTTGGACTTTGCTGTTCACAACATCCAACCAGGAGACTGGGTCCTAGTTAAGGCATGGAAAGAAGCACCACTGGTGGCGAAGTGGCATGGACCTTTCCAGGTGTTACTGACCACAGAAAGAGCCATCAGGACAGCTGACCACAGGTGGACCCATCACATTTGGGTCGAGGCCTCTAAAGCCCTGGAGATTTGGACATCTCAGCTGGAGGAGAAGGATGGGAAGCCATGACTGACACTCTGCAGGAGCAGATTGGAGCAGTAGCCAGTGCATCGACATCGGGGGAAGCCTTGTGTGCCTACCCACAGACTGTCTGCTGAAATACTCCGTGTGGGCATCCCTCCTTTCACATCTCCAGTCACTGAGGGGCTGATCCTTGCTCCTGGTCATTGTTTTATGTTAAGTAGTTTCTGTACCTTCACTCGACACAGGCAGCGTGGAACAAAAAGTGTGAATTAGACTAAGTAATTAGATTACACCATTAGAATGTTTTCCTTAATAATTCTACTTTTATATTGTCAGCTAAATTTAGGCCAGGAGTGGGAGAATTGATCTGTAGCCTTAAGAGTAGAAATAACAAAAGTTTTTAACCTTAACAATTGTTGGGTCGGTGTGGCGGGTCTATCCCGGGTGGCTGCCGTCTCCCCGGCCAGCTCCAGCTCCGCAGAAGGAGGGGCCCCGCTGGGGCAGGACTCAGGGGTCTAAGACCCATCCCAGGACTGGGAGGAAAGACATACCCAGGGCTCCGGATCCGCCTCCTCTTCCCGAAGCTTCGGTTAAGTTTATTATGTTATTGGTTATTTTTCATTGTACCCTCCCTTTATTTGTTTTGACTGGACCTCGGACCCTCGTTCCCTCCCCTCATCTCCTTTCCTATTGATTGCCATTCCCCCTTTATCACCGGCTCCTGGGCCCAGCCCTGGGGGACTTCTTTCTCCTTCGTTGTACCTCCCGGAGCCGCATACGTGACCCTCCTGTAATAAGCAGAGATCTTGAAGGAGACCCCCTCCTGCAACCTTCGTCTCGTCTCGCCTCTTTCTCCAGCGGCTTCTCATCTGTTGGCTCGCCCGGGGCAGCCCCAGTCCGGCGGGACCCATCCCCGCAATAGGCTTGGTGGCCCGGTGGCTGGCGCTCGGAGCGAGGACAGAGAGCAAAGCCAGGCGGCTTATTTTAAAAGACAACAGGTCTGTGGAAAGCCAGGAGGATCTGAAGAATGGCCATGCGTGTCTAAGCCAGTTAAACCTAAACGGTGGGTCAGCATCCTGAGTGAGGTCCATAATGGGATAGGATTTTGAGACAAAGAAGGAAGTCCATGGTGACTTCATTCTTCTGAAAACGGTATTTATTGCCTAAACAGGACAGGGGGTGTATACGTACGAAAAAGCATTTGTGAATGAACTTTATCTTTGGGTTTAGACTGTTGGACCCCCAATTGTCCTCCTTATGATTGTTCCAAATATCGAGATAAATGGAATCAAACACATGTTAAACTCATTAATGGTAGCTGAGTAAAGTGCTCCTACCACTCTTACTGAAAGGATTTTGATGACTGTAAAGCAGTGGAGAGGGAGAGGTTTTTTGACCACATATTTTTAAGCTGCCCCCGAGATAATTTCACAAGCAGAACACATGTTGTTAGTGATTATCAGTGAAAATGGCAACACCGGAATGGAACTCGAACCCTTTTTAGTGAGTTCTGGTCCAGATCCAACCAAACAGCTTGGGGATGTAAATATACATGGAAACCTGGAGTGGGAGCTTAGAAATGTAAATACTGTGACTCTTATGGCGAGGCAACTATTGCTGGAGGACCATTAGTCGCAGAAAACAAGCTGTGTTTTGACCCACCAATTGGTAGTTAAGGGTGGAAAGGCAAGGCTTCTTTGCTAAAGGAACCTGGGTTTTGAAAGGGAATTACTGGATTTGTGGCCAACATGCTTATTGAAGGTTGCCTACAAACTGGCCAGGGATATGCTATATAAAGTATATTAGACAATTGTTCTTTTTTTAACTACCACAAGTTCAGGGAAGTTGGTTAGGGATCAAAGTATATAATCTATTAGCAGAAGAAGGAGAAGTTTGTGGAAAACAAAGTAACTCAAATTGCTGTTTGCAAATAAATAAGAAAGTTAGCTCAAGTACCAGTCCAAATGTGGAAAAGATGGGAATGGGACACCTTTTCATGATTACCTGGCAGACTATGGGTTAAATGAATGCTATTTCTCCTTTTGAGTGCAATAGCAACTCTAATCTGTTTACCATGCACCACGCCTTGCTGAGTGCAGCTCATTCAGCAGGGGATCAAGTGTATGCAGGTAGCAGCCAGGCCTCCTGATCCAGAAATGACTACAAAAGGATGAAAAATCATGTTGCTGCAAATAATTGCAAAAGAAAAACCAAAAACACCCAGGAAGAAAAAAAATCAATAATAATTAAAGTTTGTAAAGACAATTACTGAGAAAATAAAAAGAGGAGGGATTGAAAGGAATAAGATGAATGTGCCTTCACAAACAGACTGTGAATCTGCTTGTAGATAGGGCTAGGAGGTTACAGATAGGGAAGTAACAGAAGAAACTCTTAGTTCTAGAAAATGTTACTAATCAACATGGACCGTTGCTCAGCCAAGGCCATGTTAAATTCCTGAACCTAGAGAAAAAGAACAAAGACTTAATAGAATTATGAATAGTTTCTTTTTCTTTCTTTTATATAACAAAAGGGGGGTGTATATTAGAGGGGGCCATGGAGCAGGAAATTTGGGAAGTCTGTACCTTCTGAGTACCTCAGCCAGTGGGGAAAAGGAAGAGGGTGATGTGGCTGGTAATGTAGGATAAAAAGGGAGCTGTGTCCCCCAACACTTTGAGAGACCCCATGGGAAATGCCCATGGGCTTTCCTTTTATTCAATTAAAGTTACAGGACCCCTCTGTCTCCTTTTTGGACATAAACCTCTGGCATTGTGGATTAATTTTCCTGACAAGAACAAAAAGTACATCCTAAATGTAATGCCAAGTACCAAGAAGGTGAAATTCCTGGGAACTGGTAACTAGCAGACTAAGCTGTAATTACAAAAGTAGATCTCATATCTACCCCCACTACTAAAAATGGAATTTAAAGAAAAAAATATAATGAGTGCTCTGGGATACCGGAAAAATCATATTCTTGGCTTTTCTGTAATAGCAAAAGCCTTGTACATGTTAATGCATGTCAGTGAAAATGTTCAATTGGCAAGTGAATGGAAAAGAGGTTTGGCAGAAGAAAGATGGGGAATTGTTTTTACAGGCTCAGTCCCAACAACTCCACAGAGGATGAGTTAAAACTCATGCAAACAACTGAGTTTTACAGATTTATGGGAACAACAAGGTGGATCAACTGACACAAATCAGACAGAAATTGATCACTTGGAAAATCCACAACGTTGGTATGGATTGGGTGGGTGGTTTCATGGTAAATTAGGCCATTCTGGCCAAAAGCGACTATTTTGGGACTCAGTGATGGATTTGGCAGTCTCCCTGTCCCAGACACTCTACAGAGTGACAAAGACACCTCACCAGTGTGATGGTACGAGATTGGGCCAAAAAGGAAGGTGTTCAAGGGGTTTGCTGTACACCTTATTATCCCAAAGCAAACAGGATGGATTTTAATAAATAGTAAAAGAGAGAGAGAGAAAGAAGAGAAAGAAATAGAAAAGAGGTGGGGGGGGGGGACAGAAAGAGAGCGACAGATTAAAGAAAATAACACCACTCTGTATGTTGGAAATGATACCAAGTTTAAATTATTTTTTTTATATGACTTTAGTCAGGTGTTTTTTTGCCTTCGCCCAGTGGGAAGGGAATTTTAAGCTTCTTTTCAAAGGACTGTTTCTCCACTCGAGGTCTGATGAGCTTGAGGGTAGCACAGAAGATACACAAAAGATAACGAGCATTAATGAACAACTCCAAATATCACCTCTGGCAGGACTGGGGACACCTGGTCTGGGAAAAGATCCATAAGAGAATGAAGAATGAGGACCTAATTAACATCAATTAAATTGACATCGATACATATGAGAACTAAGAATGAGATGCTAATTAACATCAATTAAATTGGGATCAATAACCAATAGGAAACCAAATACTAAGAACTGTGTAACTTGGGACCAATGAACATTGAACCAATGAATTTCTCTGGGTTATGACTGTATAAGTATGTGAAAAATCTAGTAAAGAGCAATGTGTGATCTCTGCACAACCTGGGGAATGTGTGGATGACATTACTTCTGTTGCACATCCTGGCCAGAACAAAGTAATGTCTTAATCCTCTAACACTAAGAAAAATGTTGGAGAGTTTTTGTTTTTTCTGCAGTTTCAGTGACAGTGAAACAGTCCTTTGAAAAGAAACTTCAATTCCGTTCCCCCTGGGCAAAGGTGAACAAAACCCTCTGACTAAAATTATATATATATAAAAAATTTAAACTTGGTATCATTTGTAACAACAGGTTTGCAATACTGCAGCACTGCTGATCAGCCATCCCAAGAAAAGCTAACAAGTGGTAAAAAAACATTAAAGAAAAAAAAAATGCAGAAAAGACAGCAATATTGGTTTTCCTAAGCCCCCACACACCCAACAAATACCACCTGATCCTTGGGAGGGAAAGTCACACCTAAAGCTAATGCAAGGTCTGACACAGATAACAAACCACAGCAACTGTTGAATTTTTTCTCAGCCCCTGCTCAATTCATGACAGTAATCAAATAATGAGAATCCCACACCAAAACTAATATTTTCTGAAGGTTTCCTCCAGCTGGAGTGAAGGAAAACCAGCCCAAATCTCCCTAAATCAACAAAGCCTGATAATCAATCAGTGCCTTGCAAAAAAGGGTTTACCAACATTTCAAAAGGTAATTAAACAAAATCAAATTCTTTTGGATTTGCTTTTGGCTTCCAAAGGTTGCTGGGTATGTGTTCCTCAGACTGAGAATACAGACAGATCTGGAAGAAGTTAGAAAGAACTTTCATGAAATCCAAAAAAAAAATCAACGGGAAGATATATTTGATTTACCCTCTCAGGGCCCCACTTACCCTCTCAGGACCCCATTTACCCATTCTGGGCTTCATTTCCCTTTTCAGGAACCCATTTTACCCTCTCAGGGTCCTGATTTATCACCACGAGACACCATTTACCCCCTCAGGAACCTCATTTACCATTTCAGTATCCCCTTTACCCGCTCAGGACACCATCTACCCGCTCAGAATCCCATTTACCCTCTCACTCCCTCAGGGCTCCATTTACCCCTTCAGGGCCCTGATTTACCCTCTCAAGACCCCATTTACCCCCTTGGGATGCCATTTTCCCCCTCAAGATGCCATTTAACCCCTCAGGAACCAGATTTACTCCTTCAGGGCTGGATTTACCATTTCAGGACCCTCTTTTCCCCCTCAGTACCACATCTAACCTTTCAGGAACCTGATTTACCACCTCAGGACCCCACTTACCCCCTCAGGACTCTCATTTGTCACCCCCAGACAACATTTACCCTTCAGGGCTGGGTTTACCCCCTCAGGATCCCATTTCTCCCCTCAGGAACCTGATTACCCTTTCAGAACTGTCCTTACTCCCTTGGGACCCCACTTGCCCTCTCAGGACCCCACATGTCCCCTTAGGGAGCTGGGAGGGCTGGGTTTGGAATGTGTCACCACAGAAACCCCACCAGGAAGTTACCTGGTCTTTATGGCTTGATTTCTTTGGAATTTACCCAGACTTTATGGCTTGGTTTCTTTGGAAGTTACCCAGCCTTTCTGGCTTGGTTTCTTTGGAAGTTACCCAGCCTTTCTGGCTTGGTTTCTTTGGAAGTTACCCAGCCTTTCTGGCTTGGTTTCTTTGGAAGTTACCCAGCCTTTCTGGTTTAGTTTGCATGGTAAACATGGCCCTGAAATGGTGAATGAGCTCCTGGCCAGGCAAACGCTACCCCGAGCAGGTAAATCCGGGTCCTGATGTTACTAAACTGGACAAAAGAAACTGCTCTTGGTTGGTTTTGGTAGTTACAGAACTTCATCACTATTTAGCCCCCTTGGGGTGGCATTTACCCAGCAGGACCCAACTGACCCACCCAGGGCCCTGATTTATCCCCTCAGATACCTGATGTGCCCCCTCAGGGCATCATTCATCCCCTCAGGCTCCTGATTAACACTTTCAGGGACCCATTTACCCCCTCAGAAGCCTAACTTACCCTCTCAGGGCCCCCTTTAACCTCCCAGGGCCCCATTTACCCTTTCAAGACCTGATTTATGCCCTCAGGATCCCATGTATCCCCTTAGGATGCCATTTATCCCATCTGGACTCAATTTATCCTTTTAGGAACCCATTATACCCTCTCAGGGCCCTCATTTATCACCTCAGGGCCACATTTACCCCTTCAGGACCCTGATATTCCCTGAGGACCCTAATTAGTCCCTCAGGACTCCATTTATCCCTTCTGGACTCAATTTCCCATTTTAGAAACCCCTTTTATCCACTCAGGGCCTTCATTTACCACCTGAGGGCCCCATTTACCCCCACAGGGTCCTGATTCGCCCTTTCGAGACCCCATTTACCCCCTCAGGACTCAGATTTCACCCTCATGGCACCATTTACCTCAGGGCCCCATTTACCATTCCAGGACCCTATTTACCCCCTCAGAAAACTGATTTACACCCTCAGGGACCCACTTACCCCTCAGAATTCCATTTGCCCCCCTCAGGACTCCACTTATCCCCTCAGGGAGCCAGAAGAGCTGGTTTGGGAAAGTGTCACCATGGAAACCTCACCAGGAAGTTACCAGGCCCTGATGGTTTGGTTTTGTGCACAAAATCCCTCTAGGAAAAGCCAGTGTCCATAAGGGAGACAGACAAGTCCTGCACCTCCATTCCAGTAAAGGCAGAGAGTCCACTGGGGCACGTCCCTGTGCCATTTCCCTCTCTCGGGTTCAGGGGACACAGCCTCCTTTGATCCCAAACTCCTGGCCACACTTTATCCTCTTCCTTCCTCCGTGGGCTGAGGTACCAGGAAGGTGCAGCTTTCCCAAATTACCTACCAGATATTTCCTGCTTTAGGGCCCCATTTACGTCCTGCACAACCCCGATTTACCCCCTCAGGGTCCTGATTTATCATTTCAAGACTGAATTTACTCACTCAGGATCCCATTTACCCCCTCAGGGTCCTGATTTACCACCCCAGGACACCATTTACCCCCTCAGGGCCCTGATTTACCCCCTCAGGTTTCCATTTACCCCCTCAGAATCTCATTTTCCACCCTCAGGAACCTGATTGCCCCCTCTGGAACCAAATTTAGCATTCCAGAACACCCTTTACTCCCTGAGGACCATATCTACCCTTTCAGAATGCCATTTACCCCTTCAGGACCCCATTTAGCCCCCCAGAGCTCTGATTTACCACCCCAAGACACCATTTACCCCCAAGACACCATTTAGCCCCTCAGGGCCCTGATTTACACTGTCATGGCACCATTTACCCCCTCAGGACTCCATTTACCCTCTCAGGACCCTGATTTACCACTCCAAGACACAATTTACCCCCTCAGGATTCCAGTTACTCCCTCAGAATCTCATCCCCTCTGGAACCTGATTTACCATTTCAGAACACTCTTTACTCCCTGAGGACCATATTTACCCTTTCAGAATGCCATTTACCCCCTCATGAACCCGTTTACACTTTCAGGACTGCATTTACCCCCTCAGGACCCCATTTAGACCCGCAGAGCTCTGATTTACCACCCCAAGACACCATTACCCCCAACACACCATTTACCCCCTCAGGGCCCCATTTACCCTCTCAGGATCCCATTTACTCCCTCAGCCTCCTGATTTACCATTTCAAGACCCAATTTACTCACTCAGGATGCCATTTAGCCCACCAGGATCCCATTTACCCCCTCAGAGTCCTGATTTACCACTCCACGATACCATTTATCCACTCAGGACCCCATTTACCACCTCAGGGCCCTGATTTACCCCATCAAGGCTGGATTCACGATTTCAGGATCCCCTTTAATCCCTCAGGACCCCATTTATCCTTTTAGGATCCCATTTACCCTCTCAGGACCCTGATTTACCACCTCAAGATTCCATTTACCCCCTGAGGAACCTGATTACCATTTCAGAACCACACTTACCCCTTAGGGAGCCAGGAGCCCTGGGTTGGGAGTGTGACACCATGGAAACCTCACCAGGAAGTTACCAGGCCCTGATGGTTTGGTTTTGTGCACAAAATCCCTCTAGGAAAAGCCAGTGTCCATAAGGGAGACAGACAAGTCCTGCACCTCCATTCCAGTAAAGGCAGAGAGTCCACTGGGGCACGTCCCTGTGCCATTTCCCTCTCTCGGGTTCAGGGGACACAGCCTCCTTTGATCCCAAACTCCTGGCCACACTTTATCCTCTTCCTTCCTCCGTGGGCTGAGGTACCAGGAAGGTGCAGCTTTCCCAAATTACCTACCAGATATTTCCTGCTTTAGGGCCCCATTTACGTCCTGCACAACCCCGATTTACCCCCTCGGGGTCCTGATTTATCATTTCAAGACTGAATTTACTCACTCAGGATCCCATTTACCCCCTCAGAGCCCCATTTATTCCCTCAGAGTCCTGATTTACCCCCTCATGGCCCTGATTTACCACCCCAAAACACCATTTACCCCCTCAACATTCCATTTACACCTTCAGAATGCAGATTTACCCCCTCAGGGTCTCATTTACCCTCTCGGGAACCTGATTGCCCCCTCTGGAATTTGATTTACCATTTCAGAACAGCCTTTACTCCCTGAGGATCGTATTTACCCTTTCAGAATGTCGTTTACCCTCTCACGACGCCATTTCCCTTTCAGGACCCCATTTAACCCCTCAGAGCTCTGATTTACCACCCCAAGACACCATTTACCCCTTCAAAGCCCCCATTACCCCCTCAGGGCCCTGATTTACTACCCCATGACATGATTTATCCCCTCAGGATTCCATTTACCCCCTCATAATCTCATTTACCTCCTCTGGAACCTGATTTACCATTTCAGAACACTCTTTATCATCTGAGGAGCGTATTTACACTTTCAGAACGCCATTTACCCCCTCAGGAACCCGTTTATCCTTTCAGGACTACTTTTACCCCATTAGGCCCCATTTACCCCCTCAGGGCCCTGATTCACACTGTCATGGCACCATTTACCCCTCAGGACCCCATTTACCCTCTCAGGATCCCATTTACTCCCTCAGAGTCCTGATTTATGACCCCAGGACACCATTTATCCACTCAGGACCCCATTTACCACCTCAGGGCCCTGATTTACCCCATCAGGGCTGGATTCACCATTTCAGGATCCCCTCAGGACCCCATTTATCCTTTTAGGATCCCATTTACCCTCTCAGGACCCTGATTTACCACCTCAAGATTCCATTTACCCCCTGAGGAACCTGATTACCATTTCAGAACCACACTTACCCCTTAGGGAGCCAGGAGCCCTGGGTTGGGAGTGTGACACCATGGAAACCTCACCAGGAAGTTACCAGGCCCTGATGGTTTGGTTTTGTGCACAAAATCCCTCTAGGAAAAGCCAGTGTCCATAAGGGAGACAGACAAGTCCTGCACCTCCATTCCAGTAAAGGCAGAGAGTCCACTGGGGCACGTCCCTGTGCCATTTCCCTCTCTCGGGTTCGGGGGACACAGCCTCCTTTGATCCCAAACTCCTGGCCACACTTTATCCTCTTCCTTCCTCCGTGGGCTGAGGTACCAGGAAGGTGCAGCTTTCCCATATTGCCTACCAGATATTTCCTGCTTCAGGGCCCCATTGACCCCCTCAAGGCCCATTTACCCCCTCAGGGTTCTGATTAAGCACTCCAATACCACATTTACTGCTTTAACGTCCCATTTACACCCTCAGGACCCCAGTTACCTTTTCAGGACCACACTTACCCGCTCAGGGCCTTGGTTTATCACCCCAGGATTACATTTACCCCCTCAGGATTCCATTTACCCCCTCAGGGCTCTGATTTACCCTTTCCAGACCCCACTTACCCCCTCAGGACTTCATTTAGCCTGTCTGGGTGACAGGAGGGCTGGGTTTGGTATGTTTGTTATGTTTGGCATGTTTGATATGTTTGGTATGAGGGTCTTAAAGACCCTCACCCATGGAATTGTCTGGAAAAACACGGGCGCACACCTTTTCTCGTCAGTTTCTCTGGAAGTTACTTGGTCTTTATGGTTTGGCTTCCATGAAAAACATGGTCCTGAAAGGGTAAGTGGAGTCTTGGAAGGGCAAATGGGGTCCTGAGGGGGTAAATAAGGCCCCTGAGGAATTAACTGGGGTCCTGAAAGGATAAATGGGGTCCTGAGGAGGTAAATCAGGGTCCTGGAAGGGGAAATGGGGCCCTGGGGGTTAAATCAGGGCCTTGAGGGATTAAGCCCGGCCCTGAAAGGGTCAATGATGTCCTGGCAGGGCAAATTCTGCCCCAAGGGGGAGGATCAGGGAGTGGGTCCCTCCCTCCTCTCACCCTGACACCCTTGGTCCTCACAATTCCAGTTGGAGCCTCTGGATGCTGCTGGAGATGGAGCCTAAGGTGAGGACCCAGAAAACCCCTGGGACCCTCCACCCAGGCACCTGAGGGAGGGGTGGGGGGAAATTTGGGGGGAATTTGAGAGGGTTTTGGGGGGGTTTGGGAGCCCCCAGGGCCTCAGATGTGGCCAGGTGGTAAAAGGGAGGCGGAAAGTTCTGGACACTGTAGATCTTTGGAGGGGCTGGGGATGGGGGGAAAGGGGGGTGGAACCCTCAAATTAGTGGGGAGATTCAGGGGGGATCCCCAAAAATACCTGGAAGAACCATCTGGAAACCTGGAAACCCCAAAACTTCTTGGAAGCCCCACTTGGGCACCTGAGAAGCCCCCAATCCCTGGAATTCTCACCTGGGAAGCCCCAAATCCCTGGGAATTCTCATCTGGGACCTCTCTGGACACCTGACCACCCCCAAACACTTAGGACACCCCACTCTCCCTGGGACCCTTCACCTGAGCCTCCCCCCCCAGGACCCCATGACCCCCCATTCTCCTGTCCCAAGATGTCCCCAGGTCACCTGAGTCCCCTCTGGATACCTGGGACTCTCCCCCCAAACATCTAGGGACCCCAAAACTCCTGGGGACGCTCACATAGGACCTTCAAAACCCCTTTGGATCCTCACCTGGGCACCTGGGATGTACTGGTTCCCTGGGAATTCTCACCTGGGACTTGCCCAAACATGGAGGACCCCCCCAAAACCCCTGGGGAGCCTCACCTGAGACCCCTCTTGACACCTGGAACCCCCCCCTAAACACCTGGAACCCCCCAATTTCTTGAGGAACCTCATCTGAGAGTCCCCTAGGATACCAGGGACTCCACCTGGATCCCGCCTGAGCCCCCTCCCCACCTCACCTGTGTCCCCTATGGACACCTGGGACCCCCCCAAACCTCCAGGGACCCTCACCTGGGACCCCCAAAACCCCCTGGACACCCAGGACCCCCCAAATCCTTGGGGAACCTCACCTGAGACCCCCCCTCCCCAGGACACCTGGGACCCCCAAAACCCCTTGGGACCCTCACTTGGAACTCCCCAAGTTTCTTTGAACACTTACTTGGGCATCTGGGAGCCCTGAAATCCTTTGGGAGCCTCACCTGGACACATGGCTACCCCCTAATCCCTAGTAGTTCTCCCCTGGGAAGCCCCAAATCCCTGGGAAGCCTCACTTGAGACCCTCCCCCAGCACACCTGGGGCCCCCAATGCCCTTTGGGACCCTCACTAGGACACCCAGGAATGCCCCCCCGCCCATTCCTTAGGAGCCTCACCTGAGACACCCAAAGCTTCACCTGGGACCTCCTCAACACCTGGAACCCCCCAAATCCTTGGGAACTCTCACTTGGGATCCCCCAAACCTCACCTGGGACCCCCCAAATCCCTTGGGAGCCTCACCTGGAACCCCCAAACATCACCTGGGACCCCCAAATCCCCTGGGAATCCCCAAAATCCCCCCAGGACACCAGCGGCCATCCCAAATACCTGGGAACCCCTTACCTGAGACCCCCAAACCTCACCTAGGACCCCACAAATCCCTTGGAAGCCTCACCTGGGACCCCCCAAACCTTACCTGGGACCCCCCCAAATATATTGCCCCCCTATGTCCCCTGGGGACACTGGGATGGAACTGGTCACACTGGGATGGTGACACTGGGAGGGGACTATAGAGACTGGGGAACTGGTGGCACTGGGTTGGTGACTCTGAGGTGGTGGCACTGGGAGGGGACTGGGGACACTGGGAGAGGACTGGGGACACTGGGATCGAACTGGTGACACTAAGGTGGTAACACTGGGAGAGGACTGGGGGCAATGGAATTGAACTGGTGACACTGAGCTGGTGACAGTGGGAGAGGACTGAGGACTCTGGGCTGGTGACACCTCCCCCCTAACCCCCCTCTTTCCTTGTCCCCAGGTGTCCCTCCCTCCCTTCTCCCAAGAGCTGGCCCTGGCGGCAGCTGTGCGGCACCGGGCCCTGGAGGCCCTGACAGCCCTGGCCAAGGCCTTGGGGACGCCGCATATCATCAGCGTGGCCCTGACCAAGGCCAAAGATGTGCTGGGCGAGGCCGAGGAGGCCAAGGAGCAGCTGGAGCGGGCCTTGGAGAATGTGATAGACCCGGCAGTGGCCCCAGGGACATCGGGGGTCTCAGGGGATGAGGACGAGGAGCTGCTGCGCCACACTGGGGCCATGGCAGAGCTGGCAGCCAAGGAATTCGATCAGGAACAGCGGTGGCTTGTGAAGTGCCAGCGCTGGCTCCGGGCTGGGCAGGCTGTGGCCATGGGGCTGATGGTGCTGTGCTCAGCTGCGTGTGAGTAAAAACCAGTATTGACCAGTAGAAACCAGTATGGACTGGTATAGACCAGTATGGGGCACGGGGAACCATTACAAATGAGTTTGGATGAGCACGGGCTCTGGGTGGGGCAGGCTGTGGCTGTGGGGCTGATTGTGCTGTACTTGGCTGTGCGTGAGTAAAAACCAGTATGGACCAGTATAGACCAGTATGGACCAGTGTAGATCAGTACAGACCAGTTTGGATGAGCACAGGCTCTGGGCAGGCCGTGGCCATGGTGCTGATTGTGCTGTGATCGGCTGTGAATGAGTAAAAACCAGTATGGACCAGTGTGGACCAGTATAGACCAATATGGGCCAGTAGGAAGTTCTATAGACCGGGGGGAATTTCCCCTTCCCCAACCAGTATGGACCAGTTCAGACCAATATAGACCAGTATAAACCAGTATAATGCAATATTGACCAGTATGAACCAGTGTAGATCAAAATAGAGCAGCAGGGATCTGTATGAACCAATACAGAGCAGTGGGGACCCATTCAGACCAGTATAGCCCAGTATGAAGCACCACAGGGCAGGGAAGACTTTCCCCTGCCCTGCCCAGTATAAACCAGTATAGACCAATATAAGCCAGTATATACCAGTAATGACCAGTATAGACCAGTCCACATGGGTAGTGTGGCCTCCATAACAGTACAGACCTACCCATGCTCGTGGGATGGGGACACTGGGAGGGGACTGGGAACACTGGGATGGGATACTGGGCTGGAACTGGGATGGGGAAACTGGGCTGATGACTCTGGGATAGAACTGGTGACACTGGGCTGCTGGCACTGGGATGCTGACACTTGGAGATGAATGGGGACACTGGTCTGGAACTGGCGTCACTGGAATGGGACTGGGATGGTGACACTGGGATGATGGCATGGGTGGAACTGGTGACACTGAGGTGGTGACACTGGAATGGAACTGGAGACACTGAGGTGGGGAGACTGGGGTGGAACTGGGGACACTGGGCTGGGAACACTGGGCTGGTACTGGTGACACTGGGATGGGGAGACTAGAGTGGAACTGGGGGCACTGGGATGGTGGCACTGGTCTGGAACTGGGGACACTGCAGTAGAACTGGTGGCACATTGCTGGTGACACTGGGGTGGAAGTGGGATGGTCACAGTGGGCTGGTGACATGGGTGGAACTGGTGTCAGTGGAATAGAACTGGTGACACTGGGCTGGAGCTGGGGCCACTGGGCTGGTGACCCTGGGAGTGGACTGGTGACACTGGGCTGGTGACCCTGGGATAGAACTGGTTGCACTACAGTGGTGACCCTGGGAATGGACTGGGGATCCTGGGCTGGTGACATTGGCAGCTGACTGGGGACACTGGGCTGGTACTGATGGCACTGGGATGGAGCTGGTGGCACTGGGATGGTGACATTGAGATGGTGACCCTGAGAGAGGACTGGGGACACTGGGATGGTGGCGCTGGGCTGGAACTGGGGACACTGAGGTGGGGAGACTGGGCTGGTGACAGGGGTGGAACTGGTGACATTGGGATGGTGACAGTGGCACATGACTAGAGACACTGGGATAGAATTGGTAGCACTGGGTTGGTGACACTGAGGTGGTGACACTGAGAGAGGATGGGGGACATGGGGATAGAACTGGGATGATGGCAATGGGCTAGTGTCACGGGTGGAAGCGGGGACACTGGGATTGTGACACTGGGATGGAGCTGGGCACAGTGGGACAGGACTGGGGACACTGGTCTGGAACTGGTGTCGCTGGAATGGGACTGGGATGGTGACACTGGGATGATGGCATGGGTGGAACTGGTGACACTGAGGTGGTGACACTGGAATGGAACTGGAGACACTGAGGTGGGGAGACTGGGGTGGAACTGGGGACACTGGGCTGGGAACACTGGGCTGGTACTGGTGACACTGGGATGGGGAGACTAGAGTGGAACTGGGGGCACTGGGATGGTGGCACTGGTCTGGAACTGGGGACACTGCAGTAGAACTAGTGGCACATTGCTGGTGACACTGGGGTGGAAGTGGGATGGTCACAGCGGGCTGGTGACATGGGTGGAACTGGTGTCAGTGGAATAGAACTGGTGACACTGGGCTGGAGCTGGGGCCACTGGGATGGTGACCCTGGGAGTGGACTGGTGACACTTGGCTGGTGACCCTGGGATAGAACTGGTGGCACTACAGTGGTGACCCTGGGAGTGGACTGGGGATCCTGGGCTGGTGACATTGGCAGCTGACTGGGGACACTGGGCTGGTACTGATGGCACTGGGATGGAGCTGGTGGCACTGGGATGGTGACATTGAGATGGTGACCCTGAGAGAGGACTGGGGACACTGGGATGGTGGCGCTGGGCTGGAACTGGGGACACTGAGGTGGGGAGACTGGGCTGGTGACAGGGGTGGAACTGGTGACATTGGGATGGTGACAGTGGCACATGACTAGGGACACTGGGATAGAACTGGTAGCCCTGGGTTGGTGACACTGAGGTGGTGACACTAGGCGCAGATTGGGGACATGGGGATAGAACTGGGATGATGGCAGTGGGCTAGTGTCACGGGTGGAAGTGGGGGCACTGGAATAGAACTGGTGACACTGGGCTGGAGGTGGAGCCACTGGGATGGTGACCCTGGGACAGGACTGGGGACACGGGGCTGGTGACACTGGGATAGAAGCAGTGGCTCTACAGAGGTGACACTGGCATGGAACTGGGGATACTGGCATGATCACACTGGGAGAGGAGGGGGCACACTGGGCTCTTACTGGTGACATTGGGATAGAACTGGTGGCACTGCAATGGTGACACTGGGATGGAACTGGGGACACTGGGCTGGCGACACTGGGAGGGGACTGGGGCGATAGGATTGATCTGGTGGCACTGCAATGGTGTCAGTGATATGGTAACACTGGGAGAAGTCTGGGGACACTGGAATGGAACTTGGATGGTGGTGATGTGCTGGTGACATGGATGAAACTGGTAACACTGGGTTGGTGACGCTGGACTGGAACTGGGGCAGGTGGGATGGTGACATTGGGATGGAACTGGGAACACTGGGCTAGTGACAGTGGAGTGATGGCACCTGACTGGTGTCACTGGCCTGGTGCCACCTCTCCAGTGCCCCCCATATCTCCACAGTGTCCCTGGGCTCTGTCCGTGCCGCCCTGGGGGTGTCCGAGGATACGTTCCTCTTGCAGTCTCTGGGCGTGGTGGCCGTGGCCTGGGAGGTTGCCCTGCAGGGCTTGGGGATATCACGGCGTCACCTGGCCAGCGCTGCCAGCCACCAGTGGGACATGGCCCAACGCCTGTTAGACCGCGCCCGGCAAGTGGCCCTTTCCAGGGCCACCAACAAGTCCACTGCGGCCACCGCTGAGGCCATTGCAACCGAGCTGGGGCAGCTGGAGAAGGTGAAACACTCACTGCAGCGTTTGGTGACCGCTGTCACCAGGGACATGGATCGCAAACCGTGGGAGACATGGGGGCAGGAATTCTCCAAGAGTGCTGAGGCGCTTGAGCACATCGTGGAGAGATTGGGGACATTGGCGGAGGGGGACAAGGTGATGCTGAGGCTGAAGGAGGCACAGGGGACGCTGGCGGGGCAGAGGTAGGGACAGGGTTGTGGCACTGTCACCACTTGGGGCAACGGGAGGGGGCTAGGGTGCCCCGGTGGCCCTTTGGGACCTTGGGGGCACCCCAGTCTCCCTCCCTTGGGGACACTGGGGCGACCCCGAAGTCCCCTGTGCCACATTGGGGACACCCCAGTGTCCCCTGTATCACCTTGGGGTCAACTCAATGTCCCCTTTGGACTTTGGGGACACCCTGATGTCTCTCCCTTGGGGACGCCAGGGTCACCCCAATGTCCCCTGGCCCATCTGAGGAGACTCCAGTGTCCCCTGTCCCATGTTGGGGACACCCTGATGTCCCTTGTCCACTCTGGGGACAGCCTGATGTCCCTTTTGTACCTTGGGGACACCCCAGTGTCCCCTGTCCCACCTTGGGTCACTCCAATGTCCCTTCCTCGGGGACATCAGGACTACCCAAAAGTCCCCTGTCCCCCCTTGCGGATGCCCCAGTGTCCCTTGGCCCCTATGGGGACACCCCGATGTCCCCAACAGGGTCCTGGTGTCATCCCAGTGTCCCCAACAGGGTCCCAGTGTCTCCCCACTGTCCCAACATGACCCCACAGGCCCCGATGTCCCTCTCTGATGTCCCCAATGTCACCCCCACCGATGTCCCCAAGATGACCCCCGGGCCCCTTAGGGGGATCTCAGGGTCCCCAGTGTCCTCCCAGTGTCCCCAGCAAAACCTCAAAGGGCCAAGGGTCCCTGCTGGGGACATCGGGGAGGGACATTGGGGACACTGGGGTCCTTTTAGGGATCCTGGGGGAACACTGAGGTCCTCTTGGGGACATGCCGGGGGACAATGGGGGGGATATTGGGGACCTGTTGGGGACCCTGAGGGGACAGGGGGGAGACTTTAGGGTCCTCTTGGGGGCACTGGGGGGACTTTGGAGACCCTGAGGTCCCCCCAAAAAGCCAAAAGGTCCTATTGGGAACATCGGGGGGACACTGGAGACCCCGCGGTGATCCCGAGAGTGGTGGCCGGGGGGCGGTGACGTCCCCTCGCCCTGCCCCCCCGGCCCCGCCCACCGCCCCGCCACAAATATCCCCCGAGTGTCCCCCCCCCAGTATGTGCAGAGTGTCCCCAGCGTGTTCCTGGAGTGTCCCCGCAGTGTTCTCAACGGCCATGGAGACCCCCCAGACCCGCGAGGTGAGACAATCCTGGCGTGGGGGGGCGGGAAGGGGACAGGGGGTGGCAGAGGAGACACGGGGTGGCAGAGGGTGGCAAAGGGGACAGGGGGTAGCAGGGGGTGGCAGGGGGTGACAAAGGGGACAGAAGGTGGCAGAGGGGATGGGGTGACAAAAGGGATGTGGGATGGCACGGGGTGGCAGAGGGGAGAGAGGGTGGCAGGAGGGTGGCAGAGGGGATGGAGGTGGTAGAGCAGACCAAGGGGGACAACAGGTGGCAGGAGGGTGGCAAAGGGGACAAGGGGGGGGCAGGGGGTGGCAGGAGGGTGGCAAAGGGGACAGGGGGTGGCAGGAGGGGATGGGGTGGTAGGGGGTGGCAGGAGATGATGGGCTTAGCAAAGGGGACAAGGGGGGGCAGAAGGGGACATGGGGTGGCAAAGGGTGGCAGGAGGGTGGCAAAGGGGTGGCAGAGGGGACAAGGAGGGGCAAAGGGTGGCACATGATGGCAGAAGGGGACAGGGGTGGCAGAGGGGATAAGGGTTGCAAAGGGGACAAGGGGGAGGGGGGCAGCAGAGGGTGGAAGGAGGGGATGGGGTGGCAGGAGGGTGGCAGAGGGGACACGGGATGTCAGGGGGTGGTAGGAGGGGATGAAGGTGGCAAAGGGGACAAGGGAGGCAGAGGGTGGCAGGAGGGACAGGAGGTTGCAGGGGGTGGCAGGAGGGGATGGGGTGACCAAGAGGACAAGGGGGTAGAGGGGGGATGGGGGTGGCAGAGGGTAGCAAAGGGGACAAGGAGTGACAGCGGATGGCAGGAGGGTGGCAGAAGGGTGGCAGGTGGGAGAGGGGGTGGCAAAGGGGGCAAGGGGTGACAGGGGGTGGCAGGAGGGTGGCAGAGGGGATGGGGGTGGCAAAGGGGACAAGGGGAGCAGGGCGGATGGGGGTGGCAGAGGGGACACAGGGTGGCAGAAGGGTGGCAGAGGGGACGAGGGGTGGCAGGAGGGGATGGAAGCGGCAGAGGGGACAAGGGGGGGGAAGATAAGTGGCGGAGGAGGACAGGGGGGTGACAGAGGGGACAGGGGGGTGGCAAAGGGACTGAGGGGACAGGGGGGAGGGTGGGTTCCCCAGAGGGGACAGCAGAGCCCTCCAGGGAGGGGACAAAGGGGACCCTGGGTGGGGATAGGGGATCCCTTGGAAGACAGACAAGAGCCACCCCAAGAGGGGACAAATGCCACACCACCTCCCCTGTCCCCTCCCTAGCTGTCTCCGTCCCTGCTGGAGCCACTGGTGGATGTGGTTGACACCCTGGGCAAGCTGGCGGCCACCAGGCCAGATGGTGACGTTCCCCAGGCCGTGGCCCCAGCACCCTGGCACAAGGACCTGGTGATCTTCATCAGTAACCTCTACAAGGCCCTGGACCAAGACGAGGACAGCTCCCTGGGCTGCGCCCTGGCTGCCCTCGGGGCAGACCCAGAGCCCACCTGGGACCAGGTGGTGGCCATGGCCACCGACTGGTGGGGCTCAGTGGATGAACTCAGGAAAAGCTGGGCTGATCTGGCCAGGGAGGCCAGAAAGATTCACAATGTCTGCAGGGACATGGCCATCTCTGCGGACCCTGCCGCGGCCACCGCCACCGCCCGGGCTGGGTACAGGAATGACAAAATTGCCTGCTGGGGGACAGCTGCGGAAAACCTGCTGGCCGAGGCCGGGAAGCTGCTGGTGACCCTGGACAAGGACAAGGCAGCCGAGGTGGAGGCTGCGCACAAGACCCAGGTGGGCACAGCCTTTAACAACTTGCTGAAGGATGCCGATGCTGCGGAGGACTCCGTGGTGGCTGAGAGTCAGGCGGTGGCGGCCTCCAAGAGGGCAGAGCGAGCATCGAGGGCCCAGCAGCTTCTGGAGGACTTGGTGGACATGTGTGACAAAGCCACCGCGTTCCACCAGGAGTTGCTGCGCAGGGTCGGGGACATCAAGACCACCCTGGAGGGGATGCGGGGGACAAAGGAGGCGTCCCTCGTTGTCCCCAAGGCCTTGCTGGCTGCGGTGGCTGAGGCTGAGCGGCTGTGGAAGGCCAGCACCCGCCTGGGCTCGAACTACCTGCTGGATCCACTTGGGCACATCCGCGTGCTCTTGTGTCGCCTCGGTGGCCCTGGTGCCCCTGGTGGCCCCACTGATGGCTCAGTGGCCAAGCAGTGCGAAAAGGCCAAGAATGCCATCCTGGGGCTGCTGCAGGGAAAGTGATGTCACCACTGTGACATCATTGGGGGCAGTGACATCTCTGGGGACTGAGGTGTTGCTGGTGTCACTTGTCCCCTCCCCACCCCACATGGGATTTGAGCCAAATTTGGGGAATTTTCAGGGAGTTTTCATTGAAATTGTCCCAAATCACGACGAGAATTCCTGGAGTGACATCACTGGGGGACACTTGGGGACAAGGAATTCCTCTGGGAGGGGTCTGGGAAGAGGGGGAGGTGCGCACAAGAAATTTGGGATAATTTGTGGGGAATTTGTGGAGACTTCGTGAGAAATCTGGTGTGAATTAATGGGAAATGCTGGTGAAAATTTGTGGGAAAATTGGGGTGAATTCATGGAAAATTGTGAAATCTGGGACCAATCAACACCTGGTGAATCAGAAACAGCCTTGGGAAATCCCAGCCCTGGCTCCAAAAGTGAATAAAGATGGAAATGCTTCAGTTTGGGCTGGAATTTGTCACCATCGGGAGAATTTTAGGGGGAATTGCGGTGTCTTCTGTGTGGATTCCAGAGTTTCCCAGGAGAATTCTGATATATTCTGGGTGGATTTGGGTGTTTTCCGGGAGAATTCTGGTGTTTTCTGGGAGAATTTCAGGGTTTTCCAGGTGGATTCTGGTGGGTTTTGGGTGAATTCCAGGGTTTTCCGGTGAATTCCAATATTTTCTGGGTGGATTCCGGTGGGTTTTGGGTGAATTCTGGTGTTTCCCAGTTGGATTTGGGGGTTTTCTGGGTGAATCCTGGCTCCCCGTTGGCCAAGGGGGTGGTTGGGAATGGCCAAAGCATCAGCTTTGGGATTTGGGATCATTCGGGATTATTTGGGATTTTTGGGGATTTGAGATTATGTGGGATTTGTGATTTTATGGAGCTTGGTCTATGGGATATGCGATTTGATGGGATTTGTGATTTGATGGGATCTGGGACTTTATGGGATTTGGTCTATGGGATTTGGGATTATTTAGGATTTGAGATTTTATGGGATTTAGGATTATTGGGGATTTGGGACTTTATGGGTCCTGGTCTATGGGATTTGGGATTATTTGGAATTTTGTGGGATTTGGGATTATTGGGGATTTGGGATTTTATGGGGTTTTTATGCTGCATCCATGGGCAGGGGGGGAAACACTGGAAAATTCCTCCCCCTCCGGCACAGCCGGGATCGATCCTGGGATTTTTCCTTGGGATCTGTTCCCAGCTCCTGGGGCCTCGTTTACTCTTCTCTGTTCAAGGATAATTACTGAGATAATTGGACCCATGGGATAATTAACAAGATTACAACACCCCCTTTATGGGATCATGGTTTCATGGGATAATTGGGCACCCGGGATAATTAATGGGATTGAGACCTCCTCCTCATTTTATCGTGGTTTAGTGGGATAATGACACTCAGGATAATTAATGGGGTAGTGATATCCCCTTATCTTATCGTGGTTTTATTGAATAACGGCACTTGGGATAATTAATGGGGTAGTGATATCCCCTTATCTTATCGTGGTTTTATTGAATAACGGCACTCAGGATAATTAATGGGATTGCAACAGTCCCTTTTGTGAGATCATGAGTTCCCAGGAATGCCTGAGATTTATGGCCCAGTTCCTAGGAATTCTGGGGGCGGCCACTCCTGGCCCTGCCTGGCCCAGCTGCTGGAATTCCAGCAGCCCCATGAGCTGGGATTTGGGATGGGAGAGGTTGGGAAGGGCCAGACTTTGGGATTTGGGATCCAGGATCTGGGATTTGAGATAATTTGGGATTGGTTTTGGCGTCCAGCTGCATTTGGGATCTGGTATTTTGGATTATTTGGTGTTATTTGGGATCCAGGATCAGGATCCAGGTGTCCTGGAGGGGATTCAGGTGTTCCTGGAGAGAGATCCAGGTGTTCCTGGGGGTGAATTCATGTCCCAGGGTAGAGCCAGGTGTCCTTGGAAGGGGATCCAGCTGTCCTGGGGGGATCCAGGTAGTTTTTGGGGGTATCCAGGTGTTTTCTGGTGGAAATCTCGGTGTCCCTGGGGGGATCCAGGTGTCCTTGGGGGGGATGGAGGTGTTCTGGGGGGGGAACCAGGTGTTTTTGGGGGGTTCCAGGTGGGTTTGTGGGGGCATTCAGGTGTCCCTGGTGGGTATCCAGGTGTTCCTAGGGGGAATTCAAGTGTCTCAGGGGAGACCCAGGTGTGCTAGAGAGAAATCAGGTGTTCTTGGGGGGATCCAGGTGGTTCTGGGAGGGGTCCAGGTGCCCAGGTGGGATGGGACCCGGTTATCCAGGTGTGACAACACCTGCTTATTCAGGAGCGATGGGACCTGGTCACCTGGGTTGGGACAGGACAGAGATACCTGATGGGATGCGACCTGGTTCATCCAGGTGGGAAGGGAGCTGGGTTTCCAGGTATGATGGCACCTGGCTGCCCAGATGGGACATAACCTGGGCATGACATCACCAGCCTATGCAGGTGTGATGTCACCCACTCACCTGTGTATGACATCAACCATGTGTGATGTCACCCATCTCCCTAGGCGTGAGGGCAGCTGTTCACCTGGGTGTGTTGTCACCGGCTTATGCAGGTGTGAGATCCCCTGGGCCTGACATCACCCACCTGACCAGGTGTGACATCACCTGCTTGCCAAGCTGTTCCATAACCTGGCCATCACCCACCTGACCAGGTGTGACATCACCTGCTTGCCAAGCTGTTCCATAACCTGGCCATCCCCCCCACCCAGGTGTGCTGTCACCTCCGGCCCCCTGGTGTGACAGCATCACACCCCACCTGTCCCCTCCCCCATCCCCTGTTCCCTCCCCCTGTTCCCACATGCCCCCCATGTCCCCGTCCCTGCTGTCCCTGCACAGATGGCCCAGTGTCACACGAAGCTGTCCCTCCACATACCCAGGTGTGACATCACTTGCCCCCAGGTGTCACTTCCCACCTGTCACCTGTCCCCTCCCCTGTCCCCTCCGTGTCTCCGTCCCCAGAAAGGTGGCCCAGTGTTGCACAAAGCTCTCCCTCCACATGAAGTGGCGCTGGCAGGCAGAGCAGGTGTGACATCACCTGCCCCCATACCTGTGCTCAGATGTCACTCCCCACATGTCCCCTGCCCCTCCCCTGTGTCCATGCTGTCCCTGCAGGGAACTTCGGCTTACTGTTCTATTTTTTGCCTTTTTTTGTGTTCATTGTTTTCTCCTATATGCAGATCTTCAGGGCTGTGCTGAGGATCCCCTCTGAGCAGGGACAGCACAAAGCCTTTTCCACATGCCTCCCTCACCTGGCTGTGGTCTCCCTGTTTTTCAGCACTGTCATTTTTGCTTACCTGAAGCCCCCCTCCATCTCTTCCCCATCCCTGGATCTGGCACTGTCAGTTCTGTATTTGGTGGTGCCTCCACCCATGAACCCTCTCATCTGCAGCCTGAGGAACCAGGAGCTCAAGGATACCCTGAGGAAATTACTGAATGGATTTTTTCAGAAGCAATAAATTGTATCTTCTGAATAACATTCAGAATGGAACTAATTATACTCGTGGTCTTTTTTCTCCTCTTTGTACCTTTTTTCGGTGGTGCACATTCTTATTCTACTGTTACAATACATTTCACAAATAATCATTATGAGTCATAATATTTTTACACCAGTATTTCCTTTTCTTTTACAACTCAAAGGGTTTCAAAGCCTTGTTCTCTGTATGTTTCAAAAATATAAAAGTTCCTGTCCTGACTTGTGTATCCAAGATGCTTCCTGAGCCCTCCTCTGTCTCTGCAGGGACAGTGCCTGTGAGCACACGTGGAGGGAAGATTCTCGCAGCCCAGCAGAACAGCCAGGGACAATGGCCCTGGCTCTTCCCACATCTGCTCTCCCCAACTCCACCCTCTCCTTCCCAGCCCTTCTTTGGGTGCAAGGCCGCAGTGCTCTGGCAGCTCGGGCACAGCCCTGCTGCATGTCCGTGCTGTGAGCACAGGCAGGGACAGGCCATGGGCACTGCTGGGACACAGCTGGGCTCCACCACAGCAGTTCCATCAGCAAAGGCATCTCCTGAGGGCACTGCAGGAAGGCTCTGCTCTGCCTCCAGAGCTGCTGTCAGGAATGTGCTCCAGGCAGTGCCCTGGGAAAGCAAACCCAGTGCCCAGGGGCAGAGGGGGAGTGTGCAGGGGGGCACACAGCAGTGTCCTGGCACAGCCAGAGCTCCTGGGAGAGACCTGAGGGAGCAGCAGAGCAGGGTCTAGGCTGTGGCTGTGCTCCAGGGACAGCCTGGGAAGGTGCCCCAGGGCAATTGTCCCACACCAGCCCCTGCAACCACCAGTCCCAGCACTGGGCTCTCCCCACCTTCAAAAGATTGTTTGTCCCTCCTTGGAAGGACATCAAGGGATTTGAACTGAGGAGAATGCAGCATGTGCATCATGTACATGTGAGGAGATGAATCGAAGTGAGCACAAATACCATGAGCTGTTCCTGGGGTGCCACAAATCCTGTGGGACAGGCAGTGTCATGAGATCACTCTGAGAGAAACATCCCCTGGGAATCCCCTGGATGCAGGGCTGGGATGAGCTCCTGTGCACAGAGCTCCCCATGTCAATCCCTCAGGCCATGGGCACCTCAGGCAAGGGCAGGGCAGGGTGACACCCACAGGGCTGAGGTCCCTGCCAGGCTCTGGCAGTGGCAGCAGTGCCCAGGGAGACCCTGCATGTGCTGCAATGAATTCTGTGTGTGTGTGTGTGTGTGTGTGTGTATGTGTGTGTGTGTGCGCGTGTGTGTGTGTGTGTGTGTGTGTGTGTGTGCAAGAGAAGGACTCGTGTCCCTGAAGAGCCCTGGGGCTGTGAGCAGGGCAGGAGCCCAGCTCAAGGGAGGACACCTGACAGAACCCTGACATTTCTGGGTGTGACTCCAGGAACAACCCCCAGTGTCCCAGTGATTTTTTTCTCACCTGCCTGGACAGGGCCATTGCAAATGTCTCTCTCTGACATCTCTCTCTCCTCTGCCTTTCTTGCCTGTGTCTGTCACCCCACACCAGGAAAGCAGCCCAGCCTGGGGAGCAGAGCATCTCTCCTGTGCAGTCCCAAGGGGTTCTGCAGGCACGAGTGCCACTGCCCTCTAGCAGATGGCATTGTTATCTTTACAAAGCACAGAGCACATTTAGGAAATATAAATATACTCAGAGGCTCATACACTGCTTGTTTCCACTCTGTGAACCTCTTACACAGGTTTCTTAGCAGCTAAGAGAGACAGAAATGTTCTTCCTCACAGCTGTCCTACCAGGAGAGAGCAGACAAGAAGGGTCTTGACCTTCCCTGGGGAAAGGGGAATGAGATGATCAGAACTCATCACTGCTGTTCCCATTGTGAGAATGACATGTGTGACCAAGGTGACCCTGTGACACTGCAGGGCCTCATGGTGCACAGAGGCCATTGTGACACTGTGGGACCTCACAGAACCAACAGAACCTTGTGACAGTGCAGGGCCTCATGGAACAGAGGGGATCATGTGACACTCCAGACACTCTTGGTGCCCAAGGGCCATTGTGACACTGCAGGGCCATGTTGCACCAAGTGTCCCTTGTAGCAATGGGGACCTCATGGTGCCCAGGGGGTCCAGTGACACTGCAGGGCCTCATGGAGCCAAGTGGACACTGTGACACTGCAGAGCCTCATCATCATCAATCTTTGCAGGGTGATATGGATTGTTGAAACACAGTAGCCTGTGAAATCCACAAGTCTCCTGTTTCTTCACATTGATGCCTGTGAATGACTCATCAGTCACTATTGTGATCCTGTATTCCTCTGCTTGGGATTCCACCTCCAAATTTCCGTAAATCCAAGGATTGCTCCCAGACAAAATCTGACATTATTGTCAAGTCTGTCTGATCTTGGACTCCTGAGGGCCAGCATTCACCTGCTTTCCAAACACTGAGGCTCTGTGCTTTCCTTTTTATGGAAAAGAACCATCCTTCTTCTCTAGGCATAAACAGCTGAAACTGGAATTCCACATTGAAAATTCTGTATATTCAAGGGTTGCTCCCAGACAAAGCTGCCAGGACAGGCAAATCTGCCTGGCCTCTGGTGGCTGCTGTTCATCAGCCCCTGAAACACTGGGGCTTCATGGTTTCCCTCATGTGGAGATCATTGTGACACTGGGGCCTTGTGAAGTGAAGGGACCATTGTGCCACTGTGTGGCCTTGTGGAACCAAGGAGATCATTGTGCCACTGTGGGGACCTCGTGGAACCATGGAGATCTGAATGACACTGCAGGGCTGCATGGAACCAAGGGGCCAATGTGACACTGTGGGAACTCGTGGAACCAAGGACATCATTGTGGCACTGCTGGGCCGCATGGTCCCAAGGGGCCAGTGGGAAGCAGCAGGGCTTTGTGGAACCAAGAGGCCATTGTTGCACCACAGGGCCTTGTGGAACCAAAGGGCCATTGTGACACTGTGGGACACCATGGATTCATGGACACCATTGTGATACTGTGGGGCCCCATGGAACCAATGGGCCATTGTGACACGACAAGGCCTCATGGAAGCAAAGGGCCATTGTGGCCCTACAGGGCCCCATGAAGGGAACATGCAAAAAGTCTGCCTTGCCTGGCCTACCTGGGGCTGCCTGACAGGTCTGGCTGACCTTGGCATGTTGAGGGCCACTTCTCTTCAGCCCCTGAAGCACTGGGCTCCATGCTTTCCTTCCTGTGGAAAACAACTGTCCGTCTTTCCAGGTGTCCGTTGCCGAAATTGGTACTTCCCCTTCAAAATTCCCTCTATGCAAGGGTTTCTCCCAGACAAAAGCTGCCTGGACAGACAGCTCTGGCTGGCCTTGGCCTCTAGAGGTCACCTCTAATCTACCCCTGAAACACCGGGGCTCTGTGCTTTCCTTCCTATGGAAAAGAACCATCCTTCTTGTACAGGGGCCATGGCCAAAACTGGGATTTGGCCTCCCAGATTCCATATAACCATGGATTTCTCCCAGCCAAAGGCTGCCAGGAGAAACAAGTCTGGCTGGCTGGGCCTCCCAAGGGCTGTCTCTCATCTACCACCAAACACTGGGGCTGCATGTTTCCTTCCAGTGGGAGAGAACCGTACTTCTAGTCAAGGTGTCCATGGCCAAAACGGGGATTCTACCTCCAAAATGCCATCAATCCAAGGATTGCCCCAAGACAAAAGCTGCCAGGACAGACAGGTCTGGCTGCCTTGTCCTCTGGTGATTTCTTAGCCTATAAGCAGAATGTTTCCATTTGCCAACACCTTGGAGAGGGCCTGGACATCTCCCAAGGTGAGGTTTCGAGGCCTCAAGCACATGACCACTATATAGAGACAAAGGAGTTCTGTGCTCACTGGGGTGGAGACTGAGGACAGCAGAGGACAGCCCTGGGAGTGACTGAAGAGCAGTTTTGGAGATGGTGGATCCTTTTGACATAGTAGACAACATCTGGAGAAAGAAAGAACTAATGCCAAGTGCAGATGGGGAGGCCCAGACTGGACACAAAGAGAAAGGAATTTCCCTCCCAGGGCAGGGCTGTGGTGCAACACATCCCCAGAAGGAGTCTGGGTCAGCCCAAGGCTTTGTGTGCCAAGGCAGAGGCAGGCAGGACGCAGAGCTGTCAGCAAAGGAAGGGGCCAGTGAGGTGGGGCAGCCGGGGGATGCCGACAGCCTGCAGGGACAGAGGCACAGGGCATGGACAGCATAGGACAGCCTAGGCTGGAGAGGGCCCAGGGATGTGCAGAAGCTGCAAGGCCCTGCCACAGCCAACTTGTGCAGCACTTTGGCCATGGCTGCTGGCCCTGGCCCTGAGGCCATGAGGAGGACACAAGTGACCCTTGCAGCCCTGGGGCCTCATGGCCTCCTTGTCCCTGCTCAGCAGCCTGGCAGGGGCCGCCCCATGGTCCTGCCCTTGGCATTGCACATCCCCACATGGCAGTGCCCCGGGAAGAGCCCTGAGCAATGAGGGAGGGACAGGATGTGCCTTGCCAGGGGCTGGGGCTCAGGCCTTGGCCCTTTGCATTCCTGAAACACATCCAGGTTTGCTCAGCATCAGAGACACCTTTGCCTTGTTTGTCCTCCCTGTCATCACTGCCTCCAGTGTTCTGTTCTGTCTGGAACCTGGGGACACTTTTTCAGTTGTGTCCATCAGTGGGACCCATTAAAAGTAGAAGTAACTTTGGACTTTGAGTCTGACTTTGAGTTCTTGAGAAGTTTTTTGAACACACTCTCAGGGACTTAGTCTCTTGCAAACAGCTCCAAAGCCCCAAGAGTGTCATTAAAGTCCTTGTGTTGTTGCTGTGTTGCTGAGCTGGGCCAGGCTCCTGACACAGAGGGAGTTCCTGGCAATGAGGAGGAGCTTCAAAAAGACGTTTCTCCTCATGAGCAGCTCCTCTCCCTGCCCAGCAGGGCTGAGGGCACTGCCTGCAGGCACTGAGGGGAGTGAAGCAGACAGAGATGGTTAAAGCAGCTGGAAGGACAATTCTGAGCTTCTTCATGGAGAAATCTTCACCACTTCTGACACAGTAAGTCTCTGGCTGCAGGGATCTTCTAAAGCTGAAACATGACACGACTGATCTGACTGTAAGGATGGCTCTGCTGCCGTTTCTGGTTTGGGGGAGGATGTGCTCCAGAGCGGGGCTGCCCTGGGCACCGTCAGAGGGACAGGGCAGGACGGCTCCTGCTGCCAGGGATGGCTGCAGGCTGTGAAGGTGGGGGTGCAGCCAGGGCTGCCCAGGGCTGTCCTGCAGAGCAGCTCCTGCAGCCCTGAGGGCTCTTTGCCAGGCCAGGGCATGTGCCACCTGCCAGGGACAGCTCTCAGCCTGCCTGGGAGCTCCCCATGGCTCTGTGGGGAGAAGTTGGAGGGGGAAGGAGTGACCCCCATCAGGGCAGATTCCTCCTGCTGTGGAGATGCTGCTGCATGGCCAGGGCTGCTCTCAGCTTTCTCCTCAAGGAAAGGGCAAGGGGCTGTCAGCTTTGGATCTCTCACTGACACTCCTGCACTGTCCCACTGGGGATCAGCAGATGTGCCTCAGATCTGCCTCAGAAAGTGCCTCCTCACCCTCCTCTCCCTACAGACAGCACCAGCAGCACCTTGGCTTGCAGCATCTGTGTTTGTCTGCCCTGCCCTTAAGGAGCTGCTGCCAGGGAGATGGCCCTGGGCAGTGGCCTGTGCTGGGAGGGCTCTGCAGGGCAGAGTGAGGCCCCAGGGCTGGGCTGGGCTCTGGGAGCTCTGGCAGGGACAAGGCTTGGATAGAGGGAAACAGCTCCCAGTAAGATAAAGTCAAGGGAACCGATATCCAGGCCAACCCTTGGTATGCCTCCCTGTCCAACCCTGGATATCCCTCCCTGTCCAGCTGCACAGGGAAAGAGAGAAGGGTTTAGAGAAATTGACTTTGAAACTGGAGGTTTCAAAAATTCCACTTTATTTTTCAAGCATATTTTAAGTGAAGCCATCCTGAAATAGAGGGAGGTATAATGAGCAAAGGGCACCTGTGTGAGGACCAGCAGGTCTGACTGCACTGAGGCACAGGGAACTCTGTTTTCCCTCTGGGCTCCCCAGTGTTCAGGCTGAGAGCAATGCTGGAGATGAGGATTTCTGCCCCTTCAAAGAAAGGAATGGAGTGGTCCTTCAAAATTCCCTCATCCATGGGGAGAAGATCCCACCATCTTTGGTGTCCTCAAGTCCCTTGGCCGTGTTGAGGAGATCCCACCATTTTTGGGATCCTCCAGCATTTCCTCATCCACAGGGAGAAGGTCCCAATGTGTTTGAGGTCCTCTTTGGGCTCCTCCAGTGCTGAGTTCCTCCATGATGAGAGGATCCCACCATCTCTGGACTCCTTCAATGTTGAGTTCCTCATCCCCATGGAGAAGGTCCCACCCCTGTTCTCCTCCACTGCAGATCCCAGAGCTCCTGGACATGGTGGTGCCCCAGGGGGTCCCCGTGGCCGCCCTGACCTCGTCCGGCTCCGTCATCATCTTCCCCAAGTGTGTCTGGGGGTGATCCCGGGGTTCCGGGAATGGGGGGACACCGGGGTGGGACTGGGACAGGGTCTGACCCAACCTGCTCCAGGATTCCATGGATTTAGGGGGCCTGAAATTCTGCACTGGGTGGGTCTGGGGGATGGTAGATTTTGGGGAAATGTGGTGGATTTTGGGGAAAATGGGGGATTGGGGGGAAAATGTGGTGGTTTTGGGGGAAAAAAAGGTGGATTTGGGAGAATGTAGTGGATTTTGGGGAAAATTGTGGGGCATTTGGGAAAAATGTTATGGTTTTGTGGAAAATGTGGTGGATTTGTGAAAAATCTGGTGGATTTGGGAAAAAACCAAGTGGATTTTGGGAAAGTGGTGGATTTGGGAAAAATGGGATGGATTTGAGGAAAACTATGGTGTATTTCTGAGAAATGGGATGGATTTGGGAAAAAACAAGGTGGATTCGGGAAAATGTGGTGGATTTAAGGAAAACAAGGTTGATTTGGGAAAAACAAGGTGGATTAAGGAAAATGTGGTAAATTGAGAAGGAAATGTCATGGATTTGGGAAAAATGGTGGTGATTCCAGGGTGATTCTGGGGTGATCCTGGTGTTTCCTCCCCAGCTTCGAGAAGGAAAAGGTTTAGGCACCACTTCCAAGGGCACTGCTGGTCGAGATCCTCCAGAACCTCCCCAAGGAGACCCCACAGCCCATGTGGGAATTGGAGTCATGGATCAGGAAAGATGGGAAAGGCAGGAAAATTGGGAGAGACGGAAAAGGTAAAATTTAAAAAAAAAAAAGGGGGGGGGGAATGCAAAGAAATGGGGAAAAAGCAAAAAAAAGTTGGAATAGCAAAAAAATTGGGAAAATGGGAATTAATTTGGATTATAAAGGAATGGGGGGAAAGGGAAGAAATGGGGGAAAATCAAGGAAAAGGAGAACATTGCAAAAATGGGGAAAATGGGAATTTTTGGGGGTAATAAAGCAAAAAAATAGGAGAAAATCAAGGAAAGGGGGGAAATAGCAAAAAATATAGAGAATGGAAATTAATTGGGATAATAAAGCAAAGAAATGGGAGAAAGAAATGTGGGGAAAATCAAGGAAAAAAGAAAAATAGGGAAAAATGGGGAAAAGGGCGAAGAATGAATGAGAGTGCAAAGGCAAAGAAATGAGGGGAAAAAGCAAAGGAATGGGTAAAAAAATGGGAAAGAAATGGGGGGAAAGCAAAGGAATGGGGAAGGAGCAGAGAAATGTGGGAGAAAAGGGAAGAAATGGGACAAGTGATGTCACCTCAGGCTTGGCCTCTCCTTCCCAGTTCCAGAGGCAGCTTCTGGAATATCAGGAACAGAGAAACAACCTGAGGAAGAGACTCCGGAAAACTGGAAAAGCCAGGGGAGGAAGGGGAAAGAGAGGAAATCAGAAATGGAGCTTTGGAAGAAGGAGAAGAAGTCAGGAAAGTCAGAAGCCAAATTGGGGAAAAAGAAGTCAGAAACTGAATTGGGGGAAAAGAAGTTGGAAACGGAATTGGGAATGAAGGAGAAATTGGGAAAGTCAGAAATGAACTTGGGGAAAAAGGAGAAGTTGGAAAAGTCAGAGCCTGAAGGGATGAAGGAAACGCTGGAAAAGTCAGAAAAGTCAGAAACTGAGGGGAGGAAGAAGAAGTAGGAAAAGTCCCTGGACAGGTGAGGCTGAAGGCTTGGGGACAATCTGGTGTCCCACGGCTTAGGATGACCTTTCCCATTGGATCCGTCCAGGGATCATCCCAAGATTCCAAAGGCTGGACAGCGTCAGGGCCACTCTCGACGCCAGTGCTGGACACACACGGCCAAAACTCCGCACTCCAGAGGAGGAAGAGGAGAAGGAGATGGGGAAGAGGTGAAGAAGAAGAAATCCAAGCGGATCTGTTCTCAGGATCCCTGGAGCTTCCAAACGCCGGTGATCACTGTGCTGTTGGCGTCCAGCTCTGACTCCAGCATTCCCAAAGATCCCAATCCTGAGGAGCCCCGCCCAGCCCTGTGAGGCCAAAGACAATGAGGACAAGCAATGAGAACTTTTGGCCAGTGTTGGAGGTGTCTCCAGAGTAGTTGGGAATCTCTGGGAATCTCCAGGAATCTCTGGGAGCCATTGATAAATTCCTCTGGTTTGGGGCAGTTGAGAGATGACTAGGAGGATCTTTCTTCCCTCAGGATCCATTGGGATCTTCACAGTTTTCACCCAAAATTTGCCCTTTTTGCCCCAAATCCCACTGGATCCAACCCCAAATCCCAACGGATCCAACCCAAAATCCCAACAGATCCAACATCAAATCCCATTGGCCTCAACCCTGTTTTGGGGGGCAGCTCATGGTGGTAGGATATCCCATGGTCATTTGTGCCAGGAATTGTCACTGCTCCCCCTCGAGCCCTTGTGACTCAGGGGACATTGCCAGAGGTGTGAGTTAGGGCAGGACCCTGCAGGAGTGGGGTCCCCTTCCCCTTCCCCTTCCCCTTCCCCTTCCCCTTCCCCTTCCCCTTCCCCTTCCCCTTCCCCTTCCCCTTCCCCTTCCCCTTCCCCTTCCCCTTCCCCTTCCCTTTCCCCATCGAGGAGTGGCCACGTGGGTGTCAGAGTGAGTGTGGCTGGCCCAGGGTATTGCTGCCCTGGGGTTCTCAGCACTGCCACCAAAGCCTGCCTGCTCCTCCCTGCTTCCGTGCCCCCGGGAGCCTGCAGCCAGCTCATGCAGTGCCACCTGGGCCCGGGGCTGTCCCCACCGGGTCCCTTTCTCTGCCATCATCGCATGGGAAGGTCCCGCCCCGGTACCGGAGCGTCCCCTGCTGGCCGCAAGACAGCGCCTGCCGCTGGCGCCCCCTGCCGGCTGAAGAGTCACTGCAGCGCCCCCTGCTGGGCATGAGCAGAACTGCATCAAAGGGGAAAGTGGGGCCTGGTGGGTGGGAAACTCCTGTCATTGTTTGGTTGTTGCTGTTCTGTTCTGTTCTAGATATATATATACATATTTATCTATCTATGTATCTATGTATCTATCTATCTATGTATCTATCTATCTATCTATCTATCTATCTATCTATCTATCTATCTATCTCTATATATATCTATATATCTATATATCTATAGATATATAGATATATAGATGTATAGATATATAGATATATAGATTTTTTTCTTGCTAGTGAAGAAATGTCATTCCTTTTCCGTATTTTTGCCTAGAAGCCCCTTAATTTTGAAGTTATAATAATTAGGACAGTGGGTTTTCTTTGCATACCAGGAAGGTTTTGGCCTTCCTTGGCAGACATCTGTCTTTTGAACCAAGACATTAATCTACCCAGTGACCTCACACAGCTGCCCTTTGATGTCACAGCCCACTCTGTGATGTCACAGAGCCCTTCCATTATGTCATAGCTGCTCTGTGAACTCACAGTCCCCTCTCTGGGACATCCTCCAGTGTCACCTTTGGGACAGGGGTGGACAGGCAGCCTCTAGGTGCTTTTGGGCCCCTCTGCCTGCAGCCCCCGGTGCCTGGAGGTGCCCAGCAGTACCCGCAGGCTGCAGAACCTGCGCGCCACCCCCAGCAGCCACAGGAGCCTGTCCTTGTCCTGGCAGACCTGGCACTACTTGGAATCCCAGCCAGCGTGTGGCTGTGGAGTGACCACTGGGCTCAGCGGGGTGAGGATCCCCTGGGAGCCCCCAAACCACTCCTGCCCCATGGGTGCCCACAGCAGCCCTGGGGCTGTGCCTGTCCCCATGGCACCATCTCTGCGGGTGCCAGGGCCGTGTTTCCCTCCTGGGGACAGGGCCCTGCACCGTCCTGGCTCCCCCAAACCCCCGGGGGTGCCATGGTGGTCTCCCCTGGATGCAGACGCTCAGCAAGGAACTGTCCAAGGGCTGGGGACTGTGGCACAGCAAGGACAGCCCCGGGCACCCCTGGCCACCTCCAGTTTGGTCACTGTGAACTCAGTGCTGCCAAGGGCAGGGATGGCCCTGGTCACCCTTGGGGACAGCCCAGGGACACCCTGTGCCCACCCCCTTTGCCCACCCCTCACCACAGTGTCCCCAAGCCCCACAGGTCCCAGGGTGCCCAGGGAGTGGGATGGGAACCCGCCCCTCCCGGGGTGATTCTGTCACCTCCCTTCCTCTGTCACCTCCGCCTTGGGGCTGCTCAGGGGTCCAGGCACCCCCTGAGGGCTCTGTGGCACAGGTTGGCCACATCCCCCAGGAGCCGGGGAGGGGCCACCTCCCTGCAGAAGGAGTGCTGCATATCTGTCCTGTGTTGGTTTTGCTTGGCCCAGGTTTTGGTAGTGGGTGGGTGGGGTACAAAGATGGCTCCTGTGTGTCCTGTGTGAAGATTCTGGAAGCTTTTACCATGTCCAGCAGAGCCAATCTCTGATGGCTCTGAAGATGATGGACATGCTGCTGGCCAAGCCTGGGCCAATTAGAGATGTTAGTTATGCCTCTGTGAAAACATATTTAAGAAGAAATCAAAACAATGTGAGCATGCGCTTCTTTTTAGCCAGAGGAGGAGGAGGTGAGAATATGTGAGGGAAAACAACATGGAGACACCAAGGTCAGTGGAGAAGGAGGGGGAAGAGGTGCTCCAGGTGCCGGAGCTGAAAACCCTCTGCTGGCCATGGTGAAGACCATGGTGGGAGCAGGTCATCCCTCTGCAGCCCATGGGGTCCACAGGGGGTGCAGAGATCTACCTCCAGCCCATGGGGAGGTGTTCACGCCACAGCGGGTGGATGCCTAGAGGAGGCTGTGGTCCAGTGGGAGTCCCAGTGGAGAGAGAGGCCTTGCTCCTGAGATGGAACAGCCTGGCCTTGGAGGTCTGCACCCCATGAATGAGGGGCCCATGTCACAGCAGTTTTGGAAGGACTGTCTGCCTGTGGGGGGAGCTCACATTGCAGTAGATTCAGGCAGACTGCTGCTTGTGAGATTGGACCCACGCCAAAGAAGTTTGCAGAGGACTGTCTCCCATGGGAGGGACCCCATGGCAACATAGAGGACTCTACTCCCTGAGCAGTGGAAGATCTCGGTGATGGACTGACCAAACCCCCATACCCTGCCCCTCCTGTGCTGCTGGTGGGAAGGAGGGATGGGGGTGAGCGGAGAAACAGTGTCTTAAGAGCTAATTTTTACTTCTAATTGTCTTCCTCTGACTCTATTAGGTCAGCAATAAATCACTTTGCAACTTTAAATTTCAGCCTGTTTTGCCTTCAGTGTGTCTTCTCCTGGTTCCTTATCTCAACTCATGAGTCCTTTGTGTGTGTGTGTAACTTTTTTCCTCTCCTCTGCCCAGCTGCGACAGGGGAGAGAGGAGAGAGCAGATGTCGTGCCTGGCATTTGGCCAGGGTCAAACCACAACATGCCCTCATCTGGGAGTGGCCACTGAGGAGAGCCACGAAGGAACGAGCCTCCCGCAGCGTGGGGAACTGCCCATTCTGTGCCAGGCGGGGGCAGCCCCACGTCCCCCCGAGTCCCCAGGGGCTCCCCAAACCCCCCCAGCTCAGCAGCACCCGGCTGTTCGCCTTGGGGAGGGTGATGAGCCGCTTCTCCATGGGGTCGCCCTCCTGGCTCGCTGCCTGCTCAGTGCCGATGGTGGCGGTGTCAGGGAAGTCACACAAGTGCTGGCACTTCTGTGGGGACACCACCGGGGTGATACTGCCTCCACCCATGTCCCAACACCGTGAGACCCCCACCACAGGCACCGCCAGTGCCTCGGAGCCACCAGAGACAGGAGGCAGAGGTGGCTGGCGGGATGTCACCAGGCATGTCAAGCTGTCCCCATGGATGCCAGAATGTCCTCATGGGTGTCAGGCTCTCCCAATGGATGACAAAGTGTCCTCAGGGGTGCCAGGCTGTCCCTATGGGTTCCACGCTGTCCCATGGGTTTCAGGCTGTCCCAATGGGTGCCAGACTGTCCTGATGGATGCCAGGCTGTCCCCAAGGATGTCACACTGTCCCCATGGGTGCCGGGCTCTCCTGAAGGGTGCCAGGCTGTCCCCAGTGATGCCAGACTGTCACGGGGGTGCCACACTGTCCCCCCCAGCCCCTGGCTCACCTGCCGTGGCTGCAGACCTGTCCTGGGCTCTGCGGCTCCTCCTTGGTGATGGGCAGCATGTCCAGCACAGCCAGGCTCAGCCCCTGCTCCTGCGTGGGCAGGCTCAGCCCCACAGCCATGCAGCCCCAGAGGAAATCCCTGTGGGACTGGGCAGGGCACAAGGCTTGGGGGGATTCTCCCATCTCCTGCTGTGTCAGGACACCTGAGGCACCCCAAGATCCCCGACCTGTGCTGGTATCGTCCTCATGTCCCAGTGCCCACGTGAGTCACATTCTGCCCTGGGCTCTGGTTTGCTGCTGCTTCCCTGGCTCTGTCCCTGGGGCATGTCCCCCCAGGGGACACAGTGACCCCCATCTGGGCAACCTGGGGTGCCCTGTGTCCACTGTGGGATGGCCATGAGCAGCTCCAGGTGAGCCAGGTAAGAGGAACCACATCCTCCAGGCTTTGGTGGGTGCTGGAGGACCTCATGCCAAAAGCCTGTTGGGATTCAGAGCCCTGAGCCAGGACCCCCTGTTGAGAACGAGCACAGAACCCCAAGCCCAGAAGGAGGACCTCCAGGGAACAGATGCTGCAGAGGGTGCTGGATCAAGTTCCTGTGACCCCAGAATATTGGAATCAGTGCAGCTGTAGCTCTGCACAAGAGAGCTCTTCATCCACTTTCTCTCTTTTCCTCCCTCTGGCCATGGAGGGAGCTCGTGACTTCAGTGTGTGACTCGTGTGTGCAAAGAGCAAATGTGGACAGAATCGGGGCAGGGAGGGTTTGGGGGATCTTGGGATCTGTGCTGGGCACAGAATGGGTTTTCCATTCGTCTGAGACTGTCTGCTGTGGAAAGGGATTTAATATTCAGCAGAGGAATGACTTTTGTTTTTATGGAGCTGTGCCTTGCCTTGGTTTTGTTTGCTGACAATAAATGAACATCCCACTGTGACTCGGGCAGCTCCTTCTCCAAGGAAAGCAGGTGGGAGTTGGTGCCAAGGAGCTGAGAGCTGCAGGTGCAGCCTGGAGTGGAGGAAGCTCAGATTTGCACAAGGCTGCTCTGAGTCCCAGTGGTTGGATGAGGGAAATGGTGGGGTGGGGCTAGGGACAAAGTCTGATTGATTGTCAGCCATAAAGGGTTTGATATTCATATCTAATCAGACTGCATTTGGAGATGCTGGGCATCAATATCAATTGGAAATTTCTGATATCAATCTATAAACAGGAAAAGAAAACTAAAGCAGACAAAAAAACGCTTTCTGCATTGTTTTTAAATACAGTATATTCACTTCGAACACACTTCTGAAATCTCTCTAATTAACCACAAAGAAATTGAAGACCTAAATTATTCCCATGGTCTTGGTTTGTTAGGGTGTTTTGAAATGTTAATGAGTCCTCAGGCACTGAATTCCTGAACTGAAGAGCTGAAGGGTGAACAAGCCTATGGACTAGTAAAATTCATCAGGGAACCTCCAAGTTGCTGAGGATCCACCCAGGAATGAACAGAATTGGGCAGAGCTTTCTGGTTGCCCCAGCTGTGGGATGGGCCCTGGGCCTGGAGCAGGAACAGCTCTTGAGGGCCACAAGGGCCGGGGCTGTTTTGCTGGTCTGGGACATGGGATGGCAGGAGGGGCTGCAGAGCTCTCAGCATCTCCTGGAGAGGAGAGCAGGGCACCCAGGGAGCCTCCTTTTCCTTGGGACAGACATGTTCCCCCATGGGTGGGGCAGAGGCCTCTCTGAGCTCAGGCTGCTGCTGTGCCCTTCAGAGGGGCTGAGGCCGTGGGGCAGTGCCCAGAGCAGCCTGGACTGAGCAGGGCTGTGGGGCCAGAGCCGGCTGGGCTGTGCAGAAAAATGGCAATGGCCAGCCCTGGCCGGGCTCAGTCCTGGCCCAGAGCCCGGCAGAGCCTGGGGCAGGGCTGTGTGGGAAGGCCCACAGGTGGCATGGCCTGTGCAGGAGCTTGGAGAGGCTGTCTGGCACGGAGGCCATGGGGCCACAGAGCCACCCTAACCCTAACTCTAACCCTAACCCTAATCCCAACCCCAACCCCAACCCTAACCTTAACCCTAACCCCTAACCCTATCCCTAATCCAAAAATTAATAGAATTTTTAAATTCCGCGCCTGTTTTGGTCTGATGTCCACCATGGCACAGGGGTCGTTCCCACCCGGAATGCTCCTGGCCTGGGCCTGCCCATGGGGGCTGTGGCACCATGGCTGGGCCAGTGGGGCACAAAAGGGCCATGTAGCCACTGCCGGGGTGACAGCAAGGCCAGGAGCAGACAAGGTGTCTTGGGGATGGTTTTTTCATCCCATTCCATCTTTATTTTTTCTTTTGTTTTGTGTCTGGGACAGTCGCTGCCATCCCCTGGCTCCAGGAGTATCGTGATGGGTGAGAACCAGCCTGAGATTTCCTGTGAGAGTTGTGAGGTCAAGACGCAGCTTCTCCCTTTCCTTCCTGGGCGATTCGGCTGGACATATGTGGTATCTCTAGCCATGGATACTGTTGCCTTTGTGGATTTTTGCCTGTTTCTTTTTGTTTCTTATCCTTCTGCACTGTGGCTGGGCTCACTGGCTTGTTTTCCTGCTTCTCTGCTGCTTGGGAGCCCAGAGCCACTGCATGCTGCGCCGGGACCAGGAGCGCCCTGTTCCCTGCTGTCAGGAAAATGAATCCACAAACCCCAGAGGTTTATGTCCAAAAAGGAGACAGAGGAGTCCTGTAACTTTATTCATGAATAAAGGGAGAGGTCATGGGCATTTCCCATGGGGTCTCTCAAATTGCTAGAAGATGCAGCCTCTTTTTATCCTAATTTCCTGGTCATAGGTTCCCTCTGCCTTTCCCCATTGGCTGAGGTACTTGAGAGGTACAGACTTCCAGAATTGCCTAATATAGACCCCCATCATACAGATCTCCCCTTTCTTCTTTTTTTTCTGTCTCTGTTTCTGTAGTTTATTAAGACAGCCTTGGGTGAGTCAATCAGCAGAATCCCTATGGAAATCCTTCCCATTGTTTCTTCTATCTCCCAGTATTGGTCTTATCCCACCAGCAGACTCAGGTGCCTTCTTACCAGCCCTTTGTTTGTAAGGACATTCCCTTAATCCTTTCATTTGCTGAGGGCCGCCCCCCTCTGCACAGCCTGACCCAGGGATGGCCATCGCAGATGAGCTATCCAGGGGAGGAATTCCCCGCTCAGCCCAGACATTTTTCTGTCACTGCTCCGGGTTTTTCACTGCACTGTAACCCAACATCCCCTGCCTGTCGGGACACACTGCGGCTCCTGCTAGAGCTGCAGAGTTCCTACTACCTCGTGCTGGCTAGCCTGGGTGAGCCAGTCCTCCCATTCCAGTTTGCTGCTCTGAGCTCCCTGCCCAGCCCATCCTGCTCATGCTATCCCTGCCCAGCCCGTCCTGCTCACGCCATCCCTGTCCAATCCGTCCTGCTCATGCCATCCCTGCCCAGCCCATCTGCCATTACCCACGTCACACAGACCTGACCTTGCCCCACAGCGCCCCCTGCAGCTGCGAGGGAGTCATCGCCCCTGCCCTGCCCAGCCAGGAGCCAACAGCGCCCCTGCTGGCTGTGACCGGGACTGCACCAAAGGGACAGTGCCTGGCAGCCCAGGGACATCTGCCACTGGGTTTGGTTTTGTTTGTTGTTACTATTGTTGTTATTGATTGTGTGCCTCATTAGAGATACAAGTAAAGAAGTGTTATTCCTTTTCCCGTATCTTTGCCTGAGAGCCCTTGATTCCAACATTATAATAAATCGGAGGGAAGGGGTTCACACTATCCATTCCAAGGGACGTTTCCACCTTCCTTAGCAGACACCTGTCTTTCAAACCAAGACAGACATGTGTGACATGGTGTGACACGGTGTGATGGAGTGACATGGCACAGTGGCAGGTGGGACACAGGGTCATGGCACAGCGACACAGGTAACACTCAGTTGACAAAATGAGGACACCAATGACACACAGGTGACACAGGTGGTACAGGTGACAAAGGAGATGACACAGGTGACACACCTGAGCTGGCTGGTGGCCACCCAGCCCCCAGCAGTGCTACCTGGCCCAGGTGACACTGAATGAGTGACACAGGGATAACACCAATGACACAGGTGACACAGGTGACATCAATGACACACAGGTGACACAGGTGCACAGGGGTGACAAAGAGGTGACAAAACCCCCACCTGATCTGGCTGTGGCCACCCAGCCCTCCCCCCGGGCAGTGCCACCTGGGCCCGGGTTGATGGCCCCATCTCTGTCCCAGTCCAGCTGGGGGGCCCCAGCACCTGTCCCCCATGCAGCACCTGGGACTCCCACAGGACCCTGCTGGCATTTGAGGGGAGCTCCAGGAACCTCAGAGCTGAAAAAGGGAGAGTTGGGGACATTTGGGGATACTGGGAATCCCAAACCCACCCCCCCCACAATAGAAAAAAACAGCAAAAACCCCCAAAATTCTGGGATTCATCCCCAAAATTTGACCACCTTGCCCCCTGCCGGCATTCGAGGGGTGCTCCAGGAACCTCAGGCCTGAAAAGGGACATTTGGGGACGTCCCAAACCCCAAAAATCCAAAGAACCCCCAAAATACCCCCCTCAAAAATGAAAAAAACCCCTAAATTTTTACCCTCCCAACCCCATTGGCATTTGAGGTGGACTCCCGGAACCTCAGACCTAAAAAGAGGACATTTGGAGACATTGGGGGACACTGGGGAGATCCCAAAACTTCCTGGGAACCCCCAAAACCCTCCAAGACCTCTCCCCTACTTTTTGGGACCCCCCCAACCCACTTGAGGACCCCCCAAAAACCCCTCCACCATCCCCCAAATCTCCCCAGGAGCCCCCAAATCCCCCCAGAAACCCCAAAATCCCTCCTCCCCTCCCCCACCCCAAGTCCCCACCCAAAGAAAGCGCTTGGGGTGGGGGAGGTGCCCATGCCTCCCCCTTCCCCTTGGCATGTCCCTCCCCCCTTCCCTTTGGGACCCTCTGGAATCCCGGGAATTCTCTGTCCCCCTTTTACCATCACCCCAAAAGGGTGGGGGAGGGGTCCCAGGGGGCCCCCCCCCACCCTAAAAGAGCATCAGATGTCAGGGAGGGCCTGGGGGAGGGGAGGGACACACCCCCAAAAAGGGAACGTCCCTAAAAAAGGGACTTACCCCCAAAAAAGGAGGCGTTGGAAAGGGGGGGATCCAAATCCTAAAAACTTGGGATTCCCTTGGATTTTGTGAGCCCCCAAAGTTGGGAAACCCCAAAATTGGGATTCCCCAAATTTGGATCCTCCAAAATCTGGATACCCCAAATTGAGATGTCCCAAAAATTGGAATTCCCCAAAACTGGGAAACCCCAAAATTGGAATCTTCCAAAACTGGGATCCTCCAAATTGGGAAAACCCCAAATTGGGAAACCTCAAAAATGGGGCCCCCCCAAACTGGGGACCCCAAAATAGATATCCACAAATTGGGAAACCCCGAAATTTGTATTCCCCAAAACCAAGACCGCCCACAAAATCGGGATCCCCCCAAAATCAGGATCCCAAATCAGGAAGCCCCAAAACCGGGATACCCCAAAATTGGGATCCCACAAACTGGGACCCTCCAAAACAGGGATACCCCAAAATCGAGAATCCCCAAAACTGGGAAGCCCCAAAATCCGGGACTCCCCCAAACCAGGACCCGCCAAAACTGGGACCCCCCCCTTCCCCAGAGCCCCCCAAAACCGGGAAACCCCAAAAGCCAGACCCGCCAAAATCGGGACACCCCAAAACCGGGATCCCCCCTTCCCTAGGACTCCCTGTAAAACTGGGACCCGCCAAAATCCCTTGGACCCCCCAAAATCGGGGTCCCCCCTTTACTCACCAAGCGGTGACAGCGGCGACAGCAATGGGGACAGCAACGGGGACAGCAATGGGGAGAGAAACGGGGACAGAAACAGAGGGGCCCCGCCGAGATCCCCCCATGGCCCCCCCGGGACCCCTGGGAGGAGGAGGGTGGGGGAAGGGACAGCGACAGCCCGGAATGAGACAGGGGTACCCCAAGAGCGACCGAGGGGACAGGACAAGGACAGGGGTACTCCAAAAGGGACAGCGGGGACCCCAAAACGGGATCGGGGGACCCCGACAGGGACTGAGGGCACCCCAAAATGGGATCGGGACAGCTCAAATGGGACAGGGGACTCCAAAAGGGGACAGGGGGACCCCAAAATGGGATGGGGACAGCCTGAAAAGGGACAGAGAAACCCCAAAACGGGGACAGGGGGAGCCCAAAAGGGACAGAGGAGACCCAAAACCACATGATACCCCAGGACACCCCGGTGCCACCAAGCCCCACGGACAGGGACAGAGGGGACACAGTGGGGGACACAGGACGACATGGGGACACACGTGGACATAGGGACACGGGGACACCCATCAGGACCTGGGGACACCCGGAGCCTTGGGGACACACCCCGAGGGGACACCCAGATCCTGGGGACACTCCCGAGCTTTGGGGACACGCCCTGGGGCTTTGGGGACACTCACCAGTACACGGGGACAGCCCTGTTCCGTGTGTGACCGCGGGGACAGGAGTGTCACCTGCGTGTCCCCGTGCCCTCTTTGCACACGGGGACCTGTCCCCTCCCTGTCCTCTCCCTGACCCCGAGGTTGTGCAATCGGTGTCACCTTTGTCCCCCTCCTCCTCCTCTGGGGACACTCCGGGCCTGGCGCACAAGGGGGGACAGAGGGGGGACACGGGGACAGAGGGGGGACAGTACGGGGACGCTCCCCACAGTGTCTCCAGCGCTGTCCCCTCACTGTCCCCTGCCTGTGCCACCCTCCCACTGTCCCCAGCGTTGTCCCCAGCCGTCCCCTCACTGTCCCCGTGCCTGTGCCACCCTCCCCTGTCCCCAGCCGTGCCCCGCGCGTCCCTGGGCAGGTCCGGGCAGAGGCCGCTTTTGTGCTACCTCCGCCCTTGAGCAACCTCCGCCCCTTCTTAAATCCCCGGAGTGTCCCCAAGTGTCCCCAAGGTCCCCAAGTGCCACCATGGCGCCCGTGCTGGTGGCCCTGCTGGTTCTGGCGCTGTCGCTGGCGCTGCTGTCGTTGGTGTCGCGACATCGCGCGACCTCGGCCCGGCTCCCCCCGGGCCCCCCCGCGCTGCCGCTGCTCGGGAACCTCCTCCAGATGTCCCCGTTCCGCACCCTCCAATCGCTGCTCAAGGTGGGAATTTGGGGGAAATTTGGGGGTTTGGGGGCATTTTTGGGATGATTTGGGAGGGATTTGAGTTTTTTAGGGGAGAGTTTGGGGTTTTGGGGGCGGTTTTAGGGGGTTTTGGGGGGGGGTTGGAGGGGTTGGAGGGGTGCCCCGGAAGTTTTGGTCCCTGCTCAAGGTGGGAATTGGGGGAATTTGGGGAATTCTGGGAATTTTGGATAGGTATGGAGAGGATTTGGGGGCGTCTGGGGGATTTTGGAGCAGTTTTGGGGCGGCTTTAGGGGATTTCGGGGGATTTGGGGTGGATTTGGGACTCCCCGTGTCCTCCAGTCTCTGCTCAAGGTGGGATTTGGGGGAATTTTGGGAATTTTGGGGGAATTTGAGGGGGTTTTGGGGCAGTTCTGGGGCAGTTCCGGGGTGGAATTGGGACCCCCCTGCACCTTCCACTACATGCTCAAGGTGGGATTTTGGAGATCTTGGGAATTTTTGGGAATTTTGGAAAGGTTTGGGGGTTTTTGGGGGTGGTTGGGTGGCTGCAGGTGTCCCCATTCCTCACACTTCAGTGCCTGCTCAAGGTGGGAATTTCGGGAATTTTGGGGTAATTTGATTTTTGGGATTTGGGGTGGAAATCGGGGGAATATGGGGCGGTTTTAGGGGGTTTGGAGGGTTGGAAGGACACCCCGGAAGTTCAGGCCCCTGCTCAAGGTAGGAATTGTGGGGATTTTTGGGGGGATTTGGTAGTGTTTTTGGGGCAATTGAGTGTGTTTTGGTGGGGATTGCAGGGGAATTTGGGGTGGATTTGGGACCCCCCTGCACCTTCCAGTCCCTGCTCAAGGTGGGATTTTGGGGGAAATATGAGAATTTTTTTGATTTCTAAATTTTTTTATATTGGGGGCATTAGGGGGATTTTAGGGGAATTTGGAATGGTTTGGGGGGGGGGGTTGGGTGGATTTTTATGGGATTTGGGTGGATTTAGGGCTGTTTCTGTGGGATTTGGGTCCATTTTTGTGGGATTTGGGTGCATTTTTATGGGATTTGGGTGGATTTGTGTGTGTTTTTATGGAATTTGGGTGGATTTGCTTGCGTTTTTATGGGATTTGAGTGTGTTTTTATGGGATTTGAGTGGATTTGGGTGCATTTTTATGGGATTTGGGTGAATTTTTATGGGATTTTTGTGGGACCCGGGGATGGCCTGACCCCGCTGGCCCTCCCCAGCTGAGTGACCGGTATGGGCCGGTGTTCACGGTGTGGTTGGGGCCCCGGCCGGTGCTGGTGCTGCGTGGGACCGAGGCTGTGCGCGAGGCCCTCGTGGGTCAGCCTGAGGTGTTCGCCGGACGTGGGCGCGTGCCGATCCTCGAGAGCACCTTCAGGGGCTACGGTCAGACCCCAAAACACCCCCGAAACCCCCGGGACCCCAAAACTTTCCCCAAAATACCCCAAAACACCCCCAAAACCCTCTGGGACCTCAAAACCTCCCCCAAAATACCCCAAAACCCTTCCGGATCCCCCCCCGCCAAGACCCCCCTGAAACCCCCAAGGAGAGCCCCCAGACCCCACTGGGTGCCCTGTCTCCATGGATTTCCCCCCATTTCTCAGAGATTGTTCCCGAATTCCCATAGTTTTTAACCCCCCAGATGGAATTTTTTGCCTCCCCCGGGGTGATTCTGTCCAATGGGTTTTCCCCCTTCCTCTAAATCCTTAAGCCCCCCCAAATTCCCCCCCAATGGATTTTTCCCCGTTTCCCATAATTTTTAAACCCCCCAATGGAATTTTTTGCCCCCCAGGGATGATTTTCTCCAATGGATTCTGCCCCCCCCCATGGATTTTCCCCCAAATTTCTCCCCCCATGGATTTTTTCCCTTTTCCCATGGATTTCCCCCCATTTCTCATAATTTTTAACCCCGCCCATTGAATTTTGTGTCCCCCCAGGGCTGATTTTCTCAAACGGGGAGCGCTGGCGACAGCTCCGTCGCTTCTCACTGGCGGTGCTGCGGGACTTCGGGATGGGTCGGAGGAGTATGGAGAGCGCAATCCAGGAGGAGGCCCAGGAGCTGGTCCAGGAGTTCCGAAAAACCCAAGGCATGAAATTCTGGGAGTTCTGGCATTTTTAGGACCTGAAAAAAATACAAAATCATCCCCAAAACGATCCCAAAAAATCATCCCAAGAAACCTCAGTGAAATCAGCCCAAAATCACAGAAAACCACACCGGAATCAGCCCGAAATCATCCCCAAAAACCACACCAAGACCACCCTGAAAACACCCCCAAATTAGCCCAGAATACACTAAAATTATCCGAAAAAAATCATCCCAAAATACACACTGAAATCAACCCGAAATAAGCCCAAAGTCATCGCAAAAACTCACACCAGAATGCCTAAATCATCCACAAAACCATCCTGAAAATAGCCCAAAATTTTCCCAAAATACCCCAAAATGACCCCAAAAAATCATCCCAAAAAACTACCCTAAAACAAAAAAATTTTCTGTGGAAAAAATCCCAGAAAACTCCAAAACTGCTGGATTTTGGCCCAAAATTCTGCAGGGAAACCCTTCGACCCCACAGTCCTGCTGGGCTGTGCCACCTCCAACATCATCTCATCCATCATTTTCGGGAATCGCTTCGGGTACCAGGATCCCAAATTTCTGGAGCTGCTGCACATGATGGAAGAGAGTTTTCGGGAGATAAGCACGGCCTGGGCTCAGGTGGGAATTTTTAGGAAAATTTGGGGGAAATCTGGGTGATTTACTGCAGAATTTAGGGTTTTTAGGAGGGATTTTGGGGGTCCTGTTGTGGTTTTTTGTAATTGCTTCTTTGGGAATCCCAGGGTTCCTAAAATCTGGGATTTTTGGAGTTGTGGCAAATGGTGAAGAAAGAAAAATTTTTGGGAGTTCCTAAAACAATTAGGAGTGGAAAGAGAGTGATGGGAGAGATTTTGGGGAGAATTTAGGAAAAATCTGGGAGATTTAGGAGCAATTTTGGGGGATTTAGAAGTGATTTTAGGGGATTTCAGGAAGCACTTCCATTACTGGGATCCCGAACTTTTGGAGCTGCTGCACCTGATGGACGAGAGGTTTTGGGAGATGAGCACAGCCTGGGCTCAGGTGGGAATTTTTGAGTGATTTGGGGGAAAATTTAGGAAATTTTGGGGGGATTTAGGAGTGATTTGTGGGTCCTGTGAAGAGGAATTGCTTGGATTCCCAAATCTGGAATTTTTGGAAGTGCAGGAAACTATGGACGAGAGTTTTTGGGACTCTGTGGATACGGGAGGGGAATTTAGGAGGGATTTGGGGGAAAATTGGGGATTTAGGAGTGATTTTGGGGGATTTAGGAGCAATTTGGGTGGTTTTGGGAATTCTTGGATCTGGAATTCTTGGAGTTTGTGGAGGATTCGGGATTTTTTGGGGTGAATTTTCTGGATTTTTTGGGGCTATTTTTAGGATGATTTTGGGGTGATTTTGGGATTGTTTTGGGGGTGATTTTGTAATGATTTTGGGAAGTTTTTGGTGTTGATTTTGGGGTGATTTTGTAGTATTTTTGTGATGTTTCCGGGATGCCTTCATGGTGAATTTTCTGGATATTTTTTGGTGGTTTTTGGGATGATTTTGGGGTTTTTGGGGGTGCTTTTAGGCCTTTTTTGGTGGGATTTGATAATTTTTTGTGGTGTTCTTGGGTGTTTTGGGGTGCTTTTGGAGTGGTTTTTGGGATTTGGGATGCCAGGTTTTTTGGGATGATTTTGGGGCATCTTTGGGTTGTTTTTGGGCTTTGTTGATTCAGGGATTTTGTAGATGATTTGTGGGAGTTCTTGGGCTGTTTTTGTGGTGGTTTGGGGGTATTATTGGGAGGTTTTTGGGGTATTTTTGGTAAGTTTTTGGGGTGATTTTTGGGGTGGTTTTGGGCTGATTTTGTGGAGTTTTTCAGCTTTTCCTGGAGTGGTTTTTGGGGTGGTTTTGGTGCAGTTTTGGTGTGGTTTTTTTGGTGTGGTTTTAGGATGTTTTTGGGGGAATTTTTTTGTGAGATTTTTCTGGATTTTTTTCCGATAGTTTTAGAGTGATTTTGGGCTGTTTTTGTGGTGGCTTTGGGATATTTTCATGGTGGTTTTGGGCTGGTTTTTGAGGTGTTTTTGGGCTGATTTTGTGGAGTTTTTTGGCTGTTTTTGTGGTGGTTTTTGGGTAATATTGGGAAGTTTTTGGAGTGTTTTGGGGTGATTTTTGGGTGGTTTTGGGATGATTTTGTGGCGTTTTTGAGCTTTTCCTGGGGTGGTGTTTGGGATTGTTTTTGGGGTAGTTTTGGTTTGTTTTTTTGGTGTGGTTTCAGGATGTTTTGGGTTCAATTTTTGGGGAGATTTTTCTGGATTTTTTTCCCGATAGTTTTAGAGCAATTTTGGGCTGGTTTTGGGGATTTTTTTTGGGTCCCCAAAGCTGTACAATGTGGCCGAGCCGTTCCTGTGGTTCCTGCCGGGCCGGCACCGCCGCGTGCCGCGGCTCCTGGGGACGATGAGGAGCCTCGTCGCCCAGCGAGTACAGGAGAATGCCCGGAGCCTCGACCCCCATAACCCCCGTGACTTCATCGACGCTTTCCTCATCCAGATGGACAAGGTGGGCCTGGGGAAGGGTTCTGGGGGGTTTGGGGGTCCTGGGGGTGACTCCAGGTACCTCTGAGAGGGTCCCACACACCTTGGGGGGGTCCTGAGGGGTCCCAGGCACCTCAGTGGGATCTGGGAATGTTGAGGGGGATCACCTCAGTGGGATCCCGGACACCTTGAAGGGGATCTTGGTCATCTCAGGGGGATTCTGGGCACTTTGGGGGGTTCTTGGGCACCTTAGGGGGGCCCTGGGGGGCTCTGGGGGGGTCTGGAGAAGTCCTGGGTGGATCCTGGGCACCCTGAGGTAGATTTTGGGAACTCCTGGGCACCCTGAGGGTGGCTCTGGGGCGGAATTCCAGCATCCTGGGGAGTCTTCGGGGTGCTCCCGGAATCCTGAGGGTGATCCCAGACACCCCAGGGCAGATCCCAAATGGATCCTGGGCACCCTGGGGTGGTCCTGGGGGATCTCCTGGGGCTGTCCCTGGATTTAGGGTCGATCCCACTGTCCCGAGTAGACCCAGGACCCCATTTTTCCCAGGGAAAGGACAATTCCAGTTTGGAATTCACCCCTGGATGATCCCAGGGCCATTCCTGGCTTTTGGGATTGATTTTGGGCTGGATTTCCCTGGTTTTGGCAGGCAAAGGATGACCCCAAATTGGAATTTACCCTGGAGAACCTGGAGCATTTTTGGGATCCTGGGTGGGATTTTGGGGTGGATTTTCCCATTTTTCAGCAGGAAAAGGGCAACCCCAAATCCAAGTTCACCCTAGAGAACCTGAAGCATTTGTGGGATCCTGGGGAAAGGGTTTTGGGGGATTTTAGGGATTCTGGGTGGCATTTTGGAGGTTATTTGGTGTCGTTCCCAGATTTTGGGTTTTTTTTCCTGGATTTTGGGTTTGATTTCCCTGTTTTCGGCAGGAAAAGGGTGACCCCAACTCGGAATTTACCCTGGAAAACCTGGAACTGACCGCCCTGTACCTTTTCTTCGCTGGCACCGAGACCGTGAGCTTCACCCTGCGCTTCGGCTTCCTCTACCTCATGAAGCACCCCCACATCCTGGGTGAGACCTCAACCCAAATCGGGACCCCAGACCCAAATCGGAGTGACCCAGAGAACCCAAAGGGTCCCAAATGGGACCTCGATGCCCCCAAACCCACCCAAAGGGGACCCCAGACTGAAATAAGGCCCCCCAGAGCCACCCAAGGGGAACCCCAGTACACCCCACAGGGACCCCTCCTCTTCCTCATGAGGCACCCACACATCAAAGGTGGTACTCCAGACCCAAACTGGGACCCCTGGGAGACCCCAGACCCCCCCCAATGGGGACCCCAACCCATCCAGACCCACCCAAAGGGAACCTCGGGGACCCCCAAACCCCCCAAGTGTGGTCTGACCCCCCAATAGGACTCCAAAACACCCCCGTCCCCAATTCCCAAACCCCACGGGGGAAATGGATTCTGTGGGGACCCCCTGAGCTCCCTCCCCAATTTCCCGCCCTCCCAGAGAAGGTTTTCGAGGAGATCTCGCAGGTTGTGGGGTCAGACCGGGCCCCAACCATGGCAGACCGGCCCCAAATGCCCTTCACGGAAGCCACGATCCACGAGATCCAGCGCTGCACTGACCTGATCCCGATGAACATCCCTCATCACGTCACCCGCGACACCAATTTCAGGGGCTTCCACCTCCCAAAGGTGAGAGAAAAAAACCCAAATCCCCGAAATCCGCCTTAAATCTTCCGACCTCATAATGTCTCACACCGAGTGACACGGGACACCGAGTTCTGTGGGTTCCTAATCCCAAAGGTGAAGAGAAAACCCTAAAACCCTTCTGAAATCCCCACAGGGCACGGACGTGTCCTCCCTGCTCAGCTCTGTCCTAAATGACCCCATTGACCCCAGTGACCCTTCCAATGATTCCAATGACCCCAGCTGAACCCTCTGACCCCACAACTGACCCCACAGGGCATGGACGTGTACCCTTTGCTCAGCACTGTCCTAAACGACCCCACATCCTTCAAGAACCCCCAAAACTTCGACCCTGGGAACTTCTTGGATGAGAAGGGCCAGTTCCAGCGCAACGAGGCCTTTATGCCTTTCTCGGCCGGTACCCGACCCCAAAAATTCCATAAATCCCTTTGGGGGGCCCCCTGAACCTTTTGGGATCCCCTAAATCCTTTAGAATCTCCTAAAATCTTGGGAGGATCCTCAGATTCTTTTGAGATCCCCCAAACCCTTCAGGATTTCCTAAACCCTTTGGGGGGGCTCCCAAATACTTTTGGGATTTCCTAAACCCTTTGGGATCCCCTAAATACTTGTGGGAGGCCCCAAACCCTTTAGGATCTCCTAAACCCTTTGGGGGGGGGCCCTCAGACCTTTGGGGATCCCCCAGATCCTCTGGGGATCCCCCAGACTCTTTAGACACTCCCAGACCCTTTTGGAATCACCCAAATCCTTGGGAATGTCCCATTTCCTTTGGGAATCCCCCAATCCCCTTTGGGACTCCCACCCCCATTACCCCCAGACCCTTTAGGGACTCCTAGACCCTTTGGGACCCCCAGACCCTTTGGGATCCCCCAGACCCTTTGGGACCTCCAGACCCTTCAAGGAGCCCCCAGAACCTTTTGGGACCCTGTTACCCCTGACCTTTAAGGAATCCCCCAGCCCCTCTGAGGACCCTGAAACCCTTTGGGATCCCCCAGAGCCTCTGGGGACCCCCAGCCCCATTTTGGGGTCCCTGACGCCCCCTCCCCATTTCAGGGAAGCGACTGTGCCTGGGGGAGGGGCTGGCACGGATGGAGCTGTTCCTGTTCCTCACCACGATCCTACAGAACCTGCGTCCCCAAGCCCTGGGACCCCCCGAGGAGGTGCACACGACCCCCCTGGAGAGTGGCTTCGCCAACATCCCCCCCCCGTACGAGCTGCGGATGCTGCCGCGATGAGAGCCCACCCGGAATTCCCCATTGGGACCCCTCCCCAAAATCCGGGAACCCTCCCAGGATGGGGACCCCTCCCCATTGCTGGAAAATCCCCTGAAATCCCCACATTGGGACCCTTCCCCAGCACTGGAAATGCCCCCGGCAATGGGATCCCCTCCACGGACTCCCCCTGGGCATTGGGACCCCTCCCCAAAATCAGGACCCCCAAACTGGGACCCCTCCCCACCTATCCCCCCTGCTACGAGCTCAGGATGATATCACAATGAGACCCCTCCCCAAAATCCTCAAATCCATGATTGGGATGCCGCCGGCAGGACCGGGATACCTCCCCAAATCAGGAGCCCCCGAGACCCCTCTCCAAAGTTCCCCCCTGCTACGAGCTCTGGATGATGCTGCAGTAAGACCCCTCCCCAAAATCAGGAGCCCTTCCCACCACTCCCCCCCCCTTGCGACCGGGACCCCTCCCCACCACCGGAGTCCCCCCTGAACCCCCTTTTGACACTGAGACCCCTCCCCAAATCAGGACATCTCCCCCAAAAGTGGGACCCCTCACAGGGACCCCTCCTCACCCCTGTGACTGCCCCCCAAATTGAACCTCCAGACTCCAAAACCCCCCCAAGTTCTCCCTCAGACCCCAAGTTTTCCCCCAAAACACCCAAATTCACCCTAAAACCACAATATTGGGACAAAGAGGAAACCCCCCTGTCTTGGTTTGATAGACAGGTGTCTGCTAAGGAAGGTGGGAACCTTCCTTAGAACAGAGAATGTGAACCCCCTTCCCTCCAAATTATTATATCTTTGGAATCAAGGGCTCTCAGGCAAAGATACGGGAAAAGGAAGAAGAGTTCTTTACTTGTATCTATAATGAGGTAAACAACCAGCAAAAAAAAACAGTAAACAAGGTAAAAAACAGTAAACAAAACCAAAAACTCGGTGGCATATATCCCTGGGCTGCCAGGCACTGTCCCGTTTGGTGCAGTCATGATCACAGCCAGCAGGGGCGCTGCTGGGCTCCTAGACCAGCAGGGCAGGTGTGATGACTCCTGGGAAGCTGCAGATGGCGCTGTGGTGTGAGGTTGGATCTGTGTCACGTGCATAATGGCTGACGGGCTAGAGAAGCGTGGCATGCAGCAGGGAGCCCAAAGCAGGGAGACAGAGCGGCCGGGTTAGCCCACCCTGGCCAGCCAGCAGAGGAGGCGGCAGGATCTCCGCGGCCATGGCAGGCAGGGCGTGGGGTAGTGGCAGGCAGGGCGTGGAGTGGTGGCAGGCGGGGGTCCTGCTCCGCTGCAGCACAGCTGGGAGACGCACCCTCCCAGAAGGGAAGAGAGGATTGGAGTCCCATGCCTTTTTTCCCAAAGCGAGAACTCACCCACTAGGCAGAGAAAAACCAGTGCAAAGCCAGGCTTCCTCCACAGTCGCAGCCAAAAAGCAGAGAACTGCTTTTTTCCCACTGCTCTCTCCTCCAAGACTTGCGAGTGAGTGTCCCATTATCATATTCTCCAATCTCTTGTTCCTGTGCCTGCCCAGCCAAAAGTCTTTGTCTCTTTTGTAAGAGTTGATGGCCCTTAATTATATGCTCGTTAGTTGCCTAGCAACAGAATGGGAAAAATTCCACTCCCCCCCTCAACCTTCAAGACCTCCCCAAAAAGAGTGACCCATCCCCAAAATCCCAAAGACACCCCCGAATATTCCAAACCCCCACCCCTCAAAATCGCGACCTTCCCTCCAAAAAAATCACCAGAAGAGCTGAAAACATTAAATTTTTATGTCACATATTCATGCATGGGGAGGGGTGCCGAAATTCCCAGTGTTTTCCCATTTTTTGGGGGTGTTTCCACCTCTTCCATCCCAGGTGACCCCCTCCCCCAAAATTCCCGCCCCCCTTCTCCCCAAAATAAGTGCAATAAATAAGAGCAAAAAAGCAGGAAAAAAAAGGGGAGGGGGCAACCCCCCTAAAAATGGGTGTTGGGAGGAATGGGAGTGTGACCCCCCCCAAGAGAATTGGGGTGGATGAAGAACCCCCCCAAAAAGACCATTTTGAATAACACCAAAAACACCAAAAAAGAAAAAATTGAGGGGGGCTCCCAAATTCGGGGGGACCCCCCAAAAACCAGATTAATGGAGGGAGGACCTCCGCCCGCCAAAATAAAGTGGGAACCCCCCCCACCCCATTTTATCCTGTAATAAATAACCTTGTGTTTGTTAATCAAATCTTGCTCGAGCGAGAGAATAAATAGTTAAAACTGTGTCAAGGAGCTCACAAATCTAACCTTGTCTAAGTAAAAGAACAGATAGCTGAAGCAAGGCCAGAGAGAACAGATAGCAAAGCTAGGAGGCAACGCGAGGAATGTTAGGAAGCCTTGGAAAACCACAATGTATGGGTCTCCCCCCTCCGACTGTAAGAAGGCCAAAGAAAGGACATCAGAGGAAGACTACGGCCTTCAGCCTCACGACCACCAGAAGGTAGAAAAAGACCCCCTAGCAACAGCCCGCGCCGACGCAGAGTACTCTTGGAAGATATACATGTACCGGAACAAGAAGGGTATAAAACCAGAGACATTAGAAGGGGTGGTTGCGAGCCGTTGGTGGAGCGGAGACTCCCCGGTCGCCCAGCGCTTGCTTATAGAAACCAAATTATCTTAATTGGCTTGGCTTCCGTCAATCTATTTTGACTCTAACTTATAACAAATTTGGTGCCATGACTCGGATAGAGGCAATTTGGCCTGAAGCCCTACACGGGGGAGGCGCCTCACTGGATAAGCGGCCCCTGTTTAGGTGCTTCTACACCGAAACCTCTACTGATGAACCCTAAATTAGACAGCAAGCAAACCCCATAATCTTTGTGTACGAAGCTCCGAACGAAGACGCAGGACGTGTGAGTATAGGCCAGTTATCCGTTCGGCTGGGGTTGGGTATCCTGGAGTGCGCTTGTGTGAGATGTCCGGTGAGGAACGAAGTGAGTGTGGACCCCTCAGTAGTGTGGTTCCCAAACCCCGCGAGGGGCTGGGCCACGAACAGGGGGTGAACACTGTGTGTGTGACAGAAGGCACTCCGGAAGATGGGACAGAGGAAAAGCAAGCACTCTGGTCCCATGGGTGGGTCGGAGTTTAAAATTAAACTCCCCCAGCATTAATGATAGAGAATTGAGGTGCCTACCCCTTCTAGGTGGGGTAAGGACAAAGCAAAATGATACATATGCCAGGTTTCGAACATATATAAATTCAAAAGAACCATTTAGTGTGGAAGAAAGTGAGTATGCACATTTATAGATGGGGTCCGAGACTAAGACATTTTTAAACCCTCTTAAGGAAAAAGGGGGAGAGAAAAAGAAGAAAACCAGGAGTGAGGATGAAGTGCCCACTTCCCCTCCCCCAAGGGCAGAAGAGGCTGGGAATAGCTTACACACCCTCAGAGAAATTGCTATGGGAGGGGCACAACTGGGGATGGGATATATCTCTATCCCCTTGAACTCAGGAGATGTTAGAGAGTTCAAAAGGGAAATGGGGAACTTGTTAGAAGACTTGTTAGGAGTTGCAGAATGAGTAGATCAATTTTTGGGGCCCAACACGTATACTTGGGATGAACTACAAGCTATAATAGCCATATTATTTACTGTAGAAGAAAGCGATATGATCCGGAGAGCAGGCATGAGGATTTGGGATCAGCAGCACCAACAAGGTCCTGCTGCCGATACAAAATGGCCTCTGCAGAGACCTAACTGGAATAACCAAAACGTGATTGATAGAGGCCATATGCAGGACCTGAGAACTATCATTGTTCAAGGAATAAGAGAATCTGTCCCTAGGGGACAGAATATTAAAAAAGCTTTCAAAGAACAACAGAAAAAAGATGAGACCCCTACAGAGTGGTTAAAAATGCTTAGGAAGAATCTACAACTCTATTCAGGAGTGGACCCTGCTACCCCTGTAGGACAAGCATGGTTAAAAACACAGTTTATAGCTAAATCATGGGCAGATATTAGAAGGAAAATAGAAAAAATAGAAGATGGGCAGGATCAGGGATTGGATGAATTATTGAGAGAAGCCCAGAAAGTGTATGCTTGTAGAGAGGAAGAGACACATAAAAAGCAAGCCAGAATGTTGGTAGCAGCAGTTAGAGAAGGACAGAGGGCACCTACCTATAGAAAGGGAATAGAAACCCGACCCTCAAGGCACGAGCCCCGGAAGGTTTCAAAAGAAAATGAGCGAAAGATGATAGTTTGCTATTATTGTGAGGGAAAAAGATATGTCAGAAGAGATTGCAGAAAGAGGATGATGTGTTGTGGAGGATCTCATGGGTCATCACACACAGACCAATATGATCAGGTGAAGCCGTTTATTACAGATCAGAAGGCTACTTGTGTACATTTTCTACTTCTCTACATGCAAGCAATGCATTGGTCGCTGGCTGCTTGTTTGCACATCTGGGCAGATCACCTGGGGTGGTGGTGGGCTGTCGTGCAGGCGCTGCTGCTGCTGCTCTGCCCTGCTGGGGTTCTGCGGCCTGCTGTTCGCACACTCCGTTGTTTACATTCTTGGAATTGCTGCACTTGGCAGCTGCTTCCCCACAGCTGCACTTCAAGGACATGTTTGTCTTCTTGCTTATTGTGCTCAGCTGGGTTGGAGCTGGATTGTGCCTGTCTCAGTGTCTTAACTATTAAGAATCCCTCAACAATGATGGATGAGAAGATGTTTAAAGAAGATTAGGAGTATCAGGGGCTCTATTTGCTGGGGACCCGAGAAAGAACAGAGGCCTTAATAAAATTAAAAGTAGATCCCCAGCAACAAGAAGTTGAGTTCCTAGTGGACTCGGGAGTAGAGAGATCTACTGTTCAGAAACTGCCCCGGGGGTGAAAATATCCTCGGAGAAAATCCAAGTTATTAGAGCAAAAGGAGAACTGGGTAGAGATTTAATGATTGAACTGGGGATAAGTTTAGAAATGAGAAACAAAGCTCTAACGGTTAAACACCGGTTAGAGTAAAACAATACCCTCTACCTATAGAAGGAAGGCAGGGCTTAAAACCTGAAATCCAAAGGTTACTTGACAAAGGATTACTCGAACCTTGTATGTCTCCTTCTAACACCCCCATCTTGCCTGTAGAGAAACCATTTTATCTATTTATTAATGTTGATGAGGGAACTGCATTTGGAGTACTAGCACAAGAATGGGCGGCGAGAAAGAAACCTGTGGGGTACCTCTCAAAGCTTTTAGACCCTGTGAGTAGAGGGTGGCCTACATGCCTACAGGCAGTAGTGTCTGCAGCCCTCTTAGTGGAAGAAGCCCACAAAATCACGTTTGGAGGGGAATTGAAAGTACTGTCACCTCATAATATCAGGGGAATTTTGCAGCAAAAAGCTGACAAGTGGATCACTGATGCCAGGCTCTTAAAGTACGAAGGCATCTTGATATCCTTGCTCAAGCTTGAACTCGAGGTCACCAATCTGCAGAATCCAGTGCAGTTTTTATACGGAGAACCAAGTGGAAAAAAAAAACAACCCCATGATTGTTTACATAACATTGAAGAACAAATGAAGATTAGACCAGACTTAGAAGAGGAAGAGCTTGACAAAGGAGAGAAACTTTTTGTTGATAGATCCTCCCGAGTAGTTGAAGGGAAAAAGAAGTCAGGATATGCAGTAATTGATGGGAAAACATTTAGAACAATAGAATCAGGACCTTTAAGCCCCAGTTGGTCTGCCCAAGCATGTGAATTATGCACAGTTTTGAGAGCTTTACAATTACTGAAAGGCAAAACTGGAACTATATACACTGATTCTAAATATGCCTTTGGTATAGTACATACCTTTGAGAAAATCTGGGAAGAACGGGGCCTAATAAACTCTCAAGAGAAAAGATTAATCCACCAAGAATTAATAGTTAAAATCTTACAAGCCTTGCGAAGACCGGTGGAAATAACGATAGTACACTTAAAAGGACATTAAAAGGGGTTAGACCCACTAGTAAGGGGAAATAATTTAGCAGACCAAGAAGCAATAAAAACAGCCATAATGGTTATCAGAGATAATAGAAGAAGGTGGGACCATTAAGAGAAAGGCCCCTGGGAGGGAGAGAACCGGCTCACAGACCATTTGCTAAGATTCAGCTGGATTTTACTGAACTACCAAGGGTGAGACAACACAAACACCTGTTGGTAATTATAGACCGTTTAACCCACTTTGTGGAAGGATTCCCAACAGCTAGTGCTACCACCCAGACTGTGGTAAAAGCACTATTAAAAAATATAATACCTAGATATGGATCTATAGAGGTTCTGATAGAGAACCGCATTTTGTTCCAAAAATTGTGAAAGAAGCTCTCGTTTCTTTAGGGACAAAATGGGAATATCATACTCCCTGGCATCCACAAAGTTCGGGGAAGGTAGAAAGAGTAAATAGAGAAATAAAGAAACAACTCACCAAACTAATGATAGAAACCAAAATGTCATAGATAAAGTGCCTCCCTCTAGCACTATTGAACATCAGAACACAACCCCGAACAGATGTGGGAATTTCTCCTTTTGAAATGTTATATGATATGCCTTATGGTATGCCACATGACCACCCTCAAATTGAAAGCTTGCAACTCAAGCCATATATAACCCAACTTATGGCTAGAAGGGGGCAACTGCAAAATAACGGTTTAGTGGTGCAAAGACCTCCCTTAGACATTGCAATCCACAACATACAACCAAGAGATAAAGTTTTCATTAAACCATGGAAGGAATCCTTGTTAACCCCTCGTTAGGAAGGGCCTTATCTCGTTTTGCTCACTACAGAAACAGCAATCAGGACAGCAGAACGTGGACGGAAACATGCTAGTCGCGTCAAGGGACCCATACAAGACCCACAGTGGAAAGTGACCAGCCAACCTGGGGACCTCAAAGTTACTCTAACGAAAGCACAATAATAACTTTTGTAACCGTGGCCGCGAGAAGGGTTGAGAGCAGTACAAAAAGTTTTAATACCCAATAGTTTGGTCTTGAGCCATGGGAGTTTTTAAACCCAGTAAAACATTATATAGATAGAGGGAATGAGCAAATTTTATTAGAAAGAATATATAGAAGACCAGTAGGGAAAATAGTAACTTTAGATTGGGAACAGCCACCTGTAGAACAACTATGCTTTGGAAGGACTGTAATAATACCTTGTATTTGCAGACGTGTCCATGTTTTGCAATCTAATCAAGGGGTACATGCCGCTTGAGTGTTCATTGAATGTGAGAATTGTATGCAAAGATAGTTTTGTTCCTCCTCACGTAGACATAACCTGTGTCGCAAATGTCGTGAAAGGTACCCTGACAGAGTACATTTTGACCCTAAAATTTTAAAATTACTATGTAGAAAATCATATCTAGTTCCTGAGATTTGGGAGGTATGGGAGGAAGATTAAGATCGAATTACTCAGATGTGTAAGGTGAAGTTTAGGTAGAAACAAAGACGAACTGAGAAAAAAATTTAAATGTAACATTTAGAGGAAAGCTGGTGGGTTCCAAAGTGTCTGTCTGAAGGACACCTACTTATTTTTCAACGAAGCGGGGAGAAAATTGGAATAAGAGCAAGTATTTACCCATGAGCCTAAGACTCTGCTCTGTAAACATCCATAATCGAAGTTACAGGTATATAAGTCCCACATGGCCCAGCCCCTGAAGACTGTGACTGCTGCCGAGAAGAAAAGTAACCTCGCTGCTCCAAGCGACGGAGTAGGTGAAGGAGGCAGAGGCGTATCACAGTGGGGATATAAAGAGGCCAATGCCCCCGAGAGCCTGAAGTGGAGAAAAGAGCAGAACAATGTGGTAAGCCAAGTGGTTAATAAAGTTTACACCAAATCAAAAAGGGAGAATTGGAACTTACTGACTGTAAAGATAAAGGGAAACCCACCAATTCTCTATGTTATTTGTTAGATATTAGAATGAGTACTAAATCCTGTAAGAGGTTTTGATCACCAACCCTTTAAATGAACCTTATCCCGAAGAGAGGATCAAGTCGTTATCCAAACTATAGTGGGATCTGAGTTTCCTAGTTTTACTCCTACCTTATGCCAGCTAGTTCGGATAAACCCCTGCCCATTTAATGTTAATTAGAGCCCAGTATGAACCACTAAGTAAGAAATGAATAATGGAAGAAGCCTTAGTATTGAGCCGAGCTGAACTTCAAAGATTTGATAAACAAAATTATAAAAGAAAAAGGGGGGAATTGTAATAAATAACCTTGTGTTTGTTAATCAAATCTTGCTCAAGCAAGAGAATAGTTAAAACTGTGTCAGGGAGCTCACAAATCTAACCTTGTCTAAGTAAAAGAACAGATAGCTGAAGCAAGGCCAGAGAGAACAGATAGCAAAGCTAGGAGGCAACGCGAGGAATGTTAGGAAGCCTTGGAAAACCACAATGTATGGGTCTCCCCCCCCCGACTGTAAGAAGGCCAAAGAAAGGACATCAGAGGAAGACTACGGCCTTCAGCCTCACGACCACCAGAAGGTAGAAAAAGACCCCCTAGCAACAGCCCGTGCCGACGCAGAGTACTCTTGGAAGATATATGTGTACCAGAACAAGAAGGGTATAAAACCAGAGACATTAGAAGAGGTGGTTGCGAGCCGTTGGTGGAGCGGAGACTCCCCGGTCGCCCAGCGCTGTTTTGCTTGCTGTCGCTTGCTTAATAAACCAAATTATCTTAATTGACTTGGCTTCCGTCAATCTACTTTGACTCTAACTTATAACAATCCCAGGGGTTTTAGGGAATGTTTTTGTCCAAAACCAGCAAAATTTGACCTAAAACCTGCTCAGACCCCTGAGATTTTGGGGGGTCCCTGGGGTTTGTCAGAGGCACCTGGTCTGGGGGGGTGGGGGGGGGAAGAGGGAAAAAAGGGAGATTTTAGGGCATTTTGGGATTTTTTTTTGAGGTTTGGGGAGGTTAAATTTGGGGGGGCATTTTTGGGGGTCTGAAATTTTGGTGGTTTCTCAAATATTGGGCTCTCAGTTTTGGGCAGTGTCAATTTTGGGGGTTCTCAAATTTTGGGGGTTTGCCCCTATTTTGGGGGGGTTCCTCTGTTTTTGGGATTCTTCTTTCTTGGGGGTGGGTGTCTCAGCTGGGGGGATAATTTTTGGGGGGGATCGCTCCTATTTTGGGGTGTCCCTATTTTTTTGGGAGTCCCCATTTTTGGGGGGCCTTGAGGGAGTTCCTTATTTTTTGGGGGGTTCCCCCATTTTTGGGGATCCTTTTTTGGGACGCTCAATTTTTGTGGGGGCCTTGAGGGAGTTCCTTTTTTTTTGGGGATGGGAGGGGGTTCACCTTTTTTGGAGAATTCCCTTTTTTTTAGATCTCCAGTGTTTTAGGATCCACATTTTTGGGGGAGAATCCCTCCTATTTTTGGGGGGATTTCACCTTTGGAGGAGTCCCTTTTTGGGGGTGTTCACCCTTTTTTTGAGATTCACTTTTTTTTAGGATCCCCATTTTTTGGGGGGATGTCAAGTCTTTTGGGGGGGCATTTTTTCAGAGGATTTCACCTTTGTGGCTTCCCTTTTTGGGATCCCCATTTTTGGGGGGGGATGTCTCAATTTTGAGGGGTCTGTCCCCTATTTTTGGGGGGATTTCACCTTTTCTGGAGGATTCCCTTTTTGTGGGTGTTGGGAATCCAAGCGAGGAACGGACTACAGCACACCAATGTGATGTTCTGATTGGCGATTTATTGCCATGTAAGCTCATAACTTATAACACAATTTGTTCCGTACACACAATCATGCCGCGAACACGCACAATATGATTGGATGCTCCACTCTGTCTATGCGAACAATTCTCTCTTATGATTGGATAACTATTGAACGTAAGCCGTTGGTGAGCAAAGCTACCTTTTGTTACAGTATCCTGTCTTTGCCACTTGCTTCCACACTCTCTTGTCACTTCAGCGGATTTTCTTATTGCTTCACTGGTTTTAAACGGCAACTGTCCTTTCATTGTTCTTTCATACCTTTTACAGTTCCTCCCATTGTTCTTTCGTACCCTTTAGAGTTCTTTCATTGTTCTTTCATACCATTAACTAACTTTTCTTTTTTCTTTCGTATCCTTTACAATACTTCCACTGTCCAGGCCCCAACATCTCCCCCTTTTTCCTTAAATACAGTGTTCACAGAGCAGGCAATTAAACTTCGAATACATAGAATAATACATGGCAAAAATACCAGTATTAGTATAAAAGGCAAAAGCAGCATAAGCCAATTCCTTAGCAAACCAACCATCCATCCACTTAGGCCTAACCCTTGTAGCTGTTCTGACAATGGATCTGTAGAAGCTGGAATATGTTTCGTGTTTTCTTGCATTTGGGCCAATTGGTGATGGATAGTTTGAGAGTGGTCAGACAAATTAAAACAACACATTCCTTTAAAGTCTTGACAACCATGTCCATGTGCCAGCAAAAAAAAGTCTGTTGTGGCTCGATTTTGTAGGGTAGCATGTCTAACACTATTAACATCTTGCAACATTTCTGAAATTATGCAGGATGTCAAATTAAACTATTTTTCACTCCAGCATGTGAGTCTTTTAATATTTTTTGCATTTACTGCTGCTCCGCATCTGGGTAAAAACAAGGCTAGCACGGTAGTGGATGCTAATGATGGCAATTGCACGTAGTCGTTGCAGGTTTCATCGAACCAGGAAGTGGATCGCTTGCCTTGAGCTGGCCTTGACTGTTTTACCAAATCTCTCATATGTGGAGTAGAGTAAGCTTCCCCAAGTAACATGGGCCCCCATGGGTCTTTTTGGGATGCCATTCCATGCCTGATCTCTGCATATGAGGAACACTCCAGGAGGAAGTAGCGACCCTCCTGTAGTATTTGTTGTTAAATACCCTGTTTTGGTTTTGGGCCATCCCAAAACAATAGCAATATCCCTGTCACATTCTGATAACCTGCAAACCATACATTCTTTTCACCTTGCTTGACTAACCACTGATGCTATGGGCTTCCAAAGTCAACTGCTCCTGTTCCATTATAAGGTTGTATTTGGGGTCTTGTCAAAATGCACTGGGGTATTAATTGAGTAACATTTTGCATGTTCCAGGGAGCAACACTAGCAATAAGTCAAGCTCTTGGAGGTATGTAGGAGCCATCTTGTTTAAAGATTCAATTACAGCTCTCTGCCAACAGGATCTATTAATTGATGGGAAGTGATCAACACAATTTTCACTGCTGCTATTACTAAATTGGCTCCTACATGTATTACAGATGTCATTATAAATGGTTCTATTAACCCGTTTGTCAAAATTCACCTGCCCTTCTTCTATTGGTAATCCTATCAAGCGTGTATGAAAAGGGTCTCCTGGATTTGTCATGCTTAAACAAAAGTCCCGTTGGCCAGTAGCATTAGCCCATGTAAGCCAAACATTTACTCTTCGTGGCAACTTTAAAATCTCATGGTGTTCCTTGGCCTGCGCAAGTGCTGTCCACCCAGTGCTCTGCATGCTGCAGACCGCCAAGACCAAGAGCGACATGCCCATTGTTTCTTTTCGTTCTCCCATCTGTTATCACTTACCCATCAGCTTCTTGGTATAGCAATTCCATGTCCACACTGATACCCTATAATGTGAGTACTATCTATAATTTGTTGCAGAGTGTTAATGAAATCAAAAGTTATTATTGCAGCAACTCTAGTCCCTATATCTTCTATCAAATTAACAACCGCGAAAAATTGTCTTTCTTGTGCAGTAGGAGGCCAGGCGAAATTAAGAGCTTCTCTGCCCTCTACTTCACTTATAGGCTTTCCTAAAAATTGCTCATAAAATGTGGGCAAGCTGAACTCTATTACTTTCAATTCACAAGTAGGACACATCCAATGTCTGGCCTTGCCCTCTTTTCGTGTAACACACCAAAAAATATGATTACAATCAGGACAACACAATTTTATCCAAGGCCTATAATCCAATCCGTGCTTGGGACAAGTGCAATATAATTGCCTTGTCTGTTCTGGCGTAAGCTCTCTTGGTACAAATCCTCTGTAGGCACCTATCTCATAGGCACCTGTCTCTAGCAAGTCCCTCAAATCTCTAATATTTCTTTGCTGTAGCTTGTTGAGCCATGGTGTAATAGCTTTATACAACTGATGTTCTTGTCTCTTCAATGCTTCTGGAGTCAGGGATGTTGTCGCTTGATCCTGCTGTATTAACTCTTCCATTAATCCACGGTTTTACCCACTTAGCAGGTACCCAGCGGCAGTCTTCACCTGTAGAGACACAAGCATATCCCCTTCCCCAGGTTATCAATTGCTTGAGTCCTTCCCAAGTGTCTAATTCAGGAACAAATACCTTTACCAAAACCTTTTTCCTTCCAAAGTCTCTTTCATTGCACTGTCCGTGGGCTACTGCAGGAGGCATTTCTGTTTCCTGTTTTCGGTTCAGCCAATTCACAACAATGTTTTATGTAAGATTTCTTATGGGCCCATTTCCCCCTGTTTTTGAATAATATCTAAATGCTGTTTAAGGGTGCCATGAGCACACTCTACAATAGCTTGTCTGGTGGAGTTATATGGAATGCCTCTAACATGTTCAATGCTCCAGTCCTGCAAGAACTGCTTCAGTGTTTCAGAGTGATATGCAGGGCCATTGTTAGTCTTTATTTGACCTGGTTTGCCTAAAACCGCTATGGTGTGAAGTAAATGTTTTTTAACTGCTTTGGCTGAAGTGGAAGTTAAAGCTGTTGCCCCCATGGCACCTGAGCAGGTATCAATGGATACATGAATGTACTTGAGTCTCCCAAATGGGGGGTACTCAGTAACATCCATTTGCCGAACATGCTGAGGTTGAAGTCCTCTAGGGTTTGCTCCTGATGTTTGTTACACTGGAACATGAGCACGGTCAGGGCATGCTGCAATAATGGCTCTAACATTGGGTTTTGTCAGTTGAAATTGAGTACGCAGTGCTGTAGCTGACTGGTGAAAAAACTGATGAGATTTTTGTGCTTTAGTTAGCTTAGTTTGATTAGATTTGTCTTTCTCCACTGGTAAAGCTGAAACTGTTTCATCTGCTTTGGCATTTCCTTCCACTAATGCACCAGGCAAATTTGTGTGGCTTTTTATGTGGGTGACAAATACAGACTCTCTTTGGTGCTGCGTAACACACCACAAATATTCAAATATGTCAAAAAGTAATTAGTTTTGAATGTGCCTGAGGAGTGATCATTGTATACGTTTTACTACTCCTACAATGTATGCTGAGTCTATCACAAAATTTAGGGGTTCTGTGTGCCATCGTTGCAGGGCTTCAGTGACCACGTGTAGTTCTAAGATTTGAGCAGATCCTTCTGCTACAATGATATGTTTTTTCCAAGTTCCTTCTTCTTGCCATACGAATCCTGCGTTTTTGGTCTTACTGCTTGCATTGGTAAAAACTGTAAGAGCTTGCAGAAGTTTATCTACTACAATTGATCGTTCCTCTATTGATAGGTGAGTTTTAAAAACTGGATGAGATGGGTAATGATTGTCCACTTGTGCCAAAATACCCATCAAAGCAAATGCCATGTGCTCATCTCTTTGTCACAGCTCGGGTAGATAATCAAGGTTAGTTGGAATGATTGGGAGTTCTTCCTGCAATGGATAGTAATCATAATTAAGATAATTTGAGCTATAGCTTCCCAGTGAGTTGTAAGTCTTTCTGCCTTGCGATGGTAAAAATATCCATTCCACAATTTTTAAGGGGTCTCTTTGGGATGAATCCCATTGTCATAGGATTCCAGATACATCTGTGTCTGTGTTACAAATATACAACGCAATTGGCAATTCAGGTGCCAGTCGAGATGCACTAGCTTCTTTTCTGCTATTTTTTGCAGCGTTTGTTGGGTGTCTTTGGTGAGTTCTCGGGGCTCCTGTGGTGATGAGCCTTTTCTGAGCAACTTGAACAAAGGCTGTAAATCTTCATTAGTAATTCCACAGACATTTTGTATCCACCGAATGTCTCCCACTAGCATCTGAACATCATTCAAGGTACATGCGTTTGATCATATTGCCAGTTTCTGAGGGTGCACTGATGATTCTGCAAGAGTCATCCCCAGGTATTTCCAAGGAGCTGATACTGGGACCTTTCAGGTGCAATAACTAGGCCCCATTTTTCCAGCTCATTCTTGAGATCTTCAGATACTGCTGCAGGGATAGGGTTTTTGTGACAGCAGTAAATCATCCATGTAATGGTACAACAGCATGTTTGCATGCCTTTTTCTAAATGGCTGTAAAGAAAGGTCCAGATACCATTGACATATGGTTGGGGAGTTCTTCATACCTTACAGCAAAACCACCCAATGATATCTTTTTGCTGGAGCGGCACGATTGATAGATGGGACAGTAAAAGCAAATTTTTCACAGTCGTCTGGGTGCAGTGGGATGGTAAAAAAGCAGTCTTTCAGGTCAATGACAACAATGTCCCAGCCCTTAGGTAGCATCATCGGTAATGGAAGTCCTGGTTGCAGAGGTCCCATGTCTTGCATCACAGCGTTGACAGCTCGAAGGTCGTGTAACAATCGCCATTTTCCTGATTTCTTGGGGATAGTGAACACGGGTGTATTCCCAGGGCTTGTAGAAGGTACTAAATGCCCTGAAGTGTCGGTGATTGAATGTACGGACTCCGCTGGGTGCAAGCAAAAAGCCATATTTTATTGTACAAAGCATTGTAGAAGGCACATCCTTCTACATCGCTACAGTCCAGCAACTCAACTGCCACAAAGGGGCGTGGCGTCCAGGGTTACAATGATTTGCATCTCTAAGGGAACAGATAACAATCTAACAACTGGGTGTCGGGTTACCACAGCCCCATTCCACTCCCTTGTCTTGACTCCTGCCAGACGGCGACACCTTGAATCCCGACATCTCCCCCTTTTCTGTTTCACACACTTAAAATTTGCTTTATTGTTTTGTTAATTATACGCTGCACACATTGCAATAAGCAAATCACGCTTTTAGTTCCTTGAAACCTTTGCACACTAATATCTAAAAGTACTGCAACTAAACATGTGTGAAGGGGGTTTCATTTTTAGCAAGGTAGCAGTGTAACTTGCGTAAAGTTGTTAAAGTTTTTGCAGCTGCTACTTTGTTGTAGTTGCTTCAACATTTTCTATGTTATGATTGGTGTTATGTAGTTCTTAAGGAGCCACACTGCCCCTTTTTGTCTTTGGCAACGTGTGCTTTTCTTGACATGAACATGAAAACAACATGAAAATACAACAATACATGGAACAAAACAATAAGATATATCTTAATTGCTTAACTGCTTTACTATTACCCAGAGTCTGCAATTGCTGGGAACATTTCACAGGCAGGACTTGGAACCTTTTCTGGGCAAGGAATTCAAGTTTACCTGGAAGGGGGGTCCAGCATTTATAAGTCCAAATCAGCAAGTCAAAGGGACTCAATTATATTTTTAGTGCAGAAACATCTGGGGCTGATGGTATACTTATCTAGTTAAGGCCAAGGCCTGGCCAGAGCCTAGGCCATAACTGGAAAGGTTTCCTTAAGACATTTTACAAAGAAACTTTTATTAAAACAGCTAGCATTTTTATTTAACTTTAACTAAGTAATCAATAGTACTATAAACAAACTGCGAATAATTAAAGGAATGTATATGTGTAATATCAAATAACACCTTTTAGACAATGTTCCCTACAAAAGCTTAGTGAATTCACATAATTACCTAAAAAACATATCTAGAATCATCAATACAGTAACAGCAACTATTTTAAAAGTGTGAGATATCACCTTTGCTTTTAGTATGTAAATGAAGACAAAGCTTGGTGGGGGTTAAGAGATAGGAAAAACCAGTTCCAGTCTCTCTCCCAAGCAAGAGGGTTTTCAGTTGTTCATCCTTTCTTTTAGCAGTGTTTAATCTGCATTTCTAAAGCTGCACTCTTGGCTGCTTGGCACACTTTACACTTTTTCAGCTACACACACAGGAGTCCCCGAATGGACACCCACCAGCACATGCAGGAAAAGAGCACACACAAAAACTCCACAGGCACCCAAAACATGCTTCAACACTCAACCAGTCACTCTCAATCCCATGGGAATCCCCATGTTCACACGCTGGCAAAACACAAATTAACACAGATAATTCACATGCACACACACATACACACACACACCATACGTATGCAAGCTACACATCTATGCATATTTTTACAATTAACAATATCTATAATTTGAAACTGTTACCCCTTTTTCTGTGTTACCCATGGACAACAAAACTGCAAAAAATGCTATGAAAAACTTAACGTCATCTAAACATAACATAATTTAAACTTAACAGAATTTATTAATCTTAACAGTATTTAAAATTTACTTCAGCAGAGCTTAAACTTAACAGAAAGTGATAACGTTGTATGTCTTGGCAAATTGCATTTAAAACTTGCTTAATTAGCAGAGGGTAAGACAACTTCTTGTGATTATTATTTGAGCGAGGGGGAAAGCAAGTGGGGCAGCGGCACGTCAAAGGCATTGTTGGAAAATATACCAGTTTAAAAATTTTGTATAACTTTAGTCAAAGGCTTTGTTTGTCTTTACCCCCGGAAAAGGAATTTTAAGTTTCTTTTCAGGACATTGTTCTGCTAGGTGAAGTCTGATAAACTCAGCATACTAACAGACTGGAAGTAGCCCAAAGATACCCAGAGAGATAAAAACCATCAACGGAACATCAACGGAACATCGGTGGCCATCTACAAACATCCACCCCAGACTCCACCTCCTACAGAGCTGAAGAGATCTCACCCGGAAAGGACTGATAAGAAAATTGGAAAATGAAGATCTAATTTACATTGGAGACGAGGGAGATTCGGATCCAATGGGAAACTGAACACTGGGGGTTGCTCAACTGTGGACCAATGAACTTTGAAACAATGCATCTCTACGGGTTTTGACTGTATAAAATTTGGGGGAAAATCCTGTAAAAGGGGGTGCATAATGGAATGATTCTCTCTGCACACCCGAGCTATGTGTGACTGAGATGATTTCTGTGGTACACCGTGGCCAGAACTACATCCTGACCAGATTATAAAGTAATGCCTTGACTCTCCAACATTAAAAATGTTGTTGGAGGGTTTTTGTTTGTCCCACAGTTTTGGTGACAGCACCACCTCCAGTGCCCTTGCTCGCAGCCTCCGCCTGCCACCACGGCTGGTGGTGCCACCAGCCCGCCCGGCTGCCGCGGCTCCCTCTGCCCTGGCGTCCTGGGCTGGGCTGGGCAGGGCTGGGCGCGGCGGGACGCCTGGGCTCACTACTCGCTGGCTGCCCACCACTGCCTGCTCCGAGCTGCTTCCAGGGAGGGGTGGGAAAAAAAGTGGTGGAGGGCCGGCCTGTGCCGCTGCCTCCCCCCCTGCACTGTGGCAGCTGTGCGCCTTTAAACAGGCATTGCTGGCACATCTGCTGCTCCCGGCAGACAGGCCACGCGGTGCAAAGCCTGCCTGCTCCAAGCTGCGACTGCAGAGTGGGGACGGGCCGCGGCGCTTCTCCCGCAGTGCTTTGCTGGCGCAGGGGCGCGGGGCTTGCAGTCCCACTTCATGGCGAGCTGGCTACCACATGGCTTGCCACGTGGCCTGCGCCATCTTGCAGGACACACATGGTCGGGCTGGCTGAGGCTTTGCGGGCAGGATATGATTCCATAAGGAGTAATAAAAGTTGCTTCATTATGAAGAATATAAAGGTCTCTATTCTGTCGATTTAAGAGCTTCTCTTTGGGCTAGAGGGATATTTTACTCCAACGCGTTCGGGACGCCTCCCGGTTCTTTGATCTTGAGGTCTGCCCTCTGCAGCAATGGCCCGAAATGACAGGACTGGGAGCGGGACTGGGACCGGCGCTGCCGCTGCCCTGCCCGCCCACCACTTCGGGCTGCTGGGGCTGGGCCAGGCTCTCTGCCCCGGGAGATTTGATCGGGACGCATGGGAGCAGAGAGTGCAGGTTGGAGAAAGCACACCTTCCAGGCAGGCAGCATTCCAGCTGCTGCCACATCTCTTCTAGAATATAACTCCTGCCTCATCCCACACCTCAGATGAAAAAAGCTCCTGCAACGCAACACGAGTTTAAGGGACTGGGAAGGCACGGACTTTCCAAGTTTGTAAAACATGGCTGTCTGATGAGGACTCTCCAGGCCCCATGTCCCCTGTGGCTCACCTTCGTCTCCGAAGGGATTAATTTTTGGCCAAAATTATTCTGTTTCTTCCAACAGTATTCAGTTCCACAGAGCTCAGTGACTGACATACAGCTAGGCGTTTTGTAATTTCCTCACAACAAGGCACCATTTGTCAGTGATTGAATGCACGGACTCCGCTGGGTGCAAGCAAAAAGCCATATTTTATTGTACAAAGCATTGTAGAAGGCACATCCTTCTACATCGCTACAATCCAGCAACTCAACTGCCACAAAGGGGCGTGGCGTCCTGGGTTACAATGATTTGCATCTCTAAGGGAACAGATAACAATCTAATGACTGGGTGTCGGGTTACCACAGCCCCATCCCATTCCCTTGTCTTGACTCCTGCCAGACGGTGACACCTTGCATTCCGACACTGAGGCAAGCTGTTCTTCTACCAAGATTTGTAAGTGTGCGAGCTTTTCTTCCGACAGTGGCCATTGATCCACTCATACAGGTGTTGCTGTTAGCTAGGTAAGCTTTATAGTTGGCCGGGTGTTGCTCGCCGCAATGGCTGCTTCTAAAAAGGTGTTTGTAACACACAATCCCACTTGGAAAGCACATCTCTTCCCAAAATCCAAATGGTGGTATTCAATACATATGGCTTAATGTGTGCTTCCAGATTTTCTTGGCAACCTTTGATTTTTATAAAAAGTGGACTCGCATGTGTAGGAGAAGCACTTCTATTCCAACAACGGTGGTACTGACCGCCTCAAGTGGCCATTCTTTTGGCTAAGCATCTCATGGAACAATTGTCACATCTGCTCCCGAATCCAACAACATCTTCTTTTTTCTTAAAATTATTCCATGAGGTCCTTTGAGATCAACTGTTCGGCATGGTTTTGAAGCTGTCATTTCTTATATGAATGCAATTACTGGAGCACCTGTAATGCCAAATCCTTGGTTTCCTGGGAATTTTTCCTCTGCTTTGGGTATGTGTGCTTGTAATGGTACTAACTGTGCAATTTTTGTCTCTTGTTTTAGGGTAATTGGCAGATTTAAAACTTGAATCATTATTCCAATTGGGCCAGTATAGTCTGCATCAATAACTCCTGGCAACACAAAAATATCTTGCTTTGCTGTAGATGACCTTCCTAGTAATAATGCACTTACCCCATACCCTAATGGGCCAGTGACTCTTGAGGGGATTACATGCACAGCTTTGTCTGTTATTGTTGTGTCTGTTCCCACAGACAAATCGACGCCTGCACTTCCTCTGGTAGTGGCTGAGAGTTTGGCAAGGCAGCATGGACGGGATATGCTGTTGGACAGTATTGCCTTGTCGTAGCGCCCCGTGCTCTGGCGCTGTTGTTTGAGTTTCCTTACAGCAGTGTTCCATCCTTTTTGAATTTTGATCAACAGTCTTTTGCTTTATGCCCATACTTATTGCATCGGGTACAGGTTCCTGGGAATTTTTCTAATGTCTTGGGAGCTTGTTCTTTGCTTGGTTTCTCCTTTTTTGGACACAATTTTTCTTCATGTGTCCCTTGTCTCCACATATGTAGCACCCTGAACCTTTTGGTCCTCAATCACCCTTTCCAATTTTCATGTTGGTCTTCAAAGCGGCTGCCAGGGCAGCTGCATTGGCTTGTGCATGAACCTGGGCTTTTTCAGCTTCTATCCGCATTGCTGGAACTCAGCTGCAAGCTTCAATCATCTCTGCTAAGGTAGCAATTTTTCCTAATCCGGCATTGATTTGCTGACACTGAGGATTCGCATTTATCAATGCTAAATCTTTTCCCACCGCATTTTTTGCTGCGGTGGGAAAAGGTGAACCATCAATGGCATCTTTCAGTCAATTGATAAATTGCATATATGGTTCTCCTGGTTTCTGCTTTACTGTTGTATAAGAAGATTTAGGTGTACCAAGATTGGGTAATTCCTTTAGTGTGTCTAAAGCAAAGGTTTGAGATTGCTGTAAAATTAGCGGGTGCAAAGCAGCTTGAGTCACTCCTTCTGCATATTTGCCTTGTCCTAAAAGTGCATCAATGTACGCAAATCTTAATGGTCTCCTTGTGGTTGGCACTCATTTTCAATTGCTGCTATTTCAACCTTTTGCTTCCATTTCTCCAAAAACAGCAAGTAAGCAGTAGGTGGCAGTAGAAGTTCTCCTAACACACGAATATCAACCTGTGTTAGGACCTGCCTGGTGAAAAATGTCAATAACAGTTGCATTATGTGTTTATTGTCCATGCCATATTGCATCACAGCTTGTTGTATACCTTTCACCGTCTTCCAGTTGAACAGTGCCCAATAACGATTCCCTTGTTGAACATAAATAGGCATAGCATTGAGACTAGGAGGCAGTATAACTCCCTTGATAGTCGCTTATTGAATGACTCCTTTACACCTTTGCCCAGGGTCATATGATGTAGATTTTGACGGTAGTCCAACATCATCATCATCATCTGAGCCAGAGGAATAAGTGCACGCTGGTTTTCTAGGGCAAGCTCTTTCCGCTTCACATGGAGGGTCTGTTGCTCATCGCATACCAGCATGTCAAGACTTTTGGGTTGTGAAGTTACAGCTAGAAAGCAGAAGTGAGAGCACTGCTGAACTCGTGTCTGAAGTGAATGCGGCAATGCTCTTAGGCCGCAAACCATGGCAAGCAGTGCAGTCTACCATGAAATAGGGAGTGTAGGAGAAATAGGGAGTGTAAGAGAAAAGCATGCTTGGTATGTGCCTGTACTGGGTAGGTACTGTACCGTACTGTACCGTGCCATACTGTACCTAAAACTGCTAGCTTTTAGTTTCGTTCTTAAAAAACATAGATGTGGTTGTTACAATGATTATTGTTTGCTACTGCCGAAAAGGAATAAATACTCAGCTCTGTATCAATAAGTTCAGCTTTTTGCACCCACGCAATCTGCCCCGTCTCTTCCATCGCCAACCGTCATGCGTCACTTGACATTAGGTATCCTCTTTCTGTCCAAATTTCTTTCGAAGGTACTCTTCAGCTTCCTTCTCATCCCACATTCCATCTTCCACGCACATCTTTGCCCACTTAGGAGCACGTTTTTCCTTAATCCACCTCCCTTCTGGGGTTAACTCAGGCTCACCTCGGGGTTTTTGTTTTTTCTCAACAACATCTCCCAGCACTTCCGAGCTGCTTGTAATAGCTCTAGCAGCTTTCTGATAGGCTAGCATTCGGGTAGTTTTGCTAGACCCACCATCCAATCTTTCTAGCTGCTTTAACATTTTTTGCATCTCACGCTCCTGACACTGCAGCAACTCGCGCAGGTCCTTTATAATGTCATCCCCTTGCAAATCCGAATATAGTTAGGGGGAGTCTTCTTATACATCCATCAGGAGAGGAATACAAGCAGGGTCTATTGCTTGGGGCCCAGTCTTTTGTGATACGGGGACCTCACCCGATGTCTCAAGTGATTTCTCCTGCTTCTGTCCCTCACTCCCCATCTTGGAGGGCATTAGCGGTGCCGATGGCACTTTCGTTCCACCGTCCCAAAACTCTAGTTCAATGGCGGGGAACACTTTCAGGATTGTAGCCGATTCTGTAGGTGGCGGATACGGCATTAATGAGCTTTCATAAGGGGGAGCGGAACCTTGCTGTTCTAAAGTTGCCTTTGCCGCTTCTGCCGCCTTTTCTTCCCTCTTATGAAATAGGGCCTGTTTAAGTGCTGACTTTACCCCCGCCTCAGATGACACAGCTTGTAGCATTCCCCTCACTTTCTTCCACACGGAGGCTAACTTTATAGCCTCTTTGTCCCTCACAGTCACAGAGTTCCAAAGCTTTTCTCCAAGTGTATCTCAACAGTCCAGTGAAAATAACTGGTCTGTATTTTGTAAAAACCCTTGTCGCTGCCCCAAACTTAGCAGCATCTCTAACTCTTCTTTTTTCAACTTGGTCTCTGTTTTAGTGGCCATCTGTAACATACATTTTACAGCCGCCTTTTCTAGTGCAGATGCTGCACCCCCCATTCTGCTGTATATCACATAGGCCTACGATTCCCATCTCTCTCAAATGGCCCAGCTTACCTCCACCAGCATGGCAGTCTCCCCTCACCTTTTTGTCCGGTGTCCCTTCTTCTTTGTGAAGAATCACATCGGGATTACCAGAATGTTGGGATCCATACAAGGAATGGACTACAGCACACTAATGTGATTTTCTGATAGCTGATTTATTACCATGCAAGCTCATAGTTTATAAAAAATTTGTTCCATACATGCAATCATGCTGTGATCACGCACAATATGATTGGATGCGCCACTCTGTCCACGCGAATGTGGATGCACTATTCTAAAGGTGTTCTCCTCTTTCTCATGGGGAATAGAGATAAGTTGAATTCTTGTGCTCTTTCTAATCTTTGTTTTGGTACTGGGTGCTGTAAGACTCCGACCAATCCCCTTGGGTGGTGGACAACTGTCAACCAATAATTGTTAGACTATTAATGCATATATAAGAAGAGAACTGTAAATAAATCTTTCTCTCTTGCCATCTTGTCGGGTGCTGTCTGCTTGATTTACTTGGGAGCTTCTGCAACATTTGGTGAACGTGGCGTGTGACATGCTGTCTTTCCAAGGTACACAAAAGCCCTCCCTAGCAGCCTTTTTGCCCCTCCTCACCCTCCCGGGGTCGTGGGAAGACTATGGAGGGGACAGCTATGGACTCTGGGGCACCACCGTCATCCTAGCAGGATGTCTGGGCTCCCGTCCAAGCTAAGATTTCTGACCAACTGGTCGGAGACCTTTTGATATGGTTTCAGCACAGCGGGTGCCCTGAAATCCCACAGGAAATTCCAAGCTTTGAAATGTGGCTACGTCTTGGAGACGAGCTGTGGTTTGAAGTTTCCTTTGGGAATTTTAAAGCCCTACGTTTGTGTTATACCTGGAGAAAGATCCTGGATTTATTAAGAGAAGAGGGGTCAGACTTTGACCGAGAGAATGCTTGTTCTTATTTAGAGTCATGGCTTCCGTTGAGCACCCACTGGCCTCGGGGGCCACACACCTCCTCCGACACACACGGAAATTCCCAGTCCAGGTATATGTCTCCCCTGGAATATAAACCGCAAACTTACCCGACCCCAGAAGAAGTCCTTGCTGAGCATATGGAGCAGATGCGGCATGCCGCCGCCGCTGGGGCCGGGGCCATGGCCAGGGCCACTTTTGGCCCCCCCCCATACTGCCAAGGGTGGGGGTTGGGCCTCCCTGGCCCCCATGATGGGGCTCTGTGTCGGCGCCAGGTGACGTCATGGCGATGGCTGCAGAGGGAGGTGGAGCAGCCAATCGCGTCTCGCTTCAGCCTGTGCAGGAGCCCTCCCCCACCGTGCTGAGTGACACCAGCAACACACCTGAACTGACAGCTGAAAGGGCGAATCAGCCCGCGCCCGGGGCGGTCCCACCCCCGGCTTCGGCAGCAACGGTGCTAGGTTCTGCGCTGGCCGCTGCCCCCCCGGTTTCGGCAGGGGCAGTGCCAGGCTCAACGCCGGCCGCCATCCTTCCGGTTTCGGCAGGGGCAGCGCCAGGCTTGGCGCCGGCCGCCGTCCTTCTGGTTTCAGCAGTGGCAGCGCCGGAAAGCACTGCGGGGGCGGCCCCGGCCCTGCAAATCCTCTGTTCCCCCGAGCCTCTGAATTACATATCGCAACAGCTCGCAAGAATGTCTGAGACGCTTCTGGCAGCTCTGGAAGTTTTAACACAGATTGCGGCCGGACCTCAGCTGCCTGGAATTGTAACTGCATCTCGGGTGGTGGGGCAAACGAATCTGCCGTATCCTGCCGCGAATGCGGAAGTTGTAACCATAGTAACGGCGGAGACAATGGCACCCTTTCAGCCACTTCAATCCGCGGATTCAGAAGAGATGGAAACCACGCCCCTGTCCTCTTTGTCTCCCAGCCTGGCTTCTCTGGACGTTTTCTCTCCCAGCCCATTGCCTGTACTTGCGGAAGTTCCATCTTTTGTAATAGGGACAGCAGATGACCCCCGGATGGAGGATTCTGAGACCGAGGTAGATGGCTCCTCAGTGCACAGGTGAAAGGGGGCAGTCGCGACGAGGAGGAAGACGCGCCTGTTGCAGACCGGCCCCTGGATATTGCCAGGGTATTCCATAACATTAAAAACCCCAAACCCAAGAAAATACTGGGATTGTGTCAAGTTAGGAGCTTTGCAGGCAGGAGATTGGAATCTCTTAGAAAGAATAGGGATACCACAGCCATTACCAGAAGCCATGGAGACTCAGGTGACACCTACAGTGCCCCCAGAAGGTGGGCCAGTAGCTCAGGGTGATGCTAACGCCCTGCAAGGGGATGTTCAAGCCTTTCTGGTGTTCAAAGCAGCCCTGAATTCAGGCCAAGCGGATAAACATGAAGTTTTAGCTTGGAAAGTGATCCAGGATTTACAAACTAAAATAGCACAGTATGGGCTTGGGTCTCCTGAAGTTGTGCAAATTATTAGGGTACTGAATACTGATCTGTTGGCACCCTTTGACATCAGGCACTTGGGCCAAATTCTGTTCCAACCTGTGCAATTTATAGTTTTTGAGAATAATTGGAGGAAAATGGCTCAAAAGGCTGCAGATGAAAACATGCGTTTGCCTCTTGGTAACCCTAGGCGTGGAGCAGGATTGGATGTTCTGATGGTAGTTAACCCACACGACAATCCTGATCTCCAAGCCAGATGGGATCCCCAACTGTTGGAACAGGCCCAAAAAATAGGTGTGGGTGCTCTTGTTAAGACAATCAACATGGCAGAGCCAAAAATATGATATTCTAAGATATTCCAGGGGTCATCTGAGCCTTTTCTATCCTTTGTAGAAAAGCTAGCTGCAGAGTTAGAGAAACAGGTGGAAGTTAATACATTCAGACAGGTATTGTGCAAACAGTTGGCAAAAGACAATGCCAACGAAGAATGTAGAAAAATTATAGATGCACTGCAAGGCGATCCTACCGCTGCACAGATGGTGGAGGCTTGCTCCCAGATGGGATCACGGAGCTCAAAGAAGCCTGCTTTGGCTGCATTTCTGTCACCTGCTCAGGCAGTGGGCAGAAGCAGTCCAAGGCTGGCAACAAATGAAGATGACCTAAATCACAGAAGAAGGGAAATGCAGGGACTGCGATTCCCCAGTGCAAGAGGTGTGGTAGACCAGGGCATTGCTCAGAATATTGCAGGTCTGTGTACCATGCAGACGGCCGGCCTTCGTCGGGAAACGTAAAGGGGAGTGCAAAAAGGGGGAGTTGCCCTCTGTCCCAAACGTTCCCCCAAAACAGGCTGCCAGCCCTGGCTTATCCAGTCAGTGTAAACGGGGCACCTAAGGGCTGGCCCAGGTCAACGTCGCCAGCACTGGCTTATCCGACCAATGTGGAGACGGCATCAAGGGCCAGCCCGGGTCCAGCCCGGACAGTCGTCCTAGACTCTGGTAACATTCACAGAGTCCCCTTGGATGCGCAGGAACCCCTAAGCCAAGGGTATGGTGCTCTCCTGGTGGGAAGACCTGAGGTCACCCACCAAGGAATCTTTGTTCATCCAGAAGTAATAGATGTTGGCTTTACAGGCCAGATTCATGCTATGGTTTCCACGCCAAGTCCCCCTGTTACAATCCCTGAAAAAAACCCCATTGCTCAACTGGTGCCTTTTGAGTCTTCTGTTCCCAGAGCAGAGCAGCAAGTATGCGGAAGCAGCAGCACTGGATTTCCAGAACTTCCTCAGATCTGCTGGGCCGCAGACATCTCTAATCAGAGACCACAGCTGACGTGTACTCTGATCCTGCCAAAAGCCCGCCCACGTCGGATTCGACTTCAAGGTTTGATTGACACAGGTGCTGATGTAACAATTCTTTCCTCCTCTTCATGGCCTTCTACATGGCCTCTAGCCCCTGTGGGATTGGCCATTGCGGGGCTAGGAGGAACCACACAGAGCCAACTGAGCGAACGGCCTGTGTTGGTGAAAGACTCAGAGGGTCACACAGCTGTAATCCAGCCCTATGTTACTTCAGCTCCAATTAACCTTTGGGGGAGGGACATGTTGGCGGAGTGGGGAGTCTGGATTGGAACCAATTTTTAATAGGGGTCACTGTGAGCAAGGGCGCACCATATCGTACGCTATCCTTGCGATGGCTGACTGAGACACCCATATGGGAACCACAGTGGCCCTTGCCCAAAGAGAAATTAGTCGCCCTTTGTCAGCTGGTTCAGGAACAATTGCAACAGGGACACATTGAGCCTTCTATTAGTCCCTGGAACACCCCTGTGTTCGTAATAAAGAAAAAATTGGGGAAATGGAGGCTGTTACAAGACCTCCAGAAAGTTAATGCAGTGATGGAAAGTATGGTAAACCCCAAGGGCCTAAAGGCCTTGCAGCTTTGGCAGACGGATGTGACACACATCCCTGAATTTGGCCGATTTAAGTATGTGCATGTGTCTATTGACACCTTCTCCTCAGCTATGTGGGCATCTGCTCACACTGGAGAAAAAGGTCGTGATGCCATTGCCCATTGGAAATTGGCCTTCTTGGTCTTGGGCTTGCCATCTGCGGTGAAAACTGACAATGGCCCTGCCTACGCCTCGCAGAAGACGCGGCAGTTCTTGCACCTGTGGGGTGTGGACCATAAATTTGGTATTCCACATTCTCCAACTGGTCAAGTCATTGTCGAGCATGCTCATGGTACTCTGAAGCACGTTCTGGAAAAACAGAAAGGGGAAATGCATGGGGAATCACCACAGACCTGACTGGAAAAAGCTTTGTATACAATTAATCACCTCACAGTGCCACCAAATTCGAATAATCTTGTCATTTTGAACCATTTTCTCTCATTGCAGTCATCAGGCGAGTCGCTCTTGCCCTGAGCGAAGGTTTGGATTCAAAACCTACTTACTAACACCTGGGAAGGCCCCCATGAGCTTATTACTTTGGGCCATGGCTATGCTTGCTTTTCCACAGATACTGGAGTGCAGTGGCTGCCTGCGAGATGCGTTCGTCCTGATCTGCGACTTCAGAAGCAGAACCGGCAACCTCAAAACAATAACCAAGACACTGACCATCAGGCAGATGGTCCTTCTACAAGCAGATCCTTCATGCTGAGTTTATTCTCCCTTCTTAGGGAACTAACAGGGGACTACAAGCAATACCTTTTGCTCTTTTTTAAAACAAAAAGGGGGAATTGTGGATGTACTATTCTAAAGGTGTTCTCCTCTTTCTCATGGGGAATAGAGATAAGTTGAATTCTTGTGCTCTTTCTAATCTTGTTTTGGTACTGGGTGCTGTAAGACTCCGACCAATCCCCTTGGGTGGTGGATAACTGTCAATCAATAATTGTTAGACTATTAATGCATATATAAGAAGAGAAATGTAAATAAATCTTTCTCTCTTGCCATCTTGTCGGGTGCTGTCTGCTTGATTTACTTGGGAGCTTCCGCAACATGCAAATAATTCTCTCTTATGATTGGATAAACATTGTTCATAAGTAAAACTACTTCTTGCTACAGTATCTTGTTTTTTGTTACTTGCGTCCACATTCTCTTGTCACTTCAGCAGATTTTCTTATTGCTTCACTGGTTTTAAACGACAACTGTCCTTTCATTGTTCTTTCGTACCTTTTACAGCTCCTCCCATTGTTCTTTCGTACCCTTTACAGTTCTTCCACCACCCAGGCCCCAGCAGTACCAGAGACCGCAACACTTTTAAGCCAATCAGGGAAGCACAAAACTGTTTTTACTCCATCAGAGCTTTTCTTGCAGATGACTCCCCAGGTGCCAGGCAGGCCTGCAGCGCCCAGCGCTCCCCAACTGGACCCCACCTGCACCCCCCCCCCCGCCCCCCTCCCAAGAGGAACTTGGGGAGGGGGGAGGTGGGGGCGCCCAGGCCGGGCCTGCCCGCGCTGTCCCGGTGGGGGCCAAGTGCGGGGGGAGCCCCGGGGGGCCCGGCCCTGCCCGGGCACGGCTGATGCAGCCCGCCCGCACTCCGCACTGCTCCAGACTGGTGCTCGCAGTACTGCGCAGGGCGGGGCTGCTTTGGGAACCCCCCCAGGGACAGTGCGGCTGCTTTGGGGCTGTGGACACCTGCCCGGTGCTGGGCATGAAGCGTGTGGGGGCAGCTGGGGCTGTACTGGTGGCACTGGTGGTGCTGGGAGACCCCCCAGCTGTGGGTGAGGAGCTCTTGGATGAGCACAGGTGGTGCGGGGGGGAGGGTCTGGTAGATGTGAAAAGGGAGAAAGAGGGGTAAAAGATGCAGTGAGACCCCTCCAAACCGAGTGGGAGGGGAGTGGGACCCTGCAAAAATCAATGTTTAGCAAATACATTAAAAGTCACTGATTCAAAGAGATCAACTCAACAGTGTACTGTTAAGCAAAGCATTCCTTTATTAAGTGCCAGCACCGTACAGGGAGTGACTCTCCAATATGCACGTCCTCCTGAGCATTGTTTCTGAGAATTTATGTACGTTGTAACATCCCAAAACTTCCCAAACTCCCCCCAAAGTCCTTCCTCTCTTGTACTTCAGGTGTTTCTTGGATTTAACGTCCTTTCTGTTTTCCATGACGCAAGACTGCCGTCTACTGTCCCTTGTTTGGAACAGCAGCTCTCCGGTGGTCATTCGGGGCTGTCTACTTTGCACCATAGTCTTCATCACTTTGGCCCCTGGATGACCCCCCCCAAGCTGGCAGTCTGAAACACGTGCACAGTTCACATTTGCTGACTTAAAGGTCTTTTATCTCACTGTTGCAAGGCTCCCTGCGCTTATTGCTAGCAAAGCACAGCCCGAAGTTCTTCATTCAAAGAATCCTCCTCTGATTTAGGGATCTGAGGAGTACAAGTCAGCATGACAGACCACAGCTGCATATTTTCACTTGTCTCCCCGGTTCCTTGGTATCACTGTCTCTGAGCAATTTCTTGTTGCAAGCTAAGGGTTAAACAACTAAGCAAAAATGTTAAGCTTACAGATAAAGTTACAAAGTCTAAGCAAAACTACACAATTCCTTGGTTAAGTGATGGTACAGACCCTTTCAATCCCCCCTTTTCAACATACTCGTGAATTCTTTCACATGAATTTATACTGTTGATGCTTGATTATGGTCAGCAATGTCCTTATGTGAAAGCCTAAGGCCTTTAACTGACACCAAAATATAAAATTGACCACTGTTGGGAGTATGATTGTGGACAATAAAATTAACATAGGGTGTTGTTGAAGGTTGAGGAATTTTCCCCATTCTGTTGCTAGGAAACCAATGGCCAGGTACTTCAGAGACAAAAGATGTGGCCAGCGTGTGGTGAGAGGAGGAGGGCATCTGGCCATCGGTAACTTTTCACTTGCTCACTGGACATTGGAGCGGGAATAGTGAAGCTGCTGTCATCCCTTTCACTGCAACCGTGGAAAAGCCCGGCTCTGCACTGCCTTCTCTTCCTTGCTGGGTAACCTTTCGTTTGGGAAAAAGCACAGGGTTCCAACCCTCTCTCCCCCTCCTGGAGTGAGTGCACATCTTCCTGGCTGCACTTGTAGCTGCTGTGGAGGGGGCCCTGCTCACACTACCCCAGGCCCCACCTGCCAGAGTGCACTACGGTTTCTGCCACAACTGCGGAGTTTCTGCCACCTTTTCCTGGCTAGCATGGGTGAGCCAGTCCTGCCTCTCCAGCTTGCTGCTCCAGCTCCCTGCTGCCCACTGTCCTACTGCCCAGCCTGTGCTCTTCCCAGCCCATCCTGCTGCACGCTGGCCATTGCCCAGCCCCGTCCGCCATTATTCACATGAGACAAGGAGCTAACCTCGTGCCACAGTGCCTCCTGCAGGCGCAGGAGTCATCACACCTGCCCTGCCCGACTGGGAGCCTGACAGCGCCCCTGCCGGCTGTGACGGTGACTGCGCCAAATGGGAAAGTGCCTGGCAGCCCAGGGACATCTGCCACTGGGTTTTTGGTTTTGTTTGTTATTGCTACTGTTGTTGTTGCTTGTGTGCCTCGTTATAGATACTAGTAAAGAACTGTTATTCCTTTTCCCATATCACTGCCTGAAAGCCCCTTAGTTTCAAAGTTATAATAATTTGGTGGGAATGGAGGTCATATTCTCTATTCTGTGGGGGTCTATTCTCTATTCTATTCTGGTCTATTCTCTATTCTCTATTCTGACCGCCCTTAAGTACTGGTCATTAGCTGCCTAGCAACAGAATGGAAAAAAATTCCATCCCCCCTCCAACCTTCAACAGCCCTGGAACTTCAATATGAATGGCCACTTACAGCCATTCCTCCTCTTTGGTTGCTGGACACCTTCAGGAGTAAAGCATCCTTGGAACGCCACACGACTGAGTTCTCTGATTGTCTCTGGTAATGCATGAGCTGTCAAAAGCTCTGGGGTGTGTGGGTGTGATTGTGCCACCCACCCGCATGGGTGAGAGAAAAGATCTGCACGCACAGCACCAAATCAGTACAGGCCGAAGCGTCTCAGATAAGCCTTAGAGAGACTTTCAGAACACGCAGAGGACCTAATCGACACTGCCCCCCCATGGTCTGGCATTAAGTGGCATCTGAACAGGGACCTGAAAAACCCCTGAAAGTGTCTTGAAAGGCTGTGTGCTACAGATGTCACATTCGGAGCAGCTACTCCTTCGAGAACAGATCTGAGTTTTATTAGGTCTGTTTGAAGAGGCAGCCAAGAAATCTCTGCATGTTTCTGACAGGAGAAATTGGCTGAAACCAGGGAACCATGCAGAAGTTTTATTTGACCATCAGAGCCTCAGAGTTGGTAAGACAGGCTTTGCTTTTGTCACCCTTTTGTATTCTTTTTTGTTTACCTCTTTTCCTTTCAGTCTTGGGAAGAACTTATTTGGGGAGGATGGGCAAGAAGCTGGCTCACCCCCAATCAGAGGTATTTCTCCCTTCTGTTGTCTCTCCTATGTCTACCCCCTTTCCCCATGTCCCATATCCTGATGAACCTCAGGGGAGAGTGGAAGACTTTTCTCTCTCTTCCCTGTCCCCAGTGACCAAGCTAAATCTAGCTTTACCCTCACCCTCCTTCATACCCCTCAAGCCTCAGCCGTCCCGACCCCACGTGGTAGAACATGCCATGCTGCCTTCTTCTTCCTGCTCAAATTTTCCCGGGCTAGTGCTAACGCCGGCCCCTGCATACGGCCCTGCCCCTCTGCGTCATTGTGTTTCCCTGCATATGGCCCTGCCCCACTGCGTCATCATGTGTCGCTGCGTCGGCCTCGCCTTCTGCGGCATAACGTGTCTCTGCGTTGTCCCCGCACCTGCAGCATTGTGTATGGCGGCCTTGTGTATGACCCCGTCCCCTGCGTATAGCATATTCCTGCGTCGGCCCTGCCCCCCCCATTGGGTGCTCCCTCCCAGGTGCGGGCCCCTCCCTCGTTCACGCCCCCCTCGCTGGTGGTCCTGCCTGGCCAGTCTGCCCTCCCCCAGTTCCCATGCCCCTGTGCAGAGCTGTAATGAGAAAGGTTTGGTCAATAGGTAACTCCAGCTGACTATTGAGAGACAGAATATATGAATTCTAAACCTAGAAAAACAGGATTCCCTTTATCTTGTCAAGATAAGAGGGACAAGAATCTGTTTAAGGCCAGCACAGAAGCTGCGGAATCACCCACCAAGGACTACGCATGCTCCAGAGAGAAAGGTGAAAAGTGCACTGTGATGAAGACTACCAGATCGTCATCACGAGAAGACCCCCAAAGACCACCAGGACACACAGTGCATGCGTGGCACACATGCTAATGATATTAATGATTTCCGAGAAATGATTTGTATAACCACTCCTATCCCAGGGAATGTGATGAATATTCATGAATGTTATCCATAATATTGTGTGTTGGAAGTGCCTGCGTGTGTGTTTGGCGGAGTGAATCCCTCACACCCGGCGTGCTGAATAAAGCAAATACCCACTTCTTTGTCTCTGAAGTGTCTCTGGGCCTGCTTGGGGCGAATCAAATTGGCACCCCAGATGGGACCCTGACTCTGCTCGGCTGCCAGATCCAGGGGTAAGCAGACCTCCCAGTTGCGACCCTGAATTTTCAGGGGGAGCTCAGCTGTCCTTTGGCTCACGGTGGGAGCAGACCAAGGACCATCTGCACCAAATTAAGATATTTGCCATTTAAAAAAAAAAAAACCTGCAAGTCCAAGGTACAAGTCCCTGAGGGTAGGTTGAGACTGGGTCTCCCAAAATTAGTCCCAGGCAGGGGTTGGATCCCCCAGGGGTTGGACCCCACTGTCAGGAAAGGTACCTTTAAGGGATTGGATTCCCCCGGGGTTGGACCCCGGTTGCACTGCTATTTTTGTTTTGTCTGTCATTATTTTGTTACTGTATGAGTGAGAACGCATGAGACCTGTTCTGAACACGAAATGATTGCGGAACTCTACCTGCGGTTCCGTTATCTGGCGACAGAAATGGCCAGGGAAAAGTAAAGTGATTGGCAAAGAGAGAAGGTGTATAAAACATATATAAATCGTTGGTTTGGAGTATCTGGTGGGGGCAGACTGTATTATTGAAATGGAAAGGTTTTAGCTATTAAATTGAGGACACCCAGACCCCCAACACCTCTCTAATATAGCTCCATTTGATTTCCCTTTTGAAATCCTGTGTTTAGTGTGTGGAAACAGTTGTGAGGCTTGGACTTTGTGCACTTGTATTAATTGTGAGAGGAAGTGATATTGTATACTTGAAGGAGTGTGTGGTGTCCAAGCTGCTGGAGGAGAGAACTTGGTGTCAGACTAGGAAGGAACTTGGCAGAAAAAAGAAGTGAGATAATTTTAAAGAGAAAAGTGGCAAAGAGTAGTGGGCCTTTGTGGACGTGCAGGGAAGTTTTTGTGCAAGAAAGAAGTGAGGGAGAACAGACAAAGGAGGCAATGGGATCATCAGAAAGCAAGAAAATAACCCAGGAAAGTCTGTTGGGATGTGTGATTTTAGAGTTAAAGTCTCCTGCTTAGGTTAAAATGCAATTGCAAGGTATTTTGGAGTTAAAGTCTCCTGCCTGAGTTACTGTGAATGGTTTTTTTTGAGCAAAGTTTGCTCAGGTGCTTCTGAGCTTTTCTTTGAATGCGTGTGTGCTCGTGTGTGTGGTTTGTGTGAGTGCCAGCACATAAAATCAATGTGGGGACACCTGTAAACTAAGAGTAATTTACTACAAAAGTGTTAAAACATAACTTTTAAGTGTTTGATTTTTATTATGTCCAACTGAGTATTGTTTTGGATGTTTCTTGTGTGTGCTTGCTTGGCCAAGCCATTTCAGGCAGAGAGGTTGCCTTAGAAATGCAAATTGACACTGCTGAACGGAAGGTCTGTGAACAATATCTCTCCCTCAAAATCAGGCTCTGCCTAATTGCAAAGAACGGTGACAAAACTGGTTCTGTTGCAAAATAAAACTAGCTAAGGGAAAATATAAGAATTTCCAAAAGTGGGGGGGGGGGGGGGATATGAAGGAAGCAAAAACACATCCTTCTCCCCACTCTAGCTTGTGTTATCATTGTGCAAGTTTTTTTAATACCATTCCTTTGAATGTTCAAGTGTATCCTCATCAGATAAAAAGGTAAGTGTACCCAGACGTAAGGCAAGGAGCCACTCAAGCCACAGAAGCAAGAACTGCTGACTGCCCTTGCAACTGTGAGATCTGTGGCCAGAGACTTCTCTCATGCAAATAAAAATTAACCCCTGACAAAAAAGGGACACAAAAGACAATATAATAAACAGTTAATCCATTAATACAAAAATATTCTTTTGTATTTCCAAAACAGTGTTACCAACAGTGTTGCTCCTAGACCAGTCAGCTATCCTGCAGAACCTTGTAATAATTGTAACAAGTACAGCTTCAGATGCAAAAGGGTGAGTAAGCCAAAAAAAGGGGAGGGTGGTACCCTTTTAACACATGAACATAAAACAATGGCTAAATCAGGCGACTGCAGAAAAAAAAGCCTGGCTTTGCACTGGCTTTTCTCTACCTGGTGGGCGAGTTCTCGCTTTTGGGAAAAAAGGCACGGGACTCCAATCCTCTCTTCCCCTCCAGGGGGGTGCATCTCCCAGCTGCGCTGCAGCGGAACAGGACCCCTGCCTGCCACCACCCTGCACCCTGCCTGTCACCACCCCGCACCCTGCCTGCCACAACTGTGGAGTTTCCTGCCACCTACTCAGCTGGCTGGCTCGGGTGAGCCCACCCGGCCTTTCCATCTCCCTGCTCTGACCTCCCTGCCCAACACGGGTGGCTGTACTCCATCTCTGCACAGCTGCCTGCCATTGTCCCCGCGAGACTGACCTGACCTCATGCCACAGTGCCATCTGCAGCTGCGCGGGAGCCATCACACTTGCCCTGCTGGTCTAGGAGCCCAACAGCACCCCTGCTGGCCGTGAGAGTGACTGCACCAAACGGGAAAGTGCCTGGCAGCCCAGGGACATCTGCCACCGGGTTTTTTGTTCTGTTTACTTTTTTTTCCTTGTTTACTGTTTTTGTTACTGATTGTTTACCTCATTATAGATACTAGTAAAGAACTCTTATTCCTTTTCCCATACCTTTGCCTGAGAGCCTTTGATTCCAAAGTTATAATAATCTGGAGGGAAGGGGGTTCACATCCTCTGTTCTAAGGAAGGTTCCCACCTTCCTTAGCAGACACCTGTCTATCAAACCAAGACAATCTCCAAACCCAGGCTAGGGAAGATTTGCAGGGCATTCCCTGGCCTGGGGGACAGAATGTGTTTATTAGTGAGTCTTCAAGGGTGATAGAAGGAAAACAATTTGAAAAATACATTATCATTAATAAGAAAAAAACTTAAAAGAAGGGGGAAGTTGCTTCCCACATGGTGCGCTCAAATGGCAGAGCTGTATGTGCTCCTAAGAGCCTGAAAACTGTATAAAATTTATGGGAAGACTTTGCTTGCAAAATTACAAAGTGACTAGATGTAGTTTTCAGTTTTAAATTTAAAGGATGTTTTCTTTTGTCTGCCATTAGATGAATGGGAAAACCCCAAAACAGGGAGAAAAAGCCACTTTACATGGACTGTATTGCAACAATGATCCAAAAAAAAAGGCCCCACGATATTTGGAGATCAATTAGCTAAAGAACTGCAAGGTTCAACACCACCAGTTGGAGAAGGTACACTTCTGCAGTATGTTGATGACCTACCCATAAAGATGGCAAAAACTGTACTGTAAGTCTTTTAAATTTTCTGGGAATAAGTGGATATAAAGTCTCTCCTAAAAGCTCAGTTAGTCCCCCAGAGAGTTACATATCTGGGATATGAACTGGCAGACGGAGAGAGAGCCATGGGAGACAACAGGAAGGAGGCAGTTTATCACTAAACTTTTTCTGTTGTTCTCACATGAGAAGCAAGGTCTGGCGCTGGGACTTTTGGCACAGAAGCTGGGACCCTACAAAAGGCCAGTGGCTTACTTCTCCAAGCAATTGGATGTGGTCAGCCGAGGATGGCCCGCCTGCCTCTGTGCAGTGGCAGCTGTGCTCATACAGTGTCAGCACTGCTCACGCAGAAAGGAAATCACTGGTTAACCCCATCTCGCTTTCTCAGAATATCAAGCTGTCCTAGCAGAATCAGAGGACGTGAGTATCCAAGTAACCAACATCTTAAATCCAGCAGCTTACCTCCAGGGCAGAGTTACTGAGGAGCCTGTACAGCATGACTGCATTGACTCCAGCCAAAGGACTCTGCTGGAAAACACGGAAAACTGGTTCACTAATGGAAGCAGTTATGTCAAAAGTGGTAAGCGCCTTGCTGGGTATGCAGTTACAACCACAGATGCCGTCATTGGGGCAAAACCGTTACCTGTGGGGACATCTGCTCAAAAGGCTGACATAATAGCCCTAACTCGAGCCTTGGCATTCGCCAAAGGAAAGCCTGTCAACATTTGGACTGATTCAAGGTATGCTTTTGGGGTGGTACACGCCCACAAGGCTATTTTATTAACCTTACAGAAGAAAAAAATCAAGCATGCTCCTGAAATCTCAAAGTTGCTGGAAGCAGTGCTAAAACCTTCAAAAGTGGCTATAATGCACTGTAAGGGGCACTCCCAGGGTAACACCATCCCTGAACTGGGAAATGCTATGGCAGACAAAACAGCAAAGGCAGTGGCTGATGGAGTTCAAATTCAAGCCCTAGCTTTAATCCATTGTAGCATCCTTATGGGTGAGAAACCCCCACCATATGACACTAATAATTTAAATTGGATACCAAAAAGAAGGGACAAATAAAAACAGATAGGTAGGCTAGAATAAAAGATCTCTCAGTCATACTGAGAAAACAGTTAAAATTATTTATCCAAAGTGAACATTGCATTAGATCACCTTAAATGACACTTCTTAAGAGTTTAAAGAGGTATAAGACAAACTTACAGCATGGTTATCCAACTTATCCTTGTTTAAACAATTGTTTGTAATAGTTATTTGTATTATTGCATTGTTATTTACTGTCTGTATTAATAGTTATTGTTGTATGATATTATGTACTTGGAATCACAATAGTTATGCTCAATGGCAAAAGTACAAACTTAGAAATAAGCTAGAGAAAGGTACTTACTTTTGTAACATACAAGATTTGTAAAGAATTACAAATGACCAAAGAAAGAGGGGGATTGAGAAACGGGTAGTCAATAAGTAACTCAAGTTAACTATTGAGAGACAGAATATGTAAATTTAAAAACCTAGGAAAACAGAATTCCCTTTCTCTTGTCAAGATAAGAGGGACAAGAATCTGTTTAAGGCCAGCACAGAAACCCTGAATCACCCACCAAGGACTGCCCATGCTCCAGAGAGAAAGGTGAAAAGTGCACTGTGATGAAGACTACCAAATCGTCATCATGAGAAGACCCCCAAAGACCACCAGGACACATAGTGCATGCGTGGCTCACATGCTAATGATATTAATGATTTCCGAGAAATGATTCGTATAACCACTCCTATCCCAGGGAATGTAATGAATATTCATTAATGTTATCCATAATATTGTGTGTTGGAAGTGCTGGGGTGTGTGTGTTTGGAGGAGCTAATCCCTCACACCCAGCACACCGAATAAAGCAAATACCCACTGCTCTGACTTTGTCTCTGAAGTATCTCTGGGCCTGCTTGGGGTGAATCTGGGGACAGTGTGGCACCCACGGGACAGCCTGGCATCACTGGGGACAACCTGGCACCCATTAGGAGAGACTGGCATCCATGAGGACAGTGTGACATCCTTGGTGACAGCCTGCCATCCATCAGGACAGTCTGGTAGCCACTGGAAAGCCTGGCACCCATGAGGATAGCGTGCCACCCATGGGGACAGCCTGACATCCCTGGGGATACCCCACCAGCCACCTCTGCCTCCCGTCCCAGGTAGCTCCAAGGTGCTGGCAGTGCCTGTGATGGGGGTCCGACGGTGTGGAGACGTGGGTGATGGCAGTGTTACCCCGGCGGTGTCCCCACAGAAACGCCAGCACTTGTGCGACTTCCCCGACATCGCCGCCATCGGCACCGAGCAGGCAGCGAGCCGGGAGAGCAGCCCCGTGGAGAAGCGGCCCGTCACCCTCCCCAAGGCGGACAGCTGGGTGCTGCTGAGCTGGGGGGTTTGGGGAGCCCCTGGGGACTCGGGGGGACGTGGGGCTGTCCCCCCGCCTGGCATAGGATGGGCAGTTCCCCACGCTGTGGGAGGCTCGTACCTTCGTGGCTCTCCTCGATGGCCACTCCCGGCTGAGGGCGATGCCCAGCGCTCCTTCTGCACGGAGGTGGCCCCTCCCCGGCTCCTGGGGGACGTGGCCAAGCTGTGCCACAGAGCCCTCAGGGGGTGCCGGGAGCCCTGAGCAGCCCCAAGGCGGAGGTGACAGGGGAAGGGAGGTGACAGAATCACCCCTATCCCACCCCCTGGGCACCCCGCGACCTGCGGGGCTTGGGGACACCGTGGTGAGGGGTGGGCAAAGGGGTGGGCACAGAGGGTCGCAGGGGTGTCCCTGAGGGGGACCAGGGCTATCCCTGTCCATGGCAGCGCCGATTTTGCTGTGACCAAACTGGAGGTGGCTGGGGGTGCCCCGGGGCTGCCCCTGCTGTGCCACAGCCCCCAGGCCTTGGACAGTTCCCTGCTGAGCATCTGCGTCCAGGTGAGACCCCTACGGCACCCCCGGGGGTTTGGGGGAGCCAGGACCGTGCAGGGCCCTGTCCCCAGGAGGAAAACACAGCCCTGGCACCCGCGGGGACAGTGCCACGGGGATGGGCACAGCCCCAGGGCTGCTGTGGGCACCTGTGGGGCAGGAGTGGTTTGGGGGCTCCCGGGGGGTCCCTGACCCGCTGAGCCCAGTGGTCACTGCACAGCCGCGCTCCGGCCAGGATTCCAAGTGGTGCTGGATCTGCTGGGACAGGGATGGACACTTGTGGCTGTCAGGGGTGGCGCAGAGGTTCTGCAGCCTGCAGGAGCTGCTGGGCACCTCTGGGTGCCGAGGGCTGCAGACAGAGGGGTCCAAAAGTGCCTGGAGGCTGCGTGTCCACCCCACCCCAAAGGTGACTCTGGGGGACATTCCAGAGAGGGGCTGTGTGACATCACAGGATGGGTTGTGTGATGTCACAGAGAGGGCTACGGCATCACAGAGTGAGGTCATCAAGCAGCTGTGGCATAATACGGGGGCTGTGTGACATCACAGTGGTGGTGTGAAATCATAGAGCCAGCTGTGACATCACAGGGTGGGCTGTGACATTGCAGAACAGGCTGTGACATTATAGAGGGGGGCAGAGTGACATCACAGAGTGGCAGTGACAACAGAGAGTGGGCTGTGACATCACAGGAGGGTGGTTTGGCAACAAGTGGGTGACAGTGTGAAATCACAGAGTGGGTTGTGATGTCAGGGGGGGCTGTGATGCCACAGGGAGGCTGTGTAATGTCACTGGGGAGGTCACTGTGCCCCGGACAGCCCCTCACAGTACCCCCCCATAGATATCCAACACTGCTGTGTGGAGTGTGGTCCCCTGTCCCCCCAGCTCCTGCCCTTCCTGGCACCGCAGCTTCTCCCAAGGATGTCCCACAAATTGACACCCAGAGCCTGACATGGGATGAGGGGCTGGGGCTGTGTGAGCAGGACATCAAGGACATGGATTATCCAGGTCACTGTGGCCTGGTTTGGGTTCCCTAGGGCAGGAAAGATGTCTGGCAGCTGGAGCAGGGTTAGGGAAGGGCCTCCAGGGTGGGGCTGGAGCCCTTTGGCTGTGAGGAGAGGCTGAGGGAGCTGGGCATGTCCAGCCCAGAGAAGGGAAGGCTGAGGGGCTCCTCATCCCAGCCTGGCAGTGCCACCGAAGAGGTGATGGAGAACACAGAGCCAGGTTCTTTACCAGGAGACGAAAGACAATGGGTGGAAGCAGAGAGATTGGAGGTTCAGCCAGGACAGGAGGAAACCTTTGTTCCCATGGGCTCAGCCAGGTGCTGAGATGCTGCCCTGTCCCTGTCCCTTGGGATTTTTCAATCCAGACCAAATCAAGCCTTGGTCTGACCCTGTTTCTGACAGGTTGAGCTGCAGACTTGCTGAGGTCCCTTCCAATCTCAGCCCTCTGATGATCCTGGGATGATGCTGGTCCCTATTTCAGACTGGAGCAGAGCAGATGTTTATGGGACAGGAGCCCTCTGGGGCTGTAGGGGACCTGCAGCTTGTGAGGTGCACAAGCACATCTTCATTAGCTGGGTCGTTTGAGCACTTTTAAGAAATGGCAAAGCTCTCCTACCAGGAGAGAACAGGAATTTCCTGGAAGTGTACTGCTGGCAGGAGAAGAAATACTGATTTTCCCCTCTACTTTTGTCACCAATATTCCATCTACTATTTCATGTCCCTCTTCATTCAAGTGTTTCCACCTCTCCTGTTTAAATGGCCATGTCTAAGGACATCTCTTCACCAGACCAGGTGGATCTATGTGCTTCCCATTGCTCCCAGATTTCCTCCTCTAGATCCTCTCCAGTCATTCCAATGTCTCAACTGACTGGCTTTGAGCTTCAGAGTGTGGCCCAGTCTCTCAGAGCTTTAAATAACACATCAGTCAACATCTTCACTGTGTTTATATCTTCTGGGATCACCTTTTCTTATATCTTTGTTTAAAACTATTCCTATATGGAAATCCCTTTTGAATGGTGGACTTGTCAGATACTGCTGGGACATCGCACAGAGCTGAGGGAAGAGTACTGATGTTTTTTAAACAGTATCATGTTTAAAATTTTTTGTCAGTTGGCCATGAAGAGAAACTTTCTGTGCCTCTGAGTCTCACCAGTTCCTGACCCCCAAAGGACACAAACCTGATCAGTTGTGGTTCCCACTCCAGTGGTGGCACTTGGACCTCCCTCCATCCCCAGAGCAGAGCTCCCTTGTCCCACAAAGTCCCTGGCAATGCAGGGATGAAGGAAACAGGACAGGCTGTGGGGATCAGGGCCAGGGCATGGCCAGGGATTTGGTGTGGTTGTGAGCCCAGGGCAGGACGTGGCCCTTGGCCTTGGTGAACCTCATCCAATTGTCCTGGGCCCATGGCTGCAGCCTGTGCAGATCCCTGTGCAGAGCTTCCTGCCAGCACAGCCACACTCCCACCCAGCCCTGGGGACACCCCTGGCTGTGACTCCATTGCCCAGCACTCCTTGGGCCTGGCCATGCAGACAGATTTTGAGCCAGGGAACAGATGCTGCAGAGGGTGTTGGATCAAGTTCCTGTGACCCAAGAATATTGGGATCAGTGCAGCTGTAGCTCTGCACAAGAGAGCTCTTCATCCACTTTCTCTCCTCCCTCTGGGCATGGAGGGAGCTTGTGACTTCAGCATGTGACTCGTGTGTGCAAAGAGCAAATGTGGACATAATCGGGGCAGGGAGGGTTTGGGGGATCTTGGGATCTGTGCTGGGCACAGAATGGGTTTTCCATTCGTCTGAGACTCTGCTGCAGAAAAGTGGATTTAATGTCCAGCAGAGGAATGATTTTTGCATTTTATAGAGCTGTGCCTTGCCTTGGTTTGCTGACAAACAATGAACATCCCTCTGTGTCTGGGGCAGCTCCTTCCCCAAGGAAAGCAGGTGGGAGTTGGTGCCAAGGAGCTGAAAGCTGCAGGTGCAGCCTGGAGTGGAGGAAGCTCAGATTTGCACAAGGCTGCTCTGGGTCCCAGTGGTTGGATGAGGGAAATGGTGGGGTGGGGCTAGGGACAAAGTCTGATTGATTGTCAGCCATAAAGGGTTTGATGATCGTATCTCTTCAGAACAGCATGAGGAGGTGCTGGGGATCAATATCAACTGGAGATTGCTCATATCAATCTATAAACAAGAAAACTAAACAGGACAAAAAACTGTCTGCATTGTTTTTAAATATAGTCTACCCACTTTGAATATACTTCTGAAATCTCTCTAATTAACCACAAAATATTTGAAAACTTGTATTATTCCCAGGGGCTTGTCTTGTTAGGGTGTTTTGAAATGTTAATGAGCCCACAGGCACTGAAATCCTGAACAGAAGAGCTGAAGACAGAAGAAGCCGCTGGAAAAGTAAAATTCATCAGCAACCTCCAAGTTGCTGAGGATCCACCCAGGAATGAACAGAAAGGGGCACAGCTTTCTGACTGCCCCAGCTTTGGGATGGGCCCTGGGCCTGGAGCAGGAACAGCTCTTGAGGGCCACAAGGGCCGGGGCTGTTTTGCTGGTCTGGGGACATGGGATGGCAGGAGGGGCTGCAGAGCTCTCAGCATCTCCTGGAGAGGAGAGCAGGGCACCCAGGGAGCCTCCTTTTCCTTGGGACAGACATGTTCCCCCATGGGTGGGGCAGAGGCCTCTCTGAGCTCCAGCTGCTGCTGTGCCCTTCAGAGGGGCTGAGGCCGTGGGGCAGTGCCCAGAGCAGCCTGGACTGAGCAGGGCTGTGGGGCCAGAGCTGGCTGGGCTGTGCAGAGAAATGGCAATGGCCAGCCCTGGCCGGGTCTGTGCTGGCCCCGAGCCCGGCAGAGCCTGGGGCAGGGCTGTGTGGGAAGGCCCACAGGTGGCACGGCCTGTGCAGGAGCTTGGAGAGGCTGCCCAGCAGGTTGGCCATGGGGGCACAGAGGCCCAGGGGCTGCTGTGAGCACCACGGCACAGGGGTCGTTCCCACCCGCAATGCTCCTGGCCTGGGCTGAGGCTGCCCAGGGGGGCTGTGGCACCATGGCTGGGCCAGCGAGGCACAAAGGGGCCACGGAGCTGCTGCGGGGCTGACAGCAAGGCCAGGAGCAGACAATATGTCTTGGGGATGTTTTTTTCATCCCATTCCATCTTTGTTCTTTGGTTTTGTGTCTGGGACAGTCGCTGCCCTCCCCTGGCTCCAGGAGTATCGTGATGGGTGAGAACCAGCCCGAGATTTCCTGCGAGAGTTGTGGGGTCAAGACGTACCTCCTCCCTCTCCTTCCTGGGCGATTTGGCTTGCCACTCAGCACAGTGTCTCTAACCACAGATACTGTTGCCTTTGTGGATTTTTGCCTGTTTCTTTTTGTTTCTTATCCTTCTGCACTGTGGCTGGGCTCACTGGCTTGTTTTCCTTCTTCTCTGCTGCTTGGGAGCCCAGAGCCGCTGCAAGCTGTGCCGGGACCAGGAGCGCCCCGTTCCCTGCTGTCAGGAAAATGAATCCACAAACCCCAGAGGTTTATGTCCAAAAAGGAGACAGAGGAGTCCTGTAACTTTATTCATGAATAAAGGGAGAGGTCATGGGCATTTCCTATGGGGTCTCTCAAATTGCTAGAAGATGCAGCCTCTTTTTATCCTAATTTCCCGGCCGCAGTTCCCTCTGCCTTTCCCCATTGGCTGAGGTACTCGAGAGGTACAGACTTCCAGAATTGCCTAATAGAGACCCCTGTCATACACATCTCCCCTTTCTTCTTTTTCTTATGTCTCTGTTCCTGTAGTTTATTAACACAGCCTTGGGTGAGTCAATCAGCAGAATCCCTATGGAAATCCTTCCCATTGTTTCTTCTATCTCCCAGTATTGGTCTTATCCCACCAGCAGACTCAGGTGCCTTCTTACCAGCCCTTTGTTTGTAAGGACATTCCCTTAATCCTTTCATTTGCTGAGGGCCGCCCCCCTCTGCACAGCCTGACCCAGGGACGGCCATCGCAGATGAGCTATCCAGGGGAGGAATTCCCCGCTCAGCCCAGACATTTTTCTGTCACTGCTCCGGGTTTTTCACTGCACTGTAGCCCAACATCCCCTGCCTGTCGAGACACACTGCGGCTCCTGCTAGAGCTGCAGAGTTCCTACTACCTTGTGCTGGCTAGCCCAGGCAAGCCAGTCCTTCCGTTCCAGTTTGCTGCTCTGAGCTCCCTGCCCAGCCCATCCTGCTCATGCTATCCCTGCCCAGCCCGTCCTGCTCACGCCATCCCTGCCCAGCCCATCTGCCATTACCCACGTCACACAGACCTGACCTTGCGCCACAGCGCCCCCTGCAGCTGTGCGGTAGTCATCGCCCCTGCCCTGCCCGGCCAGGAGCCAACAGCGCCCCTGCTGGCTGTGACCGGGACTGCACTAAACGGGAAAGTGCCTGGCAGCCCAGGGACATCTGCCACTGGGTTTGGTTTGTTTGGTGTTACTATTGCTGTTATTGATTGTGTGCCTCGTTAGAGATATGAGTAAAGAACTGTTATTCCTTTTCCCGTATCTTTGCCTGAGAGCCCTTGATTCCAAAGTTATAATAATTCAGAGAGAAGGGGTTCACATTATCCATTCCAAGAGAGGTTCCCACCTTCCTTAGCAGACAGCTGTCTTTCAAACCAAGACAGACACGTGTGACATGGTGTGACAGGGCCTGACAGGGGGTGACAAGGGGTGACATGGCACAGGGGCAGGTGGGACACAGGGTTGTGGCACAGGGACACAGGTGACACTCAGGTGACAAAATGAGGACACCAATGACACACAGGTGACACAGGTGGTACAGGTGACAAAGGAGGTGACACAGGTGACACACCGGAGCTGGCTGGTGGCCACCCAACCCCCACCCAGCAGTGCCACCTGGCCCAGGTGACACTGAATGAGTGACACAGGGATAACACCAATGACACAGGTGACACAGGTGACATCAATGACACACAGGAGGTGACACAGGTGCACAGGGGTGACAAAGAGGTGACAAAACCCCCACCTGATCTGGCTGTGGCCACTCAACCTCCCCTGGGCAGGGCCACTTGGGCCAGGTGACACCGAATGAGTAATACAGGTGACAGACAGGTGACATCAATGAGACACAGGAGGTGACACAGAAGGTGGCAGAGGTGACAGAGGTGACACACCTGAGCTGGCTGGTGGCCACCCAGCCCCCCCGGGCAGTGCCACCTGGGCCAGGTTGATGTCCCCATCGATGGTGGCCCCATCTCTGTCCCAGCCCAGCTGGGGGGCCCTGGCCCCTCCCCTCCATGCAGCACAGCAGCCTCAGGGACTCCCACAGGACCCCACTGGCATTTGAGGGGGGCTCCAGGAACCTCAAAGCTGAAAAAGGGACAGTTGGGGACATTTGGGGACACTGGGAATCCCAAAAACCCCAAAAACACAAAAAAAGCAAAAACCCCCAAAATCCTGGGATTCATCCCCAAAATTTGACCACCTTGCCCGCCGCCAGCATTCAAGGGGTGCTCCAGAAACCTCAGGCCTGAAAACGGATATTTGGGGACATCCCAAATCTCCAAAATCCAAAGAACCCCCAAAATCCCAAAATACCCCCCATAAAATGCAAAAAACCCCCTAAATTTTGACCCCCCCCAACCCCATTGGCATTCGAGGGGGAGTCCAGGAACCTCAGACCTAAAAAGGGGACGTTTGGGGACACTAGGGGACATTGTGGAGATCCCAAAACTTCCTGGGAACCCCCAAAACCCTCCAAGACCCCTTCCCCACGTTTTGGGACCCCCCCCCCCCAACTCCCTCGAGGATGCCCCAAAAACCCCTCCACGATCCCCTAGAGCTCCCCAGGAGCCCCCAAATCCCCCTAAAACCCCCCAAAATTCCTCCTTCCTCCCCCACCCCAAGCCCCCACCCAAAGAAAGCTTTTGGGGTGGGGGAGGGGCCCATGCCTCCCCCTTTCCCTTCCCATGTCCCTCCCCCCTTCCCTTTGGGACCCTCCGGTATCCAGGGAACTCTCTGTCCCCCCTTTTACCATCCCCCCCAAAAGGGTGGGGGAGGGGTCCCAGGGGGCCCCCCCCCACCCTAAAAGAGCACCAGATGTCAGGGAGGGTCGGGGGGAGGGGAGGGACATCCCCCCAAAAAGTGAACGCCCCTAAAAAAGGGATTTCCCCCAAAAAAAGGAGGCGTTGGAAAGGGGGGGATCCAAATCCTAAAAACTTGGGATCCCCCTGGATTTTGCGAGCCCCCAAAGTTGGGAATCCTCAAATTGGGATCTCCCAAAATTGGGATCTCCCAAAACTGGGATCCTCCAAATTGGGGAAACCCAAAATCAGAAAACCGCAAAATTAATTGCCCCCCCCCAAACTGGGGACCCCAAAATCAGGATCCACAAATTGGGAAACGCCGAAATTGGGATCCCCCAAAACTGAGACCCCTCACAAAATCGGGATCCCCCCAAAATCAGGATCCCAAAATCAGGAAACCCCAGAACTATGATACCCCAAAATTTGGATCCCACAAACTGGGACCCTCCAAAACAGGGACAGCCCAAAATCAGGAATACGCAAAATTGGGAATCCCCAAAACAGGGACCCCCCTCAAATCCGGGACGCCCCCAAACCAGGACCCGGGAAAACTGGCACCCCCCTTCCCCACAGCCCCCCAAAACCGGGAAACCCCAAAAGCCAGACCCGCCAAAATCGGGACACCCCAAAACCGGGATCCCCCCATCCCTGGGACTCCCTGTAAAACCGGGACCTGCTAAAATCCCTTGGACCCCTCAAAATCGGGGTCCCCCCCTTTACTTACTGAGCGACAACAGCGGCGACAGCAACGGGGACAGCAATAGGGACAGAAACGGGGACAGAAATGGGGGGGCCCCGCCGAGATCCCCCCATGGCCCCGCCGGGACCCCCGGGAGGAGGAGGAGGAGGGAGGGCGGGAGGGGGAAGGGACAGCGACAGCCCGGAATGGGACGGGGGGACCACAAGAGGGACAGAAGGGACAGGACAGGGAAGGGGGACCCCAAAATGGAATTGAGGAACCCCAAAATGGGGTGGGGACAGCCCGAAATGGGACAGGGATACCCCAAAATGGAACCGGGGGACCCCAAGAGGGATAGAGGGGACAGGACAGGGCCAAAGGTATCCCAAAAGGGACGGGGGGACCCCAAAAGGGGATCGAGGACCCCAAAACGGGACCGGGGGAATCCGAAATGGGGACGGGGGGCCCCCAAAAGGACGGCGGGACAGGGCTGGGACCAGGGGACCCCAAAAAAGGACAGGGGGACCCCGACAGGGACAGAGGGCACCCCGAGATGGGATCGGGGCAGCGCAAATGGGATGGAGGACTCCAAAAGGGGACAGGGGGACCCCAAAATGGGATGGGGACAGCCCGAAGGGGGACCGAGAAACCCCAAAACAGGGACAGGGGGATCCCAAAAGGGACAGAGAGAACCCAAAACCCCATGACACCCCAGGACACCCCAGTGCCACCAACCCCCATGGACAAGGAGAGAGGGGTCACAGTAGGGGACACAGGACGACACAGGAGGACATGGGGACACACGTAGACATGGGGACACGGGGACACACATCAGGACCTGGGGACATTCGGAGCCTTGGGGATACAACCTCAGGGGACACCGGTCACGGGGACACAGGACGAGGGGACACCCAGATCCTGGGGACACTCCCGAGCTTTGGGGACACGCCCTGGGCTTTGGGGACACTCCCGAGCTTTGGGGACACTCACCAGTGCACGGGGACAGCCCTGTTCCGTGTGTGACCGCGGGGACAGGAGCGTCACCTGCGTGTCCCCGTGCCCTCTTTGCACACGGGGACCTGTCTCCGCCTGTCCCCCCCCGACCCCGAGGTTGTGCAATCGGTGTCACCTTTGTCCCCCTCCTCCTCCTCTGGGGACACTCCGGGCCTGGCGCACAAGGGGGGACACAGGGACAGAGCGGGGACAGTACGGGGACGCTCCCCACAGTGTCCCCAGAGCCGTCCCCTCACTGTCCCCGTGCCTGTGCCACCCTCCACTGTCCCCAGCCGTGGCCCGCGTTGTCCGCACGTTGTCCCCAGCTCTGTCCCCGTGCCTGAGCCACCCTCCACTGTCCCCAGCCGTGCCCCACGCTGTCCGCATGTTGTCCCCAGCTCTGTCCCAGTGCCTGTGCCACCCTCCCAATGTCCCCGCGCTGGCCCTGGGCAGGTCCGGGCAGAGGCCGCTTTTGGGCCAACTCCGCTCTTGAGCAACCTCCGCCCCTTCTTAAATCCCCGGAGTGTCCCCAAGTGTCCCCAAGGTCCCCAAGTGCCACCATGGCGCCCGTGCTGGTGGCCCTGCTGGTTCTGGCGCTGTCGCTGGCGCTGCTGTCGTTGGTGTCGCGACATCGCGCGACCTCGGCCCGGCTCCCCCCGGGCCCCCCCGCGCTGCCGCTGCTCGGGAACCTCCTCCAGATGTCCCCGTTCCGCACCCTCCAATCGCTGCTCAAGGTGGGAATTTGGGGGAAATTTGGGGGTTTGGGGGCATTTTTGGGATGATTTGGGAGGGATTTGAGTTTTTTAGGGGAGAGTTTGGGGTTTTGGGGGCGGTTTTAGGGGGTTTTGGGGGGGGGTTGGAGGGGTTGGAGGGGTGCCCCGGAAGTTTTGGTCCCTGCTCAAGGTGGGAATTGGGGGAATTTGGGGAATTCTGGGAATTTTGGATAGGTATGGAGAGGATTTGGGGGCGTCTGGGGGATTTTGGAGCAGTTTTGGGGCGGCTTTAGGGGATTTCGGGGGATTTGGGGTGGATTTGGGACTCCCCGTGTCCTCCAGTCTCTGCTCAAGGTGGGATTTGGGGGAATTTTGGGAATTTTGGGGGAATTTGAGGGGGTTTTGGGGCAGTTCTGGGGCAGTTCCGGGGTGGAATTGGGACCCCCCTGCACCTTCCACTACATGCTCAAGGTGGGATTTTGGAGATCTTGGGAATTTTTGGGAATTTTGGAAAGGTTTGGGGGTTTTTGGGGGTGGTTGGGTGGCTGCAGGTGTCCCCATTCCTCACACTTCAGTGCCTGCTCAAGGTGGGAATTTCGGGAATTTTGGGGTAATTTGATTTTTGGGATTTGGGGTGGAAATCGGGGGAATATGGGGCGGTTTTAGGGGGTTTGGAGGGTTGGAAGGACACCCCGGAAGTTCAGGCCCCTGCTCAAGGTAGGAATTGTGGGGATTTTTGGGGGGATTTGGTAGTGTTTTTGGGGCAATTGAGTGTGTTTTGGTGGGGATTGCAGGGGAATTTGGGGTGGATTTGGGACCCCCCTGCACCTTCCAGTCCCTGCTCAAGGTGGGATTTTGGGGGAAATATGAGAATTTTTTTGATTTCTAAATTTTTTTATATTGGGGGCATTAGGGGGATTTTAGGGGAATTTGGAATGGTTTGGGGGGGGGGGGTTGGGTGGATTTTTATGGGATTTGGGTGGATTTAGGGCTGTTTCTGTGGGATTTGGGTCCATTTTTGTGGGATTTGGGTGCATTTTTATGGGATTTGGGTGGATTTGTGTGTGTTTTTATGGAATTTGGGTGGATTTGCTTGCGTTTTTATGGGATTTGAGTGTGTTTTTATGGGATTTGAGTGGATTTGGGTGCATTTTTATGGGATTTGGGTGAATTTTTATGGGATTTTTGTGGGACCCGGGGATGGCCTGACCCTGCTGGCCCTCCCCAGCTGAGTGACCGGTATGGGCCGGTGTTCACGGTGTGGTTGGGGCCCCGGCCGGTGCTGGTGCTGCGTGGGACCGAGGCTGTGCGCGAGGCCCTCGTGGGTCAGCCTGAGGTGTTCGCCGGACGTGGGCGCGTGCCGATCCTCGAGAGCACCTTCAGGGGCTACGGTCAGACCCCAAAACACCCCCGAAACCCCCGGGACCCCAAAACTTTCCCCAAAATACCCCAAAACACCCCCAAAACCCTCTGGGACCTCAAAACCTCCCCCAAAATACCCCAAAACCCTTCCGGATCCCCCCCCGCCAAGACCCCCCTGAAACCCCCAAGGAGAGCCCCCAGACCCCACTGGGTGCCCTGTCTCCATGGATTTCCCCCCATTTCTCAGAGATTGTTCCCGAATTCCCATAGTTTTTAACCCCCCAGATGGAATTTTTTGCCTCCCCCGGGGTGATTCTGTCCAATGGGTTTTCCCCCTTCCTCTAAATCCTTAAGCCCCCCCAAATTCCCCCCCAATGGATTTTTCCCCGTTTCCCATAATTTTTAAACCCCCCAATGGAATTTTTTGCCCCCCAGGGATGATTTTCTCCAACGGATTCTGCCCCCCCCCATGGATTTTCCCCCAAATTTCTCCCCCCATGGATTTTTTCCCTTTTCCCATGGATTTCCCCCCATTTCTCATAATTTTTAACCCCGCCCATTGAATTTTGTGTCCCCCCAGGGCTGATTTTCTCAAACGGGGAGCGCTGGCGACAGCTCCGTCGCTTCTCACTGGCGGTGCTGCGGGACTTCGGGATGGGTCGGAGGAGTATGGAGAGCGCAATCCAGGAGGAGGCCCAGGAGCTGGTCCAGGAGTTCCGAAAAACCCAAGGCATGAAATTCTGGGAGTTCTGGCATTTTTAGGACCTGAAAAAAATACAAAATCATCCCCAAAACGATCCCAAAAAATCATCCCAAGAAACCTCAGTGAAATCAGCCCAAAATCACAGAAAACCACACCGGAATCAGCCCGAAATCATCCCCAAAAACCACACCAAGACCACCCTGAAAACACCCCCAAATTAGCCCAGAATACACTAAAATTATCCGAAAAAAATCATCCCAAAATACACACTGAAATCAACCCGAAATAAGCCCAAAGTCATCGCAAAAACTCACACCAGAATGCCTAAATCATCCACAAAACCATCCTGAAAATAGCCCAAAATTTTCCCAAAATACCCCAAAATGACCCCAAAAAATCATCCCAAAAAACTACCCTAAAACAAAAAAATTTTCTGTGGAAAAAATCCCAGAAAACTCCAAAACTGCTGGATTTTGGCCCAAAATTCTGCAGGGAAACCCTTCGACCCCACAGTCCTGCTGGGCTGTGCCACCTCCAACATCATCTCATCCATCATTTTCGGGAATCGCTTCGGGTACCAGGATCCCAAATTTCTGGAGCTGCTGCACATGATGGAAGAGAGTTTTCGGGAGATAAGCACGGCCTGGGCTCAGGTGGGAATTTTTAGGAAAATTTGGGGGAAATCTGGGTGATTTACTGCAGAATTTAGGGTTTTTAGGAGGGATTTTGGGGGTCCTGTTGTGGTTTTTTGTAATTGCTTCTTTGGGAATCCCAGGGTTCCTAAAATCTGGGATTTTTGGAGTTGTGGCAAATGGTGAAGAAAGAAAAATTTTTGGGAGTTCCTAAAACAATTAGGAGTGGAAAGAGAGTGATGGGAGAGATTTTGGGGAGAATTTAGGAAAAATCTGGGAGATTTAGGAGCAATTTTGGGGGATTTAGAAGTGATTTTAGGGGATTTCAGGAAGCACTTCCATTACTGGGATCCCGAACTTTTGGAGCTGCTGCACCTGATGGACGAGAGGTTTTGGGAGATGAGCACAGCCTGGGCTCAGGTGGGAATTTTTGAGTGATTTGGGGGAAAATTTAGGAAATTTTGGGGGGATTTAGGAGTGATTTGTGGGTCCTGTGAAGAGGAATTGCTTGGATTCCCAAATCTGGAATTTTTGGAAGTGCAGGAAACTATGGACGAGAGTTTTTGGGACTCTGTGGATACGGGAGGGGAATTTAGGAGGGATTTGGGGGAAAATTGGGGATTTAGGAGTGATTTTGGGGGATTTAGGAGCAATTTGGGTGGTTTTGGGAATTCTTGGATCTGGAATTCTTGGAGTTTGTGGAGGATTCGGGATTTTTTGGGGTGAATTTTCTGGATTTTTTGGGGCTATTTTTAGGATGATTTTGGGGTGATTTTGGGATTGTTTTGGGGGTGATTTTGTAATGATTTTGGGAAGTTTTTGGTGTTGATTTTGGGGTGATTTTGTAGTGTTTTTGTGATGTTTCCGGGATGCCTTCATGGTGAATTTTCTGGATATTTTTTGGTGGTTTTTGGGATGATTTTGGGGTTTTTGGGGGTGCTTTTAGGCCTTTTTTGGTGGGATTTGATAATTTTTTGTGGTGTTCTTGGGTGTTTTGGGGTGCTTTTGGAGTGGTTTTTGGGATTTGGGATGCCAGGTTTTTTGGGATGATTTTGGGGCATCTTTGGGTTGTTTTTGGGCTTTGTTGATTCAGGGATTTTGTAGATGATTTGTGGGAGTTCTTGGGCTGTTTTTGTGGTGGTTTGGGGGTATTATTGGGAGGTTTTTGGGGTATTTTTGGTAAGTTTTTGGGGTGATTTTTGGGGTGGTTTTGGGCTGATTTTGTGGAGTTTTTCAGCTTTTCCTGGAGTGGTTTTTGGGGTGGTTTTGGTGCAGTTTTGGTGTGGTTTTTTTGGTGTGGTTTTAGGATGTTTTTGGGGGAATTTTTTTGTGAGATTTTTCTGGATTTTTTTCCGATAGTTTTAGAGTGATTTTGGGCTGTTTTTGTGGTGGCTTTGGGATATTTTCATGGTGGTTTTGGGCTGGTTTTTGAGGTGTTTTTGGGCTGATTTTGTGGAGTTTTTTGGCTGTTTTTGTGGTGGTTTTTGGGTAATATTGGGAAGTTTTTGGAGTGTTTTGGGGTGATTTTTGGGTGGTTTTGGGATGATTTTGTGGCGTTTTTGAGCTTTTCCTGGGGTGGTGTTTGGGATTGTTTTTGGGGTAGTTTTGGTTTGTTTTTTGGTGTGGTTTCAGGATGTTTTGGGTTCAATTTTTGGGGAGATTTTTCTGGATTTTTTTCCCGATAGTTTTAGAGCAATTTTGGGCTGGTTTTGGGGATTTTTTTTGGGTCCCCAAAGCTGTACAATGTGGCCGAGCCGTTCCTGTGGTTCCTGCCGGGCCGGCACCGCCGCGTGCCGCGGCTCCTGGGGACGATGAGGAGCCTCGTCGCCCAGCGAGTACAGGAGAATGCCCGGAGCCTCGACCCCCATAACCCCCGTGACTTCATCGACGCTTTCCTCATCCAGATGGACAAGGTGGGCCTGGGGAAGGGTTCTGGGGGGTTTGGGGGTCCTGGGGGTGACTCCAGGTACCTCTGAGAGGGTCCCACACACCTTGGGGGGGTCCTGAGGGGTCCCAGGCACCTCAGTGGGATCTGGGAATGTTGAGGGGGATCACCTCAGTGGGATCCCGGACACCTTGAAGGGGATCTTGGTCATCTCAGGGGGATTCTGGGCACTTTGGGGGGTTCTTGGGCACCTTAGGGGGGCCCTGGGGGGCTCTGGGGGGGTCTGGAGAAGTCCTGGGTGGATCCTGGGCACCCTGAGGTAGATTTTGGGAACTCCTGGGCACCCTGAGGGTGGCTCTGGGGCGGAATTCCAGCATCCTGGGGAGTCTTCGGGGTGCTCCCGGAATCCTGAGGGTGATCCCAGACACCCCAGGGCAGATCCCAAATGGATCCTGGGCACCCTGGGGTGGTCCTGGGGGATCTCCTGGGGCTGTCCCTGGATTTAGGGTCGATCCCACTGTCCCGAGTAGACCCAGGACCCCATTTTTCCCAGGGAAAGGACAATTCCAGTTTGGAATTCACCCCTGGATGATCCCAGGGCCATTCCTGGCTTTTGGGATTGATTTTGGGCTGGATTTCCCTGGTTTTGGCAGGCAAAGGATGACCCCAAATTGGAATTTACCCTGGAGAACCTGGAGCATTTTTGGGATCCTGGGTGGGATTTTGGGGTGGATTTTCCCATTTTTCAGCAGGAAAAGGGCAACCCCAAATCCAAGTTCACCCTAGAGAACCTGAAGCATTTGTGGGATCCTGGGGAAAGGGTTTTGGGGGGTTTTAGGGATTCTGGGTGGCATTTTGGAGGTTATTTGGTGTCGTTCCCAGATTTTGGGTTTTTTTTCCTGGATTTTGGGTTTGATTTCCCTGTTTTCAGCAGGAAAAGGGTGACCCCAACTCGGAATTTACCCTGGAAAACCTGGAACTGACCGCCCTGTACCTTTTCTTCGCTGGCACCGAGACCGTGAGCTTCACCCTGCGCTTCGGCTTCCTCTACCTCATGAAGCACCCCCACATCCTGGGTGAGACCTCAACCCAAATCGGGACCCCAGACCCAAATCGGAGTGACCCAGAGAACCCAAAGGGTCCCAAATGGGACCTCGATGCCCCCAAACCCACCCAAAGGGGACCCCAGACTGAAATAAGGCCCCCCAGAGCCACCCAAGGGGAACCCCAGTACACCCCACAGGGACCCCTCCTCTTCCTCATGAGGCACCCACACATCAAAGGTGGTACTCCAGACCCAAACTGGGACCCCTGGGAGACCCCAGACCCCCCCCAATGGGGACCCCAACCCATCCAGACCCACCCAAAGGGAACCTCGGGGACCCCCAAACCCCCCAAGTGTGGTCTGACCCCCCAATAGGACTCCAAAACACCCCCGTCCCCAATTCCCAAACCCCACGGGGGAAATGGATTCTGCGGGGACCCCCTGAGCTCCCTCCCCAATTTCCCGCCCTCCCAGAGAAGGTTTTCGAGGAGATCTCGCAGGTTGTGGGGTCAGACCGGGCCCCAACCATGGCGGACCGGCCCCAAATGCCCTTCACGGAAGCCACGATCCACGAGATCCAGCGCTGCACTGACCTGATCCCGATGAACATCCCTCATCACGTCACCCGCGACACCAATTTCAGGGGCTTCCACCTCCCAAAGGTGAGAGAAAAAAACCCAAATCCCCGAAATCCGCCTTAAATCTTCCGACCTCATAATGTCTCACACCGAGTGACACGGGACACCGAGTTCTGTGGGTTCCTAATCCCAAAGGTGAAGAGAAAACCCTAAAACCCTTCTGAAATCCTCACAGGGCACGGACGTGTCCTCCCTGCTCAGCTCTGTCCTAAATGACCCCATTGACCCCAGTGACCCTTCCAATGATTCCAATGACCCCAGCTGAACCCTCTGACCCCACAACTGACCCCACAGGGCATGGACGTGTACCCTTTGCTCAGCACTGTCCTAAACGACCCCACATCCTTCAAGAACCCCCAAAACTTCGACCCTGGGAACTTCTTGGATGAGAAGGGCCAGTTCCAGCGCAACGAGGCCTTTATGCCTTTCTCGGCCGGTACCCGACCCCAAAAATTCCATAAATCCCTTTGGGGGGCCCCCTGAACCTTTTGGGATCCCCTAAATCCTTTAGAATCTCCTAAAATCTTGGGAGGATCCTCAGATTCTTTTGAGATCCCCCAAACCCTTCAGGATTTCCTAAACCCTTTGGGGGGGCTCCCAAATACTTTTGGGATTTCCTAAACCCTTTGGGATCCCCTAAATACTTGTGGGAGGCCCCAAACCCTTTAGGATCTCCTAAACCCTTTGGGGGGGGGCCCTCAGACCTTTGGGGATCCCCCAGATCCTCTGGGGATCCCCCAGACTCTTTAGACACTCCCAGACCCTTTTGGAATCACCCAAATCCTTGGGAATGTCCCATTTCCTTTGGGAATCCCCCAATCCCCTTTGGGACTCCCACCCCCATTACCCCCAGACCCTTTAGGGACTCCTAGACCCTTTGGGACCCCCAGACCCTTTGGGATCCCCCAGACCCTTTGGGACCTCCAGACCCTTCAAGGAGCCCCCAGAACCTTTTGGGACCCTGTTACCCCTGACCTTTAAGGAATCCCCCAGCCCCTCTGAGGACCCTGAAACCCTTTGGGATCCCCCAGAGCCTCTGGGGACCCCCAGCCCCATTTTGGGGTCCCTGACGCCCCCTCCCCATTTCAGGGAAGCGACTGTGCCTGGGGGAGGGGCTGGCACGGATGGAGCTGTTCCTGTTCCTCACCACGATCCTACAGAACCTGCGTCCCCAAGCCCTGGGACCCCCCGAGGAGGTGCACACGACCCCCCTGGAGAGTGGCTTCGCCAACATCCCCCCCCCGTACGAGCTGCGGATGCTGCCGCGATGAGAGCCCACCCGGAATTCCCCACTGGGACCCCTCCCCAAAATCCGGGAACCCTCCCAGGATGGGGACCCCTCCCCATTGCTGGAAAATCCCCTGAAATCCCCACATTGGGACCCTTCCCCAGCACTGGAAATGCCCCCGGCAATGGGATCCCCTCCACGGACTCCCCCTGGGCATTGGGACCCCTCCCCAAAATCAGGACCCCCAAACTGGGACCCCTCCCCACCTATCCCCCCTGCTACGAGCTCAGGATGATATCACAATGAGACCCCTCCCCAAAATCCTCAAATCCATGATTGGGATGCCGCCGGCAGGACCGGGATACCTCCCCAAATCAGGAGCCCCCGAGACCCCTCTCCAAAGTTCCCCCCTGCTACGAGCTCTGGATGATGCTGCAGTAAGACCCCTCCCCAAAATCAGGAGCCCTTCCCACCACTCCCCCCCCCTTGCGACCGGGACCCCTCCCCACCACCGGAGTCCCCCCTGAACCCCCTTTTGACACTGAGACCCCTCCCCAAATCAGGACATCTCCCCCAAAAGTGGGACCCCTCACAGGGACCCCTCCTCACCCCTGTGACTGCCCCCCAAATTGAACCTCCAGACTCCAAAACCCCCCCAAGTTCTCCCTCAGACCCCAAGTTTTCCCCCAAAACACCCAAATTCACCCTAAAACCACAATATTGGGACAAAGAGGAAACCCCCCTGTCTTGGTTTGATAGACAGGTGTCTGCTAAGGAAGGTGGGAACCTTCCTTAGAACAGAGAATGTGAACCCCCTTCCCTCCAAATTATTATATCTTTGGAATCAAGGGCTCTCAGGCAAAGATACGGGAAAAGGAAGAAGAGTTCTTTACTTGTATCTATAATGAGGTAAACAACCAGCAAAAAAAACCAGTAAACAAGGTAAAAAACAGTAAACAAAACCAAAAACTCGGTGGCATATATCCCTGGGCTGCCAGGCACTGTCCTGTTTGGTGCAGTCATGATCACAGCCAGCAGGGGCGCTGCTGGGCTCCTAGACCAGCAGGGCAGGTGTGATGACTCCTGGGAAGCTGCAGATGGCGCTGTGGTGTGAGGTTGGATCGGTGTCACGTGCATAATGGCTGACGGGCTAGAGAAGCGTGGCATGCAGCAGGGAGCCCAAAGCAGGGAGACAGAGCGGCCGGGTTAGCCCACCCTGGCCAGCCAGCAGAGGAGGCGGCAGGATCTCCGCGGCCATGGCAGGCAGGGCGTGGGGTAGTGGCAGGCAGGGCGTGGAGTGGTGACAGGCGGGGGTCCTGCTCCGCTGCAGCACAGCTGGGAGACGCACCCTCCCAGAAGGGAAGAGAGGATTGGAGTCCCATGCCTTTTTTCCCAAAGCGAGAACTCACCCACTAGGCAGAGAAAAACCAGTGCAAAGCCAGGCTTCCTCCACAGTCGCAGCCAAAAAGCAGAGAACTGCTTTTTTCCCACTGCTCTCTCCTCCAAGACTTGCGAGTGAGTGTCCCATTATCATATTCTCCAATCTCTTGTTCCTGTGCCTGCCCAGCCAAAAGTCTTTGTCTCTTTTGTAAGAGTTGATGGCCCTTAATTATATGCTCGTTAGTTGCCTAGCAACAGAATGGGAAAAATTCCACTCCCCCCCTCAACCTTCAAGACCTCCCCAAAAAGAGTGACCCATCCCCAAAATCCCAAAGACACCCCCAAATATTCCAAACCCCCACCCCTCAAAATCGCGACCTTCCCTCCAAAAAAATCACCAGAAGCGCTGAAAACATTAAATTTTTATGTCACATATTCATGCATGGGGAGGGGTGCCGAAATTCCCAGTGTTTTCCCATTTTTTGGGGGTGTTTCCACCTCTTCCATCTCAGGTGACCCCCTCCCCCAAAATTCCCGCCCCCCTTCTCCCCAAAATAAGTGCAATAAATAAGAGCAAAAAAGCAGGAAAAAAAAGGGGAGGGGGCAACCCCCCTAAAAATGGGTGTTGGGAGGAATGGGAGTGTGACCCCCCCCAAAGAGAATTGGGGTGGATGAAGAACCCCCCCAAAAAGACCATTTTGAATAACACCAAAAACACCAAAAAAGAAAAAATTGAGGGGGGCTCCCAAATTCGGGGGGACCCCCCAAAAACCAGATTAATGGAGGGAGGACCTCCGCCCGCCAAAATAAAGTGGGAACCCCCCCCACCCCATTTTATCCTGTAATAAATAACCTTGTGTTTGTTAATCAAATCTTGCTCGAGCGAGAGAATAAATAGTTAAAACTGTGTCAAGGAGCTCACAAATCTAACCTTGTCTAAGTAAAAGAACAGATAGCTGAAGCAAGGCCAGAGAGAACAGATAGCAAAGCTAGGAGGCAACGCCAGGAATGTTAGGAAGCCTTGGAAAACCGCAATGTATGGGTCTCCCCCCTCCGACTGTAAGAAGGCCAAAGAAAGGACATCAGAGGAAGACTACGGCCTTCAGCCTCACGACCACCAGAAGGTAGAAAAAGACCCCCTAGCAACAGCCCGCGCCGACGCAGAGTACTCTTGGAAGATATACATGTACCGGAACAAGAAGGGTATAAAACCAGAGACATTAGAAGGGGTGGTTGCGAGCCGTTGGTGGAGCGGAGACTCCCCGGTCGCCCAGCGCTTGCTTATAGAAACCAAATTATCTTAATTGGCTTGGCTTCCGTCAATCTATTTTGACTCTAACTTATAACAAATTTGGTGCCGTGACTCGGATAGAGGCAATTTGGCCTGAAGCCCTACACAGGGGAGGCGCCTCACTGGATAAGCGGCCCCTGTTTAGGTGCTTCTACACCGAAACCTCTACTGACGAACCCTAAATTAGACAGCAAGCAAACCCCATAATCTTTGTGTACGAAGCTCCGAACGAAGACGCAGGACGTGTGAGTATAGGCCAGTTATCCGTTCGGCTGGGGTTGGGTATCCTGGAGTGCGCTTGTGTGAGATGTCCGGTGAGGAATGAAGTGAGTGTGGACCCCTCAGTAGTGTGGTTCCCAAACCCCGCGAGGGGCTGGGCCACGAACAGGGGGTGAACACTGTGTGTGTGACAGAAGGCACTCCGGAAGATGGGACAGAGGAAAAGCAAGCACTCTGGTCCCATGGGTGGGTCGGAGTTTAAAATTAAACTCCCCCAGCATTAATGATAGAGAATTGAGGTGCCTACCCCTTCTAGGTGGGGTAAGGACAAAGCAAAATGATACATATGCCAGGTTTCGAACATATATAAATTCAAAAGAACCATTTAGTGTGGAAGAAAGTGAGTATGCACATTTATAGATGGGGTCCGAGACTAAGACATTTTTAAACCCTCTTAAGGAAAAAGGGGGAGAGAAAAAGAAGAAAACCAGGAGTGAGGATGAAGTGCCCACTTCCCCTCCCCCAAGGGCAGAAGAGGCTGGGAATAGCTTACACACCCTCAGAGAAATTGCTATGGGAGGGGCACAACTGGGGATGGGATATATCTCTATCCCCTTGAACTCAGGAGATGTTAGAGAGTTCAAAAGGGAAATGGGGAACTTGTTAGAAGACTTGTTAGGAGTTGCAGAATGAGTAGATCAATTTTTGGGGCCCAACATGTATACTTGGGATGAACTACAAGCTATAATAGCCATATTATTTACTGTAGAAGAAAGAGATATGATCCGGAGAGCAGGCATGAGGATTTGGGATCAGCAGCACCAACAAGGTCCTGCTGCCGATACAAAATGGCCTCTGCAGAGACCTAACTGGAATAACCAAAACGTGATTGATAGAGGCCATATGCAGGACCTGAGAACTATCATTGTTCAAGGAATAAGAGAATCTGTCCCTAGGGGACAGAATATTAAAAAAGCTTTCAAAGAACAACAGAAAAAAGATGAGACCCCTACAGAGTGGTTAAAAATGCTTAGGAAGAATCTACAACTCTATTCAGGAGTGGACCCTGCTACCCCTGTAGGACAAGCATGGTTAAAAACACAGTTTATAGCTAAATCATGGGCAGATATTAGAAGGAAAATAGAAAAAATAGAAGATGGGCAGGATCAGGGATTGGATGAATTATTGAGAGAAGCCCAGAAAGTGTATGCTTGTAGAGAGGAAGAGACACATAAAAAGCAAGCCAGAATGTTGGTAGCAGCAGTTAGAGAAGGACAGAGGGCACCTACCTATAGAAAGGGAATAGAAACCCGACCCTCAAGGCACGAGCCCTGGAAGGTTTCAAAAGAAAATGAGCGAAAGATGATAGTTTGCTATTATTGTGAGGGAAAAAGATATGTCAGAAGAGATTGCAGAAAGAGGATGATGTGTTGTGGAGGATCTCATGGGTCATCACACACAGACCAATATGATCAGGTGAAGCCGTTTATTACAGATCAGAAGGCTACTTGTGTACATTTTCTACTTCTCTACATGCAAGCAATGCATTGGTCGCTGGCTGCTTGTTTGCACATCTGGGCAGATCACCTGGGGTGGTGGTGGGCTGTCGTGCAGGCGCTGCTGCTGCTGCTCTGCCCTGCTGGGGTTCTGCGGCCTGCTGTTCGCACACTCCGTTGTTTACATTCTTGGAATTGCTGCACTTGGCAGCTGCTTCCCCACAGCTGCACTTCAAGGACATGTTTGTCTTCTTGCTTATTGTGCTCAGCTGGGTTGGAGCTGGATTGTGCCTGTCTCAGTGTCTTAACTATTAAGAATCCCTCAACAATGATGGATGAGAAGATGTTTAAAGAAGATTAGGAGTATCAGGGGCTCTATTTGCTGGGGACCCGAGAAAGAACAGAGGCCTTAATAAAATTAAAAGTAGATCCCCAGCAACAAGAAGTTGAGTTCCTAGTGGACTCGGGAGTAGAGAGATCTACTGTTCAGAAACTGCCCTGGGGGTGAAAATATCCTCGGAGAAAATCCAAGTTATTAGAGCAAAAGGAGAACTGGGTAGAGATTTAATGATTGAACTGGGGATAAGTTTAGAAATGAGAAACAAAGCTCTAACGGTTAAACACCGGTTAGAGTAAAACAATACCCTCTACCTATAGAAGGAAGGCAGGGCTTAAAACCTGAAATCCAAAGGTTACTTGACAAAGGATTACTCGAACCTTGTATGTCTCCTTCTAACACCCCCATCTTGCCTGTAGAGAAACCATTTTATCTATTTATTAATGTTGATGAGGGAACTGCATTTGGAGTACTAGCACAAGAATGGGCGGCGAGAAAGAAACCTGTGGGGTACCTCTCAAAGCTTTTAGACCCTGTGAGTAGAGGGTGGCCTACATGCCTACAGGCAGTAGTGTCTGCAGCCCTCTTAGTGGAAGAAGCCCACAAAATCACGTTTGGAGGGGAATTGAAAGTACTGTCACCTCATAATATCAGGGGAATTTTGCAGCAAAAAGCTGACAAGTGGATCACTGATGCCAGGCTCTTAAAGTATGAAGGCATCCTGATATCCTTGCTCAAGCTTGAACTCGAGGTCACCAATCTGCAGAATCCAGTGCAGTTTTTATACGGAGAACCAAGTGGAAAAAAAAAGCAACCCCATGATTGTTTACATAACATTGAAGAACAAATGAAGATTAGACCAGACTTAGAAGAGGAAGAGCTTGACAAAGGAGAGAAACTTTTTGTTGATAGATCCTCCCGAGTAGTTGAAGGGAAAAAGAAGTCAGGATATGCAGTAATTGATGGGAAAACATTTAGAACAATAGAATCAGGACCTTTAAGCCCCAGTTGGTCTGCCCAAGCATGTGAATTATGCACAGTTTTGAGAGCTTTACAATTACTGAAAGGCAAAACTGGAACTATATACACTGATTCTAAATATGCCTTTGGTATAGTACATACCTTTGAGAAAATCTGGGAAGAACGGGGCCTAATAAACTCTCAAGAGAAAAGATTAATCCACCAAGAATTAATAGTTAAAATCTTACAAGCCTTGCGAAGACCGGTGGAAATAACGATAGTACACTTAAAAGGACATTAAAAGGGGTTAGACCCACTAGTAAGGGGAAATAATTTAGCAGACCAAGAAGCAATAAAAACAGCCATAATGGTTATCAGAGATAATAGAAGAAGGTGGGACCATTAAGAGAAAGGCCCCTGGGAGGGAGAGAACCGGCTCACAGACCATTTGCTAAGATTCAGCTGGATTTTACTGAACTACCAAGGGTGAGACAACACAAATACCTGTTGGTAATTATAGACCGTTTAACCCACTTTGTGGAAGGATTCCCAACAGCTAGTGCTACCACCCAGACTGTGGTAAAAGCACTATTAAAAAATATAATACCTAGATATGGATCTATAGAGGTTCTGATAGAGAACCGCATTTTGTTCCAAAAATTGTGAAAGAAGCTCTCGTTTCTTTAGGGACAAAATGGGAATATCATACTCCCTGGCATCCACAAAGTTCGGGGAAGGTAGAAAGAGTAAATAGAGAAATAAAGAAACAACTCACCAAACTAATGATAGAAACCAAAATGTCATAGATAAAGTGCCTCCCTCTAGCACTATTGAACATCAGAACACAACCCCGAACAGATGTGGGAATTTCTCCTTTTGAAATGTTATATGATATGCCTTATGGTATGCCACATGACCACCCTCAAATTGAAAGCTTGCAACTCAAGCCATATATAACCCAACTTATGGCTAGAAGGGGGCAACTGCAAAATAACGGTTTAGTGGTGCAAAGACCTCCCTTAGACATTGCAATCCACAACATACAACCAAGAGATAAAGTTTTCATTAAACCATGGAAGGAATCCTTGTTAACCCCTCGTTAGGAAGGGCCTTATCTCGTTTTGCTCACTACAGAAACAGCAATCAGGACAGCAGAACGTGGACGGAAACATGCTAGTCGCGTCAAGGGACCCATACAAGACCCACAGTGGAAAGTGACCAGCCAACCTGGGGACCTCAAAGTTACTCTAACGAAAGCACAATAATAACTTTTGTAACCGTGGCCGCGAGAAGGGTTGAGAGCAGTACAAAAAGTTTTAATACCCAATAGTTTGGTCTTGAGCCATGGGAGTTTTTAAACCCAGTAAAACATTATATAGATAGAGGGAATGAGCAAATTTTATTAGAAAGAATATATAGAAGACCAGTAGGGAAAATAGTAACTTTAGATTGGGAACAGCCACCTGTAGAACAACTATGCTTTGGAAGGACTGTAATAATACCTTGTATTTGCAGACGTGTCCATGTTTTGCAATCTAATCAAGGGGTACATGCCGCTTGAGTGTTCATTGAATGTGAGAATTGTATGCAAAGATAGTTTTGTTCCTCCTCACGTAGACATAACCTGTGTCGCAAATGTCGTGAAAGGTACCCTGACAGAGTACATTTTGACCCTAAAATTTTAAAATTACTATGTAGAAAATCATATCTAGTTCCTGAGATTTGGGAGGTACGGGAGGAAGATTAAGATCGAATTACTCAGATGTGTAAGGTGAAGTTTAGGTAGAAACAAAGACGAACTGAGAAAAAAATTTAAATGTAACATTTAGAGGAAAGCTGGTGGGTTCCAAAGTGTCTGTCTGAAGGACACCTACTTATTTTTCAACGAAGCGGGGAGAAAATTGGAATAAGAGCAAGTATTTACCCATGAGCCTAAGACTCTGCTCTGTAAACATCCATAATCGAAGTTACAGGTATATAAGTCCCACATGGCCCAGCCCCTGAAGACTGTGACTGCTGCCGAGAAGAAAAGTAACCTCGCTGCTCCAAGCGACGGAGTAGGTGAAGGAGGCAGAGGCGTATCACAGTGGGGATATAAAGAGGCCAATGCCCCCGAGAGCCTGAAGTGGAGAAAAGAGCAGAACAATGTGGTAAGCCAAGTGGTTAATAAAGTTTACACCAAATCAAAAAGGGAGAATTGGAACTTACTGACTGTAAAGATAAAGGGAAACCCACCAATTCTCTATGTTATTTGTTAGATATTAGAATGAGTACTAAATCCTGTAAGAGGTTTTGATCACCAACCCTTTAAATGAACCTTATCCCGAAGAGAGGATCAAGTCGTTATCCAAACTATAGTGGGATCTGAGTTTCCTAGTTTTACTCCTACCTTATGCCAGCTAGTTCGGATAAACCCCTGCCCATTTAATGTTAATTAGAGCCCAGTATGAACCACTAAGTAAGAAATGAATAATGGAAGAAGCCTTAGTATTGAGCCGAGCTGAACTTCAAAGATTTGATAAACAAAATTATAAAAGAAAAAGGGGGGAATTGTAATAAATAACCTTGTGTTTGTTAATCAAATCTTGCTCAAGCAAGAGAATAGTTAAAACTGTGTCAGGGAGCTCACAAATCTAACCTTGTCTAAGTAAAAGAACAGATAGCTGAAGCAAGGCCAGAGAGAACAGATAGCAAAGCTAGGAGGCAACGCGAGGAATGTTAGGAAGCCTTGGAAAACCACAATGTATGGGTCTCCCCCCCCCCGACTGTAAGAAGGCCAAAGAAAGGACATCAGAGGAAGACTACGGCCTTCAGCCTCACGACCACCAGAAGGTAGAAAAAGACCCCCTAGCAACAGCCCGTGCCGACGCAGAGTACTCTTGGAAGATATATGTGTACCAGAACAAGAAGGGTATAAAACCAGAGACATTAGAAGAGGTGGTTGCGAGCCGTTGGTGGAGCGGAGACTCCCCGGTCGCCCAGCGCTGTTTTGCTTGCTGTCGCTTGCTTAATAAACCAAATTATCTTAATTGACTTGGCTTCCGTCAATCTACTTTGACTCTAACTTATAACAATCCCAGGGGTTTTAGGGAATGTTTTTGTCCAAAACCAGCAAAATTTGACCTAAAACCTGCTCAGACCCCTGAGATTTTGGGGGGTCCCTGGGGTTTGTCAGAGGCACCTGGTCTGGGGGGGTGGGGGGGGGAAGAGGGAAAAAAGGGAGATTTTAGGGCATTTTGGGATTTTTTTTTGAGGTTTGGGGAGGTTAAATTTGGGGGGGCATTTTTGGGGGTCTGAAATTTTGGTGGTTTCTCAAATATTGGGCTCTCAGTTTTGGGCAGTGTCAATTTTGGGGGTTCTCAAATTTTGGGGGTTTGCCCCTATTTTGGGGGGGTTCCTCTGTTTTTGGGATTCTTCTTTCTTGGGGGTGGGTGTCTCAGCTGGGGGGATAATTTTTGGGGGGGATCGCTCCTATTTTGGGGTGTCCCTATTTTTTTGGGAGTCCCCATTTTTGGGGGGCCTTGAGGGAGTTCCTTATTTTTTGGGGGGTTCCCCCATTTTTGGGGATCCTTTTTTGGGACGCTCAATTTTTGTGGGGGCCTTGAGGGAGTTCCTTTTTTTTTGGGGATGGGAGGGGGTTCACCTTTTTTGGAGAATTCCCTTTTTTTTAGATCTCCAGTGTTTTAGGATCCACATTTTTGGGGGAGAATCCCTCCTATTTTTGGGGGGATTTCACCTTTGGAGGAGTCCCTTTTTGGGGGTGTTCACCCTTTTTTTGAGATTCACTTTTTTTTAGGATCCCCATTTTTTGGGGGGATGTCAAGTCTTTTGGGGGGGCATTTTTTCAGAGGATTTCACCTTTGTGGCTTCCCTTTTTGGGATCCCCATTTTTGGGGGGGGATGTCTCAATTTTGAGGGGTCTGTCCCCTATTTTTGGGGGGATTTCACCTTTTCTGGAGGATTCCCTTTTTGTGGGTGTTGGGAATCCAAGCGAGGAACGGACTACAGCACACCAATGTGATGTTCTGATTGGCGATTTATTGCCATGTAAGCTCATAACTTATAACACAATTTGTTCCGTACACACAATCATGCCGCGAACACGCACAATATGATTGGATGCTCCACTCTGTCTATGCGAACAATTCTCTCTTATGATTGGATAACTATTGAACGTAAGCCGTTGGTGAGCAAAGCTACCTTTTGTTACAGTATCCTGTCTTTGCCACTTGCTTCCACACTCTCTTGTCACTTCAGCGGATTTTCTTATTGCTTCACTGGTTTTAAACGGCAACTGTCCTTTCATTGTTCTTTCATACCTTTTACAGTTCCTCCCATTGTTCTTTCGTACCCTTTAGAGTTCTTTCATTGTTCTTTCATACCATTAACTAACTTTTCTTTTTTCTTTCGTATCCTTTACAATACTTCCACTGTCCAGGCCCCAACATCTCCCCCTTTTTCCTTAAATACAGTGTTCACAGAGCAGGCAATTAAACTTCGAATACATAGAATAATACATGGCAAAAATACCAGTATTAGTATAAAAGGCAAAAGCAGCATAAGCCAATTCCTTAGCAAACCAACCATCCATCCACTTAGGCCTAACCCTTGTAGCTGTTCTGACAATGGATCTGTAGAAGCTGGAATATGTTTCGTGTTTTCTTGCATTTGGGCCAATTGGTGATGGATAGTTTGAGAGTGGTCAGACAAATTAAAACAACACATTCCTTTAAAGTCTTGACAACCATGTCCATGTGCCAGCAAAAAAAAGTCTGTTGTGGCTCGATTTTGTAGGGTAGCATGTCTAACACTATTAACATCTTGCAACATTTCTGAAATTATGCAGGATGTCAAATTAAACTATTTTTCACTCCAGCATGTGAGTCTTTTAATATTTTTTGCATTTACTGCTGCTCCGCATCTGGGTAAAAACAAGGCTAGCACGGTAGTGGATGCTAATGATGGCAATTGCACGTAGTCGTTGCAGGTTTCATCGAACCAGGAAGTGGATCGCTTGCCTTGAGCTGGCCTTGACTGTTTTACCAAATCTCTCATATGTGGAGTAGAGTAAGCTTCCCCAAGTAACATGGGCCCCCATGGGTCTTTTTGGGATGCCATTCCATGCCTGATCTCTGCATATGAGGAACACTCCAGGAGGAAGTAGCGACCCTCCTGTAGTATTTGTTGTTAAATACCCTGTTTTGGTTTTGGGCCATCCCAAAACAATAGCAATATCCCTGTCACATTCTGATAACCTGCAAACCATACATTCTTTTCACCTTGCTTGACTAACCACTGATGCTATGGGCTTCCAAAGTCAACTGCTCCTGTTCCATTATAAGGTTGTATTTGGGGTCTTGTCAAAATGCACTGGGGTATTAATTGAGTAACATTTTGCATGTTCCAGGGAGCAACACTAGCAATAAGTCAAGCTCTTGGAGGTATGTAGGAGCCATCTTGTTTAAAGATTCAATTACAGCTCTCTGCCAACAGGATCTATTAATTGATGGGAAGTGATCAACACAATTTTCACTGCTGCTATTACTAAATTGGCTCCTACATGTATTACAGATGTCATTATAAATGGTTCTATTAACCCGTTTGTCAAAATTCACCTGCCCTTCTTCTATTGGTAATCCTATCAAGCGTGTATGAAAAGGGTCTCCTGGATTTGTCATGCTTAAACAAAAGTCCCGTTGGCCAGTAGCATTAGCCCATGTAAGCCAAACATTTACTCTTCGTGGCAACTTTAAAATCTCATGGTGTTCCTTGGCCTGCGCAAGTGCTGTCCACCCAGTGCTCTGCATGCTGCAGACCGCCAAGACCAAGAGCGACATGCCCATTGTTTCTTTTCGTTCTCCCATCTGTTATCACTTACCCATCAGCTTCTTGGTATAGCAATTCCATGTCCACACTGATACCCTATAATGTGAGTACTATCTATAATTTGTTGCAGAGTGTTAATGAAATCAAAAGTTATTATTGCAGCAACTCTAGTCCCTATATCTTCTATCAAATTAACAACCGCGAAAAATTGTCTTTCTTGTGCAGTAGGAGGCCAGGCGAAATTAAGAGCTTCTCTGCCCTCTACTTCACTTATAGGCTTTCCTAAAAATTGCTCATAAAATGTGGGCAAGCTGAACTCTATTACTTTCAATTCACAAGTAGGACACATCCAATGTCTGGCCTTGCCCTCTTTTCGTGTAACACACCAAAAAATATGATTACAATCAGGACAACACAATTTTATCCAAGGCCTATAATCCAATCCGTGCTTGGGACAAGTGCAATATAATTGCCTTGTCTGTTCTGGCGTAAGCTCTCTTGGTACAAATCCTCTGTAGGCACCTATCTCATAGGCACCTGTCTCTAGCAAGTCCCTCAAATCTCTAATATTTCTTTGCTGTAGCTTGTTGAGCCATGGTGTAATAGCTTTATACAACTGATGTTCTTGTCTCTTCAATGCTTCTGGAGTCAGGGATGTTGTCGCTTGATCCTGCTGTATTAACTCTTCCATTAATCCACGGTTTTACCCACTTAGCAGGTACCCAGCGGCAGTCTTCACCTGTAGAGACACAAGCATATCCCCTTCCCCAGGTTATCAATTGCTTGAGTCCTTCCCAAGTGTCTAATTCAGGAACAAATACCTTTACCAAAACCTTTTTCCTTCCAAAGTCTCTTTCATTGCACTGTCCGTGGGCTACTGCAGGAGGCATTTCTGTTTCCTGTTTTCGGTTCAGCCAATTCACAACAATGTTTTATGTAAGATTTCTTATGGGCCCATTTCCCCCTGTTTTTGAATAATATCTAAATGCTGTTTAAGGGTGCCATGAGCACACTCTACAATAGCTTGTCTGGTGGAGTTATATGGAATGCCTCTAACATGTTCAATGCTCCAGTCCTGCAAGAACTGCTTCAGTGTTTCAGAGTGATATGCAGGGCCATTGTTAGTCTTTATTTGACCTGGTTTGCCTAAAACCGCTATGGTGTGAAGTAAATGTTTTTTAACTGCTTTGGCTGAAGTGGAAGTTAAAGCTGTTGCCCCCATGGCACCTGAGCAGGTATCAATGGATACATGAATGTACTTGAGTCTCCCAAATGGGGGGTACTCAGTAACATCCATTTGCCGAACATGCTGAGGTTGAAGTCCTCTAGGGTTTGCTCCTGATGTTTGTTACACTGGAACATGAGCACGGTCAGGGCATGCTGCAATAATGGCTCTAACATTGGGTTTTGTCAGTTGAAATTGAGTACGCAGTGCTGTAGCTGACTGGTGAAAAAACTGATGAGATTTTTGTGCTTTAGTTAGCTTAGTTTGATTAGATTTGTCTTTCTCCACTGGTAAAGCTGAAACTGTTTCATCTGCTTTGGCATTTCCTTCCACTAATGCACCAGGCAAATTTGTGTGGCTTTTTATGTGGGTGACAAATACAGACTCTCTTTGGTGCTGCGTAACACACCACAAATATTCAAATATGTCAAAAAGTAATTAGTTTTGAATGTGCCTGAGGAGTGATCATTGTATACGTTTTACTACTCCTACAATGTATGCTGAGTCTATCACAAAATTTAGGGGTTCTGTGTGCCATCGTTGCAGGGCTTCAGTGACCACGTGTAGTTCTAAGATTTGAGCAGATCCTTCTGCTACAATGATATGTTTTTTCCAAGTTCCTTCTTCTTGCCATACGAATCCTGCGTTTTTGGTCTTACTGCTTGCATTGGTAAAAACTGTAAGAGCTTGCAGAAGTTTATCTACTACAATTGATCGTTCCTCTATTGATAGGTGAGTTTTAAAAACTGGATGAGATGGGTAATGATTGTCCACTTGTGCCAAAATACCCATCAAAGCAAATGCCATGTGCTCATCTCTTTGTCACAGCTCGGGTAGATAATCAAGGTTAGTTGGAATGATTGGGAGTTCTTCCTGCAATGGATAGTAATCATAATTAAGATAATTTGAGCTATAGCTTCCCAGTGAGTTGTAAGTCTTTCTGCCTTGCGATGGTAAAAATATCCATTCCACAATTTTTAAGGGGTCTCTTTGGGATGAATCCCATTGTCATAGGATTCCAGATACATCTGTGTCTGTGTTACAAATATACAACGCAATTGGCAATTCAGGTGCCAGTCGAGATGCACTAGCTTCTTTTCTGCTATTTTTTGCAGCGTTTGTTGGGTGTCTTTGGTGAGTTCTCGGGGCTCCTGTGGTGATGAGCCTTTTCTGAGCAACTTGAACAAAGGCTGTAAATCTTCATTAGTAATTCCACAGACATTTTGTATCCACCGAATGTCTCCCACTAGCATCTGAACATCATTCAAGGTACATGCGTTTGATCATATTGCCAGTTTCTGAGGGTGCACTGATGATTCTGCAAGAGTCATCCCCAGGTATTTCCAAGGAGCTGATACTGGGACCTTTCAGGTGCAATAACTAGGCCCCATTTTTCCAGCTCATTCTTGAGATCTTCAGATACTGCTGCAGGGATAGGGTTTTTGTGACAGCAGTAAATCATCCATGTAATGGTACAACAGCATGTTTGCATGCCTTTTTCTAAATGGCTGTAAAGAAAGGTCCAGATACCATTGACATATGGTTGGGGAGTTCTTCATACCTTACAGCAAAACCACCCAATGATATCTTTTTGCTGGAGCGGCACGATTGATAGATGGGACAGTAAAAGCAAATTTTTCACAGTCGTCTGGGTGCAGTGGGATGGTAAAAAAGCAGTCTTTCAGGTCAATGACAACAATGTCCCAGCCCTTAGGTAGCATCATCGGTAATGGAAGTCCTGGTTGCAGAGGTCCCATGTCTTGCATCACAGCGTTGACAGCTCGAAGGTCGTGTAACAATCGCCATTTTCCTGATTTCTTGGGGATAGTGAACACGGGTGTATTCCCAGGGCTTGTAGAAGGTACTAAATGCCCTGAAGTGTCGGTGATTGAATGTACGGACTCCGCTGGGTGCAAGCAAAAAGCCATATTTTATTGTACAAAGCATTGTAGAAGGCACATCCTTCTACATCGCTACAGTCCAGCAACTCAACTGCCACAAAGGGGCGTGGCGTCCAGGGTTACAATGATTTGCATCTCTAAGGGAACAGATAACAATCTAACAACTGGGTGTCGGGTTACCACAGCCCCATTCCACTCCCTTGTCTTGACTCCTGCCAGACGGCGACACCTTGAATCCCGACATCTCCCCCTTTTCTGTTTCACACACTTAAAATTTGCTTTATTGTTTTGTTAATTATACGCTGCACACATTGCAATAAGCAAATCACGCTTTTAGTTCCTTGAAACCTTTGCACACTAATATCTAAAAGTACTGCAACTAAACATGTGTGAAGGGGGTTTCATTTTTAGCAAGGTAGCAGTGTAACTTGCGTAAAGTTGTTAAAGTTTTTGCAGCTGCTACTTTGTTGTAGTTGCTTCAACATTTTCTATGTTATGATTGGTGTTATGTAGTTCTTAAGGAGCCACACTGCCCCTTTTTGTCTTTGGCAACGTGTGCTTTTCTTGACATGAACATGAAAACAACATGAAAATACAACAATACATGGAACAAAACAATAAGATATATCTTAATTGCTTAACTGCTTTACTATTACCCAGAGTCTGCAATTGCTGGGAACATTTCACAGGCAGGACTTGGAACCTTTTCTGGGCAAGGAATTCAAGTTTACCTGGAAGGGGGGTCCAGCATTTATAAGTCCAAATCAGCAAGTCAAAGGGACTCAATTATATTTTTAGTGCAGAAACATCTGGGGCTGATGGTATACTTATCTAGTTAAGGCCAAGGCCTGGCCAGAGCCTAGGCCATAACTGGAAAGGTTTCCTTAAGACATTTTACAAAGAAACTTTTATTAAAACAGCTAGCATTTTTATTTAACTTTAACTAAGTAATCAATAGTACTATAAACAAACTGCGAATAATTAAAGGAATGTATATGTGTAATATCAAATAACACCTTTTAGACAATGTTCCCTACAAAAGCTTAGTGAATTCACATAATTACCTAAAAAACATATCTAGAATCATCAATACAGTAACAGCAACTATTTTAAAAGTGTGAGATATCACCTTTGCTTTTAGTATGTAAATGAAGACAAAGCTTGGTGGGGGTTAAGAGATAGGAAAAACCAGTTCCAGTCTCTCTCCCAAGCAAGAGGGTTTTCAGTTGTTCATCCTTTCTTTTAGCAGTGTTTAATCTGCATTTCTAAAGCTGCACTCTTGGCTGCTTGGCACACTTTACACTTTTTCAGCTACACACACAGGAGTCCCCGAATGGACACCCACCAGCACATGCAGGAAAAGAGCACACACAAAAACTCCACAGGCACCCAAAACATGCTTCAACACTCAACCAGTCACTCTCAATCCCATGGGAATCCCCATGTTCACACGCTGGCAAAACACAAATTAACACAGATAATTCACATGCACACACACATACACACACACACCATACGTATGCAAGCTACACATCTATGCATATTTTTACAATTAACAATATCTATAATTTGAAACTGTTACCCCTTTTTCTGTGTTACCCATGGACAACAAAACTGCAAAAAATGCTATGAAAAACTTAACGTCATCTAAACATAACATAATTTAAACTTAACAGAATTTATTAATCTTAACAGTATTTAAAATTTACTTCAGCAGAGCTTAAACTTAACAGAAAGTGATAACGTTGTATGTCTTGGCAAATTGCATTTAAAACTTGCTTAATTAGCAGAGGGTAAGACAACTTCTTGTGATTATTATTTGAGCGAGGGGGAAAGCAAGTGGGGCAGCGGCACGTCAAAGGCATTGTTGGAAAATATACCAGTTTAAAAATTTTGTATAACTTTAGTCAAAGGCTTTGTTTGTCTTTACCCCCGGAAAAGGAATTTTAAGTTTCTTTTCAGGACATTGTTCTGCTAGGTGAAGTCTGATAAACTCAGCATACTAACAGACTGGAAGTAGCCCAAAGATACCCAGAGAGATAAAAACCATCAACGGAACATCAACGGAACATCGGTGGCCATCTACAAACATCCACCCCAGACTCCACCTCCTACAGAGCTGAAGAGATCTCACCCGGAAAGGACTGATAAGAAAATTGGAAAATGAAGATCTAATTTACATTGGAGACGAGGGAGATTCGGATCCAATGGGAAACTGAACACTGGGGGTTGCTCAACTGTGGACCAATGAACTTTGAAACAATGCATCTCTACGGGTTTTGACTGTATAAAATTTGGGGGAAAATCCTGTAAAAGGGGGTGCATAATGGAATGATTCTCTCTGCACACCCGAGCTATGTGTGACTGAGATGATTTCTGTGGTACACCGTGGCCAGAACTACATCCTGACCAGATTATAAAGTAATGCCTTGACTCTCCAACATTAAAAATGTTGTTGGAGGGTTTTTGTTTGTCCCACAGTTTTGGTGACAGCACCACCTCCAGTGCCCTTGCTCGCAGCCTCCGCCTGCCACCACGGCTGGTGGTGCCACCAGCCCGCCCGGCTGCCGCGGCTCCCTCTGCCCTGGCGTCCTGGGCTGGGCTGGGCAGGGCTGGGCGCGGCGGGACGCCTGGGCTCACTACTCGCTGGCTGCCCACCACTGCCTGCTCCGAGCTGCTTCCAGGGAGGGGTGGGAAAAAAAGTGGTGGAGGGCCGGCCTGTGCCGCTGCCTCCCCCCCTGCACTGTGGCAGCTGTGCGCCTTTAAACAGGCATTGCTGGCACATCTGCTGCTCCCGGCAGACAGGCCACGCGGTGCAAAGCCTGCCTGCTCCAAGCTGCGACTGCAGAGTGGGGACGGGCCGCGGCGCTTCTCCCGCAGTGCTTTGCTGGCGCAGGGGCGCGGGGCTTGCAGTCCCACTTCATGGCGAGCTGGCTACCACATGGCTTGCCACGTGGCCTGCGCCATCTTGCAGGACACACATGGTCGGGCTGGCTGAGGCTTTGCGGGCAGGATATGATTCCATAAGGAGTAATAAAAGTTGCTTCATTATGAAGAATATAAAGGTCTCTATTCTGTCGATTTAAGAGCTTCTCTTTGGGCTAGAGGGATATTTTACTCCAACGCGTTCGGGACGCCTCCCGGTTCTTTGATCTTGAGGTCTGCCCTCTGCAGCAATGGCCCGAAATGACAGGACTGGGAGCGGGACTGGGACCGGCGCTGCCGCTGCCCTGCCCGCCCACCACTTCGGGCTGCTGGGGCTGGGCCAGGCTCTCTGCCCCGGGAGATTTGATCGGGACGCATGGGAGCAGAGAGTGCAGGTTGGAGAAAGCACACCTTCCAGGCAGGCAGCATTCCAGCTGCTGCCACATCTCTTCTAGAATATAACTCCTGCCTCATCCCACACCTCAGATGAAAAAAGCTCCTGCAACGCAACACGAGTTTAAGGGACTGGGAAGGCACGGACTTTCCAAGTTTGTAAAACATGGCTGTCTGATGAGGACTCTCCAGGCCCCATGTCCCCTGTGGCTCACCTTCGTCTCCGAAGGGATTAATTTTTGGCCAAAATTATTCTGTTTCTTCCAACAGTATTCAGTTCCACAGAGCTCAGTGACTGACATACAGCTAGGCGTTTTGTAATTTCCTCACAACAAGGCACCATTTGTCAGTGATTGAATGCACGGACTCCGCTGGGTGCAAGCAAAAAGCCATATTTTATTGTACAAAGCATTGTAGAAGGCACATCCTTCTACATCGCTACAATCCAGCAACTCAACTGCCACAAAGGGGCGTGGCGTCCTGGGTTACAATGATTTGCATCTCTAAGGGAACAGATAACAATCTAATGACTGGGTGTCGGGTTACCACAGCCCCATCCCATTCCCTTGTCTTGACTCCTGCCAGACGGTGACACCTTGCATTCCGACACTGAGGCAAGCTGTTCTTCTACCAAGATTTGTAAGTGTGCGAGCTTTTCTTCCGACAGTGGCCATTGATCCACTCATACAGGTGTTGCTGTTAGCTAGGTAAGCTTTATAGTTGGCCGGGTGTTGCTCGCCGCAATGGCTGCTTCTAAAAAGGTGTTTGTAACACACAATCCCACTTGGAAAGCACATCTCTTCCCAAAATCCAAATGGTGGTATTCAATACATATGGCTTAATGTGTGCTTCCAGATTTTCTTGGCAACCTTTGATTTTTATAAAAAGTGGACTCGCATGTGTAGGAGAAGCACTTCTATTCCAACAACGGTGGTACTGACCGCCTCAAGTGGCCATTCTTTTGGCTAAGCATCTCATGGAACAATTGTCACATCTGCTCCCGAATCCAACAACATCTTCTTTTTTCTTAAAATTATTCCATGAGGTCCTTTGAGATCAACTGTTCGGCATGGTTTTGAAGCTGTCATTTCTTATATGAATGCAATTACTGGAGCACCTGTAATGCCAAATCCTTGGTTTCCTGGGAATTTTTCCTCTGCTTTGGGTGTGTGTGCTTGTAATGGTACTAACTGTGCAATTTTTGTCTCTTGTTTTAGGGTAATTGGCAGATTTAAAACTTGAATCATTATTCCAATTGGGCCAGTATAGTCTGCATCAATAACTCCTGGCAACACAAAAATATCTTGCTTTGCTGTAGATGACCTTCCTAGTAATAATGCACTTACCCCATACCCTAATGGGCCAGTGACTCTTGAGGGGATTACATGCACAGCTTTGTCTGTTATTGTTGTGTCTGTTCCCACAGACAAATCGACGCCTGCACTTCCTCTGGTAGTGGCTGAGAGTTTGGCAAGGCAGCATGGACGGGATATGCTGTTGGACAGTATTGCCTTGTCGTAGCGCCCCGTGCTCTGGCGCTGTTGTTTGAGTTTCCTTACAGCAGTGTTCCATCCTTTTTGAATTTTGATCAACAGTCTTTTGCTTTATGCCCATACTTATTGCATCGGGTACAGGTTCCTGGGAATTTTTCTAATGTCTTGGGAGCTTGTTCTTTGCTTGGTTTCTCCTTTTTTGGACACAATTTTTCTTCATGTGTCCCTTGTCTCCACATATGTAGCACCCTGAACCTTTTGGTCCTCAATCACCCTTTCCAATTTTCATGTTGGTCTTCAAAGCGGCTGCCAGGGCAGCTGCATTGGCTTGTGCATGAACCTGGGCTTTTTCAGCTTCTATCCGCATTGCTGGAACTCAGCTGCAAGCTTCAATCATCTCTGCTAAGGTAGCAATTTTTCCTAATCCGGCATTGATTTGCTGACACTGAGGATTCGCATTTATCAATGCTAAATCTTTTCCCACCGCATTTTTTGCTGCGGTGGGAAAAGGTGAACCATCAATGGCATCTTTCAGTCAATTGATAAATTGCATATATGGTTCTCCTGGTTTCTGCTTTACTGTTGTATAAGAAGATTTAGGTGTACCAAGATTGGGTAATTCCTTTAGTGTGTCTAAAGCAAAGGTTTGAGATTGCTGTAAAATTAGCGGGTGCAAAGCAGCTTGAGTCACTCCTTCTGCATATTTGCCTTGTCCTAAAAGTGCATCAATGTACGCAAATCTTAATGGTCTCCTTGTGGTTGGCACTCATTTTCAATTGCTGCTATTTCAACCTTTTGCTTCCATTTCTCCAAAAACAGCAAGTAAGCAGTAGGTGGCAGTAGAAGTTCTCCTAACACACGAATATCAACCTGTGTTAGGACCTGCCTGGTGAAAAATGTCAATAACAGTTGCATTATGTGTTTATTGTCCATGCCATATTGCATCACAGCTTGTTGTATACCTTTCACCGTCTTCCAGTTGAACAGTGCCCAATAACGATTCCCTTGTTGAACATAAATAGGCATAGCATTGAGACTAGGAGGCAGTATAACTCCCTTGATAGTCGCTTATTGAATGACTCCTTTACACCTTTGCCCAGGGTCATATGATGTAGATTTTGACGGTAGTCCAACATCATCATCATCATCTGAGCCAGAGGAATAAGTGCACGCTGGTTTTCTAGGGCAAGCTCTTTCCGCTTCACATGGAGGGTCTGTTGCTCATCGCATACCAGCATGTCAAGACTTTTGGGTTGTGAAGTTACAGCTAGAAAGCAGAAGTGAGAGCACTGCTGAACTCGTGTCTGAAGTGAATGCGGCAATGCTCTTAGGCCGCAAACCATGGCAAGCAGTGCAGTCTACCATGAAATAGGGAGTGTAGGAGAAATAGGGAGTGTAAGAGAAAAGCATGCTTGGTATGTGCCTGTACTGGGTAGGTACTGTACCGTACTGTACCGTGCCATACTGTACCTAAAACTGCTAGCTTTTAGTTTCGTTCTTAAAAAACATAGATGTGGTTGTTACAATGATTATTGTTTGCTACTGCCGAAAAGGAATAAATACTCAGCTCTGTATCAATAAGTTCAGCTTTTTGCACCCACGCAATCTGCCCCGTCTCTTCCATCGCCAACCGTCATGCGTCACTTGACATTAGGTATCCTCTTTCTGTCCAAATTTCTTTCGAAGGTACTCTTCAGCTTCCTTCTCATCCCACATTCCATCTTCCACGCACATCTTTGCCCACTTAGGAGCACGTTTTTCCTTAATCCACCTCCCTTCTGGGGTTAACTCAGGCTCACCTCGGGGTTTTTGTTTTTTCTCAACAACATCTCCCAGCACTTCCGAGCTGCTTGTAATAGCTCTAGCAGCTTTCTGATAGGCTAGCATTCGGGTAGTTTTGCTAGACCCACCATCCAATCTTTCTAGCTGCTTTAACATTTTTTGCATCTCACGCTCCTGACACTGCAGCAACTCGCGCAGGTCCTTTATAATGTCATCCCCTTGCAAATCCGAATATAGTTAGGGGGAGTCTTCTTATACATCCATCAGGAGAGGAATACAAGCAGGGTCTATTGCTTGGGGCCCAGTCTTTTGTGATACGGGGACCTCACCCGATGTCTCAAGTGATTTCTCCTGCTTCTGTCCCTCACTCCCCATCTTGGAGGGCATTAGCGGTGCCGATGGCACTTTCGTTCCACCGTCCCAAAACTCTAGTTCAATGGCGGGGAACACTTTCAGGATTGTAGCCGATTCTGTAGGTGGCGGATACGGCATTAATGAGCTTTCATAAGGGGGAGCGGAACCTTGCTGTTCTAAAGTTGCCTTTGCCGCTTCTGCCGCCTTTTCTTCCCTCTTATGAAATAGGGCCTGTTTAAGTGCTGACTTTACCCCCGCCTCAGATGACACAGCTTGTAGCATTCCCCTCACTTTCTTCCACACGGAGGCTAACTTTATAGCCTCTTTGTCCCTCACAGTCACAGAGTTCCAAAGCTTTTCTCCAAGTGTATCTCAACAGTCCAGTGAAAATAACTGGTCTGTATTTTGTAAAAACCCTTGTCGCTGCCCCAAACTTAGCAGCATCTCTAACTCTTCTTTTTTCAACTTGGTCTCTGTTTTAGTGGCCATCTGTAACATACATTTTACAGCCGCCTTTTCTAGTGCAGATGCTGCACCCCCCATTCTGCTGTATATCACATAGGCCTACGATTCCCATCTCTCTCAAATGGCCCAGCTTACCTCCACCAGCATGGCAGTCTCCCCTCACCTTTTTGTCCGGTGTCCCTTCTTCTTTGTGAAGAATCACATCGGGATTACCAGAATGTTGGGATCCATACAAGGAATGGACTACAGCACACTAATGTGATTTTCTGATAGCTGATTTATTACCATGCAAGCTCATAGTTTATAAAAAATTTGTTCCATACATGCAATCATGCTGTGATCACGCACAATATGATTGGATGCGCCACTCTGTCCACGCGAATGTGGATGCACTATTCTAAAGGTGTTCTCCTCTTTCTCATGGGGAATAGAGATAAGTTGAATTCTTGTGCTCTTTCTAATCTTTGTTTTGGTACTGGGTGCTGTAAGACTCCGACCAATCCCCTTGGGTGGTGGACAACTGTCAACCAATAATTGTTAGACTATTAATGCATATATAAGAAGAGAACTGTAAATAAATCTTTCTCTCTTGCCATCTTGTCGGGTGCTGTCTGCTTGATTTACTTGGGAGCTTCTGCAACATTTGGTGAACGTGGCGTGTGACATGCTGTCTTTCCAAGGTACACAAAAGCCCTCCCTAGCAGCCTTTTTGCCCCTCCTCACCCTCCCGGGGTCGTGGGAAGACTATGGAGGGGACAGCTATGGACTCTGGGGCACCACCGTCATCCTAGCAGGATGTCTGGGCTCCCGTCCAAGCTAAGATTTCTGACCAACTGGTCGGAGACCTTTTGATATGGTTTCAGCACAGCGGGTGCCCTGAAATCCCACAGGAAATTCCAAGCTTTGAAATGTGGCTACGTCTTGGAGACGAGCTGTGGTTTGAAGTTTCCTTTGGGAATTTTAAAGCCCTACGTTTGTGTTATACCTGGAGAAAGATCCTGGATTTATTAAGAGAAGAGGGGTCAGACTTTGACCGAGAGAATGCTTGTTCTTATTTAGAGTCATGGCTTCCGTTGAGCACCCACTGGCCTCGGGGGCCACACACCTCCTCCGACACACACGGAAATTCCCAGTCCAGGTATATGTCTCCCCTGGAATATAAACCGCAAACTTACCCGACCCCAGAAGAAGTCCTTGCTGAGCATATGGAGCAGATGCGGCATGCCGCCGCCGCTGGGGCCGGGGCCATGGCCAGGGCCACTTTTGGCCCCCCCCCATACTGCCAAGGGTGGGGGTTGGGCCTCCCTGGCCCCCATGATGGGGCTCTGTGTCGGCGCCAGGTGACGTCATGGCGATGGCTGCAGAGGGAGGTGGAGCAGCCAATCGCGTCTCGCTTCAGCCTGTGCAGGAGCCCTCCCCCACCGTGCTGAGTGACACCAGCAACACACCTGAACTGACAGCTGAAAGGGCGAATCAGCCCGCGCCCGGGGCGGTCCCACCCCCGGCTTCGGCAGCAACGGTGCTAGGTTCTGCGCTGGCCGCTGCCCCCCCGGTTTCGGCAGGGGCAGTGCCAGGCTCAACGCCGGCCGCCATCCTTCCGGTTTCGGCAGGGGCAGCGCCAGGCTTGGCGCCGGCCGCCGTCCTTCTGGTTTCAGCAGTGGCAGCGCCGGAAAGCACTGCGGGGGCGGCCCCGGCCCTGCAAATCCTCTGTTCCCCCGAGCCTCTGAATTACATATCGCAACAGCTCGCAAGAATGTCTGAGACGCTTCTGGCAGCTCTGGAAGTTTTAACACAGATTGCGGCCGGACCTCAGCTGCCTGGAATTGTAACTGCATCTCGGGTGGTGGGGCAAACGAATCTGCCGTATCCTGCCGCGAATGCGGAAGTTGTAACCATAGTAACGGCGGAGACAATGGCACCCTTTCAGCCACTTCAATCCGCGGATTCAGAAGAGATGGAAACCACGCCCCTGTCCTCTTTGTCTCCCAGCCTGGCTTCTCTGGACGTTTTCTCTCCCAGCCCATTGCCTGTACTTGCGGAAGTTCCATCTTTTGTAATAGGGACAGCAGATGACCCCCGGATGGAGGATTCTGAGACCGAGGTAGATGGCTCCTCAGTGCACAGGTGAAAGGGGGCAGTCGCGACGAGGAGGAAGACGCGCCTGTTGCAGACCGGCCCCTGGATATTGCCAGGGTATTCCATAACATTAAAAACCCCAAACCCAAGAAAATACTGGGATTGTGTCAAGTTAGGAGCTTTGCAGGCAGGAGATTGGAATCTCTTAGAAAGAATAGGGATACCACAGCCATTACCAGAAGCCATGGAGACTCAGGTGACACCTACAGTGCCCCCAGAAGGTGGGCCAGTAGCTCAGGGTGATGCTAACGCCCTGCAAGGGGATGTTCAAGCCTTTCTGGTGTTCAAAGCAGCCCTGAATTCAGGCCAAGCGGATAAACATGAAGTTTTAGCTTGGAAAGTGATCCAGGATTTACAAACTAAAATAGCACAGTATGGGCTTGGGTCTCCTGAAGTTGTGCAAATTATTAGGGTACTGAATACTGATCTGTTGGCACCCTTTGACATCAGGCACTTGGGCCAAATTCTGTTCCAACCTGTGCAATTTATAGTTTTTGAGAATAATTGGAGGAAAATGGCTCAAAAGGCTGCAGATGAAAACATGCGTTTGCCTCTTGGTAACCCTAGGCGTGGAGCAGGATTGGATGTTCTGATGGTAGTTAACCCACACGACAATCCTGATCTCCAAGCCAGATGGGATCCCCAACTGTTGGAACAGGCCCAAAAAATAGGTGTGGGTGCTCTTGTTAAGACAATCAACATGGCAGAGCCAAAAATATGATATTCTAAGATATTCCAGGGGTCATCTGAGCCTTTTCTATCCTTTGTAGAAAAGCTAGCTGCAGAGTTAGAGAAACAGGTGGAAGTTAATACATTCAGACAGGTATTGTGCAAACAGTTGGCAAAAGACAATGCCAACGAAGAATGTAGAAAAATTATAGATGCACTGCAAGGCGATCCTACCGCTGCACAGATGGTGGAGGCTTGCTCCCAGATGGGATCACGGAGCTCAAAGAAGCCTGCTTTGGCTGCATTTCTGTCACCTGCTCAGGCAGTGGGCAGAAGCAGTCCAAGGCTGGCAACAAATGAAGATGACCTAAATCACAGAAGAAGGGAAATGCAGGGACTGCGATTCCCCAGTGCAAGAGGTGTGGTAGACCAGGGCATTGCTCAGAATATTGCAGGTCTGTGTACCATGCAGACGGCCGGCCTTCGTCGGGAAACGTAAAGGGGAGTGCAAAAAGGGGGAGTTGCCCTCTGTCCCAAACGTTCCCCCAAAACAGGCTGCCAGCCCTGGCTTATCCAGTCAGTGTAAACGGGGCACCTAAGGGCTGGCCCAGGTCAACGTCGCCAGCACTGGCTTATCCGACCAATGTGGAGACGGCATCAAGGGCCAGCCCGGGTCCAGCCCGGACAGTCGTCCTAGACTCTGGTAACATTCACAGAGTCCCCTTGGATGCGCAGGAACCCCTAAGCCAAGGGTATGGTGCTCTCCTGGTGGGAAGACCTGAGGTCACCCACCAAGGAATCTTTGTTCATCCAGAAGTAATAGATGTTGGCTTTACAGGCCAGATTCATGCTATGGTTTCCACGCCAAGTCCCCCTGTTACAATCCCTGAAAAAAACCCCATTGCTCAACTGGTGCCTTTTGAGTCTTCTGTTCCCAGAGCAGAGCAGCAAGTATGCGGAAGCAGCAGCACTGGATTTCCAGAACTTCCTCAGATCTGCTGGGCCGCAGACATCTCTAATCAGAGACCACAGCTGACGTGTACTCTGATCCTGCCAAAAGCCCGCCCACGTCGGATTCGACTTCAAGGTTTGATTGACACAGGTGCTGATGTAACAATTCTTTCCTCCTCTTCATGGCCTTCTACATGGCCTCTAGCCCCTGTGGGATTGGCCATTGCGGGGCTAGGAGGAACCACACAGAGCCAACTGAGCGAACGGCCTGTGTTGGTGAAAGACTCAGAGGGTCACACAGCTGTAATCCAGCCCTATGTTACTTCAGCTCCAATTAACCTTTGGGGGAGGGACATGTTGGCGGAGTGGGGAGTCTGGATTGGAACCAATTTTTAATAGGGGTCACTGTGAGCAAGGGCGCACCATATCGTACGCTATCCTTGCGATGGCTGACTGAGACACCCATATGGGAACCACAGTGGCCCTTGCCCAAAGAGAAATTAGTCGCCCTTTGTCAGCTGGTTCAGGAACAATTGCAACAGGGACACATTGAGCCTTCTATTAGTCCCTGGAACACCCCTGTGTTCGTAATAAAGAAAAAATTGGGGAAATGGAGGCTGTTACAAGACCTCCAGAAAGTTAATGCAGTGATGGAAAGTATGGTAAACCCCAAGGGCCTAAAGGCCTTGCAGCTTTGGCAGACGGATGTGACACACATCCCTGAATTTGGCCGATTTAAGTATGTGCATGTGTCTATTGACACCTTCTCCTCAGCTATGTGGGCATCTGCTCACACTGGAGAAAAAGGTCGTGATGCCATTGCCCATTGGAAATTGGCCTTCTTGGTCTTGGGCTTGCCATCTGCGGTGAAAACTGACAATGGCCCTGCCTACGCCTCGCAGAAGACGCGGCAGTTCTTGCACCTGTGGGGTGTGGACCATAAATTTGGTATTCCACATTCTCCAACTGGTCAAGTCATTGTCGAGCATGCTCATGGTACTCTGAAGCACGTTCTGGAAAAACAGAAAGGGGAAATGCATGGGGAATCACCACAGACCTGACTGGAAAAAGCTTTGTATACAATTAATCACCTCACAGTGCCACCAAATTCGAATAATCTTGTCATTTTGAACCATTTTCTCTCATTGCAGTCATCAGGCGAGTCGCTCTTGCCCTGAGCGAAGGTTTGGATTCAAAACCTACTTACTAACACCTGGGAAGGCCCCCATGAGCTTATTACTTTGGGCCATGGCTATGCTTGCTTTTCCACAGATACTGGAGTGCAGTGGCTGCCTGCGAGATGCGTTCGTCCTGATCTGCGACTTCAGAAGCAGAACCGGCAACCTCAAAACAATAACCAAGACACTGACCATCAGGCAGATGGTCCTTCTACAAGCAGATCCTTCATGCTGAGTTTATTCTCCCTTCTTAGGGAACTAACAGGGGACTACAAGCAATACCTTTTGCTCTTTTTTAAAACAAAAAGGGGGAATTGTGGATGTACTATTCTAAAGGTGTTCTCCTCTTTCTCATGGGGAATAGAGATAAGTTGAATTCTTGTGCTCTTTCTAATCTTGTTTTGGTACTGGGTGCTGTAAGACTCCGACCAATCCCCTTGGGTGGTGGATAACTGTCAATCAATAATTGTTAGACTATTAATGCATATATAAGAAGAGAAATGTAAATAAATCTTTCTCTCTTGCCATCTTGTCGGGTGCTGTCTGCTTGATTTACTTGGGAGCTTCCGCAACATGCAAATAATTCTCTCTTATGATTGGATAAACATTGTTCATAAGTAAAACTACTTCTTGCTACAGTATCTTGTTTTTTGTTACTTGCGTCCACATTCTCTTGTCACTTCAGCAGATTTTCTTATTGCTTCACTGGTTTTAAACGACAACTGTCCTTTCATTGTTCTTTCGTACCTTTTACAGCTCCTCCCATTGTTCTTTCGTACCCTTTACAGTTCTTCCACCACCCAGGCCCCAGCAGTACCAGAGACCGCAACACTTTTAAGCCAATCAGGGAAGCACAAAACTGTTTTTACTCCATCAGAGCTTTTCTTGCAGATGACTCCCCAGGTGCCAGGCAGGCCTGCAGCGCCCAGCGCTCCCCAACTGGACCCCACCTGCACCCCCCCCCCCGCCCCCCTCCCAAGAGGAACTTGGGGAGGGGGGAGGTGGGGGCGCCCAGGCCGGGCCTGCCCGCGCTGTCCCGGTGGGGGCCAAGTGCGGGGGGAGCCCCGGGGGGCCCGGCCCTGCCCGGGCACGGCTGATGCAGCCCGCCCGCACTCCGCACTGCTCCAGACTGGTGCTCGCAGTACTGCGCAGGGCGGGGCTGCTTTGGGAACCCCCCCAGGGACAGTGCGGCTGCTTTGGGGCTGTGGACACCTGCCCGGTGCTGGGCATGAAGCGTGTGGGGGCAGCTGGGGCTGTACTGGTGGCACTGGTGGTGCTGGGAGACCCCCCAGCTGTGGGTGAGGAGCTCTTGGATGAGCACAGGTGGTGCGGGGGGGAGGGTCTGGTAGATGTGAAAAGGGAGAAAGAGGGGTAAAAGATGCAGTGAGACCCCTCCAAACCGAGTGGGAGGGGAGTGGGACCCTGCAAAAATCAATGTTTAGCAAATACATTAAAAGTCACTGATTCAAAGAGATCAACTCAACAGTGTACTGTTAAGCAAAGCATTCCTTTATTAAGTGCCAGCACCGTACAGGGAGTGACTCTCCAATATGCACGTCCTCCTGAGCATTGTTTCTGAGAATTTATGTACGTTGTAACATCCCAAAACTTCCCAAACTCCCCCCAAAGTCCTTCCTCTCTTGTACTTCAGGTGTTTCTTGGATTTAACGTCCTTTCTGTTTTCCATGACGCAAGACTGCCGTCTACTGTCCCTTGTTTGGAACAGCAGCTCTCCGGTGGTCATTCGGGGCTGTCTACTTTGCACCATAGTCTTCATCACTTTGGCCCCTGGATGACCCCCCCCAAGCTGGCAGTCTGAAACACGTGCACAGTTCACATTTGCTGACTTAAAGGTCTTTTATCTCACTGTTGCAAGGCTCCCTGCGCTTATTGCTAGCAAAGCACAGCCCGAAGTTCTTCATTCAAAGAATCCTCCTCTGATTTAGGGATCTGAGGAGTACAAGTCAGCATGACAGACCACAGCTGCATATTTTCACTTGTCTCCCCGGTTCCTTGGTATCACTGTCTCTGAGCAATTTCTTGTTGCAAGCTAAGGGTTAAACAACTAAGCAAAAATGTTAAGCTTACAGATAAAGTTACAAAGTCTAAGCAAAACTACACAATTCCTTGGTTAAGTGATGGTACAGACCCTTTCAATCCCCCCTTTTCAACATACTCGTGAATTCTTTCACATGAATTTATACTGTTGATGCTTGATTATGGTCAGCAATGTCCTTATGTGAAAGCCTAAGGCCTTTAACTGACACCAAAATATAAAATTGACCACTGTTGGGAGTATGATTGTGGACAATAAAATTAACATAGGGTGTTGTTGAAGGTTGAGGAATTTTCCCCATTCTGTTGCTAGGAAACCAATGGCCAGGTACTTCAGAGACAAAAGATGTGGCCAGCGTGTGGTGAGAGGAGGAGGGCATCTGGCCATCGGTAACTTTTCACTTGCTCACTGGACATTGGAGCGGGAATAGTGAAGCTGCTGTCATCCCTTTCACTGCAACCGTGGAAAAGCCCGGCTCTGCACTGCCTTCTCTTCCTTGCTGGGTAACCTTTCGTTTGGGAAAAAGCACAGGGTTCCAACCCTCTCTCCCCCTCCTGGAGTGAGTGCACATCTTCCTGGCTGCACTTGTAGCTGCTGTGGAGGGGGCCCTGCTCACACTACCCCAGGCCCCACCTGCCAGAGTGCACTACGGTTTCTGCCACAACTGCGGAGTTTCTGCCACCTTTTCCTGGCTAGCATGGGTGAGCCAGTCCTGCCTCTCCAGCTTGCTGCTCCAGCTCCCTGCTGCCCACTGTCCTACTGCCCAGCCTGTGCTCTTCCCAGCCCATCCTGCTGCACGCTGGCCATTGCCCAGCCCCGTCCGCCATTATTCACATGAGACAAGGAGCTAACCTCGTGCCACAGTGCCTCCTGCAGGCGCAGGAGTCATCACACCTGCCCTGCCCGACTGGGAGCCTGACAGCGCCCCTGCCGGCTGTGACGGTGACTGCGCCAAATGGGAAAGTGCCTGGCAGCCCAGGGACATCTGCCACTGGGTTTTTGGTTTTGTTTGTTATTGCTACTGTTGTTGTTGCTTGTGTGCCTCGTTATAGATACTAGTAAAGAACTGTTATTCCTTTTCCCATATCACTGCCTGAAAGCCCCTTAGTTTCAAAGTTATAATAATTTGGTGGGAATGGAGGTCATATTCTCTATTCTGTGGGGGTCTATTCTCTATTCTATTCTGGTCTATTCTCTATTCTCTATTCTGACCGCCCTTAAGTACTGGTCATTAGCTGCCTAGCAACAGAATGGAAAAAAATTCCATCCCCCCTCCAACCTTCAACAGCCCTGGAACTTCAATATGAATGGCCACTTACAGCCATTCCTCCTCTTTGGTTGCTGGACACCTTCAGGAGTAAAGCATCCTTGGAACGCCACACGACTGAGTTCTCTGATTGTCTCTGGTAATGCATGAGCTGTCAAAAGCTCTGGGGTGTGTGGGTGTGATTGTGCCACCCACCCGCATGGGTGAGAGAAAAGATCTGCACGCACAGCACCAAATCAGTACAGGCCGAAGCGTCTCAGATAAGCCTTAGAGAGACTTTCAGAACACGCAGAGGACCTAATCGACACTGCCCCCCCATGGTCTGGCATTAAGTGGCATCTGAACAGGGACCTGAAAAACCCCTGAAAGTGTCTTGAAAGGCTGTGTGCTACAGATGTCACATTCGGAGCAGCTACTCCTTCGAGAACAGATCTGAGTTTTATTAGGTCTGTTTGAAGAGGCAGCCAAGAAATCTCTGCATGTTTCTGACAGGAGAAATTGGCTGAAACCAGGGAACCATGCAGAAGTTTTATTTGACCATCAGAGCCTCAGAGTTGGTAAGACAGGCTTTGCTTTTGTCACCCTTTTGTATTCTTTTTTGTTTACCTCTTTTCCTTTCAGTCTTGGGAAGAACTTATTTGGGGAGGATGGGCAAGAAGCTGGCTCACCCCCAATCAGAGGTATTTCTCCCTTCTGTTGTCTCTCCTATGTCTACCCCCTTTCCCCATGTCCCATATCCTGATGAACCTCAGGGGAGAGTGGAAGACTTTTCTCTCTCTTCCCTGTCCCCAGTGACCAAGCTAAATCTAGCTTTACCCTCACCCTCCTTCATACCCCTCAAGCCTCAGCCGTCCCGACCCCACGTGGTAGAACATGCCATGCTGCCTTCTTCTTCCTGCTCAAATTTTCCCGGGCTAGTGCTAACGCCGGCCCCTGCATACGGCCCTGCCCCTCTGCGTCATTGTGTTTCCCTGCATATGGCCCTGCCCCACTGCGTCATCATGTGTCGCTGCGTCGGCCTCGCCTTCTGCGGCATAACGTGTCTCTGCGTTGTCCCCGCACCTGCAGCATTGTGTATGGCGGCCTTGTGTATGACCCCGTCCCCTGCGTATAGCATATTCCTGCGTCGGCCCTGCCCCCCCCATTGGGTGCTCCCTCCCAGGTGCGGGCCCCTCCCTCGTTCACGCCCCCCTCGCTGGTGGTCCTGCCTGGCCAGTCTGCCCTCCCCCAGTTCCCATGCCCCTGTGCAGAGCTGTAATGAGAAAGGTTTGGTCAATAGGTAACTCCAGCTGACTATTGAGAGACAGAATATATGAATTCTAAACCTAGAAAAACAGGATTCCCTTTATCTTGTCAAGATAAGAGGGACAAGAATCTGTTTAAGGCCAGCACAGAAGCTGCGGAATCACCCACCAAGGACTACGCATGCTCCAGAGAGAAAGGTGAAAAGTGCACTGTGATGAAGACTACCAGATCGTCATCACGAGAAGACCCCCAAAGACCACCAGGACACACAGTGCATGCGTGGCACACATGCTAATGATATTAATGATTTCCGAGAAATGATTTGTATAACCACTCCTATCCCAGGGAATGTGATGAATATTCATGAATGTTATCCATAATATTGTGTGTTGGAAGTGCCTGCGTGTGTGTTTGGCGGAGTGAATCCCTCACACCCGGCGTGCTGAATAAAGCAAATACCCACTTCTTTGTCTCTGAAGTGTCTCTGGGCCTGCTTGGGGCGAATCAAATTGGCACCCCAGATGGGACCCTGACTCTGCTCGGCTGCCAGATCCAGGGGTAAGCAGACCTCCCAGTTGCGACCCTGAATTTTCAGGGGGAGCTCAGCTGTCCTTTGGCTCACGGTGGGAGCAGACCAAGGACCATCTGCACCAAATTAAGATATTTGCCATTTAAAAAAAAAAAAACCTGCAAGTCCAAGGTACAAGTCCCTGAGGGTAGGTTGAGACTGGGTCTCCCAAAATTAGTCCCAGGCAGGGGTTGGATCCCCCAGGGGTTGGACCCCACTGTCAGGAAAGGTACCTTTAAGGGATTGGATTCCCCCGGGGTTGGACCCCGGTTGCACTGCTATTTTTGTTTTGTCTGTCATTATTTTGTTACTGTATGAGTGAGAACGCATGAGACCTGTTCTGAACACGAAATGATTGCGGAACTCTACCTGCGGTTCCGTTATCTGGCGACAGAAATGGCCAGGGAAAAGTAAAGTGATTGGCAAAGAGAGAAGGTGTATAAAACATATATAAATCGTTGGTTTGGAGTATCTGGTGGGGGCAGACTGTATTATTGAAATGGAAAGGTTTTAGCTATTAAATTGAGGACACCCAGACCCCCAACACCTCTCTAATATAGCTCCATTTGATTTCCCTTTTGAAATCCTGTGTTTAGTGTGTGGAAACAGTTGTGAGGCTTGGACTTTGTGCACTTGTATTAATTGTGAGAGGAAGTGATATTGTATACTTGAAGGAGTGTGTGGTGTCCAAGCTGCTGGAGGAGAGAACTTGGTGTCAGACTAGGAAGGAACTTGGCAGAAAAAAGAAGTGAGATAATTTTAAAGAGAAAAGTGGCAAAGAGTAGTGGGCCTTTGTGGACGTGCAGGGAAGTTTTTGTGCAAGAAAGAAGTGAGGGAGAACAGACAAAGGAGGCAATGGGATCATCAGAAAGCAAGAAAATAACCCAGGAAAGTCTGTTGGGATGTGTGATTTTAGAGTTAAAGTCTCCTGCTTAGGTTAAAATGCAATTGCAAGGTATTTTGGAGTTAAAGTCTCCTGCCTGAGTTACTGTGAATGGTTTTTTTTGAGCAAAGTTTGCTCAGGTGCTTCTGAGCTTTTCTTTGAATGCGTGTGTGCTCGTGTGTGTGGTTTGTGTGAGTGCCAGCACATAAAATCAATGTGGGGACACCTGTAAACTAAGAGTAATTTACTACAAAAGTGTTAAAACATAACTTTTAAGTGTTTGATTTTTATTATGTCCAACTGAGTATTGTTTTGGATGTTTCTTGTGTGTGCTTGCTTGGCCAAGCCATTTCAGGCAGAGAGGTTGCCTTAGAAATGCAAATTGACACTGCTGAACGGAAGGTCTGTGAACAATATCTCTCCCTCAAAATCAGGCTCTGCCTAATTGCAAAGAACGGTGACAAAACTGGTTCTGTTGCAAAATAAAACTAGCTAAGGGAAAATATAAGAATTTCCAAAAGTGTGTGGGGGGGGGGGGATATGAAGGAAGCAAAAACACATCCTTCTCCCCACTCTAGCTTGTGTTATCATTGTGCAAGTTTTTTTAATACCATTCCTTTGAATGTTCAAGTGTATCCTCATCAGATAAAAAGGTAAGTGTACCCAGACGTAAGGCAAGGAGCCACTCAAGCCACAGAAGCAAGAACTGCTGACTGCCCTTGCAACTGTGAGATCTGTGGCCAGAGACTTCTCTCATGCAAATAAAAATTAACCCCTGACAAAAAAGGGACACAAAAGACAATATAATAAACAGTTAATCCATTAATACAAAAATATTCTTTTGTATTTCCAAAACAGTGTTACCAACAGTGTTGCTCCTAGACCAGTCAGCTATCCTGCAGAACCTTGTAATAATTGTAACAAGTACAGCTTCAGATGCAAAAGGGTGAGTAAGCCAAAAAAAGGGGAGGGTGGTACCCTTTTAACACATGAACATAAAACAACGGCTAAATCAGGCGACTGCAGAAAAAAAAGCCTGGCTTTGCACTGGCTTTTCTCTACCTGGTGGGCGAGTTCTTGCTTTTGGGAAAAAAGGCACGGGACTCCAATCCTCTCTTCCCCTCCAGGGGGGTGCATCTCCCAGCTGCGCTGCAGCGGAACAGGACCCCTGCCTGCCACCACCCTGCACCCTGCCTGTCACCACCCCGCACCCTGCCTGCCACAACTGTGGAGTTTCCTGCCACCTACTCAGCTGGCTGGCTCGGGTGAGCCCACCCGGCCTTTCCATCTCCCTGCTCTGACCTCCCTGCCCAACACGGGTGGCTGTACTCCATCTCTGCACAGCTGCCTGCCATTGTCCCCGCGAGACTGACCTGACCTCATGCCACAGTGCCATCTGCAGCTGCGCGGGAGCCATCACACTTGCCCTGCTGGTCTAGGAGCCCAACAGCACCCCTGCTGGCCGTGAGAGTGACTGCACCAAACGGGAAAGTGCCTGGCAGCCCAGGGACATCTGCCACCGGGTTTTTTGTTCTGTTTACTTTTTTTCCTTGTTTACTGTTTTTGTTACTGATTGTTTACCTCATTATAGATACTAGTAAAGAACTCTTATTCCTTTTCCCATACCTTTGCCTGAGAGCCTTTGATTCCAAAGTTATAATAATCTGGAGGGAAGGGGGTTCACATCCTCTGTTCTAAGGAAGGTTCCCACCTTCCTTAGCAGACACCTGTCTATCAAACCAAGACAATCTCCAAACCCAGGCTAGGGAAGATTTGCAGGGCATTCCCTGGCCTGGGGGACAGAATGTGTTTATTAGTGAGTCTTCAAGGGTGATAGAAGGAAAACAATTTGAAAAATACATTATCATTAATAAGAAAAAAACTTAAAAGAAGGGGGAAGTTGCTTCCCACATGGTGCGCTCAAATGGCAGAGCTGTATGTGCTCCTAAGAGCCTGAAAACTGTATAAAATTTATGGGAAGACTTTGCTTGCAAAATTACAAAGTGACTAGATGTAGTTTTCAGTTTTAAATTTAAAGGATGTTTTCTTTTGTCTGCCATTAGATGAATGGGAAAACCCCAAAACAGGGAGAAAAAGCCACTTTACATGGACTGTATTGCAACAATGATCCAAAAAAAAAGGCCCCACGATATTTGGAGATCAATTAGCTAAAGAACTGCAAGGTTCAACACCACCAGTTGGAGAAGGTACACTTCTGCAGTATGTTGATGACCTACCCATAAAGATGGCAAAAACTGTACTGTAAGTCTTTTAAATTTTCTGGGAATAAGTGGATATAAAGTCTCTCCTAAAAGCTCAGTTAGTCCCCCAGAGAGTTACATATCTGGGATATGAACTGGCAGACGGAGAGAGAGCCATGGGAGACAACAGGAAGGAGGCAGTTTATCACTAAACTTTTTCTGTTGTTCTCACATGAGAAGCAAGGTCTGGCGCTGGGACTTTTGGCACAGAAGCTGGGACCCTACAAAAGGCCAGTGGCTTACTTCTCCAAGCAATTGGATGTGGTCAGCCGAGGATGGCCCGCCTGCCTCTGTGCAGTGGCAGCTGTGCTCATACAGTGTCAGCACTGCTCACGCAGAAAGGAAATCACTGGTTAACCCCATCTCGCTTTCTCAGAATATCAAGCTGTCCTAGCAGAATCAGAGGACGTGAGTATCCAAGTAACCAACATCTTAAATCCAGCAGCTTACCTCCAGGGCAGAGTTACTGAGGAGCCTGTACAGCATGACTGCATTGACTCCAGCCAAAGGACTCTGCTGGAAAACACGGAAAACTGGTTCACTAATGGAAGCAGTTATGTCAAAAGTGGTAAGCGCCTTGCTGGGTATGCAGTTACAACCACAGATGCCGTCATTGGGGCAAAACCGTTACCTGTGGGGACATCTGCTCAAAAGGCTGACATAATAGCCCTAACTCGAGCCTTGGCATTCGCCAAAGGAAAGCCTGTCAACATTTGGACTGATTCAAGGTATGCTTTTGGGGTGGTACACGCCCACAAGGCTATTTTATTAACCTTACAGAAGAAAAAAATCAAGCATGCTCCTGAAATCTCAAAGTTGCTGGAAGCAGTGCTAAAACCTTCAAAAGTGGCTATAATGCACTGTAAGGGGCACTCCCAGGGTAACACCATCCCTGAACTGGGAAATGCTATGGCAGACAAAACAGCAAAGGCAGTGGCTGATGGAGTTCAAATTCAAGCCCTAGCTTTAATCCATTGTAGCATCCTTATGGGTGAGAAACCCCCACCATATGACACCAATAATTTAAATTGGATACCAAAAAGAAGGGACAAATAAAAACAGATAGGTAGGCTAGAATAAAAGATCTCTCAGTCATACTGAGAAAACAGTTAAAATTATTTATCCAAAGTGAACATTGCATTAGATCACCTTAAATGACACTTCTTAAGAGTTTAAAGAGGTATAAGACAAACTTACAGCATGGTTATCCAACTTATCCTTGTTTAAACAATTGTTTGTAATAGTTATTTGTATTATTGCATTGTTATTTACTGTCTGTATTAATAGTTATTGTTGTATGATATTATGTACTTGGAATCACAATAGTTATGCTCAATGGCAAAAGTACAAACTTAGAAATAAGCTAGAGAAAGGTACTTACTTTTGTAACATACAAGATTTGTAAAGAATTACAAATGACCAAAGAAAGAGGGGGATTGAGAAACGGGTAGTCAATAAGTAACTCAAGTTAACTATTGAGAGACAGAATATGTAAATTTAAAAACCTAGGAAAACAGAATTCCCTTTCTCTTGTCAAGATAAGAGGGACAAGAATCTGTTTAAGGCCAGCACAGAAACCCTGAATCACCCACCAAGGACTGCCCATGCTCCAGAGAGAAAGGTGAAAAGTGCACTGTGATGAAGACTACCAAATCGTCATCATGAGAAGACCCCCAAAGACCACCAGGACACATAGTGCATGCGTGGCTCACATGCTAATGATATTAATGATTTCCGAGAAATGATTCGTATAACCACTCCTATCCCAGGGAATGTAATGAATATTCATTAATGTTACCCATAATATTGTGTGTTGGAAGTGCTGGGGTGTGTGTGTTTGGAGGAGCTAATCCCTCACACCCAGCACACCGAATAAAGCAAATACCCACTGCTCTGACTTTGTCTCTGAAGTATCTCTGGGCCTGCTTGGGGTGAATCTGGGGACAGTGTGGCACCCACGGGACAGCCTGGCATCACTGGGGACAACCTGGCACCCATTAGGAGAGACTGGCATCCATGAGGACAGTGTGACATCCTTGGTGACAGCCTGCCATCCATCAGGACAGTCTGGTAGCCACTGGAAAGCCTGGCACCCATGAGGATAGCGTGCCACCCATGGGGACAGCCTGACATCCCTGGGGATACCCCACCAGCCACCTCTGCCTCCCGTCCCAGGTAGCTCCAAGGTGCTGGCAGTGCCTGTGATGGGGGTCCGACGGTGTGGAGACGTGGGTGATGGCAGTGTTACCCCGGCGGTGTCCCCACAGAAACGCCAGCACTTGTGCGACTTCCCCGACATCGCCGCCATCGGCACCGAGCAGGCAGCGAGCCGGGAGAGCAGCCCCGTGGAGAAGCGGCCCGTCACCCTCCCCAAGGCGGACAGCTGGGTGCTGCTGAGCTGGGGGGTTTGGGGAGCCCCTGGGGACTCGGGGGGACGTGGGGCTGTCCCCCCGCCTGGCATAGGATGGGCAGTTCCCCACGCTGTGGGAGGCTCGTACCTTCGTGGCTCTCCTCGATGGCCACTCCCGGCTGAGGGCGATGCCCAGCGCTCCTTCTGCACGGAGGTGGCCCCTCCCCGGCTCCTGGGGGACGTGGCCAAGCTGTGCCACAGAGCCCTCAGGGGGTGCCGGGAGCCCTGAGCAGCCCCAAGGCGGAGGTGACAGGGGAAGGGAGGTGACAGAATCACCCCTATCCCACCCCCTGGGCACCCCGCGACCTGCGGGGCTTGGGGACACCGTGGTGAGGGGTGGGCAAAGGGGTGGGCACAGAGGGTCGCAGGGGTGTCCCTGAGGGGGACCAGGGCTATCCCTGTCCATGGCAGCGCCGATTTTGCTGTGACCAAACTGGAGGTGGCTGGGGGTGCCCCGGGGCTGCCCCTGCTGTGCCACAGCCCCCAGGCCTTGGACAGTTCCCTGCTGAGCATCTGCGTCCAGGTGAGACCCCTACGGCACCCCCGGGGGTTTGGGGGAGCCAGGACCGTGCAGGGCCCTGTCCCCAGGAGGAAAACACAGCCCTGGCACCCGCGGGGACAGTGCCACGGGGATGGGCACAGCCCCAGGGCTGCTGTGGGCACCTGTGGGGCAGGAGTGGTTTGGGGGCTCCCGGGGGGTCCCTGACCCGCTGAGCCCAGTGGTCACTGCACAGCCGCGCTCCGGCCAGGATTCCAAGTGGTGCTGGATCTGCTGGGACAGGGATGGACACTTGTGGCTGTCGGGGGTGGCGCAGAGGTTCTGCAGCCTGCAGGAGCTGCTGGGCACCTCTGGGTGCCGAGGGCTGCAGACAGAGGGGTCCAAAAGTGCCTGGAGGCTGCGTGTCCATCCCACCCCAAAGGTGACTCTGGGGGACATTCCAGAGAGGGGCTGTGTGACATCACAGGATGGGTTGTGTGATGTCACAGAGAGGGCTACGGCATCACAGAGTGAGGTCATCAAGCAGCTGTGGCATAATACGGGGGCTGTGTGACATCACAGTGGTGGTGTGAAATCATAGAGCCAGCTGTGACATCACAGGGTGGGCTGTGACATTGCAGAACAGGCTGTGACATTATAGAGGGGGGCAGAGTGACATCACAGAGTGGCAGTGACAACAGAGAGTGGGCTGTGACATCACAGGAGGGTGGTTTGGCAACAAGTGGGTGACAGTGTGAAATCACAGAGTGGGTTGTGATGTCAGGGGGGGCTGTGATGCCACAGGGAGGCTGTGTAATGTCACTGGGGAGGTCACTGTGCCCCGGACAGCCCCTCACAGTACCCCCCCATAGATATCCAACACTGCTGTGTGGAGTGTGGTCCCCTGTCCCCCCAGCTCCTGCCCTTCCTGGCACCGCAGCTTCTCCCAAGGATGTCCCACAAATTGACACCCAGAGCCTGACATGGGATGAGGGGCTGGGGCTGTGTGAGCAGGACATCAAGGACATGGATTATCCAGGTCACTGTGGCCTGGTTTGGGTTCCCCAGGGCAGGAAAGATGTCTGGCAGCTGGAGCAGGGTTAGGGAAGGGCCTCCAGGGTGGGGCTGGAGCCCTTTGGCTGTGAGGAGAGGCTGAGGGAGCTGGGCATGTCCAGCCCAGAGAAGGGAAGGCTGAGGGGCTCCTCATCCCAGCCTGGCAGTGCCACCGAGGAGGTGATGGAGAACACAGAGCCAGGTTCTTTACCAGGAGACGAAAGACAATGGGTGGAAGCAGAGAGATTGGAGGTTCAGCCAGGACAGGAGGAAACCTTTGTTCCCATGGGCTCAGCCAGGTGCTGAGATGCTGCCCTGTCCCTGTCCCTTGGGATTTTTCAATCCAGACCAAATCAAGCCTTGGTCTGACCCTGTTTCTGACAGGTTGAGCTGCAGACTTGCTGAGGTCCCTTCCAATCTCAGCCCTCTGATGATCCTGGGATGATGCTGGTCCCTATTTCAGACTGGAGCAGAGCAGATGTTTATGGGACAGGAGCCCTCTGGGGCTGTAGGGGACCTGCAGCTTGTGAGGTGCACAAGCACATCTTCATTAGCTGAGTCGTTTGAGCACTTTTAAGAAATGGCAAAGCTCTCCTACCAGGAGAGAACAGGAATTTCCTGGAAGTGTACTGCTGGCAGGAGAAGAAATACTGATTTTCCCCTCTACTTTTGTCACCAATATTCCATCTACTATTTCATGTCCCTCTTCATTCAAGTGTTTCCACCTCTCCTCTTTAAATGGCCATGTCTAAGGACATCTCTTCACCAGACCAGGTGGATCTATGTGCTTCCCATTGCTCCCAGATTTCCTCCTCTAGATCCTCTCCAGTCATTCCAATGTCTCAACTGACTGGCTTTGAGCTTCAGAGTGTGGCCCAGTCTCTCAGAGCTTTAAATAACACATCAGTCAACATCTTCACTGTGTTTATATCTTCTGGGATCACCTTTTCTTATATCTTTGTTTAAAACTATTCCTATATGGAAATCCCTTTTGAATGGTGGACTTGTCAGATACTGCTGGGACATCGCACAGAGCTGAGGGAAGAGTACTGATGTTTTTTAAACAGTATCATGTTTAAAATTTTTTGTCAGTTGGCCATGAAGAGAAACTTTCTGTGCCTCTGAGTCTCACCAGTTCCTGACCCCCAAAGGACACAAACCTGATCAGTTGTGGTTCCCACTCCAGTGGTGGCACTTGGACCTCCCTCCATCCCCAGAGCAGAGCTCCCTTGTCCCACAAAGTCCCTGGCAATGCAGGGATGAAGGAAACAGGACAGGCTGTGGGGATCAGGGCCAGGGCATGGCCAGGGATTTGGTGTGGTTGTGAGCCCAGGGCAGGACGTGGCCCTTGGCCTTGGTGAACCTCATCCAATTGTCCTGGGCCCATGGCTGCAGCCTGTGCAGATCCCTGTGCAGAGCTTCCTGCCAGCACAGCCACACTCCCACCCAGCCCTGGGGACACCCCTGGCTGTGACTCCATTGCCCAGCACTCCTTGGGCCTGGCCATGCAGACAGATTTTGAGCCAGGGAACAGATGCTGCAGAGGGTGTTGGATCAAGTTCCTGTGACCCAAGAATATTGGGATCAGTGCAGCTGTAGCTCTGCACAAGAGAGCTCTTCATCCACTTTCTCTCCTCCCTCTGGGCATGGAGGGAGCTTGTGACTTCAGCATGTGACTCGTGTGTGCAAAGAGCAAATGTGGACATAATCGGGGCAGGGAGGGTTTGGGGGATCTTGGGATCTGTGCTGGGCACAGAATGGGTTTTCCATTCGTCTGAGACTCTGCTGCAGAAAAGTGGATTTAATGTCCAGCAGAGGAATGATTTTTGCATTTTATAGAGCTGTGCCTTGCCTTGGTTTGCTGACAAACAATGAACATCCCTCTGTGTCTGGGGCAGCTCCTTCCCCAAGGAAAGCAGGTGGGAGTTGGTGCCAAGGAGCTGAAAGCTGCAGGTGCAGCCTGGAGTGGAGGAAGCTGAGATTTGCACAAAGCTGCTCTGGGTCCCAGTGGTTGGATGAGGGAAATGGTGGGGTGGGGCTAGGGACAAAGTCTGATTGATTGTCAGCCATAAAGGGTTTGATGATCGTATCTCTTCAGAACAGCATGAGGAGGTGCTGGGGATCAATATCAACTGGAGATTGCTCATATCAATCTATAAACAAGAAAACTAAACAGGACAAAAAACTGTCTGCATTGTTTTTAAATATAGTCTACCCACTTTGAATATACTTCTGAAATCTCTCTAATTAACCACAAAATATTTGAAAACTTGTATTATTCCCAGGGGCTTGTCTTGTTAGGGTGTTTTGAAATGTTAATGAGCCCACAGGCACTGAAATCCTGAACAGAAGAGCTGAAGACAGAAGAAGCCGCTGGAAAAGTAAAATTCATCAGCAACCTCCAAGTTGCTGAGGATCCACCCAGGAATGAACAGAAAGGGGCACAGCTTTCTGACTGCCCCAGCTTTGGGATGGGCCCTGGGCCTGGAGCAGGAACAGCTCTTGAGGGCCACAAGGGCCGGGGCTGTTTTGCTGGTCTGGGGACATGGGATGGCAGGAGGGGCTGCAGAGCTCTCAGCATCTCCTGGAGAGGAGAGCAGGGCACCCAGGGAGCCTCCTTTTCCTTGGGACAGACATGTTCCCCCATGGGTGGGGCAGAGGCCTCTCTGAGCTCCAGCTGCTGCTGTGCCCTTCAGAGGGGCTGAGGCCGTGGGGCAGTGCCCAGAGCAGCCTGGACTGAGCAGGGCTGTGGGGCCAGAGCTGGCTGGGCTGTGCAGAGAAATGGCAATGGCCAGCCCTGGCCGGGTCTGTGCTGGCCCCGAGCCCGGCAGAGCCTGGGGCAGGGCTGTGTGGGAAGGCCCACAGGTGGCACGGCCTGTGCAGGAGCTTGGAGAGGCTGCCCAGCAGGTTGGCCATGGGGGCACAGAGGCCCAGGGGCTGCTGTGAGCACCACGGCACAGGGGTCGTTCCCACCCGCAATGCTCCTGGCCTGGGCTGAGGCTGCCCAGGGGGGCTGTGGCACCATGGCTGGGCCAGCGGGGCACAAAGGGGCCACGGAGCTGCTGCGGGGCTGACAGCAAGGCCAGGAGCAGACAATATGTCTTGGGGATGTTTTTTTCATCCCATTCCATCTTTGTTCTTTGGTTTTGTGTCTGGGACAGTCGCTGCCCTCCCCTGGCTCCAGGAGTATCGTGATGGGTGAGAACCAGCCCGAGATTTCCTGCGAGAGTTGTGGGGTCAAGACGTACCTCCTCCCTCTCCTTCCTGGGCGATTTGGCTTGCCACTCAGCACAGTGTCTCTAACCACAGATACTGTTGCCTTTGTGGATTTTTGCCTGTTTCTTTTTGTTTCTTATCCTTCTGCACTGTGGCTGGGCTCACTGGCTTGTTTTCCTTCTTCTCTGCTGCTTGGGAGCCCAGAGCCGCTGCAAGCTGTGCCGGGACCAGGAGCGCCCCGTTCCCTGCTGTCAGGAAAATGAATCCACAAACCCCAGAGGTTTATGTCCAAAAAGGAGACAGAGGAGTCCTGTAACTTTATTCATGAATAAAGGGAGAGGTCATGGGCATTTCCTATGGGGTCTCTCAAATTGCTAGAAGATGCAGCCTCTTTTTATCCTAATTTCCCGGCCGCAGTTCCCTCTGCCTTTCCCCATTGGCTGAGGTACTCGAGAGGTACAGACTTCCAGAATTGCCTAATAGAGACCCCTGTCATACACATCTCCCCTTTCTTCTTTTTCTTATGTCTCTGTTCCTGTAGTTTATTAACACAGCCTTGGGTGAGTCAATCAGCAGAATCCCTATGGAAATCCTTCCCATTGTTTCTTCTATCTCCCAGTATTGGTCTTATCCCACCAGCAGACTCAGGTGCCTTCTTACCAGCCCTTTGTTTGTAAGGACATTCCCTTAATCCTTTCATTTGCTGAGGGCCGCCCCCCTCTGCACAGCCTGACCCAGGGACGGCCATCGCAGATGAGCTATCCAGGGGAGGAATTCCCCGCTCAGCCCAGACATTTTTCTGTCACTGCTCCGGGTTTTTCACTGCACTGTAGCCCAACATCCCCTGCCTGTCGGGACACACTGCGGCTCCTGCTAGAGCTGCAGAGTTCCTACTACCTTGTGCTGGCTAGCCCGGGCAAGCCAGTCCTTCCGTTCCAGTTTGCTGCTCTGAGCTCCCTGCCCAGCCCATCCTGCTCATGCTATCCCTGCCCAGCCCGTCCTGCTCACGCCATCCCTGCCCAGCCCATCTGCCATTACCCACGTCACACAGACCTGACCTTGCGCCACAGCGCCCCCTGCAGCTGTGCGGTAGTCATCGCCCCTGCCCTGCCCGGCCAGGAGCCAACAGCGCCCCTGCTGGCTGTGACCGGGACTGCACTAAACGGGAAAGTGCCTGGCAGCCCAGGGACATCTGCCACTGGGTTTGGTTTGTTTGGTGTTACTATTGCTGTTATTGATTGTGTGCCTCGTTAGAGATATGAGTAAAGAACTGTTATTCCTTTTCCCGTATCTTTGCCTGAGAGCCCTTGATTCCAAAGTTATAATAATTCAGAGAGAAGGGGTTCACATTATCCATTCCAAGAGAGGTTCCCACCTTCCTTAGCAGACAGCTGTCTTTCAAACCAAGACAGACACGTGTGACATGGTGTGACAGGGCCTGACAGGGGGTGACAAGGGGTGACATGGCACAGGGGCAGGTGGGACACAGGGTTGTGGCACAGGGACACAGGTGACACTCAGGTGACAAAATGAGGACACCAATGACACACAGGTGACACAGGTGGTACAGGTGACAAAGGAGGTGACACAGGTGACACACCGGAGCTGGCTGGTGGCCACCCAACCCCCACCCAGCAGTGCCACCTGGCCCAGGTGACACTGAATGAGTGACACAGGGATAACACCAATGACACAGGTGACACAGGTGACATCAATGACACACAGGAGGTGACACAGGTGCACAGGGGTGACAAAGAGGTGACAAAACCCCCACCTGATCTGGCTGTGGCCACTCAACCTCCCCTGGGCAGGGCCACTTGGGCCAGGTGACACCGAATGAGTAATACAGGTGACAGACAGGTGACATCAATGAGACACAGGAGGTGACACAGAAGGTGGCAGAGGTGACAGAGGTGACACACCTGAGCTGGCTGGTGGCCACCCAGCCCCCCCGGGCAGTGCCACCTGGGCCAGGTTGATGTCCCCATCGATGGTGGCCCCATCTCTGTCCCAGCCCAGCTGGGGGGCCCTGGCCCCTCCCCTCCATGCAGCACAGCAGCCTCAGGGACTCCCACAGGACCCCACTGGCATTTGAGGGGGGCTCCAGGAACCTCAAAGCTGAAAAAGGGACAGTTGGGGACATTTGGGGACACTGGGAATCCCAAAAACCCCAAAAACACAAAAAAAGCAAAAACCCCCAAAATCCTGGGATTCATCCCCAAAATTTGACCACCTTGCCCGCCGCCAGCATTCAAGGGGTGCTCCAGAAACCTCAGGCCTGAAAACGGATATTTGGGGACATCCCAAATCTCCAAAATCCAAAGAACCCCCAAAATCCCAAAATACCCCCCATAAAATGCAAAAAACCCCCTAAATTTTGACCCCCCCCAACCCCATTGGCATTCGAGGGGGAGTCCAGGAACCTCAGACCTAAAAAGGGGACGTTTGGGGACACTAGGGGACATTGTGGAGATCCCAAAACTTCCTGGGAACCCCCAAAACCCTCCAAGACCCCTTCCCCACGTTTTGGGACCCCCCCCCCCCAACTCCCTCGAGGATGCCCCAAAAACCCCTCCACGATCCCCCAGAGCTCCCCAGGAGCCCCCAAATCCCCCTAAAACCCCCCAAAATTCCTCCTTCCTCCCCCACCCCAAGCCCCCACCCAAAGAAAGCTTTTGGGGTGGGGGAGGGGCCCATGCCTCCCCCTTTCCCTTCCCATGTCCCTCCCCCCTTCCCTTTGGGACCCTCCGGTATCCAGGGAACTCTCTGTCCCCCCTTTTACCATCCCCCCCAAAAGGGTGGGGGAGGGGTCCCAGGGGGCCCCCCCCCCCCCACCCTAAAAGAGCACCAGATGTCAGGGAGGGTCGGGGGGAGGGGAGGGACATCCCCCCAAAAAGTGAACGCCCCTAAAAAAGGGATTTCCCCCAAAAAAAGGAGGCGTTGGAAAGGGGGGGATCCAAATCCTAAAAACTTGGGATCCCCCTGGATTTTGCGAGCCCCCAAAGTTGGGAATCCTCAAATTGGGATCTCCCAAAATTGGGATCTCCCAAAACTGGGATCCTCCAAATTGGGGAAACCCAAAATCAGAAAACCGCAAAATTAATTGCCCCCCCCCAAACTGGGGACCCCAAAATCAGGATCCACAAATTGGGAAACGCCGAAATTGGGATCCCCCAAAACTGAGACCCCTCACAAAATCGGGATCCCCCCAAAATCAGGATCCCAAAATCAGGAAACCCCAGAACTATGATACCCCAAAATTTGGATCCCACAAACTGGGACCCTCCAAAACAGGGACAGCCCAAAATCAGGAATACGCAAAATTGGGAATCCCCAAAACAGGGACCCCCCTCAAATCCGGGACGCCCCCAAACCAGGACCCGGGAAAACTGGCACCCCCCTTCCCCACAGCCCCCCAAAACCGGGAAACCCCAAAAGCCAGACCCGCCAAAATCGGGACACCCCAAAACCGGGATCCCCCCATCCCTGGGACTCCCTGTAAATCCGGGACCTGCTAAAATCCCTTGGACCCCTCAAAATCGGGGTCCCCCCCTTTACTCACTGAGCGACAACAGCGGCGACAGCAACGGGGACAGCAATAGGGACAGAAACGGGGACAGAAATGGGGGGGCCCCGCCGAGATCCCCCCATGGCCCCGCCGGGACCCCCGGGAGGAGGAGGAGGAGGGAGGGCGGGAGGGGGAAGGGACAGCGACAGCCCGGAATGGGACGGGGGGACCACAAGAGGGACAGAAGGGACAGGACAGGGAAGGGGGACCCCAAAATGGAATTGAGGAACCCCAAAATGGGGTGGGGACAGCCCGAAATGGGACAGGGATACCCCAAAATGGAACCGGGGGACCCCAAGAGGGATAGAGGGGACAGGACAGGGCCAAAGGTATCCCAAAAGGGACGGGGGGACCCCAAAAGGGGATCGAGGACCCCAAAACGGGACCGGGGGAATCCGAAATGGGGACGGGGGGCCCCCAAAAGGACGGCGGGACAGGGCTGGGACCAGGGGACCCCAAAAAAGGACAGGGGGACCCCGACAGGGACAGACGGCACCCCGAGATGGGATCGGGGCAGCGCAAATGGGATGGAGGACTCCAAAAGGGGACAGGGGGACCCCAAAATGGGATGGGGACAGCCCGAAGGGGGACCGAGAAACCCCAAAACAGGGACAGGGGGATCCCAAAAGGGACAGAGAGAACCCAAAACCCCATGACACCCCAGGACACCCCAGTGCCACCAACCCCCATGGACAAGGAGAGAGGGGTCACAGTAGGGGACACAGGACGACACAGGAGGACATGGGGACACACGTAGACATGGGGACACGGGGACACACATCAGGACCTGGGGACATTCGGAGCCTTGGGGATACAACCTCAGGGGACACCGGTCACGGGGACACAGGACGAGGGGACACCCAGATCCTGGGGACACTCCCGAGCTTTGGGGACACGCCCTGGGCTTTGGGGACACTCCCGAGCTTTGGGGACACTCACCAGTGCACGGGGACAGCCCTGTTCCGTGTGTGACCGCGGGGACAGGAGCGTCACCTGCGTGTCCCCGTGCCCTCTTTGCACACGGGGACCTGTCTCCGCCTGTCCCCCCCCCGACCCCGAGGTTGTGCAATCGGTGTCACCTTTGTCCCCCTCCTCCTCCTCTGGGGACACTCCGGGCCTGGCGCACAAGGGGGGACACAGGGACAGAGCGGGGACAGTACGGGGACGCTCCCCACAGTGTCCCCAGAGCCGTCCCCTCACTGTCCCCGTGCCTGTGCCACCCTCCACTGTCCCCAGCCGTGGCCCGCGTTGTCCGCACGTTGTCCCCAGCTCTGTCCCCGTGCCTGAGCCACCCTCCACTGTCCCCAGCCGTGCCCCACGCTGTCCGCATGTTGTCCCCAGCTCTGTCCCAGTGCCTGTGCCACCCTCCCAATGTCCCCGCGCTGGCCCTGGGCAGGTCCGGGCAGAGGCCGCTTTTGGGCCAACTCCGCTCTTGAGCAACCTCCGCCCCTTCTTAAATCCCCGGAGTGTCCCCAAGTGTCCCCAAGGTCCCCAAGTGCCACCATGGCGCCCGTGCTGGTGGCCCTGCTGGCCCTGGCGCTGTCGCTGGCGTTGCTGTCGCTGCTGTCGCGACATCGCGCGACCTCGGCCCGGCTCCCCCCGGGCCCCCCCGCGCTGCCGCTGCTCGGGAACCTCCTCCAGGTGTCCCCGTTCCGCACCCTCCAATCGCTGCTCAAGGTGGGAATTTGGGGGAAATTTGGGGGTTTGGGGGCATTTTTGGGATGATTTGGGAGGGATTTGAGTTTTTTAGGGGAGAGTTTGGGGTTTTGGGGGCGGTTTTAGGGGGTTTGGGGGGGGTTGGAGAGGTTGGAGGGGTGCCCTGGAAGTTTTGGTCCCTGCTCAAGGTGGGAATTTGGGGAATTCTGGGAATTTTGGATAGGTTTGGAGAGGATTTGGGGGCGTTTTGGGGGATTTTGGAGCAGTTTTGGGGCGGCTTTAGGGGATTTTGGGGGATTTGGGGTGGATTTGGGACTCCCTGTGCCCTCCAGTCCCTGCTCAAGGTGGGATTTGGGGGAATTTTGGGAATTTTGGGGGAATTTGAGGGGGTTTTGGGGCAGTTCTGGGGTGGATTTGAGACACCCCTGTCCCTTCCACTACCTGCCCAAGGTGGGATTTTGGGGATCTTGGGAATTTTTGGGAATTTTGGAAAGGTTTGGGGGTTTTTGGGGGGGTTGGTGGGGTTGGGTGGCTCCAGGTGTCCCCATTCCTCACCCTTCAGTGCCTGCTCAAGGGGGGAATTTCGGGAATTTTGGGGATTTTGGGGACTTTTGGAGTGATTTGATTTTTGGGGTTGGGGTGGAAATTGGGGGAATATGGGGCGGTTTTAGGGGGTTTGGAGGGTTGAAGGGACACCCCGGAAGTTCAGGCCCCTGCTCAAGGTAGGAATTGTGGGGATTTTTGGGGGGATTTGGTAGTGATTTTCGGGCAATTGAGGGTGTTTTGGTGGGGATTGTAGGGGAATTTGGGGTGGATTTGGGACCCCCACTGCACCTTCTAGTCCTTGCTCGAAGTAGGCTTTTTGGAGAAATTTGGGAATTTTTTTGATTTAATTTTTTTTTTTATATTGGGGGAATTAGGGGGATTTTAAGGGAATTTGGGGAGGTTTTGGGTGGGATTCGGGTGCATTTTTATGGAATTTGGGTCCATTTAGGGCTGTTTCTGTGGGATTTGGGTGACATTGGGTGCGTTTTTATGGGATTTGGGTGGACTTGGGTGCGTTTTCGTGGGATTTGGGTGGATTTTTATGGGATTGTTGTGGGACCAGGGGGTGGCCTGACCCCGCTGGCCCTCCCCAGCTGAGTGACCGGTATGGGCCGGTGTTCACGGTGTGGTTGGGCCCCCGGCCGGTGCTGGTGCTGCGTGGGACCGAGGCTGTGCGCGAGGCCCTCGTGGGTCAGCCTGAGGTGTTCGCCGGACGCGGGCGGGTGCCGACCATCGAGAGCACCTTCAGGGGCTACGGTCAGATCCCAAAACACCCCCAAAACCCCCGGGACCCCAAAACCCCGCCAAATTCCCCCGGGACCCCAAAACCTCCCCCAAAATACCCCAAAACACCGCTGAAACTCTCTGGGACCCCCCAACCCCCCAAATCTCACCGGGACCCTGAAACCTCCCCCAAAATACCCCAAAATCCTTCAGGACCCCCCAACACCCACCTCCCAAGACCCCCCAGAGACCCCTGAAACCCTCAAGGAGAGCCCCCAGACCCCACTGAGTGCCCTCTCCCTATTGACTTTCCCCCATTTCTCACGGATTTTTCCTGAATCCCCACAGATTTTAAGCCCCCAGGTGGAATTTTTTTACCCCCCTGGGGTGATTCTGTCCAATGGATTTTCCCACTTCCTGTAAATCCTTAACCTCCCCCAATGGATTTTTCCCCACTTCCCATAATTTTTAACCCCCCAATGGAGTTTTTTGCCTCCCCCGGGTATGGTTTTCTCCAACAGATTCTGGGCCCCCCCCCATGGATTTTCCCCCAAATTTCTCCCCCCATTGGATTTTCCCCCATTTCCCATAATTTTTAACTCCCCAGTGGAATTTTCTGCCCCCCCAGGGGTCGTTTTCTCGGAGGGGGAGCGCTGGCGACAGCTTCGTCGCTTCTCACTGACGGTGCTGCGGGATTTCGGGATGGGCCGGAGGAGTATCGAGAGCGCAATCCAGGAGGAGGCCCAGAAGCTGGTCCAGGAGTTCCGAAAAACACAAGGCATGAAATTATGGGAGTTTTGGCGTTTTTAGGACCTGAAAAAAGTATAAAATTATCCCCAAAACGATCCCAAAAAATCATCCTGAGAAACCTCAGTGAAATCAGCCCAAAATCATACACAGAAAACCACACCGGAATCAGCCCGAAATCATTCAAAAAAAACTCACCAAGACCACTCTGAAAATACCCCCAAATTATCCCAAAATATCCTAAAATTATCTGAAAAAGTCATCCCAAAATACACACTGAAATCAACCTGATATAAGCCCAAAATCATCCCAAAAAATCACACCAGAATGCCTAAATCATCCACAAAACCGCCCTGAAAATAGCCCAAAATTATCCCAATACCCCAAAATGACCCCAAAAAATCATTCTAGAAAACCACCCCAAAACAAAAAAATTTTCTGTGGAAAAAAATCCCAGAAAACTCCAAAACTGCTGGATTTTGGCCCAAAATTCTGCAGGGAAACCCTTCGACCCCACATTCCTGCTGGGCTGTGCCGTCTCCAACATCATCTGCTCCATCGTTTTCGGGAATCGCTTCGAGTACCAGGATCCCGAATTTCTGGAACTGCTGCACATGATGAATGACAGTTTTCGGGAGATGAGCACGGCCTGGGCTCAGGTGGGAATTTTTAAGGAAAATATGGGGGAAATTTGGTCAATTTACTGTGGAATTTAGGGTTTTTAGGAGGGATTTTGGGGGTTCTGTTGTGGTTTTTTGGAATTACTTCTTTGAGAATCCCAGAATTCCGAAAATCTGGGATTTTTGGAGTTGTGGCAAATGGTGAAGAAGAAAAATTTTTGGGAGTTCCCCAAAAAATTGGGAGTGGGAAGGGAGCGATGGGAGAGATTTTGGGGAGAATTTAGGAAAAATCTGTGGGATTTAGGAGTGATTTTGGGGGATTTAGAAGTGATTTTAGGGGATTTCAGGGAGCACTTCCAGTACTGGGATCCCGAACTTTTGGAGCTGCTGCACCTGATGGACAAGAGGTTTTGGGAGATGAGCACAGCCTGGGCTCAGGTGGGAATTTTTGGGTGATTTGGGGGAAAATTTAGGAAATTTTGGGGGGATTTAGAAGCGATTTGTGGGTCCTGTGAGGAGGAATTGCTCGGATTCCCAAAATCTGGAATTTTTGGAAGTGCAGGAAATGGTGGACGAGAGTTTTTGGGATTTTGTGGATGTGGGAAGGGAATTTAGGAGGGATTTGGGGAAAAAAAGGAGATTTAGGAGTGATTTTGGGGGTTTTAGGAGTGATTTTGGGAGTTTTGGGAAGAGCTTTGATTTCCAAGATCTGGAATTCTTGGAGATTGCGGAGGATTTGGCATTTTGGGGGGTGTTTTTGGGGTGAATTTTCTGGATTTTTGGGGCTGTTTTTAGGATGATTTTGGGGTGGTTTGGGGATGTTTTTGGGTTGGTTTTTGGGGTGATTTTGGAATTATTGTTGGGAAGTTTTTGGTGTTGTTTTTGAGATGATTTTTTGGTGGTCTTGTTTTGGGATACTTTGTGGTGAATTTTCTGGATGTTTATGTGGTAGTTTTTGGGATGATTTTGGGGTGTTTTGGGGGTGTTTTTAGGGCTGTTTTTATGGTGGGGTTTGGTAATTTTTTTGTGGTGTTCTTGGGTGTTTTGGGGTGTTTTTGGAGTGGTTTTTGGGGTTTGGGATGCCAGGTATTTTGGGATGATTTTGGGGAACCTTTAGGGTGTTTTGGGGGTTTGTTGATTCAGGGATTTTGTGGATGATTTGTGGGAGTTCTTGGGCTGTTTTTGTGGTGGTTTGGGGGTATTATTGGGAAGTTTTTGGGATGTTTTTGGGTTAGGGTTAGGGGTTAGGGTTAGGGTTTTGGGGATGTTTTTGGGGTGATTTTTGGGGTGGTTTTGGGCTGATTTTGTAGAGTTTTTGAGCTTTTCCTGGGGTGGTTTTTGGGTTTGCTTTTGGGGTGGTTTTGGTGTGGTTTTAGGATGTTTTGGGGGCAATTTTTTGTGAGATTTTTCTGGATTTATTTTCTGATCATTTTAGAGTGATTTTGGGCTGCTTTTTGGGATTTTTTTGGGTCCCCAAAGCTGTACGACCTGGCCGAGCCGTTCCTATGGTTCCTGCCGGGCCGGCACCGCCGCGTGCCGCGGCTCCTGGGGAGGATGAGGAGCTTCATCGCCCGGCGCGTGCAGGAGAATGCCCGGAGCCTCGACCCCCACAACCCCCGCAACTTCATTGACGTCTTCCTCATCCAGATGGACAAGGTGGGCCTGGGGAGGGGTCCCGGGGGGTTTGGGGGTCCTGGGGGTGATTCCAGGTACCCCGAGAGGGTCCCACACACCCAAGGTGTCCCAGGCACCTCAGTAGGATCCTGGGAATGTTGAGGGGGATCACCTCGGTGGGATCCTGGACACCTTGAAGGGGATCTCGGTCATCTCAGGGGATTCTGGGCTGTCTAGGGGGTTCTTGGGCACCTTAGGGGGGTGCTGGGGGTCCTAGGGGGCTCTGGGGGAAGTCCTGGGCAGAACCTGGGCACCCTGAGGCAGATTTTGGGCACTTTTGGGAACTCCTGGGCACCCTGAGGGTGGCTCTGGGGCAGAATTCCAGGCATCCTGGGGAGTCTTGGGGGTGCTCCTGGAATCCTGGGGCTGATCACAGACACCCCAGGGCAGATCCCAAATGGATCCCGGGCACCCTGGGGTGGTCCCGGGGGATCTCCTGGGGCTGTCCCTGGATTTAGGGTCGATCCCGCTCACCTGGGGGGTCCCAGGACCCTATTTTTCCCAGGGAAAGGACAATTCCAGTTTGGAATTCACCCCTGGATGATCCTGGGGCCATTTCCGGCTTTTGGGGTCAATTTTGGGCTGGATTTTTCTATTTTCTGCAGGAAAAGGGTGACCCCAAATCCAAGTTAACCCTGGAGAACTTGGAGAATTCCTGGGATCCTGAGTGGGATTTTGGGGTAGTTCCTGGATTTTGGGGTCGATTTCGGGTCCCAGAGCCATTTCCAGATTTAGGGGTTGATTTTGCGCTGGATTTCCCTGGTTTTGGCAGGAAAAGGATGACGTCAAATTGGAATTTACCCTGGAGAATCTGCAGCATACATGGGATCCTGGGGAGAGGGTTTTGGGGGGTTTTAGGGATTCTGGGTGGCATTTTGGGGGTTATTTGGGGTCGTTCCCAGATTTTGGGGTTTTTTCCTGGATTTTGGGTTCGATTTCCCTGTTTTCGGCAGGAAAAGGGTGACCCAAACTCAGAATTTACCTTGGAAAACCTGGAACTGACCACCCTGAACCTTTTCTTCGCTGGCACTGAGACTGTGAACTCCACATTGCGCTTCGGCTTCCTCTACCTCATGAAGCACCCCCACGTCCTGGGTGAGACCTCAACCCAAATTGGGGTGACCCACCGACACCCAAAGGGTCCCAAATGGGACCCTGATCCCCCAAAACCCACCCGAGGGACCACAGACCGAAATAGGGACCCCAGAGCCACCCAAGGGGAACCCCAGTACATCCCACAGGGAGCCCTCCGCTTCCTCATGAGGCACCCACACATCAAAGGTGGGACCCCAGACCCAAATTGAGATCCCTGGGAGACCCCAGACCCCCCAATGGGGACCGCAACCCATCCAGACCCACCCAAAGGGAACCTCGGGGACCCCCAACCCCCCCAAGTGTGGTCTGACCCCCCAATAGGACTCCAAAACACCCCTGTCCCCAATTCCCAAACCCCACGGGGGAAATGGATTCTGCGGGGACCCCCTGAGCTCCCTCCCCAATTTCCCACCCTCTCAGAGAAGGTTTTCGAGGAGATCTCGCAGGTTGTGGGGTCAGGCCGGGCCCCGGCCGTGGCGGACCGGCCTCAAATGCCCTTCACGGAGGCCACGATCCACGAGATCCAGCGCTGCAGCGACCTAATCCCAATGAACGTCCCTCATCGTGTCACCCGTGACACCAATTTCAGGGGCTTCCACCTTCCAAAGGTGAGGGAAAAGTCCCCAAATCCCCGAAATCTGTCTTAAATCCCCTGACCTGATCCTGTTGAATGTCCTGCACCGGCTGACACAGGCCACCAAGTTCCATGGGTTCCTGTTCCCAAAGGTGAAGGGAAAACCCTAAAACCCTTCTGAAATCCTCACAGGGCACGGACGTGTCCTCCCTGCTCAGCTCCGTCCTAAATGACCCCATTGACCCCAGTGACCCTTCCAATGATTCCAATGACCCCAGCTGAACCCTCTGACCCCACAACTGACCCCACAGGGCATGGATGTGTACCCCTTGCTCAGCACGGTCCTAAACGACCCCACATCCTTCAAGAACCCCCAAAACTTCGACCCTGGGAACTTCCTGGACGAGAGGGGCCAGTTCCAGCGCAACGAGGCCTTTGTGCCCTTCTCGGCCGGTACCCGACCCCAAAAATCCATAAATCCCTTTGAGGGGGGGCCAAGAGCCTTTTGGGATCCCCTAAATCCTTTAGAATCTCCTAAATCCTTGGGAAGGTGATCAGACTTTGGGGTCCCCCAAAATCTTTAGGATTTCCTAAACCCTTTGGGGGGGCCCTCAGACCTTTGGGGATCCCTCAGATCCTTTGGGGGACCCCCCAGACCCTTTAGACACCCCCAGACCCTCTTGGGGTCACCCAAATCCTTGGGAATGTCCCATTTCCTTTGGGAATCCCCCAATCCCCTTTGGGACTCCCACCCCCATTACCCCCAGACCCTTTAGGGACTCCTAGACCCTTTGGGACCCCCAGACCCTTTGGGATCCCCCAGACCCTTTGGGACCCCCTAGACCCTCTGGGGCGTCCCAGACCCTTTGGGGACCCCAGACCCTTCAAGGAGCTCCCAGATCTTTTTGGGACCCTGTTACTCCTAACCTTTAGAGAACCCCCCAGCCCCTCTGAGGACCCTGAAACCCTTTGGGATCCCCCAGAGCCTCTGGGGACCCCCAGCCCCATTTTGGGGTCCCTGACGCCCCCTCCCCATTTCAGGGAAGCGACTGTGCCTGGGGGAGGGGCTGGCACGGATGGAGCTGTTCCTGTTCCTCACCACGATCCTACAGAACCTGCGTCCCCAAGCCCTGGGACCCCCCGAGGAGGTGCACACGACCCCCCTGGAGAGTGGCTTCGCCAACATCCCCCCCCCGTACGAGCTGCGGATGCTGCCGCGATGAGAGCCCACCCGGAATTCCCCATTGGGACCCCTCCCCAAAATCCGGGAACCCTCCCAGGATGGGGACCCCTCCCCATTGCTGGAAAATCCCCCGAAATCCCCACATCGGGACCCCTACCAAAAATACCCCTCCACTACAAGCTGCGGATGCTGCAGCAATGAGACCCCTCCAAAATCCTTCATTGGAACCCCTCCCCAAAATCCCAAAATAGCCCCCTCTATGAGCTCAGGATGATGTCACAAGGAGACCCCTCCCCAGAATCCCAAAATTCCCCACTGGGACACCCTGGATACCTCCCCAGCACTGGAAACACCCCCGGGACTGGGACCCCTCCCCATTGCTGGGACCCCCCTGGGATCTGCTTCCCATCAATGGAAAATCCCCCGAAATCCCCGCATCAGGACCCCTCCCCAGCACCAGAAATGCCCCCAGGACCGGGATCCCCTCCACGGACCCCCCTGGGCATTGGGACCCCTCCCCAAAATCCCCAAATCCCCAGTTGGGACCCCCCCACAGGACCGGGACCCCTCCCCAAAATTGCCCTCTGCTACAAGCTCAGGATGCTGCACCCATGAGACCCCTCCCCAAAATCCCCGCCCAAGACCCCCACCCAAAATCAGGACCCCTTCCCAGCACTGGGACCACCCCCAGGACCAGAACCCCTCCCCACCACCGGAGGCCCCTGTGAACCCCCTCTTGGCACTGAGACCCCTCCCCAAATCAGGACATCTCCCCACAGGACCCCTCCCCAGCCCCCAAATTGAAGCTCCAGACTCCAAAACCCCCCAAGCTCTCCCCCAGACCCCAAATTTTCCCCCAAAACACCCAAGTTCCCCCTAAAACCCCAATATTGCGACAAAGGGGAAACCCCCCCCAAAAAAGTGACCCATCCCCAAAATCCCAAAGCCCCCCTGAAAATCCCAAACACCCCCCTCAAAATCGCAAGCATCTCTCCCAAAAAATCACCGAAAGAGCTGAAAACATTTTTTATGTCACATTTTCACGCGGTGAGGATGGGGGGGTCAAAATTCCCAGGGTTTTTCCCAGTTTTTGTGGGGTGTTTCCACCTTTTCCATCCCAGGTGACGCCCCCCCCCCCCCCCAAATTCCTGCCCCCCTTCTCCCCCAAATAAGTGCAATAAATAAGAGGAAAAAAGCAGAAAAAAAAAAAAATGAGGAGGGGGGGGACCCCCCGCAAAAATGGGTCTTGGGGGGAATGGGAGTGCGACCCCCCCCAAAGAGAACTGGGGTGGGTGGAGAACCCCCCCATAAAGACCATGTTGAATAACACTGAAAACACCAAAAAAGGCAAAAAATTGAGGGGGGCTCCCAAATTTGGGGGGACCCCCCAAAAAACATGTTAAAGGAGGGAGGACCCCCCCCAAAATAAAGGGGGGACCCCCACCCATTTTATCCCAGGAATTTTAGTGAATGCTTTTGTGCAAAAGCAGCAAAATTTGACCCAAAATCTGCTCAGGATGGGGTGGAGGGAGGGAGGGCGAGGGGGAGGCTGACACCCAAATTTACATTGGGGACCCCCCTGAGATTTTGGGGGGTCCTGGTCCTGGTCGGCGGGGTGGGGGGGGGGAAGAGGGAAAAAAGGGAAATTTTAGGGAATTCTGGGACTTTTTTTTTGAGGTTTGGGGAGGTTAAATTTGAGGGGGACATTTTCTGGGGTCTTAAATTTGGGGAGGTTCTCAAATATGGGGCTCTCAGTTCTGGGGGGTGTCCGTTTTGGGAGGAGTCTCAAATTTGGGGCGTTTGCCCCTATTTTGGGGGGGTTCCCCTGTTTTTGGGATCCTTCTTTCTTGGGGGGTGGGTGTTGTAGCTGGGGGGATCATTTTGGAGGAGGTCGCTCCTATTTTGGGATGTCTCTATTTTTTTGGGAGTCCCCATTTTTGGGGGGCCTTGAAGGAGCTCCTTATTTTTTTGGGGGGGTTCCCCCATTTTTGGGGTTCCTTTTTTGGGATCCTCATTTTTTGTGGGGGGTCTTGAGGGAGTTCTCTATTTTTTAGGGAGGTTCAACTCTTTTGAGAATTCCCTTTTTTTGAGATCCCCATTTTTTTAGGATCCCCATTTTTGGGGGAGAATCCGTCCTATTTTTGGGGGGATTTCACCTTTTTTGGAGGATTCCCTTTTTGGGGGTGTTGGGAATCCAAGCGAGGAACAGACTACAGCACACCAATGTGATGTTCTGATTGGCGATTTATTGCCATGTAAGCTCATAATTTATAACACAATTTGTTCCGTACACGCGATCATGCCGCAATCACGCACAATATGATTGGATGCTCCACTCTGTCCACAAGAACAATTTTCTCTTATGATTGGTTAATTGATCGTAAGCCCTTGGTAAGCAAACCTACCTTTTGTTACAGTATCCTGTCTTTGCTGCTTGCTTCCACATTCTCTTGTCACTTCAGCGGATTTTCTTATTGCTTCAGCACTATTAAACCGCAACTGTCCTAAGAGCATCACCTTGCCGTTCCATCTCCCTGCTCTGAGCTTTCTGCTGCACCCCTTCCTGCTGCACTCCACCTCTGCCCAGCCGCCTGCCATTATCCTCAAGAGACCAACCTGAACTTGTGGCACAGCGCCCCATGCAGCTGCACGGGAGCCATTGCACCTGCCCCACTCTGCCGGGAGCAGGACAGCGCCCCTGCTGGCCGTGATCGTGACTGCACCAAAGGGGAAAGTGCCTGGCAGCCCAGGGACATCTGCCACCGAGTTGGTGGTTTTGTTTATTGTTTTTTTAACCTTGTTTACTGTTTTTGTTACTGATTGTTTACCTCATAGATACAAGTAAAGAACTCATTCCTTTCCCATATCTTTGCCTGAGAGCCCTTGATTCCAAAGTTATAATAATTTGGAGGGAAGGGGGTTCACATTCTCTTTTCTAAGGAAGGTTCCCACCTTCCTTAGCAGACACCTGTCTATCAAACCAAGACAGATTTTGGTACCCAATGTGGGGCTCGAGGGCATTGAGAGAGAAAAGGTGCAAAAGGAATAACAGTTCTTGGGAGACCCATTGTTTCGTGTGCTGAACATAGAAACCTCACTAAGTGACAACGTGTGGTCTGGCATACCTTGGTTCAGCTGGCACATGCAGCTCCCTGTCTAAACATGGGTCCTATAACTAAGGCTTTGGTGGCTGTTATCCAGTTCTCACAATGGGTCAATTAGATGAGGAATTTATGGATTTTTCACGTCCTTTGGATGGCGGGCACTTGGTTACAGGGCTTTAACACCTTGAGTACATGTTTTTGGAGTCTGTTTGGTAATGGTACCTTTTGTGAGGAGATGACACCGAGGGAAGATTTTTCTCAACCCTTCACCCATCTCTTTGGGCCTACCCTACCGGGGCTCGGAGGGTTCATGTACTCTCTAAATACTAATGACATCATACAGTGGTTGGCGTTGCTGATATGCCTGTCCAACTTTACATTCCAAGTGAGAGGGGAAAAGATATGTCAGGTGTTGAGGGAATACACTTCCTCAGCTGGTGGGATGCCCTCTCCTTGCCCCACAGGGTAAGAGTTGGATGGTGCAGCAGCAGAACCCACGGACATTACAACCATCCAGGTTCCAGCTGAACCTCAAGGGCAGTCACAGCCAGCAGCAGTTGCCCCTGTGCAGCGGAGGAAGTATAAGACCAAACCGGTATGCCCAGTTAATGATGACAGGGGAACCAGGGCCCTCACAACCAGCAGGGGAGCCTGAGCCTATAATCATCACTGAGTCCCTGCCATACAACACTATCCGTAATCTGCACAATGACATTGTGCGGCGGAAGGGCGAGGCTTTCTCAACCTGGTTACTTCAGGTTTGGGACCTCATGGGCCCAGGTGTGCAGCTGGATGGTGGCGAGGCTGGGAATTTGGGAGCCTTGGCCCGGGTTGCGGGTGTTGACAAGGTGTTCATGAGGGACATTCTCTCACAGATTTCTCTCTGGGAGAGGCTTTTAATGAGTGTAAGAGAGAGGTTTGTTCACAAAGACAGAAGGCAGGAGAACTACTGTAGATTGCCTTGGAAGACCATTGAGGAAGCGATCCAATGGTTGAGAGAAGTGGCAGTACTGGAGGTGCTTTTTGGGAGGGATGGACAGCACAAAAATGATCCTGACAAGGTCAGGTGCACAGGGCAAATGTTGTGGAACCTGGCAAGTCTAGGGCCAACCCAATATGCCACTTACATTGCAATGATTAATGCCGATGACAGCCTGAATGTGTATTAACCCATGGGATCCTGTGCTTTCGGGGGACCATCACCACTGTCTTGGTTTGATAGACAGGTGTCTGCTAAGGAAGGTGGGAACCTTCCTTAGAAAAGAGAATGTGAATCCCCTTCCCTCCAAATTATTATAACTTTGGAATCAAGGGCTCTCAGGCAAAGATATGGGAAAAGGAGTGAGTTCTTTACTAGTATCTAGAATGAGGTAAACAATCAGTAACAAAAAAACAGTAAACAAGGTAAAAAACAATAAACAAAACCAAAAACTCGGTGGCAAATGTCCCTGGGCTGCCAGGCACTTTCCCATTTGGTGCAGTCACGATCACGGCCAGCAGGGGCACTGTTGGGCTCCTAGACCAGCAGGGCAAGTGTGATGACTCCCGAGAAGCTGCAGATGGCGCTGTGGCGCGAGGTTGGACCTGGTCAGGCGCGTAATGGCAGACGGGCTGCACAAGGATGGCACGCAGATGGATGGCGTGCAGCAGACAGCCCAGAGCAGGGAGATGGAGCGGCCGGGTTAACGCACCCGGGCCAGCCAGCAGAGGAGGCGGCAGGAAACTCCGCAGTTGTGGCAGGCAGGGTGCGGGGTGATGGCAGGCAGGGCGTGGTGTGGCAGCAGGCGAAGGTCCCATTCTGCTGCAGCACAGCTGGGAAACACGCCCTCCCAGAGGGTAGAAGGGTCCGGAATCCCATCCCCCTTTTCCCGTGAGATCTCACACACCAGGTAGAGAGAAAAACCAGTGCAAAGCCAGGCTTTTTCTGCAGTTGCAGCCAAAAAAGCAGAGAGCCTCTTTTTTCCCCCTGCTCTCTCCTCCTCAAACCTCCGAGTGTGTCTCCTTATCAAATCTTCCAATCTCTTGTTCCCGTGGCCGCCCAGCCAAAAGTCTTTGCCTTCTTTGTCAGCATAGATGGTCCTTAAGTACAGGTCATTAGTTGCCTAGCAACAAAATGGGAAAAATTCCACTTGCCCCCCTCAACCTTCAACAACCACCAAGAAACCAGCGCCACTTGGAGGAAGTGTCAGTGCAAGATATCTACCACGTGAACATCTAATTGTGCCTCCTCCAAGCAGTTCCCTAAACCCCAAAAAATCCCTTCTGTTACCCTCATGTGTTTCCCTAACAACCCCCTTACCCCTGTGTTATAAGAAAAAAGGGGAGGACCATGCATTTGGCAGGCTTTCTGTACTAGCACCAAACAAAACCCAAATTCTATATTGGAGAAACCATATTCAATTGGCCTGCCAGAAGAGAGGAATACAACAATTAGACCCAAATTGTGACAGCGAAATTATTAATTTGTCACTGTCGAAAAGGATCGCTGCACCATTTCTCCTGCCTGGAGTAGTGGCAGTGAAAGGCTTGGGTGAACTTACCCACTTTAAGTGCTAGCTCAGAAAGCATGCTAACCTAACCGAAAGACTGTTGTTTTAACCTGTCATCTCATAGCTAGAGCACCCATGCAACAATACAAAAAACACAGGATCAAATCAAAGAACTCAAGAAAGAAGGAAAGGCTCGAAGACCTTTTTGGACAATGGAGACTTGAAGGATGGTTAGCATCCTTAGTCAAAGCTGGACTGTGGGTGATTCGAATAATTTTTATTGTTCTAAGCTTCTTTGGTTGCCTTAAGAAGTGCCCAGGTAAGCAAATGTGAGAGGCTTTTCCTTTAAACAGAAAAGGGGGAGATGTTGCAGTGGCTGAAACCATCTCGGAGAAGCCAAGAGGGTCCCAGAGCCAGCAGCATGCTGGCAGGACAACTCTGAGGTGCGAAATAACCTCTGAGTGTTGGTTGGGTGTTCTCTCCCTAAGATTATGTTAATCTTCCTATATTGATTGGTTGTTGTTGTATCATTGACTCCACCCCTCCCTTCTTCCCACTGGTTGTCATTGTATTTCCCCGCCTCCTCCCCAACCTTATTGGCCCTGGACCTCTATATGAATGGCCACTCACAGCCATTCTTCCTCTTTGGTTGCTGGACACCTTCAAGAATAAAATGTCCTCGGAATTCCACATGACAGGGCTCTCTGCTTCTATGTCTCTGGTAACACACGAGCTATCAAAGCTCTGGGGTGTGTGTGTGTTTGTGTCTTTCACTGGCCTGGGGGAGAAAGGGTCTGCCTGCATGGTGCCAAATCAGTACCGGCTGGGGAGTTCTCAGATAAACCTTAGAGACACTTTTGGAACACCCAGAGGACCTAATCCACACCACCCTCCCCCCCGCCCCGCCCCAGGCCTCGTGTTAGGAGTAGGCTGTAAATATTGAAATAATGGGTAATTAAACCATAACAATGAATAAGAAGTAAGAAGTAACAAGTGCAGAATAGTTAAAATCACATCCCATAATACTAACAAAGTTGCAAATGCAGGTATTAGAATGATTAATATAAATTACTGTATTTTTATCTACTTATACCAAATCACAAAGAGTCTTCATGCAAGCACTTCCTTTACCTACACAGGCAATTATAGTTTCAGGATTTTTGTTTGGATGTATTTCAAAATGACAAATACTTTGCTCTTTTTCCAGTAGCCCAAAGACCGACAACAGACACTGGTTTATCTAAGGTGAAGTTGTGCCAGCATTGATTGGAGGCACAAACATATTGACCAATCATTTTCCTTTTGTTATGTTCTATAAAATCCCTTACAGCGATTTGAGTTAGAGGAGTTAATTTTCCATGGGTGAATGTATTGATTCCTCTACACCCTATCTGTATTTCTTCCCCAATTATTTGGTTAGAATACTAATCCCATTTTTCTTCTTCCAGGCATGTTTCGAGTTTCTTTCATTTCTGTGCATAACCACAGTGGTCAAATTTAAATTGGAGAGACTTTTCCCAGCCATAGAGGAATATCTAATGTGAGTGTGAGACTACAGCCAGTCTAAGGTAAAGACTTGAGTAAGAATTATGATTCTTATCAGAACCCCAAGCATCAGCATCAGGAAAACTTGATGGCCGTTGGTCCTAGTGGCTCTGATGTCCATGTTCCTTTGGGTGCCTTCTTCACTCATGAATCCTGGCAGGTTCTTCTTTGATCTTGATGGCCACGAGGGTCATCAGGTGCACCTGGTATGGTCCATTCCACTTCTCTTCCAGATGCTGACCTGGAAAAATCTTAACAAATACCCAGTCTCCACGTTTAAATCAGTGAATTGCTTGATCCAAACCTCTAGCCCTAGTTTCAAAAACCTTATTAATTTTGTTCAATTGTTTTCCCAATATATGGTCTCAAGTATCCTTCTCCCATTTGGCTGATGTCTTCTCCCCTATACTGAGTCTGATAAGGCCTCTCATATAACATTTCAAATGGGCTTAGGCTTTCCTTAGACTGTGGTTTGACATTAATTCTGAGTAGCGCAAGTGGAAGTGCCTGATTCCAATGCAAATTTGTTTATTGACAGACCTTTGCTAATTGCTGTTTGATTAAATGGTTCATTTTCTCTGCTTGTCCACTGGCCTGTGGATGACAAGGGATATGGAATTGCCAGTCTATCCTTAGGGCCTTACTGACTTGTTGAACTACTTGTGCGCAGAAAAGTGCACCACTGTCACAAGATATCATAGCTGGCACCCCAAACTGAGGTATAATTTCATGTAAAAGTACTTTAGTAACTTCTCTAGATTTATTTGTTATGCATGGGAAAGCTTTCAGCCAACCAGAGAAAGTGTCTGTCCGTACCAACAGGTACCTGTGCCCCCATTTTCTTGGGAGTTCAGGAAAGTCACTTTGCCACTGCTGGCCTGGTATATTTCTTTTTCCAGTTGTCCCAGTTTGTATCCTATTTGTAGTGTTTGGATCACTTTTCTGGCAAATTTCATGCTGCTGAGTGATCTCTTTGGTAATGGTATACAGATTACAGCCTGTTATCCATTTAATCAAATCTGCTTACAATGCATCTGCTCCCCAGTGAGTTTTATTATGTTCCTCTAGGACTACCTTCCACAGTATGTCTGAGGGTATGAGAACCAGACTGCCAGGTGTAACAAACACGGTTCCCTGCTCGTTTGCTTGTAAGTCCTTCACCAGCTTCATATCCTCTTTTGAGTGCTGTTTGTGTTTCTGGAACCATGGCTTTACCATCTGATATCAAAGCTAGTGCCTCAGTCTGAGCCCCTTGGGCCACCCATTTGGTCTCATGGTCTGCCAATGTTTCCTAACTCCTGTTCAGTGTTACCTTTTTGGTGGCCTCTACAGTGCATGATTGCCACCTGCTCCTGTAAATCTACAGCTTCCAAGAGATGCAAAATTTCTTCAGCATATTTGCTTACCTTCAGCTGCAAGCAATCCTCTTTCCTTCCAGACATCACCGTGATCATGCACTACCTCATCTGCATATTTGGAGTCAGTCCTTATATTAATCCACTTCCCTTTTGCCAGTTCTGGGGATTGTGTCATGAAAATTATCTGTATTTTCTGCGCGGATGTCCCTGCAGGTAAAGGTTTTACCTTGATTACCTTGTGGGCAGTGGTCACTGCATATTCTGCCTTATGAGTTCCTGACTTTACAAAGCTGCTTCCATCTGTGAACCAGGAGTCCTTAGCATTGTCCAGAGGTTCCTCCTTCAGCTCAGTTCTGCTGGAGTAAACTGTTTCCTGTAGTCATGGGCTACAGGTTCCAAAGTATCTCCTCTGAGAAAAGATACTGGGTTTACAATATTAGTGCTTACAATATTCACATAATCTTGTTTTACCAGTATGGCTTGGTACTTCAGGAATCAAGAAGGGGAAAGCCAGTAACTCCCTTTCTGCTCTAACACCACACAGACTGTGTAAAAGTAATTTTCTGGCCCATAGCAGATTTGCAGGCCTCTTGAATGCTAAGAACAACAGCTGCAACAGCTCGCAAGCACCCAGGCCAACCCTTGTTTACCTCATCCAATTGCTTAGAGAAGTAAGCAACAGCTCTCTGGTAAGGTCCCAATTGCTGGGCATATGGTAGGGCTGCTCTTGAAACTTTGGGGTAACACTGTCCAGGTTAACTGGGTCTTTCACCCTGTATCTGGATTTTCCCATTTGAAAGCAAATGGCTTTTGACTATCTTTAGCTAAAGCCAAACAGAAAAAGGCATCTTTTAAATCCAGTACAAAAGGTCCTGAGCTGCTTTGTCCAGGAAAGGGACACTGTCCATGGCAAAGCCGGGGCTGACAGGACAGAAGCCACACCAGGACAGATTGGGCACTCCTGAGCCAGTGGAAGGGGACCAGGCCTTGCCCAAAGCCTGAGCCCAAGATTCCCTTAAGCTCTTCCTCTGGGGCTCTCACACTCCTGTGGTTCTTCTCTCCCTGGAGTGTCCACCTCCCAAGGTTCAAGAGTGCATGGGTTCTGGAAAGAATCACAAATTCATGGACTATCCTGAGTTGAAAGGGACCCAAAGGGATCATTGAGTCCAGCTCCTGGCCCTACCCAGGACACCCCAACAATCCCTGCCTCCGTCTGGGAGCATTGTCCAAACGCTCCTGGAGCTCCAGCAGCCTTGGGGGTGTGACTATTCCCTGAGGAGCCTCTTCAGTACCTCAGCACCCTCTGGGGGAAGAACCTTTTCCTGATATCCACCCTAACCGTCCCCTGACACAGCTCCAGCCATTCCTTGGGGTCCTGTCATTTGAGAGGAGAGAGGATTAAAAAGCCCCTCCCACCCTCACAAATCACCAAATGGGTAAGATTGGAAGGCGCCACATGAGGTCTTCTACTCCAACCTCTCTGCTCAAACAGGGTCTCCTAGAGACCATTAGTCAGATTTGTGTCTAGTTGGATTTTGAATATCTGCAAAGGAGGAGACTCCACAACCTGTCTAGGAACTGGTTCCAGTGCTGAGTCACTCTCACAGTAATGAAGCTCTTCCTCATGTTCAGGTAGAAATTCCTTTGTTTCTGTTTCTGCCCATTGCCTCTCATCCCATGACTCAGCACCAGCAAGAAGAGCCCAGCTCCATCCTCCTAACACCTACCCTTCAAACACTTCTGTGGATTGATGAGGTCCCCTCTTGGCCTTGTCTTGTCCAGACCACACAGGCCCAGCTCCCTCGGCCTCTCCTCAGAGAGATGCTCCAGGCCCCTGCTCATCTTTGTAATCCTCAGCTGGGTTTGTCCCAAGAGCTCCAGGTTTCTCTTGTACTGAGGAACCCAGCATGGGATACAGAGCTCCCGATGTGCCCCACCAGGGCTGTTTCTCCCCAGCCTGTTGGCAAAGCTCTTCCTAAGGCACCCCAGGCAGCCTTTGGCCTTCTTGGCCACAGAGACACATTGCTGACTCTTGGACAACTCTTTGGCCACCAGAATCCCCAGGTCCTCCTGTGCAGAGCTACTTCCCAGCAGGACAGCCCTGAGCCTGGACTGGTGCTGGGCTTCTTCCTCACCAGGTTCTTTGAATTGGTTCAGATGGATTGACTGCAGGAGGGCTGGGGAAAGAGCACAGGCCCTGTGGGCATTCCTGAGGGCTTGACAAAGGCCTGAGGGGCAGGATGGAGAGCAGGGATCATGTCCCTCCATCTCCCCAGACAGCATCCGTGGGCTGTGGGAGACAACACTGTCATGAGGAGGGTGAGTGGGAAGGAGGACTTGGACACCTTTACCAGAGGTCAGGTCATACCTACACACTCTCTTCAAAGACAGCAGAGCCCAAAAATGGCCTTGACCACCTGCAGAGAACACTTCAGCATGGAGGTGTTTCCATGTCACAGAACACAAAAGCTGAGAGGCCCAGAAAAGCTGACTTTAGACACAGGATGGCTTGAGGTGGTGCATCCCATACCTAAAGTCAGGTTCTCTGGGCCTCTGCCCATGGAAGGACTGTCCCTCCCCATCCCCTATGAGGAGCTGAGCAGGATGAGCTCATAGGGTGGTTGGGCTGTAGAGCAGATTTTGCCTTCAGAGAGATGAAAGCCTGTTCAACAATGGCCCTGCTCACCTAGTTTATTCTCCAGCTCTGCTCTGAGAAGATGAAGCTCACTGTTTGTGGTCTCCGGCCATTCCTTTAAATCTTCTCCCAGAGTTTGAATTCTTTGAGAGAGCTGCCGGAACTTCTTCTTCAATCTGATTTCCAGGGCTCTTGCAATTTCCTCCTCTTTCTTTCCTGTGAAGAAAGAACAATGTCACTGTGTCACTGATGTTTCCTCCTTGAGGGGTGACCAGCTATCTGACACAAGGATGCCCAAAGGCTCTGATTTAATGTCCCTGACAGAGAGTCTCTTCTCAGGGCTCTCCTGTGGGTGGTTTTTTCCTTCCTCATTATCCCTTAAAAATCCTCACCTCACAGGGATTCAATTTGACCATGAAGGTACAACCTGGAAATTGTTTTCCCTTTGCCCTCTGACTTGGAGTGGGCAGGGGACATGAAACTCAGAGCAAATTTTCATCTCTTTTCATCCTCTCCAGTCCCTGATCAGGAAAGCTCCTCTCCCTACTGATCACCAACAGGGAAACAAGGCTGATCTCACATGTGCCCCAACATGGCCCCAGCAGTGGGGGAGCAGGAGAAGGGCAATGGGGAAAGGGAGAGAGATGGGGACACGACTTCAAGGGGGAACCTTGACAAGGATCAGGCAATGAGAGAACTCCCAGCACTCTCTCTGCAAAGGTGAGGAGCAGAAGAGGGACTTTGAGTGCCATGGATCACAAAAGCTGTTCCCTATGTAAGGACTTCAGCATGGAGGTGTTTCAGTGCCATGGATCACAAAAGGTGCCCCCCATGGAAGGACTGTTCCTCCCCATCCCCTGTGAGGAACTGAGCAGGATGAGCTCACAGGGTGGTGGGGCCGTAGTGCAGATTTTGCCTTCAGAGAGATGAAAGTCTGTTCGACAATGGCCCTGCTCACCTTGTATCCTCTCCAGCTCTGCTCTGAGAAGATGAAGCTCATTCATTATGGTCTCCCGCCATTCCTGTACATGTTCTTCCAGAGTCTGAATTCTTTGAGAGAGCTCCCGGAGGTTCTTCTTCAATCTGATTTCCAGGGCTCTTGCAATTTCCTCCTCTTTCTTTCCTGTGAAGAAAGAACAATGTCACTGTGTCACTGATGTTTCCTCCTTGAGGGGTGACCAGCTATCTGACACAAGGATGTCCAAAGGCTCTGATTCAATGTGCATGACAGAGAGTCTCTTCTCAGGGCTCTCCTGTGGGTGGTTTTTTCCTTCCTCATTATCCCTTAAAAATCCTCACCTCACAGGGATTCAATTTGACCATGAAGGTACAACCTGGAAATTGTTTTCCCTTTGCCCTCTGACTTTTTAGCAGAGAGGGGACAAGAAACTCAGAGCAAATTTTCATCCCTTTTCAACCTCTCATTTGTGTTTTCTGTAGCTCTTTAAATAGGGCTTTGGCTTTGAAAAGTGGGCCACAGGCTTAGTTCTAAGCCCACAATGGCTTGAGCCAGCAGGAATTCCAAGGGTTCCCTGGACTCCTCTGGGCTGCTCCCTGCCATGGCTTTGCTGGCTGCAGCTGGAGCAAGAACAGGACCCATGTCAGGGAAGGCAGATCGTTCCTCAGCTTTCCCAGCCCTGGGTGCGAGAGGCTGTTCCCAACACCCTTTGTGTCCTGCCTGAGCCAGGCCCAGGGGCACCATGTGGGGCCAGCCAGGCCCACACTGGAGTCAGTGCCCCAGCTGATCCTTGCCCTTGCCAGCACCAGCTCCTGCAGGCAGAGCTGCTCTCCACAGCCCCTGTGCTCACAGACACCTCCGGGCTCTGCTCAGGGAAGCTCCTCTCCCTGCTGATCATCAAGAGGGAAACACGGCTGATCTCACATGTGCCCCAACATGGCCCCAGCAGTGGGGGAGCAGGAGAAGGGCAATGGGGAAAGGGAGAGAGATGGGGACACGACTTCAAGGGGGAACCATAACAAGGATCAGGCAATGAAGGAACTCCCAGTAAAGGTCCCTGCAAAGGTCAGGGACAGAAGAGTGACTTTGGCCACCTCTGAACACTTCAGCATGGAGGTGTTTCAGTGCCATGGATCACAAAAGCTGTTCCCCATGGAAAGACTGTCCCTCCCCATCCCCTGTGAGGAGCTGAGCAGGATGAGCTCACAGAGTCGTTGGGCTGTAGAACAGCTTTTGCCTTCAGAGAGATGAAAGTCTGCTTGGCAATGGCCCTGCTCACCTTGCTCCTGCTCTGGGTCTGCTCTGAGGAGCTGAACCTCAAAGGACTTCCGTAATTTTTCAAAATCTTTGTGCACAGCTTTCATTTTGTTCTTGAGCTCCTGGTGAGCCTTGTCCATCTCCCATTCCAGGGCTTTTGTGGTCTTCTCCCTGTCTCTCCTTCCTGTAGAAAAAGATTGGCATCAGTGGGAAAGTGACACTGCTCCCTTGAGGGGGAAACCACCCATCGTCTCTGAGGATGCTCAAATCCTCTGCTTTAAAGTCTCTTCTTGAGGTGTTCTTTTTAGGTCTTGCTGCAGGTTGTTTTTTTATTTCCTCTCTGTGGAGAAATACTCACTTCAGAGGAATTAAACCTTGTGCTCAAGGTGCAATCTAGAAAGGGATTCTTTTTTTTGCTTTATTTCTTTACGCAGAGAGGAAACAAGAAGTTCAGACTCAGTTCCCTCATGTCCTGCCTGTTTACCAATTTGTGTGCTCCAGACCTCTTTTTCTTTAGAGAACCTTTTCTCATTTAAACAGCCTTGGAAAAGAATTCACTCATCCCTGAAAAACAGAGATGGGTCATGCCCATGCTGATGAACCTGTGGACAACACTTATCTCTTCCCTCGCTTTCAAATCTTTTTCCAAGAGGAGTTTGCTCTGGGAAGGAGCCTTAGCCTCTGTTCTGTAGCCCCAGTTTTCCTCCTGACATTTTGAAAGGAATCTCAGCACCACTGAGAGCCCTTTAAACATGGGCTTGGAGCTCCTGAGCTGCTGGTGAGGAATACTGGAAGGAACCCCCTGGCCTCCTCACTACCCAAAGGCCTGGCCACAGGGCAGAGCCCAGGCCATGCTAAATTCCAAGTGTCCCTTGGGGCAGAGCATGCCCCTGCCAGCATCCCGGCTGGAAAGGGCAGGGGCAGGAGAACAGCTGGCCTTAGAACCCAGGGGGATGGGATCCAGCAGAGTCCAGGCTGTCCTGGTCTGTGCTGGGAAAAGCTCACTGCTGGGGCACCTCTGCACCCTGGGAACCTGGGGTCCTGGGCATGGGGATGGGAAATAAACAAAGGACTGGCTGGAGGCCTTTGGAAGTGGGGATTTATGGACAGATGGGATTGTTTGACCTGGCTGCACTGGTCCTGTTGCCTTTTTCAGCCTAAAAATGAAACTCAAGATCATTTGAGTCAAGGAGGTCCTAGAAAAGTGGATCTTTCTTGGAGCTCTAGGGGCAATTCTGGAAGAATAGCCACAAAACCCACTCCCACAGGGCTGAATATAGTTGTCAAGGCCTTAGGAAATCAGCATCATTGACAGCAAGCACCAGTTCAGAGGACGACTGGTGATGCAATTCCCCCCCAGGTCAAGCCCCTTCTCTGGAGCCCCCCACCCTTGGTACTGATTGGACTTGAGGAAAACGTGTCTGGAAGATTTTGATCTCAACCTTGGTTCCCAGGAAGAACCAAGATAGGAGAGGGGCCTTGTGCCCCCCAGCACAATGTGTTTGGTTTCTCTAGCTGGGGAAAAGGGTAGGCAAAAGTACTGGGAAGGCTACAAAGATATAGAAGAAAAGAAGGCAAAAATCATCCTGCATCAATCCAGTCAGCCTCTGGATCTCCTTCTCGCTTGGCAGGGTTTTGTTTCCAGGGAGTGTGGGCAAGGACTGGCACTCACCTGCACAGAAAGGCTTCTGCCTTTTGCCCCATAGCAAAGCCCAGGATGAGATTCCTCCTTTAGTGCTCAAAGAAAGGAAAAGAAATCCGAGAAGGGATGTGCTATGTCTTTGAAATCGTTACGAGTTGTAAGGAACACTCTCTGCTAGAGTAGGACTTGTCTCTCATCCAAGGAGGACATCCCTCTGACCAAAACCATCCCACCTGGAAGCCAGGCCTTCTTCTGAGCTCTGGAAGGTTCTGCAGGCACTGTGTGCTGGGAGAGAGAGACCTCCACCGGCCTCGCTTCTCTCAGGGATAACACATCCTATCCCAAGGGCTCCCAAGGATGGCCACAGACAAGAGGAATGGGATCCAGAACACTTACTTGTTTCTTCATTAATCATTCCTACCATTTTCCCAGCCATCTGGATAGTAGCTGCCACAGCTGGACATCAGGTTCACATGAAAATAAAATTAAAAAAAAAAAAGAGGACATTTAACAAGGACCTTTCTCCAAGGAACTCCAGGACTGCACTAAGCAGGTTCTGGAGCAGAACACATCCCACAGCCAGCCCAGGAGCCATGAGGTCCTGTGAAGCAGGAGCCCCATAGCACTGCTGGGGCTTTCTGACCCTTGGGGCCCACTGAGGCTCTGCTGGGCCAAAAACCTCGGCTGCCACAGCACTCAGGCACCACAGGTTCTCAGCACAGTGCCACCAGAGCACAGCCACCCACGAGACGGTGAGACTGTCCTCCTTCACCCTCCAACAGTGTACAGGGACCTCCCAGGTCCCTTCAGTGTCCCTCAGCATGTTCATTTGAGCCTGACTCCTCAAAGCCTTGCTCAACAACACCTCCTGCTAGAGTAGGATGTCTCTTGTCAAAGAAGGTCATCCCTCTGATCAAATTCATCCCACCCAAAGGCTAGGCCTCCTGCTGTGCTCTGGAAGGTTCTGCAGGTACCGTGCTCAGGGGAGAGAGAGACCTCCACTGGCCTCTCTTCTCTCAGGGATAACACATCACATCCCAAAGATTCCCAAGGATGGCCACAGACAAGAGGAATGGGATCCATGAGTCCACACTTACTTACGGGGACACTTACCAATTAAGCCTCCTGGGACACTCCTCAATGAACTCATTTCTTCTGGCCACTGGTTCACATGAAAAGAAAAAGAAAAATTAAAAAGAGGAAACTTCACTACAATATTTCTCTAAGGATTTCCAGAATGCATTAAAGAGTTTTTTGGGATATATATGTCTCTTATACTACTCAAACCTCTGATCTACTCAGGGTTTTTTAAATTACTTACTTTCCCTTCCATCACTGTCTAAAAGAAGAAATATAGCTCTTAGCAAAAAATTTAGCCGTGTCCTCATTTCTTGTTACCTGTGGCCTTTTCTCCAGGTTCACTCTGTAATGCAAGGGAAAAGAGGGACAACATCTCTGTGATGGGCACAGGACTAGAGAGGAGAAGATAGTTGATAAGATGTTCTGTTGGATTCCCAGCTGGTCCCTAACCCATCTTGGCTGCCCTGGAGCTCTGAGAATTCTCACAGCCACACACATCATCTTCCTTGGTCAAGATTAAGACCTTCTGCTATTGCAGAGCTCAGAACCTGGAGTTCAACCCCAGCCATGATTTTCCACAGAGGAAAGGGACCATTGTCCATTCCCTCAGACTCAAATCCTGGAGCTATCCTGACCAGCTATAAAGAAATCTATGCAGAAAGGACAGTGGTGACCTTGGCTGGCTGCCAGATGCCCACCAAGCCTCTCTCACTCCCCCTCCTCAACTGGACAGGAAGAAAGAATACAACTGAAAAGCTCACAAAGCCTGGGACATCCCTCACCAGTTGCCATCATGGGCAAACGGAACTCAACTTGGGGACAATTGCTTTGCTTTCTTGGCAATTCCCAATAGAGCAGCAAGGCGAGTAACAAAGACAAAACTGAAACCACCTCCCTCCCACTGTCCCCTCCTCCTGGCTGTGAACACATCTGGTGCAGGTTATTCGGCGCCCTGGGTGTGGGGGATCGCTCCTCCAAACACACACACCCCAGCACTTCCAACACACAATATTATGGGTAACATCAATGAATATTCATTACATTCCCTGGGATAGGAGTGGTTATACAAATAATTTCTTGGAAATCATTAATATCATTAGCATGTGTGTCACGCATGTGCTGTGTGTCCTGGTGGTCTTATGAGAGTCTTTTCATGATGAAGATCTGTAGTCTTCATCACAGTGCACTTTTCACCTTTCTCTCTGGAGCATGTGTAATCCTTGGTGGGTGATTCAGGGTTTCTATGCTGGCCTCAAACAGATTCTTGTCCCTCTTATCTTGAAACTATTAAGGGAATCCTGTTTTCCTAGCTTTTAGAATTTATATATTCTGTCTCTCAGTTAATTTGAGTTACCCATTGACTATTCGTTTCTCCCTCTCCTTCTCGCACTCCATTTCCCTGTGCTGTCTCCTCCTTGTGACTTTCTGTTTTCTTTGCCAAGGGCCATGTTCCAGTGAAGGAGAAGGACCTGGATGGAACTAAGGAACCCCTTGCCAGAAGCTGCTGCATGTCAAGAAAGCTTTCCTGGTATTCAAGGGGAGTCTGGACCTGGGTGAGGAAAAGAGCTCCACTGAGGACTGTACATAGAGAAATGCCAGCAGGGGCCCATCAGAAGTCACAGCCCCAGGGACCCAACTCCAGCACTGAACACTGCTCTATTTCTTCCAACTACCTTTTACTATTTTTTTCAGAAAAGAGGAAAAGAATATAAATGCCATAAAACACTCACTATTTGAGAGCTGTTTCTCCTGAAAACACAGCAATAGAGTGATGGTTTCGTAAACAGTAACAATGAATAGCAGAAGTGCACATGGAGCTGTCCTGAATGTGCCTCTGCTATTGATAACTGATGAACACAGACATTTGGCTCAGATCACTCATGGAATGAAGGTTGTACCTGCAGGAATGGGTCACCTCACTTCTCACAGTCAGAGACATTGTTCCCTCTGTCCTTCTTCGTCTCTCTCTCATATTTAGAAGGAGCCCTGACAACTGTTTTAGACAGAAAAATTATTTTATGCAGGGCCAGATCTGCAATCCTGAGCCAAAGCTGAAGCTTTGAGGGAAAAAAGAAAAGCAAGGGGGGAAAGACAGAAGAGGGGAGGAGAAGGAAAAAGAAAAGGAAGATGGGGAAAGAGAGGAGAAAGAAAAAGTACAGCCAGAAAGAAAAAAAAAATCTCTCTTCTGCATTGTCAGTGATGCCTCTGTTGGCCAGAGACCAACAGAGTCTGGTCTGCCAACAGAGGCCAAATAAATCAGACATTTTGAATAATGCATTGAGTCTAGTACAACATTAATAGCAGCATTTGAGCTAAATCCAGGAGGATTGTATGAATGGTGATGAAATCTCATTATGCTTTGTCTGGGATGCTAAACTGAGCTATTGTTTTAATTTTTGTATTTTATATAATTAAGTCATACTCACTCTGTGAAATAATTATTCATTTTATTTTCAGATTAAAAATTTATCTAATCAGCCAAGATCAAAGGAGCAAACAATTGGCCATAATGTAATCATGGCATCCAGGCTGTGCCTAATCAATATGCTATTTATTTTACTTTTCTCCCAGTTAATGTCTAGCAAGAGTCACAGCAATGATTTTTGCTATCAGATAAAAAACCCATTAAATAGATAAGTAAGGCCTAAATTGACAATTAGTTCTCTTTGTAGGAATGAATTAGATACTGAATTAGTATCTGTAGACTGTGAGTGGGAAGGGACAATGGACTTTGAACGGGAATTCTATGAAATATTAACTTTGTGATCTCACTCCAACCCTTCTTGACTGCTCCCCCACCCTCTGCCACACAGAGCAGTTCCTTGATGAGGCAAAGACACTGAAAGCCCTGGGGGCTCTGGAGGGCAGCAGGGCTCCTTCAAGCCTCAGCAAAGCCCAGTGAAGGCCCCAGGATGGTCCAGGGAGCAGTGCCCTTTTCCCATTCAATTCTGTCTGGCAGAACTGGACACAGCACTCGAGGGGTCTCAGCAGTGCCCAGCACAGGGGGACAGTCACTGCCCTTGAAGCCTTGTGAGGAGGGGGTGTCACTGCTGTATACTGCAAACTGGGATTCCATTGCATTGCCCAGAGGGGCGACTGCAGGTGCAGATTGCTCTGCTGAAGGTATTTCTCTTTGGGCAGAGTCGTGCTTTTGTTGTTGGTTTTTGCTGTTGCAGGCACTGATATTCTTAGGGAAATCCCACCAGCACTTGAAGGACAGCTGGAGGATTCCCAATTTAGGGGCCCAGCAGTGCAATGGTTCCTGACTGCCACAGCCCCCCTGTCACTGTGCAGGTGTGGTGTAAATATAAATGGCAGAGGGGTTAAACCCTTCCCCTGGCTGTGCTCCTGTTCACACAGCCCAGGCTGCTCTTGGCTTTCTTTGCTGCTGGCTCATGTGTTGCACCTCCCATGTGCTGCTTTTTTGCCCTGGAGCTCGGTCAATTCGGCCAAGAGCCTCAGGAGATGAGTGCTTTATCTCTCCATGGCTACTTGGAGGGATCATTCCTGCCCTTGGGTGAGGCTGCCCTGTAGGGCCTATCAGATTTCCTGAGCTCCTTCACCCTTCGGAGCTGCTGCCCCTGCCACCACCTGGTTCAGCACCCCGAGTTCCCCAAAGTCTTCTCCTCTGGACCCCAGCTCTGTGCTCTGCTGCTGGCCCTTCTGCCTGCCTTTAGGTGCCTGGGACCCACTATTTCGTGGTTGTGACAGCCCCGGCTGGCACCGATGAGCACATCCCTGCCCAGCTCTTCCTCGTGGGCCAGGACCAGGTCCCCGTGAGCATCCCTTACTCCCCCACCCGGCAGCACTGCTGAGACATCATTCCAAGATGCCCCACGCTCTTGGAACTCTGTTGCTTTGCCTGGCCATGAAAGCCAGGGCAGTTTCTGTTCCCCATGGGAATCTGCTCACTGGCCTGGAGACTTCTCCATGTTGCTCCTAGAGCTCTTCTGCCAATTCCCCCCAGTGATCAAGGAGTTCCTAAACTGCCAAGACAGTGTCCCCCCTTTCTGACCCCTCCCCTGCTCACTCACACAAGTCAGCTTAAGCTTTGCCCATCCTGTTGAGGATCTCCAGGCACCCAAGCTGCTCTTCACACCTCCCATCCTCATCCTCCCTGACACTCCTCTGGCCTCTGCCATCCCACTGCATCCCACCAGTGCTCAGGCACAGCCTTCCAAACCATTTAGGGATGTTTTTGGCTCAGAAAAAAAATGATGTAGGTAGCTTCTGAGCTCAAACCCAGCAATTCCAGGTTCTTAGGGGCTCAGAAACTCTCATTCAGGAGCTTTCGGGCTGAGAAACCACAAGTTTGGGAGCTTTGGGACTCAAATTCAGTGAGGGAGCTTTGGGGTCCCAAACACTTATTTTTAGAGAGATTTTGGGCTCTGAAAAAGACCAATGTTCTGGCAGCTTTGGGGTTGAGAAGCACCAATTTAGGGAGCCTTTGGCTCAAAACCACTGTTTTGGGGAGCTTTTGGCCTCAGGAAGTCCTCTCTAAGCAGCTTTTGAGCTCAAAATTCCAATTTAGGGAGATCTTGGGCTTAGAAGCATGTGTTTAAGGAACTTCAGTGCTCAAAAAAGGGAATGGCAGGAAGCTTTGGGGCTCAGGAAGAACAGCTTGGGGAGCTTCAGGGCTCAGAAACACCCATTTAATGAGCTTTGGGGCTCAGAAAAATCAATGTCCCGAGACTTTGGGCTCAAAAGCATCAATTTAAGATTCTTTGGGGCTCAGCAACACCATTTCAAGGTGCTTTTGGCTCAAAAATAGCCATTTAGGGAACTTCACAGCTGAGATTAGAGAAGTTCTGGGAGCATTGGGGCTCAGAAACACCCAGCTAGGGAGTTTTGGGGACCTGATGCAGCATTTGAGTTCAGAAATACTGATTTAGGGAGCACTGAGACATTAAAACACTGATTTAGGGACTCATGGACTGATTTGGTGAGTTTGAGGCTGAGAAAAAATCATGTCAGGAGCTTTGGGGGTCACACAGAGTGATTTGAGGATATTTTTAGATTAGAAAGCAAGATTTAGAGAGCTTTTGGACTGAAAAAACCCTAATTTAAGCAGATTTTGGGCTCAGTAGTCCCTATTTAGGGACCTTTGGAGCTCCAAACCAGTGCTTTAGGCAGCTTTTGGGCTCAGAAATGGTAATTTTGGGAGCAGAAGAAGCAACCCATGGAGAAAGAGGGTCTGGCGCTTACCTGGGACAAAGCTGGGAAGAAGCAGCTCCTCGGTGGGGATATGAGAACTGCAGGGCTCGTCACACCCTTCCTCACTGCATTTATCCCATTTATATCTCACCCTGCCTGCCCCCCTTGCCACCCCCACGGGCTCCTCCCTCCCCTCCAGCTGCTCATTTCTTGGTTTGACTCCAAGTTCCTGTAAGTCCCCAAAAAACTGAAAGTGAAAATGCCCCGATAAGGATGTGGCTCCTCGGGGGTGAGATAGGGAAAAGGGCACAGCCTCGGCCCCTGCCTGGTCCTGGAGGCCTCCCAGGGGCTCCAGGAATGCACTGGGAGGGCACTGGGAGCACTGGGAGTGAACCCCACAGTCTGATGGCAAACAGGGCACGTGGCTTGAGTTAGGGGGGTCAGGGCTCTGGAACACTGGTTTTGGGATCTTCATGGCTAGGAAACCCCTATTTCAGCAGCTTTGGGGCTATACCAGTGATTTCAGGAGTTTTGGAGCTGAGAAAGAGAACTGTTGGGGCTTTGGGGCTCCAGCACACTGATTTTGGGAGCTTTTGGCTTAGAAAAAAAAACAACTTAGGGAGCTCCAAGTGTCAAAGAAAGGAATTTACAATAATTTTGATCTCAGAAACTACAATTTAGGGAGATTTGGGGTTCAGAAACACCCATTTAATGATATTTTGGAGTCTGAAACATCGATTTAGGGAACTGAGAAACACTTGTTTAGGGAGGATTTGGGTTCAGAAATATTAAATTAAAAATTTTTTGGATGTCCCAAACAAAAAACCTGTTTAGGGACAGTTTTGGCAGTGAAAACAACCCCGGGATGACTGCAAACATATCCTGTGTCCCACATTACTGCCCAGAACGTTGTCCTGGGCCTTGAAAAGAAGTCTTGGGGATACAGTGCCCCATGAAAAAATTGAATTAGACAATGGAACTCATTTCCAAAATAACCTTACAGACAGTGGGCCAAGAAGCAGACATGGAGTGGATTTATCACATCCCTTGTGCTGGACCAGCCTCTGGAAAGACCGAGCGATGGAATGGACTGTGAAGACAACACGGAGCAATGGGTGGTGGGACTATAACACTCTGTTACAACTCAGGTTATTTTTGCATCAAGAACAAAATGAGATGAAGTGATGTACACCAAAATGTTTTTCACTTCGAGAAATCACTCTGAATGGCAGAAGGATTGTGGTGTTAATCTTGCACCTTCAGATCCTTTTGTTTAGGCTTTAGAGAAGGAAAACAAGGAGAAAACAATTAAACGTTGTTGTTCTATGTGAAGCATGGGACAAGTCTGCTGTAAGCATTTAGATAATGAAGAGAAAGAAGGTTTAAATGTAGTTGAAAAGTCCAGTGCTTAGAGGACTAAGAAGGCCAGCTGCAGAGACAGATAAGAAAACAATAAAGATAAAGAAAGTTCAGGAGGAGGGTGAAAGTCGCCTGGCTCCTATTTTCATATCACAGCCCTCAATAATATTTGAATAAAACTACACAAAATTCAGGAAACAGATGCTTTTGATATGGGTAAATTACTTGACATTGCATGGGCAGCACATACAAACCAAAGGAAAAACAGCAGGAAGTTTAACAGCAGGAAGATTAACAGAAAATAACAGCAGCCGAAGAAAAAGAAATCAGCAAAGGTCTGCTGCCCCCAGGGAGGAAGTGGGGGTGTCTCGTGGCAGGGGAAAGGGTTTGGTTCCTCGACCTTCATTAGGAAGATTGGGAAGAAATCAATGTGCATTGTGGCAGGATGTCATCATCGTCCTCCCCCCCCCAATGGCTGGTGCATAGATAACTCAGATTGAGTCAAAAGCCCATCAAGAAGTTATCTCTTGGTGCCCGACAGTCGGAGATCTCCAACCCTGAATCCACATCTTGGTATGGAGAGAGGATGTGGAGAGAGATGAAAGAAATGAGTATGTGACCAAAAGACACACTTTTACACTATAAAAGACACACGAAATATCACAGAGGCAGAAGCTTTTCTACATGGACACTGGGGTGTGAAAAAGCTTCTCCCCAGAGTCTGGACGCAGCTCTGTGGTAACTTCTGAGCTCTGTGGCAACTTCCTGAGTATTGAGTGAGGATTCTGATGTGTATTCCATCACCGAACTGGGGTTTGGTAAAATGCATTGGTTTCCTAAACGGTATTTTTCTTTGCTAGCAATAATAATAATAATAATAATAATAATAATAATAATAATAATAATAATAAGTACCTTTTTGCATGCTGGATTTTTAGCTACTTGTAGTTTTGCTAATAATAGGTACTTTTTCACACACTGCATTTTTAGCTATTCATAGTTTTGCTAAATAGGTACCGTTTCGTGCATTGCATTGTTAGCTATTTGTAGTTTTGCTTTTGTTCTGTGTAGTCTGTAGTTTTGTCCCAAGTCTTATGTCTGTTATTTTCTGTGTCTAATAAATGGTAATTTATGCCATATTAGACCTAATCGGCCACTATTAAAGCACTTGCGAACGAGACCGGGTCTTGGGGTGCTGGCCACCCCAATAAGAGCTACTGCCTGCTGCCAAAGGCTTGAGCAAAGGCAGAGATTAGCTAAGCTCCTGTCCCCATTCGTAGCATTTTGGCACAGCGAGCAGGGTAATGGCAAATGATTCAAATAATCAGACTAAAGACTTAACAAACTGCTTACGGTGACACAGTGCTAACCCTCTTTCAGTAGACAACTGGTTTGACTGGGAAAAAGTCCATAAGAAGTTATATGAACCGCGAGATTTGCTGACAGATAAAAATAGAGAAAATATCATTTCTCATGCACTTGCTTTATATCTAAAAGCTGCATGTGATTGGCGGACAGAAATGATAAATATGCATGACAAATTAAAACAAGAGCTAAAAGAAGCCAGGGAAAGAACAAAAATCTTGGAAGAAAAATTGGAATTAACATCATCAGAAAACCCCAACTCTGTAAATGTTAAAGAAATTCCAGAGTTGATAACATCACCTAAAGATGAGAATAATAATATTCAAGAAAACTCTGATGAAATTAGTCATTCAAATGTTGAATTGGATTCTAACAAAAGCGTGGAAATCCTATCTCTTAAGAAGAGAGAGATTCCAAAACCTAAATTGAATTCCATAATTAAAACTAAAATCTCTGAGAAACCCAAAGGAAGTCACAGAAGAAAGGTGATCAAACCATTCCCCCGGAATTCCCTGCTATTAACAAACATTCCAGATGCAGGAGAAAGAGAAATATTAAATGTCTGTTAAAATTTTGTCTCACTGGGTAAAATGAGTTCTGGGTTGTGAGTGAACCAAAGCCACCTGATTTACTAATCAGCAAATTACACAACTCACAAAACCCCCTCCAAGGACTGCATTAACTGTCAACTAACCACAAGCTGTGTGGAGGGGAGAAGTGGCAATTCAAACCCCCTCTCACAGAGAAAAAAATCAGTCCCCAATCCTTTTCCTGCAGAGAAGACAGACAAGCCCATAGGAACCAGCTCCTCCACATTCCTGCAATACAATAAACTTCCAATTACTCCTATGCCTACTTAACCGTAAGAGTAGAGAAAAGCTTATTTGTTACACTGCTAAAATCTGTTATGATCTAATTATATTTAGAATGTATTCTACTTACAACTTTTCTGTTTGAAAAGGGGCAAATAAAAACTAATGTTTAACAACTAATCATTAAAAGTTAATACTAACATGGAATGCTACTACACTGTGGGCATTTGCACATAAGTAAACAGCAAGTTACATGCTGACTGCTTTTGGCTAAATACCAAATTCCTTCTAGGGGGTAGAACTGACAATTAGTGGTGAGAAGGCCAAGCTGTAATTCCTAAAGTAGGTGTCATATCTACTTCCCACTACTAGAAGGAAGTTTTTAAAAAATAAAATAAAATAAAAAAATCATAAATACTTTTGAAATACTAGGGGAAAAAAATCACGTTCCTTAATTTTCTGTAATAACCACAGAATTCACTCACATGCTTTAATTTTCCCTTTAAAATGTGTCTGTGTATGCATGAAGGAGTGTTGCACACGTCTGAATACCTGTTCATTTTGTTGTTGTTTCCTTGTGTGTATTTCTGATTATCACTTTGGGATCTTTGTGTGTGTGTGTGTGTGTGCACGTGAATTATCTGTGTCAATTTGTGTTTTGCTGGCATATAAACACGGGGACGCCCATAAGATTAAAAGTAACTGGTTGAGTGTTGAAGTATGTTTTGAATACCTGTGGAATTTTTGTGTATGCTGTTTTCCTACATGTGCTAATAAGCATCCCTTCAAAAACTCCTGTGTGTTTAGCTGAAAAAATGTTGTTCCCCCAGGCTTTGGGGAATTTAACAGCTGCTTTTGGGGACAATTGGTCCCCCTTAACCCTTTAGGAAAAGCAGGTCTGATATCTCCAGTGGATTTTGTGGCCTAGAATGGGTTGGCCCCTTGTGCTATTAAGAAAAGCAGATCTGATACCTGCAGTAAATTTTGCAACTATAGTGAAGTTTATTTCCTTTAAGTGTGCTTACCAAGTATAGTTTTGGACGTTCTTGTGTGTGCTGGTGGCCACTGAGCTGTTTTGGGTGGCCAAAGGAGCAACCTTGGAGATGCAGATTGACACCACTGGGAAAAAGGTGCAAAAAGTGTGTGGCTCTGAGCTACTGCTCGGGCTATTTCCAAGCAGCCAGGAGCGCAGCTTTAGAAATGCAGATTAAACACTGCTAAAAGAAAAGATGAACAACTGAAAACCCTCTTACCTGAGAGAGAAACTAAAACTGGTTTCTCCTATCTCTTAACCCCACCAAGCTTTGCCTTTATTTACATACTAAAAGCAAAAGCTGATACTAGTGATAGCTCTGCAACATTGCAAAAGAAAACTAAAGAAAACTAAAGAAAAGATATAACAAACTTCCCAAAGTGGAAAATAAACACACACTCATTCCTAAAACACTCCTGCATTTATTTCAAACTCTAGCATCAAAAATGTCTAGTTTAAAAACTAAAAAGTGTACTGATAAAAAACTGAAAGTTGACTGGTTATAAAAAGAAAGACAAAGAAAGTGTATGATTAATTAATTTGCAGTTTTGGGTTGGTACCATATGGTAATTGTGTAAGTGGAAGTGTTAGATGGGTAAGTGAAGGGAAATGAAGTTTAAACAGAGAAGGATTTCAATGGTTGTTTTTTTACAGACTCAGTCCTGAGAAATCCATATAGGATGAATTAAGAAATTCATGCAAGTGACCATAATTTACAAAAACTATGTTTTTTACATACAAAAAAGATATGTAAAAGCATTCACACATAGTGATCCCAACACCACCTAAAGCTTAAATAAAGCCATCCAAACCTGTCATCGCCTTCACATATCAAACATAAAAAACACTCTAGTCAACTTATTAAATGAATTATAATAAACCTTTAAAATATCTAACAATTGCAAGTAATTGCCACTAAAAGCAGGCATGCTAATGCAAAACCTACTATTTCAGGACCTAGTGACTGCTTTTCCAGACCTTGTACTAAAACCTCATACAGAGCTGCCTCTTACCTCCTGCCTCTGTATGTTTGGCTTGGTTCTAAAACAAAGCAAATTTCCCAATAAAACCTCGCAAACCACTCCTACACTGCCTCTGCCTGACAGCAGTGAATATAGCCCTAAGTCTGCAACTAGAGGCCAGAAGTGGAACTGCTATCATAGTTCTCTGTAGAAAGCATATCTGTTATTGCTGAAGTTGTATTGGTCTCATTTCTCTAATAACCTTAAACGTTTAAGGATACCTTCACTAGATAAAAGCTAGGTGCACCAGAACGTGAAACAAAGAACTGCTCAATCAACAAAAGAAAAGACTGTTTGCTACCTACACGGCTGGGAAAAACTACTAGAACTCCAGGACCCCTGCAAACAAATAAAGCCAACTCCAGACACAAAGAAGCCATGCTGGACTACACAGCAACTAATGAATTTGCTGTAATCAAAATGCTAATTGTAATATCGTTACAAAACCTAACAATGTTGTTTTTCCTACATAAACATACATATAGCAAAGGTTACCTGACCCTTGAAAAAGAGGAGCTCCTATCTCAATCTAATACAAGCCGTTACGTTAAAGTAGTCAAATGATAGGAATTCCTACACCAAGCATATTTTTCCAATGGTATTCCTCCCGCCAGAATGATGCTCTGGCTGGAAAACAATCCAAACCAACAAATTCTAACAGTAGACGTAATAACTGCCGAAACCCCTTGTATTCACAGTTGTCTAGAGATACCAGGGTGACTTCACACCAAAGAATGAAATTACCTCATGTCTCGGATTAGAGACAAATATCCTAGGTGGAAAGCACTCTGAACAGGTGCCCCCCCCCCACAACAAGGTTTCTGGCACCCCTTCCCCCACAACAACAGAATATCCCAGCCTAAAGTGGAAAGAACTGTTTAATTAACAGACCACACAGTGGAAGGGGAAAGGGAAAAAAGGGTCATTAAACCTGAATAAACAGCTGATGAACTTTAGTGTCCTTTTCCTCAGGCGTAGCTTCCCCTTTCCGGGGTCCCCGGAGGGGGCCGGGTGGTGTTCCTCCGGTGGCTCCCTGGACGATTCTCGTCCGCTGTCCTCCGGGGCTCCTCAGGTTCTCGGATGAGAAAGCAAGTCGAAGAAAAAGATCCAAAAACGATGAAAAAAAAAATCCCGGGGGGAAAAAGAAAAAAAACCTCAAGCAGCAGCCACACCAGTAGCACCAGCAACCAGCAGCAGCAACTGTCTGAGGGAAAAACAAACAAAACAAAACAGTGTCCCTTCCTCCTTCTCACTCCCCCGCAGGAGAGTCAGGGAAAAAGTTTCAAAACATCCCGCGCTGGCAGAGCTTTCTCCCAGCTGCGTGACACAGTTAAAGCTACAGGACCATATTTCTGCTCAAGTATACAAACGACAGGGAATACAAAATATCATTATGCCACCCCAGGACACCTCAATGTGGCCATATCCCAAGTCTCAGTCACATCTAGACATAGCTGGAAAAGGCATTTTAACCACACACTGGTGGGCCTACTCCAAAAAATATAAGATACTACTGGCTTTGTAGACATCAAGCTAAAAAAGTTCTGCCCCCTCTATGGCAGGGCATATGCACCATCGGTACAGTTGTCCCAATAATAGACATCAATAGACATTGATAAATCAAAATTCCCCAGAAGACACCTACCATCTTTTATAACAAAATACAAACAAAATCTAAATTCCTAAATTGAAAAATCCTCTGGATTCCACAAATTCGTAAGAAAATTCTCACTATGAGTAGGACTGTCTAAATTAGAACAAGCAATAATAAATATTTCCAAAACCATTAAACATTTAAACGACAGACAAATAATGCAATCAGTGCTTTGCAACAAGAAGTTGCCAGCCTCTTAAAGGTAATCCAGCAAAACCGAATGGCTATGGATTTGCTGTTAGCCTCCAAAGGTGGGGTATGCACAGTCATCAACACCAGCTGCTGTGTATACGTAGATCAAACCCTAAAAATACAAACTGATCTAGAGGAAATTAGGAAAAACACTGGAATCTTACACGAGATCCAGAAGGATTAAGAAACAAATATCTTTGATAGGATAACCTCATGAATTCCAAATCTAAACACAACCATAAGAAAACAAATTGCCGTAATAATTGTAGTCCTAACATTAATGTTCAAGATATGAATCATATTCCAAATTTACAAAATAAGAACCAACAAAAATATGTAAACCTGGTGATAACCATTTTCTCTAAAAATCTCAAAAGGAATAAATTTAACTTGGTTCACGTAGCATTAGAATCCCATTTAATACTATTAAAGTACTAAATGATTTGACAGTTTCAATTGATATTTATGTATATCCTTTGTAGTTTCTACAAGTATTACTTGAAAGTATCTATGCCTTTACTCTGATTGTCACAGTGGGAAAAAGGGGATTGCATCCTAAATATAGCCTAATCAATTTTAATTATATATGCCTACCTCTTCAAGTATAAAAATGCCAACTGGAGTTACATTCTAAATAAGTAAAACAAATTAAGATGAATCACATTCCCCTGAGACAATCAAACTAATTATATATATATGTATTTGTTTAAATTATTGTAAGATTGTCTAACACTTGATATGTCAAGCAAAAATATGTGAAACACTAATCTCAACTGGGAAAAAAAAAAAAGACTGAACCAAAAAGGCACAAATAGAAGTGAAAAAGTCACTGACCATTTACTGGGCTCATCCTCTTACTACAATCAAGAAGCTACCTCTACAGACTCTTCTTTTTTCCTGATTTACACCTTGTCTTCCTATAAGCCTCAAGTGGTGGAAAACAACCTACCCTACACGGACTAATAACAACACAAGTAAAATTACTTGTTCTGAAGTCAATGCCATATCTTAAAATCTCTTAGTAGTCACTAATAATTTTTCTTTCGAAATATATATTTTTGTGTTACATGATCTACTACATAAACCCATAAGCTGAAGCAACAGCAGGTGCTTCTTATCAATATCAATAACACCTTCAAAGTTCCATTGAGAAATAATGCAACTTAGGAAAACAATGTATACTAAAATACTCGATAATAGTGCACACAATATGAACGTGAGTACTTTTATAGCATGGAGGCAAGAGATACCTGTACTATCACTTCATGAGGTAAAAGTTAGTGCCTTTGGTCACAGGGGTGGAATGTGGCAGGATGTCCACCCTCCACCTCTCTCTCCATGTCTAGTGCATAGATAACTCAGATTGAGTCAAAAGCCCATCAAGAAGTTATCTCTTGGTGCCCGACAGTCTAAGATCTCCAGCCTTGAATCCACATCTTGGTATGGAGAGAGGATGTGGAGAGAGATGAAAGAAATGAGTATGTGACCAAAAGACACACTTTTACACTATAAAAGACACACGAAATATCACAGAGGCAGAAGCTTTTCTACATGGACACTGGGGTGTGAAAAAGCTTCTCCCCAGAGTCTGGATGCAGCTCTGTGGTAACTTCCTGAGTATTGAGTGAGGATTCTGATGTGTATTCCATCACCAAACTGGGGTTTGGTAAGATGCATTGGTTTCCTAAACGGTATTTTTCTTTGCTAGCAATAATAATAATAATGGGTATCTTACCTTTTTGCATGCTGCATTTTTAGCTACTTGTAGTTTTGCTCATAATAGGTACCTTTTTTCACATTGCATTTTCAGCTGTTCGAAGTTTTGCTAAATAAGTACCTTTTTGTGGGTTGCATTGTTAGCTATTCATAGTTTTGCTTTTGTTCTGTGTAGTATGTAGTTTTGTCCCAAGTCTTATGTCTGTTATTTTCTGTGTCTAATAAATGATAATTTATGCCATATTAGACCTAATCGGCCACTATTAAAGCACTTGCGAACGAGACCGGGTCTTGGGGTGCTGGCCACCCCAATAAGAGCTACTGCCTGCTGCCAAAGGCTTGAGCAAAGGCAGAGGTTTAGCTAAGCTCCTGTCCCCATTCGTAACATTTATAATGTAAAAAGGAGAGACATTGGAAGCAGGAGTGTCCTCACCTAAAACCCAGGGCTTCTCCAAACCCTCTCATGGCAATAGCTGGGTACTTGTGAAGGGGACCAGAGGTTTCGTCCCCAGCAGAGCCTCTGGTAACAGCCACACTGGGAAAGGAAAAATTATAAATTTTGGTAGACACAGGAGCTGGTTATTCAGTATTTGATAGCTGGCAAGGGGAGTTAAGGGATGACTCCATCACAACTGTCAGTGCCACCAGGACTCATGAAACACGACCCTTTTTCAATGCAATTGTGCAGAAAACTTCACAATGCCAGAGGTTTATGTCCAAAAGGGAGACAAAGGGGTCCTGTAACTTTACTCAAATAAAGGGAGAGACCATGAGACATTTCCCCTGGGGTGTCTCAGTTCTTTTGAGGACACAGCCCCCTTTTTAATCCTATTTTCCTGGCCACATCACGCTTTGTCTTTCCCTATTGGCTGAGGTACTGGAGAGGTACAGACTTCCCAAATTGCCTAATACAGACCTCCTTCTAATGTGGGTCTATATTAGGGTCTTCTAACCTTTTTTTGGTATCTCTGTTCTTTTTGTCTAAATCCAGGGATTTAATGAGGCCTTGGATAAGCAACAGTCTGTGTCAATTAGTAACATTCCTCTGAAATCTATGGTTCTTCCTGTTGCTTCTTTCACCTACCAGTATCTGGCTTTATCTACAGGCAGACTCACTGTTTCTTTGTAAAGACACATTCCTCCCATTCCTTAACAATTAAATTCAAACTGGGACAATTATAGATAGCCCATCAATTTTTGTACTTGCCTAACTCTCCAAAACCTTTATTAGTAAGAAACTTACTGGAAAAATGGAATGCAGAGATCAAGTTTTGGCAATGTTGCTGCATTCAAACAAGAAAGCACAGACGAGGGCTCCAGCTTTAGGCTTGCCAGATCGCACGAGATCTTTTGGATTATTGACTTACACCAAGGATGGCTCAGCTGTTTGTGAGCGGTGCTGTCCATTCAGGAAGCTCCTAAACTGGCTCTGGGACAAAGCCTGATGGTCTCTGTACCACAGATGGCACAGATGGGCTTGGAGCAAAAGGTGTCTCCAGCCGAATGCTCAGGTACCAAATGGCTTTAATAGACCCTCAAAACCACCTCTGTTGTTAATCCTGCTATGTTTCTGTTGGCCTCCAAAGTACTCCAGAACATGATTGCTTACAAACAATCAAAGAAGTTTATTCCAGCCAACCGGATTTAAAGGACAGCCCAATAGAGAACCCAGACTGGCAACTATGCACGGATGGAAGTGGCTTTGTTCACAACAGAGAAGACATGTCAGGATATGTGGTGACTACACTGAACAAAGTAGTTAAATCTAAAGTTAAAAAGGAAGGAAGGAAGGAAGGAAGGAAGGAAGGAAGGAAGGAAGGAAGGAAGGAAGGAAGGAAGGAAGGAAGGAAGGAAAGAAAGAAGAAAGGAAAAGAAAGGAAAAGAAAGGAAAAGAAAAGAAAGGAAAAGAAAGGAAAAGAAAGGAAAAGAAAAGAAAAGAAAAGAAAAGAAAAGAAAAGAAAAGAAAAGAAAAGAAAAAAGAAAAGAAAAGAAAAGAAAAGAAAAGAAAAGAAAAGAAAAGAAAAGAAAAGAAAAGAAAAGAAAAGAAAAGAAAAGAAAAGAAAAAAGAAAAGAGAAATTGATCATCTGGACAGAGTCTAAATATGCTTTTGGTGTAGTGCTTGCCCACGAGGCAATCTGAAGAGAGAGGTTTGTTATCGGCACAAGGTGTATCGATCAAACATGGGACACAAATATTACACTTGCTGGAATCAGCACAAAACACATCTGAAGCTGCAATTCTGCACTGTAGAACACACCAGACAAGTAAAATAAGGCCAAAACAGGGAAATTTCTTGGCTGACAGGGCAGCTAAGGAGGCTGCAGAAAAAGGCATCAACATTTTGGTTCCACAATGAGAGATCAGTGTACCAGGTATTAAGCTAGAATAAGGTGCAAAAGATTGTCAGTTAAGTGAAGCATTATAAGCTAGACTTCACCCTGGTGGATGGGCAGTCACCCCTTCTGGACAAGTAATAGCTCCCAAGACAATTATGAGAGCCCCAATCTCTCCATCAGAGTGCAGAAAAATTCTTAGAACACTTAAGAAAGACAGTAATTAGCTCCAAGATGACTGAAATTGTATATTCAGAGAATCAAATGTGTGGCACATGTAAAAGAAGTAACTGCAGTACTGGAAATAAAGTGGTGATAGGGGTTATCAAATCTGGTAACTCCCCGGGAGATTACTGGCAAATTGACTTTACAGAACTTCCACGTAAAGAGAGCTATAAATACCTTTTAGTCTAAGTGGATACCTTTTCTGGGTGGCCTGAAGCATTTCCCTGTCACACCGACATGGCAAAAGAAGCAGTGTAAGTGTCACCAAAACTGTGGGAAAAACAAAAACCCTCCAACAACATTTTTAATGTTAGAGAGTCAAGGCATTACATTATTATCTGGCCAGGATGTTGTTCAGGTCAGAGTGTATCACAGAAATCATCTCATCCACACATAGCCTGGGTATGCAGAGAGAATCATTCCATGACACCCATTTTACAGGATTTCCCCCCAAATTTTATACAGTCAAAACCCATGAGATGCATTGTTTCAAATTCATTGGTCCAGAGATGAGCAACCCCCAGAGTTCAGTTTTCTATTGGATCCGGATCCCCTCGCCTCTGACATAAATTAGATCTTCATTTTTCAATTTTCTAATCAGTCCTTTCCAGGGGAGATGTCTTCAACTCTGTCAGAGGCAGATCTGGGGTAGATGTTTGTAGATGGCCACTGATGTTCCGTTAATGCTCTGCTGATGGCCTTTATCTTTCTGGGCATCTTTGGGCTGCTCCAGTCTGTCCCTATGCTAAGCCCATCTCCTTAGAGTGATGCGGGATCTCCTAAATAAACTAAAGAAAATTCCCTTCCCCAAAGCAAAGTCAAGTCAAGCCTAACTAGAGAGACAAAAATAAAAAGTTATACAAAATTTTTAAACCGGTATATTTTCCAACAATGGTATAATTGGCTACCCTCTCTTCAACCAAAGTGAAGTTGAGTGTTATTGTGCTTATAATAGTGATTTTGGGTATCAGCGCCTGGTGCAAATACAAGTGCATAATGAATTCAAAAGTCTTTGGTGTACACAAGGATTTGGAGTTTGGTTTTTTGGTGCAAAACTAAAAGTGTTTGCAGTAAGAACTAAAGTTCCATCTGTAAGAACCCCCAGAAACTTGATTTGGTATAAAGGATATTCCAAATTTTGTAATTGATTAGGTGAGTTGCCTTTTTGCATGGTTTGTTGTGAAAAGTCAGAATTGGCTTAAAATCCTGAGGCCAATTCTGTATACTGTTAGTTTGCAAGCTGCTCTTGGGGGAAGTGTGGTTCCCCCATGCTCTGGGAAAAACCAGGTTCCAATACCTGCTTTGGATTTTGCAAGTAGCTTCTGGGGAAAGTGTTGTTCCCCCATGCTTTGGGGAATTTGGCAGCTGCTTTTGGGGAATAGGGCAGCCTGTTGCTTATTTTTCTAAGTTGCTAGATCCAATGTCCAGAGGCTACTCATTGTCTCAGGATGTCTCAGAATGTAGCCAGAGGATGGCCGCATTGTCTGCAAAGTTGTGCAGCCACGGCTTTGATGGTAACTGGGGCCTGAGGGCTAGCAATAGGAAGATGTGTGATTGTTAAAGTTTCACACCAAATTGAAGCTTTGTTAACTGAGCCTCTAAGTGGATGACCAACAGTGTGATTCTTGTTTGATGGAACAGGAGGATTAAGAATTGAGAAGTGAGGGGGGTCTGACCTAGCCTCCTGTTTGGGCGGCCCTGGAGAAGGGGTGTGGGGAGAAACCCATGACTGCATTCAGGTGATAGATCCCCAGATCCAGGCTAGGGAAGATTTGTGGGGCACTCCCTGGCCTAGGGGAGAGAATGTGTTTGTTAGTGGATCTTCAAAGGCAGTAGAAGAGAAACAATTTGCAAGATATGCTATTGTTAATAGACGAGAATTAAAAGACTGGGGAGACTGCCGCCCACATGGTCAGTTTAAACAGCAGAGCTGTATGTGCTTGTAAGAGCCAGCAAACTATATCAGGGCAGGATAGTGGATATATTTAATAATTCTAAATATGCATATAGGGTGATACATGCATTTAGGAAATTATGGGAAGGAGGTTTATTAACCTGCAGGGCAAAAACATTAGCTCATGAGAGCTTGATTTCTCGCTTATTGGGGGTGATGAATTTACCAAGAGGTGTGGCAATAATACACGTTAGGGGACATCAGGCAGGGTGCTCAGAAGAAGCAATAGGTAATCAACTGGCTGAAGAGACTCGGAAAGCTGCACTGCTGCCAGAAACATCTAAGATCCTCTCTTTGCTCCCAGTAGCCCCACAACTGCCAGAGAAACTGTCTTTTCCACCACAGGAGCTGGAGATAGTTTAAAAAAAAAAAAAAAAAAAAGATAAGAAGAAGAAGAGTGGAGCAGAAGAAAGAAAGGATAATTGGTTTACAAGGAGTGGGGCGCAGTGGACGCCAGGAGCTCTGGGCTTATAAGTGTAAAGGCAGCTCCATGGGGGAGTCACTGGGGCTCTTGAAGATTGGCAGAGGCGTTCCTCAGAATTTTGCTGTGGGTCTTTTTAATCTGGCAAAACGAGATATTGAGGGTTGTTTGATTTGTGCTAAAGCCAATAACAAAGTTACAAAGAAAATTGCCAGGGGAGGGAGGCCTTGGGCTGTGCGTCCCTTCCAAAGATATCGGTGGATTTTGCTGTAATGCTCTGAGTGGCAGGGTTTGGATATCTCCTGGTGATGGTGTCTCGGCTGACAGGGTAGTGTTATAAATGAATTCAGGGGCTGAAATTTTAACTGTATAATATTGAGTATTTATTAATAGAGCACAGGCAAAACAGCGCTGGGTGCTTAGCAATTCTGCCAGAGGCACACTCATCCATTGTACAGTGAACTTAAGTACTTTCTTTAACTGTTACATATTCATTAAGCTTCGAAGGTGATTTACACTTCACTCAACTCCCCCCTCTGATCCTTGCCCCCTTTTGCCAGCGAAGGCGCCTGTCTTGGAGTTTCGGATCCTCTGGATTGTCTCAGAACTGAAGGCTGAAATCCTCTCGTCTATGTTTCCTCAGTTCCAACTTAATTTATAGGTGACAGTTCCTTTTGGGAGGTGTGAGTCGAGATAACTGATTTTCTGGGATGCCGGTAGTTATCTTCTTTGTTTCTTTAGGAGGTCTTGATCCCTGGCTCTGTGTTTTATCAACTTAAAAGACATTTATTACCATGTATTTATTATTACATTTTCTAGCATATTACAACTATCTCGAAGTTACAATTTACCCATACCTTGTTTCTACTTAATTATATTTTATCTTAACATTATTTTTTATACAGTACACATCACTTCTAAATGTTAAATTCATATATGCGAAAGCCAGCATTTATCATTCACTCATTTATCACAGTAGCCAGGAGCATTTGCAACTGCTTCAGCAGCTACAAGATTGGTTGTTGGTGAGAAACGGGTAGTCAATAGGTAACTCAAGTTAACTATTGAGAGACAGAATATGTGGATTCTAATTCAAGAAAAACAAGTCCCTTAATCTTGTCAAGATAAGAGGGACAAGAATCTGTTTGAGGCCAGCACAGAAACCCTGAATCATCCCACTAAGGACTGCACATGCTCCAGAGAGAAAGGTGAAAAGTGCACTGTGATGAAGACTACCAGACCGTGATCACGAGAAGACCCCAGAGACCACCAGGACCCACAGTGCATGTGTGGCACACATGCTAATGATATTAATGATTTCTGAGAAATACTTTGTATAACCACTCCTATCCCAGGGAATGTAATGAATATTCATGAATGTTACCCATAACATGGTATGTTGGAAGTGCCAGGGTGTGTGTGTTTTAGAGGAGCAACCCCCACACCCGGCGCGCTGAAAAAGCAAAATACCCTCTGCTCTGACTTTGTCTCTGAAGTGTCTCTGGGCCTGCTTGGGGCGAGTCATTGGGGTATTTTTGAAACAAGCAATTCTGGGATGTGAAACTGTGGAAGCAGTGGACTCAGACAGGGGAACTCATTTTACAAGAAAAATCCTTCAGGGGGTTATGGCTGCCTTGGAAGTACAGTGGAACCTCCCTGCCCCCTGACACCCCCAGGGTTTGGGTAGGGGGAATGAATGGGAAAATAAAGAGACACCTTTTGAAGCTGTTAATAGAAATTAAAATGCCATGGGTGCAGTTTTTGCCATTGGCTTTAGCAAGAATAAGGGCCAGGCCCAGGGAAGATATTCAGTTATCTCCCTTTGAATTGATGCTTGGAATTCCTTACCCTTGTAATTCTCAACCTAGTGTGTGGGGGGGTGGGTGGAAATAAGTGATGTATATTTAAAACAATATGTGGCCCAGATACTGTCTCTTGTGAAATCTCTTTGACAGGAAACTCAGCTGGCACAGACCCTGCCTTTGGACTTTGCTGTTCACAACATCCAACCAGGAAACTGGATCCTAGTTAAGGAGTGGAAAGAAGCACCACTGGTGGTGAAGTGATGTGGACCTTTCCAGGTGTTACCACAGAAACAGCTGTCAAGAGAGCTGAACATGGGTGGACTTATCACATTTGGGTCAAGGTCTCTAAAGCCCCAGAGATTTGGACATCTCAGCTGGAGGAGAAGGATGGGAAGCCATGACTGACACTCCACAGGAGTGGACTGGAGTAGTAGCAAGTGTGTTGCCATTGGGGAAAACCCCCTGTGCCTACCCACAGACTGTCTTCTGAAATAGTCTGTGTGGGCATCCCTCCTTTCGCATCTCCAGTCACTGTGGGGGGGCTCATACTTGCTGTCTTTGTTTTATGTTCAGTGGTTTCTGTGCCTTCACTCGCCACAAGTGGTGCAGAAGACAGTGTAAAATTAGATTAGGTGATTAGACTTCACCTTTAGAAAGTTTTCCTTAATAATCCTACCTTTATATTGTCAGTTAAATTTGGGCCAAAAGTAGGAGAATAGTTTTTTTAATCCTACAAGAAGAAGTAGGAAAAACCTTTAACCTTACCGTTGTTCTTTTTGTTATCACAAGTTCAGGGAAATCACTTAGGAATCAAAGTATATGACTAGATTAGCTATTAGCAGATGAAGGGGGAGTGTGTGGAAAACTAGATTACTCAAACTGCTGTTTGCAAGTAGATGACAATGGAAAAGTGGTGAAACAAATAACAAAGGGGATAAGAAAGTTAGATCATGTACAGTCTAAATGGGGAAAGAATGGGAATGGGACATGTTTTCATGGTTACCTGGTGGATTGTGGGTTAAATGAATGTTCTTTTTCCTCTTATGTGCTACAGCAACTCTAAACTTTTTACCATGCACAATCCCTTGCTTAGTGCAGCTCATTCAGCAGGTGATCAAGGGGATGCAGGTAGTAGCCATGCCTACTGATCCAGAAATGGCTACAAAAGGACAGAACATCATGTCACTGCAAATAATCGTAAAATCAAAAAAGACCCAGGAACAGAAAATTAAGTCAATGATAACTAAGGTTTGTAAAGACAATTACTGAGAAGATAAGAAGAGGAGAGATTGAAAGGAATGAGAGGGAGATGTCTTTACAAACCAACTGTTAGGCCTGCTGGTAGATAAAGCCAGATACTGGTAGGTGAAAGAAGCAATCGGAGGGACCATAAATTCCATAGGAATTCCATTAATTGACACAGACTGTTGCTCACCGAAGGCTGTGCTAAATCCCCGGACTTAGAAAAAAAGAACAGAGGTACAAAGAAAAAGGAAAGGGGGAAGGGGTGGAATGCACATCAGAAGGGGGTCTGTATTAGGCATTTGGGAAGTCTGTACCTCTTGTGTGCCTCAGCCAGTGGGGAAAGAGAGAGGGAAATGCAGCAGGGAAATTAGGATAAAAAGAGGTTGCATCGTCTAAGCAATTTGAGAGACCCCATGGGAAATGCCCATGACCTCTCCCTTTATTCATGAATAAAGTTACAGGAGTCCTCTGTCTCCTTTTTGGATATAAACCTCTGGTGTTTGTGGATTAATTTTCCCTGACACTGGGAACATCTCACCACCTTAAAATCAGGTTTTTTTTGGTGAACATATCCAGTTTTGGGGGGTGAGTGGCTTGTCCTTATCAGCAAAGTGCCACTTGGTGGCTCCGATGGAACCCCTGGGTGTGGGCTGGATTCATTAGCATCATCACTGCCAGCGATGCTTCTGCAAGAGGGAAGGAAAGCAAAAGCGAAAGCAAAGACAGTTTGAGATCAAAACTGGGGTAATCAGTCCAGGCTCAGGACTTCTGGGCCCTGATGGCGACGATGTGGGATCTCCGGGTCGCGGTGCTGCTGCCATGGTCCCACGTTGGCAGGGGCCAGTCTGGAAGGAGCTGCACCCCAGCCATGGTGGGCTCTGTGCCGGCTCCGACATTCCTCCCACCGCTCCAGTAACTCCATTCATCCTCCCAGGCTTCTACAGTTCCACCACGAGAAGAGCTCCAGCTCCAGCAGATCCCGGCACATGCTTCCAGAGAGGAGAATTCCCAGAACAACGGCATCCAGTTGAAGGGAGTGTCGGGAGCACCGGAGCAGCTTGGGAATCCAGTGAGTCCACTGGACAGACTCTGAGAGGCTCCAGTGCTCCCAGTGTTGCTCCCTGGCTCCCCCAGTGCTCCCAGTGTCACTCCCAGGTTCCCAACAGTGCTCCCAGTGTCACTCCCTGGCGCCTCCCTGTGCTCCCAGTGGCCTCCTAGTGCTCCCAGTTTCACTCCCGGGCTGTCCCCAGTGCTCCCAGTTACCCTTCAGTGCTCCCATTGTCACTCCCTGGCTCCCCCCAGTGCTCCCAGTGTCACTCCCTGTCTCCCCCCCAGTGCTCCCAGTCGCCTCCCAGTGCTCCCAGTTACCCCCCAGACCTACCAGTGTAACTCTGTGGCTCCTCCAGTGCTCCCAGTCACCTCCCAGTGTTCCCAGTGTCACTTCCTAGCTTCCCCCAGTGCTCCCATTTTCTTTCCCTGGCTCCCCCCAGCACTCCCAGTCACCTCCCAGTGCTCCCAATGTCACTCCCTGACTCCCCCCAGTGCTCCCAGTCGCCTCCCAGTGCTCCCAGTTACCCCCCAGACCTACCAGTGTCACTCCCTGGCTCCCCCCCAGTGATCCCAGTCACCTCCCAGTGTTCCCAGTGTCACTTCCTGGCTTCCCCCAGTGCTCCCAGTTACCCCCCAGTGCTCCCGTTTTCTTTCCCTGGCTCCGCCCAGCACTCCCAGTCGCCTCCCAGTGCCACCAATGTCACTCCCTGGATCCCCCAGTGCTCCCAGTCACCTCCCAGTTCTCCCAGCATCACTCCCAGTTGCCTCCCAGTGCTCCCAGTATCACTCCCTGTCTCCCCCCCAGTGCTCCCAGTCGCCTCCTAGTGCTCCCAGCTACCCCCCAGACCTACCAGTGTCACTCCCTGGCTCCCCCCCAGTGATCCCAGTTACCTCCCAGTGTTCCCAGTGTCACTTCCTGGCTTCCCCCAGTGCTCCCAGTTACCCCCCAGTGCTCCCGTTTTCTTTCCCTGGCTCCGCCCAGCACTCCCAGTCGCCTCCCAGTGCCACCAATGTCACTCCCTGGATCCCCCAGTGCTCCCAGTCACCTCCCAGTTCTCCCAGCATCACTCCCAGTTGCCTCCCAGTGCGCCCAGTTACCCCCCAGACCTACCAGTGTCACTCCCTGGCTCCCCCCCAGTGATCCCAGTCACCTCCCAGTGTTCCCAGTGTCACTCCCAGTCGCCTCCCAGTGCTCCCAGTGTAACTCCCTGGCTCCCCCCAGGGCTCCCAGTGTAACTTCCTGGCTCCCCCTGTGCTCCCAGTGTCACTCCCTGGCTCCCAGTCGCCTCCCAGTGCCATTCCTGGTGCCCTGGGAAGCCCCCAGGACCAGGCAGGGGCCGCCGGCCATGCCTCCCTCCCCGCCCCCCGCCCATATCCCGCTCCGCGTTCCCTCTCTCGCCCGCAGCAGCCACTTCTTTCCTGAAGCATTTCTGCTTTCGGTTTTGCAGTGTTTTCCGAGAATTCTATGTAAAAACAAGAACTGATGGGTTCAACTGATGGGTGGGGGTTAGGAGCGTTTTTGGGGTGGAGCCCGTCTGGGTGGGGTAGGGGCACGCAGGGATATAACCGCGGTGAGCCCCCGGCGCTCCCAGCCCCGCCGCGGAGCCGCTTGTTCCCAGCCGTGCCCCAGGTGAGTGCCAGCCTCTCGCTCCCACCCCTCCCCGCGCGTTGCTTCTTCTGCTGCCCGAAGGAACGTTTCTGAGCCCGAAACTCCCTAAATCTCTGGTTTGAAGCTCCAACGCGCCCTAAATGGGTGCTACTGAGTCCCAATTTTGCTTGAATTGGAGCCCAAAAGCTCTTTAAATTGCTGGTTTTGAGCCAGAAATATCCCCACATCTTTCTCCCTGACCCAAAGTTCCCCACATTGGTTTTTCTGAGCCCTAAGGTCCCCAGATTGGGGTTTCTTAGGCCTGAGATCCCCTGAATTGGTTTTTTTGAGTGCCAGGGCCCCCTAAATCAGTGTTTCTGAACCCAAATACACCCTTGTAATAAATGAGTGAATGATAAATGCTGGCTTTCGCATATATGAATTTAACATTTAGAAGTGATGTGTCCTGTATAAAAAAAAATAATGTTAAGATAAAATATAATTAAGTAAAAACAAAGTTAGAGTAAATTGTAACTTCGAGATAGTTGTAGTATACTAGAAAATGTAATAATAAATACATGATAATAAATGTCTTTTAAGTTGGTAAAACACAGAGCCAGGGATCAAGACATCCTAAAGAAACAAAGAAGATAACTGCCGGCATCCCAGGAAGTCTGTTATCTCGACTCACACCTCCCAAAAGGAACCGTCAACTACAAATTAAGTTGAAACTGAGGAAACATAGACGAGAGGATTTCAGCCTTCAGTTCTGAGACAATCCAGAGGGTCCGAGACTCCAAGATGGGCGCCTTCACTGGCAGAAGGGGGCAAGGATCAGAGGGGGGAGTTGAGTGAAGTGTAAATCACCTTCGAAGCTTAATGAATATGTAACAGTTAAAGAAAGTACTTAAGTTCACTGTACAATGGATGAGTGTGCCTCTGGCAAAATTGCTAAGCACCCAGCGCTGTTTTGCCTTTGCTCTATTAATAAATAATATTATACAGTTAAAATTTCAGCCCCTGAATTAATTTATAACACCTTGAATTGCTGTTTCAGGTCCCAGAAGCTCCTTAAATGCATTTCTGGGCTCAAGAGCTCCCTAAATGGGACTTTCTGAGGCCAGAAGCTCCCTAAATGAGTGTGTTTGAGCCAAATGCTCCCTAAATTACTGTTTGTCAACCCCAAAGTTCCCTAAAGTGCTCTTCCTGAGCCAAATATCTCTGTAAATCAGTGTTTGGGACCCCAAAAGCTCCCTAAATGGATATTTATGAGCCCCAAAGCTCCCAAACCTGCAGTTTTTTAGCCCAAAAGCTCCTGAATGGGGCTTCTGAGCCCCAGAGAACCTGAAATTGCTGGGTTTGAGCCCAGAAGCTCCCTAGTTAATTTTTTCCCTGAACCTAAAAGATCCTTAACCAGGTATTTCTGAACCTGGAATCTCCCTAAATCACTCTTTCTCTGATGAAGAGCTCTCCAAATGAATGTTCGGGAGCCCTAAACCTCCCTAAATTGGTCTTTCCAAGTCCAGATGCTCCCAAAAGAGGTGCTTTGGACCCCCAAGACTCCCTAATTTGCTGATTTTGCCTGTCCTTAAAGCTCACTATACTCAGATTCCTTGGGCCCAAAGCTACCTAAACGCATTTCTGGGAGGTCCAAAAATGACTTAATTTCTGGATTCTGAGTACAAATCCTCCCAAAATTAATGTTTCTCAGCTCCAGGGCTCCCTAAATTGGTGTTTAGTACCCCAAAATGTCCTTAGTTGGTGTTTCTGAGATTCTGAGCTCCCTAAATGTTTTTTTCTGAAACCAAAGGCTCTTGAAATTGGTATCCCAGAGCTCTAAAGCCTCCCAAATTGCCATTTCTCAGTCCCAGAGCTGCTGAATAGGGATTTCTAAGCCACGAAATTCCCAAGGCCAGTGTTCCAGAGCCCTGAACCCCTAACTCAAGCCACGTGCCCCATTTGCCATCAGGCCATGATGTTTTGAGGCTCAAAATGCCCCCAACCGCCCTCTCAGGTCCTGACACCAGCAATGGAGGGGTCCCCCTGTGATGGAGGTGGAGCAGAGGAGCTTCACCTGCAGCCACCCCCCATCCAGGGGTGTGAGAGTGGCCCCTCAGCACGGGACGGAGGGGATGGCACCCATGGGATGGATCCGATGGTATCCAGCTGCCAGAATTTGGGATATGTGGAGATGCGTTCAACACCAGACCTGGTGACACAGGACCCCACCTCTGACTGTGATGACAGCTCCTGGGTGGATCTCGGCAGCGAGCTTGGTAGGGGAGACAGATCCTGATGGGATCAGGGCAGGGAAATAGCAAGAGTGAGACTGGCCCCTCTCTCACACCCTGCCTGATGTGTTGCCTTCCCAGAGCCATGCGCAGAAGACAGAGGTGACCGCTGTGAGCACGACCCACCCCCTGGCTCTCTCAGCGGACACCCAGTGGGTGCTGGAAACATCTCACCACCTTAAAATCAGGTTTTTATTGGTGAACATATCCAGTTTTGGGGGGTGAGTGGCTTGTCCTTATCAGCAAAGTGCCACTTGGTGGCTCCGATGGAACCCCTGGGTGTGGGCTGGATTCATTAGCATCATCACTGCCAGCGATGCTTCTGCAAGAGGGAAGGAAAGCAAAAGCAAAGACGGTTTGAGATCAAAACTGGGGTAATCAGTCCAGGCTCAGGACTTCTGGGCCCTGATGGCGACGATGTGGGATCTCCGGGTCGCGGTGCTGCTGCCATGGTCCCACGTTGGCAGGGGCCAGTCTGGAAGGAGCTGCACCCCAGCCATGGTGGGCTCTGTGCCGGCTCCGACATTCCTCCCACCGCTCCAGTAACTCCATTCATCCTCCCAGGCTTCTACAGTTCCACCACGAGAAGAGCTCCAGCTCCAGCAGATCCCGGCACATGCTTCCAGAGAGGAGAATTCCCAGAACAACGGCATCCAGTTGAAGGGAGTGTCGGGAGCACCGGAGCAGCTTGGGAATCCAGTGAGTCCACTGGACAGACTCTGAGAGGCTCCAGTGCTCCCAGTGTTGCTCCCTGGCTCCCCCAGTGCTCCCAGTGTCACTCCCTGGCTACCCCCCAGTGCTCCCAGTCGCCTCCCAGTGCTCCCAGTTACCCCCCAGACCTACCAGTGTAACTCTGTGGCTCCTCCAGTGCTCCCAGTCACCTCCCAGTGTTCCCAGTGTCACTTCCTAGCTTCCCCCAGTGCTCCCATTTTCTTTCCCTGGCTCCCCCCAGCACTCCCAGTCACCTCCCAGTGCTCCCAATGTCACTCCCTGACTCCCCCCAGTGCTCCCAGTCGCCTCCCAGTGCTCCCAGTTACCCCCCAGACCTACCAGTGTCACTCCCTGGCTCCCCCCCAGTGATCCCAGTCACCTCCCAGTGTTCCCAGTGTCACTTCCTGGCTTCCCCCAGTGCTCCCAGTTACCCCCCAGTGCTCCCGTTTTCTTTCCCTGGCTCCGCCCAGCACTCCCAGTCGCCTCCCAGTGCCACCAATGTCACTCCCTGGATCCCCCAGTGCTCCCAGTCACCTCCCAGTTCTCCCAGCATCACTCCCAGTTGCCTCCCAGTGCTCCCAGTATCACTCCCTGTCTCCCCCCCAGTGCTCCCAGTCGCCTCCTAGTGCTCCCAGCTACCCCCCAGACCTACCAGTGTCACTCCCTGGCTCCCCCCCAGTGATCCCAGTTACCTCCCAGTGTTCCCAGTGTCACTTCCTGGCTTCCCCCAGTGCTCCCAGTTACCCCCCAGTGCTCCCGTTTTCTTTCCCTGGCTCCGCCCAGCACTCCCAGTCGCCTCCCAGTGCCACCAATGTCACTCCCTGGATCCCCCAGTGCTCCCAGTCACCTCCCAGTTCTCCCAGCATCACTCCCAGTTGCCTCCCAGTGCGCCCAGTTACCCCCCAGACCTACCAGTGTCACTCCCTGGCTCCCCCCCAGTGATCCCAGTCACCTCCCAGTGTTCCCAGTGTCACTCCCAGTCGCCTCCCAGTGCTCCCAGTGTAACTCCCTGGCTCCCCCCAGGGCTCCCAGTGTAACTTCCTGGCTCCCCCTGTGCTCCCAGTGTCACTCCCTGGCTCCCAGTCGCCTCCCAGTGCCATTCCTGGTGCCCTGGGAAGCCCCCAGGACCAGGCAGGGGCCGCCGGCCATGCCTCCCTCCCCGCCCCCCGCCCATATCCCGCTCCGCGTTCCCTCTCTCGCCCGCAGCAGCCACTTCTTTCCTGAAGCATTTCTGCTTTCGGTTTTGCAGTGTTTTCCGAGAATTCTATGTAAAAACAAGAACTGATGGGTTCAACTGATGGGTGGGGGTTAGGAGCGTTTTTGGGGTGGAGCCCGTCTGGGTGGGGTAGGGGCACGCAGGGATATAACCGCGGTGAGCCCCCGGCGCTCCCAGCCCCGCCGCGGAGCCGCTTGTTCCCAGCCGTGCCCCAGGTGAGTGCCAGCCTCTCGCTCCCACCCCTCCCCGCGCGTTGCTTCTTCTGCTGCCCGAAGGAACGTTTCTGAGCCCGAAACTCCCTAAATCTCTGGTTTGAAGCTCCAACGCGCCCTAAATGGGTGCTACTGAGTCCCAATTTTGCTTGAATTGGAGCCCAAAAGCTCTTTAAATTGCTGGTTTTGAGCCAGAAATATCCCCACATCTTTCTCCCTGACCCAAAGTTCCCCACATTGGTTTTTCTGAGCCCTAAGGTCCCCAGATTGGGGTTTCTTAGGCCTGAGATCCCCTGAATTGGTTTTTTTGAGTGCCAGGGCCCCCTAAATCAGTGTTTCTGAACCCAAATACACCCTTGTAATAAATGAGTGAATGATAAATGCTGGCTTTCGCATATATGAATTTAACATTTAGAAGTGATGTGTCCTGTATAAAAAAAAATAATGTTAAGATAAAATATAATTAAGTAAAAACAAAGTTAGAGTAAATTGTAACTTCGAGATAGTTGTAGTATACTAGAAAATGTAATAATAAATACATGATAATAAATGTCTTTTAAGTTGGTAAAACACAGAGCCAGGGATCAAGACATCCTAAAGAAACAAAGAAGATAACTGCCGGCATCCCAGGAAGTCTGTTATCTCGACTCACACCTCCCAAAAGGAACCGTCAACTACAAATTAAGTTGAAACTGAGGAAACATAGACGAGAGGATTTCAGCCTTCAGTTCTGAGACAATCCAGAGGGTCCGAGACTCCAAGATGGGCGCCTTCACTGGCAGAAGGGGGCAAGGATCAGAGGGGGGAGTTGAGTGAAGTGTAAATCACCTTCGAAGCTTAATGAATATGTAACAGTTAAAGAAAGTACTTAAGTTCACTGTACAATGGATGAGTGTGCCTCTGGCAAAATTGCTAAGCACCCAGCGCTGTTTTGCCTTTGCTCTATTAATAAATAATATTATACAGTTAAAATTTCAGCCCCTGAATTAATTTATAACACCTTGAATTGCTGTTTCAGGTCCCAGAAGCTCCTTAAATGCATTTCTGGGCTCAAGAGCTCCCTAAATGGGACTTTCTGAGGCCAGAAGCTCCCTAAATGAGTGTGTTTGAGCCAAATGCTCCCTAAATTACTGTTTGTCAACCCCAAAGTTCCCTAAAGTGCTCTTCCTGAGCCAAATATCTCTGTAAATCAGTGTTTGGGACCCCAAAAGCTCCCTAAATGGATATTTATGAGCCCCAAAGCTCCCAAACCTGCAGTTTTTTAGCCCAAAAGCTCCTGAATGGGGCTTCTGAGCCCCAAAGAACCTGAAATTGCTGGGTTTGAGCCCAGAAGCTCCCTAGTTAATTTTTTCCCTGAACCTAAAAGATCCTTAACCAGGTATTTCTGAACCTGGAATCTCCCTAAATCACTCTTTCTCTGATGAAGAGCTCTCCAAATGAATGTTTGGGAGCCCTAAACCTCCCTAAATTGGTCTTTCCAAGTCCAGATGCTCCCAAAAGAGGTGCTTTGGACCCCCAAGACTCCCTAATTTGCTGATTTTGCCTGTCCTTAAAGCTCACTATACTCAGATTCCTTGGGCCCAAAGCTACCTAAACGCATTTCTGGGAGGTCCAAAAATGACTTAATTTCTGGATTCTGAGTACAAATCCTCCCAAAATTAATGTTTCTCAGCTCCAGGGCTCCCTAAATTGGTGTTTAGTACCCCAAAATGTCCTTAGTTGGTGTTTCTGAGATTCTGAGCTCCCTAAATGTTTTTTTCTGAAACCAAAGGCTCTTGAAATTGGTATCCCAGAGCTCTAAAGCCTCCCAAATTGCCATTTCTCAGTCCCAGAGCTGCTGAATAGGGATTTCTAAGCCACGAAATTCCCAAGGCCAGTGTTCCAGAGCCCTGAACCCCTAACTCAAGCCACGTGCCCCATTTGCCATCAGGCCATGATGTTTTGAGGCTCAAAATGCCCCCAACCGCCCTCTCAGGTCCTGACACCAGCAATGGAGGGGTCCCCCTGTGATGGAGGTGGAGCAGAGGAGCTTCACCTGCAGCCACCCCCCATCCAGGGGTGTGAGAGTGGCCCCTCAGCACGGGACGGAGGGGATGGCACCCATGGGATGGATCCGATGGTATCCAGCTGCCAGAATTTGGGATATGTGGAGATGCGTTCAACACCAGACCTGGTGACACAGGACCCCACCTCTGACTGTGATGACAGCTCCTGGGTGGATCTCGGCAGCGAGCTTGGTAGGGGAGACAGATCCTGATGGGATCAGGGCAGGGAAATAGCAAGAGTGAGACTGGCCCCTCTCTCACACCCTGCCTGATGTGTTGCCTTCCCAGAGCCATGCGCAGAAGACAGAGGTGACCGCTGTGAGCACGACCCACCCCCTGGCTCTCTCAGCGGACACCCAGTGGGTGCTGGAAACATCTCACCACCTTAAAATCAGGTTTTTATTGGTGAACATATCCAGTTTTGGGGGGTGAGTGGCTTGTCCTTATCAGCAAAGTGCCACTTGGTGGCTCCGATGGAACCCCTGGGTGTGGGCTGGATTCATTAGCATCATCACTGCCAGCAATGCTTCTGCAAGAGGGAAGGAAAGCAAAAGCAAAGACGGTTTGAGATCAAAACTGGGGTAATCAGTCCAGGCTCAGGACTTCTGGGCCCTGATGGCGACGATGTGGGATCTCCGGGTCGCGGTGCTGCTGCCATGGTCCCACGTTGGCAGGGGCCAGTCTGGAAGGAGCTGCACCCCAGCCATGGTGGGCTCTGTGCCGACTCCGACATTCCTCCCACCGCTCCAGTAACTCCATTCATCCTCCCAGGCTTCTACAGTTCCACCACGAGAAGAGCTCCAGCTCCAGCAGATCCCGGCACATGCTTCCAGAGAGGAGAATTCCCAGAACAACGGCATCCAGTTGAAGGGAGTGTCGGGAGCACCGGAGCAGCTTGGGAATCCAGTGAGTCCACTGGACAGACTCTGAGAGGCTCCAGTGCTCCCAGTGTTGCTCCCTGGCTCCCCCAGTGCTCCCAGTGTCACTCCCTGGCTACCCCCCTGGGAGGGCTTCCTGTTCCTGCTCAGTGGTCCCAGTGTCACTCTCTGGTTCCCCCCACTGCTCCCAGCTCCCAGTGTCACAAATCAATGCTCCACTTTCTGCTCTCAAAGCTCCTGGAGGACCAGAGTAGAGTCTCCCATGCCAGGATGGTGGCATTAGCCTGGATTTTGGAGCTCAGCTCTGAGAGGGTGGGGGCAGGGGCAGACCCTGCCCACACCTTGGTCTTCCCTGTCCTTTGAGCTCTCAGCTTTTGAGCTTCATCATCTTCCTTCAGCTCTTCCCATTTTTCTCTTCTCCAGGCAAAGGATGATGTGGAGACAGTGGTGGTGACGGACCAGAGGAGCCTCAGCAATGCAGGTGAGAATGTGTCCTTGGTCACATCACCTTCTCCAACCAGAAACCAGGTGCTGAGTCGTGTTTGCCTTGTTGCCACCACCCTTGGAGGTGTTAATCAATGCTTTCTCCCTGCTGCAGATGACCAGGAGATCAGAAAAGGACCAGGAGATCAGAGAAGGCCCAGGACCTTCCAGCAAGTTCGTTGTGTGTAGGGATGGCATCTTGGAAGGGTTGGAGGTTATACCTGGAGGTGTGGAGGTCCAGCAGCTCCCCAGGGAAAGGGGAGGGAGGAGGTGCAGCTTGGGCATTGTTATGTTCCTTCTTCCCCAAAATTCTGTCCCTGCTTGGCATGGAGAGACCTCCAGGATGTCCTTCCTCATCCTCTTCCCACACCCCAGTGGTGGACACCCACTCCAAGGCATCTGAGTCCTTCTGATAAACCTTGGAGTAACCAAAGGGTCTTCAACAGGGCAGGAAGTGCCAACACAGGAGCTGGACAACCTCTGGGCAAGGCAGACAGGATCCAGCTGAAGTGCATGTAAGTAGTGCAGCAGGTGAAGACAGGGAAGGGGGACACTGGGCAGAGGATGAGGTGGGGATCCAGCACCTTTTCTCTGCCAGCTGTGAGCCCGACCCATACCTGTTTGGTGCCTGTGACTCTTCACAAGTCAAGATGACCCTGGAGTTTGTCGCTGTGCTGCCGGATTTTTATAAGATTGATTATAGATTCAAGATCTGCACTGTCTTCTACAAACAGCCCAGCCACTACCAAGAGTTTGCCATAATGCATAAAAGGTAAACTATGAGGACCTGTTTCCACAGCAGTTCTCCTTTGGGGTAGTGAACTCTGGACTGAGGGACATGGCTGGAGGTGAACCTCCAAGCGGAGACATCCTGATGGAGCCATAGTACTTGGTGGTGCCTCCTCCCATCTCCCCATCCCTTGTGGAGCTGCCAAGATGGCTGTGACCAGGATCTTTCAGCCCTATGTGAGACTCTGAGCTGGGCTGGTGGATTTAATTGGTCTCCCAGCTGAAGAACCTGGCTGTGGACTTCTTCCCAATGCTTCCAAGGCCAATGATGAACCAGAACTTGGCTTTTGGCTTGGGGTTGACCTTGATGGCCAACAAGCTTCCTCCCTTCCTCTTCCAGCAGTGAGGTGTTCATAGGCAGGGCCAGCATCCCTCTTTCCGACCTGCAGGGAAGACTCATCTTTTATAAATATGCCATCGTCAACACTGACAGCAAAAAGAGAGAGTGTCACTTGGAGGACATTTCCTTCGGCAATTGCAACATCCCAGACACCTTCAAGTCTAGAAAAGCTCAATTCTACCGTGTCTTGAATATCCCCCAAACAGAGATTAAAGCAAATGGTGAGTGCTGGATTTGCCCCAAAGCCCTGGCCCGTGTGGTGGCAATGCTGTGGGCTGGCTGGTGGTGGTGGCAGCAATGCCACGGGCTGCCCAGCATTGACTCTGGTTGATTGTGGGAGGTTTCCAGCCACAGCTTTACAAGCTGCTCATGCAAATGAGCTTGTCTTTTCTCCTCATAATACAACTAATGGCTAGAAATCAAGTCACTGCACTCAAATTCTGCGTGGAAAATGTGCAGCACCCCTTGGGTCTGGGGAAGTGGGGAGATGATTCTGTGCTTCCTGGATTCAGCCAGGCTTGGTGTCCATGTTTTGTTCCCAAACTCCTTCCTCAGAAACATGGATCTTCTTTGAGCCCATCAAATGCAGTTTCCCCCAGCACAAGTGCAAGAGTCAGAAGGTATCCAGGTGCAAGGTCCAGATGAAATACCTGGAGCACACCTTCTTGACTCGCACTACTTCCTGGAATTCTCTGGAGGATATGGAGAGGAACCTGGACAAGGTCAAGGAGAGCATCACCGCCCATCTTGGGGATGCTGAGAGCAAAGAGAGCTTTAAAGTCCCCAGCGATTCAAATGTGAAAGAGGTAAGCACCCACCAAAACCTGAGGAGCTGGCAAAGTGGAGTCCCTCATTTTGGGATAAGGGTTGGACATTGGAAGGGGAAAGATGAGAGCCTTCTCCTGGCCAGAGGATTTAGGGCATAAAACCTTCCCAAATGAACATGTGGCTCCTGGAAGGAATAATTTCTCCCTAGGGAGGTGCTGCACAAGGCACTCCTGAACAGCAGCATCTTCCATCTCCTCTCCTCCCTGGACCCGACTATTTCTGGAGAAGAACCGGCCTGGTGGAACACCATCTCCTTATCTGTGTTGTCCAGGTGACGGAGAACATCAAAGCCTTCATACAAGAGATCATCAAGCACGTGAAGACCAAGGACCATAACCTCCTCAAGCTCCTGTTTGCCTTCCATGCTGCTGTTCGATACCAGGTCACCGTCCCCTTGGCATCCCTTGACGAGGCTGAAAAGTGCTTCCAGCTCATTGAGTTCTTTGAGAAGAATTATGAAGAACTGAGAGCAAAAAGGTGATTCAGATTTATCAACCAAGGTCAGGGACTTGGCTCCATTGTCCCCACATGTTATGTGGGTGCCATGCACTGTCCCAAGGGGATCAAACATGAGTTGGTGGCTTCCAGTCTGGCAAGTCCATCTTGGGGCACTTTGAAGAACATTTGGTATCTGTGATAGTGGTTGACCTGTGAGGATGGCTCTTTCCAGGCAGGATGAATCTTCTCATGCACTGTGGAAAAAGACACTATCCCATACTGGGGCACGTCTCCCACCGGTGTTGCAGAGGTTTGTTCTGGAAAGTTTGACTTTTTGGATTATTTTTTTTTTTGGCAGCAAATATTTCCCAGCTCTGAAGCAGCTGTGCCTCATGAACACTGGTGGGACCTTGTGGATCTGGTTGGTCCCACTGCTCTATGCGATCAACGAGAATGTGGAGGACCACTTTTCCCCGCAGGAACTTCCTACAGAAGAATTCATCAAGTTGAGGAATGAAAAAAAGAAGCAAAGGTGTGTCTGAAGGGCTGAGGTGGGGTCACGGTGATGAACTGTCCTGCTCTTCAAAGAGCTTTTTGTTCCTTCTGCTTGGTGGCTTCTCCAGGAGCTGCCCCCTCTGTGTCCCCTGCCCTGGAGGGGGATTGAAAGGGCATTGGTGGACCTCACAGGGAGGAGAGAGCTGGTGGGACCAGTCCTGGGAAGAGAATGTGTTGGGAAGAACCTTCAAAGGCTACCTTGTTCCAACCCCCTGCCATAGGCAGGGACACTTGCCACTAGACCAGGTTGCTCCAAACCCCGTCCAACCTGGCCTTGACCACCACTAACAATGGGGAAGATGTCCCTGTCCAAGTCAGGGATAATGCCTGAAGGCCCATCCCAGTCCAACCCCAGCCCAACCCGTTCCATTATCTTCCACTAGATCAGGTTCCTCAAAGCCTCGTCCAATCTGACCTCGAATGCTTCCAGTGATGGGGCACCTACATTAGGGCAGTCTGTTCCAGTGCCCTACCACCCTCATTGTAGACTATTTCTTCCTTAAATCCAATCAAAATCCACCCTCTTTCAGTTTAAAACTGTTGCCCAGACCCAGGTTTGGGACCTTGGCCTTGTTGAACTTCATGAGGTTGGTACAAGCTCACTCCTCCAGTGTGTGAAGGCCAACTCGAACCCTGAGTTTTGTCCTATTGACCTGAAAGTGGGTGAATTTCTCCAAATCCCTGCTTCTCCATGTAGACTCCCTCACTGTCAAACCCCAGCTTCTTCTTCCAGCCCACAGCCTCCTCAGCTGGAGGTCACCATAGTGTCCACCAGTCAGAGTGATATCTGAAACACGTCTGACGTGCCTCCTGCTCTTCCAAAGTCCATCTGATGTTCCTGACTGGCTTTTCTAGTAAAGTCCTGGCCATGATTGATGCTCACAAGACCTTGATCGGACAATGTGCTCCACTGGCAAAGAAGATTTTGGAGATGGTGGCCATAGAGAACTTCAGCAAAGACCCTTTGCCTAACATTCAGTTTCCAGTCCAGCTTCTCTTGGATACCTTGCGTGCGTGCATCATGGATCTCAGCAAAGCCTCATTCCATAAGTCTGTAAGGACAACTCATGGGAGACCTCCTTATGCTCTGTAGGGAGTGGGGGTGGGGGTCTGTTGAAGCGTGGGTTAAAACGTTTCCTTGGTTCCTGCAGCAGGGAAGAACGATTTCACTGTAGAACCCTGGGGTTAGATCTGGATGCTGGGACCATGGAAATCCCTTGAATCCTGACAGAAAGCTTCCTGCTTTGGTGTTTAGGGCTGGAAACTCCTCATCTGCAGGAGCAGAACCCTTTTCACCTTTGTCCTCAACATTTTTCCATCCTCTTTTCAGGAAAACACTGTGAGCATGGCCTTGGAGAGCATTGCCACCAGGATGGAGTCCTGGTTCAAGGACTTGTGAGTCAGGGTTCTTGAGAGGAGAGGTGCTGCGAGCCCTCTGTGATTGGGCTGGGAAGGGTGGTGGATGGAGCCCTGCCCGCGCAGGAAGAGGGTGACCAGCATGATTCACCCGTTGCTTTTTGGATGTCTTTAACTCCACCATGGCTGGAGGGCATGGAGATCCCCAAGGGTGGTGTCCTGTGAACTTGCCTGCATCTCCCAGCTGCCAAAGGTGGCTGCAATCAGGTGGTGACTGTGGAGGCAACTGCAAGAAGCATTTGGTCTTTCCTGTGCCCACAGGTACCCTTCAGGGTCTTCAGAGGAAGCACTGGAGCCTGTGGCTGAGACTGAGGTCCTGCAGTGTCTGAACCTGGTGTATATCCTGCTGCAGCTTTTCTTGGAGCAGATAGAGTCACGCCGCTCTGTGGAGACATTGCTGCGGATACTTGGGATGTTTGTTGGCAAAGAGGATTTACTGCAAGTAAACAAGTTGCCTTCTGTCCCGAGGGCTTTGCCTCCTGGATGCAGCTGAGGAGAGTCCAGAGCTCCTGGCTCACTCTCCCATTCTTTACTTCCCCAAGGAATTCCAGCAGTTTACTTCAGCAGAAGAGTTCCAAAAGTTTTCACGTAATATCACTCCATGGCTCAAGAAACACTTTGACCAGGCACACAAGGAAAAGGACTCCTTCCTGAAGAACATTGAGGTGAGTGATGAGCCCCAGAGACCATCAGTAGACACAACCCTTGCCAGATCCAGGTGTTCCTCAGGGTTAGCTGGAGGGTCTGGCTTTTCATAGGAATGACAGTGGCTGATCTCGATGAGGATCCTCTGCGAGGGGTGGACTGAGAGGTGGCGGGGCTTGATCCACGGGCTGTTTGAGGAGTGGCTGAAGAAGGTGAGTTGTGGAGACCCTCTTGCTAGTGGGGGATGGTGCTCCTGAGCTTTGCTGCTCTTGGTTTTGCCTCAGTCGCCATTTTGGAGGTGGGACTTGAGCAGGCGGGTGGGACACAGGGGCAGCTGCCTCTTGAATGCTGCTGTGCTGTAGGTTAATGACAACCACCTTGTGGACTTCTACTATGCGTTCCTCAGTATGGGGACATACTGCAAGACAGAGCTGGAAAGCTGCTTCACAAATCGCATCATCCAGTGGATCAATAGCATGGACAAAATCAAGGTAGGAGAGCAACCACCCTGCCTGGGGCAGCCAGAGGCCTCTACATCCCACTTCACCACCTCTGGTATGATCCCTGCTGGGATAGAAGAGCAGGGAAAGGTCTTTCTGAAACAGCAGAAAGTCCACAAAATCTCTAGAGGAGAAATATCCTTCAAGGATTTCAAGCTGAAATCTGTGATACCTGTGATCTTCAAGAGGAGCAAACGAGCTGGTGAAAAGGTGCTTTCCATTCTTGTGGAGAAGATGTGTTTGGAGATGAAGAGGCTGGAAAGGGTCAACACATTTGAAGAGAACACTGGTCCTGTTCTTCTAAACCTGCTCAACGCTTCTGACCTCATTTCTGTTGTCCGTGAGTGTCCCCAGAGCGATTTTCTTAGGATAAACTCTTGGGTCTGAGGGAGCCAGATGGGAAGACCAAGTCTTTCCAGAGGGACGTTCTGATTTTGTTGGTCACCCAGTATCTTCTTCTGGGCTCCAGTCCGTCTTGGAAGCCGTCCACACCTGCTGCCCAACCTTGGTAAAATATCCTGAGTCGTTTCCATGGTCTCCTAGTTGGTCCTCATGGTTTCCTAGGTGGTCCACAAGATTTTTTCAGACAGGAGGGGATACTTGGGTGTCCCAAAGGAAATTAGCAGCCATGCATCTGTCCTCAACACTGATGGGGTGGGTGACAGGTTCCTGTGAACTGGAACCTGATGGCTCTTCCTGAGGATGTGGCTTCAAAAGCCACAGTGGAGACACTGCTGACTGCCTCTCACCAAACTCCATTTAATTTACAGAAAAATTGGAGCATGAGTTTCAAGTTCAGCTCAGTGACTGTGCAAAAACTCTCCTCACCCGGGTGTATGAGCTCTCCAGCTTTGTGGGACATCGCGTTCTCTCAGGAGACATTCCATGTAGGATCCTCTCCGATATCCTACGACATGAGGAGCTGTTTAAGAAGATGCTGTGCACCTGCAGTGAGTCCAGAGCTCCCACCTTAGCTTTGTTTTCACAGTTACGAGGCCAAGAGGAGACAGATCTACTGGAGGATAATCCAAAATGCAAAGAAAACTGAAACTTATCTATGATGGGAGATTCATTGTAAAGTTTGGAGGGTGGGGGGAGGTTTGGGCAATTTCTTTCAAAGAATTGCAGTGGTGAAGTTCCCTGGAAGTTTCTATTCAGTCATCAGGTCTGTCCCCAACTCCATTTCCAGTCAATTAAAACCCAGAGGAAAGGGAGCAAGTCCTCAAAATTCTGCTCCAAAAATAAACTTCATCACTAGTTTTGGTTTTTTGTGGGACAAGTCCTCCAAATTGTGTTCTGTTCCCTGTAATTCTTCTCTGCCCAAAGAATTCTTCATGTCTGTGTCTGTTCCTTGACAGATTCCTTTTTCTCCACGTGTATTATGAAGGTGCTAGAGGCCAGGAAAGAGGAGTTTAAGCACCTGGAAATACAGAAGAGGCGAAGACGGTCCTTTCTCAATCTGTGCCGTGGAGTAGAGGACTTGATCAAAGGTACTGGGTGGGTTCATGAATTTGGGTTGAGTGTGGAGATGTCCCCTAAAAATAAAGATTCACGATGGGTGATGAGGGAGCTTGTTAACTTCAGGGCTCGTCTTCATTGAGACACACATGACGTGAGCTCCCTCTTGTCCCCATATGCTTTAGTTGACAGAAGTACCATGGAAAGTAGCAACGGAGACAATGGAAGCTTTAAGGATCAGATATCCGTGAAAAAGTTCTCCCTTGATGGCAAAAGTGAAACAGAACCACACATCCTTGGCAATTATTGTGACATGTGTCAGAAGCTTTCCATTGTGGAGAAGAGCCAATGTTTCCCGAGGCTGCAGAAGATGAGAGCAGAGCAAACCAAAGCTACATATCCTGAAGATCAAGTTTTCTCCATAGATGATGTTCAAGAAAAAATTTATAAGCCAGCTATCGCTGACTTCAAGAAAACCTACCTGTCCCTCAAAGACTTTTCCATCACACTTGGAGCTGTGCAGAGCCATTTTGAGAACCTGCTGGGAGAGAAGCGTCGGCTCTCAGAGGAGTTTGAAATCATTGAGAATAGTGAAGGACCGGGTCATGGCAGAGGTCAGTGGATTGCTGGTGCGGTGGAGAGAATTGAACACTACCTGACCCTCCCTGAAGTGGTGAACACGGCCAAGGTGATCGATGCACTAAGACAGGTGCTTCAACTGGAGAGCGACTTCGAGGTGCTCGATGACCTGATGAAATACGTACGTAGGTCATGTGTGGGCATCTGGTTGCTCTTGGGAAAACCCACAGAGACAGGTTCATATGGTGGCTTGTAATTAAATCCTATCAGGTGTCATTCCTTCCTCCTTAATTGAACCTGAGGGACAGGCTGAAAGAATTACTGCCAGCTGTCCCTTCCAATCCATCATGGAAGTCTATAGGGATCAACTCAAGAGCAGATTTGGGTCTGAGGCCAAGATCTCATCCTGTCTGGGGAGGAGGAGGCAGAACCGAGCTGCTTTCCTCCTCTTCCCTACAATCACGTGTTGTTTATTGTTTCTTTTTTCATCCAGGAAGAGCAGGAATTCAAGAATAAGCAACTTGATTTTATAACCCAAGACTTAATGAAGGTGAAAAAAATTTTGAGTGACATACCCCAGGGAGTCTTGGACTTTTTAATGGAACTCCTGGAATGTGCAAGGAAAGGGTTTACAACCTGGATCAAGACCATAATAAAAGGTGGGCTGTGAGGAAGGAAATCAGATAGAACAGATGGAGACTACACAGTCCTTGTTTTTCCCTGCAGCCAATGCAGCCTTACATGAATCTGAGGAAATCTCTTCTTTTTTCTTTATTTTTCCACCTTCAGACAAGACAGAAATCCCCATATTTGTGGAGCTGGCATCTATTTCTGCGGGTGAAAATTACATGGATATCGACAGAGTGAGGTTCTTCTGTGATGCCATGGCTGCCTCTGCCCCCATTGTCCTGGATCTGGGCCCTGACGCTGGGTTTGACCAGTTCTCTGCAGCTCTGTCTTTTGTTGGAGAAGCTGTTGCCGAGGACAATAAGCTTCCCAAGAAGCTGGTGAGTTCCATATCCAAAAGTCACCAGATCACTGGATGTGAAGCCAAGTCACCTGTGGGTGTGTGATGCCATTTAAGGTGGTTTCTCCTGGGACATCCATGTGGTCTCAGCAGGACCTGGGTAATGGCTGTGCTCATTTTGGAGTGAAAGCCTCGTGGAACATCTCAAGTGACCTCAAAGCTGTGTGTGGGCAGTGGGAGAAGACAGGAAGAAGGTGTTGTGAATAGGAGAGAACAAGTTTGTAGTAATATGCAATAGCTGAGGTTGGGAGGGACCAGTGGAGACTAGTCTAAATTCCCTGCTCAAAGTGGGGTAATGTAGGTCTCTCAGGGCCATTTCCAGTTGGGTTTTGAACATCTCCAAGGCTGGAAGAGTCCAGAATCTCCTTCAGAATTTGATAGAAAAGCTTCTGTTGAACCAAATCCCTCAAGTTTGTGCCACAGGTGGCCACTGAGCCTTATGCTTTCTTCACCACAACCAGAGCAAGAGCTTCATCACGTGCCAATGCTCTTGGGGCTGTGTCTCCTCAGAAGCCATGGGAAGCCTCATCCTCAGAAGGAATGCTCACAGAAATGGTCAAATCAAATTTGGGGTGGGGGAGTGGTGCTTGGTTTCCTTCCAGTTGATTACTGGGTTTCCCTGGGGTTCTTCTTTTGCAGAAAGATTCCTGTGACAACAGGGAGTGGATACAGATGGTTCATGACTCCCATGGCTCTGTGGAGCGTTCTTCAATCTCACAAGCCAGATGCATCAACCAAAATGGGATTTTTACCATCTCAGCACCTCCAAAGTTTAAGGTAGAAGGCTTCCAAGGTGGTTTGATGACCTTTGTGGGTTCCTTCCAAGTCAGGATATTCTCTGATTCTGTGAAATCCTCTTCTGATGAGAATGCCGGTTGCCACTAGATCTCCAGTTTGCAACCAGTGCCATCAACTATCTGCTAAACCTGGAGTATTTTCAGCAGAAAATGAGCTATTCTTTTCTACTAAGAAATTAGAATATGTATATGTAGAGTCCTGATGTGCAGCATTTCCACTCACTGTTGCTTAAAATGCCACATGGTGATGTTGATTGTCTTCTCTCCTCTCTAGGCTACGCTTGAGGACTGTGTCTCATTGCGGCTGCTGGAGGACAGTGAGGAGAGCACATCTCCAGGAGACCAGAAGGCCAAAAAATACAGTTTGTCTCAGCTAAGGGAGCTGCAGAACAAGCTGATGTTGATTGCCACCAAAGCTGAGCAGGGCAGGGAGAAGGCAAACCGTTTCTTGGAGGTAAGTCACAGTACAGCATCTACGTCTGCCAGGGAAACAATGGCCATTGGGTTCGGGATTTTGCTGGAATTATTTCTTGAAGACTCATCCATGACCTACAGTTCTGACCTTGCAGGAGCAGAGGTGTTGTTCTAGGATGATGCCCCTTCCCAAGCTACAAGAGTTGGATTTTCTTCCCTGAGCTTTGTTCCTCACCTGTGGTGCTCAGCAGCCCATCCAAGACCTTACATCCAAGACCTTCAATATGGAGGTTTGGGATGGAAGAGACCAAACCACCCTAGGATGGTTTGGGTTGGAAGAGACCTTAAAGGTCATCTCATTCCAACTCCTGGCCATGGGCAGGAACACCTTCCACTAGACCATGTTGCTCCAAGCCCTATTGAAACTGGCTTTGAACACTTCCAGGGATGAGGCAGCCACAGCTGCTCTGGACAACCTGTGCCTCAGCACCCTATCATACAGTTTCTTCCTTAGATCTGATGTAAATCCACTGTCTTTCAGTTCAAAACTGTTGTCCCTTGTCCTGTTGTGGCAGGCCTTGGTAAAAGGTCTCTCTCCATCTTTCCAATTAGCACTTTGAATGTGCTGAGTGGCCGCAAGAACATCTCCCCAAGCCCCGCAACTGACCAACCCTGAATCTCACAGCCTTCCATCACAGCAGAGGCATTCTGGCCCTCGGAGCATTCTGTTCCTCCTCTGGACCCACCATAAAAGGTCCATATTGTTCTTAAGATCATTGAATTGTTGAGGTTGGAAAAGCCCTCTGAGACCATCAAGTCCAACCATTCACCCAGCACTGCCAAGGCCACACTAACCGATGTCCCCAAGTGCCACATCCACACATCTCAAATCTCTCCAGGGCTGGTGACCCCACCATTGGTCTGGGCAGCTGTGCCAGGCCTGGAAAACCATTTCCATCATGCAGGGTCCAGGTTGGAGTAGAGTTCTGTGAACTGATGTACACGGTAGTTCCTCAGGTGGTCTTCTTGTTGTTCTTTACATCCTTTGCCAAACTGAGTTCTAATTATGCCTAGGGATCCCATCCCTACACATCCAGGCAGTGTCCCTCTGTTCTTCCCAGGATATCTGTCCCTGCTTTCACCCATCTGTGTGTTTCCTTCTCACACCTCAGTTTGGTGAGGAGGTCCTCACTCAGCTGTGCTGGCCATCAGCCTTCCCTGCCTAATTTTGTACCCAGAGCTGGAGACTTTCTGAACACTCTCCTCTGCCTCAGGCATCCAGCACCAAGTTCCAGGTTTCCTTCTTTGGCTTGGCCACTCAGTTTTATCCAAAAGCTCCCAGCTGGTAAAGGAACACACCCTAATTCACTTGAGGCACTTCACAGGTGTTTTTCTGTTGCATCCTAAACCACCAGAAGCCTCTGGCTCTTCTCTGTTGTTCAGAATTTCATCCCCTTCCGTAAGTCCAGTCTAAAGCTGTACATAGTGGCCTGGCTACCTTGTTGGTGAAGTCCCAGTTAGTCAGGTGAATCCCATCCCAACAGACCTGGGTTTCCAAAGGCAAACCAGGCTTCTCAAGGGTAGACTTGGCTCCTCAAGGACAGATCCAGCTTCTCAAGGATGGATCCAGTTTCTCAAAGGCAGATCTGCCTTTTCAAGGGTAAGTCCATCTTCCCACAGGTAGATCCATGATCATAGAAGCCCACACACTGAGAACAACACCAGCCACACAACCAGATGCTCTAGTCCCTTCATCACTGTCCCTCCCCAGTATGTTCATATCTCTCTTGTACTGGGGAGCTCACAGCAGTATGGATCTCTGGAAGGAAACATGGCCAGGGCAGTGTTTGGAAGCTGTGAAGACAATGCTGCAGCATGTGGTGCATTTCTCTGGTGTGTCTTTGGTGTGTTACAGATACTGGAAAGAGTCGAAATGATTGCGAAGTTGTACCTGGAGCTTCTTGGTGTTGGCAACATCCTCTTCTTTGACTGGAAGGCTGACATCTACTGCAGGCCCCAGCAGCGGGTGAAAGTCCATACAGAGTTTGGAATCACTGGGTTCCTTGTTCAGAGCACAAGACCCCTCCTGGAGGAGCTGGAAAGCCTCTGTAAAGCCATGGAGCTTTGCCTGTCAGAGGAGAAAAAGTACCTGGAGACTCAAAGAGACACCTACTATCACCTCAACCTGTTCACAGCACACCAGCTCTTCTACTTGTGCAGCCAGCTGGCCAAAGCCCAGAAAGGCATCGTGGAACCGCAGATGCTCATCATGCTGTCCGTCATCAAGCATGACGTCACAGAAGGAGATATCAAAACTGCCCTGGCAAAGGCACTGATGACTCCTCTAGACTCTGTGAACACATCATTGGGAGGTGAGGAATCGGTGACCTGGGAAGACTACATCATTTGTTTCCTCCAGCTCATCAAGAGCTTGGCTGAATCAGGCTATGATTAATCAGTGGCAAAAGCAGCCTTGCAGAGCTGCCTATCCTGCTCACCCATCACAGAGCAGATGCTCATGGATTTGGCCTTCGAGCAGGGTGACGACATGGAACTGGTTGAAAAGCTCAGCAACTTGTATGAGGAGACTAGAGACACCTTCCTGCAGAAGAGATGGAAATTTGAAACTAGTAGCCGAGATGCTGACCAGGTTTCCTTCAGCACATTAGTGCATGATGAGCTGACTGCCTTCTTTGAGAATTTGCCATCTATTTATGACAAGGTGAAGCTGCTCTGGGATGCCTACTGTAAGAAATTCGCTGGCCTGGTGTCAGATAAATACATCGGCCTGGATGTTTTTGGCGTGACACTGGAGCATTTGGCTGCACTGGAGAACACGCATATCAAGAGGAGTTTACCTCTAGGCTTTGAAGAGGGGAAACCACTCCTTGTCATGTGTAAGGAGGAGGAAATATTACCCAATATGTTATTTGTCTACCAACATGCTGAGACAGCACCTCTCCCATCATATGATGAGGTTCTGGTGTCCTCACCAGACACAGGGGAGGAGGAGGAGGTGGAGCTGCTGGTCAGGAGAGCTCTTTCCCTGGGTTCCAAGACCAGGAAATCTACTGCTTGCTGGGTGCTGACAAACTGGTTTATAATGTTTCCAAGCAACTTGAGTTCCACTTCTTCCGCCTGGTACAATCTTCCAGCATCCCCAACTACAGATTCCTTATCTTCTGCAATGCCAAAGCTGACAGCTCCTATGTTGTCACGGCCTTTGATGCCTACAAGGTGACTTTCCCAGAGTACTCCAAGACAGAAATCCAGACCTACCTGAAGACACAGCTCCAGGTGCCAAGTGGGACAGCCCCTGTTGCCCAGGCCTTTGAGGAGTCCCATCAGCAGAACATCAAGTTTGTCTTTTCAGAGCGAGCAGGAATGGGTAGGTCTTTGGGGAGTCATACTCTGAGCTGTTCCTCAAAGCAAGCAGGCAATGTGTCATGGTGTGCTTTTGGAGAAATATCTCCTTGGTCTGGGTTGCATGCAGGTGTTGAAAGGTAGATTGATTCCTGGTCATCTCTTCTGCTCCTTAGGAAAGTTTCTCTTTGTGGACAATACCATTGGAAAGGTCCGTACCCAGCTGGGTGGCACCCTGCCTCTCCACAAAACCGTTAGGCTGATGGAGTTGGACATTGATTTCCAGTTCTTTGTGGAGGAACTCTTCTCCATCAAGGAATCCATGACTGAAGATCAGCCCAGCATCTTCCACATTGATGTGGCTCCTGTGGTAAGTCCCTGAATCTTAAAGGGGATAAGAATTGTGGAATCCTGGAATGGTTTGGGTTGGGAGGGAGCTTAAATCCCATCCAGTCCCACCCCTGGCCATGGGCAGGGACACCTTCCACTAGACCAAGTTGCTCCAAGCCCTGTCCGACCTGGCCTTGAGCACTTTCAGGGCTGGGGCAGCCACAGAGTCCCTGGGCAACCTGCTCCAGTATCTCCACTGAAGCCCCTATGCACAGTGAGGGAGAGGAAGAGGTGGGACCTCAAATCCAGCCCCATCCCAGCAGTAAGCATCTGTATCCATTTTAATTTTGGGGGTTTTCTGCTCTCCCAGGTATCAAAGGGTCTCTATCGCCTGCTGATCAGTCTGTGCATCCTCCGGCACATCCAGAGTCCTGATGGCTTGGTCTGGAAGTGCAAACCCTCGCATCTTTACGTGATCGAATACCTCGCCAAAGGGAAGAGCAGCACAAGGAAACGAGAGGTATTTGAGAGGTGGCCGTTGAGGCTTAGCATGAGGAAACATGCTCAGCTTGGATGTCCCCCTCAGAGCAATGCCTGGTTTGAAGTCTGCTTCTCCAGTGGGCCAATGTCTCACGAGCATAGAAGAACCAGGTCACACATATCTCAGAGTGAAATATTGCCCTGCACACTGAGTTTTGAGGGGGAAAAGAGTTTTTTCTCTCCAATTTTGCTGTAACTTGAGCCACAGGCACATTTTTAAACCAAATTTGCACATGAGCCATGCATTATAGTCACAGAAGGTGTGAAATGCACTCCAGAGTAACTAGTAGTTGATCATCCACCTGTGGTTCCTCGTGGTACCTTGAATATTGGCTGACTTCAGGTATCCATCTCCAAAAGGATTTAGTGGAACAGAAGAAAGTGCAGGAGAAAGTAACAAGATAATAGAATCAGGGAATGGTTTGGGTTGGAAGGGACCTTAAAGCTCAACTTGTTCCCATCCCCTTCCATGGACAAGGACACCTTCCACTTGACCAGGTTGCTACAAACACCATCCAACCCTTGAATCTTGGCCTTGAATCTTTTCAGGGATGGGGAAGGTGTCCCTGTCTATGTCAGGGATGATCCTTGAAGATCTCTTCCAACCCAAACTGAACCCAACCCAGTTTGTGATCTTCCACTAGACTGGGTTACTCCAAGCCCTGTTCAGCCTGCCCTTGAACACTTCTCAAGGTCACCCAACCTAAGAGAGACCTTCATGGTTATTGAGATTCCAGTCCACACGGAGGTTTGGGAAAACCTTGGCATTTCTATTCCAGGTTGTTGAAGCATTTGTGGCTGGGGGAAATAAAAAAAATGTGTCTTTTTGGTGATGTAGACAAATATGGGAAGTTGGAGAATGTGCCTCAAGGTGACTTGTTTCCTCTTGCTTTTAGTTGTCCATCAAAATTGAAGAAAAATTCCTGGATCTTTTTCCTACCGTGGAGTGTATATCACCACTGCAGGTGTTCAGATTCCTGGAAAATCCCAGCTCCATCCCTCCCACAGAATTGAGGGAGGAACAGTTTGACCGGGACAAGCTAAATAGCGAAGTTTTCCAAAGGTCCTACCAATACCTCAGCAGATACAAATGGAAAGAAAACATTGACCAGTTCACTTTTCTCCCCAAAACAATTGAAGGGACAGAGAGGGAGTGCCTGATGGAATTTTGTGGGAGAGGAGACCCATCCTGGACCGAGCTCAGCAACTTCACACACTTCCTGAACTTCCAGCTAAGGAACTGTGAGGAATCAGTCTTCTGCAGCTCAGTGGTTGGATGCGAGTTCCGTGGCTTCAAAACATTTGTCATCAAGTTCATGATTGCCATGTCCAAGGACTTTGCCATGCCTTCCCTCCACATGTCTGATGAGAGCATGCCAAATGAGGGGCAAGAAGAGGTGAAGGATGTTTTGAAGGAGTATCAGCTGAGACGCAAATGGGAACAAGAGTCCCACCCTTATATAGTCTTCCATGCTGAGGGCAATTCCATGGAGTTTTTAGGTTTCCATATCAACCAGAACTTTGATGCGATTGATGCCTATTCCCAGGCTCTTTTGGAGTCGGCAGTGATGAGCAGCAGTTTATACGAGACCTTGGCACGCCAAGAAGTTCCTTTCAATACGAAATTTGAATCTTTACCCTGCACAGAGCAGTTGGAGGCCCTTTGCAGGATCTTTGGGGTGAAATGCCAGGAAGATCCAGATCCTTCCTACCAGCTGACGCTGGACAACACCATGAAGATGTTGGCTGTTCACCTGCGGTTCCAGTGTGGCATCCCCGTGATCATCATGGGGGAAACAGGTTGCAGGAAGACAAAACTGGTGGAGTTCATGTGCAACCCACAAAAGGCAGGCAGGAAGATGCAGAACATGATGGTGGTGCATGTTCATGGTGGCACCACCTCCAAGACCATCCAGGAAAAGGTAAGGCAGGCTGTGGAGCTGGCATATGCCAATGAGAAAGAACACCAGATTGACACAGTGATCTTCTTCGATGAAGCCAACACCTCAGAGGCCATCTTTGTGATCAAGGAAGTTCTGTGTGATCATAGTGTCAATGGGAAGTGGATTCCCACCAACCGCTTGAAAGTGGTAGCCGCTTGCAACCCGTACAAAAGACACACCAAGGACACTATTGAGAAACTGGAGAAATCTGGCTTGGGATACCGAGTCCGGAGTGAAGACACCTTGGAGAAGCTGGGTTACATTCCTCTGTGGCAGTTGGTGTATCGGGTGCATCCCCTTCCTCCCAGTTTATTGCGTCTGGTCTGGGATTTTGGGGAGCTGAATGAGAAGACACAAATCTTGTACATCAGGGAGATTGTCAAGTCTGCTGTGGAGACCAAGATCCCCAGGGGAAACCTGGACATCTTCACCAGTGTCATTTCAGCCTCCCAGAAGTTCCTGAGAGAAAGATGAATGCAGGGTTGCCAGCCTTTGGGATATAGACCGCTGCATGACGATAGTGGGCTGGTTTTATGACCTAAGGGACTTGCTTTTCCACAAGATTGATGAGAAGAGAAGGCATGAAGAGGAAGAGAAAACAATCTTAAATGATGCACAGAGAGCTTTGGTCCTTGCAGTCGGGGTTTGCTATTACGTGTCTCTGGAGAGTCGCCAAAAGTACCTGGAGGAGGTTGCAAAATGCTTCTTGGTCCCCGCAGCCTGGCTGCAGCAAGAGATTGAGTTGTGTCAAGAGGTGTTTCTTGATAACCTCTCCATTCCCAAGGCGACAGCCTGCAACAACGCCCTGAGGGAGAATATCTTCATGATGATTGTCTGCATGGACCTCCGGGTGCCCCTCTTTCTGGTTGGGAAGCCAGGAAGCTCCAAGTCTCTATCCAAAACCATTGCTGTGGAGGCCATGGCAGGCCCATTGTCCAAAAACCCCTTGTTCAAAAGATGCAAAGAGTTCCAGCTGGTCTCCTTCCAGTGTAGCCCCCATTCCAAACCAGAAGGCGTCATCTCTACCTTCTGACAATGTGCTCAGTTCCAGAAGGGCAAGAACCTGCAGGAATTTGCATCTGTGGTTCTGCTGGATGAGATTGGTCTGGCAGAAGACTCGCCTGATATGCCATTGAAGACGCTGCATCCTCTTCTGGAAAATGGATGCGTTGACGATGAGAATCCAGAGGATTACAAAAACGTTGGCTTTGTGGGCATCTCCAACTGGGCTTTGGATCCCACCAAGATGAACAGGGGCCTCCGCGTCTTCCGCACTGAGCCCAACGAAGAAGAGCTGGTGAAGACTGCCAAAGGCATTTGCGCTGCCCAACCTCACCTGCAGAGAATTGAGCATTTGTTCCCCATCCTGGCCAATTTCTACTGTCACGTGCTGAAAACACAGGAAAAGGAGTTCTTTGGGCTTCGTGACTTCTACAGCTTAAATAATGGTGTCCTACATGCAGGATGCAGGGCATAGATCTCAGGAGGAACTCCTCGTGAAGGCCATTCAGAGAAACTTTGGAGGCTCCAGAGATATCCACCCTCTGGAAATCTTCCGGAGGTGCACTGAGGAGATCCGACTTACCTCTGCGATGGAAACCAGCTGCATCCGTCTGCTGAAGGAAAACATGGAGAACCGGCATGTGGGGTTCATGTCTCGTTATTTGCTGCTGCTGACAACCAACAATGCTGCCTTCCAGATCATTCAGATGATGGACCTTATAGACACCAGCAACTGTGACATTATCTTTGGTTCTGGTTTCCCAAAGGACCAGGACTATTCCCAGGTGTGTCGCTCTGTGAACAGAGTGAAAATTTGCATGGAGATAGGCAGGCCTGTCATCCTCCTCAACATACAGAACCTTTACGAGAGCCTCTATGATGCTCTCAATCAATGCTTTGTCACCCTGGGGGGTAATTACTATGTTGACCTGGGCCTTGGCACTCACAGGGTGAAGAGCCATGTGAAGGAGGAATTCCAGCTGATCGTTATAGAGGAGAAAGATGTGGTCTACAAACAGTTTCCCACCCCACTGCTGAGCCGTCTGGAGAAGCATTGCTTGGACATGAACACCATCCTCAGCTGGCAACAGCGGGACTTGAAGCAAGACCTGGAGAGATGGGTCAGTGATTATGTCCACATCGAGAATCCTGATTTGTTCATATTCTGGTCCCACACATGTGCTCCTACGGAATATGATGTCTTCGTCGGCTTCAGTGATTACACGTGCGCTACCATGGTGCTGAAAAACACCAAGGACCCCCACTCCGGAGACTGCAAGCCCTACACAGACTCGGTCCTCTCTACTGCCACAAGCCAGCTGGTGGAATGTGCCACTCCAGACTCCATCCTACTCCTGAAGTACTCCACTCTGGAGGATGCTGAGCAGATCCAGGACCTGTATTTCTCAGAGCAAAAGCACAACAGCCTGGACAGCCTGTTGTGGGAGATGATGGACCAGCAGGAGACAGGGAGCACACCCGGGCTATGCCTGCAGGTACTTGGGCTTGGCTGAGCATCCAAGGGTGCTGCTTGTTTCCCAAGGGAGCATGGTGGCCCTTTGACCTTGGTTAGGCCAGGACAAGGATGGGCTGATGTCCACTGTCATCGTCTCCCCAGTCACCTGCAGCCAGGGCAGCCTCTGCCCATCTTTGGGAGGCAGATGAGATCTGCTCAGCTTCTGCTCAGGCTGGGATACCCAAGACACCTCCCAGCTTCCTGGAGATGAGCACTTAACACCAACAGAGATGCGCCAGAGGATCCCACCCAGGAGTGTGAGGCAGCAGGACAGCCAGTTTTGATTTCCCTTTTTCCACAGGTTTCTACCCATGCCAGGCTGCTGAACCAGAAGGATTTGGAAATGTTGAGGAAGATGCTTCATCTTCCAGATCCAATCCACTGCCTCTTCCTAAGCCAGTTTGACACTGAACGCGCTTTCCGCCAGGACCTTAGGTGGGTTCCCAGAGTTCTTCTCATTAACTTCTCAGGGGATTTCCACTTCTCTTGGGGTTTTGGAGTGAGGTGGGGTGAGAGCTTTTGAGAAGGCATCACAGAGGCCATTTCCTTATAGGAATTCCTTCAGAGAGCCACGGGAAGTGAGACTGCTCCTCATTCAGTTTCATTTTGATGAGCCACAAAGCAGCAAAAGACTCCTGGCCTGTGCCGAGTAAGCAGCCTGCCTTGTCCTCCCTTCTTCCTCTGTCCTTTGTTGTCTTTCCTCCTTCTTTCTTCCCCCTCCTCCTCCTTTCATCTGCGTCTTCCTCCTTCCTTTCTCCTCCTCCTCCTTTCCTTCCCCTCCTCCTCCATCTTCCCACTCTTCCTTCTTCTTTTCTCCTCTTCCTTCTCCTCCTCCTCCTTTCATCCTTTCCTTTTTTCCCCCTTCCTTCTTTTCTTTTTCTTCCTTCTTCCAGGCACAACATGGTTCTCACAAACCTCTGCCACCTCCTGACCTTTATTTCTCCCCTGAGAACTGAATGGGAATGTGCTCCAGACTCTTATTGTGTCATTTTCCCCTGCGTTGTAGCAGGCTGTACCAACTATGACCAGAGGGAATGTCTTCTGGGGCTGGGATACATGGAGCTTTCAGTGCGGAGGGAGATTAACTCTGGCAGGGCTCTCAAAAGGAGAAGGTCAAAATATGGAATGGTTTGGGTTGGAAGGGACCTTAAAGCTCATCTTATTCTACCCCCTGCCATGGGTAGGGACACCTTCCACTATCCCAGGTTGCTCCAAGCCCCATCCAACCTGGCCTTGGACACTTCCAGGGATGTGGTAGCCACAGCTTCTCTGGGCAACCTGTGCCAGGGCCTCACCACCCTAACAGGAAAGAGTTTCTTGCCATCTGGTATAATCTTCTACTCATCTAAACCCACCCTCTGGCAGTGGGAAGCCATTTCCCCATGTCACTCCAGGCCCTTGTCCAAAGTCCCTCTTCAGCTCTCTTGGAGCCTCCTGAGGCACTGGAAGAGGCTCTCAGGTCTCCTTGGAGCCTTCTCTTCTCCAGGCTGAACACCCCCAGCTCTCCCAACCTGGCTCCAGAGCAGAGGGGGCTGCAGCCCTCGGAGCATGGTGCAGTTGTTGCTTGGAGAGGTCAGTCTCACAAGTCTGGAATTATCCAGCTCTGACCCTCCGGTGGTGCTTCCAGGTACTGCATCACAGATGAGCGCAGGAGGTTGGCCAGCCCGCATCTGCTGCATGTCGTGCTGATCACCAAAGTCTCACGGGTATGGGGAGGGTGCAGCTATCAGGCTTTCAACAGTGGTAAGTTCATGCTCCCTGCTTTGGGTTGGGAAAAGGGCAGGAGGGGAAAATAAAGCCTTGCAGAGAAGATACAGGAAGTGGTGGATCTTCCATCTGTGGCTGTCATCCTGCCTTGGTTGGCTGATGAATCCAAGCAGGCAAGCTCACCAGCTGATGCACCAAGAGAGAAGATGGACTGGTCCATTCTCTTATGTGGCTTTGTTTCCCTGAGGCTGCAGGAGCTGGCTGAGAGAAGAAGGCAGGCAGGCGATGTCAAGATGGCGAAAGAGAAACTTTATTTACAAGAAAGGTTTTTATACCATTAATATTCTAGCAACTATTGGTCAGTAAAGAAATCCACCTCCTAAAACCATTGGTCACAATCAAATAACACCTAATATGAAACACAGAGATTAAGAAAGTAAAGAATGCAGCTTATCTATGTTCTCTCTGAGAAAGAGCAGAAAGAGTTTCAAAACAGTGCAACCACACTCTTACCTCTCCAGGTGAGTGGAAGTCCATCCACTTGGATGACCTGATGCCCCCTGAGAACTTCAAGGCCAATCTTGGTCAGCTCTCCAAAATGAACATTGCTGAGATATTCACCAGCAGCAACCTGCAGCAGCTTCCGACAGGTAAGAAGTTTCTTACCATTAGTTCACCCTCTCCCCACTGCTGTCCCTTCCAGAAACCCACTGTCGCATCCTCCGACATCATACTCATGGATAAGAATGCACCTGAATCAAGCAGGTCCCAAGCTGTGTGTCCCAGAAGCCCTTGCTGCTTCTGAAAGTTCTTCCTAGCAACCTTTGCTTCCTGATGGGTCAGCTGATGCAGTGGAGCAGAAAATAACAGTGGCAAATGAGCTGTGCCACTGGAGACTTCCATATGGAGTCAATGTGTGCTTGTGACCCCCATTCCTTGACTAAATCATTGAGCAAACAGGGCAGAAACAGTTTGGCAGAAATCATTGGAAGTCAACTCTGAGTGTTTCCTTGAGTCTGTTCTTGCTTAGAGGTGACCAGTCAATTGCTCACCCACCCAGAGGGTCTCTGGCCATCAGCTCGGAGGCTTCCACCCCAGTGCAATCCCAACCCTGTCCTGTGCCACAAGGGGGTTGACAGCTGACTCGCGATTGGTTGTTATTTCAGGTTCTCCAGAGGAGCCTGCTGCCCTGGGAAGCCTCACTAGGTCAGGTCATTACCCAGACGAAAACGTAGGATTTTTTTCTCTTTTTAGCCTCATTTTAGTTGCTTGTAGCAGTGCAAGAACTGTGGGGTGTCAGAAGATATTTTGGGGTCTGCCTGGGACCCTTCCTGGGTCACACTGTGGGGTTGAGGTAGGGTGGTGGTCTCCCAGTCCCCTAGTGAGCAACTGGTACAAGACCAGGAGCCTTTTGCCACTGTCCTCATAGCAAAGTCCCTTACCAGGGACACTGGCAGTCCTCCCTGCCACAGGGACTGATTAACCAGGCTTCATTGGGATGGTGAGATGAGTACAGATCTTGGAGCCCATTGTGCTAAGTTTGGGAGAAGACGATGCCCCGGGCAAATAAAGACAGAGGAACATCAAGCAACCAAAAGACCTTATGTCTTTTCCAATCACAGTTCCTCAATGTGGATGTAAGAATCAAAGGGTGCATTCAGAAGGCCGTGATCCAGATGGAGGACAAAAAGGACAACAGCCAGCGGCCAACAGAGAGGATCAAGATCCTCGACAACTTGCTCTTCCACACTCAAAGCACTGGTACGTGTGAGGAGAAAGAACTAGCTGTGGCTTCTTCTCGCCCATGGTACAAGCTGTGTGGCTGGAAGAAGATCACAAACAGGCTCAGAGCCAGCTGTGTTCCTCAAAGTTATGGTGGGAGGAGAAGCACCCAGGGGACAGAGGATAAGGCTGCAGAGGACAAGGACCTCCTCCACCTTCCTGCCATGTGTGTGATCAAAATTGACACAAACCCACAGCCCCTGGAACATAATTCCAGACAGATGTTACTTCCCAATGGGAGTTGGTTTCTGCATAGGACTACTAAAAAAAATACGAGCTGATGGGAACCCCTTGTGGATTTTTGATGGTGTCTTCTACTTGGAGGTGAGCTCTGAGTTTTAGCCCTGTTTTGTGATTAGTTTCCAGACGCTTTATGACAACGCTGAAGAAAAGAATTTGTTGCCTCCTCCAAGAACGAGAGAAACCAATCAAGGAACCAAGGGAATGGATTTTTTGGTCAGGCACTTGCTACAGAATTCATCCTGAAGGACACATCTTTCAGGTAATGCTGGTGGAGGGCACCTCCCCAATGTCCCATTATCCTGTTTCTGAAACTGCTCTGTGTGAGTCACTTTAAAGACGAAGATGTTACAACCAAGAAGTGTCTAAATGTGTGGGTTTTTCCACACCTAGAACCAGGTGGGAACTTAATGGATGGTTATAAACTCAAAAGGGAAAAAAAAATAATGAAGAGCATTGGTTTGGGGGGGAAGTTTTGTTTAATGCTCTTCTGGAAGCAAATGCCACTGATTGATTATGAGATAGAAAAAGCAGTGTGTATCAAGCCTGGATGTCCACATTTGGTATTTTCAGGAATGTTTGGGTTGTTTTTGTTGACTTGTGTGTCTTCAAGGCCTACATGGTCCCCTGGAGGGAGAGAGGAGGATTTCTCAGTGGGAGGCACAGAAGCAATGTGACAAGCTGTGTCATCTCCTTTTCCAGGCAAGCACTCTGGATGTACCTGGAAGACATTGTGGCCAACATTTTGGCCCAAATTCTTGCCGTGGTAGATGCCAACAACAACCTGGATCACATCTCTGAAGGCTCTCCACTGACAGAACTGTGGCTCCAGATGTTCCAAGAAGAAACATTCTTAAAAATTAAATACACCAGGAAGTAAGAGACAGGGTGGAAATGGACAGTGAGGTGGTTTTCGGTAGGAGAGGAAAAGCTTTGTAGGGAAACAGTAGCTCTTTTTTGAGGGGAAGATGTTTATGATCTTAGAAGACATGAAGGTGGTTGGTGTCAGCCCACTGGCACCAAAACTTTCCTGCTGTTTAAGCTCTCAGAAAAATCAGCTCCTTCCCTTCACTTACCCAGTTTCCCTGACTTTCCTACCAAATTTCTCCCTGATTTTCCCCACACTTCCCATATTTCCAAATTCCTTGAAAGAGAAGGAGGGGGAAAACTTCTCTGAGGTGGTCCTTCTCTGGACACCCCTGCTCTGTTGCACAACTTAATGCCTCTATCTGCGCTGTTTGAATTCAAGGGCACCAGACATGAAGATTTCAGTCTTATCCATGACTGAAGACCCCAACATCTCCATCTTCTGCCAGTTCCCATTCAGTTGGGTGTTGAAAGCCTACCTGGATGACATATGGGAGAAAGTCTACCGTATGAAAGGTAACATTTCCAGGGGGATCATGAACCCAGCAAAACTGCCAAAAATCTGCATGCTGCAGAGGAGGAACCATAGGAATGGATTCCACAGTCACATGACCCAGAACTGCATTGTGCATGTCTTTGATGTTACATCCCAATGGAGGCATGGCCACCTGTAGCCTTGCACAGTCATGCATCCACCTCACTTGTAATGAGGAGCTGCCGTTCCCCACTAAGCATCTGTAACTCTCTTTACTGGCCCTTCTAGATCAGCCTGAGAAGCCAACAGAGGACATGGCCAGGTTCTACCAAAGCTTCATCAAGAATGTGTGGATGCCAGATGGCAGTGGTCCAGCCCTGCTGAACTCCTATGCCAATGACTTTCTCAGAATGGCTTTTCCTGGACAAGACATCTCTGTCTATGAGGTGAGTAGGGTTGGGTAGAGCACCATCCTCAACTGGCTTTGGCCCTTGTCCTGTCCTTCCAAACCTGATGGCTTGATGATCCCTCTCTTGCGCTCCTCTGTGGCTACTCTTCAACTGACATCAGCATTTGGTCTTAATTCCACCGTGAGAATAATTTTTAATAAGGAAACTTCATGTGGGGTAGAACAGCAACACCAAGTGTCCCACCTTCATCCCACGCCGCTCCTCACTCTGAGCAGAAATAACACCTTTTATTTTACCCACAGATCCTCTCCAAAACTTTCCTGGCCAGTGCAGAACAGCTCTGCACCTCTGTGGGCAGGGGGAAGATGAGCTTTTCCCCAATCTGGCTTCACTTGGAGTATTTCTACCTCCGCAACGATTATCAGCTCTTCATTGACATAGCAAAAAGCAACGACACTGTTGTGAGCGAGCTGCAGGCAATGTATGAGCAGGACCCCCCATCAATGGTGAGCTGGGTTTGTCCCTCTGACCCTTCTTCTGCAGCATTTGGACATGGTGGTCTTCACAGTTTCCATTGCTTCATTTCTTGTGATGCAATTAGTAAGATGTCCATGTGTTTGTGTCACTCAGGGTGCTGTGTTGAAGACCTCTTAAGTGCTTTGACCCTGGAGGTGGGTGGGATTCCTTCAGGGGTGAGCTCCACTTCCTTATCTTCCCACATCCACATGGAGATGTTTGGGTTCCTCCTAAGGTCTTTGGAGACCTCACTGTGCTGACCTCAAGGTGTTGTTGGGCTCATTAAAACCCTTTCTGGTTTGCAGATACCAGAACTTCACCCTTAAAAGTCTGTCTCTTTCTAACTTCACCTCGTGAACTCCTCCATAAGCCATTCCAGCACCCAATTACTCAGCAGCCTTCTGCTCTGTCCCACCAGCCACTAGGCCAGCAAATCACCAAGGCTCTTCTGCTCTCTCTTTGCAAATGTTATTTCAGTTTGTCACTCTTGAGGCCTTGAATGCTCTCCTGAAGAAAGTAGAACCCTCCGAAAACAGACTTTTACCCTTTGATGCCTGTGTCACGTGGCTCCAAAGCATCAAGTCCATCAAGCCATGGGTGGAGTGGATCAGCATGGATAACTACCAGGTGCAGTTCTACCAAGAGAAGAAGCAACTCCTGGAGAGTGTGTTGTAAGTTCAGTTGCTGTCTGTTGATGGCAGCAGGAGCAAACACCCTCATGCCTAGAGGTTGGGTGACCTGAGTTACAGGTCCTCCAACTGTCTACACCATCATTGTTGGCACAAATATGATGGTAAAGTGGTTAAAAAAAAAAAAAAAAGTAATGGTTGTTTCATTGTAATCAAATTATTTCAGTCTGGTGGACTTTCACAGAATCAGAGAATCACAGAATGCTTTGGACTGAAAGGGACCATAGATGGGGTCAATGAGGTGTCATCTGGAGTGGTCATTGGGGAAGGTCCTTGGGTCAGTGGGTGTCATCTTGGATCAGTACAGCAGTACATCAATGGGATGTCATCTGGGGTCAATGTGTCGGCTCCTGGGGTCAGTGGGTGTCACATTGGGCCAATGGGGTCAGTAGGTCTCTGCTGGACAAAATGGGATCAGTGGGGTGTCTCCTGGGGTCAATAGGGTCAGTGGAGTCAATAGGATGATATATGGGATAATGGGGTTTCATCTGAAGTCAGTGGGGTGTCTCCTGGGGTCAGTGGGGTAAATTTTATTGAATTTTTTTTCGCACTGGAACCTTCATTCAGATCAAAACGTTTTTGAAAAACTGAACTTTTCCTTTGCTTTAATTATAAAATCTGTATAAGATCAGAAGTTCAATTGCAAATAATGAATTAATAAGGGGAAACCTCTCTTCCACAGCTAAAATCAATTTTGCAAGACCAAAATTTTCTTTGTTTTATCAAGTGGTCACATGCTGCCTGGGAGGAGTCAGATCCAAGCAGGAAAGGGACCTTGGGAGGTTTGCAGTCCACCCATGGGGGTTGTGTGTTTTACAGGCACCATTGGACCTGCACCAATATCATCTACATGTTGATCGACCACCTGCTACACAATGAGATGGGGATAGACGAGAAACTCCTGCGACTCATGGTGAAACAGTTCATCTTCCTCTGGAAGGTGGGTGTTTCCTCATGGCTCTGGAACTTGGAAGAGCTCTTCCCTCTTCCAGGAGATCTCTGATCTCAGCTGTAGGGAGGGCTTAAGAATGGGAACTGACTGGAAATGCCATCTGAGAGACAGTGTTGGGATTCAGAATCCCAAGTGAGGATCTGGAACCCAGGAGGGCTTCCTGGAGGGTGTAAAGGGTTGATCCCAGTTGCTTACCCTCAGGGGGCCATGCAGGGACCATACTGTGCAGACCCTAGATGTCATGCCATTGACCCCAGATGCCACCCCACTGATCCATAAATGGATTTGCTTAATATCATTGTCTATCTAGCCCTGCATCTCTGACACAATGACACTTTAGAATGTTGGATCTCCGTGTACCAGAGATGTTCCTGCTGAACTTGCACCCTGTGTCCATCTCTTGCAGCACCTCTATGTAGCCCCAGCATTTCAGCCAGAGGAGACTTTTGATTTGGTGACCAAAGTGCTGAAGAAATGCAACCAGAATGCTGATGTTGTGTATCTGGTGTAAGTCCGGACTGGAAATAAGCTGACTTTGGGGTCCTTTGCCATTGATACAATGTTTATAAAGGGTGGGAGAAATAAGATCAGCTGTGGACATGAACCTGGTTGGGCCCAAGGGAGGCCACACTGATGAGGTCAAGAGATGAGAGGTGATGAATCATCTCTGGAGAATTTCTCTAATGTGTGGTACCAAAGAAACCAGGCTGCCCTGAGCACCTAGGCTTTCTGTCCTCTTCACCCAACTCTCTTCCCAGAGCTGGGGTGGTCGTCAGGCAGCTGTGAGGCTGCTGGTTCTTGAAGCTGTGGTGGGTCACCCCAGTTTTCCACTCACCAGATGGGCCAAAGTGCCCATCCAGTTTCACCCCCACCCCAGGGTGAATGCTAGGCCAGAGCCCACCCATGCCCCTCCTCCCACCCGGCAGCAGCACTGAGCTGCCTCTGGTTTTGGGTTTCGCCTCAGGAAGGGTGTGAAGGAATGCAAGAGCTGCCTGCGGGAGATCACCGACCCGGCGGAGCTGCCCTGTTATCAGAGGTCCTTATATGTTTCTTTGTGGTCTGTCTTCAATGTACGGTGTCCTTTCAGTGGCTGTTCCTTGACTCCCACTTTTGAGTAAGTGCAGTATCGTTGTTTTGCGGAACATTTGCTTTGTCACTAGAGCTGAGCTGGCATCCAGCTTGCATTTTGAATGACTTCTGTTTGCCTCAGTTACATCCTTTATCTATTTCTCCAAGGCTGTGCTGTTCTGTTCTACTGTCCTTGTCACAGTGCTTGCCCCCCATGAGATATGTCTGCAACTCCCCCAACCAATGAGCTTGGGATGGGCAAGTGTTCCTGAGGGAACAGAGATGGGACAGCTTGGCTGGACTGACCCAAGGGATGTTCCATTCCATGTCACACCATGATCAGCAATAAACTGAGAGGAACAGGGGGTGGTGGGGATTAATTTATTTTTAAAGACATTTTTCTTTCAAAGCAGCACCTTCACGTACAGAATCCTCTCCTGCCATAAGGTGCTTAAACATTTTCCACTGATCGGAGACTTCCTGTGGATGTTTTTTTTCTTCTGTTTGTGGCCTTGGCTTTTTGTGGTTGGTTTGTTTGTGGGGTTTTTGTGTTCTTGAGGGTGGGTTTTCCTTTGGGTTTTTGTTGGGTTTGGTTTTTTCCCTATTGAACTGCCTTTCTTCTGATGCATAAGTTTTTCCCCTTTTCTTGTGGCATGGTTGGCACCTGATGGTAAGATAAATTTATCCAACTCAGTTATCTTTGCCCAATTACATTTTGCAGTCACCATTAACTAGATCAGGTTGGTCAAAGACTCCCTGCAACTTGGCAGCATCCACAAATGAGTTGGAAGTACATTTCATCCCATTGTAGAGACAATAAAAGTGTTCCACAGTGGTGGTCAAGGGCTGGTCACTGAGGGATGTCACCAGGGAGTGGCTGCCAAGAGGACTCTGTGCCACAGGTGACATTTGACTCTCATTGTTCAGCCCAATTCCCACCCAGTTCCATGTTCCACTCCTTCAGTCCAGCTCTCACCAATCTGGCTCTGAGGAGACCCCAGCAGACCATGTCACAGGCCTGGCTGAAGTCTGGGCACACAACATGCCCTTCTTTGCCCTCCCACGTGGGTTCTGCAATCCCTGCCTTGTCCTGCCAGGGCCTGGAATGGCTGCAGGAGGATTTGCCACATCCTCTTCCCTGCTGAGCCTGACCAGTCTGTGACTCTCCCAATCCCTGTTCCTGCCCTGTTTGGAGACAGGTTCCATGTCTGCCCTCCCCAAGTGCCCAGGACCCTCTGGGATGGCTCTGGCCTTTCCAAGGGGTTTAGGAGAGGTTTCACAATGACCCTGCCCAGCCTTCTCAACATCCCTGACACCAAAGGCATTTTCCATATCCCACAGTTCCAGGTCAGTGCCCAGAACACAGCACAGGCCTGTCCAGTTCCTTGGGGTGGTTCAGAAGGGAGGCAGCTGTGATTTCTCCCCACAGACCCCCACTCCAGTGGTCTCTCTGTGCAGTCCATGGCTGTCCTGAGCATTTTCCCTGGAGCCTCCCTGCCCTGGATGTTTTTCTCCATGCAGCCCTAAGCCCATCCCAGTACTGAATTCAGGTGGTTTCCCAGAGTGATGTGGCCTCAAGACACTGTTGATGCCACTGGAACTGTGCCACCCCCAAGTGCTGCTGATGGTGTTTGTGCTCACTCGGGTTCATCTCCCCACACACACACGATGCACATGCTGAAGTGTCCTCAGTACAAAGCAAACATGGACTGCTGACCTGGTCACTTGATGTCTCTCCCTGCAGGGACAAACAACCTCTTGCAGGTGGGGGGAGAGGCCAGTGCTGGGACTGGTGGTTGCAGGGGCTGGTGTGGGACAATTGCCCTGGGGCACCTTCCCAGGCTGTTCCTGGAACACAGCCACAGCCCAGACCCTGCTCTGCTGCTCTCTCAGGTCTCTCCCAGGGGCTCTGGTTGTGCCAGGACACTGCTGTGTGTCCCCTGCACACTCCCCTTCTGCCCCTGGGCACTGGGTTTGCTTTCCCAGGGCACTGCCTGGAGCACATTCCTGACAGCAGCTCTGGAGGGAGAGCAGAGCCTTCCTGCAGTGCCCTCAGGAGATGCCTTTGCTGATGGAACTGCTGTGGTGGAGCCCAGCTGTGTCCCAGCAGTGCCCATGGCCTGTCCCTGCCTGTGCTCACAGCACGGACACGCAGCAGGGCTGTGCCCGAGCTGCCAGAGCACTGCGGCCTTGCACCCACAGAAGGGATGGGAAGGAGAGGGTGGGGTTGGGGAGAGCAGATGTGGGAAGGGCCAGGGCCATTGTCCCTGGCTGTGCTGCTGTGCTGGGAGACTCTTCCCTCCACATGTGCTCATAGACACTGACCCTGCAGAGACAGAGGAGGGCTGAGGAAACATCTTGGACACCCAGAGGCAGAACAGGACACTTTATTTTACCAAAATGCACAGTGACCATGGCTCCTCAATGTCTTTGCTTAACACAATCACGGTAGATACTGATGTAGCAATACTATGACATCCCTTTATGGAAAACATTATCACAAGTAAAAGAAAAAAGGTGGAAAAACAGAATAAATAGAACAGCAGAAATAAATAGAATAATAGAAATAAACAGAAAAATAGAACAGCAAAAAAGATACATGGCACAAAGCAGTCTGGGCCTGTAATGAGTTACATTCTGAATGCTATGCAGAAGTAAACTGGCACTTCATTGTTTCTGAAAGGCACAGACCAGTCATTTTCCTCAGGGCATTCTTGAGCCCCTGGTTCCTCACGCTGTAGATCAGGGGATTCAGGACTGGAGGAACCAATGCATACAGAACTGCCACCACCAGATCCAGGGAGGGGAGGACATGGAGGGGGGCTTCAGGAAGGCAAAAATGACAGTGCTGACAAACAGGGAGACCACGGCCAGGTGAGGGAGGCACGTGGAAAAGACTTTGTGCCATCCCTGCTCGGAGGGGATCCTCAGCACAGCCCTGAAGATCTGCAGAAAGGAGAAAACAATGAACACGAAACAGCCAAATGACAAAGAGGCACTAAAAGCAAGGAGCCCAAGTTCCCTGAGGTAGGAATGTGAGCAGGAGAGCTTGAGGATGTGGGGGACCTCACAGAAGAACTGGCCCAGGGCATTGCCCTGGCACAGGGGCAGGGAAAATGTATTGGCTGTGTGCAGCAGAGCATTGAGAAAGCCACAGGCCCAGGCAGCTGCTGCCATGTGGGCACAAGCTCTGCTGCCCAGGAGGGTCCCGTAGTGCAGGGGTTTGCAGATGGACATGTAGCGGTCATAGCTCATGACGGTGAGGAGGGAAAACTCTGCTCCAAGAAAGAAGACAAACAGAAAGAACTGTGCAGCACATCCTGAGTAGGAGATTGTTCTGGTGTCCCAGAGGGAATTGTGCATGGCTTTGGGGACAGTGGTGCAGATGGAGCCCAGGTTGGTGAGGGCCAGGTTGAGCAGGAAGAAGAACATGGGCGTGTGCAGGTGCTGGCCGCAGGCTACGGCACTGATGATGAGGCCGTTGGCCAGGAGGGCAGCCAGGGAGATGCCCAGGAAGAGGCAGAAGTGCAGCAGCTGCAGCTGCCACATGTCTGCCAATGGCAGGAGGAGGAAGTGGCTGATGGAGCTGCTGTTGGACATTTTGAGTCTCTGGCCATGGGGACCTGTTCAAGGAGGAGACAGTGAGAAGTCAGGGGAGACTTTGCTGAGCAATGTCCAAGCCCTTTCTCCCAGCCCTGCCCCTGCCACTCTGTGCCACCCCATTTCTCTTTTCTCAGAGCCCTCCCTTCAGCCCCGTGCCTGGAGCTCTGCTGGGATCTGGCCCCGTTGCTGTGACGAGCAGGGGCTCTGCCCATGGACACCGAGGGGTCAGCTCTGCTCTGCAGCAGTGGGGTCATGGGAACGGGGGACAGGGACCAGTCCTGGGTTGAACTTTGTCAGACCAAACTGCTCCTAAGGCAGAGGAGCTTGGCAGCATCTCCTGTCCCAGGGCTAAGGAATGGTGACTGCCAAAGGCAGTTTGAGAGGATTTCCTGCTGTGCTCAGGGAGAACAGAGAGAACTGTGCAGTTCAAGAGGATTGGCTGTAACTCAGTATAGGATGACAGGAGCTGCTCTGTCACTCCATCTGTTCCCACCTGCTCTTTCTGAGATTGATGGTAGTCACTGTGTTCCCCTGAAAATCAACCTGACACAGCTGAGAGCAGAGGGACTCACAGCAGAGCCAAATGGCTCAGTCTTTCTCAAGTCTCAGCCCAACTCCTGGCCAAGGACACTCCTGGCCAAGGACACTCCTGGTAAGGCCACTCCTGTCCCCCAGTGTCCCCTGGAGGGCAGCTCACAGCTTGGCTGGACATCCTGAGGACACACCAAGGGTCCTGTCCGCGGAACTGCTTGAGGAGAGTCGGCTCATTTGCAGCCTCCCAGCCTGCCCTGCCCAGAGCTGCCCAGGGCAGAGGGAGCTGGGACACCATTGCTGTGCTCAGCCTGCACAGGAGGAGCCCCAAGGGCTGCGCCTGACCCTGCAGCTGGAGCTGCCATTCCCAGAGAGCCTGGCAGCAATGCCAGCAGCACCTGAGCAAGGCAAGGAGAGACAGAGCCGGGCCTGAGGAAAAGCCTTTCCCTCCCCAGCCCTGCACAGCCCCTCCCAGGCAGCCCCAGTGCAGGACAGTCGCCCTCAGGCCGTCGTCAGCAGGGAATGGGCAATGGCAGGAGAGATGTCCTTCATCTCTGGTGCTGCTCTGGCAGCCCAGGAGGGCACTGAGGGTCCCGAGCCCCCGGGCTGAGGGCTGTGCTGGCTGCGAGGGGACACAAGAGCTCTGCTGCTCAGGGCAGTGTCTGCACTGCAGGGCAGGGCCGGGAGGTGCCACATCTCCTCTGCAGCAGCGCTTCCCTCAGCATTGCCTCCCTCCCTGCCTGCCCACAGCTGTGCTGCTGGAGCTGTCCCAGCTGGGAGCTGTTCCTGTGGCCCCGGGGTCCTTCCCTGCCACTGCTGCCAGAGCCCAGCCCAGCCCTGGGCCAGCTCTGCCCTGCAGCCGCTCGGGGGTGCAGGGATTAAAGAACAGCTCCCCGAAGCCTGGGGACCATGGAAAGGTGATGCTGGATGGATTTGGGGGCTGGGGAGGTGGAGGCACTTGCTGAGGTTCCCAGGAATCCTCAGCGTGATGGTTTAAGAGCCTCAGCCCCTGCTCTGCCCTGCACAGCTGAGTTTCCATTCCCACCAAGCTGAGCCAGGGAAAAGTGGAAACAGATTCAGGAAAGCAGGCACCCAAGCAGGAAACCCCTGTCCTGAATGTGCTCATGAAAAGTTCCCTCAGAAATGCCCTGGGCATGAGCTGGAGCTCTGAGCAGCTCTGGCCCACACAGCAGCCTCTCCCCAGCAGCAGGACCTGCCCTGACAGGAGTCACTCCTTGCAGCCACAGCTCCACTCCACCGTCCATGGGGAGCTCCCAGGCAGGCTGAGAGCTACCCCTGGCAGGTGGCACATGCCCTGCCATGGCAAAGAGCCCTCTGCTGCAGGAGCTGCTCTGCAGGACAGCCCTGGGCAGCCCTGGCTGCACCCCCACCTTCACAGCCTGCAGCCGTCCCTGGCAGCAGGAGCCGTCCTGCCCTGTCCCTCTGACGGTGCCCAGGGCAGCCCCGCTCTGCAGCACATCCTCCCCCAAACCAGAAACGGCAGCAGAGCCATCCTTACAGTCAGATCAGTCGTGTCATGTGTCAGCTTCAGAAGATCCCTGCAGCCAGAGATTCACTGTGTCAGAAGTTGTGAAGATTTCTCCATGAAGAAGCTCAGAATTGTCCTTCCAGCTGCTTTAACCATCTCTGTCTGCTTCACTCCTCTCAGGTACCTGCAGGCAGTTCCTTCAGCCCTGCTGGGCTGGGAAAGGAGCTGCTCCTCAGCAGAGCTGCCTCTTTGAAGCTTTTCTTGGTTGCCAGGAACTCCCTCTGTGCCAGGAGCCCGGCCCAGCTCAGCAGCACAGCAACAACACAAGGACTTTAATGACCCTCTTGGGGCTTTGGTGTTGTTTACATCAGACTCAGCCCCTGGGAGAGTGTTTAAAAACCTTCTCAAGAACTCAGATTCAAACTCCAAAGTTTCTCTAACTTTTAATGGGTCCCAGTGAGGGACACAACTGAGAAAGTGTCCCCAGGTTCCAGTTAGAGCAGAACACTGCAGGCAGTGATGACAGGGGTGGACAAACAAGGCAAAGGTGTCTCTGATGCTGAGCAAACCTGGATGTGTTTCAGGAATGCAAAGGGCCAATGCCTAAGCCCCAGCCCCTGGCAAGGCACATCCTGTCCCTCCCTCAGTGCTCAGGGCTCTTCCCGGGGCACTGCCATGTGGGGATGTGCAATGCCAAGGGCAGGACCATGGGGCAGCCCCTGCCAGGCTGCTGAGCAGGGACAAGGAGGCCATGAGGCCCCAGGGCTGCAAGGGTCACTTGTGTCCTCCTCATGGCCTCAGGGCCAGGGCCAGCAGCCATGGCCAAAGTGCTGCACAAGTTGGCTGTGGCAGGGCCTTGCAGCTTCTGCACATCCCTGGGCCCTCTCCAGCCCAGGCTGTCCTACGCTGTCCATGCCCTGTGCCTCTGTCCCTGCAGGCTGTCGGCATCCCCCGGCTGCCCCACCTCGCTGGCCCCTTCCTTTGCTGACAGCTCTGTGTCCTACCTGCCTCTGCCTTGGCACACAAAGCCTTGGGCTGACCCAGACTCCTTCTGGGGATGTGTTGCACCACAGCCCTGCCCTGGGAGGGAAATTCCTTTCTGCTTGTGTCCAGTCTGGACCTCCCCAGCTGCCCTTTATGCCATTATTTCCTTCTCAGGTGTTTTTCCACTATCAAGGAAAGTTCCACCACCCTTCAAGCCCTCTTAGGCTGTTCTTGCTCTTTTCTCAGTCTCCATACCACTAAGCCCAGGGCCCTCAGTCTCTATATGGGTGTAGTTGAGACCTCAGATCTATTCTTGGGAGTTTTTCCTGTCCTTTCAAGGACTTTTCAGATTTAAACATTGTGGTCATACATAATCCAAGAAAGACTGAGATTATTTGTTGGGCCTGTCAGACAGAGGAAGGGGCAACACCTTTAAAATGGTCAAGGATAAATTTAGATTGGGGAATAAGGAAGAAGTATTTTATGATCAGGGTGACAAGACAGAGAAACAGGCTGTCCATAGAAGTCGATGCCCCATCCCAAAATGTGTTCAAGGTCAAGATCTCTGAGCATCTGGGTCCAGTGGCAGTTGTGCCTTCCCACAACAAGGGGGCTGCAGTAAATGATATTTTAGGGCTGTTCCAATTTAAAAACCAAAAGTTAAAAAATTAATTGAAAGAAAGTTCTGTCACCTCCTCATGAAAGACTCCCCAAGGAGGTCAATGGCAGAGCTTTCCAGCATGACCTTGCCAGCTGAGCATGGAGGTTTTTGCCTCCGGGCCTGAGACTCAGGATGGACATCCACAAAGGGCATTTGGGAAACGTGCGAGATTTTCCATGGGATGTCTAAGAAAGGAGCCCAGGAAGAGACAGAGTGGGGGATCAATGTGGTTTGATGAGGAAAAGATGTGAGAAAAGAGAGAGAAAGAAGGATGAGAGATCATTATGTATAAAAAGGTTTTACACTAGTGGCTGGTCAGGACATTCTTTTGGCTGTGTCTTACTGCTGATCCCCACAGCCTGTGGCATTTTTCTAGATTCTCCACTGCCAAGAACTTTTTGGGACAAGAGAGCTCTCTCTGCTCTGGGTACAGATCAGGGCCCAAGTGCCACATACTGGAGTGGAAACCACAAACCATCAGGTCTTGTGTCCTGTGGGGCCTCAGGCACTGGTGAGACTGGTGTGTGCGCACACAGCACTGGGGTGTGTGGGGTGGCTGTAACCAGCAGGGAACATCAAAGCAGAGCAAGCAGCGAGCAGCAGAGGCCTGGGAGCCGCTGTGTGAGATCAGCTCCGGCAGGGATCCACATCGTCTGGGTGTGTGTGCAGCTCTGCATCTCATCCTGCCATGGCAGAGCACACAAACAGCCCATCCTTGTGTCCCTTTCTCCACTGACTGTGCTTTGGCTTGGTCTGGAAACCTCCCGAGGTCCCTGCCAGGAGGAGTCCCTGTGTGTTGGGTGCTCTTAATAGGCAGGGCAGTGAGATGTGCACAATCCAGCATTAGCTTAGCAGAGCCAACAGAAGCAGCGTTTGTATGACAGCTCACCATCACTCTAAGTGATTCGTTTAGATGTGCAAACAAGTAGCTAGTAACCAATCTACTGCTTAGATATAGAGAAGTAGAAGATGTATATAAGTAGCCTTCTGATCTGTAATAAATGGCTTTCACCTGATCAAATTGGTCTGCGTGTGATTGACCCGTGCCTCCGCAACAAATGGTGACCCCGACTTGCCTGAATTAGTTCGTAACGAATTGCTTGTGTGTGGGGGTATGGAGAAGACGGTCGAATTTCCCTGCTGGCCCCGGCAGGATGAATGGCCTAAAGTTTCCCTGCAGGATGAAGTGATTAATGGCCTAAAGTTTCCCTGCAGTTCCGTGCAGGATGAACAAGACAGAGCTCTGCAACACGTCAAGAAGACGTAAATCTCACCGAAAACAGGTGAGTTGGCAGTACGGAGGAGATGGGGTCGGATGAACGGGATGTAGTCCAAAACCTCCTCCAACTTATTCTCTCTAAGAGAGCACAGAAATATGATGCCTCGGCTTTGAAAAGCTTTTTTAGCTGGGCATGGGAGCACAGACTGATATCGGGTGCCTCTGTGACTTTTGGGATCTGCACCTGGGGGGTGATCCGGAGAGCGCTCTGGGACACTGTACCTGCAGGCAGCAAGGAAGCAAAGGAGGCAACAAAGTACGTTCCTTTATAGAAGACCACAGTAGATGTTTTACATGCTATGAAATCAGAGAGCCCCTGCAAGCCTTTTCTACCAACAATCTTTTTTCCACTATGCTAGACATTTCCTCATGAGTACCAACCCCCCCCGCGACCCTCGGAACCGGTGGGAACTGAAGCTCCCCCCCCCGCCACCCCCAACACCGGAGGCTGCCAAGGTTGAGGATGCAGCCTCGTAGAGGCTGATCCCCAATCCCCCTCTCAAGGGGAGGTCGAGGCTGATCCATTGACCTCTACTGATTTTTCAATTGCCATCCAAGATTTAGCAGAAACCTTGCAAGCGATACCCCTTAATCTACCTGCTAGAGCTGCTTCACGCGTAAACAAATCGTACTCCTTCTCTGACCTTCCTCCCTACTTGAAGATCTGCCTTTTACATGACACATCCCCAGTCCTGCATCATCCTGCTGTCGCTGGTGCTCACCCCTCGGCCAGAGAGCTGACTCAGCTGCGACTGACTGGCAGAGCAACTGACCATGCGACCAGAGCCATCTCAGGATGTCTTCGAGGGAAGCAAGAAAGCTGCACAGAAGAAACAGCAGCTTCCTGACCCCCACCCTGCCTTTTTAATTAGTGTAACTGAGTTGTATTTTGAATTTGTTTCCAGCTTTTCAAGACCGGACAGTAATAATGACAACAGCTTGATTAAATGAGAGGGTTTAGAAAATGTTAAATGTGTACCTTTTGTGCTCTAAAAGTCTTGTAAATTGTTAAGTTGCTTGACTTTTCCCTGCACATCTTATCTTACCTCCACAGAATTGGAATGTGAACTATGACATTCTGCCTTAAATTACAGCACCAACCCCCCTTCGCTTTCTTACTGTGTATCTTTCCTTTAAGAAATTTTACAGGCTTTCTGTTGAGGTTCTAACATTATCCAACTCCGATAAAACTTGTTTTTTCCCACAGGAAAAAATTTATCTTGTTTTCTACCTAGCGTCAAGCTTCAAAGTTAACTTGGCACCACTCCTGCTGTTTGGCCTTCGGATTCCTTGACCTGCCTGGAACAACCCAAATACTAAAACTATTAAACACAGCACAGTTATATCCCATACAAAATTAGCAAAGTATGTCTAATATCTCAGTTTATGCATACACTCGGTGTTTTTAGTCTTACTCAGCATACATTCACACTAGACAAGATGTATAGCTACAGCAATTAACTTTAAATCCTGATGTCCCTGACTCCATATTTGTTATCTGCAGAAACTTTTAAGAATTGACTATAATTAGCTCATGGTATTCTACTGTAAAAAGTGTAGTGCTACCTTTACCTGTTTGCATACACACCTTTAATAAAACAATTTAAATGTGACTGTTTTGCCATAAACACATGTGACAACATTTCCAGCTAGTACAGCTGTTCACAAATTTAAATGTGCTTGTTCTTCCTTGTCACCTATAGCTTGCACATGAACTTAACATCAAAATAGTTTAAGTACATTAATTGCCCGGAAAAGTAATTCAGTGTGATCTTATCTCATGAAATACACTCGCTCAGTTGTCTGCTCAGTACCTGAGTTCTTGATGTTCTTTGCCCTTATGACAGAGAGGCCACAGTGCTTTTATACATGTGTCAGTTTTATCTTTGATGTCATCTTTACATCTCAAACGTATTTTAATTATATTTACAGACAGCTGTCTTACCATCTGTGAATTAAGCAGGTTTTAGATGCAATTTTCCAGGATGTACGATGCTATCATTTCTGTGAGTAAAGCTGCACCTCGAAAACATCTTAGTAAACTTACACTTACCTCAGAGAAGTACTGGCTGTTAAACAGGCATTTTCAACATGACCTATCTGCCACACTTTAAATTTCTTTCCAGTTAATCCTACAAAAATCCTACCCTCTAAAGTTCTACGTTGCTGCTATTTCATTTACAACTCAGTTATTTCTCTTGATATTATTCACTGATGTTTAACTGCTGTATGATGAATTTTCAGTAGTTTCTTATATGGGAGAGGTCAAAATAGGTTGAGTTCTGCTGTATCTGACACTCTCAAGGTGTACCCTTAACCTTGTATCTAGTTTGGTAGGTTTAAAGATAAACGCTTGCAAAGGCATCCAGAGTGACTACTTCTCTAATTCAAAAGATTTGTTTTTTCTTTCCACAGGTATGCTGCAGCAAATGTACTAATAACATTGTTCGAGTCTTTTATGTATTCTGAGTTTGTAGCTCAGACCTGTCAACTTTAAGTTGATCAAAATTTATGTAAAGTCTAACAAAAGCAAGTCTGATACCTGCAGTAAATCCTGCAGCTACTATACAGTTTGTTTCCTTGTGCGTGTGTGTGAATTGTCTGTGTTAATTTGTATTTTGCTAGCATGTAAATCCAAGTAGAGGCGCCTATGAGATAAAACTTACTTTTTAAGTGCTGAAGATTAATTTCTCTTCCGTTTCAATTATGTTAACTTTAAGCTCTGTTACATTTATTTTAGTTTTAAGCCAAGTTAAAGTTTAAGTTCTATCGAAACATGCAAACCAAGACAAAACAAAACAAAGCAAAAAAAAAAAAAGGGAAACAGGGAAAAGAGTTCTTTGCAGTTTTTTTTCTTTACAGTTCCTTTGCTATAGAGATAAGATAAAGTCAACTGAAATGTTCATGATAAAGAATTGATAAGACAAGTAAGTGAAGATGCAATTTGTCAAATCCTTAATTTCATCACAAATCCTATGGTTTTGAATGTTCTACATTAGCCAATCAAGATGATTATAACAACCTTTGCAGCTTTACCTTCTATAGGTAACACAGAAGAATGAACATCAATTTCAAATAATGAATATTATTAATTGTAAGATGCTTAGTGCTTCTCTCTTGTTTTCATTTTGCTCTACTGTCATATATGCATAGATGTGTAAAAAACATAATCTCACTTTTTCAGAACAGTTACTGTTACTGTATTAACAATTCTAGATGTGTTATTAATGTAATGATATGAATTTACTAAGCTTTTATAGAGAGCATTATCCAGAAGATATTATTTGATGCTACACGTATGTATTTCTTTGTTCACAGCTCTTTGTAGTTTGTTTATGGTACCATTGATTATTTAGTTAAAACTAAATGACAATGCCGACTGCTTTAGAAATTTTCACATAACCCTGTGTAGTTATCTGTAAGAAGTGTATTGTTTTAAAGAATTGCTATTAATAGAAGCTTGTTTGTAGAATGATTTAGGGAGTTAAAGCCCTCTCAGGTAAGGCCTAGGCTCTGGCCAAGCCCTGGCCATAAGCTGATCAGGTACTGAATCTTTAATCCCAGATGTTTCTACCCTAAAACTGCAATTGAGTCATTTTGACTCATCAATTTGGCTTGATAAGAACTGGAACCCCTTTCAGGTAAACTTGAAAGCCTTGCCCGGGAAAGGTCTTCAGGTCTCGCCTGTAAAATGGAACTCTCCAGTGATTGTAAACTCTGGGTAATAGCTAATAGTTAAATAGTTGATAATCTGTGTACTTTTGAGGTACTGTTCTCTTTCTCTTATGCATTGCACCTGTAGTTGCACCTGTTGCCTTGATCACCTTCGCTCATAATACAATACCCACAATTGAGTGTGTAATAACACGCAATAACAAAGCTCAAGTAACCTGTAAACCTAAAGAAGAGAATATGCATGTGTTCTATCACCAACAGGTTCAAAACAATTACCTGCTCACCTGATCAGAATCAAGAACCAGAGTTCAGAAGAAACCATGGACTCTTTAATCAAGATTTGAGCTTGACAGAGACTTTAGAGCAACGGTGTATATTGTTTTCACAGTTTCAATTAACTAAAGTAGTACTTGCTAGAAAAATTATTTTAAGTCACCTTATAGTAACAAGTTAAAGTAGAAAGGTTGCTCAAAGCTGAAGAATCACTGAGTAACTCAAGAATTTGTGTAAGACAGTGTTGTTGTTGCTTTTGATAAGAATAACTTTCAAAATGTTGTTTTGCTGTGCCTTGCAATGCTGCTGTATGCTAATTCACAAAGTGATAGAAAAAAATACATCAATCCGACCTGGCTTGTGCAAAAAGAAAAAGGGGAATATGTTGGGTGTTCTTAATAGGCAGGGCAGTGAGATGTGCACAATCCAGCATTAGCTTAGCAGAGCCAACAGAAGCAGCGTTTGTATGACAGCTCACCATCACTCTAAGTGATTCGTTTAGATGTGTAAACAAGTAGCTAGTAACCAATCTACTGCTTAGATATAGAGAAGTAGAAGATGTATATAAGTAGCCTTCTGATCTGTAATAAATGGCTTTCACCTGATCAAATTGGTCTGCGTGTGATTGACCTGTGCCTCCGCAACACACAAAAGCTTCAGCAAAGAGCAGCTGAGAGCTGCAGTGAGGTCCATAAACCAGGAATACTCAAGAGTGTTCTAAGACTCTGTGTTACCATGCATTGTCACAGTTCTTTACACAGACTGCTGAAAACACTTAATAGGCTGCATCTCTAAAACAAATAGTTAACTTAGTAGTCTTCTGATTTTTCTTTGCAATTTGTTTTCACTTGCTTATTCAGGCACTGTGAAAATATGAGACCTCTGTTACAGCTAGCATAAACAACACTTTTAGCCTGATCTCATTAATGAGCTATACATTCATGTAAAAGGATTGTTAGGTGATAGTGGTTTATCAGGAAGAATAAAAAAGTGATTGCTCTAATGGTTCTACAATACAGCAATAAGAAATGCTGGTGAAGTTTTTCTCCAAAGTTAGACACTTTAAAGCCCAAAACTCTAACAAAGGACATTTCCATGTTTATGTACGTGTCTATATTTGTATGCAAGGGTAGTAGTAGGAAATACTCTCAAGCACTGAAATATACATATCTAGCATGCATAAATTAATGTTATAGGGCTTTTGTGTACATGCCAGGAATGGTACGAGTAGGAAAAATGACATTAATATGTTTTATTTGATTAGCATTGACATAAAAACATCACATTACCATTTGTTTCCTTTATGAAACTCAAGATTTAAATAGAAATCTAACATAATATATTTACACACAAGGGAAGTAAATGTGTAAGTTAGCACTAAAATAACAGTTACAATAAAAATTATAAGAAAATACCTCTTACTTTGAAACACCATTTCTAGTAAGAATAGTTGTAGGGAAAGCATTTTAAAAAGAAGGGAAAATATGCAGTCTGATGAAAAGCATGATTTTAATCTCATCTGTTTATGCAAGATGTCAAAAAAGTTATTATACTTGAAAGTGGAATATAATTATTGTATTATATTATAATTATTCTATTGCTTTTTTCCTACTCTGTATACCATCATGACATTCAGATACATATTAGATGATTTTAAGCACAACTAATACTCCATACACAATTTTATTTAATGCAATTCAGAACACTAAATGCAACATTTCCTCCAAGTACCTTCTGAAAAACGACTGTAACAGCACATTAATATTCACAGCTCTGACATTCAGCATTCAACTGTTTATATCCCTGCTTCCTTTCCAAAGGCAAGTCACAGGCCCTTGCTATCCTGCATAACACCTTTCACACACAGTAACCTCCCTTCACTCACATGCCACTGTTTCACACGACCGCTGCAGTTTGTTTACTGACACTTCTCTCCTGTACGCTGGGCATCCTGTCGACCTGGCTACTCACCTTTACAAAAGCTGCAAAAACTCACCCACCAGACCAAGAAAAACCTGGCATACACTACATTCACAGCTCTTCAGATAATTCATTTTGTCTTGCATGTAGTATTTTTGCATGCAAATTTAGCCCTATCAAGAGAGCTCAAGAAGTTCAGTGGAAAGTTCCTTTTCTTTGACATATGAAAGAATAAATAATATTGCTTAATACTTTTAAGAAGTGTAGTCTATGTACTAAAAACCAGTAGGATTTTAGCCACGTATTTTACACCTTTATATTGTTGTTAATGAGAATTAGCATGGAGAAGAAAAGAGAGGCTCATATTTTTAGCCAATTAGCATCTGACAGATAACACAGTAGGAATTCAGTTTGTGGCCCTAAATTGTAGCAAAGAAAGTGCTTTTGACATCAACATCCCTGAAATAAGCCTCAAGGCAAAGTTAATTTTCAAGCATAGTTGAATCAGATGCTAATATATAATGCAGTGCATGCCAGACATTGTTTTTATTATTTTAATCAGGCTGCTGTCCTGACAAAAAGCCTGATTAGTAAACAAGGTTTGTGGTTTAGAAATTCTAATTAAAATAAGGGTACTTATGGTTACACAGTGTATTTTAAATTCCTTTCAGTTCTGCTGGCTAATACATACAGGACACAGTATAAACAAATTCTTCCTACAGGTTAGACAATTCATTTTTCTGAGGAAAAACTGAGAAATTACAGGAAACAGAGTACAAACCTGTATTATTCAGCTAAATAAGGCACCCTAAAAGTAATGACACATCAGATGCTTTTATACACAGAATTATTCTAAAATAGTGCCCTCAGCTAAGGTGAAGGCAGGGGGGAGGAGGGAAAGAGGAGGATGAGAGTACCAAAAGCTCAAGGTTTCCATTTCAAGAGAGTCATAGAGGATACTGTAAACACTCCAAAATTCATTACACTCAGGCCTTATACACTAAGAGAAAAGATAGCATGTAAAACTGCCCAAAATATCTGGCTCAGATACAAATTCTGACTTCTATATTAGATTTTAATGTGTCATGGGTCAAACCACTACACAATGGTAGTGAAATTATTTTCTCTGGGGTCAGAGGCAGTATTTTCATTAGAAACTCAATACTCTGTTTTCTACTTTGAAAGTGGTTCAATCAAGTCTATTGGGTTTGCCTGGCCAAGCTTTGGTAGCAGGAGGCTACAGGGGTACCTTCTGTGAGAAGATGCCAGAAGCTTCCTCCATGTCCTGCAGAGCCAATCCCTGGCAGCTCCAGGGACGGACATGTCACTGACTACGGCTGGGCCAATAAGAAATGGTGGTAACACCTCTGTGACAACAGAGTGGCCTCCTCCATGGGCTGCTAGTGAATTTCTGCTTCCCCATGGTCCTCCACGGGCTGCAGGAGGGTAAAGCTGCCTCACCATGGCCTTCACCACAGGCTGTAGAGGAACACCAGCTCTGATGCCAGGAGCACCTTCTGCTCCTCCTTCTCCACTGACTTTGGCGTCTGCAGTGTTATTCTTCTCACAGATTCTCATCCTGCTCTTCCGTGGCTGCAATTACATCTGTGCTATAACTTTCTTTTCCTTCTTAAACATGTAATCACAGAGGAGTTACTCTCATTCCTGACTGGCTCAGCCTTGGCCAGCAGTGGCTCTGTCCTGGAGCTGGCTGACATTGGCTCTGCTAGGCATGGAGGAAGCTTCTGACAGCTTCTCACAGAAGCAAGCCCTGTAGCCTCCTGCTACCAAAACTTGCCTATACAAACCAATACAACATATTAGAGCAAAACCAAAACAAGGTAAAGGTTTGGATATGACATTAAAATGTTTCCAGGAAGTATAGGCTTAAGAAACATCTGCTGGCTCAGCTAACCCATCTTCCATTTTCTCCAGTGTCTCACTTCATTTTAGGATAAACCAACAAACTATCTTCAGCTGGAATACTATTCCTGTAAAACAGAAATCTTAAAACATTGAACATCTATAATGAAACTAAAATGCTAAGTCTCTATCATATCTAAAAATGCAATCTTCAAGAGCTCCCAGCTTGTTTTCTCAACATGCAGAAACTATTTTCATCCATTCTTATTCCTAACCACATTTTGAAGAGGTACACAACCTATCCACAGCTCAGTTCTACTATTATGATTGAGCATCACATAGCATCATTTTATACCAGCCATTGAGATCCTGTGTTTTCACTAAAATGCTTAATTAGAAGGCCCATCACTGTCAGGGAGGGGTGTTGGCTTGAGAGAGAGTTATACAGTAAGTGAAGTCTAGAAACAAACACTTTCTTAGTTTGAGTAGGACTCTTTAGAGCAGTTTTTTATTTTTAATAACATAAATGAGTGTACTCGACTGGTAATTCATTCTCCCAGCTCTAGATTTATAGCTGTCTCAGTTTATGATCCTGTTCATAAGATCACTGCAGAAATGGTCAATGGTTTATTTGAATTGGGCAGCCCTTCTCAGTAAGATACACATCACAAAAATATCATCTGTACTTCATTCAGCTGATCTTTCAAGGGAAAAGTCTTTCTCAGAAAAAGTTCAGAAATATTTCCTCAGCAGCTTATGGTCAAGGCATAGTCACAAGACTTGATGAGTACATCTGAAACAAAACTATGGATATTGTGGTCTCAGATATAATCCCCTATACTGTTGGGCTATCAACACTCTATGTCACATTCTGACTTAGAAGCTAGCAGTATTTTGTCACAGTTCAGTATTCTTTATTTTAAAAAAATCATAAAATTAAATATAGCTTCTAAATGCTTATGGAAAACACGAACATTCTGGGGTAGGACAAGCAAGAAAAGTGAAAGCTTAGTCAGGAATATGCATTGCATCTTATAGACAAAGCCAACTTAAAGAGGCTGCTATATCTGCCAATTCCATTAAGCTTTCATGCTTTCAATCGCTAAACAAAAAAAAAGCATCTAAGAATAGATGCTGGTAAAGTTCATGAAGGCTATAGATAAAATATTTTGCCTCAATCATTACAGTGATAACTGGTGGCTACAGGATCTCCTGCTGGTCATCCATGAAAATAGTGAGAAGAATGTTAGAGAATATTGGCAGCCTGACATGTACCTAGACTACTTGAACAATTAAATAATCCCTCTTTCCTTTAAAGTAGGGACAGTTCTGAAAAACTCTGCTGTTTAGATATTTGGCATTCACTCATGAAAACAAGGGGTATATGAATTACATATTTAGTTTATCAGAGGCCTGACTGAAGAAAATCTCTGCCTCAGCTGGGCTGTCCTCAACACTGGGTACTAGAAAGTTCAAGAACGTGATTACAGAACGAAAGAGAAGTAGTTCTTGAACAACAAACAGGGAAGAAGCCCACTGTTGTTGAAGTTTCCCCTCCCATTTTCCAGTATTTGAATATTTTTTGGTCAAAGGTTTGCCTCCAAGACTTTTAAAATGGCAGGTTTCACTTCATTAGGCTCTTTGAAAAAAAATGGTGTATTAACAGTTTCATTAAGTTACATTAACCATATGTACAGTGAATGCAGACATCAAAACACTAACAGAAAATAATACAAGATTTTTACTCACCTTTTTCAGCATTGGTATTTGTTTCCTTAAATCCGTATTTTCATTTACAGACCATATTGCATATAATAGTAAACATCTATACACTGCCCTTAAGACCATTCCTTCCTTGCCAATTCCATCAAACTGCTCAAGAAAATACGCAATATAGACAAGATATATTAAGTTTCATATTGCCAGACAAAACCCTTGCTTATAGGTATAGATGTGTTTGTTGAAAGGAAGAAACAGGATTGTCTCAGAACTATTCCTTATCTCATGCAGCCAGAGCTACACTGAAGAGGATTTTGGAAGTACCTTTTCAAAAAAAGAAAAAAAAGATTAGAGTCTGAAATGAACTTCATGGATTACTGTAGGTTTGATTTTTTTTCTCTTTACTGAGCTCTTCTATGAAATGCAACAGCACAACATTCCTCAGGTTTACAGGTTTGCACATGATAAACCACAGAAAGAGTTTTCTTGAAAAAGCTCTCTGTTTGAGGGGACAAAACTGAGGTTGGCTAAAGCTTGAGCACCTGCTTGTTCTGCAGGTGTCAGTCTAGTACTAGAAGAGCAGCTGCTGATTTCTCCATAAGAAGCCACAAGTGAGGCAAAGCAGAACAGACCAAAGCCAAAATCTGACTAAAGCTTTAATTCTACCTTTATGGGCCACTAGTAATAGCAGAAGTTCCCAAAAAGACATGTAAGTACTAGATTGTCAGTAGTCCTGACTAACAAGGGTGCAGCCCATGGGTCAAGGTAGGTGGTTCTTCCCCTCTGCTCTGCACTTGCAAGGATACAGAGGAGATGGAGACAGATCCTTCTTGATAAGAATGGTGGTAGGATAAGGGGCAATGGTCACAGGTTGAAGCCCGCATTAGGTTTCCCAGATAGTTATGTAATCTTCATCTTCGGAGATGCCCAAAACTAGAAAACAGGGCCCTGAAAACCATGATCTGATGAGACCTTAGTTGGACTAGATGATCTGCAGAGGTTCCTTCCAGCCTAAACCTTGATTCTGTGCAATTTGCTAGCAAAAAGAATGAAGACACATCAGCGGTGAAACAAATCATTGCCTAGTAAAGGGAAACCCAAGATAAACCAAAGATGGTTGATTGGGAACATACAGACGTATTATCAAAGATTGTGTTGGGTGAGGCAACATAATATGAAACTAAGAGAGGGAATGGCAGTTACCACCAGAGCAAGAATGGTGTTAGCACACTGTTCAAAGAGAGTATTTATTGAATAGAAGTACAGATAAACTTTTATAGTGGCCAATATGGAGAAAATAAACTAGCCAATGACAATGGAAAAACATGGTTCAAAACTGGATTTGCATTTCTGGAGTGCTGCTGAAATAATGTTTGCTGCTTATAACCATACTGTGACCAAGTGCAAGTTTGGTATTTTCTGCTAAAAAAGCATTTTGTATTTGTCAACATCTTTCCTTTAAACTTCTGATTTTCCATACAATGTTACATATTTTTCAATTTGGGGCCAAAATAAAACAGTTTAAAATTCTGATGTAGGGTTACATGTTTCACTTTTTTTTCCACTTTTGTCCATTTGTACCTCTTCATAACTTACTCATTTTCTTCAAATAAAAATAGTGACTTCAGGCAAACAAAAATTTTTAAAGGGAAAAGAAAATCAAGGATGAAGACAAAATAATTAACAACAATTAGAAAAAAAAAAAGACATAGGTTTCTAAAGCACTTTTTAATCTCCATATAATTGTTTTTTTAAAGTTCTTATTCTTAATATTTTCATAAACCACTTCTAACTCAGCCTCTTAAGAAAGCAGGTTTTACTGGAATCTCTGCTGCCTATATGTTACACATAATATTCAATCTTATAATTCCTTAAGTTATGTACTTGAAACCCTCTCATTCCATATACACATCAAACTGTGATTATAACTAGGCAGCAGAATTGTAAATGTACTTCCTTTTACAATTTACTGTAGATTTTTAACAGTGTTATCAAAAAATTTAAGTCTGTCTGGACTTCAGTTAGACCATATCTACTTCTGCAAATGTTATTATTAGGATGCGTAAGATTATACAATCAAGTAAATTATAATTACACTGGAGAATAATAGCACATGGCAATTTCAATACCAATAGTATTTCAAAAGCATCCATAATAAATTTCTAGACATAATCCAACTGATTTCCTATCTTTGAAATAGGATTTTCTTCTTTTCTGAAGGTGAAAAACCTATTTCCATTTCTAAGGTACAAAACTGAGTTAGACTGCATTTTTAATATAATTTGTTTTCTTAGTATAATTAAGCTAATAACTATCTTTCAATATATGCATTAAAAACACAAAATGAGAGATTTATTAACATCTTAATCTCCAATTATGTTTTTCCAGACACAATTTTTCTCCTTCTAAGTCATCTGTGAGAAAAACATATTCAATTGCATTTTAAAATGCCCTGAGGACCGGCATAAATACTGGCAATCTTATTGACAAAAGCAGAACCTTCCTGTACAACCACTTATTTTGGGATCCTGTTCATTGAATTACTCCAGTCCTACCACATTAAGGACTTGTTAATTAGTCTTCTTTTGGCCTCCACCACATTCCCATCTTTCTGAATTCAGGTCATCATCAGCCAACCCTCTGCCCACATGAAGAGGTCTCCATATAGAGAATCAGGAAAAAAGATCAGTGACAATGACTTTGTTCTGGTTTTGGCTGGGGCAGAGTTAATTTTCTTAGCAGTAGCTGCTATGGAGCTGTGTTTTGGATTTGTGCTGGAAACGATGTTTTGTAACAGAGGGATGTTTTCATTATTGCTGAGCAGGGCTTGCACAGAGCCAAGGTCTTTCCTGCTCCTCACCCCACCCCACCAGCGAGGAGGCTGGAGGTGCACGAGGAGTTGTGAGGGGACAGCTGACCTGCACTGACCAAAGGGATATTCTGTACCATATGGTGTCAGGCTCAGCATATAAAGCTGGGGGAAGAGAAGGGGGAGATGTTCAGAGTAATGGCATTTGTCCTCAGAAGTCACCATTACACATGATGGAGCCTGGCTTTCCTGGGAAACCTGCCTGACTTTGGAGAGTGATGTATGAATTCCTTGTTTGGAACTGCTTGCATGTGCAGCTTTTGCTTTACCTATTAAATCGTCTTTAAGTCAACTCATGAGTTTTCTTAATTTTACTCTTCCAATTCTCTCGCCCATCCCACTGGGGGTGTGAGCAAACAGCAGTATGGGACGTGGTTTCTGGCTGGAGTTAAATCACATCAGACTTCCAGAGAGTTTCAGAGGTATATGTTCATTTATCTTGGTGATTTTTGCATTCAGTATTAGAGAGACGAGGTTTGTAGCATTGTTTGATGCTTTGTGATTTGCAACAAGCATTCTGGTGTTTGCAGCACTAGGCTTGGCATGGCCTACTAAAATCCTTGAAGTAAAAATACATATAACCTTTCCACAGAAAAACATTCTGAAAGAGTCTATCAAACTCACACAAGAACTTCCAAAAAGAAAAGGCAAGTATGAATAACTGATTTTCTAAAGTCTCATGTGCACAGGCGTTATTTATATATTGGAAATGGACAGCTTGAGCAATATTGTGTACATGGAGAAGTCATTCTTTTACAGAGAAAAAGCTGAAGTTTTTGCCAACTATCCCATATAACTTCATCCTCATAATTGTTCTAGGAAAACATAACAGGTCTTGTTTTATTGAATTCACAAGTTCTGCTAATACTGACTTTTCAATGATCTGTCTTGTTAATAAGTAAAAGAAAAGCTTCACTATTTGTAAATACTCTTTAAAGCTACCAACCATTCTACAGAGCCATTTTTTTCAGTAAGTGACTCTGATTCTCAAAGAAACTTATAAAAAGTTGAACATGAACTTTTCTATCTACTTACATTGGAATGCTTTATGATTTGTTTTGCTGTATATAAACTGCTGTAATAAATATGAACAAGACCATTAGGATCACTGGACATCACAACAGAGCAGTTTCAGTATGTATCAGCGTGCTGATCTTAAAAAGGTGCCAAAATAACAAGAAAAATATTTATGTTCCCTTTTATGGATTACTGAAAATAAAAAAATATTTCTCCATCAATTTCTAAAAACCTTTCTGGCTTTACAATGATCAAAGAATATTTAGAATAAAAGTGTCACAAGTGAAACTTCGAAGTGCATTTGGATATCTGCCCAGCTTCCTAGTTCAGTGTTTCTGTGCTGCTCTGAATGATTCAAAATAGTACAAGGAGCTGAGAATTCCAAGGAACTTCTTTCCTATTCTACATATTTATGATTATTTTTAAAATTATGACATAGAAATCTTTCAATCTTAAGGCAACTGATAGAATTCTGAAAGTTTTCATTTACTTAATATAGAAATCCAATTTTCTTGGTAGGGAATTTTATTTTGAGCTATTGACTTTGTTTTCCTAGTCTGTATACTTCTGCATTTATTTTGTTATATGCTGATCCAGCACCCTCTCTCTTTTTTCTCTCCCTCACAGATACCAACTCTAGCTCATCACCATTATCATCTCTGTTTTGGTGAGATACAGAACCTGCATATATCAACAAGGTTCTTCCTGTGTTAGTCACCCTGCAACCATGGTGAAATATCTTATAAGAACTAGAATTGGTCAAACTCAGAATAACTGTCATGGAGTAATCTATTACCGAATTTTTACAGCTCTTCTGAAAGTCAGGAGAGGTACTGAAACATAAGAGTAATAGCAAGTTTTCACTTATGCCTTGCTACAACATTTATATGACATGCCCCTACATTTCCACTAAATTGGATAGGATCTGTGCATTGCTGTTGATCACAGGAGTCTCTTCTATAGGACAAACCCACAATGTGCTGTTCTCCTGATGTATCTCACAGGCACCAAAGGGCAGACCATAGTGAAATGTGGAAGCAATTCTGCAAGAAATATTACCATTAGGAAACAATGGGGCATTCTCTGTGATACCATGAGGTATCATGGGAGTTCTTTAGGCGCAAGCTAATCTCAGAAGGACAAAAAAAAGCCAGTTTCTTAGTAAGTCTTAAAGCTATTTTGTTTTTTACCTAGTTACACATAAAATTTTATTGCTTCCATTTCTAACAGCATAAAATTTATTATTTTTCTTTCAGAAAAGGGTATCTCCAAGCTCTTAATCATTTGTTGAAAAATATTTTTAAAGAAGTAAGGCTTATGAGTAAATATGTGCTCTGGGACTGTGCTTTATTTTAAAAAATGAAAGGGGGAGGTCTTCTTTGTATGAATTTCAGCTATACTGAATGCAGGGAGCTACATATTGTCACTTCAAATTATTGTTATTCAAAGCTATTTACAGACTTCAATCTGAGTGCCTTCACACACTAAGCACATTACACTTGCAAGATTTTCTGCAGCATTAATAGTTACTCCCCAGGGCCTTCCTAATTGCATGTATCAAAGGTAAAAGCTTCTTTTAATTTGCGACACACTTTGAGTACTGGATTAAAACCACATCCAGTTCATGTCTATTTACAACCAATTCCAACTCACCTTTGTAATTTCTAACAGCTACTATAATAGATTGTGCGTTATATCATACTCCAAACATCTATTATTTTCAGCTGTGGAGGTAGGCATTGCCATCAGTATTTTACTTTTTATTTCAACTGCATGGTTTGATTTAGTTTCTTAGTCTGCACCCTCCATTTTACCTCTGAAAACAAAAGGTATTAAAGGGATTTTAGGAAGGGATTAAAGTATTTAGTCTTCCAGAGAGTGTTAGAGGTAATCTATCACTTTAACTCATCTGAAACTCAAACATCTATAAATCTCTCACCATGTCCCAAAGCACAAATAATGACAGGAGGCAAAATTAAAAATCACCCAAACTACCACAAAACATTTTATCTCAAACTATATGTGATGTAACATCAAATACCTCATGTACTTTGTTATCCACATCAGCAACTAACTTAACCAAAGTGGCACCAAAATTCAAAGTCTTTTCCACACAGAACGTGACATGCCAGTCAATGCCAGGACTATAAACACCATTTTCTTCAATACTATTGAGATGTATCTTTGGCTTTTTTTGGACAAAACATGAAATTTTTACTATCTAGATAACAGGATTGATAAGAAAAAGGTTCTAGTTTACTGGTTTGGCAGTTCTGATCTTGCATGCCTGTTATCTTTTTCAAGTTTTCTATTTTCTTTGAAATTCCTTTTTGGAGTTTTTGTGTAATTATTCTTGCAGGAGATATACTGCACCAGAGTTTTCTTAATATTAAAAACTACACTGAAATTAATTTTGTACATTCAGCAGTGAGTATTCAGCACAAGTCTTTGCTTAACAATAGTATTTCCTCTCCTGACAAGGAACTTGTTCACTTCATGCCTATTCAACAATAGCTAATGGAAGAAAAACTGGAGGAGAAATTCTGAAAAATAGGCTCCTTAGCTGAAATCAGAGCATTTACAAAAACAAATGTTGCAATTTAAAGTAGAAAATAGAGCTCTCACAAGATGCAAGCAGGAAAAATATTCTGGCATTTAATTGTCAAATCACTGTTTGTTCAATGTCACCAGTTTGTATAATACCATAATAAAAAGCCTAAATTTTAACATAGAACACTTTGATATTTTAACAGAAGAATACATTTTGATTATTCGAATTTTTAAAAAATCTAGATTTTCCTAGCAAAAAAATTTTAAAATGTTAGGGCTTGTTCATTGGTGAGACTGGAGAGGGTGGAGAGGAATGAACAAAAACACATTTCAGTGTCTTCACATCTTTGCAAAATTTCTCTTCATGTGTTTAGCCTGTTCTGCAGATACTGTGGTAAAAAAAATTGTGTTAGGACACCATTCAAACAGTGTCTTGTGAAGTGAGTGAAAGGAAAAGAAATACAGTGGAAACGTCAGACAATTCTAGGAGATCAAGTAACACGAGAAACCATTTTTGAAAGCAAAAGCTACAGTGAGGTTAATTGTGCAAGACTGGAGCATCCCACATCGTTGTAGCTTGCCTTTCGTTGTTTCTGGGCAGAACCACCTTAGCCTCTGGGAGGTATCTCTGTTGTTATGTCTCTCTAAATGCCCTCTCCCTTTCCCAAAGAAACAGAATTTTCAGTTCAGACACCAGCAGCTTCTACCTCAATTTGATCCATAAATGCCTCAGGACAAACTTGATGAAGTAGACCAAACTTTCTGAGTCATCCTGGACATGTGTAAAATCCACAAGGGAAATGACAGTACCCAGACTTGCATGAAACATGGCTTCTGGATTTACATAATGGTACAACTGGCTTGAGAAAAAGAAAGTTGTTTTTTTTTTTAATTGTTGAAAGATAGAAAAGCATAAAGAACTGTAACATTGACATAGAAATACAATTCTCAACATATGTTCAAAGCTGTTGCTAAGTCAAACATGAATCAGCTCCTTCTACAAACACAAGGAATTTCTTCTGTCAAGGTTATCTCTACTCCTTTACTCCTCACCATTCTTAAAGCAGTGGATGAAACTCAGCCACACATTTCCAACCTCCATATAAAGAAGCTGGGAAATCCACTGACAGGTAACACACACAAACAACTGTAGAATTTACAGACTGGAAAACCTGCTGAACACAGGACTTGTACTGGAACAACACTGACTCCACAGCCTCTTGAGGTCCCTTCCAGCCCTGTTTTTCTGTTGTTAAATATGGTCACGCAGAACATACATAATTTTCTCAATGCTTTCTTATGAAATTTGTGGCTTTTGTTTGAGGCTGTAGTTGCTGAAAGTGTTCAAGGAAGGGATGTGCAAACCTCTTGTGTGCAGGGTGGGTTTGCTCCACGTAACAACTGCAGAATTGAGCTCCTGACTTGAAGCCCCAGCCAGGGGCCTGCAAGGGCTCCCCGGGGACATCAAGGCAGGAGAGCATTGCATGATATTAATCCTGGCATCCTACGTTTCTTCTTCCAGAAAAACCAAATAACAAAAAGTAGAGATGAAAGAAATCCTGAGACCACACGGCCATTTCTGCATCCCAAGACGGAATAAAACACACTCTAACCATTTATTCCCCTAATGTTTTGTGGGGTTTTTTCCTCTTTGTCATCAGTTATCCATTTATTTCAATAATCAGTGCTTCTTAATGGAAAACCTTCTACATCCTGGCACATGACATATCTTAGCTTTGCAGGCTAGAGATCATTAATCACATACTTTTTCAGGACAGAAGACAGGGATATTGTCTGTCCACATGGTTCCACTCTGCTCTTGGGTGAAGTACACACGTGCTGCACAGCACATAGATTGCAGTCTGTACACAGGAGTACAAAGAGAGCTGAAAGATCAAAGACAGATGTGAAACTATACAAGCCCTCAATGACAAGAATTTTTTTTCTTTTTTTGCTGAGTGTCTTTGGATTAACCAAAAGCAAATAAAGTCTAAACCTTAATTCTGTTTTCTATATTGTTGTAAATCTTAGATGACTAAGCTTTAATACACTACTGTGTGTTTATTTTAATAGGTGAGGTGCTCAAGAGAGCAGAAAACACCCCACCAGCTTTCTCTGGCACTTTAATATATGAAGCACAAAAAGGCTGTCAGAAAATAACCAAGGAGCCTTCCAGAGGAATTCTGAGACATCTGAATAGCAACCATCTAAGGTGGATTTTAATTTCTTCTGAAGTTTCAGTCTTGAAGGGAAAGAGCACAGCAGAAAACAGACAAGACACCTTTGAAGACTATTTCAAAATGCTCCTGAAGACCTAATAGCGGGAGATTCACAGCAAAACAAAAAGTAAATTTTAACTACAGACCCATATTTTTACAGAGTGGAGAGTTGCCAAGGTATTTGTGACTCACTTCATCATGTCAGATGATAACAACTCACATGAGCCAAAGTACACACCTGTTTAAATGCCGGCAGAATCACAGTTTTAAATTCTAAAAATGCTACTAAATACCAGGATAATTTATTTTATTTTGATTATAATTAATTTGACATTTCTTCCAGCATGGGAAGAAGAATTATAGTCTTGCAGTAAAGGCAGCAGTCTCAGCCACTTGGGTTTTATTGTTAAACAGAATGCAGGCTTCCCATGAGACTGAGATTCAGAAATATTATAAAAAAGCTGCAACATTCACTCCTCAAACTCATATATAAACCTTCTTTATAACCTCTTTTTTTTAGTTTCTAAGAAAAGCCAGGCTGAAGTTAGGCAAGTCACATAGCAGGACACTACTGATGCTACAGCCTAATACATCTCACCAAATCCTCAGGTTTTGTTGCCTATCATCCCTCATTTTATGCTTAGGTTCTAAATTGTTTGACAGGAGATCATTATTTGGTCTTTCGTGTACAGAGTGTAAAAGGGTGAAATTCCAGCTGATCACAGGATGTTCTGTATGCTAGGAAATAGCAAATAATGAAAGTAATAATATGTGATTAACTGTGGAAATCGTAGTCAAGTAATTTTCACCATAAAATTCATATTCAGTAGCCCAATGCTCTTTGGCTTCTGAACAGTAGGATATGTTTTATATTTTATTTTAAATATACTTTATTTTGTGATTTGTTATTTAATGTTTGTGTACATCCTTGAACAGCAAAACACAATGAAAAGCCTAAGTATTATTCTCAGTCTTTTATTATGACATTTTGTTTTATCATTCCATATTCTGTAAAGATTTGCATACTGAAAAGACACTAAATTCATTCTTGGCTTTTTCTATATACTATTTGTGCTTAGTGGGATGTAGCTAAATCCATGAATGCAAATATTAATATTTTCTAAAAAACATCAGATAAGAAAAAAATCAGAAAAGGAAAGTATCTGGGGACACCATTCATATGCAACCCTCAGACAAGGTCTATGAACCAAAGAGCAGTTCGGGGCAGTAAAGCTGTATGACCTTTGGTCAGTCTGCTGAGAAAACTGCTGAGATGACCGAAAGGAAGTGAAAAAAAAAAAAAAAAAGCTATGTGAGTTAAGAAACCTAAAAACACAGAAAAGAAATGTAAGTGTGGATATGGGGATAGTTAGCACTGTGAGAACTCAAGAGGAAAATACTGACATTAAAAGTTTTAAAATGCTAAAGAATTATGGAGAAGCAGAAGATGGCAACTCAGCAAGATCCAAGATCAAGCTCAATCTAAGAAGCAAAGATTATTGACCTCTCCTCACCTGAGCAGCAAGCGCTTGTCAGATACCTCATCGGATTGGTGAGTGTATAATGTTCAGTGTGGTAACACTAATCCTTACCTACGAGCTCACTAGTCCTTGCTGTCCACAGTGTGCTTACCAATAAATAAATGCTCTGCACTCTTCAGTTGTTTAAATCCTGTGCTTCATGTTCACAGCAAAAAGAACAAAAGGAATAACAGCTGTCAGAGTGAATCAGAGAAAAATTTAATTATCTTTAAAAAAAAAAAGAGAGGACAAAAAAAGGGAAAAAGACCTCCTTAGAAAGAAGGGGAGGGCAAGAAAGTGAGTTCTGGTTGCATTACCATAAGCCTGGTAAATCCTGAAGGCATTTTCATATACAACATGCTGCCAGGTACCTTTATATCCACACTGAAGGGATTATTATGAAATATGCCATCTCCTGGTGTTATTGTGCTCATTCCATACATAATCCATGCATAGAAGCTTTCGTCTGCAAAAATTATGCTAACATAAGATTGACATATAATTAGGCAAGAAGAAATAGGGTTTTAATATTAGAAAATAATCACGCCATTGCAATCAAACTCAAAGGGTGTCCTGCATGGTACAGAGTGGAAGCTTTCTAATCAGCTTCAGCAGAGATGTCTGTATTACCTTTGACTTGCCTAGATTCAAGCTTCAATTTATCAAGACGAGAATTATCTTCCTGCCTTCTGTGCAGTGTCATCTGTGAAATCTGCAACACTGGCAGGTAATGGTTAAAATCCTGCTCTAGTTCACAAGAAAACATCCTCCACTCCCTAGATTTTGGTATTTCACTCAGGTGTGTATGAAAAAATATATCACCATGTCAGAGAAATAGGCATATTCATGCAGCACATCTTCCATCCCTGTAGATTTACATCAAAGGTGATGCTATTCACTCCTCAGCTGGCTGTCAGAAGGTGCTCACCCTCTAATCCACTGCCCACTGAAGACATCTATTCAAAATTATCCCTGTAGTCATGCCAACATCTTCAAGCTTACTGTCCTTGCTTTTGGCCTCACTAGTTGAGAGTTTTCACCACAGGTAATGTGTCTGCTCTAGCCATTGCTGGCCTCCAGACTTCACTGATTTTCAAGCAGGTGCTGCCCCTCTGCACAGGGGTAGGAACGATGTGCATGGTTAGCTGGCTACCTCCACTGAAGTGAATTCTGCACTATCACCCAGAGACCAGAATCTTGGCAGACAAATAGCACATTTTACCCTAAGGTCATGTCAAAACTGAGCTGCTGCATAGTCCCTCCCTATCTTTCAGCTGAGGATGTATAGTCTGAAATAACTGCATGGCTCACTTTCAGCACAATTTGTAGTCTGTAGGGGTAGAGTGGAAGTCTGACATGGTCTTCTCCCACCCATGATGGTTTGAAGCTCTTTTGTGATCCAATTTATTCAAGTCATAATTCATGGGAAGCACTAAACAACCTGGTACTAAATTATTGGTCAGTCTTTTTGGTGCTTAGACCTTTATCTAATCTATGCCAGATGAATGACCCTACAGTGGGCACACAACTTTTCCAACAGATAATGTTCTGAAATGAATTTGCTAAATACTAAGAGGAATAAGACAGTCTCATACAAGCTTCTGCACAATCTCTCTAAATTATAGATAACAGATGGGTTCAGAAACCATGCATTTTTCCTCTCCTGACACACAAATGTATACACCCCTTTACTCAGAGAGCCAAAAGCAGATGTTTCACCTAACCAAGATAACTGATTGCATACCTAACTAATGCACATTATAGGCAATGGATGTAAAACTGGCCACACATAAATACCCAGTATTTACAAACTACCCACATTTTCAATACTGGCAGAGCTGGCACTTCTAAGCAGTTTTCATATTCTAAAATATCTGGATTAATACAGTCAAAGAAAATAACATTTGGTCTTAAAATTCACATTGGCCCATTCTCACCATCTCTGTAAATATTTGCATTCCCAGCATCTCATACACATGCAAACAAATTCAGAATTAAAGCACCACAAAACGCTTTCTGTGGAGTTGCTTAAATTGCTGCAGATTTTCTGAAAAGAGTCCAATACATACACAAGTACTGGGGAAATATGGATTTAACTTATAGGTAAAACCTGTCTCAATATGCATAGGGAAAAAGAAATTTCTCTTCAGTACAGATGCCACCCATAATTAATATCTTTTAAATTATACCATCTTCCTCTTCAGCATTAATTATGAACCATAACATATGATTATAAAAATCAGTTGGCACTAATGTATCTATAAGAGCAAGCATGTGTTTTGGAATTCATTCCTGCTACAAAAATTTGCTTTTTATCAATAATAAAACTAAGTTTCCAACTCTCAAACATTTTGATATATTGTGTAGGTCTTCATTTTCGAAGATGTGAAGAACATCATACATCCACAATGTATGTCTGATCTATGTTAATTAATGAAATACAATCAGAAATAGGACCAAATACTGTATAACAAAGAGCAATTACTTTTGTACATCTCCCACACTTAGAAATGAAAAAAGAACTCGTAGTCACCTTACCTCTAAACAGGAAGGAATCAATAACATCATTTTATCCTACTTGCAATAAACTATCAGGCTGTTACAAAACAATCAAAATAATGCTGATAGTCAAAGAAGGTAAGGTTTCGAAGGCTATCCTAGTGATTAGAGTACTCTCTGTCATTAGACAGGGCAAAAAGATTAAATTAAGATTAACCACTTTTGGGGTTCTGAACACTGTGACTTTAAGATTCTAACTTTTAAAAAAATGTATCTCCCTCAGTTATGTCCACATCAATTATTTCTATACTATCACAAAGGTGTTTTCAAACCCTCTGCATTATTAATTAATTTTTTCTGTAGATGACAGTGCTGTTCCAGAGAGCAATTTCTAGCAGGTACCTAAGTGTTTTCCTGAGGAGAAAGGAACTCCTGCAGATGTTCAGGTTTTATAAATAAAAGAAAGGAAGACAGACAAGCTCTAAGTTCACTTGGGGGGACAGGATCATAACTGTCACTAACCTGAATGCTAAAACCAGAAGAAAAACTCACAGTATGTCCCTGAATTTTCAAACAGGCAAAACAAGTTGCTGTTTCACATAGAGAGAATTGGATTTTTTTTTCCTGGAATATATTAATATTCTAGATATTCTGACCAACTGTGATTTCCTCGTGAAAAAAAAAGTGGCTTATTTACATCTATTGCAAAACATCCATTTTTGCAATAGATGTAAAAAATCACTTCCCTGGTTTACAAAAAGTCTAAATGAATGAGAGAATTACTCATAATTAGAAAAAATCAGAATTAGGGAAGAGGGTCACAAGTTTTTACTTTCTTCCAAAAATAACTGGATAATTTTAGTGGGTTTACTAAATATTTCCTCTGTACTGAGAAGTTGTGTGCACAATTCAAGTCGCTTCCTGTAGCACACGTTTATGTAAAGGAATAAAGAGAAGCCTCTTTCTTTGATGCTTTCATGGGATTTCTATCCTATTGAGAGGGTTTTTGCTGATTGCCACTTGTAATGCAAAATTAACAATGGGATGCTGAAAATATAATTAATGTTGCTTTTAATTACACAATTCTCCAACATGAAAAACCCATGACAAATATTTCAATGAGCTTTGTCTGCACTCAAAAGGCAGCTCTGCTGCCTAGGAAATAAGCCAAATAAAAATAAATGTAAGCAAAATCCCAAATTCAGAGAAGATGTGTAACAAGCCCTTGGGACAGGAGATATGATCAAATCAAAGATGAGCGGACCAAAACCAGAAAATTTGGAAACGGAGCGAATACAAGGCAATGGATTGGGATGAAAGGAGGGGCAGTTAAAAGGACCAAAAGTTGCCCAAAATCTAGGGATTGAATTTTGGAGATGGGCAAAGAAAGCGAAAAGGCAAGACAGGAGAAGAAAGGGAGGAAAGGAAAGGCTAAAAAAAAAAGTGGAAAATTTCTGCACCGAAGTGCGAACGAGCAAGTGGCATGGCATGAGCTGAAGTTCTTCATTTCATTTCATGAAAGAAAATGAAATCTTGCGATTTGAGTGAGGATCAATTTGGCAAGCTTTGGTCCAGTTCCCTGCACTTCAGCTCATGCCATGCCATTTGCTCGTTTTCCTGTTTTTTTTTCAAGCCTTTCCTTTCCTCCCTTGCTTCTCCCCTCTCGCCTTTTCCCTTTCATATGTCATTTCAAAAATTCCACCCCAGGAATTTGGGCAACTCTCCCTTCTTTTCACTCCCCTCATGTCATCCCAATGCATTGCGCACTATTCTCTCCATTTGCAAATTTTCCGGTTTTGCCCTGCTCGCCTTTGATTTGATCATATCTCCTGTCCCAAGTGCTTGTTACACTTCTTCTCTGAATTTGGGACTTCATTTCTTTTCATGAAATGAAATGAAGAATTTCATTTCATGAAAGGAAATGAAATCTTGCGATTTCAGTGAGGATCAAATTGGCAAGCTTTGCTCCCTATCCCTGCACTTCAGCTCATGCCATGCCATTTGCTTGTTTACACTTCGGTGTAAAATTTTCCTCTTTTTTTTAAAGCCTTTCCTTTCCTCCCTAGCTTCTCCCCTCTTGCCTTTTCCCTTTCTTTTCTGATTTCAAAAATTCAACCCCTGGAATCTGGGCAAATTCCCCTTTTTTCACTGCCCCCCATGTCATCCCAGTGCATTGTGCCATATTCGCTCCATTTCCAAATTTTCCGTGAAATAATACCGTCTACTCCTCTAAAGATTCTTCATCTAAATGCATCTTATTTTGACAGTCACAATGTTTACTTACTCCATTTTTCTAATGCTTACTATTTATATGACTCAGGGATAAGTACAGAAAAGGTCTAGGTAAAAATAAGCCCCGCTTTTAAGAGAATATTCATTTTCCCACAACAATGATTTGTTTTTTAAGTTATCTTTGAAAATGCTGCTCAGAGCTCCTTTCTGCTTTGGCCATTTCCATGTCAGCTTCCCACTGTTATATATCAGCATGCCCAGCCACAGAAGCATTGGATTGACTGACAGAAGCCACTATTCTGAAAAACATTGATTCAAGACAACAGGGAGCCATGAGGTAGGTCCCGATAGAAAGAAAAGTGTTGGAAAAGAGACTTGATAAATATGCAGATTTTCACTGTCTGTGATGCTTGAAAAGACAAATACTTTTTTTTTTTTTAGTAGCTAATCTCTGCAAAAGGACAACAAGAAGTAGCTGAAAACCCCTTTAAATCTGTCTCCAGTTTGCCATCAGATATTGGTGGGGTTTTTTAAAAGCCTGTCTTAAGATTAGATAAGACTTAGTGCCATGACAGTCTTATTAGCAACTCAGTCTTCACAGAATCAAGTAGAATTACAGAATAGGAAAACAGCTTAGTATCTTAAACTATTCCATCTTCATCTGACAGAATTCATTCACTTTGGCATAAATGATTTTCAGCCTGAAATTAGAAGGATTTCCAAGTTGTCTTCACCTTAACTTACTTGTTCCCAAAGCTAATTGCAAATTTCTCATTTTCTGTGAGATAGCTGTGAGTTTAACTCCATGCAAACCAAAAACATCTACTCTGCTTTCTAAAGCAAAAGTATTTATTTATGAGAATGGTACTGTAAATCAAACACCCAGTATGAATCAAATTGTTTCATCTTATATACGTTTCATCACTGCTCTGAACATAAATAATTCTGGACCTGCTCAGGTATTTTTTATTGAATCCTTTACTTTGATTTAAAGACTGGATCCTCCTTTCTAGTGAAATCAACAGGAATTTTGGCTGAGTTACTGTTTCCATTGCATCAATTAAAGCTTAGCTAATAAAAATGTATATATTCTAAGATCCTTTCAAAATATAAGTGCCTGAGATCTTGGCTTAAGGACAATAAAATAACAATGACAAACAGGAAAGCCTGGTTAATAGCACTAATTAAACAGTTAAGAAAACAGTTACTGTAACTTTCTAAGCATAGGAATCATTGCATGTGAGTATACACCCATTTGGCAAAAAAAGCGCATCACAAAAATTAGCTTTAATCCATATAGACAATTCAGTATAATACAGTGGGCATTTAGTTCCTTTCTATATAAATTTGTTTCCTATTACTGTAAATTTACACTTTAAAAGATCATTTCAGTTATCATCTTGTTTTGTCATATTCCAGTGCTAGTGCTAGTAAAGATGATATATCATACATAGTCAGGATTTTCTTGCTTCAGCATTCGTTTCCCTAAAGATGTTTTAATCTTTATTCACATTCTGTACATGTCCAAAGTGCTTTGCTTTACTGCTCCAGCTACTTCACAGACAAAGCTGACAAAACAGCCACTTAAGCGATTTATTTGACAACAAATTCTTATCTATGTAGTCCATAAGAAGCCAAATCCTAGTCCTGAACATCCTTGAACTGAGAGGAAGTTCGTCTGCTACATTCTCCCAGTATTATTGGAAGGAAAAACTGTTTCCTTTATTTAATGGAGTTATTATTATTGGCTTTACAAGTCTTCTATTCCGAAATTTTCCAATGCTCAGTCATAAAATCTTATTGCCTTAAAACATCCTGCAGTATCTTATCAGCATGAAGAATGAAGTCATTAAGGCACACATTCTTTATCTTGATCAAGGACTCTCCTTCTCTCCTTTGATTCTTACCCAAACAGTCCATTTTTCAGAAAAGGCTGCAATTATACAGTGGGAATTCCACCTTTAAGCATCCACTTCTGCCAGTTCAAGGCCAGAAACCGAACATGTCCATCCTGCTCAGGGAATCAGGATGTGGAGATGCCATGCTGGCAGTGCATGAGCTGATGTCTCAGCTGGAAGAGGCCTGTGGTGATCAGTGCAGTGTGATGCTCACGCTGCTCTTCCCAGGGTACACAGGTGCCACTGAGAGTGAGGCAAGACCCTTTCCTCACGCTATTCCACTCTCTTCTGTTCACTCTGATTGAGACAGGGATTTACTGGAGTACTAGAAGGGTAAAAGCTCAGCCCACTTTGTGAAGTAACTTAGAAAAGAACTGGATTAGCTTGCCTCTCAGCATTCACTGAGACAAGAAGCTCCCCTCAAGCAGAGATTCAGGTTAATGGCTTTGCTTTCATTTGGGCAAAGCAGGGACTTAAATCTCTCTTCCGTTTCCCAGGCAGGTACCCTTAGTCCCAGTTTACAAGTTATTATGTAATGCCTCACTATCTATGCTTTTGTTCACAGAAACTTAACTCATCAAAACTTGTAAAATTCTATGAAGCAGTTTTGTTCTAACTAGAGTTTAATTATGGCTTCATACATACATATAAAAATATATAGATATACAGATATTCATAGAGGCTAGGTAAACATTCAATCACAGAGGCTAGGTAAAACATGGTATGGCAAAAATACCAACATGAAGCTCACCAACCAACTGCTGGAAGTGTTCAAATTCATAATTTGAAACACTCAGCACTAGTAAGATGAATCCCCTGCAGAGGACATTAGAAAAGTCCCTGCTCATTTGTTGCTTATGGTTTACACAATGGAGCAAAGCCAGGAAAAATGGCAATTACACATTGTGATGAAAACTATTTTCCAAATGAAAGGTGAAAATTAAATGCAAGAACACAGTTAAAGAACTGGACACAATTTTTGGGTAAGCAAATGGTCCCTATGTCAAATACCTATTAGTATAGTAATGGTACTGGTCTTATAATAATTAATTTTCAATAAAAACATTCTCAGGTATTTGTCCTTTACTAGTTTTAAACACAAAGTTTTACATGAAGTATACTTGCTTATTGATATGCATTGACTTTACATAGAATATATTTGGATGTACTTCAATACTTAAGCTATCAAACCCTTTCCACAATGAAAACATAAAAAACAAGCAAATATATTATTTCATAGTGAGGGAGTGAATAAATTACAAAAAAAATATTTCAATCCAGCATTTCTGTAATGTTTTTAGCACCTTTGTTTCAAGAAATATTTTTGGTCAGTGAGGTGTCATTAATAGCTGAGGTCAGACCTGTAATTGTGCTGATGCACCAAAACACTTAATCACGAGTTTTTAATTAACAGTAGGGATGGCATGGCACTGGAGGTGTGCAGGTTCAGGAGCAGGCATCAAGTAAGACAGAGGAGACTTACTACAGAAATGGGCAGTAGCAGGCAGCTCCCTGTGGGAATGCTCAGAGCACTTCTGGGAACACGAATATTAGTATGCCTGCTATAAAAGCAGAGGAAGTAAAGCTTAACAAAAGCTGGCCAGATTTTCTTTACTCCCTCTTCCTATCTACACACACATTCAGTAGGGGACAGGCAACAGCATCTCACTGTCAGCATCTACAGACAGATTACAATGCCATTTTTATTTCTGGCACCTGGAATAAACCCTCAGATAGCTCATTAACCACCACAGTCTTAACATGTCTAATTAAGTGAAAAACTAATATGAGAACATAGGAGAGTATTTTTTTCCATAAGCCTAGACAGAATTTTCAAAATTTAAAATTTCCAGACTGGAACTTAGTATGTAGAAATTATTCAAGTTTGTTATACCTGTGTCCTGGGGTGGCATAATGATATTTTGTATTCCCTATCGTTTGTATACTTGAGCAGAAATATGGTCCTGTAGCTTTAACTGTGTCACGCAGCTGGGAGAAAGCTCTGCCCGCGCGGGATGTTTTGAAACTTTTTCCCTGGCTCTCCTACGGGGGAGTGAGAAGGAGGAAGGGACACTGTTTTTTTTTGTTTTTTTTTTCCTCAGCCAGTTGCTGCTGCTGGTTGCTGGTGCTACTGGTGTGGCTGCTGCTTGGGTTTTCCTTTTTCTTTCTTTTCCCCCCGGGATTTTTTTTTTTTTTTCCTCTCATCGTTTTTGGATCTTTTTCTTCGACTTGCTTTCTCATCCGAGAACCTGAGGAGCCCCGGAGGACAGCGGACGAGAATCGTCCAGGGAGCCACCGGAGGAACACCACCCGGCCCCTCGGGGACCCCGGAAAGGGGAAGCTACGCCTGAGGAAAAGGACACTAAAGTTCATCAGCTGTTTATTCAGGTTTAATGACCCTTTTTTCCCTTTCCCCTTCCACTGTGTGGTCTGTTAATTAAACAGTTTTTCCCACTTTAGGCTGGGATATTCTGTTGTTGTGGGGGAAGGGATGCCAGAAACCTTGTTGTGGGGGGGGAGGCACCTGTTCAGAGTGCTTTCCACCTAGGATATTTGTCTCTAATCCGAGACAACCTGTGACTCAGTGATATATATTCTATTTCCTCCTCAAGTACATTGCTTGGCTGTAAATTTTACCCCAGATATATAAGAAAAATTAGCAGTTGTACAAAACAGATCAAAAACCAGGGAAGGGGGAAAGGATATGGGTGGGAGTTAAGACTTGTTTACATTATTTTCAGTTTTGTTTATCTCATTGGACTACAGTGTGAGAACATATCACAGGTCCCCTGAGGTAAAATACGTTCCAGAAATGGGAATTCAACATCTTTCATGAGTTGCTGGAGACTGGCTACATTACTTACAATAAATTCTGGCTCAGACCTTTAGCAGTTGTAACAACATTTTTGATCCTCTTGTAAACAGCTGAGGTTAGTATCAATATTAAAATTAATCCTATTACATCATTATTTAGCTCAGAGGATAATCATAATCTTGTGATATAACTCTGCAATAGAAGACTACATCCTCATTTTTGCTATGTCATGTTTAAATACAAGAAAATGCAATCATAGGTATTTATTTCAGAAAACCTGTTTAGTAGACATAAAAGTTAAAACACACTAAGACAACTCCATGAATCTACTTCAACATAAATAAATATTTAAAACAGTATACAGTGAATATATCTCCTGACCTGCTAGGCTGAGATGACATTATTCTGATCACCCATGGTTCTTTTAAATGGGAAAAATGTCAAATTAATCTTATGTGCTACATTCAGCCTTCTGTTCTTTGAGTCATGTGCATGACTATGCCATCAGAATTCATGGCCTTCCTTCCAGCACAAACCATTTGACGATTCTGTGATTAACCCGAGTATCTTGTCAATTCCTACTGAAACATATGTTTAAGTGAGATATACATTGTTTACCTCTTCTTTAATATATGCTTTATCACAGACTGAGGTCTAAATAAGAAAATAGGGAGTTCCTGACACATCTCAAAAACAGCTTAAAATTGTTTCATGTTCTCAATAGCTTCTAAGTGTTAGCCCACATGTACCAAGTACAAAAGCAGCAATGACTTTTTGAATATTGTTTTGGTCAGAGACAGTCTCTGTCTGGATGTTACGTATGTCTAAGATGAAAAGTATTAAATTAGAGTGTGATTAGAACCTATTCAAAAAAGAGGAAATTTATTAACATTGATGATTTGCTGATGAACCCAAATCAAGTAAGAAAATCAGGCAAACTGCCAGTTAGTGAAAGTAAGCACAATTCCACCCAAAAATTTGATTTGGCTAGACAGCAGTTTCATCTGGAAAAATATTCCGTTGCAAAAACTTTTAGAAGAATGCATACAGAAATATGGTAGACTGATTGTGTGCCATGCTCTGTTATTAAAAACTACCAACTATGTGTTCAACACTATGAATTAGAACTCTCTTAATCCCTTCTTCTTAACCAAAATGCAACATAAAAAATTAGCAGGGAGATAACCACTTTGGGTATCAGTTTTCTAACCTTGCAATTAGGTTATATTTTCACCAGAAAAGCTAGAAATTTACACTATTTAATGAAGTGGAGATTCCACTGGAAACTGTCAGTTGCAGCAGCTGGAGCTCTAAAAATAATGAAAGACTGTCAGCTAAAAGCTGAGATTTCTTTAATTATTTGGGGTTTTTGTTTTGGTGGTTCTGGGGTTTTTTCTTTATACTTATTTTTAGAGAATATTTTGAGCAACAAATAACACTACAGATATCAAAAGTGTGAAGACGGCTGCCTGCCAAACAAAAAAAAATTGTTTTGTTGGCATTGAATTGCTTCCTTACAAAGAATAAATTGCAACAATTCATAAACACTGTGGGATAGAAATGGCTTGGGGGGGATTGTGTGATTTTGGTTCGTTTGCATGGTAGCACAGGCCTGGTGGACCCTGAGAGACATATGAAAAGACACATAACAAGTTTTCTCTCTAACTTCCTTTCCTTTGGGTGAGAAATAATTTTTATAAATATGGTATAGTATTTCATAAAGCTTCCAGTATAAAATAATCTTCTTATCTGAAGATTGAGGTGACTGATGAGAAATGTTGAGGCGCTTGACCTGAAACTTTAGTTTTCAACATTCTGCAAGATGTAGGACAAAATTCAGGTGGAATTTCTGTCTGCAGTTGGTACTTCATCAGATTGTATTTTTTTGTCCAGATAGACCAAGACATAATTGCTAGTACTAAAATGAAACAGAGCAAATAATACTAGAAAAGAACATCCAGGCAAGGGAGCAATAATAAGATATTTGATCTAGCTGCTTCTTTTTATCAGAGCAAGTATTGACCCCTTTTGGCACTAAAAAGCTAGTCTAAGCAGCTTTGTTTCACCCCTGAAGGAGTACTAAAGGATAAACCTGTACTATCCTGATGAAAATCTCATTATAAAAAGCTGACTATTAATGAGTCAGGACAAACAAAACCAGAATAGGCTGAAAGAAAGCCTTGAAATTAATGATTTCACTGGAAATTAGTTTCACAATATCACATTATATACAAAGTTATATAGGCCATACTAATTATGAAAAACACAGCAGAGCAAAGATTTGTTGCCTACTCTTCTACAACTATCTCATCTGTAGTATAAGAACTATCTCAGTTGATGAATTGTCTTTATCCAGCTGATGAAGAATAGCTTCTGATGATCAAATAGTTTTTTCACAGGCTAAAACCATAAAATCAGCTCCCTTTATATCTGACCCATCACTGTTCCCAATTCTTCCTCCCTAAAGATAATCTAGGGAAAGTGCTTGGCTCATCACCAACACGACATCAGATAAGTATGGCAGACAAGGCCTGCAGAAGACTTAATTTGTACTTCCTTACTCCAGAGTAAACCTGGGAACAAGTCCTTCCCAAAACAGAATTGACAATACCGCTCAGTAGCCAATCTGGCCCTTCCAAAAGAGCTCATATTCCAGAGGCATTCCTGATTATTTCACTTTTCCCTTTCACCACTAAGAGCCACACAAATATTTCCTAGTCTGGAAACTTTCTTTATTCTACAGCACTTTTGATTAAAAAAGAATTTGACTTTTTGACCAAAAAAAGTGCCTTATACAATTTTTGAAATATTTTACAGGAAAATAATTTTCATTGATTAACATTATTAACACAATGATTAACTACTACTTTATTTCAATCATCACATTTCTAATATGTTCTCTATGGCCTCAGATATAACATTCTACAGCATTTCTTCAGCCTACGTACAGGTCTTATGTTCTATTTTCCCTTTGTGTGGTTCCAAAATAACAATTCTCATGCAGTCTTTTTCTTTATTAACAATACTATTTCTTATCCAGAAGTGGAGGAAGATTTAATGCAATTAATGACACTATGAAAAAATCAATTACCATCAAACCATATCTCAGTAGAAAAAACTGATTTCGGATTCTGGAAGGATGCTAAAAGTATGTTGCTTTATCTATTCAAACCACAGGGTTAGTAAAACCGTGATATGAAAACAGACAAAAGAGGAAAGTATTACAGGTTATCAGTCTTCAGGTTACCCTGAATTTTACTATATTTTAGTGAACAATTCTATCTAGTAATGCCCAAGTCTTACAACTTAGATGCCTATGCTATCTAAATATTAACTGCTTGCCACAGACTCTCAGGGAATGATTTGCTATTTTTCAAGTTCACTGCAACATCCTTGTGAATCAACGATACTCCATTACAGATTCAGGTACATTCTTTAAATAATTTTGTGACATCTGCAGAGCACAAGAAATTGACTCCTATTGAAAATCATTTGGAATTAGGTACATGGGATAGATTTTCAAAACTACTTATTGCCAGACTAACTCTGTTAAACATTCACAGACACAAACATTTGACCTTTGCGCTATAATTTAACCAACATTTAATGCTCTTTAACGTTCATAGTCCTATTCTAAAATTACATTAATTTTTTTTGTCAGGATAAATGGTGCCTGACAGTTGAATTCACTAGTGCAATGTAAATATAACAACATATGAAATACAGGATTTACAATTTGATTAGAAATACTCTGGACTTCTAGAATTAACAAGTTCAAATCAGTTTTACTTATCTAGGGAGAAAAACCAAAGATTTATAATTGCATGTTTTTGCCATTAATTTAAAAGCCATAGGGCAGGAAAATTTAAAATTCAGGCATATACAAACGAGCCTGAAACTAAAAAAAAAAAAGCTATGGAAATTTCCAAAACTCTCTGCAGTTAAGCACATGTTTTCATTAGATGTATTCTGGTAGTATCTACAGAAATGTATAAAGAGCAGAGTTAACAACGAATTTCTTTGTAGTTACCAGTACAGAGGTTTTGATTAAATGCATATAAATTTGGACCAGATGACCAGTTGCCTCTAATTTTTCCTACAGCCCATGGAAAACTGAGATAACACTATAGTTTATGTATTATTTTGTACAGAACTACTTTCAGGATTTAAATCCAAGTAAAAAGTTACTGCTTGTATAATTCAACAGTTCAGACACACATTAGTAATAAGCAGATTTCTGCACAGTAGTATCTCCAGTCTACACGCATTGAAACATTCTGTGAAGTCCATTTTCAGGCTTTTTATGCTTGTCAAACCTTGGATTACAAAAGAATGGGGGGGAAGTGTAACATTTGTGTACTAGATTTGCAGAGCAGGCAATTTTTGTGATGAGTACTCCCTAACTATATGCCCCAAGCTGCCTGTTCCCTTTCCACCTAAACTATGGTAAGTTGAAACTGCATTTTTAAGTCGCAGCTGAAGGACTTCAATCTTTATCAGAAAGATGTCTCTTGGTTCAATTACTACCGACATTACAATCATGACAAAATAGATTGCCATCTAAATGTTCTACAGTTTTCACAGGTTATATTTGGGTTCTTCTCCTCTCTGTGATAATAATATGCCACAGAAACTGTTGGACACATTAAATGTGCTACAGCATATTCAGTACATTTTGCAAACATGACTATAGAAACTATACAATGTTTCATGAACAAGGTGTATTTTTTCTTCGTTATTCAAAACCGAACAACACTGTTTGATAAATTGGTTACTGCAGCAGGACACCACTCACATATGTAACAGTAGCAAGAAAAAATGTCAGGAATTTTGTACATCAGTTAGTTCTTTCCCTTCTGGCTCATATATATGTAAAAGCATCTAAAAAATTAGGAAAAAATTATTGGGATCTAATTTGTAAGCAGAGTTTATGTGTTGTATCCCAAACACTTCCAATGCACTATAATGTAATATTAAGTTATTCTGCACATGTTTGCAATGTCCGCTTCTCTAATTTCATATGTAGAAGAAACCAGAGCATTTTCAAAGATGGAGGAGACTTTTGGTGATTAATAGTATGGCCCATGTTGCTCTGTTAAAGTTCTCTGATTTTTCAGTGGACAAAGTTGTTAATAACATTTCCGGACCTAGCAGGTAAACTCTGCAAGAGCAGATTCATATCAACACTGAAAATTTGCTCATGTCTTCTAGCTAGAGAATACAACATAAAATACTATGCTGCCACACTCAGGGTGCTGTGAAAACTGGGCTGCTTCTGCAAGGAAGGATTAAGTTCTGCAGTAAAATTTCAGAAGTTGTCATAAAGATGAATATTTTTAAAATCTAATTTATTTCCTTGTAATCTTTTGGGATTCCAATTTGAAGACATGAGTGAATAAATATAAACAAGTGATGACTCATCTCTAACTACAATGCAGCTTACCCACCTGGCATGTTTCATAGACATCTTTGGCTCTTCTGGCTGAGATCAGCACATATTAACTGCCTAGGATAGAATGACAATAATTTTCCTCCAAAAATATATGTCTTCTAATTTACAAGAGAATGAAAATGGTTGCAAGCTGTGAAAAGCCTACTTAAGGAGAAAATATTTTCGAGAAATATTTTGTTTAAAGCCAAGCTACTAATCAATTGCTTCCATAGAAGACCAATACGGAGTTATCTTGAAAGCTACAACTTGGCAAAAGCCTGCTGAGCTGCACTGCAAGAATTACACAGATGTACTAACATTGCACATACCTTGGAAAAGAAATATCTGATTTTGAGAGGATCCTGCAGTAAAAAGTCTCCTATGGGGTTAAAAAGCTAAAACACAGCTAGAGCTGACTGCAAAGAAAACAGTAACATCTTTTAAGCTGCAGACAGGGACAAATATAGTTTTGCGACACCAATTTATGCTTGTTCACTTCTTCGTATTCTATACACCTGTGAAACTCACTCTACATCAGTTTCACAGTATGTAACTGAAACAAGACCTCATGGGTGAACTAGACAAACAATCCACACTCTGTCAATAGTATATTACTGCTACATGCAAATATAATCTGTAAACAGACCAGCATGAAAAGATCCCAGTAAGAAAGTTATATCCCCACATCTCTTGAGAAATTATTTTGTATCTAAATATATGTAGCTGAGTAATTTATGAAGAATTTTCTTGTCATAATACATCTACATTTCACCTTTTCCTTAATAGCATCTTGTTAAATCCATTTGAACCTCTGTGGTTTTTTCTAAAGGATTTTTCTTTGTCATTGTCATTAACCTTCAAATATTTGTGGGTTATTTTCATTCTTCCCAGAACTATTGTGGGAAGGCCATACAATTTGCCTTCAAAGTATGCAAGGTCAGGAAATGTCAGCTGAATCGTGAAGTCCTGGAGCTATGCCAGCATTGTTTGGAACTCGTCAGATTTCTAAGCAGAAGGTCTCATTATTGATCCACTTTTTAATAGTTTAATCAATTACTTAACACAGTATAAAAATATTCTCCCGACATTTCTAAATTTCTACATTTAAATATGGGGGTTTTAGGTGTTTGGGAGTTTTGGGGACGGAATGCATAGATATAACTCTTATTTGATATGTAATATTAATGGACTTTTTTCTGGTTTATAATGGATGTCTCTCATGCATTTTAATAAACTTTTAATGGCTATAAAGGAACAGCTAAACTGCTTGCAGCAAAAACAACCCACATGGCACATCAAATGAGATTTGTGATTCTTTTCACCTCTGCTTCCAGATTGCTGCTACACTAAATGTTGTGAGTGATGAATGAACTGTGGAGAGCATCAGCAGAAAAACCTTTCTACAAGTGAGCTTCTCAGAAATACTTACTCAAAAATAGTTTTTTCCAAAACAACAGTCCCTAAATAATTCATCTGTGAATATTCTTGGTCTATGATAAAAGTGCCACATCTGGTTTAACATGATCCATTTTGAAAACAGCCAAGATAAATCATTGTGGCAATTGTGTAGTTCATAAGCACTGTTATTCTAGGATAATTATCCAAATCCTTTTCACAGAATCATTAAGGCTAGAAAAGACCTGCAAGATCAGCTAGTCCATCCATCAACCCAGCACCACCATAATCACCCCTAAATCATATCCTCAAGTGCCACATCCAGAAGAATTTGAACATCTCCAGACACAGTGATTCCACCACCCCCCCCGGGCAACTTATTCCAGCACCAAAATGCTCTTTCAGTAAACTTTATTTTTTCTGATATCTAATTTGACCCTCCTCTGGTGCAACTTAGGGCCATTTCTTCTCATCCTTTCTCTTGAGACATGGCAGAAGAGACCAACTCCACGTTGCTACAACTTCCTTTAGGCAGCTGTAGACAGTAATGCTGTCCCCCTGACCCTCCTCTTGTGCAAGCTGAACAACCCCAGCTTTCACAATCGCTCCTCAGAGGAAATGTTTTCTAGACCCTTCACCAGCTTTGTTGCCCTTCTCTGCACAAGCTCCACCTCCATGTCTTTCTTGTAGTGACAGGCCCAGAACTGGACAGAGGATTCAAGGTGCAGCCTCACCACTGCTGAGTACAGAAGGAGAATCTCTTCCCTAGTTCTACTGGCCACACTATTGCTGATCCAAGCCAGGATGTCATGATGGCTCGGACACTGACAACCAGCACCCCCAGGTATTTTTCCATTTGGCCGCTTTCCAGCCCCTCTGTCCCCAGCCTGTAGCACTACATGGGGTTATTGTGACCCAAGGGCATGACCAGGCACTTGGCCTTGTTGAACCTTTTGCAGTTGTCCTCAGCCCATCAATCCAGCCTTTCCAGATCTCTCTGTAGAGCCTTTCTGCCCTGCAGCAAATCAACACTCCAGCAATCAGACTGAGGGTACACTTGATCCCCTCATCCAAACCATCGATAAAGATGTTAAACAGGACAAACCCCAATAATAAGTCCTGGGAAACCCCATGAGGGACTGGCAGCCAACTGCATTTAGTTCCATTCACCACCTCTCTCTGGGCCTGGACAGCTTTTCACCCAGGGAGCCGTGCACCCATCCAAGCCATGAGCCACCAGTTTCTCCAGGAGAATGCTGTGCAAGACAGTGTCAAATGCATTACTGAAGACTAGATAGACAACACATGCAGCCTTTCCCTCATCTACTAAGCAGGTCACTTGGTCATAGATCAGGTAGCGCAAGCAAGATCTTCCCTTCATAAACCCATGTTGGCTGGGCCTGATCCCCTGGTTGTCCTGCACATGCCACGTATAACTTTAATCCAAATTATCGAGGTTTTCTTTTTCTGGGGATGTGAGGAGTGTTCTGGTGAGCAGACCCTGCTCCTTAGGCAAACTGGAACCCCTGGGACACTGTTGTGGGAGTGCTGCTTAACCTTCACTCTCTTTCACCCCTAAGCCTTGTCTGAAAGGGAAGTGGTTTGAATATAGGCCAGGGTGTCAAAAAAAATCCTCAGTCAAGAGGGGAACCCTCAAGATTTGGGCCTTTTTCAAGACCAGTTCAAGACAATACAATTTGGAGGGGACAATGTTGAGGGTTTCTTTTAAATAAATTCATGGCTTGAGAAGGTTTTTAATGTTGTTCTGATTATAGGGGATGTGAAAGTCTCTTTGTTGCTGCCTTTCTTAGGCGTGGCGACCTGGTTTGGAAACGGCACGGCGGCACCCCCCGGCCGCTCGGCCATCAGCTCACAGACACCACTGTGGTGGATGGCAAATGGCGTTTATTGGTGATTAGCACCGCATAATATAACTTCGGTTTACAACGTCACATCCGTCTGCTTACATCATAAACTGAACATTATTGGCTATCTGGGGAGAGGTCCTACCTTTCCGTACAGCACGATATCTTGCGACCGCCAGACCCTACCTACCCACACTTTGTGTTTAACTCAAACACAGCTTGTCAAGTAGTCAGTCTTTTCAACTCTAAGTTGAATCTAAAATACCTTTGTCATCTTTTTATTGCTGCAACCACAAAGTCTGCTGAGCTGTGAGGCAGTGCACATAGTCTAAGAACTCTGTAACAATCAGTATAAAGCACAGTATAAATAATGCCAAAACAATATAAGTTATATTAATCAAATGCGTAAACAGTTCAAGGCATTGTACCAGAAGAAGAAAGCAAATGAACAGTCTGATGAAAGATTGGAAAGCAACATTCATGAAATCTGTAACAGTAGAAATGTTTCCACTAGGCCTAGACTGACACCAGTTAATGTATTTCTGCAGGTGTTTGCCTCTACAAATGATCAGCTGATGCGCACTGGGCAGCTGAATATTTGTAACACAAGTTTTGCATTCCCTGCCCATTTGTGTACAAAGGCTTTATCTGTATTATGAGGATCATGACTTTTGAAAGCATTTTTCCAAAATTGCCCAGGCTGGACTCTTGTAGAGTTCAAAGAGGGGAAGAGTATTTTTACTGAAATCCTTTGGCAAGAGCTTGGATCCAAGTCACAGTGGCACAACCAGTGTACCCTGTTCATGAAATGTATGGCTACTTTGAAAACAGAAGGGACAAGCAGTTTCTTTTGAAGGGAAGAGAGTGCTATGGAAACAAGTTTGGAAATATTTGTCAGGAGAAAATTTCTAGCAGAAAGAAAAACTGTTTGATTTTTAAAAGAAAGGTTTGGAACCACTCAGAACATGTTTGAGGCAGAGAGCAGACTGAAAATTCCCAGGCCTCTGGGTGAGGGAATCATACAGTTCAGCTTGCTGAACAGATGAAACACTGTGTCTCATCTCTGAGTGAACAGTCTCCCAGCAGCTCATCGGTTATGGGCTCTACGTGGTTTTGGTTAGGAGACACAAATAAGATCATATCCTTTGAAGATCCAAAAGAGCAACTAAAAAGGATGGTAGTGCTGAGCTGGGAACAATGGTCTGGTATAGATACCTTGTATGGCCTAGTAAAGTTAAACCTGCTGCCTAAAATTGAAGGGGCTTTTAATATGTGAGAATTGTTGCTAGCAGGGAGGTAAAACATTTTTATTTTCTTGTGATGAAAAGGTATCATTGGTGGTTTATATGAGCCCTGGCTTCATTGGTCTGTGCAGAGAGCAGAGAGCAGTCTGCAGCCCAGCAAAAGCCTGGCAGAGAGGGCTGGCATATTAGAAGTCAAGAGTGGGCATGGAGGGAGTGTGCCATAGTGCAGGTCATGAGCAAGAAAGACAGAGCAGGGAAGAGTGGGAAGGAAGCAGCAGTCTTTGGCCTCTACTTTGGCCACATCTTGTTGCACTAAAAGCCTAGATCTTAACATTGAGATGATCCAGTGGCAAAAACATCCAGTCAGACAGCAGGTTGGCTCTCACTCACCTCTTGTAATGTCACCTCATCCCTCCCTCCCTCCCACCTTTCCACCATGCTCTAAAGCCAAATGGCAAAGTAAACAAAGCAGCTGTCAGACTTAGAGTCTGTTTAGGAGCTTGGAAAGCTTTATTGTGCCTTACCTAAGCATTAATCAGGGTGACAGATACCACTTGTCCTTTGTATCTCCAGTACCAAAGCTGAAAGACAATAGAAGCCAAACGAAATATATTCTAAAGTAAGAGCATTTAAGTTTCAATACATTAGAATGTTAGTATCCTAAACATGTTTGTTGATGACATGAGAGCTGGGCTCATAACCTACCGCTGAACACATTTTCTTGCCTCATCAGCACAAGATCAGATACTTTATTACCAAGTCCCACATACACTATTCATAAGTACAGGTAGCCCAATAAAATGTGAATGAAAAACTCATACTTGCTCTTCTCCTCATCTCTGATTTGATGCTCTCTGACAATAGTTGCTAATTCATAGATACAAAGATTATTCAAAAGAGATAAATAGTGAAGTTCAGCAGCTCTAACCTGACAAATCCTTTTAAAGTCATTTAATTAGTGCACTTTCTCGTGCTTTTATCACTCTGACCAGATACAAGTGGATTTTTTTTTATTATTACTTGAAAGCTGTTGGTGACGGGTATTTATTGCTGCAATCATCCACTCTTAACATTTAGACTGTAAAAATTGACCCTAGCCTGTCAACCATTAAGCACCAATAATTATGCCTGAAGTTGTGAAAATGAAGTGTGACAGCCCTTTCATACCTAGTGCTTTAACAGGTCTTATAACCTTCTGAATTACTTTTATTCTTTATTTTCCGTGCACCAGTCAAAAAGATGAGTGTTTTCAGGGAGAAGTGTAAAGTTTGTACACGATCGAAAAGAGTGAAATTTCATAACCCTGTCACTGTGAAAGAAAATTATCATGCATTAGGTGGATGTTAAGTTGCCAATTCAGAAAAAAATCTTGTTTTTTCACCTGTAAATATACCTATAACCAGGACTTTTTTAAACTAGTACAGTGCCAATGCAAAACAAAGTCTTTGCTACCACTACTAAGCAAGAATTAACAAACTTTGTATGAATGTCAAAGGTGATGCACTAATGGAAATATTTTTGTCAGCTGTAGGAATCTATTACCCATATGATTTTGATCACAAGAGCAGTTATGAATACCTCACATAACTTTTCTGTAATATAAAGCATACATCTCAAGTACAGTTTACGAGACCTTTTAGAGCCGGCATATTTATTAAGCTGTAAAATCTCTTTGGAACTGCTTGTAACTTGTCGATGCTTGTTCATGTTCTACAACTACCACTCCTGTGGTACATATTTCTCTTTTTTTTTTTTTTGTCTCTGGGCACTAGAAGGAAAGAGGGAGATAGTGCTCAGTAATTAATTTGCTACATTGGCTTGGGCCTGACAATGAAACACTCCTTCAGGTAAAAGTCCTGGCAGATACCTCCCAAGGAACTGCAGCAAGACCTCCACCTACGGCAGCTCTATAGGCCAGACAATTACTAACAGCTGTTATAGAGCATGCAGCTCTGTGATTTAACACCGTTTGACAAGTTAAATGGCTAAAAATTCACCAGTACAGAAAAATGAAAATAATTCGAGTGTTTACAGTGTGCTGCAAATCATTATGCAAAACCCAGGCACACTTTCAGCTTGTTTGATTTTAAATTATTTTGGACTAATACAGATAATTTAGAATTACTGACTCATAATGGGCATTTTGCTAAGCATTTGAAATTCACTTTCTTTTAATGGATGAAATTATTTTCATAACTTGACACATCCTGTTAAGTTCTATACTGACCTAGTCATATATCAACATCTTGTTTATATTAAAAAATTTTAATGACACAGAATGACAGCAATTATACATGTGTAAAGTGATATTTGGATTGCCTGTTTATGTGTATGGCACCTCAACATATATCTGAAAGTTGTCTTAGAGACTACTTCTGTTAGCAGAAAAAAAATTCACAGTGCTTCAGCAACACGGAACTAATGTCTGAAAAACAACTGGCCAAAAATCTAGACATGATGCTCATAATTTAGAACTCAGAAATAGTAAAAAAAGATAAATTTTTTTCTTACTAATTCTGCAGGAAAATTCTTCAAATGGGAATGTCCTACATTTTAGTAGAGGATCTGCCCCTTTAAATTAGGTAGGCATCATCGTCACAGAGTCATATGTATTTGCCAGGAAATAAAATTGTGATATTACTAAATTAGCCTAGCCACTGATACCAGATATTATCCTCTGAAGACTATGCACAAAGCAGGAAAATTGCACTGCATTTATCTTTTCATCCACTCATATATTTTCTCATTTATTCAGAAGACCATTCACTGAAGGTCTGTACTACTTAAATGTCATTTAACTATTAGTGCAGGTTCCAAAACAAGCTGAAGTATTCCATAGAAGAAAGCCAAGGATAAAATCTGAGTTTTGAGAACTTATATTTTTAATAGAAAAAATAAGCATAAATATTTTGAAAAAAACTTCCTGGCAATGATTTTGAGGTTTAATCAGACATGGAGAAAGCAAAAATAGAACCATTACAATTTTTCAAAGGTTGCAGTACCTTTATAAACAGCATTATGATAAGAGGTATCAATAGGCAGAGGAGTAGCACTGGTATTGCAACAAGGAGTAAGTGCTAGGAACAAAGCCATTAAGATAAGGTTGAATTAATTAATTTGTCCAACCTTATTCAGAAAAGTTGCAAGAAGTTCAACACATTCAAGACTAATTGCAGGAATCACATGCACATGACAGCATGACAGTACTTCAAGGTGAAGTCAACCTCATTTTATATATATATATATATATAGTCTATTCGCATATTTAAGACTCTATAGCCCAATATTGAGTGATACCCCCTAAAGCACTGCATTGTTTGGTTTCATAAAACTGGGGTTTTTTAACCCTACCATAGGTTAGTTCCTAAGGGAGGAGTTACCTTTTCTTCTAGAGCTTGATACAGTAGGTGCCTCCTCAATGCTCCCATTGCTGGCTGATACAGCAACACCGAGAATATTAAAAAGATCTTTTTTTCATTGCAATTCATGACTGAGCACACACTTTAGAAAGAGAAGAACATATGGAAGACTATTTAAAAGCTTTAGAGTGTTTTTCAGTCTGTGCTGTCAAAGGTGCTCCATTTTGTGCAAAGCACTTCAGTATTCATTGAAGCAAAGCCCAGCACCTACAACTCTCAGATGAATATGATCTCCACCAGGCCATAGCTGGGTGAGGAAACAGTATGCTGGTATTTGAAGAAGTAACTACTTATTTTCTGTTTTCACCTAACAGCAAAATTTTAGAAATCTTTTTTCCATAAACTGATTCACATACCTGACATATACCAGGAAAGCCTCCTTCCCCAGTAAAGCACTCATCAGTACACTTCATAAAGTTCCAGTTTCTCTCTATTATAATTCTATACTTGTGGTCTCATTTCCATTTCTTAAAAACCATTTTTCAGCAAATTATTGACATCAGGGGGTGCTCTGTGAAAAGCAGACTAGAAGCACCTGGATGATACGTGTGTGTTTCTTAACATTGTTTCCCATAAAGCAGTACCAGACAGACACAGAGGTTAGTGAAACACACCAAAAAAACCCCAAAACCCCCCAAAAAAACCAAACAAAAAACCAACCAAAAAAAAAACCCAACAAAAAAAAAAAACAAACAAAAAAACCCCAGAAAATTCCAAAGGTTTCCACCCAGAAAGAAGCATATTTTTATCTTGAGAAAAACCACTAACACTTATATCTGGTATTCAAAATTCTAATACCATGCAGGAAGAAGCATCTGACCTAAAGATTTTCTTGGTCATTTTACCCTGAAACAAAAGGTACATTACTGTGATGGCTTTCAAGTATAGTACTAATCATCCTCAAATGTGTAGTCACAAATAGATAAATAAATAAATAAATAAATAAATAAAGTTTAGAATGGCTTTTAACAAAATATTTCAGGTATTCTGTCATCACTATCCAGTATGCTAGTCTCAGATCTTTCTGTAGGTTTTGCTTTGGAAGATTTGGGGATAAATTCATTGCAAGTAAGTTTCCTCCAGTCAAGTAGAAGTAACTTATATGTAAATCATTCTCTTCTCATTGAACGAGAGGCTCAGCTGCTCTAGGGCACTTCTGTTTCCCCCAGCTCAGACTTGGTGGAGTCCTCATTTCGGGGCAGATGACAAAGATCTAGCAAGCCAAAAGAATGATTAAGCAGGGCAGGGGCCCAGCAGCAGTTTATGGTCTGGCATTTTCACCTACGTACCTTTGCAAATTATCTGTTCCACAAAGCAAACAGCATCCAAAAGCAAACTGATTCAGCAGCAATGCTCATCAAAGCAATTACTAGCAACACAGCAAGACCCAGAGTACCCCTCTACTTCTGACCCATTCTAGTTTACTTTCTTTGCCTATTTCTTACAACTTCTGCGTTTCACCATCACTTATACCAAAAGCTGGGAATTTGCAAGAGTCCACAGATATCTATGGAAGAGACAAGCACACTGAGATTTTTCTTGGATTAAAAACCATCTTTAAATAATTCTACTTTCCTAAGGAACAGTTCTATTCCAAATGGGTATATTATTTATATGAATATTGATTAATTCTGACATACTACCTTAATAGCAAGTTCCAAGAACAATGTGAAAAGTTCCTACAAACAGTGCAGGCCTAACTTGGAGGAAATGATAAATCTAGAATTCTCTTTACTGACTGTGTGTGGATGGGAGAAGAATATTTGCAAAACACCTGTGAACTTGGGAGAAAGCTATGCATTCAGACACTTTATTGCGGACTTTAGTTTAGCTAAGTTCACAGCACCGCCTCCTGGGAAGCCAGATATCCTCATCATAGGCTATCAGACCTGGAGATAAGCAACGTCTGCTCCAGGAAAGTGTTGAACAATTTAGTAGTTTTGGTGGGAACACTAGCAAACATCTCTGTTTTAAAGTACCTAATTTTTTTTTTTACTAGTCCTGATGTTCTTTATCTTCACTCTAATAATTCCCACCACTTTCATCTCATTTGATATTATGAGGCTCCTCAGATTTTTTACTCTAATATTTCTATACAAAGTACTTCTGTATGGAGGTTTTCTATTTCCCCCTATCATTTAGCAGAAGCTACCTTGGAATTTTAATGCCGACCAATGTGTTTCCTTTCAGTACAACATATACTTACACTTGAGTTTTAAAGTCAATTTTGATCAACAAAGAGTGGTGGTGATGTGAAAGGGGAGAAGAAAGTAGTACATATAATTTTGTTTGAATTCTGTTTAAATTTTGTTTAAATCCATGAACTCCACTAACATTTAATAGATGGGAAGTAGTGAAACTGAAATATTGAAGTAAAGACAAAACTGAGAGTATAATGAGAATAGAAAGAACTTAAGTTAAACTTAAGAGAGAAGGGAGGTAGGGGAAAGACCCTCACCTTACCATAAAGAATTTGGAGTATTTGAAAAGTTTGTCAGTTTTCAGGAGGTGTGTCTAAATCAAAAGCATGCATGGGGTCTAAATTGTCTGCATCTATATGCACTATACAGGAAAAGACTGAATAAGTGAATTGTAAAAAAGTGAATAGTCTGCCTTAAGGGCTATGCAAACTACTAGAGGATGAAGAATTTGCTACAGTCTAATCAGTGTGGATTTCACTACTGCAGTAAAAATGAGCAAGATAAAAAGAAAGACAATGTTGTAGCCCATGCTAATCATAGAAATATAAAGGCTTTGAATAAATAATAAAGGAGAAAATGAGAAATGAAATATCGAAGAAAGATGTTAATGGTGAAATGAAAAATGTGTCTCCAAATGAACAACAGAATCTTTATAACTGAAAATAGTATTAATGTAGCCATGTTGAACATCTATACCGTTTAGAGAAGTTTTGAGTTCCTGACTGATTTTATCTTGCAGTTGAGGTTCCAGCGCAGAAGTGCATGAGCCAAACTTCCCCTCTAAGTCCTGAACAGCACACAGTGCACTCATGCTGCATCCTGAACATTCTCTCCTGCTATGACATCCAAGAGAATGGACAGTTCAGCCATTCTCATTCTTGAAGTAACAAGCTTATAACAGGGGTGAAACAGTATAACAGCGACAGAAAAAGTAAAAACCACCAATGAATGTAATTAAATTATGCATTTACCCATGACAGAAGAGGACTAGTTTCAACAAAAATTTCCTTTTTACAAAAGTCCTTGGTGCTTATCCCAGCAGACTGCTGAAAAGGCAGGTGAGGAGTTTATAGAAAGCAGAAATTTCATTTCTGGAGTCACTGGGACATTCAAAAGTGGTTCAGTTTGCAACGTGGAAGTCCACTTCACTGTGTGAGGTAATGATCTTAACTTTTCCTTTTTACACTGAGAAGGCATGGCATGAGATTCATGGCTGGCAGGAAGCACCTACTTTCAAACATCTCCCCATAATTGCACCCACAAACCCTTTCAAAAAAACCACAGGAAATCACCCAGTAGAATTATATTTTCACATGGAAGGGCAGGCTAGCTACCCACAACATGAGTTTTATTAATGCTTGCAGCATCACATTGAATGTTGAAATTATGCAATCAAGATCTCTATTATTGGGTTGAAGATTTTTTTCTGCCTACTTCCAACAAGTTATCATTTATTTTTCCACTTCTGTGGCTATTCTTCATTTGTTTTTTAAAGGATAGTATCAGTAGAAATTTCCATTCCAATCTTGTTTCTGGTAGATTTCTATGCCAGGTGGTCTGTTTAATGAAACAATTTCTGTTACAAAAATATATAGCAACTTTCAGTCTTTCATATTGGAAATCATGTTATATAGTAATTTAATGATGTTAGAAGACATTTGTATTCTAACCATATAATTATTTTGGTACTGCTCTATTCTTGATGCCTTTGTAAACAGTATCATTTTAATTTTCCCATACGCTTGAGCAACAATAACTTTTGGTGCCATCTCAATATCTCAGGTGGGTTTTTTTCAGCACTATTGATGGAATTAATTTTTATGAATCTACCTACAACTAAGTGTGTCAAATAAGCATGGAAACAAATATCCATTGTAGCAGAACTCCAGATTCTTCTATCACTAGATTTTACTGGTGTTAAAACAACACAACTATTATTTTAAAATCCAACTTTGATAATATCCCCAGGGTTTTGGGTTTTTTTTTAATCATTCTATAACATATTCGGTCTGCTCTACATCAGCCTATTGAATAAAATTTTAGACAACAATTTTATTTTTATGACCATTGATATTTTCCTCAAAACATTTTCCTCCCATTTCAATTGCATGAATATTTCGAACTCTGTGCAAATATCTCTTTATTTTCCCGTCCCAGTTTATTAACAACACTCCTGCCCACTGAACTCTGTGAAATTTTAATGGTTTCTTATTTCATGTAGACATTTCCACCACTCAATCTACAATCTGTAGTAATACACAGACTGTTCTAAGTCCTGTTTTATCTCAGCTGCAAAATTGCCTCATTCTTTTCCTAAATTACAGCTAATTTCAAACTGAAAATGTCTTTTTGTGATATTTCATTTCCAACTTCATTAGGAAATCTTCAGTGAGAAAATGATAGTGGAAAGGAAACTTAAATATCTATCAGTATATCGTGGCCACGAAAACCAAAGAGAGTATAAAAAAAATGGAAAACTGTCAAAACTGTCCATGGCTCTAAAGATCTCTGTGTAAACAGGATTTAGCAGCTAGCTGAACAGAAAATTATCTGTGGCGTGGCAAGCAAAATCATGAATGATAGAAAGAAATCTGGTGTCAGAGAATTATTAAAAAAAAAATCCAGTATTCATTGTAATAGAACAGAAGAACTGAAAATGTCCTTTTATGCTTTCAAAGGATAATAATGCTGCACTGCAGACTCATTTCATATCAATAATGAAGTCTGAGCTGCCAAAGAAACAAACATCTGTTATACAGAGAGAATATAGCAGAGAAAGCCACTTGCTGAATAAACTAGGAATTTGCCATGAATCTACAACATAAAAAATAAGATAGCAAACATGCTCTACATATTCATGTAGTAGTATCTATAGGACTACCCCAAGAAAATACATGAGTAAATCTGCAAATTCATCCCAGAAACTGTTTATGGAGAAATAATAGCTGCTTTTTAGAATCTTTAGATTTCAAAAGTAGCAGGAAAAAGAGCTAAATCTCATGTTTGCAAAGAAGTTTTTCCAGGCTATTAATAAGACATTAGCTCCAATGAAGAACTTAAAAACATCAGTGAGCATTACATTCTGCTTCTTTCCCTTGTTAGACGACATGAATATGTAATACAGAAATTGGAGGATACTTAACATTAGCAACATTAATTATTGCGTCAGCCAATTTGGCATCTTAGGGTTTCAGAATAATTTACAAACATTAATTTAGCCATGCAATACCCTTCTGAAGTAACTGCCATTCATATTTACTATTATGAATGGAAGATTCATGGAAGACAGTTGACATTTCCAAAACTCAGCAATCAGACAGCATAATTAGTAAAAGATACAATAGTTCTCCACCTAAACAGGGACCATTAAACTTCCCTTTTTGCTAACATAATAACCATCTTGATATGCTAAATGAAATAAACCATTCAGTAAGTCAATATAGCCGCAAGCAAGACATTCAGATCAAAAATACCAAGTGAGCAAAGTATTTATGAGGATTGAAGAGAAACCTCTTTAGACTGCAGTCAGTGCAAGACTACATGACAAACCAATTTAAGTAATATTAAATGTAAAATAATTATGAGTTAATGAGATTCTCATGAGTAAAAGGAAAATCAGATGGAGCATCAGGACAACTAAGCCACTCTATTAAAATACTGAGAATACATCCAATACCATTGTTAGTCATTGCCCTTTCTTCTTTTCCCACCTGCATACTATTTTCCCCACCCACTCCAGCTTCCCCACCATCACTCTGTGCCAGTGCATGATAAATCAGACAGTGAAAGTGATCCAGATTTATTTTTTAGTAAAACATAAAACTTCACATGATCCAAACATAAAAGAACGAGGATGGGAGTTGATGTGGTTGCTCTGCAGTTGGACCAGCTCTTTTGACCAGCTCATTGTTCAAGTTCACCAGTACTCTCACCTGCACAGTACACGCAGAAGTGAGAAATATGATCAGACAGAGCTACATCAAGTATCTCACCATGGCCTCTTACCCATCCCTCCCCTCCCACCCCCCAAAAGCCTGCTGGCTCTTGGTTACAATCATTGAGAAAAACTAAAACCACAATTCGACTCCATTTGGGCAGTTCTGGCAGCACAAAGAAATCTGAATTGGCCACATCTTCATCCTCGTGCAAAACCCTGAAGTGTATCCATGCCACTTTGAGGTGCTGATAACCACACCCCCAACCCTGAGTGGGGCACATAAGCTATACAAGCTGGGTACAGCTACGCTGCTCTGATTGACCTGCCTTCATTAACTCTGAAGCCAATTAGGAGGAAACACTTATGAGTGTTCATTTTGCATCTCACCTTGCTGTGAGATTTGAGGGCTTTATGTGCAGGGCAAATCTCTGAACCTCTCAAAGAGAATCAATCCAAACAGTAAGGAAGTAAGAAACTCTTTTGTAATGCATATCACATATCAATCATCACTGAGCATCCTAAAATCCCTTTTTTCTCCCTTAGAAAGTACCTTGAGGCTAGAAAACCACAGGATGAACTCACACATGGGGAAAAAAACTGATAGGAACTTTTCAGACAGAAACTCTTGCTTAAGAATTTAACAGTGTAAGATCTGTACAAGGCCCCTGAAATTAGAAAAACAGATATCTACATCCTGAAATGTCTAATCATCACCTAAAAATTTGATCCTATAGATTGCTTAACTGAACTCTGGGGCCAAACTAGTTTTAGAAATTATCACAGAGATGGGACTACAAACTTATTTCCATTTGTTAGCACAACTATAAGTATGATCCACTGTGTTATACTGCAGAATATGTCAATCAGCAAAATCAGATCATTTTGGTTACTTCATAAAATTTACATAAAATAATACTGCTATCTACATACACTGCTCTGCAATAAATAAAACTTCTCTCAGGAAGAGAACTTCTGAAACAAATAATCTGAAACTAAACCATACAGGTAAATAGTGTCTGATTAATTTTTTTATTATTTCAAATAGTTACAGCAGTCACAGAGAAGTTACTGACAATAATGTCCAGAAATTATTGCTCAAAGGCAGTTATTTAAAAAGTGGAGCTTTCAGATGTGCTTTTCTTATGAACATAATAATATACTCTCTAGCTGAACAACCCCTAAACTGGAGGCTTGGGGAGGGAAAAAAATAAAGGTCAGGAACAATAATATGGAAAACTGTAAGTGTGCACAAAATGTACAAGAAACCTTTTAGGATAGCTACATGTTCTGTACCTCTAACAGCTGAATGGAGTCAACAGCTTATTGAGGAAGAGAAAAAAAAAATTCCTATATAATATGGCCATAGAAATATTGCACAAAGCAGAGACACAAAGTCAAACTTACTGCTTGGTCATACAGGAAGTGCCTTTACTTTTAGACTTGCACCAACTGAGGTCTGTAGCAACGTCCCATAAGGTCCTTGAAAATGTGCAAAAAGTAAGCACTTGTAAAACTTTCAGCCTTTGGGGGTATATTCAGAAACCTCCTTCTAAAGGTACTGAAGTTGATTAGCACCTTCAGAAAGAAGCCCAGCAATTCACCAGCTGCTCCCTCAACCAGTTAATCCTTTTGCCTTGCTTTAAATATTGTCATAATTTTTAGACATATCACAGAATATGCCAAGTTGTAAGGGATCATGATCCAGCTCCTGGCCCTGCACAGGACATCACCAAGAGTCACACCATGTGCCTGAGAGCACTGTCCAGACACTACACTCCTTGAACTCTGTCAGGTTTGGTGCTGTGACCACTTCCCTGGGAAGCCTGTTCCAGTGCCCGACCACCCTCTGGGTGAGGAACCTTTTCCTGATATCCAACCTAAACTTCCCCTGATACAGCTTCAGGCCATTCCCTCAGATCCTATCACTGCTCACCACAGAGAAGAGATCAGTGCCTGCCCCTTCTTCTCAGTGTAGACAGATGCATAAGCAGCTCTAATTTAATTTATTTCACTATCTCATGCATGTGTATAATCTGTAATTTAAATCAATGAACATTTATTAAGCAGATTGTCTATTGAGTCACAGATGCTCTTGCTGCAGTTCATTATGCTGGCTCATGTTCCAGAGTGCCCAGTGAGGGCTGGAAGGATAAGGTACTGCAAAGCAACTGATAAATGTATAATGCCTCCAGCTCTTCAAGGAGGAAAAGAAAAAAATGTTACAGTGCTCAAAATTTAAGTTCAGCAGTATTAGTTAGCAGTGGGACTGGAACTCTAAGCTGGAGTGCGGTCATATTTGATATTAGTTGAAAAAGAATATAGAACAATCAATACAGCACGGCAAGACCAAAACTACTTCACAAGAAGACTCCACAAAATATCAGAAAATTGAGGTGTTGCCCTGAAACTGTAAATGCACTGCTATATTGGTAGTCAGGGACAGGACTGACAACAAAGAAATATCATATGCAAACTTCAGATATTTCAGAATAGTTCATCATATACACATATCACATTAAAAGTTAACATGAAGCCTAATGACTTCTTTAAGATGACTTCTTTTACAGATAGAAAGGAAATGAATATTATACTCACACTAAATAGGGTATTTAAATTTCCTGTAATGAATAAAAGCAGATAGGAGAGCATTAGAAGCAAGCCCAGCGGACTGTAGATGAAAAAAAATGTAATTTTGTCCAAGTCCACTATTAAACTAGTAGCTGACAATCTTATTGATTGAGAATATGAGAAAAACTATCATCTTTCACTGCATATGAATAGGAGTTTCTGTGAAAGCACCTAGGGATAGTTCAAAATAAACTGCATTTAAATAAAGAAAAAAAAAAATCCTTCAGGGCAGCAGTTATCCCTTGGGCCCACAACACACACATTTGGTTCATTGCTCTTTGACAGAAAGTGCATGTGCTAGATGTTCCAGGCCACATATTATTTCAGGAAAAGATGAACAAGCTTTGCCTATAATGTTGCAGTTAATCTTTTGGAAATGAGCTTTCCAGAGTTCTTGGTACTTTTGTCCAGCCAGTATTCTAGGTAAATATGTTACAGAGGTTAGAAAGATATTCAGCTGCAAATTATTTGGGTTAATACTAGTAAGACCCAAAATCTGGCCAATTAAACTCTCAGAAGAGAAAGGAGTGCCCACCAGAGAGGCCAACACTTAACATTCCTACACAGTACTGGTTTCCTTCCTCTGAACAGAGGGACTCACATTAAGCTTTGTAGGCGAGGCTCAGAACTCACAAACTGAGGTCCTGCAGCGAGAATTTCATGAGGAGAAATGGCAGAAGTTAGCTGTTGCTTTAAAAAGTGCAATAGTACTGGCACTAGCAAGCCTGAAGGAGTTACCTGAGCATTTACCCTAGCGGAATAAGGGGATGGAGCCCCAGAAAAGAGCCTACCCCTTCACAAGATCAGCCAACAAAGCACTCAAGACATTTCACTCCTGACAGGTGAAGTTTGGCAGATGGAGAGCAGAAAAGGTGACATGAAGCAGGTTTTGCTAGACAGTCACCCCTTGAGCTCAGGTCAAATTCACAGACTACTCCAAGTTCCCAGGCTAAGCACTTTTCTTCTCTTGGATATAAAACTTGGCTATTTTTTTCTCCATTGTTCCTTTCCTCTCTAAATGTGCTTAGGTTTGTATTTTTATTCTGTCTGTAGGGTTCTTCTGAGCAGAGAAGCGGTACCTAATAAACCACTCTCAGAGCCCACTGTCAGGAGGCATTTGGATTAGTGGTGGGTTACAGATTAAAAGAAAAAAAAAACAAACAACATAAATATAAGTAACGTATTTCCACAGAGAAAATACTGACATCCTTTTAAACTTAAATCTAAAACGCTGCATTTCAACAGTATAATGTTTGTGACCAACAGAAATCTTCTCAAATTTAGTTAGTCTGACATAATTATAAATAAAGATATTAGCTAGTCCTTGAGGATACTCCATTAGTCTATTCTTTTTGCATATTTAAATTGTATTCAACCATCCAGCTAAGTTATTGCACCCAAGTGCATCATAAAATATAGTTTGTGCAGTTTCATTAATATATAACGAACACCAGAAATCGTTCTTTACATGGATCCTAAACAAACAGAGGAATAAGACACTCTCCTGCCACTATACAAACATTTCTTAACTGTTCAACAGCTCCAGCACTTTAGTGGGAGATGCTGTGAATTTTAAATCCAACATTTTTCTAGCCCCTGGTCCCAGAATTGCCTTCAGGTAATCTGGAGAGGCAATGAGGGACACACAGTCTCTGTTTTGAAGGCTGCCAATTCACCCACACAGAGAGACTACATTGCACACTAACCTGTGTGAAACACGCAGTGCACAAGATGCTTTGTGAGAATTCCCTACTGCAAATAATTCTAATTTAATCTAAGCAAGATGACATGCTCTTTCATTGACAAACATGCAAAGAGCATATCTACCTCCTTCAGCAGCACAGAGCACAGCCAGCCTGCAGCTATCTCCAGCTACATCAGTACATGCACATGACATAATGAAGAGCTATGAACCAGCTCAGGCTAAAGGGAGCATAGCTTCATCCATGTCATGGCTTCCATTTCTGAAGCCAGCATGGGCAGTTCTGTGCTATGCATGTTGGACTTGTGCTCTAAAATTGTCTTTGAAAGGGTTTAGTATAAAGAAAGCACTTAGAACAAATTGCATAGATGAATATATTTCTTTTTATTTCTTCAGCAATTCCCCTTTGCACACAAGCCCTGTTATTCCACAGGGCATGTGTAAATCCTGACTTGTACTAAAAAACCATGAAATTGAGTGCAGAAATATGAAAAGCTTATATCACCAATAAAGACTAATGTAATATGGACAAAGAACTGAGAGATTTTAGTATTTTTCAGGCTTTGGAGGATTTGGGGGGGGGTCGTCCTCTCCTTCCCCACTCAAAACCAGTAACATACAGTAACAGTCTAGCAGCTTTCAAGCATAGTCTCCTTTCTTGTCTTACTCTTGTTCATCCAGTGTAAGGAGTCATAATCCTAAGTGAAGACGGTAAAATAACAAAGTTTTTCTGAAAATTCTGCATTTGCTTCAACTGTATTGATGGAACACAAGTCTGTGTCAGGTAACAGAGTTTAGAAGCTGTCCACGTGGTGGGAAGAACATAAATTGTGATTTACAATGTACTTCATGCAACAGATAAGGACACAGACAAGAATTCTCACAGCAACACAGCCAAGGGAAATCCACCTTCTTAGAACATATGTAACTGGTTGACACAAAATAAAGAACAGTATCAAGGAAGATCTTTCAAAGCTAAGTGGGAACTTGAGAAGAAACAAAGACTCAATTCAAGGATTTGCATTTCCAGAAACTCTGCTCATTCATTCCTTCTTACCTGAAAAATAAGACAAGGAATGTGTCTCATTCCATTTATCAATTAGATAGATCAAAAAGGAATGTGAGTTATACATCTCTGAAGGGTGAGCACCTTTCTACAGTCAGATTGGTTGTAGCTTTATTTATGTGCTCTGGAAAGGAAACCTGTCAAGTTCCCTTAGGTACACCATGAATACACTTTGCAAGAGATATATGCAGTCCTCCCAAGCGCAGCCATAGTAAAGCAGGAAGCCACATGCGGAATGGTGCTCAGAGTATGGAATTCTTGCACTACTGTGTTGAATATAAAATCCTAAGCAACCCATGTTTCTGAAGGGCACTGATTTTTCCAAGCTCTCCAATTCTACAATTCTGGTCCAGAAGAGAACCAAAGCCACCTGAGTGCAGGTCTCACAAACAGTAGTTAACCAGTGGGGTAACCCACAACACAGATCTCATCAAGTTTCAGATTCTGAAACAGATTCTGCAAAACAGCAACCTTGAGAGTGTTTGGGAATTCCCACACTTATTTTTTCCCCTCTTCCATTCTGATAGAAATTATTATTTTAGTTTGAATAGCCCACTTAAAACTAGCAGCAGTAATACCTGTCCCATTTTTTCTTAATTTATAGAAAAAAAAAATATTGAGAACAAATAACAATTTTTCACCAGCACTCTCCCTCATTCCCTTCAAAAATTTTATACTATTTCCATCAAGAATTCAAACTACCCTCAGTACTATACAGTACTTTCCATTTAAGACAGAATACACATGAGTGAAAGACAGAAAAGCACACAGCAATGCAGACTAACAGAGAGGGAGGGAATGGTGAATAAGACAGGGAAAGGAGTGTCAAACAGGCTCTATTATTTTTTAAGACTTTCAGCATGAAAGCCAGCAACTAAGTACAGCACGACTGCTTGCCCACTCCCTGTTGTCTCTCAGTGGGATGGGGTGGAAAATCAGGAAAAAAAAAATTAAAACTTGTGGGTTGACGTAAGAATAGTTTAATAATTGAAAAAAAAATATAATAGTAATAAAAATAACAGTAATTGTAATAAAAACAAGAGGGAGAGAGAGATGAAAGCTAAGAAGAATAAGTGATGCACAATACAATTGCTCACCACCTGCTGACAGATGACCAGCCCATCCTCAAGTCACCATTTCAGGTCAGTCCCCCAGTTTACACTGGGCATGACATTTTATGGTATGGAATATCCCTTTGGCCTTCTGGAGTCAGCTATCCCAGCTGTGCTCCCTTCCAGCTTCTTGTTCACCTCCTTACTGGCAGAGCACAAGACACTGGAAAGTCCTTGACTTGGGGCAAGCACTACTAAGCACCAACCAAAGCATCAGTGTGTTATTGGCATTATTCTCATACTGAATCCAAAACAAAGTGCTGTACCAGGTACGGAGAAGAAAATGAGCTCTATCCCAGCTGAGATGAATACAGAGTTACTGGGATTTTGTCAATTAGTACATGGAGAGAACCATGTTCACAGCTGAATACTTAGCTTGGTATAGCTGACCAAGAAAAGTTATTAAAAAAATGTGCCACAAAGGCAGTTGTTTCATTCACAGAATTCAAGTTTGTTTATCTAAATAAAACTCCTTTCATGCAGCAGTATACTGGGGCTGAGCATTTCAAGACCAATGAAACCTAAACTCTCATAAAGTGCTTAATATAATCAATGTATGCTCAGAACCAACAGTGAGAGTGTTCTGTATCAGGAGCTACTAGAAAAAAATCTTGAGGTTATGAACACAAGATGCCTCTATTTAATTCATCCCATATTCAGGAAAACAGATTCTATAAATAAAGTGGCATCAAGGAAACACATCCAATTTCTCCTTATAATTGAAACAAGCTTGAACATTGTGCTGCTCAGGTCAACAAATGATAATAGTAATATCGCCTATAACACTTTCTAGTTCATGTTACAACCTCTGAGGAGCGAATCCCATCATGGTGAATGCCAACAGCATAGGAACCTTGAGATTGCAACTAAAGAGGTCTGAACCCAAGGAGAAATTATTGCAAGTTTGTTCTATTTGGCTTTAGCATGGTTCAAGTAGAATATTATATGCCCAGAGAAGTTGTGGATGCCCCAGGTCTGGAAGCGTTTAAGGCCAGATCAGATGGAGTTCTGAGCAACCTGAGAAAGCTGTCCCTGCCCATGGGAGGGGGGTTGGAACTAGATGATCTGTAAAGACCCTTCCAACCCAAACCATTCTATGGTTCTGTATTTCCATCTGTCTCTAGAAATTCAATAACACATCTGTAAAATGAACAACACAAATACAGCCAAGAGATCTTGAAAAGAGAAACCATAATCCAGAGGATGACACTGGATTACACCTCATAAAGTAAAAATAACATTCAATACCAAACACTTAATCTGTTCCTTTACTTATTTTCTGGAAAAAAAAAAAAAAAAAAAAAAAAAAAAAATAATAAGCACAGGCATACAGTACTGGAAGATAAATACACCAAAGGCAAATCTGGAGTGAGCAGAACTTAATGTTGAACTCCAGAGGTGTTTACCAAAAAAAAAAAAAAGAAAGGTTTTGCTAGTGCAAGGCTTCCTTTCTCATGGTGGAATATTTAGATAGGATTACAGTTTTTCAGGTGACCTTGGTTACCACAAGGCTATGCAGACCTGTCACTTAAAGGAAAATATTGTTACCTTTGGGGAATGTAGTAATTACAATCCATTTGCTGTGCTGATTGGCCAGCAACCTCTTTTTCAACTTCTGAATTTGGAATACAGAGAAAGCTCTAAATGAAGTGAGTGAAGGCCCCTGAATTAATCTGATGTTCTAAGAAATACAGTCCCAACACTGCTGAAAACTTCATTTAATATCCATTTGAATTTTTATAGGCTCTGCTATTTCCCTCTTTTGCTTTCACCTACTGTGATCCTTTAGGAGACCAAGCTTCATTGTCAAGTGAAAGAATGAAGAATATTATTAGGACTAGTCATTTAGAGCTACTCATATGAGGGCCCAGAACTAATTTCAAAGTTCAGCTTTCCTCTGGTTGTGGTCTTACACCAGTCTGCAACACAGCACCACATTTCATTGATATATGGGGAGTGACTGTTGTTTGACAGCTTCATAAAATAGTAACAAGTACCATTTCATTGATAATATATTTCAAAAACAAAGATGTAAATCATTACAAAAAGAAACGCTTGGAAGCTGAAAATGCTTATGTTTGATTAATTACCTAACCATATCTGGCAGAATGAACTTCTTGTCTAATGATTGCTGTGTTCTCAATTCTTGTCTAAACCCTTTTCAGAAGAAAATCTGTATTTGAGATGATGATTTCCATGTCAGGTTTCATTCAACTGCAAATTACCCTAGCTGAGTTACTCAAACCACTGAAACAGACTTTAAAGAAAACTTTTGGTCCTTAACTCTGGCAGTGCTACTGAGTCTGTAATTACTGCTACATCAGCACTTCATTTACAATCCCCTAATGCCCTGTGTAATCAACAAATTATGGATTACCAGCCCAGATGGTTGCTGTCAAATATACATTCTGTCTAGTGTTCAGACTAACAGCCTGCAAACAACTGACCGGAACTATGTCATGGCAATACAACACCAATAGGAATAAGGGGAAAATGAACACAAATGGAAAAACCTAAAGTGAAAGTATGCATAGATGATCCTTTTGAGGTAATCAAGTATATTTGAATCAAGACCAGAGAATCTGGAAGGTGAGCAATGCTTAACCTACCTTTTTCTAGCAAATAGATATGGGACACAAGGAGTTACAGCTTCATAAAACAGGAAAATCAGCTTTGTGAAGTTGTGATTAATTGATGGATTTCAGGGACACAATCATAGGAACAAAAATACCTGGATATCAGGAGTAGGGATTTATGAGGCAAATTATATGATGTATATCTATTCTATTTGATATAATGTTCCTGGTCTATATGTGAAATTACAAAATTGCAGGTAAATATCCAGCTGAGAATATGGACAAATTAACAGCAGAGTATATCCAGAATCATTAAATAGAGTTTAGTTCAGGCTATATCAAAAGAGGAATGGCCAACAGATCCAGAGAGGCGATTCTTCCCCTCTGCTCTGCCTTTTGGAGACTGCACATGGAATGCTGCATCCATGATGAGGCCTGGAGTTCTCAGCCAAGAAAGACACAGACCTGTTAAAATGAGTCCAGTCAAAGGCCATGAAGATGGTCACAGAGCTGGAACACCTCTCGTATGAAGAAGGTTGAGAAAGCTGTGGTTGTTGACCCTGAAGAAGAAAAGAATCCAGGGAGACCTTAGAGCAGCCTTACAGTACCTAAAAGGGGCTTATAAAACAGAGGGAGAGCGACTTTTTGCACAAGTAGATAGTGTTAGGACAAGGGTGACAGGTTTTAAACTAAAAGAGGAGAGATTTAGATTAGATGTTAGGGAGAAATTCTTTACTCAGAGGGTAATGAGGCACAGGAGCAAGTTGCTCTCCTTTGTGGCATTTGCTACAAGGACAGGATGCCAGACTAGACAAACATCTGACCTGACCCAAAATCACCCTTCTTACATTGCTATTAGTAGGTACAGTCATTCCAGATGGTGACACTGATTACAAATTTCCAAAGATATACTGAGAATTAACCAACACGCACAGGACATAGGGACAAAACCTCAGTGTATCTGAACCGCTGTAATTTTCTTGCTGTCAAAATTGCTGTGTTGATTTATATCTCGCCTTAAAGATCTGTTTGATGAAGTCTATTTTACCATGCTATTATGACAGCATTTGATAAATAATCAACAGTGTGCAGTACCAAGCTATTAAAATAAATGGAATTGTAACCTTTAATTTTAGGGGGAAAAATATTTGCAATGCATAATGATGTCTGAAGATAAATGCTTAATTAAAAAAATACGTTTTTAGTATCCTCCCATATTTATAGGCATATCTTCAGAGCACATTTAGTAAGTCTATTTAGCAGTACAATCTTTTTTTTCCCACTACTTCTTGCTCATGAGTTAATGCTACCAGTCCTGGTAATGACATTTTCTCTGAAATCATATTTCTTAAAAGAAAGAAAATTATCTGAAAATGAAGACCTTCCCGAAAACTCTATAAAAATTTTGAGAACTCAATTTTCATTACAGTACTTAGAGTTCTCTTAACTAAAAAAGAGAATATTTGGACTAGTAATGATTATAGACTATTTCAAGTCTTTTATAAAGTGATTTTCAGAACATACAATGGCATATGATGACAAAGAGCATGCTACAGGAAATAAGTTCTGGTTTTGTGTTTGTAGAGAACAAAGTACAACAGGATCCTAGAAAACAGAAAACCTTCTAGGACACGGCAGAATATCTATAGAGAGCAGTCAGACACAGTTCATATTTAAATATATTTTTTCTTGATTTGAAACTGTTTCTCTGGTGTTTCCTTGTTTGCACCTGGAGGAGTAACTGCTGAAGAGAGGTGGAAAAAACAGTTTACTCCTTGAGAAGAATGATTTGTCAGGACCTAGTATCAGCAATTGGCATATAAGAGCTGGCCTCATACAAATGGGGTCATTTCTTGACAAAAGCAATATGTAGAATGCTAGAGATAAGAGATTGTGGATGTTCTAAATACTGGTGTAATGTTGTAAGCTGATTGTCTACCGCATGGGTCAGCTTCTTCAGATTTACAGGCATGCAATTTAGGATTGAATAAATATGGCTAAAAAGGATCAAAAGCTCCTTATATATGACCCTCTGAAAATATAACTGCCCAAATAATTGTCATGTAGAATTCTGTAAGCTGACAATGTGTTGCCACTTTCCTAGCCACAAGGGCAAAAAGATGAAAAGATAGTTCCTAAGGTATCCAGCCATTTCTGAAACGTACTGTGTCTCAGCTTGGTACCTGTTTTTAAAGATTTTCACAACTACTGTCACACTTCCCATAGCAAAGAGAGGATATGACAAGAGAGGAGTCTCTCATTGCTACCTGCATTCTGTGAAAAAAATCATCCAGAACATCAGACTCAACCTTATGGCACCAAGAAAGAACTATTACCTCCTTGGAAATGATGACATCATTTTTACAGGGGCTGTGCCCCCTCCAGTACTGGCTAGTAGTGATATTGGAAAATTCTTACCCCAATGAAAGTTAAAACGGTGTTGCAGGTGAAATGGCACTGCCCAGTTGGAGACACTGCACGCAAATGCTACTGAAATACTTTTGTACTCTCTGGGCTCTATACTTCATTTTGAAATTACAGTTATCAGCATACATGAAACAGAAACATGCAGCTCCCTACTGGGGCTTGACTCATATATGACTCAGTAGCAACTCGTTGGTTTGCATTTCCACATAATTCCAGTTTTATCTTGTAAGGAGACTCTTGAAGGAGAGTAATAAAAATAGGGAGAAAAAAAATGCAGAAAGTAATGGAAAAGAGAGACAACTGTCCTCATAATGGTAGAGTACTTAGAGCAGTATTTCACCTGAAGGAAAGTAACTAGCTGGTTGTCAGTGAGTAATTTGCTTTCATCGATCTCTTGGTTAAATATTGAAGACATTTGCCTACAGGGTACAATGAATGAAAATAAATTCCTTAATCACCCTACTTTTTGTGCCTGTCCTTGTAAATCAACATGTGGTGCAAGTGGAAAACTGTTCAGGTTTTAAAGAATATTCTACCACCGCCAGCTGTGCCTTCCAATTGCCCATGCCATGAACCTCCCACAATAATAACCCTTCTTTTCTGGTCAAACTTTTTTTTAAAAAAAATAAAACACTCTTAAAATAATTTAGAAATTTAAAAAATTTAGAATATATGTATCAAAGTTGAACATGTACCTCATTTTAACCTGGCAATAGTGTCAAAGCCATGTCAAATTCCACTGAAGTTTTCCAACTCATATCTGTAAAATATTAAAAGTATGGGTTGAAAAATATTCTGTGTAGTTGTGTGGTCATACAATGTGCACATTAGAGCACACAGCACACCAAACAGCTCTTTAATCTTTAGTGTTCCGTCTTGCTAGCCTTTTTCTAAGAAAACATCTTTCTTCAAAAGATATCATTTAAAATGGGTTAATCTTGTTACATTTTTCACCATGACTAACTCATAAGACTTAACTTCTTTTTCTTCTTACTGAATTATCTGGGTCAGTTAAGTATGTACAAGCCAAAGGCTCACAGCAGAAGCCCACTTAGCCCAATATACTATTCATCAGTGGCCAAAAATGAATGCTGAAGCACTAGCAGAACCAGACAAGCTTATTTGCAAAGCAACCTTACAGCTTCTTAAAATTTTAGTTCACAGACTTACTGAGACAGATACAGAAATATGGAGAGAGAGGGGGAGCGAGAGAGAAGCACTTTGACCCAGCTTAAGTCTTATAGAACTCGTGAACTTGGAGTTCCCAGAGAAGGGAGCGTGCATGGAGAATGTTTTCCCCACGTACCCTCTTCTGTTCGCATCTTTGCCGGAGCGCAGAGAGCCGTCCGCTTCTTTGTCGCGCTCTGCGAATGAATAGCGACTTGACAACGAAGGTGCGTCTTCAGCGGCCAGAAGGTGAAACCAGTCCCCGGCACGGCGCGGGGCAGCTCTGCCCCCTGCATTTCACATCCAAACTGCCCCGGCAGGCATAGCAACATGGGGGCTCATCTCCAACGAATGTTTCCCGCTGCCACGGAGGTCTGGCAGCACTGGCTCCTGCTGCCAGGGACTGCTGCAGGCTATGAAGGTGGGGGTGCAGCCAGGGCTGCCCAGGGCTGTCCTGCAGAGCAGCTCCTGCAGCCCTGAGGGCTCTCTGCCAGGGCAGGGCATGTGCCACCTGCCAGGGGCAGCTCTCAGCCTGCCTGGGAGCTCCCCATGGCTCTGTGGGGAGAAGTTGGAGGTGAAAGGAGCGACCCCCATCAGGGCAGATTCCTCCTGCTGGGGAGATGGTGCTGCATGGCCAGGGCTGCTCTCAGCTTTCTCCTCAAGGAAAGGGCAAGGGGCTGCCAGCTTTGGATCTGTCCCTGACACTCCTGCACTGTCCCACTGGGGATCAGCAGATGTGCCTCAGATCTGCCTCAGAAAGTGCCTCCTCACCCTCCTCTCCCTACAGACAGCACCAGCAGCACCTTGGCTTGCAGCATCTGTGTTTGTCTGCCCTGCCCTTAAGGAGCTGCTGCCAGGGAGATGGCCCTGGGCAGTGGCCTGTGCTGGGAGGGCTCTGCAGGGCAGAGTGAGGCCCCAGGGCTGGGCTGGACTCTGGGAGCTCTAGCAGGGAGAAGACTTCGACAGATGGAAACACCTCCTAATGGGCACAACTCCAGGCAGAGAGCCAGACGGACCTGAATATCCCTCCCTGTCCAGCTGCACAGGGAAAGGGAGAAGGGTTTAGAGAAATTGCCTATGAAACTGGAGCCTTCAAAAAGTCCCCTTTGTTTTTCAAGCACATTTGAAGTGCGATCCCTGAAATAGAGGGAGGTTTAATGAACCAAGGGCACCTGTGTGGGGACCAGTAGGTCTGACTGCACTGGGGCACAGGGAGCTCTGTTTTAGCTCTGGGCTCCCCAGTGTTCAGGCTGAAGATGAGGCACTAACTCAGCAGCATAACCTGAACTCCAAAATAAAAAATTTAGCAATGTTTATCCACAGGAAGAGAAGTAGTCTTGAGGGGATTCCTAAGAAAATAACATAGGATTGACTCAAAGAAATAGGTCCCAGCTTGTCAATATCTTCTTTCAACAGTCCACAATGTCCAGAGTGAAGCAATGTCCAACAGCAGCTCCATCAGCCACTTCCTCCTCCTGGCATTTGCAGACACGCGGCAGCTGCAGCTGCTGCACTTCTGCCTCTTCCTGGGCATCTCCCTGGCTGCCCTCCTGGGCAACGGCCTCATCATCAACGCCGTAGCCTGCGGCCACCACCTGCACACGCCCATGTTCTTCTTCCTGCTCAACCTGGCCCTCACTGACCTGGGCTCCATCTGCACCACTGTCCCCAAAGCCATGCACAATTCCCTCTGGGACACCACGGACATCTCCTACAAAGGATGTGTTGCACAACTATTTATTTTTGTCTTCTTCATGTCAGCAGAGTATTACCTCCTCACCGTCATGAGCTATGGTCACTACGTGTCCATCTGCAAACCCCTGACTACGGGACCCTCCTGGGCAGCAGAGCTTGTGCCCACATGGCAGCAGCTGCCTGGGCCTGTGCCTTTCTCAATGCTCTGCTTCTTACAGCCAATACATTTTCCCTGCCCCTTTGCCAGGGTAATGCCCTGGGCCAGTTCTTCTGTGAGGTCCCCCACATCCTCAAGCTCTCCTGCTCACACTCCTACCTCAGGGAACTTGGGCTTCTTGTGATTTCCATCTGTTTATCATTTGGCTGTTTCATTTTCATTGTTTTCTCCTATGTGCAGATCTTCAGGGCTGTACTGAGGATCCCCTCTGAGCAGGGAAGGCACAAAGCCTTTTCCATGTGCCTCCCTCACCTGGCTGTGGTCTCCCTGTTTGTCAGCACTGCAGTGTTTGCCTACCTGAAGCCCCCCTCCATGTCCTCCCCATCCCTGGATCTGGCATTGTCAGTTCTGTACTCAGTGGTGCCTCCAGCCCTGAACCCCCTCATCTACAGCCTGAGGAACCAGGAGCTCAAGGCTGCACTGTGGAGACTGATGACTGGACGATTTCAGAAACATTAGCTGGTTGCCAATTTCTGTGAATCACTTGGAATAAAAGTCCATTTTGATAGTTTTTTTGGTTTGATTGTGGGTTTTTTCTTCTTATGTTTTAGTTTTTTAATATTGCCCACAAAGAAAGATAATTTTTTGTGCCATTTGCCATTTTGTTTCACTCCATCTTCGCTGTGTTCACAGACTGTGTCAATGAGGATCTGTGTTCTCTGTGGCTTTAAACAAGCTAGAGGACCTCCCAGCAAAGTTTTCACAAGAGATTTCTGTTGCGGTATAAAAATCCCATTAAAGGCAGTCCCATTTAAGGTAATCCCATTCAAGGTTGGACCGGCACCATTTAAGGTTATCCCATTTAAGGCAATACACCACAATCGACGAGAAGAATAAGCAACACCAGATCAATGTGATCAATACAAGCTTTATTCCAAACTATTTCTCTAGGTTCTCAGACTTAAGTACATTTTTCAGCAGCTTGCAGGTTTTACATGTCATTATGGCATTGGTTAGTAAGACTACTTGCTACACTATTATTGGTTAGATGCATACAGCTACAATACTTGTTCCCTCCCAACTCGCGGTCCCTTAATCTGATGTTCTGTATTCTTTTGACCACAATTCTTCTTTCATAAATTCGGTACTTTCCCAAAACGACCAAGGACATTGTCCTTGCAGCTTTCTCTCAAGGTTTTGCTTGCACAATGCCTACTCTGTACTCTGTGGCAGATGCTGCAAAAGCAGAGCATCTAGCATCTCACGGTCCTGCTCTTCGAGCCATCTCTCCACAATTCCCCCATTTTGTTTTTGTGCAAGCAAAACGTTCTCGCCAAGCACATTTATCTGTTTCATCAAACACCCATAAATGAGTCTAGCAGCTATGATAATGAGTATAATAATACCAAGCAAGTGCAATCCCTCGAGCAACAGTGTTCGGAGCCAACCTGTAATGCCAAATGAGGACAGCCATCCTTCCATTCCAACTCCATCACTCACCTGCAGTTGATGGGTAAGCTGGCTTAAGGTCTGCAACTGTGCGTGTATGGATTTGGAATGGTCAGAAAGATTCATACAACACATTCCTTCAAACTCCTCACATCCATGCCCGTGAGCTAATAACAGAAAATCTATGGCTGCTCTATTTTGCAAGGTTGCATGCCGTATCGAATCAACATCAAGCAACATATCAGAAATTGCTTTAGAAGTAGCATTGGTCTGCTTTGCAAGCCAGCAACCTAAGTGATTCAGCATCTTCAATGCATGTGCTGTGTCAACGTGCAGGAGGATAGAAGCAAACACTAGCTGTGCTAAATTCCAAGCTGTAACAGAGTCATCACAATCTGGACTAAACATGTTAGTGTTACGTTTTGTATGTTTGTACGTAGGAGCTAAGCTTCCCTTAAAGGATTTGAAAGAACGAAACATGGTTAGTCGCCCGAAAGTACAGGGACCTCCAATAGACTTTCCTGGTATTCTCTTCCATGTTCTATTTCCACAAATCAAAAAGATATTGTCTAACAACCCAATAGCAATATCTCCGGGAACAATTGGTTGGGGCAAAGTATGATTGCACCAGGCAGAGGCATTGGTGTAAATTCCTGTTCCTGTAGTGACAAAGCCAAATCTTTTGTCTGAATTTTTCGTGGTATAATTTAGATAGAAACATGCAAAAGCTTGCATGGATCCAAAAATGTCTATTTCTTGAGGTGGTATGGAAAGAGGGGGAAAATCAAGAACTTTGTTTACTCCTAATCTTGCATCATTGGAAAGGTACCACCCAGCTGGTTTACCAGCTTTCTTTCGCCAAGTTTGTCGGCACCACCAGGATGGCTCAATGCGATCCATAGCAGTGCACTCTCTCCTGACCGTCAAATTGTACAAAGCATCCCATTCACTTTTTACCAAAGGTACGGCCACCAGACAGGTTTGGAAAGGGTCACCAGGGGAGGTCATAGAAAGGCACAGCGTAGATTAATTTAAAGCTTTAGCTAGCGTAAGCCAAACATTGCGCTCAGGAAGAGGTGGCATCATTGCCACAGTCGCTTCAGTCATCTTCATTGTCATCAGGAGCAGCACCAAGGGAGCGAGGCACTGCCTTGGTGCATTTTGCGGGAACTTACTGGGTACCTGGGAATGTAAGCACACATGCATATTCTCTTCTCTAGGTTAACAGGTTAACAGGTTAACATCTGAGCTTTGTCATTGCATGTTATTACACACTCAATTGTGGGTTTTGCATTATGAGCAAAGGTGATCAAGGCAACAGGTACAACTACTAATATACATAAGAGAAAGAAAACAGTACTTCAAAAGTATACAGATTATTAACCATTTAACTATTAGCTACTACCCAGAGTCTACAATCACTGGAGAGTCCCACTTTACAGGCGAGACCTGAAGACCTTTCCCGGGCAAGGCTCTCAAGTTTACCTGAAAGGGGTTCCAGTTCTTACCAAGCCGAATTGGTGAGCCAAAATGACTCAATTGCATTTTTAGAGTAGAAACATCTGGGGTTAAAGATTCAGTATCCGATCAGTTTAGGGCCAGGGCTTGGCCAGAGCCCAGGCCTCAACTGAGAGGGCTTCCCTAACCATCTTAGAAAGAAGCTTCTATTAATAGCAATTCTTTAAAACAATACACTTCTTACAGATAACTACACAGGGTTATGTGAAAATTTCTAAAGCAGCCAGCGTTGTCTTTTAGTTTGGTACCATAAACAAATTGCAAATAACTGTGAACACACATCTAGAATTGTTAATACAGTAACAGTAATTGTTCTGAAAAAGTTTTTCATCGTGAACATTTCAGTTGACTTTATCTTATCTTTATAGCAAAAGAACTGCAAAGAACTCTTTGTAATGTGCATTTGCTCTCTCCTTTCTTTTAGAGGTTACTAAAATTTAACTTCTTAATAGAACTTAAAATCAACAGACTTTACATAAATATTGATCAACTCAAAGTTGACAGGTCTGACATATAAACTCAGAAGATAAAGGATTCAAACAATATTGTTAGTACATTTGCTGCAGCACTTTCACACTTGCATACACAGAGATACTGTTTAAAGTATACAGCAATGATAGCATCATACATTTTGGAAAATTGCATCTAAAACTTGCTTAATTTTGCAGATGGTAAGACAGCTTTTTGTAAATATAATTACAATAGGTTTGAGATGCAAAGAGGACATCAAAGACATAATTATATAATATTGCCATGACACTGGACACGTATCCTAGCGTTGTGGATGCATAAAACTGACACATGTATAGAAGCAGCTGTAGTTATGGTTTTAACTGATTGCAAAGGAGTGTGCTAATGTATGTTTCACTGTGGCTTCTCTGCCATAAGGGCAAAGAACATCAAGAACTCAGGTACTGAGAAGACAACTGAGCAAGTGTATTTTATGAGATAAGATTACATTGAGTTACTTTTCTGGGCAATTAATGTACTTAAAGTATTTTGATGTTAGGTTTGTGTGCAAGCTATAGGTGACAAGGAAGAATAAGTACTCTTGAATCTGTGAACAGCTGTAAAAGCTGGAAATGTTGTCACATAGGCAAACAGGTAAAGTTCACACTATGCTGTTTGTTTTTACTGTAGAAAACTATGGGTTAATTATAGTTGATTCTTAAAAGTTTCTGCAGATAAGAAATACGGAGCGAGGCCTAGCATGAGCCTCACACAGTTAATTGTTGCTGGTTTGCAGCTCAAGGAATGCCAAGGTCAAATGGTGGAGGGGTGCCAAGTTAGCTTCACAAACTCTGAGGGTAAATAGAAAAATAAAATGTATCCTGTGGAAAAAACAAATTTTACACTCTCGAGTTTTGTATCCATCGTGTGGGAAAAAGCAGATTTTTAACTTGAAACTATGGATCACAATAAAGCTGAGGTAATACAGAAATAATTAAGCAGAACATAAGATTATTTGATCAAATTAAATACTTCAGGTGTATCTATGAAAACTTGTCAGTTGAAACACATACACAACCACTCACTCCTCCCCCCATCAGCAAGCAATCGGTTTCTTCTGTGCAGCTTTCTTGCTTCTTTTGAAGACATCTCGCAATCGGTTGCAGCTGAGTCAGCTCTCCGGCCGAGGGTTGAGCACTGGAACCCGGGGGGAGAGATGTCAACCCCAAGGCTTGCCTCATGTAGAAAGCAATTTCAGAGTTTCGTAAGGAGTAATAAGAGTCTTACAGTCATTATACCCATTTTTTCACACAAGCTTTCTCTGTCCTTTCTGAAATCAGCTCGGTGCGGGGGAACTGAAGGTCGAACCTCTTCTTGCTCTGGCTGTGGCAACGGCGGAGCGGAGGGCCACCTCCTCCCCTTTCCTCTGTCCGTAGCGGCGGCAGAGGAGGAACACCTTGCACTCCGAGAACTGGGAGCAACCCGCTGGTCGGGGGGGTTGCTGTACAGTGTCTCTCTAGCGTAAGCCTTTTAGGAATGTCCTTCCCCCTCTCTGCGCCCGTTAACTTTTCTGTTGCTACTGCTGCAAACTTTTTCTCTGTTTGATACCTTCGTATACAGTCTATAACTTCTTTCCACACCTTACAGAGCTTTTTCGCAGCTTTATCATCATTAATTACCACAATAAACAACTCATCTCCAAACTTTTTCCACTCACTCTCCTTGAAAAAGGTATTAGGGTCAACAAAAAACCCCTTGACCTTCCCTAATGCGACTAGACCTGCTAGTTGCTTTAGATTATCTGATCCCACTCCCCGCTTTTCAACAAAGCACTTAAAGATTTTGAAAACTACCTCCCGGTCCATCGAGTCCAGCTGGCCAGCTTTTTTCTCTGGGTTACCGGATTCCATCGGCCCCATGCAGCATCTCTGGGTAGTTTTCGGCGGCGAGCTCTCTTTGGATGAGCCCAAGGCGACCGGATTAGGTCCTCTGCAATCACAGTACCATCTCCATGCCTATCAGCCACTGCAAAACTGATGCCGCCTTATCTCATCGCAAGAAGTGTCTCGACTTAAGAGTCCTTATTGATGTATCACGTCGAGGGTCACCAAATTGTTGCAGTATAAAAATCCCATTAAAGGCAGTCCCATTTAAGGTAATCCCATTCAAGGTTGGACCGGCACCATTTAAGGTTATCCCATTTAAGGCAATACACCACAATCGACGAGAAGAATAAGCAACACCAGATCAATGTGATCAATACAAGCTTTATTCCAAACTATTTCTCTAGGTTCTCAGACTTAAGTACATTTTTCAGCAGCTTGCAGGTTTTACATGTCATTATGGCATTGGTTAGTAAGACTACTTGCTACACTATTATTGGTTAGATGCATACAGCTACAATACTTGTTCCCTCCCAACTCGTGGTCCCTTAATCTGATGTTCTGTATTCTTTTGACCACAATTCTTCTTTCATAAATTCGGTACTTTCCCAAAACGACCAAGGGCATTGTCCTTGCAGCTTTCTCTCAAGGTTTTGCTTGCACAATGCCTACTCTGTACTCTGTGGCAGATGCTGCAAAAGCAGAGCATCTAGCATCTCACGGTCCTGCTCTTCGAGCCATCTCTCCACAGATTTCACCTTTTTGTTCCCTTCACTGGAGCTGCAGCAGCAATGTCTGTGTGCAGAGCTGGGGCAGATCAGGGGTGGCACAGCAGCTCTGCCAAGGAGCAGCAGCACTTGGTGTTCCCAGCGCTGCTCCCATGCCACTGCCCCGCTGCCCTCCTGCCCCTCGTGTTGCTGTAGGGCCTGAGTGCTCTCGGGGTGGGTCCCAGTGCTGGGGGTGGCAGTGCTGGGGCTGCAGCAGGGACAGGCCATGGGCACTGCTGGGGCAGAGCTGACGCCTCAGGGCAGGGCCTGGGGGCTTGAGGCTCCTTGCCCAGGGTCTCTCAAGAACACGTCCAGGCCCATGCTCAGCAGAGAAAACCCCTGTGAGCAGCCCCAGGGTGGCCGTGGGCAGGGTGGGGGCAAACAGCATGGCTGGGGCTCTGCAAGGTCCCTGGGGGAGCCGGCAAGGAGCAGCAGAGCAGGGGCTGATCCATCCCCACTGCACTGGACAGCCAAGGGCAGCGTCCCAGAGCGTCCTCATGGAGCTGCCAACAACATCCCCCCTTTGCAGCCCTGGCCTCTCCCCCAGCTCCCAGAGGTGCTTGATCCTTGCAGGCAGAGCCACGGCAGCACTGCTCAGGAGCCCCTGTTTGCATTGCACAGAGCAGGCGTGAGCAGCACCATGCTGTTGGTGTGGGGAGATGAACCTGAGGGAGCACAAACGCCATCAGCCCCTGGGGGCCAGCAAGGGCTGGGGATGGCAGGGAAACCACTCAGGTTTGTTGTGACCTCTGAAGTCAGCCAGAAAGTTTGTTCCCATGAGCTCTGAGTTTCCTGTGCCACTGCAGACGTTGTTGCTCAGCCCCAGGGCTGCCTGGCAGCCACCCCCAAACAGCCCTGAGCATTTCCTTTGCTTCACCTTTGCTTTCTTTCCTCTTTCCTGCTCCATCTTTCCTCCTCTTGCCCATCCCTGTCCCCTCCCCTGCAAACAGCCCATCCCTGTTTGCCCTTTCCTCTCTGGCCCCACTCCCCATTTCAGTTCCTGACTTGGCACCATGGGAACGTCCCTTGGTGAGCAGGATCATCCTCCAAGTGCTTCATGAATTGTCTGCAGGCTCCTGCAGTGCCTCGTGCTGTTCCTTTGCCAGAGGCACACCAGGCCAGGGGTGCACATCTGGACTGGTGTGTGTGGGTGTGGGGCTCCCTGTTCTGGGGCAATGGGGAGGAGCTGGAGAGGCTCTGCAGGACTGACAGGATGGGTTTTGGGGCCTGTGTGGAGAAGCTGAGGGCCATGGGCTGCTGCACCTTCTGAAGAGGAGACCCAGGGCACATCCTGCAACTGCTTCAAGGGTGGTTTCAGAGAATCACAGAATCAGTGAGGTTGGAAAAGACCTTTGAGATCATCAAGTCCAACCTGTGACCCAACACCACCTTGTCTGCCCTGAGCCTCTTCTTCTCCAGGATAAACAACCCCAGCTCCCTCAGACACTCCTCACAGGACTTGTGTTCCAGACCCTTCACCAGCCTTGTTGCCCTTCTCTGGACACTCTCCAGCCCCTCAATGTCCTTCTTAAATTGGGGGCCCAGAACTGGACACAGCACTAAGGTGTGGCCTCGAGTGTTGAGTACAGTGGAAGAATCACTGCCCTGGTCCTGCTGGCCACACCATTCCTGATCCAGGCCAGGTGCCATTGGCCTTCTTGGCCACCTGGGCACATTGCTGGCTCATGTCCAGCGTGCTGTCCATCAGTGCTCCCAGGTCCCTTTCTGCCTGGCCACTGTCCCCAGCCACTCTGTCCCCAGCCTGTAGCACTGCAGGGGTTGTTGTGGCCAAAGTGCAGGACCTGGTACTTGGTCTTGTTAAAATTCCCATTGTTGGATTTGGCCCCTGGATCCATCCAGCCTGTCCAGGTCCCTCTGCAGAGCCCTCCTACCCTCCAGCAGATCCACACTCACACCCAGCTTGGTGTCATCGGCAAATTTGCTGATGGTGGACTCAATCCCCTCATCCAGATCATCAATAAAGATATTGAAATCCACACTGGCTGGGTCTGATCCCTTGGCCATCCTATAGGTGCCGTGTGATGGCACTCAAGGTGATCTGTTCCATCACCTTGCCGGGCACCGAGCTGATATGCCAAGGCCTGAACAGCAGGCCTAAGTCCGAGTTGACTGAAAAGATGAATCTTGAGCACAATGCTATTAAAACCATCAAAGTTTTTTAGTCAAAAATAGATGATTAAAAATTTATTTTAATTGTTCTTAGTGCCCAACTGGCTGTTGTAGAGATGTTTGTATAACCTGGTGCGGGATGTATCAAGAAATCTTCCCAAGAGATATCCCTAGAGACTGTTAGTACAATATTTTAGGGAAAACCTCCAACCCATGGCCTGGGGTCTGGCCAAGCCCTGGCCACAGCTGGCCGGGAAGTGGGCTATCAGAACCAGATGATTTTTACACAAAATTTAAATGTCTCATTAGGGCTTGTCAATTTGGGCCTGTTAAAGCTGGACCCCTTTTCTGGGTGAACTGCAGATCTCAACTACAGGTGGACACACTGTGTAGATTTTCCCTGTTGCCAGGAAGAGTTCTCCAGGTCCTCACTTCAAAACGGAGCTCCTCAGCAGCTGTGGACTCTGGATGATGGTAAAGTATTGAGGCCATTGGTGATGTATCTTTCCCAATCACTATTCTCTCTCTGTCAGGTATAGTAATGATTAGCTGCATTACCTTCTTTATTTTTACTTGTTGCTAAAGCCAAGTGAGTAATAAGATTATTGTTTTGCCAAATGTATCCTTTTACCTCTGTTTTGCCTCAATATTAATAGTAAAATATGACCATTTTTCTTATTGGTGTCTGTGTCAATTCTATTGCCCCTGTTGATTGGCAAAACACCTGGACAGGATCCAGGAGCCAAATCCAACAATGGGAGGTTTAACAAGACCGAGTGCCAGGTCCTGCACTTTGGCCACAACAACCCCTGCAGCGCTACAGGCTGGGGACAGAGTGGCTGGGGACAGTGGCCAGGCAGAAAGGGACCTGGGGGCACTGATGGACAGCACGCTGGACATGAGCCAGCAGTGTGCCCAGGTGGCCAAGAAGGCCAATGGCACCTGGCCTGGATCAGGAATGGTGTGGCCAGCAGGACCAGGGCAGTGATTCTTCCACTGTACTCGGCACTGGTGAGGTCACACCTTGAGTGCTGTGTCCAGCTTGGGGTGCCCCAATTTAGGAAGGACATTGAGGGGCTGGAGCATGTCCAGAGAAGGGCAACAAGGCTGGTGAGGGGTCTGGAACACAAGTCCTGTGAGGAGTGTCTGAGGGAACTGGGGCTGTTTATCCTGGAGAAGAGGAGGCTCAGGGGAGACCTCATCACTCTCTACAACTCCCTGACAGGAGGGTGCAGACAGGTGGGGTTGGGCTCTGCTCCCAGGGAACAGGAACAGGACAAGAGGACTCAGCCCTAAGCTCCACCAGGGGAGGTTTAGGCTGCACATTTGGAAGAGGTTCTTCACAGAAATAGTGACTGGACATTGGAATGGACTGCCCAGGGAGGTGGTGGCATCACTGTCCCCAGAGGTGTTTAAGGAAAGACTGGATGTGGCACTCGGTGACATCGTCTGGGTGACAAGGTGGTGTTGGGTCACAGGTTGGAGTTGATGATCTCAAAGATCTTTTCCAGTTTGGTTGATTCTGTGATTCTGTGATGATTGTGACACTGCAGGGCCACAGGGAAGCAAGGGGCCATTGTGATGCTACAGAGCCTCATGGAACCATGGATCCAGTGTGACACTCTAGGCCCTCAGGGAGGAGGGTCAAGCCAGGTGGGGATTGGGCTCTGTTCCCAGGGAACAAGGGGTAGGCTCAAGGCAATGCCTTAAGCTGCGCAAGTGGAGGTTTAGGCTGGACATTAGGAAGAAGTCCTTCACAGAAAGGGTGATTGGGCATTGGAAGGGGCTGCCCAGGGAGGTGGTGGATTCACTGTTCATGGAGCTGTTTAAGGAAAGACTGGCATTTAGTGCCACACTCTGGTGACAAGCTGGCGTTAGGTCACAGGTAGGACTTGATGATCTCAAAAACCTTTTCCAACCTGGTTAATCCTGTGATTCTGTGATTCTGTCCCTGGGGCAGCAGGAGCTGCCTGAGGAGCCCCAGGGCCAACTCTCTGCTGCTGTCCTGGGCAGCGGGGCTGGCCCTGGGGCTGCAGGAGCTGCCCAAGCTGAGCATCTCCTGAGCATTCCAGACACAGAGTCGCTGTCCCTGAACTCCAGTGCCTCCAGTTCCTGCTGCAGGGCCAGACAGGGCTGGGCTGCTCTGCGGGGCTGCAGATGGGACATGGATTTCAGTGCTGGGAGATGGAGAGAAGGAGCAGATTCAAGCAAGGCTGTGCCTGGGACAGGTTGGGAGCCCCAGGAGCTTTAGCAGGGTGTGGGAAGAAGGCAGGAGTTGGGAATCCCACAGGAATTGGCCATTCCTCAGCCAAACACAGCTCTCTTTGAAGCAACAGCGAGTGAGGACAGAGGGACATCAGGAAAGCTCTGGGAGCATCCTGTGAGGGCAACGATCCCCATTCCCAGGGGATGGGGCTCAGGGCTTGGCTGTGCTGCTTGGCCAAGCCCAGGCAGGGCTTTCCCAGCCACATTCCAGAGTCCATTTCCCACCTGGAGCCACTTGTGCCTCTGAGCTCCTGCTTCCCCAGCCCCAGGGACGCTCTCCTTGTCTGCTCATTGCCCCCACGGATGGCAGGGATGGCCTCACTGGGGGCTGCTGACATCCTCAGCAACTTGGAGGTTGCTGAAGAATTTTACTTTTCCAGAGGCTTGTTCAGCCTTCAGGTCTTCTCTTCAGGAATTCAGTGCCAAAGGCTCATTAACATTCAAAACACCCTAACAAGGCAAGCCCCTGGGAATAATTTAAGGCTTCAATTCCATTCTGGTTAATTAGACAGATTCCAGAAGTGTATTCAAAGTGAATATATGACAGTAAAAAAAGAATGAGAGATGCTTTTTCTGTTTATTCCTGTTCTGTTTATACACTGATATTAGCAATCTCCAGCTGATATTGATCCCCAGCACCTCCTAATGCAGTCTGAATAGATATGAACATCAAGACCCTTCATGCCTGACAATCAATCAGACTGTCTCTATTCCCTCCCCACCATTTCTCTGATCCAAGCCCTGGGACTCAGAGCAGCCTTGTGCAAATCTCAGCTTCCTCCACTCCAGGCTGCACCTGCAGCTTTCAGCTCCTTGGCACCAACTCCCACCTGCTTTCCTTGGAGAAGGAGCTGCCCCAGACACAGAGGGATGTTCATTTATTGTCAGCAAACAAAACCAAGGGAAACCACAGCTCCATAAAATGCAAAAGTCATTCCTCTGATGGATATTAAATCCACTTTCCACAGCAGAACAGTCTCAGAACAATGGGAGGGATTTTCTGTGCCCAGCACAGATCCCAAGATCCCACAAACCCTCCCTGCCCCAATTCTGTCCACATTTGCTCTTTGCACACACGAGTCACACGCTGAAGTCACGAGCTCCCTCCATGGCCAGAGGGAGGAAAAGAGAGAAAGTGGATGAAGAGCTCTGTTGTGCAGAGCTACAGCTGCACTGATCCCAATATTCTGGCCTCACAGGAACTTGATCCAACACCCTCTGCAGCATCTGTTCCCTGCCTCAAAATCTGTCTGCATGGCCAGGCCCAAGGAGTGCTGGGCAATGCAGTCACATCCAAGGGTGTCCCCAGGGCTCAGGATTGGGGCCAGTGCAGTTCAATCTCTTTATTGCTGATCTGGATGAGGGCATCAAGGGCACCCTCAGTCAGTGTCCAGGTGAGCCCAAGCTGGGTGGGAGTGTGGCTGTGCTGGAGGGCAGGAAGCTCTGCACAGGGATCTGGACAGGCTGCAGCCATGGGCCCAGGACAATTGGATGAGGTTCACCAAGGCCAAGGGCCGCGTCCTGCCCTGGGCTCACACCCACACCAAATCCCTGGCCGTGCCCTGGCCCTGATCCCCACAACCTGTCCTGTTTCCTCCATCCCTGCATTGCCAGGGACTTTGTGGGACAAGGGAGCTCTGCTCTGGGCATGGAGGGAGGTGCAAGTGCAACCACTGGAGTGGGAGCCACAACTGATCAGGTTTGTGTCCTTTGGGGGTCAGGAACTGGTGAGACTCAGAGGCTCAGAAAGTTTCACTTCATGGCAAACATAAAAAATTTTAAACATGATACATATCCAAAGACAGTGAAACTCTTCCATAAGCTCTCTGCAATGTCCCAGCAGTATCTGACGTGTCGGCCATTCACAAGGGATTTCTATACAGGAAGAGTTTTAAACAGAGACGTAAGAAAAGGTTTATATCTGAAAACTCTAAACATAATTAAGATGTTGACTGATGTGTTATTTAAAGTTCTGAAAGAGTGAAAAACTCCCTGAATCTCAAAGTGCAAAGCCAGTATATCGAATGGCATTGGAATGAGAGGAGAGGATCTAGAGCAGGATATCTGGGAGCAATGGGAAAGACGTAGATCCAGCTGGTCTGGTGAAGAGATGTCCTTAGACATGGCCATGTAAACAGGGGAGTTGGAAACACCTTAATGAAGAGGGACATGAAATAATAGACTGAATAGAAGTAACAAAAGTAGAGGGAAAGTTGAATATTTCTTTTCCTGCCATCCATAGAGTTCCAGGAAAGTCTGATTTTCTCCGGGTGGGAAAATTTACCATTTTTAAAAAATACTTAAATAACCCAGCTAATGAAGACGTGCTTGTGCACATCACAAGCTGCAGGTCCCCTACAGCCCCAGAGGGCTCCTGTCCCATAAACATCTGCTCTGCTCCAGTCTGAAATAGGGACTCGTATCATCCCAGGATCATCAGAGAGCTGAGGCTGGAAGGGAAATCTGTACATGCCAAAGGAGCAGGAAACAGCAGTGACAGCGCTGGGAGCAGAGGCTGTGCTGTCCCCAGTCAGGCGACACTCGGGGGGTGCAGCTGTAGCAGGTTTTCAACATTTCCTTCAGCAGCCCCACAATGAGACTAATCCAAACCTGCGCATGGCAGGCCATGAGAGAGAGGAAGAGATTTTTTCTGAAAGTTGGGGACATTCCCCATTCCCATTAGAAGAAACTCCACTGATGATGTCTGATTGTTCTACCGCCCTTTTTTCCATGGGAATTTTGGGTCTTCATGTCCCCTGTCTCCTGTGTGGACACCTATGCTATGACTGAGAGCATTTGTTTCTCAGGTGCTTAGAGGAATTGTGAAGCTCAGAGGGGTGAAACATGGAGGTTTGTGTGCCTGGGACTCCCTCCACACCCCTGAGATGTGCTCTGTGCTTGCTGACAGCTGCCACTGCCAGAGCCTGGCAGGCCCCTCAGCCCTGCGGGTGTCACCCTGCCCTGCCCTGTCTGAGGTGCCCCAGGGCCTGAGGGATGGGCACGGGGAGCTGTGTGCACAGGAGCTCATCCCAGCCCTGCATCCAGGGCTTGGCAAAGGGACATTGCTCTGAACATGCGGGACATGGGGACAGTGTCTCTCTCACAGACCTTCATGGAACTGCCAGGGAGAACTGGTGGTGTTTGTGCTCACTGGTTCCTCTCACACAAGCACAGGATGTTCATGGTTACATCTCGTTTATACAATACAAACATGGACTGCTGAGGCACAGCCAAGCTCTCCAAGCTGGGAGGAGGGACCTGTGCTACGAGTGGTGGCTGTTATTGGCTCTGTGTGCGCCTTCCCTTTGGCCTCCTGCACACACAGCCCCAGAGAAGGCCCTGCTCTCTTGGTCCTTCACAGCTTTGCCAGCAGGGAAAAGACATGAAGGACAAGGAAACTGCTGCTGGAGCCATCCTGCACAATCACACAGTTAAACTGTCCCTGGTGTTTTCATTTGTGGGGCACTTCCTTTGGCACATCCTTGGCAGAAGACCTAAGGCTCCATGCACTGCCCCCAGGAGATCCTTGGGATCACGGAGATGCTGTAAGGGAGGCCAGTTCTGTTTCAGGAGTTCCCAGTGCCTGTGCCTGCCTGTGACCACAGGGCTGCCACCCCCCAGGGCTGTGTGATCACACTCAGAGTGCTTAGGCCTTACAGCAGCACAGGGGCTCAGTGTGAGAGTGTGGAAATGGTAAAAAAGCAGCTCTGGAAAGAACAAATACTGGTGCTCCCTGGCAGTGGTGATGTGCTGGACACTTTCCCCCTCCATCTTTGAGGTCTCAGAGGAAGGATCCTTGCAATAGAAGTCAATAGAAACCTTTTTATTTTGTTTCAATACACAGACAGAACAGTCTGTTGATCTCACCAAGTGGGATCAATATATAATTAGAAAATAAAAATAATACATGGAAATACTACAAAATACAATGTGGGAAATATATACAAAGTAAAGGAAAGGAATAGAAATTTATAAAATCAAAACAGAAAAAAAAAGGGATGTTTAGCCTGCAATGCATTCAAAATATGAATGGTATGTAGAAAAAAGCCAGTTTTCTTCCAGTTATCATTTTCCCCAGGGTATCCTTGAGCTCCTGGTTCCTCAGGCTGTAGATGAGGGGGTTCAGGGCTGGAGGCACCACTGAGTACAGAACTGACAATGCCAGATCCAGGGATGGGGAGGACATGGAGGAGGGCTTCAGGTAGGCAAAAATGACAGTGCTGACAAAAAGGGAGACCACGGCCAGGTGAGGGAGGCATGTGGAAAAGGCTTTGTGCCTTCCCTGCTCAGAGGGGATCCTCAGTACAGCCCTGAAGATCTGCACATAGGAGAAAACAATGAAAGCAAAACAGCCCTGAAGCTAAACTGATACTAACCACAATGAGCCCAAGTTCCCTGAGGTAGGATTTGGAACAGGAGAGCTTGAGGATGTGTGGGATTTCACAGAAGAACTGGACATTGCCCTGGCGCAGGGGCAGGGAAAATGTATTGGCTGTGTGCAACAGAGCATTGAGAAAGCCACAGGCCCAGGCAGCTGCTGCCATGTGGGCACAAGCTCTGCTGCCCAGGAGGGTCCCGTAGTGCAGAGGTTTGCAGATGGACACATAGCGGTCATAGCACATGACAGTGAGGAGGAAATACTCTGCTCCAATGAAGAACTGAAAAAAAACCACCTGTGCAGCATATCCTGTGTAGGAGATGTCCGTGGTGTCCCAGAGGGAATTGTGCATGGCTTTGAGGACAGTGGTGCAGATGAAGCCCAGGTCGGTGAGGGCCAGGTTGAGCAGGAAGAAGAACATGGGCGTGTGCAGGTGGTGGCCGCAGGCTACGGCACTGATGATGAGGCCGTTGCCCAGGAGGGCAGCCAGGGAGATGCCCAGGAAGAGGCAGAAGTGCAGCAGCTGCAGCTGCCGCGTGTCTGCCAATGCCAGGAGGAGGAAGTGGCTGATGGAGCTGCTGTTGGACATTTTGAGTCTCTGGCCATGGGGACCTGTTCATGGAGAAAAGGACAGTGACAAGTTAGGAGAGGCTGCTTGGAGTCAAAACTGTGCCATTCCCTGTAGACTGTCCTGCTGGGACTCATCCACCCTTGTTCCTTCTCTGGGAAAACCTTCATCCAGGTCCCTGCCTGAGCTCCACTTGTGCTGTCTGAGTGTGCCATGAGCAGCCAGGCCTGTGCGTGGGGGCTCTCGAGGAGCCATCCCTGCCCTGCTGCCCTGGGTTTGTGGCTGTGTGGCAGAGGGACAAGGCTGGATATTCAGGATTTGTCAGTGGAATCAGTCCTAATGCAGAAAGGCTCCTGAGCATCTGCCTTCCCATTTTAAAGGACACGGACAGCAAGAAGGAGGTTTATGAAATTTTTTCCTCCCCTTACATCATTCCTGGTTCTCTGAGGTCATAAATCCCCAGCATCTCTACCGCACTCGGAGTTTGCCACTGAGAGGTGAGAGCCAAAGGGATTCCCTGTGGCTTAGGGCAAGGTCAGGGGCTGGATGGGATTGTTCCCAACTGCCCTGGGTTTGCACCTTTGGCTGCAATCAGAGCACAATCACACTCCTGTGTCACCCTGAGGAGAAACCAGACCCTGCTGAGAGCAAAGGGATCACTGAATGTCTCAGCCTCTCTAAAGGTCTCTTTTTTTCCTCATTTGTGGCATCTCTGTTCTTTCGCCTGGGACATTCAGGGAATTCCGAGAGGCTCTGACACAGATTTGCACCCAGGAGGGCAGCTCAGAGCTTGGAAGGACATAGCAAGGAGATCCCCAGGTGTGCTCATGATGGCATCTCAGGGAGGGAGGCTCAGCTCCTTCCCCTTTCCCATGGACTGCTTTGCCCACAGCCCCACAGGTCACAGGGAAGCTTGGACACTCCATTCCCATGGACACCCCTGCCTGGCAGGAATCCCAAGGGCAGTGCCTGACTCAGCTACTGCAAATGCCAGAGCCTCCCTGAGAGCACAAGATAACAATGACAATATCAGAGGAGTGCAGAACCAAAAGAAGATATTGTGGTGCTGTGCCTGAGAGGGCAGGGCAGAGACAGCCGCGCACTCAGGCCTGTGTTGCCTGTCCCTAGCTCTGCACGGCACATCCCACACACCAACAGTGCCCTCCTGCCCACAGCATTGCTCTGCTCTGCCTGTGCCTGCACATTTTCCTCCTCAGAGGTGCCTTGTCCCTGTCAGCGCTCACAGAGCCCATCCCACCCTCTGTGCACTCGGCCCGGCCCTACAGAAACCTGCCTGTCTGCAGGGCCCTGCCTGGGGGCAGGCTCTGTGTGCAGGTGGGCAAGGGCAGCTCAGAGAGCCCTGCTGGGCCCTGCAAAGGTGATGCTGGTGCTGTCCATGGGCTGAGGAGTACCTGAAGGCCCTTTAGGAGGCTCCAGCAGAGACACTGAACACACAAAGTTACAGATTATGAATTTTAATAAATGTTCAAACATTATTCTGATGATTCTGTTGTGTCCATTTCAACTCAGAATGTTTTGTGACTCTGTGATTACAACTCCTATTCTTCTTCGTTCATCCCCCAACCTTCCCATCCTGCTCCAAGTAAGAAACTGAAAACAGTCTCAGAAAAAATCCTTATCTTTACAGCAATCCCTGGCTTACCTTCTTTGGGCAGTGTCCTCCAGAGCTGTCCCCAGGCTGATCTGGAGCTGGGAGCAGCCCTGCCCCACACACCACCTCTCAGCAGCAGCACCTGCCCTGCTCAGGGTCACTCCTTCCCCCCACAGCTTCTCCCCCAGCGCTGGCAGCAGCTCCCTGGGCCGGCTGAGAGCTGCCCCTGGCAGGCAGCAGAGTCCCTGGCCCAGCACAGCGCCCTGGGCTGCAGGACCCTGCTCTGCACCACAGCCCTGGGCACCCCTGGCTGCACCCCTGGCTGCTCAGCCCTGCAGCAGAGCCTGGCAACAGGGACCTGTCTTGTGCTGTGCCTCGGATGCTGCAGCAGGGAAACCCAGCTCTGCCCTAGGGCCACATCCCCTGCACTGCAGCAACTCTCAGAGTCCGCCTGCAAGATCCGAAAAGCTGTGCCATGTGCCAGGTCCAGGGCTGTGTAGAGGAGCTGCTCCTCAGGGGAAAGGTCTTTTTGAAGCCTTTCTTGGTTGCGAGGAGCTGTGTCTGTGCCAGGAGCCCGGCCCAGCTCAGCAGCACAGCAACAGCACAAGGACTCTAATGACCCTCTCAGGGCTTTAGTGCTGAGGCCCTGAACATCAGTCCCTGAGAGGGAGTTGAAGAAACCTCTCCAAAATTCAAAGTCACAATCAATATCCAAAGTTTCTTAATGTTTTAAGGGGTCCCACTGAGGGACATGACTGAGAAAGTGTCCCCAGGTTCCACTTAGAGCAGGAAATTGGAGGCAGTGATGACAGGGTGGGATAAAGAGAAGCCAAGTCTTGGTGCCCTGGGGCACAGCAGAGTCTGTGCCACCAAGGGCTGTGAGGAGACACCTTGTCCTGAGCCCCTGGGGCCTCCTGGCACAGCCCCAGCAAGGCTGGGCACTGTCACCCTCTTGTCCTCCCCTCAGCATCCCCCCCCTCCCATCCCAGTGGCCTGAGGGATCTGCTGGAAGGAGTCCCTGGGGAGCCTTTGTCAGGAATGGCCCTGGGGGGCTCTTTCATGCTCCCAGGGACTGCAGGTTTTTCAAAGGACTTTGGCTTTTGCTTTTGTCTTGGAGTCTCTGAGAGCTTTGTGCAATCATGGCCTCCAATTATCTGCTGTAACGAGTCCCTTGAGATTCTTTGTCAGTAACAACACTCACTGGGGCTCATTAATGCTTCAAGGTACTCAGGGTTTATTAAAGTCCTTCTTTTTTCACCCTGAGTCTCTGAGAGCTTTGTGCAATCATGGCCTCCAATTATCGGCTTTAATTAGTCCCTTGAGAGCCCTTGTTATTAAGGATACTCAGTATCCTTAAGGAGGCTCATTAATGCCTCAAGTACTTCAGTTTTTTAAGGTATTTCCCTTTATCCTTTCCACACTGAATATCAGAGAGTTTTTTTTGCAATTATGGCCTCCAGTCCTTTCCTCCAAGGGGTCCATGAGGAGCCTGTCTTGGTGATGGATCTCCATGGGACCCATTCATGCTTTGAGACACTTTGAGTTTGTTTTCTGACTTTGACTCTGGAAAGGTTTGTGCAATCTCCTCTCAGGCCCTGAGGTTCAAGGGCTCAGCACCAAATGCACCTCAGGGCTCATTAGGATCAAGCAAGTCCTGACAAACCATGCCTCTGCCTTGATTTCCCTCTGGTCTAGTGCAGTTCATTAGGAAGGTTTTCTACGATAGTTTTGAGAAATATTTCAAAGTGCTTCTAAGAAATGTGCGTTCCTATTTAAAGAGTGTATTTTATGACTGTTCTCTTTAGAGTAGAGGTGATTGTGGCATTCTGTGATTGATACTGATCCAGGGTGTCACCTAAGCAGGTCTGGCCTGGTCAGAGAAGCTGTGCCTTGAGGTCTAACCCAGTGAGGACAACCTTGCTCCACATTCCCAACCCCATCCCGCCTCTCCTCACTCACCTGGGACCTGCTTTGCTTAGAGAACTAGCTGCACACAGGCAAAAAGGGGATTTTCCTCTTTTTTTTTATTTTAAGCAATCTAAAACTCCTAAGTTCCCCCACTGAAAACAGACACACTTCTTCAGTGTGTACCAAGTCCATGGTTCCACCAATGAGGTTCCCCTTCCCCACGACAGAACTCTGAATGAAATATTTTAGACCTTTGGACTGCCTGGTTCCATGAGGTCTTGCTGTGTTGAAATGGCTCTTTGGTTCCATGAGGTTCTCTACTGTCAGCAATGATCTCCTCAGTATCAATGATGCCTTGGTTTCATGAGGTCCCTAAGTGTCACAATGATCTCCTTGATTCCATGAGGCATCACAGTGTCACAATGGACATGTGGTTCCATGAGGTTCATTATTGTCACAATGGTCTCCTTGGTTCTGTGAGGCCCCACTGTGTCACAATGTCCCCTTGGTTCCATGAAGCCTCACTGCACAATGGTCTCCTTGACTCCATCGGGGATACAAAAGCTTTGCATAAACAATGAGCAAGACCATGGTCTCCTTGGATCTGCATTGTCACAATGGACAATGGTTTCCATGAGGTCCCATACAATCACAATGGATATTTGTGCTCCATGGAGCCCTAAAGTGTCACAATAGTCCCTCGGTTCCATGGCGCCCTGCAATGTTACCATGGCCTCCTTGGTTCCATGAGGCTGGACAGTGTCACAATGGTCCCTTGGCTCCATGGTGTCCCACAGTGTCACAATGGTCCCTTAGCTCCATGTGGCCCCACCGTGTCACAATGGTCCCTTGGCTCCATGGGGCCCCACAGTGTCACAATGGTCCCTTAGCTCCATGGGGCTCCACAGTGCCACAATGGTCCCTTGGTTCCATGTGCCCCACAGTGTCACAGTGCCCTCCTTTTTCCTACAGCAACCAGCAGCAAACCCCACTGCCAGGGCCAAATGCCTGGGAAGAAGGAGGAAGTGGGGTACATGGATGTGTGATGGATTTTGTCTTCCCAGGTCACAGTGACATGGGATGGGGCCCTCCTGTCCTGGAGATGGCTGAACACTGCCCTGCCCATGGGAAGGGGAAAAAGACAACAACCTCTGTCCATGGAACTACAACAGCAGAGAGGTCAGGCAGAAGGTTGCGTTTAAAAGACTGGCACCTACACAGTAAAAACATCAATCTGAGAAATTATCTTGAAAGCTGACATTTTAGGGCATTTAGTATGTATATAGAAGCTTTTGTCTGGGAACAATCATTGGATATACAGAAATTTGGAGGTGGAATCCCAATTTTGGCCATGGATGCCTGGAAGAGAAGGACAATTCTTTTCCATACAATGGAAAGCACAGAGCCTCAGTGTTTCAGTGGCACATGAGAAGAGGCCCTCCATATGCCAAGATCAGCCAGACCTGTCAGGTGACCCCTGGGAGGACAAGGCAGCCAGACCTGTTTCATGTTCCCTATGTTCCATGGGGCCCTGCAGTGTCACAATGGTCCTTTGGTTCCTTGGGGCCCCACACTGTCACTATGGCCCCTTGCTTCCATGAGGCCTTGCAATGTCCCAGTGGTCCCCGTGGCTCCATGAGGCCCTGAGGTGTCATAATGGCCCCTTGGTTACATGAGGCCCTGAAGAGTCTTAATGGTCCCCACGGTTCCACAAGACCCCACAGTGTCATAATGGTCTCTTGGTTCCATGAAGCCACACTGTGTCACAATGGCCCCTTGGTTCCATGGGGACCAGTGGTGCCACAATGATCCCCTTGGTCCCACGAGTTCCCACAGTGTCACAGTGGCTCCTGTGTTCCACGAGGCCACACAGGGTCACAATGGTCTCCACAGGAAGGAAAGCACAGAACCCCAGTGTTTCAGGGGAAGATGAGAGGCATCTACCAGAGGCCGAGGCCAAGGCCAGGCAGACCTGTCTGTTCTGGCAGGTTTGTCTGGGAGCAGCCCTTGGATATACAGAATTTTGAATGTGGAATCCCAATTTTGGCCATTTGTGACTGGAGAAGAAGGACAGCTCTTTCCCACAGAAAGAAAAGCACAGAGCCTCAGTATTTGGAAAGCCAGTGAGAGCTAGCCCTCAGGAGGCTACGGCCAGGAAGAATTCTCAGTAACGGCAGATTTTTCTGAAAGCAATCCTTGGATATAGAGAAATTTGGAGATGGAATTCCAATTTCTACCATGAATGCCTGGAGAAGAAGAATGGTTCTTCTCCATAGGAAGGAAAGCACAGAGCCCCAGTGTTTGGAAGAAAGATGAGTGGTAGCCACCAGAGGCCAAGGCCAGCCAGGCCTGTCTCTACTGGCAGCTTTTATCTGTGAGAAACACTTGAATGGAAGGAATTTGTGAGGAGGAATTACAATTTTGGCCACTGGTGCCTGGAGAGGATGGACAGTTCTCTTCCACAGGAACAAAAGTGTGAAGCCCCAGAGTTTTGGTGGCAGGTGAGAGTTAGCCCTCAGAAAGCCAAGGCCATCCAGACCTGTTGGTAATGGCAGATTTTGTCTGGGAGCAATCCCTGGATAAAAGGAATTTTTGAGGCAGAATCCCAATTTTGGTCACAGACACCTGGATGGGAATGACGGTTCTTTTCCATGGAAAGCAAAGGGTGGTGCCCTGATGTTTCAAAGGCAGATCAGAGGCAGCCCTTAGGAGACCAATGTCAGCAAACTTGTTTGTCCTGGTAGCTTTTGTCTGGGAACAATCCTTGGATTTAAGGAAATTTAGCAGTGACATCATAATTTGGGCATTGGGTGCCTGGAGGAGAAGGACAGTTCTTTTCCACAGGAAGGAAAGCACAGAGCCCCAGTGCTTCAGAGACAAACGAGAAGTGGCCCTTGACATGCCAAGGTCAGCCAGACCTGTCAGGCAGCCCCCAGGAGACCAAGGCAGCCAGACCTGTTCCATGTTCCCTTGGTTCCATGGGGATCCACAGTGTCACTATGGTCCCCTTGGTTCTATAGGCCCTGCAGTGTCACAGTGGCCCTTTGGTTCCTCGAGGTCTCGCAGTGTCACAATGGTCTCCTTGGTTCCAAAACATCACAAAGAGACATTTCCCTTTTTTCCATGAGACTCCACAATATCACAACTGCCCCTTGGTTCTGCAGTGTCACAACAGACCCACAGTTATCCTGCAGCGTTGTAATGGACATTTTGTTCCATGGAGGCCCAGAGTGTCACAATGGTCTCCTTTGTTCTCTGAGGCCACACACTGTCACAATGGACCCTTGGGTACGTGAGTCCCTGTAGAGTCACAAGTCCCCTTGATTCCATGAGGCCCCGCAGTGTCACAGTGGCCACTTGGTTACACATGGCCTTGCAGTGTCAGAATGCTCTCCCTGGTTCCATGGGGACCCACACTGTCACAATGTTGGTTCCAATAAGGCCCCCCAGGGTCAAAATGGTCCCCTTGGCTCCATGGGGCCCCACAATATTACAATGGCCCCTTGGTTCCATGAGGCCCTTCAGTGTCACAAAGGTCTCTGTGGTTCCGTAATGTCACAATGGACCCTTCGTTACACAGGGGTCTCCTTGGTTCCATGAAGCCCTTGGGTATCACAATTCACCAGTTTCACAATCACAGCTCGGTTCCATGAGGCCCCACAGTTACACACTGATATCCTAGGCTCATGAGCCCCAGCGGTGTCACAGGGTCCCCTTGGTCCCATGACCCCACAATGTCACAATGTCCCCTGGGCACCAGGAGGCCCTGCAGGGCTGTGAACACACCTGGTGCAGGTGGCTCAGGGGCTGCAGCCATGGTCTCCCAAGAACAAGTGGAAAAAAGATGGACAGGACCCTTGCCACGGTTGCTATAGCTTTTGAACTCTGCACCCTTGTATCTACTGCTTACTGCATGTTCTTTTAATAAACTGGTATTTTTTCATTTATATCTTCTCGCATTTGTCCCTCCTTATTGGTAGAGGGGAGACATGGAAAATTAAGGGAAGGTAACTTACTTCAGAGTCTCCACACTGTAAAATTGTCTTAAACTAAGAGGGACATTCTCAAAGAAAATGTGTTTGAAATGTAAAGAATGACCATATTCAGAACATTTGAAAGACTTTCCCCTTCTATTAGTTTCCCAATTTTCCACACATATATAATTGAAAAGCAAGCAAGGAAGTACAGCATGGTAGCTCAATGGGCTTAAGTAAAGGTAGGTTTGCAAACTAGTTTTGCACTGGCAATAGTAAATGACTTTTTGAAGGAATGAAAATAAACCCAATTCCCATTATCATAGCTTGAACTACACTGCATATTTTCCAGTGGTAAAGTGAAACAGAATGATCAGTTCTGATCTCTGATATTGACAGGAGTTAAGTTCTTATGAAGCCATTAAAAGTAGAGCTCACTGAATATCTGCATTAATGCCCTAAGAGGCTGCTTTGCTGTCTTGGAGCTGTGTCGAGCAATATCTCTGAGATTCAGAGTTCCATGTCTAGATGAGCACATCTGCATGTGGACCCAATTTCTGCCTTGTATACTGAGGCCACATTGTGACAGCACCGCACAAACTCAAAGTCGCAGGGCGAGGGATCTCTGAGCTGTGTCTGCACAAGGACACCCTGGCCACAGCACATTCCTTCCGAAGCTACAGGAAAGCAGGTCCAGGACTGCCAGTGCCAAATGCACAGACTGCAGAGTGTTCCTGTGGCTGCCCTCAGGTGTGGCCCTACCAGCTCAGCTCTGTGCAGGAACACTTCTGTCAGTGGCTGCAGAGCAGCTCCTGAGCCCAAACTGCAGCTCCCCAAAACCTTGCATCACCTCTGTGTGGGCGGCTGGATCCCAGCCCAGGGGCTGGAGGAGGTTGTTGTCTTTCTCTTGTTGCCTAAAAGACAGGCTACCTGAAACAGAGGCCAAGACAAATTAGGAGTATAAAAAGCAGACAGTTTATTTAAGGCCTGCAGAGGCCTTAAAGGTACATTCAGGCAAACAAAGCCCCCTGTCGGGGACGACACACAAAATGGACGCTGGGTCACGAGCCCTTCACCTTTTATAAGTTCTGTCTCATTAGCATATTGGCCCTTAATTCTCCAATCGTACCCTCAGGTGATGATGTTAACCACCCCAGGCCTGCTCCCCCCATCTCACAGCTGTTTACATATTTTTGGGCCCTAAGGCAACGAACATGTCCTTGAATCTGTACTCAGAGAGCCTCGTTTTGGCTAAAGGTGCTGGGAACAGGGGATTTTAGCACTTTGTAAGAAGCACAGAACTACAGCAAGTTACAGATACATGAAGAGTAAAAAACTAGAAATACCTGAAGGCATCATTCCCCCCTTTAGAGGCCTGACAAGGCCTCTACCTTGTCAGGTCTCTATTCTAGATACCCACTAATAGTATGCATTTAACAGCAGTACGTATTTCTAACAATAGTAAGTGTCTAATAGCAAAATATTTTATACAGCCAGCTATTACATGAAAATGATAATTACAACTAGTATGAACAGTTTTTAATCCCAGGCCAGTTTGGTAACCATGATATGAAGGTGTGGAAGAAATATTCAAGGTTTAGTACACAATATCTTGAATGCTATTTGATGTAAAATTTGATCTTTGGATGCACTTTGGACCCCAATTGCATGCAAATCTTGATTCCAACTCTGAACCGTGGTTACTAACTGCGCAGATAACAAACACCGAAAAGAACTCTTTAAATAACATAATCTCTGCTTGCATCAGTCTCTAATTCTCAGTTGTTTCAGGAGTAGAAGTCTTCTTAACTCGTGAGTAGCAAATCTAGGGTCCTCTGCCGGCAAGTTTGACTGCAGTTTAGTCAGCAAGACTTGGGATGGTCTTCTCCACTTGGTCTGTGAAGGATCACCGTCGTCCGTCTCCCCCCGCCCTTAACATAGATTTGGTTTTCAGGTTGGAAGGGATGTCTCAGTGTGTCCAGCCCTATGGGCCTGGATAACACAATGTAATTCTAGAGTTTCTGCAAAGTGGAACTTAAAGCTGTTAGATATCTCTTCAAATCAAGCCTCCCCCTCATATGTATTTTCCCTGGGACACGCAGATCCCAAATAAACTTTAGAACCTTGCTAATTTTCTTGACTGCTGTTGCAACAAAACATCGTCCTCTGTCTGATGACATTCCCAAAAGGACCTCAACCCTTGGAATTATATGATTGAGCAAAATTTCCTTTACTTCTCTTGCTGCGTTAGTGTGACAGGGGTAAGTTTCAGACCACTCACTAAAAGTGTCAATCCGACACCAGTATATACCTGTATCTTTTTTACGTGGTAACTCAGCAGAATCTATTTGCCAATATTTTCCAGGAAAATTCTCTGCCTCTATTTCTAACACAGCTCTTTTGCTCTGGTTGTAACTATAGCAGATTTCATATTTGCTTGTTATAAATAGCACAATAGCAGTCATTTCCTTTTCTGTTATTACTTTCTTCAGGTGTTCTAAAAGGTTTTTTGTTCCCTTATAAGTGCTTTCATGTTCTCGTTGAGGTGGGACTACAATCCGTCCCTCTGGTGTAATAGTCCATTGACTTTCTATGATTTCAGCTTCTGTGCTAGAAAACTGATGATTTTTCTGATCATAATTTGGGGCGAACTGTGACAGACTAGTTTCCTTTTGTGGCATCACTATTAAGATGCCCTTTTCTGCCCCTTTTACTATTTTATCAGCAAGATGATTCTCTAATTTGGGGGTTGTCTTCCCATCCTGATGAGCTTTGCAGTGCATAAAGGCTGCTTCTCTAGACTCCCAAATACTCTGCAGCAGCACATGTACCTGTTCAGTCATGTGTTCAGTTCCATTACTTTGAACAGTTACTAGTCTTCTCTCTTTCCAGATGGCTTTACTCAGTTCTAGATCTTTCACTGATGGAATCAGCTCAGCTCTCTGTGATGTTACATCTGATAGCAAGGTTTTTGCTTGGTTTACCTGGTTGGTAGTTGTGACTGCATAACTTGTCATAAAGCTGTTCTTGTCTGCATGGGGGTCCCAGTCTGAGTCCCCTTGAGGGATGTCCTCCTTCAGGGCTGGCTTGCTGGAATAGGCCTCTTCCACGGTCTGCAAACAGCCACACTCAAACATGTCATCAGTTAACACTGAGCACAGAGACATACCAGGATTGGCAACAAACGTTTTCAAAATAGCATTACCCTGTTCCAATAGCATGGCATGGGGTACCTGTTGGCGGTGTTCGCAGAACCAACTTATAGTGAGACAACTCCTAGATGCAGTTTCTTTTGGCTGCCAGTTAGTTGGGTTGTTCATTAAACTCTCAGGTGAGACTGTTTCAAGGAGCTGGCCTCTTTTCCGTGTTTCAAGATTCTTCCACGTAATAGCAAAGAGTCCTTCTTTGTTCACCGGGATGTAGGAGAAAGTATTTTTAGAATTTAATTCAGCAAACCATCCTAAACAATGTGTTTTTTTCTTCCTTTTCCAAAATTTCCATAAATCTTTCTTAGGAGAATTTGGCAAATAGAGAAACTGACAAACCACCCTGTGCTTTCTCAATTCATCCTTCAAGGGCTGGAAAAAAAAGTCTTATTTTCCTTACCCCTGTGGCACTGACAGGTCTTACAGTACTCGGACTCAGTTTCCCTTTCAAGGTGTTTGTTGGAGTAGGATTTCCCTTGCCTACGACTGGCTCTGAAGGAGCTTGGCAGACGGCTTCCCCTTCCTTGGACCCGGTGCTTCCCCGGAGGAGGGGGGCAGCCAGACCAGCCCCACTCCCGCAGACCCACGTGGCAGGGCAGGAAACGCACACACCCGGGGACACCTTCGGGGACACCCCCGGCGCGACCGCCTCCTCTGTGTTCGCTCCCTGCCGCAGCTCACAGCTGCTGACGGACTGCACTGAAACAAATGTTGTTACCGTGGGAACCGCGATCATGCTGTCCCTAGACGCTGTGTTCCTGCCCCCACAGGTGACATCAGCTTTCCCAATTGGCTGAACTCTGCCCCTTCCCCCGCCCATCGCAGCAGCAGGAGCGGCACCCCCAGCCTGGGGACATCGATATTAGCTTCTCCAATCGGTTCAACCCTGCCCCTGCCCTCGCCCATCACAGCAGCAGAAGTAGCACCCCTCAGCCCGAGGACGTTGATATTAGCTTCTCCAATCGGCTGAAACCCGCCCCTGCCCCCACCCATCGCAGAAGCAGGAGCGGAACCGCCCAAGGCAATGACATCGCCACCCTCGGGCCCCACCTCCCCGCCCCCGCTTTGGGCCGGAGCCGGCGGGCAAACCGGCCGCCCCCCCACCGTGCCCAGCGGCGGTGGTGAGCAGGCCGGGCCATAGCCGCCCAACGGCAGCAGGGGGTGAGGGCTCATCACGGGCCCCACCCTCAAACAAGGTATTAGCAAATCCATTTCTACTTCTTTTCTTTCCCTAGGACTAAAAGGGGTTTTCCTCTTCCCATTTTCATCACGTGAGATGACGCCCCCCATTGCATACACTTACAAACAGGAAAGATCACAGAAGTAACACACATAGAGGACTTTGCCACTGCAGTACTAGCCCTAGCCTTCTCTCAGAAGGACGTCTCCTTCTACACAAACAAATTGTACCACAAAGTACTGTTTTATACACCTACTCACGTGCCTCTGTAGGGTCCTTGGTCTCCAATACCTTCCAGGCTGCCACCACCCCGGTAGATGCTGACCGAGTGATAGGCAGGTGTTGCACTGGGCCCAGAGGGGTTTGCAGAGACCTTCCCATCGCAGTGGAGTCGCCAAAAACTGTTGCCTAAAAGACAGGCTACCTGAAACAGAGGCCAAGACAAATTAGGAGTATAAAAGCAGACAATTTATTGAAGGCCTGCAAAAGCCTTGAAGGTACATCCGGGCAGGCAAAGCCCCCCATCGGGGACAACACACAAAATGGACGCAGGGTTACGAGCCCTTCACCTTCTATAAGTTCTGTCCCATTAGCATATTGGCCCTTAATTCTCCAATCGCACCCTCAGGTGATGATGTTAACCACCCCAGGCCTGCTCCCCCCATCTCACAGCTGTCTACATATTTTCGGGCCCTAAGGCAATGAACATGTCCTTGAATCTGTATTCAGAGGGATTGTTTTGGCTAAAGGTGCTGGGAACAGAGGACTTTAGCACTTTGTAAGAAGCACAGAACTACAGCAAGTTACAGATACATGAAGAGTAAAAAACTAGAAATACCTGAAGGCATCACTCTGATGTCACAGAGCCACTCTGTGATGTCACACAATTTCCTCTATGATGTCGTAGTACCTCAATGACCACACATAACCCACTCCATGATGTCATAGCCCACTCTGTGGCCTCACATAACCCATCCTATCATGCCACACAGCCCCTTTCTGACATCACAGCTGTTCTGTAACCTCACAGTCCCTCTCTGGAATGTTCCCCAGTGTCACCGCTGGGGTGGGGTGGGCACGTGGCTGCCAGGCACTTTTGGGCCCCTCTGCCTGCAGCCCCCGGCACCCAGAGGTGCCCAGCAGCTCCCGCAGGCTGCAGAACCTCCGCGCCACCGCTGACAGCCACAAGTGTCCATCCTCGTCCCGGTGGACATAGCACCTCTTGGAATCCTGGCTGGAGCATGGCTGTGGAGTCCCCACATGACTCAGCGGGGTGGGGACCCCCCAGGAGCCCCCAAACCCCTCCTGCCCCCCGGGTGCCCACAGCAGCCCTGGGGCTGTGTCCGTCCCCATGGCACTGTCCCCGCAGGTGCCAGTGCTGTGTTTCCCTCCTGGGGACAGGGCCCTGCACAGTCCTGGCTCCCCCAAACCCCCGGGGGTGCTGTGGGGGTCACACCTGGATGCAGACGTTCAGCAGGGAACTGTCCAAGGCCTGGGGGCTGTGGCACAGCAGGGACGGCCCCGGGGCTGCAAAGAGCAAATGTGGACAGGATTGGGGCAGGGAGGGTTTGGGGGTTCTTGGGATCTGCTGGGCACTGAACATGTTTTACAATGCTCTGAGACTCTGAGATGTTGTGCCAAGTGGATTTAATATCCAGCAGAGGAATGATTTTTGCATTTTATGGAGCTGGGCCTTGCCTTGGTTTACTGACAATAAATGAACATCCCTCTGTGTCTGGGGCAGCTCCTTCTCCAAGGAAAGCAGGTGGGAGTTGGTGCCAAGGAGCTGAAAGCTGCAGGTGCAGCCTGGAGTGGAGGAAGCTGAGATTTGCACAAGGCTTCTCTGAGTCCCAGGGGTTGGATGATGGAAATGGTGGGGTGGGGGAAGGGACAAAGTCTGATTGATTGTCAGCCATAAAGGGTCTTGAAATTCATATCTCTTCAGACTGCATTAGGGGATGCTTGGGATCAATAGCAATTGGAGAATGCTGATATCAGTGTATAAACAGAAAAGGAATAAACAGAAAAATAGAGATCTATATTATAATACAATATATGTCCAATATTCACTTTGAGTATGTTTCTGGAACTGGTCTAATTAACTACAAAAGAATTGAAGACTTAAAATTAATCATTCCCAGGGGCTCATCTTCTTAGGTAGTTTTCATACCTTAAGGAGACTGAACGGATGAGCTGAAGACAGAGCAAACCTCTGGAGAAGTAAAATTAATCTGGGAACATCCGTGTTGCTGAGGATCCATTCTCATCAAAACAGGGATGAACAGAAATGGGCACAGCTTTCTGGCTGCCCCAGCTTTGGGATGGCCCCTGGGCCTGGAGCAGGAACAGCTCTTGAGGGCCACAATGGCCGGGGCTGTTGTGCTGGCCTGGGGACATGGGATGGCAGGAGGGGCTGCAGAGCTCTCAGCATCTCCTGGAGAGGAGAGCAGGGCACCCAGGGAGCCTCCTTTTCCTTGGACCAGGCACATTCCCCCATGGGTGGGGCAGAGTCACAATGGACCCCTGGTTACACTGGATCCTGCATTGTCACAATGGCCCCTTGGTTCCATGAGTCCCCGTAGTGTTACAAGTGTCCCCTTAGTTCCATGAGGACCTTCGTGTCACAGTGGCCTCTAAGTTACGTGAGGCCCTACAGTACCACAATGGCCCCTTGGTACCATGGGGCAACATGGTGTCAAAATAATTCCCTTAGTTCCATGAGTCCTGGGAGTGTCACAATGGCCCCTTGGTTCCACTGGGCTCTGGAATATCTCCAGGGTCTCCTTGGTTCCACTGTGTCACAAATGGCCTCTGTGGTTCCATTTAGTCCCAAAGTGTCACAATGACCCCTTGCTTCCCTGGGGCCCTGCAGTGTCACTATCATCACAGAACAACAGAATCAACCAGGTTGGAAAAATCTTTGAGATCATCAAGTCCAACCTGTGACCCAACACCACTTTCTCACCCAGACCATGGCACCCAGTGCCGTATCCAGTCTTTCCATAAACACCTTCAGGGATGGTGACTCCACCATCTCCCTGGGCAGCCCATTCCAATGCCCACTCACCCTTTCTCTGAAGAACTTCTTCCTGTTGTCCAGCCTAAATCTCCCCTGGTGCAGCTGATGGTTGTGGCGTCTTGTCCTGACACAGTTTGCCCATGAAAAGAATCTGACCACACCTGGCTGCACCCTCCTGTCAGGGAGTTGAAGAGAGTGATGAGGTGTCTCCTGAGCCTCGTCTTCTCCAGTATAATGTCTTGGTTTGAAAGACAGGTGTCTGCAAAGGAAGGAGGGAACCTCCCTTAGAATGGGTAATGCGACCCCCCCTTCCCTCCGAATTATTATAACTTTGGAATAAAGGACTTTCATGCAAAGATATGGGAAAAGGAATAATAGTTCTTTTCTAGTGTCTATAATGAGGCAAACAATCAATAACAACAATAGTAGCAACAAACAAAACCAAAACCCGGTGGCAGATGTCCCTGGGCTGCCTGGCACTGTCCTGTTTGGTGCAGTCACGGTCACAGCCAGCAGGGGCGCTGTTGGCCCCCGGCTGGGCAGGGCACGTGTGATGACTCCCTTGCCTGCAGGGGGCGCTGTGGCGCGAGGTCAGGTCTGTGTCACGTGGGTAATGACAGACAGGATTGGGCAGGGATGGCGTGAGCAGGACGAGCTGGGCAGGGATGGCGTGAGCAGGATGGGCTGGGCAGGGATGGCGTGGAGATGGACGGGCAGGGCAGGGAGCTCAGAGCAGGGAGATGGTGCGTCAGGATGGGCTCACCCAGGCTAGCCAACAAAAGGCAGAAATGTCTTCCAGTAGGTGAGGTGTGGGACAGCGGCAGTTGGCCCCCCTCCGCAGCAGCCGCAAGCGCAGCCGGGAAGATGCACACTCCTCGAGGGGAAGAGGGGGTTGGAATCCTATGCTTTTTTCCCCAAACAAAAGCTCACCCAACAAGGAAGAGAGTGCAGAGCCAGGCTTTTCCTCAGTCGCAGCGAAAAGGAGACAGCAGTTTTCACTGTTTCCCCTCCCAAGTCTGGTGAGCAAGTGAGAAGTTACCGATGCTGGATGCTCCCCTTACCATACCCCCGGCCACATCTTTTGTCCCTTAAGTACCTGGTCATTGGTTTCCTAACAACAGAATGAAGAAAATTCTCTGAACTTTCAACAGGCCATTGTGACACTGAGGGGCTGAATGGAACCAACGAGTCCATTGTGACACTCTGGCTCCTCATGGAACCACAGAGGTGACACTGTGGGGCCTTGTTGAACCAAGGGGTTCTTGGAACACTGTGGAACCAAGGAGACCCTTGTGATATTCCAGAGCCCAGTGGAACCAAGGGGTCATTGTGACACTCCAAGGACACATGGAACTAAGGGAAGAATTTGGACACCGTGGTGCCACATGGTACCAATGGACCATTGCGGTACAGTGGGGCCTCAGGTAACTTAGAGGCCACTGTGACACATCAAGGCCTCATTGAACTAAGGGGACACTTGTAACACTGCTGGGCCTCATGGAACCAAGGGGCCATTGTAACATAGTGCAACCAAGGAGTCCATTGTGGCACTATGGGGTCTCGTGGAACCAAGGGATCACTGTGACACTGTGGGGCCTCATGGAATCAAGTGGACTGTTGTGACACTGTAGGGCCATGTGAAACCACAGAGACCATTGTGATAGTGCAGGACCTTGTGTAACAATGGAGCCATTGGGACACTGCAGGGCCCCATGGAACTAAGGGGCCACTGTTACTCTGCAGGGCCTTGTGGAACCATGGAGACCAATGTGAGTGTAGGACCTCATATAACCAAGGGGCAATTGTTACACTGCAGGGATTCACAGAATGAAGGAAACAATTTTGACATGGTGGTGCCCCATGGGACCAAGAGGCCATTGTGACATTATGGAATCAAAGAGACCATTGCTGCACTGAGAGACCTCATGGAACTGAGGATCCATTGTGACACTGCAGGGCCCAGGGAAACAGGGACATTGTGACAGAGAAGCCCCATGGAACCCAGGGGCCATTATGACACTAGAGGGCCTTGGAGAACCAAGGGGCCATTGAGACACTACATAGCCTCAGGGAATTATGGAGAACACTGTGACACCTTAGGACCTCATGAAACTGTAGTGACACCAAGCTGGGTGTGAGTATGGATCTGCTGGAGGGTATGAAGGCTCTGCAGAGGAACCTGGAAAAGCTGGATCCAAGAAATGAATCCAGTGAGAAGAGGTTTAACAAGACCAAGTGCCAGGTCCTGCACTTTGGCCACAACAACCCCTGCAGCACTACAGGCTGGGGACAGACTGGCTGGACAGTGGCCAGGCAGAAAGGGACCTGGGGGCACTGATGGACAGCACGCTGGACATGAGACAACAGTGTGCCCAGGTGGCCAGGAAGGCCAATGGCACCTGGCCTGGATCAGGAATGGTGTGGCCAGCAGGACCAGGGCAGTGATTCTTCCCCTGTACTTGGCACTGGTGAGGCCACACCTCAAGTGCTGTGTCCAGTTCTGGGCCCCCAATTTAGGAAGGACATTGAGGGGCTGGAGCATGTCCAGAGAAGGGCAACAAGGCTGGTGAAGGGTCTGGAACACAAGTCCTGTGAGGAGTGTCTGAGGGAGCTGGGGCTGTTTATCCTGGAGAAGAGGAGGCTGAAGGGAAACCTCATCACTCTCTACAACTCCCTGACAGGAGGGTGCAGCCAGGTGGGGTCGGTCTCTGCTCCCAGGAAACAGTGACAGGACAAGAGGCCACAGCCTTTAGCTGCACCAGGGGAAGTTTAGGTTGGACATTAGGAAAAGGTTCTACACAGAAAGGGTGATTGGGCATTGGAATGGGCTGCCCAGGGAGGTGGTGAAGTCACCATCCCTGGAGGTGTTTAAGGAAAGACTGGACATGGCACTGGGTGCCATGGTATGGGTGACAAGGTGGTGTTGATTGATAGGTTGGACTTGATCAACTCAAAGATTTTTCCAACCTGATTGATTCTGTGATTCTGTGATGATTGTGGCACTGCAGGGCCCCAGGGAAGCAAGGGGCCATTGTGACACTTTGGGGCTAAATGGAAGCAATGACCTCATTGCGACACTCTGTGTCCTTATGGTGCCACAGAGGCCATTGTGACACTGTGGGACCTTGTTGAACCAAGGGGCCATTGCGACATTGCAGAACCAAGGAAACCCTTGTGAGATTCAAGAGCCCAATGGAACAAAGCAAACACTGTGACACTGCAGGGCCCAGGGAACTAAGTGGCCATTGTGACACTGCAGAATGAAGGAGACCATTGCTGCACTGCAAGACCTCATGGAACCAAGGGTCTGTTGTGACAATGCAAGACTTTGTAACCAGGGCTCCATTGTGACTCTGCCCCACCCATGGGGGAATGTGCCTGACCAGAGGAAAAGGAGGCTCCCTGTGGGCCCTGCTCTCCTCTCCAGGAGATGCTGAGAGCTCTGCAGCCCCTCCTGCCATCCCATGTCCCCAGGCCAGCACAACAGCCCCAGCCCTTGTGGCCCTCCAGAGCTGTTCCTGCTCCAGGCCCAGGGCCCATCCCAGAGCTGGGGTAGCCAGAAAGCTGTGTCCATTTCTGTTCATCCCTGTTTTGATGAGAATGGATCCTCAGCAATATGGATGTTCCCTGATGAATTTTACATCTCCAGAGGTTTGCTCTGTCTTCAGATCTTCCGTTCAGTCTCCTTAAGATCTGAAAACTACCTAGGAAGACGAGGCCCTGGAAATGATTTAATTTTAAATCTTCAATTCTTTTGTGGTTAATTAGACCAGTTCCAGAAACATACTCGAAGTGAATATTGAACATATATTGTATTACAATATAGATCTCTATTTTTCTGTTTATTCCTTTTCTGTTTATACACTGATATCATCATTCTCCAATTGACATTGATCCTAAGCATCCCCTAACGCAGTCTGAAGAGATATGAATTTCAAGACCCTTTATGGCTGACAATCAATCAGACTTTGTCCCTAACCCCACCCCACCCCACCATTTCCCTCATCCTACCCCTGGGACTCAGAGCAGCCTTGTGCAAATCTCAGCTTCCTCCACTCCAGCCTGCACCTGCAGCTTTCAGCTCCTTGGCACCAACTCACACCTGCTTTCCTTCGAGAAGGAGCTGACCAAGACAGAGAAGATGTTCATTTGTTGTCAGCAAACAAAACAAAGGGAAGGCCCAGCTCCATAAAATGCAAAAGTCATTCCTCTACTGTATATTAAATCCACTTTCCACAGCAGACAGTCTCAGACCAATGGAAAACACATTCTGTGCCCAGCACAGATCCCAAAATCCCCCAAACCCTCCCTGCCCCAATTTTGTCCACATTTGCTCTTTGCACACACGAGACACGCTGAAGTCACGAGCTCCCTCCATGGCCAGAGGGAGGAAAAGAGACAAAGTGGATGAAGAGCTCTCTTGTGCAGAGCTACAGCTGCACTGATCCCAATATTCTGGGCTCACAGGAACTTGATCCAACACCCTCTGCAGCATCTGTTCCCTGCCTCAAAATCTGTCTGCATGGCCAGGCCCAAGGAGTGCTGGGCAATGGACTCACATCCAGGGGTGTCCCCAGGGCTCAGGATTGGGGCCAGTGCAGTTCAATCTCTTTATTGCTGATCTGGATGAGGGCATCAAGGGCACCCTCAGTCAGTGTCCAGGTGAGCCCAAGCTGGGTGGGAGTGTGGCTGTGCTGGAGGGCAGGAAGCTCTGCACAGGGATCTGGACAGGCTGCAGCCATGGGCCCAGGACAATTGGATGAGGTTCACCAAGGCCAAGGGCCGTGTCCTGCCCTGGGCTCACAACCACACCAAATCCCTGGCCGTGCCCTGGCCCTGATCTCCACAGCCTGTCCTGTTTCCTTCATCCCTCCATTGCCAGGGACTTTGTGGGACAAGGGAGCTCTGCTCTGGGGATGGAGGGAGGTGCAAGTGCAGCCACTGGAGTGGGAACCACAACTGATCAGGTTTGTGTCCTTTGGGGTCAGGAACTTGTGAGACTCAGGGGCACAGAAACTTTCTCTTCTTCGGTAACAGACAAAATTTGAACACGATACAATTTGATAACCATCACAACTCTTCCCCCAGCTCTGTGCAATGTCCCAGCAGCATCTGACGAGTCCACCATCCACAAGGGATTTCTATACAAAACTAATTTTAGACAAAGATGATTCTGTGATATATATAAACACAATTAAGGTGTTGTATCAGGATGCTGTGGCTGGGCTGCAGGTAAAACAGCTCAAACAATGCTCTATTTGCAAATCTGTCCATGGTGGATGGAGAAGGGAGATCAGGCTGCTTTTGGTGTGGAGGAGAAGCACAAAGCAGCCTGACCCATTTTATCTCCTCCTGTCCTGGCTGAAACAGCCCTCTTTCCCCTTCCACATATTGTCTTTTGTCTCCCACCAGGCCCCAGGTGAAGAGCCTGGCTCTGTGTTCTCCATCACCTCCTCGGTGGCACTGCCAGGCTGGGATGAGGAGCCCCTCAGCCTTTCCTTCTCTGGGCTGGACAAGCCCAGCTCCCTCAGCCTCTCCTCACAGCCAAAGGGCTCCAGCCCCACCTTGGAGGCCCTTCCCTAACCCTGCTCCCGCTGCCAGGCATCTTTCCTGCTGTGGGGAACCCAAACCAGGCCACAGTGACCTGGATAATCCATGTCCTTGATGTCCTGCTCACACAGCCCCAGCCACTCATCCCCATGTCAGGCTCTGGGGTCGATTTGTGGGACATCCTTGGGGGAGACTGCAGCACTGAGAGGAAAAGGGACCCGGGCGGACAAGAGACCCCACCCAGCATGAAAAGCAGGGGGAACTTCTCTGTCGGGGGACTTTGAGGGGGGGCTGGGGTGAAGTGACCTCCCCAGTGACCTCACACAGCCCCATGTAATGTCACATAGCCCCCTGTGATGTCACAGAGGTGCTCTGTGATGTCACAGCCATCTGTGATGTCACTCTCTCCCCTCCATGATTTCTGAGTCTGCTCTGTGATGTCACATCCCACCGTCTAAGGTCTCTGCCAGCTCTATGATGTTGCACCACCATGTGATGTCACAGCCCATTCGGTGATGTCACACAGCCACCTCTATGCTGCTCATAGCCTGCTCTGTGATGTCACAGTCACCTCTGTGATGTCTTAACTGCTTCACAACCTCAGATAACTCACTCTGTGATGTCACAGCCCCCTCTGTGACATCACACAACCCATCCTGTGATGTCACAGCCCCCTCTGTGACATCACACAACCCATCCTGTGATGTCACAGAGCCTCTTTCTGACATCACAGCTGCTCTGTGCCTCTATGACACAGCTCCCTCTGGGACATCTCACAGTCCCTCTGTGACATCACAGCCCCTCTCTGGCATGTCCCCCAGGGTCACCTTTGGGGTGGGGTCGGCAGGCAGCCTCCAGGCACTTTTGGGCCCCTCTGCCTGCAGCCCCCTGCACCCGGAGGTGCCCAGCAGCTCCTGCAGGCTGCAGAACCTCTGTGCCACCCCCGACAGCCACAAGTGTCCATCCTCGTCCCAGCAGATCTGGCACCACTTGGAATCCTGGCCGGAGTGTGGCTGTGCAGTGACCTCTGGGCTCAGTGGGGCAGGGACCCCCGGGAGCCCCCAAAACCCTCCTGCCCCACGGGTGCCCACAGCAGCTCTGGGGCTGTGCCCGTCCCTATGGCACCGTCTCACCTGGATGCAGATGCTCAGCAGGGAACTGTCCAAGGCGTGGGGGCTGTGGCACAGCAGGGACAGCCCCGGGGCACCCCCGGCCACCTCCAGTTTGGTCACAGCGAATTCGGTGCTACCAAGGGCAGGGATGGCCCTGGTCCCCCTCACGGACAGCCCAGGGACCCCCTGTGCCCACCCCTTTGCCCACCCCTCACCACGGTGTCCGCAAGCCCCGCAGGTCCCGGGGTGCCCAGGGGGTGGGATGGGGACCCGCCCCTGCCGGGGTGATTCTGCCACCTCCCTTCCCCTGTCACCTCCGCCTTGGGGCTGCTCAGGGCTCCCGGCACCCCTGAGGGTTCTGTGGCACAGCTTGGCCACATCCCCCAGGAGCCGGGGAGGGGCCACCTCCCTGCAGAAGGAGCGCTGGGCATCGCCCTCAGCCGGGAGTGGCCATCGAGGAGAGCCACGAAGGAACGAGCCTCCCACAGCGTGGGGAACTGCCCCTCCTGTGCCAGGCGGGGGGCAGCCCCAAGTCCCCCCGAGTCCCCAGGGGCTCCCCAAACCCCCCCAGCTCAGCAGCACCCGCCTGTCCGCCTTGGGGAGGGTGACGAGCCGCTTCTCCACGGGGCTGCTCTCCCGGCTCGCTGCCTGCTCGGTGCCGATGGCGGCGATGTCGGGGAAGTCACACAAGTGCTGGCGCTTCTGTGGGGACACCGCCGGGATGGCACTGCCGTCACCCACGTCCCCACACCACGGGACCTCCACCACAGGCACCGCCAGCGCCTCCGAGCTGCCTGGGACGGGAGGCAGAGGTGGCTGGCAGGGTGTCCCCAGGGATGTCGGACTGTCCCCAGGGGTGCCATGCTGTCTCCATGGGCTTCAGGCTGTCCCATTGGGTGTCACACTGTCCTTATGTCCTTATGGGTGCCAGGCTGTCCCCAAGGATGTCACACTGTCCCCTTGGGTTTCAGGATCTCCTGATGGATGTCAGGTGTCACGAAACGGTTTAAACACAGAAGAGCAAAGAAAGGTAAGTCTGTGAATAAAATGGATTGAACCCAGAAAGGTTCGAAATATACCCAAAAGACATGATTAAAACCAAATGAGGTTAGGTGTTGGTGCCAAAAAATGGATATATTTTATTTAATAGTAAAAGAGGCAAAGAGAAAGAAAGAGACAAGAAAGAAAAAGAGGAGTGCGGGGGGTGTGGGGGGCCAGGGTGAGAGTGACAGGGGTTAAGTAGAAACATATGACCCATCCAAGGGTCCCAAAGATGTCTCATTGCTTCCCGCTGATTTATGGGGCTAAGAGAATTACTAGAAAGTGTTTGATAAAATAAAGTATATAGCTTGTGTTTTAGGACTAGGAGGTTGATAATAATTTACTAAGGGCTGCTTGCTAAAACAATCCATATAGATTGCTCAATATTTTTGTGCTTGCCAAGCAAAGAGGGAGGATATAAAGAAGATACCAAACTATTGATAAAGAGAAGGAACCAGTGACCAGATATTTTAATTATGGGTCCTGAAACCAGCTCGAGCCAACTTTAAAGTTTGGACCTGGACCAGGGACCCAGGGAGTATGCGCAGGGAAGCAGAGTGAAGAGTTCAACTCGAGGAAGACTTCTTTACTTCATCTGAAGATCCCTGTCCACAACTACCAGGCAGCACTGCGCAGGCACAAGTGTATTTAAATGAAATTTGGACTCATTTTAATACAAAGCAGGAATAGATAATGAATATGTAGAGGGGCATTGTGTAACTTCATGCATATGTCATTTTTAACTCAATATAAACTGGACAGAGTATTATTGGGGTGCGCACGCTTTGAGGAAACTATTCCCCCTGCATCCCAGCGCTGGAATAAACATACCTACTTTACAACTTTCCTTTAGTTGTAGAGTTAATCCATGCCTCACAGGCACCCGCGGGGATGGTGCCATGGGGACGGGCACAGCCCCAGGGCTGCTGTGGGCACCCATTGGGGCATGAGGGTGTTGAGGGCCTCTGCCCCACTGAGCCTGGTCACTCCACAGCCACGCTCCGGCCAGGATTCCAAGCAGTGCCAGGTCCACAGGGACGAGGATGGACACTTGTGGCTGTTGGGGGTGGTGCAGAGGTTCTGCAGACTGCAGGAGCTGCTGGGCACCTCCGGACGCCAGGGGCTGCAGGCAGAGGGGCCCAAAAGTGCCTGGAGGCCGCCTGCCCACCCCACCCCAAAGGTGACCCTGGGGGACATGCCAGAGAGAGGCTGTGATGTCACAGAACAGCTGTGATGTCATAGAGGGGTTGTGTGATGTCCCAGAGGGGGCTGTGTCATAAAGCCACACAGCAGCTGTGATGTCAGAAAGGGGCTGTGTGACATCACAGGATGGGTTCTGTGAGGTCACAGACTGGGCTATGAGATCACTGAGTGAGGTCATCAAACAGCTGTGGCATAATACAGGGATTGTGTGACATCACCGAGAGGGTCTGTGACATCAGAGAGCAGGCTTTGACAACACAGGGCAGCTGGGTGATATCGCAGGATGGGCTGTGACATGACAGAGCAGGCTGTGACATCATAGTGGGGGGCAGAGTGACATCACAGAGTGGGCAGTGACAACAGAGAGTGGGCTGTGACATCACCGGAGAGTGGTTTGACAACACATGGGGGAAGGTGTGACATCACAGAGTGGGCTGTGATGTCACAGGGGGGCTTTGTGAGGTCACTTGTGAGGCCACTGTGCCCTGGACACCCCCTCACAGAGCCCCCCATAGACATCCAACACTGCTGTGTGGAGCAGGGTCCCCTGTCCCCCCAGCTCCCACCCTTCCTGGCACCGCAGCCTCCCCCAAGGATATCCCACAAATCAACAGACAGAGCCTGATATGGGATGAAGGGCTGTGTGAGCAGGACATCAAGGACATGGATTATCCAGGTCACTGTGGCCTGGTTTGGGTTCCCCACAGCAGGAAAGATGTCTGGCAGCTGGAGCAGGGTTAGGGAAGGGCCTCCAGGGTGGAGCTGGAGCCCTTTGGCTGTGAGGAGAGGCTGAGGGAGCTGGGCTTGTCCAGCCCAGAGAAGGGAAGGCTGAGGGGCTCCTCATCCCAGCCTGGCAGTGCCACCAAGGAGGTGATGGAGAACACAGAGCCAGGCTCTTCACCGGGGGCCTGGTGGGAGACAAAAGACAGTGGGTGAAAGCGGAGAGATTGGAGGTTCAGCCAGGACAGGAGGAAACCTTTGTTCCCATGGGCTCAGCCAGGTGCTTAGATGCTGCCCCATCCCTGTCCTTGGGATTTTCCAATCCAGACCAAATCAATCCTTGGTCTGACCCTTTCTGACCAAACCTTTCTGAGAGGTTGGGCTGCAGACTTGCTGAGGTCCCCTCCAACCTCAGCTCTCTGATTATCCTTTGACGATGCTGGGCCCTATTTCAGACTGGAGCAGAATAGATGTTTATGGGACAGGAGCCCTCCGGGGCTGTAGAGGGCCTGCAGCTTGTGAGGTGCACAAGCACATCTTCATTAGCTGTGTCATTTGAGCACTTTTAAGAAATGGCAAAGCTCTCCTACCAGGAGAGAACAGGAATTCCTTAGAAGTATTCTGCTAGCAGGAGACGAAATACTGATCTTCCCTTCCACTTTGTCACCAATATTCCATCTACTATTTCATGTTCCTCTTCATTCAGGTGTTTCCAGCTCTCCTATTTAAATGGCCATGTCTAAGGACATCTCTTCACCAGACCAGCTGGATCTATGTCCTTCCCATTGCTCCCAGATTTCCTCCTCTAGATCCTCTCCTGTCATTCCAATGCCTCTCGACTAACTGGCTTCACACTTTGAGCTTCAGAGCGTGGCCTAGTCTTTCAGAACTTTAAATAACACATCAGCCAACATCTTAACTGTGTTTATATCTTTTAGAATCACTTTTTCTTATGTCTTTGTTTAAAACCATTCCTGTGTGGAATTCCCTTGTGAATGGAGGACATGTCAGATGCTGCTGGGACATTGCACAGAGCCAAGGGAAGAGATTTGATGTTTTTAAACAGTATCATGTTTACATTTTTTGTCAGTTGGTCATGAAGAGAAACTTTCTGTGCCTCTGAGTCTCACCAGTACCTGACCCCAAAGGACACAAACCTGATCAGCTGTGGTTCCCACTCCAGTGGCTGCACTTGCACCTCCCTCTATCCCCAGAGCAGAGCTCCCTTGTCTCACAAAGTCCCTGGCAAAGGAGGGATGAAGGAAACAGGACAGGCTGTGGGGATCAGGGCCAGGGCACGGCCAGGGATTTGGTGTGGGTGTGAGCCCAGGGCAGGACACAGCCCCTGGCCTTGGTAAAGCTCATCCAATTGTCCTGGGCCCATGGCTGCAGCCTGTCCAGATCCCTGTGCAGAGCTTCCTGCCCTCCAGCACAGTCACACTCCCACCCAGCTTGGGCTCACCTGGACACTGACTGAGGGTGCCCTTGATGCCCTCATCCAGATCAGCAATAAAGAGATTGAACTGCACTGGCCCCAATCCTGAGCCCTGGGGACACCCCTGGATGTGAGTCCATTGCCCAGCACTCCTTGGGCCTGGCCATGCAGACAGATTTTGAGGCAGGGAACAGATGCTGCAGAGGGTGTTGGATCAAGTTCCTGTGACCCAAGAATATTGGGATCAGTGCAGCTGTAGCTGTGCACAAGAGAGCTCTTCATCCACTTTCTCTCTTTTCCTCCCTCTGGCCATGGAGGGAGCTCATGACTTCAGCGTGTGACTCGTGTGTGCAAAGAGCAAATGTGGACAGAATCGGGGAAGGGAGGGTTTGGGGGATCTTGGGATCTGTGCTGGGCAGAGAATGTTTTCCATTGGTCTGAGACTGTCTGCTGTGGAAAGTGGATTTTATATCCAGCAGAGGAGTGACTTTTGCATTTGATGGAGCTGTGCCTTACTTTGGTTTACTGACAATAAATGACCATCCCTCTGTGTCTCGGGCAGCTCCTTCTCGAAGGAAAGCAGGTGTGAGTTGGTGCCAAGGAACTGAAAGCTGCAGGTGCAGCCTGGAGTGGAGGAAGCTGAGATTTGCACAAGGCTTCTCTGAGTCCCAGGGGTTGGATGAGGGAAATGGTAGGATGGAGCTATGAACAAAGTCTGATTGATTGTCAGCCATGAATGGTCTTGATTTTCATATCTGCTCAAACTGCATTAGGAGGTGCTCCGGGCAAATATCAATTGGAAATGGCTGATATCAATCTCAAACCAGAAAAAGATTTAAGATAAAAAAAAACTCATTATGTTTTTAATGTAGTACATTCACTTTGAATACACTTCTGAAATCTGTCTAATTAACCACAAATGAATTGAAGATCTAAATTATTCCCAGGTGATTGGCTTGTTTAGGTGTTGGGAAAGGTTAATGAACCTTTGGTACTGAATTCCTGAACTGAACTGCTGAAAGCTGAAAAAGCCTCTGGAGAAGGAAAATTCAGCAGCAACCTCCAAGTAGCTGAGGATGTCAGCAGCCCCCACTGAGGCCATCACTGCCAAGAGACCATGGGGGCAATGAGCAGACAAGGAGAGTGTCCCTGGGGCTGGGGAAGCAGGAACTCAGAGGCACCAGTGGCTCCAGGTGGGAAATGGACTCTGCAATGTGGCTGGGAAAGCCCTGCCTGGGCTTGGCCAAGCAGCACAGCCAAGCCCTGTGAGCCCCATCCCCTGGGAATGGGGAGCGGTGCCCTCACAGGATGCTCGTGGCTGTCCTGGAGCAGTGGGATGTGGGGTGTGGGATGGTGAGGGCAGGAGAGCAGCAGGAGCCCTGCAAAGCTCTGTGGGCTGGGGGAGGAGGCCACAAGGCCTGGGGCTGGCAGGAACTGCTGTCTTCTCATGGGCCTCAGTGGCAGGGACAGCAGCCACAGCCAGGGGACACAAATCTCATTGCTGTTGGCAAGGGGTGGTCCCAGCCCCCCCAAGGCCTTTGGTCACCCCCACTGCAGCTCTCCTACCCTGGCCTAGGCCTGTGCTGCTTCCCTTGCACACTTTACCCACTGCCCCATTTCCCCTCCTCCCTCTGACCCTGGGACCTCCCAAAGCTTTCCTGATGTCCCCCTGTCCTCACTCGCTGTTGCTTCAAACAAAAAGCTGTGTTTGGCTGAGGAATGGCCAATTCCTGTGGGATTCCCAACTCCTGCCTTCTTCCCACATCCTGCTAAAGCTCCTGTGGCACCCAACCTGTCCCAGGCACAGGCTTGCTGCAATCTGCTCCTTCTCTCCATGTCCCAGCACTGAAATCCATGTCCCATCTGCAGCCCCTCAGAGCAGCCCAGCCCTGTCTGGCCCTGCAGCAGGAACTGGAGGCACTGGAGGTCAGGGACAGTGACTCTGTGTCTGGAATGCTCAGGAGATGCTCAGCTTGGGCAGCTCCTGCAGCCCCAGGACCAGCCCCGCTGCCCAGGACAGCCCTAAACTTCCTGTAGCACAGCTTAAGACATTTCCTATCATCCTGTCCCTTGTTCCCTGGGAAGAGAGCCCAATCCCCCCCTGGCTTGACCCTCCTCCATGAGGGCCTAGAGTGTCACAGTGCTCTCCATGATTCCGTGAGGCTCTGTAGTGTCACAATGATCCCTTGGTTCCATGGAGCACCACAGTGTCACAATTGTTCCCTTAGTTCCATGAGGCCCTGCAGTGTGACAGTGTTTTCTTGGTTCCATTGTGCTTCTGGAATCTCACAAGGGTTTCCTTGGTTCTGCAATGTCACAACAGCCCCTTGGTTCAACAAGGCCCCACAGGGTCACCATCGCCTCCTGCTTCCCTGGGACTCTGCAGTGTCACAATCATCAGAGAATCACAGAATCAACCAGGCGTGAAAAGACCTTTGAGTACATCAAGCCCAACCTGTGACCCAACACCACCTTGTCACCCCGACCATGGCACCCAGTGCCGTAGAAGTGAAAGAGCGCGATCTGAAATTGCCGTCCCAAGTGTAGAAATGCTGTTCAGACGGCAAGGACGGAGACGAAATCTCTGCAGTCAGTTTCAAAGCATGCGGGTTTATTTTGGAAAAGGGTAAGAGGGGAGAGACCGACCACGTGACCGCTTACGCAGCCCCATCGTTGGTCCGGGAGAGGGAGAGGTCAGGCAGGTAGGGGGAGGAAGTTGTGAGAGCGGAGAGGGGAGAGCAGAAGGGGCAAATCTGTCCCTTGCAAACTCATAAATCAGGTTCCATGAAGAATATTCTAATTTCTACTAACCAATCTAGGACAAGATACAAATTCTACATCATTTACATATAGCCTATGAGAGTTCTTATATTACCACAGCTGTTACATATTTAAATCCTACAAACTGGTTCTTCAAGTTCTTGCTGGGTTGATTAGGATCAGTTAAATCTTTTGGATTCACCCTGGAGGAGCTGTTGTGAGAACAATAGGTTGATAAGCTTTCCCTCTAGCTATTTCCTGATTGGTATTTCAAAACTTGTCTTCATCTTAGTCTCTCCTAAGGTTTCAATATTCTTAGTATCTTTTGCCAGGCAATAATTTTCATAAGACCTTTCTATTTCTTCATCCCCAACACAGTGCCACATCCGGTCTTTCCTTAAACACGTCCAGGGATGGCGACACCACCACCTCTCTGGACAGCCCGTTCCAATGCCCAGTCACCCTTTCTGTGTAGAAGCTCTTCCTAATGTCCAGCCTAAACCTGCCCTGATGCAACTTAACGCAGTGGCCTCTTGTCCTGTCACTGTTTCCTGGGAGCAGAGCCCAACCCCACCTGGCTGCACCCTCCTGTCAGGGAGTTGCAGAGAGTGATGAGGTCTCCCCTGAGCCTCCTCCAGGATAAACAACCCCAGCTCCCTCAGACACTCCTCACAGGACTTGTGCTCAAGACCCTTCACCAGCCTTGTTGCCCTTCTCTGGACACGCCCCAGCCCCTCAATATCCTTCCTAAACTGGGGGGCCCAGAACTGGACACAGCACTCAAGGTGTGGCCTCACCAGTGCCGAGTACAGTGGAAGAATCACTGCCCTGGTCCTGCTGGCCACACCATTCCTGATCCAGGCCAGGTGCCATTGGTCTTCTTGGCCACCTGGGCACACTGCTGGCTCATGTCCAGCCTGCTGTCCATCAGTGCCCCCAGGTCCCTTTCTGCCTGGCTGCTGTCCCCAGCCACTCTGTCCCCAGCCTGTAGCACTGCAGGGGTTGTTGTGGCCAAAGCGCAGGACCTGGCACTTGGTCTTGTTAAACCTCACATTGTTGGATTTGGCCCCTGGATCCAGCCTGTCCAGGTCCCTCTGCAGAGCCCTCCTACCCTCCAGCACATCCACACTCACACCCAGCTTGGTGTCATCTGCACATTTGCTCATGGAGGACTCAGTCCCCTCATCCAAATCATCAATAAAGATATTGAAATCCACTCTGGCTGGGTCTGATCCCTTGGCCATCCTGTAGGTGCCGTGTGATGGCACTCAAGGAGATCTGTTCCATAACCTCGCCAGGCACCAAGGTCAGGCTGACAGGCCTGGAGTTTCCCAAATCCTCCTTCCAGTCCTTCTTGTGGATGGGGTCACATTGGCACCTCCAGTCCCCTGGGACCTCCCCAGTGAGCCAGGACTGATGGTAAATGATGGAGAGCAGCTTGGAGAGCTCATCCACTATAACCCTCATTCCTCTAGGATGGATCCCAACCTGTCCCATAAAACTGTGAGCATCTCAGTGGCTCAGCAGGTCTCTGACTGCTTCTGCCTGGATTACAGGGGCTCCATTCTGCTCCCTGTCCCCATCTACCAGCTCAGGAGGCCACTTGTCCTGAGGACAGCCTGTCTTGTTGATGAAAAGTGAGGCAAAGGGAGGGTTAAGTACCTCAGCCTTTTCCTCATCTTTGGTAACTCTATCCCCCCAATAAAGAATGGAGGTTTTTCTTGCCCCTTATTTTGCCATTAATATATTTATAAAAACATTTTTATTATCCTTCATAGAGGTGGCCAGATTAAGCTCTAATTGAGCTTTCACCTCTAGTTTTCTTTCTGCATGACCTAACAACAGCCTTAAACATTTCCTGAGTTGCCTGCCCCCCTGTCCAAAGGTGATGCACCCTCTTTTTTCCCTGAGTTCCTGCAAAAGTTCCATGCCCAGCCAGGCCAGTTGTGTTCATCGCTGGCTCATCTTTTGGCACATAGGGACAGGCTTCTCCTGTGCCTTCAAGATTTCTTTCTTGAAGTGTGTCCATCCCTCCTGGACCTTTTTGTTTTCAAGGGCTGTTTCCCTTTAAAAAACATCAGTACCTGATTTGGTTCTCCTCAAATCTGCATCCTGAATAGAACAAAGTCTGTTCTCCGTAAGTCCAGTGGAGAAGTTTTGTTGATGCCTCTCCTTCTTTCACAGAACATTGAAAACTTGATTATTTCATGGTCACTGTACCCCAGTACAGTTAGGTACACATTGTGTCGAGCCACTATATTTTTTAACCTATTGTTCATTCAAAAACAGCCAGTCTTCCTTATCTCTTGCCTGCACAGGGGTCTAGGTATACATTACATTCAGCTGCTTGTCTTCCTGCTTTACCAGTTTTGCTTACTAAACTTCCTGCCCAGTGGTAGCTATTCTGAATATAGGTATACAGAATTTAAAGTCTTTATGGTGTTAAGTTATAGTCATATCTATATTTTAATTCACACATATGAATTACATGCTTTTGGTTTCACTACTCCCCATTTTTGCCCCAAATTCCCTTTTTTTTTAATCCAAACTGCCCCTTTTTGGCTCCAAAGTCCCCCTTCTGGGACCAAACTCTCCATTTTTGAGGCCAAACTCCCCTTTAGGGGTCAGACTCCCATTTTTTTTCCATCCAAACTGTCTTTCTTAGGTCTAAACTGCCCCCTTTCGTTCCTCAAACTCTCAGGTTTGGGCCAAACTGTCCCTTTGGGGGACCAAACTGTCCTTTCTGGGTCCAAATTTCCTATCTGGGTGCTCAAATTCCCCTTTCTTGGGCCCAAATTCTCCCTTTTCGGACCCAACCTCTCTTTTTTTTTTTTTTTTTTTTTTTGTGCCAAATCTTTCCTTTTGGATCCCAAATCTCCCCTTTTTGCCTCAAATTTTCACCTCCCCAGATCCCACTGAATCCCATTGGATCTCATTGGATCCCCTGGGTTAAACATCTCTCCCCGCTCACTTCCGGGAGTGCATTTCCCGTCATCCCCAGCGGCGGGTTCCTGTACTAACTCCGCCCTTTCCGGTCTGGGCTTAGCTAAGTTCCGGTCACGTGGCCCACAGGTGCCGCCATGTTTCTGCTGTGCTACTACAACGAGCGCGGGGAATGTGTTTACACCCTGCGGGTACAGGAGGCTTTGGGGGGATTTAGGGGCATTGCGGAGGGGTAGGGGAGACCTTGGGTGGGGGGGCGTCGGGTGCCTGGGGAGAACCGCAGGGTTTGGGTGTTCCGCGGCGGGGCTTGGGAGCGATATGGGGGAGCTTGGGGAGCCCGGGGGCATAATGGGGGGAGTTTGGGGGTCCTGGGGGAGGGGGGAATAGGGGAAATCCAGGGGAATTTGGGGTGTTTGGGGGTGCTCCGGGGAGGGGGGTGTTGGGGGAAATTTAGGGGTCTCAGCCGGGGGAAATACGGGTAATCTGGGGGAATGTGGGGGTCTTGGGGGGGATCTTGAGGGCAACTCAGGGGAATTTGGGAGGTATTGGGTGTTCCTCTGTGGGTCAGTGGGGGAGCCCTGGTGGTGTTTGAAGTCCCAAGGTAGCCATTGGGGGATCCAGGGGTATTTTAGGGTCCTGGGGGCATTTTGGGATTCTGGGGTGGGCAGTTGTGGAATCCCGGGGGTATTTGGGGTTCCAAGTGGATTAGTAAGGGAATCTGGGGGGTATTTTGGGGTCCCGGGCCTGATGGTGTCTCTCTGACCCCCTGCCCCCATAGAAGGTGTCTCCAGGCGGGGTTCCCACATTCTCGGCCCACCCTGCCCAGTTCTCCCCCCATGACAAATTCTCCCGGCACCGCGTGACCCTGAAACGGTGCTTTGGGCTCCTGCCCACCCAGTGGGGACGGGTCCTGCTCTGAGGGACCCCCGGGATCCGTCCCCCAGACCCCTGAGATGGCCCCAAGACCCCTGGAATGATCCCTGCTCTGAGAGATGTCCAGGACCCCACTGGAACGGCTCTGAAACCTCTGGAATGGCCCCTGCTATGAGAGACCCCCCTGAAAACCCTGAGATGGCATTGAGACCCCTGTGAATCCTGAGAGACCCCCACGACCCCTGGAATGGCACCAAGAGTCCCCCAAGGACCCCGGGATGATCCCTGCCCCAGCAGACCCTCAGAATTATCCCTACTTTAAGAGACTCTCGAGACCCCCACAGGATCCCCAAAATACCCCTGGAATCCTCCTGGGACCCCCAAGATGGCCCCAGGACCCCTGGAACAGCCCCTGCTCCAAGAGACCCATGAGACCCCTGGGAGACCCCCAGGACCCTCAAAACCCCCCAGAGATTGCCAAGAAGAGGAGGAGGAAGAAAGAGGTGAAACAAAATAAAATCAATATGTAAATGAATTGAAATAATGGTGCTCTGTGGGTCACGAGATGTGACGGGAGATGAAGCCCCATCTGTAATCGCGCTCTTTTAGCGCCGCGGGGCATGATGGGAGCTAAAGTCCCAAAAGTGGCTCTAAGGCAGCACTTGGAGGTCTGAGCGGCCACTTTGGGTCTCCACGGGGTACCTAGGGGGAACTTATGGGATCAGAGAGCACCTGGGGGCACTTGGAGAGCTCTAATGGGGCTCTTTGGGGCGGGGAACATGACGGGAGTTGTAGAGGTGGAATTGGGTTGTGTTAGGGCTCTGGGGTCGCGGGGGATGAGGGACGCTCTGTTGGGCACAGGGAGATGTAGTCCTGGCTGTAATTCATCACCATGGGTGCTGTGGGGCATGACAAAAGCAGTAGATCCGAAGGCTCTAACGTGGGGCTTGGAGGTCCGAGCAGCCACTTGGGGTTCTCAGGGGGCATCTGGGGAGAGCTTATGTGGTCGGGGAGCTCTTGGAGGCACTTGGGGAGGCTAAAGAAACTCTTTAAAGCATAGGGCATGACGGGAGTTGTAGGCGCCCCGCTGAGCTATGATGGGGTTGGGACACGAGGGAAGACGGCTGTGATAAGGCTTTATGGGGCGCGGTGCATCATGGGAAGTGTAGGCACGGCTGTAATGGACCTCAGCGGGTGCCGCGGGGGGCAATGGGAGCTGTAGTCCCGAAAGTGTCTTTTACAGGCCTACCTGGGTTTGGGGGTACTTAGGGGACACTTGGGGGACTGGAGAGGCATTTAGGGGTCCTGAACGGGTCTGCAGAGGGCACTTAAGGATCCTGGAGGGTCTGGGGGGAGATTATGGGGCACATGAGGGTGTATGCCTGGGCTCTGTGGGGCATGGTGCATGATGGGAGTAATAGGCAAAACAGTTGAAAATGGCACCTACTCCAGGTACCGCCCCCAAGTCCCCAATCCCTCATGCTGATTGGCTGCAGGTGATGTTGGGCAGGAGCCTTGGCCAATGGGCCACCTCAGAGGCAAGAACAGCCCGTTCAACCCCTCAGTCCCTCCCACTACAGCCCAGTACCTCCCAGTAAACCCTAATTCCGCCCAGTCCCTTTCAGTCTCCCCCAGTTAGTGCTCATCTCCACCAGTCTGCTCTCCAGAGTTCCCAGTTCCTCCAGTCCTCCCCAGTCCATTTCAGTACCTCCCAGTATCCTCCCCCAGCCCTCCCAATGTGCATTGATATGTCCCAGGCCATCCCAGTGTCACTCCCAGTATGTCCCTGTGCCTCCACTATCCTAACCAGTATTCCCAGTGCCCCCAGTTTGTCCCAGTATGGCCCAGTAAAGCCCAACATTGCTCCCAGTATATCTCAGTTTATCCTCAGAGTCCATCCCAGTCCATCCCAGTCTGCCCAGTTTCCCCCCTAGCATTCCCAGTGTTCTCAGTATGTGTTAGGCCTCCCCAGTTTCACACCCAGTATGTCCCAGTGTCTTCCACAGCGCTGCCAGTGTCCCCCAGTATGCCCCAGTCCTCCCCAGTGTTGTTCCCAGTATGTCCCAGTGTCCTGCACAGTGTTCCCAGTGTCCCCCAGTATGTCCCAGTCCTCCCCAGTGTTTCCAAGGAAACTTGACCTTCTCACAGTGGCCATGGCATCCCAACCCAGCAGTGGGGTCAGTGCAGTGTCCATGGCACAGCCCCTGGCAATGGCCAGTGCAGGTTGGGATGAGAATCCACCCTCAGAGCTGGCCCAGGGCAGGGCTGCAGTGCCTTCCCAGCAGCCTGTCTGCACAGGAGCACTGCCAGGGCTCTCTGCATTTCCCTTCCCCTCACTCTTGGCTCACTCACACACCTCCCAACAACGCCCTTGGTGCTTTGAGCTGCAAGGAGTTCAAAGCTTCTCTGTCCTTCAGCAGTTGGTCTCATTCTGCCTTCAGCCAACTCTGGATTTGTGTTTATTGTAGAACTTCCTTTGTGTTCAAAACATTGCCTGCAGGGCTTTGCCTTGGGGAAGGGGAAACTCCTTGGTGGCACCTTCAGCTTGGCACACACTAGAGGAATGTGTCTGTTTTCAATAGGGAAACTTAAGAGTCTTAGATGCCTTTAAAAAAAAGAAGAAAAACTCATTTTTGCCTGAGTGCAGCCAGTTCTCCAAGCAAAGCAGGTCCCAGATGAGTGAGGAGAGACAGGATGGGGCTGAGAATGTGGAGCAAGGTTGTCCACACTGGGTCAGACCTCAAGGCTCAGCTTCTCTGACCAGGCCAGACCTCCTCAGGAGAGACCCTGCATCAATATCAATCACAGAATGCTGCAATCGCCTCTTCTCTGAAGAGAACAGTATTAAAATACATTCTTTAAAATAAGAATGCCTATTTCTTAGAAGCTCTTTGAAATATTTCTCCATAACTGTAGCAGGAAACCTTCCTAATGAACTGTGCTAGACCAGAGGGAAATCAAGGCAGAGCCATGTTTTTTCAGGACTTGCTTTATCCTAACAAGCCCCATGGTGCATTTGGTGCTGAGCCCTTGAACCTCAGGGCCTGAGAGGAGATTGCACAAACCTTTCCAGGAGTCAAAATCAGAAGAAAAACCCAAAGTGTCTCCAAGCATTAATGTGTCCCATGGAGGTCCATCCCCAACACAGGCTCCTCATGGACTCCTTGGAGGAGAGAACTGGAGGCCATGATTGCACAAAAAGCTCTGAGAAATTCAGTGTCAAAAGGAAAATCCAAAGTACCTTCAAAAACCTTGAGTATGTCAAAGTATGAATGAGCCCCAGTGCGTGTTAATACAAAACTCTCAAGGGACTCATTAAAGTAAATAATTGGAGGCCATGATTGCACAAACCTCTCAGAGACAGAGAGAGGAAAGGAAAGTATCATAAAACCTGGAAGTACCTTGAAGCATTAATGAGCCCCACTGAGTGTTGTTACTGACGAAGAATCTCAAGGGACTCCTTACAGCAGATAATTGGAAGCCATGATTGCACAAAGCTCTCAGAGACTCCAAGGCAAAAGCAAAAGCCAAAATCCTTTGAAGAACCTGCAATCCCTGACAGCATTGAGGAGCCCCCCAGGGCCATTCCTGACAAAGGCTCCCCAGGGACTCCTTCCAGCACATCCCTGAGGCCACTAGGATGGGAGGGGGAGGATGCTGAGGGCAGGCCAAGGGGGTGACAGTGGCCAGCCTTGCTGAGGCTGTGCCAGGAGGCCCCAGAGCCACAGGACAAGGTGTCTCCTCACTGCCCTTGGTGGCACAGACTCTGCTGTGCCCCAGGCCACCAAGACTTGGCTTCTCTTTGTCCCACCATGTCCTCACTGCCTCCAATTCCTGCTCTAACTGGAACCTGGGGACACTTTCTCAGTCATGTCCCTCACTGGGACCCATTAAAACTTCAAGAAACTTTGGATATTGATTGTGACTTTGAATTCTGGAGAGGTTTCCCCAACTCCCTCTCAGGGACTGATGTTCAGGGACTCAGCATCAAAGCCCCGAGAGGGTCATTAGAGTCTTTGCGCTGTTGCTGTGCTGCTGAGCTGGGCCAGGCTCCTGGCACAGAGACAGCTCCTGGCAACCAAGAAGGGCTTCAAAAAGACCTTTCTCCTGAGGAGCAGCTCCTCTACACAGCCCTGAAGCTGGCTCATGGCACAGCTTTTCGGATCTTGCAGGAGGACTCTGAAAGTTGCTGCAGTGCAGGGGATGTGGCCCTAGGACAGAGCTGGGTTTCTCTGATGCAGCATCCGAGGCACAGCACAAGACAGGTCCCTGTTGCCAGGCTCTGCTGCAGGGCTGAGCAGCCAGGGGTGCAGCCAGGGGTGCCCAGGGCTGTGGTGCAGAGCAGGGTCCTGCAGCCCAGGGCGCTGTGCTGGGCCAGGGACTCTGCTGCCTGCCAGGGGCAGCTCTCAGCCGGCCCGGGGAGCTGCTGCCAGCGCTGGGGGAGAAGCTGTGGGGGGAAGGAGCGGCCCTGAGCAGGGCAGGTGCTGCTGCTGAGAGGTGGTGTGTGGGGCAGGGCTGCTCCCAGCTCCAGATCAGCCTGGGGACAGCTCTGGAGGACACTGCCCAAAGAAGGTAAGCCAGGGATTGCTGTAAAGGCAAGGAATTTTTCTGAGACTGTTTTCAGTTTCTTACTTGGATCAGGGTGAGAAGGTTGGGGGATGAGAGAAGCAGAATAGGAGTTGTAATCACAGAATCACAGAACATTCTGAGTTGAAAGGGACACGCCAGGATGATCAAAGTAGTGTTTGGACATTTCCAGAGACTCCTGATCTGTAACTTTGTGTGGTCAGTGTCTCTGCTGGAGCCTCCTATAGAGCCTTCAGGCACTCCTCAGCCCATGGACAGCACCAGCATCACCTTTGCAGGGCCCAGCAGGACTCTCTGAGCTGCCCTTGTCCACCTGCACACAGAGCCTGCCCCCAGGCAGGGCCCTGCAGACAGGCAGGTTTCTGTAGGGCCGGGCTGAGTGCACAGAGGGTGGGATGGGCTCTGTGAGCGCTGACAGGGACAAGGCACCTCTGAGGAGGAAAATGTGCAGGCACAGGGAGAGGATCAGGGAAGGAGAGGGAGCTGAGCAGAGCAATGCTGTGGGCAGGAGGGCACTGTTGGTGTGTGGGAGGTGCCGTGCACAGCTGGGCACAGGGAACACTGTCCTGAGTGTGCAGCTGTCTCTGCCCTGCCCTCTTAGGCACAGCACCACAATATCTTCTCTTGTTTCTGCACTCTCTGATATTGTCATTGTTATCTTGTGCTCCCAGGGAGGCTCTGGCATTTGCAGTAGCTGAGTCAGGCACCGCCCTTGGGATTCCTGCCAGGCAGGTGTGTCCATGGGAATGGGGTGTCCAAGCTTCCCTGTGACCTGTGGGGCTGTGGGCAAAGCAGTCCATGGGAAAGGGGAAGGAGCTGAGCCTCCCTGCCTGAGATGCCATCATGAGCACACCTGGGGATCTCCTTGCTGTGTCCTTCCAAGCTCTGAGCTGCTCTCCTGGGTGCAAATCTGTGCCAGAGCCTCTCGGAGTTCCCTGAATGTCCCATGGGGAAGTGCAGAGATGTCACAAGTGAGGAAATGCTGTTGGGTTTGCCAAGGGCACTGTGAGTGTCCTTGGCAGAAGGGAGTGCTGAGACCTTGCTCAGTGACCTTTGGAGAGAGTGAGACATTCAGTGATCTGCTCTCAGCAGGGTCTGGTTTCTCCTCAGGATGACACAGGAGTGTGATTGTGCTCTGATTGCAGCCAAAGGTGCAACCCCAGGGCAGTTGGGAACAAGCCCATCCAGTCCCTGACCTTGCCCTGAGCCACAAGGAATCCGTTTGCCTCTCACATCTCTCAGTGGCAAACTCTGAGTGGAACAGAAATGCTCAGGATTTGTGACCTCAGAGAAGCAGGAATGTGGTGTGGGTAGGAAAAATTTCCTTCGTTTCCTTACTACCATCCATGTCCTTTACAACAGGAAGTGCAGATGGTAACAAGCCTTTCTGCATTAGGAGTGACTCCACTGACAAATCCTGGATATCCAGCCTTGTCCCTCTGCCACATGGTCACAAATCCAGGGCAGCAGGGCAGGGATGGCTCCTCGAGAGCCCCCAAGCACAGGCCTGGATGCTCATGGCACACTCAGACAGCACAAGTGGAGCTCAGGCAGGGACCTGGATGAAGGTTTTCCCAGAGAAGGAACAAGGGTGGATGAGTCCCAGTGGGACAGTCTACAGGGAATGGCACAGGTTTGGCTCCAAGCAGCCTCTCCTAACTTGTCACTGTCCTTTTCTCCATGAACAGGTCCCCATGGCCAAGGGCTCAAAATGTCCAACAGCAGCTCCATCAGCCACTTCCTCCTCCTGGCATTCGCAGACACGCGGCAGCTGCAGCTGCTGCACTTCTGCCTCTTCCTGGGCATCTCCCTGGCTGCCCTCCTGGGCAATGGCCTCATCATCAGCGCTGTAGCCTGCAGCCAGCACCTGCACACGCCCATGTTCTTCTTCCTGCTCAACCTGGCCCTCACCGACCTGGGCTCCATCTGCACCACTGTCCCCAAAGCCATGCACAATTCCCTCTGGGATACCAGGGACATCTCCTACAAAGGATGTGTTGCACAGGTCTTTTTGTTTCTTTTCTTCATTTCAGCAGAGGTTTGTCTTCTCACCATCATGTGCTATGACCGCTACGTGTCCATCTGCAAACCCCTGCACTATGGGACCCTCCTGGGCAGCAGAGCTTGTGTCCACATGGCAGCAGCTGCCTGGGCCTGTGCCTTTCTCAATGCTCTCATGCACACAGCCAATACATTTTCCCTGCCCCTGTGCCAAGGCAATGCCCTGGGCCAGTTCTTCTGTGAAATCCCACACATTCTCAAGCTCTCCTGCTCCAAATCCTACCTCAGGGAACTTGGGCTCATTGTGCTTAGTGCATCTTTAGGATCTGGGTGTTTTGTGTTCATTGTTTTCTCCTATGTGCAGATCTTCAGGGCTGTGCTGAGGATCCCCTCTGAGCAGGGACGGCACAAAGCATTTTCCACGTGCCTCCCTCACCTGGCCGTGGTCTCCCTGTTTCTCAGCACTGGCACATTTGCCTACCTGAAGCCCCCCTCCATCTCATCCCCATCCCTGGATCTGGGGGTGTCAGTTCTGTACTCAGTGGTGCCTCCAGCCCTGAACCCCCTCATCTACAGCCTGAGGAACCAGGAGCTCAAGGCTGCAGTGTGGAGACTGATGACTGGACGATTTGACAAACATTAAACTGCTGGCCAGTTTCGGCCCATCACTTGTAATAAAAGTAATCTTAGATTATTCTTGTTGGGTTTGGCTTTTGGTTTGTTTTTTTTGTTCCTTTGTTTTGTTTTGTTTTTTATTATTGTCCACAAAGAAAGATAATTTTTTGTGCCATTTCTTTTTTTTTTCTCTCCATCTTTGCTGTGGACACAGACTGTGTCACTTAGGGGCTGCGCTCCCCATGGCTTTAAACAAATTAAAGGATCTCCCAGCCAAGTTTTCACCAGAGATCCCTGCTTTTCTTCCCTTCTCTGGAGCTGCAGCAGCAATGTCTGTGTGCAGAGCTGGGGCAGATCAGGGGTGGCACAGCAGCTCTGCCAAGGAGCAGCAGCACTTGGTGTTCCCAGCGCTGCTCCCGTGCCACTGCCCCGCTGCCCTCCTGCCCCTTGTGTTGCTGTAGGGCCTGAGTGCTCTCGGGGTGGGTCCCAGTGCTGGGGGTGGCAGTGCCGGGGCTGCAGCAGGGACAGGCCATGGGCACTGCTGGGGCAGAGCTGACGCCTCAGGGCAGGGCCTGGGGGCTCGAGGCTCCTTGCCCAGGGTCTCTCAAGAACACGCCCAGACCAATGCTCAGCAGAGAAAACCCCCGTGAGCAGCCCCAGGGTGGCCGTGGGCAGGGTGGGGACAAACAGCATGGCTGGGGCTCTGCAAGGTCCCTGGGGGAGCCGGCAAGGAGCAGCAGAGCAGGGGCTGATCCATCCCCACTGCGCTGGAGAGCCCAGGGCAGCGTCCCAGAGCGTCCTCATGGAGCTGCCAACAACATCCCCCCTTTGCAGCCCTGGCCTCTCCCCCAGCTCCCAGAGGTGTTTGGTCCTTGCAGGCAGAGCCACGGCAGCACTGCTCAGGAGCCCCTGTTTGCATTGCACAGAGCAGGCATGAGCAGCGCCATGGTGTTGGTGTGGGGAGATGAACCTGAGGGAGCACAAACGCCGTCAGCCCCTGGGGGCCAGCAAGGGCTGGGGATGGCAGGGAAACCACTCAGGTTATTTGTGACCTCTGAAGTCAGCCAGGAAGTTTGTTCCCATGAGCTGTGAGTTTCCTGTCCCACCGCAGACATTGTTGCTCAGAGCCAGGGCTGCCTGGCAGCCATCCCCAAACAGCCCTGAGCATTTCCTTTGCTTCACCTTTGCTTTCTTTCCTCTTTCCTGTTTCACATTTCTTCCTCTTGCCCATCCCTGTCCCCTCCCTTGCAAACAGACCATCCCTGTTTGCCCTTTCCTCTCTGGCCCCACTCCCCCTTTCAGTTCCTGAGTTGGCACCATGGGAACGTCCCTTGGTGAGCAGGATCATCCTCCAAGTGCTTCATGAATTGTCTGCAGGCTCCTGCAGTGCCTCGTGCTGTTCCCTTGCCAGAGGCACCCCAGGCCAGGGAGGCACATCTGGACTGGTGTCTGTGGGTGTTGGGCTCCCTGTTCTGGGGCAATGGGGAGCAGCTGGAGAGGTTCTGCAGAAGTGACAGGATGGGCTTTGGGGCCTGTGTGGAGAAGCTGAGGGCCATGGGCTGCTGGAGCTTCTGAAGAGGAGGCCCAGGGCTCATCCTGCAACTGCTTCAAGGGTGGTTTCAGAGAATCACAGAATCAGTGAGGTTGGAAAAAACCTTGGAGATCAAGTCCAACATGTGACCCAACACCACCTTGGTCTCCCCTGAGCCTCTTCTTCTCCAGGATAAACAACCCCAGCTCCCTCAGACACTCCTCACAGGACTTGTGTTCCAGACCCTTCACCAGCCTTGTTGCTCTTCTCTGGACATGCTCCAGCCCCTCAATGTCCTTCCTAAATTGGGGACACAGAACTGGACACTGCATTAAGGTGTGGCCTCACCAGTGCCGAGTACAGGGGAAGAATCACTGCCCTGGTCCTGCTGGCCACACCATTCCTGATCCAGGCCAGGTGCCATTGGCCTTCTTGGCCACCTGGGCACATTGCTGGCTCATGTCCAGCCTGCTGCCCATCAGCATCCCCAGGTCCCTTTCTGCCTGGCTGCTGTCCCCAGCCACTCTGTCCCCAGCCTGTAGCACTGCAGGGGTTGTTGTGGCCAAAGTGCAGGACCTGGCACTTCGTCTTGTTCAACCTCTTCTCACTGGGTTCATTTCTTCAAACTAGTCTGTCCACATCCCTCTGCAGAAGCTTCTTACCCTCTAGCAGATCCACACTCACACCCAGCTTGGTGTCACTACAGTACCATGAGGTCCTAAAGTGTCACAGTGTTCTCCATGATTACATGGGGTTCTGTAGTGTCACAATGGCCCCTTGATAGTCCTAGGCCCTCTAGTGTCATAATGGCCCCCTCTCAGTCCCTTAGTTCTCTGGGCCCTACAGTGTCACAATGGATCTCTGGTTCCCTGTGATCTCACAGTGCAACAATGGTTTCCTTGGCTCCATAATTTCACAATGGCCTCTTGGTCCCATGGGGCACCACAGTGTCAAAATTGTTTCCTTCATTCTGTGACTCCCCCCAGTATAACAATGGCCCCTTGGTTATACAAGGTCCTACACTCACAGTGGTCTCCATGGTTCCACAAGGCCCTGCAGAGTAACAGTGGCCCCTTGGTCCCATAGAGCCTCACAGTGTCACAATGGCTCCATTGTTACACAAGTTCCTTCACTATCACAATTATCTCTGCAGTTTCACATGGCCCTCCAGTGTCACAACAATCTTCTTGATTCCATTCCACAGTGTCACAGTGATCCCTTGTTTCCATGAGGCCCCAAAATGCCACAATGGACTCCTTGGTTGCACAATGTCACAATGGCCCCTTGGTTCCATGAGGCCCCGCAGTGTTACAAGTGTATGCTTAGTTCAATGAGGCCTTGATGTGTCACAGTGGCCTCTAAGTTCCCTGAGGTCCCACAGTACCACAATTGCCTCTTGGTTCCATGTGGCACCACGGTGTCAAAATAGTTCCCTTAGTTCCATGCGTCCTAGGAGTGTCATAATGGCTCCTTGGTTCCACTGGGCTCTGGAATATCACAAGGGTCTCCTTAGTTCCACAGTGTCCCAATGGCCCCTTGGTTCAACAAGGCCCCACAGTGTCACCTCTGTGGTTCCACGAGGACCCAGAGTGTCACAATGGACTCCTTGGTTCCATTCAGCCCGGCAGTGTCACAATGACGTGTTGAAGGTTCAGAGAATTTTCCCATTCTCTTGTTAGGAAACCAATGACCAGGTACTTAAGAGACAAAAATGTGGCCGGGGGTGTGGTAACGGGAGCATCCAGCATTGGTAACTTCTCACTTGCTCACCAGACTTGGGAGGGGAAACAGTAAAAACTGCTGTCTCCTTTTTGCTGCGACTGAGGAAAAGCCTGGCTCTGCACTGCCTTCTCTTCCTAGTTGGGTGAACTTTCGTTTGGGGAAAAAAGCACGGAATTCCAACCCCCTCTTCCCCTTCTGGAGTGCACATCTTTCTGCCTGCACTTGCAGCTGCTGCGGCGGGGGGCCTGGCTGCTGCTACCCCACGCCACGCCTGCTGGAATGCACTGCCACCTTTTGCTGGCTAGCCTGGGTGAGCCCATCCTGCTGCTCCATCTCCCTTCTCTGAGCTCCCTGCCCAGCCCCATCCATCTGCACGCCATCCCTGCCCAGCCCGTCCTGCTCATGCCATCCCTGCCCAGCCTGTCCTGCTCAAGCCATCCCTGCCCAGCCTGTCCTGCTCAAGCCATCCCTGGCCAGCCCATCCTGCTCACGCCATCCCTGCCCATCCCGTCCTGCTCACGCCATCCCTGCCCAGCGCCGTCCGCCATTACCCACGTGACACAAATCCAACCTCGCCCCACAGCGCCCCCTGCAGCTGCGCTGGAGTCATCGCACCTGCCCTGCCCGGCCGGGAGCCAACAGCACCCCTGCTGGCTGTGACCGGGACTGCACCAAAGGGACAGTGCCTGGCAGCCCAGGGACATCTGCCACTGGGTTTTGGTTTGGTTTGTTGTTACTATTGTCGTTCCTATTGTTGTTATTGTTTGCTTGCCTTGCTATGGATACTAGTAAAGAGCGGTTATTCCTTTTCCCATATCTTTGCCAGAAAGCCCTTGATTCCAAAGTTGTAATAATTCGGAGGGAAGGGGGGGGTCACATTATCCATTCTAAGGGAGGTTCCCACCTTCCTTAGCAGACACCTGTCTTTCAAACAACGACATTATCCTGGAGAAAAGAAGGCTCAGGGGAGACCTCATCACTCTCTACAACTCCCTGACAGGAGGGTGCAACCAGGTGGGGTCAGATTCTCCTCCTGGGCAAACAGTGTCAGGACAAGAGACCACAACCTTAAGCTGCACCAGGGGAGATTTAGGCTAGACATTAGGAAAAAGTTCTTCACAGAAAGAGTGATTGGGCATTGGAATCGGCTGCCCAGGGAGATGGTGGAGTCACCATCACTGGAGCTGTTTAAGGAAAGACTGGATGCGGCACTTAGTGCCATGATCTGGGTGACAAGATGGTGTTTGGTAACAGGTTGGACTTGATGATCTCCAAGGTCTTTTCCAGCCTGGTTGATTCTGTGATCCTGTGATGATTGTGACACTGCAGGGCCCCAGGGAAGCAAGGGGCCATTGTGACACTTTGGGGCTAAATGGAAGCACAGAGGCCATTGTGACACTGTGGGGCCTTGTTGAACCTTGGGGCCCTTGTGACACTGTGGAACCAAGGAGACTCTGGAGATATTCAGGAAAGCAATGGAACCAAGGGGCCATTTTGACACTCCCAGCACACATGGAACTAAGGGAACTATTTTGACACCGTGGTGCCCCATGGTACCAAGGGGCCGTTGTGGTACCCTGGGACCTCATGTAACTTAAAGGCCACTGTAACACATCAGAGCCTCATGGAACTAAGGGGACACTTGTAACACTGCAGGGCCTCATGGAACCAAGAGTCTTGTGTAACCAGGGGTCCATTTTGACTCTGCCCCACCCATGGGGGAACGTGCCTGGCCCAAGGAAAAGGAGGCTCCATATGTGACCTGTTCTCCTCTCCAGGAGATGCTGAGAGCTCTGCAGCCCCTCCTGCCATCCCATGTCCCCAGGCCAGCACAAGAGCCCCAGCCCTTGTGGCCCTCAAGAGCTGTTCCTGCTCCAGGAACAGGGCCCATCCCAAAGCTGGGGCAGCCAGAAAGCTGTGCCCATTTCTGTTAATTCCTGTTTTGATGAGGATGGATCCTCAGCAACATGGATGCTCCCCGATGAATTTTACTTCTCCAGAGGTTTGCTCTGTCTTCAGCTCTTCAGTTCAGTCTCCTTAAGATTTGGAAACAACCTAAGAAGACAAGCCCATGAGAATGATTTAATTTTAAGTCTTCAATTCATTTGTGGTTACTTAGACCAGTTCTAGAAGCATACTCATAGTGAATGTTTGGCATATATTATAGTATAATATAGATGTCTTTTTTTCTGTTTATTCCTTTTCTGTTTATACACTGATATCAGCATTCTCCAACTGATATTGATTCCAAGCATCCCCTAATGCAGTCTGAATAGATATAAACATCAATACCATTTTATGGCTGACAATCAATCAGACTTTGTCCTGACACCCTTCCCACCATTTCCCTCATCCAACCCCTGGGACTCAGAGCAGCCTTGTGCAAATGTGAACTTCCTCCACTCCAGGCTGCACCTGCAGCTTTCAGTTCCTTGGCACCAACTCCCATCTGCTTTCCTTGGAGAAGGAGCTGACCGAGACACAGAGGGATGATCATTCATGGTCAGAAAGCAAAACCAAGGGAAGCCACAGCTCCATCAAATGCAAAAGTCATTCCTCTGCTGGATATTAAATCCACATTCCACAGCAGACAGTCTCAAATCAATGGAAAACACGTTCTGTTCCCAGCACAGATCCCAAGATCCCCCAAACCCTCCCTGCCCCAATTCTGTCCACATTTGCTCTTTGCACACACGAGTCACACGCTGAAGTCATGAGCTCCCTCCATGGCCAGAGGGAGGAAAAGAAGAGAAAGTGGATGAAGAGCTCTCTTGTGCACAGCTACAGCTGCACTGATCCCAATATTCCGGCCTCACAGGAACTTGATCCAACACCCTCTGCAGCATCTGCTCCCTGCCTCAAAATCTGTCTGCATGGCCAGGCCCAAGGAGTGCTGGGCAATGCAGTCACATCCAGGGGTGTCCCCAGGGCTCAGGATTGGGGCCAGTGCAGTTCAATCTCTTTATTGCTGATCTGGATGAGGGATCGAGGGCACCCTCAGTCAGTGTGCAGGTGAGCCCAAGCTGGGTGGGAGTGTGGCTGTGCTGGAGGGCAGGAAGCTCTGCACAGGGATCTGGACAGGCTGCAGCCATGGGCCCAGGACAGTTGGATGAGGTTCACCAAGGCCAAGGGCCGCGTCCTGCCCTGGGCTCACAGGATCCCTGGGCCTGATCCTCACAGCCTGTCCTGTTTCCTTCATCCCTGCATTGCCAGGGACTTTGTGGGACAAGGGAGTTCTGCTCTGGGGATGGAGGGAGGTCCAAGTGCAGCTGCTGGAGTGGGAACCACAACTGATGAGGTTTGTGTCCATTGGGGTCAGGAACTGGTGAGACTCAGAGACACAGGAAGTTTCTCTTCATGGCCCACTGTCAAAAATGTAAACATGATACTGTTTTAAAAACATCAAAACTCTTCTCTCAGCTCTGTGCTACGTTCCAGCAGCAACTGACGAGTCCAGCATTCACAAGGGATTTCCATATAGGAACATTTTAAAACAAAGACATAAGAAAAGGTGATTCTAAAAGATATAAACACAATGAAGATGTTGACTGATGTGTTACTTAAAATTCTGAATGTCTGGGCCACGCTCTGAAGCTCAAAGTGAAGCCAGTTAGTTGAGAGGCATTGGAATGACAGGAGAGGATCTAGAGGAGGAAATCTGGGGGCAATGGGAAGAACATAGGTCCAGCTGGTCTGGTGAAGAGATGTCCTTAGACGTGGCCATTTAAACAGGACAGGTGGAAAACACCTGAATGAAGAGGGACATGAAATAGTAGATGGAATATTGGTGACAAAAGTAGAGGGGAAGATGAGTATTTCTTCTCCTGCTAGCAGTACATTTCCAGGAAATTCCTGTTCTCTCCTGGTAGGAGAACTTTGCCATTTCATAAAAGTACTCAAATGACACAGCTAATGAAGATGTGCTTGTGCACCTCACAAACTGCAGGTCCCCTACAGCCCCAGAGGGTTCCTGTCCCATAAACATCTGCTCTGCTCCAGTCTGAAACAGGGAACAGCATTGTCCCAGGATCATCAGAGAGCTGAGGTTGGAAGGCACCTCAGCAAGTCTGCAGCCCAACCTGTCAGAAATGAGGTAAGACCAAGGCTTGATTTGGTCTGGACTGGAAAATTCCAAGGGACAGGGACAGGGCAGCATCTCAGCACCTGGCTGAGCCCATGGGAACAAAGGTTTCCTCCCATCCTGGCTGAACCATCACAGTTTCCCCTTCCACCCACTGTCTTTTGTCTCCCACCAGGCCCCCGGTGAAGAGCCTGGCTCTGTGTTCTCCATCACCTCCTCAATGGCACTGCCAGGCTGGATGAGGAGCCCCTCAGCCTTCCCTTCTCTGGGCTGGACAAGCCCAGCTCCCTCAGCCTCTCCTCACAGCCCAAGGGCTCCAGCCCCACCCTGAAGGCCCTTCCCTAACCCTGCTCCAGCTGCCAGACATCTTTCCTGCCCTGGGGAACCCAAACCAGTCCACAGTGACCTGGATAATCCATGTCCTTGATGTCCTGCTCACACAGCCCAGGGGACTCCTGGCCTCCCTCGCTGCCAGGACACACGGCTGCCTCCTGCCCAGCTCCTGCCCACCACGAGTTTTCTGCCAGGGCTGTACCCAGCCAGGCAGCTCCAGCCTGGGCCACTGCAAGGGCAGAGTCCCCTGCAGGGGCAGACACTGGCTTTTGTGCCTCTGAGATTCCATGAGGTTCCTGCCAAGATGAGCTCTCCTTCTCCTTGGAGCCCTTCCTGAGCATAGAGGCCTGAGAGACCTTTCCAGGACAGACTCGGGCCAAGAAGCCCTTGAGTCCCTCAGCCCCACATCGGTGTCTGCTGGAATTCAATCCCCCTCCCCATCCCACAGCAGCCCTGCATTTCCCTCCTCCAGCCTTGCTCTCCAGCACAGCCATGGAGGCTCTTTTGCCTCTTGACTTTTCCTGCAGCCACCAAGGCCAGCTGAGCTCTGCCTTTGCCACACTCAGCCCTGCCCAGCACAGGCAATGCACAGCAATTCCTTGTCTGCTCCTGGCCTTGCTGTCAGCCCCAGCAGCGGCTCCGTGGCCCCTTTGTGCCCCGCTGGCCCAGCCATGGTGCCACAGCCCCCCTGGGCAGGCCCAGCCCAGGCCAGGAGCATTGCGGGTGGGAACGGCCCCTGTGCCATGGTGCCCACAGCAGCCCCTGGGGCTCTGTGCCCCCATGGCCTCCCTGCTGGGCAGCCTCTCCAAGCTCCTACACAGGCTGTGCCACCTGTGGGCCTTCCCACACAGCCCTGCCCCAGGCTCTGCCGGGCTCTGGGCCAGGACAGAGGCCGGCCAGGGCTGGCCATTGCTGGGAACAGGCCCTGAGCCCCACAGGAGGATGGAGCTGGGCCACAGCCAAACTCACCGCAAACCTGGGCTGAGCAGCCATGGCTGCCTCTGGCTGGGGACAGAGGCTGGCGCTCACAAATGTCCTGGGCCCCCTCCCTGCTCTGGCCATGCCACCAAGGGCACACAGCAGCCTCCTCTCTCGGCCACTTGCCTGTTTTCCATCCCTGCCCCAGGCCCTGGCCTTGCCCCACGAGCCCTGGGCTGAGTCCTGCCCCTGCACGCTCACACAGGCTGAGATGGACACTGATGGCTTTCTCTGCCAGCTTCTCTCAGCCCAGCCCAGCTCCCTCCAAGCTCTCGCAGCTGCCCTGAGCTCTCTGCAGCACCAAGGGCCTCTCCCCAGCACAGCCCAGCCGGCTCTGGCCCCACAGCCCTGCTCAGGCCAGGCTGCTCTGGGCACTGCCCCATGGCCTCAGCCCCTCTGAAGGGCACAGCAGCAGCTGCAGCTCCGAGAGGACTCAGCCCCACCCATGGGGAACGTGCCTGGCCCAAGGAAAAGGAGGCTCCCTGGGTGCCCTGCTCTCCTCTCCAGGAGATGCTGAGAGCTCTGCAGCCCCTCCTGCCATCCCGTGTCCCCAGGCCAGCACAACAGCCCCAGCCCTTGTGGCCCTCCAGAGCTGTTCCTGCTCCAGGCCCAGGGCCCATCTCAGAGCTGGGACAGCCAGAAAGCTGTGCCCATTTCTGTTCATTTCTGTGTGGGTCCTCAGCAACTTGGAAGTTGCTGATTAATTTTACTTTTCCAGAGGCTTCTTCTGTCTTCAGGTCTTCTGTACAGGAATTCAGTTCCTGTAGGCTCATTAACATTTCAAAACACCCTAACAAGGCAAGCCCATGGGAATAATTTAAGTTTTCAATTCTTCTGTGGTTAATTAGACAGATTTTGGAACTGAATTCAGAGTGAATATACTATTTTTAAAAACAATGTTGACAGTTTTTTTGTCCTGTTTAGTTTTCCTGTTTATAGATAAATATCAGCAATTTACAATTGATATTGATCCCCAGCACCTCCTAATGTGGTTCTGAAGAGATACAAACATCAAAGCCTTTATGGCTGACAATCAATCAGACTTTTTCCCTACCCTCACCCCACCATTTCCCTCATCCAACCCCTGGGACTCAGAGCAGCTTTTTGCAAAATTGAGTTTCCTCCACTCCAGGCTGCACCTGCAGCTTTCAGCTCCTTGGCACCAACTCCCACCTGCCTTCCTTGGAGAAGGAGCTGCCCCAGACACAGAGGGATGTTCATTGTTTGTCAGCAAACCAAGGCAAGGCACAGCTCCATAAAATGCAAAAGTCATTCATCTGTTGGATATTAAATCCACATTCCACAGCAGACAGTCTCAGACCAATGGAAAACACGTTCTGTTCCCAGCACAGATCCCAAGATCCCACAAACCCTCCCTGCCACAATTCTGTTCACATTTGCTCTTTGCACACATGAGTCACACACTGAAGTCATGAGCTCCCTCCATGGCCAGAGGGAGGAAAAGAGAGAAAGTGGATGAAGAGCTCTCTTGTGCAGAGCTACAGCTGCACTGATCCCAATATTCTGGGCTCACAGGAACTTGACCCAACACCCTCTGCAGCATCTGTTTCCTGGGGGTCCTCCTTCTGGGCTTGGAGTTCTGTGCTCGTTCTCAACATGGGGATCTGGCTGTGCACTCTGAATTCCAGCATTTGCCTCAGGATCCTGGCTTTAGGCAGGAAGTCTTCCAGCACCCTCCGGTGTCTGGGGGATGTAGATCCTCTTACCTGGCTCACCTGGAGCTGCTCATGGCCATCCCATAGTGGGCATGGGGCCCCCCAGGTTGCCCAGATGGGGTCACTGTGTCCCCTGGGGGGGACATGCCCCAGGGACAGAGCCAGGGAAGCAGCAGCAAACTAGAGCCCGGAGCAGGATGTGACTCACGTGGGCACTGGGACACGAGGACGATATCACCATGGGCCAGGGGTCATGGGGTGCCTCAGGTGTCCTGACACAGCAGGAGATGGGAGAATCCCCCCAAGCCTTGTGCCCTGCCCAGTCCCACAGGGATTTCCTCAGGGGCTGCATGGCTGTGGGGCTGAGCCTGCCCACGCACGAGCAGGGGCTTAGCCTGCCCACGCACGAGCAGGGGCTGAGCCTGGCTGTGCTGGACATGCTGCCCATTTCCAAGGAGGAGCTGCAGAGCCCCTGACAGGACTGCAGCTATGTCAGGTGAGTTAGGGGCTGGCAGGGACAGTGTGGCACCCACGGGACAGCCTGGCATTGCTGGGTACTAGCCTGGCACCCAATGGACTGGCTAGTACCCATGAGGACAGTGTGACATCCTTGGGGACAGCTGTCCCTGTCAGGAGAGCCTGGAACCCATAGGGACAGCCCGGCATCCCTCGGGCCTGTCTGACAGCCACTGGACAGCCTGGCACCCAAGGGGACAGTGTGGCAAGCATGGGGACAGCCTGGCATCCATCAGGACAGACTGGCAGCCTTTGGGACAGGGTAACACCCTTGGGGACACTCTGGCACCCCTGAGGACAGTGTGACACCCATGGGGACAGCCCTGCATTGCTGGGACGGCCTGGCAGCCCCTGGACAGTGTGGCATCCATGGGGACAACCTGTCATCTGTTGGAAGAGCCTGACACCCATGGGGACATTCTGGCATCCCTGGGGACAGCCTCGCAGTCCTGCGGACAGCCTGACATCCCTGGTGACACCCCGCCAGCCGCCTCTGCCTCCTGTCCCCATTGGCTCTGAGGTGCTGTCGGTGGCTGTGGCAGGGGTCCCGCGGCGTGGGGCCATGGGGGACAGCGGTGTCCCCACAGAAGCGCCAGCACTTGTGTGACTTCCCCGACACCACCGCCATGGGCACCGAGCCGGCAGCGAGCCGGGAGAGCAGCCCCGTGGAGAAGCGGCTCGTCACCCTCCCCAAGGCGGACAGCCGGGTGCTGCTGAGTTGGGGGGTTTTGGGGAGCCCCTGGGGACTCAGGGGGACGTGGGGCTGTCCCCCCGCATGGCACAGGATGGGCAGTTCCCCCACACTGCAGGAGGCTCGTTCCTTCATGACTCTCCTTGATGGCCACTCCCGGCTGAGGGCGATGCCCAGCGCTCCTTCTGCAGGGAGGTGGTCCCTCCCCGGCTCCTGGGGGACATGGCCAAGCTGTGCCACAGAGCCCTCAGGGGGTGCCGGGAGCCCTGAGCAGCCCCAAGGTGGAGGTGACAGGGGAAGGGAGGTGACAGAATCACCCCGGAAGGGGCGAGTCCCCATCCCATCCCCTGAGCACCCCGGGACCTGCGGGGCTTGGGGACACCATGGGGAGGGGTGGGCCAAGGGTTGGGCACAGGGGGTCCTTGGGGTGTCCCTGAGGGGGACCAGGGCCATCCCTGCCCTTGGCAGTGCCGAGTTCACTGTGACCAAACTGGAGGTGGCCGCGGGTGATTCGCCCCAAGCAGGCCCAGAGACACTTCAGAGACAAAGTCAGAGCAGTGGGTATTTGCTTTATTCGGCGTGCCAGGTATGGGGGATTCACTCCTCCAAATACACACACACCAACATTTCCAACACACAATATTATGGGTAATATTCATGAATATTCATCACATTCCCTGGGATAGGAGTGATTATACAAATCATTTCTTGGAAATCATTAATATTATTAGCTTGCATGCCACGCATGTGCTGTGTGTCCTGGTGGTCTTTGGGGGTCTTTTCATGATGAAGGTCTGGTAGTCTTCATCACAATGCACTTTTCACCTTTCTCTCTGGAGCATGGGCAGTCCTTGGTGGGATGATTCAGCGGTTTCTGTGCTGGCTTCAAACAGATTCTTGTCCCTCTTATCTTGACAAGATTAAAGGAATTCTGTTTTCCTAGGTTTTAGAATTTACATATTCGGTCTCTCAATAGTTAACTTGAGTTAACATTGACTACCCGTTTCCCAGGGGTGCCCTGGGGCTGTCCCTGCTGTGCCACAGCCCCTAGGCCTTGGACAGTTCCCTGCTGAGCGTCTGCGTCCAGGTGAGACCCCCACGGCACCCCCGGGGGTTTGGGGGAGCCAGGACTGTGCAGGACCCACCCCAAAGGTGACACTGGGGGATATTCCAGAGACGGGCTGTGATGTCACAGAACAGCTGTGATGTCGTAGAGGGGCTGTGTGATGTCCCAGAAAGGGCTGTGTCATAGAACAACGGAGCAGTTGTGATGTCAGAAAGGGACTGCGTGACATCACAGGATGGGTTGTGTGATGTGACAGAGAGGGCTAAGACATCACGGAGTGAGATCATCAAGCAGCTGTGCCATAATACAGGGGCTGTGTGACATCACAGAGCCAGCTGTGACATCACAGGGTGGGCTGTGACATTACAGAGCAGGCTGTGACATCACAGAGGAGGGCAGAGTGACATCACAGTGTGGGCAGTGACAACAGAGAGCGGGCTGTGACATCACAGGAGGCTGGCTTGAAAACACATGGGGCATCACAGAGTGATATCACAGAGTGGGTTGAGATGTCACAGGTGGCTGTGATCTTGCAGGGGGGCTATGTAATGTCACTGGAAAGGTCACTGTGCCCCGGACACCCCCTCACAGAGCCCCCCAATAGACATCCAACACTGCTGTGTGGAGCAGGGTCCCCTGTCCCCTCAGCTCCTGCCCTTCCTGGCACCGCAGCCTCCCCCAAGGATGTCCCACAAATTGACACCCAGAGCCTGACACAGGGAAAATGGGCTGGGGCTTTGTAAGCAGGACATCAAGGACATGGATTATCCAGGTCACTGTGGCCTGGCTTGGGTTCCCCAGGGCAGGAAAGATGTCTGGCAGCTGGAGCAGGGTTAGGGAAGGACCTCCAGGGTGGGGCTGGAGCCCTTGGGCTGTGAGGAGAGGCTGAGGGAGCTGGGCTTGTCCAGCCCAGAGAAGGGAAGGCTGAGGGGCTCCTCATCCCAGCCTGGCAGTGCCACCAAGGAGGAGATGGAGAACACAGAGCCAGGCTCTTCACTGGGGGCCTGGTGGGAGACAAAAGACAGTGGGTGAAAGCAGAGAGATTGGAGGTTCAGCCAGGACAGGAGGAAACCTTTGTTCCCATGGGCGCAGCCAGGTGCTGAGATGCTGTCCTTTGGGATTTTCCAATCCAGACCAAATCAAGCCTTGGTGTGACCCTGTTTCCGACAGGTTGGGCTGCAGAATTGCTGACGTCCCTTCCAACCTCAGCTCTCTGATGATCCGGGGACAATGCTGGTCCCTATTTCAGACTGGAGCAGAGCAGATGTTTATGGGACAGGAGCCCTCTGGGGCTGTAGGGGACCTGCAGTTTGTGAGGTGCACAAGCACATCTTCATTAGCTGTGTCATTAGAGGGCTTTTAAGAAATGGCAAAGCTCTCCTACCAGGAGAGAACAGGAATTTCCTGGAAGTGTACTGCTAGCAGGAGAAGAAATACTCATCTTCCCCACTACTTTTGTCACCAATATTCGTCTATTATTTCGTGTACCTCTTCATTCAGGTGTTTCCACCTGTCATGTTTAAATGGCCATGTCTAAGCACATCTCTTCACCAGACCAGCTGGATCTGTGTCCTTCCCATTGCCCCCAGATTTCCTCCTCTAGAACCTCTCCTGTCATTCCAATGCCTCTCAACTGACTGGCTTCACACTTTGAGCTTCAAAGACTTTCAGAACTTTAAATATCACATCAGTCAACATCTTCATTGTGTTTATATCTTTTATAATCACCTCTTCTTATATCTTTCTGTAAAACAGTTCCTGTATGGAAATCCCTTGTGAATGCTGGACTCGTCAGATGCTGCTGGGACATTGCACAGAGCTGAGGGAAGTGTTGTGATGTTTTTAAAACAGTATCATGTTTACATTTTTTGTCAGTTGGCAATGAAGAGAAACTTTCTGTGCCTCTGAGTCTCACCAGTTCCAGACAACCAAAGGACACAAACCTCATCAGTTGTGGCTCCCACTCCAGCAGTTGCACTTGGACCTCCCTCCATCCCCAGAGCAGAGCTCCCTTGTCCCACAAAGTCCCTGGCAATGAAGGGATGAAGGAAACAGGACAGACTGTGGGGATCAGGGCCAGGGCACGGCCAGGGATTTGGTGTGGTTGTGAGCCCAGGGCAGGACATGGCCCTTGGCCTTGGTGAAGCTCATCCAATTGTCCTGGGCCCATGGCTGCAGCCTGTCCAGATCCCTGTGCAGAGCTTCCTGCCCTCCAGCACAGCCACACTCCCACCCAGCTTGGGCTCACCTGGCACCTGACTGAGGGTGCCCTCGATCCCTCATCCAGATCAGCAATAAAGAGATTCAACTGCACTGGCCCCAATCCTGAGCCCTGGGGACACCCCTGGATGTGAGTCCATTGCCCAGCACTCCTTGGGCCTGGCCATGCAGACAGATTTTGAGCCAGGGAGCAGATGCTGCAGAGGGTGTTGGATCAAGTTCCTGTGAGCCCGGAATATTGGGATCAGTGCAGCTGTAGCTGTGCACAAGAGAGCTCTTCATCCACTTTCTCTCTTTTCCTCCCTCTGGCCATGGAGGGAGCTCCTGACTTCAGTGTCTGACGCGTGTGTGCGAAGAGCAAATGTGGACAGAATTGGGGCAGGGAGGGTTTGGGGGATCTTGGGATCTGTGCTGGGAACAGAACGTGTTTTCCATTGGTCTGAGACTGTCTGCTGTGCAAAGTGGATTTAATATGCCGCAGAGGAATGACTTTTGCATTTGATGGAGCTGTGGCTTCCCTTGGTTTTGCTTTCTGACCATGAATGATCATCCCTCTGTGTCTCAGGCAGCTCCTTCTCCAAGGAAGGCAAGTGGGAGTTGGTGTCAAGGAGCTGAAAGCTGCAGGTGCAGCCTGGAGTGGAGGAAGCTCAGATTTGCACAAGGCTGCTCTGAGTTCCGGGGTTTGGATGACGGAAATGGTGAGGAGGAGGTAGGGACAAAGTCTGATTGATTGTCAGCCATAAAGGGGCTTGATTTTCATATCTATTCAGACTGCATTAGGGGATGCTTGGAATCAATATCAGTTGGAGAATGCTGATATCAGTGTATAAACAGAAAAGGAAGAAACAGAAAAATAGAGAAATATAATATAATATGATATAATATAATATGATATGATATGATATGATATAATATAATATATAATATAATATAATATAATATAACATAACATAACATAATATAATATAATATAATATAATATAATATAATATAATATAATATAATATAATATAATATAATATATGTCATACATTCACTTTGAGTATGCTTCTGGAACTGGTCTAATTAACCACTAAAGAATTGAAGACTTAAAATTAAATTATTCCCAGGGGCTTGTATTCTTAGGTTGTTTTCAAATCTTAAGGAGACTGAACGGAAGAGCTGAAGACAGAGCAAACCTCTGGAGAAGTAAAATTCATCAGGGAACATCCATGTTGCTGAGGATCAATATTCAGCAAAACAGGAATTAACAGAAATGGGCACAGCTTTCTGGCTGCCCCAGCTCTGGGATGGGTCCTGGGCCTGGAGCAGGAACAGCTCTGGAGGGCCACAAGGGCCAAGGCTCTTGTGTTGGCCTGGGGACGTGGGATGGCAGGAGGGGCTGCAGAGCTCTCAGCATCTCCTGGAAAGGAGAGCAGGGCACCCAGGGAACCTCCTTTTCCTCTGGCCAGGCATGTTCCTCCATGGGTAGGGCAGAGTCACAATGGACCCCTGGTTACACAGGATCCTGCATTGTCACAACAGACCCTTGGTTCCATGAGGCCCGGCAGTGTTACAATTGTCGCCTTATTTCCACGAGGCCCGGATGTGTCATACGGGCCTCTAAGTTACCTGAGGCCCTGCAGTAACACAATGGCCCCTTGGTACCATGGGGCACCACGGTGTCAAAATAGTTCCCTTAGTTCCATGAGTCCTGAGAGTGTCACAGTGGCCCCTTGGTCTCAATGGGCTCTGGAATATCTCCAGGGTCTCCTTGGTTCCACAGTTTCACAGTGGCCCCTTGGTTCAATGAGGACCTGGAATGCCAAAATGGCCTCTTGCATCCCTGGGGCCCTGCAGTGTCACAATCATCACAGAATCACAGAATCAACCCGGTTAGAAAACAACTTTGAGATCATCAAGTCCAACCTGTGAGCCAACACCCCCTTGTCACCCAGACCATGGCACCGAGTGCCACATCCAGTCTTTCATTAAACAGCTCCAGTGATGGTGACTCCACCACATCCCTGGGCCGCCCATTCCAATGCCCAATCACCCTTTCTTATAGAACCTCTTCCTAACGTCCAGGCGAAACCTCCCCTGGTGCAGATTAAGGCTGTGGCTTCTTGTCTTGTCACTATTTGCCCTCAAGTAGAATCTGTCCCCACCTGGCTGCACCCTCCTGTCAGGGAGTTGTAGAGAATGATGAGGTCTCCCGTGAGCCTCCTCTTCTCCAGGATAAACAACTCCAGCTCCCTCAGACACTCCTCACAGGACTTTTGTTCCAGACCCTTCACCAGCCTTGTTGCCCTTCTCTGGACATGCTCCAGCCCCTCAATGTCCTTCCTAAATTGGGGACACAGAACTGGACACAGCACTCAAGGTGTGGCCTCACCAGTGCTGAGTACAGGGGAAGAATCACTGCCCTGGTCCTGCTGGCCACACCATTCCTGATCCAGGCCAGCTGCCATTGGCCTTCTTGGCCACGTGGGCACACTGTTGGCTCATGTCCAGCATGCTGTCCATCAGTGTCCCCAGATCTCTTTCTGCCTGGCCACTGTCCAGACACTCTGTCCCCAGCCTGTAGTGCTGCAGGGGTTGTTGTGGCCAAAGTGCAGGACCTGGCACTTGGTCTTGTTAAACCTCATCTCACTGGATTCATTTCTTGGATCCAGCCTGTCCAGGTCCCTCTGCAGAGCCTTCCTACCCTCCAGCAGATCCACACTCACACCCAACTTGGTGTCACTACAGTTCCAAGAGGTCCTAAAGTGTCACAGTGCTCTCCATGATTCCATGAGGCTCTGTAGTGTCACAATGTCCCTTGGTTCCATGAAGTCTTTCAGTGCAACAATGGTCTTCTTGATTCCATAATGTCACAATGGCCTCTTGGTCCCATGGGACACAATGGTGTCAAAATTGTTTCCTTCATTCTGTGAATCCCTGCAGTGTAACAATGGCCCCTTGGTTATATGAGGTCCTACACTCACAGTGGTCTCCATGGTTCCATGAGGCCCCACAGAGTAACAGTGGCCCCTTGGTTCCATAGGGCCTCACAGTGTCACAATGGTGCCATTGTTACACAAGGTCCTGCACTATCACAATTGTCTCTGTGGTTTCACATGGCCCCGCAGTGTCACAATGGTCTTCTTGATTCCATGAGGCCCCACAGTGTCACAGTGATCCCTTGGTTCCACGAGACCCCGGAGCGCCACTATGGAGTCCTTGGTTGCACAATGTCACAATGGGCCCTTGGTTCCATGAAGCCTCGCAGTATTACAAATGTCCCCTTAGTTCCACAAGGCCCTGATGTGTCACAGTGTCCTCTAAGTTACCTGAGGCCTCAGAGTACTACAATGGCTTCTTGGTACCATGGGGCACCATGGTGTCCAAATTCTTCCCTTAGTTCCATGTGTCCTTGGAGTGTCACAATGGCCCCTTGGTTCCACTGGGCTCTGAAATATCACAAGGGTCTCCTTGGTTCCACAGTGTGACAGTGGCCCCTTGGTTCAACAAGGCCTCACAGTGTCACAGTGGCCTCCATGGTTCCACAAGGACCCAGAGTGTCACAATGGACTCCTTGGTTCCATTCAGCCCCTCAGGGTCACAATGGCCTGTTGAAGGTTCAGAGAATTTTCCCATTCTGTTGTTAGGAAACCAATGACCAGGTACTTAAGAGACAAAAGATGTGGCCAGGGGTGTGGTGAGGGGAGCATCCAGCATCGGTAACTTCTCACTTGCTCACCAGACTTGGGAGGGGAAACAGTAAAAACTGCTGTCTCCTTTTGGCTGCGATTGAGGAAAAGCCTGGCTCTGCACTGCCTTCTCTTCCTTGCTGGGTGAGCTTTCGTTTGGGGAAAAAAGCATGGGATTCCAACCTCCTCTTCCCCTCCTGGAGTGTGCATCCTCCCACCTGCGCTTGCAGCTGCTGTGGAGGGGGCCCGGCTGCTGCTGCCCAGCGCCCCACCTGCCAGAACGCACTGCTGCCTTTTGCTGGCTAGCCCAAGGTGAGCCCATCCTGCCGCTCCAGCTCCCGTGTCACACCATCCCTGCCCAGCCCCGTCTATCTGCATGCCATCCCTGCCCAGCCCATCCTGCTCACGCCATCCCTGCCCAGCCCCGACCGCCATTACCCATGTGACATAGACCTGACCTCGCGCCACAGCGCCCCTTGCAGCTGCGCGGGAGTCATCGCACCTGCCCTGCTCGGATGGGAGCCAACAACGCCCCTGCTGGCTGTGACTGTGACTGCACCAAAGGGACAGTGCCTGGCAGCCCAGGGACATCTGCCACCAGGTTTGGTTTTGTATGTTGTTACTCTTGTTGTTACTATTGTTGTTATTGACTGCTTGCCTCATTATAGATACTAGTAAAGAACTCTTACTCCTTTCCCCATACCTTTGCATGAAAGCCCTTGATTCCAAAGTTATAGTAATTTGGAGGGAAGGGGTTCACATTATCCAATCTAAGGGTGGTTCCCACCTTCCATAGCAGACACCTGTCTTTCAAACCAAGACATTATACTGGAGAGAAGAGGCTCAGGGGAGACCTCATCACTCTCTACAACTCCCTGACAGGAGGGTGCAGCCAGGTGGATCCGATTCTTCTCCTGGGCAAACAGCGTCAGGACAAGAGGCCACAACCTTAAGCTGTACCAGCAGAGGTTTAGGCTTGACATTAAGAAGAAGTTCTTCAGAGAAAGGGTGATTGGGCATTGGAATGGGTTGCCCAGGGAGATGGTGGAGCCACCATACCTGGAGGTGTTTAAGGAAAGACTGGATGTGGCACTTGGTGCCATGGTCTGGGTGACAAGGGGGTGTTGGCTCACAGGTTGGACTTGATGATCTCAAAGGTGTTTTCCAACCTGGCTGATTCTGTGATTCTGTGATGATCGTGACATTGCAGGGCCCCAGGGATGCAAGAGGCCATTGTGACACTTTGGGGCTAAATGGAACCACAGAGGCCATTGTGACACTGTGGAACCAAGGAGACCCTGGAGATATTCCAGGGCCCAGTGGAACTGAGGGGCCATTGTGACATTCCAAGGAGTCATGGAACTAAGGGAACTATTTTGACACTGTGGTGCCCCATGGTACCAAGGGGCCATTGTGTTACTGCAGGGCCTCAGGTAACTTAGAGGCCCCTGTGACACTCAGGTCCTCATGGAACTCAGGGGACGCTTGTAACACTACGGGGCCTCATGGAACCAAGGATCTGCTGAGACAATGCAAGATCTTGTGTAACCAGGGGTCCATTGTGACTCTGCCCTACCCATGGGGGAACATGCCTGGCCCAAGGAAAAGGAGGTTCCCTGGGTGCCCTGCTCTCCTCTCCAGGAGATGCTGAGAGCTCTGCAGCCCCTCCTGCCATCCCACGTCCCCAGGCCAACACAAGAGCCTTGGCCCTTGTGGCCCTCCAGAGCTGTTCCTGCTCCAGGCCCAGGACCCATCCCAGAGCTGGGGCAGCCAGAAAGCTGTGCCCATTTCTGTTAATTCCTGTTTTGCTGAATATTGATCCTCAGCAACATGGATGTTCCCTGATGAATTTTACTTCTCCAGAGGTTTGCTCTGTCTTCAGCTCTTCCGTTCAGTCTCCTTAAGATTTGAAAACAACCTAAGAATACAAGCCCCTGGGAATAATTTAATTTTAAGTCTTCAATTCTTTAGTGGTTAATTAGACCAGTTCCAGAAGCATACTCAAAGTGAATGTATGACATATATTATATTATAATATAGATCTCTATTTTTCTGTTTCTTCCTTTTCTGATTAAACACTGATATCAGCATTCTCCAACTGATATTGATCCCAAGCATCCCCTAATGCAGTCTGAATTGACAGGAAAATCAAGACACCTTATGTCTGACAATCAATCAAGCTCTGTCCCTATCCCCACCCCACCATTTGCCTCATCCAACCCCTGGGACTCAGAGCAGCCTTGTGCAAGCAAATCTGAGTTTCCTCCACTCCAGGCAGTGCCTGCAGCTTTCAGCTCCTTGGCACCAACTCCCACCTGCTTTCCTTGGAGAAGGAGCTGCCCGAGACAAAGAGGGATGTTCATTTATTGTCAGCAAACAAAACCAAAGTAAGGCACAGCTCCATCAAATGCAAAAGTCATTCCTCTGATGGATATTAAATCCACTTTCCACAGCAGAACAGTCTCAGAACAATGGGAGGGATTTTCTGTGCCCAGCACAGATCCCAAGATCCCTCAAACCTTCCCTGTCCCAAATCTGTCCAGATTTACTCTTTGCACACATAAGTCACACACTGAAATCACGAGCTCCCTCCATGGTCAGAGGTAGGAAAAGAGAGAAAGTAGATGAAGAGCTCTCTTGTGCAGAGCTACAGCTGCACTGATCCCAATATTCTGGCCTCACAGGAACTTGATCCAACACCCTCTGCAGCATCTGCTCCCTGGCTCAAAATCTGTCTGCATGGCCAGGCCCAAGGAGTGCTGGGCAATGCAGTCACATCCAGGGGTGTCCCCAGGGCTCAGGATTGGGGCCAGTGCAGTTCAATCTCTTTGTTGCTGATCTAGATGAGGGATCGAGGGCACCCTCAGTCAGGTGCCAGGTGAGCCCAAGCTGGGTGGGAGTGTGGCTGTGCTGGAGGGCAGGAAGCTCTGCACAGGGATCTGGACAGGCTGCAGCCATGGGCCCAGGACAATTGGATGAGCTTCACCAAGGCCAAGGGCCATGTCCTGCCCTGGGCTCACAACCACACCAAATCCCTGGCCATGCCCTGGCCCTGATCCCCACAGCCTGTCCTGTTTCCTTCATCCCTTCATTGCCAGGGACTTTGTGGGACAAGGGAGCTCTGCTCTGGGGATGGAGGGAGGTCCAAGTGCAACCACTGGAGTGGGAACCACAGCTGATCAGGTTTGTGTCCTTTGGGCATCAGGAACTGGTGAGACTCAGAGGCACAGAAAGTTTCTCTTCATGGCCAACATAAATTTTAAACATGATACGTATCCAAAAACAGTGAAACTCTTCCATAAGCTCCGTGCAATGTCCCAACAGTATCTGACATGTCCGCCATTCACAAGGGATTTCTATATAGGAAGAGTTTTAAACAGAGACATAAGAAAAGTTTTATATCTGAAAGCTCTAAACACAATTAAGATGTTGACTGATGTGTTATTTAAAGTTCTGAAAGAGTGAAAAACTCCCTGAATCTCAAAGTGCAAAGCCAGTATATCAAAAGGCATTGGAATGACAGGAGAGGACCTAGAGGAGGATATCTGGGAGCAATGGGAAGGACATAGATCCAGCTGGTCTGGTGAAGAGATGTCCTTAGACACGGCCATTTAAACAGGAGAGGTGGAAACACCTTAAGGAAGAGGGACATGAGATAATAGACTGAATAGAGGTAACAAAAGTAGAGGGAAAGTTGAGTATTTCTTTTCCTGCCATCCATAGTGTTCCAGGAAATTCTGATTTTCTCTGGGTGGGAAAATTTGCCATTTTTAAAAAGTACTTAAATAACCCAGCTAATGAAGACGTGCTTGTTCACATCACAAGCTGCAGGTCCCCTACAGCCCCAGAGGGCTCCTGTGCCATAAACATCTGCTCTGCTCCAGTCTGGAATAGGGACTCGCATTGTCCCAGGATCATCAGAGAGCTGAGGTTGGAAGGGACCTCAGCAAGTCTGCAGCCCAACCTGTCAGAAACAGGGCCAGACCAAGTGGTTCAAGGCTTGATTTGGTCTGGATTGGAAAATTCCAAAGGAGAGGGATGGGACAGCATCTCAGCACCTGGCTGAGCCCATGCGAAAAAAGGTTTCCTCCCATCCTGGCTGAACCATCACTGTTTCCCCTTCCACCCATTGTCTTTTGTCCCCCACCAGGCACCGCAGTGAAGAGCCTGGCTCTGTGTTCTCCATCACCTCCTCAATGGCACTGCCAGGCTGGGATGAGGAGTCCCTCAGCCTTCCCTTCTCTGGGCTGGACAAGCCCAGCTCCCTCAGCCTCTCCTCACAGCCCAAGGGCTCCAGCCCCACCCTGGAGGCCCTTCCCTAACCCTGCTCCAGCTGCCAGACATCTTTCCTGCCCTGGGGAATCAAAACCAGTCCACAGTGACCTGTATAATCCATGTCCTTGATGTCCTGCTCACACAGCCCAGAGTGCTCTTGGCCTCCCTCACTGCCAGGGCACATGGCTGCCATGGGGTCCTGCCAAGATGAGCTCTTCTCCTCCTTGGAGCCTTTCCTGAGCACAGAGGCCTGAGAGACCTTTCCAGGACAGACTCGGGCCAAGAAGCCCTTGAGTCCCTCAGCCCCACATCGGTGTCTGCTGGAATTCAATCCCCCTCCCCATCCCACAGCAGCCTTGCATTTCCCTCCTCCAGCCTTGCTCTCCAGCACAGCCATGGAGGCTCTTTTGCCTCTTGACTTTTCCTGCAGCCACCAAGGCCAGCTGAGCTCTGCCTTTGCCACACTCAGCCCTGCCCAGCACAGGCAATGCACAGCAATTCCTTGTCTGCTCCTGGCCTTGCTGTCAGCCCCGGCAGCAGCTCCGTGGCCCCTTTGTGCCCCGCTGGCCCAGCCATGGTGCCACAGCCCCCCTGGGCAGGCCCAGCCCAGGCCAGGAGCATTGCGGGTGGGAACAGCCCCTGTGCCGTGGTGCCCACAGGACCATTTTTACAAAGCAGGCCCTAATGGAACCTTGTGACACTAAGGAAACTCATGTAACCATGGCGACCATTGGGACACTATGGAACTTCATGGAACCATATGTCCATTGTGACTCTGTAGGGCCTCATGGAATAGAGGGTTCATTGTGACACGTTGTGACGAGGGGCCTCGTGGAACCAAGGAGCCGTTGTGATAATCTAGATCCTCATGGAGCCAAGGGTGCATTGAGACACAGGGGGGCCTTGTTGGAACCAAAGAAACCACTGCTAACAGCAGGGTAACTCACAGAACCAAGGAGTCCATTGTTACACTACAAAACCTATGGAACCAAGGATTCATTGCGACCAAGTGGGTCCTCATGGAACCAATTGTCTGTTATGACAACATGGATCCAAGGAGACCATGGTGACACTATGGAACCTCATGGATCCAAGGGGCCATTGTGACACTGAAGAACTTCATGGAACCCACGGTCCATTGTGACATTGGAACAAAGGAACCATTCATGACAATACAGAACCTCATTGAACCAAGGGGCCATTGTGACACAGTGGAGCCACATGAAACCAAGGAGACAGTGATACTTGGGAACCTTATGGAACCAAGGGTCCATTATGACACTGCAGAGACAAGGAGACCATTGTAGACACTATGGAAGCTCAGGGAACCAAGGGGCCACCGTGACACTCCAAGGCCTTGCCAAACCAGGGGGACCATTGTGACACTACAGAACCTCATGGCACTAAGGGTTTATTGTGACGCAGTGGGGCAACATGGAACCAATTGTCCATTGTGACAATATGGATCCAAGAAGACCATGGTGACACTATGGAACCTCATGGAATTATGGATCCATTGTGACACAGCAAGGACTCGTGGAACCAAGGAGACCATTGTGATATGATGGAACCTCATGGAATCAAGCATCCATTCCATTACAGTGGAGCTTCATGGTGACACAGCAATGCCACATAGAACCAATGGTCCTTAGTGATACTGCGGATCCAAGGAGACCATTGTGACGACAGAAGCTCATGGGACTAAGGGTCCATTGTGACACAGCAGAACCTCTTGGAATCAAGGCAACCATGTTACACATTGGAACCTCATGGAACCAAGGGGCCGTTGTGACATTGTGGGGCCCCATGGAACCAACTGTCCATTGTGACAATGCAGATCCAAGGAGATCATGGCAATTCTGTTTTCCCCAGTAACATCCTTTATCTATTTCTCCAAGGCTGTGCTGTTCTGTTCTACTGTCCTTGTCACAGTGCTTGCCCCCCATGAGGTGTGTCTGCAACCTTCCCCAACCAATGGGCTTGGGGTGGGCAAGTGTTCCTGAGGGAACAGGGATGGCACAGCTTGGCTGGAGTGACCCAAGGGATGTTCCATTCCATGTCACACCATGATCAGCAATAAACTGAGAGAAGCAGGGGGTGGAGGAGATTAATTTCTTTTTAAAGACATTTTTCTTTCAAAACAGCACCTTCACATACAGAATCCGCTCCTGCCACAAGGTGTTAAACATTTTCTGCTGATAGGAGATTTCCTGTGGATTTGCTTTTTTTCTGTTTGTGGCCTTTGCTCTTTGTGGTTGGCTTGTATGTTTGTGAGGTTTTTGTTTTGCTGTGGGTGGGTTTTCCTTTGGCGTTTTTTTTTGTGGGGTTTGGTTTTTTTTTGGTTGGGTCTGGTTTTTCTCCCCTATTGAACTGCCTTTCTTCTGATGCATAAGTTTTTTTTCTCCCTTTGCCCAATTATATTTTGCAGTCACAATTAAAAAGATGAGTTTGGTCACAGATTCCCTGCAAACTGGCAGCATCCACAAAGGAATTGAAAGTGCATTTCATCCCATTATAGACACAATAAAAATGTTCCACAGTGGTGGTCAAGGGCTGGTCACTGAGGGTTGTCACCAGGGAGTGGCTGCCAAGAGGACTCTGTCCCACAGGTGACATTTGACTCTCATTGTTCAGCCCAATTCCCACCCAGCCCATGTTCCACTCCTTCACTCCAGCTCTCACCAATCTGGCTCTGAGCAGACTCCAGCAGACCATGTCACAGGCCTGGCTGAAGTCTGGGCACACAACATGCCCTTCTTTGCCCTCCCACGTGGGTTCTGCAAACCCTGCCTTGGCCTGCCAGGGCCTGGAATGGCTGCAGGAGGATTTGCCACATCCCCTTCCCTGCTGAGCCTGATCAGTATGTGACTCTCCCAATCCCCGTTCCTGCCCTGTTTGCAGACTGGTTCCATGGCTGCCCTTCCCAAGTGCCCAGGACCCTCTGGCATGGCTCTGGCCTTTCCAACGGGTTTGAGAGAGGTCTCACAATGACCCTGCCCAGCCTTCTCAACATCCCTGACACCAAAGGCCTTTTCCATACCCCACAGACCCAGGTCAGTGCCCAGAACAGGGCACAGGCCTGTCCAGGTCCTTGGGGTGGTTCAGAATTGAGGCAGCTGTGATTTCTCCCCATAGACCCCCACTCCAATGGTCTCTCTGTGCAGTCCATGGCTGTCCTGAGCATTTTCCCCGGAGCCTCCCTGCCCTGGATGTTTCTGCCCATCAGGCTGGGGCTGAGGGGGTTGAGCAGGAGCATGAGGATGATGGAGGAAAGGGCTGTGTCAAAGTGTCTCAGGAGGGCTGTGCTGGGCAAGGCTGAGGATGCTGCAGGAAACAGTGGCACTGCTGAGGTGAGAGGAGCAGGAGGGGAGACCTTGTGCCTGCCCAGGCTGGGCAGGAGCTGCCCCAGGATGGCAGCTCTGAAGCACACACAGGATGCTCCTGTGAACACGAGAGGGGAAGACTGAAACTAAAACTCAGGCTGGGAAAGCAAAGAGCAGGAGTGTCATGGTGTCACTGCAGGAGAGTTGCAGCACTGGGGACAGAGCACAGAAGAACTGGTGTAGTATGTTGGGGTTACCAAAAGTGCCACAAGTGTCAGAACAAGGAGGAAATGGTGACTGTAGGTGACAGAACTCCCCCGAGCCATGGTGCAGTGCCTGCTGGAGACAACCCTTCCAGCCCATGAGTGATGCAGAGAGCAGGGCTGGCTCAGCCCAGTGCTGGTCATGGGGTGTGGCCACCAGCAGGAAACACTCTGCACATGCCAAAGGAGCAGGAAACAGCAGTGACAGTGCTGGGAGCAGAGGCTGTGCTGTCCCCAGTCAGAGGACACTCAGGGGGGTGGAGCTGTAGCAGGTTTTCAACATTTCCTCCAGCAGCCCCAAAATGAGACTGTTCTAAACCACAGGCACAGGGCAGGTCATGGGAGAGAGGAAGAGATTTTTTCTGAAGGTTGGGGACATTCCCCATTCCCATTAGAAGAAACTCCACTGATGATGTCTGATTGTTCTATTGCCCTTCTTTCCATGGGAATTTTGGGTCTTCATGTCCCCTGTCTCCTGCTTGGACACCTATGCTATGACTGAGAGCATTTGTTTCTCAGGCGCTTAGAGGAATTGTGAAGCTCAGAGGGGTGAAACATGGAGGTTTGTGTGCCTGGGACTCCCTCCACACCCCTGAGATGTGCTCTGTGCTTGCTGACAGCTGCCACTGCCAGAGCCTGGCAGGCCCCTCAGCCCTGTGGGTGTCACCTTGCCCTGCCCTGCCTGAGGTGCCCCAGGGCCTGAGGGATGGGCACAGGGAGTTCTGTGCACAGGAGCTCATCCCAGCCCTGCATCCAGGGCTTTGCAAAGGGACATTGCTCTGAACATGAGGGACATGGGGACAGTGTCTGTCTCACAGGCCTTCATGGAACTGCCAGGGAGAACTGGTGGTGTTTGTGCTCATGGGTTCCTCTCACACAAGCACAGGATGTTCATGGTTACATCTCGTTTATACAATACAAACATGGACTGCTGAGGCACAGCCAAGCTCTCCAAGCTGGGAGGAGGGACCTGTGCTACGAGTGGTGGCTGTTACTGGCTCTGTGTGCCTTCCCTTCGGCCTCCTGCACACACAGCCCCAGAGAAGGCCCTGCTCTCTTGGTCCTTCACAGCTTTGCCAGCAGGGAAAAGACATGAAGGACAAGGAAACTGCTGCTGGAACCATCCTGCACAATCACACAGTTAATCTGTCCCTGGTGGTTTTTTTATTTGTGGGGCACTGCCTTTGGCACATCCTTGGCAGAAGACCTAAGGCTTCATGCACTGCCCCCAGGAGATCCCTGGGATCATGGAGATGCTGTAAGGAAGGCCAGTTCTGTTTCAGGAGTTCCCAGTGCCTGTCCCTGCCTGTGACCACAGGGCTGCCACCCCCCAGGGCTGTGTGATTACACTCAGAGAGCTCAGGCCTTACAGCAGCACAGGGGCTCAGTGTGAGAGTGTGGAAATGGTAAAAAAGCAGCTCTGGAAAGAACAAACACTGGTGCTCCCTGGCAGTGGTGATGTGCTGCACACTTTTCCCCTGCAACTTTAAGGTCTCATAGGAAGGATCCTTGCAATAGAAGTCAATAGAAGCCTTTTTATTTCATTTAAATACACAGAGAGAATAGTCTGTTGCTCTCACCAAGTTGGATAAATATATAATAAGAAAATGAAAAAAAAAAAATACAGGGAAATATTACAAAATATGTGGGAAATACATACAAAGTCAAGGAAAGGAATAAAAATTTAAAAAATGAAAACAGAAAAAAAGTAGACAGGTTTAGCCCGTAATGAGTTCAAAATCTAAATGGTATATAGAAAAAAATCAGTTTTCTTCCAGTCATCAGTTTCCTCAGGGCATCCTTGAGCTCCTGGTTCCTCAGGCTGTAGATGAGGGGGTTCAGGGTTGGAGGCACAAGTGAGTACAAAACTGAGAGTGACAAAACCAGGGATGGGGATGAGATGGAGGGGGGCTTCAGGTAGGCAAAAAAGCCAGTGCTGAGAAACAGGGAGACTACAGCCAGGTGAGGGAGGCACGTGGAAAAGGCTTTGTGCCGTCCCTGCTCAGAGGGGATCCTCAGCACAGCCCTGAAGATCTGCACATAGGAGAAAACAATGAAAATGAAACAGCCAAAAGCTAAACTGATACTAACCACAAGAAGTCCAAGTTCCCTGAGTTTGGAGTGTGAGCAGGAGAGCTTGAGGATGTGTGGGATTTCACAGAAGAACTGGCCCAGGGCATTGCCCTGGCACAGGGGCAGGGAAAATGTATTGGCTGTGTGCAGCAGAGCATTGAGAAAGCCACAGGCCCAGGCAGCTGCTGCCATGTGGGCACAAGCTCTGCTGCCCAGGAGGGTCCCATAGTGCAGGGGTTTGCAGATGGACACGTAGCGGTCATAGCACATGATGGTGAGGAGGGAAAACTCTGCTGAAGTGAAGAAAAGAAAGAAAAAGAGTTGAGCAGCACATCCTGAGTAGGAGATGTCCCTGGTGTCCCAGAGGGAATTGTGCATGGCTTTGGGGACAGTGGTGCAGATGGAGCCCAGGTCGGTGAGGGCCAAGTTGAGCAGGAAGAAGAACATGGGCGTGTGCAGGTGGTGGCCGCAGGCTACGGCGCTGATGATGAGGCCGTTGCCCAGGAGGGCAGCCAGGGAGATGCCCAGGAAGAGGCAGAAGTGCAGCAGCTGCAGCTGCCGCGTGTCTGCAAATGCCAGGAGGAGGAAGTGGCTGATGGAGCTGCTGTTGGACATTGCTTTACTCTGGGCATTGTGGACTGTTGGAAGAATACATTGAGAAGTTGGACAAACTTCCTTGAGTCCATCGTACATTATTTTCATAGGAATCTGCTCAAAATTACTTCTCTTTCTTTGGGGAAATTTCACTCAACATTTTTATTTTTGAGCTTGGCTGAGCTCAAAAGCAGCACTCAGGTGTTGCTGAGTTACTGCCCCTTTCTTAGAAGTGGCAGAAATCCTCACCTTCAGCATTGCTCTCAGCCTGAACACTGGGGAGCCCAGAGGGAAAACAGACCTCTCTGCGCCCCACTGCAGTCGGACCTGCTGGTCCCCACACAGGTGCCCTTTGTCTATTACACCTCCCTTTATTTAAGGGTGGCTGCACTTAAAATGTGCTGGAAAAATAAAATGGACTTTTTGAAGGCTCTGCTTTCAAAATAACTTTCTCTAAACTCTTCTCTCTTTCCCTGTGCAGCTGGACAGGGAGGGATATCCAGGGTTGGTCTGGCTCTCTGCTGCCTGGAGTTCTGCCCATTGGGAGCTGTTGCCCTCTATCCAAGCCTTGTCCCTGCCAGAGCTCCCAGAGCCCAGCCCAGACCTGGGGGCTCAGCTCTGCCCTGCAGAGCCCTCCCAGCACAGGCCACTGCCCAGGGCCATCTCCCTGGCACCAGCTCCTTAAGGGCAGGGCAGACAAACAGAGATGCTGCAAGCCAAGGTGCTGCTGCTGCTGTCTGTAGGGAGAGGAGGGTGAGGAGGCACTTTCTGAGGGAGATCTGAGGCATATCTGCTGATCCCCAGTGGGACAGTGCAGGAGTGTCAGGGACAGATCCAAAGCTGACAGCCCCTTGCCCTTTCCTTGAGGAGAAAGCTGAGAGCAGCCCTGGCCATGCAGCACCATCTCCACAGCAGGAGGAATCAGTCCTGATGGGGGTTGCTCCTTCCACCTCCAACTTCTCCCCACAGAGCCATGGGGAGCTCCCAGGCAGGCTGAGAGCTGCCCCTGGCAGGTGGCACATGCCCTGCCCTGGCCAAGAGCCGTCAGGGCTGCAGGAGCTGCTCTGCAGGACAGCCCTGGGCAGCCCTGGCTGCACCCCCACCTTCACAGCCTGCAGCCATCCCTGGCAGCAGAAGCCATCCTGCCCTGTCCCTCTGATGGTGCCCAGGGCAGCCCCGCTCTGCAGCACATCCTCCTCCTCCTCCTCCTCCTCCTCCTCCTTGTCTGCAACAGAAAAACTGGGAAAGTCCTCCTGACACATCCCCCAGGCTGTGGGGTGTGCAGGCTTCAGGAGATCCCTCCAGGAGCACAGCAGACATTGCCCTGCACCCACAAACTCACCAGACAGAGGCTGTGAAGATGTTTCCTCACATGAAGTCTCAGCTCAATGTCTTCCGAGTCCTAATTCCCTTTAGCTGTCTCTGCCTGGCTCCTCTCCCCTCGGTGCCTGCAGGTAGTGCCCTCAGCCCTGCTTGGTTGCAAAAGGATCTGCTCATGAGGAGAAATGTCTTTTTGAAGCTCTTCTTGGTTGGCAGGAGCTCCCTCTGTGCCAGGGGCCCAGCCCAGCTCAGCAGCACAGCAACAGCACAAGGACTTTAATGACCCTCTCAGGGATTTGGTGTTGTTTACATCAGTCCCTGAGAGTGTGCTCAAAAAACTTTTCAAAACTCAAAGTTAAATTGACACACTGAAGTTTCTTTAACTTTTAATGGGTCCCACTGAGGGACACAACTGAGAGTGTCCCGAAAGTGTCCCCAGGTTCCAGTTGGTGCAGGACACTGGAGGTAGTGACGACAGAGGGGGACAAACAAGGCAAAGGTGTCTCTGATGCTGAGCAAACCTGGATGTGTTTCAGGAATGCAAAGAGCCAAGGCCTGAGCCCCAGCCCCTCGCAAGGCACATCCTGTCCCTCCCTCAGTGCTCAGGGCTCTTCCCGGGGCACTGCCATGTGGGGATGTGCAATGCCAAGAGCAGCACCGTGGGGCGGCCCCTGCCAGGCTGCTGAGCAGGGACAAGGAGGCCATGAGGCCCCAGAGCTGCAAGGGTTACTTGTGTCCTCCTCATGGCCTCAGGCCCAGGGCCAGCAGCCATGGCCAAAGTGCTGCACAAGTTGGCTGTGGCAGGGCCTTGCAGCTTCTGCACATCCCTGGGCCCTCTCCAGCCCAGGCTGTCCTACGCTGTCCATGCCCTGCGCCTCTGTCCCTGCAGGCTGTCGGCATCCCCCGGCTGCCCCACCTCGCTGGCCCCTTCCTTTGCTGACAGCTCTGCATCCTGCCTGCCTCTGCCTTGGCACACAAAGCCTTGGGCTGACCCAGACTCCTTCTGGGGATGTGTTGCACCACAGCCCTGCCCTGGGAGAGAAATTCCTTTCTCTTTATGTCCAATCTTGGCCTCCCCACCTGCCTTTGGTGATATTATTTCCGTGTCAGGTTGTTTTCCACTATCAAGAAAAGCTCCACCATCTCTTAAACCTCTCTTCAACCCTCTCAGGCTATTCCTGTTCTATTCTCACTCTCCACACCACAGAGGCCAGGACCCTCAGTCTCTCTATGGGTCATGTGCTTGAGGCCTCCAAATCTTATTTTGGGGTTTTTTGGTGTTCTCTCAAGGTCTTTTCAGATTTAAAGATTGTGGTCATACATAATCCAAGAAAGACTGAGATTATTTTTCAGGCCTGTCATGGTAGAGGAAGGGTTAATGCCTTTAAAATGCTCAAGGACAAATTTAGCTTGGTTATAAGGAAGAAATATTTTATGATCAGGGTGACAAGAGAGGAACAGGCTGTCCATCGAAGTGGATGCCTCATCCCAAGAAGTGTTCAAGGGCAGGAGCTTTGAGCATCCTGGTCCAGTGGTAGTTGTGCTGTTCTACAGCAAGGGGGCTGCAGTAGATGATAGTTAGGGCTGTTTCAATTTAAAAACCAAAAGTTAAAAAAATTAATTGAAGGAAAGTTCTGGAACGTCCTCATGAAAGGCTCCCCGGGGGGTCAATGGCAGAGCTTTCCAGCATGACCTTGCCAGCTGAGCATGGGTGTTTCTGCCTCAGGGCCTGAGACTCATGATGGGCATCCAGAAAGGGCATTTGGGGAATGTGCAAGATTTTCCCTGGGATGTCTAAGAAAGGAGCCCAGGAAGGGAAAGTGTGGGGGGATCAAGGTGGTCTGATGAGGAACAGGCATGAGAAAACAGAGAGAAAGAAGGGTGAGAGATCATAATGTGTGAAATGTTTTTACACTGTTGGCTGGTCAGGACATTCTTTTAGTTGTGTCCTACAGCTGATCCCCACAGCCTGTGACATTTTCCTAAATCCTCCATTGCCAAGAACTTTTTGCGACAAGGGAGCTCTCTCTGCTCTGGGTACAGAGGGAGGTCCAAGTGCCAGACACTGGAGTGGGGACCACAAACCATTAAGTCCTGTGTCCTTTGGGGGCTCAGGCACTGGTGAGACTGGTGTGTGTGCACAGAGCACTGGGGTGTGTGGGGTGGGTGTTACCAGCAGGGAACATCAAAGCAGAGCAAGAAGCGAGCAGCAGAGGCCTGGGAGCCGCTGTGTGAGATCAGCTCCTGCAGGGATCCACATTGTCTGGGTGTGTGTGCAGCTCTGCATCTCATCCTGCCATGGCAGAGCACACAAACAGCCCATCCTTGTGTCCCTTTCTGCACTGACTGTGCTTTGGCTTGGCCTGGAACGCTCCCGTGGTCCCTGCCAGGAGGAGTCCCTGTGCATTTCCCTCCCCCATGGCTCTGCCCTTCCTGATCCAGCAGCTGTGGGGCAGCAGAGCTGGGGCAGTGCAGGGACAGGGCTGGCTCTGACAGGGCTCTTGTGGTTTAGGAATGGTGTTCTCCAATTTACTACTCCCACTAAAAGCACCATGTGTCTTCCCACATTTATATTCCCACCATCATCCCCCACACCACAGGGGCTTTACCCACCTGGCCCTGCTTGATCTCAGCACACATTTCACACTCATAGATAACCTGGAGATGCTGTCCATGGGTAAATCCACCCCTTGGTCACCAGCCCATCTGGAGGTTGCATCTCTTCCCTGATGACCTGAGGTGTCCTGGGCCCATTGAGCCAGAAATAACTCACCCTTGTGTGGCCAGTCCAGACCCACCTGAGACACTTTAATCCTGGCTGCCCCATCCCCCTGTCCATTGTTGCGATGCTCTTCAGTGTCCAACTCTTGGCTATGTGAGCATCCACAGGAGGGACTTTCACAGCCAACTTCTCTACCCAGGCAGTGATGTCTTGCCCCAGTCCAGCAGCCCAGATGGGTTTCCCTCTGTGCTGCCCATTGTCCTTTTTCCATTGTTCCAGCCACCCCACAGAGCATTTCCCACCATCCCCGAGTCAGTGCAGAGGTGCAGCACTGGCCATTTCTCTCGCTCAGAGCTCCATGTATGGTCTCAGTGTTGCAGTGACTGCAGGACAGGGACACCCCACAATGGGACATTTCCTGTTCAAATATAGACAGAAAGAGTGGCAAACTGTCTGTGGCTCGGATTTTGGCCTCAAAGATGCCGCCGTGGTTTGCAGGAGCTGCAGTGTGGCACGGCCCTGGCTGTGCCTGGGAGCGCTGGCTTGGAAGAAGGTGTCGGTGCCAGCTGGCCCAGGGAGCTGCAGCGAGTGGGGAATGAATCCCTCCTGGTGTCCTGCCCTAGGGTGACACTAGAGGTGTCATGGGACCAAGGAGGTCATTGTGACACTTCGGAACCTCATGGAACCAAAAGGCTGTTGTGGCACTCCAGGGCCCCATGGAATCAAGGTGACCATTGGTGACACAGTGGAACCAAGGACATAATTGTGACACTACTGGCCCTCATGGAAACAACAGATCATTGTGACACTGTGAGGCCCTTTGGAATCAAGGGGCCATTGTGACACTGTGGCCTCATGGAACAGATATTGACCAGATAGAATCTGTCTAACACAGTTTTGAGCATTAGAAAGCAGCCATTCTTTGTATCATCACTCATCACTTGGAGGACACTTCCTCAAATCAAGTGCCCCAAGCATCAGGTGAGCAGCGTTTTTATCACACACCCTGATTACATCTTCGTGAGCTATCCCTGATTACTTGATGGATATGTATTACTTTATTTTACATAATTGTTCTCCTTCTCACAAGTCCTTGTATGGTTCTTTGGGGTCTGTCTTCAATGTCTGATGTCCTTTTCAGGTGGCTGTTCCTTGACCCCACTTTTGAGTAAGGGCAATATTGTTATTTTGCCTAACTTCTCCTTTGTCAGCCTTGCAGAGCTGAGCCGGAAGCCTGCTTGTATTTGGAAAGACTTCTGTTAGCCTGAGTTACATCCTTTATCTATTTCTGCAAGGCTGTGCTGTTCTGTTCTACTGTCTTTGATAAGATTAAATGTTGTTCTGTCCTTCTCTCCTTATTAACTCCCCCCTTTTCTTGATACTCAGTTTATTGTAGGAACTGATCTCTCAATATCTCTATTTAATTTTATAGCTTAAGTCAATACAACAGCTACGACACTGAATCGTGATGCAAGCTAAAACCATGCAGCAATTATTATGGTGGCCATTGTAAACAGATGTTTTAACCATGTCCTGCTGCATAACCATGAAGGAAGTTTGGTCCAGATTTCTTCAAATCCCCAGGAGGTGCCATCTTGAGCTATGTGTTGTAAAAAGTTGTCAATAATATTTGGAAAGGTCCCTTCCACATTGGCTGGGGCAGAGCAGTTCCCCAGTCTTTCAAGCAGACCCAATCTCCTGCTTGGAACTCGTGCCCTGGTGTGTCCAATACCATGAGTTTAGAGATCTCCACTGCTCACTGCAAATCCTATAACGTTTTACTTAGAGAAATGAGGTAATTGTTCAAATTGACCCCTCTTTTTACGTGTGTTTTTCCAGGAATGTGGCCCTTGGTAGGACTAACCATAGAGCAACTCACAGGGGCTGATTTTGCTGGTTCCCCATGGCTGAATTCTGCTTTGAAGTAGAACAACAGGTAAGGCTTGGCCCCAGGTCAAGGAGGTTTCCTGACATATTTCACCCAAATGCAATTTGACTGTAGAATTGATTTGTTCTACTGTGCCACCAAGGGCTGTGAGGAGACACCTTGTCCTGAGGCCCTGGGGCCTCCTGGCACAGCCCCAGCAAGGCTGGGCACTGTCACCCCCTTGTCCTGCCCTCTGCATCCCCCCCACATCCCAGTGTCCCCGGCAGAGCCCTGAGCAAGGCAGGAGGGACAGGATCTGCCTTCCCCAGGGCTGGGGCTCAGGCCTTGGCCTTTCTGCTGCCTCCAGCCAGCCCAGGCTCTGCTCAGCACCTGAGCTGCCTGCACAGAGCCTTGGCCTCCCTGCACTCCTGGCCTAAGAGATCTGCTGGAAGGAGTCCCTGGGGAGCCTTTGTCAGGAATGGCCCTGGGGGGCTCCTTCATGCTCCCAGGGACTGCAGGTTTTTCAAAGGACTTTAGGTTTTGCTTTTGCCTTGGAGTCTCTGAGAGCTTTGTGCAATCATGGCCTCCAATTATCTGCTGTAACGAGTCCCCTGAGATTCTTTGTCAGTAACAACACTCAGTGGGGCTCATTAATGCTTCAAGTTACTTCACTTTTTTTAAAGTACTTTTTCTTTTCCTTCCCCCATTGAGTGTCTGAGAAGTATGTGCAATCATGGCCTCCAATTCTCTCCTCCAAGGAGTCCATGAGGAGCCTGTGTTGGTGATGGACCTCAACTGGACTGTCACTGAAACTGCATGAAAAACAGAAACTCTCCAACAACATATTTTCCGTGTTAGAGAATTTAGGCATTATTTTATTCTGGCCAGGATGTTTTTCTGCAATAGAAATCATTCCATATACACAGTCCTGGGTTGTGCAGTGAAAATCATTCCATCTCACATGGTTCTTTACTAGACTTTTCACATATTTACACAGACAATACCCAAAGAAATTCACATTCATTGGCATTAAATGACACAAATCATAGTGTTTGATCTCCTGTTGGTTATTGATCCTTTTGCCTTTGATGTTAGTTAGGTGCTCATTCTTGGATTCTCTCATCAATCTTTTCCCAGACCAGGTGTCTCTGACTGCACTGAACAGTGATGTTCGTTAATGTTTATTTACTTCCTGTGTATCTTCTGGCTACTCTCAGTCTGTAGATGTTAAACTCATCAGGCCTTACCTAACTTTGGTGAACAGTGTCTTTTGGAGAGAAACTTCAATTCCCCTCCCCCTTGGCAAAAGTGAACAAACTCCTAACTAAAGTTACATTAAAAAAAAAAAAAAAAGTTGTATCATTTCCAACAATTCCATTAGGTTCTGTAGTGTCACAATGGTCTCCTCAATGCCATGTACCCACACAGTGTCACATCCACCCCTTGGTTCCACAAATCCCTGCAGTGTCACAGTTGCCTCTTTGTTCCATGGGGCCCCCCAGTGTCACAATAGCCCCTTGGTACCATGGCCTGGTTTTTGGTAGCAGGGGGCCCACAGAGGTGGCTTCTGTGAGAAGCTGCTGGAAGCTTCCACCATGTTGGGCAGAGCCAATCTCTGGTGGCTCCAAAGATGGACATGCTACTGGCCAAGACTGGGCCAATGACAAATGGTGGTTACACCTCAGTGATCACAGATTTAAGGAGAAAGAAAAATCCAAGAAGTTGTTGCACAATTGTAATTGTGACCAGAGAAGAGTGGAGTGAGAACATGTGAGGAGAACAGCTCTGCAGACACCAAGGTCAGTGAAGAAGGGGCAAGAGCTGCTCCAGGCACTGGAACTGGGATTCCTCTACAGCCATTGGCAAAGATCATGGTGAAACAGCTGTGCCCCTGCAGGCCATGGAGATCCACGGGGATGCAGAGATCCACCCACAGCCCCTGGAGATCCATGGGGATGCAGAAATTCACCTGCAGCCCATGGAGGAGGAGCCCACGCCGGAGCAGGGATGCCTGGGAGGAGGCTGTGAGCCGTGGAAAGAGGGGCCCTGCTCCCAGGCTGGAGCAGCCTGTCCTCCAAGGACTGACCCCGTAGGAGAGTGACCCACACTGCAACGGTTCTGGGGGACTGTTGCCCATGGGATGGACTCACATTGCAGCAGTTCACAGGGAGCTGCTGCTCGTGGGATGGACTCACATCGGAGAAGATCCTGGAGAACTCTGCTGTGGGAGGGACCCCATGGTGTAGCAGGGGAATGACTCCTCTCCCTGAGCAGTGAGAGAAGCCTCGGGTGATGAACTGACCATAATCACCACTTACTGTGTGCCTGTGCCACTGTGGCAGGACGTAAAGCTGGGAAGGAGGGAGGGATGAGGGGGAGGTGGGTTTTTTAAGGGCTTATTTTTCTTCTCATTATCCTGCTCTGATTTTGTTAGTAATAAATTTACTTTATATTTCAAAGTGGAGCCTGTTTTGACCTTAATGGTCTTTGATGAGTGATCTCTCCCGGTCCTTATCTCAACTCATGAACCTTTTGTTAAATTTTCTCTCCTCTGTCCAGCTGCAGAGGGCAGTGAATGAGTGGCTCTTGTGGGTGCCTGGCATCAAGAACTGCTAACACGGAACCGACCCCCAAAAGAAGCTGTGGTTCCAGGCAATGGACAGTACATGTGGTGTTGCGGACCAATGCCCGCAACAACAGAATGCCACGGCCTGGGGTGCCAGTGGTCCGCTGAGAAGGCTTGGCCAGGCGGTCTAGTGCCCTCCGCCATGAGTACGAGTCTCTTGCCCCTCGGGGCCAAGGGTGGGTGGTTCGCCTTGAGGCGAGGCTGTCCCACACTGTCGAGCGGCAGGTAGGTGGCCGATGTCGAGAGTGGCCCAGAGAGACAAGGACACAGAGGAGTCGGTTCGCAGCCAGCTTTATTGGGGAAGGGTGCGGAGAGATGGGAGGAGCTGGGGGGAAGCGGAGCCGACTGACTGAGCAGGGGCTTGCATCCGCTATAAGAGGGAGGGGGTTCAACCAATCAAAAACGGGCCTGTGGGCGTATACAACATTACACAAACCAATCCGTGTGACCTAGAGGTGTGTCCCATTTGAACGAACCAATCCAAGGGGCAATGGTCGGGAACTCTCTGGAAGGGAGGCAGGGTTGGCTGCCAAACCACTCCCTAAGAACAGCCCCTACCCAGGATTGACATGGAAATTACTGGACTGAGGGGCGGAGCCAGGGAGGAGACCACGCCCGGGACCAGCCCAAGGGGCGTTCCTAGACTTCAGAGTCCACCTCCTCAAAGCTATCCTCTGGATCCTGGGCGGGGTCCTCGGCTGAGAGGACAGCATTCAGGATTTTACCCTCTACACCTCCCCCTTTTTTCTTAATTAAATTGGAAAGAACCCGCCGGATTATAACATAGGCAGCAAGGGCAAAAACAATCAACAGCATAATGAATACCACATCTTTTACAAGAGAGGCTTCCCATTCGGATAATCCAAGGTCCTGAAAAATTTGACCGAGCCAGCTGCCCGCAGTTTTTACCGCAGTCCCCATGGCCTGAGTGATTCTTTGAGTGGTTTCATTGATGGTTTTCTGAAACCAGTCCTGGGACTCAAAGCGCAGCTCTTCAAGGAGATCCTTCATTCGCTGAAGAGTTGCCGGTACGCTCTCCGCAGGGGCTGAAAGATTGAAACAGCAAAGCCCCTCAAACTCTTGGCACCCATGTCCATGTGCGAGAAGAAGGAAGTTGATGGCTGCTCGGTTCTGAAGGGTTGCAAATCTAGTAGCCTTTTCCTCCGACAGGAGGTCACTAAGGGCAGTCGAGGTCAACATCGCTTGCTTCTTTACCCAGCACTCGAGGTGGCCAATCTCCCCAAGTGCCTTCGCCGCTGCCACCCAGGGCAAAAATACCGAGACAGCGACTCGTTTTGTTTTAGACCAATGATAAATTTCGGAGGCACAATTTGGGTCCGAATTATCTGCACCCCTTTTTACCCGTTTTGAAGTGCCAATTAGTTTCCTAGTTATATTGGTCGAAGCCAGCGTGACATGCCCCAGGGTGCACGGGCCTCCGGTCAAATCGGCCGGGATTCCATTCCAGGCCCTCTCACCACATATAAGGAAGATTCCTCTAGGGAGGGCCCGGGGGTCACTATAACCCTTGTATATTGTGGAGGGGTGATTAACCTTCACTAAATCCTCGCACCACTGGGCTGCCTGTAAATCCACACGCCCTTGGTAGACGTAGTGGAAACTTTTCTTGAGGTGCGGGGAGGGTTCAAAATTGAAGTGCACACAAAAACGTGCTTTCAAGGAGCCAATCAACTCAATTTCTGCTGGATCTTCCTCCAATTTGGGCAGCCTCTCCACCCACTCCCTCCACAAGATAAGTGGGTTTATGATGGGTAATTTGGTGCAGGCCTTGCGCACCATCCAAGTGTTCATCTTCCATTGCCGGCAATACTCCCCGGTGTATTGTTGATGGATTCTTGAAACTAGTTCGTGCATAGAGGGCGGGTAGGTGTTATTTACCTCTGGAACCCCTATCAGACTTGCGGCCAAGGGATTGGGTCCCACTCCAGAAGCAAGGCACATCTCATCGCTGCCTAGGGTTTGGGCCAAGAGTTTCCAAATGTTCTTTTGAGGTTGCGGGGCGATCCACGCCATGGTGAGCTGGCAACTGATGGCGAGCAGGAGTGTGAAGGGAAGCCACCTTGTATGTATTACTTGGGACATCTCTAGGAACAAAAGATAAACATATTAGGCCCACAACTTAATCTGCCAGAAAGGGGATGGGGGAGGGATCCCGGGAACAGGGGGGGGAAGGAGGGGAAGAGAGTTCCGCGAGGAGGCGAACCGCCATCGCCTTTGCTGTTTCATCCTCGGATTGACTGTCACTGCCAGACGCAGCTTCATCCTCCTCAGATGCAGGTGACTGTGAGGCTGCTGGACTGGTGGCTGCAGTATCCTGTCGCTCGCTGGGCTTTTTCTTCCTGCGCCATTTTGTATCCTTGGCGTCTGCTGGCTGCCGGTGCGGTGGGCCCTTTGGTGACTTGTGGAAAGGCTTAACAAACTTGCCTGGAACCCACTTAGGACCCTCAGGTGTTGAAACGCACCCGTATCCTCGCCCCCATGTGAGGAGAGGATAGGGGCCCGTTATTTTCAGGGAGTCTGGCTCACGGATGAGTACCTGAGGACACTCCTTTAGCTGAGCTCGGGTGCTGCTATGAAAATGCCTGAGCACCGGGGGGTCTGGCTCCTTTTCGGAGCAATTTAGAAAATTTAACGTGAAAAGGGCTCTCGCCAGCCGAATCACGGGAGCCTCCAACTCTGACCCTCCCCTCTGCTGCTGGAGCATTCTCTTGATGCTCTGGTGAGCCCTCTCCACCAGGGCCTGACCCGTTGCAGAGTGGGGTACTCCGGTGACATGGGAGATTCCCCACTCCTGGAAAAACTTCCGGATGGCTCCCAAGATGTATGCGGGGCCGTTATCCGTTTTCACTTCTCTTGGGATTCCCAGGACTGCGAAGGCTTGGATGAAATGATGGATTACATCCTTGGCCTTCTCTCCGGTGTGCGCGGAGGCGTATACCGCACCTGAAAATGTGTCCACGCTGACATGGACATACTTTAGACGGCCGAATTCGGGGACATGGGTCACATCCGTTTGCCACAACTCCCCACTACCTAGCCCCCGGGGATTGACTCCCGTTCCCATGGAGGGAAGCTGTAAAGGTTGGCAATTGGGGCAGGTGGCGACAATAGCTCTTGCTTGGTCCCGAGTAATACCAAACATGTGGACGAGAGCGTGGGAGTTCTGATGGAACAAGGCATGGCTCAACTTCGCCTGTTGATATTTGTCCGGCGTGTTGGCCACATGCACAGGAGCCGCGAGCTTATCCGCCATCCTGTTCCCTTCCACGATAAAACCTGGAAGGTCGGTGTGTGCCCTCATGCATAATGAATATTGGTTTCTCGCGGTGGGAAAGCTGCTGAATCAGCTTCGCGAGCAAATTTTGAATAGCCACATTTTTGGAGCCGGAAAGCCAAGCGCCTTCCGCTCATGTTACCACGCCAGCCACATACGCCGAATCAGTGATTAAATTGAATGGCTCCGGAAACCTGTCAATGGCTCTGACAATGGCTGCCAGCTCTGCCACCTGTGGGGACCCTTGCACGATTTCTACGTCAGATTCCCACTCCTGCGTGGACTGGTCTTGCCACGTGATGACAGACTTCCTGGAGGAACCGGAACCATCTGTGAAAAGAGTCAGGGCTTTGAGGGGTCTCGGGCTCAGGACTGACCTTTCGGCCATCTTCCAATCGATAGAGAAAATTTTGTGACTAGGGTATTGGCTGGAGACCTTGCCGTGGTATGAGTCCAGTGCGTACTGGAGCTCCTCATTGTTTTGGAAGACAAATTCGAATGAATCTTCTTTAATGGGCACGAATATGCATGAAAAGTCACACCCCGCCAGGGTGGTCAGACGGGACCTTGCTCTGCGTATCACCTGCGCTACCCGTTCCTGTGACGTGATGATATTTTTGGTGGAATGGTTGGGCAAGAATACCCACTCTATGATTAAGAGCGGATCCTTCTTTCCCCCATCCCACTGATGGATGAGCCCATGTAGATGGGGCATTTTTCCTAGTATCGCCAATTGAAGAGGCAATTTGGGATTGAATCGGTGCGCCTGTCGTTCCGATATGGCCATCGTCACCTTTGTCAACGCGTCACGCGCCTCCAGAGTAAGAGTCCTGGGAGATAACAGATCCGTATCTCCTGCCAGGAGATTAAACAAAGGTGCCAGGTCCTGTGTGGAAACCCCCAAATAAGGCCTAATCCAGTTTATGGAGCCACATAATTGTTGGAGTTCGTGTAAATTTTTTGGGTTTTCCAATATTTTAATTTGTTGGGGGAGGATAGTCTGTTCCCTGATCCTCATGCCGAGGTATTCCCAAGGAGCGGTGTGCTGGACTTTGGACGGCTAGATCTCAAAGCCATGTCTTTCCAAAGCCCCCACAACCTCGGAAAGGGCCCAGTCGAGGTATCCCTGATTCTGAGCGCAGACCAGCAAATCATCCATATAATGATAGATTATTGCTTCGGCAGCACGCTTCCGGACCGGGGACAATATGCGAGCAACGTACCACTGGCAGATGGTGGGGGAGTTCTTCATGCCCATAGGCAACACCTGCCAATGATAGCGCCGCATTGGCTCCTGTCTATTGATGGAGGGTACGGAGAAGGCAAACCGGGGGGCATCACTAGGGTGCAGCGGAATATGGAAGAAGCAGTCCTTGATATCTATGACCGCCATCTTCCACCCACGGGGAAGCATAGAGGGCGATGGTAACCCTGGCTGCAGAGATCCCATTGGCTCGATCACTTTATTAATTTCGCGAAGGTCGTGAAGGAGTCGCCACTTCTCTCCCCCCTGTTTTCGTATAACGAAAACAGGCGAGTTCCAAGGGCTGTTGGAAGGAACGATGTGTCCCTTAACCAACTGCTCCTCCACGAGCTCGTTGAGCACCTTCAATTTGTCTCGGGGCAGGGGCCACTGTTCGACCCACACTGCTTTATTTGTTAGCCAATTCAGTGGTTGGGTCGGGCGCTCCACAGTGGCCCCAACTAAAAATCCTGCACCTCAAATTCTCCAATCGAGAGGCGCGCGCCCCATTGAGCCAAGACATCCCTGCCCCACAGGGTCACACCCGAGTTGGTAATATATGGTCGCACCGAGGCAACTTGGCCCTTGGGCCCCTCTATTTTAATGACATTCTTGCTTTGCCACGCGGGGATATATCCCGCGACACCATAAATGGCACCCTCAACGGTTGCCTCTTCCCAGTGTGACGGCCAATCTGCTTTAGAAATCACTGTCACATCAGCCCCCGTGTCCAGCATGCCTGTACGAGACATGGTCAAGTTGTTATTCGACAGCGTGCAGCCGAGCACTGGTCTGCCCTTCCGAATCTCCTCAGCCCAACACACCAACGGTTGCTCCGCGAGCAACGTCGACATGGGGAGGGGAAGGACTCTAGCGAGGACCTGATCCCTAGAGAGGGAAAATGGCGGGTGTCTACACGCCAACTTGAGTGGAAAGTGACCATCCTTACTCACCAGAACGATGGTAGGGATGATCTCCAGACTCCTGGGTCCTTTCGCATCCGGCATTACCAGCGCAGTGGTGTTTTTCAGCGACGAGACACAGTCCAGTGAATAAAAGTCTAGTCCAGTGAAGTCACATGACTCTGCAGCGTAAACATCTACAAAGCCTAGAGGATTCTCCGTGGCGGTTATGGTCCATCGCATCGGTTGCGCCTCATTGGCGGTGGTGTTATCATGACGCGGACCCGCCCCGGCGCGCCGCTTCCTCAGTTTCCCGACGGTTGGGCAGGGGTAGGGGAAGAAACAGAGGTCGCATTAGGATGGGGTCAGGGAGAGTTCCTATAACCATGGTTATAAAAGCGGGGAGTGTTTGGTCGAGGAGGGCCTGGTTGGTGCCTTGTATTCTGTTCTTGTAAACGGACAGGGCAGTCCTTTGCAAAGTGGCCTATCTGGCCACAAAAATAGCAAGTCGCCTTGCTCGCATCTAAGGCGTTGACCATTGGTGTCTCGGTCTTAGGGACAGCACCTATCCTGTTTACGCACGCCCTGACCACGTCTTGAACTGTGGGCGGTGGCTTGTGAGGCAGAGACAGGATAATATTACGACAAACGTCGTTGGCTTTGGTTTTTGCTAACTGCCTTAACAAACAGGGTCTTGACTCTAGCTCTGGCACCTATCGCATAATGCAACTGGTCTATGAACGCCATAAAGGGTTCCTCAGGCCCCTGTTGTATTTCTGAGTATGGCGTTACTGGTGCATCGACTGGGGGCAGTTGGTGGAATACTCGTTCAGCAACCTCAGCTAGGGCCTTCATCGCTCCTGATGGTAATTCCTAACTTGCACACGGGCCTTAGTGTAGTCCCCCTCCCCCGTTAACAGATCCACAGGATCTTCAACATCCACCAGCTCCAGTAGGAAGGGAACTAGCTCCTCCAACTGGGCCTTCCAGTCGGATTCCCACAGCCCATACTCGGAAGGGGATAACAAACACTCCATCACCTGTTTCACGTCACTTGGCACCAGAAGATTATTTGCAAAAGTGGCGTGGAACAGGGACCGAAAAACTGACTCTCCCGCCCATGCTGTGTCTGCGCCTTACACAATTCCCAGATGTTGTTATATCCAAACGGTTCCCACCTCTGTTCCCCTAAGGCCTGTAGCATAACCGGTGCCGCGAATGGAGTAGCTGCCGGTCCCTCACCGCTTCCCTCCCCCCTCCCATCATTTCCCCTTTCTTCCGAAATGGGGGCCGAAGAGGCAGGGGATGGGGGCCGACGGCAGGAGGTAGGCCAGTGGGAATCAGGAAGTGAGGTGGCATGGGCGGGGTCTCCCCCGTGGGAAACAGGAAGTTGTTTTATCTGGGTGTAGTCATAGAAGGGGCGGGGTCTGCGTGATAGGATGGACCTTCCACCGGAGAGGGTGGATCTAGAAAGAGGGCGGTGTTTGGCGAGGGGGCGGGGTTGGCGTGCCCGCCCACATCCCTTCTCTCCACCCCAGGGGAGGGAACAGGGTAATAAGTGGGAGGGGTATAGGGAGGAAGGAAGGGGTTCCCGGGATCAGAAAGAAAGGGATTATGGGGAAGAGACGATGGGGGATGGCCAGGCTCCACGTGGCGTACGCCATTTTGTGGAACCTCGATGTTCTGGAGGCCATCTTGGGAATCCCATCGCCGGGGTACTGCTGGCGAACAACTGGGTGTGGGTATAATCTCAGGACAGAGGGAAAAGGACACTCTTTTTCTAGGGGTGCCGGGTGGGGTGGCCAACCTCGCCACGGCTGGGGAAGAAGGAGTGCCGGGGGTACCGGGAGGACGGCAGCTCACCCACGCCTCTTGGCGAGCTGTACCCGCGACATTCCTCCTAGAAGGGTGTGGGGATCGGGACCGAGGGGGGGTACGGGCAGTAGCAGGGGAAGGCGTAACTGGGGCTGGAGATCTGGTTAGCCTCGAAGCCCTCTGGCAAACCACCAACAAAGGCATAAATTTTTTCGCCTTGTGGCGACCGGAGTTCTCCGGGCCGAGCAGCCTCCCTTCTACCCTTCTCCAGAGAGCCGGGGAGAGAGCCTCGTCAGGGAGAGTGTGGGGCCACTCTTTGAAAATCCACCTGACGAGGTCCCTCAACCGGGACCTGGAGAAGGGCAGCTCATGAACTAACAGGGAAGTTTTTAACTTGGAATAAAACTCTTGTTTCTCAGCAGAGAGCTTATTCCCCATGGCTCTTCTGCTGGGAAACCGTCCGCCTCGTTCCCAGAAAAAACTGGAGAACTGAAACAAAGGGTGGGGGGCCGGGACTGAAGGGTCTCTTATCCTTATCCTGGGTCCGGAGTCCTCCCCAACGAAAACCGAGAGACGAGTTCTCCCTGGCCTTAGGATCCTTCCGTATGCGTCGTCGGATCTCCTCGCCGGCGAAGCGCAGGGTTGAATCCAGTCTCCGGGAGCACCACCGATACGGTTCGGCGTGCTAGCACACGGAGCAGCAGCAGTTCAGCGCCGTCAAAGCTCAGTCGCCCACGAGGTCACAGTCCAGATGGTCGTAGGACGTTAGACCACGTTGGGCGCCACTTGTTGTGGACCAATGCCCGCAACAACAGAATGCCACGGCCTGGGGTGCCGGTGGTCCGCTGAGAAGGCTTGGCCAGGCGGTCTAGTGCCCTCCGCCACGAGTACGAGCCTCTTGCCCCTCGGGGCTAAGGGCGGGTGGTTCGCCTTGAGGCGAGACTGTCCCACACTGTCGACCGGCAGGTAGGCGGCCGATATCGAGAGTGACTCAGAGAGACAAGGACACAGAGGAGTCGGTTCGCAGCCAGCTTTATTGGGGAAGGGTGCAGAGAGATGGGAGGAGCTGGGGGGAAGCGGAGCCGACTGACTGAGCAGGGGCTTGCATCCGCTTTAAGAGGGAGGGGGTTCAACCAATCAAAAACAGGCCTGTGGGCGTATACAACATTACACAAACCAATCCGTGTGACCTAGAGGTGTGTCCCATTTGAACGAACCAATCCAAGGGGCAACGGTCGGGAACTCTCTGGAAGGGAGGCAGGGTTGGCTGCCAAACCACTCCCTAAGAACAGCCCCTACCCAGGATTGACATGGAAATTACTGGACTGAGGGGCGGAGCCAGGGAGGAGACCATGCCCGGGACCAGCCCAAGGGGCGTTCCTAGACTTCAGAGTCCACCTCCTCAAAGCTATCCTCCGGATCCTGGGCGGGGTCCTCGGCTGAGAGGGCGGCATTCAGGATTTTGCCCTCTACAATGTGGATGAGGTACAGAGGGGGCAGGACTACAGGGGGAATTCAGGAAGTCTTGTAGAGTAAACAATATATAAATTCATGAGAGAAGTGCCAAGGTTTCTGGCAGGGTGGTCACACCCTCCATGGTCCCGGCACTGTAATAAAGGAATGCTTGCTTCACAGTGTCACGCTGTTAAGTCGATCTCTGAATCAGAATGATATTTTATAAACCAGCCCAGATCATTTTCAGGAGTTCTGCTTTTCCAGGCCCTTCACAGCTGCTGCCAAATGCCCTTTCCCACCATTGTGCCCTGTGGTCCCTGGATCTCTGCTCTGGGCTGCTGCTCCAGGCCCCATGGAATGTGTCCCAGAGAACCAGGCTCTTCCCTGTGATCTGGGTGCAGGAGGAATTGTAGGACTGCGCTTCTGACAGAACACAGGTGTGTGAAAATGGGTATTCTTGCCAAAATGACCCTTAACATGTGGTTTCACAGTGACTTTGCTTTATGTGAATGTGTTTTCAATACACAATGACACAATTATTGATACTCAATAATTCTGCATGTTTGGCTATGAAATTTATTACTAACACACTATCATTAAATATCCAAACTAAGGATTAATTTGCAGATGCAGTGAGCTTAGGTAGTGATAATGGCAAGACTGGGAAAAGTGCCCAAAGAATATGAGGGAAAAGTGCCCAAAGAATTTGATCCTGAGCTCCAACTGATTCAGCCACTCTCGTGTCTACAGTGAATTAATTGTAAGATCATTGTCATTCCCTGACAGGCCTCTTCCGGGTAATGTGCACTCAGAAGAGCCCTGATCAATGCATCTGTTGGGATGTTTTCCAGACACCAGCTATTTAATGAGTAGCTTGTGGGCACAGCAGAAAAGAATAAGATGGGTTGCTACCACTCTGGCATATGAGAAAGCAGTTTTTTAGAACTTGAGGTATCTGGCTAAACAGTAAAGGTGACCCTGAACCAGGAGCTTTCCTTGTTGAAGCAAAGCATCACATGGACAGACCTTGACAGTGTTGTGCCTTTTGGTGATAAAGGATTGTGCCACAATAGCTGACCATGACTGGCTGAGTTTGACGTGGGAGTGGTGGTGTCTCCCTGTTCTTCCCTCCAGCCCTAAACTGTAATTTGTATTAAACACTGAAAACAGCCTCATTTATTGGGTGGGGAAGATGTGAGGGGGAGAAAGTGAATGGGATTATTTTTCATGAACATTGTGACAGTAAAGAAAAATGAGGTTTGTCGTTTTGGTGTGGTGCTGTGTATTGGGATTTGGGGGTTTGTTTCTTGTTATTGTCATTGCTGTTATTTATTAGTACTATTTATTACTGTTATATTTTTCAATCTTATGCATTATTACTAATAGCTGGATGTCAGCTCACTGGGAAGATTCCCTTCCTTCTCCCACAGGGATTGCACTGTACAGTCACTTCCAAGTTGTCAGTGGTTTCTAAAGATGGAAAGTCCTGGTTATGGGATTTTGGGGTGATTTGGAGCTGGGGAAGGGTCTCATCCCCTCCCAGAGGTGCCCCAAGCCCACTCAGCTACCACATCTGTGTTTGTGGGCCCTCACAGCTGCCCTGGCCTGGGGACATGGGGGGACCCCCTCCTGCCAGGGCTGAGGCTCCTCACAGCTCCTCATGGCCTCTCACAGCCCTCATGGCCTCTCACAGCTCCTCACAGCCCCAGGCTCAGGGCTCCTCCCAAAGCAGAAGGGGTCGGGCCCTGCTTGTTCTCCTTTTATTTCGGTCCCTTCACAGCCATGAGTAAAGAAAGGCTGAAATGGAGCCTTTCCCCAGCGTTGCCCTCTGGGTTAATGTGGGGCCGAAGCTCTGTGCTGGCACTGGCCTGAGCACGAACATCAGTGCAGCCGCACGGCCTTTGCTGTCCCCCCGTGTCCATTGGCTGTCCCCGAGTCCCGCCCGGCTCTGGCAGCAGCAGGAGCCGCAGCGCAGTGGGCGCCGGCCCGGCCCAGCCGCGGCTCCCGGGCAGGAGCAGCAGCAGCGCCAGCCCTTCCCAGGTGCTCCTGCCTCGGCTTCCCCAGGGCTTTTTCCAGGGGAATTCTGGAGTAGAGCAACAATCACCCCCAAACAGCCCTCATTCCTCAGGGCCCGCCTGTGCTGCCCTGAACCAACCTTCAGAGAGAGAAAGGATCAGGTTCCAGCACTGTTTGCAGCACTGTTTTACTCACCCTGAGGTGACAGCAGGAGGCTCTTGTTCCTTTGCCTTGTGAATTGTAGATCATGGCTGCTGTTGCCCCTCTTCTGGTTGCCACCTGAATTTTATCAGCAAAACTGCAATTGCCTCTTTCAATCAGTGCAACCCACAGTGCTTTTGTGATGGTGAACTTGGTATTTTTATCACAGGCATTAAGATTAGCAGATGCTGAAATGCTCACAAGTCCCTGAGCATGAAGTCAAGGAGAATTAAAGCTAGCCAGGCCACATTCACAGTGCTCAAACACTGTCCTGTTGCTTGTGCTGTTGAAATAGAATCAACTTACAGAGGCCATCACAGAAATTGCCTCTGGAGTGTCAAATAAAATGAAAAATCCCACTAGGAGAAAGAAAAACCAGAACTTCTCAACTTGTTTCATTGCTTCCTCCAAGCAGCAGAAATTGGAGATGCCCAGAGGGATTTGCAGCTGCTGCTGATCCCAGTTGGAGCCCAGCTGCTGCAGAGTCCCAGTGGAGCCTGAGCCCAGCCTGGGGAGCTCCCGCAGTGTCAGGGAGCTCAGCGCATGCAGGGCCAGGCCCAGAGCCCTGGGCACGGCCACCGATTGCGGGGCAGCAGTGCAGACGGAATGTCCTGCGGCCCAAACCTCCTGCTCCTTCCACACAGTGCCCATCGTGCTCCCCCTCCTCCTGTCCCAGCACTGCACAAATTCCAGCTGGGAGGAGGCTTCCCAAGAGAGGGCTCCAGCTCCCGGCTCCAGTTTTACCCTGAGTGTCCCTGCAGAGGAACAGGGCATCTTTCAGGCAGTTCCAGAAGCTCAGGGTTCTCATTTCATGAGGAATATGGGATGTAAATGGCCTTGTGAAGAAAGGCAAAAGCAGAGGGAATGGGTTAGAAATTATTAGAAAAAATGACCCTTCTTACAGACAAAGTTCACCAAGTCATTCCAGGCATTTCTTCTTTTCAAATTCTTTCAGTTGTCTACTCTGAGAAGTCCAGCTTGTTCTGGTGCTTATCATGAACTGATTGTACCCTTGAATTACACCAGCACAAGAGATGTAGAATCATCGAAAGTGAACACAGAAACAAACTACCGCTCTCAGCCCATTTTCATATTCTAGATCACTTTCAAGATGTCCACGGAGATGTTGGAATGATTATCACACAACTCTCCATTTCTGGCTGCAGCCTCTGGAGATTCTTTCTCTGAATTCAGGCAGGGTTGTATTCCCTAACAATTCTGGGTACCACCTCCTCTTTCCTTAGGTTAGAACAGAAACAATGAAAACCTTGCCAATGGCACAACTCCCCAGCCCACAAGCAAAAAAAAGGACACATTGTCAAGTTCTCCAAACATTTGTTCTGCTTTGCTGAAAAAGTCCTGCTGCACACACAGTGCGGAAAGCTAAGAGAAGCTGCAATTGATGGCACATCTGGTGAAAGGAGCGCGACCTCATTCTCCACAAAAAGGTATTGGAAGGAACAAACAGGAGAAGATTCCTGGAAAACTGAAATAGTTTTCAAGAAGTGAAATGAAAATGGAAAGAAACAATCCACGATGTTTTCCTGTATTTATTCCTATGCTTCCCTTTTCCATGTTGCACTACTTCTCCATCCCATTAATTCCAAATGGATCTCACCTCGAAGATCTATGACTTAGAGAGTTTTATACACCCTAAAATACCACGAGCTACATCCAGTTTGCCTTCCCCTGTTTTTCTTGGAAAGCAATGCTGGAGACAAAAGTGCAGTGCTTGGGTCAGGTACGATCTCTACAGACAGGGAATGTGCTCCGGAATGTGTAGTGTTTGACCCTCAGCAGGGACTGCACAGCAGCAACCAAGGGGATTCCTGTGCCATTGTGTCAAGCCTCTGGATCAGGGCTGAACACGGCAAAGTTCCTGTGTTTGGACAGACTCAGGGGCTGCCCCCAGGGCACGCGGGGCTTGGCCGTAGGGCGTGCGGGGGGAGCGGGGAACGGCCAAACGGACACTCGGCCAAACGGACACTCGGCCAAACGGACACTCGGCCAAACGGCCCCGGCGCTTCAGTTGCAGCGGCGGCAGCGGCGGCAGCGGCGGCAGCGGCGGCAGCGGCGGCAGCGGCGGCAGCGGCGGCAGCGGCGGCAGCGGCGGCAGCGGCGGCAGCGGCGGCAGCGAAAGCAGGGACTCTATCGACTCCCTCTTCCTTCCCCTCTCCCTCTCCCGCTGTCCCGCACACACTCCCAGTGTCCCTTTCCCGGCGTCCCTTTCCCGGTGTCCCTCTCCCCGTGCCGGGCCGGGCCATGCCCCAGGCCCGCCCCCGGCCCCGGGCGGGGCCGCCCCCTCCCCGCCCCGGGGCGTCCCGCCGCGCTCTCTTCTCCGCGCGGTTCTCGCCATCGCGGCTGTGGCGCTGCTGGGCGGGCATCAGTGGCTGGGGCGGCACCGCCAGCCTTTGGCTCCGCCTGGCCCGGCCCCGGCCCCGGCCCCGGCCCCGGCCCCGGCCCCGGCCCCGCCGCGGGCTGCAGTCCCGGCCCCGGCCCCGTTGCCGGCGCCTCTCGGGGCCCGCGGAGGACACCGGCGGCTGGGCTGCTCCCGCCGCCTCCGCTGCGGCTTCCCCGGCCCGAGCTCCGCCGCTCGGCAGCGCGGCCGCCGGCCCCGAATCGCCGGTGCCCGGGGCGGGTGGCAGTGCCCGGCCCGGGGCGGTCGGGGGGCGGTCGGGGGCCGTGTGTGGCCCCGGGCCGAGCGCTGACAGCCGCGTGTCGCCCGCAGGGACGGCGCAGGAGGCCCTGCAGGAGCGGTACCGCCTGGGTTCGCTGCTGGGCAGAGGCGGCTTCGGCAGCGTCTACGCGGGGACGCGGCTGGCGGACGGCGCCCCGGTGAGTGGCGGGGCTAGCGGCGGGCGGAGGAGGAGGAGGAGGAGGCGGAGGAGGAGGAGGATAGGGCGCGGCGGGGCGGGCGGCGAGCTCAGCCCGCTGCTCCTCTTGGCTTGCAGGTTGCCATCAAAAGCGTGCCGCGGGATCGCATCCGGCACTGGGGCGAGCTGGTGAGTAAGCGGGGCCAGCGGCAGAAACTGGGGCGTGCCGGGCGAGGAGCCGGGGCCCGGTGAGGTGGGAGCCGCTGGGAGCCCCGGAGGGAGAGCGGGCGTGGGGTGAGCGGGGGGCACAGAGCATCCCGGGCTGGGTGAGGGGTCCCAGAGCCCTGGCACGGCCCCAGCCCCACTGACAGCATCTTGGTCCTCCCTCAGCCCAATGGCACCCGTGCGCCCCTGGAGATCGTGCTGCTGGCCAAGGTGTCCACTGGGTTCCACGGTGTAATTCAACTCCTGGAGTGGCTTGAGCTCCCCAACAGCTTCTTGTTGGTGATGGAGCGTCCAGAGCAGTGTCAGGACCTCTGTGATGTCATCCTGGGTCGGGGGTTCCTGCCGGAGGAGGAGGCGCAGGGGCTGTTCCGCCAGGTGCTGGAGGCCGTGCGGCACTGCACCAGCTGCGGGGTCCTGCACAGAGACATCAAACCTGGCAACATCCTCATCGACCTGGCCACCGGACAGGCCAAACTGATTGACTTTGGCTGTGGCACCTTCCTCCAGGACACAGTCTACACCAAGTTCGCAGGTGAGCCCTCCCAGGGGATGTTCCTGGGCATCTCATGGCGCAGCCTGGATGTAGTACCAGGGATTCCCCCATTTGCTGTAGGTCGTGGGATTACTTCTTTAGCCAAGTTGCTTTTGGGTGGGGGGACCAGCTCCCGGCCCTGCTGACAGCCTTCAGCACCCACTCTGCCCTGGGCTGGGGCTGGGGCTGGGGCTGGGGCAGCCAGCCTGACAAAAACCCCCATGGGGATAGCAAAGAGGGGGCTCAGACCCCGTGCCCCAGCCGGTTTGGTGTGCAGGTGAGGAAGGGCTTGGACTGCTCCACTCCCCTTGTTTGCCTTGGCTTATTAATGTTTGTTGGGGGCAATGCAGACAGGGAGGAGAGTGGTTTTTCCCCTCCACTGGGTGGGTTTTTCGCTTGCATGTCATGGTCAGGCCTTGCCAGGGCTTTTGCTGCCCTCTTCCAGCACCAGTGGCTTCTTTTAGAACCCCAGGTTTGTACACAAGTCACAGGTGCTGGCGAGAAGGCAGCAGGTCACCCTGTGTGCCACTGGTGCAGCCCCTGCATGCCCAGGGATGCTGGGGCGAGGTTCTGGGAGCAGCAGCATCCACCTGATGAACTCCATCTGTATTCCACAGGAACACCGTCCTACAGCCCACCAGAATGGACCCAGCTCGGATGCTACCATGGCGAGGCAGCGACGATCTGGTCCCTGGGGATCCTGCTGTACCAGATGGTCTGCGGGAAGCACCCGTTCAAGAAGGGCCGGGACATCATCTGGGGCGAGCTCTTGTTCCCACAACATCTCTCTCAAGGTAGATCCTCATCTCTGTGGCACAGGGGGAATACCAGCGTTGGGAGACAGCAGCAGGCTCATGAGCATCCTGCTCTGGCAGCTGCTGAGGAGGTGACATGTGTCCTGCTCTCCTCCAAAACAGAGAACTGACTGGAAATTTTAGGCACAGCTCTGAGCACATCCAGCATAGCCAGGGCTCGGGAACGGCGGGGCAAAGTGGACAGGTTCCTTCTCCAAGTGACTGACAGTTTCTGGTTTCTTTCCCCAGAGTGCCAAGATCTTATCAAGTGGTGTTTATCCATGCACTCCTTGGACAGGCCGTCATTGGAGGATCTATTCTATGAGCCTTGGCTGCAGGGGTCTGCCCTAGAAGATGGGAGAGATCCACAGGCACCGTTTGGGCCTGGTAAGCAACAGCTGCACACATCTCTTGGCAATAAGAAGCAAAGAAAACCAAACTTTTTTGTCCTGCCTGTAGCCCGGAGCAGGGATCATCAGATGGGAACATGCAGCTCTTGTGCTGGAGCTGAGCTGCTCTGGCAAGCACTGAGGGCCACTATCCAATCTGGTTTTGCTTGTCCTGGTTCATTGATGGCTGGGGCCCTGGGCAGAACACTGACAGCCTGCTCTGGCCCCCAGGGAAGGAGAAGGAGCCCCTGGAGAAGCTGGACCAGGTGGGGCTGCTGCTGGAGACACCAAGGACAACCTCAAGGATGAGAACCTCTTCCTCAACCTGGCCATCTGCAGCTGAAGATGATTGATTTCAATTCTGGTACCTTCTGCAAAGACACACTCCCCACCCAATGTGCAGGTGAGTCCAGAGCAAGGGGATGCTCCCAGATCTGGGCATTGCACAGCCTGGCCGGGCACCAAAGGTTCCCCCCTTTGCTGGGGTGGATGCAATGAATTCTTCAGTTGGCTGCCAAGCTGCTTTTTGGCTCTGGGCAGCTGCTGAGGAGGTGGATCTGCCGTGGCTGGCTGGAGGCTGGGCACATGTGCTGCCCTCCTGCTCTCCTCCCAAAGGCAGCAATGATGGAGAGGTTTGGGCAGAGCTCTGAGCACAGGCAGCACGGCCTGGGCACTGCAGGCGGTTGGGACAAGGGGACAGGAGCCTTCAGCTGACAGACAGTTTCTGGTTTGTCTCCTTCCAGCCGCGCTGTGCAGATGCTGAGGCTGCTCTGGGCTCTGCCAGGGCTCTGCTGGGGCTCAGCCCTGGGCACAGCTGGGCCTGCTCTGCCCTCCCATTGCTCTGACAGCTTTGTATCAGACGAGCCCGTTCCGAGCGCACCGACGGAGCTTTCTGCTTTGGCAGGTGAGTGAGACTGTCCTGCAGGCCCAGAGATTGCAGTGAGGGATACACATCCAATTGGCAAGAGCCCAAACCCTCCACAGTCCCAGCTGAACGCCTGTATCTCCACAGATGTTTTGTCTGTCCCACTCTTCATTTCTTTTGGGCTGGAATTGTGCAATGGCACTTTCTTCCTCCTCTAGGATTGCTACAAGTAGGCCAAACCTGGCCAGTGGGCTGTGTTCCTAAGGCAGTGCCATCTGGAGCTGATGGATGAAGAATTGCCCTTCTCCACTTCCAAACCAGAGAGAAAAGGAGTAAGTGGGACTTGCTGTCTTTCAGAAACCACTGACAATTTCAAAGGGAATGTACAGGTCATTCACAGGGTGAGAAGGAAGGGCATCTTCTAAAGGAGTTGAGGTTTGATAGAGTTTAGATTCCCAGTCCTGCTTGGAGCTGGCAGGGCACAGTCAATTTCCTATTCCTTCAACCAGAATTTAAAATAACAATATTGGAAACAAATCCCAAAATCTTTACAAAAAGGCTGCTGTGGTCAGTAAGATGGAGCCATGTCATCAGCAGATTTACAAAGTAAATTAACTGAGTTCTCTTCTTGAAAGATCAGTTACCTCTTAATCCAAGTTGACAGAAGATTTTTCACTACACATTTGGAGTTTGTTTTTATATTTCGGTGTTTTTTTCTGATTTGTTTTTCCTTTTTTTTTTTTTTACCAGAAAACATGTCCTAAAAGAGGAATGTCCTTTGCTCCTTGTTCCCATGTGGAGCAGCTCCCTTCCCCCAGAGCCCGGCAGCTCCTGGCCCCTGCAGGGCTGAGGCTTTTCCCCTTTGCTGTGCACAGACTGATGGAGCAGCGCTGCTGAACACGGGGACACTCAGAGGGACCAAAAGCCTTTGTCCACCTGAAGCTCCAAGGTCCAAACTCTCAGCAGACACGGCTGGAAGAGACTCACAGGCTCCCTGTTTGCTGTGCTGCCCCACTTGTGAGGGGCCCTGGGCTCCTGGAGGTTCTGCAAGGAACACAGGTGGGGACTCCCTGTCCATATGGAGCCTCCAGATGGAAAAGGCTGCTGTGCCCAGGCAGCTCCAGGGGCAGAGAAATGTAGTCTTGACCACTTGATCTGGGCCAGTTCCACAGTCCTGGGCAGCAGCCACCGAGCCCAGGGGGAACAGAGGGCACAGCAAGAGGGACAAAAGCAGTCAAGTGCAGAGAGTGGGAAGAGCGAGACCTGGCAGAAGCAACAGCTGCTTCATTTCACTCTTGAAGAAAGCTCTTGGTGTTTCAAAGTGCTGAAAGGCATGAAGGGCAGAGAGGAGGTGACACCAAACTATGCTCCTGTTTTCACACTGTCCCCTCTCAGTGTCCCAGAAGGAATTGGATGAACTGTATTCTTCTCTCCGAGTCGTCTCGTTCAGCATGAGCAGCTCAGCACCAGGAGCTAAAGGAGCTGAAGCCTTAGGCCACAAGAGCTGACCAAGAGGGGACTTTTTGAGCAAAGTACTGCTGCTAATGTGGACCAAGCTGAATGCAGCAGTTAGAATGCTGGAATTCTAGAACCCTTCCTGTTGGAAAAGACCTCTGAGCTCATCAAGTCCAGCCGTTCACCCAGCACTGTCAAGCCCAGCACTAAACCAAGTCCGTGAAGCACTGAGGCCTGAACGAGAGGCCCTGAGCCAAAGGTGACCTCTCAATGAACCTTGCAACCAAAGGTTATCTTTGTATTTGCTCACTACCAAAGTATGCATGATCATTAGCATTGTGATAAATGTATCCACTCATTAGTTAAACATGTATTGACCTTTCTGTATTTAGAAGCCAGACAAGGCCATGAAATCCAACATCTCTTTGGAGAGGAGTATGGTCAAAGTCAACTCCCTTGGCTCCTCCTTGAGCCCTGGCCAGGCTTTGGGAGAACCCAAGAGGAGGATGAAACCAGATGTTCCCACACTAGAAGTGCTGTCAGTTTGTTTATTCAGCACTGTCAAAGCTGGGCCCTCTCCCAGCGAGGCTGGAAGCCTCACCTGTGAGTGGCTGCACCTGCAGGAATTCGCAATTGTTGGGAGTGGCTCTGCAGTCCTTGGCTGGGACAGCTTCCCCCAGCTGATGAGGGGATCTGGGTGATGGTAAAGTCTGAGGGTAGCTGCTGATGGATCTTTCTTAGTCACTCCAGGCAATCTTTGGTAGTGCTGATTGGGTGCATTGCTGAGCTTCTCCTTTTGTGATCATTTGCTGCTTTGAACTATAGGAAACTACACTGATTCCCTCAGTAAATTACACTGATTCCTTCAGTTGGTGTCTGTGTCTTTGGTGCTGACCCTGCCCACTGGCAAAACAAAATTGGCGTAGTGTGGCCAGATCACAACAAAATGTCACTTTTTAAATGTAAATGTAAGGAATCAGTGCCATCCGAAATTCCCACTTGGGAAGACTTTCCCTAGAGTTCTCTGCCTCTGGAGGGGGCTGAGATTGGAGCACCATGTGAGCAATGGGGAAGTTGGCTAAAAGAAGCTGAACCGATGGATGTATTAAAATGCATCCAAAAATTGCATATGGAAAAAGGAAAAGAACTTTTGGGTTTGGGAAGACGAGGATAAATTTTGTTAACAGTATATTGGAAACAGCACCAAGAGAAGGAACAATTGTTTCTGGAATGCTCCCACATGAAGCAACAGAAGTTTTTAATCTTGACCTCAGATTTCTTTGTGCAAGTGAAATAATATAATAATATAATAAATACTTAGATATATATAAAATAAAAATTATGTAAAGTATAATTAAAACATATATGTGTATATATATATAAGCTAAATAACAATGTGAAATAATGCTGACAATACTAATTTGCTAGCTTTGGCTGCTCAGGGATGTAACACTACCCTACAGAAAATGTTTGGCCAGGACCGAACCATCAGTGGGAAACTTGGCAAGATTGTATAAAATGAATAAAGGAGGATGGGATGAAATTGGCTATTTTTATAGGGTTTGCTGATCCTGTGATATGGAATGCTTTGTCTGTTATTGTGAGACATAAAGTGATTAAGGCTGCTGGGTTTTTCATATACCACACTATCCACAAGCTGCAGGATTAGTGGAATAGATGGAGGGGTTGTGAAAAGAGCAGATGAAAAAATGGGGAGATGGGAGCCTGTCCTGATGGAGAACCTCTTACAGGTCCACCCCAAAAGCTGCAGGGCTGGACCTTTATTCATTAGAATTAATTAGGATAAATCAGAAGCAAATAAGAGTTATCACTACCAGAATAGGAATTCAGATTCCTCCAGAACACTTTGGTTTGATAACTGCTTGCTAAAGCTTGGCCTTGCAAAGTGTTCATGTCATGGGAGGAGTAATTGATGCAGATTATCAAGGAGAAATTAAATTCTGTTAAACAATAGTGAGCATGATTTGATTATGCAACCCCGTGACAGGGTAGGACAATTATTGATACTGCTGTTTTAATAACAATTGTGAAAAAAGGAGATCCACCTGAAATCACCACTGTTTGTGGAGATAAAGGGTTTGGATCCACCTAATGTCCTAATAATGGAGCCACAGTGTGGGTCCAGAGGCCAAATGGCCCTCCCGAGGCAGCTGAAGGAACAGCTTTGGGGAAAGACACCACAGTTTGAATCCTGAAACCTGGGCAGGAATGATGGGAATATGTCCCTGCAGCCAAGTGTTCTATGGGAGAACAAGTAGATGTTGTAGGATATTGTTTTACAGATCCTGCCAGACCAAATCTCCTGTTTGCCCCAACGGTCCCTTGGAAAAATGCTCTGATCCACGGGGCTCAATGTGAGCACTGATGTGACAGTGAGTGCCTTCCACACGAATTCCAGCCAGGAGCCTGCGTGCCCCTCAAGGACTGGGATGCGGCACCTCTGCAGCCGAAGGGGAAAGGACCCCGCCAAGTCTTGTTCCCCACAGACACCGCGGTAAAACTGAACAGCAAAGGACCTTGGGGCAATTATTCTGGAATGAAAAAGGCACCAGCTCCATGGACAATGGAATTATTGTTCCTAACCCAAATAAGACTGAGGAAAAAGAATGAATAGCCTTGTCACTAAAGTACTACTTATGTCTGTCAGTTGTATCTTGATAGTCAACCAGAATCTTTGTTTGCCAGAAACACCGCTGGAGTTTCACCAAGGGATTAGTCATGAAAATTTGTATGAGAATGTAAGGATCAAAGTAGCTGAAATACTCAATGTAACTAATTGCTGGATGTGTTCTCAAGCAATGTTGGGAGGAATGGGATTCCCTTGGAGGGCCCACCCTGTGGGGTGGCCGGAACTCTGTCAATGGGCTCTGACTCGTAACGGAGTCAGTGAAGGGACAGTTAAAGAAAACTGTACTGTGGAACAAAAGAATACAATGACCAGTTTTACAGGATTCAGTAAGATTTCCCTTCAGGAGAAACAAAACCCTGTTATAGTTAGAGGCCAAAATGTGAAAGGATTTCTATGTTTTAGCATTACTGAAAATGTCAGTAGAACTTGGGGTGCTGGAGCTGGTCAGGGTCAGTGTTACACCACTCCCAGCTGCAGTGCCACCATTTAGGGTATTCAGCAGCAGCCACGGGGAAGAGTTGGGGCCAAGAGAGCATTTTCCACCCGAAGAATGCCTTGGATTTCAGAAACCAAAGATTCTGGTTCACCCTGTGCCCTGTGTGCACTGCCTTGTCCTGTGGAGTTTCCATTAACTAAGAGCTAAATAGATTATTAGAAGAAGCAGCAAATGATGCTATTAAGATATCAAATAGCACATCCTAAGAAACATGAATGGGGGCTCTACAGAACTGTATGACCTTGGATTATCTGCTTGCTGGGCAAGGAGGGAACTGTGCTATTACAGGACAGGAATCTGGTGCTTCTGTCAGGGATGGGTTTGTAGTCCAGCAGTCAGGAATCACCTCGATAGAAAGATCAATAGAAAAGTGGCAGAAAGAAGAAAATTCTTGGGGATTGGTTTCATGGCTGCCAAATTGGAGGCTGCTGCAAAATGCATTTGTGGCAGTCACTGAAATCATTGCAGTGTGTGCACTTGATGTGTTATGATTCCGTGTTAGAGTTGTTATATCACTTTGTGCTGGAAAATGGAGAATTGAGACTTGTCTAAAAAGAGACATAGTCTCAAGAAAAAAAAATGAGATTTGATAAATAACATAGAGAATAGCAACTAATCAGGCATATTTGAAAAGGAATGTGAATTATTGCTCTGAGTAATGAACTTGAAGAGCACTTAAGTGAAGAACAAGAGGTGATACCTTTATGACTAAAACCTAAATCTAAGGTTCTGTTATGGAAAGAATTGTTATGGAGGTTTGTAGTTCATCTGTAGGTCAAAGAGCCAATTGAAGTACTAAGGCCTGAACAACAGGCCCTGAGCCAAAGCTGACCTCCACTTGAACCTTCCAACCAAATCTTATTTGTATCTGCTAATTAACAAAGTATTATTAGCAAAATTATCTTTGTAGCTGTTCATTGGTGAAACCTGTTCTCTATTTAGAAACCAGACAAAGCCTCATCTGGCATTGTCTGGGAGTGTAGGATCAAAGTCAACTCCCTTGGTTCCTCCTTGAGCCCTGGCCAGGCTTTGGGAGAACCCAAGAGGAGGATGAAACCAGATGCTCCTGCACTAGAAGTGCTGTCAGTTTGTTTATTCAGCACTGTCAAAGCTGGGCCCTCTCCCAGCGAGGTTGGAAGCCTCACCTGTGAGTGGCTGCACCTGCAGGAATTCGCAATTGTTGGGAGTGGCTCTGCAGTCCTTGGCTGGGACAGCTTCCCCCAGCTGATGAGGGGATCTGGGTGATGGTAAAGTCTGAGGGTAGCTGCTGATGGATCTTTCTTAATCAATATGGGCAATCTTTGGTAGTGCTGACTGAGTGCATTTTTGAGCTTCTCCTTTTGTAATAATTTGCTAATTATCATCTGCTTTGCTGAGCTTATCCTTTTGTAATTCTTTGAAGTTTTCATTTATATAAATTACACTGTTCCTTCAGTTGGTGTCTGTGTCTTTGGTGCTGACCCTGCCCACTGACATAGCAGTGTCCCACCTCAGTATTCCCTGGGAAGACAAAAACCATCTCTCCAAATGTCCCCCCCTTCCTCCTTGTTCCCCCCACTTTATACACTGAGTGTGATGTCCTATGGTCTGGGATATCCCCGGGGTCAGTTGGGGTCACCTGTCCCCCTGTGTCCCCTCCCAACGCCCATGGACCACCAGCCCCTCCCCAGCATGGCCAGACGAGGGGCAGGAAAGGCCTTGGCTCTGTGCAAGCTCAGCGATAACAAAACCATCTCTGTGTGATCAGCGCTGTGCGCAGCACAAACCCAAACACAGCCCCAGAGAATGCCCTGGGGAGGAAATTCCCTCTGGCCCAGCCCAAAGCAGCACCCCATGGCCATCCCCCATCCCCACGGCTCCACGGGTTCCTTTCCATGCCCCGACCCTGGCCAGGGCACCTTGGGATGGTGGCCATGGCAGCCGGCGGTGGCACAGGGCTCAGTGCTGTGTCCATGGCAGCACAGCCCAGCCACGGGCCCTGAGTGCAGGTGACCGTGACAATCCCCATCACAGCGGGCCCAGGCATTGGTGGTCATGGCGCCAAACTGAGGAGCAGGTCCTTGTGGTCATTCCCACAGCACCTGAGGAAAGCAACAAGTGTCAGTGCAATTGGACCTGGCAACAGCCCCAGAACTGCTTTGTCCTGAGAGCTGCCATGGCCATCGAGGAGAGCACCAGGTCTGCATGCAAGCGCCATGGAACCTGACTGCAGAAATGGGTCCTTAGGGAGGTTTCTAAGGAACCTTGACCTCACGGTGGCCATGGCATCCCAACCCAGCAGTGGGGTCAGTGAAGTGTCCATGGCACAGCCCCTGGCAATGGCCAGTGCAGGTTGGGATGAGAATCCACCCTCAGAGCTGACCCAGGGCAGGGCTGCAGTGCCTTCCCAGCAGCTCCTATCTGCACAGGAGAACTGCCAGGGGTCTCTGCATTTCCCTTGCTCTCACCCTTGGCTCACTCACACACCTCCCAACAATGCCCTTGGTGCTTTGAGCTGCAAGGACTTCAAAGCTTCTCTGTCCTTCAGCACTTGGTTTCATGCTGCCTTCAGCCTACTCTGGATTTGTGTTTATTGTAGAACTTCCTGAGTGTCCAAAACATTCCTTGCAGGGTTCAGCCTTGGGGAAGGGGAACCTCCTTGGTAACACGTTGGGCTCGGCACACACTTGAGGAGGGTGTCTGTTTTCAATGGGGAAACTTAGGAGTTTCAGATTGCTTATTAAAAAAACAAAGAAAACCCATCTTTGGCTGAGTGCAGCCAGTTCTCCAAGCAAAGCAGGTCCCAAGTGAGTGAGAAGAGACAGGATGGGCTTGGGCAATGTGAAGCAAGGTTGTCCTCCCTTGGTCAGATCTCAAGGCACAGCTTCTCTCACCAGGCCAGACCTGCTTAGGTGACATTCTGGATCAATATCAATCACAAAATGCTGCAATCCCCTCTGCTCTAAAGAGAACAGAAGTAAAATACATCCTTTAAAATAGGAATGAATATTTCTTAGAAGCACTTTGAAATATTTCTCCATAACTGTGGTAGGAAACCTTCCTAATGAACTGCACCAGACCAGAGGGAAATCAAGGCAGAGCCGTGGTTTGTCAGGCCTTGCTTGATCCTAATGAGCCCCGAGGTGCATTTGGGGCTGAGCCCTTGAAGCTCAGGGCCTGAGAGGAGATTGCAGCAACCTTTCCAGGAGTCAAAGTCAGAAGAAAAACCCAAAGTGTCTCCAAGCATGAATGGGTCCCATGGAAGTCCATCCCCAACACAGGCTCCTCATGGACCTCTTGGAGGAGAGAATTGGAGGCTATGATTGCTCAAAAACCTCTGAGAAATTCAGTGTCAAAAGGAAAATCCAAAGTACCTTCAAAAACCTTGAGTATGTCAAAGTATTAATGAGCCCCAGTGAGTGTTAATACAAAGCTCTCAAGGGACTTATTAAAGTAAATAATTGGAGGCCATGATTGCACAAACCCTCTCAGAGACAGAGAGAGGAAAGGAAAGTATCATAAAACCTGGAAGTACCTTGAAGCATTAATGAGCCCCAGTGAGTGTTGTTACTGACAGAGAATCTCAAGGGACTCGTTAGAGCAGATAATTGGAGGCCATGATTGCACAAAGCTCTCAGAGACTCCAAGGCAAAAGCTAAAGCCAAAGTCCTTTGAAAAACCTGCAGTCCCTGGGAGCATGAAGGAGCCCCCCAGGGCCATTCCTGACAAAGGCTCCCCAGGGACTCCTTCCAGCAGATCCCTGGGCCTCTTCGATGAAGGGTGGAGGGGATGCTGAGAGCAGGACAAGGAGGTGACAGTGCCCAGCCTTGCTGGGGCTGTGCCAGGAGGCCCCAGGGCCTCAGGACAAGGTGTCTCCTCACAGCTCTTGGTGGGACAGACTCTGCTGTGCCCCAGGGCACCAAGACTTGGCTTCTCTTTGTCCCACCTGTCATCACTGCCTCCAATTCCTGCTTTAACTGGAACCTGGGGACACTTTCTCAGTCATGTCCCTCACTGGGACCCATTAAAACTTCAAGAAACTTTGGACATTGATTGTGACTTTGAATTCTGGAGAGATTTCTTCGACTCCCTCTCAGGGACTGCTGTTCAGGGCCTCAGCACCAAAGCCCCGAGAGGGTCATTAGAGTCCTTGTGCTGTTGCTGTGCTGCTGAGCTGGGCCAGGCTCCTGGCACAGAGACAGCTCCTGGCAACCAAGAAGGGCTTCAAAAAGACCTTTCTCCTGAGGAGCAGCTCCTCTACACAGCCCTGAAGTTGGCACATGGCACAGCTTTTCGGATCTTGCAGGAGGACTCTGAGAGTTGCTGCAGTGCAGGGGATGTGGCCCTAGGGCAGAGCTGGGTTTGCCTGCTGCAGCATCCGAGGCACAGCACAAGACAGCTCCCTGTTGCCAGGCTCTGCTGCAGGGCTGAGCAGCCGCGGGTGCAGCCGGGGTGCCCAGGGCTGTGGTGCAGAGCAGGGTCCTGCAGCCCAGGGCGCTGTGCTGGGCCAGGGACTCTGCTGCCTGCCAGGGGCAGCTCTCAGCCGGCCCGGGGAGCTGCTGCCAGCGCTGGGGGAGAAGCTGTGGGGGGAAGGAGCAACCCTGAGCAGGGCAGGTGCTGCTGCTGAGAGGTGCTGTGTGGGGCAGGGCTGCCCCCAGCTCCAGATCAGCCTGGGGACAGCTCTGGAGGACACTGCCCAAAGAAGGTAAGCCAGCACCTGATGTAAAGATAAAAAACTTTTTTGAGACTGTATTCAATTTCTAACTTGGAGCAGGATGGGAAGGTTGGGGGATGAGAGAAAGAGAATAGGAGTTGTAATCCCAAAATCACAGAACATTCTGAGTGGAAAGGGACACACAAGGTTCAGCAAAGTAATGTTTGCACATTTACAGAAACTCCTGATCTGTGATGTTGAGGGCTCAGTCTCTCTGCTGGAGCCTCCTAAAGCGCCTTCAGGCACTCCTCAGCCCATGGACAGCACCAGCATCACCTTTGCAGGGCCCAGCAGGGCTCTCTGAGCTGCCCTTGCCCACCTGCACACAGAGCCTGCCCCCAGGCAGGGCCCTGCAGACAGGCAGGTTTCTGTAGGGCCGGGCCGAGTGCACAGAGGGTGGGATGGGCTCTGTGAGCGCTGACAGGGACAAGGCACCTCTGAGGAGGAAAATGTGCAGGTCCAGGGAGAGGATCAGCAAAGGAGAGGGAGCTGAGCAGAGCAATGCTGTGGGCAGGAGGGCACTGTTGGTGTGTGGGAGGTGCCGTGCACAGCTGGGGACAGGGAACACTGTCCTGAGTGCGCAGCTGTCTCTGCCCTGCCCTTTCACGCACAGCACCACAATATCTTCTCTTGTTTCTGCACTCCTCTGATATTGTCATTGTTATCTTGTGCTCTCAGCAAGGCTCTGGCATTTGCAGCTGCAGCTGAGTCAGGCCCTGCCCTTGGGATTCCTGCCAGGCAGGGGTGTCCATGGGAATGGGGTGTGCAAGCTTCCCTGTGACCTGTGGGGCTATGGGCAAAGCAGTCCATGGGAAAGGGGAAGGAGCTGAGCCTCCCTCCCTGAGATGCCATCATGAGCACACCTGGGCATCTCCTTGCTGTGTCCTTCCAAGCTCTGAGCTGCCCTGCTGGGTGCAAATCTGTGCCCGAGCCTCTTGGAGTTCCCAGAATGTCCCACGGGGAGGTGCAGAGATGCCACAAGTGAGGAAATGCTGTTGGGTTTGCCAAGGGCACCGTGAGTGTCCTTGGCAGAAGGGAGTGCTGAGACCTTGCTCAGAGACCTTTGGAGAGGGTGAGACATTCAGTGATCACTCTGCTCTCAGCAGGGTCTGGTTTCTCCTCAGGATGACACAGGAGTGTGATTGTGCTCTGATTGCAGCCAAAGGTGCAACCCCAGGGCAGTTGGGAACAAGCCCGTCCAGCCCCTGACCTTGCCCTGAGCCACAGGGAATCCCTTTGCTTCTCACATCTCTCAGTGGCAAACTCTGAGCGGAGCAGAAATGCTCAGGATTTGTGACCTCAGAGAAGCAGGAATGTGGTGTGGGTAGGAAAAATTTCCTTCGTTTCCTTACTACCATCCATGTCCTTTGCAACAGGGAGTGCAGATGGTTACAAGCCTTTCTGCATTAGGAGTGACTCCACTGACAAATCCTGAATCTCCAGCCTTGTCCCTCTGCCACATGGCCACAAACCCAGGGCAGCAGGGCAGGGATTGCTCCTCGAGAGCCCCCACGCACAGGCCTGGCTGCTCATGGCATACTCAGACAGCACAAGTGGAGCTCAGGCAGGGACCTGGATTGAAGGTTTTCCCAGAGAAGGAACAAGGGTGGATGAGTCCCAGTGGGACAGTCTACAGGGAATGGCACAGGTTTGGCTCCAAGCAGCCTCTCCTAACTTGTCACTGTCCTTTCCTCCCGGAACAGGTCCCCATGGCCAGACACAGGAAATGTCCAACAGCAGCTCCATCAGCCACTTCCTCCTCCTGGCTTTGGCAGACACGCGGCAGCTGCAGCTGCTGCTCTTCTGCCTCTTCCTGGGCATCTCCCTGGCTGCCCTCCTGGGCAACAGCCTCATCATCAGCGCCATAGCCTGCGGCCACCACCTGCACACGCCCATGTTCTTCTTCCTGCTCAACCTGGCCCTCACCGACCTGGGCTCCATCTGCACCACTGTCCCCAAAGCCATGCACAATTCCTTCTGGGGCACCAGGGACATCTTCTACTCAGGATGTGTTGCACAGCTCTTTTTCTTTCTGTTCTTCATTTCAGCACAAGTTTGTCTTCTCACCGTCATGTGCTATGACCGCTACGTGTCCATCTGCAAACCCCTGCACTACGGGACCCTCCTGGGCAGCAGAGCTTGTGCCCACATGGCAGCAGCTGCCTGGGCCTGTGCCTTTCTCACTGCTCTCATGCACACAGCCAATACATTTTCCCTGCCCCTGTGCCAGGGCAATGCCCTGGGCCAGTTCTTCTGTGAAATCCCCCACATCCTCAAGCTCTCCTGCTCACACTCCTACCTCAGGGAAGTTGTGCTTATTGTGGTTAGTGCCTGTTTAAGACTTGGCTGTTTTGTCTACATTGTTTTCTCCTATGTGCAGATCTTCAGGGCCGTGCTGAGGATCCCCTCTGAGCAGGGACGGCACAAAGCCTTTTCCACGTGCCTCCCTCACCTGGCCGTGGTCTCCCTGTTCCTCAGCACTGTCATGTTTGCTCACCTGAAGCCCCCCTCCATCTCCTCCCCGTCCCTAGATCTGGCAGTGTCAGTTTTGTACTCGGTGATTCCTCCAACACTGAACCCCCCCATCTACAGCCTTAGGAACCAGGAGCTCAGGGCTGCAGTGTGGAGATGGACAACTGGGTGATTTTTGGAAGTATTAAGCTGCTTGAAACATTCTGCAAATCACTTGTAATAGGCATAATCTTTGATTTTTCTGGCTGGCTTTGCATGTGGGATTTTTTTGTTTGGTTGGTTTTGTTTGTTTGTTTGCTTTGGTTTTTTTTCTAATATTTTATACAAAGGAATGTCATTATTTCTGCCATTTCTCTTTTTCTTTCTATCAATCTTCTCTATAATTCACCGAGTGTATAAACGAGGCCTATGCTCACTGTGTGTTTAAACTAAATAAAGTGTCTTTCAACAAACTGTACATCTGTGATCTCACTTTTGTGACATTTTTTGGAGCTGCAGCAGCAATGTCTGTGTGCAGAGCTGGGGCAGATCAGGGGTGGCACAGCAGCTCTGCCAAGGAGCAGCAGCACTTGGTGTTCCCAGCGCTGCTCCCGTGCCACTGCCCCGCTGCCCTCCTGCCCCTCATGTTGCTGTAGGGCCTGAGTGCTCTCGGGGTGGGTCCCAGTGCTGGGGGTGGCAGTGCCGGGGCTGCAGCAGGGACAGGCCATGGGCACTGCTGGGGCAGTGCTGATGTCTCAGGGCAGGGCCTGTGCGTGGGGAGTCGCCAGGAATATAGCACACACACTCATAGAGGTATTGGTGCTACTTCTTCTTTATTATTAGGAGACAGGCATTATTATAGACAAAAGACATTGTTCACACCATCTGAGGGTCCATATGATTGGTTATTTACTTGCGTTCTCACGCCTATTCTTGCTTGCTCTAGGCTGTTAGTTTCTCACTACAATCTGCTTGCTTCAGCTAACATTCTGCAAAGCTATAAGTTTCTATATCATATCTTTCTTTCCTCTGTGTTGCTGACAGTCTTGGCTCTTGTTCCTCTTGTTCCTCTCTATCTCCTGTTAGATACATTTCAGGGTCGGTAACAAAGGCTGAGTTGTGCATGAATGCTGGATTGTGCATGTATGCACTATCGATGTGGCCTTGCTGTGCAAGCCATTCTTCTACAATTCCTCCTTTTTCTTTTTGCACAAGCCAGGCATGATTGATTGTTCTTAGTAGCATGCGCTGTAAGCACTGCACTATGCATGGCAAAATTGTCAAAAATAACAAAATTACAATTAATATGGGCACAGCTGCTTGGAATAAGTCTTTGAACCACCCAGTAATTCCCAAGCTTTTCAACCACCCAGCAAGTCCTAAACTATCGGCCACCTGTAGCTGCCCTGACAAGTGTCGCAGCTCAGCAAGCTGCCGGTGAATGGACCCTGAGTGATCAGAAAGGTTCATACAGCACATTCCTTCAAATTCTTCGCAGCCATGCCCTTGAGCTAATAAAAGATAATCTATTGCAGCTCTGTTTTGTAGCGTAGTGTGTCTGACGGAATCAACGTCAAGCAAAAGCTCTGAAATATCTTGAGAAGTAGCATTAGTTTGTTTAGCTAGCCAACATCCTACTTTGTTTAGTTGAGCTAAAGCGCCACCAGAGGCTACTCCTGGTGTTAAAGAAGAGGCAGCTATGATGGCAGCAGGGGACCAAAATTTGACATTTGATTTACAATCAGGGGAAAAGGCATAAGCCATTTGTTTTGGTCGATGATGTCATTGGGACGTGTTCAGTATCATCGAAGTGTTAGGGGTTAATAACGTCAATCTCCCTAGGGAACAAGGTCCACCTCGTAAACGAGAGGGAATACTGGGCCATGCGTGGTCTCCGCAAATTAAAAACATTCCTGCTGGCAACAACATGGGATTGTTTGTGGACACAGATAGATTCGTAGAAGTATATTGACACCACGTGCTAGCATTTCTGTATACTGACAAGCTGGAGTTTATGTTTGTTGCTGCACTGCTTATTCTCGCTTGCTTGTTTGTCCAATTAAAAGTCATGCAAACATCCATTCATACAGCTCCTAATAGCTCTAGCTCTTGAGGCTCATTTGGGGCTATGGGAAGGTGAGGTACCCAGGTGTCCCAATTGTCTACTGTACTATTAAGGTTTGTTAGATTGCAGGTAAGAACATTGTAAGGACGTGGCCAAATGTCCAGAGGGACACCAACTAGGCAGGTAGAAAAGGGGTTGCCTGGTGACGAGAGAGCAAGACAAATTGCATCTTGTCCCATCAAGTTGGCTAGAGTGACCAATAAGTTTGTTTTGGGTTGTGCTGGGGCCCATGTTGCAAGAACAGAGGTTAGGTAAGCTATACTCAGTGCTACACTACTCAAGCATCTTAACGGTGACATCACGCGCATTGAATGGCAATTAACAGCGTTGCTTGGCTTTTTTGTATTTTGCGTAATGCTACTTTTAAGGCCCACACTTGTCGAACTAATTGATATACATAAAAATCTCTGAATGTGCTCATGTGAATTTCTTGAGGGGGTTTATTAAATATTATGGCAGCGTAAGCTCGAAAAACAATTAGAGGGTTAAAGGGAAAACAGCAATTACATAAAGCTCCTGTTACTGCAATACTCCAACTACTTCGACTAAACTGAGTCTTACAACTACCACACTGCAACTGTAAAATCAATGGGCCTCGACAGTGCTTGCAGTTTTCTCCTTGTAGATGACGAATCGCAGAAGGCAGTTCCCAAGTGCCAAAGTCCTGTCCCGTAAAGATGTCTGCTATGATTCTTCGGGGACAAACGCATGGATGTTCTGCTTGTGCTGCAAACACAGCAATCTTTTTTACTAGAAGGTCTATGACTCATCGCAGTCTTGCATGCTGATGATTTTTCTGGGAGCAGGTCTTGTCCATCTACTAGGTACCCATATAGGTCTGGAACCTGTGGAGACACAACTGTAACCTCTACCGTTAAATAAAAGTGAGGCAGGTCCCTCCCAGACCCCCGTTGCAGGGTTTTTGTACATCATTTGAACCCCTGGGGTGGCCTGCATCTTTATCTGACTATAATGAGTGACTACTGGCGGATTTTCTGCATCACCTGCTATGCTTAAGAACTTTAGTGTAAAAATGACTTTCGCTAGACGCACACTGGGGTCTATTTCTTCATCATTCTTTTGCTTAGTCAGATACTCTTTTATGGTTCGATGGGCTCTCTCTACCATGGCCTGTCCGGTAGATATGTGAGGGATTCCTGTGTTGTGCTTGATGCCCCATGTCTGTAGGAACTTATTGCATTTCTGGCTTACATAGGCAGGTGCATTATTGGTCTTTATCTCTTTGGGCACCCCCATAACTGCAAAGCATGAAGTTAAGTGCCTAATTACATGACTTGCTTTTTCTCCTGACTGAGCAGTTGCCCAGATCATTTTGGAAAATGTGTCTATAGCAACATGAACACAGGAAACTTGGCCGAATTCACGTACATGGGTGACATCCATTTGCCATAGCTCACATGCCTGTAAGCCTCTGGGATTCACACCGAGACCTCAACTCGTGCCATACTGGCTGCATTGCGGACATGCTCGGACGATTCCCCGTGAATCATCCATCGATAATGCAAACTGTTGATGCAGAGCCTTAGCTGATTGGCGGAACATTGAGTGGCTTTCTTGAGCAGCTGCGAAAGAGTTTCGTGGAGCTTGTATTAGTGGGCTAATGAGAGCATCTGCTCTAGCATTACTTTCACCTAAGCCTTGTATGGTGATGTGACTCCTGATATGTAGGATGCTACAAATTTCTTTTCTGTCGTGGATGGCCCACTGGATTTGCAGGAACAGTTGTCCTAATTGTGGATTTGAGGGTGTCTTGATCAAGGCTTGTTCAATTCTTAGGACAACGCCGACAACATAAAAAGTGTCCGAGACGATGTTCAGGGGCGTGCTACGCCATCGTGTAAGTGTCCAGGCAACTGCTGCTATCTCAAGGGTTTGTAGCGAATCGCATGTTTCTCCCTTGAGGATATATTCTTGCCACTCTCCATTTTCCACCCATGTACAGGTGGCTTTTCTCTGTTGCCATCCCGCATCAGTATATACTGCGAGACCTTGGACTGGCCTATTGCGGACCTTAGGCTCTTCTACCCACAGTTGTTCTCCTATTATCCTGATCTGATGATCAACAGGGTATCTGTCTAAGAGTTGTCCTGGATACGCATCCAAGGCGATTTGCATTTCTGTTGAATTTTGTATCAACCACTCTCACAGTTCTGTCTTCAAGGGTATACTGAGAAATGCAGCTTCATGTCCTGAGATTTCCACCACTCTGGTGCGCGTTTTTCGAATAAGAGCTGAAAGCATCTCCGAATGCAACCACACACTTTTTGGTGGTGACAGACTGATAAATACCCATTCTAGAATCACAATGTGTTCCTCGGGATGGGTAGCTCATGCATGTTTGACTGGTTGTTCTTGCATCTTTAGCATCTTGGGGGTCTTGGCAATCTCGGTGGTCAACACAGTTGGGCTCTCTCCCCCTTTTTCTTTTTGCCAAGACGGCCATTGGCAAGTAATTCCAAAGGGGGCAATGATTTGATTGAAAATGAGTGCGCCTAATGGAACTTCAGGCAGACGGCGTTCAGTGAAAGAAGTTCGCAACTTCTCTCCCAGTCGCACTAGACAATTTTCCTGGTTTTGTGTTAGCGTAATTGAGGCAGCTGGGTCAGTGCCTCACAAGAGTGGTAGCAATGGGAGTATGTCTTCATTCCGGAGGCCAATGAGATTTCAAACCCACTGTAGATCACCAAGCAGGGTTTGAGCATCATGCACAGTTTTTAGTTCAGAATGTAGGGATAGTTTTTGGGGTCTGACTTGCGTAGTAGTGACGGTCCACCCAAGGTATTTCCATGGTGCAGACATTTGAACTTTTTCAGGAGCAATGACTAGACCTTTTGTTGCAAATAAGGAAGTGATTCGCTGTAAGTCTGTCGGAACAAATGGCTGTTCTTGACAAAAGAGAATGTCATCCATGTAGTGATAGATAAGGGCAGAGTTAAAAACTGTGCGAATAGGTTCCAGGGCCCAATGGACATATAGCTGGCACAGAGTGGGTTAATTTTTCATACCCTGAGGCAGCACAACCCACTCGAATCTTTGAGCTGGTTCACTTTTATTTATGGCTGGTAAGGTAAACGCGAAGAGGACTGTGTCTTCTGGCTGCAGGGGGATTGTGAAAAAACAATCCTTGAGGTCAATAACGAGTACATGCCATTGTTGTGGAAGCATAGCTGGGGTGGACATTCCTGGTTGCAAGGCTCCCATGGTCCACATTTGAGCATTCACTGCTCGAAGGTCATGCAATAATCTCCATTTACCTGATTTCTTTGGAATGACAAAAATGGGTGTGTTCCATGGGCTAACAGATGGTTGAATGTGTTTTGCTTTGAGTTGTTCTCACACGAGTTGGTGTGCGATTGAAAGCCGCTCTTCGGACAAAGGCCACTGCTCGACCCACACTGGTTCTTCTGTTTTCCATGATATTTTTGGGGTCAGTGGCCTTTCTGCAGTGGCCCCCACTAAAAATGTTTTGGATGTGGCAACACTGCTCTGAGTTGACTCATAACATCTCGTCCTACAAGTCCTCCAAGACCTCCTGGTAGGAACATAACATAGGGTCACACGGTAATTTTTTGCCCTTCTGGGAACGTGATGGATATAGGTACTGAACTCCGTAATGGATTTGTGCCTCCTCCAACTCCTTGAACAGCGTCTAAAGCAGGACTCAGTGGCCAAGACTTGGGCCATTTTGTTTGACTGATGATGGTTACATCAGCTCCTGTATCAAGCATTGCTGTAATTTGGTGAGTGTGACCATCGTAGGTGAGTTGCAAAGTAACAAGTGATCAGTGAGTCATCTGTTGAGCTAAACTAACTACATTATTTCCAGTCAATCCAAAGGCTCTATTTCCCCGTTCTGGTTGACGTGGCGTACCAGGTACTTCTATACCACCAGTTAAGACATCAATAAATATGAGTTGAGCAATTCTGGTTCCTTTGGATATGGTGAGCGGAGGAGTTAAGGTGTATGCACACATGAAGACTTCACCTGTATAGTCAGAGTCGATAACACCTGGCAAAACAATGAGGCCATTGAGACCCGACAAGGAATGACCTATTACGAGGGCACCGAGGAATCCTCCTCGAGTAGCAGCTCGCCCATATATACCAGTAGGAATTTTTTGTGCTTTGATATTGAATAGGGTTACATCTACTGCTGCTGCCAGATTGACTCCCAAGCTTCTTCGGGTTGCTGGAGGAGGAAGTGCTGCTGAGTGATGGGGTTTGTGACGGGAGCTGCCATTTGTGTCGCAGCACGGCGTCCCTTCGTGCTCTTGTTCTCGTTTTTTTGTCCCGCGACAAATGCTGGTGGCATGTGTATCTTTTTTACACCAATCACACCATACGGTGGCAGTGCAAGTTTTTCGAAAATGTCCTGATCATCCACATTTAAAACAAACTCCAGGTTTAGAGGTTGTCTTTGGGGCTCCTCCCATTTTTGTTACAGCGGCTGCTAGCAATTGTGTAGTTGGCTTGATAGCTTCGGCAACTGCATTTGCCATATATTGATTTTGTTTTTTAATGTCGCTCGGTTAGCTAGCTCGAGCATTTGATGTACTTCGGCTCCCTTAGGTAAGGTAGCAAGCAGTTGCTTTGTAGGAGAATTGGCATTTTCAAAGGCTAAAAGTTTGAACATGCGTTGCTTTGCATCTTCGGTCAAATCAATCTGTTCTTTGATAGCTTTAAACAGTCGATCGATAAAGTGAGTATATGGTTCAGTGAGGCCTTGCTTGATAGATGTAAATCCAGGCTGAGGCTTAGAATCAGGCACTGCTGCAAATGCCATGCGTGAAAGTTGTGTGGACAAGTTGTGGACTTCAACAGGATATTGTAGTTGTACTATCAAGTGTTCATATGGGCCATCTCCTGTGAGCATCATTGAATTAACTCTGAACAGAGGGTCTCCTTGATTACGTGGCCGTGCTGCTTCTTGTTCAGCTAGCTGGTGCCATTCTCACAACCACGCAATATATTGAGATGGAGACAAAAGCAAACGAGCAAGATTTTTACAATCAGTTGGAGAATTCACATCAGCAGAAAACAACCATTCTAGTCCTATCTGAACTTGTTCTGATTTAATTCCATTCTCGCTAACTGCACGTTTCACAGATTGTAATATTTTAAAATCATGTTGCTCGTATCTGGGTGCATGCTGATCATAAAGAATAGGACATGTGAGTGTTTCAGCTTGGCTGCCAGTCTCCCTCTAAAATAGCATCACGAATAATACCATTCCAGCGTCGACCAAGATGCGAGTTACTATTGTTTTGGTTATATGGAGGACGTTGTGCATGACTTGGCTCCTCGACAGGGGCAGAGGGTTGAGTTGCCCGTTGCTGCACTTGAGCAGCATTTTTTGCTGGTCCCAGGAAAGGAGGCGTGGGCTGAGAATACACAGCACTAGGTAAAAGCACTCTTTGGGTAATGTTTTCTACTTTTTGTTCTAATATTCTCATAGCATGTTCAAGTTGTTCTTTTAGACTCTCAATGTTTTCTTTTGCTGCAGGTTTCTTTCTTTGAGAATGAACCTGCGGGGGTTCCGCTGCCATTTCAACATCACTATTGTTTTCAGATTGGGCATCCATTTGAATGTTGTCAGAGGGCAGTGATACATTTTCTGGCACAACAATTGGTGCAGGAGAAGTATGGGGAGGGCAGTAAGATGGCCCGCCTACTTGTATCTCACCCCGCACTTCCGCATTCTGTGGCAGACAGCTTGAATCAGGCGGAGGGTGCACATCTATATTCTCCGCAAGGGAACCCTCGACCCTATCCGGCTGTGTTGCATTTGCAGAGGACTTTACAGCTTTCTCATATTTCTCAAGCAATTCACTAACTGATGAACAAGCTTTTTCTGCCTTTTGCTCTTTCATTGCATGAAGTCTCCCAAACAGTTTCTTCAGCTCTCCACTCTCTTTTTTTGGCTCAGTCACTGCGGGTGCAGCAATAGCTTGAACAGCTGCAGCAGCCACACGAGATTCAGCTTTTATAGCTTTTAGCATGTTAATTACTGCGCGCCAAGTTCCTCTTAAAGCAGTTAATTATTTGCCCCCGCCTTGAATGGTCTGGTCTCATAAATAATTTTTGACTTCTCTCTATATATCAACTTCAAGCAACAGTGGAGGAGTTTTAAAGTAATTATTTTTCTGAGCTCACTTAATGAGCTTTTCAAGGTCTTTTTCTTTTACTCTTTCCCCTCGCTTAGTGAGGATATTAAGGAGTAGTTTTTGTGCTGTGGCAAATTCTGTATCCATGCAGCTTACGGCTGGGCAGAGGGAAGGGAGCGACTCCTCTCTCAGGTCCTTGCTCTGTGTCCTGGATTTTAAGTCTCCGGTTCGGGCGCCAAATATCGAGAGTTGCGAGAAAATAGCATACGCACTCATAGAGGTATTGGTGCTACTTCCACTTTATTATTAGGAGACAAGCATTATTATAGACGAAAGACACTGTCCACGCGATCTGAGGGTTCATATGATTGGTTAGTAACTCTTGTCCATGCGCCGAGTTTCTTATGGTGATTGGCTATCTACTTGTGTTCACGCGCCTATTCTTGCTTGCTCTAGGCTGTTAGTTTCTAACTACGATCTGCTTGCTTCAGCTAACATTATGTAAGCTCTAAGTTTCTATATCTTGCCTTTCTTCCTTTATGTTGCTGACAATCTTGGCTCTTCTTCCTCCTGTTCCTCTCTATCACCTGTTAGATACATTTCAGGGCCAGGTAACAATGACTGAGCTGTGTATGAACGCTGAATTAAGCATGTATACACCATCTATTTGAGAACAAAGGCTAAGCTGTGCACGATGTGGCCCTGCTCTACAAGCCATTCTTCTACAAAGTGGGACAATGGTAGAAAATCCCAGGATGATCTCAAAGATGAGGTTGGGGGTTTCTGCCTCAGTCTGAGACTCATTGAGGTCAGCCAGAAACAGCATTTTCCAGACTTCCTATGGGATGCTTAGAAAATGACACAGGAAGGGAAAGGATGGGATCATGGTGGCTTGTAGAGGTACAAACATGAGAAAACAGCAATAAAATGGGATGAAAGGATCTGGTTGCTCTGCATCTCATCCTGCCATTGCAGAGCACACAAACAGCCCATCCTTGTGTCCCTTTCTCCACTGACTGTGCTTTGGCTTGGCCTGGAAACCTCCCGAGGTCCCTCCCAGGAGGAGTCCCTGTGCATTTCCCTCCCCCATGGCTCTGCCCTTCCTGATCAGCAGCTGTGGGGCAGCAGAGCTGGGGCAGTGCAGGGACAGGGCTGGCTCTGACAGGGGTCACGAAGCCACTGCCAGGAGGTGACAGCAAGGATGATTTGCAAAGGGGAAATGTCAATATGGTGACTTTGTTGTGTTTAGGAAAGAAAAGCTTGGCTGGAGTATGTTAAGAGGATGAAAGACAAGGGGTGTTGGGTGAATCAAGGGATGCTCAGCCTGGAGATGAGGAGAGATTTTTGCCCATTTGCAGGGCTGGTGTAGAGCAGGGTGGCCATGAGCCCGGCAGCCCAGCCTCCCTGTGTGCCAGGGCTGCTCAGGTTGTGTCACAGAGGTGCCCCAGAATCAGAGCCCAGGTGGGGCCTCTCCCTCCTGCCTCACTCTTTCACCTCCCCAAGGATGGAATTCCTGTTGTGTGGGGTCTCTGATGTGCTGGGTGACCTCCCAATGCTTTCTGGCCAGAATGTCTGCTGAGGGCCAGCCAGGCTGCTGCAGTGGGAGTGACCTCATAGCCATCACCATTGCAGCCATGTCCCCTGGGCCTAGCTCGCCCCTTTCCTCTGTGCCTGTTTTGTCTCTGCTGGGATGAGCAGTTTTGTGATTAATATCTTGTCCCCAAGTTATGGGGCCAATTGATAACCAATCAGGCTCCTGGATCAGAAGTGGCTACATCATCAATGAGTGAACACTGAGGTGAAGAGCAAATGGGAAGTTAGAGCAGGATGTGGTTGGAAAGGCGCTGTGCAGGGGTACGGTCAATGTGGGGCAGAATGGGTTGGATAACAACAGATCTGCCCAAATCAAATTTGATCTGAGCATTTGCTGTAGCAGGTCCAGAGCCACTGAGCACGACATGGCTTGGTCTGCTCATGTGGGTGTGGGAGCTCACCCTGTGCATATTCCCATCTGTGCCCCTCTCAGGGATCTTTTTCAGAGCAGGGAGAGGGTTCAGGATTGCTTTGCTGCCGTCCTGTGGGATATCAGTTTCTGATGTGAGAACATCAAGGCAGTGAGGGTCATTTGGGATGTGAATTCAGTGTTGCTCTTCTGCCCTTGCCTCGGGTGCTGCCTCTGGGAGTCCATTAATAATCGTGCCCAGCCTGTGGGGGGAACAGGGGAGGATGATTTTCCCCAGGTTTTCACCCCTTTTCCTCCTTCAGGCCTGTTACAACAGCTTTTGAGAATTTTGAATTCCCTCTGGGTGTTAAGGAAAGCCTGTTCTTGTTGCTGAGGCTGCCAGGTCTCCTCTGTGTGCTCCACACCATGTTTAGAGCCAGGACAGAGATTTCCAGGAAGGTCATTCAGAGATCTGCCCCGAGGGTGGAGAGCCCTGAGTGGCATGGAATGTGGGAGGACATGGGCCAGTGTTTGGAGGATTTCTCTCCTCCAATGGTTTGGAAGGTCACCCCTGAACAGCTACAGGACCCTGATAAAGTGATAAAATATGTGAAGGGAAAACGCTGCAGCAGCTCCAGAGAGGTGCAAAGTGATGCAACCTGCCGGGCCCGGGCTACTGTTCCTGGGCCACTGCTGGCCACTGGACAGCACCCTCAGGGGAGGAGGAGGAAAGCAGAGCAGCAGCACCGTGGGCACTGCAACTGCAGCTGAACCAGGGGAACAGCCCCTGCCGGGAGCAGCTGCCGCTGTACAGAAGAAGAAATCCAAGACCAAATCATCACCAATCCCTTAGTGAGGAAGGAAAAGGAAGCAGAGCCCTCCCAACAGGAGGAAGAGGCAGGGCCAGAGATAATGACCCATTCCCTGTCCTCAGGTGAGCTGAGAGATTTGTGAAAAGATTTCAGCCACCGGTCAGGAGCACCCCTGGTGACCCGGCTGCTCTGATGCTGGGATATCACAGCTCCAGTATGGAACTGGATGGTGGTGAAGCCAAGCAACTGCGATCCCTGTCCCGGGATTTGGGCATTGACTGGGTGTAAGGACCTGATAATAAGAAAAATGCCTCAAAAATTGCTTTGTCATTGTGTCTGCTTATCACAATCACTCTGAACACCTGAACACTGTGCAAAATGAGCCGTAAGGAGCCATCTTGAGGCCCATAAAAAGGAAGGCAAAACCTGTGAAACTAGGCAGGAGGAAGAGAAGGACAGAAACTCTGTCCTTTGCCTCCCCTCGCCCTCCCCTCTGCCTGCTGAGCCTTTCACAGCTGTGAAACCCCTGGAGCTTCCAGAAGTTGAGCCACCACCAGCCTGGGGAAAACAGAAACCTGTTGTGATCCACCTGTGAGTTGTGGAAACCTCCCTGGTCCTGCACCCCTGGGACGAGCAGCTCAAGTGGATGGACCGAAGCCACCCGGGAGCTGCAGGGACATGAACTGCGTCTGCATTCCAGAGCACAGTGGGATTGCATCCCAGCTGAGCCATCAGCCCTGAGGAAATCCCTGATAAAGCCACTTCGAGGGGCAGAGGAAAAAAAGGCAAAAACTGCTTCATCCCCCCCCACCCCATCTCAGCAGAAAGGCAGCGGTGGGGGGGTGAAACTGTCCTATGCTTTTAAAGGAATATCAGCTTTTCCCAGCCTTTCTCTTCCCTTTCTATCTTTGCCTCTTTTACAGTTAATAAAGTGAAAATGTTGGGGTTTTGGTACCAACAGGTAACTTTGTTTGAGTTTTAATCTCATTTTGGGGAGTATTCAAACCTGAAGTTCTTCCTGCAATTCCCAGAGACCTCTCCTTGCTCCTCTGAGATTGAGAGGATTGTAACAGCACATCTTCCATCCCACATCCCCCCAGTCCCCACTCCATGTCCCCCATTCCATGTCCCTCATCCCACATTCCCCATCCCACACCTCCCATTCCATATCCAACCCCACATCCCCCATGTCCCCATTCCATGTCCCCATCCCAGATCCCCCATATCCCCCATCCCATGTCCTCAATTCCATGTCCCATCCCATTTGTCCCACACTCCCCATGTCCCCCATTCCATGTTCCATCCCCCATCTCCCCTCCTCCCCCAGCCGCATATCCTAGCCCCTGTCCCCATGGTGTCACCGTGATGTCACAGAGGTCCCACTGAGCTCACAGTGGCACCACCAGTAACACCAGTGGTGTCACAGAGCATCCTGGGGACACAACAGGAGCCGGTCTGGTGGTGGGACATCCCAGACCCCACATCCCGATCCCACAGCCCAATCCCAAATCCCGATCCCAAATCCTGAGGGAGTGCAGAATGAGCTTCTGCCCTCCCACTGCCAGGAGGACCAAGGTGGAGCTCTGGGGGGGGACAGAGGTGGCCTCAGCCACCACCCCTGAAGGTATTGGCACACCCTGGGCCCCCGTGAATGTCAGGATCTGTAGGGATCCTGACTCAGTTTCCCTCAATTGTCAGAGCGGAAGGAAATTTGGGATGCAGTGGCTGACTTTGTCCTGGACCAGCTCCTGCTGCAGAAAAAGGTCATCTTGGACTTCCCCCTCTGTCCCCTTCTGGGGGTTGAGGCCACTTCTGGCTCATCCCAAAATCCCAAAATTCTGGTTGCAGGGGGTGCGGATCCCGACCCTCGGTGCCCTGGGTGTGGTGCCCTGGCGGGCACAGGTTGGGGACATGGAGGTGACAACGTGGAGGCCAATCTTTTGCCTGGCCAGGAATTTGGTCCAGGGGCACAATTTGATGGATGACTGGGAATTCCTGCCAGGTGAGAGGGGAGGATTTTGGGACGGACACGGCTGGAGGGGCAGGGTTGAGGAATGGGGTGGGAAATGGAGGGTTTGGGGTTGAAAGGTGTGAGGTGAAACCAAAAAATGACAAGGAGACCCAAAATAAAACATGAGGAGACCCCAAAAGGACCCACTGAGATAGCAAAAATACATGAGAAGATCCCAAAAAACCACAGGGTGATCCCAAAAACCCATGAGGGTACCCCAAAACTCACAAGGACACCCCATAAAACCAGACATACACTGCAAAATACCCTGAGAAGACTCCAAAAATCCATGAGAGAACCTCAAAATCGATGAGAAGACCCCATAAAAGCATGAGAAAATCCCATAAAAATCACAAGGAGCCCCAAAACCCCCCAAGAAGACCCCCAAAACCACAAGGAGACCCCATAAAACCTTGAGGAACCCCCAGAACCCCACCAGAAAACCCCAAACCCCCTTCGAGGACACCCCAACCCCCCCATTTTCCATGTCCTCACAGGGAACCCGGATCCCCTCCGGACGTTCACGGTGGCGATGGCACTGGGGCTGCCCCGGCGCAGGGTGGAGAGTGCCCTCCAGGCCACCATGTCCCTCCTGTCACGGTGCCTGAGGACAGGTGAGAACGTGGCCCTGGCCCTGAGGGACATCGGAGTCCTGCTGGTGGAGCGGCGCAAGGTCCGGATGAGGTTCTACCACGACTTCCTGGAGGCGGTGAGCGGGAAGGAGAACCTGGAGAAGGGGGTGTTCAAGGTGAGGGGGTTGGGGGTGGGAGATAGGGCATGGGGGGGAGGGGACTGGGGCAGTCCTTCAAAATTCCCTCATCCATGGGGAGAAGATCCCACCATCTTTGGGGTCCTCAAGTCCCTTGGCCATGTTGAGGAGATCCCACCATTTTTGGGATCCTCCAGCATTTCCTCATCCACATGGAGAAGGTCCCAACATCTTTGAGGTCCTCTTAGTGCTCATCCAACACTGAGTTCCTCATCCATGGGGAGAAGATCCCACCATCTTTGGACTCCTCTAACATTCCCTCATCCATGTTAAGGATGTCCCACCATCTTTGGGGCCCTCTTTGAGCTCCTCCAACATTGGGTTCCTCATCTTTGGGGTCTTCCATCACTGAGGTCCTCATCCATGGTAGGAAGCTCCAGCCATCTTGGGGCTCCTCCAATGCTGAGTTCCTCATCCATGATGAGAAGATCCCACCATCTTTGGAGTCTTCTAATGTTGAGTTCCTCATCCCCATGGAGAAGGTCCCACCCCTGTTCTCCTCCACTGCAGATCCCAGAGCTCCTAGACATGGTGGTGCCCCGGGGGATCCCTGTGGCCGCCCTGACCTCGTCCGGCTCCATCATCATCTTCCCTGAGTGTGTCTGGGGGTGATCCTGGGGCTCCGGGAATGGGGGGACACCGGGGTGGGACTGGAGCAGGGTCTGATCCAACCTGCTCCAGGATTCCACAGATTTAGGGAGCCAGGAATTCTGCACTGGGTGGGTCTGGGGGATGGTGGATTTTGGGGAGATGTGGTGGTTTTGAGGAAAATGGGGGATTGGGGAAAAATGTGGTGGGTTTGGGGGAAAAAGAGGGATTTGGGGAAAAAAGATGGATTTGGGAAAATCATGGTGGATTTGGGAAAAAAAACAAGTGGATTCTGAGGAAAAACATGGTGCATTTAGGGATAATGGTGGATTTGGGGTAAAACAAAGTATATGAAGGAAAATGTGTTGGATTTAGAGAAAAACAAGGTGGATTTGGGGAAAATACTATGGATTTGGGGATTACGGGGGATTTGAAAAAACATGGTAGCTTTGGGGAAAGACAAGGTGGGTTTGGGGGAGAACTATGGTGGATTTGGGGAAAATATCATTGATTTGGTGAAAACATGGTGGATTTGTGAAAAATGTGGTGGATTTCGGAAAAAAAACCAAGTGGATTTTGGGGGAAATGGTGGTTTTGGGAAAAATGGGGTGGATCTGGGGAAAACTGTAGTGGATTTCTGAGAAATGAGGTGGATTAAGGAAAAAACAGTGGATTTGGGGAAAATGTGGTGGATTTAGGGAAAACTACAGTGGATTTGGGAAAAAACAAGGTGGATTAAGGAAAATGTGGGGAGTTGAGAGGGAAATGTCATGGATTTGGGGAAAATGGTGGTGATTCCAGGGTGATTCTGGGGGGATCCTGGTGTTTCCTCCCCAGGTTTGAGAGGGAAATGGTTCAAGCACCACTTCCGAGGGCACTGCTGCTCCAGATCCTCCAGAACCTCCCCAAGGAAACCCCACAGCCCAGGCGGGAATTGGAGCCACAGATCATGAAAGATGGGAAAGGCAAGAAAATCGGGAGAGATGGAAAATGTGAAATTAAAAAAAAATGGGGAGAAAAGCAAAAAAAAAAAAAAAAAAAAAAAAATCTAAAAAAATTTGGGAAAATGGGAATTAATTGGGATAATAAAATAAAGGAATGGGAAGAAAGGAAAGAAATAGGGGGAAAATCAAGGAAAAGGAGAAAATAGCCAAAAATGGGGTAATGGGAATTTTTTGGATAGAAAAGCAAAAAAATTGGGGAAACATCATGGAAAGGGGGGAAATAGCAAAAAATAGGGAAAATGGAAATTAATTTGGATAATAAAGAAGTGGAAGGAAAGAAATTGTGGAAAATCAAGGAAAAGAGGGAAAACAGCAAAAATGAGGAAAATCGGAAATTTGGGGGATAATAAAGCAAAGAAATGGGAGAAAGAAACTGGGGAAAAATCAAGGAAAAATGAAAATAGAAAAAAATGGGGGAAGGGCAAAGGGGGAATGAGAGTGAAAAGGCAAAGAAATGAGGGAAAAAGCAAAAGAATGGGAAAGAAATGGGTGGAAAGCAAAGGAATGGGGAAAGAGCAGAGAAATGTGGGAAAACAGAGAAGAAATGGGGAAATAAAGGGAAGAAAGGGGACAAGTGATGTCACCTCAGATTTGGCCTCTCCTTCCCAGTTCCAGAGGCAGCTTCTGGAATATCAGGAGCAGAGAAACAACCTGAGGAAGAAACTCCAGAAAACCAGAAAAGCCAGGGGAGGAAGGGGAAAGAGAAGAAGTTGGAGATGGAGCTGAGGAAGAAGGAGAAAAAGTCAGGAAAGCTGGAAACTGAATTGGGAAAAAAGAAGTCAGAAACTGAATTGGGGAGGAAGGAAAAATTGGGAAAGTCGGAAACTGAACGGGGGAGAAAAGAAAAGTTGGGAAAGTCAGAAACTGAATTGGGGAAAAAGAAGTCGGAAGCTGAACTGGGGAGAAAAGAAAAGCTGGGAAAGTCAGAAACTGAATTGGGGAGGAAGGAAAAATTGGGAAAGTTAGAAGCTGAACGCGGGAGAAAAGAAAAGTTGGGAAAGTCAGAAACTGAATTGGGGAAAAAGAAGTCAGAAGCTGAACTGGGGAGGAAGGAGAAATCAGATAAGTTGGAAACCAACCTGGGGAAAGAGCAGAAGTCGGAAAAGTCAGAATCCAAAGAGATGAAGGAAAAGCCGGAAAAGTCAGAAAAGTCGGAAAAGTTGGAAACCAAGGGGAAGAAGAAGAAGTCGGAAAAGTCCCTGGACAGGTGAGACTGAAGGCTTGGGGACAATCTGGTGTCCCCCAGCTCAGGATGACCTCTCCCATTGGATCCTTCCAGGGGTCATCCCGAGATTCCAAAGGCCGGACAGCACCAGGGCCACTCTGGGTGCCAGCACTGGACACACACGGCCAAAACTCCATGCTCTGGAGTAGGAAGTGGAGAAGGAGATGGGGAAGAGGTGAAGAAGAAGGAGAAATCCAAGCGGATCCTTCCTCGGGATCCCTGGAGCATCCAAACGCCGGTGATCACTGTGCTGTCGGCCTCCGGCTCTGACTCCAGCATTCCTGAAGATCCTGATCCCAAGGAGCCCCGCCCAGCCCTGTGAGGCCAAAGACAATGAGGACAAGGAATGAGAACTTCTGGCCAGTGCTGGAGGCACCTCTGGAGTAGCTCAGAATCTCTGGGAATCGCCAGGAGTCTCTGGGAGCCATCGATAAATACATCTGGTTCAGGGTGGTTGAGGAATGACTGGGAGGAGTTTCCTTCTGTCGGGATCTGTTGGAATCTTCCCAGTTTTCACTCAGAATTTGCCCTTTCTGCCCCAAATCCCAGTGGTTCCAACTCCAAATCCCAGTGGATCCAAGTCCAAACCCCAACGGATCCAACCCAAAATCCCAGAGGATCCAACACCAAATCCCATTGACCCCATCCCTGTCTTGAGGGGTGGCTCATGGTGATTGGGGTATCCCATGGGTATTTGTGACGGCAATTGTCACTTTTGATCCCGGACCTCCTGTGGCTCAGGGGACATTGCCAGAGGTGTGAGCTCAGGTGGGACCCTGGGGGAGTGGGGCCGGAGCTGCCCCTTCCCTTCCCTTCCCTTCCCATACCTTCCCTTCCCTTCCCTTCCCTTCCCTTCCCTTCCCTTCCCTTCCCTTCCCTTCCCTTCCCTTCCCTTCCCTTCCCTTCCCTTCCCTTCCCTTCCCTTCCCTTCCCTTCCCTTCCCTTCCCTTCCCTTCCCTTCCCTTCCCTTCCCTTCCCTTCCCTTCCCTTCCCTTCCCTTCCCTTCCCTTCCCTTCCCTTCCCTTCCCTTCCCTTCCCTTCCCTTCCCTTCCCTTCCCTTCCCTTCCCTTCCCTTCCCTTCCCTTCCCTTCCCTTCCCTTCCCTTCCCTTCCCTTCCCTTCCCTTCCCTTCCCTTCCCTTCCCTTCCCATCCCTTATCAAGGAGTGGCTGCGTGGGTGACAGAGTGAGTGTGGCTGGCCCAGGTTATTGCTGCCCTGGGGTTCTCAGCACTGCCACCAAAGCCTGCCTGCTCCTCCCTGCTCCCCTGCTTCCCTGCCCCCGGGAGCCTGGAGCCAGCTCGTGCAGTGCCACCTGGGGCCGGGGCTGTCCCCACCGGGTCCCTTTCTCTGCCATCACCGCCTGGGAAGGTCCTGCCCTGGTACCAGAGCGCCCCCTGCTGGCCGCGAGGCAGCGCCTGCCGCTGGCACCCCCTGCCGGCTGAAGAGTCACTGCAGCGCCCCCTGCCGGCTGCAATTTGCACTGCACCGCCCCCTGCTGGGCATGGCCAGAACTGCACCAAAGGGGAAAGTGGGGCCTGGTGGGTGGGAAACTCCTGTCATTGTTCGGTTGTTGCTGTTCTGTTCTGTTCTATATATATGTATAGATTTGCTAGTGAAGAACTGTTACTCCTTTTCCATATTTATGCCAGGAAGCTCCTATTATCACAAAGCAATAATTTGGAGGGAGGGCATCATCTTTCCATTCCAGAAAGGTTCTCACCTTCCTGGGCAGACATCTGTTTTTAAACCAAACATTAACCTACCCAGTGACCTAACACAGCCCCCCTGTGATATCACAGCCCACTGTCTGATGTCACACAGTTGCCCTGTGATTTCATACAGCCCCCTCTATGATTTCAGTCTGCTCTGTGATGTCACACAGCTGTCCTATCACCTCATAGCCCACTCTGTGATGCCTTTCATCTGCCCTTTAATGTCACAGCCTGCTCTGTGATGTCACACAGGTGCTCTGTGATGTCACAGTCACACAGCCTGTGGGAATGCTGGAATTCCTTTCTGCTGCTGGGGAATTCAGGGTGTCTGGCTGAGCAGGAAGGGTGACCCTGAGCCAGAAGCTTTCCTTGCCTGGAGCAAAGCGTTGGCATGGAAAGACCTTTCCAGCATTGTGGCCTTGGCCAGCAGCGATTGTGCCACAAGAGCTGTCCCTGCCCTGCTGGGTTGGACATGGAAAGTGGTGGTATCATCCTTTCTTTCTGTCTTCATTTGATAGACAGGTGTCTGCTTAGGAAGGTGGGAACCTTCCTTAGAACAGAGAATGTGAATCCCCTTCCCTCCGAATTATTATAACTTTAGAATCAAGGGCTCTCAGGCAAAGGTATGGGAAAAGGAATAAGAGGTTTTTTTTTACTAGTATCTATACTGAGGTAAACAATCAGTAACAAAAAACAGTAAACAAGGTAAAAAAACAGTAAACAAAACCAAAAAACTCGGTGGCAAATGTCCCTGGACTGTCAGGCACTTTCCCGGTTGGTGCAGTCACGGTCACGGCCAGCAGGGGCGCTGTTGGGCTCCTAGACCAGCAGGGCAGGTGCGATGACTCCCGGGAAGCTGCAGATGGCGCTGTGCCGCGAGGTTGGATCTGTGTCGCGTGTAATGGCCGACGGGCTGGAGCAGGGTGGAGCGCAGATGGACGGGGGGCGCAGCAGAGAGCCCAGAGCCGGGAGATGGAGCGGCCGGGTCAGCCCACCCGGGCCAGCCAGCAGAGGAGGCGGCAGGAAACTCCGCAGTTGGGGCAGGCAGGGTGGGGGGCGGCAGCAGGCAGGGCGCGGGGTGGTGGCAGGCGGGGGTCCCGTTCCGCTGCAGTGCAGCTGGGAGATGCACCCTCCCGGAGGGGAAGAGATGATTGGAGTCCCGTGCCCCGAGAACTCACCCACCAGGTAGAGAAAAACTAGTGCAAAGCCGGGCTTTTCTTTTCCTGCAGTCGCAGCCAAAAAAAACGGAGAGCCGTTCCTTCCACTGCTGTCTCCTCCGAGAGTTGTGAGCGAGTCCGTGTGTTGTTATCAAGTCTTGCCATCTCTTGTTCCCGTGCTCGCCCAGCCAAAAAGTCTTTGTCTCTTTTGTGAGAGTAAAATGTCCTCTAAGTACCGATCGTTACTTGCCTAGCAACAGAATGGGAAAAATTCCACTTCCCCCCCCCCAACCTCCAACACTTTCCCACCAGCCCTCAGCTGGAAATTGGATTAAATAGAGACACAAGGAGAAAGAAATTTCTCTCCCAGGGCAGGGCTGTGGTGCAACAAGTCCCCCAGAAGGAGTCTGGATCAGCCCAAGGCTTTGTGTGCCAAGGCAGAGCCAGGCAGGATGCAGAGCTGTCAGCAAAAGGTTAACTTATTCATGGAGAAATCTTCACAACTTCTGACACAGTAAGTCTCTGGCTGCAGGGATCTTCTAAAGCTGACACATGACATGACTGATATGACTGTAATGATGGCTCTGCTGCTGTTTCTGGTTTGGGGGAAGATGTGTTCCAGAGCGGGGCTGCCCTGGGCACCGTCAGAGGGACAGGGCAGGACGGCTCCTGCTGCTAGGGACGGCTGCAGGCTGTGAAGGTGGGGGTGCAGCCAGGGCTGCCCAGGGCTGTCCTGCAGAGCAGCTCCTGCAGCCCTGAGGGCTCTTTGCCAGGGCAGGGCATGTGCCACCTGCCAGGGGCAGCTCTCAGCCTGCCTGTGATGCCTTAATTATTTCTAGTTTTTTACTCTTCATGTATTTGTAACTTCCTGTTGTTCTATGCTTCTTGCAAAGCGCTAAAAAGCTCTGTTCCCATTCAGGCTCTCTGAATAGAGATTCAAGGACATATTTGTTGCCTTAGGGCCTGAAAATATGTAAACTACTGTGAGATGGGGGGAGCGGGCCTGAGGTGGTTAACATCATCACCTAAGAGTGCAATTGGAGAATTAGGGGCCAATGTGCTAATGGCACAGAACTTATAAAAGGTGAAGAGCTTGTGACTCAGGGCCCATTTTGAGTGTTGTCGCCGACGGGGGACTTTGCTTGCCTGAATGCACCTTCATGGCCTTAGCAGGCCTTGAATAAATTGTCTGCTTTAATACACCTAATTTGTCTTGGCCTCTGTTTCAGGTAGCTTGTCTGTTAGTCATCAGGTGGATGTGCCAATGTGACCCCATCCACAAGAAGGGCTGGAAGGAGGATCTGGGAAACTCCAGGCCTGTCAGCCTCACCTCGGTGCCTGGTAAGATTATGGAACAGATCACCTTGAGTGCCATCACACAGCACCTACAGGATGGCTGAGGGATCAGACCCAGCCAGTGTGGATTTCAATATCTTTATTGATGATCTGGATGAGGGGATTGAGTCCTCCATCAGCAAATCTGCAGATGACACCAAGCTGGGTGTGAGTGTGGATCTGTTGGAGGATAGGAGGGCTCTGCCGAGGGACCTGGACAGGCTGGATCCAGGGGCCAAATCCAACAATGGGAGGTTGAACAAGACCAAGTACCAGGTCCTGCACTTTGGCCACAACAACCCCTGCAGTTCTACAGGCTGGGGACAGAGTAGCTGGACAGTGGCCAGGCAGAAAGGGACCTGGGGATGCTGATGGACAGCAGGCTGGACATGAGCCAGCAGTGTGCCCAGGTGGCCAAGAAGGCCAATGGCACCTGGCCTGGATCAGGAATGGTGTGGCCAGTAGGAGCAGGGCAGTGATTCTTCCTCTGTACTCGGCACTGGTGAGGCCACACCTCGAGTGCTGTGTCCAGTTCTGGGCCCCCAATTTAGGAAGGACATTGAGGAGCTGGAGCATGTCCAGAGAAGAGCAACAAGTCTGGTGAAGGGTCTGGAACACAAGTGCTGTGAGGAGTGTCTGGGGGAGCTGGGGTTTTTTATCCTGGAGAAGAGGAGGTTCAGGGGAGACCTCATTACTCTCTACAACTCCCTGACAGGAGGGTGCAGCCAGGTGGGGTCAGGTTCTTCTCGAGGACAAACAGTGACAGGACAAGAGGCCGTAGTCTTAATCTGCACCAGGGGAGATTTGGGCTGCACATTAGGAAGATGTTCTATACAGGAAGGGTGATTGGGCATTGGAATGGGCTGCCTAGGGAGGTAGTGGAGTCACGGTACCTGGAAGTGTTTAAGGAAAGACTGGATGTGGCACTCGGTGCCATGGTCTGGGTGAGAAAGTGGTGTTGGGTCACAGGTTGGACTTGATGATCTCAAAGATTTTTCCAGCCTGGTTGATTCTGTGATTCTGTGATGATTGTGACACTGCAGGGCCCCAGGGAAGCAAGGGGCCATTGTGACACTGTGAGGCTAAATAGAACCAATGACCTCATTGTGACACTCTGGGTCCTCATGGTGCCACAGAGGCCACTGTGACACTGTGGGGCCTTGTTGAACCAAGGGGCCATTGTGACATTGCAGAACCAAGGAAACCGTTGTAAGATTCCAGAGCCAAATGGAACAAAGCAAACACTGTGACACGGCAGGGCCTTAGGGAACCCATCGGCCACTGTGACACTATAGAATGAAGGAGACAACTGCTGTACCCTTGGACCCCATGGAACCAAGGATTCATTGTGACACTGAAGGGCCCAAGGAACCAAGGGGACATTGTGACACTGCAGAGCCTCATGGAATCATGGAGAGCACTGTGACACTCTAGGCCCTCATGGAGGAAGGTCAAGCCATGGAGGGACTGGGCTCTCTTCCCAGGGGAACAAGGGACAGGATGAAATGAAATGTCTTAAGCTGTGCTACAGGAAGTTTAGGCTGGACTTTAGGAAGAAGTTCTTCACAGAAAGGGTGATTGGGCACTGGAATGGGCTGCCTAGGGAGGTGGTGGAGTCACCGTCCCTGGAGCTGCTTAAGGAAAGATTGGATGTGGCACTTAAAGGCACAATCTGGTGACAAGCTGGTGTTAGGTCACAGATTTGACTTGATGTTCTCAGACATCTTTTCCAACCTGGTTAATCCTGTGATTCTGTGATTCTGTCCCTGGGGCAGCAGGAGCTGCCCGAGGAGCCCCAGGGCCAACTTTCTGCTGCTGTCCTGGGCAGCGGGGCTGGCCCTGGGGCTGCAGGAGTTGCCAGAGCTGAGCATCTCCTGAGCATTCCAGACACAGATTCGCTGTCCCTGACCTCCAGTGCCTCCAGTTCCTGCTGCAGGGCCACACAGGGCTGGGCTGCTCTGCGGGGCTGCAGATGGGACATGGATTTCAATGCTGGCACATGGAGAGAAGGAGCAGATTCAAGCAAGGCTGTGCCTGGGACAGGTTGGGTGCCCCAGGAGCTTTAGCAGGGTGTGGGAAGAAGGCAGGAGTTGGGAATCCCACAGGAATTGGCCATTCCTCAGCCAAACACAGCTTTTTGTTTGAAGCAGCAGCAAGTGAGGACAGAGGGACATCAGGAAAGCTCTGGGAGCTCCCAGGGTCAGAGGGAGGAGGGGAAATGGAGCGGTGGGTAAAGTGTGCAAGGGAAGCAGCACAGGCCTAGGCCAGGGCAGCAGAGCTGCAGTGGGGGTGACCAAAGGCCTTGGGGGGCTGGGACCACCCCCTGCCAACAGCAATGAGATTTGTGTCCCCTGGCTGTGGCTGCTGTCCCTGCCACTGAGGCCCATGAGAAGACAGCAGTTCCTGCCAGCCCCAGGCCTTGTGGCCTCCTCCCCCAACCCACAGAGCTTTGCAGGGCTCCTGCTGCTCTCCTGCCCTCACCATCCCACACCCCACATGCCACTGCTCCGGGACAGCCACGAGCATCCTGTGAGGGCACCAATCCCCATTCCCAGGGGATGGAGCTCAGAGCTTGGCTGTGCTGCTTGGCCAAGCCCAGGCAGGGCTTTCACAGCCACATTGCAGAGTCCATTTCCCTCCTGGAGCTGCTGGTGCCTCTGAGTTCCTGCTTCCCCAGGCCCAGGGACGCTCTCCTTGTCTGCTCATTGCCGCCACGGTCTCTTGGCAGTGATGGCCTCAGTGAGGGCTGCTGACATCCTCAGCAACTTGGAGGTTGCTGCTGAATTTTACATTTCCAGAGGCTTTTTCAACCTCCAGCTCTTCTCTTCAGGAATTCAGTGCCAAAGGCTCATCAACATTCAAAACACCCGAAGAAGACAAGCCCCAGAGAAAGGTTAAGACTTTAATTTTTTTGTGGTTTATTAGACAGATTTCTGAAGTCTATTCACAGTGAATATACTATGTTGTCCATAAAAGAGGAAAGATTTCTCTTTTGTGCCCTGTTTACCTATTTCCTGTTATATATTCTTATCAGCAATTTCCAGTTGATATTGATCCCCAACACCTCCTAATACAGTCTGAATAGATATGAACTTCAAGACCCTTTAGAGCTAACAATCAGACTCTGTCCCTACCCCCTCCCCAACATTTCTCTCATCCAACCCCTGGGACTCAAAGCAGCCTTGTGCAAATCTGAGCTTCCTCCACTCCAGGCTGCACCTGCAACTTTCAGCTCCTTGGCACCAACTCCCACATGCTTTCCTTGGAGAAGAAGCTGCCTGAGACATAGAGGGAATGTTCATTTCTTGTCAGCAAACAAAACCAAAAGAAGGTTTTTTTCCATTAAAAAACCCATAAAAACGTAAGTCATTCCTCTGCTGGATATTAAGTCCGCATTGCACACCAGACAGTCTCAGACCAATGGCAAACACATTCTGTGCCCAGCACAGATCCCAAGATCCCCCAAACCCTCCCTGCCCCGATTCTGTCCACATTTGCTCTTTGCACACACGAGTCACATGCTGAAGTCACGAGCTCCCTCCATGTCCAGAGGGAGGAAAAGAGAGAAAGTGGATGAAGAGCTCTCTTGTGCAGAGCTACAGCTGCACTGATCCCAATATTCTGGGCTCACAGGAACTTGATCCAACACCCTCTGCAGTACCTGTTCCCTGGCTCAAAATCTGTCTGCATGGCCAGGCCCAAGGAGTGCTGGGCAATGCAGTCACATCCAGGGGCGTCCCCAGGGCTCAGGATTGGGGCCAGTGCAGTTCAATCTCTTTATTGCTGATCTGGATGAGGGATCGAGGGCACCCTCAGTCAGTTGCCAGGTGAGCCCAAGCCGGGTGGGAGTGTGGCTGTGCTGGAGGGCAGGAAGCTCTGCACAGGGATCTGGACAGGCTGCAGCCATGGGCCCAGGACAATTGGATGAGCTTCATCAAGGCCAAGGGCTGCGTCCTGCCCTGGCCTCACAACCACACCAAATCCCTGGCCGTGCCCTGGCCCTGATCCCCACAGCCTGTCCTGTTTCCTCCATCCCTCCATTGCCAGGGACTTTGTGGGACAAGGGAGCTCTGTTCTGGGGATGGAGGGAGGTCCAAGTGCAACCACTGGAATGGGAACCACAAGTGATCAGGTTTGAGTCCTTTGGGGGTCAGGAACTGGTAAAATTTAGAGGCAAAGAAAAGTTTCTTGCCAACAATCAAGTTGAACACGATACAATTTAATAACCATTACAGCTCTTCCCTCAGCTCTGTGCGACATCACAGCAGCATCTGTGGTGATGGAGTCCATCATTCACAAGGGATTACTGTATTAAACCAATTTTAGAAAAAGACAGTTCTATGACAGATATGAAAAAAATTAAGGTGTTTTGTCAGTATGCTCTGCCTGGAGTGGGGAAAAACAGCTTGAACAATGCCCCATTGGCAAAGCTGTCAGTGATGTGTACAGAAGGGGGGGTCATGCTGCTTTTGCTCCCAGCCTGTGGCATTGACAGGCAGAGTTCCCTGCAGGGGCACACACTGGCATTTGTCCCTCTGGGAAATCCATGAGGATCCTGCCAAGATGAGCCCTCCTCCTCCTTGGAGCCCTTCCTGAGCACAGAGGCCTGAGAGACCTTTCCAGGACAGACTGAGGCCAAGAAGCCCTTGAGTCCCTCAGCCCCACATTGGTGTCTGCTGGAATTCAATCCCCCTCCCCATCCCACAGCAGTCCTGCATTTCCCTCCTCCAGCCTTGGTCTCCAGCACAGCCATGGAGGCTCTTTTGCCTCTTGACTTTTCCTGCAGCCACCAAGGTCAGCTGAGCTCTGCCTTTGCCACAGTCAGCCCTGCCCAGCACAGGCAATGCACAGCAATTCCTTGTCTGCTCCTGGCCTTGCTGTCAGCCCCGGCTGTCAGCGGCTCCGTGGCCCCTTTGTGCCCCGCTGGCCCAGCCATGGTGCCACAGCCCCCCTGGGCAGGCCCAGCCCAGGCCAGGAGCATTGCGGGTGGGAACGGCCCCTGTGCTGTGGTGCCCACAGCAGCCCCTGGGGCTCTGTGCCCCCATGGCCTCCCTGCTGGGCAGCCTCTCCAAGCTCCTGCACAGGCTGTGCCACCTGTGGGCCTTCCCACACAGCCCTGCCCCAGGCTCAGCCGGGCTCTGGGCCAGGACAGAGGCTGGCCAGGGCTGGCCATTGCCAGGAACAGGCCCTGAGCCCCGCAGGAGGATGGAGCTGGGCCACAGCCAAACTCACTGCAAACCTGGGCTGAGCAGCCAGGGCTGCCAATGGCTAGGGACAGAGGCTGGGGCTGACAAATGTCCTGGGCCCCCTCCCTGCTCTGGCCATGCCACCAAGGGCACACAGCAGCCTCCTGTCTCAGCCACTTGCCTGTTTTCCATCCCTGCCCCAGTCCCTGGCCCTGCCCCACGAGCCCTGGGCTGAGTCCTGCCCCTGCACGCTCACACAGGCTGAGATGGACACTGATGGCTTTCTCTGCCAGCTTCTCCCAGCCCAGCCCAGCTCCCTCCAAGCTCTCGCAGCTGCCCTGAGCTCTCGGCAGCACCAAGGGCCTCTCCCCAGCACAGCCCAGCCGGCTCTGGCCCCACAGCCCTGCTCAGGCCAGGCTGCTCTGGGCCCTGCCCCACGGCCTCAGCCCCTCTGAAGGGCACCGCAGCAGCTGGAGCTCAGACAGGACTCAGCCCCAGCCATGGGGGAACGTGCCTGGCCCAAGGAAAAGGAGGCTCCCTGGGTGCCCTGCTCTCCTCTCCAGGAGATGCTGAGAGCTCTGCAGCCCCTCCTGCCATCCCATGTCCCCAGGCCAGCACAACAGTCCCGGCCCTTGCGGCCCTCCAGAGCTGCTCCTGCTCCAGGTTCAGGGTCCATCCCAGTGATGGGGCTGCCAGAAAGGTCTTCCCATCTCTGTTCATTCCTGTTTTAATCAGGATGAATCTCAATTTTTTTTTAAAATGCAGTTTCATTTATTTCACCTAAATACAATGTGATAATCCCCATTTCACTAAGTCTCTGCTGACGCAAGGTAGAAAGATACTGAAGGAAGAGGGAATAAATAACGGCTTTTTTTTTTGTTTATTCCTGCTCTGCTATCTGAGGATAGTACAAAAATTTTAAAGTGGTTGTGGGTTCCTTTATTTCACTTAAATATGATGTGAGAGTCCCTGTTTACGCAGTCTCTGGGTCACACAAGAAGAGAAGATAATTAAGTTGAAGGGGCACAATAGTAGCATTTCTTTTAAGACAACAGCATCAGAAGCAGAATCAAAGAGAAAATATAAATAAGGACAGATTTGGCCTGTCAGGACATGCAGTGGGAGCTGCTGAAAGGGGAAAGCAGGCAGTCTGAGGCTGCTTCTGGTGGGTTGACCTTGGCTGGAGTTCACATGCCCACTAAGCTGCTCTGTCACTGCCCACCTTGGCTGGACAGGGGAGAGAAAATAAGATAGAAAATATCTTGCAGTTTGAGATAAGGCAGTTTACTAAAGCAAAATAAAAAGTTTGCACAAGCACAAGCAACGAGAAAAAAATGATACTTTTATTCTCTACATCCCATCAGCGATCAATGTTCAGCCACTTCCCGGAAAGGAGGACTTCATCTCACAGAGCAGTTGTTCGGGAAGGAAAACACTGTAAGTAAGGAATGTGCCCTATTCCTCCTCCTTTCCTTAGCTTTTATACTGGAACTAATGTCATACAATCTGGAATATCCCTTTGGTTAATTTGGGTCACTGGCCTGGTTGTGTCCCTTCCCAGGATCTTACCCACTTGCAGCCCTTTGACGGAGGGGGAATGCTGAGAGACAGCGCTGCTGCTGTGCCAGCCCTGCCCAGCGGGAGCTAAACCAGGGTTGTGTTTCCAGCTCCTTTCTGACTCCCAATGCAAAGCACTCTGAGGGCTGTAACGGGAAAATGAAAAGGCTGAAAAGCATCCATTCATCAGTTTCCTGAGAGCTTTCTTGAGCTCCTGGTTCCTCAGGCTGTAGATGAGGGGGTTCAAGGCTGGAGGCACCACTGAGTACAGAACTGCTACCATGAGGTCCATTTTGGGGGATGAGATGGAGGGGGGCTTCAGGTAGGCAAAAATGCCAGTGCTGATAAACAGGGAAACCACAGCCAGGTGAGGGAGGCATGTGGAAAAGGCTTTGTGCCGTCCCTGCTCAGAGGGGATCCGCAGCACAGCTCTGAAGATCTGCACATAGGAGAAGACAATGAACACGAAACAACCGAAATATAGAAAAGCACTTAGCACAATGAGCACAAGTTCCCTCAGTCTGGAGAGTGAGCAAGAGAGTTTGAGGATGTGTGGGATTTCACAGAAGAACTGTCCCAGGGCATTGCCCTGGCACAGGGGCAGGGAGAATGTACTGGCTGTGAGCAAAAGACCATTGAGAAAGGCACAGGCCCAGGCAGCTGCTGCCATGTGGGCACAAGCTCTGCTGCCCAGGAGGGTCCCATAGTGCAGGGGTTTGCAGATGGACACGTAGCGGTCATAGCTCATGATGGTGAGGAGGGAAAACTCTGATCCAAGAAAGAAGACAAGCAGAAATACCTGAGCAACACATCCTTTGTAGGAGATGTCCCTGGTATCCCAGAGGGAATTGTGCATGGCTTTGGGGACAGTGGTGCAGATGCAGCCCAAGTCGGTGAGGGCCAGGTTGAGCAGGAAGAAGAACATGGGCGTGTGCAGGTGGTGGCCGCAGGCTACGGCGCTGATGATGAGGCCATTGCCCAGGAGGGCAGCCAGGGAGATGCCCAGGAAGAGGCAGAAGTGCAGCAGCTGCAGCTGCCGCGTGTCTGCGAATGCCAGCAGGAGGAAGTGGCTGATGGAGCTGCTGTTGGACATTTCTTCACTCTGGGCATTGTGGACTGTTGAAAGAAGGCATTGACAAGTTGGATAAAATTACTTGAGTCAATCCTATACTATTTTGTTACAAATTCACTACAAAATTAATAGTTTTTCTTTGGAGAATTTTCACTCAAGTTTTTATTTTTGAGATTGGGTTTCTGCTCCTGAGTTACTGCCCCTTTCTTTGAAGAGGCAGAAATCCTCATCTTCAGCATTGCTCTCAGCCTGAACACGGGGGAGCCCAGAGGGAAAAGAGAGCTTCCTGTGCCCAAGTGCAGTCAGACCTGCCGGTCCCCACACAGGTGCCCTTGGCCCATTTCACCTCCCTCTGTTTCAGGGTGATTGCACTTCAAACATGCTTGAAAAATAATGCATTACTTTTTGAAGGCTCCAGTTTCAAAGTAATTTTCTCTAAACACTTCTCTCTTTCACTGTGCAGCTACAGCTGGTTCAGCTCTCTGCTCCGGGGAGTTGTGCCCATTGGGAGCTGTTTCCCTCTATCCAAGCCTTGTCTCTGCCAGAACTCTCAGAGCCCAGCCCAGCCCTGGGGGCTCAGCTCTGCCCTGCACAGCCCTCCCAGCACAGGGCACTGCCCAGGGCCATCTCCCTGGCAGCAGCTCCTTAAGGGCAGGGCAGACAGAGATGCTGCAAGCCAAGGTGCTGCTGCTGCTGTCTGTAGGGAGAGGAGGGTGAGGAGGCACTTTCTGAGGGAGATCTGAGGCACATCTGCTGATCCCCAGTGGGACAGTGCAGGAGTGTCAGTGACAGATCCAAAGCTGACAGCCCCTTGCCCTTTCCTTGAGGAGAAAGCTGAGAGCAGCCCTGGCCATGCAGCACCATCTCCACAGCAGGAGGAATCTGCCCTGGTGGGGGTCGCTCCTTCCACCTCCAACTTCTCCCCACAGAGCCATGGGGAGCTCCCAGGCAGGCTGAGAGGTGCCCCTGGCAGGTGGCACATGCCCTGCCCTGGCAAAGAGCCCTCAGGGCTGCAGGAGCTGCTCTGCAGGACAGCCCTGGGCAGCCCTGGCTGCACCCCCACCTTCACAGCCTGCAGCCGTCCCTGGCAGCAGGAGCCGTCCTGCCCTGTCCCTCTGACGGTGCCCAGGGCAGCCCCGCTCTGCAGCACATCCTCCTCCTCCTCCTCTGCAACAGAGAAACTGGGAGAGTCCTCCTGACACATCCCCCAGGCTGTGGGGTGTGCAGGCTTCAGGAGATCCCTCCAGGAGCACAGGGGACATTGCCCTGCACCCACAGACTCACCATGTAGAGGCTGTGAAGATGTTTCCCCACGTCAAGTCTCTGCTCAATGTCTTCCCAATCCTGGTTTCCTTCAGCTGTCTCTGCCTGGCTCCTCTCCCCTCAGTGCCTGTAGGCCGTGCCTTCAGTCCTGCTTAGCTCCAAAAGGAGCTGCTCATGAGGAGAAACATCTTTTTGAAGCTCTTCTTGGTTGCCAGGAGCTCCCTCTGTGCCAGGAGCCCGGCCCAGCTCAGCAGCACAGCAACAGCACAAGGACTTTAATGACCCTCTCAGGGCTTTGGTGTTGTTTACATCAGACTCAGTCCATGAGAGAGTGTTCAAAAAACTTCTCAAGAAATCAAGGTAAGATTGAAATATTGAAGTTTCTTGTACTTTAAATTGGTCCCACTGAGGGACACAATTGAGAAAGTGTCAGCAGGTTCATTTTAGGGCAGAACACTGGAGGCAGTGATGACAGCGGGGGACAGACAAGGCAAAGGTGTCTCTGATGCTGAGCAAACCTGGATGTGTTTCAGGGATGCAAAGAGCCAAGGCCTGAGCCCCAGCCCCTGGCAAGGCACATCCTGTCCCTCCCTCATTGCTCAGGGCTCTTCCCAGGGCACTGCCATGTGGGGATGTGCAATGTCAAGGGCAGCACCATGGGGCGGCCCCTGCCAGGCTGATGAGCAGGGACAAGGAGGCCATGAGGCCCCAAGGCTGCAAGGGTCACTTGTGTCCTCCTCATGGCCTCAGGGCCAGCAGCCATGGCCAAAGTGCTGCACAAGTTGGCTGTGGCAGGGCCTTGCAGCTTCTGCACATCCCTGGGCCCTCTCCAGCCCAGGCTGTCCTACGCTGTCCATGCCCTGCGCCTCTGTCCCTGCAGGCTGTCGGCATCCCCCGGCTGCCCCACCTCACTGACCCTTCCTTTGCTGACAGCTCTGCGTCCTGCCTGCCTATGCCTTGGCACATAAAGCCTTGGGCTGGCCCAGACTCCTTCTGGGGATGTGTTGCACCACAGCCCTGCCCTGGGAGAGAAATTCCTTTCTCTTTCTGTCCACTGCGCCTCCCCAGCTGCCTTTGGTCATTATTCCTTTCTCATACTCCTTTCCACTATGAAGAAAAGCTCTCATATATCTGAAACTTTGAAGCCCTCCCAAGAGACTCCTTTCTATCCTCAGTCTCCAAACTACTGAGCTCAGGGCCTTCAATCCTTATAGAGTGGTCTTTTACTTGAGGCCTTCAAACCCTCTTCTGGGAGATCTCTGGGCCATCTCCATGGTTTGACCATGAAAACGTTGTGCTCTTAATCCAGGAAAGATGGAGAGACACTTTTTGCCAGTGGTTGCATTGAGAGAACAAGACACAATATATTTATGCTAAACAAGCGGAGATGCAGATTGGATGTAAGGATGAAATATTTTATGATGAGGGTGGCAGGACTCCGGCACAAGTTGCTCGGTGAGTGGAAACCCCTGGAAGTGTTCAGGGTCAGGAGCTTTGTGCAACCTGAATGAGTGAAGGTATTCCTGGGTAATGGAAGGGCAGTTGGACTAGAGGCTCTTTTAGGTCACTTCTAACCCAAAGCATTTTATAATTCTTTTATTCTTGTATCCCCAAATCCTTCTCCGCAGGACTACAAATACGTACATAAACCATGTCAGCATTTTAATGCACCCCAACAGTTCCATAAGAAGGAAAGAATTAACACACCAGGGACATGAATTGCCAGGTTTATGGAGGAACCTAGAAAAACCCAAAGGTAAAGAAAGTGAAAGCAAGGTCCAATATCTCAGTGTGAAAGATTCACCAAGTGGGACAATGGCAGAGACTCCCATAGTGACCTCACAGTGGAGAATGTGGGTTTCTGCCTTGGGGTCTGAGACTCATGATGGGCATCCAGAAAGGGCATTTGGGGCCTGTGCAAGACTTACCATGGGATGTCCAGGAAAGGACAACAAGAAGGGACAAGGTGGCACCATGGTGGGTTGTGAAAGAACTGGCATGAAAAATGAGAGAGGATGGGGGATGAAAGAGCTAATCCTGTATAAACAGGTCATGGTCAGTGCCCATCCCCAGCCGTGCCCTGCAGCTGATCCCCACAGCCTGTGGCATTTTCCTAAATCCTCCACTGCCAAGAACTTTCTGGGACAAGGGAAGTCTCTCTGCTCCAGGTACAGAGGGAAGTCCAAATGTCAGATACGGGAGTGGGAACCACAAACCATCAGGTCCTGTGTCCTTTGGGGGCCCAGGCACTGGTGAGACTGGTGTGTGTGCACACAGCACTGGCGTGTGTGGGGTGGCTGTAACCAGCAGGGAACATCAAAGCAGAGCAAGCAGCCAGCAGCAGAGGCCTGGGAGCCACTGTGTGAGATCAGCTCCTGCAGGGATCCACATTGTCTGGGTGTGTGTGCAGCTCTGCATCTCATCCTGCTGTGGCAGAGCACACAAACAGCCCATCCTTGTGTCACTCTCTCCACTGACTGTGCTTTGGCTTGGCCTAGAACCCTCCCGAGGTCCCTCCCAGGAGGAGTCCCTGTGCATTTCCCTCCCCCATGGCTCTGCCCTTCCTGATCAGCAGCTGTGGGGCAGCAGAGCTGGGGCAGTGCAGGGACAGGGCTGGCTCTGACAGGGCTCTTGTGGTTTAGGAATGGTGTTCTCCAATTTACTACTCCCACTAAAAACACCATGTGTCTCCCCACATTTATATTCCCACCATCATCCCCCACACCACAGGGGCTTTACCCACCTGGCCCTGCTTGATCTCAGCACACATTTCACACTCATGGATAACCTGGAGATGCTGTCCATGGGTAAATCCACCCCTTGGTCACCAGCCCATCTGGAGGTTGCATCTCTGCCCTGATGACCTGAGGTGTCCTGGGCTCATCGAGCAAGAAATAACTCACCCTTGTGTGGCCAGTCCAGACCCACCTGAGACACTTTAATCCTGGCAGCCCCATCCCCCTGTCCAGTGTTGCGATGCTCTTCAGTGCCAACTCTTGGGTACGTGAGCATCCACAGGAGGGACTTTCACAGCCAACTTCTCTACCTGGGCAGCGATGTCTTGCCCCAGTCCAGCAGCCCAGATGGGTTTCCCTCTGTGCTGCCAATTGTCCTTTTTCCATCGTTCCAGCCACCCCCACAGAGCATTTCCCACCATCCCTGAGTCAGTGCAGAGGTGCAGTGCTGGCCATTTCTCTCGCTCACAGCTCCATGTATGGTCCCAGTGTTGCAGTGACTGCAGGAAAGGGACACCCCGCAATGGGACATTTCCTGGTCAAATATAGACACACAGAGTGGCAAACTGTCTGTCACTCGGGTTTTGGCCTTGGAGCCGCCGCCGTGGTTTGCAGGAGCTGCAGTGTGGCACGGCCCTGGCTGTGCCCGGGAGCACTGGCTTGGGAGAAGGTGTTGGTGCCAGCTGGGCCAGGGAGCTGCAGCGAGTGGGGAACGAATCCCTCCTGGTGTCCTGTCCCAGGGTGACACTGTGGGGCATCACGTGATCAAGGAAACCATTGTGACACTGTTACCAGATGAGAAATGGCTGACACCTGGTGAGCTCACACAATGCTTGTTCTCCAAAACTACTGGCCTGTGGAAGCTGCACAATGCCCATTGTGTAAGGAGAACTGCAAGTTCACCAGCCTCAGTGTCCTGCCAATTCAGCCAGGTCACTTGGAACATTGGGGTCTAGGACCACCAGGGACTACCAGAGAGACCCCCAGGACAGAAGAACACATGTGTAAAGGGGAGGGAAAATATGTTAATGATTTGGGGGAAATTACTATCATATGTATGTTTAATCTGACAATCAATGACTATGTATGCAAAATAGAGTATATAAACAGAAATTTTCCTGAACTCAACATGCACAGCATCTCGCCAAATAAAGAATGCGTGCTTCTTAATGCTACATTGGTGTTAAGGAGGGGTTTTTTTTGTTTACCAGATTTTTTGTAACAACACTCTGGATCTTCATGGAATCAAGGAGATCACTGAGACCCTGCAGGGCCTTGTGGGACCAAGAGGCCATTGTGACATAGTGGAACCAAGGGAGCGATGTGAAACTGCAGGACGCCATGGAACCAAGGGGCCATTGTGACACTGCTGGGCCTCGAGTAACCAAGAAGCCAAAGTGATGTGCAGAACACGGAGACCATTGTGACACTGCAGGGCCTTGTGGAACTGATCCTGCAACTGGATAGAAACATTCTAACACAGTTTGAGTATTAGAAAGCAGACATTCTTTATTGCAGGGCTGGGCACTCGGAGGATCCTTCCTCTCATTGAGTGCCCCAGGCATTGAATGAACAGACTTTTTATCACATTCACTGATAACAAATTAATTAGCTATCCCTGCTTACTTGATGGGTATGTATTACTTTATTTTACATAATTGCACCCCTTATTGGACCGTTATATGGTTCTTTGGGCTCTGTCTTCAATGTCTGGTGTGCTTTTCAGGTGGCTGTTCCTTGAACCCCACTTTTGAGTAAGTGCAATATCGTTGTTTTGCATAACTCCTGCTTTGTCAGCCTTGCAGAGCTGAGCTGGCATCCTGATTGTGTTTTGTGTGACTTCTGTTTGCCTGAGTTACATCCTTTATCTATTTCTGCAAGGCTGTGCTGTTCTGTTCTACTGTCCTTATCACGTCCCCCCTTTTCTGGAGATTCAGTTCCTTATGGGAACCAATCTCTCAATATCTATTTCTATTTAAGCCGAAGGCATATTACAACAGATACAACACTAATCAGGATGCAAGAGAAAACCATACAATAAATATTATGTTGACCATTATAAACAGATGTTTTAACCAAATCCAGCTGGGTAACCATGAATTATTTTTGATCCAGATTTCTTCAAATCCCCAGGAGGTGCCATCTTGAGCTGTGCATTGTAAAAAGTTGTCAATAGTATTTGGAAAGGTCCCTTCCACTTTGGCTGGAGCAGAGCAGTTCCCCAGTCTTTCAAGCAGACCCAGTCTCCTGGTTGGAATTCATACCCTTGTGTGTCCAATCCCATCAGTCTGGGGATGTCAACTGCTTGCTGCAAATCCTGTAAGGTTTTAATAAGAGAAATGAGGGAATTATTCAAATCGACCTCTCCCTTTACGTGAATGTTTCCTGGAATGTGGCACTTGGTAGGGTTGACCACAAAGCAGCTCACAGGGGCTGATTTTGCTGGTGCCCCATGGCTGAATTCTGATTTGAAGTTGAACAACAGGGAAGGTTTGGGCCAAGGTCAAGGAGGTTTCCTGACATATTTTACCCAAATGCAATTTGATTGCAGAAGTGACTTCCTCTACTGTGCCACCAAGGGCTGTGAGGAGACACCTTGTCCTGAGGCCCTGGGGCCTCCTGGCGCAGCCCCAGCAAGGCTGGGCACTGTCACCCCCTTGTCCTGCCCTCAGCATCCCCCCCACATCCCAGTGCCCCCAGCAGAGCCCTGAGCAAGGCGGGAGGGACAGGATCTGCCTTCCCCGGGGCTGGGGCTCAGCCCTTGGCCTTTCTGCTGCCTCCAGCCAGCCCAGGCTCTGCTCAGCACCTGAGCTGCCTGCACAGAGCCTTGGCCTCCCTGCACTCCTGGCCTCAGGGATCTGCTGGAAGGAGTCCCTGGGGAGTCTTTGTCAGGAATGGCCCTGGGGGGCTCCTTCATGCTCCCAGGGACTGCAGGTTTTTCAAAGGACTTTGGCTTTTGCTTTTGCCTTGGAGTCTCTGAGATCTTTGTGCAATCATGGCCTCCAATTATCTGCTCTAACGAGTCCCTTGAGATTCTTTCTCAGTAACAACACTCAGTAGGGCTCATTAATGCTTCAAGTTACTTCACTTTTTTAAAGTACTTTCTTTTTTCCTTTCCACATTGCGTCTCTGAGAAGTTTCTGCTATCATGGCCTCCAATTCTCTCCTCCAAGGAGTCCATGAGGAGCCTCTGTTGGTGATGGACCTCAGTGGGATTGTCACTGAAACTGCATGAAAAACACAAGCTCTCCAACGACATCTTTTCAGTGTTAGAGAATTTAGGCATTACTTTATTCTGGCCAGGATGTTGTTCTGGCCAGCATGTGCAATAGAAATGATTTCATCCACACATTCCCAGGTTGTGCAGTGAAAGTCATTCCATCTCACATGGTTCTTTACTAGACTTTTCACATATTTATACAGAGAACCCAAAGAAATTCAGGTTCATTTGTCTTGTATTACACAGTAGTGTTTGATCTCCTTTTGCTTATTGATCCCTTTGCTTTTGATGTGAATTAGGTGCTCATTCTTTGATTCTCTTATCAACCTTTTCTCAGACCAGGTGTCTCTGACTGCACTGAAAGGTGATGTTCATTTATGTTTGTTTACTTCCTGTGTATCTTCTGGCTACTCCCAGTCTGTAGATGTTAAACTCATCAGGCCTCACCCAACTTTGGTGAACAGAGTCTTTTGAAGAGAAACTTCAATTTCCCTCCCCCTGGGCAAAGGTGAACAAACCCCTGATTGATGTTACATTTAAAAAAATCTAAAAGTTCTATCATTTCCAACAATTCCATTATGTTCCATAGCGTCACAATGGTTTCCTCAGTGCCATGTCCCTACATGGTGTCACAATGGTCTCCTCAGCTCCATGAGGCCACCCAGTGTCACACTGACCCCTTGGTTCCACAAAGCCCTGCAGTGTCACAGTTGCCTCTTTGTTCTGTGGGGCCCCACAGTTTCACAGTGGTCACCTTGGTACCTTGGCCTGCACAGTCACACAATGCTTTCCTTGGTTCCATGAGGCCCCCCGTGTCACAATGGGTCCCCTTGCTTCCATGGCCTGGTTTTTGGTAGCAGGGGGCCTACAGAGGTGGCTTCTGTGAGAAGCTGCTGGAAGCTTCTACCATGTCAGGCAGAGCCAGTCCCTGGTGGCTCCAAAGATGGACATGTCACTGGCCAAGGCTGGGCCAATTACAAATGGTGGTAATGCCTCTGTGATAACAGATTTAAGGAGAAAGAAAAAACCAAGAAGTTGTTGCACAATTGTAATTGTGACCAGAGAAGAGTGGAGTGAGAACATGCGAGGAGAACAGCTCTGCTGACACCAAGGTCAGTGAAGAAGGGGCAGGAGCTGCTCTAGGTGCTGGAACTGGGATTCCTCTGCAGCCCTTGGTGAAGACCACGGTAAAGCAGCTGTGCCCCTGCAGCCCCTGGAGATCCATGGGGATGCAGAGATCCACCTGCAGCCTGTGGAGATCCCTAGAGATGCAGAGATTCACCTGCAGCCTGTGGAGATCCCTGGGGATGCAGAGATTCACTCACAGCTCCTGAAGATCCACAGGGATGCAGAGATCCACCTGCAGCCCCTGGAGATCCATGGGGATGCAGAGATCCACCCACAGCCTGTGGAGATCCATGGGGATGCAGAGATCCACCTGCAGCCCCTGGAGATCCATGGGGATGCAGAGATCCACCCACAGCCTGTGGAGATCCATGGGGATGCAGAGATCCACCCACAGCCCCTGGAGATCCATGGGGATGCAGAGATTCACCTGCAGCCCATGGGGGAGGAGCCCATGCCGGAGCAGGGATGCCTGGGTGGAGGCTGTGAGCCGTGGAGAGAGGGGCCCTGCTCCCAGGCTGGAGCAGCCTGTCCTCCAAGGACTGACCCCGTAGGAGAGTGACTCACACTGCAGCAGTTCTGGGGGACTCTTGCCCATGGCATAAACTCACATTGCAGCAGTTCACAGGGAGCTGCTGCTCGTGGGATGGACTCACATCGGAGAAGTTCCTGAAGAGCTCTCTCATGGGAGGGACCCCATGGTGCAGCAGGGGAGCGACTTCTCTCCCTGAGCAGTGGGAGAAGCCTCGGGTGATGAACTGACCATAACCTCCATTCCCATCTCCCTGTGCTGCTGGGGGAGGAGATAGAGCTGGGCTGGAGGGAGAAGTGGGGGAAGGCACTTTTAACGTTTTATTTTACTTCTCCTGCTCTGATTTTGTCAGCAATAATTCAATTAATATCTCTAATTTCAGCCTGTTTTTACCATGACCATATTTGATGAGGGATCTCTCCCTGTCCTTATCTCAACTCATGAATCCCTTGTTCTATTTCCTCTCCCCTGTCCAACCGCAGAGGGGAGTGAGAAAGAGGCTTTGATGGGTGCCTGGCATCCAGCCAGCATCAACCCACTACACCTGATCTTGTACATGTCATGTATACCTGAAAAATGTTTTGAAGAGAAAAACACATTTATTTTTGAAGAGAAAAACATATTTATTATGTCTTTCAGTCTTTGTAAGGCAACCTGGGGTGGTTCTGTTTGGTTTTGTTACTTCAGGCTTCAGACCCATTAATTGCAGTCTAATTGAAGATGTGTCTCATGGCACAGAATAGAAGAATCTACCACGTAGAATGAAGTGTCATGGTGTAAAATTATTCCTATTTGGTCTATGACTTGAGGTCCTTATAAAGCCACTGTCCAAGGGCTGGGTTTGCAAGTTGGACTATGAAGTTCAGGAAGTTTCTCTGGATAATGCTGTATCCAGGATTTTCCCTGCAGTGTCTGATTGGGGCAGACAGAACAGATGGGGAAGTGTTTGCAGAGCCCCTGGGAGGGAATCTTTGGGTTTCTGTCAGCAGGAGCCTTGTGTAGCTCAGGCTGGGCTGGGCAGCAGTTCCATCTGCAGATCCATGTGCTGCTCCAACAGCTGCTGCTGGGGACCCTGAGGGAAGAGGCCATGGGAGGGATGGAAATGTTGCATGGACAACACCCTGTCAATCCTTGTAAAAAGCCTTTCCAGTTTCCCCTTGGATATAGGATTCCAGGGCCCACAGCTGGGCTTCAGAGTTCTACTGATTTTTATTTGTCAGGTTTTTCAACAGAGTTCTGAATTGGGCATCTCTTGTCATTTTTGCTGCCCTCCTGACTTGAAAAAGGATCTGTGCTCCTGTGAGCCACATCCTGAAGGGTGGTTGGCAACCATGGAATGCTCTGGGACAGCACTTGATTGACTTCAGTGCCCTGGCTGGAAGTTCAGCCTGAGGAAAGAACTGCTCCAGCTGCCTCCCTGCATGTCCAGTTCCTCACAGCTGAGTCCCTGAACACACAGGCTGGTTTTTAGGGGTTTATTTTCCCCTCCTGTTTGCTTGGAGGTAATTTTGGGACTCTTTAGAGCAACATCTGACCAGCCCCTGCCCCCATCCTGTTTTATTGTCTCTTCTTTGGAGTTGGCCTACTGGTTTGACATGGAAATTGGTGGTGTCTCCCTGTTCTTCTCTCCAGCCCTCAATTGTAACTTGCATTAAACAGTGAAAATGGCCTTGTTTATCTGGTGGGGAAGAGGTGAGGGAGAGAAAGTGAACAGGATTTGTTTTCATGAGCCTTGTGACAGTAAAGGAAAATGAGGTTTGTCTTTTTGGGGTGGTGCTGTGTGTTGGGATTTGCAGGTTTATTTCTTGTTAAAGTTGTTATTGTTTATTAGTATTACTTATTAGTGTTATGCTTTTAAATCTGACATTATTGCTAGTGGCTGGATGTCAGCTCACTGGAAAGAATCCCTTCTTTCTCCAAGTGGGATTGAGCTGTACAATCTCTTCCAAGATGCCAGTGGATTCTAAAGATGGGAAGTCCCAGTTATGGGATTTTAGTGTTATTTGGAGCTGGGGAAGGGTCTCACATGATCCCAGAGTTGCCCCGAGCCTGCTCTGCCTCCACATCTGTGCTCGTGGCCCCTCACAGCTGCCCTGTCCTGGGGACATGGGGGGACCTCCTCCTGCCAGGGCTGAGGCTCCTCACAGCTCCTCACAGCTGCCCTGCCCTGGGAACATGGGGGGAACCCCCTCCTGCCAGGGCTGAGGCTCCTCACAGCTCCTCACAGCTCCTCATGGTCTCTCACAGCTCCTCATGGCCTGTCACAGCTCCTCATGGCCTCTCACAGCCCCAGGCTCAGGGCTCCTCCCAAAGCAGAAGGGGTCGGGCCCTGCTTGTTCTCCTTTTATTTCAGTCGCTTCACAGCAATGAGTAAAGAAAGGCTGAAATGGAGCCTTTCCCCAGCGTTGCCCTCTGGGTTAATGTGGGGCCGAAGCTCTGTGCTGGCGCTGGCCCGAGCACGAACATCAGTGCAGCCCCACGGCCTTTGCTGTCCCCCCGTGTCCATTGGCTGTCCCCGAGTCCCGCCCGGCTCTGGCAGCAGCAGGAGCCGCAGCGCAGTGGGCGCCGGCCCGGCCCAGCCGCGGCTCCCGGGCAGGAGCAGCAGCAGCGCCAGCCCTTCCCAGCTGCTCCTACCTCGGCTTCCCCAGGGCTTTTTCCAGGGGAATTCTGGAGTAGAGCAACAATCACCCCCAAACAGCCCTCATTCCTCAGGGCCCGCCTGTGCTGCCCTGAACCAACCTTCAGAGAGAGAAAGGATCAGGTTCCAGCACTGTTTTCAGCACTGCTTTACTCACCCTGAGGTGACAGCAGGAGGCTCTTGCTGCCTTTGCCTTGTGAATTGTAGATCATGGCTGCTGTTGCCCCTCTTCTGGTTGCCACCTGAATTTTATCAGTACAACTGCAATTGCCTCTTTCGGTCAGTGCAACCCACAGTGCTTTTGTGATGGTGAACTCAGTACTTTTGTCACAGGCTTCATGATTAGCAGATGTTGAAATGCTCACAAGTCCCTAAGCACTAAGTCAAGGAGAATTAAAGCCACACAGGCCACATTTGCAGCGTTCAAACACTCTCATGTTGCTTGTGCTGTTGAAATAGGATCAACTTACAGAGGCCATCACAGAAATTGCCTCTGGAATGTCAAATAAAATGAAAAATCCTACTAGGAGAAAGAAAAACCAGAACTTCTCAACTTGTTTCATTGCTTTCCTTGAGCAGCAGAAATTGGAGATGCCCAGAGGGATTTGCAGCTGCTGCTGATCCCAGCTGGAGCCCAGCTGCTGCAGAGTCCCAGTGGAACCTGAGCCCAGCCCAGGGAGCTCCTGCAGTGTCAGGGAGCTCAGCGCACGCGGGGCCAGGCCCAGAGCCCTGGGCACGGCTGCCAATTGCAGGGCAGCAGCGCAGACAGAATGTCCTGCGGCCCAAACCTCCTGCTCCTTCCACACAGTGCCCATCGTGCTCCCCCTCCTCCTGTCCCAGCACTGCACAAATTCCAGCTGGGAGGAGGCTTCCCAAGAGAGGGCTCCAGCTCCCGGCTCCAGTTTTACCCTGAGTGTCCCTGCAGAGGAACAGGGCATCTTTCAGGCAGTTCCAGAAGCTCAGGGTTCTCATTTCATGAGGAATATGGGATGTAAATGGCCTTGTGAAGAAAGGCAAAAGCAGAGGGAATGGGTTAGAAATTATTAGAAAAAATGACCCTTCTTACAGACAAAGTTCACCAAGTCATTCCAGGCATTTCTTCTTTTCAGATTCTTTCAGTTGTCTACTCTGAGAAGTCCAGCTTGTTCTGGTGCTTATCATGAACTGATTGTACCCTTGAATTACACCAGCACAAGAGATGTAAAATCATCGAAAGTGAACACAGAAAGAAACTACCACTCTCAGCACATTTTCATGTTCTAGATCACTTTCAAGATGTCCACAGAGACGTTGGAATGATTATCACACAACTCTCCATTTCTGGCTGCAGCCTCTGGAGATTCTTTCTCTGAATTCAGGCAGGGTTGTATTCCCTAACAATTCTGGGTACCACCTCCTGTTTCCTTAGGTTAGAACAGAAACAATGAAAACCTTGCCAATGGCACAACTCCCCAGCCCACAAGCAAACAAAAGGACACATTGTCAAGCTCTCCAAACATTTGTTCTGCTTTGCTGAAAAAGTCCTGCTGCACACACAGTGTGGAAAGCCAAGAGAAGCTGCAATTGATGGCACATCTGGTGAAAGGAGCGCGACCTCGTTCTCCACAAAAAGGTATTGGAAGGAACAAACAGGAGAAGATTCCTGGAAAACTGAAATAGTTTTCAAGAAGTGAAATGAAAATGGAAAGAAACAATCCACGATGTTTTCCTGTATTTATTTCTATGCTTCCCTTTTCCATGTTGCACTACTTCTCCATCCCATTAATTCCAAATGGATCTCACCTCGAAGATCTATGACTTAGCGAGTTTTATACACCCTAAAACACCATGAGCTACATCCAGTTTGCCTTCCCCTGTTTTTCTTGGAAAGCAATGCTGGAGACAAAAATGCAGTGCTTGGGTCAGGTACGAACTCTACAGACAGGGAATGTGCTCCGATAGTGTTTGACCCTCAGCAGGGACTGCACAGCAGCAACCAAGGGGATTCCTGTGCCATTGTGTCAAGCCTCTGGATCTGGGCTGAACACGGCAAAGTTCCCGTGTTTGGACAGACTCAGGGGCTGCCCCCGGGGCACGCGGGGCTTGGCCGTGGGGCGTGCGGGGGGAGCGGGGAACGGCCAAACGGACACTCGGCCAAACGGACACTCGGCCAAACGGACACTCGGCCAAACGGCCCCGGCGCTTCAGTTGCAGCGGCGGCAGCGGCGGCAGCGGCGGCAGCGGCGGCAGCGGCGGCAGCGGCGGCAGCGGCGGCAGCGGCGGCAGCGGCGGCAGCGGCGGCAGCGGCGGCAGCGGCGGCAGCGGCGGCAGCAGGGACTCTATCGACTCCCTCTTCCTTCCCCTCGCCCTCTCCCGCTGTCCCGCACACACTCCCAGTGTCCCTTTCCCGGCGTCCCTTTCCCGGTGTCCCTCTCCCCGTGCCGGGCCGGGCCATGCCCCAGGCCCGCCCCCGGCCCCGGGCGGGGCCGCCCCCTCCCCGCCCCGGGGCGTCCCGCCGCGCTCTCTTCTCCGCGCGGTTCTCGCCATCGCGGCTGTGGCGCTGCTGGGCGAGCATCAGTGGCTGGGGCGGCACCGCCAGCCTTTGGCTCCGCCTGTGCCGAGCCCGGCCCCGGCCCCGGCCCCGGCCCCGGCCCCGGCCCCGACGCGGGCTGCAGTCCCGGCCCCGGCCCCGGCCCCGTTGCCGGCGCCTCCCGGGGCCCGCGGAGGAGACAGGCGGCGGGGCCGCTCCCGCCGCCTCCGCTGCGGCTTCCCCGGCCCGAGCTCCGCCGCTCGGCAGCGCGGCCGCCGGCCCCGAGCCGCCGGTGCCCGGGGCGGGTGGCAGTGCCCGGCCCGGGGCGCTCGGGGGGCGGTCGGGGGCCGTGTGTGGCCCCGGGCCGAGCGCTGACAGCCGCGTGTCGCCCGCAGGGACGGCGCAGGAGGCCCTGCAGGAGCGGTACCGCCTGGGTTCGCTGCTGGGCAGAGGCGGCTTCGGCAGCGTCTACGCGGGGACGCGGCTCGCGGACGGCGCCCCGGTGAGTGGCGGGGCCGGCGGCGGGCGGAGGAGGAGGAGGAGGAGGAGGGCGGAGGAGGAGGAGGAGGAGGAGGAGGAGGACGGGGCGCGGCGGGGCGGGCGGCGAGCTCAGCCCGCTGCTCCTCTTGGCTTGCAGGTTGCCATCAAATGCGTGCCGCGGGATCGCATCCGGCACTGGGGCGAGCTGGTGAGTGAGCGGGGCCAGCGGCAGAAGCTGGGGCGTGCCGGGTGAGGAGCCGGGGCCCGGCGGGGTGGGAGCCGCCGGGAGCCCCGGAGGGAGAGCGGGCGTGGGGTGAGCGGGGGGCACAGAGCATCCCGGGCTGGGTGAGGGGTCCCAGAGCCCTGGCACGGCCCCAGCCCCACTGACAGCATCTTGGTCCTCCTTCAGCCCAATGGCACCTGTGCACCCCTGGAGATCGTGCTGCTGGCCAAGGTGTCCACTGGGTTCCACGGTGTAATTCAGCTCCTGGAGTGGGCTGAGCTCCCCAACAGCTTCTTGTTGGTGATGGAGCGTCCAGAGCAGTGTCAGGACCTCTGTGATGTCATCCTGGCTCGGGGGTTCCTGCCGGAGGAGGAGGCGCGGGGGCTGTTCCGCCAGGTGCTGGAGGCCGTGCGGCACTGCACCAGCTGCGGGGTCCTGCACAGAGACATCAAACCTGGCAACATCCTCATCGACCTGGCCACCGGACAGGCCAGACTGATTGACTTTGGCTGTGGCACCTTCCTCCAGGACACAGTCTACACCAAATTCGCAGGTGAGCCCTCCCAGGGGATGCTCCTGGGCATCTCATGCCACAGCCTGGATGTAGTACCAGGGATTCCCCCATTTGCTGTGGGTCATGGGATTGCTTCTTTAGCCAAGTTGCTTTAGGGTGGGGGGACCAGCTCCCGGCCCTGCTGACAGCCTTCAGCACCCACTCTGCCCTGGGCTGGGGCAGGGGCAGCCAGCCTGACAAAAACCCCCATGGGGATAGCAAAGAGGGGGCTCAGACCCTGTGCCCCAGCTGGTTTGGTGTGCAGGCGAGGAAGGGCTTGGACTGCTCCACTCCCCTTGTTTGCCTTGGCTTATTAATGTTTGTTGGGGGCAATGCAGGCAGGGAGGAGAGTGGTTTTTCCCACCACTGGGTGGGTTTTTCGCTTGCATGTCATGGTCAGGCCTTGCCAGGGCTTCTGCTGCCCTCTTCCAGCACCAGTGGCTTCTTTTAGAACCCCAGGTTTGTACACAAGTCACAGGTGCTGGCAAGAAGGCAGTGGGTCACCCTGTGTGCCACTCATGCAGTCCCTGCATGCCCAGGGATGCTGGGGCGAGGTTCTGGGAGCAGCAGCATCCACCTGATGAACTCCATCTGTATTCCACAGGAACACCGTCCTACAGCCCACCAGAATGGACCCAGCTCGGATGCTACCATGGCGAGGCAGCGACGATCTGGTCCCTGGGGATCCTGCTGTACCAGATGGTCTGCGGGAAGCACCCGTTCAAGAAGGGCCGGGACATCATCTGGGGCGAGCTCTTGTTCCCACAACATCTCTCTCAAGGTAGATCCTCATCTCTGTGGCACAGGGGGAATACCTGCGTTGGGAGACAGCAGCAGGCTCATGAGCATCCTGCTCTGGCAGCTGCTGAGGAGGTGACATATGTCCTGCTCTCCTCCAAAACAGGGAACTGACTGGAAATTTTAGGCACAGCTCTGAGCACATCCAGCATAGCCAGGGCTCGGGAACGGCGGGGCAAAGTGGACAGGTTCCTTCTCCAAGTGACTGACAGTTTCTGGTTTCTTTCCCCAGAGTGCCAAGATCTTATCAAGTGGTGTTTATCCATGCACTCCTTGGACAGGCCGTCATTGGAGGATCTATTCTATGAGCCTTGGCTGCAGGGGTCTGCCCTAGAAGATGGGAGAGATCCACAGGCACCGTTTGGGCCTGGTAAGTAACAGCTTCACACATCTCTTGGCAAGAAGAAGCAAAGAAAACCAAACTTTTTTGTCCTGCCTGGAGCAGGAATCATCAGATGGGAACACACAGCTCTTGTGCTGGAGCTGAGCTGCTCTGGCAAGCACTGAGGGCCACTATCCAATCTGGTTTTGCTTGTCCTGGTTCATTGATGGCTGGGGCCCTGGGCAGAACACTGACAGCCTGCTCTGGCCCCCAGGGAAGGAGCAGGAGCCCCTGGAGAAGCTGGACCAGGTGGGGCTGCTGCTGGAGACACCAAGGACGATGTCAAGGATGAGAACCTCTTCTTCGACCTGGCCATCTGCAGCTGAAGATGATTGATTTCAATTCTGGCACCTTCTGCAAAGACACACTCCACACCCAATGTGCAGGTGAGTCCAGAGCCAGGGGATGCTCCCAGATCTGGGCATTGCACAGCCTAGCCGGGCACCAAAGGTTCCCCCCTTTGCTGGGGTGGATGCAATGAATTCTTCAGTTGGCTGCCAAGCTGCTTTTTGGCTCTGGGCAGCTGCTGAGGAGGTGGATCTGCCATGGCTGGCTGGAGGCTGGGCACATGTGCTGCCCTCCTGCTCTCCTCCCAAAGGCAGCAATGATGGAGAGGTTTGGGCAGAGCTCTGAGCACAGCCAGCACGGCCTGGGCACTGCAGGCGGTTGGGACAAGGGGACAGGAGCCTTCAGCTGACAGACGGTTTCTGGTTTGTCTCCTTCCAGCCAGGCTCTGCAGATGCTGAGGCTGCTCTGGGCTCTGCCAGGACTCTGCTGGGGCTCAGCCCTGGGCACAGCTGGGCCTGCTCTGCCCTCCCATTGCTCTGACAGCTTTGCATTGGACGAGCCCGTTCCGAGCACACCGACGGAGCTTTCTGCTTTGGCAGGTGAGTGAGACTGTCCTGCAGGCCCAGAGATTGGAGTGAGGGATACACATCCAATTGGCAAGAACCCAAACCCTCCACAGTCCCAGCTGAACGCCTGTATCTCCACAGATGTTTTGTCTGTCCCACTCTTCATTTCTTTTGGGCTGGAATTGTGCAATGGCACTTTCTTCCTCCTCTAGGATTGCTACAAGTAGGCCAAACCTGGCCAGTGGGCTGTGTTCCTAAGGCAGTGCCATCTGGAGCTGATGGATGAGGAATTGCCCTTTTCCGCTTCCAAACCAGAGAGAAAAGCAGTAAGTGGGACTTGCTGTCTTTCAGAAACCACTGACAATTTCAAAGGGAATGTATAGCTCATTCACAGGGTGAGAAGGAAGGGCATCTTCTAAAGGAGTTGAGGTTTGATAGAGTTTAGATTCCCAGTCCTGCTTGGAGCTGGCAGGGCACAGTCAATTTCCTATTCCTTCAACCAGAATTTAAAATAACAATATTGGAAACAAACCCCAAAGTCTTTACAAAAAGGCTGCTGTGGTCAGTAAGATGGAGCCATGTCATCAGCAGATTTACAAAGTAAATTAACTGAGTTCTCTTCTTGAAAGATCAGTTACCTCTTAATCTAAGTTTACAGAAGAGTTTTCACTACACATTTGGAGTTTGTTTTTATATTTCGGGGTTTTTTTCTGATTTGTTTTTCCTTTTTTTTTTTTACCAGAAAACATGTCCTAAAAGAGGAATGTCCTTTGCTCCTTGTTCCCATGTGGAGCAGCTCCCTTCCCATGGAGCCTGGCAGCTCCTGGCCCCTGCAGGGCTGAGGCTTTTCCCCTTTGCTGTGCACAGGCTGATGGAGCAGCGCTGCTGAACACGGGGACTCTCAGAGGGACCAAAGCCTTTGTCCACATGAAGCTCCAAGGTCCAAACTCTGAGCAGACACGGCTGGAAGAGACTCACAGGCTCCCTGTTTGCTGTGCTGCCCCACTTGTGAGGGGCCCTGGGCTCCTGGAGGTTGTGCAAGGAATGCAGGTGGGGACTCCCTCTCCATATGGAGCCTCCAGATGGAAAAGGCTGCTGTGCCCAGGCAGCTCCAGGGGCAGAGAAATGAGGTCTTGACCACTTGATCTGGGCCAGTTCCACAGTCCTGGGCAGCAGTCACCGAGCCCAGGGGGAGCAGAGGGCACAGCAAGAGGGACAAAAGCAGTCAAGTGCAGAGAGTGGGAAGAGCGAGACCTGGCAGAAGCAACGGCTGCTTCATTTCACTCTTGAAGAAAGCTCTTGGTGTTTCAAAGTGCTGAAAGGCGTGAAGGGCAGAGAGGAGGTGACACCAAACTATGCTCCTGTTTTCACACTGTCCCCTCTCAGTGTCCCAGAAGGAATTGGATGAACTGTATTCTTCTCTCCGAGTCGTCTCGTTCAGCATGAGCAGCTCAGCACCAGGAGCTAAAGGAGCTGAAGCCTTAGGCCACAAGAGCTGACCCAGAGGGGACTTTTTGAGCAAAGTAATGTTGCTAATGTGGACCTAGCTGAATGCAGCAGTTAGAATGCTGGAATTCTAGAACCCTTTCTGTTGGAAAAGATCTCTGAGCTCATCAAGTCCAGCCGTTTACCCAGCACTGTCAAGCCCAGCACTAAACCATGTCCCTGAAGCACCGAGGCCTGAACAAGAAACCCTGAGTCAAAGGTGACCTCTCAATGAACCTTGCAACCAAAGGTTATCTTTGTATTTGCTCACTACCAAAGTATGCATGATCATTAGCATTGTGATAAATGTATCCACTCATTAGTGAAACATGTATTGACCTTTCCATATTTAGAAGCCAGACAAGGCCATGAAATCTGACATCTCTTTGGGGGAGTATGGTCAAAGTCTCCTCCCTTGGTTCCTCCTTGAGCCCTGGCCAGGCTTTGGGAGAACCCAAGAGGAGGATGAAACCAGATGTTCCTGCACTAGAAGTGCTGTCAGTTTGTTTATTCAGCACTGTCAAAGCTGGGCCCTCTCCCAGCGAGGTTGGAAGCCTCACCTGTGGGTGGCTGCACCTGCAGGAATTCGCAATTGTTGGGAATGGCTCTGCAGTCCTTGGCTGGGACAGCTTCCCCCAGCTGATGAGGGGATCTGGGTGATGGTAAAGTCTGAGGGTAGCTGCTGATGGATCTTTCTTAGTCACTCCAGGCAATCTTTGGTAGTGCTGATTGGGTGCATTGCTGAGCTTCTCCTTTTGTGATCATTTGCTGCTTTGAACTATAAGAAACGACACTGTTTCCCTCAGTAAATTACACTGATTCCTTCAGCTGGTGTCTGTGTCTTTGGTGCTGACCCTGCCCACTGGCAAAACAAAATTGGCGTAGTGTGGCCAGATCACAACAAAATGTCACTTTTTAAATGTAAATGTAAGGAATCAGTGCCATCCGAAATTCCCTGTTCGCAAGACTTTCCCTAGAGTTCTCTGCCTCTGGAGGGGGCTGAGATCGGAGCACCATGTGAGCAATGGGGAAATTGGCTAAAAGAAGCTGAACCAATGGATGCATTAAAATGCATCCAAAAATTGCATATGGAAAAAGGAAAAGAACTTTTGGGTTTGGGAAGACGAGGATAAATTTTGTTAACAGTATATTGGAAACAGCACCAACAGAAGGAACAATTGTTTTTGGAATGCTCCCACATGGAGCAACAGAAGTTTTTAATCTTGACCTCAGATTTCTTTGTGCAAGTGAAATAATATAATAATATAATAAATACTTAGATATATATAAAATAAAAATTATGTAAAGTATAATTAAAACATATATGTGTATATATATAGAAGCTAAATAACAATGTGAAATAATGCTGACAATACTAATTTGCTAGCTTTGGCTGCTCAGGAATGTAACACTAAATACCCTACAGAAAATGTTTGGCCAGGACCGAACCATCAGTGGGAAACTTGGCAAGATTGTATAAAATGAATAAAGGAGGATGGGATGAAATTGGCTATTTTTATAAGGTTTGCTGATACTGTGATATGGAATGCTTTGTCTGTTATTGTGAGACATAAAGTGATTAAGGCTGCTGGGTTTTTCATATACCACACTATCCACAAGCTGCACGATTAGTGGAATAGATGGAGGGGTTGTGAAAAGAGCAGATGAAAAATTGGGGAGATGGGAACCTGTCCTGATGGAGAACCTCTTACAGGTCCACCCCAAAAGCTGCAGGGCTGGACCTTTATTCATTAGAATTAATTAGGATAAATCAGAAGCAAATAAGAGTTATCACTACCAGAATAGGAATTCAGATTCCTCCAGAACACTTTGGTTTGATAACTGCTTGCTAAAGCTTGGCCTTGCAAGGTGTTCATGTCATGGGAGGAGTAATTGATGCAGATTATCAAGGAGAAATTAAATTCTGTTAAACAATAGTGAGCATGATTTGATTATGCAACCCCGTGACAGGGTAGGACAATTATTGATACTGCTGTTTTAAAAAAAATTGTGAAAAAAGGAGATCCACCTGAAATCACCACTGTTTGTGGAGATAAAGGGTTTGGATCCACCTAATGTCCTAATAATGGAGCCACAGTGTGGGTCCAGAGGCCAAATGGCCCTCCCGAGGCAGCTGAAGGAACAGCTTTGGGGAAAGACAGCACAGTTTGAATCCTGAAACCTGGGCAGGAATGATGGGAATATGTCCCTGCAGCCAAGTGTTCTATGGGAGAACAAGTAGATGTTGTAGGATATTGTTTTACAGATCCTGCCAGACCAAATCTCCTGTTTGCCCCAACGGTCCCTTGGGAAAATGCTCTGATCCACGGGGCTCGATGTGAGCACTGATGTGACAGTGAGTGCCTTCCACACGAATTCCAGCCAGGAGCCTGCGTGCCCCTCGAGGACTGGGATGCGGCACCTCTGCAGCCGAAGGGGAAAGGACCCCGCCAAGTCTTGTTCCCCACAGACACCGCGGTAAAACTGAACAGCAAAGGACCTTGGGGCAATTATTCTGGAATGAAAAAGGCACCAGCTCCATGGACAATGGAATTATTGTTCCTAACCCAAATAAGACTGAGGAAAAAGCATGAATAGCCTTGTCACTAAAGTACTACTTATGTCTGTCAGTTGTATCTTGATAGTCAACCAGAATCTTTGTTTGCCAGAAACACCTCTGGAGTTTCACCAAGGGATTAGTCATGAAAATTTGTATGAGAATGCAAGGATCAAAGTAGCTGAAATACTCAATGTAACTAATTGCTGGATATGTTCTCAAGCAATGTTGGGAGGAATGGGATTCCCTTGGAGGGCCCACCCTGTGGGGTGGCCAGAACTCTGTCAATGGGCTCTGACTCGTAACGGAGTCAGTGAAGGGACAGTTAAAGAAAACTGTACTGTGGAACAAAAGAATACAATGACCAGTTTTACAGGATTCAGTAAGATTTCCCTTCAGGAGAAACAAAACCCTGTTATAGTTAGAGGCCAAAATGTGAAAGAATTTCTATGTTTTAGCATTACTGAAAATGTCAGTAGAACTTGGGGTGCTGGAGCTGGTCAGGGTCAGTGTTACACCACTCCCAGCTGCAGTGCCACCATTTAGGGTATTCAGCAACAGCCACGGGGAAGAGTTGGGGCCAAGAGAGCATTTTCCACCCGAAGAATGCCTTGGATTTCAGAAACCAAAGATTCTGGTTCACCCTGTGCCCTGTGTGCACTGCCTTGTCCTGTGGAGTTTCCATTAACTAAGAGCTAAATAGATTATTAGAAGAAGCAGCAAATGATGCTATTAAGATATCAAATAGCACATCCTAAGAAACATGAATGGGGGCTCTACAGAACTGTATGACCTTGGATTATCTGCTTGCTGGGCAAGGAGGGAACTGTGCTATTACAGGACAGGGATCTGGTGCTTCTGTCAGGGATGGGTTTGTAGTCCAGCAGTCAGGAATTACCTCGATAGAAAGATCAATAGAAAAGTGGCAGAAAGAAGAAAATTCTTGTGGATTGGCTTCATGGCTGCCAAATTGGAGGCTGCTGCAAAATGCATTTGTGGCAGTCACTGAAATCATTGCAGTGTGTGCACTTGGTGTGTTATGATTCCATGGTAGAGTTGTTATAACACTTTGTGCTGGAAAATGGAGAATTGAGACTTGTCTAAAAAGAGAACTAGTCTCAAGAAAAAAAGGGAGATTTGATAAATAACAGAGAATAGCAACTAATTAGGCATATTTGAAAAGGAATGCAAATATTAGCTCTGAGTAATAAACTTGAAGAGCACTTAACTGAAGAACAAGAGGTGATGCCTTTATGCCTAATACCTAAATCTAAGACTCTGTTACTGAAAGAATTGTTATGAAGGTTGAGTTCATCTGTAGGTCAAAGGACCAATTGAAGTACTATGGCCTGAATAACAGGCTCTGGGCCAAAGCTGACCTCTAGATGAACCTTCCAATGAAATGTTATGTTTGTATCTGCTAATTAACAAAGTATTATTATCAAAATGATCTTTGTAGCTGTTCATTGGTGAAACATGGATTTACTGTTCTGTATTTAGAAACCAGACAAGGCCCCATCTGGCATTGTTTGGGGGTGTAGGATCAAAGTCAACTCCGTTGGTTCCTCCTTGAGCCCTGGCCAGGCTTTGGGAGAACCCAAGAGGATGAAACCAGATGTTCCCACACTAGAAGTGCTGTCAGTTTGTTTATTCAGCACTGTCCAAGCTGGGCCCTCTCCCAGCGAGGTTGGAAGCCTCACCTGTGGGTGGCCGCACCTGCAGGAATTGCCAATTGTTGGGAGTGGCTCTGCAGTCCTTGGCTGGGACAGCTTCCCCCAGTGATGAGGGGATCTGGGTGATGGTAAAGTCTGAGGGTAGCTGCTGATGGATCTTTCTTAATCAATACAGTCAATCTTTGGTAGTGCTGGTTGGGTGCATTGCTGAGCTTCTCCTTTTGTAATAATTTGCTAATTATCATCTGCTTTGCTGAGCTTATCCTTTTGTAATTCTTTGCAGTTTTGCATTTATATAAATTACACTGTTCCTTCAGTTGGTGTCTGCGTCTTTGGTGCTGACCCTGCCCACTGAAAAAACAGGGCCCCCTCCTGCCTCAGTGTTCCCTGGGAAGACAAAAACCGTCACTCCAAATGTCCCCCTTCCTCCTTGTTCCCCCACTTTATACACTGAGTGTGATGTCCTATGGTCTGGGATATCCCCAGGGTCAGCTGGGGTCACTTGTCCCCCTGTGTCCCCTCCCAACGCCCATGGACCCCCAGCCCCTCCCCAGCATGGCCGGACGAGGGGCAGGAAAGGCCTTGGCTCTGTGCAAGCTCAGCGAGAACAAAACCATCTCTGTGTGCTCAATGCTGTGCTCAGCACAAACCCAAACACAGCCCCAGAGAAAGCCCTGGGGAGGAAATTCCCTCTGCCCCCGCCCAAAGCAGCACCCCATGGCCATCCCCCATCCCCACGGCTCCACGGGTTCCTTTCCATGCCCCGACCCTGGCCGGGGCACCTTGGGATGGTGGCCATGGCAGCCGGCTGTGGCACAGGGCTCAGTGCTGTGTCCATGGCAGCACAGCCCAGCCACGGGCCCTGAGTGCAGGTGACCGTGACAATCCCCATCACAGCGGGCCCAGGCATTGGTGGCCATGGCACCAAACTGAGGAACAGGTCCTTGTGGTCGTTCCCACAGCACCTGAGGACAGCAACAAGTGTCAGTGCAATTGGACCTGGCAACAGCCCCAGAACTGCTTTGTCCTGAGAGCTGCCATGGCCCCAAGGAGAGCACCAGGTCTGCATGCAAGTGCCATGGAACCTGACTGCAGAAATGGGTCCTTAGGGAGGTTTCTGAGGAACCTTGACCTCACGGTGGCCATGGCATCCCAACCCAGCAGTGGGGTCAGTGAAGTGTCCATGGCACAGCCCCTGGCAATGGCCAGTGCAGGTTGGGATGTGAATCCACCCTCAGAGCTGACCCAGGGCAGGGCTGCAGTGCCTTCCCAGCAGCCTGTCTGCACAGGAGAACTGCCAGGGCTCTCTGCATTTCCCTTCCCCTCACTCTTGGCTCACTCACCCACCTCCCAACAACGTCCTTGGAGCTTTGAGCTGCAAGGAGTTCAAAGCTTCTCTGTCCTTCAGCAGTTGCTCTAATTCTGCCTTCAGCCTACTCTGGGTTTGTGTTTATTGTAGAACTTTCTGTATGTCCAAAACATTCCTTGCAGAATTCAGCCTTGGGGAAGGGGAACCTCCTTGGTGGCAGCTTGGGCTTGGCACACACTTGAGGAATGTGTCTGTTTTCAATGGGGAAACTTAGGAGTTTCAGATTGCTTATTAAAAAAAACACAGAAAACCCATCTTTGGCTGAGTGCAGGCAGTTCTCCAAGCAAAGCAGGTCCCAAGTGAGTGAGAAGAGACAGGATGGGCTTGGGCAATGTGGAGCAAGGTTGTCCTCACTGGGTCAGATCTCAAGGCACAGCTTCTCTCACCAGGCCAGACCTGCTTAGGTGACACCCTGGATCAATATCAATCACAAAATGCTGCAATCCCCTCTGCTCTAGAAAGAACAGTAGTAAAATACATCCTTTAAAATAAGAATGAATATTTCTTAGAAGCACTTTGAAATATTTCTCTGTAACTATGGTGGGAAAACTTCCTAATGAACTGCACCAGACCAGAGGGAAATCAAGGCAGAGCCATGGTTTGTCAGGACTTGCTGGATCCTAATGAGCCCCGAGGTGCATTTGGTGCTGAGCCCTTGAACCTCAGGGCCTGAGAGGAGATTGCACAAACCTTTCCAGGAGTCAAAGTCAGAAGAAAAACCCAAAGTGTCTCCAAGCATGAATGGGTCGCATGGCAGTCCATCAGCAACACAGGCTCCTCAGGGACTCCTTGGAGGAGAGAACTGGAGGCCATGACTGAAAAAACCTCTCAGATATTCAGTGTGAAAAGGAAAAAGGAAAATACCTTAAAAAACTGAAGTATTCAAGGCATTAATGAGTCCCACTGAGTATCCTTACTAACAAGGGCACTCAAGGGACTACTTAAAGCAGAAAATTGGAGGCCATGATTGCAGAAAATTCTCAGAGACTCAGGGTGAAAAAAGAAGGACTTTAATAAACCCTGAGTACCTTGAAGCATTAATGAACCCCAGTGAGTGTTTTTACTGACAAAGAATCTCAAGGGACTCATTACAGCAGATAATTGGAGGCCATGATTGCACAAAGCTCTCAGAGACTCCAAGGCAAAAGCAAAAGCCAAAGTCCTTTGAAAAACCTGCAGTCCCTGGGAGCATGAAGGAGCCCCCCAGGGCCATTCCTGACCAAGGCTCCCCAGGGACTCCTTCCAGCAGATCCCTGAGGCCACTGGGATGTGGGGGGGATGCTGAGGGCAGGACAAGGGGGTGACAGTGCCCAGCCTTGCTGGGGCTGTGCCGGGAGGCCCCAGGGCCTCAGGACAAGGTGTCTCCTCACAGCCCTTGGTGGCACAGACTCTGCTGTGCCCCAGGGCACCAAGGCTTGCCTTCTCTTTCTCCCACCTGTCATCACTGCCTCCAATTCCTGCTCTAACTGGAACCTGGGGACACTTTCTCAGTCATGTCCCTCACTGGGACCCATTAAAACTTCAAGAAACTTTAGATATTGATTGTGACTTTGAATTCTGGAGAGGTTTCCCCAACTCCCTCTCAGGGACTGATATTCAGGGACTCAGCACCAAAGTCCCAAGAGGGTCATTAGAGTCCTTGTGCTGTTGCTGTGCTGCTGAGCTGGGCTGGGCTCCTGGCACAGAGACAGCTCCTGGCAACCAAGAAGAGCTTCAAAAAGACCTTTCTCCTGAGGAGCAGCTCCTCTACACAGCCCTGAAGCTGGCACATCGCACAGCTTTTAGGATCTTGCACGAGGACTCTGAGAGTTGCTGCAGTGCAGGGGATGTGGCCCTAGGGCAGAGCTGGGTTTCCCTGCTGCAGCATCCGAGGCACAGCACAAGACAGCTCCCTGTTGCCAGGCTCTGCTGCAGGGCTGAGCTGCCGGGGGTGCAGCCAGGGGTGCCCAGGGCTGTGGTGCAGAGCAGGGTCCTGCAGCCCAGGGCGCTGTGCTGGGCCAGGGGCTCTGCTGCCTGCCAGGGGCAGCTCTCAGCCGGCCCGGGGAGCTGCTGCCAGCGCTGGGGGAGAAGCTGTGGGGGGAAGGAGTGACCCTGAGCAGGGCAGGTGCTGCTGCTGAGAGGTGCTGTGTGGGGCAGGGCTGCTCCCAGCTCTAGATATGCCTGGGGACAGCTCTGGAGGACACTGCCCAAAGAAGGTAAGCCTCAGATTACTGTAAAGATAAGCAGCTTTCCTGAGACTGTTTTCAGTTTTCTGCTTGGCGCAGGGTGGGATGCTTGAGGGATTAGAGAAGTACGAAAGGATCTGTGATGTTTAAGCATGTCCCAAGTCTCATGATCTGTGATGTTGAGTGATCAGTCTCTCTGCGGGAGCCTCCTAAAGGGCCTTCAGGCACTCCTCAGCCCATGGACAGCACCAGCATCACCTTTGCAGGGCCCAGCAGGGCTCTCTGAGCTGCCCTTGCCCACCTGCACACAGAGCCTGCCCCCAGGCAGGGCCCTGCAGACAGGCAGGTCTCTGTAGGGCCGGGCCGAGTGCACAGAGGGTGGGATGGGCTCTGTGAGCGCTGACAGGAACAAGGCACCTCTGAGGAGGAAAATGTGCAGGCCGAGGGAGAGGATCAGGGAAGGAGAGGGAGCTGAGCAGAGCAATGCTGTGGGCAGGAGGGCACTGTTGGTGTGTGGGAGGTGCCGTGCACAGCTGGGGACAGGGAACACTGTCCTGAGTGTGCAGCTGTCTCTGCCCTGCCCTCTCAGGCACAGCACCACAATATCTTCTCTTGGTTCTGCACTCTCTGATATTGTCATTGTTATCTTGTGCTCTCAGGGAGGCTCTGGCATTTGCAGCAGCTGAGTCAGGCACTGCCCTTGGGATTCCTGCCAGGCAGGTGTGTCCATGGGAATGGGGTGTCCAAGCTTCCCTGTGACCTGTGGGGCTGTGGACAAAGCAGTCCATGGGAAAGGGGAAGGAGCTGAGCCTCTGTCCCTGAGATGCCATCATGAGCACACCTGGGGATCTCCTTGCTGTGTCCTTCCAAGCTCTGAGCTGCCCTCCTGGGTGCAAATCTGTGCCAGAGCCTCTCAGAGTTCCCAGAATGTCCCACAGGGAAGTGCAGAGATGCCACAAGTGAGGAAATGCTGTTGGGTTTGCCAAGGGTACCGTGAGTGTCCTTGACAGAAGGGAGTGCTGAGACCTTGCTCAGAGACCTTTGGAGAGGGTGAGACATTCAGTGATCCCTCTGCTCTCAGCAGGGTCAGGTTTCTTCTCAGGGTGACACAGGAGTGTGATTGTGCTCTGACTGCAGCCAAAAGGTGCAAACCCAGGGCAGTTGGGAACAAACCCATCCAGCCCCTGACCTTGCCCTGAGCCACAGGGAATCCCTTTGCCTCTCATCTCCCCGTGGCAAACTCCGAGTGCGGTAGAAATGCTGGGGATTTGTGACCTCAGAGAATCAGGAATGATGTGTGGGGTTAAGAACAATTCCTTCATTTCCTTCCTGCCTTCCATATGCTGTAAAACTGGGAGTGGAAATGCTAACAAGCATTTCTACTTTAGGTATGATTCCACTGAACAAATCCAGCTTTGTCTTTCTGCCACACGGCCACAAACCCAGAGCAGCAGGGCAGGGATGGCTCCTCGAGAGCCCCCACGCAGAGGCCTGGCTGCTCATGGCACACTCAGACAGCACAAGTGGAGCTCAGGCAGGGACCTGGATGAAGGTTTTCCCAGAGAAGGAACAAGGGTGGATGAGTCCCAGTGGGACAGTCTGCAGGGAATGGCACAGGTTTGTCTCCAAGCAGCCTCTCCTAACTTGTCACTGTCCTTTTCTCCATGAACAGGTGCCCATGGCCAGAGACAGCAAATGTCCAACAGCAGCTCCATCAGCCACTTCCTCCTGCTGGCATTGGCAGACACGCGGCAGCTGCAGCTGCTGCACTTCTGCCTCTTCCTGGGCATCTCCCTGGCTGCCCTCCTGGGCAACGGCCTCATCATCAGCGCCGTAGCCTGCGGCCACCACCTGCACACGCCCATGTTCTTCTTCCTGCTCAACCTGGCCCTCACCGACCTGGGCTCCATCTGCACCACTGTCCCCAAAGCCATGCACAATTCCCTCTGGGACACCACGGACATCTCCTACTCAGGATGTGCTGCACAGGTTTTTCTGCTTATCTTCTTTCTTGGAACAGAGTATTTCCTCCTCACGATCATGTGCTACGACCGCTACGTGTCCATCTGCAAACCCCTGCACTACGGGACCCTCCTGGGCAGCAGAGCTTGTGCCCACATGGCAGCAGCTGCCTGGGCCTGTGCCTTTCTCTATTCACTGCTGCACACAGCCAATACATTTTCCCTGCCCCTGTGCCAGGGCAATGCCCTGGGCCAGTTCTTCTGTGAAATCCCACACATCCTCAAGCTCTCCTGCTCAGGCTCCAGCCTCAGGAAACTTGGGCTCCTTGCAGTTAGTGCCTGTTTAGCTTTTGGTTGTTTTGTGTTCATTGTTTTCTCCTATGTGCAGATCTTCAGGGCTGTGCTGAGGATCCCCTCTGAGCAGGGACGGCACAAAGCCTTTTCCACGTGCCTCCCTCACCTGGCTGTGGTCTCCCTGTTCCTCAGCACTATCATGTTTGCTCATCTGAAGCCCCCCTCCATCTCCTCCCCATCCCTGGATCTGGGAGTTTCAGTTATGTACTCGGTAGTGCCTCCAGCCCTGAACCCTCTCATCTACAGCCTGAGGAACCAGGAGCTCAAGGCTGTAGTGCAGAGACTGATGGCTGTACCACTTCAGAAATATTAAACTGATTGCCAATTTCTAAAAATCATTTTTAATATGAGTCATCTTTGACAGTACTTGTTTGTTTCGTTGTGGGTTTGTTCTTTCCTTTGTTTTATTTTTTTAATACTGTTCACAAAGAAAGCTTATTGTGCCTTTTCCCGTGTTGTTTCGATCCATCATCACTGTGTCCCATAGATTGTATCAATGAGGAGCTGTGCTCCCCATGGCTTTAAACAAATTAAAGGATCTCCCAGCCAAGTTTTCACCAGAGATCCCATTTTGTTCCCTTCTCGGGAGCTGCATCAGCAATGTCTGTGTGCAGAGGTGGGGCAGATCAGGGGTGGCACAGCAGCTCTGCCAAGGAGCAGCAGCACTTGGTGTTCCCAGTGCTGCTCCCATGCCACTGCCCCGCTGCCCTCCTGCCCCTCATGTTGCTGTAGGGCCTGAGTGCTCTCGGGGTGGGTCCCAGTGCTGGGGGTGGCAGTGCTGGGGCTGCAGCAGGGACAGGCCATGGGCACTGCTTGGGCAGAGCTGATGCCTCAGGGCAGGGCCTGGGGACTCGAGGCTCCTTGCCCAGGGTCTTTCAAGAGCACGCCCAGGCCAATGCTCAGCAGAGAAAACCCCCGTGAGCAGCCCCAGGGTGGCCGTGGGCAGGGTGGGGGCAAACAGCATGGCTGGGGCTCTGCAAGGTCCCTGGGGGAGCCGGGAGGAGCAGCAGAGCAGGGGCTGATCCATCCCCACTGCGCTGGACAGCCCAGGGCAGCATCCCAGAGTGTCCTCATGGAGCTGCCAACAACATCCCCCCTTTGCAGCCCTGGCCTCTCCCCCAGCTCCCAGAGGTGCTTGATCCTTGCAGGCAGAGCCACGGCAGCACTGCTCAGGAGCCCCTGTTTGCATTGCACAGAGCAGGCGTGAGCAGCGCCATGGTGTTGGTGTGGGGAGATGAACCTGAGGGAGCACAAACGCCATCAGCCCCTGGGGGCCAGCAAGGGCTGGGGGTGGCAGGGAAACCACTCAGGTTTGTGGTGACCTCTGAAGTCAGCCAGAAAGTTTGTTCCCATGAGCTGTGAGTTTCCTGTCCCACTGCACACATTGTTGCTCAGCCCCAGGGCTGCCTGGCAGCCACCCCCAAACAGCCCTGAGCATTTCCTCTGCTTCACCTTTGCTTTCTTTCCTCTTTCCTGGTCCAGATTCCTTCCTCTTGCCCATCCCTGTCCCCTCCCCTGCAAACAGCCCATTCCTGTTTGCCCTTTCCTCTCTGGCCCCACTCCCCATTTCAGTTCCTGAGCTGGCACCATGGGAACATCCCTTGTTGAGCAGGATCATCTTCCAAGTGCTTCATGAATTGTCTGCAGGCTCCTGCAGTGCCTCGTGCTGTTCCCTTGCCAGAGGCACCCCAGGCCAGGGGGGCACATCTGCACTGGTGTGTGTGGGTGTGGGGCTCCCTGTTCTGGGGCAATGGGGAGGAGCTGGAGAGGCTCTGCAGGACTGACAGGATGGGCTTTGGGGCCTGTGTGGAGAAGCTGAGGGCCATGGGCTGCTGGAGCTTCTGAAGAAGAGGCCCGGGGCTCATCCTGCAAGTGCTTCAAGGGTGGTTTCAGAGAATCACTGAATCAAGGAGGTTGGAAAAGACCTTTGAGATCATCAAGTCCAACATGTGACCCAACACTGCCTTGTCTCCCCTGAGCCTCCTATTCTCCAGGATAAACAACCCCAGCTCCTGAGTACAGGGGAAGAATCACTGCCATGGTCCTGCTGGCCACACCATTCCTGATCCAGGCCAGGTGCCATTGGCCTTCTTGGCCACCTGGGCACACTGCTGGCTCATGTCCAGCCTACTGTCCATCAGTGCCCCCAGGTCCCTTTCTGCCTGGCCACTGTCCAGCCACTCTGTCCCCAGCCTGTAGCGCTGCAGGGCTTGTTGTGGCCAAAGTGCAGGACCTGGCACTTGGTCTTGTTCAACCTCACATTGTTGGATTTGGCCCTTGGATCCAGCCTGTCCAGGTCCCTCTGCAGAGCCCTCCTACTGATACCTGATGATTTTTTTGCCTTTTTTTAAAATATATCATTTTATATATTTTTATACTCTCTATATTTTCTGTTCCCTGTACACCTTCTTTGTTCCCTTAGCCTGTATTTTTTGTAGTCTGGTATTCTAGGTTAGTTTTGAGGTCCTGCAAGGCAGAAAGTCCAAACATTCACAGTAAAAGCCAAAGAGCCCTATACTATCTCAAATCTCAAGGTTTCAACCTTGGCCAAAACATTCTCTCTAGAACATATTTTGTAAACTGGCCTCTAGCCTCATTTAAAAAGGGTATGCTTAGAATAGGGGGACATTACTTCATTTATTAGGTTCCTTATTAGGGGATTCTAGATAGATATGCTAATTTGCAAAGTCCATAAAATTGTATACGCACTATACATGGTGTTTGCACCTTGATGTGTTCCACCTTTGAAGAGCTGTGCACCTAGGATCCCATTAAAATACCGAGGTAAAACCCTTTTACCCCTTTAACCGTGTTTTCCTCATAATTCTAAAACCAGTCAAAACAAAACACTACCCTCCAACAGACCCACACTTGCACCCAGCTTGGTGTCACTACTGTTCCATGAGGTCCAAAAGTGTAACAATGGTCTCCATGATTCCATGAGGCTCTGTAGTGTCATAATTGCCCCTTGGTTCCATGGGGCCCCTCAGTGTCACAATGTCCCTTGATTCCTTGGTGCCTGCAGTGTCCCAATGGATCCCCGGTTCCATGTGGTCTCACAGTGCAGCAATGGTCTCCTTCATTCCATAGTGTCACAATGGCCTCTTGGTCCCATGGGGCACTACGGTGTCAAAATTGTTTCCTTCATTCTGTGAATCCCTGCAGCGTAACAATGGTCCCTTGGTTATATGAGGTCCTACACTCACATTGGTCTCTGTGGTTCCACAAGGCCCTGCAGAGTAACAGTGGCCCCTTTGGTTCCATAGGGCCTCACTGTGTCACAATGGCACCATTACACAAGGTACTGCACTGTCACAATGGTTCCTGGGTTTCCACAAGGCCCCACAGTGAAGCAGGTCCGCCCCCATGCTGCCTCCGCCTCCCAGGTTGGTCCGGCTCCTCAGAGGGAGGAGCCCTGCCGTGGGAGGACCCTGGGGTGTTTGAGTGCCTGGGACTGCCCCTGGATCTCAGGGAAAGGAGTGCACAGGGCTCAGGATCCGTCCACCTTTCCTGAATCTTCTGTTCTGTTATCTGTATTATTGGTTATCTTGAATTGTACCCCTCCCTCTTTTGTTATTATTGGTTATGTACCCTTAGCTTCTCCTCTTATCTCTTCCCTGATTGGTTACCCCTGTCCGTATGTAAGCGGCTGTCATGGGGGCAGGGGTGGGATTTCTTTCCTTCCCTCAGGGGACAGGGTGAAGATTTTTTCTCTCCTGTCCCTGCAGGGGCAGGGAGGGAATTCCTCCTTCCCTGTCTCTCCTGGGGCGAGGACCTTTGTCCTTCCCTTCTCTCCCTCCCAAACACCTTGACCCTGGACCTATAATAAAAAGAGAGCAAGGGGAGGACAATCCCCTCCTGCGAACCCTTTACCTCGTCGACCTCTTATTTTGCGATTACAATACCACAGTGTCACAGTGGCCACTTGGTTCCATGGGGCCCCAGAGTGCCACAATGGACACCTTGGCTGCGCAGTGTCACAATGGACCCCTGGTTCCACTGAGCTCTGGAATATCACAAGGGTCTCCTTGGTTCTGCAATTTCACAATGGCCGCTTGGTTCAAAAACACCCCACAGTGTCACAGTGGCCTCCATGGTTCCACGAGGACCCTGAGCGTCACAATTCACTCAATGGACAGTGAATTGTCTTCTTCCTAATGTCCAGCCTACATCTTCCCTGAGCTGTATCCTCTCATGCCGTTGCTGTTGCCTGGGAGCAGAGCCCAACCCCACGTGGCTGCATCCTCCTGTCAGGGAGTTGTAGAGAGTGATGAGGTCTCCTCTGATCCTCCTCTAGGATAAACAGCCCCAGCTCCCTCAGACACTCCTCACAGGATTTGTGTTCCAGACCCTTCACCAGCCTTGTTGCCCTTCCCTGGACAATCTCCAGCCCCTCAATGTCCTTCCTAAACTGGGGGGCCCAAAACTGGAAACAGCACAGGATGTTTAAGGGAATAATTGTGACACTGTAGTACTCCATGGAACCAAGAGGCCATTGTGACACCACAGAACCAAGGAGATCATAGCTGCACTGCGAGACCTCACGGGACCAAGGATCCATTGTGACACTGCAGCACCAAGGAACCAAGGAGCCATTGTGACACTACGGAGCCTCATGGAATCATGGAGAGCACTGTGACACTCTAGGCCCTTGTGGAGGAGGGTGCAACTGGTGGGGATTTAGCTCGGCTCCCATGGAACAAGGGACAGGATGAAAGGAAATATCTTAAGCTGTGCTACAGGAAGTTTAGGCCAGACATTAGGAAGAAGTCCTTCACAGAAGGTGTGACTGGGCATTGGAAGTGGCTGCCCAGGGAGGTGGTGGAGTCACTGTCCCTGGAGCTGTTTAAGGAAAGACTGGATGTGGCACTTCAAGGCACAATCCGGTTACAAGCTGGTGATAGGTCACAGATTTGACTTGATGTTCTCAGACATCTTTTCCAACCTGGTTAATCCTGTGATTCTGTGATTCTGTCCCTGGGGCAGCAGGAGCTGCCTGAGGAGCCCCAGGGCCAACTTTCTGCTGCTGTCCTGGGCAGCGGGGCTGGCCCTGGGGCTGCAGGAGTTGCCAGAGCTGAGCATCTCCTGAGCATTCCAGACACAGATTCGCTGTCCCTGACCTCCAGTGCCTCCAGTTCCTGCTGCAGGGCCACACAGGGCTGGGCTGCTCTGCGGGGCTGCAGATGGGACATGGATTTCAATGCTGGCACAAGAAGAGAAGGAGCAGATTCAAGCAAGGCTGTGCCTGGGACAGGTTGGGTGCCCCAGGAGCTTTAGCAGGGTGTGGGAAGAAGGCAGGAGTTGGGAATCCCACAGGAATTGGCCATTCCTCAGCCAAACACAGCTTTTTGTTTGAAGCAGGAGCGAGTGAGGACAGAGGGACATCAGGAAAGCTCTGGGAGCTCCCAGGGTCAGAGGGAGGAAGGGAAATGGGGCACTGGGTAAAGTGTGCAAGGGAAGCAGCACAGGCCTAGGCCAGGGCAGCAGAGCTGCAGTGGGGGTGACCAAAGGCCTTGGGGGGCTGGGACCACCCCCTGCCAACAGCAATGAGATTTGTGTCCCCTGGCTGTGGCTGCTGTCCCTGCCACTGAGGCCCATGAGAAGACAGCAGTTCCTGCCAGCCCCAGGCCTTGTGGCCTCCTCCCCCAACCCACAGAGCTTTGCAGGGCTCCTGCTGCTCTCCTGCCCTCACCATCCCACACCCCACATGCCACTGCTCCGGGACAGCCACGAGCATCCTGTGAGGGCACCAATCCCCATTCCCAGGGGATGGAGCTCAGAGCTTGGCTGTGCTGCTTGGCCAAGCCCAGGCAGGGCTTTCACAGCCACATTGCAGAGTCCATTTCCCTCCTGGAGCTGCTGGTGCCTCTGAGTTCCTGCTTCCCCAGGCCCAGGGACGCTCTCCTTGTCTGCTCATTGCCGCCACGGTCTCTTGGCAGTGATGGCCTCAGTGAGGGCTGCTGACATCCTCAGCAACTTGGAGGTTGCTGCTGAATTTTACATTTCCAGAGGCTTTTTCAACCTCCAGCTCTTCTCTTCAGGAATTCAGTGCCAAAGGCTCATCAACATTCAAAACACCCGAAGAAGACAAGCCCCAGAGAAAGGTTAAGACTTTAATTTTTTTGTGGTTTATTAGACAGATTTCTGAAGTCTATTCACAGTGAATATACTATGTTGTCCATAAAAGAGGAAAGATTTCTCTTTTGTGCCCTGTTTACCTATTTCCTGTTATATATTCTTATCAGCAATTTCCAGTTGATATTGATCCCCAACACCTCCTAATACAGTCTGAATAGATATGAACTTCAAGACCCTTTAGAGCTAACAATCAATCAGACTCTGTCCCTACCCCCTCCCCAACATTTCTCTCATCCAACCCCTGGGACTCAAAGCAGCCTTGTGCAAATCTGAGCTTCCTCCACTCCAGGCTGCACCTGCAACTTTCAGCTCCTTGGCACCAACTCCCACATGCTTTCCTTGGAGAAGAAGCTGCCTGAGACATAGAGGGAATGTTCATTTCTTGTCAGCAAACAAAACCAAAAGAAGGTTTTTTTCCATTAAAAAACCCATAAAAACGTAAGTCATTCCTCTGCTGGATATTAAATCCGCATTGCACACCAGACAGTCTCAGACCAATGGCAAACACATTCTGTGCCCAGCACAGATCCCAAGATCCCCCAAACCCTCCCTGCCCCGATTCTGTCCACATTTGCTCTTTGCACACACGAGTCACATGCTGAAGTCACGAGCTCCCTCCATGTCCAGAGGGAGGAAAAGAGAGAAAGTGGATGAAGAGCTCTCTTGTGCAGAGCTACAGCTGCACTGATCCCAATATTCTGGGCTCACAGGAACTTGATCCAACACCCTCTGCAGTACCTGTTCCCTGGCTCAAAATCTGTCTGCATGGCCAGGCCCAAGGAGTGCTGGGCAATGCAGTCACATCCAGGGGCGTCCCCAGGGCTCAGGATTGGGGCCAGTGCAGTTCAATCTCTTTATTGCTGATCTGGATGAGGGATCGAGGGCACCCTCAGTCAGTTGCCAGGTGAGCCCAAGCCGGGTGGGACTGTGGCTGTGCTGGAGGGCAGGAAGCTCTGCACAGGGATCTGGACAGGCTGCAGCCATGGGCCCAGGACAATTGGATGAGCTTCATCAAGGCCAAGGGCCGCGTCCTGCCCTGGCCTCACAACCACACCAAATCCCTGGCCGTGCCCTGGCCCTGATCCCCACAGCCTGTCCTGTTTCCTCCATCCCTCCATTGCCAGGGACTTTGTGGGACAAGGGAGCTCTGTTCTGGGGATGGAGGGAGGTCCAAGTGCAACCACTGGAATGGGAACCACAAGTGATCAGGTTTGAGTCCTTTGGGGGTCAGGAACTGGTAAAATTTAGAGGCAAAGAAAAGTTTTTTGCCAACAATCAAGTTGAACACGATACAATTTAATAACCATTACAGCTCTTCCCTCAGCTCTGTGCGACATCACAGCAGCATCTGTGGTGATGGAGTCCATCATTCACAAGGGATTACTGTATTAAACCAATTTTAGAAAAAGACAGTTCTATGATAGATATGAAAAAAATTAAGGTGTTTTGTCAGTATGCTCTGCCTGGAGTGGGGAAAAACAGCTTGAACAATGCCCCATTGGCAAAGCTGTCAGTGATGTGTACAGAAGGGGGGGTCATGCTGCTTTTGCTCCCAGCCTGTGGCATTGACAGGCAGAGTTCCCTGCAGGGGCACACACTGGCATTTGTCCCTCTGGGAAATCCATGAGGATCCTGCCAAGATGAGCCCTCCTCCTCCTTGGAGCCCTTCCTGAGCACAGAGGCCTGAGAGACCTTTCCAGGACAGACTGAGGCCAAGAAGCCCTTGAGTCCCTCAGCCCCACATCGGTGTCTGCTGGAATTCAATCCCCCTCCCCATCCCACAGCAGTCCTGCATTTCCCTCCTCCAGCCTTGGTCTCCAGCACAGCCATGGAGGCTCTTTTGCCTCTTGACTTTTCCTGCAGCCACCAAGGTCAGCTGAGCTCTGCCTTTGCCACAGTCAGCCCTGCCCAGCACAGGCAATGCACAGCAATTCCTTGTCTGCTCCTGGCCTTGCTGTCAGCCCCGGCTGTCAGCGGCTCCGTGGCCCCTTTGTGCCCCGCTGGCCCAGCCATGGTGCCACAGCCCCCCTGGGCAGGCCCAGCCCAGGCCAGGAGCATTACAGGTGGGAACGGCCCCTGTGCTGTGGTGCCCACAGCAGCCCCTGGGGCTCTGTGCCCCCATGGCCTCCCTGCTGGGCAGCCTCTCCAAGCTCCTGCACAGGCTGTGCCACCTGTGGGCCTTCCCACACAGCCCTGCCCCAGGCTCAGCCGGGCTCTGGGCCAGGACAGAGGCTGGCCAGGGCTGGCCATTGCCAGGAACAGGCCCTGAGCCCCGCAGGAGGATGGAGCTGGGCCACAGCCAAACTCACTGCAAACCTGGGCTGAGCAGCCAGGGCTGCCAATGGCTAGGGACAGAGGCTGGGGCTGACAAATGTCCTGGGCCCCCTCCCTGCTCTGGCCATGCCACCAAGGGCACACAGCAGCCTCCTCTCTCGGCCACTTGCCTTTTTTTCCATCCCTGCCCCAGGCCCTGGCCCTGCCCCACGAGCCCTGGGCTGAGTCCTGCCCCTGCACGCTCACACAGGCTGAGATGGACACTGATGGCTTTCTCTGCCAGCTTCTCTCAGCCCAGCCCAGCTCCCTCCAAGCTCTCGCAGCTGCCCTGAGCTCTCGGCAGCACCAAGGGCCTCTCCCCAGCACAGCCCAGCCGGCTCTGGCCCCACAGCCCTGCTCAGGCCAGGCTGCTCTGGGCCCTGCCCCACGGCCTCAGCCCCTCTGAAGGGCACTGCAGCAGCTGGAGCTCAGACAGGACTCAGCCCCAGCCATGGGGGAATGTGCCTGGCCCAAGGAAAAGGAGGCTCCCTGGGTGCCCTGCTCTCCTCTCCAGGAGATGCTGAGAGCTCTGCAGCCCCTCCTGCCATCCCATGTCCCCAGGCCAGCACAACAGTCCCGGCCCTTGTGGCCCTCCAGAGCTGCTCCTGCTCCAGGTTCAGGGTCCATCCCAGTGATGGGGCTGCCAGAAAGGTCTTCCCATCTCTGTTCATTCCTGTTTTAATCAGGATGAATCTCAATTTTTTTTAAAATGCAGTTTCATTTATTTCACCTAAATACAATGTGATAATCCCCATTTCACTAAGTCTCTGCTGACGCAAGGTAGAAAGATACTGAAGGAAGAGGGAATAAATAACGGCTTTTTTTTTTGTTTATTCCTGCTCTGCTATCTGAGGATAGTACAAAAATTTTAAAGTGGTTGTGGGTTCCTTTATTTCACTTAAATACGATGTGAGAGTCCCTGTTTACGCAGTCTCTGGGTCACACAAGAAGAGAAGATAATTAAGTTGAAGGGGCACAATAGTAGCATTTCTTTTAAGACAACAGCATCAGAAGCAGAAGCAAAGAGAAAATATAAATAAGGACAGATTTGGCCTGTCAGGACATGCAGTGGGAGCTGCTGAAAGGGGAAAGCAGGCAGTCTGAGGCTGCTTCTGGTGGGTTGACCTTGGCTGGAGTTCACATGCCCACTAAGCTGCTCTGTCACTGCCCACCTTGGCTGGACAGGGGAGAGAAAATAAGATGGAAAATATCTTGCAGTTTGAGATAAGGCAGTTTACTAAAGCAAAATAAAAAGTTTGCACAAGCACAAGCAACGAGAAAAAAATGATACTTTTATTCTCTACATCCCATCAGCGATCAATGTTCAGCCACTTCCCGGAAAGGAGGACTTCATCTCACAGAGCAGTTGTTCGGGAAGGAAAACACTGTAAGTAAGGAATGTGCCCTATTCCTCCTCCTTTCCTTAGCTTTTATACTGGAACTAATGTCATACAATCTGGAATATCCCTTTGGTTAATTTGGGTCACTGGCCTGGTTGTGTCCCTTCCCAGGATCTTACCCACTTGCAGCCCTTTGACGGAGGGGGAATGCTGAGAGACAGCGCTGCTGCTGTGCCAGCCCTGCCCAGCGGGAGCTAAACCAGGGTTGTGTTTCCAGCTCCTTTCTGACTCCCAATGCAAAGCACTCTGAGGGCTGTAACGGGAAAATGAAAAGGCTGAAAAGCATCCATTCATCAGTTTCCTGAGAGCTTTCTTGAGCTCCTGGTTCCTCAGGCTGTAGATGAGGGGGTTCAAGGCTGGAGGCACCACCGAGTACAGAACTGCTACCATGAGGTCCATTTTGGGGGATGAGATGGAGGGGGGCTTCAGGTAGGCAAAAATGCCAGTGCTGATAAACAGGGAAACCACAGCCAGGTGAGGGAGGCATGTGGAAAAGGCTTTGTGCCGTCCCTGCTCAGAGGGGATCCGCAGCACAGCTCTGAAGATCTGCACATAGGAGAAGACAATGAACACGAAACAACCGAAATATAGAAAAGCACTTAGCACAATGAGCACAAGTTCCCTCAGTCTGGAGAGTGAGCAAGAGAGTTTGAGGATGTGTGGGATTTCACAGAAGAACTGTCCCAGGGCATTGCCCTGGCACAGGGGCAGGGAGAATGTACTGGCTGTGAGCAAAAGACCATTGAGAAAGGCACAGGCCCAGGCAGCTGCTGCCATGTGGGCACAAGCTCTGCTGCCCAGGAGGGTCCCATAGTGCAGGGGTTTGCAGATGGACACGTAGCGGTCATAGCTCATGATGGTGAGGAGGGAAAACTCTGATCCAAGAAAGAAGACAAGCAGAAATACCTGAGCAACACATCCTTTGTAGGAGATGTCCATGGTGTCCCAGAGGGAATTGTGCATGGCTTTGGGGACAGTGGTGCAGATGGAGCCCAGGTCAGTGAGGGCCAGGTTGAGCAGGAAGAAGAACATGGGCGTGTGCAGGTGGTGGCTGCAGGCTACGGCGCTGATGATGAGGCCGTTGCCCAGGAGGGCAGCCAGGGAGATGCCCAGGAAGAGGCAGAAGTGCAGCAGCTGCAGCTGCAGCGTGTCTGCGAATGGCAGGAGGAGGAAGTGGCTGATGGAGCTGCTGTTGGACATTTCTTCACTCTGGGCATTGTGGACTGTTGAAAGAAGGCATTGACAAGTTGGATAAAATTACTTGAGTCAATCCTATACTATTTTGTTACAAATTCACTACAAAATTAATAGTTTTTCTTTGGAGAATTTTCACTCAAGTTTTTATTTTTGAGATTGGGTTTCTGCTCCTGATATACTGCCCCTTTCTTTGAAGAGGCAGAAATCCTCATCTTCAGCATTGCTCTCAGCCTGAACACGGGGGAGCCCAGAGGGAAAAGAGAGCTTCCTGTGCCCAAGTGCAGTCAGACCTGCCGGTCCCCACACAGGTGCCCTTGGCCCATTTCACCTCCCTCTGTTTCAGGGTGATTGCACTTCAAACATGCTTGAAAAATAATGCATTACTTTTTGAAGGCTCCAGTTTCAAAGTAATTTTCTCTAAACACTTCTCTCTTTCACTGTGCAGCTACAGCTGGTTCAGCTCTCTGCTCCGGGGAGTTGTGCCCATTGGGAGCTGTTTCCCTCTATCCAAGCCTTGTCCCTGCCAGAACTCTCAGAGCCCAGCCCAGCCCTGGGGGCTCAGCTCTGCCCTGCACAGCCCTCCCAGCACAGGGCACTGCCCAGGGCCATCTCCCTGGCAGCAGCTCCTTAAGGGCAGGGCAGACAGAGATGCTGCAAGCCAAGGTGCTGCTGCTGCTGCCTGTAGGGGGAGGAGGGTGAGGAGGCACTTTCTGAGGGAGATCTGAGGCACATCTGCTGATCCCCAGTGGGACAGTGCAGGAGTGTCAGGGACAGACCCAAAGCTGACAGCCCCTTGCCCTTTCCTTGAGGAGAAAGCTGAGAGCAGCCCTGGCCATGCAGCACCATCTCCACAGCAGGAGGAATCTGCCCTGGTGGGGGTCGCTCCTTCCACCTCCAACTTCTCCCCACAGAGCCATGGGGAGCTCCCAGGCAGGCTGAGAGGTGCCCCTGGCAGGTGGCACATGCCCTGCCCTGGCCAAGAGCCCTCAGGGCTGCAGGAGCCGCTCTGCAGGACAGCCCTGGGCAGCCCTGGCTGCACCCCCACCTTCACAGCCTGCAGCCGTCCCTGGCAGCAGGAGCCATCCTGCCCTGTCCCTCTGACGGTGCCCAGGGCAGCCCCGCTCTGCAGCACATCCTCCCCCAAACCAGAAACAGCAGCAGAGCCATCCTTACAGTCATATCAGTCATGTCATGTGTCAGCTTTAGAAGATCCCTGCAGCCAGAGACTCACTGTGTCAGAAGTTGTGAAGATTTCTCCATGAATAAGCTCAGAATTGTCCTTCCAGCTGCTTTAACCATCTCTGTCTGCTTCACTCCTCTCAGGTACCTGCAGGCAGTGCCCTCAGCCCTGCTGGGCTGCGAGAGAATCTGCTCCTCAGCAGAGCTGCCTCTTTGAAGCTTTAGGAGCTCCCTCTGTGCCAGGAATCCAGCCCATATCAGCAGCACAGCAACAGCACAAGGACTTTAATTAATCTCTCGGGGCTTTGGTGTTGTTTACATCAGACTCAGTCCCGGAGAGTGTCGTAAAAAAACTTCTCAAGAATTCAAAGATTCAAGCTCCAAAGTTTCTTTTACTTTTAATGGGCCCCACTGAGGGAGACATGACTGAGAAAGTGTCCCCAGGTTCCAGTTAGAGCAGAACACTGGAGGCAGTGATGACAGGGAGGACAAACAAGGCAAAGGTGTCTCTGATGCTGAGCAAACCTGGATGTGTTTCAGGGATGCAAAGAGCCAAGGCCTGAGCCCCAGCCCCTGGCAAGGCACATCCTGTCCCTCCCTCATTGCTCAGGGCTCTTCCCGGGGCACTGCCATGTGGGGATGTGCAATGCCAAGGGCAGCACCATGGGGCGGCCCCTGCCAGGCTGCTGAGCAGGGACAAGGAGGCCATGAGGCCCCAAGGCTGCAAGGGTCACTTGTGTCCTCCTCATGGCCTCAGGGCCAGCAGCCATGGCCAAAGTGCTGCACAAGTTGGCTGTGGCAGGGCCTTGCAGCTTCTGCACATCCCTGGGCCCTCTCCAGCCCAGGCTGTCCTACGCTGTCCATGCCCTGCGCCTCTGTCCCTGCAGGCTGTCGGCATCCCCCGGTTGCCCCACCTTGCTGGCCCCTTCCTTTGCTGACAGCTCTGCATCCTGCCTGCCTCAGCCTTGGCACACAAAGCCTTGGGCTGACCCAGACTCCTTCTGGGGATGTGTTGCACCACAGCCCTGCCCTGGGAGAGAAATTCCTTTCTCTTTCTGTCCACTGCGCCTCCCCAGCTGCCTTTGGTCATTATTCCTTTCTCATACTCCTTTCCACTATGAAGAAAAGCTCTCATATATCTGAAACTTTGAAGCCCTCCCAAGAGACTCCTTTCTGTCCTCAGTCTCCAAACTACTGAGCTCAGGGCCTTCAATCCTTATAGAGTGGTCTTTTACTTGAGGCCTTCAAACCCTCTTCTGGGAGATCTCTGGGCCATCTCCATGGTTTGACCACGAAAACGTTGTGCTCTTAATCCAGGAAAGATGGAGAGACACTTTTTGCCAGGGGTTGCATTGAGAGAGCAAGACACAATATATTTATGCTAAACAAGCGGAGATGCAGATTGGATGTAAGGATGAAATATTTTATGATGAGGGTGGCAGGACTCCGGCACAAGTTGCTCGGTGAGTGGAAACCCCTGGAAGTGTTCAGGGTCAGGAGCTTTGTGCAACCTGAATGAGTGAAGGTATTCCTGGGTAATGGAAGGGCAGTTGGACTAGAGGCTCTTTTAGGTCACTTCTAACCCAAAGCATTTTATAATTCTTTTATTCTTATATCCCCAAATCCTTCTCCGCAGGACTACAAATACGTACATAAACCATGTCAGCATTTTAATGCACCCCAACAGTTCCATAAGAAGGAAAGAATTAACACACCAGGGACATGAATTGCCAGGTTTATGGAGGAACCTAGAAAAACCCAAAGGTAAAGAAAGTGAAAGCAAGGTCCAATATCTCAGTGTGAAAGATTCACCAAGTGGGACAATGGCAGAGACTCCCATAGTGACCTCACAGTGGAGAATGTGGGTTTCTGCCTTGGGGTCTGAGACTCATGATGGGCATCCAGAAAGGACATTTGGGGCCTGTGCAAGACTTACCATGGGATGTCCAGGAAAGGACAACAAGAAGGGACAAGGTGGCACCATGGTGGGTTGTGAAAGAACTGGCATGAAAAATGAGAGGATGGGGGATGAAAGAGCTGATCCTGTATAAACAGGTCATGGTCAGTGCCCATCCCCAGCCGTGCCCTGCAGCTGATCCCCACAGCCTGTGGCATTTTCCTAAATCCTCCACTGCCAAGAACTTTCTGGGACAAGGGAGGTCTCTCTGCTCCAGGTACAGAGGGAAGTCCAAATGTCAGATACGGGAGTGGGAACCACAAACCATCAGGTCCTGTGTCCTTTGGGGGCCCAGGCACTGCTGAGACTGGTGTGTGTGCACACAGCACTGGGGTGTGTGGGGTGGCTGTAACCAGCAGGGAACATCAAAGCAGAGCAAGCAGTGAGCAGCAGAGGCCTGGGAGCCGCTGTGTGAGATCAGCTCCTGCAGGGATCCACATTGTCTGGGTGTGTGTGCAGCTCTGCATCTCATCCTGCCATGGCAGAGCACACAAACAGCCCATCCTTGTGTCCCTTTCTGCACTGACTGTGCTTTGGTTTGGCCTGGAAACCTCCCAAGGTCCCTCCCAGGAGGAGTCCCTGTGCATTTCCCTCCCCCATGGCTCAGCCCTTCCTGATCAGCAGCTGTGGGGCAGCAGAGCTGGGGCAGTGCAGGGACAGGGCTGGCTCTGACAGGGCTATTGTGTTTTAGGAATGGTGTTCTCCAATTTACTACTCCCACTAAAAACACCATGTGTCTCCCCACATTTATATTCCCACCATCATCCCCCACACCACAGGGGCTTTACCCACCTGGCCCTGCTTGATCTCAGCACACATTTCACACTCATGGATAACCTGGAGATGCTGTCCATGGGTAAATCCACCCCTCGGTCACCAGCCCATCTGGAGGTTGCATGTCTTCCCTGATAACCTGAGGTGTCCTGGGCCCATCGAGCCAGAAATAACTCAGCCTTGTGTGGCCAGTCCAGACCCACCTGAGACACTTTAATCCTGGCAGCCCCATCCCCCTGTCCATTGTTGCGATGCTCTTCAGTGCCAACTCTTGGGTACGTGAGCATCCACAGGAGGGACTTTCACAGCCAACTTCTCTACCTGGGCAGCGATGTCTTGCCCCAATCCAGCAGCCCAGATGGGTTTCCCTCTGTGCTGCCAATTGTCCTTTTTCCATCATTCCAGCCTCCCCCACAGAGCATTTCCCACCATCCCCGAGTCAGTGCAGAGGTGCAGCGCTGGCCATTTCTGTCACTCAGAGCTCTGTGTATGGTCCCAGTGTTGCAGTAACTGCAGGAAAGGGACACCCCACAATGGGACATTTCTTGGTCAAATATGGACACAAAGAGTGGCAAACTGTCTGTGACTTGGGTTTTGGCCTCGAAGCTGCCGCCATGGTTTGCAGGAGCTGCAGTGTGGCATGGGTCTGGCTGTGCCCGGGAGCACTGGCTTGGGAGAAGGTGTTGGTGCCAGCTGGGCCAGGGAGCTGCAGCGAGTGGGGAACGAATCCCTCCTGGTGTCCTGCCCCAGGGTGACACTAGAGGTGTCATGGGATCACGGAGATCATTGTGATACTACAGCATCTCATGGGACCAAGAGGTCATTGTGACACAGTTGAACCAAGTGGCCACTGTGAAACTATGGGACCCCATGGAACCAAGTCACCATTGCGACACTGTGAAAACACATGGAACCAAGGACATCATTGTGACACTGCAGGGCATCATGTAACCAAGGAGACTACTGTGGCATTGTGATGGAACCAAGAGGCTCCAGTGACACTGTGGGGCTCTTTGGCACCAAGGGACCATTGTGAGACTGTGGGACCTCATGGAACTGATACTGAAATCAGACTGATAGAAATTTTGTAACACAATTTTTATTCTTAAAAAGCACCCATTCTTTATTTCAGCACTGGTCACTCAGAAGACACTTTTTTTAGTCAAGTGCCCTGAGCCTTAGGTGAAGGGGTTTTTTATTACACACACTGATTACATATTGATGAGCTATACCAGCTTACTTCATGTATACGTATTACTTTATTTTATATAATTGCACCCCTGATTGTAAGTCCTCATATGGTTTTTGGGGTCTGTCTCCAACATCCAGTGTCCTTTTCAGGTGGCTGTTCCTCGACCCCTGCTTTTGAACAAGGGCAATATTGTTTTGCAAAACTTCTGCTTTGTCAGCCTTGCAGAGCTGAGCTGGAATCCTGCTTGCAATTTGTGTGACTTCTCTTTGCCTCAATTACAACCTTTATCTATTTCTCCAAGGCTGTGCTGTTTTGTTCTATTGTCCTTATCAAGTCTCCCATGTTCTTGACACTCAGTTCATTATGGAAACTGATCTCTCAATATCTCTATTTTTATTTATAGCTTAAGGCATTACAACAGCGACACCACTAATTGGGATGCAAGCTAAAACCATACAGCAGTTATTATGGTGACCATCATAAACAGATGTTTTAACCATGTCCAGCTGGGTGATCAGGAAGGAAGTTTGGTCCAGATTCCTTCAAATCCTCAGGAGGTGCTATCTTGAGATGTGCGTTTTAAAAAATTGTCAATAGCTCATGGAAAGGTCTCTTCCCCTTTGGCTGGAGCAGAGCAGTTCCCCAGTCTTTCAAGCAAGCCCAATCTCCTGCTTGGAACTCGTGCCCTGGGGGGTCCAATACCGTGGGTTTAGAGATCTCCACTGCTCACTGCAAATCCTATAATGTTTTAATAGGAGAAATGAGGGAATTGTTCAAATTGACCCCTCCTTTCACATGTGTTTTCTGGAATGTGGCACTTGGTAGGGGCGACCACAGAGCAGCTCGCAGGGGCTGATTTTGCTGGTGCCCCATGGCTGAATTCTGCTTTGAAATAGAACAACAGGGAAGGCTTGGCCCCAGGTCAAGGAGGTTTCCTGACATATTTCACCCAAATGCAATTTGATTGTAGAATTGATTTGCTCTACTGCGGCACCAAGGGCTGTGAAGAGACACTTTGTCCTGAGGCCCTGGGGCCTCCTGGCACAGCCCCAGCAAGGCTGGGCACTGTCACCCCCTTGTCCTGCCCTCAGCATCCCCTCCACCCTCCATCCCAGTAGCCTCAGGGATCTGCTGGAAGGAGTCCCTGGGGAGCTTTTGTCAGGAATGGTCCTGGGGGGCTCCTTCATGTTCCCAGGGACTGCAGGTTTTTCAAAGGACTTTGGCTTTTGCTTTGGCCTTGGAGTCTCTGAGAGCTTTGTGCAATCATGGCCTCCAATTATCTGCTCTAACGAGTCCCTGGAGATTCTTTGTCAGTAACAACACTCACTGGGGCTCATTAATGCTTCAAGGTACTCAGGGCTTATTAAAGTCCTTCTTTTTTTGTCACCGAGTCTCTGAGAAGTTTTTGTGCAATCATGGCCTCCAATTCTCTCCTCCAAGGGGTCCATGAGGGACTCCTCTCTCCTCCACTGTGTTGGGACTGGACCTCAGTGGGACCCATTCATGCTTGGAGACACTTTGGGTTTTTCTTCTGACTTTGACTCCTGGAAAGGTTTGTGCAATCTCCTCTCAGGCCCTGAGGTTCAAGGGCTCAGCACCAAATGCACCTCGGGGCTCATTAGGATCAAGCAAATCCTGACAAACCATGGCTCTGCCTTGATTTCCCTCTAGTCTGGTGCAGTTCATTGTGAAGGTTTCTTACAACAGTTAAGGAGAAATCTTTCAAAAAGCTTCTAAGAAAAATATATTCCTATTTTAAGGGGTGCATTTTATTATTACTGTTCTCTTTAGAGCAGAGGCGATTGCAGCATTCTGTGATTGATATTGATGCAGGGTCTCTCCTGAGGAGGTCTGGCCTGCTCAGAGAACCTTTGCCTGGAGCTCTGACCCAGAGTGGCCAACCTTGCTCCTGTGCAGACAGGAGCTGCTGGGAAGGCACTGCAGCCCTGCCCTGGGCCAGCTCTGAGCGTGGATTCTCATCCCAACCTGCACTGGCCATTGCCAGGGGCTGTGCCATGGACACTGCACTGACCCCACTGCTGGGTTTGGATGCCATGGCCACCGTGAGAAGGTCAAGTTTCCTTGGAAACACTGGGGAGGACTGGGACGTACTGGGGGACACTGGGACATACTGCGAGTGACATTGGGCTGGACTGGGACAAACTGGGAACAGTGGGCATGCTGAGGAGGAAACTGGGTGGACTGGGATGGACTGTGAGGGTACACTGAGACATACTGGGACATACCAGGACATACTGAGAGTGATACTGGCCAGTACTGGGGCAAACTGGGGATACTGGGAGTGATACTGGGGGATACTGGGACAAACTGGGGACACTGGGAACACTGTGGGGAATACTGGGGGACACTAGGGCATACAGGGAGTGACACTGGGATGAACTGGGACATACTGGGGGACACTGCGGGGAAATGGAAGGGGCTGGGAATGAACTCGGGTGTATTGAGAAGGCCTGGAGGGGCACTGGGCTGTATACTGGGCTGTACTGCGGATGAACTGGGCTGTACTGGGAGGGACTGCAGCGGTTGAACTGGCTGTTTCCAGCTCCGCCGCCACCCATTGGTCAATGCTGCCGCCGATCAGCACTCACAGCCAATCAGCGCCCGGAATTTATCCCTGGGGGCGGGGCTTGAGGGCGGCGCCATTTTGGTCTCTTTTTGCCTATAACTCCCGTCATGCCGTGCGCCCCGATTAAGCCCCATTGGAGCCGGGACTACAACGCCCATCATGCCCCGCGCTCCACAGATTCCCCGTTCTCCGCCCCCATATGCCTCTAACTGTGCCCCAGACCCTCCAGGATCCCTAAGTGCCCCCTGAGTGCCCATTCGGGACCCCAAGAAGCCTCCTCGGACGCCCAAGTGCTCCCAACCGCACAGACGCCCGTTATAGCCACTTTCTGGACTTCATCTCCTATCGTCCCCTGCGATAACGAGCCCCTCATAACACAGTTCCGCATCTAAAATTCCTGTCATGCCCCGCGCCCGAAACAGCCCGGTTAGAGCTCCCCAAGTTCCCCCCAAGTGCTCCCGAACCGTACACGTTCCTCCCTGACGGCTTGAGTGGCTCTTTGGACGAAAAAGTGCCCCCACAAGTGCCTTCCCGGACCCCGAAATGCCCCGCTCGAGCCACTTCCGGGACTACAGGTCCCATGATGCACCGCGGCACCCGTATTTCTCCATTACAGTCCTGACTTCATCTCCCGTCATGCCCGACGCCCCATAGAGAGCCGTGGTAACAGCGCCTCCAACTCCCATGATGCTGCGCGACCCCTTTAACGCTATTATACCTGCGCCTCCAACTCCCATCATCCCCCGCGCTCCATTGAGCCCCGCTATAGCCTCCAAGTGCCCTCCTGGACACCCAAGGGCTCCCGAATGTCCCTCCCTCACCTCCAAATGTCCCCCGGACACCCCAAGTGCCACTCCAAACCCGAAACTTTCCCCCAGGATCCCTAAGCGCCTCTCAGTGCCCACTGGGATCCCACAAGTGTCCACCCGACCCCCAAGTTCTCCCTAAATTGCCTCCCCACACCCCAAATTGCCCCGAATGTGTCCCATAAATGTTTACCTGGACCCCAAAAGTGCCCCCCAGAACGCTGTCTGCGAAGAAGATTATTAAAAAATGGCAAAACTAATAAAACGAGGACTAATTAGCAAAAAGAGGGAGAAATCAATAAGCAATAGAGCATAGATCAATAAGGGGACTTGTGTAACTTAGAACCAATGAATATTTATTTCTTTGGCGGCTAAAAATTTACAAATTCTTTATATAAATTTTAAAAACTAGTAAAAATATAAATAGCAATATTATTATGAATAAGAAACAAAGATAATTATTAACATTATTAAAAATAATTAAATATTAATTTAAAAAGAGAAAATTACATTCATATCATTGTAAATAAAAGTAAATTGTATAAGCTCTGAAAATAAAATATTAAATAGAAAAATAAGTTGCCATATAAAAATGTGTTTCCATGGCAACCACCACCAGGTCCTGTTGCTGACATCCCATGGCAGCTCCAGGAAGACACATTGCCATGGCAACTCTCAGGCACACCCACTGCTGGATGAGATCCATTACCTGCTGAACACAGCTGGGAACATCTGTGTGCATCCCAAAGAGGAGTTCAAGGTGACAATGGCACCAGCAGCTTCCATCTGCAGCAGAGATCCAGGGAAAGGACAGGGACAGAGAATTCAGCTTAAACACTCAGAGAATTCTGCTGAAAGATGCAGAGAATTCTGCTTACAGAGAGCATTTCTGGTCACATTGTCCCTTGTAGAAAGGTGACATCATCAGAGGCAGCTTGTACTGAGCATGTGGTTCCTGAGTAGGGTTTGTTGCTCAGCAAACCTGCTCAGGCTTTTCCATTCTTTCCTTACAAACAGGAAAACTTCTGCTGGGCCTGTGTGCAGGCAGAGCCCTGAGGAGAGCAGGTGGGACGTGGTGCCATGGGCTGGGACATGCAGCTGCAGAGCTGAGGGGACAAGTTTGTGATGCAGGGGACAGGGATGTGAGTGCCAGGTGGGCCATGTCAGCCATGGTGAGGTTGGGGTGAGGAGCAGGTTGTCCAAACAGGGTCAGCCCACAAGGGGCTCATTCTTCTGTGTGCCCAGACCTCCTAAGGAGACATTCAGCATCAAGATCACTTGGGGAATGCTTCTATTACCTCCTCTCTGAGCATGAAAATTTAAAAAAAAATTAAAAATTCTGTTGATTAAAGAAAGAAAAAGTCATGAGGTACACTTTGACATCTTCCTTCTTAACAGAACTCCTGATTTACTCCAATCAGCTGCACATGCCCTGGAGACTTGAAGACAATTGAATGAAGAGACAGAGCTCCTGAGGGCTTTCTGTATTTTACTGAGCCCCACGGTGGATTTGGGGCTGAGTCCATGACCCTCAGGAACAGAGAGAAGGTTGCAGAAGCTGCTCAAGGAGTCAGAAGCAAAACTCCAAGTCCCTTGGAGCATCACTGGACCCCACTGAGGGCAGGGACTGCCAAAGCCTCCCCAGGGAGTCGTGAGAGCAGATCCTTGGGGCCAGGATTGCAGGGAGCCAAAGGCTCTGAGCAGGGAACTGCAATGCTGAGAAAGCCCTGGGTTGGTTGGAGGAGCAGAAAGGCCAAGGCCTGAGCCCAGCCCTGGGACAGCAGGGCCTGTCCCTCACGGGTGGCTCAGGACTGTTTGTGGGGCAGTGGATGTGAGGGGGAGGAAGGACAAATGTCAGAAAACTGTGACACTCCAGATCCTCATGGAACCAAGGGGACATTGTGACACTGTGGGGCCTCATGGCATCAAGGAGATCACTGTGAACCTTGGGGGTCCCATGGAACCAAGGGACAGTGATGACACTGTGGAGCCCAAATGGTCACAGAGCAGCCATTGTGACCCTTCAGGGCTTTGTGGAACCAAGAAGCCATTGTGGCATTGCCAGGACTCATGGAAGCATAGAGCCATTGTGACACTGCAGACCTAAAGAGAACATTGTGACACTACAGAGCCTCATGGAACCAAGGTTGGAGAAGACCTTTGAGATCATCAAGCCCAACCTGTGACCTAACACCACTTTGTGTGCCCTGAGCTTCCTCTTCTCCAGGATAAACAATCCCAGCTCCCTCAGACACTCCTCACACAACTTGTGTTCCAGACCCTTCACCAGCCTTGTTGCCGTTCTCTGGACACTCCCCAGCCCCTCAATGTCCTTCCTAAATTGGGGGGCCCAGAACTGGACACAGCACTCGAGGTGTGGCCTCACCAGTGCTGAGTACAGGGGAAGAATCACTGCCCTGGTCCTGCTGGCCACACTATTCCTGATCCAGGCCAGGTGCCATTGGCCTTCTTGGCCACATGAGCACACTGCTGGCTCATGTCCAGCCTGCTGTCCATCAGTGCCCCCAGGTCCCTTTCTGCCTGGCCCCTGTCCAGACACTCTGTCCCCAGCCTGTAGCACTGCAAGGGTTGTTGTGGCCAATGTGCAGGACCTGGCACTTGGTCTTGTTAAACCTCACATTGTTGGATTTGGCCTCTGGATCCAGCCTGTCCAGGTCCCTCTGCAGAGCCCTCCTACCCTCCAGCAGATCCACACTCACACCCAGCTTGGTGTCATCTGCAAATTTGCTGATGGTGAACTCAATCCCCTCTTCTACATCATCAATAAAGATATTGAAATCCACACTGGCTGGGTCTGATCCCTTGGCCATCCTGTAGGTGCCGTGTGATGGCATTCCATGCGATCTGTTCCATAACCTTGCCAGGCACCAAAGTCAGGCTGACAGGCCTGGAGTTTCCCAGATCCTCCTTCCAGTCCTTCTTGTGGATGGGGTCACATTGGCACCTCCAGTCCTGTGGCACCTCCCCAGTGAGCCAGGACTGATGGTAAATGATGGAGAGCAGCTTGGAGAGCTTATCCAGTATCTCCCTCATTCCCCTAGGATGGATCTCATCTGTTCCCATAGATTTGTGAGCATCTCAGTGGCTCAGCAGGCCCCAACTGCTTCCTCCTGGATTACAGGGGCTCCGTTCTGCTCCCTGACCCCATCCTTCTGCTCAGGCCACTTGTTCTGAGGACAACCTGACTTACTGATGAAAATTGAGGAAAAGAATGAGTTAAGTACCTCTGCCTTTCCATCATCTTTAGTACTCAATTCCCTCCCCCATCTAATAATGAATGGACGTTGTCCTTGTCCCTCCTTTTGCCCTTAATTTATAAAAATATTTCTTACTATTCTTCACAGAAGTGACCAGATGAAGTTCTAATTGGGCTTTTGCCTCCCTAGCTTTTTTCCTACATGACATCCTTAAACATTTCCTGAGTTACCGGCCCCTCTTTTCTTAAGGTGATACATCCTCTTTTTCTTCCTTGATTCCTGCAGACGAACCTTGCTCATCCAGGCCAGTCATCTTCCCCAACAGCTCCTCTTTCAGCACACAGGAACAGGCTGCTTCTGTGCCTTCAAGATTACTTTCTTGAAGTACGTCCATCCTTCCTGGACCCCTTTGTTTTTAAGGGCTATTTCCCAAGGAAGTTTCCAAATTAGCTTCTTGAAAAGGCCAAAGTCTGCCCTCCGGGAGTCCAGTGTGGAAATTTTGTTGGTGCCCCTCCTTGTATCACCAGTTATTGAGAATTCTGTTACTTCATGATCACTATATCCCAAATGGCCCTCAACCATCACATCTCCCACCAGCCCTTCTCTGTTTGCAAACAGCAGGTCTAGCGTAGTCCCTTCCCTGCTAGGCTCACTCACCAACTGTGACAAAAAGCTGTCCTCCATACACTCCAAGAACCTCCTAGACTGCCTCTTCTTGCTGTGGTGAGCTCCCAGCAGATATCTGGCAGGTTAAAGTCTCCTACAAGAACAAGGGCTGGTGATCTGGAAACATTTTCCAGCTGTTTATACAATAATTCATCCACCTCTCCATCCTGGTTGGGTGGTCTATAACAGACTCCCACCAGCATGTCGGCCTTGTTGGCTTCCCCTGATTCTTACCCACGGGCACTCGACCTTACTGTCATTAATCTCGAGTTCCGTGGTGTTGAGATCCTCCCTAATATAAAGAGCCACCCCTCCACCTCTTCTCCCTCTCCTGTCTCTTCTGAAGAGCTCATAGCCATCCCTTGCAGTGCTCTGGTTATGTGTCATTTCACCATATTTCTGTGATGGCGACTACGTCAGAGCTTTCCTGCTTGGTCTTTCCATGGCTTGCAGCTCCTCTGCTTTATTCCCCACGGATGCTGCGTGCATCAGTGTCCCTACACTTCAGCAGGGCTGCTGCTCCAGCCCTGACTCTGGCTTAGCTCCCCTGCTCTCATCTCTGGAGAGCCTGCTTGCATCCCCTTCCCCCTTCAAACCTAGTTTGAAGCCTCTCAATCTGCCCTGCCAAGTCATGGGATAGAATCCTTTTGCCCCATTAGACAGATGGAGCCCATCTGGCTCCAGCAGGCCAGGTGCCCTAAAAGTTTCCCTTTGATCAAAGAACCCAAAATTCTGCTGATGGCACCAGCCCTTAAGCCATTTATTGTTGATGTGAGTTCTGTTCCTTTCATCCTTCATCTCTGCTACTAAAAGAACTGAGCAGAACACCACCTGCACTCCTGCCCCATCAACCAAAGAGCCTTGAAGTCCTTTTTTATTGCCCTGGTGCCCTTCTTGCCAACCTCATCACTGCCAGCCTGGACAACCAGCAGTGAGTAACAATCAGAGCACTGAATCAGCTCAGGAAGTCTCCTGGTGATATCCTGGACCCGGGCCCCTGGAAGGCAGCAGACTTCCCTGTGGGATGGGTCCGGGCGACATACTTCTTTCCCCTCAGAAAGGAGTTACCTGCTACCACTACCCTTCTTTTCAATACAAGAGGTTGTGATCCATCTGAAAGACAAAGTGTAATTGGGAGACTCTCCAGGCAGATTATTTTCTTTGATGTCATCTGCCTGACCCTCTGCATCCAGGGCCTTGTACCTATTCTGTAGCAGCAAATGGGAAATGATGGGGGTCAGGAGGGAATTTTATTACCGCCCCAAATAGGGACTCGTTTCCATTCCCCCTCATCTAAATGGTCTCCTTCTGTTTGATGGTCAGAGGTGTGGAACTCCTCTGAGTCCTGGCTGCTTCTCTCAGGGATGGAAGGGTGAAACTCCACCAGTCTATTTCCTTTTCACTCTCCCCAATACTTCTTAATCCTTCTACTTCCTCCTCAAGCTCTGCCACCCGGCAGAGATCATTCACTGTTGTGGAGGACCAATAAGGGTCATCAAGCCAGATCAATATGATCAAGTGAAGCCGTTTATTACATATCAGAAGGCTGCTTATATTTTTTGTATTTGTCTACGCACAAGCAATTCATTGGCTCTCAGCTCACCACCCCACAGTGTCATTGGCTACCCATAGTTAGAACAACATCTTGCAATAACACCACCTGCAAGTCTCTCATTATCGTTGTTTATGGATTCCTGCTTGTTTTGAGCTAGAGAGGAATAGTGCAAACTGGACAAACAGGTCTCTCTCATGGGAAAGTAGTTCTCACTACGTGCCTGTCATTCCCACAATTCACCTTCTCACACCACGTGCAGGAGTCTTCTGCGCTATCCTCTGGCACTGCCACCAGGCTCAGACATTCCCTGCAGCCAGCGGCTTCCACAGCTATGTCCTTCTCTGGGGGCTCTGTTTGTGGAACTTTTCCTGACAGTAGCTCTTGACCATTGCTAGAATAAGAAGACAAAAATACCAGAACACAACTCAATACAAGAAGTGTGGCTCCAGCCCTGCCTGCTTGTCCTGCCTGCGTGAACTGCTGTGCAAACTGCTGTGCCACACCTTCACAAACGTGCCACGGCCCTGTCTGCCTGCGCCTGTTCACCACGCTCTGGGCCGCTTGCCCTCTCCAGAGCCTCTTTGGAATGGCCGGGAATGGCCTGGAGACAGCTCCTCCCCTTGCTCGAATGACTTTCTCCCACTTTCTTTATTGAGCATGATGCCACAAGGTCTGGAATATCCCTGGGGTCAGTTGGGGTCACCCGTCCTGGCTGTGTCCCCTCCCCCGCACCCCCAGCCCCTCCCCAGTGTGGCTGCACAGGGGCAGGAAAGGCCTCGGCTGTGGCTGAGCTCAGCAAGAACAAAGCCCTGTCCGTGCTCTCAGCCCCGGGTTCAGCCCAGCCCCAAACACGGCCCCAGAGCTGCCCCTGCACAGACAATGAACTCCAGCCCCGCCAGAGCCAGGGCACTGCCATGCCAGGACATTGTCACAGCGCAATTAAACAGCGCCAGCAATTGGGGTTCTTGGCTTCAAACACAGAAAATGGGAAGCTGATCCATCGGAAGAGCCGTGGCAGGGCTAGGGTGGGTGGGAGCAGCGGGATGAGCTCTGCTGGCAGCTCTCGGCTTTCCTGGGAAGCAGAAAGGGGCTGGATCCGGCTCTGTGGATTGCTCAGGTGGTGATTCCTGCTGGGATGAGAGTGGATCACGGTGTCACCCTGTCCCTGTCCCCATCCTGCAGGATGGACCTGGCTGTGGAGCCCATGGAGAGCGGGAGCTGCTCCAGAATCTCCTCTGATCCCACTCCATCCATCCCACACCAATCCTGCTCCACCCATTCCGGCCAATTCTGCTCTGAAATCCTGCCCCAATCCCACTCCATCCATCCCAACTGATCATGCTCCAGAATCCAGCCCTGACCCTGCTCTACAATTCCACCTGATAGCACTCTGGAATCCTGCCTTGATCCAGAACCCCTCTCTGACTGCACTCAATTCATCTGCCCCCATCCACCTCTGGAATCCCACCCTGATCCAGCTCCAAACATGCGGTCAAGCTCTCAGATCCCAAGTCTGTTCCTTTGGAAAGAGAAGATCCATGAGGTTCCAGCAGGGATCTCACATTGGGATTAACCCCAAGACACGTCCTGGGATCCACACAGAGGGAATCCAGAACCACTGTCACCTGGTACTCACTGTCTGCCGCACTGTGTCCATTCCTCTCCCTCTTCCCTATGGAAAAACAGTGGGATCAGCACCGGTGGCACAGGATTCCCAGAATGCTGCCAGGCAGATCTGTGCCCCTTCCCAACCCCCATCCCATGTGTTACCAGACTGGAACTTCCAGATGACGAATCCGATGACAATGACAACGATGGCAGCAATGATGGACACAGCAACCACCAGGATGAGATTCCCACTGGACTCTGGCTCTGGGAAGCACAGGATAGTGAGGAGAGGGAGGGGAACCTCCATCCCATTGCTCCACATTCCCAAATTCCTCATTCCCATATTCCCAATTCCCACATTCCCAGCCTCACCCCAGACAAAGATCCCAGGCTCCGGCATTCCAGCATGCTCCACCTGGCACCGGTACTGCTCCCGCTCCTCCGGCCGCACCTTGATCCTGGCCCGGGTGTGGAAGGTGCCGTCAGTGTTGGGAACGACCCCATCCCACTGCGTCTCCTGATCCCAGACTTCATTCCCTTTCATCCAGTTGATCTCGATGGTGCTGGGGTAGAATCCAAACGCATGGCAGGACAATGTCAGGATCCCATACTCCACTTTTCCAGACACATGGACATCAGGGGGCTCTGGAATGGGATAATGGTGAGATGCGTGCATGGAATTCCCATGGGAATGGGATGGGGTGAGATCTGCCCATGGAATTCTCATGCAAATGGGATGGCAATGTGATCCATCCATGGACTTACAATGGCAATGGGATGACAGCAAGATCCATCCACAGAATTCCCATTGGAATGGGACAGCAGTGGCCGTCATCCATGGAACTCCCATGGGAATTCCCATGTTCCCAAATTTTGCCCTCCCAAATCCCACATTCCCATGGGAATTCTGCCCTCCCCACCTTTGCGCTCCAGCTCCTCCCGCCCGTATCCAAAAAATCTCTGCAGTGCATCCACACAGGTGTGCTGCAGGTAATTCGTCCACTCCTCAGCCACGATCCCTTCGTGTTCCCAGCGCCTCTTGGTGATCTGGGCAGCACCATCGGCCGCCACAAAGCTCCTGGATCCCAGCTCGAAGGAGAGGAAATCCCGCCCGTCGTAGCCATACCGATAGGATCCACGGATGCTCCCATCAGACAGGAGGTCACAGACAAAAATTAGCTGCAGTGTGTGGAAACCTTGGCGGGAAAATTGGACCCATGGATACCCATGGAATTATGTCTCAGCCCCATGAATCCCCATTCCAGCCCTATGGAGCCCCAGAGTCTGATGAAGACCCACAGAGCCTCATCCCAGCCCCTTGGAGCACCACAGATCCCATCCCAGCCGCATGGATCCCCATCCCAGCCCCATGGATCCCATCCTGGCCCCATGGATCCCATCCCAGCTGCATGGATCCCATCCCGGCCCTGTGGCTCCCCATCCCGACCCTGTGGATCCCCAACCCAGCCCTGTGGATCCCATCCCGGCCCATGGATCCCCATCCTGGCCCCATGGATCCTATCCCGGCCCCATGGATCCCCATCCCGGCCCCATGGATCCCATCCCAGCCCCATGGATCCCATCCCAGCCCCATGGATCCCATCTCGGCCCCATGGATCCCATCCCAGCCCCATCTCCCCCCACTCACCCCCACTCCGGTTGTACGACTCCCGCAGTATCTCCAGGTTCCAGGCATCCACGTGCTGGTATCTCTCACTTTGCCGGGTTTCGCTATCCCAATATCCCGGCTCGGCTCCGGCTGCCATCCACGGTGTCTGTGGCTCCACCCGGCCCCGCTCGCTGTCGTAGGCGTGATGGGGATCCCATCCAGGTACCCTATTTCCATGAACTGGGGAACCCCCAGGCCGGGCTTCGACACCGTCACATCCAGGTAATGCAGGGAGTGGAGAACTGGGGGGACACGGAGATTTGGGGTCTGGCAGGTCATGGATCAATGAAGGGGGGAACTGGGAGAGCTGGAAGGAAAATCTCAGGGTCAGGAGAGGGGGGTGCAGGGATGGGAGAGGTGGGATGGTGGGGTCCAGAGGGTCCCTGTACCCAGGAAAGGGGGGTCCAGGGGTTCACAGTGCCCCCATTCGCAGCACGGGGTGGCTGGGAATGGGGATCCAGGGGGTCCTTGGCATTGAGGAAAGTGGGGTCTGAGCACTGGGAAAGGCAGGAATCGGACTCCAGGGGGTCTCAGGGTCAAGGAAGAGGGAGCTCGGGAGGCTGGGAGAAGCAGAATAACCGGGAAAGGGGGCACAGGGGGGTCCCAGTGTCCAGGAAGAGCCAGGAGTGGAGAACTGGGGGGGAATAAAAATTTTGAAGGTCTAGGGAATCCAATGGCCAAGGAAAAGTGGGGCTAGGGGCTGGGACAGACAGGGTGGCTGGGAAGGGTTTGCAGGGAGGTATTGGTGCAGAATAAGGGGGTGCAGGGGGGTCCCAGAGTCAAGGAAAGGGGGATGAGGGCACTGGGAGCAGCAGGATGGGGGGACCCAGGGGGTTCCTGTCCCCCGGAAAGGCAGGTCCACAGGTGCTCAGTGTTGAGGAAAAAGGGAGCTGGGAAAGGCAGGAATGGGTTTCTGGGGGGCCCCAGGGTCAATGAAAAGGGGGGTTTGGGAGAGGGTGGATGGCCGGAAAAGGAGGTGCAGGGACACATTGGTGCAGGATGAGGGGTGCAGGGGAGTCCCGGTGCTGGCTAAGGGGGTGCAGGGGGGGTTCCTGTGCACGGGAATAGGTGGTTCAGGGGGGTTCCAGTCCTGGACATGGGGATTCAGGGGTGTCCTGCTGCAGCAGAATGGGGATCCAGGGGGTCCCGAGGCTGGGTAAGGTGATGCAGCCAGTCCCGGTGCCCAGGAATGGGGGTTGAGGAGGGGTCCCAGTGCCGGGTAAGGGGGTGCAGGGTGGTCCCAGTGCCTGAAAATGGAAATATTGAGCGAAGTCCCAGTGCTCAGTAATGGGGATCTAGGAGGTCCCGGTGCCAAATAATGGGGTGCAGGGGGGTCCCACTGCCTAGGAAAGGGGTTCACAGGGGCTCCCGTGCCAGAGAATGCGGGTTTGGGGAACTTCCCTTCCTGGGACTCAGGGTTCAAGGGGATTCTGGTGCCCAAAAATGGATATTCCAAGGGGTGCCAGTGTCCAGCAACGGGGGTTCAGCGGGGTGACAGACCAGGAGGTGCAGGGGTTGCCGATGCTGGGGCATCCTGGAACCCGAAAATGGACGTTCAAGGGGGTCCCCGTGCCCAGGAATGGGGGTTTAGCAGATTCCGATGCCCAAAAATGGTGGTTCAGGGGGGTTCCCGTGCCCAGAAATGGGGGCTCAGCGGGCCCCAGTGCCGGCTAACGGGGTGCAGCGGGGTGCCAGTACCCAGGAATGGGGGCTCAGTGGGGTTCCTCAGCCAGCGAATGCGGGTTCAGGGGAGTTCCCTTCCCGAGATTCGAGGCTCAAGGGGGTCCCGGTGCCCAGAAATGGGCGCTCAGGGGAGTCCCGGTGACAGATAACGGGGTGCAGGGGTTGCCGGTGCTGGGGAAGGCGGTGCCGGGGCATCCTGGTGCCCGGAAATGAAGGCTCAGGGGGATCCCCGTGCTCAGGAACGGGGGTTCGGTGCATTCGAATGCCCGGAAATGGCGGTTCAGGGGGATGCCACTGCCCAGGAATGGGGGTTCAGGGTGATCCCGGTGCCAGATAAGGGAGTACGGGAGGGTCCCGGTGCTGCGGAAGGGGATGCAGGGGGCTCACAGTACCCAGGAATGAGGGTCCGGGGGATTCCCGTGCCCGGGAATGGGCGTGGAGGGGGTTCCGTTGCCCAGACGTTCAGGAGGGTCCCGGTTCCGGGGGGTCCCACTCACCTTGCGCTGTCCCCCCAGGGTCCCAGAGGAGCCCCAGGAGCCCCAGGAGCGCCCCCAGACCCAACGCTGAAGCCATCGCGCTGCTCCGGTGCAGCCCCGCCCTGGCCCCCCGCCCTGGCCCCGCCCCTAGAGCGCCTCCGGCCCCGCGATTGGCGCCGCTATTTCTTGTCCGCCAATGGCAGTCTGAATTATCTTCAACGTCATCGGTTGCCGGGCAGATCCCGGCGACGCAGGTTGGGAGACGCGAAAGCGAAAGTGACCGAAGGATCGCGGCGGAGAGGGGACGGGGAAATTCCAGGGAATTCACCTGGATCCCCTCCTGGGACCCCCCTGCATACCCCAGAAACCGCAGGTGGAGGCCGAGCCCCAGCCCAGGCAGACGAAGCCCAACACGAAGCCCCCGACCCCTGTCAGCGTCTTGGGGGCGTTCTGCTGCAGCTCTGGGGGGGCGGGGGGGACAGGATCCTGGAAACGGCGGCGGCTGCCGGGAAGGGACTGGGATTGTGATAAATGACTGAATGATAAACGCTGGCTTTCGCATATATGAATTTAACATTTACAAGTGATGTGTACTGTATAAAAAAAATAGTGTTAAGATAAAATATTACTAAGTAGAAACAAGGTTAGGGTCAATGGTAACTTTGAAATAATTGTGGTATGTTAGAAAACGTAGTAATAAATACATGGTAATAAATGTCTTTTAAGTTGATAAACCGCAGAGCTAGGGATCAAGACATCTTAAAGAAACCAAGAAGATAACTACCGGTATCCCAGGAAGTCTGTTATCGTGACTCACACGTCCCAAAAGGAACTGTCACCTATAAATTAAGTTGGAACTGAAGAAACACAGACGGGAGGATTTCGGCCTTCAGTTCTGAAGCAATCCAGAGGATCCGAGACTCCAAGACAGGCGCCGCGCTGGCAGAAGGGGGCAAGGATCGGAGGGGGGCAAGTTGAGTGAAGTGTAAATTACCTTCTAGGCTTAATGAATATGTAACAGTTAAAGAAAGTTCTTCAGTTCACTGTACAATGAATGGGGTGCGCCTCTGGCAAAATTGCCAAGTGCCCAGCGCTGTTTTTGCCTTTGCTCTATAAATAAATGTTCAATATTACGTAGTTTAAATTTCAGCTTGCGAACTCACTTATATCAGGATGGAGTGGGACAGGGTGGGAGGAATTGGGACACCGGGATACACCAGGACCCAGACCAGGACTGGAACCCACTGGGACCAGAACTGGGGTAACAGGGATCATACTGGGAGCAACTGGGAACACACTGAGGGCTCCTGGGAGCAGCTGGAAGCATGCTGAGGGCAACTAGCAGCAGCTCGGAGTGACTGGGAGCATACTGGAACAAACTGGACGAACGTGGAACAGGCAGGGAATACGGAACAGCCGAGGCACAGGGAATGTCCAAGGAACGTGGAAGGTCCAATGAACTCGGAGTGTCGCTCCCACGGCTGTCAAAGTTTTAATGGAGTTTTTATCCCATGACATTCCCAGGGAGCAGCGGCAGCTCCACACCCCCAGCCCGGGAGGTCGGAGCAGGGGAACTGCTGGTAGCACCTTCGGGGCACAGCCGAAGGCTGGGGGGCTCCTCCCCCCACTTCAATTTCTCTCCCCAATTCAAATCATCCCCTCGCATTCAAATCCTCTTCATTCACATTTTCTCCGCACAATTCAAGTTTGCTCGCCCCAATTAAACTTTTCTCCGCAGTCAAGCCCTGAGCCTGCTCCCGGCTCCTCCCAGCAGGGCCCGGCTGGGACCTTCTGGAAACAGCAACGGAAAGAGTGAAAAACTTCATCCTTATTTCCATTGATTTCCTTAGGTTTCCGGGGGATTTTCCTGCGGCTGCTCCGGGCCACGGGCCAGGGGCCTCCTTCAGCTCCACCCCCTTTCCAGCCCCTTTTTCCAGTTCTTTTCTACAGCTGAGCCAAACCTGACGATTTTGGGGGGCGTCCCCGAAGTGCCCCAGGGAGGCTCCGAGGCCCCAGCGCGGTTCCCTCCGGGCCCTTGGAATCTCCAACTCTCAGCAGTCGCTGTCCTTGGGATTCAATCCCCCCGGCAGGGTTTTCCCCCAAACCGGGTTTATTTCCAGAGGGTTTTGTGGTTTCCCTTCGAGCCGGCGCCTGACGGCACCGGAGAGGCCGCGGGTACCGGGGCAGGAAGGGCTGTGGGACAGCAGCTCCCCAAAACCTCCGGGAGGGGGGCAAAGAGGGGGGGCGGGGGGAAGGGAAGAGAGATTAAACACGAAATTAAAAAAATAAAACATTTTTTTTAAAAAAGAGAGAGAAAAATTAAAATAAAGGTAAAATAGAATATAAGAAACAATAACACAAAATAACTTCTAAAAAATAACATAAAATAACAATGAAGAAAGAAAATAGCGGCAAAATTTTTTCCGGTGGAACTTTGGGTTTCTTGTCCAAGCTCCGAGCTGGGTCTGAGCCACAAACCAGTGTCCGGGAGAGACATTGCTGCTGAAGGGCTGAATATTTCCCAAACTAAGTTATCAAGTATCAGGTAACACCTTGAGGTTACAGGAGTCCCAGTACACACGTTCCATTCCCTCATTTCAAGCTGAAAGCTCAGCTCCACTTGTGACTCGGCTTTGCAACAATGAATGTAAAAATTCAATAAAATTCCCATAGAAAGACCCCACGAAGGTTCGTGTTCTGAGAACTCCCCCGGGGCAGCCCCATCTCCTGCCCTGGTTTAGTCCCTCCCAAGCCCACTGTGGTTTCCAGCTACTTCGCTCTAGCTGCCCCAAATCACCGTTAATTCCACGGAATTGAAACAAATCCAAGTCCTGGTGGGGCGAGATAAGGGCAGGGAGAGGTCACTCAGGGATCGCCATCACGAGCACAACAGCCCCGATGTAGGGAAATTAATTAGATTTATGATAAAGCAGATCAGAACAGGAGAATGAGGAGTAAAACAAATCCTGATAAAGCACCTTCTCCCGACCTCTCTCCCCTTCCCGGACTTCACTTTATCCCCGGCTCCCTCCGTGCTCTGCCCAGCGGTGCAGGGAGAAGGGATGGGGGAGTCACGGTCAGTTCGTGCCGCTGCTTCCCCTCAGGGGCAGGAATCCTTCCCCTGCTCCGGCGGGGGGTCCCTCCCATGGGGTCAGTCCCTGCCCTGTCCAGGGGGGTCCCTCCCCACCCATGGGGTCCCGAGGCGCGGGGCACTCGTGTCGCAGCCGCGCTCCGGCCCCGTCAGCGGCAGCGCCGCTCCGTGCCGGGCAGGGCCGGCAGAAGGAGCCGGGCGGCGGCGGGGGCTGAATCCCGGCAGGAAGAAGAACAAGAAGGGGCCGGGGCCGCCTGCGGTGTCCGATCCCCGCGAGCAGCGGGGAGGCCTCGGGGAGCGGCCGCGGGCGGGGCCCTTTGGAGCCGCCCCGAGGGCTTTGTGCCGCCCCGGGCCCCTGAAGGAGTCGCTCCGCGGGACGGGCGAGGTGGCAACGGGAGAAAACACAAAGAAAAGAATCAAATACAAAGAGCCGCACCGAGGGGCGTCTCTGCCGGCCCGTGGCACCAAAGGAGCTGCAGGGCGGCACCGGCGGGGCGGCCCCGCGGAACCGGGGCTGTGAGGGGCGAGAGAAGCTGCCCCGAAGGCGAGACGGTGTCTCCGCCGCCCGCGTCTGAAGGAGCTGCACTGAGGGACGGGCGGGGTGTGAACAGAATAAAATACAGAGAATAGGGCAACATAGAATAAAAAACTGCACCGGAGGGTCCCCGGGCCCCAGTGTCACTGAAGAGCCGCACCGCGGGACGGGCGCTGCCGGGTGTCGGCAGAAGGGCAGCGCCGAGGGGGTCGGAAGTGTGACTAAAATAAAGTATAGAGAATAGTATCAAATACAGTAAAAGAGTCGCACCCAGGGGTCCCCGGAGCCCCGTGTGTCTGAAGAGCTGCACCGAGAGACCGGCGAGGAGTGGAGGCGGTGAAAGAGCCGCACCGGAGGGACGCGGAGTGGGAGTTGTGAATGGAATAAAACAGAGAGAATGAAATAAAAAACTAATGAAAGAGCCGCACCGGGAGAGCCCGCGACTGAAAGAGCTGCACCGAGGGAGCGTCAGGGCAGAACCGAGGGGGTCTCCGCTGCTCCGTGTCTTCGAAAGAGCCGCAGCCAGGGCGGGTTGGGGCCTCTGGAGCCGCCCCGAGGGCTCTCGGCCGCCCCGCGTCACTGAAGGAGCCGCAGGGAGGGACGGGCGGGGCGCGGCCCGGATCGACCCCGTCCAGCTGCGCGACGAGCGGCGACCCCGCGGGAGCGCACCGGGGCCGAGCGGCGGCGGCAGCTGGAGCCGGGGAAGGGCTCCGAGCGGCGGAGACAAGCGGGGTGTTCCCAACAGCTCCGCTCAGCCCTCAGCACCGCGCTGGGGCCGCCGCGCATTTCTCAGCCCCGGCCGCCCCCACGGGCCGGGCCCCGCGGGTTCCGCTGCTGCCGCCTCGCCCCCACGGAGCCCAGAAACTCCGGGAAATCGCTCCCAGGCACTAAAAACCTTTCCATGGAGGTTTTATGCCGTGACGCTCCCGGCGCGCAGCGGCATCTCAGTGCCACCGGGCGGGGATTGCAGCAGCGGGGAACCGCTGGCGGCAAATTTGGGGCAGAACACAGGGTTCGGGGCCACCTGGGGCAGGTCACAGCCGGCGGGGGAAGCGCAATCAGAGACTCACGTGTGTGAATATCCCAAAATAACTCACTAGCCCAAAGATGTCTGAATTCTCCCCAACTAATTGAAACCTCAAATACTTCCAATTCCTCTCAAATACTATTGAGTCCTCATCTCAAAATACCTCTGAGTCGTCCGAAAATATTTCAATTTTCTCAAATACTACTGAATTGTCCTAAAATACCTCCAAACTCTCCCCAAAGAGAGCTCTGAATCCTCTAAATATCTGAGGTCTCCCTAAATATTCGATATATCCTTAAAATATTATTGAACACTCCTAAAATACCTCTGAATTCTCTCCAAATATCCCAGAATTTTCCCCAAATCCCTCTGAATCAGTGCAGTCCTCTGAACTTCCCGTTCAGCAGCTCCGTGTAAACATTCGTTTTCGAGTCGTTCCTTTTCTAGTTGTTCTTGCCAACAACTTCTTGGCGTTTTTGTTTCACGTTTTTAGATCTCTGAGTCGTCAATCGCTCCTTCTGTGCTGCCATGAAGGCAGCACCCAGAGCCATGAGTGCCACTGCCTTTCCTTCGCCAGGTTTAGGTCAAATAATTCCATTGGGATTTCAATCCCATCCTCCACCGCCTGCAGATCGCGACAGTTACGTGCCAGGTCCTGACGGGATTCTTTGGATTCCTTGGGTTGGATGTTGGAAGCATAAAACAGTGAGGAAAATGCAGTGGGGCACCGGGGAGGAAGGAGGGGTAGAAGCCCTGATGCCCAGAAATGTTTTTGAAAAACAATTTAACAAAAAAAATACTCTGTTCAGCGCAACTACAAAAATGCTTTGACCGCAGCCCGGCCCACAGCACGTGGCACAGCCGTGGTTAATAAGGTGTAAAGTGTGTCCCGAGTTAAGGTCTAAGCCGGGGGATGAGAATTTGTCATTACAAGGACAGATCGGGGGCTTTGTCCCCCGACAAAAGGACACGTTGGGATAAATCTCGTGTCCTCGGCTGAGCGTTGGCCCGGGAAATTCAGCTGGGGATGGCATTTCAATCCAGGGAGCTGCTCTGAGCAATACGAGGCAAGTTTGGTTTTAAAACAATTGAATTGCCTCGGGAAAAGAGGATGCAGCCGTTTGGGCTCTTTACTAAAAATACAGAAGTGTCACAGAAAGAAGGAAAGATATAGAAAGGACAGGAGTAAACAGGGGAGAGGAAAGATATCACCACCCGTGGATCCGGTGAGGAGATTTTGGCAATTGCGATGTCTGCGATCGGAGCGATGGTCGCGGTCTTGGTCCATTGCAGGTTTGACGGGGTAAAGAAGTTCAAGTTTAGGCGGGAACTTCCTGCGGAGGGAGGGAGGGAGGGAGAGGATTGACAGGAGAAAAAGCATCTCCTTCCTCCGCAGATCTGCTCTTGTCAGCTTTACCCTGACATTTAGCGACCAAAATCTCTTCCCGTTTCTCCTTTCGCCGCACTGGGACTCAGTTCCCCCTGGTTCCGCTCGCAAAGGAAAACCATTCAGTTCCCCCTCTAAACCACCGCGGGAGAGCCGGGAGCTGTCGGGTGGATCCGGGCTCCTTCTCTATCCCACTCCATCCCATCCCATCCCGGCAGGAGCTCTCCCGGCCGAGCATTTCCACCCCCGCGCTCTCCCGAGGGCCGCATGGGGGGCTCAGCTGAGGGTCCCTGTTGCTGTTCCCTTGGATTCGCGGCTCCAGCTTTCCTGGATGTTTATTATTCCCTGTGTAAGCGGGGTAAACTGTCGGGCTTCCCCCTGGCCATCATTAGCGATTTCAGTCTAATGAGGGAAAGCATTTGCATCCCTTTGTCCCCTGGCTAATGTTTCCCAAGCTCTTGAACTCCCCAGAGGGACACAGCGATTTAGTGACCAACATTGCTCTTGCGAATCCCCAGAGAGACAGCGATTTAGTGACCAGCATTGCTCACGGGCATCCTCAATTGATGTCCCATTATTCCCAGTTTGTTTCTAGCTCCTTTCTAAGGGATTCCCCCCAGTCCATAGCTTCCTGAAGGGCCGATTGAATCGATAGATTCATTTCCCTTTCCAGAACTCATTTTCCGGACATTCCTTTTTTAGATTTTCCCTCAAACGATTTCTCGTCACCTTCTTTTGTTTCACTTTTAGATTTCGGAACCTTCAATCGCTCCTTCGGTGCCCCCACGAGGGCAGAACCCAAACCAGCGATTCCACTCCCACTTTGCCAGGTCTGAGGTCACAGAATTCCGTTTGGATTCAAATCCCACTTCCCTATGCATTGCGTAGCTTTTTATGTGCCAGGCCCTACGGGGAGGAGGATTAGCAGTTACGGCTCTTTGTTTCAGGAGGGGACAGTCTCCATTCGACTCCCCCAGGGCACTCAGACATTTCAAATCTGTCATTGACCCCATGAGGGGGGGTCAATGTCCTCCCATTTCCCTCAGAGGGTCCGTCTCACTTCTCTTCCAGAGAAAACCCTCTCAGCAGGCCCGGGGCACAGCAGAGGGATTGGACCAACAGCTGTGGAGCACGCTGATCACAGCAGCAAGGAATCCTGTCTGGGATGGCAATTCACTGGCACAGCCCAGCTCTGAGGCGGTGACCGAGGGTCTTGTGATTGATGCCTCGGGGCAGACTGGAGTGAACGGACTCAGAAGGACCGGGGTAGGAATGTTTATAGAAGGCACGAGCCTTGCCGAGCTTCAAATAAGAAACCTTATTTGGGGGATTTGTGCTCTCTGTTCGTGACGCGGTTTGAACACAGCAGAGAGCAGAGCCAGGAAACGTCACCGTCCCTTTGTGCAGGCGATTCTTGTGCAGCGACGGTGGCACCAGCTCCCACATCCCTCACCTGGCTCCCACATCCCCACCTGGCTCCCAAATCCCCACCTGGTTCCTACATCCCTCATCGGCTCCCACATCCCCACCTGTGATTTAGGGGGGGCAAGAGATTTACTAGAAAGTGTTTGTTAAAACAAGGTATATAGCTTGTGTTTTAGGACTAGGAGGTTGATAATAATTTACTAAGGGCTGCTTGCTAAAACAATACATATAGCTTGCTCAATATTTTTGTGCTTGCCAAGTAAAGAGGAAGGATATAAAGAAGATGCCAAACTATTGATAAAGAGAAGGAACCATGACCAGATATCCTACTTCTGGATCATGAAACCAGCCCAAGCCAACTTTAAGGTTTGGACCTAGACCAGAGACCCAGGGAGTATACGCAGGGAAGCAGAGTGAAGAGTTCAACCCGAGGAAGACTTCTTTACTTCATCTTAAGACCCCTGCGCACAACCACCAGGCAGCACTGCGCAGGTGCCAGTGTACGTAAATGAAGTTTGGACTCATTATAATACGAAGCGAGAATAGATCATGAATATGTAGAGGCGTGTTGGGCAATGTAATGAATATGTAACCTGTAACCCGATATAAACTGGACAGAGTACCACTGGCGTGTTGCACACTTTGGAAGAAACTATTCCCCGTGCACCCCAGTGCTGGAATAAACACATCTACTTTACAACTTTTCTTTTAGTTGTAGAATTAATCCGCACCTTACAGGTCAGGTGCCATTGGCCTTCTTGGCCACCTGGGCACACTGCTGGCTCATGTCCAGCCTGCTGTCCATCAGTAGCCCCAGGTCCCTTTCTGCCTGGCCACTGTCCAGCCACTCTGTCCCCAGCCTGTAGCACTGCAGGGGTTGTTGTGGCCAAATGTAGGACCTGGCACCTGGTCTTGTTAAACCTCCCATTGTTGGATTTGGCCCCTGGATCCAGCCTGTCCAGGACCTTCTGCAGAGCCCTCCTACCCTCCAGCAGATCCACACTCACACCCAGCTTGGTGTCATCTGCAGATTTGCTGATGGAGGACTCAATCCCCTCATCCACATCATCAATAAAGATATAGAAATCCACACTGGCTGGGTCTGATCCCTTGGCCATGGAGTAGGTGCCGTGTGATGGCACTCAAGGTGATCTGTTCCATAACCTTGCCAGGCACCGAGGTCAGGCTGACAGGCCTCGAGTTTCCTGGATCCTCCTTCCAGCCCTTCTTGTGGATGGGGCCATGTTGGGGAAGAAGGAATAGAAAGGTCTTATGGAAATTATTGCTTAGCAAAAGATGCTGAGAATATTGAAACCTCAGAGGAGATTGAGATGAAGACAAGCTTTGAAATACCAACCAGTGAATAGCTGGAGAGTAAGCATTCCAGCTGAATGATGTCACAACAGAAACTTACATTCCTCTGGGGTAGATCCAAAGGTGGAGAAACCGGTTTTGTAGGATTTAAATATGTAACAGCTATGGTAATATGAGGACTCTCATAGGCTATATGCAAACGATGTAGAATTTGTATCTCATCCTAGATTGGTTAGTAGAAAATAGAATATTTAACATAGAATCTGTTTTATGTGGTTGCACGAGCCAGATTCGCTCTCTCGCAACTTCCTCCCCCTACCTGCCTGACCTCTCCCTCTCCCGGACCGACGACGGGGCTGCATAAGCGGTCACGTGGTCGGTCTCTCCCCTCTTACCCTTTTCCAAAATAAACCCGCATGCTTTGAAACTGACTGCAGAGATTTCGTCTCCGTCCTTGCCGTCCGAACAGCATTTCTACGCTTGGGATGGCAATTTCAGATCGTGCTCTTTCACTTCTACAGGGTCACATTGGCACCTCCAGTCCTCTGGGACCCCCCCAGTGAGCCAGGACTGATGGTAAATGATGGAGAGCAGCTTGGAGAGCTCATGCACTATAACCCTCATTCCCCTAGGATGGATCCCATCTGGTCCCACAGATTTGTGAGCATCTCAGTGGCTCTGCAGGTCTCTGACTGCTTCCTCCTGGATTACAGGGGGGCTATTCTACTCCCTGTCACCATCCACCAGCTCAGGAGGACACTTGTCCTGAGGACAATTTGTCTTTCTGTTGAAAATTGAGGCGAAGAAGGAATTAAGTACCTCTGCGTATTCCTCATCTAAATTCCCTCCCATATCCAATGGAGAATGGAGGCTGTCCTTGCTTTTCCTTTTGCCATTATTGTATTAATAAAAATATTTTTATTATCCTTCACAGCAGTGGCCAGATTGAGTTCTAACTGGGCTTTAGTCATACCTGACCCTCCTTCCAAAGGTGATACACCCTTTTTTTTCCCCCTTAACTCCTTGCCCATCCAGGCTGCTCATTTTCCTCATCAGATGATCTTTTGGCACATCGGGTCAGTCTATTCCTGTGCCTTCAGGATTTCTGTTTTGAAGCACATCCATTCTTCCTGGACGCCTTTGCTTTTAAGGGCTGCTTTCCAAGGTACTCCCCAAACAAATCTCTTGAATAGGCCAAAGTCTGCCCTCCCAAAGTCTAGTGTGCAAATTTTATTGATGCCCCTCCTTGTTACACCAAATTTTGAAAACTCTATAATTTCATGGTCACTGTGCCCCAGACAGCCTCCAACCACCACATCTCCCACCAGCCCTTCTCTGTTTGCAAACAGCAGGTCTAGCGTAGTCCCTCCCCTGCTAGGCTCACTCACCAACTGAGACAAGAAGTTGTCCTCCATACACTCTGAGAACCTCCTGGACTGTCTCCTCTCTGCTGTGGTGAGTTCCCAGCAGATATCTGGCAGGTTAAAGTCACCTACAAGAACAAGGGCTGGTGATCTGGAAACAACCTCTAAACTTTCCAGATCAGAGAAGAGGTGACTAAAGCATTCCCCAGGTAATCTTGATGCTGAATGTCTCCTCAGGAGGTCTGGGCACACAGAACAATGAGCCCCTTGTGGGCTGACCCTGTTTGGACAACCTGCTCCTCACCCCAACCTCACCATGGCTGACATGGCCCACCTGGCACTCACATCCCTGTCCCCTGCATCACAAACTTGTCCCCTGAGCTCTGCAGCTGCGTGTCCCAGCCCATGGCACCATGTCCCACCTGCTCTCCTCAGGGCTCTGCCTGCACACAGGCCCAGCAGAAGTTTTCCTGTTTGTAAGGAAAGAATGGCAAAGCCTGAGCAGGTTTGCTGAGCAACAAACCCCACTCAGGAACCACATGCTCAGTCCAAGCTGCCTCTGATGATGTCACCTTTCTACAAGGGACAATGTGACCAGAAATGATCTCTGTAAGCAGAATTCTCTGTATCTTTCAGCAGAATTCTCTGAGTGTTTAAGCTGAATTCTCTGTCCCTGTCCTTTCCCTGGATCTCTGTTGCAGATGGAAGCTGCTGGTGCCATTGTAACCTTGAACTCCTCTTTGGGATGCACACAGATGTTCCCAGCTGTGTTCAGCAGGTGATGGATCTCAGCCAGCAGTGGGTGTGGCTGAGAGTTGCCATGGCAATGTGTCTTCCTGGAGCTGCCATGGGATGTCAGCAACAGGACCTGGCGGTGGTTGCCATGGAAGCACATTTTTATGTGGCAACATATTTTTATATTTAATATTTTGTTTTCAGAACTTATAAAACATACTTTTATTCACAATATGAATGCATTTTTCTTTTAAATTAATATGCAATGATTTTAATAATTTTATTAATTATATTTGTTTCTTATTCATAATATTACTATTTATATTTTTATTAGGTTTTTAAGTTTATATAAAGAATCTGTAAATTTTTAGCCGCCAAAGAAATAAATATTCATTGGTTCTAAGTTACACAATTCCCCTTATTAATCTATGCTCTATTGTTTATTGATTTCTCCCTCTTTATGCTAATTACTCGTGATTTTATTAGTTTTGTAATTTTTTTATCATCTTTTTCTCAGACGGGGGTCAGGAGGGCACTTTGCAGTCCGGGTATACATTTATGGGACACATTCGCGGCAGTTTTGGGTGTGGGGAGGGCATTTAGGAAGAACTTGGGGGTCGGGTGTACACTTGCGGGGTCCCAGTGGGCACTGAGGGGGCACTTAGGGATCCTGAGGGAACTTTTCGGGGTCGGAGTAGCACTTGAGGGTCTCGGGGGACACCTGGAGGTCAGGCAGGGACATTCGGGGGCCCTTCGGGGTCCGGGAGGGCACTTGGGGGCTATAACGGGGCTCAATGGGCCGCGGGGGATGATGGGAGTTGTAGGCGCGGGTAAAACGGAGCTCTAGGTGGCCGCGGGGAATGATGGGAGGTGGAGGCGCGGTTTAATAGCGCTAACGGGGCCGCGGAGCATCATGGGAGTCGAAGGCGCTCCTACAATGGCTCTCTAAGGGGCGCCGGGCATGACGGGAGATGAGGTCAGGATTGCAATGGAACTCTACGGGCGCCGCGGGGCATGATGGGAACTGTAGTCCCGGAAGTGGCTCGAACGGGGCGTTTGGGGGTCCGAGAAGGCACTTGGGGGACACCTTTTCGTCCGAGGAGCCACATCAAGTCCTCAGGGGGGAACGTGTACAGTTCGGGAGCACTTGGGGGAAACTTGGGGAGCTCTAACCGGGCTCTTTAGGCCGCGGGGCGTGACAGGAGTTTTAGGTGCGGAACCGTGTTATGAGGGGCTCTTGGGCCGCGGTGGACGATAGGAGATGAAGTCCCGGAAGTGGCTATAACGGGCATCTGTGGGGTTGGGAGCACTTGGGGGTCCGAGGAGGCTTTTGGGGGTCTCAAATGGGCACTCAGGGGGCACTCAGGGATCCTGGAGGGTCTGGGGGACACTTACGGGGCATATGGGAGCGGAGAACGGGGAAATCTGTGGAGCGCAGGGCATGACGGGCGTTGTAGTCCCGGCTCCAATGGTGCTGTATCGGGGAGCGGGACATGACGGGAGTTATAGGCAAAAAGAGACCACAATGGCGCAGTCTCCAGGCCCCGCCCCCAGGGATAATTGTCGGGCGCTGATTGGCTGTGACTGGTGATGGGCTGCAGCGCTGACCAATGGATGGCCGTGGGGGCGGAAACAGCCCATTCAACCCCTCCAGTCCCTCCCAGTTCATCCCCAGTACAGCCCAGTGCAACCCCAGTGCCCCTCCAGGCCCTGCCAGTACAGTGCAGTTCATCTCCAGTACAGCCCAGTATAACCCCAGTGCCCCTCCAGGCCCTCTCAATACACCCGAGTTCATTCCCAGTCCCTTCCATTTCCTCCCAATGTCCCCCAGTATGTCCCAGTTCATCCCAGTGTCACTCCCAGTATGCCCCTGTGTCTCCCAGTGTCCCCAGTTTGTCCCAATATCCCCCAGTATCACTCACAGTATCCCCAGTTTGCCCCAGTATCCCCCAGTGTCACTCCCAGTATGTCCTGATATGTCCCAGTATGTCTCAGTATACTCTTACAGTCCATCCCAGTCTATCCTGGTCCACCCAGTTTCCCGCTCAGCATTGGCAGACTTCCCAGTTTTTCCCAGTCCACCCCAATGTCACTCCCAGTATGTCCCAGTGTCTCCCGGTATGTCCCAGTCCTCCCCAGTGTTTCCAAGGAAACTTGACCTTCTCACGGTGGCCATGGCATCCAAATCCAGCAGTGGGGTCAGTGCAGTGTCCATGGCACAGCCCCTGGCAATGGCCAGTGCAGGTTGGGATGAGAATCCACCCTCAGAGCTGGCCCAGGGCAGGGCTGCAGTGCCTTCCCAGCAGCTCCTGTCTGCACAGGAGCAAGGTTGGCCACACTGGGTCAGACCTCCAGGCACAGCTTCTCTGACCAGGCCAGACCTCCTCAGGAGAGACCCTGGATCAATACCAATCACAGAATGCTGCTATCACCTCTTCTCAAAAGAGAACAGTAGCAATAAAATGCAACCTTTAAAATGGGAATATATTTTTCTTAGAAGTTCTTTGAAATATTTCTCCATAACTGTAGTAGGAACCCTTCCTAATGAACTGCACCAGACCAGAGGGAAATCAAGGCAGAGCCATGGTTTGTCAGGACTTGCTTGATCCTAATGAGCCCCGAGGTGCATTTGGTGCTGAGCCCTTGAACCTCAGGGCCTGAGAGGAGATTGCACAAACCTTTCCAGGAGTCCAAGTCAGAAGAAAAACCCGAAGTGTCTCCAAACATTAATGTGTCCCACTGAGGGCTGTCCCCAAGACAGGCTCCTCATGGACTCCTTGGAGGAGAGAATTGGAGGCCATGATTGCACAATAATCTCTAGAGACTCAGGGTGGAAAAAAAAGGACTTTAATAAACCCTGAGTACCTTGAAGCATTAATGAGCCCCAGTGAGTTTTGTTACTGACAAAGAATCTCAAGGGACTCATTACAGCAGATAATTGGAGGCCATGATTGCACAAAGCTTTCAGAGACTCCAAGGCAAAAGCAAAAGCCAAAGTCCTTTGGAACACCTGCAGTCCCTGGGAGCATGAAGGAGCCCCCCAGGGCCATTCCTGACCAAGGCTCCCCAGGGACTCCTTCCAGCAGATCCCTGAGGCCAGGAGTGCAGGGAGGCCAAGGCTCTGTGCAGGCAGCTCAGGTGCTGAGCAGAGCCTGGGCTGGCTGGAGGCAGCAGAAAGGCCAAGGCCTGAGCCCCAGCCCCGGGGAAGGCAGATCCTGTCCCTCCCGCCTTGCTCAGGGCTCTGCCGGGGGCACTGGGATGTGGGGGGGATGCTGAGGGCAGGACAAGGGGGTGACAGTGCCCAGCCTTGTTGGGGCTGTGCCAGGAGGCCCCAGGGCCTCAGGACAAGGTGTCTCCTCACAGCCCTTGGTGCCACAGTAGAGCAAATCAATTCTACAATCAAATTGCAATTGGGTGAAATATGTCAGGAAAGCTCCTTGGCCTGGGGCAAGCCTTCCATGTTATTCTACTTCAAATCAGAATTCAGCCATGGGGCACCAGCAAAATCAGCCCCTGTGAGCTGCTCTGTGCTTGACCCTACCAAGTACCACATTCCAGGAAACAGAGAGATAAAAAAGGGGTTGATTTGATTAATTACCACATTTCTCTTAGTAAAACCATGCAGGATTTGCAGTGAGCAGTGGAGATCTCCAGTCTGAAGTGTTTGGACACACCAGGGCACGAGTTCTATCCAGGAGATTGGGTCTGCTTGAAAGACTGGGGAACTGCTGTGCTCCAGCCATAGTGGAAGGGACCTTTCCAAATACTACTGACAACTTTTTACAATGCACAGCTCAAGAGGGCTCCTCCTGGGGATTTGAAGAAATCTGGACCATACTTCCTCCATGGTTATGCAGCTGGACGTGGTGAAAACATCTGTTTATAATGGTCACCATAATAATTCTGTATGGTTTTAGGTTGCATCAGGATTCAGTGTTGTAGCTGTTGTAATGACTTATGCTATAGAGATATTGACAGAGATCAGTTCCTGTAGTTGCACTGTTTTAGAAATCTTTCTGTTCTTTCTCAGCGAGAATAGAGATAAGCTGCATTCTTGTACTTTTTTAATCTCTGTTTTTGGTATTAGGTATGACCAATGGTTTTAGGAGGTGGATTCCCTGCTGACCAATAGTTGCTAGATTAATGGATATATAAAGAGGTTTTTTGTAAATAAAGTTCCCTTTTTCGCCATCTTGGGCTCGTCTGCCTGCTTTCTCTGCCAGCTGCTGCAATTCTTGGGAAATCTAAAGCCACAAGTTCCCATAAGGAACTGAGTGTCAAGAACGGGGAGACTCGATAAGGACAGTAGAACAGAAGAGCACAGCCTTGGAGAAAAAGATAAAGGATGTAACTGAGGCAAACAGGAGTCATGCAAAACACAAACAGGATGTCAGTTCAGCTCTGCAAGGCTGACAAAGCAGTTCTGCAAAACACAGATATTGCCCTTGTTCAAAAGTGGGGGTTGAGGAACAGCTACCTGAAAAGGACACTGGATGTTGAAAAGAGACCCCAAAAAATCACATAAGGTTCTTTGATAAGGAGTGCAATTATGTAAAATAAAGTGATACATATCCATCAAGTAAGTAGGGATAGCTCATGAAGATATAATCAGTGTGTGTGATAAAAACTCTGTTCACCCGCTGCTTGGGGATCTGCATTAGAGGAAGTGTTCTCTGAGTGCCCAGCGTTGCCAAAAAGATTGGCTGCTTTCTAATACTCAAACTATGTTAGAAAACTTATATCCTGCCGATTTTGGTATCACTTCCACAAGGCCCCACTGTGTCACAATGGCCCCTTGGTTCCATGGGGTTCCACAGTTTCACAGTGGCACCTTGGTTCTGCAGTGTCATTATGGCCTCTTGGTCTCACGAGGCCCCACAGTGTCACAATGGTCACGTTCATTCCATGGGGCCCTGAAGCCTTACCATGGCCCCTTGCTTCCATGGGGTTCCACAGTGTCACAATGGTCCCTTGGTGCTTGGAGCCCTGAAGTGTCACAATGGTCTCCTTGGTCCCACAAGGCCCCACAGTGTCACCCTGGGGCAGGACACCAGGAGGGATTCGTTCCCCACTCGCTGCAGCTCCCTGGGCCAGCTGGCACCGACACCTTCTCCCAGGCCAGCGCTCCCGGGCACAGCCAGGGCCGTGCCACACTGCAGCTCCTGCAAACCACGGCGGTGGCTTCGAGGCCAAAACCCGAGTGACAGACAGTTTGCCACTCTGTGTGTCTATATTTGACCAAGAAATGTCCCATTGTGGGGTGTCCCTTTCCTGCAGTCACTGCAACACTGGGACCATACACGGAGCTCTGAGCGAGAGAAATGGCCAGCGCTGCACCTCTGCACTGACTCGGGGATGGTGGGAAATGCTCTGTGGGGGTGGCTGGAACGATGGAAAAAGGACAATTGGTAGCACAGAGGGAAACCAATCTGGGCTGCTGGACTGGGGCAAGACATCGCTGCCCACGTAGAGAAATTGGCTATGAAAGTCCCTCCTGTGGATGCTCATGTACCCAAGAGTTGGGTGCTGAAGAGCATCGCAACAATGGACAGGGGGATGGGGCTGCCAGGATTAAAGTGTCTCAGGTGGGTCTGGACTGGCCACACAAGGCTTAGTTATTTCTGGCTCGATGGGCCCAGGACTTCTCAGGTCATCAGGGCAGAGATGCAACCTCCAGATGGGCTGGTGACCGAGGGGTGGATTTACCCATGGACAGCATCTCCAGGTTATCCATGAGTGTGAAATGTGTGCTGAGATCAAGCAGGGCCAGGTGGGTAAAGCCCCTGTGGTGTGGGGGCAATGGTGGGAATATAAATGTGGGGAGACACATGGTGTTTTTAGTGGGAGTAGTAAATTGGAGAACACCATTCCTAAACCACAACAGCCCTGTCAGAGCCAGCCCTGTCCCTGCACTACCCCAGCTCTGCTGCCCCACAGCTGCTGGATCAGGAAGGGCAGAACCATGGGGGAGGGAAATGCACAGGGACTCCTCCTGGGAGAGACCTCGGGAGGTTTCCAGGCCAAGCCAAAGCACAGTCAGTGGAGGAAGGGACACAAGGATGGGCTGTTTGTGTGCTCTGCCACAGCAGGATGAGATGCAGAGCTGCACACACACCCAGACAATGTGGATCCCTGCAGGAGCTGATCTCACACAGTGGCTCCCAGGCCTCTGCTGCTTGCTGCTTGCTCTGCTTTGATGTTCCCTGCTGGTTACAGCCACCCCACACATGCCAGTGCTGTGTGCATAGACACCAGTCTCACCAGTGCCTGGGGCCCCACAGGACACAAGACCTGATGGTTTGTGGTTCCCACTCCAGTATGTGGCACTTGGATGTCCCTCTGTACCCAGAGCAGAGAGAGCTCTCTTGTCCCAGAAAGTTCTTGGCAATGGAGGGTTCAGGAAACTGGACAGGCTGTGGGGATCAGCTGCAGGGCATGGCCAGGGACGGGCACTGACCATGACCTGTTTATACAGGATCAGCTCTTTCATCCCCTTTTTGCTCTCTTTTCTCAAGCCTGTTCTGTCATCACTCACTATGGTGCCACCCTTTCTCTTCTTGTGGTGCTTTCCTAGACATGCCATGACAAGTCTTGCACAGTCCCCAAGTGCCCCTTGTGGATGATCATCATGAGTCTCAGACCTCAAGGAAGAAACCTCCATCCTCAGCTGGGAAGTCAGTCTGGGAGGCTCTGCCATCATCCCACTTGGTGAATCTTTCCCACACAGATGTTGGGCTTTGCTTTCAGTTTCTTTACCTTTTGGGTTTTTAATGGTTTGTCCATAAACCTGGCAATTCATGTCCCTGTTATGGCAATTCTTTCCTTTTTATGGAAGCATTTGGGATTAGGTCACATTAAAAAGCTCATTTGGTGTATGTAGTTATTTGGAGCCTTGTAGTGAAGGATTTGGGGATTGAGGAATCAAAGAATTATTAATTGTATTGTGATAGAAGAGACCTAAAAGAGCCTCTGGCCTAACTCCCCTTCCATTAGCCTGGGATACCTTCACTCGTTCAGGTTGCACAAAGCTCCTGACCCTGAACACCTTCAGGGATGGAGTTTCCACTCACTGGGCAACCTCTGCCAATGTCCTGCCACCCTCATTGTAAAATATTTCATCCGTACATGCAATCTAAATCTGCAGTTGTTCAGCAAAAATGTCTTGTGTCTTGTTCTGCCAATACAACCCCTGGCAAAAACTGTCTCTCCATCTTTCCTGGATTAAGTGCACAACATTTTCATGCTAAAACCATGGAGATGGCACAGAGATCTGCAAGGAGAAGGTTTGAAGGCCTCAAGGACCACTCTATAAGGAATGCGGGCCCTGAGTTCAGTGGTTTGGAGATGGAGGACAGAAAGGAATATCTTGGGAAGGCTTGAAGGTTTCAGATACATGGGAGATTTTGTTCGTAGTGGAAATGAACATGAGAAAGGAATAATGACCAAAGGCAGCTGGGGAGGCCCAAACTGGATGGAAGGAGAAAGAAATTTCTGTCCCAGGGCAGGGCCGTGGTGCAACACATCCCCAGAAGGAGTCTGGGTCAGCCCAAGGCTTTGTGTGCCAAGCCAGAGGCAGGCAGGACGCAGAGCTGTCAGCAAAGGAAGGGGCCAGAGAGGTGGGGCAGCCGGGGGATGCTGACAGCCTGCAGGGACAGAGGCACAGGACATGGACAGCGTAGGACAGGCTGGGCTGGAGAGGGCACAGGGATGTGCAGAAGCTGCAAGGCCCTGACACAGCCAGCTTGTGCAGCACTTTGGCCATGGCTGCTGGCCCTGGCCCTGAGGCCATGAGGAGGACACAAGTGACCCTTGCAGCCCTGGGGCCTCATGGCCTCCTTGTCCCTGCTCAGCAGCCTGGCAGGGGCCGCCCCATGGTGCTGCCCTTGGCATTGCACATCCCCACATGGCAGTGCCCCGGGAAGAGCCCTGAGCAATGAGGGAGGGACAGGATGTGCCTGGCCAGGGGCTGGGGCTCAGGCCTTGGCCCTTTACATTCCTGAAACACATCCAGGTTTGCTCAGCATCAGAGACACCTTTGCCTTATTTGTCCCTCCTGTCATCACTGCCTCCAGTGTTCTGCTCTAACTGGAACCTGGGGACACTTTCTCTGTGGGATCCATTAAAAGTAAAAGAAACTTTGAAGTTTGAATCTGACTTTGAATTCTTGAGAAGTTTTTGAAGACACTCTCAGGGACTGAGTCCCATGTAAACAACACCAAAGCCCCAAGAGGCTCATTAAAGTCCTTGTGCTGTTGCTGTGCTGCTGAGCTGGGACTGGCTCCTGGCACAGAGGGAGCTCCTAAAGCTTCAAAGAGGCAGCTCTGCTGAGGAGCAGATTCTCTCCCAGCCCAGCAGGGCTGAGGTCACTGCCTGCAGGCACCTGAGAGGAACCAAGCAGACAGAGATGGTTAAAACAGCTGGAAGGACAATTCTGAGCTTATTCATGGAGAAATCTTCACAACTCCTGATACAGTGAGTCTCTGGCTGCAGGGATCTTCTAAAGCTGACACAGGACACGACTGATATGACTGTAAGGATGGCTCTGCTGCTGTTTCTGGTTTGGGGGAGGATGTGCTGCAGAGCGGGGCTGCCCTGGGCACCGTCAGAGGGACAGGGCAGGATGGCTCCTGCTGCCAGGGACGGCTGCAGGCTGTGAAGGTGGGGGTGCAGCCAGGGCTGCCCAGGGCTGTCCTGCAGAGCAGCTCCTTCAGCCCTGAGGGCTCTTTGCCAGGGCAGGGCATGTGCCACCTGCCAGGGACAGCTCTCAGCCTGCCTGGGAGCTCCCCTTGGCTCAGTGGGGAGAAGTTGGAGGTGCAAGGAGTGACTCCTGTCAGGGTAGGTCCTGCTGCTGGGGAGATGGTGCTGCATGGCCAGGGCTGCTCTCAGCTTTCTCCTCAAGGAAAGGGCAAGGGGCTGTCAGCTTTGGATCTGTCCCTGACACTCCTGCACTGTCCCACTGGGGATCAGCAGATGTGCGTCAGATCTGCCTCAGAAAGTGCCTCCTCACCCTCCTCTCCCTACAGACAGCAGCAGCAGTACCTTGGCTTGCAGCATCTCTGTTTGTCTGCCCTGCCCTTAAGGACCTGGTGCCAGGGAGATGGCCCTGGGCAGTGGCCTGTGCTGGGAGGGCTCTGCAGGGCAGAGCTGAGCCCCAGGGCTGGGCTGGGCTCTGGGAGCACTGGCAGGGACAAGGCTTGGATAGATGGAAACAGCTCCCAATGGGCACAATTCCAGGTAGCAGAGAGACAGACACTTGATACAGGTCCTTGTCCAGGGGCATATGCAAAGAGAGGAGTTTAGAGAGACTGACGTTGAAATTGGACCCTTAAAAAGTCTATTTTAATTTTAAACCATGTTTTAAGTGCAGTCATGCTGAAATAGAGGGAGGTGTAATGAGCAAAGGGCACCTGTGTGGGGAGCAGCAGGTCTGACTGCACTGGGGCACAGGGAGCTCTGTTTTCCCTCTGGGCACCGCAGTGTTCAGGCTGAGAGCAATGCTGAAGATGAGACAATGACTCAGTGGCACAAACCTGAACACAAAACCAAAAAATTTAGCAAAGAATTCCCCAAAGACAGAGAAATATTTTTGAGGGGATTCCTAACAAAATAGCATAAGATTGACTCAAAGAACTTTGTCCAACTTGTCAATGTTTTCCTTCAACAGTCCACAATGCCCACAGTGAAGAAATGTTCAACAGCAGCTCCATCAGCCACTTCGTCCTCCTGCCATTTGCAGACACGCGGCAGCTGCAGCTGCTGCACTTCTGCCTCTTCCTGGGCATCTCCCTGGCTGCCCTCCTGGGCAACGGCCTCATCATCAGCTCCGTAGCCTGCGGCCACCACCTGCACACGCCCATGTTCTTCTTCCTGCTCAACCTGGCCCTCACCGACCTGGGCTCCATCTGCACCACTGTCCCCAAAGCCATGCACAATTCCCTCTGGGACACCACGGACATCTCCTATGAAGGATGTGCTGCTCAGCTCTTTCTGTTTGTCTTTTTTATTTCAGCAGAGGTTTGTCTCCTCACCATCATGTGCTATGACCGCTACGTGTCCATCTGCAAACCCCTGCACTACAGAACCCTCCTGGGCAGCAGAGCTTGTGCCCACATGGCAGCAGCTGCCTGGGCCTGTGGCTTTCTCAATGCTCTGGTGCACACAGCCAATACATTTTCCCTGCCCCTGTGCCAGGGCAATGCCCTGGGCCAGTTCTTCTGTGAGGTGCCCCAGATCCTCAAGCTCACCTGCTCACACTCCAAGCTCAGGAAACTTGGGCTCCTTGCTTTTAGTGCCTGTTTGTCATTTGGTTGTTTTGTTTTCATTGTTTTCTCCTACGTGCAGATCTTCAGGGCTGTGCTGAGGATCCCCTCTGAGCAGGGACAGCACAAAGCCTTTTCCACGTGTCTCCCTCACCTGGTTGTGGTCTCCCTCTTTATCAGCACTGCTGCTTTTGCCTACCTGAAGCCCCCCTCCATCTCCTCCCCCTCCCTGGATCTGGTGGTGGCAGTTCTGTATTGTGTGGTTCCTCCAACCCTGAACCCCCTGATCTACAGCCTGAGGAACCAGGAGCTCAAGAATGCCCTGAGGAAAAATACCACTCTGTGCTTTTCAGAAACAATAAATTGCCAGTTTTCTTCTGCATAGTATTCAGAATGTAACTCATTACAGGCCCAGACTGCTTTGTGCCATGTGTTATTTTTGTTATTCTATTTGGTATATTCTGTTTTTCCACCTTTTTTCTTTTACTTGTGATAAGGTTTTCCATAAAGGGATGTCATAGTATTGCTGCATCAGTATCTACCATGCTTGTGTTAAGCAGAGACATTGAGGAGCCATGATCACTGTGCATTTTGGTAAAATAAAGTGTCCTGTTCATCCTCTGTTTGTCCAAGATGCTTCCTGAGCCCTCCTCTGTCTCTGCAGGGACAGTGCCTGTGAGCATAGGAGGAGGGAAGAGACTCCCAGCCCAGCAGCACAGCCAGGGACAATTGCCCTGGCCATTCCCACATCTGCTCTCCCCAGCTCCACCCTCTCCTTCCCAGCCCTTCTGTGGGTGCAAGGCTGCAGTGCTCTGGCAGCTCGGGCACAGCCCTGCTGCGTGTCCGTGCTGTGAGCACAGGCAGGGACAGACCATGGGCACTGCTGGGACACAGCTGGGCTCCACCACAGCAGTTCCATCAGCAAAGGGTATCTCCTGAGGGCACTTCAGGAAGACTTTGCTCTCCCTCCAGAGCTGCTGTCAGGAATGTGCTCCAAGCAGTGCCCTGGCAAAGCAAACCCAGTGCCTGGGGCAGAGGGAGAGTGTGCAGGGGGGCACACAGCAGTGTCCTGGCACAGCCAGAGCTCCTGGGAGAGACCTGAGGGAGCAGCAGAGCAGGGTCTAGGCTGTGGCTGTGTTCCAGGGACAGCCTGGGAAGGTGCCCCAGGGCAACTGTCCCACACCAGCCCCTGCAACCACCAGTCCCAGCACTGGCCTGTCCCCCCACCTGCAAGACGTTGTTTGTCCCAGCATGGAGGGATATCAAGTGACCAGGTCAGCAGTCCATGTTTGCTTTGTACTGAGGAGACTTCAGCATGTGCATCGTGTGTGTGTGGGGAGATGAACCTGAGTGAGCACAAACACCATCAGCAGCACGTGGGGGTGACACAGTTCCAGTGGCACCAACAGTGTCTTGAGGCCACTTCACTCTGGGAAACCACCTGAATTCAGTACTGGGATGTGCTTAGGGTTGCATCGAGAGAAACATCCCGGGCAGGGAGGTTCCAGGGAAAATGCTCAGGACAGCCATGAACTGCACAGAGAGACCATTGGAGTGGGGGTCTGTGGGGAGAAATCCCAGCTGCCTCCCTTCTGAACCACCCCAAGGACCTGGAGAGGGCTGTGCTGTGTTCTGGGCACTGACCTGGAACTGAGGGATATGGAAAAGGGCTTTGGTGTCAGGGATGTTGAGAAGGCTGGGCAGGATCATTGTGAGACCTCTCCCAAAGCCCTCGGAAAGGCCAGAGCCATCCCAGAGGGTCCTGGGCACTTGGGAAGGGCAGCCATGGAACCAGTCTGCAAACAGGGCAGGAACGGGGATTGGGAGAGTCACAAACTGGTCAGGCTCAGCAGGGAAGGGGATGTGGCAAATCATCCTGCAGCCATCGCAGGCCCTGGCAGGACAAGGCATGGATTGCAGAACCCCTGTGGGAGGGCAAAGGAGGGGATGTTGTGTGCCCAGACTTCAGCCAGGCCTGTGACATGGTCTGCTGGGGTCTGCTCAGAGCCAGATTGGTGAGAGCTGGAGTGAAGGAGTGGAACATGGGCTGGGTGGGAATTGGGCTGAACAATGAGAGTCAAATGTCACCTGTGGGACAGAGTCCTCTTGGCAGCCACTCCCTGGTGACATCCCTCAGTGACCAGCCCTTGACCACCACTGTGGAATATTTTTATTATCTCTACAATGAGATGAAATGCACTTTCAACTCCTTTGTGGATGCTGCCACGTTGCAGGGAGTCTGTGACCAAACTCATCTAGTTAATGGTGGCTGCAAATTGGGCAAAGATGAGTGAGTAGGATAAATTTATCTTGTTTTCAGGTGCCAACCAAGCCACAAGAAAAGGGAAAAAACTGATGCATCAGAAGAAAGGCAGTTCAATAGGGAAACAAACCAAACCCAACCAAAAAACAAAAACCAAACCCAACCAAAAAACCCAAAGGAAAACCCACCCACAACAACACAGAAACCCCACAAACAAATCAAAAACAAAAAGCAAAGGCCACAAACAGAAGAAAAGCAAATCCACAGGAAATCTCTGATCAGCAGAAAATATTTAACACCTTATGGCAGGAGAGGATTATCTATGTGTTGTTGCGGATTTGAAAGAAAAATGTCTTTAAAAAGAAATTAATCCCCTCCACCCCCTCCCTGCTTCTCTCAGTTTATTGCTGATCATGGTGTGATATGGCATGGAACATCCCTTGGGTCAGTCCAGCCAAACTGTCCCATCCCTGTTCTCTCAGGAACACTTGCCCACCCCAAGCCCATTGGTTGGGGTGGGTTGCAGACACACCTCATGGGGGGTGAGCACTGTGACAAGGGCAGTAGAACAGAAAAGCACAGCCTTGGAGAAATAGATAAAGGATGTAACTGAGGCAAACAGAAGTCATTCAAATGCAAGCAGGATGCCAGCTCAGCTCTGCAAGGCTGACAAAGCAGAAGTTCGGCAAAACAACAATATTGCACTTACTCAAAAGTGGGGGTTGAAGAACAGCCACCTGAAAGCGACACTTGATGTTGAAGACACCCCCCAAAGAACCATATAAGGACGTGTGATAAGGGGTGCAACTATGTCAAATAAAGTCAAAGGAAGTGGGGATAGCTCATGAATATGTAATCAGCGTGTGTGATAAAACTCTGTTCATTTAATCGTCAGTGCATTCAAATGGAGGCTTGTCCAAGTGGCCAGCATGTTGTAATAAAGAATACTGCTTTCGAATACTCAAAACTGTGTTTAGAAGTTTCTCTCTGGTGGATTTCAGTATCGATGGTGTCCTTGACTCCATTATGCCCCACAGGTTCACAACAGCTCTTCAGTTTTATGCGGCCCTGCTGTGTAAGAATGGACCTTTGGTTCCATTAGCTTCCATACTGTAAAAGGGTCTCCTGGTTCCACAAGGCCATGATATGTCACAATAGCTCCTTGGTTCCATGAACTTCCATATCGTCTCTATACAGTGTCTCACAGATCCATGGTCTCTTGGATCAGCAGTAACACAATGGACAATTAGTTACAAGCAGCCCCCTGTGTCACAATGGCCCCTTGGTTCCATGAGGTCTTGCTGTATAAGAACGGTTTTCTTGGTTCTGTAGTGTCAAAAAGGCCCCTTGGTTCCATAAAGTTCCTCAGTGTCACAGTGGTTTCCTCGGTTCCACGGGGCTCTGCAGGGTCACAGTGCTCCATAGTTTCCATGAGCTTCCGTACTATCAACAATGTCCTTTCTTCCAGTGAGGCCCTGCAGTGTCACAATGTGTTGCGGGGGCACGGGTCAATCACACGCAGACCAACATGATCAAGGTGAAAGCCGTTTATTCCAGATCAGAAGGCTACTTATATACATCTTCTACTTCTCTATATCTAACCAGTAGATTGGTTACTAGCTACTTGTTTACACATCTAAACGAATCACTTAGAGCGATGGTGAGCTGTCATACAAACGCTGCTTCTGTTGGCTCTGCTAAGCTAATCCTGGATTGTGCACATCTCACTGCTCTGCCTATTAAGAACACCCAACAACAATGGCCCCTTGGTTTCATGTGGACCCACTGTGTCACAATGGCTCCTTGGTTCCATAAGGCCCCAGAGTTTCACAATGGTCTCCTCAATTCCATGAGGCATGAGAGTGTCACAATGACACATTAGTTGCATGAGCTTCTGTAATGTCACAATGGTCTCCTTGATTCCATGTGGCCTTGCTCTGTCACAGTGGCCCCTTGGATCCATGAGCTTCTGTAGTGTCACCATGATCTCCTTGAATCCGCATTGTCACAATGGACAATTGATTTCATGAGGCCCCACAATGTCACAGTGGCCCCTTGGTTCCGTGAGGTTCCATAGTATCACAATGGTCTCCTTGGATCCACAGTATCACTATGGACCATTGGCTCTATGAGACCCTGCTGTGTCACGTCGGCCCCCTGATTCCATGAGGTTCCATTATGTCTCAATGGTCCCCTTGGTTCTGGGCTGTAACAATGGACCCTTGGTTCCATGAGCTTCCATAGTGTCACCATAGTGTCCTCCATGGATCCGCATTGTCACAATGGACAATTGGTTCCATGGGACCTCACTGTTTCATAATAAACCGTTAGTGCCATGAGTTTCCTTAGCGTCACAATGGTCACCCAGGTTCAATGAGGCCTTGGAGTGTCACAATGGCCCCATGGTTCCCTGAGCTTCCATAGTGTCACCATAGTGTCCTCCATGGATCCGCATTGTCACAATGGACAATTGGTTCCATGGGACCTCACTGTTTCATAATAAACCGTTAGTGCCATGAGTTTCCTTAGTGTCACAATGGTCACCCAGGTTCAATGAGGCCTTGGAGTGCCACAATGGCCCCATGGTTCCCTGAGCTTCCATAGTGTCTACAATGGTCTCCTTGTTTCTTCAGTGTGATAACAGACCCTTGGTTCCTTAAGGTTCCCAAGTATAAATGGTCTCCTTGGTTCCATGTGGCCCCACTGTGTCACACTGGCCCCTTAGTTCAATGAGGTTCTGTAGTGTCAGCAATGGTTCCTTTGTTCCAATGTCTCAATGGACCCTGGATTCCATGAAGTTCTTCAGTGTCAAAATGGATCCTTGATTCCATAGGTTTTGTAATGGAGTCCTTGGTTCTGTGAGTTATCCTGCTGTTAGCGGTGGTTACTTTGGTTCCAACAAGGCCCCACTGTGTCTCAGTGTACCCTTGGTTCCATGAGGAACACAAAATTTTGCATAAACATTGAGCCACACCTGCCTAACACACCTGGAAACATCTGTTTGCATTCAAAGGAGGGGTTAAAGCTGTGAAAGGCACCAGCAGCTTCCATCTGCAACTGAGATCAAGGACAGGGACAGAGAATTCAGCTTAAAGATACAGAGAATTCTGCTTACAGAGATCATTTCTGGTCACATTGTCCCTTGTAGAAAGGTGACATCATCAGAGGCAGCTTGTACTGAGCATGTGGTTCCTGAGTGGGGTTTGTTGTTCAGCAAACCTGCTCAGGCTTTTGCATTCTTTCCTCACAAACAGGAAAACTTCTGCTGGGCCTGTGTGCAGGCAGAGCCCTGAGGAGAGCAGGTGGGACATGGTGCCATGGGCTGGGACACGCAGCTGCAGAGCTCAGGGGACAAGTTTGTGATGCAGGGAACAGGGATGTGAGTGTCAGGTGGGCCATGTCAGCCATGGTGAGGTTGGGGGTGAGGAGCAGGTTGTCAGCCCACAAGGGGCTCATTCTTCTGTGTGCCCAGACCTGCTGAGGAGACATTCAGCATCAAAATTACCTGGGGAATGTTTCTGTCACCTCTTCTCTGAACTGAAAAATAAAAAAAATACTTGATTAAAAAAAGAAAAACTCATGAGATGCGTTTTGAAATCTCCCTCCTTAGCAGAACTCCAAACTGACTCCAATCAGCTGCACAAGCCCTGGAGACTTGAACACAATTGAAGGAAGAGAAAGCTCCTGAGGCCTTTCTGTATTTTAATGAGCCCCACGGTGGATTTGAGGCTGGGTCCATGACCCTCAGGGACTGAGAGGAGGTTGCAGAAGCTGCTCAAGGAGTCAGAAGCAAAACTCCAAGTCCCTTGGAGCATCACTGGGCCCCAATGAGGGCAGGGACTGCCAAAGTCTCCCCAGGGACTCGTGAGAGCAGATCCTTGAGGCCAGGATTGCAGGGAGCCAAAGGCTCTGAGCAGGGAACTGCAGTGCTGAGAAAGCCCTGGGTTGGTTGGAGGAGCAGAAAGGCCAAGGCCTGAGCCCAGCCCTGGGACAGCAATGTCCTGTCCCTCACGGGTGGCTCGGGGCTGTTTTTGGGGCAGTGGATGTGAGGGGGAGGAAGGACAAATGTCATAAAACTGTGACGTTCCAGATCCTTGTGGAACCAAGGGGACATTGTGATACTGTTGGGGCCCATGGAACCAAAGGGACATTGTGACATTGTGGGGCCTCATGGAACAAGAGGGCATTGTGAGCCTGCAGGGCTCTAACAGCCCAGAACACTTAAATGCTGGGGATAAGCAAAGTTCCTTTACTCGAGTTTGGTGCACAGGAGACACACCAACCAGATATTCTAGAGAGGTCAAAATTATACAAATTACACAATTTTTTACTGGCAAAATATAGAAAATCAAGGAACATTGGCAAAGGATTTAACACAACATCCAATTTATCATAAAACACTTATCACAGTAGTAACTTCATTAACTTAGCCCATTTAATCTAGAAAGCTCTAAACACTTTAGATGCTAAGTTACCCAAAAATGTTCCAGGTAAAGGGGATTAGAAAGAGAGGAAAGAAACAGAGAGAAACAGAAAGACAGAAGCAATATAGAAAGACACACATATAGCTGCCAGCCCCTAGGGTTCCCATGTGGGTGAGATACACTGCGGAACCAAGGAGACCATCGTTGAGAGTAAAGAACCTCATGGAACCAAGGGGCCAATGTGACACTGTTGGGCCTCATGGAGACCACTGTGAACCTTGGGGGTCTCATGGAACCAAGGGACAGTGGTGACACTGTGGAGCCCATATGGTCATGGAGAAGCCATTGTGACACAGGAGGGCTGCATGGAGCCAAGGGGTCATTGTGGCACTGCAAGGACACATGGAAGCAAAGGGCCATTGTGACACTACAGGACTTCATGGAACCAAGGTTGGAAAAGACCTTTGAGATCATCAAGCGCAACCTGTGACCTAACCCCACCTTGTGTCCCCTGAGCCTCCTCTTCTCCAGGATAAACAACCCCAGCTCCCTCAGACACTCCTCACAGGACTTGTGCTCCAGAACCTTCACCAGCCTTGTTGCCCTTCTCTGGACATGCTCCAGCCTCTCAATGTCCTTCCTAAATTGGGGGGCCCAGAACTGGACACAGCACTCGAGGTGTGGCCTCACCAGTGCCGAGTACAGGGGAAGAATCACTGCCCTGCTCCTGCTGGCCACACCATTCCTGATCCAGGCCAGGTGCCATTGGCCTTCTTGGCCACATGGGCACACTGCTGGCTCATGTCCAGCCTGCTGTCCATCAGTGCCCTAGGTCCCTTTCTGCCTGGCCACTGTCCAGCCACTCTGCCCCCAGCCTGTCGCGCTGCAGGGGTTGTTGTGGCCAAAGTGCAGGACCTGGCACTTGGTCTTGTTAAACCTCACATTGTTGGATTTGGCCTCTGGATCCAGCCTGTCCAGGTCCCTCTGCAGAGCCCTCCTACCCTCCAGCAGATCCACGCTCATACCCAGCCTGGTGTCACCATGGTTCCATAAGGCCCTAGAGTGTCACAATGCTCTCCATGATTCCATGAGGCTCCATAGTGTCACAATGGCCCCTTGGTTCCCAAGGCTCTGCAGTGTTACAAAGGCCCTTTGGTTCCATGGGGCTCCTGGGTGTCAAAATTTTTTCCTTCATTCCAGGAATCTCTGCAGTATAACAATGTCCCCTTTGGTATAACCAAAGGCCTTGCAGTGTCACATTTGTTTCTGTGGTTCGAGGAGGCCCCACAGAGTATCACTGGCCACTTGGTTCCATGAGGCCCCAGAGTGCCACAACAGAGTCCTTGGTTGTGCAGTGTCACAATAGCCTCTGTGTTTCCACAATGGCCCAGAGCATCACAATGGACTCCTTGGTTCCATTTAGCCCCACAGTGTCACAATGGCCCCTTGCTTCCCTGGGCCCCTGCAGTGTCACAGTCATCACTGCACTTTGGCCACAACAACCCCTGCAGCACTACAGGCTGGGGACAGAGTGGCTGGACAGTGGCCAGGCAGAAAGGGACCTGGGGGCACTGATGGACAGAAGGCTGGATATGAGCCAGCAGTGTGCCCAGGTGGCCAAGAAGGCCAATGGCACCTGGCCTGGATCAGGAATGGTGTGGCCAGCAGGACCAGGGCAGTGATTCTTCCCCTGTACTTGGCACTGGTGAGGCCACACCTCGAGTGCTGTGTCCAGTTCTGGGTCCCCAATTTAGGAAGGACATTGAGAGGCTGTAGCATGTCCAGAGAAGGGCAACAAGGCGGGTGAAGGTTCTGGAGCACAAGTCCTGTGAGGAGTGTCTGAGGGAGCTGGGGTTGTTTATCCTGGAGAGGATAAGAGGAGGCTCAGGGGAGACCTCATCACTCTCTACAACTCCCTGACAGGAGGGTGCAGCCAGTTTGGGGTCGGGCTCTACTCCCAGGAAACAGCAACAGGGCAAGAGGCCACAGCCATAAACTGTGCCAGGGGAGGTTCAGGCTGGACATTAGGAAAAAATTATTCACAGAAATAGTGATTGGGCATTGGAATGGGCTGACTAGGGAGGTGCTAGATTCACTGTCCCTGGAGGTGTTCCAGAAAAGACTGAAAGTGGCACTCAGTGCCATGGTCTGGGTGACAAGGTGGTGTTGGGTCACAGGTTGGACTTGATGGTCTCAAACATCTTTTCCAACCTGGTTGATTCTTTGATTCTGTGATGATTGTGACACTGCAGGGCCCCAGGGAAGCAAGGGGCCATGGTGGGGCTAAATGGAAGCACGGACTTCATTGTGACACTCTGGGTCCTTGTGGAACCACAGAGGCCACTGAGACACTGTGGGACCTTGTTGAACCAAGCGGCCATTGTTACACTGCAGAAGGAGGAAAAGCCTTGTGAGATTCCAGGGCCCAATGGAAACAAATGGACATTGTGACACTGTGGTACCTTGGGGAACCAAGCGGCCATTGTGACACAACAGAACGAAGGAGACCACTGTTGGAGAACCATGGAACCAAGGATCCATTGTGACACAGAAGGGCCCAAGTAACCAAGGAGCCATTGTGACACTACAGAGCCTCACAGAATCGTGGAGAATGCTTTGACACTCTAAGGCCTCATGGAGGAGGGTCAAGCCAGGGGGGGATTGGGGTCAGCTCCCAGGGAACAAGGGACAGGATGAAAGGAAATGTCTTAAGTTGTGCTACAGGAAGTTTAGGCTGGACATTAGGAAGAAGTTCCTCAGAGAAAGGGTGATTGGGCATTGGAATGGGCTGCCCAGGGAGGTGGTGGAGTCACCATCCCTGGAGCTGTTTCAGGAAAGACTGGATGTGGCACTTAAAGCCACAATCTGGTGACAAGCTGGTGTTAGGTCACAGGTTGGACTTGAAGGTCTCAAACATCATTTCCAACCTGGTTAATCCTGTGATTCTGTGATTCTGTCCCTGGGGCAGCAGGAGCTGCCTGAGGAGCCCTGGGCCAACTCTCTGTTGCTGTCCTGGGCAGCGGGGCTGGCCCTGGAGCTGCAGGAGCTGCCTGAGCTGAGCATCTCCTGAGCATTCCAGCTCCACAGAGTGGCTGTCCCTGACCTCCAGTGCCTCCAGTTCCTGCTGCAGGGCCACACAGGGCTGGGCTGCTCTGCGGGGCTGCACGTGGGACATGGATTTCAGTGCAGGGAGATTGAGAGAAGGAGCAGATTCAAGCAAGGCTGTGCCTGGGACAGGTTGGGTGCCCCAGGAGCTTTAGCAGGGTGTGGGAAGAAGGCAGGAGTTGGGAATCCCACAGGAATTGGCCATTCTTCAGCCAAACACAGCTTTTTGTTTGAAGCAACAGCGAGTGAGGACAGAGGGACATCAGGAAAGCTTTGGGAGCTCCCAGGGTCAGAGGGAGGAGGGGAAATGGGGCGGTGGGTAAAGTGTGCAAGGGAAGCAGCACAGGCCTAGGCCAGGGCAGGAGAGCTGCAGTGGGGGTGACCAAAGGCCTTGGGGGGCTGGGACCACCCCCTGCCAACAGCAATGAGATTTGTGTCCCCTGGCTGTGGCTGCTGTCCCTGCCACTGAGGCCCATGAGAAGACAGCAGTTCCTGCCAGCCCCAGGCCTTGTGGCCTCCTCCCCCAGCCCACAGAGCTTTGCAGGGCTCCTGCTGCTCTCCTGCCCTCACCATCGCACACTCCACATCCCACTGCTCCGGGACAGCCACGAGCATCCTGTGAGGGCACCGCTCCCTATTCCCAGGGGATGGGGCTCAGAGCTTGGCTGTGCTGCTTGGCCAAGCCCAGGCAGGGCTTTCCCAGCCACATTCCAGAGTCCATTTCCCACCTGGAGCCGCTGGTGCCTTTGAGCTCCTGCTTCCCCAGCCCCAGGGACGCTCTCCTTGTCTGCTCATTGCCCCCACGGTGTCTTGGCAGTGATGGCCTCAGTGGGGGCTGCTGACATCCTCAGCAATTGGAGATTGGTGATGAACTATCCTTTTCCAGAGGCTTGTTCAGCCTTCAGGTCTTCTCTTCAGGAATTCAGTGCCAAAGGCTCATTAAAATTTCAAAACACCCTAACAAGCCAAGCCCCTGGGAATAATTTAGGTCATCAATTATTTTGTGGTTAATTAGACAGATTTCAAATTTGCATTCAAAGTGAATATATTATATTTTAAAGAACATGAGAAAACATTTTTTGGTAATGTTTAGGGTTTGTTTTCAATACACTGATATCAGATATCTCAAACTGACATTGAATCAAAGCATCTCCTAATGCTGTTTGAAGAGATATGTACATCAGGATCCTTTATGGCTGACAATTAATCCCACTTTGTCCCTACACTCATCCCACCATTTTCCTCATCCAAGCCCTGGGACTCAGAGCAGCCTTGTGCAAATCTCAGCTTCCTCCACTCCAGGCTGCACCTGCAGCTTTCAGCTCCTTGGTACCAACTCCCACCTGCTTTCCTTGGAGAAGGAGCTGCCCCAGACACAGAAGGATGGTCATTTATTGTCAGCAAACAAAACCAAGGGAAACCACAGCTCCATCAAATGCAAAAGTCATTCCTCTACTGTATATTAAATCCACTTTCCACAGCAGACAGTCTCAGACCAATGGAAAACACATTCTGTGCCCAGCACAGATCCCAAGATCCCCCAAACCCTCCCTGCCCCAATTCTGTCCACATTTGCTCTTTGCACACGAGTCACACACTGAAGTCACAAGCTCCCTCCATGCCCATGGGGAGGAAAAGAGAGAAAGTGGATGAAGAGCTCTCTTGTGCAGAGCTACAGCTGCACTGATCCCAATATTCTGGGGTCACAGGAACTTGATCCAACACCCTCTGCAGCATCTGTTCCCTGGGGCTCCTGCTTCTGGGCTTGGGGTTCTGTGCTCGTTCTCAACAGGGGGTCCTGGCTCAGGGCTCTGAATCCCAACAGGCTTTGGGCATGAGGTCCTCCAGTACCCACAGGTGCCTGGGGGATGTAGATCCTCTTACCTGGCTCACCTGGAGCTGCTCATGGCCATCCCACAGTGGGCACGGGGCACCCCAGGTTGCCCAGATGGGGTCACTGTGTCCCCTGGGGGGGACATGCTCCAGGGACAGAGCCAGGGAAGCAGTAGCAAACCAGAGCCCAGGGCAGGATGTGACTCACGTGGGCACTGGGACACGAGGATGATACCAGCATGGGCTGGGGGTCTTGGGGTGCCTCAGGTGTCCTGACACAGCAGGAGAGGGGAGAATCCCCCAAGCCTTGTGCCCTGCCCAGTCCCATAGTGATTTCCTCTGGGGCTGCATGGCTGTGGGGCTGAGCCTGCCCACGCAGGAGCAGGGGCTGAGCCTGGCCATGCTGGACATGCTGCCCATCGCCAAGGAGGAGCCACAGAGCCCCTGACAGGTCTGCAGCCACGTCAGGTGAGCTGGGGGCTGGTGGGGACAGTGTGACACCCATGGGACAGCCTGGCATCCATCTGGACAGACTGGCAGCCATGGGGACAGAGTAACACCCTTGGGGACACTCTGGCACCCCTGAGGACAGTGTGACACCCATGAGGACAGCCCTGCATTGCCGGGACCGCCTGGCAGCCACTGGACAGTGTGGCATCCATGGGGACAACCTGTCATCTGTTGGGAGAGCCTGACACCCATGGGGACATTCTGGCATCCCTGGGGACAGCCTGGCACCGCTGAGGACAGCCTGACATCCCTGGTGACACCCCGCCAGCCACCTCTGCCTCCTGTCCCCATTGGCTCTGAGGTGCTGGCGGGGGCTGTGGCAGGGGTCCCGCGGCGTGGGGACATGGGGGACAGCGGTGTCCCCACAGAAGCGCCAGCACTTGTGTCACTTCCCCGACACCGCCGCCATCGGCACCGAGCAGGCAGCGAGCCGGGAGAGCAGCCCCGTGGAGAAGCGGCTCGTCACCCTCCCCAAGGCGGACAGCCGGGTGCTGCTGAGCTGGGGGGGTTTGGGGAGCCTCTGGGGACTCGGGGGGACGTGGGGCTGCCCCCCCGCCCGGCACAGGATGGGCAATTCCCCACACTGCGGGAGGCTCGTTGCTTCGTGGCTCTCCTCGATGGCCACTCCCGGCTGAGGGCGATGCCCAGCGCTCCTTCTGCAGGGAGGTGGCCCCTCCCCGGCTCCTGGGGGACGTGACCAAGCTGTGCCACAGAGCCCTCAGGGGGCGCCGGGAGCCCTGAGCAGCCCCAAGGCGGAGGTGACAGGGGAAGGGAGGTGACAGAATCACCCCGGGACGGGCGGGTCCTCATCCCACCCCCTGGGCACCCCGGGACATGCGGGGCTTGGGGACACCGCGGTGAGGGGTGGGCAAAGGGGTGGGCACAGAGGGTCCCCGGGGTGTCCCTGAGGGCGACCAGGGCCATCCCTGCCCTTGGCAGTGCCGAATCCACCGTGACCAAACTGGAGGTGGCCGGGGGTACCCCGGGGCTGTCCCTGCTGTGCCACAGCCCCCAGGCCTTGGGGCCAGTTCCCTGCTGAGCGTCTGCGTCCAGGTGAGACCCCCAGGGCATCCCCGGGGGTTTGGGGGAGCCAGGACCGTGCAGGGCCCTGTCCCCAGGAGGGAAACACAGCCCTGGCACCCGCGGGGACAGTGCAATGGGGACGGGCACAGCCTCAGGGCTGCTGTGGGCACCCGTGGGGCAGGAGGGCTTTGGGGGCTCCTGGGGGGTCCCTGCCCCGCTGAGCCCGGGGGTCATTCCACAGCCACGCTCCGGCCAAGATTCCAAGTGGTGCCAGGTCCACCAGGATGAGGATGGACACTTGTGGCTGTCGGGGGTGGCGCGGAGGTTCTGCAGCCTGCAGGAGCTGCTGGGCACCTCTGGGTGCCAGGGGCTGCAGGCAGAGGAGCCCAAAAGTGCCTGGAGGCCCCCTGTCGACCCCACCCCAAAGGTGACACTGGGGGACATTCCAGAGAGAGGCTGTGAGGTCACAGAACAGCTGTGATGTCACAGAGGGGTTGTGTGATGTCCCAGAGGGGGCTGTGTCATAGAGCCACAGAGCAGGTGTGATGTCAGAAAGGGGCTGTGTGACATCACAGGATGGGTTGCGTAATGTCACAGACAGGGCTATGACATCACATGGTGGTGCAACATCATAGAGCTGGCAGGGACATTAGACGGTGGGCTGTGACATCACAGAGCAGACTCAGAAATCATAGAGGGGAGTGACATCACAGAGTGGGTGGTGACATCACAGAGCACCTCTGTGACATCACAGGGGGCTATGTGACATTACATGGGGCTGTGTGAGGCCACTGGGGAGGTCACTCCACCCCAGCCCCCCCTCAAAGTCCCCCTGTAGAGAAGTTCCCCCTGCTGCTCATGCTGGGTGGGGTCCCCTGTCCCCCTGGGTCCCTTTTCCCACCAGTGCTGCAGCCTCCCCCAAGGATGTTCCACAAATCGACACCCAGAGCCTGACATGGGGATGAGTGGCTGGGGCTGTGTGAGCAGGACATCAAGGACATGGATTATCCAGGTCACTGTGGCCTGGTTTGGGTTCCCCACGGCAGGAAAGATGTCTGGCAGCTGGAGCAGGGTCAGGGAAGGGCCTCCAGGGTGGGGCTGGAGCCCTTTGGCTGTGAGGAAAGGCTGAGGAAGCTGGGCTTGTCCAGCCCAGAGAAGGGAAGGCTGAGGGGCTCCTCATCCCAGCCTGGCAGTGCCACCGAGGAGGTGATGGAGAACACAGAGCCAGGCTCGTCACCGGGGGCCTGGTGGGAGACAAAAGACAATATGTGGAAGGGGAAAGAGGGCCGTTTCAGCCAGGACAGGAGGAGATAAAATGAGTCAGGATGTTTTGTGCTTTTCCTCCAAACCAAAAGCAGCCTGATCTCCCTTCTCCATCCACTACTGACAGCTTTGCAAATCGAGCACTGTTTGAGCTGTTTTGCCCGCAGCCCAGCCACAGCATCCTGATACAACACCTTAATTGTGTTTATATCTAACACAGAATCATCTTTGTCTAAAATTAGTTTTGTATAGAAATCCCTTGTGGATGGTGGACTCTTCAGATGCTGCTGGGACATCGCACAGAGCTGGGGGAAGAGTTGTGATGGTTATCAAATTGTATCATGTTCAAATTTTGTCTGTTACCAAAGAAGAGAAAGTTTCTGTGCCTCTGAGTCTCACAAGTTCCTGACCCCCAAAGGTCACAAACCTGATCAGTTGTGGCTCCCACTCCTGTGGTTGCATTTGGACCTCCCTCCATCCCCAGAGCTGAGCTCCCTTGTCCCACAAAGTCCCTGGCAACGGAGGGATGAAGGAAACAGGACAGGCTGTGGGGATCAGGGCCAGGGCACGGCCAGGGATTTGGTGTGGTTGTGAGCCCAGGGCAGGAGGCGGCCCTTGGCCTTGGTGAAGCTCATCCAATTGTCCTGGGCCCATGGCTGCAGCCTGTCCAGATCCCTGTGCAGAGCTTCCTGCCCTCCAGCACAGCCACACTCCCACCCAGCTTGGGCTCACCTGGACACTGACTGAGGGTGCCCTCGATCCCTCATCCAGATCAGCAATAAAGAGATTGAACTGCACTGGCCCCAATCCTGAGCACTGGGGACACTCCTGGATGTGAGTCCATTGCCCAGCACTCCTTGGGCCTGGCCATGCAGACAGATTTTGAGGCAGGGAACAGATGCTGCAGAGGGTGTTGGATCAAGTTGCTGTGAGCCCAGAATATTGGGATCAGTGCAGCTGTAGCTCTGCACAAGAGAGCTCTTCATCCACTTTCTCTCTTTTCCTCCATCTGGCCATGGAGGGAGCTCGTGACTTCAGTGTGTGACTCGTGTGTGCAAAGAGCAAATGTGGACAGAATTGGGGCAGGGAGGGTTTGGGGGATCTTGGGACCTGTGCTGGGCACAGACGGTGTTTTCTATTGGTCTGAGGCTGTCTGCTGTGGGAAGTGGTTTTAATATCCAGCAGAGGAATGACTTTTGCATTTGATGGAGCTGTGCCTTACTTTAATTTTGTTTGCTGACAATAAACGAACATCCCTCTGTGTCTGGAGCAGCTCCTTCTCCAGGAAAGCAGGGGGGAGTTGTTGCCAAGGAGCCGAAAGCTGCAGGTGCAGCCTAGAGTAGAGGAAGCTGAGATTTGCACAAGGCTGCTCTGAGTCCCAGGGGTTGGATGAGGGAAATGGTGGGGAGAGGGTAGGGACAAAGTCTGATTGATGGTCAGCTAACTAATTTGCCCCAACTCTGCGCACAGACATTGCTGCTGCAGCTCCCGAGAAGGGAGAAAATGGGGGATCTCTGGTGAAAACTTGGCTGGGAGATCCTTTCGTTTCTTTGAAGTCAGTGAGACCACAGCTCCTCATTGACACAGTCTGTAATCACAGCAAAGATGTAGTGAAACAGAATGACAAATGGCACAAAAAATTATCTTTATTTGTGAACAATATTAAAAAACTAAAACACAGGAAGAAAAAACCCAAAAGCAAACCAATGAGAACTATCAAAGAGGGTTTTTATTCAAAGTGATTGGCAGAAATTGGCAACCAGTTTAATGTTTCTGAAATTGTCCAGTCATCAGTCTCCACACTGCAGCCTTGAGCTCCTGGTTCCTCAGGCTGTAGATGAGAGGGTTCAGGACTGGAGGCACCACTGAGTACATAACTGACACTGCCAGATCCAGGGATGGGGAGGAGATGGAGGGGGGCTTCAGGTAGGCAAAAATGCCAGTGCTGACAAACAGGGAGACCACGGCCAGGTGAGGGAGGCACGTGGAAAAGGCTTTGTGCCGTCCCTGCTCAGAGGGGATCCTCAGCACAGCCCTGAAGATCTGCACATAGGAGAAAACAATGAAAATGAAACAGCCAAATACCAAACAGGCACTAAACACAATGAGCCCAAGTTCCCTGAGGTAGGATTTGGAGCAGGAGAGCTTGAGGATCTGTGGCACTTCACAGAAGAACTGGCCCAGGGCATTGCCCTGGCACAGGGGCAGGGAAAATGTATTGGCTGTGTGCATCAGTGAATAGAGAAAGGCACAGGCCCAGGCAGCTGCTGCCATGTGGGCACAAGCTCTGCTGCCCAGGAGGGTTCCATAGTGCAGGGGTTTGCAGATGGACACATAGCGGTCATAGCACATGATGGTGAGCAGGGAATACTCTGCAGAAATGAAGAAAAGGAAAAAAAAGACCTGTGTAGCACAACCTGTGTAGGTGATGTCCGTGGTGTCCCAGAGGGAATTGTGCATGGCTTTGGGGACAGTGGTGCAGATGGAGCCCAGGTCGGTGAGGGCCAGGTTGAGCAGGAAGAAGAACATGGGCGTGTGCAGGTGGTGGCCGCAGGCTACGGCGCTGATGATGAGGCCATTGCCCAGGAGGGCAGCCAGGGAGATGCCCAGGAAGAGGGAGAAGTGCAGCAGCTGCAGCTGCCGCGTGTCTGCGAATGGCAGGAGGAGGAAGTGGCTGATGGAGCTGCTGTTGGACATTTCCTCTCTCTGGCCATGGGGACCTGTTCATGGAGAAAAGAATAGTGACAAGTTAGGAGAGGCTGCTTGGAGCCAAACCTGTGCCATTCCCTGTAGACTGTCCCGCTGGGACTCATCCACCCTTGTTCCTTCTCTGGGAAAACCTTCACCAGGTCCCTGCCTGAGCTCCATCTGTGCTGTCTGAGTGTGCCATGAGCAGCCAGGCCTGTGCGTGGGGGCTCTTGTGGAGCCATCCCTGCCCTGCTGCCCTGGGTTTGTGACCGTGTGGCAGAGGGACAAGGCTGGAGATTCGGGATTTGTCAGTGGAGTCACTCCTAATGCAGAAAGGCTCCTGAGCATCTGCCTTCCCATTTTAAAGGACAGGGACAGCAAGAAGGAGGTTTATGAAATTTTTTCCTCCCCTTACATCATTCCTGCTTCTCTGAGGTCACAAATCCCCAGCATTTCTGCTGCACTCAGAGTTTGCCACTGAGAGATCTGAGAGGCAAAGGGATTCCTTGTGGCTCAGGCCAAGGTCAGGGGCTGGATGGGCTTGTTCCCAACTGCCCTGGGTTTGCACCTTCGGCTGCAATCAGGGCACAATCACACTCCTGTGCCACCCTGAGGAGAAACCTGACCCTGCTGAGAGCAGAGGGATCACTGAATGTCTCACCCTCTCCAAAGGTCTCTGAGCAAGGTCTCAGCACTCCCTTCTGCCAAGGACACTCACGGTGTCCTTGGCAAACCCAACAGCATTTCCTCACTTGTGACATCTCTGCACTTCCCCGTGGGACATTCAGGGAACGCCAAGAGGCTCTGGCACAGATTTGCACCCAGGAGGGCAGCTCAGAGCTTGGAAGGACACAGCAAGGAGATCCCCAGGTGTGCCCATGATGGCATCTCAGGGAGGGAGGCTCAGCTCCTTCCCCTTTGCCATGGACTGCTTTGCCCACAGCCCCACAGGTCACAGGGAAGCTTGGACACCTCATTCCCATGGACACACCTGCCTGGCAGGAATCTCAAGGGCAGTGCCTCACTCAGCTACTGCAAATGCCAGAGCCTCCCTGAGAGCACAAGATAACAATGACAATATCAGAGAAGGGCAGAAACAAGAGAAGATATTGTGTTGTTGTGCCTGAGAGGGCAGGGCAGAGAGAGCCGCGCACTCAGGACAGTGTTCCCTGTCCCCAGCTGTGCACGGCACCTCCCACACACCAACAGTGCCCTCCTGCCCACAGCATTGCTCTGCTCAGCTCCCTCTCCTTCCCTGATCCTCTGCCTGTGCCTGCACATTTTCCTCCTCAGAGGTGCCTTGTCCCTGTCAGTGCTCACAGAGCCCATCCCACCCTCTGTGCACTCGGCCCGGCCCTACAGAAACCTGCCTGTCTGCAGGGCCCTGCCTGGGGGCAGGCTCTGTGTGCAGGTGGGCAAGGGCAGCTCAGAGAGCCCTGCTGGGCCCTGCAAAGGTGATGCTGGTGCTGTCCATGGGCTGAGGAGTGCCTGAAGGCCCTTTAGGAGGCTCCAGCAGAGACACTGAACACACAAAGTTACAGATTATGAATTTTAATAAATGTTCAAACATTATTCTGATGATTCTGTTGTGTCCATTTCAACTCAGAATGTTCTGTGACTGTGGGATTACAGCTCCTATTCTCTTTCTCTCATCCCCCAACCTTCCCTTCCTGCTCCAAGTAAGAATCTGAAAAGAGTCTCAGAAAAATTCCTTATCTTTACAGCAATCCGAGGCTTACCTTCTTTGGGCAGTGTCCTCCAGAGCTGTCCCCAGGCTGATCTGGAGCTGGGAGCAGCCCTGCCCCACACAGCACCTCTCAGCAGCAGCACCTGCCCTGCTCAGGGTCGCTCCTTCCCCCCACAGCTTCTCCCCCAGCGCTGGCAGCAGCTCCCTGGGCTGGCTGAGAGCTGCCCCTGGCAGGCAGCAGAGTCCCTGGCCCAGCACAGCGCCCTGGGCTGCAGGACCCTGCTCTGCACCACAGCCCTGGGCACCCCTGGCTGCACCCCTGGCTGCTCAGCCCTGCAGCAGAGCCTGGCAACAGGGAGCTGTCTTGTGCTGTGCCTCGGATGCTGCAGCAGGCAAACCCAGCTCTGCCCTAGGGCCACATCCCCTGCACTGCAGCAACTCTCAGAGTCCTCCTGCAAGATCCGAAAAGCTGTGCCATGTGCCAGCTTCAGGGCTGTGTAGAGGAGCTGCTCCTCAGGAGAAAGGTCTTTTTGAAGCCCTTCTTGGTTGCCAGGAGCTGTCTCTGTGCCAGGAGCCTGGCCCAGCTCAGCAGCACAGCAACAGCACAAGGACTCTAATGACCCTCTCGGGGCTTTGGTGCTGAGTCCCTGAACAACAGTCCCTGAGAGGGAGTTGGGGAAACCTCTCCAGAATTCAAAGTCACAATCAATATCTAAAGTTTCTCAAAGTTTTAATGGGTCCCAGTGAGGGACAGGACTGAGAAAGTGCCCCCAGTTCCACTTAGAGCAGGAAATTGGAAGCAGTGAGGACAGGGTGGGACAAAGAGAAGCCAAGTCTTGGTGCCCTGGGGCACAACAGAGTCTGTGCCACCAAGGGCTGTGAGGAGACACCTTCTCCTGTGGCCCTGGGGCCTCCTGGCACAGCCCCAGCAAGGCTGGGCACCGTCACCCCCTTGTCCTTCCCTCAGCATCCCCCCCACATCCCAGAGCCCTCAGGGATCTGCTGGAAGGAGTCCCTGGGGAGCCTTTGTCAGGAATGGCCCTGGGGGGCTCCTTCATGCTCCCAGGGACTGCAGGTTTTTCAAAGGACTTTGGCTTTTGCTTTTGCCTTGGAGTCTCTGAGAGCTTTGTGCAATCATGGCCTCCAATTATCTGCTCTAACGAGTCCCTTGAGATTCTTTGTCAGTAACAACACTCAGTGGGGCTCATTAATGCTTCAAGGTACTCAGGGTTTATTAAAGTCCTTCTTTTTTCACCCTGAGTCTCTCAGAAGTTTCTGCAATCATGGCCTCCAATTTTCTGCTTTAATTAGTCCCTTGAGTGCCCTTTTTAGTAAGGATACTCGGTGGAACTCATTAATGCCTTGAGTACTTCAGTTTTTTAAGGTATTTTCCTTTTTCCTTTTCACACTGAATATCTGAGAGGTTTTTTCAATCATGGCCTCCAATTCTCTCCTCCAAGGACTCCATGAGGAGCCTGTGTTGCTGATGGACAGCCATGCGACCCATTCATACTTAGAGACACTTTGGGTTTTTCTTCTGACTTTGACTGCTGGAAAGGTTTATGCACTCTCCTCTCAGGCCCTGAGGTTCAAGGGCTCAGCACCAAATGCACCTCGGGGCTCATTAGGATCAAGCAAGTCCTGACAAACCATGGCTCTGCCTTGATTTCCCTCTGGTCTGGTGCAGTTCATTAGGAAGGTTTCCCACCATAGTTACGGAGAAATAGTTCAAAGTGCTTTTAAGAAATATTCATTCCTATTTTAAAGGATGTATTTTACTACTGTTTTTTTTAGAGCAGAGGGGATTGCAGCATTTTGTGATTGATATTGATCCAGGGTGTCACCTAAGCAGGTCTGGCCTGGTGAGAGAAGCTGTGCCTTGAGATCTGACCCAGTGAGGACAACCTTGCTCCACATTGCCCAAGCTCATCCTGTCTCTCCTCACTCACCTGGGACCTGCTTTGCTTGGAGAACTGCCTGCACTCAGCCAAAGATGGGTTTTCTTTGTTTTTTTAATAAGCAATCTGAAACTCCTAAGTTTCTCCATTGAAAACAGACACATTCCTCAAGTGTGTGCCAAGCCCAAGCTGCCACCAAGGAGGTTCCCCTTCCCCAAGGCTGAATTCTGCAAGGAATGTTTTGGACATACAGAAAGTTCTACAATAAACACAAACCCAGAGTTGGCTGAAGGCAGAATTAGAGCAACTGCTGAAGGACAGAGAGGCTTTGAACTCCTTGCAGCTCAAAGCTCCAAGGGCGTTGTTGGGAGGTGAGTGAGCCAAGAGTGAGGGGAAGGGAAATGCAGAGACCCCTGGCAGTTCTCCTGTGCAGACAGGCTGCTGGGAAGGCACTGCAGCCCTGCCCTGGGTCAGCTCTGAGCGTGGATTCTCATCCCAACCTGCACTGGCCACTGCCAGGGGCTGTGCCATGGACACTTCACTGACCCCACAGCTGGGTTTGGAGGCCATGGCAATCGTGAGAAGTTAAAGGTTCCTCAGAAACCTCCCTAAGGACCCATTTCTGCAGTCAGGTTCCATGGCACTTGCATGCACACCTGATGCTCTCCTTGGGGCCATGGCAGCTCTCAGGACAAAGCAGTTCTGGGGCTGTTGCCAGGTCCAATTGCACTGACACTTGTTGCTGTCCTCAGGTGCTGTGGGAACGACCACAAGGACCTGTTCCTTAGTTTGGCACCATGGCCACCAATGCCTGGACCCACTGTGATGGGGATTGTCACGGTCACCTGCACTCAGGGCCCATGGCTGGGCTGTGCTGCCATGGACACAGCACTGAGCCCTGTGCCACAGCCGGCGGCCATGGCCACCATCCTAAGGTGCCCTGGCCAGGGTCGGGGCATGGAAAGGAACCCGTGGAGCCGTGGGGATGGGGGATGGCCATGGGGTGCTGCTTTGGGCTGGGCCAGAGGGAATTTCCTCCCCAGGGCTTTCTCTGGGGCTGTGTTTGGGTTTGTGCTGAGCACAGCATTGAGCACACAGAGATGGTTTTGTTCTCGCTGAGCTTGCACAGAGCCAAGGCCTTTCCTGCCCCTCATCTGGCCATGCTGGGGAGGGGCTGGGGGTCCATGGGCGTTGGGAGGGGACACAGGGGGACAAGTGACCCCAGCTGACCCTGGGGATATCCCAGACCATAGGACATCACACTCAGTGTATAAAGTGGGGGAACAAGGAGGAAGGGGGACATTTGGAGTGACGATTTTTGTCTTCCCAGGGAACACTGAGGCAGGAGGGGGCCCTGTTTTTTCAGTGGGCAGGGTCAGCACCAAAGACGCAGACACCAACTGAAGGAACAGTGTAATTTATATAAATGCAAAACTGCAAAGAATTACAAAAGGACAAGCTCAGCAAAGCAGATGATAATTAGCAAATTATTACAAAAGGAGAAGCTCAGCAATGCACCCAACCAGCACTACCAAAGATTGACTGTATTGATTAAGAAAGATCCATCAGCAGTTACCCTCAGACTTTACCATCACCCAGATCCCCTCAGCACTGGGGGAAGCTGTCCCAGCCAAGGACTGCAGAGCCACTCCCAACAATTGGCAATTCCTGCAGGTGCAGCCACCCACAGGTGAGGCTTCCAACCTCGCTGGGAGAGGGCCCAGCTTTGACAGTGCTGAATAAACAAACTGACAGCACTTCTACTGTGGGAACATCTGGTTTCATCCTCCTCTTGGGTTCTCCCAAAGCCTGGCCAGGGCTCAAGGAGGAACCAATGGAGTTGACTTTGATCCTACACCCCCAAACAATGCCAGATGGGGCCTTGTCTGGTTTCTAAATACAGAACAGTAAATCCATGTTTCACCAATGAACAGCTACAAAGATCATTTTGATAATAATACTTTGTTAATTAGCAGATACAAACATAACATTTCATTGGAAGGTTCATCTAGAGGTCAGCTTTGGCCCAGAGCCTGTTATTCATGCCGTAGTACTTCAATTGGTCCTTTGACCTACAGATGAACTCAACCTTCATAACAATTCTTTCAGTAACAGAGTCTTAGATTTAGGTATTAGGCATAAAGGCATCACCTCTTGTTCTTCAGTTAAGTGCTCTTCAAGTTTATTACTCAGAGCTAATATTTGCATTCCTTTTCAAATATGCTTAATTAGTTGCTATTCTCTGTTATTTATCAAATCTCCCTTTTTTTCTTGAGACTAGTTCTCTTTTTAGACAAGTCTCAATTCTCCATTTTCCAGCACAAAGTGTTATAACAACTCTACCATGGAATCATAACACACCAAGTGCACACACTGCAATGATTTCAGTGACTGCCACAAATGCATTTTGCAGCAGCCTCCAATTTGGCAGCCATGAAGCCAATCCCCAAGAATTTTCTTCTTTCTGCCACTCTTCTATTGATCTTTCTATCGAGGTGATTCCTGACTGCTGGACTACAAACCCATCCCTGACAGAAGCGCCAGATTCCTGTCCCATAATAGCACAGTTCCCTCCTTGCCCAGCAAGCAGATAATCCAAGGTCATACAGTTCTGTAGAGCCCCCATTCATGCTTCTTAGGATGCGCTATTCGATATCTTAATAGCATCATTTGCTGCTTCTTCTAATAATCTATTTAGCTCTTAGTTAATGGAAACTCCACAGGACGAGGCAGTGCACACAGGGCACAGGGTGAACCAGAATCTTTGGTTTCTGAAATCCAAGGCATTCTTCGGGTGGAAAATGCTCTCTTGGCCCCAACTCTTCCCCGTGGTTGTTGCTGAATACCCTAAATGGTGGCACTGCAGCTGGGAGTGGTGTAACGCTGACACTGACCAGCTCCAGCACCCCAAGTTCTATTGACATTTTCAGTAATGCTAAAACATAGAAATCCTTTCACATTTTGGCCTCTAACTATAACAGGGTTTTGTTTCTCCTGAAGGGAAATCTTACTGAATCCTGTAAAACTGGTCATTGTATTCTTTTGTTCCACAGTACAGTTTTCTTTAACTGTCCCTTCACTGACTCCGTTACGAGTCAGAGCCCATTGACAGAGTTCTGGCCATCCCACAGGGTGAGCCCTCCAAGGGAATCCCATTCCTCCCAACATTGCTTGAGAACACATCCAGCAATTAGTTACATTGAGTATTTCAGCTACTTTGATCCTTACATTCTCATACAAATTTTCATGACTAATCCCTTGGTGAAACTCCAGAGGTGTTTCTGGCAAACAAAGATTCCGGTTGACTATCAAGATACAACTTACAGACATAAGTAGTACTTTAGTGACAAGGCTATTCATGCTTTTTCCTCAATCTTATTTGGGTTAGGAACAATAATTCCATTGTCCATGGAGCTGGTGCCTTTTTCATTCCAGAATAATTGCCCCAAGGTCCTTTGCTGTTCAGCTTTACCACGGTGTCTGTGGGGAACAAGACTTGGCGGGGTCCTTTCCCCTTCGGCTGCAGAGGTGCCGCATCCCAGTCCTTGAGGGGCACGCAGGCTCCTGGCTGGGATTCGTGTGGAAGGCACTCAGTGTCACATCAGTGCTCACATCGAGCCCCGTGGATCAGAGCATTTTTCCAAGGGACCGTTGGGGCAAACAGGAGATTTGGTCTGGTAGGATCTGTAAAACAATATCCTACAACATCTACTTGTTCTCCCATTGAACACTTGGCTGCAGGGACATATTCCCATCATTCCTGCCCAGGTTTCAGGATTCAAACTGTGGTGTCTTTCCCCAAAGCTGTTCCTTCAGCTGCCTCGGGAGGGCCATTTGGCCTCTGGACCCACACTGTGGCTCCATTATTAGGACATTAGGTGGATCCAAACCCTTTATCTCCACAAACAGTGGTGATTTCAGGTGGATCTCCTTTTTTCACAATTGTTATTAAAACAGCAGTATCAATAATTGTCCTACCCTGTCACGGGGTTCCATAATCAAATCATGCTCACTATTGTTTAACAGAATTTAATTTCTCCTTGATAATCTGCATCAATTACTCCTCCCATGACATGAACACCTTGCAAGGCCAAGCTTTAGCAAGCAGTTATCAAACCAAAGTGTTCTGGAGGAATCTGAATTCCTATTCTGGTAGTGATAACTCTTATTTGCTTCTGATTTATCCTAATTAATTCTAATGAATAAAGGTCCAGCCCTGCAGCTTTTGGGGTGGACCTGTAAGAGGTTCTCCATCAGGACAGGTTCCCATCTCCCCATTTTTTCATCTGCTCTTTTCACAACCCCTCCATCTATTCCACTAATCCTGCAGCTTGTGGATAGTGTGGTATATGAAAAATCCAGCAGCCTTAATCACCTTATGTCTCACAATAACAGACAAAGCATTCCATATCACAGTATCAGCAAACCCTATAAAAATAGCCAATTTCATCCCATCCTCCTTTATTCATTTTATACAATCTTGCCAAGTTTCCCACTGATGATTCAGTCCTTGCCAAACATTTTCTGTAGGGTAGTGTTACATCCCTGAGCAGCCAAAGCTAGCAAATTAGTATTGTCAGCATTATTTCACATTGTTATTTAGCTTATATATATATACACATATATGTTTTAATTATACTTTACATAATTTTTATTTTATATATATCTAAGTATTTATTATATTATTATATTATTTCACTTGCACAAAGAAATCTGAGGTCAAGATTAAAAACTTCTGTTGCTTCATGTGGGAGCATTCCAGAAACAATTGTTCCTTCTCTTGGTGCTGTTTCCAATATACTGTTAACAAAATTTATCCTCATCTTCCCAAACCCAAAAGTTCTTTTCCTTTTTCCATATGCAATTTTTGGATGCATTTTAATACATCCATTGGTTCAGCTTCTTTTAGCCAACTTCCCCATTGCTCACATGGTGCTCCGATCTCAGCCCCCTCCAGAGACAGAGAACTCTAGGGAAAGTCTTCCCAAGTGGGAATTTCGGATGGCACTGATTCCTTACATTTACATTTAAAAAGTGACATTTTATTGTGATCTGGCCACACTACGCCAATTTTGTTTTGCCAGTGGGCAGGGTCAGCACCAAAGACACAGACACCAACTGAAGGAATCAGTGTAATTTACTGAGGGAATCAGTGTAGTTTCCTATAGTTCAAAGCAGCAAATTATCACAAAAGGAGAAGCTCAGCAATGCACCCAATCAGCACTACCAAAGATTGCCTGGAGTGACTAAGAAAGATCCATCAGCAGCTACCCTCAGACTTTACCATCACCCAGATCCCCTCATCAGCTGGGGGAAGCTGTCCCAGCCAAGGACTGCAGAGCCACTCCCAACAATTGGCAATTCCTGCAGGTGCAGCCACCCACAGGTGAGGCTTCCAACCTTGCTGGGAGAGGGCCCAGCTTTGACAGTGCTGAATAAACAAACTGACAGCACTTCTAGTGCAGGAACATCTGGTTTCATCCTCCTCTTGGGATCTCCCAAAGCCTGGCCAGGGCTCAAGGAGGAACCAAGGGAGTTGACTTTGACCATACTCCCCCAAAGAGATGTCGGAATTCATGGCCTTGTCTGGCTTCTAAATATGGAAAGGTCAATACATGTTTCACTAATGAGTGGATACATTTATCACAATGCTAATGATCATGCATACTTTGGTAGTGAGCAAATACAAAGATAACCTTTGGTTGCAAGGTTCATTGAGAGGTCACCTTTGACTCAGGGCTTCTTGTTCAGGCCTCGGTGCTTCAGGGACATGGTTTAGTGCTGGGCTTGACAGTGCTGGGTAAACGGCTGGACTTGATGAGCTCAGAGATCTTTTCCAACAGAAAGGGTTCTAGAATTCCAGCATTCTAACTGCTGCATTCATCTTGGTCCACATTAGCAGCATTACTTTGCTCAAAAAGTCCCCTCTTGGTCAGCTCTTGTGGCCTAAGGCTTCAGCTCCTTTAGCTCCTGGTGCTGAGCTGCTCATGCTGAACGAGACGACTCAGAGAGAAGAATACAGTTCATCCAATTCCTTCTGGGACACTGAGAGGGGACAGTGTGAAAACAGGAGCATAGTTTGGTGTCACCTCCTCTCTGCCCTTCACGCCTTTCAGCGCTTTGAAACACCAAGAGCTTTCTTCAAGAGTGAAATGAAGCAGCTGTTGCTTCTGCCAGGTCTCGCTCTTCCCACTCTCTGCACTTGACTGCTTTTGTCCCTCTTGCTATGCCCTCTGTTCCCCCTGGGCTCGGTGGCTGCTGCCCAGGACTGTGGAACTGGCCCAGATCAAGTGGTCAAAACCTCATTTCTCTGCTCCTGGAGCTGCCTGGGCACAGCAGCCTTTTCCATCTGGAGGCTCCATATGGACAGGGAGTCCCCACCTGCATTCCTTGCACAACCTCCAGGAGCCCAGGGCCCGTCACAAGTGGGGCAGCACAGCAAACAGGGAGCCTGTGAGTCTCTTCCAGCCATGTCTGCTCAGAGTATGGACCTTGGAGCTTCATGCGGATAAAGGCTTTTGGTCCCTCTGAGTGTCCCCATGTTCAGCAGTGCTGCTCCATCAGTCTGTGCACAGCAAAGGGGAGAAGGCTCAGCCCTGCAGGGGCCAGGAGCTGCCGGGCTCTGTGGGAAGGGAGCTGCTCCACATGGGAACAAGGAGCAAAGGACATTCCTCTTTTAGGACATGTTTTCTGGTTAAAAAAAAAAAAAAGGAAAAACAAATCAGAAAAAACCACTGAAATATAAAAACAAACTCAAAATGTGTAGTGAAAAATCTTCTGTAAACTTAGATTAAGAGGTAACTGATCTTTCAAGAAGAGAACTCAGTTAATTTACTTTGTAAATCTGCTGATGACATGGCTCCATCTTACTGACCACAGCAGCCTTTTTGTAAAGATTTTGGGGTTTGTTTCCAATATTGTTATTTTAAATTCTGGTTGAAGGAATAGGAAATTGACTGTGCCCTGCCAGCTCCGAGCAGGACTGGGAATCTAAACTCTATCAAACCTCAACTCCTTTAGAAGATGCCCTTCCTTCTCACCCTGTGAATGAGCTGTACATTCCCTTTGAAATTGTCAGTGGTTTCTGAAAGACAGCAAGTCCCACTTACTGCTTTCCTCTCTGGTTTGGCAGTGGAGAAGGGCAATTCTTCATCCATCAACTCCAGACTGAATTGCCTTAGGAACACAGCCCACTGGCAAGGTTTGGCCTACTCATGGCAATTCTAGAGGAGGAAGAAAGTGCAATTGCACAATTCCAGCCCAAAAGGAATGAAGAGTGGGACAGACAAAACATGTGGAGATACAGGCGTTCAGCTGGGACTGTGGAGGGTTTGGGCTCTTGCCAACTGGATGTGTATCCCTCACTGCAATCTCTGGGCCTGCAGGACAGTCTCACTCACCTGCAAAAGCAGAAAGCTCCGTCGGTGTGCTCGGAACCGGCTTGTCCGATGCAAAGCTGTCAGAGCAATGGGAGGGCAGAGCAGGCCCAGCTGTGCCCAGGACTGAGCCCCAGCAGAGCCCTGGCAGAGCCCAGAGCAGCCTCAGCATCTGCAGAGCCCAGCTGGAAGGAGACAAACCAGAAACTGTCTGTCAGCTGAAGGCTCCTGTTCCCTTGTCCCAACCGCCTGCAGTGCCCAGGCCGTGCTGGCTGTGCTCAGAGCTGTGCCCAAACCTCCCCATCATTGCTGCCTTTGGGAGGAGAGCAGGAGGGCAGCACATGTGCCCAGCCCCCAGCCAGCCATGGCAGATCCACCTCCTCAGCAGCTGCCCAGAGCCAAAAAGCAGCTTGGCAGACAACTGAAGAATTCATTGCATCCACCTCAGCAAAGGGGGGAACCTTTGGTGCCCGGCCAGGCTGTGCAATGCCCAGATCTGGGAGCATCCCCTGGCTCTGGACTCACCTGCACATTGGGTGTGGAGTGTGTCTTTGCAGAAGGTGCCAGAATTGAAGTCAATCATCTCCAGCTGCAGATGGCCAGGTTGAGGAAGAGGTTCTCATCCTTGACATCGTCCTTGGTGTCTCAAGCTGCAGCCCCACCTGGTCCAGCTTCTCCAGGGGCTCCTTCTCCTTCCCTGGGGGCCAGAGCAGGCTGTCAGTGTTCTGCCCAGGGCCCCAGCAATCAATGAACCAGGACAAGCAAAACCAGATTGGATAGTGGCCCTCAGTGCTTGCCAGAGCAGCTCAGCTCCAGCACAAGAGCTGCGTGTTCCCATCTGATGATCCCTGCTCCGGGCTACAGGCAGGACAAAAAAGTTTGGTTTTCTTTGCTTCTTATTGCCAAGAGATGTGTGCAGCTGTTGCTTACCAGGCCCAAACGGTGCCTGTGGATCTCTCCCATCTTCTAGGGCAGACCCCTGCAGCCAAGGCTCATAGAATAGATCCTCCAATGACGGCCTGTCCAAGGAGTGCATGGATAAACACCACTTGATAAGATCTTGGCACTCTGGGGAAAGAAACCAGAAACTGTCAGTCACTTGGAGAAGGAGTCTGTCCACTCTGCCCTGCCGTTCCCGAGCCCTGGCTATGCTGGATGTGCTCAGAGCTGTGCCTAAAATTCCCAGTCAGTTCCCTGTTTTGGAGGAGAGCAGGACATGTGCCACCTCCTCAGCAGCTGCCAGAGCAGGATGCTCATGAGCCTGCTGCTGTCTCCCAATGCTGGTATTCCCCCTGTGCCATAGAGATGAGGATCTACCTTGAGAGAGATGTTGTGGGAACAAGAGCTCGCCCCAGATGATGTCCCGGCCCTTCTTGAACGGGTGCTTCCCGCAGACCATCTGGTACAGCAGGATCCCCAGGGACCAGATCGTCGCTGCCTCGCCATGGTAGCATCTGAGCTGGGTCCATTCTGGTGGGCTGTAGGACGGTGTTCCTGTGGAATACAGATGGAGTTCATCAGGTGGATGCTGCTGCTCCCAGAACCTCGCCCCAGCATCCCTGGGCATGCAGGGGCTGCACCAGTGGCACACAGGGTGACCCGCTGCCTTCTCGCCAGCACCTGTGACTTGTGTACAAACCTGGGGTTCTAAAAGAAGCCACTGGTGCTGGAAGAGGGCAGCAGAAGCCTTGGCAAGGCCTGACCATGACATGCAAGTGAAAAACCCATCCAGTGGTGGGGAAAAACCACTCTCCTCCCTGCCTGCATTGCCCCCAACAAACACTAATAAGCCAAGGCAAACAAGGGGAGTGGAGCAGTCCAAGCCCTTCCTCGCCTGCACACCAAACCGGCCGGGGCACGGGGTCTGACCCCCCTCTCTCCTATGTCCATGGGGGTTTTTGTCAGGCTGGCTGCCCCAGCCCCAGCCCCAGCCCCAGCCCCAGCCCCAGCCCCAGCCCAGGGCACAGTGGGTGCTGAAGGCTGTCAGCAGGGCCGGGAGCTGGTCCCCGCACCCAAGAACAACTTGGCTAAAGAAGCAATCCCATGACCCACAGCAAATGGGGGAATCCCTGGTGCTACATCCAGGCTGCGCCATGAGATGCCCAGGAGCATCCCCTGGGAGGGCTCACCTGCGAATTTGGTGTAGACTGTGTCCTGGAGGAAGGTGCCACAGCCAAAGTCAATCAATTTGGCCTGCCCGGTGGCCAGGTCAATGAGGATGTTGCCAGGTTTGATGTCTCTGTGCAGGACCCCGCAGCTGGTGCAGTGCCGCACGGCCTCCAGCACCTGGCGGAACAGCCCCCGCGCCTCCTCCTCCGGCAGGAACCCCCGAGCCAGGATGACATCACAGAGGTCCTGACACTGCTCTGGACGCTCCATCACCAACAAGAAGCTGTTGGGGAGCTCAAGCCACTCCAGGAGTTGAATTACACCGTGGAACCCAGTGGACACCTTGGCCAGCAGCACGATCTCCAGGGGCGCACGGGTGCCATTGGGCTGAGGGAGGACCAAGATGCTGTCAGTGGGGCTGGGGCCGTGCCAGGGCTCTGGGACCCTCACCCAGCCCGGGATGCTCTGCGCCCCCTGCTCACCCCACGCCCGCTCTCCCTCTGGGGTTCCCGGTGGCTCCCACCCCGCCGGGCCCCAGCTCCTCACCCGGCACGCCCCAGCTTCTGCCGCTGGCCCCGCTCACTCACCAGCTCGCCCCAGTGCCGGATGCGATCCCGCGGCACGCATTTGATGGCAACCTGCAAGCCAAGAGGAGCAGCGGGCTGAGCTCGCCGCCCGCCCCGCCGCGCCCTATCCTCCTCCTCCCCCTCCTCCTCCTCCTCCTCCTCCTCCTCCAGCCCCGCCACTCACCGATGCGCCGTCCGTGAGCCGTGTCCCCGCGTAGACGCTGCCGAAGCCGCCTCTGCCCAGCAGCGAACCCAGGCGGTACCGCTCCTGCAGGGCCTCCTGCGCCGTCCCTGCGGGCGACACGCGGCCGTCAGCGCTCGGCCCGGGGCCACACACGGCCCCCGACCGCCCCCCGACCGCCCCGGGCCGGGCACTGCCACCCGCCCCGGGCACCGGCGGCTCGGGGCCGGCGGCCGCGCTGCCGAGCGGCGGAGCTCGGGCCGGGGAAGCCGCAGCGGAGGCGGCGGGAGCGGCCCCGCCGCCTGTGTGCCCCGCGGACCCCGGGAGACGCCGGCAACGGGGCCGGGGCCGGGACTGCAGCCCGCGGCGGGGCCGGGGCCGGGGCCGGGGCCGGGGCCGGGCCAGGCGGAGCCAAAGGCTGGCGATGCCGCCCCAGCCACTGATGCCTGCCCAGCAGCGCCACAGCCGCGATGGCGAGAACCGCGCGGAGAAGAGAGCGCGGCGGGACGCCCCGGGGCGGGGAGCGGGCGGCCCCGCCCGGGGCCGGGGGCGGGCCTGGGGCATGGCCCGGCCCGGCACGGGGAGAGGGACGCCGGGAAAGGGACGCCGGGAAAGGGACACTGGGAGTGTGTGCGGGACAGCGGGAGAGGGAGAGGAGAAGGAAGAGGGAGTCGATAGAGCCGCTGCCGCCGCTGCCGCCGCTGCCGCCGCTGCCGCCGCTGCCGCCGCTGCCGCCGCTGCCGCCGCTGCCGCCGCTGCCGCCGCTGCCGCCGCTGCCGCCGCTGCCGCCGCTGCCGCCGCTGCCGCCGCTGCCGCCGCTGCCGCCGCTGCCGCCGCTGCCGCCGCTGCAACTGAAGCGCCGGGGCCGTTTGTCCGAGTGTCCGTTTGGCCGAGTGTCCGTTTGGCCGTTCCCCGCTCCCCCCGCACGCCCCACGGCCGAGCCCCGCGTGCCCCGGGGGCAGCCCCTGAGTCTGTCCAAACACAGGAACTTTGCCGTGTTCAGCCCAGATCCAGAGGCTTGACACAATGGCACAGGAATCCCCTTGGTTGCTGCTGTGCAGTCCCTGCTGAGGGTCAAACACTATCACAGCACATTCCCTGTCTGTAGAGATCGTACCTGACCCAAGCACTGCATTTTTGTCTCCAGCATTGCTTTCCAAGAAAAACAGGGGAAGGCAAACTGGATGTAGCTCATGGTATTTTAGAGTGTCTAAAACTCACTAAGTCATGGATCTTTGAGGTGTGATTAGAATTTATGGGATTGGGAAGTAGTGCAACATGGAAAAGGGGAGCATAAAAATTTTTTCTAATAATTTCTAACCCGTTCCCTCTGCTTTTGCCTTTCTTCACAAGGCCATTTACATCCCATATTCCTCATGAAATGAGAACCCTGAGCTTCTGGAACTGCCTGAAAGATGCCCTGCTCCTCTGCAGGGACACTCAGGGTAAAACTGGAGCCGGGAGCTGGAGCCCTCTCTTGGGAAGCCTCCTCCCAGCTGGAATTTGTGCAGTGCTGGGACAGGAGGAGGGGGAGCACGATGGGCGCTGTGTGGAAGGAGCAGGAGGTTTGGGCCACAGGACATTCCGTCTGCGCCACTGCCCCGCAATCGGTGGCCGTGCCCAGGGCTCTGGGCCTGGCCCTGCGTGCGCTGAGCTCCCTGACACTGCGGGAGCTCCCCGGGCTGGGCTCAGGCTCCACTGGGACTCTGCAGCAGCTGGGCTCCAACTGGGATCAGCAGCAGCTGCAAATCCCTCTGGGCATCTCCAATTTCTGCTGCTTGGAGGAAGCAATGAAGCAAGTTGAGAAGTTCTGGTTTTTCTTTCTCCTAGTGGGATTTTTCATTTTATTTGACACTCCAGAGGCAATTTCTGTGATGGCCTCTGTAAGTTGATTCTATTTCAACAGCACAAGCAACAGGACAGTGTTTGAGCACTGTGAATATGGCCTGGCTAGCTTTAATTCTCCTTGACTTCATGCTCAGGGACTTGTGAGCATTTCAGCATCTGCTAATCTTAATGCCTGTGACAAAAATACCAAGTTCACCATCACAAAAGCACTGTGGGTTGCACTGATTGAAAGAGGCAATTGCAGTTTTACTGATAAAATTCAGGTGGCAATCAGAAGAGGGGCAACAGCAGCCACGATCTACAATTCACAAGGCAAAGGCAACAAGAGCCTCCTGCTGTCACCTCAGGGTGAATAAAACAGTGCTGCAAACAGTGCTGGAACCTGATCCTTTCTCTCTCTGAAGGTTGGTTCAGGGCAGCACAGCTGGGCCCTGAGGAATGAGGGCTGTTTGGGGGTGATTGTTGCTCTACTCCAGAATTCCCCTGGAAAAAGCCCTGGGGAAGCCGAGGCAGGAGCAGCTGGGAAGGGCTGGCGCTGCTGCTGCTCCTGCCCGGGAGCCGCGGCTGGGCCGGGCCGGCGCCCACTGCGCTGCTGCTCCTGCTGCTGCCAGAGCCGGGCGGGACTCGGGGACAGCCAATGGACACGGGGGGACAGCAAAGGCCGTGGGGCTGCACTGATGTTCGTGCTCGGGCCAGCGCCAGCACAGAGCTTCGGCCCCACATTAACCCAGAGGGCAACGCTGGGGAAAGGCTCCATTTCAGCCTTTCTTTACTCATTGCTGTGAAGGGACCGAAATAAAAGGAGAACAAGCAGGGCCTGACCCCTTCTCCTTTGTGAGGAGCCTTGAGCCTGGGCCTGTGAGAGGCCATGAGGAGCTGTGAGGAGCCTCAGCCCTGGCAGGAGGGGGTCCCCCCATGTCCCCAGGCCAGGGCAACTGTGAGGGCTCACAAGCACAGATGTGATGGCTGAGTGGGCTTGCAGCACCTCTGGGAGGGGATGGGACACTTCCCCAGCTCCAAATCACCCCAAAATCCCATAACCAGGATTTTCCATCTTTAGAAAACAATGACAACTTGGAAGTGACTGTACAGCTCAATCCCTGTGGGAGAAGGAAGGGAATTTTCCCAGTGAGCTGACATCTACCCATTATTAATAATGTCTAAAATTTAAAAGTATAACAGTAATAAATATTACTAATAAATAATAGCCATGACAATAGCAAGAAACAAACCCCCAAATCCCAATACACAGCACCACACCAAAAGGACAAACCTCATTTTTCTTTACATGAAAAACAATCCGATTGTCTTTCTCCCCCTCACATCCTCCCCACCAGATAAATGAGGCCTTTTTCAGTGTTTAATACAAGTTACAGTTTAGGGCTAGAGGGAAGAACAGGGGGACACCACCACTTCCATGTCAAACCCAGCCAGCCATGGTCAGCTATTGTGGCACAATCCTTTATCACCAAAAGGCACAACACTGTCAAGTTCTGTCCATGTGATGCTTTGCTTCAACAAAGGAAAGCTCCTGGTTCAGGGTCACCTTTACTGCTCAGTCAGACACCTCAAGTTCTAAAAAACTGCTTTCCCAAATGCCAGAGTTTTAGCAACCCATCTTATTCTTTTCTGCTGTACACACAAGCTACTGATTAAATAGCTGATGTCTGGAAAACATCCCAACAGATGCATTGATCAGGGTTCTTCGGAGTGCACATTACCCAGAAGAGGCTTGTCAGGGAATGACAATGATCTTACAATTAATTCACTGTACACATGAGAGTGGCTGACTCAGTTGGAGCTCAGGATCAAATTCTTTGGGCACTTTTCCCAGTCCTGCCATTATCACTACCTAAGCTCACTGCATCTGCAAATTAATCCTTAGTTTGGATATTTAATGATAGTGTTTTAGTAATAAATTTCATAGCCAAACATGCAGAATTATTGAGTATCAATAATTGTTTCATTGTATATTGAAAACACATTGATATAAAACAAGTCACTGTGAAACCACACGGTGAGGATCATTTTGACAAGAATACCCATTTTTACACACCTGTGTTCCATCAGAAGCACAGACCTACAATTCCTCCTGCACCCAGATCACAGGAAAGAGCCTGGTTCTCTGGGACACATTCCATGGGGCCTGGAGCAGCAGCCCAGAGCAGAGATCCAGGGACCACAGGGCACAGTGGTGGGAAAGGGCATTTGGCAGCAGCTGTGAAGGACCTGGGAAAGCAGAACTCCTGAAAATGATCTGGGCTGGTCTATAAAATATCATTCAGATTCAGAGATTGACTTAACAGCGTGACACTGTGAAGCAAACATTCCTTTATTACAGCACCGGGACCATGGAGGGGGTGACCCACCTGCCAGAAACCTTGGCAGTTTTCTCATTCATTTATATATCGTTTACTCTACAAGACTTCCTGAATTCCCCCCGTAGTCCTGCCCCCTCTGTACCTCATCCACGTGTACTGTCCATTGCCTGGAACCACAGCTCCTTTTGGGGGTCGGTTCCGTGTTAGCAGTTCTTGATGCCAGGCACCCACGAGAGCCACTCACTCCCTGCCCTCTGCAGCTGGACAGAGGAGAGAAAATTTAACAAAGGGTTCATGGGATGAGATAAGGACCGGGAGAGATCACTCATCCAAGACCATCAAGGCCAAAACAGGCTCCACTTTGAAATATAAAGTGAATTTATTACTAACAAAATAAGAGCAGGATAATGAGAAGAAAAATAAGCCCTTAAAAAAACCCCACCTTCCCCCCACCCCTCCCTCCTTCCCAGCTTTACCCCCTGCCCCAGTGGCAGAGGCAGACAGCGATTATGGTCACTTCATCACCTGAGGCTTCTTCCACTGCTCAGGGAGAGGAGTTGTTCCCCTGCTGCACCGTGGGGTCCTCCCATGGGAGAGTTCTCCAGGAACTTCTCCGATGTGAGTCCATCCCACGAGCAGCAGCTCCTGTGAACTGCTGCAATGTGAGTTCATGCCACGGGCAACAGTCCCTCAAAACTGCTTCAGTGTGGGTCACTCTCCTGTGGGGTCAGTCCTTGAAGGACAGGCTGCTCCAGCCTGGGAGCAGGGCCCCTCTCTCCACGGATCACAGCCTCCTCCCAGGCATCCCTGCTCCGGCATGGGCTCCTCCTCCATGGGCTGCAGGTGAATCTCTGCCTCCCCATGGATCTCCATGGCCTGCAAGAGCACAGCTGCTTCACCATGGTCTTCACCAAGGGCTGCAGAAGAATCCCAGTTCTGGTGCCTGGAGCAGCTCCTCCCCCTCCTCCTTCACTGACCTCGGTGTCTGCAGAGATGTTCTCCTCACATGTTCTCACTCCACTCCTCTTTGGTCCTAATTACAACTGTGCAACACCTTCTTGGTTTTTTCTTTCTCTTTAAATCTGTTATCCCAGAGGTGTTACCACCATTTCTAATTAGCCCAGCCTTGGCCAGTGGCATGTCCATCTTTGGAGCCACCAGGGATTCCTTTAGCCCGACATGGTGGAAGCTTCCAGCAGCTTCTCACAGAAGCCACCTCTGTGGGCCCCCGGCTACCAAAAACAGGCCATGGTACCAAGGGACTATTGTGCCACTGTGGGTCCCCATGGAATCATGGAGTCCACTGTGACACTGCAGGACTTTGTGGAACCAAGGGGTCGATGTGACACTGTGTGACCTCCTGGAGCTGAGGAGACCATTGTGACACTATAGAACCTCATGGAATTGTTGGAAATGATACAACTTTTAATTTTTTTAAATGTAACTTTAGTTAGGAGTTTATTCGCCTTTGCCCAGGGGGAGGGGAATTGAAGTTTCTCTTCAAAAGACTCTGTTCACCAAAGTTGGGTAAGCCCTGATGAGTTTAACATCTACAGACTGGGAGTAGCCAGAAGATACACAGGAGGTGAACAAACATTAATGGACATCAGCCCCTGGTGCAGTTGGAGACACATGGTCTGGGAAAAGTTTGATAAGAGAGTAAAAGAATGAGCACCTAATTCACATCAAAAGCAAAGGGATCAATAACCAATAGGAGATAGAACACTACAAATTGTATAATATAAGACCAATGAACCTGAATCTTTTTGGGTTTTATCTGTGTAAATACATGAAAAGAACCATGTGAGATGGAAAGATTTTCACTGCGCAACTTGGGAATGTGTGGATGGAATGATTTCTATTGCATGTGCTGGCCAGAACGACAACCTGGCCAGAATAAAGAAATGCCTAAATTCTCTAACACTAAAAAGATGTCATTGGAGAATTTGTTTTTCATGGAGTTTGGGTGACAGTCCCACTGAGGTCCATCACCAACAGAGGCTCCTCATGGACACCATGGAGGAGAGAATTGGAAGCCATGATAGCAGAAACTTCTCAGAGACTCAATGTGAAAAGGAAAAAAGAAAGTACTTTTAAGAAGTGAAGTAACTTGAAACATTAATGAGCCCCACTGAGTGTTGTTACTGACAAAGAATCTCAAGGGATGTTACAGCAGATAATTGGAGGCCATGTTTGCAGAAAGCTCTCAGAGACTCCAAGGCAAAAGCAAAAGCCAAAGTCCTTTGGAAAACCTGCTGTCCCTGGGAGCACGAAGGAGCCCCCCAGGGCCATTCCTGACAAAGGCTCCCCAGGGACTCCTTCCAGCAGATCCCTGAGGCCAGGAGTGCAGGGAGGCCAAGGCTCTGTGCAGGCAGCTCAGGTGCTGAGCAGAGCCTGGGCTGGCTGGAGGCAGCAGAAAGGCCAAGGGCTGAGCCCCAGCCCCGGGGAAGGCAGATCCTGTCCCTCCTGCCTTGCTCAGAGCTCTGCTGGGGGCACTGGGATGTGAGAGGGATGCTGAGGGCAAGACAAGGGGGTGACAGTGCCCAGCCTTGCTGGGGCTGTGCCAGGAGGCCCCAGGGCCTCAGGACAAGGTGTCTCCTCACAGCCCTTGGTGGCACAGACGCTGCTGTGCCCCAGGGCACCAAGACTTGGCTTCTCCTGGGCACTGCCAGCCTTGCCAGGGCCCTTGCCCATGTCCAGCACAGCTTGTCCTGCACTGTCCCACAGCTGCCCCTGTGTCCCTGCAGGCTGCACACTCCCATCTCGCTGCCTCCCTGGCTCTGCCCTGCCATTGCCAGCCCTGCCCTGACCTCTGCCCACCCTCACCCTCTGTGTCTTTGGACACACACACAAGCGCTGAGCTCATCCTTCTTTTGGGTGCTTCTCCCACCACAGCAGTGCCCTTGCAGGGCCATTTCCTCCTCCTCATGCCCCGTCTCCACCTGCCCAGCTGCTCTATGGGACAGTGTTTGTCTCTCCTGCTGTTCCCTCCCTCCCTCCCTCCCAGGAAAGCTGCAGCATGTGGGACATGGCCCTTCCAACAGCATCCCAAGCCCTCAGCCCTGCTGGGCCCATTCCCCTGAGCAGAGAGCAGCAGCCTCCCCGTGCTCTGCCCAGGCTGCTCCTTTCAGCTCCTGGCACAGCCCCGGCCCAGCTGTGCCTGCTGCTGTCCCCTCCTGCGCTCAGCTACAGGGACAGCACAGCCCCAAGAGAAGCCCCGTGGCTGCAGTGAGCCCAGGCCCCGGGGCAGAGGAGATGGCCCAGTCCCTGTGCCAGCCAGGTGCCTTCTGCTGGGCTGACAGAGACCTTGCAGGGCTGAGCTGGACAGCCATGGCCCAGCAGGAGTCACAGGCTGAGCCAGCAGCTCCTGCTCAGAGAAGTGACCTCACAGTCCCTTCTCCAGCCATGCTTCTGCCCTTGGCCTGTCCCCTCCAGAGGCACAAGTGACCTCACAGCCCTTCACAGCCCTCAGGTTCCCACTGGGTGATGAGTTCCTGAGACACAACTGATCACGGGATCCTGTACCCAGCCAGCAGCCTCCTTTTTGTGACCCCAGCCTGAGCAGAGAAACCTGAGCTTGTTTTATTGCTGAGCAATGAACTGAGAGAAAGGGGCAGGGGAACACAGACCATTTTTGGTGTTCAGTACTGAGATCTTTATCTTCCAAAGCACAGGTACTGCATCCTTTCCTCCCAGGATGTTTCTGGAGATTTTCTCCCAATGGGAAGTAGAGAATAGCTCTCCTTTGGTTTTGCTTTGCTGCTGCATGTGGCCTTTACTTTTTGATACTCCCACCTGAGAGCAGAAAAAGCTCTTACCCCCACACCTTAATCTGGTTTTTGTTGATCTATGCTTTTTTTCACCTTATTTTCTCCTGTAATCTTGCTGAGGAAGGGGAGTGAGAGAGAAGCTTGGTGGGCACCTGATGGCCTGACAGGTTTAACCCACCAAGGTCATCTTTCCCAAACCCTTCTCTTACAGGCAGCATTAGCTACGTGAGGTTCCTGAAGGGCATTATTGGCATCACCCACAAATGAGTTGAAAATGTATTTCATCCCATTGTACATAGAGATATGAGTTGGAAGGTGGATGAGTTCAAGCTTTAGAGAAAGAACTGAAAGTTTCAGACCCTGAGCTGCAGAAAGCTGCAACAGCAGCTCCGTTTCTTGCACAGCCAACAGTGTCCAGGGTTCTGGGGGCACCTCCTGGGCTTTGTGAGGGAACCTTTTTATAGGTGAGTGTTCTGTGCCCAACCTTCTGGACCTTTCTGGAAATGGGCTGGGGGACTTTGAGGGCCTTTTGGTGGTCTCAATCCCCCTCTACTGGACTGACCCCCAGAGGACAGTTCATGGCCACTTCTTGACCCCACTTGCTCTGTCCTTTGTGTTGTGGTGTCACCATGGGCCAGAAGAGGGGAGTGGCCCCAGGAAGGTCCTGCCCCACCCCAGTACAGCCCTTTCCAGCCCCAGCCTGCTCTAACTCTCCTCTGGCTCTATGGCTCTCATGGCTGGAGGCCCAGCAGAGCATGAACTCCTTGTTGCCTCAGCTTCTGCAGCCAGCAGAGATGAGGAGTTGAGAGTGGGGATGAGGAGAGATGGGCAAAGGGGACACAAATTCACATGTGGATTGTGAAGCCACTCCTGCTCCAGGAGCCTGATTGGGAAGCAACTGGCCCTATAACTTGGGGACAAGATATTAATCACAATGCTGGTGTGCCTGAGTGCAGTGGATTTCGGCATCACGCCCCTGAGGAAAGATTTTGGTCCAAGTCTGCATCCCTATTTCAGACTATACATGAACACTGTGGACTTCTTCCTGCTCCACCTGGAACTGTGCAGCAGTGCAGAAGCTCAGCTATTACAGCCCTGCATGGGAGAGACTTGAATTCATCCAGGAAGTGTTTCCAAAGGCCTTGTGTGCAATCCTTGCTGCTTTCTTTGGTGATAATTTGTATCGTGGGGGAATTGCAATTCATTTGACTTTTCCAACATGTGTTTGCTGATGTCTGCATTTGGAAATGGAGAAGAGATTGTTGGAAGCTTGAAATATTGCAATGCTTGAACTTCCCTGCTTGTGGCCCGCCATTGCCTGGCTCAGCAGGCACCCAGCTGTGTTTGGACATGAGCTGCCCCAGCCAGACACGCAGCAACCAGAGCGCTGAACATCAGAGACTAGGCTAATGCTTTTCCCAGAGCACAAGGAAACAGGACAGTGTCTCTGCAAAATCTAATTGTCCTGTGAAACTCAGCAGCTGATGGTGTTTTTGTGCTACTGCCAATCCTTTCCATGACAAAAATAATTTCAAGATTGAGCAACAGCTTCTGCCTCCTGACAGAGACCAAGTGTTGCCACCAGTAGCTCCAGGTGCTCCTGCCAACAGCCACCTGCAGGAAGGAGCACAGACACCAATGCACCAATGATGGCTTTGGCTGCCCTGTGGCAGAGAAGCCCCATGGGGGCACAGGTCTCTGGGCCAAGAGGTGGCACGGGCACTGCCAGGGCTCGGGGGGTGGTAGGTCTGCTTCGGCAGGGACTGTGCCACACCTGCTGATTTCAGTGCTCCCTGAGCCTCAGGGGTCAGAGCGGCATTGGTGCCCTGGCCCACATGTTCCTTGTGTGTGTCACACCCCCGTGTTGAGGATGGCCAGCAGCTGGGACTTGTCCCAAGGAGGCCATGCCAGCTCCTGTGGAAGGCCCCGGGCCCTTCCCGCTGCGGCTGCGTCGGCAGCCGTGGGGGCTCCTTCTGCTGCCCTGAGCCCACAGAGCAGGGGAGCGTTTGTTTCTTGTTTGAGCTGTTCCTAAGGTTCCCGGCGGCCTGCCTTAGACGCTTGGGGCAACAGATTCCTTCCAACCTGGGCCACTTTGGGTGGGGTTGGGGCAGCCCCAGGGCAGGTGGCAGTGTGTGCAAGGGCCCTTTGTGACATCTCACCGTGACATAGGTGCTGGTGGCAATGCAGCCACACCACAGTGCTCGGAGCACTCAACGGGACAGGATGGGACAGAGCGGTGCCGTGAGGAGCCCCCGCACAGCACACTCATTCCTTGCTGACCCAGAGCTTTTCCGAGGCGTTTCTCCTGCAGGTGGCCTTGTGGCCAGACCACAGGGTTTGGTGACCTGTGGTCTTACCGAGGCTTTTGTTCTGCAGGTGCCCTCAAGGACAGACCGCAAGACTTGGTGGCCCGGAGCTTTTCCAAGGCACCTCCCATCCCTGTGGCCTGTACCCTCGAGGCCAGACCGTGGGACTTGCTGACCACAATCCTTGACGAGGAGTCTGCTGTCCTTGTGGCAGGAGCCCTCGAGACCAGAGTGCAGGACTTGCTGTCCTGTAGCCTTCCCAAGACTTCTCTCTTGCAGGTGCCTATAAGGCACGACTGCAGGACTTGCTGACCCAGAGCTTTCTCAAGGCATCCCTCCTGCAAGGAGCCTTAAATCCTATCAGTGACATGGAGCAGAGACCTCCGAGCATGCCCAAGCTGGCCTGGGTGAAGGAGGAGGAAGAGGGCCCTGGAGCTGCCCCAGTACAGCAACCTGGAGAGGTGGAGCAGTTGCCCCTGACACAGGAGGGTAAGTGGCAGAGCAGGGCCACAGGGCTGGTGCCTGCAGTCAGCCTGGCACCATCCCATCCCATCCCATCCCATCCCATCCCATCCCATCCCATCCCATCCCATCCCATGGATCCCATCCCATGGATCCCATCCCATCCCATCCCATTGATCCCATCCCATGGATCCCATCCCATCCCATCCTATTGATCCCATCCCATGGATCCCATCCCATCCCATCCCATTGATCCCATCCCATGGATCCCATCCCATCCCATCCCATCCCATCCCATCCCATCCCATCCCATCCTATTGATCCCATCTCATCCTATTGATCCCATCCCATCCCATCCCCTGGGGACATGCCCATGGACAAGGTGGAAGAGGGGCTGGGGCTGCCCCCCCACAGCCATGCTCCATCCCCAGGGCACCCCAGGGCTGTCCCCGCCTGGGCAGCGCAGGGCTGGGCTGTGTTCTCCAGCCTCTCCCACAGCCCCTCAGCTCTGGCTGTGCTCGCTCTTTGCCAGATGCAGGCACAGACCGCACACAAGAGCAGGACCCTGCCCGTGGCCACTTCCGCAGAACAGCGCAGGTACCTGCAGCTATCCCCACCTGGGCTGGGCCTGCTGTCCCTGCTCAGCCGAGCACTGCGCTTGGAGGATTCCATGGAACATCCCTCTCTTCTTGCCCTTCATTCTCCTGCCAATAACTTGCAAATTCATCAAGTGCGTTTGGCAGGAAGAGACCAGCGACATGGGCACTGCGTCTGTGGCAAACTCTGACATCAACAGTGCTGACCCCAGTGCTGTCCTGCTGGATTTGCTTGTGAAGAAAGGTGTCTCCATTCCAGAGCAAGTAAGCAGCCTGTGGCCAGGACTGGAGCCCCCCAGGAATTGCTTGGCCTCCCAAGCCACACCCGCTGGTCCCTTGAAGCTTTTGAGGCCATCGCAGTGTGGTGGCAAGGGAAGCACTTCTCTGGGGAAGCTGGGGACATTACTCCCTCTGGCAGCTTTCCAGCTCTCCCCGGGCCTTCTACAGGTGCCTGCCATGGTGAGGTACATCCACCAGTGCCTCCTGTCCAATGAGTCTGGTGAGCACAATCTGGACAGGAGCCTTCTGGAACTGACCGAGGCACACCCCACTGATGTCGTGATAACTCTCCTGCGTGTGGCCCCATCATGTGACAGGTACGGGGCCCGCCTGCTCAGAGGGCTCAGGGCTCCCCAGCCCTGTGGAGCCTGTCCCAGGTGTCTGACAAAAAGAGAGGTCCAGGGCCCTCTGGCTCCTCCATTTCCCAGCCCTGGCATGTCAGCCCCCGAGCCTGCTGCCATACTCCCTCCCTGCCCCTCCCTGGCCTGTCCCCACAGTGGTGGACGGCCTGGGTGCTGCTGGTGAGGGGCAGTGGGCAGAGGCAGGGGTGGTGGCTGAGACTCACTTGACATGGAGCTTTGACCCCACAGAGCTGCTACAACCATGTGGAGGATGATCATGTCATCGAGCAGGACAGTGAAGCCGGTGCTGCTGACACTGCTCAATGTGCTGGGGAGCTGGCCAGAGCACAGCACGTGCACCTCTGATGGGGACAACACAGATGTCTTTGCCCTGGCTGTGAGTTCCCGGAACTGGCCTTTGCTCGCCCCCAGGTCGCCTTTCCAGCAGCTCTCCATCCTCCTTCCCCCACTGCACCTCCGTGCCTCCGGCACTGGGATGAAACCTGCGCTAGGGGCAGGTTCAGGGGCACCAGGCCTGGTGCTCCCCCTGCGTCTCTCCAGCCTCTCCCTCCCACGCTTGGGCCCTGCCCCATGGACACCTTGGCACTGACCACTGTCTCAGGGTGGTTTGTCCTTTGCAGGCAACTGTGGTGATGTGGAAGTTCCTGCAGGTGCCCTGCTGCCCACGTGTAGTGACGGTGTATTTCCCTCGCCATTTTTGTGCATCTGCTCTTCCAAGTGTTCTTCAGCACAGTGGATATGCCAGAAGAGGTTGATACCTTCTGGAAGGGATGCCAGGAGCAACATGGCCTTGCCACCAACCCCAACAGGTGCTCCATGCCAGTCTTCCTGTCCCTCCCATGTCCCCAGGGCAGGAGCCAGTGCTCCCAGCGTGACCTGGGCTTTGCTCTGCACACAGCTTTGCAGTGTGGACCCTGAAGGCCCTGCTCTGCCTTCTCCAGTGGGAGGATGTGGTGGTGGCAATGGAACACAAGTGTGGCTGGGACACACTGCTCTGTGCTGACACCCAGCACTATGCCGTGGGTGTGCTGGCCAGGTGAGAAGCCCTTCTCCCCACTGTCCCTGGCATTTGTGCCCTGTGCCCGCTGTGCCCCTCACAGCCCCTGTGGTCGTGGGCCAGAGGGCTTTGTCACCAAGGGATGGCCGAGCAGACTGGAAAAGGCCCAGGAGCAGCCACCTCCCAAAGGGCCCATGTCCTCTCGCAGGGTGGTGGGGAAAGAGCAGACCTCTGTGAGTCAGGCCTGGCAGAGGTTTGCCCTCTCACCTCAGGCTCTTGGTTCCTTTTCCCACCTCCAGTGAGATGCGCCGTGCATCCATACCCTTGTGTTCCCGTATTGCGCTGCACCTCCTCAGGCTGCTCAGCAGGGAGGAGTCACCCTGGGATCTTCCTGCCCTGGCGTTCCTTGTGGAGGTGAGCCTGAAGGGCAGTGCTGCCTCCCAGCTCTCTGCCCTCCTGCAGCTGCAGCTGCAGCTGCCTGCGACGGTGCCTGCACCCTGTGCTGCTGCCTGGGCCCAGCCCTGCGTGGCTCCAGGCTCCTGCCGGCCGGCTCCCCCAGCACTGCACTGTGCCTTTCAGACCCTGGGGTGCCTGGACTTGAGTAAAAGCAGTGACAGTGTCCTGCAGATCATGGCAAAGAACCTGCAGAGTGAGTGCAGGGAGAGGCATCGCCAGGTTCTCAGGGCCCTCGTCGCGCTCAGTGAGGATCCCTCGATGGTGAGAAGGGGGCAGTGGCACAAGCCGTGCTGGCAGTGTGGAGCTGGGGAACGCAGTCGCTTGGGCTTGGCTGGGCTTCGGGAGCTGAGGCAGCTGCTCCCAGCTCTCCTGCCTCCCACTTCAGCTGCCTGAGTGCTTTGGGACTGCCCTTTGGGGTTTCACAGATTGTGTTCCACGCAGGCCAAAAGAATGTGGAGCCTGACCGAAAGGCTCATCCAGCTCCTGTGGGACACAGATGGAGACATGGTTGTGATGACACTCACCGTACTCAGATTTACAGTCTCGGACTGGGACATGCTGATACCCAGCCCCATTGCCCTGCAGCTGGCTGAGGCGCTCCTGCCACTCTTTGACAATGTAAGGCTCTATGCCTCCAGCCACAGGCATTGGGTGCTGTCTGGACACTTTGTGCCCTGTGGATTTTCAGGCCTGTGCCCAGCTGTGCCTGGAGCAGTCGATGCTGAGGTCTTTTTTTCTTCCTTTCATACAGGACAATAGCCATGTGCAGCTTCTCTCCATGATCCTCTTTCAAGAAATGATGAATGCTTTAGTGGAAGAGGGAAAAAAGCCTTTCAAGTTACCTGTGCATCATAGCCTGCTCCCACTCTTCTTCCACTGCCATGATGAGAGCCAGGAAGTGGCAGACGTAAGGACTTAGGGGCTGCTGGTGTCCCCCTGGGAGGGGGCTCAGCTGCCTCCTGCCCTGGTGCCTCGCGGGCCGAAGCCTCCTGGCCTGGGCACACGGACACTGCTCCTGTGCCCTGGGCTGTGGTGCCATCTCCGTGTCTCTGCTGCTCTCCAGGCCTCTTGGGCAACGCTGCTTTGTGCAGCCAAGTTCCTCAAGAGGAAGGATCTGAAAAGGCTGGTGAAGAAGAAGGAGCTGTGGAAGTTCAGCGAGTGCCTGGTGAGGACAGCCTAGAAGCCCCAGCCTCAGCCTGGAAAAGGCACCTGACCACGGTGCTTAGTGTGTGGGGCTGGCAGCTGTGCCCCTGCCCACTGCTGCACCCAGGGGCCATGCGGGCTCTTCTCCAGGCTGCTCTGGCCCCGAGCCAGGTGCCGATGGAGCCCCGGCCCAGCTGGGCCATGCCCTGGGGCGGCACCGCAGCTCCCCGGGCAGCACCGGGCCCTCTGCCCCTCCAAAGGCCGGCGCCAGTGGCTGCTGGCCGCGCCTCAGGGCTGTGCGGCCAGGGAAGGCCAGGGCTGGGTGCAGGGAGAGCCCGGCCAAGGGGCAGAGCCCAAACCTTCCCTCCTGGCAGTCTCTCTCCAGCTGGCAGAGGACAGGAGCTGAAGGGTCAAGCACCTGCACCAGGCCGTGCCGTACCTGGACAGCCCCCAGGAGCCCCTGCGAGAGGAGGCCATCAGGTTCATTGGTGAGCCGCGAGCCCAGGCTCCCTCCCTGCCCTGCCACAGCTCGGGCTCAGCCCCGGCTGCTGCCCCGGCAGCGCCATCCGGGCCCGGGGCTGTGGAGCCCCGCCTGCCCTCGGGGCTGCTGCCGCCCTGCTGTCGCAGCCGTGCCCTTCCTGGGGCGGCAGGATGCGGCAAGGGCCCGGGCTGAGCCCTGCCGGCACAGGAGGCCGTGCGGCCCCAGGGTTGGCAGTGCCGCTGGAGGAGAGCTGTGCTGCTGGGGCCGTGACAGGCTCTGTGTCCCCAGGGATGGCCAGGCGGCGCTTGAGGGGGCATTCAGGAGAGGTCCAGTTCATCTGCACAGGTGAGTGAGGGCAGCGAGGCGTCACCAGGGCTTTTCGGGGGGAGCTGCAATCCCTGGGCAGGGAGCTGCAATCCCTGCCCGGCTGCGGAGGGCTCTGCTCCCTGTGTGGATGAGGGGCAGCTTGGGCAGAGCACAGAGAGATTTTAGGGGCATGTGGGGGATTCGTGGCCAGCACCTTCCAGCTGATCCTGTTGGTCGCTGCTCCCTTCTGGCCATGGCGAGAGCTGGCTGGGATGGCCCGGGCAGGAGGGTCTCCTCGGGTGCCTTCAGATCCAGGCTCTGTGGCTCCTGCCCTCTTCTGTTTCAGCCCTCGGAAACATGATAAGTGACATCAGCCCTGCCATCTCAAATCTGGCTCTGCAAACACTTCACATCATCAGAGCACTAGAAGGAGGTCCCATCACCATCTTCCCAAGGTTGCGAGATCAACTCCACAAGGCATGGAGGACACGGCCTCGTCTGTGGGGCTGTGGCTGGCTGTCCTGCTGGAGCTCTGTGGAGAGCTGATCTTTGAGGCTCTGGCTGCTGGGTCCACCTGAGCCAGTGGGACTTTTTCTTTTCTTCAGGATTCTTTTCTTCTTTTCAGTTTCTTTAGTATGTAAATGTAGAATGTGTTCTAATACACAGACTCCCAGGATCTTTCTTTTGGTGCCCAGTGTCTGCCCCAGGTCAGGGAAGAGAGGAAAGAGGGTGCTTGTACTCAGCAAGTTGCCCGGGCATGCAGTGTGGAAGGGAAAGTGGCCAGAAGCCCCTTGGCCTTTGGTGGTTCTGCTGAAGCCTTAACGCTTCCGACACAGCGAGTGGGCAGAAGCCAGAGCCACAGGGATCCCTGTGAGGCTGGTGCCTGGAGATGGCCACAAGCCCTCTCCCAGCCAGGAAGCACCATCTGTGTCCTGCCCATGTGTTGCTGGCGGTATTGCTGAGGGCTCCCAGGTTCCTCTTGATCCAGGGCCCCTCTGGAGCTGTGTTGGGGCTGCGCCGCTGCTGGGCAGGATGGCCGGGCTGGGGGAGACCCTGAGGGGACGGGGCAGTGGGAGGCTGTGCAGGGATGAGGTGCTGCGGAGGCCCTGACGGGACAAGGCAGTGGGAAGGCACGAGGAGGATGTGTGAGGGGTGGGGGACAGGAGACCCGTGAGGGGATGGGGTGGTGGGAGGCCCTGAGGAATTGGGTGTCAGAGGCCTAAGCAGCCCCCAGGCAGCCGCCTTGTTCCTGCCACCTGGCAACTCTGGTGCTTCCCCAAGGCATCTCCCTCATCAGACAGTTGAACAGACAACCCAAAATCAGGTGTGTATCCCTGGTCCTGGCCTTTCGGAGCTGTGGGCCTAGGAGTTGTGGGGCTGGGCATGTGCCCTCCCCGCCCTCGAGGCTGGGCCCAGCCCCTCAGCCTTAGGCCATGCACTCGACTGCCTGGCTATTGAATCTTTTTCCTGTTGTGGGGGAGGCTGAGCTCTGTGGCTTTTGGCAAGAGTGAGCAAGAGCAGCAGCTTCGAGCCCAGAGAGGCCCGAGCAAGGCCCTCTGGGCCAAGGGCATTCCTGGCATTCCTGGGACATGGATACGTGACAGTGCGGTGGGCACTGTTATAAATGGGTTGGCTTTCCTAGGGTGGTTGTATGTTACAATGTTCATGAATTGGTTGAGTTATATCAGGGCTGAGCTTGGTCAATTGGTTAATTGCAACTTAGAGTTATTTAAGTCATCTCGCACGCGGTACAGGTGTAATACTTTTGTAAAACCACTAGATGCTAATGGTAAATATAGGATGGTTCAGTAGGAACTTTCTAGAAACTTTCCACAGGTATAATGGCATCACCTCGAGCGTGGATTGGTGGACCAACTGAACCAATGAGATGGACTTGCGGACAAATGATTGGATGGGAATGCTCTGCTAAAACAAGCCAATCAAAAGAGCCCTAGACAAGCCAATCACAGTGAGAATCAGGAAACGGAGTGATCCTGTGCAGGCACAGCTTATGGGAACTCTTGTGGTGCTTTGCACCGTGTGCTCCTGAGCTCCTCATTTGACCAAAGGAGCACCCAGCGATGTGCACGCTGTTCCTTCCCTCTGCTTTGCCGTTGGGATTTTGGGCCTACCTCAATTTCCCGCTTCCAGTTATTATTAATAAACCAGTTAAACATAAACAGTGTTAGGCCATTTCTTACAGACACCTTCAGGGTGCCATGGCTGGCTTTGCGCTGCGCCACCTCCCTGTGAGCAGGGCTGGGGCTTGTGCAGCTGATTGGAATCTGTTTGGTGTTCTGTTAAGAAGGGAGATTTCAAAGTGCATCTCATTAATTTTATTTTTAATCAAGTGAGTATTTTTTTTATTTTTCAGTTCAAAGAAGAGGTGATACAAGCATTCCCCAAGTGATCTTGATGCTGAACGTCTCCTCAGGAGGTCTGGTCACAGAGAAGAATGAGCCCCTTGTGGGCTGACCCTGTTTGGACAACCTGCTCCTCACCTCCAACCTCACCATGGCTGACATGGCTCATCCTGCAACTGCTTCAAGGGTGGTTTCAGAGAATCACAGAATCAGCGAGGTTGGAAAAGACCTTTGAGATCAAGTCCAACATGTGACCCAACACCACCTTGTGTGCCCTGAGCCTCCTCTTCTCCAGGATAAACAACCCCAGCTCCCTCAGACACTCCTCACACAACTTGTGTTCCTGGCCCTTCACCAGCCTTGTTGCCCTTCTCTGGACACACTCCAGCCCCTCGATGTCCTTCCTAAATTGGGGCACCCAGAGCTGGACACAGCACTCAAGGTGTGGCCTCAGCAGTTCCGACTACAGGGGAAGAATCACTGCCATGGTCCTGCTGGCCACACCATTCCTGATCCAGGCCAGGTGCCATTGGCCTTCTTGGCCACCTGGGCACACTGCTGGCTCATGTCCAGCCTGCTGTCCATCAGCACCACCAGGTCCCTTTCTGCCTGGCCACTGTCCCCAGCCACTCTGTCCCCAGCCTGTAGTGCTGCAGGGGTCGTTGTGGCCAAAGTGCAGGACCTGGCACTTGGTCTTGTTCAACCTCCCATTGTTGGATTTGGCCCCTGGATCCAGCCTGTCCAGGTCCCTCTGTAGTGCCCTTGTACCCGCCAGCAGATCTACACTCACACCCAGCTTGGTGTCATCTGCAAATTTGCTGATGGTGGAATCAATCCCCTCATCCAGATCATCAATAAAGATATTGAAATCCACGTTGGCTGGGTTTGATCCCTTGGCCATCCTCTATGTACTGTGTAATGGCACTCATGGTGATCTGTTTCATAACCTTGCCAGGCACCAAGGTCAGGCTGACAGGCCTGGAGTTTCCCAGATCCTCCTTCCAGCCCTTCTTGTGGATGGGGTCACATTGGCACCTCCAGCTGATGGCTTAAAGACAGACTACCTGAAACAGAGGCCAAGACAAATTAGGAGTATGAAAGCAGACAATTTATTCAAGGCCTGCAAAGGCCTTGAAGGTACATTTGGGCAAGCAAAGTCCCCCTTGGGGACTACACCCAAAAGGGATCCTGGGTCACAAGCTCTTCATCTTTTATAAATTCATTCCATTAGCATATTGGGCCTTAATTCTCCAATCACACCCTTAGATGATGATGTTAATCACCCCAGGCCCGCTCCCCCCATCTCACGGTTGTTTACATATTTTTGGGCCTTAAGGCAATGAATATGTTCTTGAATCTGTATTCAGAGAGCCTTGTTTGGCTAAAGGTGCTAGGAACAGAAGATTTTAGCACTTTGTAAGAAGCATGGAACTACAGCAAGTTACAAATACATGAAGAGTAAAAAACTAGAAATAATTAAGGCATCACAGGCAGGCTGAGAGCTGCCCCTGGCAGGTGGCACATGCCCTGCCCTGGCAAAGAGCCCTCAGGGCTGCAGGAGCTGCTCTGCAGGACAGCCCTGGGCAGCCCTGGCTGCACCCCCACCTTCACAGCCTGCAGCTGTCCCTGGCAGCAGGAGCCGTCCTGCCCTGTCCCTCTGACAGTACCCAGGGCAGCCCTGCTCTGCAGCACATCCTCCCCCAAACCACAAACGGCAGCAGAGCCATCCTTACAGTCATATCAGTCGTGTCATGTGTCAGCTTTAGAAGATCCCTGCAGCCAGAGACTCACTGTGTCAGAAGTTGTGAAGATTTCTCCATGAATAAGTTAACCTTTTGCTAACAGCTCTGCATCCTGCCTGGCTCCGCCTTGGCACACAAAGCCTTGGGCTGATCCAGACTCCTTCTGGGGGACTTGTTGCAACACAGCCCTGCCCTGGGAGAGAAATGACTCTCTCCTTGTGTCCCTGTTCAGTCCAAGTACCAGCTGAGGGCTGGTGGGAAAGAAAGGATGGTACCACCATTTTCCATGTCCAACCCAGCAGGGCAGGGACAGCTCTTGTGGCACAATCCCTCCTGGCCAAGGACACAACACTGGGAAGGTCTTTCCGTTCCAAGGCTTTGCTCCAGGCAAGGAAAGCTCCTGGCTCAGGGTCACCTTTCCTGCTCAGCCAGACACCCTGAGTTCCCCAGCAGCAGAAGGGAATTCCAGCATTCCCACAGGCCGTGTGACTGTGACATCACAGAGCACCTGTGTGACATCACAGAGCAGGCTGTGACGTTACAGGGCAGATGAAAGGCATCACAGAGTGGGCTATGAGGTGATAGGACAGCTGTGTGACATCACAGAGCAGACTGAAATCATAAAGGGGGCTGTATGAAATCACAGGGCAACTGTGTCATATCAGAGAGTGGGCTGTGACATCACAGGGGGACTGTGTTAGGTCACTGGGTAGGTTAATGCCTTGGTTTAAAAACTGATGTCTGTCCAGGAAGGTGAGAACCTTTCTGGAATGGAAAGATGATGCCCTCCCTCCAAATTATTGCTTTGTGATAATAGGAGCTTCCTGGCAAAAATATGGAAAAGGAGTAACAGTTCTTCACAAGCAAATCTATACATATATATAGAACAGAACAGAACAGCAACAACCGAACAATGACAGGAGTTTCCCACCCACCAGGCCCCGCTTTCCCCTTTGGTGCAGTTCTGGCCACGCCCAGCAGGGGGTGGTGCAGTGCAAATTGCAGCCGGCAGGGGGCGCTGCAGTGACTCTTCAGACACCAGAGGGCGCCAGCGGCAGGCGCTGTCTCACGGCCAGCAGGGGGCGCTCTGGTACCGGGGCAGGACCTTCCCAGGCGGTGATGGCAGAGAAAGGGACCCGGTGGGGACAGCCCCGGCCCCAGGTGGCACCACATGCGCTGGCTCCGGGCTCCCTGGGGCAGGGAAGTAGGGAGGAGCAGGCAGGCTTTGGTGGCAGTGCTGAGAACCCCAGGGCAGCAATAGCCTGGGCCAGCCACACTCACTCTGTCACCCACGCAGCCACTCCTTGATAGGGAAGGTTTGGGAAGGGAAGGTTTGGGAAGGTTTGGGAAGGTTTGGGAAGGTTTGGGAAGGTTTGGGAAGGGAAGGGAAGGGAAGGGAAGGGAAGGGAAGGGAAGGGAAGGGAAGGGAAGGGAAGGAGCAGCTCCGGCCCCACTCCCACAGGGTCTCACCTGAGCTCACACCTCTGGCAATGTCCCCTGAGCCGCAGGAGGTCCGGGGGCAAAAGTGACAATTGCCGGCACAAATACCCATGGGATACCCCAATCACCATGAGCCACCCCCCACAACAGGGATGGGGCCAATCCATTGAGATTTGGACTTGGATCCATTGGGATTTGGGTTTGGATCCAATGGGATTTGGGGATGGATCTGATGGGATTTGGGGTTGGATCTGATGGGATTTGGGGCAGAATGGACAAATTCTGGGTGAAAACCGGGAAGATTCAAATGGATCCCGATGGAAGGAAGCTCCTCCCAGTCATTCCTCAGCCACCCTGAACCAGAGGCATTTATCAATGGCTCCTGGAGACTCCTGGAGATTCCCAGAGATTCTAAGCTACTCCAGAGGTGCTTCCAGCACTGGCCAGAAGTTCTTGTTCCTTGTCCTCATTGTTTTTGGCCTCACAGGGCTGGGCGGGGGCTCCTCGGGATCAGGATCCTTGGGAATCATGGAGGCGGAGCTGGACGCCGACATCACAGCAATCACCGGCGTTTGGAAGCTCCAGGGATCCTGATGACAGATCCACTTGGATTTCTCCTTCTTCTTCACCTCTTCCCCCTCTCCTTCTCCCCTTCCTCCTCCTGAGTGCAGCATTTTGGCCATGTGTGTCCAATGCTGGCACTGAGAGCGGCCCTGATGCCGTCCACCCTTTGGAATCTTGGGATGATCCCTGGAAAGATCCAATGGGAAAGGTCATCCCGAGCTGGGGGACACCGGATTGTTCCCAAGCCTTCAGTCTCACCTGTCTAGGGACTTTCCCGACTTCTTCTTCCCCTTGGTTTCCAGCTTTTCCAAATTTTCTGGCTTTTCCTTCATCCCTTTGGATTCTGACTTTTCTGACTTCTCCTTTTTCCCCAATTCAGTTTTTGACATTCCCAATTTCTCCTTCCTTCCCAATTCGGTTTCCAACTTCTTTTTCCACAATTCAGTTTCCGACTTTTCAGACTTCTTTTTCCCCAGTTTGCTTTCCAACTTTTCAGACTTCTTTTTCCCCAGCATTGTTTCCAACTTCCTCTCTTTCCCCTTCGTCCCCTGGGTTTCCCGGTTTTCTGGAGTCTCTTCCTCAGGTTGCTCCTCTGCTCCTGATATTCCAGAAGCTGCCTCTGGAACTGGGAAGGAGAGGCCAAGTCTGAGGTGGCATCACTTATCCCATTTCTTCCCTTTATTTCCACATTTCTTCCCCTTTTCCCCCCATTTCTCTGCTCTTTCCCCATTCCTTTGCTTTCCACCCATTTCTTTCCCATTTTTTATCCATTCCTTTGCTTTTTCCCTCATTTCTTTGCCTTTTCACTCTCATTCCCCCTTTGCCCTTTCCCCCCATTTTTTCTATTTTCGTTTTTTCTTGATTTTTCCCCAATTTCTTCCCTTTCTCCCATTTCTTTGCTTCATTGTCCCCAAAATTTCCCATTTTCTTCATTTTTTGCTGTTTCCCCTTTTCTTCGATTTTCCACAGTTTCTTTCCTTCCAATTCTTTATTATCCATATTAATCGCCCTGTTTTTTGCTATTTCCCCCCTTTCCTTGATGTTTCCCCATTTTTTTTGCTTTACTATCAAAAAAATTCCCATTATCCCCATTTTTTGCTATTTTCTCCTTTTTCTTGATTTCCCCCCTATTTCTTTCCTTTCCCCCCATTCCTTTACTTTATTACCCCAATTAATTCCCATTTTCCAAACTTTTATTTTTGCTATTTCACCTATTCTTTTTGCTTTTCCCCATTTCTTTGCATTTTCCCTTTTTTAAAAAATTTCACCTTTTCCATCTCTCTCAATTTTCCTGCCATTCCCATCTTTTGTGATCCATAGCCCCAATTCCCGCCTGGGCTGTGGGGTTTCCTTGGGGAGGTTCTGGAGGATCTGGAGCAGCAGTGCCCTCGGAAGTGGTGCCTGAACCTTTTCCCTCTCGAACCTGGGGAAGAAACACCAGGATCACCCCAGAATCACCCTGGAATCACCACTGTTTTCCCCAAATCCATGACATTTCCCTCTCAATTCACCACATTTTCCTTAATCCACCTTGTTTTTCCCAAATCCACCATAGTTTTCCCTAAATCCACCACATTTTCCCAAATCCACCTTGTTTTTTCTCCCAAATCCACGTTTTCCCCAAATCAACCTTGTTTTCCCTAAATCCACCACATTTTCCCCAAATCCACCTTGTTTTTTCCTTAATTTCCCATTTCTCAGAAATCCACCAAAGGTTTCCCCAAATCCACCCCATTTTTCCCAAATCCACCATTTTCCCCAAAATCACTCGTTTTTTTTTCCGAAATCCACCAGATTTTTCACAAATCCACGTTTTCACCAAATCAATGATGTTTTCCCAAATCCACCATAGTTCTCCCCCAAATCCACCTTGTCTTTCCCCAAAGACACCATGTATTTTCAAATCCCCCGTTATCCCCAAATCCATTGTATTTTCCCCAAATCCACCTTGTTTTTCTCTAAATCCAACACATTTTCCTTCATATACTCTGTTTTTCCCCAAATCCACCATTATCCCTAAATGCACCATGTTTTTCCTCAGAATCCACTTGTTTTTTTCCCCAAATCCACCATGATTTTCCCAAATCCATCTTTTTTTCCCCAAATCCCTCTTTTTCCCCCAAACCCACCACATTTTCCCCCAATCCCCCATTTTCCCCAAAACCACCACATCTCCCCAAAATCCACCATCCTCCAGACCCACCCACTGCGGAATTCCTGGCTCCCTAAATCCACAGAATCCTGGAGCAGGTTGGGTCAGACGCTGCTCCGGTCCCACCCCGGTGTCCCCCCATTCCCAGAGCCTCAGGATCAGCCCCAGACACACTCGGGGAAGATGATGACGGAGCCGGACGAGGTCAGGGCGGCCACAGGGATCCCCCGGGGCACCACCATGTCTAGGAGCTCTGGGATCTGCAGTGGAAGAGAACAGGGGTGGGACCTTCTCCATGGGGATGAGGAACTCAACATTAGAAGACTCCAAAGATGGTGGGATCTTCTCATCATGGATGAGGAACTCAGCATTGGAGGAGCCCCAAGATGGCTGGAGCTTCCTACCATGGATGAAGGCCTCAGTGATGGAAGACCCCAAAGATGAGGAACTCAGCATTGGAGGAGCTCAAAGAGGGCCCCAAAGATGGTGGGACCTCCTTGACATGGATGAGGGAATGTTAGAGGAGTCCAAAGATGGTGGGATCTTCTCCCCATGGATGAGGGACTCAGTGTTGGAGGAGCACTAAGAGGACCTCAAAGACATTGGGACCTGCTCCATGTGGATGAGGAAATGCTGGAGGATCCCAAAAATGGTGGGATCTCCTCCACACGGCCAAGGGACTTGAGGACCCCAAAGATGGTGGGATCTTCTCCCCATGGATGAGGGAATTTTGAAGGACTGCCCCAGTCCCCTCCCCCCCATGCCCTATCTCCCACCCCCAACCCCCTCACCTTGAACACCCCCTTCTCCAGGTTCTCCTTCCCGCTCACTGCCTCCAGGAAGTCGTGGTAGAACCTCATCCGGACCTTGCGCCGCTCCACCAGCAGGACTCCGATGTCCCCCAAGGCCAGGGCCACGTTCTCACCTGTCCTCAGGCACCGTGACAGGAGGGACATGGTGGCCTGGAGGGCACTCTCCACCCTGCGCCGGGGCAGCCCCAGTGCCATCGCCACCGTGAACGTCCGGAGGGGATCCGGGTTCCCTGTGAGGACATGGAAAATGGGGGGGTTGGGGTGTCCTTGAGGGGGTTTGGGGTTTTCTGGTGGGGTTCTGGGGGTTCCTCAAGGTTTTATGGGGTCTCCTTGTGGTTTTGGGGGTCTTCTTGGGGGGTTTTGGGGCTCCTTGTGATTTTATGGGATTTTCTCATGCTTTTATGGGGTCTTCTCATCGATTTTGAGGTTCTCTCATGGATTTTTGGAGTCTTCTCAGGGTATTTTGCAGTGTATGTCTGGTTTTATGGGGTGTCCTTGTGAGTTTTGGGGTACCCTCATGGGTTTTTGGGATATCCCTGTGGTTTTTTGGGATCTTCTCATGTATTTTTGCTATCTCAGTGGGTCCTTTTGGGGTCTCCTCATGTTTTATTTTGGGTCTCCTTGTCATTTTTTGGTTTCTCCTCACACCTTTCATGCCCGAACCCTCCATTTCCCACCCCTTTCCTCAACCCTGACCCTCCAGCCATGTCCGTCCCATAATCCTCCCCTCTCACCCGGCAGGAATTCCCGGTCATCCATCAAATTGTGCCCCTGGACCAAATTCCTGGCTAGGCAAAAGATCGGCCTCCAGGTTGTCACCTCCGTGTCCCCAACCTGTGCCCGCCAGGGCACCACACCCAGGGCACCGAGGGTCGGGATCCGCACCCCCTGCAACCAGAATTTTTGGGGTTTTGGGATGAGCCAGAGGTGGCCTTGACCCCTAGGAGGGGACAGAGGAGCAAGACCAAGGTGACCTTTTTCTGCAGCAGGAGCTGGTCCAGGACAAAGTCAGCCACCGCATCCCAAATTTCCATCCGGTCTGGGAATTGAGGGAAACTGAGTCAGGATCCCCACAGATCCTGACATTCACAGGGGTCCAGGGGGTGCCAAGTACCTTCGGGAGTGCTGGCTGAGGCCACCTCTGTCCCCCCCCAGAGCTCCACCTTGGTCCTCCTGGCAGTGGGAGGGCAGAAGCTCATTCTGCACTCCCTCAGGATTTGGGATCGGGATTTGGGATTGGGATGTGGGATCGGGATGTGGGGTCTGGGATGTCCCACCACCAGACTGGCTCCTGTTGTGTCCCCAGGATGCTCCATGACACCACTGGTGGTTCCAGTGGTGGCACTGTGAGCTCAGTGGGGCCTCTGTGACATCGTGGTGACACCATGGGGACAGGGGCTGGGATATGGGGCTGGGGGAGATGGGGGACGGAACATGGAATGGGGGACATGGGGAGTGTGGGACAAATGGGATGGGACATGGAATTGAGGACATGAGATGGGGGATATGGGGGATCTGGGTTGGGGACATGGGGGATGTGGGGTTGGACATGGAATGGGAGGTGTGGGATGGGGAATGTGGGATGAGGGACATGGAATGGGGGACATGGAGTGGGGACTGGGGGGATGTGGGATGGAAGATGTGCTGTTACAATCCCAGAGGAGCAAAGAGAGCTCTCTGGGAATTGCAGGAAGAACATCAGGTTTGAATACTGCCCAAAACGAGATTAAAACTCAAAGTTACCTGTTGGTACTAAACCCCAACATTTTCACTTTATTAACTGTAAAAGAGGCAAAGAAAGAGAAAGGGAAAAGTAGAGAAAGGTTGGGAAAAGCTGAGATTCCTTTAAAAGCATAGGACAGTTTTACCCCCCCACCGCTGCCTTTCTGCTGAGATGGGGTGGGGGGATGAAGCAGTTTTTGCCTTTTTTTCCTCTGCCACTCGAAGTGGCTTTATCAGTGATTTCCTCAGGGCTGATGGCTCAGCTGGGATGCAATCCCACTGTGCTCTGGAATGCAGACCCAGTTCGTGTCCCTGCAGCTCCCGGGTGGCTCCGGTCCATCCACTCGAGCTGCTCGCCCCAGAGGTGCAGGACCAGGGAGGTTTCCACAACTCACACGTGGATCACAGAGGGTTTCTGTTTTCCCCGGGCTGGTGGTGCCTCAGCTTCTGGAAGCTCCAGGTGGTTTCAGAGCTGTGAAAGGCTCAGCAGGCAGAGGGGAGGGCGAGGGGAGGCGAAGGACAGAGTTTCTGTCCTTCTCTTCCTCCTCCCTAGTTTCACAGGTTTTGCCTTCCTTTTTATGGACCTCAAGATGGCTGCTTACGGCTCATTTTGCACAGAGTGTTCAGGTGTTCAGAGCGATTGTGATAAGCAGACACAATGACAAAGCAATTTTTGAAGCATTTTTCTTATTATCAGGTCCTTACACCTGGTCAGTGCCCAAATCCTGGGACAGGGATCGCAGTTGCTTGGCTTCACCACCACCCAGTTCCATACTGGAGCTGTGATATCCCAGCATCAGAGCAGCCGGGTCACCAGGGGCTCTCCTGACTGGCGGCTGAAATCTTTTCACAAATCTCTCAGCTCACCTGAGGACAGGGAATGGGTCATTATCTCTGGCCCTGCCTCTTCCTCCTGTTGGGAGGGCTCTGCTTCCTTTTCCTCCCTCACTAAGGAATTGGTCATGATTTGGTCTTGGATTTCTTCTCTGTACAGCGGCAGCTGCTCCCGGCAGGGGCTGTTCCCCTGGTTCAGCTGCAGCTGCAGTGCCCACGGTGCTGCTGCTCTGCTTTCCTCCTCCTCCCCTGAGGGTGCTGTCCAGTGGCCAGCAGTGGCCCAGGAACAGTAGCCAGGGCCCGGCAGGTTGCACCACTTTGCACCTCTCTGGAGCTGCTGCAGCGTTTTCCCTTCACATATTTTATCACTTTATCAGGGTCCTGTAGCTGTAAAGGAGTGACCTTCCAAACCATTGGAGGAGAGAAATCCTCCAAACACTGGCCCATGTCCTCCCACATTCCATGCCACTCATGGCTCTCCACCCTTGGGGCAGATCTCCAAATGACCTTCCTGGAAATCTCTGTCCTGGCTCTAAACACGGTGCGGAGCCCACTGAGGAGACCTGGCAGTCTCAGCAACAAGAGCAGGCTTTCCTTAACACCCAGAGGGAATTCCAAATTCCCAAAAGCTGTTGTAACAGGCCTGAAGGAGGAAGAGGGGTGAAAACCTGGGGAATATCATCCTCCCTTGTTCCCCCACAGGCTGGGCACGATTATTAATGGACTCCCAGAGGCAGCACCCGAGGCAAGGGCAGGAGAGCAACACTGAATTCACATCCCAAATGACCCTCACTGCCTTGATGTTCTCGCATCAGAAACTGATATCCCACAGGACAGCAGCAAAGCAATCCTGAACCCTCTCCCTGCTCTGAAAAAGATCCCTGAGAGGGGCACAGATGGGAATATGCACAGGGTGAGCTCCCACACCCACATGAGCAGACCAAGCCACATCGTGCCCAGGGGCTCTGGACCTGCTACAGCAAATGCTCAGATCAAATTTGATTTGGGCAGATCTGTTGTTATCCAACCCATTCTGCCCCACATTGACCGTACCCCTGCACAGCGCCTTTCCAACCACATCCTGCTCTAACTTCCCATTTGCTCTTCACCTCAGTGTTCACTCATTGATGGTGTAGCCACTTCTGATCCAGGAGCCTGATTGGTTATCAATTGGCCCCATAACTTGGGGACAAGATATTAATCACAAAACTGCTCATCCCAGCAGAGACAAAACAGGCACAGAGGAAAGGGGCGAGCTAGGCCCAGGGGACATGGCTGCAATGGTGATGGCTATGAGGTCACTGCCACTGCAGCAGCCTGGCTGGCCCTCAGCAGACATTCTGGCCAGGAAGCATTGGGAGGTCACCCAGCACACCAGAGACCCCACACCACAGGAATTCCATCCTTGGGGAGGTGAAAGAGTGAGGCAGGAGGGAAAGGCCCCACCTGGGCTCTGATTCTGGGGCACCTCTGTGACACAACCTGAGCAGCCTTGGCACACAGGGAGGCTGCCGGGCTCATGGCCACCCTGCTCTGCACCAGCCCTGCAAATGGGCAAAGATCTCTCCTCATCTGCAGGCTGAACATCCCATGTTTCACCCAAAACTCCTTGTCTTTCATCCTCTTAACATGCTCCAGCCAAGCTTTTCCTTCCTAAACACAACAAAGTCACCATATCGACATTTCCCCTTTGCAAATCAACCTTGCTGTCACCTCCTGGCAGTGGCTTCATGGCCCCTGTCAGAGCCAGCCCTGTCCCTGCACTGCCCCAGCTCTGCTGCCCCACAGCTGCTGATCAGGATGGGCAGAGCCATGGGGGAGGGAAATGCACAGGGACTCCTCCTGGGAGGGACCTCGGGAGCTTTCCAGGCCAAGCCCAAGCACAATCAGTGGAGAGAGGGACACAAGGATGGGCTGTTTGTGTGCTCTGCCATGGCAGGATGAGATGCGAGCAACCAGATCCTTTCATCCCATTTTATTGCTGTTTTCTCATGTTTGTACCTCTACAAGCCACCATGATCCCATCCTTTCCCTTCCTGTGTTATTTTCTAAGCATCCCCTAGGAAGTCTGGAAAATGCTGTTTCTGGCTGACCTCAATGAGTCTCAGACTGAGGCAGAAAACCCCAACCTCATCTTTGAGATCATCCTGGGATTTTCTACCGTTGTCCCACTTTGTAGAAGAATGGCTTGTAGAGCAGGGCCACATTGTGCACAACTTAGCCTTTGTTCCAAATAGATGGTGTATACGTGCACAATTCAGCGTTCATACACACTCAGTCATTGTTACCTGGCCCTGAAATGTATCTAACAGGTGATAGAGAGGAATAGGAGGAAGAAGAGCCAAGATTGTCAGCAACATAAAGGAAGAAAGGCAAGATATAGAAACGTAGAGCTTACATAATGTTAGCTGAAGCAAGCAGATCGTAGCTAGAAACTAACAGCCTAGAGCAAGCAAGAATAGGCGCGTGAACACAAGTAGATAGCCAATCACCATAAGAAATTCGGCGCATGGACAAGAGTTACTAACCAATCACATGAACCCTCAGATCGCGTGGACAGTGTCTTTCGTCTATAATAATGCTTGTCTCCTAAAAATAAAGTGGAAGTAGCACCAATACCTCTATGAGTGCCTATGCTATTTTCTCGCGACTCTTTATATTTGGCGCACGAACCGGAGACTTAAAATCTAGGACACAGAGCAAGGACCTGAGAGAGGAGTCGCTCCCTTCCCTCTGCCCAGCCGTAAGCTGCATGGATACAGAATTTGCCACAGCACAAAAACTACTCCTTAATATCCTCACTAAGCGAGGGGAAAGAGTAAAAGAAAAAGACCTTGAAAAGCTCATTAAGTGAGCTCAAAAAAATAATTACTTTAAAACTCCTCCTCTGTTGCTTGAAGTTGATATATAGAGAGAAGTCAAAAATTATTTATGAGACCAGACCATTCAAGGCGGGGGCAAATAATTAACTGCTTTAAGAGGAACTTGGCGCGCAGTAATTAACATGCTAAAAGCTATAAAAGCTGAATCTCGTGTGGCTGCTGCAGCTGTTCAAGCTATTGCTGCACCCGCAGTGACTGAGCCAAAAAAAGAGAGTGGAGAGCTGAAGAAACTGTTTGGGAGACTTCATGCAATGAAAGAGCAAAAGGCAGAAAAAGCTTGTTCATCAGTTAGTGAATTGCTTGAGAAATATGAGAAAGCTGTAAAGTCCTCTGCAAATGCAACACAGCCGGATGGGGTCGAGGGTTCCCCTGCGGAGAATATAGATGTGCACCCTCCGCCTGATTCAAGCTGTCTGCCACAGAATGTGGAAGTGCGGGGGGAGATACAAGTAGGTGGGCCATCTTACTGCCCTCCCCGTACTTCTCCTGCACCAATTGTTGTGCCAGAAAATGTATCACTGCCCTCTGACAACACCCAAATGGATGCCCAATCTGAAAACAATAGTGATGCTGAAATGGCAGTGGAACTCCCGCAGGTTCATTCTCAAAGAAAGAAACCTGCAGCAAAAGAAAACATTGAGAGTCTAAAAGAACAACTTGAACATGCTATGAGAATATTAGAACAAAAAGTAGAAAACATTACCCGAAGAGTGCTTTTACCTAGCGCTGTGTATTCTCAGCCCACACCTCCTTTCCTGGGACCAGCAAAAAATGCCGCTCAAGTGCAGCAATGAGCAACTCAACCCTCTGCCCCAGTTGAGGAGCCAAGTCATGCACAACATCCTCCATATAACCAAAACAATAGTAACTCGCATCTTGGTCGACGCTGGAATGGTATTATTCATGATGCTATTGTAGAGGGAGACTGGCAGCCAGCTGAAACACTCGCATGTCCTATTCTTTATGATCAGCATGCACCCAGATACGAGCAACATGATTTTAAAATATTACAATCTATGAAACGTGCAGTTAGCGAGAATGGAATTAAATCAGAACAAGTTCAGATAGGACTAGAATGGTTGTTTTCTGCTGATGTGAATTCTCCAACTGATTGTAAAAATCTTGCTCGTTTGCTTTTGTCTCCATCTCAATATATTGTGTGGTTGTGAGAATGGCACCAGCTAGCTGAACAAGAAGCAGCACGGCCACGTAATCAAGGAGACCCTCTGTTCAGAGTTAATTCAATGATGCTCACAGGAGACGGCCCATATGAACACTTGATAGTACAACTACAATATCCTGTTGAAGTCCACAACTTGTCCACACAACTTGCACGCATGGCATTTGCAGCAGTGCCTGATTCTAAGCCTCAGCCTGGATTTACATCTATCAAGCAAGGCCTCACTGAACCATATACTCACTTTATCGATCGACTGTTTAAAGCTATCAAAGAACAGATTGATTTGACCGAAGATGCAAAGCAACGCATGTTCAAACTTTTAGCCTTTGAAAATGCCAATTCTCCTACAAAGCAACCGCTTGCTACCTTACCTAAGGGAGCCGAAGTACATCAAATGCTCGAGCTAGCTAACTGAACGACATTAAAAAACAAAATCAATATATGGCAAATGCAGTTGCCGAAGCTATCAAGCCAACTACACAATTGCTAGCAGCCGCTGTAACAAAAATGGGAGGAGCCCCAAAGACAACCTCTAAACCTGGAGTTTGTTTTAAATGTGGATGATCAGGACATTTTCAAAAAACTTGCACTGCCACGGTATGGTGTGATTGGTGTAAAAAAGATACACATGCCACCAGCATTTGTCGCGGGACAAAAAAACGAGAACAAGAGCGCGAAGGGACACCGCGCTGCGACACGAATGGCAGCTCCCGTCACAAACCCCATCACTCAGCAGCACTTCCTCCTCCAGCAACCTGAAGAAGCTTGGGAGTCAATCTGGCAGCAGCAGTAGATGTAACCCTATTCAATATCAAAGCACAAAAAATTCCTACTGGTATATATGGGCGAGCTGCTACTCGAGGAGGATTCCTCGGTGCCCTCGTAATAGGTCATTCCTTGTCGGGTCTCAATGGCCTCATTGTTTTGCCAGGTGTTATCGACTCTGACTATACAGGTGAAGTCTTCATGTGTGCATACACCTTAACTCCTCCGCTCACCATATCCAAAGGAACCAGAATTGCTCAACTCATATTTATTGATGTCTTAACTGGTGGTATAGAAGTACCTGGTACGCCACGTCAACCAGAACAGGGAAATAGAGCCTCTGGATCGACTGGAAATAATGTAGTTAGTTTAGCTCAACAGATGACTCACCAACCACTTGTTACCTTGCAACTCACCTATGATGGTCACACTCACCAAATTACAGCAATGCTTGATACAGGAGCTGATGTAACCATCATCAGCCAAACAAGATGGCCCAAGTCTTGGTCACTGAGTCCTGCTTTAGACGCCGTTCAAGGAGACAGAAGAGGCACAAATCCATTACGGAGTTCAGTACCTATATCCATCATGTTCCCAGAAGGGCAAAAAATTACCGTGTGACCCTATGTTATGTTCCTACCAGGAGGTCTTGGAGGACTTGTAGGATGCAATGTTATGAGTCAACTCAGAGCAGTGTTGCACCTGCCACATCCAAAACATTTTTAGTGGGGGCCACTGCAGAAAGGCCACTGACCCCAAAAATATAATGGAAAACGGAAGAACCAGTGTGGGTCGAGCAGTGGCCTTTGTCCGAAGAGCGGCTTTCAATTGCACACCAACTAGTGCAAGAACAACTCAAAGCAAAACACATTCAACCATCTGTTAGCCCATGGAACACACCCATTTTTGTCATTCCAAAGAAATCAGGTAAATGGAGATTATTGCATGACCTTCGAGCAGTGAATGCTCAAATGTGGGCCATGGGAGCCTTGCAACCAGGAATGCCCACCCCAGCTATGCTTCCACAACAATGGCATGTACTCGTTATTGACCTCAAGGATTGTTTTTTCACAATCCCCCTGCAGCCAGAAGACACAGTCCTCTTTGCGTTTACCTTACCAGCCATAAATAAAAGCGAACCAGCTCAAAGATTCGAGTGGGTTGTGCTGCCTCAGGGTATGAAAAATTAACCCACTCTGTGCCAGCTATATGTCCATTGGGCCCTGGAACCTATTCGCACAGTTTTTAACTCTGCCCTTATCTATCACTACATGGATGACATTCTCTTTTGTCAAGAACAGCCATTTGTTCCGACAGACTTACAGCGAATCACTTCCTTATTTGCAACAAAAGGTCTAGTCATTGCTCCTGAAAAAGTTCAAATGTCTGCACCATGGAAATACCTTGGGTGGACCGTCACTACTACGCAAGTCAGACCCCAAAAACTATCCCAACATTCTGAACTAAAAACTGTGCATGATGCTCAAACCCTGCTTGGTGATCTACAGTGGGTTCGAAATCTCATTGGCCTCCGGAATGAAGACATACTCCCATTGCTACCACTCTTGTGAGGCACTGACCCAGCTGCCTCAATTACGCTAACACAAAACCAGCAAAATTGTCTAGTGCGACTGGGAGAGAAGTTGCGAACTTCTTTCACTGAACGCCATCTGCCTGAAGTTCCATTAGGCGCACTCATCTTCAATCAAACCGTTGCCCCCTTTGGAATTATTTGCCAATGGCCGTCTTGGCAAAAAGAAAAAGGGGGAGAGAGCCCAACTGTGTTGACCACCGAGATTGCCAAGACCCCCAGGATGCTAAAGATGCAAGAACAACCAGTCAAACATGCACGAGCTACCCATCCCGAGGAACACATTGTGATTCTAGAATGGGTATTTATCAGTCTGTCACCACCAAAAAGTGTGTGGTCGTGTTCGGAGATGCTTTCAGCTCTTATTCGAAAAACGCGCACCAGAGTGGTGGAAATCTCAGGACATGAAGCTGCATTTCTCAGTATACCCTTGAAGACAGAACTGCGAGAGTGGTTGATACAAAATTCAACAGAAATGCAAATTGCCTTGGATGCGTATCCAGGACAACTCTTAGACAGATACCCTGTTGATCCTCGGATCAGGATAATAGGAGAACAACTGTGGGTAGAAGAGCCTAAGGTCCGCAATAGGCCAATCCAAGGTCTCGCAGTATATACTGATGTGGGATGGCAACAGAGAAAAGCCACCTGTACATGGGTGGAAAATGGAGAGTGGCAAGAATATATCCTCAAGGGAGAAACATGCGATTCGCTACAAACCCTTGAGATAGCAGCAGTTGCCTGGACACTTACATGATGGTGTAGCACGCCCCTGAACATCATCTCGGACACTTTATATGTTGTCGGCGTTGTCCTAAGAATTGAACAAGCCTTGATCAAGACACCCTCAAATCCACGATTAGGACAACTGTTCCTGCAAATCCAGCGGGCCATCCACAACAGAAAAGAAATTTGTAGCATCCTACATATCAGGAGTCACATCACCATACAAGGCTTAGGTGAAGGTAATGCTAGAGCAGACGCTCTCATTAGCCCACTAATACAAGCTCCACGAAACTCTTTCGCAGCTGCTCAAGAAAGCCACTCAATGTTCCGCCAATCAGCTAAGGCTCTGCATCAACAGTTTGCATTATCAATGGATGATGCACGGGGAATCGTCCGAGCATGTCTGCAATGCAGCCAGTATGGCACGAGTTTAGGTCTCGGTGTGAATCCCAGAGGCCTACAGGCATGTGAGCTATGGCAAGTGGATGTCACCCATGTACGTGAATTCGGCCAAGTTTCCTGTGTTCATGTTGTTATAGACACATTTTCCAAAATGATCTGGGCAACTGCTCAGTCAGGAGAAAAAGCAAGTCATGTAATTAGGCACTTAACTTCATGCTTTGCAGTTATGGGGGTGCCCAAAGAGATAAAGACCGATAATGCACCTGCCTATGTAAGCCAGAAATGCGATAAGTTCCTACAGACATGGGGCATCAAGCACAACACAGGAATCCCTCACATATCTACCGGACAAGCTATGGTAGAGAGAGCCCATCGAACCATAAAACAGTATCTGACTAAGCAAAAGAATGATGAAGAAATAGACCCCAGTGTGCATCTAGCGAAAGTCATTTTTACACTAAAGTTCTTAAGCATAGCAGGTGATGCAGAAAATCCACCAGTAGTCACTCATTATAGTCAGATAAAGATGCAGGCCACCCCAGGGGTTCAAATTATGTACAAAAACCCTGCAACGGGGGTCTGGGAGGGACCTTCCTCACTTTTATTTAACGGTAGAGGTTACAGTTGTGTCTCCACAGCTTCTGGACCTATATGGGTACCTAGTAGATGGACAAGACCTGCTCCCAGAAAAATCATCAGCATGCAAGACTGCGACGAGTCATAGACCTTCTAGTAAAAAAAGATCGCTGTGTTTGCAGCACAAGCAGAACGCCCACGCGTTTGTCCCCGAAGAATCATAGCAGACATCTTTACGGGACAGGACTTTGGCACTTGGGAACTGCCTTCTGCGATTCGTCATCTACAAGGAGCAAACTGCAAGCACTGTCGAGGTCCATTGATTTTACAGTTGCAGTGTGGTAGTTGTAAGATTCAGTTTAGTCGAAGTAGTTGGAGTATTGCAGTAAAAGGAGCTTTATGTAATTGCTGTTTTCCCTTTAACCCTCTAATTGTTTTTTGAGCTTACGCTGCCATAATATTTAACAAACCCCCTCAAGAAATTAGCATGAGCACATTCAGAGATTTTTATGTATATCAATTAGTTTGACAAGTGTGGGCCTTAAAAGTAGCATTACGCAAAATACAAAAAAGCCAAGCAACGCTGTTAATTGCCATTCAATGCGCGTGATGTCACCGTTAAGATGCTTGAGTAGTGTAGCACTGAGTATAGCTTACCTAACCTCTGTTCTTGCAACATGGGCCCCAGCACAACCCAAAACAAACCTATTGGTCACTCTAGCCAACTTGATGGGACAAGATGCAATTTGTCTTGCTCTCTCGTCACCAGGCAACCCCTTTTCTACCTGCCTAGTTGGTGTCCCTCTGGACATTTGGCCACGTCCTTACAATGTTCTTACCTGCAATCTAACAAACCTTAATAGTACAGTAGACAATTGGGACACCTGGGTACCTCACCTTCCCATAGCCCCAAATGAGCCTCAAGAGCTAGAGCTATTAGGAGCTGTATGAATGGATGTTTGCATGACTTTTAATTGGACAAACAAGCAAGCGAGAATAAGCAGTGCAGCAACAAACATAAACTCCAGCTTGTCAGTATACAGAAATGCTAGCACGTGGTGTCAATATACTTCTACGAATCTATCTGTGTCCACAAACAATCCCATGTTGTTGCCAGCAGGAATGTTTTTAATTTGCGGAGACCACGCATGGCCCAGTATTCCCTCTCGTTTACGAGGTGGACCTTGTTCCCTAGGGAGATTGACGTTATTAACCCCTAACACTTCGATGATACTGAACACGTCCCAACGACATCATCGACCAAAACAAATGGCTTATGCCTTTTCCCCTGATTGTAAATCAAATGTCAAATTTTGGTCCCCTGCTGCCATCACAGCTGCCTCTTCTTTAACACCAGGAGTAGCCTCTGGTGGCGCTTTAGCTCAACTAAACAAAGTAGGATGTTGGCTAGCTAAACAAACTAATGCTACTTCTCAAGATATTTCAGAGCTTTTGCTTGACGTTGATTCCGTCAGACACACTACGCTACAAAACAGAGCTGCAATAGATTATCTTTTATTAGCTCAAGGGCATGGCTGCGAAGAATTTGAAGGAATGTGCTGTATGAACCTTTCTGATCACTCAGGGTCCATTCACCGGCAGCTTGCTGAGCTGCGACACTTGTCAGGGCAGCTACAGGTGGCCGATAGTTTAGGACTTGCTGGGTGGTTGAAAAGCTTGGGAATTACTGGGTGGTTCAAAGACTTATTCCAAGCAGCTGTGCCCATATTAATTGTAATTTTGTTATTTTTGACAATTTTGCCATGCATAGTGCAGTGCTTACAGCGCATGCTACTAAGAACAATCAATCATGCCTGGCTTGTGCAAAAAGAAAAAGGAGGAATTGTAGAAGAATGGCTTGCACAGCAAGGCCACATCGATAGTGCATACATGCACAATCCAGCGTTCATGCACAACTCAGCCTTTGTTACCGACCCTGAAATGTATCTAACAGGAGATAGAGAGGAACAAGAGGAACAAGAGCCAAGACTGTCAGCAACACAGAGGAAAGAAAGATATGATATAGAAACTTATAGCTTTGCAGAATGTTAGCTGAAGCAAGCAGATTGTAGTGAGAAACTAACAGCCTAGAGCAAGCAAGAATAGGCGTGAGAACGCAAGTAAATAACCAATCATATGGACCCTCAGATGGCGTGAACAATGTCTTTTGTCTATAATAATGCCTGTCTCCTAATAATAAAGAAGAAGTAGCACCAATACCTCTATGAGTGTGTGTGCTATATTCCTGGCGACTCCCCACACACAGGCCCTGCCCTGAGACATCAGCACTGCCCCAGCAGTGCCCATGGCCTGTCCCTGCTGCAGCCCCGGCACTGCCACCCCCAGCACTGGGACCCACCCCGAGAGCACTCAGGCCCTACAGCAACACAAGGGGCAGGAGGGCAGCGGGGCAGTGGCACGGGAGCAGCACTGGGAACACCAAGTGCTGCTGCTCCTTGGCAGAGCTGCTGTGCCACCCCTGATCTGCCCCAGCTCTGCACACAGACATTGCTGCTGCAGCTCCAAAAAATGTCACAAAAGTGAGATCACAGATGTACAGTTTGTTGAAAGACACTTTATTTAGTTTAAACACACAGTGAGCATAGGCCTCGTTTATACACTCGGTGAATTATAGAGAAGATTGATAGAAAGAAAAAGAGAAATGGCAGAAATAATGACATTCCTTTGTATAAAATATTAGAAAAAAAAAACCAAAGCAAACAAACAAACAAAACCAACCAAACAAAAAAATCCCACATGCAAAGCCAGCCAGAAAAATCAAAGATTATGCCTATTACAAGTGATTTGCAGAATGTTTCAAGCAGCTTAATACTTCCAAAAATCACCCAGTCGTCCATCTCCACACTGCAGCCCTGAGCTCCTGGTTCCTAAGGCTGTAGATGAGGGGGTTCAGTGTTGGAGGAATCACCGAGTACAAAACTGACACTGCCAGATCTAGGGATGGGGAGGAGATGGAGGGGGGCTTCAGATGAGCAAACATGACGGTGCTGAGGAACAGGGAGACCACGGTCAGGTGAGGGAGGCACGTGGAAAAGGCTTTGTGCCGTCCCTGCTCAGAGGGGATCCTCAGTACGGCCCTGAAAATATTTACATAGGAGAAAACGATGTAAACAAAACAGCCAAGTCCTAAACAGGCACTAACCACAATAAGCACAACTTCCCTGAGGTAGGAGTGTGAGCAGGAGAGCTTGAGGATGTGTGGGATTTCACAGAAGAACTGGCCCAGGGCATTGCCTTGGCACAGGGGCAGGGAAAATGTATTGGCTGTGTGCAGCAGAGCATTGAGAAAGGCACAGGCCCAGGCAGCTGCTGCCATGTGGGCACAAGCTCTGCTGCCCAGGAGGGTCCCATAGTGCAGGGGTTTGCAGATGGACACGTAGCGGTCATAGCACATGATGGTGAGAAGACAAACCTGTGCTGAAATGAAGAACAGAAAGAAAAAGAGCTGTGCAACACATCCTGAGTAGGAGATGTCCGTGGTGTCCCAGAAGGAATTGTGCATGGCTTTGGGGACAGTGGTGCAGATGGAGCCCAGGTCGGTGAGGGCCAGGTTGAGCAGGAAGAAGAACATGGGCGTGTGCAGGTGGTGGCTGCAGGCTATGGCGCTGATGATGAGGCCGTTGCCCAGGAGGGCAGCCAGGGAGATGCCCAGGAAGAGGCAGAAGTGCAGCAGCTGCAGCTGCCGCGTGTCTGCGAATGCCAGGAGGAGGAAGTGGCTGATGGAGCTGCTGTTGGACATTTGCTGTCTCTGGCCATGGGGACCTGTTCATGGAGAAAAGGACAGTGACAAGTTAGGAGAAGCTGCTGTGAGCCAAACCTGTGCCATTCCCTGTAGACTGTCCCACTGTGACTCATCCACCCTTGTTCCTTCTCTGGGAAAACCTTCATCCAGGTCCCTGCCTGAGCTCCACTTGTGCTGTCTGAGTGTGCCATGAGCAGCCAGGCCTGTGCGTGGGGGCTCTCGAGGAGCAATCCCTGCCCTGCTGCCCTGGGTTTGTGGCCATGTGGCAGAGGGACAAGGCTGGATATTCAGGATTTGTCAGTGGAATCATTCCTAATGCAGAAAAGCCTTGTTACCATCTGCACTCCCAGTTCTAAAGGACATTTACAGCAGGAAAGAGAAATAGGGAAATTTTTTCCTAACCACACATCATTCTTGCTCCTCTTAGGTCACAAATCCCCAGCATTTCTGCTGCACCCAGAGTTTGTCACTGAGAGATCTGAGAGGCAAAGGGATTCCCTGTGGCTCAGGGCAAGGTCAGGGGCTGGATGGGCTTGTTCCCAGCTGCCCTGGGTTTGCACCTTTGGCTGCAATCAGAGCACAATCACACTCCTGTGTCACCCTGGGAAGAAACCTGACCCTGCTGAGAGCAGAGGGATCACTGAATGTCTCACCCTCTCTAAAGGTCCCTGAGCAAGGTCTCAGCACTCCCTTCTGCCAAGGACACTCACAGTGCCCTTGGCAAACCCAACAGCATTTCCTCACTTGTTGCATCTCTGCACTTCCCCGTGGGACATTCAGGGAACTCCGAGAGGCTCTGGCACAGATTTTCACCCAGGAGGGCAGCTCAGAGCTTGGAAGGACACAGCAAGGAGATGCCCAGGTGTGCTCATGATGGCATCTCAGGGAGGGAGGCTCAGCTCCTTCCCCTTTCCCATGGACTGCTTTGCCCACAGCCCCACAGGTCACAGGGAAGCTTGGACACTCCATTCCCATGGACACACCTGCCTGGCAGGAATCCCAAGGCCAGTGCCTGACTCAGCTACTGCAAATGCCAGAGCCTCCCTGAGTGCACAAGATAACAATGACAATATGAGAGGAGTGCAGAAACAAGAGAAGATATTGTGGTGCTGTGCCTGAGAGGGCAGGGCAGAGACAGCCACACACTCAGGACAGTGTTCCCTGTGCCCAGCTGTGCACGGCACCTCCCACACACCAACAGTGCCCTCCTGCCCACAGCATTGCTCTGCTCTGCCTGGGCCTGCACATTTTCCTCCTCAGAGGTGCCTTGTCCCTGTCAGCGCTCACAGAGCCCATCCCACCCTCTGTGCACTCGGCCCGGCCCTACAGAAACCTGCCTGTCTGCAGGGCCCTGCCTGGGGGCAGGCTCTGTGTGCAGATGGGCAAGGGCAGCTCAGAGAGCCCTGCTGGGCCCTGCAAAGGTGATGCTGGTGCTGTCCATGGGCTGAGGAGTGCCTGAAGGCCCTTTGGGAGGCTCCAGCAGAGACACTGACCACACAAAGTTACAGATTATGAATTTTAATAAATGTGCAAATATTACTTTGATGATCCTTGTGTGTCCTTTCAACTCAGAATGTTCTGTGACTCTGGGATTACAACTCCTATTCTGCTTCTTTCATCCCCCAACATTCCCACCCTGATCCAAGTAGGAAATTGAAAACAATCTCAGGAAAGCTGCTGATGTTTACATCAATCCCTGGCTTACCTTTTTTGGGCAGTGTCCTCCAGAGCTGTCCCCAGGCTAATCTGGAGCTGGGAGCAGCCCTGCCCCACACAGCACCTCTCAGCAGCAGCACCTGCCCTGCTCAGGGTCGCTCCTTCCCCCCACAGCTTCTCCCCCAGCGCTGGCAGCAGCTCCCCAGGCCGGCTGAGAGCTGCCCCTGGCAGGCAGCAGAGTCCCTGGCCCAGCACAGCGCCCTGGGCTGCAGGACCCTGCTCTGCACCACAGCCCTGGGCACCCCTGGCTGCACTCGCGGCTGCTCAGCCCTGCAGCAGAGCCTGGCAACAGGGAGCTGTCTTGTGCTGTGCCTCGGATGCTGCAGCAGGCAAACCCAGCTCTGCCCTAGGGCCACATCCCCTGCACTGCAGCAACTCTCAGAGTCCTCCTGGAAAATCCGAAAAGCTGTGCCTTGTGCCAGCTTCAGGGCTGTGTAGAGGAGCTGCTCCTCAGGAGAAAGGTCTTTTTGAAGCCTTTCTTGGTTGCCAGGAGCTGTCTCTGTGCCAGGAGCCCAGCCCAGCTCAGCAGCACAGCAACAGCACAAGGACTCTAATGACCCTCTCGGGGCTTTGGTGCTGAGTCCCTGAACATCAATCCTGGCAAGGGGGAGAGTGGGGGGAACCTCTCCAGAATTCAAAATCATAATCAATATCCAAAGTTTCTTGATGTTTTAATGGGTTGCACTGAGGGACATGACTGAGAAAGTGTCCCCAGGTTGCATTTAGAGCAGGAAATGGAGGCAGGTGGGGATGAAGAGAAGCCAAGTCTCGGTGCCCTGGGGCACAGCAGCGTCTGTGCCACCAAGGGCTGTGAGGAGACACCTTGTCCTGAGGCCCTGGGGCCTCCTGGCACAGCCCTAGCAAGGCTGGGCACTGTCACCCCCTTGTCCTGCCCTAGCACCCCCCCTCCCATCCCAGTGGCCTCAGGGATCTGCTGGAAGGAGTCCCTGGGGAGCCTTTGTCAGGAATGGCCCTGGGGGGCTCCTTCATGCTCTCAGGGACTGCAGGTTTTTCAAAGAACTTTGGCTTTTGCTTTTGCCTTGGAGTCTCTGAGAGCTTTGTGCAATCATGGCCTCCAATTATCTGCTCTAACGAGTCCCTTGAGATTCTTAGTCAGTAACAACACTCAGAGGGGCTCATTAATGCTTCAAGTTACTTCCAGGTTTTATGATACTTTCCTCTGTCTGTCTCTGAGACAGTTTGTGCAATCATGGCCTCCAATTATTTACTTTAATGAGTCCCTTGAGAGCTTTGTATTAACACTTACTGGGGCTCATTAATACATTGACATACTCAAGGTTTTTGAAGGTACTTTGGATTTTCCTTTTGACACTGAATTTCTCAGAGGTTTTTGAACAATCATGGCCTCCAGTTCTCTCCTCCAAGGAGTCCATGAGGAGCCTGTGTTGGGGCTGGACCTCCATGGAACCCATCCATACTTGGAGACACTTTGGGTTTTTCTTCTGACTTTGACTGCTGGAAAGGTTTGTGCAATCTCCTCTCAGGCCCTGAGGTTCAAGGGCTCAGCACCAAATACACCTCGGGGCTCATTAGGATCAAGCAAGTCCTGACTAATCATGGCTCTGCCTCGATTTCTGTCTGGTCAGTGCAGTTCGTTAGGAAGGTTTCCTACTACAGTTATGGAGAAATATTTCAAAGTGCTTCTAAGAATATATTCCTACTTTAAAGGGTGCATTTTATTATTACTGTTCTCTTTAAAACAGAGGTGATTGCAGCATTCTGTGATTGATATTGATCCAGGGTCTCTCCTCAGGAGGTCTGGCCTGCTCAGAGAACCTTTGCCTGGAGGTCTGACCCAGAGTGGCCAACCTTGCTCCTGTGCAGACAGGAGCTGCTGGGAAGGCACTGCAGCCCTGCCCTGGGCCAGCTCTGAGGGTGGATTCTCATCCCAACCTGCACTGGCCATTGCCAGGGCTGTGCCATGGACACTGCACTGACCACACTGCTGGGTTTGGATGCCATGGCCACCGTGAGAAGGTCAAGTTTCCTTGGAAACACTGGGGAGGACTGGGACATACTGGGGGACACTGGGACATACTGCGAGTGACATTGGGGTGGACTGGGACAAACTGGGAACACTGGGAATGCTGAGGAGGAAACTGGGTGGACTGGGATGGACTGTGAGGGTACACTGAGACATACTGGGACATACCAGGACATACTGAGAGTGATACTGGCCAGTACTGGGGCAAACTGGGGACACTGGGAACACTGTGGGGAATACTGGGGGACACTAGGGCATACAGGGAGTGACACTGGGATGAACTGGGACATACTGGGGGACACTGCGGGGAAATGGAAGGGGCTGGGAATGAACTCGGGTGTATTGAGAAGGCCTGGAAGGGCACTGGGGTTACACTGGGCTGTACTGGGGATGAACTGGGCTGTACTGGGAGGGACTGAAGGGTTTGAATTGGCTGTTTCCAGCTCCGCCGCCACCCATTGGTCAATGCTGCCGCCGATCAGCACTCACAGCCAATCAGCGCCCGGAATTTATTCCTAGGGGCGGGGCTTGGGGGCGGCGCCATTTTGGTCTCTTTTTGCCTATAACTCCCATCATGCCCCGTGCCCCGATTAAGGCCCCATTGGAGCCGGGACTACAACGCCCGTCATGCCCCGCGCTCCACAGATTTCCCCGTTCTCCGCCCCCATATGCCTCTAAGTGTGCCCCAGACCCTCCAGGATCCCTAAGTGCCCCCTCAGTGCCCATTCGGGACCCCCAGAAGCCTCCTCGGACCCCCAAGTGCTCCCAACCGCACAGACGCCCGTTATAGCCACTTTCTGGACTTCATCTCCTATCGTTCCCCGCGATAACGAGCCCCTCATAACACAGTTCCGCATCTAAAATTCCTGTCATGCCCCGCGCCCGAAAAAGCCCGGTTAGAGCTCCCCAAGTTCCCCCCAAGTGCTCCCGAACCGTACACGTTCCTCCTTGAGGGCTTGAGTGGCTCTTTGGACGAAAAAGTGCCCCCACAAGTGCCTTCCCGGACCCCGAAATGCCCCGTTCGAGCCACTTCCGGGACTACCATTCCCATGATGCACCGCGGCGCCCATATGTCTCCATTACAGTCGTGACTTCATCTCCCGTCATGCCCGGCGCCCCATAGAGAGCCATGGTAACAGCGCATACAACTCCCATGATGCTGCGCGACCACTTTATCTCTATTATACCTGCGCCTCCAACTCCCATCATCCCCCGCGCTCCATTAAGCCTCGTTACAGCCTCCAAGTGCCCTCCCGGACGCCCAAGGGCTCCCGAATGTCCCTCCCTCACCTCCAAATGTCCCCCGGACACCCCAAGTGCCACTCCGAACCCGAAACTTTCCCCCAGGATCCCTAAGTGCCTCTCAGTGCCCACTGGGATCCCACAAGTGTCCACCCGACCCCCAAGTTCTCCCTAAATTGCCTCCCCACACCCCAAATTGCCCCGAATGTGTCCCATAAATGTTTACCTGGACCCCAAAAGTGCCCCCCAGAACGCTGTCTGCGAAGAAGATTATTAAAAAATGGCAAAACTAATAAAACGAGGACTAATTAGCAGAAAGAGGAACAAATCAATAAGCAATAGAGCATAGATCAATAAGGGGACTTGTGTAACTTAGAACCAATGAATATTTATTTCTTTGGCGGCTAAAAATTTACAAATTCTTTATATAAATTTTAAAAACTAGTAAAAATATAAATAGCAATATTATTATGAACAAGAAACAAAGATAATTATTAACATTATTAAAAATCATTAAATATTAATTTAAAAAGAGAAAATTACATTCATATCATTGTAAATAAAAGTAAATTGTATAAGCTCTGAAAATAAAATATTAAATAGAAAAATAAGTTGCCATATAAAAATGTGTTTCCATGGCAACCACCGCCAGGTCCTGTTGCTGACATCCTGTGGCAGCTCCAGGAAGACTCATTGCCATGGCAACTCTCAGCCACACCCACTGCTGGATGAGATCCATCACCTGCTGAACACACCTGGGAACATCTGTGTGCATCCCAAAGAGGAGTTCAAGGTGACAATGGCACCAGCAGCTTCCATCTGCAGCAGAGATCCAGGGAAAGGACAGGGACAGAGAATTCAGCTTAAACACTCAGAGAATTCTGCTTAATGATGCAGAGAATTCTGCTTACAGAGATCATTTCTGGTCACATTGTCCCTTGCAGAAAGGTGACATCATCAGAGGCAGCTTGTACTGAGCATGTGGTTCCTGAGTGGGCTTTGTTGTTCAACAAACCTGCTCAAGCTTTGCCATTCTTTCCTTACAAACAGGAAAACCTCTGCTGGGCCTGTGTGCAGGCAGAGCCCTGAGGAGAGCAGGAGGGACATGGTGCCATGGGCTGGGACACGCAGCTGCAGAGCTCAGGGGACAAGTTTGTGATGCAGGGAACAGGGATGTGAGTGCCAGGTGGGCCATGTCAGCCATGGTGAGGTTGGGGTGAGGAGCAGGTTGTCCCAACAGGGTCAGCCCACAAGGGGCTCATTCTTCTGTGTGCCCAGACCTCCTGAGGAGACATTCAGCATCAAGATCTCTTGGGGAATGCTTCAGTCACCTCTTCTCTGAACTGAAAAGTTCAGATTTTGTTTCAAGATCACCAGCCCTTGTTCTTGTAGGTGACTTTAACCTGCCAGATATCTGCTGGGAACTCAACACAGCAGAGAAGAGGCAGTCTAGGAGGTTCTTGGAGTGTATGGGGGACAGGTTTTTGTCTCAGTGAGTGAGCCTAGCAGGGGAGGGACTACGCTAGACCTGCTGTTTGCAAACAGAGAAGGGCTGGGGGGAGATGTGGAGCTTGGAGGCTGTCTGGGGCAGAGTGACCATGAAATTATAGCGTTTTCAATGTTTGGTGAAACAAGGAGGGGCATCAATAAAACTCCCACACTGGAATTCTGGAGGGCAGACTTTGGCCTACTCAAGAGACTTATTTGGGGAGTACCTTGGGAAGCAGCCCTTGAAAACAAAGGAGTCCAGGAAGAATAGATGTGGTTCAAAACAGAAATCCTGAAGGCACAGGAACAGACTGACCCTATGTGCCGTAAGGTGAGCTGATGAGGAAAATGATCAGCCTGAAAGGGCAAGGAGCTTTGGAAAGAACTAAGGCACAAAAAAAGAGGGTGTATAACCTTTGGAAAGAGGGTCAGGTATCCCAGGAAATGTGTAAGGGAGTTGCTAGGTCATGTAGGAAAAAATTAGAGAGGCTAAAGCCCAGTTAGAACTCAATCTGGCCACTTCCGTGAAGGATAATAAAAACTATTTATATAAATATATTAATGGCAAAAGGAAGGGCAAGGACAACCTCCATTCTATATTGGATGCGGGAGGGAATTTAGAAACTGAAAATGAGGAATAAGCAGAGATACTCAACTCCTTCTTTGCCTCAGCTTTCAACAGAAAGACAGGTTGTCCTCAGGACAAGTGGCCTCCTGAGCCGGTGGATGGGATTAGGGAGCAGAATGGAGCCCCTGTAATCAGGAGGAAGCAGTCAGAGACCTGCGGAGTCGCTGAGATGCTCACAAATCTATGGGATCAGATGGGATCCATCCTAGAGGAATGAGGGTTATAGTGGATGAGCTCCCCAAGCTGCTCTCCATCATTTACCATACGTCCTGGAGGTGCCAATGTGACCCCATCCACAAGAAAGGCTGGAAGGAGGATCTGGGAAACTCCAGGCCTGTCAGCCTGACCTCAGTGCCTGGTAAGATTATGGAACAGATCACCTTGAGTGCCATCACACAGCACCTACAGAATGGCTGAGGGATCAGACCCAGCCAGTGTGGATTTCAATATCTTTATTGATGATGTGGATGAGGGGATTGAGTCCTCCATCAGCAAATCTGCAGATGACACCAAGCTGGGTGTGAGTGTGGATCTGCTGGAGGATAGGAGGGCTCTGCAGAGGGACCTGGACAGGCTGGATCCAGGGGCCAAATCCAACAATGGGAGGTTGAACAAGACCAAGTGCCAGGTCCTGCACGTTGGCCACAACAACCCCTGCAGCACTACAGGCTGGGGACAGAGTGGCTGGACAGTGGCCAGGCAGAAAGGGACCTGGGGACACTGATGGACAGCACGCTGGACATGAGCCAGCACTGTGCCCAGGTGGCCAAGAAGGCCAATGGCACCTGGCCTGGATCAGGAATGGTGTGGCCAGCAGAACCAGGGCAGTCATTCTTCCCCTGTACTCAGCAATGGTGAGGCCACACCTCGAGTGCTGTGTCCAGTTCTGGGCCCCCCATTTAGGAAGGACATTGAGGGGCTGGTGCATGTCCAGAGAAGGGCAACAAGTCTGGGGAAGGGTCTGGAACACAAGTCCTGTAAGGAGTGTCTGAGGGAGCTGGGGTTCTTTATCCTGGAGAAGAGGAGGCTCAGGGGAGACCTCATCACTCTCTACAACTCCCTGACAGGAGGGTGCAGCCAGGTGGGGTCAGGTTCTTCTCGAGGACAAACAGTGACAGGACAAGAGGCCGTAGTCTTAATCTGCACCAGGGGAGATTTGGGCTGCACATTAGGAAGATGTTCTATACAGGAAGGGTGATTGGGCATTGGAATGGGCTGCCTAGGGAGGTAGTGGAGTCACGGTACCTGGAAGTGTTTAAGGAAAGACTGGATGTGGCACTCGGTGCCATGGTCTAGGTGACAAGGTGGTGTTGGGTCACAGGTTGGACTTGATGATCTCAAAGATGTTTCCAACCTGGTTGATTCTGTGATTCTGTGATGATTGTGACATGGCAGGGCCCCAGGGAAGCAAGGGGCCATTGTGACACTGTGAGGCTAAATAGAACCAATGGCCTCATTGTGACACTCTGGGTCCTCATGGTGCCACAGAGGCCACTGTGACACTGTGGGGCCTTGTTGAACCAAGGGGCCATTGTGACATTGCAGAACCAAGGAAACCGTTGTAAGATTCCAGAGCCAAATGGAACGAAGCAAACACTGTGACACAGCAGGGCCTTAGGGAACCCATCGGCCACTGTGACACTATAGAATGAAGGAGACAACTGCTGTACCCTGAGACCCCAAGGAACCAAGGATTCATTGTGACACTGAAGGGCCCAAGGAACCAAGGGGACATTGTGACACTGCAGAGCCTCATGGAATCATGGAGAGCACTGTGACACTCTAGGCCCTCATGGAGGAAGGTCAAGCCATGGAGGGATTGGGCTCTGTTCCCAGGGGAACAAGGGACAGGATGAAAGGAAATGTCTTAAGCTGTGCTACAGGAAGTTTAGGCTGGACTTTAGGAAGAAGTTCTTCACAGAAAGGGTGATTGGGCATTGGAAGAGGCTGCCTAGGGAGGTGGTGGAGTCACCGTCCCTGGAGCTGCTTAAGGAAAGACTGGATGTGGCACTTAAAGGCACAATCTGGTGACAAGCTGGTGTTAGGTCACAGATTTGACTTGATGTTCTCAGACATCTTTTCCAACCTGGTTAATCCTGTGATTCTGTGATTCTGTCCCTGGGGCAGCAGGAGCTGCCCGAGGAGCCCCAGGGCCAACTTTCTGCTGCTGTCCTGGGCAGCGGGGCTGGCCCTGGGGCTGCAGGAGTTGCCAGAGCTGAGCATCTCCTGAGCATTCCAGACACAGATTCGCTGTCCCTGACCTCCAGTGCCTCCAGTTCCTGCTGCAGGGCCACACAGGGCTGGGCTGCTCTGCGGGGCTGCAGATGGGACATGGATTTCAATGCTGGCACATGGAGAGAAGGAGCAGATTCAAGCAAGGCTGTGCCTGGGACAGCTTGGGTGCCCCAGGAGCTTTAGCAGGGTGTGGGAAGAAGGCAGGAGTTGGGAATCCCACAGGAATTGGCCATTCCTCAGCCAAACACAGCTTTTTGTTTGAAGCAGCAGCAAGTGAGGACAGAGGGACATCAGGAAAGCTTTGGGAGCTCCCAGGGTCAGAGGGAGGAGGGGAAATGGAGCGGTGGGTAAAGTGTGCAAGGGAAGCAGCACAGGCCTAGGCCAGGGCAGGAAAGCTGCAGTGGGGGTGACCAAAGGCCTTGGGGGGCTGGGACCACCCCCTGCCAACAGCAATGAGATTTGTGTCCCCTGGCTGTGGCTGCTGTCCCTGCCACTGAGGCCCATGAGAAGACAGCAGTTCCTGCCAGCCCCAGGCCTTGTGGCCTCCTCCCCCAGCCCACAGAGCTTTGCAGGGCTCCTGCTGCTCTCCTGCCCTCACCATCCCACACCCCACATGCCACTGCTCCAGGACAGCCACGAGCATCCTGTGAGGGCACCGATCCCCATTCCCAGGGGATGGGGCTCATGGCTTGGCTGTGCTGCTTGGCCAAGCCCAGGCAGGGCTTTCCCAGCCACATTGCAGAGTCCATTTCCCACCTGGAGCCGTTGGTGCCTCTGAATTCCTGCTTCCCCAGCCCCAGGGATGCTCTCCTTGTCTGCTCATTGCCCCCACGGTCTCTTGGCAGTGATGGCCTCAGTGGGGGCTACTGCAATCCTCAGTAACCTGGAGCTTACTGATGAACTTTTCCATTTCCAGATGCAAGTTCAGCATTCAGCTCATCAGTTCTGGAATTCATTGCCCGAGGGTTCATTAACATTTCAAAACACCCTAGCAAGCCAAGCCCCTGGGAATAATTTAAGTGTTCAATTCCATTGTGGTTTATTCCATAAATTCCAGAAGTGTATTCAAAGTGGATATATTACATTTAAAAAAAAGATCAGATATCTTTTTCTCCCTCTTGATTCTTTTCCTGATTATACACTGATATCAGCAATCTCCAATTGATATTGATCCCCAGCACCTCCTAATGCAGTCTGAATAGATATGAAATCAAGACCCTTTATGGCTGACAATCAATCAGATTTTGTCCCTAACCCCCCCCAATATTTCTCTCATCTAAGCCCTGGGACTCAGAGCAGCCTTGTGCTAATCTCAGCTTCCTCCACTCCAGGCTGCACCTGCAGCTTTCAGCTCCTTGGCACCAACTCCCACCTGCTTTCCTTGGAGAAGGGGCTGCCCCAGACACAGAGGGATGTTCATTTATTGACAGCAAACTAAGGGAAGGCACAGCTCCATAAAATGGAAAAGTCATTCGTCTGCTGGATATTAAATCCACTTTCCACAGCAGACAGTCTCAGAACAATGGAAAACATGTTCTGTGCCAGCACAGATCCCAAGATCCCCCAAACCCTCCCTGCCCCGATTCTGCCCACATTTGCTCTTTGCACACATGAGTCACACGCTGAAGTCATGAGCTCCCTCCATGGCCAGAGGGAGGAAAAGAGAGAAAGTGGATGAAGAGCTCTCTTGTGCAGAGCTACAGCTGCACTGATCCCAATATTCTGGGCTCACAGGAATTTGATCCAACACCCTCTGCAGCATCTGCTCCCTGGGGGTCCTGCTTCTGGGCTTGGGGTTCTGACCTCGTTCTCAACAGGGGGTCCTGGCTCAGGGCTGTTAATCCCAACAGGCTTTGAGCATGAGGTCCTCCAGTGCCCACGGGTGCCTGGGAGATGTGGTTCCTCTTACCTGGCTCACCTGGAGCTGCTCATGGCCATCCCACTGTGGGCATGGGGCACCCCAGGTTGCCCAGATGGGGATCACTGTGTCCCCTGGGGGGGACATGCACCAGGGACAGAGACAGGGAAGCAGCAGCAAACCAGAGCCCGGAGCAGGATGTGACTCACGTGGGCACTGGGACACGAGGATGATACCAGCATGGGCCTGGGGTCTTGGGGTGCCTCAGGTGTCCTGACACAGCAGGAGATGGGAGAATCCCCCCGTGACTTGTGCCCTGCCCAGTCCCACAGGGATTTCCTCTGGGTCTGCGTGGCTGTGGGGCTGAGTCTGCCCATGCAGGAGCAGGGGCTGAGCATGGCCATGCTGGACATGCTGCCCATCGCCAAGGAGGAGCCGCAGAGCCCCTGACAGGTCTGCAGCTATGTCAGGTGAGCTAGGGGCTGGCAGGGACAGTGTGGCACCCACGGGACAGCCTGGCATTGCTGGGTACTAGCATGGCAACCACTGGACAGACTAGTACCCGTGATGACAATGTGACATCCTTGGGGACAGCTTGACACCTGTCAGGAGAGCCTGGAACCCATAGGGACAGCCCGGCATCACTGGGGCCTGTCTGACAGCCACGGGACAGCCTGGCACCCAAGGGGACAGTGTGGCAACTATGGGGACAGCCCGGCATCCAGCAGGACAGACTGGCAGCCAGGACAGAGTGACACCCTTGGGGACAGCCTGACACCCAAGCGGACAGTGTGGCATCCATGGGGACAACCTGTCATCCGTTGGGAGAGCCTGACACCCATGGGGACAGCCTGACATCCATGGTGACACACTGCCAGCCACCTCTGCCTCCCGTCCCCAGTGGCTCCCAGGTGCTGGCGGTGACTGTGGCAGGGGTCACGCGGCGTGGGGACATGGGGGACAGCGGTGTCTCCACAGAAGCGCCAGCACTTGTGCGACTTCCCCGACATCGCCGCCATCGGCACCGAGCAGGCAGCGAGCCGGGAGAGCAGCCCCGCGGAGAAGCGGCTCCTCACCCTCCCCAAGGCGGACAGCCGGGTGCTGCTGAGCTGGGGGGGCTTGGGGAGCCCCTGGGGACTCGGGGGGACGTGGGGCTGCCCCCCGCCTGGCACAGGATGGGCAGTTCCCCCACACTGCGGGAGGCTCGTTCCTCCGTGGCTCTCCTCGATGGCCACTCCCGGCTGAGGGCGATGCCCAGCGCTCCTTCTGCAGGGAGGTGGCCCCTCCCCGGCTCCTGGGGGACGTGGCCAAGCTGTGCCACAGAGCCCTCAGGGGTGCTGGGAGCCCTGAGCAGCCCCAAGGCGGAGGTGACAGGGGAAGGGAGGTGACAGAATCACCCCGGGAGGGGCGGGTCCCCATCCCACCCCCTGGGCACCCCGGGACCTGCGGGGCTTGGGGACACCGCGGTGAGGGGTGGGCAAATGGGATGGGCACAGGGGGTCCCCGGGGGGTCCCTAAGGGTGACCAGGGCCATCTCTGCCCTTGGCAGCGCTGAGTTCGCTGAGGCGAGGCTGGAGGTGGGCGGGGGTGCCCCGGGGCTGTCCCTGCTGTGCCACAGCCCCCAGGCCTTGGACAGTTCCCTGCTGAGTGTCTGCGCCCAGGTGAGACCCCCACGGCACCCCCGGGGGTTTGGGGAAGCCAGGACCGTGCAGGGCCCTGTCCCCAGGAGGGAAACACAGCCCTGGCACCCGCGGGGACGGTGGCATGGGGACGGGCACAGCTTCAGGGCTGCTGTGGGCACCCGTGGGGCAGGAGGGCTTTGGGGGCTCCCGGGGGGTCTCCGCCCCGCTGAGCCCGGTGGTCACTCCACAGCCGCGCTCCGGCCAGGATTCCAAGCGGTGCCAGGTCCACCGGGATGAGGACGGACACTTGTGGCTGTCGGTGGTGGTGCAGAGGTTCTGCAGCCTGCGGGAGCTGCTGAGCACCTCCGGGTGCTGGAGGCTGCAGGCAGAGGGGCCCAAAAGTGCCTGGAGGCCGCCTGCCCACCTTACCCCAAAGGTGACACTGGGGGACATTCCAGAGAGGGGCTGTGAGGTCACAGAACAGCTGTGATGTCACAGAGGGGCTGTGTGATGTCCCAGAGGGAGCTGTGTCACAGAGTCACAGAGCAGATATGATGTCAGAAAGGGAGTGTGTGACATCACAGGATGGGTTGCGTGATGTCACAGAGAGGGTTATGACATCACAGAGTGGGTTATCTGAGGTTGTGAAGTAGCTAAGACATCATAGAGGTGACTGTGACATCACAGAGCAGGCTATGACATAGAGGTTGCTGTGTGACATCACAGAATGGGCTGTGACATCACATGGTGGTGCAACATCATAGAGCTGGCAGGGACATTAGAGGGTGGGCTGTGACATCACAGAGCAGACTCTGAAATCATAGAGGAGAGAGTGACATCACAGACGGCTGTGACATCACAGAGCACCTCTGTGACATCACAGGGGGCTATGTGACATTACATGGGGCTGTGTGAGGTCACTGGGGAGGTCACTGTGCCCCGTAAACAACCTCACAGTGCCCCCACAGAGAAGTTCCCCCTGCTGCTCATACTGGGTGGGGTCCCCTGTCCCCCTGGGTCCCTTTTCCCACCAGTGCTGCAGTCTCCCCCAAGGATGTCCCACAAATCAACACCCAGAGCCTGACATGGGATGAGGGGCTGGGGCTGTGTGAGCAGGACGTCAAGGACATGGATTATCCAGGTCACTGTGGCCTGGTTTGGGTTCCCCAGGGCAGGAGAGATGTCTGGCAGCTGGAGCAGGGTTAGGGAAGGGCCTCCAGGGTGGGGCTGGAGCCCTTGGGCTGTGAGGAGAGGCTGAGGGAGCTGGGCTTGTCCAGCCCAGAGAAGGGAAGGCTGAGGGGCTCCTCATCCCAGCCCAGCAGTGCCACCGAGGAGGTGATGGAGAACACAGAGCCAGGCTCTTCCCCAGGGGCCTAGTGGGAGACAAAAGACAATAGGTGAAAATTGAGAGATTGGAGGTTCAGCCAGGACAGGAGGAAACCTTTGTTCCCATGGGCTCAGCCAGGTGCTGAGATGCTGCACCATTCCTGTCCTTTGGGATTCTCCAATCCAGACCAAATCAAGCCTTGGTCTGACCCTGATTCTGACAGGCTGGGCTGCAGATTTGCTGAGGTCTCTTCCAACCTCAGCTCTCTGCTGATCCTGGGACAATGCTGGTCCCTATTTCAGACTGGAGCAGAGCAGATGTTTATGGGACAGGAGCCCTCTGGGGCTCTAGAGGACCTGCAGCTTGCAAGGTGCACAAGGACATCTTCATTAGCTGGGTCATTTGAGTGCTTTTAAGAAAGGGCAAAGCTTTCCTACCAGGAGAGAACAGGAATTCCCTGGAAGTGTTCTGCTAGCAGGAGACGAAATACTGATCTTCCCTTCCACTTTGTCACCAATATTCCATCTAATATTTCATGTCCCTCTTCATTCAGGTGTTTCCACCCCTTCTGTTTAAATGGCCATGCCTAAGGACATCTCTTCACCAGACCAGCTGGATCTATGTCCTTCCCATTGCTCCCAGAATTCCTCCTCTAGATCCTCTCCTGTCATTCCAATGCCTCTCAACTAACTGGCTTCACTCTTTGAGCTTCAGAGCGTGGCCCAGGCTTTCAGAACTTTAAATAGCACATCAGTCAACATCTTCTTTGTGTTTGTATCTTTTAGAATCACCTCTTCTTATGTCTTTGTTTAAAACTGTTCCTGTATGGATATCCCTTGTGAATGGTGGACTCGTCAGATGCTGCTGCGACATTGCACAGAGCTGAGGGAAGAGTTTTGATGTTTTTTAAACAGTATCATATTTACATTTTTGTCAGTTGGCCATGAAGAGAAACTTTCTGTGCCCCTGAGTCTCACCAGTTCCTGACCCCAAAGGACACAAACCTGATCAGCTGTGGTTCCCACTCCAGTGGTTGCACTTGCACCTCCCTCCATCCCCAGAGCAGAGCTCCCTTGTTTCCACAAAGTCCCTGGCAATGCAGGGATGAAGGAAACAGGACAGGTTGTGGGGATCAGGGCCAGGGCACGGCCAGGGATTTGGTGTGGGTGTGAGCCCAGGGCAGGAGGCGGCCCTTGGCCTCGGTGAAGCTCATCCAACTGTCCTGGGCCCATGGCTGCAGCCTGTCCAGATCCCTGTGCAGAGCTTCCTGCCCTCCAGCACAGCCACACTCCCACCCAGCTTGGGCTCACCTGGTAACTGACTGAGGGTGCCCTCGATGCCTCATCCAGATCAGCAATAAAGAGACTGAACTGCACTGGCCCCAATCCTGAGCCCTGGGGACACCCCTGGATGTGAGTCCATTGCCCAGCTCTCCTTGGGCCTGGCCATGCAGACAGATTTTGAGCCAGGGAACAGATGCTGCAGAGGGTGTTGGATCAAGTTGCTGTGAGCCCAGAATACTGGGATCAGTGCAGCTGTAGCTCTGCACAAGAGAGCTCTTCATCCACTCTCTCTCTTTTCCTCCCTCTGGGCATGGAGGGAGCTCCTGACTTCAGTGTGTGACTCGTGTGTGCAAAGAGCAAATGTGGACAGAATCAGGATAGGGAGGGTTTGGGGGATCTTGGGATCTGTGCTGGGCACAGAACGTGTTTTCCATTGCTCTGAGACTGTGGAAAGTGGATTTAATATCCAGCAGAGGAATGACTTTTCCATTTTATGGAGCTGTGCCTTACTTTAATTTTGTTTGCTGACAATAAATGAACATCCCTCTGTGTCTGGAGCAGCTCCTTCTCCAGGAAAGCAGGGGGGAGTTGTTGCCAAGGAGCTGAAAGCTGCAGGTGCAGCCTGGAGTGGAGGAAGCTGAGATTTGCACAAGGCTGCTCTGAGTCCCAGGGGTTGGATGAGGGAAATGGTGGGGAGAGGGTAGGGACAAAGTCTGATTGATGGTCAGCCAACTGATTTGCCCCAACTCTGCGCACAGACATTGCTGCTGCAGCTCCCAAGAAGGGAGCAAATGGGGGATCTCTGGTGAAAACTTGGCTGGGAGATCCTTTCGTTTCTTTGAAGTCACTGAGACCACAGCTCCTCATTGACACAGTCTGTAATCACAGCAAAGATGTAGTGAAACAGAATGACAAATGGCACAAAAAATTATCTTTATTTGTGAACAATATTAAAAAACTAAAACACAAGAAGAAAAGACCCAAAAGCAAACCAACAGGAACTATCAAAGAGGGTTTTTATTCAAAGTGATTGGCAGAAATTGGCAACCAGTTTAATGTTTCTGAAATGGTCCAGCCATCAGTCTCCACACTGCAGCCTTGAGCTCCTGGTTCCTCAGGCTGTAGATGAGAGGGTTCAGGACTGGAGGCACCACTGAGTACATAACTGACAGTGCCAGATCCAGGGATGGGGAGGAGATGGAGGGGGGCTTCAGGTAGGCAAAAATGCCAGTGCTGACAAACAGGGAGACCACGGCCAGGTGAGGGAGGCACGTGGAAAAGGCTTTGTGCCGTCCCTGCTCAGAGGGGATCCTCAGCACAGCCCTGAAGATCTGCACATAGGAGAAAACAATGAACACAAAACAACCAAAAGCTAAACAGGCACTAACTGCAAGGAGCCCAAGTTCCCTGAGGCTGGAGCCTGAGCAGGAGAGCTTGAGGATCTGTGGCACTTCACAGAAGAACTGGCCCAGGGCATTGCCCTGGCACAGGGGCAGGGAAAATGTATTGGCTGTGTGCGTCAGTGAATAGAGAAAGGCACAGGCCCAGGCAGCTGCTGCCATGTGGGCACAAGCTCTGCTGCCCAGGAGGGTCCCGTAGTGCAGGGGTTTGCAGATGGACACGTAGCGGTCATAGCACATGATGGTGAGCAGGAAATACTCTGCTCCAATGAAGAAAAGGAAAAAAAAGAGCTGTGCAGCACATCCTGAGTAGGAGATGTCCCTGGTGTCCCAGAAGGAATTGTGCATGGCTTTGGGGACAGTGGTGCAGATGGAGCCCAGGTCGGTGAGGGCCAGGTTGAGCAGGAAGAAGAACATGGGCGTGCGCAGGTGGTGGTCGCAGGCTACGGCGCTGATGATGAGGCCGTTGCCCAGGAGGGCAGCCAGGGAGATGCCCTGGAAGAGGCAGAAGTGCAGCAGCTGCAGCTGCCGCGTGTCTGCGAATGGCAGGAGGAGGAAGTGGCTGATGGAGCTGCTGTTGGACATTTGCTGTCTCTGGCCATGGGGACCTGTTCATGGAGAAAAGAATAGTGACAAGTTAGGAGAGGCTGCTTGAAGCCAAACCTGTGCCATTCCCTGTAGACTGTCCCGCTGGGACTCATCCACCCCTGTTCCTTCTCTGGGAAAACCTTCATCCAGGTCCCTGCCTGAGCTCCACTTGTGCTGTCTGAGTGTGCCATGAGCAGCCAGGCCTGTGCGTGGGGGTTCTCGAGGAGCCATCCCTGCCCTGCTGCCCTGGATTTGTGACCGTGTGGCAGAGGGACAAGGCTGGATATTCAGGATTTGTCAGTGGAGTCACTCCTAATGCAGAAAGGCTCCTGAGCATCTGCCTTCCCATTTTAAAGGACACGGACAGCAAGAAGGAGGTTTACGAAATTTTTTCCTCCCCTTACATCATTCCTGGTTCTCTGAGGTCACAAATCCCCAGCATTTCTACCGCACTCGGAGTTTGCCACTGAGAGATGAGAGAGCCAAAGGGATTCCCTGTGGCTCAGGGCAAGGTCAGGGGCTGGATGGGCTTGTTCCCAACTGCCCTGGGGTTGCACCTTTGGCTGCAATCAGAGCACAATCACACTCCCATGTCACCCTGAGGAGAAACCAGACCCTGCTGAGAGCAGAGGGATCACTGAATGTCTCAGCCTCTCCAAAGGTCTCTGAGCAAGGTCTCAGCACTCCCTTCTGCCAAGGACACTCACGGTGCCCTTGGCAAACCCAACAGCATTTCCTCACTTGTGGCATCTCTGCACTTCCCCCTGGGACATTCAGGGAACTCCAAGAGGCTCTGGCACAGATTTGCACCCAGGAGGGCAGCTCAGAGCTTGGAAGGACACAGCAAGGAGATCCCCAGCTGTGCTCATGATGGCATCTCAGGGAGGGAGGCTCAGCTCCTTCCCCTTTCCCATGGACTGCTTTGCCCACAGCCCCACAGGTCACAGGGAAGCTTGGACACCCCATTCCCATGGACACACCTGCCTGGCAGGAATCCCAAGGCCAGTGCCTGACTCAGCTGCTGCAAATGCCAGAGCCTCCTTGAGAGCACAAGATAACAATGACAATATCAGAGGAGTGCAGAAACAAGAGAAGATATTGTGGTGCTGTGCCTGAGAGGGCAGGGCAGAGACAGCCACACACTCAGGACAGTGTTCCCTGTCCCCAGCTGTGCACGGCACCTCCCACACACCAACAGTGCCCTCCTGCCCACAGCATTGCTCTGCTCAGCTCCCTCTCCTTCCCTCATCCTCTCCCTGGGCCTGCACATTTTCCTCCTCAGAGGTGCCTTGTCCCTGTCAGCGCTCACAGAGCCCATCCCACCCTCTGTGCACTCGGCCCGGCCCTACAGAAACCTGCCTGTCTGCAGGGCCCTGCCTGGGGGCAGGCTCTGTGTGCAGGTGGGCAAGGGCAGCTCAGAGAGCCCTGCTGGGCCCTGCAAAGGTGATGCTGGTGCTGTCCATGGGCTGAGGAGTGCCTGAAGGCTCTTTATGAGGCTCCAGCAGAGACACTGAACACACAAAGTTACAGATTATGAATTTTAATAAATGTTCAAACATTATTCTGATGATTCTGTTGTGTCCATTTCAACTCAGAATGTTCTGTGACTCTGGGATTACAGCTCCTATACTCTTTCTCTCATCCCCCAACCTTCCCTTCCTGCTCCAAGTAAGAATCTGAAAACAGTCTCAGAAAAATTCCTTATCTTTACAGCAATACCTGTCTTACCTTCTTTGGGCAGTGTCCTCCAGAGCTGTCCCCAGGCTGATCTGGAGCTGGGAGCAGCCCTGCCCCACACAGCACCTCTCAGCAGCAGCACCTGCCCTGCTCAGGGTCGCTCCTTCCCCCCACAGCTTCTCCCCCAGCGCTGGCAGCAGCTCCCCAGGCCGGCTGAGAGCTGCCCCTGGCAGGCAGCAGAGTCCCTGGCCCAGCACAGCACCCTGGGCTGCAGGACCCTGCTCTGCACCACAGCCCTGGGCACCCCTGGCTGCACCCGCGGCTGCTCAGCCCTGCAGCAGAGCCTGGCAACAGGGAGCTGTCTTGTGCTGTGCCTCGGATGCTGCAGCAGGCAAACCCAGCTCTGCCCTAGGGACACATCCCCTGCACTGCAGCAACTCTCAGAGTCCTCCTGAAGATCCGAAAAGCTGTAGCATGTGCCAGCTTCAGGGCTGTGTAGAGGAGCTGCTCCTCAGGAGAAAGGTCTTTTTGAAGCCCTTCTTGGTTGCCAGGAGCTGTCTCTGTGCCAGGAGCCCAGCCCAGCTCAGCAGCACAGCAACAGCACAAGGACTCTAATGACCCTCTCGGGGCTTTGGTGCTGAGTCCCTGAACATCAGTCCTGGCAAGGGGGAGAGTGGGGGGAACCTCTCCAGAATTCAAAATCACAATCAATATCCAAAGTTTCTTGAAGTTTTAATGGGTCCCAGTGAGGGACATGACTGAGAAAGTGTCTCCAGGTTCCAGTTAGAGCAGGAAATTGGAGGCAGTGATGACAGGGTGGGACAAAGAGAAGCCAAGTCTTGGTGCCCTGGGGCACAGCAGCCTCTGTGCCACCAAGGACTGTGAGGAGACACCTTGTCCTGTGGCCCTGGGGCCTCCTGGCACAGCTCCAGCAAGGCTGGGCACTGTCACCCCCTTGTCCTGCCCTAGCACCCCCCCTCCCATCCCAGTGGCCTGAGGGATCTGCTGGAAGGAGTCCCTGGGGAGCCTTGGTCAGGAATGGCCCTGGGAGGCTCCTTCATGCTCCCAGGGACTGCAGGCTCTTCTAAGGATTTTGGCTTTTGCTTTTGCCTTGGAGTCTCTGAGAGCTTTGTGCAATCATGGCCTCCAATTATCTGCTGTAACGAGTCCCTTGAGATTCTTTGTCAGTAACAACACTCACTGGGGCTCATTAATGCTTCAAGTTACTTCCAGGTTTTATGATACTTTCCTCTCTCTGTCTCTGAGAGGGTTTGTGCAATCATGGCCTCCAATTATTTACTTTAATGAGTCCCTTGAGAGCTTTGTATTAACACTCACTGGGGCTCATTAATACTTTGACATACTCAAAGTTTTTGAAGGTACTTTGGATTTTCCTTTTGACACTGAATTTCTCAGAGGTTTTTGTGCATTCATGGCCTCCAATTCTCTCCTCCAAGGAGTCCATGAGGAGCCTGTCTGGGGGATGGACCTCCATGGGACCCATTGATGCTTGGAGACACTTTGGGTTTTTCTTCTGACTTTGACTGCTGGAAAGGTTTGTGCAATCTCCTCTCAGGCCCTGAGGTTCAAGGGCTCAGCACCAAATGCACCTCGGGGCTCATTAGGATCAAGCAAGTCCTGACAAACCATGGCTCTGCCTTGATTTCCCTCTGGTCTGGTGCAGTTCATTAGGATGGTTTCCTGCTAAAGTTATTGAGAAATATGTGAAAGAGCTTGTAAGAAATATATATTCCTTTTCTAAAGGGTGCACTTTATTATTACTGTTCTCTTTAGAGCAGAGGTGATTGCAGCATTCTGTGATTGATATTGATCCAGGGTCTCTCCTGAGGAGCTCTGGCCTGCTCAGAGAACCTTTGCCTGGAGCTCTGACCCAGAGTGGCCAACCTTGCTCCTGTGCAGACAGGCTGCTGGGAAGGCACTGCAGCCCTGCCCTGGGCCAGCTCTGAGGGTGGATTCTCATCCCAACCTGCACTGGCCATTGCCAGGGGCTGTGCCATGGACACTGCACTGACCCCACTGCTGGGTTGGGATGCCATGGCCACCGTGAGAAGGTCAAGTTTCCTTGGAAACACTGGGGAGGACTGGGACATACTGGGGGACGCTGGGACATACTGGGAGTGACACTGGGACATACTGAGAGTGACATTGGGGTGGACTGGGACAAATTTGGAACTCTGGGAATGCTGAGGGGGAAACTGGGCAGACCAGGATGGGCTGGGATGGACTGTGAGGGTACACTGAGACATACTGGGACATACCAGGACATACTGGGAGTGATACTGGCCAATACTGGGGCAAACTGGGGATACTGTGAGTAATACTGGGGGATATTGGGACAAACTGGGGACACTGGGAACACTGTGGGGAATACTGGGGGACACTAGGGCATACTGGGAGTGACACTGGGATGAACTGGGACATACTGGGGGACATTGGGAGGAAATGGAAGGGACTGGGAATGAACTCAGGTGTATTGAGAGGGCCTGGAGGGGCACCGGGGTTATACTGGACTGTACTGGGGATGAATTGCGCTGTATTGGGAGAGCCCGGAAGGGCACTGGGATTATACTGGGCTGTACTGGAGATGAACTGGGCTGTACTGGGAGTCACTGTAGCGGTTGAATAAGCTGTTCCCGCCTCCGCCGCCACCTATTGGTCAACCGTGCCGCCCATCACCACCTGCAGCCAATCAGCGCCCGGAGACTAGCCCTCAGGGCGGGGCCCGGGGGCGGTGCCATTTTGGTCTCTTTTTGCCTATAACTCCCGTCATGCCCCGCGCCCCCATAAAACCCCATTGGAGCCGGGACTACAACTCCCATCATGCCCCGCGCTCTACAGATTTCCCTGTTCTCTGCCCCCATATGCCCCGTTAAGTGTCTCCCAGACCCTCCAGGATCCATGAGTGCCGCCTGAGGGCCCATTCGGAACCCCCGAAAATCTGCCCGGACCCCCAAGTGTTCCCAACCGCACAGATGCCCGTTATAGCCACTTTCTGGACTTCATCTCCTATCGTCTGCCGCCGCCCAAGAGCCCCTCATAACACGGTTCCGCACCTAAAACTCCTGTCATGCCCCGATCCCTAAAGAGCCCGATTAGAGCTCCCCAAGTTCCCCCCAAATGCTCCCGAACAGTACATGTTCCCCCTGAGGACCTCAAGTGGCTCCTCGGGCGAAAAAGTGCCCCCCGAGTGCCTTCCCGGACCCCCAAACGCCCCGTTCGAGCCACTTCCGGGACTACAGTTCCCATCATACCCCGCGGCGCCCGTAGAGTTCCATTGCAGTCCTGACTTCATCTCCCGTCATGCCTGGCGCCCCATAGAGAGCCATTGTAGCAGCGCCTTCAACTCCCATGATGCTCCGTGGCTCCCTTAGCCCTATTATACCGGTGCTTACAACTCCCATCATTCCCCGCGCCCCCTTGAGCCCCGTTATAGCCTCCAAGTGCCCTCCCAGACACCGAAGCGCCCCCAAATGTCCCTGCCTGACCTCCAAGTGTCCCCCTGGACCCTCAAGTGCCACTCCGAACCTGAAACGATCCGTCAGGAGCCCTAAGTGCCCCCTCAGTGCCCACTGGGACCCCGCAAGTGTCCACCCGACCCCCAAGCTCTCTCTAAATTCCCTCCCCACACCCAAAACTGCCCCGAATGTGTCCCATAAATGTCTACCCGGAACCCGAAGTGCTCCCCTGACCGCTGTCTGGGAAAAACATGATGAGAAATTGACAAAACTGATAAAATCAGAACTAATTAGCATAAAGAGGGAGAAATCAAGAAGCAATAGACCATTGATTAATAAGGGGAATTGTGTAATTTAGAACCAACGAATATCTATTTCTTTGGCAGCTAAAAATTTACAGATGCTTTACATAATAAAAAATCTAATAAAAATATAAATAGCAATATTATTATGAATAAAAATATAATTAATGAAATTATAAAAATAATTAAATATTAAATAAAAAGACTTGACCCCATCCATCAGCTCAGAAGGCCACTTGTCCTGAGGACAGCCTGACTTACTGATGAAAACTGAGGCAAAAAAGGAGTTAAGTACCTCTGCCTTTTCATCATCTTTAGTTACTAAATTCCCTCCCCATCTAATAATGAATGGAGGTTGTCCTTGTCCCTCCTTTTGCCATTAATTTATAAAAATATTTATTATTCTTCACAGAAGTGACCAGATGAAGTTCTAATTGGGCTTTTGCCTCCCTAGCTTTTTTCCTACATGACCTAGCCACATCCTTAAACATTTCCTGAGTTACCTGCCCCTCTTTTCTTAAGGTGACACATCCTCTTTTTCCTCCTTAATTCCTGCAGACAATCCTTGCTCATCCAGGCCAGTCATCTTCCCCGATGGCTCCTCTTTCGGCACACAGGGACAGGCTGCTTCTGTGCCTTCAAGATGACTTTCTTGAAGTACGTCCATCCTTCCTGGACCCCTTTGTTTTTAAGGGCTGTTTCCCAAGGAGCTTTCCAAATTAGCTTCTTGAAAAGGCTGAAGTCTGCCCTCCGGGAGTCCAATGTGAAGGTTTTGTTGGTGCCTGTCCTTGTTTCACCGATTATTGAGAATTCTGTTATTTCATGATCACTATATCCCAAATGGCCCCAACCATCACATCTCCCACCAGCCTTTCTCTGCTTGCAAACAGCAGGTCTAGCGTAGTCCCCTCCCCTGCTAGGCTCACTCACTGAGACAAAAAGCAGTCCTCCATACACTCCAAGAACCTCCTAGACTGCCTCTTCTCTGCTGTGGTGAGTTCCCAGCAGATATCTGGCAGGTTAAAGTCTCCTACAAGAACAAGGGCTGGTGATCTGGAAACATTTTCCAGCTGTTTATGCAATAATTCATCCACCTCTCCATCCTGGTTGGGTGGTCTATAACAGACTCCCACCAGCATGTCGGCCTTGTTGGCTTCCCCAATTCTTAGCCACGGACACTCGACCTTACTGTCATTAAGTTAGTGTGGTGAGACCCTCCCTAATATACAGAGCCACCCCTCCACCCCTCCACCTCTTCTCCCTCTCCTGTCTCTTATGAAGAGCTCATAGCCATCCCTTTCAGTGCTCCAGTTATGTGTCATTCCACCATATTTCTGTAACGGCAACTACGTCAGAGCTTTCCTGCTTGGTCTTTCCATGGCTTGCAGCTCCTCTGCTTTATTCCCCACGGATGCTGCGTGCATCAGTGTCCATGCACTTCAGCAGGGCTGCTGCTCCAGCCCTGACTCTGGCTTAGCTCCCCTGCTCTCATCTCTGGAGAGCCTGCTTGCATCCCCTTCCCCCTTCAGACCTAATTTGAAGCCTCTCAATCTGCCCTGCCAAGTCATGGGATAGAATCCTTTTGCCCCATTAGACAGATGGAGCCCATCTGGCTCCAGCAGGCCAGGTGCCCTAAAAGTTGCCCTGTGATCAAAGAACCCAAAATTCTGCTGATGGCACCAGCCCTTAAGCCATTTATTGTTGATGTGAGTTCTCCTGTTCCTTTCATCCTTCATCTCTGCTACTAAAAGAACTGAGCAGAACACCACCTGCACTCCTACCCCATCAACCAAAGAGCCTTGAAGTCCTTTTTTTATTGCCCTGGTGCCCTTCTTGCCAACCTCATCACTGCCAGCCTGGACAACCAGCAGTGGGTAACAATCAGAGCACTGAATCAGCTCAGGAAGTCTCCTGGTGATATCCTGGACCTGGGCCCCAGGGAGGCAGCAGACTTCCCTGCGGGATGGGTCCGGGTGACACACTTCTTTCCCCTCAGAAAGGAGTCACCTGCTACCACTACCCTTCTTCTCTTTTCAATACAAGAGGTTGTGATCCATCTGAAAGACAAAGTGTAATTGGGAGACTCTCCAGGCAGATTATTTTTTTTGATGTCATCTGCCTGACCCTCTGCATCCAGGGCCTTGTACCTATTCTGTAGCAGCACCTGGGAGGGTGATGGGGGTCAGGAGGGAATTTTGTTACCACCCCAAATAGGGACTCGTTTCCATTCCTGCTCATCTAAATGGTCTCCTTTTGTTTGATGGTCAGAGGTGTGGAACTCCTCTGAGTCCTGGCTGGCTTCTCTCAGGGATGGAAGGGTGAAACTCCACCAAGTCTATTTCCCTTTGACTCTCCCTAATACTTCTTAATCCTTTTACTTCCTCCTCAAGCTCTGCCACCCGGCAGAGGAGATCATTCACCTTCTCACAACGCGTGCAGGAGTCTTTTGCGCTATCCTCTGGCACTGCCGCCAGGCTCAGACATTCCCGGCAGCCAGCGGCTTCCACAGCTATGTCCTTCTTTGGGGGCTCTGTTTGTGTTACTGAGCTTTTCCTGACAGTAGCTCTTGACCATTGCTAAAATACAAAGACAAAAACACCAGAACAAAACTCACTACAAAAAGCGTGGCTACAGCCCTGCCTGCTTGTCCTGCCTGCGTGAACTGCTGCGCAAACTGTGCCACACCTTCACAAACGTGCCACGGCCCTGTCTGCCCGCACCTGTTCACCGCGCTCTGGGCTGCTCGCCCTCTCCAGAGCCTCTTTGGAATGGCCGGGAATGGCCTGGAGACAGCTCCTCCCCTTGCTCGAATGACTTTCTCCCACTTTCTTTATTGAGCATGATGCCACAAGGTCTGGAATATCCCTGGGGTCAGTTGGGGTCACCCGTCCTGGCTGTGTCCCCTCCCCCGCACCCCCAGCCCCTCCCCAGTGTGGCCGCACAGGGGCAGGAAAGGCCTCGGCTGTGGCTGAGCTCAGCAAGAACAAAGCCCTGTCCGTGCTCTCAGCCCCGGGTTCAGCCCAGCCCCAAACACGGCCCCAGAGCTGCCCCTGCACAGACAATGAACTCCAGCCCCGCCAGAGCCGGGGCACTGCCACGCCAGGACATTGTCACAGCGCAATTAAACAGCACCAGCAATTGGGGTTCTTGGCTTCAAACACGGGAAAATGGGAAGTTGATCCATCGGAAGAGCCGTGGCAGGGCCGGGGTGGGTGGGAGCAGCAGGATGAGCTCTGCTGGCAGCTCTCGGCTTTCCTGGGAAGCAGAAAGGGGCTGGATCCGGCTCTGTGGATTGCTCAGGTGGTGATTCCTGCTGGGATGAAAGTGGATCACGGTGTCACCCTGTCCCTGTCCCCATCCTGCAGGATGGACCTGGCTGTGGAGCCCATGGAGAGTGGGAGCTGCTCCAGAATCTCCTCTGATCCCACTCCATCCATCCCACACCAATCCTGCTCCACCCATCCCGCCCAATTCTGCTCTGAAATCCTGCCCCAATCCCACTCCATCCATCCCAACTGATCATGCTCCAGAATCCAGCCCTGACCCTGCTCTACAATTCCACCTGATAGCACTCTGGAATCCTGCCTTGATCCAGAATCCCTCTCTGACTGCACTCAATTCATCTGCCCCAATCCACCTCTGGAATCCCACCCTGATCCAGCTCCAAACATGCGGTCAAGCTCTCAGATCCCAAGTCTGTTCCTTTGGAAAGAGAAGATCCATGAGGTTCCAGCAGGGATCTCACACTCGGATTAACCCCAAGACACGTCCTGGGATCCACACAGAGGGAATCCAGAACCACTGTCACCTGGTACTCACTGTCTGCCGCACTGTGTCCATTCCTCTCCCTCTTCCCTATGGAAAAACAGTGGGATCAGCACCGGTGGCACAGGATTCCCAGAATGCTGCCAGGCAGATCTGTGCCCCTTCCCAACCCCCATCCCATGTGTTACCAGACTGGAACTTCCAGATGACGAATCCGATGACAATGACAACGATGGCAGCAATGATGGACACAGCAACCACCAGGATGAGATTCCCACTGGACTCTGGCTCTGGGAAGCACAGGATAGTGAGGAGAGGGAGGGGAACCTCCATCCCATTGCTCCACATTCCCAAATTCCTCATTCCCATATTCCCAATTCCCACATTCCCAGCCTCACCCCAGACAAAGATCCCAGGTTCCGGCATTCCAGCATGCTCCACCCGGCACCGGTACTGCTCCCGCTCCTCCGGCCGCGCCTTGATCCTGGCCCGGGTGTGGAAGGTGCCGTCAGTGTTGGGAACGACCCCATCCCACTGCATCTCCTGATCCCAGACTTCATTCCCCTTCATCCAGTTGATCTCGATGGTGCTGGGATAGAATCCAAACGCATGGCAGGACAATGTCAGGATCCTATATTCCACTTTTCCAGACACATGGACATCAGGGGGCTCTGGAATGGGATAACGGTGAGATGCATGCATGGAATTCCCATGGCAATGGGATGGGATGAGATCTGCCCATGGAATTCTCAGGGGAAGGCAGTGTGATCCATCCATGGACTTCCAATGGCAATGGGATGACAGCAAGATCCATCCACAGAATTCCCATTGGAATGGGACAGCAGTGAGAGCCATCCATGGAACTCCCATGGGAACTCCCATGTTCCCAAATTTTGCCCTCCCAAACCCCACATTCCCATGGGAATTCTGCCCATCCCACCTTTGCGCTCCAGCTCCTCCCGCCCGTATCCAAAAAATCTCTGCAGTTCATCCACACAGGTGTGCTGCAGGTAATTCGTCCACTCCTCAGCCACGATCCCTTCGTGTTCCCAGCGCCTCTTGGTGATCTGGGCAGCACCATCGGCCGCCACAAAGCTCCTGGATCGCAGCTCGAAGGAGAGGAAATCCCGCCCGTCGTAGCCATACCGATAGGATCCATGGATGCTCCCGTCGGACAGGAGGTCACAGCCAAAAATCAGCTGCAGCGTGTGGAGACCTTGGCGGGAAAATTGGACCCATGGATACTCATGGAATTATGTCTCAGCCCCATGGATCCCTATTCCAGCCCCATGGAGCCTCAGAGTCTGATGAAGACCCACAGAGCCTCATCCCAGCCCCTTGGAGTACCACAGATCCCATCCCAGCCCCATGGATCCCATCCCGGCCCCATGGATCCCCATCCTGGCCCCATGGATCCCATCCCAACCCTGTGGACCCCCATCCCAGCCCCATGAATCCCATCCCGGCCCCATGGATTCCATCCCGGCCCCATGGATCCCCATCTCAGCCCCACGGATCCCATCCTGGCCCCATGGATCCCATCCCAGCCCCATGGATCCCCATCCTGGCCCCATGGATCCCCATCCCAGCCCCATGGATCCCATCCCGGCCCCATGGATCCCATCCCAGCCCCATGGATTCCATCCCAGCCCCATGGATCCCATCCCAGCCCCATCTCCCCCCACTCACCCCCATTCTGGTTTTACCGCTCCCGCAGTATCTCCAGGTTCCAGGCATCCACGTGCTGGTATCTCTCACTTCGCCGGGTTTCGCTATCCCAATAACCTGGCTCGGCTCCGGCTGCCATCCACGGTGTCTGTGGCTCCATCCGGCCCCGCTCGCTGTCGTAGGCGTGATGGGGATCCCATCCAGGTACCCTATTTCCATGAACTGGGGAACCCCCAGGCTGGGCTCCGACACCGTCACATCCAGGTAATGCAGGGAGTGGAGAACTGGGGGGACACGGAGATTTGGGGTCTGGCAGGTCATGGATCAATGAAGGGAGGAACTAGGAGAGCTGGGAAGAAATCTCAGGGTCATGGAAAGGGGAGGTGCAGGGATGGGAGAGGTGGGATGGTGGGGTCCAGAGGGTCCCTGTACCCAGGAAAGGTGGGTCCAGTGGTTCACAGTGTCCCCACTCCCAGCACGGGCTGGCTGGGAACGGGGATACAGGGGGTCCTTGGCATTGAGGAAAGTGGGGGCTGAGCACTGGGAAAGGCAGGAATGGGACTCCAGGGGGTCTCAGGGTCAAGGAAGAGGGAGCTTGGGAGGTTGGGAGAAGCAGGATGACCGGGAAAGGGGGCGCAGGGGGTCCTGAGGGGGCCCAGGAAGGGTGAGGAGTGGACTATTGGGGGGGGCATAAGAATTTGTGAGGTCTGGGGAATCCATTGGTCAAGGAAAAGTGGGGCTAGGGGCTGGGAAAGGCAGGGTGGCTGGGAAGGGGTTGCAGGGAGGTATTGGTGCAGAATAAGGGCGTGCAGGGGGGTCCCAGAGTCAAGGAAAGGGGGATGAGGGCACGGGGAGCAGCAGGATGGGGGGCCCAGGGGGTTCCTGTCCCCAGGAAAGGCAGGTCCACAGGTGCCCAGTGTTGAGGGAAAAGGGAGCTGGGAAAGGCAGGAATGGGTGTCCAGGGGGTCCCAGGGTCAATGAAAAGGGGGGTTTGGGAGAGGGTGGATGGCCGGAAAAGGAGGTGCAGGGACACATTGGTGCAGGATGAGGGGTGCAGAGGAGTGCTGGTGCTGGCTAAGGGGGTGCAGGGGGGTTCCTGTGCAGGGAATAGGTGGTTCAGGGGGGTTCCAGTCCTGGACATGGGGATTCAGGGGTGTCCTGCTGCAGCTGAATGGGGATCCAGGGGGACCCGAGGCTGGGTAAGGGGATGCAGCCAGTCCTGGTGCCCAGGAATGGGGGCTGAGGAGGGGTCCCAGTGCCGGGTAAGGGGGTGCAGGGTGGTCCCAGTGCCTGGAAATGGAAATATTGAGGGAAGTCCCAGTGCTCAGTAATGGGGATCCAGGAGGTCCCGGTGCCAAATAATGGGGTGCAGGGGGGTCCCACTGCCTAGGAAAGGGGTTCACAGGGGCTCCCGTGCCAGAGAATGCGGGTTTGGGGAACTTCCCTTCCTGGGACTCAGGGTTCAAGGGGATCCCGGTGCCCGAAAATGGATATTCAAAGGGGTGCCAGTGTCCAGCAACGGGGGTTCAGTGGGGTGACAGATCAGGAGGTGCAGGGGTTGCCGGTGCTGGGGCATCCTGGAACCCGAAAATGGACGTTCAAGGGGGTCCCCGTGCCCAGGAATGGGGGTTTAGCAGATTCCGATGCCCAAAAATGGTGGTTCAGGGGGGTTCCCGTGCCCAGAAATGGGGGCTCAGCGGGCCCCAGTGCAGGCTAACGGGGTGCAGGGGGGTGCCAGTACCCAGGAATGGGGGCTCAGTGGAGTTCCTCAGCCAGCGAATGCGGGTTCAGGGGAGTTCCCTTCCCGAGATTCGAGGCTCAAGGGGGTCCCGGTGCCCAGAAATGGGCGTTCAGGAGAGTCCCGGTGGCAGATAACGGGGTGCAGGGGTTGCCGGTGCTGGGGAAGGCGGTGCCGGGGCGTCCTGGTGCCCGGAAATGAAGGCTCAGGGGGATCCCCGTGCTCAGGAACGGGGGTTCGGTGGATTCGAATGCCCGGAAATGGCGGTTCAGGGGGATGCCACTGCCCAGGAATGGGGGTTCAGGGTGATCCCGGTGCCAGAGAAGGGGGTACGGGAGGGTTCCCGTGATGCGGAACGGGATGCAGGGGGCTCACAGTACCCAGGAATGAGGGTCCGGGGGATTCCCGTGCCCGGGAATGGGCGTGGAGGGGGTTCCGTTGCCCAGACGTTCAGGAGGGTCCCGGTTCCGGGGGGTCCCACTCACCTTGCGCTGTCCCCCCAGGGTCCCAGAGGAGCCCCAGGAGCCACAGGAGCGCCCCCAGACCCAACGCTGAAGCCATCGCGCTGCTCCGGTGCAGCCCCGCCCTGGCCCCCCGCCCTGGCCCCGCCCCTAGAGCGCCTCCGGCCCCGCGATTGGCGCCGCTATTTCTTGTCCGCCAATGGCAGTCTGAATTATCTGTAACGTCATCGGTTGCCGGGCAGATCCCGGCGACGCAGGTTGGGAGACGCGAAAGCGAAAGTGACCGAAGGATCGCGGCGGAGAGGGGACGGGGAAATTCCAGGGAATTCACCTGGATCCCCTCCTGGGACCCCCCTGCATACCCCAGAGACCGCAGGTGGAGGCCGAGCCCCAGCCCAGGCAGACGAAGCCCAACACGAAGCCCCCGACCCCTGTCAGCGTCTTGGGGGCGTTCTGCCGCAGCTCTGGGGGGGCGGGGGGGACAGGATCCTGGAAACGGCGGCGGCTGCCGGGAAGGGACCGGGATTGTGATAAATGACTGAATGATAAACGCTGGCTTTCGCATATATGAATTTAATATTTACAAGTGATGTGTACTTCACATCAATAGTGTAAAACACTATTTTATCTTAGTGTTAAGATAAAATATTACTAAGTAGAAACAAGGTTAGGGTAAATGGTAACTTTGAAATAATTGTGGTATGTTAGAAAACATAGTAATAAATACATGGCAATAAATGTATCTCAAGTTGATAAACCGTAGAGCTAGAGATCAAGACATCTTAAAGAAACCAAGAAGATAACTGCTGGCATCCCAGGAAGTCTGTTATCGTGACTCACACGTCCCAAAAGGAACTGTCACCTACAAATTAAGTTGGAACTGAAGAAACACAGACGGGAGGATTTCGGCCTTCAGTTCTGAAGCAATCCAGAGGATCCGAGACTCCAAGACAGGCGCCGCGCTGGCAGAAGGGGGCAAGGATCGGAGGGGGGGAGTTGAGTGAAGTGTAAATTACCTTCTAGGCTTAATGAATATGTAACAGTTAAAGAAAGTACTTAAGTTCACAGTACAATGGATGGGTGTGCCTCTGGCAAAATTGCCAAGTGCCCAGCGCTGTTTTTGCCTTTACTCTATAAATAAATGTTCAATATTACGTAGTTTAAATTTCAGCTTGCAAACTCACTTACATCAGGATGGAGTGGGACAGGGTGGGAGGGATTGGGACACCGGGATACACCAGGACCCAGACCAGGATTGGAACCCACTGGGACCAGAACTGGGGTAACAGGGATCATACTGGGAGCAACTGGGAACACACTGAGGGCTCCTGGGAGCAGCTGGAAGCATGCTGAGGGCAACTGGCAGCAGCTCGGAGTGACTGGGAGCATACTGGAACAAACTGGGCGAACGTGGAACAGGCAGGGAATACGGAACAGCCGAGGCACAGGGAATGTCCAAGGGACACGGAATGTCCAAGGAACGTGAAGGCCCAATGAACTCGGAGTGTCGCCACCACGGCTGTCAAAGCTTTCATGGAGTTTTTATTCCATGACATTCCCAGGGAGCAGCGGCAGCTCCACGCCCCCAGCCCGGGAGGTCGGAGCAGTGGAACTGCTGGCAGCACCTTCGGGGCACAGCCGAGGGCTGGGGGGCTCCTCCCCCCACTTCATTTTCTCTCCCCAATTCAAATCATCCCCTCGCATTCAAATCCTCTCCATTCACATTTTCTCTGCACAATTCAAGTTTGCTTGCCCCAAATAAACTTTTCTCCGCAGTCAAGCCCTGAGCCTGCTCCCGGCTCCTCCCAGCAGGGCCCGGCTGGGACCTTCTGGAAACAGCAACGGAAAGAGTGAAAAACTTCATCCTTATTTCCATTGATTTGCTTGGGTTTCCGGGGCATTTTCCTGCGGCTGCTCCGGGCCACGGGCCAGGGGCCTCCTTCAGCTCCGCCCCCTTTCCAGCCCCTTTTTCCAGTTCTTTTCTACAGCTGAGCCAAACCTGACGATTTTGGGGGGCGTCCCCGAAGTGCCCCAGGGAGGCCCCGAGGCCCCAGCGCGGTTCCCTCGGGCCCCTTGGAATCTCCAACTCTCAGCAGTCGCTGTCCTTGGGATTCAATCCTCCCGGCAGGGTTTTCCCCCAAACCGGATTTATTTCCAGAGGGTTTTGTGGTTTCCCTCGAGCCGGCGCCTGATGGCACCGGAGCGGCCGCGGGTGCCGGGGCAGGAAGGGCTGTGGGACAGCAGCTCCCCAAAACCTCCGGGAGGGGGGCAAAGAGGGGGGGCGGGGGGAAGGGAAGAGAGATTAAACACGAAATTTAAAAAATAAAACATTTTTTTTAAAAAGAGAGAGAAAAATTAAAATAAAGGTAAAATAGAATATAAAAAACAATAACACAAAATAACTTTTAAAAAATAACATAAAATAACAATGAAGAAAGAAAATAGCGGCAAAGTTTTTTCCGGTGGAACTCTGGGTTTCTTGTCCAAGCTCCGAGCTGGGTCTGAGCCACAAACCAGTGTCCGGGAGAGACATTGCTGCTGAAGGGCTGAATATTTCCCAAACTAAGCTATCAAGTATCAGGTAACACTTTGAGATTACAGGAGTCCCAGCACACACGTTCCATTCCCTCATTTCAAGCTGAAAGCTCAGCTCCACTTGTGACTCTGCTTTGCAACGATGAATGTAAAAATTCAACAAAATTCCCGTAGAAAGGCCCCACGAAGGTTCGTGTTCTGAGAACTCCCCCGGGGCAGCCCCATCTCCTGCCCTGGCTTAGTCCTTCCCAAGCCCACTGTGGTTTCCAGCTACTTCGCTCCAGCTGCCCCAAATCACCGTTAATTCCACGGAATTGAAACAAATCCAAGTCCTGGTGGGGCGAGATAAGGGCAGGGAGAGGTCACTCAGGGATCGCCATCACGAGCACAACAGCCCCGATGTAGGGAAATTGATTAGATTTATGATAAAGCAGATCAGAACAGGAGAATGAGGAGTAAAACAAATCCTGATAAAGCACCTTCTCCCGACCTCTCTCCCCTTCCCGGACTTCAAATTATCCCCGGCTCCCTCCGTGCTCTGCCCGGCGGTGCAGGGAGAAGGGATGGGAGAGTCACGGTCATTTCGTGCCGCTGCTTCCCCTCAGGGGCAGGAATCCTTCCCCTGCTCCGGCGGGGGGTCCCTCCCATGGGGTCAGTCCCTGCCCTGTCCAGGGGTGTCCCTCCCCACCCGTGCGGTCCCGAGGCGCGGGGCACTCGTGTCGCAGCCGCGCTCCGGCCCCGTCAGCGGCAGCGCCGCTCCGTGCCGGGCAGGGCCGGCAGAAGGAGCCGGGCGGCGGCGGGGGCTGAATCCCGGCAGGAAGAAGAACAAGAAGGCACCGGGGCCGCCTGCGGTGTCCGATCCCCGCGAGCAGCGGGGAGGCCTCGGGGAGCGGCCGCGGGCGGGGCCCTTTGGAGCCGCCCCGAGGGCTTTGTGCCGCCCCGGGCCCCTGAAGGAGTCGCTCCGCGGGACGGGCGAGGTGCGAACGACAGAAAAGACAGAGAAAAGAATCAAATACAAAGAGCCGCACCGAGGGGCGTCTCCGCCGGCCCGTGGCACCGAAGGAATCCCCCGCGGAACCGGGGCTGTGAGGGGCGAGAGAAGCTGCCCCGAAGGCGAGACGGTGTCTCCACCGCCCGCGTCTGAAGGAGCTGCACTGAGGGACGGGCGGGGTGTGAATAGAATAAAATACAGAGAATAGGGCAACATAGAATAAAAAACTGCACCGGGGTGTCCCCGGGCCCCGGTGTCACTGAAGAGCCGCACCGCGGGACGGGCGCTGCCGGGTGTCGCCAGAAGGGCAGCGCCAAGGGGGTCCGAAGTGTGAATAAAATAAAGTATAGAGAATAGGATCAAGTACGGTAAAAGAGTCGCACCCAGGAGTCCCCGGAGCCCCGTGTGTCTGAAGAGCTGCACCGAGAGACCGGCGAGGAGTGGAGGCAGTGAAAGAGCCGCACCGGAGGGACGTGGAGTGGGAGCTGTGAATGGAATAAAACAGAGAGAATGGAATAAAAAAATAATGAAAGAGCCGCACCGGGAGAGGCCGCTGCCCGCGACTGAAAGAGCTGCACCGAGGGAGCGTCCGGGCAGAACCGAGGGGGTCTCCGCTGCTCCGTGTCTTTGAAAGAGCCGCAGCCAGGGCGAGTTGGGGCTTCTGGAGCCGCCCCGAGGGCTCTCGGCCGCCCCGGGTCACTGAAGGAGCCGCAGCGAGGGACGGGCGGGGCGCGGCTCGGATCGACCCCGTCCAGCTGCGCGACGAGCGGCGACCCCGCGGGAGCGCACCGGGGCCGAGCGGCGGCGGCAGCTGGAGCCGGGGAAGGGCTTCGAGCGGCGGGGACAAGCGGGGTGTTCCCGACAGCTCCGCTCAGCTCTCGGGCACCGGAGGGTTCCGGGGGTTGCTCCCAACAGCTCCGCTCAGCCCTTAGGCACCGGGGGTGTCCCGGGGGTTGTACCCAACAGCTCCGCTCAGCCCTCAGCGCCGCGCTGAGGCCGCCGCGCATTTCTCCGCCCCGGCCGCCCCCACGGGCCGGGCCCCGCGGCTCCCGCTGCTGCCGCCTCGCCCCCACGGAGCCCAGAAACTCCGGGAAATCGCTCCCAGGCACTAAAAACCTTTCCATGGAGGTATTATGCCGTGACGCTCCCGGCGAGCAGCGGCATCTCAGTGCCACCGGGCGGGGATTGCAGCAGCGGGGAACCGCTGGCGGCAAATTTGGGGCAGAACAGAGGGTTCGGGGCCACCTGGGGCAGGTCACAGCCGGCGGGGGAAGCGCAATCAGAGACTCACGTGTGTGAATATCCCAAAATAACTCACTAGCCCAAAGATGTCTGAATTCTCCCCAAGTAATTGAAACCTCAAATACTTCCAATTCCTCTCAGATACTATTGAGTCCTCATCTCAAAATACCTCTGAGTCGTCCGAAAATATTTCAATTTTCTCAAATACTACTGAATTGTCCTAAAATACCTCCAAACTCTCCCCAAAGAGAGCTCTGAATCCTCTGTAAATATCTGAGGTCTCCCTAAATATTCGATATATCCTTAAAATATTATTGAACACTCCTAAAATACCTCTGAATTCTCTCCAAATATCCCAGGATTTTCCCCAAATCCCTCTGAATCCGTGCAGTCCTCGGAACTTCCCGTTCAGCAGCTCCGGGTAAACATTCGTTTCCGAGTCGTTCCTTTTCTAGTTGTTCTTGCCAATAACTTCTTGGCGTTTTTGTTTCACGTTTTTAGATCTCTGAGTCGTCAATTGCTCCTTCTGTGCTGCCGTGAGGGCAGCACCCAGAGCCACTAGTGCCACTGCCTTTCCTTCGCCAGGTTTAGGTCAAATAATTCCATTGGATTTCAATCCCATCCTTCACCGCCTGCAGATCGCGACAGTTACGTGCCAGGTCCTGACGGGATTCCTTGGATTCCTTGGGTTGGATGTTGGAAGCATAAAACAGTGAGGAAAATGCAGTGGGGCACCGGGGAGGAATGAGGGGTAGAAGCCCTGATGCCCAGAAATGTTTTTGAAAAACAATTTAACAAAAAAAATACTCTGTTCAGCGCAACTACAAAAATGCTTTGACCGCAGCCCGGCCCACAGCACGTGGCACAGCCGTGGTTAATAAGGTGTAAAGTGTGTCCCGAGTTAAGGTCTAAGCCGGGGGATGAGAATTTGTCATTACAAGGACAGATCGGGGGCTTTGTCCCCCGACAAAAGGACACCTTGGCATAAATCTCGTGTCCTCGGCTGAGCGTTGGCCTGGGAAATTCAGCTGGGGATGGCATTTCAATCCAGGGAGCTGCTCTGAGCAATACGAGGCAAGTTTGATTTTAAAACAATTGAATTGCCTCGGGAAAAGAGGATGCAGCCGTTTGGGTTCTTTACTAAAAATACAGAAGTATCACAGAAAGAAGGAAAGATAGGGAAAGGACAGGAGTAAACAGGGGAGAGGAAAGAGATCACCACCCGTGGATCCGGTGAGGAGATTTTGGCAATTGCGATGTCTGCAGTCGGAGCGATGGCCGCGGTCTCGGTCCATTGCGGGTTTGACGGGGAAAAGAAGTTCAAGTTTAGGCGGGAACTTCCTGCGGAGGGAGGGAGGGAGGGAGGGGACAGAGGGAGGGAGAGGATTGGCAGGAGAAAAAGCATCACCTTCCTCCGCGGATCTGCTCTTGTCAGCTTTCCCCTGACATTTAGTGACCAAAATCTCTTCCCATTTCTCCTTTCGCCACACTGGGACTCAGTTCCCCCTGGTTCCGCTCGCAAAGGAAAACCATTCAGTTCCCCTTCTAAACCACCGCGGGAGAGCCGGGAGCTGTCGGATGGATCCGGGCTCCTTCTCTATCCCACTCCATCCCATCCCGGCAGGAGCTCTCCCGGCCGAGCATTTCCACCCCCGCGCTCTCCCAGAGGGGCCGCATGAGGGGCTCAGCTGAGGGTCCCTGTTGCTGTTCCCTTGGATTCGCGGCTCCAGCTTTCCTGGATGTTTATTGTTCCCTGTGTAAGCGGGGTAAACTGTCGGGCTTCCCCCTGGCCATCATTAGCGGTTTCAGTCTAATGAGGGGAAGCATTTGCATCCCTTTGTCCCCTGGCTAATGTTTCCCAAGCTCTTGAACTCCCAAGAGGGACACAGCGATTTAGTGACCAGCATTGCTCAGGGGCATCCTCAATAGATGTCCCATTATTCCCAGTTTGTTTCTAGCGCTTTTCTAAGGGATTCACCTCAATCCATCACTCCCTGAAGGGCGGATTGAACCGATAGATTCATTTCCCTTTCCGTCCATTCAGCAGCTCCCTGTGCACTCTTTTTCCAGACATTCCTTTTCTAGATTTTCCCTCAAACGACTTCTCGTCACCTTCTTTTGTTTCAGATTTTGGAGCCTTCAATCGCCCCTTCAGTGCCCCCACGAGGGCAGAACCCAAACCAGCGATTCCACTCCCACTTTGCCAGGTCTGAGGTCACAGAATTCCGCTGGGATTCAAATCCCACTTCCCTGTGCATCGCATACCTTTTCATGTGCCAGGCCCTAAGGGGAGGAGGATTAGCAATTACGGCTCTTTGTTTCAGGAGGGGACAGTCTCCATTCGACTCGCCCGGGGCACTCAGACATTTCAAATCTGTCACTGACCCCATGAGGGTCAATGTCCTCCCATTTCCCTCACAGGGTGGTCTGTCTGACTTCTCTTCCGGAGAAAAACTTCTCAGCAGGTCCAGGGCACAGCAGAGGGATGGGACAACAGCTCTAGAGCACGCTGATCACAACAGCCAAGGAATCCTGTCTGGGATGGCAGGGACGTCACCGTCCCTTTGTGCAGGCAGCTCTTGTGTAGCGACGGCGGCACCAGCTCCGACATCCCTCACCTGGCTCCCACATCCCCCACATGGCTCTCACATCCCTCACCTGGCTCCCACATCCTTCACCTGGCTCCGACACCCCTCACCTGGCTCCCACATCCCACACATGGCTCCTACATCCCCACCTGGTTCCTACATCCTTCACTGGCTCCCACATCCCCACCTGTGATTTAAGGGGGCTAAGAGACTTACTAGAAAGTGTTTCTTAAAACAAGGTATATAGCTTGTCTTTTAGGGACTAGGAAGTAGATAATGACTTACTAAGGGCTGCTTGCTAAAACAACGCATATAGATTGCTCAATATTTTTGTGGTTGCTAAGCAAAGAGGGAGGCTATAAAGAAGATGTCAAACTATTGATAAAGAGAAGGAACCGTGACCAGATATCTTACTTCTGGATCATGAAACCAGCCGAAGCCAGCTTCAGGGTTTGGATCTGGAGCAGGGACCCAGGGAGTATGCACAGGGAAGCAGAGAGAAGAGTTCAACCTGAGGAAGAATTCTTTACTTCATCTTAAGACTCCTGCCCACAACCACCAGGCGGCACTGCGCAGGTGCAAGCCTATGTAAATGAACTTTGGACTCATTATAATATGAAGCGGGAATAGATAATGAATATGTATAGGTGTGTTGGGCAATGTAATGAATATGTAAGCCGTAACCCGATATAAATCGGACAGAGTACCACTGGCGTGTCACATATTTTGGAAGAAAATATTCCCCATGCACCCCAGTGCTGGAATAAACATACCTACTTTACAACTTTTCTTTAGTTGTAGAATTAATCTGCACCTTACAGACCAGGTGCCATTGGCCTTTTTGGCCACGTGGCCACACTGCTGGCTCATGTCCAGCCTGCTGTCCATCAGTGCCCCCAGGTCCCTTTCTGCCTGGCCACTGTCCAGCCACTCTGTCCCCAGCCTGTAGCACTGCAGGGGTTGTTGTGGCCAAAGTGCAGGACCTGGCACTTGGTCTTGTTCAACCTCACATTGTTGGATTTGGCCCCTGGATCCAGCCTGTCCAGGTCCCTCTGCAGAGCCCTCCTACCCTCCAGCAGATCCACACTCACACCCAGCTTGGTGTCATCTGCAAATTTGCTGATGGTGGACTGAGTCTCCTCATCCAGATCATCAGTAAAGATATTGAAGTCCATGCTGGCTGGGTCTGATCCCTTGGCCATCCTGTAGGTGCCGTGCGATGGCACTCAAGGTGATCTGTTCCATAACCTTGCCAGGCACCAAGGTCAGGCTGACAGGCCTGGAGTTTCCCAGATCCTCCTTCCTGCCCTTCTTGTGGATGGGGTCACATTGGCACCTCCAGTCCCCTGGGACCTCCCCAGTGAGCCAGGACTGATGGTAAATGATGGAGAGCAGCTTGGGGAGCTCATCCACTATAACCCTCATTCCTCTAGGATGGATCCCAACTTGTCCCATAAAACTGTGAGCATTTAAGTGGCTCAGCAGGTCTCTGACTGCTTCTGCCTGGATTACAGGGGCTCCATTCTGCTCCTTGTCCCCATCTACCAGCTCAAGGAGGCCACTTGTCCTGAGGACAGCCTGTCTTGTTGTTGAAAAGTGAGGCAAAGGGAGGGTTAAGTACCTCAGCCTTTTCCTCATCTTTGGTAACTCTATCCCCCAATAAAGAATGGAAGTTGTCCTTGCCCGTCCTTTTGCCATTAATATATTTCTAAAGACATTTTTATTAGCCTTCATAGAGGTGGCCAGGTTAAGCTCTAATTGAGCTTTCACCTCTAGTTTTCTTTCTGCATGACCTAACAACATCCTTAAACATTTTCTGAATTGCCTGCCCCCCTGTCCAAAGGTGATGCACCTTCTTTTTTCCCTGAGTTCCTGCAAAAGTTCCATGCCCAGCCAGGCCAGTTGTGTTCATCGCTGGCTCATCTTTTGGGACATAGGGACAGGCTTCTCCTGTGCCTTCAAGATTTCTTTCTTGAAGTGTGTCCATCCCTCCTGGACCTTTTTGTTTTCAAGGGCTGTTTCCCTTTAAAAAACATCAGTACCTGATTTGGTTCTCCTCAAATCTGCATCCTGAATAGAACAAAGTCTGCTCTCCGTAAGTCCAGCGTAGAAGTTTTGCTGATGCCTCTCCTTCTTTCACAGAACATTGAAAACTTGATTATTTCATGGTCACTGTACCCCAGTACAGTTAGGTACACATTGTGTCAAGCTAGAATGAGCAAGAATGAACTTATTGTTCATTCAAAAACAGCCAGTCTTCCTTATCTCTTCCCTGCACAGGGGTCTAGGTCTAGCTGCTTGTCTTCCTGCTTTATCAGTTTTGCTTACTAAACTTCCTGCCCAGTGGTAGCTATTCTGAATATAGGTATACTGAATTTAAAGTCTTTATGGTGTTAAGTTATAGTCATATCTATACTTTAATTCACACATATGAATTACAAGCTTTTGGTTTCATTACTCCCCATTTTTGCCCCAAATTCCCTTTTTTTTTTATCCAAACTGCCCCTTTTTGGCTCCAAAGTCCCCCTTCTGGGACCAAACTCTCCATTTTTGAGGCCAAACTCCCCTTTAGGGGTCAGACTCCCATTTTTTTTCAATCCAAACTGTCTTTCTTAGGTCTAAACTGCCCCCTTTTGTTCCTCAAACTCTCAGGTTTGGGTCAAACTGTCCCTTTGGGGGACCAAACTGTCCTTTCTGGGTCCAAATTTCCTATCTGGGTGCCCAAATTCCCCTTTCTTTTCGGACCCAACCTCTCTTTTTTTTTTTTTTTGTGCCAAATCTTTCCTTTTGGATCCCAAATCTCTCCTTTTTGCCCCAAATTTTCGCCTCCCCGGATCCCACTGAATCCCATTGGATCTCATTGGATCCCCTGGGTTAAACAGCTCTCCCCGCTCACTTCCGGGAGTGCATTTCCCATCATGCCCAGGGGCGGTTTCCTGTACTAACTCCGCCCTTTCCGGTCTGGGCTTAGCTTAGTTCCAGTCACGTGGTCCACAGGTGCCGCCATGTTCCTGTAGTGCTACTACAACGAGCGCGGGGAGCGCGTTTACACCCTGCGGGTACGGGGTCTTTGGGGGGATTTAGGGGCGTTGCGGAGGGATAGGGGGGACCTTGGGTGGGGGGGCGTCGGGCGCCTGGGGAGAACCGCAGGGTTTGGGTGTTCCAGGGTGGGGTTTGGGAGCGATATGGGGGAGCTTGGGGATCCCGGGGGCGTAATGGGGGGAGTTTGGGGGTCCTGGGGGAGGGGGGAATAGGGGAAATCCAGGGGAATTTGGGGTGTTTGGGGGTGCTCCGGGGGGTGAGGGTTTTAGGGGGAATTTAGGGGTCTCAGCCAGGGGAAATACGGGTAATCTGGGGTAATGTGGGGGTCTTGGGGGGGATCTTGAGGGCAACTAAGGGGAATTTGGGAGGTACTGGGTGTTCCTCTGTGGGTCAGTGGGGGAGCCCTGGTGGTGTTTGGGGTCCCAAGGTAGCCATCGGGGGATCCAGGGACATTTTAGGGTCCTGGGGGCATTTTGGGATTCTGGGGTGGGCAGTTGTGGAATCCCGGGGGTATTTGGGGTTCCAGGTGGATTAGTAAGGGAATCTGGGGGGTATTTTGGGGTCCCGGGCCTGATGGTGTCTCTCTGACCCCCTGCCCCCACAGAAGGTGTCTCCAGGTGGGGTCCCCACGTTCTCGGCCCACCCCGCCCGCTTCTCCCCCCATGACAAATTCTCCCGGCACCGTGTGACCCTGAAACGGCGCTTTGGGCTCCTGCCCACCCAGCGGGGATGGATCCTGCTCTGAGGGACCCCCGGGATCCGTCCCCCAGATCCCTGAGATGGCCTCAAGACCCCTGGAATGATCCTGAGATCCTCAGAATGATCCCTGCTCTGAGAGATGTCCAAGACCCCCCTGGAACGGCCCTGAAACCTCTGGAATGGCCCCTGCTATGAGAGACCCCCCTGAAAACCCTGAGATGGCATTGAGACCCCTGTGAATCCTGAGAGACCCCCAAGACCCCTGGAATGGCACCAAGAGATCCCCAAGGACCCCGGGATGATCCCTGCCCCAGCAGACCCTCAGAATTATCCCTACTCTAAGAGACTCTCGAGACCCCCACAGGATCCCCAAAATACCCCTGGAATCCTCCTGGGACCCCCAAGATGGCCCCAGGACCCCTGGAACAGCCCCTGCTCCAAGAGACCTGGGAGACCCCCAGGACCCTCAAAACCCCCCAGAGATTGCCAAGAAGAGGAGGAGGAAGAAGGAGGTGAAACAAAATAAAATCAAAATGCAAATGAATTGAAATAGGTGCGCTCTGAGGGTCACAAGTGTGACGGGAGATGAAGCCTCGTCTGTAATGGCACTCTTTTAGCGCCATGGGGCATGACGGGAGCTAAAGTCCCAAAAGTGGCTCTAAGGCAGCACTTGGAGGTCTGAGCGGCCACTTTGGATCTCCATGGAGTACCTAGGGGGAACTTATGGGATCAGAGAGCACCTGGGGGCACTTGGAGAGCTCTAATGGGGCACTTTGGGGTGGGGGACATGACAGGAGTTGTAGAGGTGGAATTGGGTTGTGTTAGGGCTCTGGGGTCGCGGGGGATGAGGGATGCTCTGTTGGGCGCAGGGCATGATGGGAGATGCAGTCCCGGCTGTAATTCATTGCCATGGATGCTGTGGGGCATGACAAGAGCAGTAGATCTGAAGGCTCTAATGCTGTGCTTGGAGGTCCGAGCAGCCACTTGGGGCTCTCAGGGGGCATCTGGGGAGAGCTTATGTGGTCGGGGAGCTCTTGGGGGCACTTGGGGAGGCTAAAGAAGCTCTTTAAAGCATAGGGCATGACGGGAGTTGTAGGCGCCCCGCTGAGCTATGATGGGGTCAGGACACGAGGGATGACAGCTGTGATAAGGCTTTATGGGGCGCAGTGCATCATGGGAAGTGTAGGCACGGCTGTAATGAACCTCAGCGGGTGCCGCGGGGGGCGATGGGAGCTGTAGTTCCGAAAGTGTCTTTAACAGGCCTACCTGGGTTTGGGGGTACTTAGGGGACACTTGGGGGACTGGAGAGCCATTTAGGGGTCCTGAACGGGTCTGCAGAGGGCACTTAAGGATCCTGGAGGGTCTGGGGGGAGATTATGGGGCACATGAGGGTGTATGACTGGGCTCTGTGGGGCATGGTGCATGATGGGAGTAATAGGCAAAATAGTTGAAAATAACACCTACTCCAGGTACCGCCCCCAAGTCCCCAATCCCTGATGCTGATTGGCTGCAGGTGATGTTGGGCAGGAGCCTCGGCCAATGGGTAGCCTCAGAGGCAAGAACAGCCCATTCAACCCCTCAGTCCCTCCCACTACAGCCCAGTCCCTCCCAGTAAACCCTAATTCCGCCCAGTCCCTTTCAGTCTCCCGCAGTTGGTGCTCGTCTCCACCAGTCTGCTCTCCAGAGTTCCCAGTTCCTCCAGTCCTCCCCAGTCCATTTCAGTACCCCCCAGTATCCTCCCCCAGCCCTCCCAATGTGCATTGATATGTCCCAGGCCATCCCAGTGTCACTCCCAGTATGTCCCTGTGCCTCCACTATCCTAACCAGTCTTCCTAGTGCCCCCAGTTTGTCCCAGTATGGCCCAGTAAAGCCCAATATTGCTCCCAGTATATCTCAGTTTATCCTCACAGTCCATCCCAGTCTGCGCAGTTTCCCCCCTAGCGTTCCCAGTGTTCCCAGTATGTGTTAGGCCTCCCCAGTTTCACACCCAGTATGTCCCAGTGTCCTCCACAGCACTGCCACTGTCCCCCAGTACGCCCCAGTCCTCCCCAGTGTTGCTCCCAGTATGTCCCAGTGTCCCGCGCAGTGTTCCCAGCGTCCCCCAGTATGTCCCAGTCCTCCCCAGTGTTTCCAAGGAAACTTGACCTTCTCACGGTGGCCATGGCATCCAAACCCAGCAGTGGGGTGTCCTGGGGTGGTGTAAATGATATTTTGTATTCCCTATCATTTGTATGTTTGACCAGAAATATGGTTCTGTAGCTTTAACTGTGTCCTGCAGCCAAGAGAAGCTCTGCCAGCGCGGGATGTTTTGAAAACTTTTTCCCTGGACTGTTCTATGGAGGAGTGAGAAGGAAGGGACACTGGTTTTTTTTTTGGTTTTTTTTTTGGTTTTTTTTTTCCCTTGGGTCAGCTGCTGCTGCGGGTTGCTGCTGCCACCGGTGTGGCTGCTGCTTGGGTTTTTTTTTTGTTTTGTTTTTTCCTGGGATTGTTTTTCGTTGCTTTTTGGACCTTTTTTCCCCGACTTGCTTTCTCATCTGAGAACCTGAGGAGCCCCGGAGGACAGAGGACGAGAATCGTCCAGGGAGCCACTGGAGGGACTCCACCGGGCCCCTTGGGGACCCCGGAAAGGGGAAGCTACGCCTGAGGAAAAGGACACTAAAGTTCATCAGCTGTTTATTCAGGTTTAATGACCCCTTTTTCCCTTTCCCCTTCCACTGTGTGGTGTGTTAATTAAACAGTTCTTATCCCACTTTCAGCTGAGATATTCTGTTTGCTGTGGGGGGAGGGGTGCTGGAAGTTTTGCTGTGTGGAGGTGTTTTATTCAGAACACTTTCCACCTAGGAAAATTTTCTCTAATCCTAGACATGGGGTCAGTGCAGTGTCCATGGCACAGCCCCTGGCAATGGCCAGTGCAGGTTGGGATGAGAATCCACCCTCAGAGCTGGCCCAGGGCAGGGCTGCAGTGCCTTCCCAGCAGCCTGTCTGCACAGGAGCACTGCCAGGGCTCTCTGCATTTCCCTTCCCCTCACTCTTGGCTCACTCACACACCTCCCAACAACGCCCTTGGTGCTTTGAGCTGCAAGGAGTTCAAAGCTTCTCTGTCGTTCAGCAGTTGGTCTCATTCTGCCTTCAGCCAACTCTGGATTTGTGTTTATTGTAGAACTTCCTTTGTGTTCAAAACATTGCCTGCAGGGCTCTGCCTTGGGGAAGGGGAAACTCCTTGGTGGCACCTTCAGCTTAGCACACACTTGAGGAATGTGTCTGTTTTCAATAGGGAAACTTAAGAGTCTTAGATGCCTTAAAAAAAAAGAAGAAAAACCCATTTTTGCCTGAGTGCAGCCAGTTCTCCAAGCAAAGCAGGTCCCAGATGAGTGAGGAGAGACAGGATGGGGCTGGGAATGTGGAGCAAGGTTGTCCACACTGGGTCAGACCTCAAGGCTCAGCTTCTCTGACCAGGCCAGACCTCCTCAGGAGAGACCCTGCATCAATATCAATCACAGAATGCTGCAATCGCCTCTTCTCTGAAGAGAACAGTATTAAAATACATTCTTTAAAATAAGAATGCCTATTTCTTAGAAGCTCTTTGAAATATTTCTCCATAACTGTAGCAGGAAACCTTCTTAATGAACTGCGCTAGACCAGAGGTAAATCAAGGCAGAGCCATGTTTTTTCAGGACTTGCTTGATGCTAACAAGCCCCAAGGTGCATTTGGTGCTGAGCCCTTGAACGTCAGGGCCTGAGAGGAGATTGCACAAACCTTTCCAGGAGTCAAAATCGGAAGAAAAACCCAAAGTGTCTCCAAGCATTAATGGGTCCCATGGAGGTCCATCCCCAACACAGGCTCCTCATGGAGTCCATGGAGGAGAGAATTGGAGGCCATGATTGCACAAAAAGCTCTGAGAAATTCAGTGTCAAAAGGAAAATCCAAACTACCTTCAAAAACCTTGAGTATATTAAAGTATGAATGAGCCCCAGTGAGTGTTAATACAAAGCTCTCAAGGGACTTGTTAAAGTAAATAATTGGAGGCCATGATTGCACAAAGCTCTCAGAGACAGAGGAAAGGAAAGTGCCTTAAAACCTGGAAGTACCTTGAAGCATTAATGAGCCCCAGTGAGTGTTGTTACTGACAAAGAATCTCAAGGGACTCGTTACAGCAGATAATTGGAGGCCATGATTGCACAAAGCTCTCAGAGACTCCAAGGCAAAAGCAAAAGCCAAAATCCTTAGAAGAGCCTGCAGTCCCTGGGAGCATGAAGGAGCCTCCCAGGGCCATTCCTGCCAAAGGCTCCCCAGGGACTGCTTCCAGCAGATCCCTGAGGCCACTAGGATGGGAGGGGGAGGATGCTGAGGGCAGGACAAGGGGGTGACAGTGGCCAGCCTTGCTGGGGCTGTGCCAGGAGGCCCCAGGGCCACAGGACAAGGTGTCTCCTCACAGCCCTTGGTGGCACAGAGGCTGCTGTGCCCCAGGGCACCAAGACTTGGCTTCTCTTTGTCCCACCCTGTCCTCACTGCCTCCAATTCCTGCTCTAACTGGAACCTGGGGACACTTTCTCAGTCATGTCCCTCAGTGGGACCCATTAAAACTTCAAGAAACTTTGGATCTTGATTGTGCCTTTGAATTCTGGAGAGGTTTCCCCAACTCCCTCTTAGGGACTGTTGTTCAGGGACTCAGCACCAAAGCCCCCAGAGGGTCATTAGAGTCCTTGTGCTGTTGCTGTGCTGCTAAGCTGGGCTGGGCTCCTGGCAACCAAGAAGAGCTTCAAAAAGACCTTTCTCCTGAGGAGCAGCTCCTCTACACAGCCCTGAAACTGGCACATGACACAGCTTTTCTGATCTTGCAGGAGGACTCTGAGAGTTGCTGCAGTGCAGGGGATGTGGCCCTAGGGCAGAGCTGGGTTTCCCTGCTGCAGCATCCGAGGCACAGCACAAGACAGCTCCCTGTTGCCAGGCTCTGCTGCAGGGCTGAGCAGCCGTGGGTGCAGCCAGGGCTGCCCAGGGCTGTGGTGCAGAGCAGGGTCCTGCAGCCCAGGGCGCTGTGCTGGGCCAGGTACTCTGCTGCCTGCCAGGGGCAGCTCTCAGCCAGCCCGGGGAGCTGCTGCCAGCGCTGGGGGAGAAGCTGTGGGGGGAAGGAGCGACCCTGAGCAGGGCAGGTGCTGCTGCTGAGAGGTGCTGTGTGGGGCAGGGCTGCTCCCAGCTCCAGATCAGCCTGGGGACAGCTCAGGAGGACACTGCCCAAAGAAGGTAAGCCAGGGATTGCTGTAAAGATAAAGAATTTTTCTGCGACTGTTTTCAGTTTCTTACTTGGATCAGGGTGAGAAGGTTGGGGGATGAGAGAAAGAGAATAGGAGTTGTAATCCCAGAGTCACAGAACATTCTGAGTTGAAAGGGACACGCCAGGATGATCAAAGTAGTGTTTGGACATTTACAGAGACTCCTGATCTGTAACTTTGTGTGTTCAGTGTCTCTGCTGGAGCCTCCCAAAGGGCCTCCAGCCACTCCGCAGCCCATGGACAGCACCAGCATCACCTTTGCAGGGCCCAGCAGGGCTCTCTGAGCTGCCCTTGCCCACCTGCACACAGAGCCTGCCCCCAGGCAGGGCCCTGCAGACAGGCAGGTTTCTGTAGGGCCGGGCTGAGTGCACAGAGGGTGGGATGGGCTCTGTGAGCGCTGACAGGGACAAGGCACCTCTGAGGAGGAAAATGTGCAGGCCCAGGGAGAGGATGAGGGAAGGAGAGGGAGCTGAGCAGAGCAATGCTGTGGGCAGGAGGGCACTGTTGGTGTGTGGGAGGTGCCATGCACAGCTGGGCACAGGGAACACTGTCCTGAGTGCGCGGCTGTCTCTGCCCTGCCCTCTCAGGCACAGCACCACAATATCTTCTCTTGGTTCTGCACTCCTCTGATACTGTCGTTGTTATCTTGTGCTCTCAGGGAAGCTCTGGCATTTGCAGCAGCTGAGTCAGGCCCTGGCCTTGGGATTCCTGCCAGGCAGGTGTGTCCATGGGAATGGGGTGTGCAAGCTTCCCTGTGACCTGTGGGGCTGTGGGCAAAGCAGTCCATGGGAAAGGGGAAGGAGCTGAGCCTCCCTCCCTGAGATGCCATCATGAGCACACCTGGGGATCTCCTTGCTGTGTCCTTCCAAGCTCTGAGCTGCCCTCCTGGGTGCAAATCTGTGCCAGAGCCTCTCAGAGTTCCCTGAATGTCTCACGAGGAAGTGCAGAGATGCCCCAAGTGAGGAAATGCTGTTGGGTTTGCCAAGTGCATCGTGAGTGTCCTTGGCAGAAGGGAGTGCTGAGACCTTGCTCAGAGACCTTTAGAGAGGGTGAGATATTCAGTGATCCCTCTGCTCTGAGCACGGTCTGGTTTCTTCTCAGGGTGACACAGGAGTGTGATTGTACTCTGCAGCCAAAGGTGCAAACCCAGGGCAGTTGGGAACAAGCCCATCCAGCCCCTGACCTTGCCCTGAGCCACAAGGAATCCGTTTGCCTCTCACATTTCTCAGTGGCAAACTCTGAGTGCAGCAGAAATGCTGGGGATTTGTGACCTCAGAGAACCAGGAATGATGTGTGAGTAGGAAAACCTTGCTTCGTTTCCTTACTACAGTAGATGTCCTATACAACAGGGAGTGCAGATCCTAAGAAACCTTTCTGCATTAGGAGAGATTCCACTGCCAAATCCTGAATATCCAGCCTTGTCCCTCTGCCACATGGTCACAAACCCAGGGCAGCAGGGCAGGGATGGCTCCTCGAGAGCCCCCACGCACAGGCCTGGCTGCTCATGGCACACTCAGATGGCACAGGTGGAGCTCAGGCAGGGACCTGGATGAAGGTTTTCCCAGAGAAGGAACAAGGGTGGATGAGTCACAGTGGGACAGTCTACAGGGAATGGCACAGGTTTGGCTCCAAGCAGCCTCTCCTAACTTGTCACTGTCCTTTTCTCCATGAACAGGTCCCCATGGCCAGAGTCAGCAAATGTCCAACAGCAGCTCCATCAGCCACTTCCTCCTCCTGGCATTCGCAGACACGCGGCAGCTGCAGCTGCTGCACTTCTGCCTCTTCCTGGGCATCTCCCTGGCTGCCCTCCTGGGCAATGGCCTCATCATCAGCGCCGTAGCCTGCGGCCACCACCTGCACACGCTCATGTTCTTCTTCCTGCTCAACCTGGCCCTCACCGACCTGGGCTCCATCTGCACCACTGTCCCCAAAGCCATGCACAATTCCCTCTGGGACACCAAGGAGATTTCTTATGCAGGATGTGTCACTCAGGTCTTTTTCTTTGCCTTTTGCATTGCAGCAGAATTTGCCTTTCTCACCATCATGTGCTATGACCGCTACGTGTCCATCTGCAAACCGCTGCACTATGGGACCCTCCTGGGCAACAGAGCTTGTGCCCACATGGCAGCAGCTGCCTGGGCCTGTGGCTTTCTCATTGCTCTGCTGCACACAGCCAATACATTTTCCCTGCCCCTGTGCCAGGGCAATGAGCTGGGACAATTCTTCTGTGAAATCCCACACATCCTCAAGCTCTCCTGCTCACACTCCAGCCTCAGGGAACTTGGGGTCCTTGCAGTTAGTGCCTCTTTGTAATTTGGTTGTTTTGTGTTCATTGTTTTCTCCTATGTGCAGATCTTCAGGGCTGTGCTGAGGATCCCCTCTGAGCAGGGACGGCACAAAGCCTTTTCCACGTGCCTCCCTCACCTGGCTGTGGTCTCCGTGTTCCTCAGCACTATCATGTTTGCTCATCTGAAGCCCCCCTCCATCTCGTCCCCATCCCTGGATCTGGCACTGTCAGTTCTGTACTCAGTGGTGCCTCCAGCCCTGAACCCCCTCATCTATAGCCTGAGGAACCAGGAGCTCAAGGCTGAAGTGCGGCGACTGATGACTGGACAATTTCAGAAACATTGAACTGGTTGCCAATTTCTGCCAATCACTTGTTATATGAATCATCTTTCATTTTTCTTTTTGGGGTTGTTTGTTTGTTTGTTCTTTTCTTTGTTTTGTTTTGTTAATATTCTCCACTAAGAAATGTCATTATTTGACCATTTCTCATTTTGTTTCACTCCATCTTTGCTGTGGCCACAGACTGTGTCAAGGAGGAGCTGTGCTCTCAGTGGCTTTAAACGAACTAAAGGATCTCCCTGCCAAGTTTTCACCACAAATAACTTTTGTTCCCTTTTCAGGAGCTGCATCAGCAATGTCTGTGTGCAGAGGTGGGGCAGATCAGGGGTGGCACAGCAGCTCTGTCAAGGAGCAGCAGCACTTGGTGTTCCCAGCGCTGCTCCCGTGCCACTGCCCCTCTGCCCTCCTGCCCCTCGTGTTGCTGTAGGGCCTGAGTGCTCTCGGGGTGGGTCCCAGTGCTGGGGGTGGCAGTGCCGGGGCTGCAGCAGGGACAGGCCATGGGCACTGCTGGGGCAGAGCTGACGCCTCAGGGCAGGGCCTGGGGGCTCGAGGCTCCTTGCCCAGGGTCTCTCAAGAACACATCCAGGCCAATGCTCAGCAGAGAAAACCCCCGTGAGCAGCTCCAGGGTGGCCGTGGGCAGGGTGGGGGCAAACAGCATGGCTGGGGCTGTGCAAGGTCCCTGGGGGAGCCGGGAAGGAGCAGCAGAGCAGGGGCTGATCCATCCCCACTGCGCTGGACAGCCCAGGGCAGCGTCCCAGAGCGTCCTGATGGAGCTGCCAACAACATCCCCCTTTGCAGCCCTGGCCTCTCCCCCAGCTCCCAGAGGTGCTTGATCCTTGCAGGCAGAGCCACGGCAGCACTGCTCAGGAGCTCCTGTTTGCATTGCACAGAGCAGGCGTGAGCACCGCCATGCTGTTGGTGTGGGGAGATGAACCTGAGGGAGCACAAACGCCATCAGCCCCTGGGGGCCAGCAAGGGCTGGGGATGGCAGGGAAACCACTCAGGTTTGTGGTGACCTCTGAAGTCAGCCAGAAAGTTTGTTCCCATGAGCTCTGAGTTTCCTGTCCCCCTGCAGACGTTGTTGCTCAGCCCCAGGGCTGCCTGGCAGCCACCCCCAAACAGCCCTGAGCATTTCCTTTGCTTCACCTTTGCTTTCTTTCCTCTTGCCTGCTCCACATTCCTTCCTCTTCCCCTCCTTGTGCCCTCCGCTGCAAACATCCCATCCCTGTTTGCCCTTTCCTCTCTGACCCCACTCCCCATTTCAGTTCCTGACTTGGTACCATGGGAACGGCCCTTGGTGAGCAGGATCATCCTCCAAGTGCTTCATGAATTGTCTGCAGGCTCCTGCAGTGCCTCGTGCTGTTCCCTTGCCAGAGGCACCCCAGGCCAGGGGGCACATCTGGACTGCTGTGTGTGGGTGTGGGGCTCCCTGTTCTGGGGCAATGGGGAGGAGCTGGAGAGGCTCTGCAGGACTGACAGGATGGGCTTGGGGGCCTGTGTGGAGAAGCTGAGGGCCATGGGCTGCTGGACCTTCTGAGGAGGAGGCCCAGAGCTCATCCTGCAACTGCTTCGAGGGTGATTTCAGAGAATCACAGAATCAGCAGGGTTCGAAAAGACCTTTGAGATCAAGTGTAACCTGTGACCCAACACCACCTTGGACTCCCCTGAGCCTCTTCTTCTCCAGGATAAACAACCCCAGCTCCCTCAGACACTCCTCACAGGACTTGTGTTCCAGACCCTTCACCAGCCTTGTTGCCCTTCTCTGGACACGCTCCAGCCCCTCAATGTCCTTCCTATATTTGGGGCACCCAGAACTGGACACAGCACTCGAGGTGTGGCCTCACCAGTGCTGAGTACAGGGGAAGAATCACTGCCCTGGTCCTGCTGGCCACACCATTCCTGATCCAGGCCAGGTGCCATTGGCCTTCTTGGCCACATGAGCACACTGCTGGCTCATGTCCAGCCTGCTGTCCATCAGTGTCCCCAGGTCCCTTTCTGCCTGGCCGCTGTCCAGCCACTCTGTCCCCAGCCGGTAGTGCTGCAGGAGTTGTTGTGGCCAAAGTGCAGGACCTGGCACTTGGTCTTGTTAAACCTCTTCTCACTGGGTTCATTTTTTCGAAACAGTCTGTCCTCATCCCTCTGCAGAAGCTTCTTTCGCTCTAGCAGATCCACACTCACACCCAGCTTGGTGTCCCTACAGTTCCATGAGGTCCTAAAGTGTCTCAGTGCTCTCCATGATTACATGGGGTTCTGTAGTGTCACAATGGCCCCTTGATTGTCCAAGGCCCTCTAGTGTCATAATGGCCCCCTCTCAGTCCCTTAGTTCTCTGGGCCCTGCAGTGTCACAATGGATCTCTGGTTCCATGTGATCTCACAGTGCAGCAATGGTTTCCTTGGCTCGATATTTTCACAATGGCCTCTTGGTCCCATGGGGCACCACGGTGTCAAAATTGTTTCCTTCATTCTGTGACTCCCCCCAGTATAACAATGGCCCCTTGGTAATATGTGGTCCTGCACTCACAGTGGTCTCCATGGTTCCACAAGGCCCTGCAGAGTAACAGTGGCCCTTTGGTCCCATAGAGCCTCACAGTGTCACAATGGCTCCATTGTAACACAAGTTTCTTCACTATCACAATTATCTCTGCAGTTTCACATGGCCCTGCAGTGTCACAACAATCTTCTTGATTCCATTCCACAGTGTCACAGTGATCCCTTGTTTCCATGAGGCCCCAAAATGCCACAATGGACTCCTTGGTTGCACAATGTCACAATGGCCCCTTGGTTCAGGCCCCGCAGTGTTACAAGTGTATGCTTAGTTCAATGAGGCCTTGATGTGTCACAGTGGCCTCTAAGTTCCCTGAGGCCCCACAGTACCACAATTGCCTCTTGGTTCCATGGGGCACCACGGTGTCAAAATAGTTCCCTTAGTTCCATGAGTCCTTGGAGTGTCACAATGGCCCCTTGGTTCCACTGGGCTCTGGAACATCACAAGGGTCTCCTTAGTTCCACAGTGTCCCAATGGCCCCTTGGTTCAACAAGGCCCTACAGTGTCACCTCTGTGGTTCCACGAGGACCCAGAGTGTCACAATGGACTCCTTGGTTCCATTCAGCCCGGCAGTGTCACAATGGCGTCTTGAAGGTTCAGAGAATTTTCCCATTCTCTTGTTAGGAAAACAATGACCAGGTACTTAAGAGACAAAAATGTGGCTGGGGGTGTGGTGACGGGAGCACCCGGCATCGGTAACTTCTCACTTGCTCCCTGGACTTGGGAGGGGAAACAGTGAAAACTGCTGTCTCCTTTTGGCTGCGACTGAGGAAAAGCCTGGCTCTGCACTGCCTTCTCTTCCTTTTTGGGTGAGCTTTCGTTTGGGGAAAAAAGCATGGGATTCCAACCCCCTCTTCCCCTTCTGGAGTGCACATCTTCTCGCCTGTGCTTGCAGCTGCTGCAGCGGGGGGCCTGGCTGCTGCTACCCCACGCCTCACCTGCTGGAATGCACTGCCACCTTTTGCTGGCTAGACTGGGTGAGCCCATCCTGCCGCTCCATCTCCCTGCTCTGAGCTCCCTGGCCAGCCCATCCTGCTCACACCATCCCTGCCCAGCCTGTCCTGCTCACTCCATCCCTGCCCAGCCTGTCCTGCTCACGCCATCCCTGCCCAGCCCGGTCTGCCATTACCCATGTGACACAGATCCAACCTCGCGCCACAGCACCCCCTGCAGCTGCACGGAAGTCATCGCACCTGCCCTGCCCAGCCAGGAGCCAACAGTGCCCCTGCTGGCTGTGACTGTGACTGCACCAAAGGGACAGTGCCTCGCAGCCCAGGGACATCTGCCACTGGGTTTTGGTTTGGCTTGTTGTTACTATTGTTGTTTCTATTGTTATTGATTGCTGGCCTCACTATGGATACTACTAAAGAGCTGTTATTCCTTTTCCCATATCTTTGCATGAAAGCCCTTGATTCCAAAATTATAATAATTCAGAGGGAAGGGGGTCACATTATCCATTCTAAGGGAGGTTCCCACCTTCCTTAGCAGACACCTGTCTTTCAAACCAAGACATTATCCTGGAGGAGAGAAGGATCAGGGGAGACCTCATCACTCTCTACAACTCCCTGACAGGAGGGTGCAGCCAGGTGGGGTCAGATACTTCTCCTGGGCAAACAGTGTCAGGACATGAGGCCACGACTTAAGCTGCACTGGGGGAGATCTAGGCTGGACATTAGAAAGTTCTTCAGAGGCAGGGTGATTGGGCATTGGAATGGGCTGCCCAGGGAGGTGATGGAGTCACCATCTCTGGAGGTGTTCCAGAAAAGACAATATGTGGCACTCAGTGCCATGGTCTGGGTGAGAAGGTCTTGTTGGATCACAGGTTGGACTTGATAATCTCAAAGGTCTTTTCCAGCCTGGTTGATTCTGTGATCCTGTGATGATTTTGACACTGCAGGGCCCCAGGGAAGCAAGGGGCCATTGTGACTTTTTGGGGCTAAATGGGAGCACAGAGACCATTGTGACACTGTGGGGCTTTGTTGAACCAAGGGGCCATTGTGACACTGTGGGGCTTTGTTGAACCAAGGGGCCATTGTGACACTGTGGAACCAAGGAGATCCTGGAGATATTCCAGAGCCCAGCGGAATCAAGGGGCCATTGTGACTCTCCGAAGACTCATGGAACTAAGGGAACTATTTTGACACCGTGGTGCCCCATGGTACCAAGGGGACATTGTGGTACTGCAGGGCCTCATGTAACTTAAAGGCCACTGTGACACATCAGGGCCTCGTGAAACTAAGGGGACACTTGTAACACTGCAGGGCCTCATGGAACCAAGAGTCTTGTGTAACCAGGGGTCCATTGTGACTCTGCCCCAGCCATGGGGGAACGTGCCTGGCCCAAACGAAAGGAGGCTCCATATGTGCCCTGTTCTCCTCTCCAGGAGATGCTGAGAGCTCTGCAGCCCCTCCTGCCATCCCATGTCCCCAGGCCAGCACAGCAGCCCCGGCCCTTGTGGCCCTCCAGAGCTGTTCCTGCTCCAGGCCCAGGGCCCATCCCAGAGCTGGGGCAGCCAGAAAGCTGTGCCCATTTCTGTTCATTCTTGTTTTGATGAGGATGTATCCTCAGCAACTTGGATGTTCCCTGATGAATTTTACTTCTCCAGAGGTTTGCTCTGTCTTCAGCTCTTCCGTTCAGTCTCTTTAAGATTTGAAAACAACCTAAGAAGACAAGCCTCTGGGAATGATTTAATTTTAAGTCTTCAGTTCTTTTGTGGTTAATTAGACCAGTTCCAGAAGCATACTCAAAGTGAATGAATGACATATATTATAAGAGAGATCTCTTTTTTCCTGTTTATTCCTTTTCTGTTTATACACTGATATCAGCATTATCCAATTGATATTGATCCCAAAAATCCCCTAATGCAGTTTGAATAGATATGAAAATCAATACCCTTTATGGCTAACAATCAATCAGACTTTGTCCCTACCCCCACCCCACCATTTCCCTCATCCAAGCCCTGGGACTCAGTGCACCCTTGTGCAAATCTCAGCTTCCTCCACTCCAGGCTGCACCTGCAGCTTTCAGCTCCTTGGCACCAACTCACACCTGCTTTTCTTGGAAAAAGAGCTGTCCCAGACAGAGAAGGATGTTCATTTATTGTCAGCAAACAAAACCAAAGGAAGGCACAGCTCCATCAAATGCAAAAGTCATTCCTCTGCTGGATATTAATTCCACTTTCCACACCAGAACACTCTCAGACCAATGGGAAAAACATTCTGTGCCCAGCACAGATCCCAAGATCTCCCAAACCCTCCCTGCCCCAATTCTGTCCACATTTGCTCTTTGCACACATGAATCACACACTGAAGTCATGAGCTCCCTCCATGCCCAGAGGGTGGAAAAGAGAGAAAGTGGAGGAAGAGCTCTCTTGTGCACAGCTACAGCTGCACTGATCCCAATATTCTGGGCTCACAGGAACTTGATCCAACACCCTCTGCAGCATCTGTTCCCTGCCTCAAAATCTGTCTACATGGCCAGGCCCAAGGAGTGCTGGGCAATGGACTCACATCCAGCGGTGTCCCCAGGGCTCAGGATTGGGGCCAGTGCAGTTCAATCTCTTTATTGCTGATCTGGATGAGGGATCGAGGGCACCCTCAGTCAGGTGCCAGGTGAGCCCAAGCCGGGTGGGAGTGTGGCTGTGCTGGAGGGCAGGAAGCTCTGCACAGGGATCTGGACAGGCTGCAGCCATGGGCTCAGGACAATTGGATGAGGTTCACCAAGGCCAAGGGCCGCGTCCTGCCCTGGGCTCACAACCACACCAAATCCCTGGCCGTGCCCTGGCCCTGATCCCCACAGCCTGTCCTGTTTCCTTCATCCCTGCATTGCCAGGGACTTTGTGGGACAAGGGGGCTCTGCTCTGGGGATGGAGGGAGGTGCAAGTGCAACCACTGGAGTGGGAACCAGAACTGATCAGGTTTGTGTCCTTTAGGGTCAGAAACTGGTGAGACTCAGAGACATAGAAAGGTTTCTCTTCATGGCCAACTGACAAAAAATGTAAACATGATACTGTTTAAAAAACATCAAAACTCTTCCCTCAGCATTCACAAGCGTTTCCCATACAGGAATAGTTTTAGACAGAGACATAAGAAAAAGTGATTCGAAAAGATATAAACACAATGAAGATGTTGACTGATGTGTTATTTAATGTTCTGAAAGACTGGGCCATGCTCTAAAGCTCAAAGAGTGAAGCCAGTCAGTTGAGAGACATTGGGATGGCTGTAGAGGAGCTAGAGAAGGAATTCCGGGAGCAAAGGGAAGGACTTTGATCCAGCTGGTCCGGTGCAGAGGTGTCCTAAGACATGGCCATTTAAACAGGAGAGGTGGAAACACCTGAATGAAGAGGGACATGAAATAGTAGATGGAATATTGGTGACAAAAGTAGAGGGGAAAATCAATGTTTCTCCTGCTAGCAGTACGCTTTCAGGGAATTCCTGGTCTCTCCTGGTAGGAGAGCGTTGCCATTTCTTAAAAGTACTCAAATGACCCAGCTAATGAAGATGTGCTTGTGCACCTCACAAACTGCAGGTCCCATACAGATACCCAGAGGGCTCCTGTCCCATAAACATCTGCACTGCTCCAGTCTGAAATAGGGCCCAGCATCATCCCAGAATCGTCAGAGAGCTGAGATTGGAAGGGACCTCAGCAAGTCTGCAGCCCAACCTGTCAGAAACAGGGTCAGACCAAGGCTTGATTTGGTCTGGATTGGAAAATCCCAAGGGACAGGGATGGGGCAGCATCTCAGCACCTGGCTGAGCCCATGGGAACAAAGGTTTCCTCCTGTCCTGGCTGAACCTCCAATCTCTCTGCTTTCACCCACTGTCTTTTGTCTCCCACCAGGGCCCCTGGTGAAGAGCCTGGCTCTGTGTTCTCCATCACCTCCTTGGTGGCACTGCCAGGCTGGGATGAGGAGCCCCTCAGCCTTCCCTTCTCTGGGCTGGACAAGCCCAGCTCCCTCAGCCTCTCCTCACAGCCCAAGGGCTCCAGCCCCACCCTGGAGGCCCTTCCCTAACCTTGCTCCAGCTGCCAGACATCTTTCCTGCCCTGGGGAACCCAAACCAGGCCACAGTGACCTGGATAATCCATGTCCTTGATGTCCTGCTCACACAGCCCCAGCCCCTCATCCCATGTCAGGCTCTGGGTGTTGATTTGTGGGACATCCTTGGGGGAGGCTGCGGTGCCAGGAAGGGCAGGAGCTGGGGGGACAGGGGACCCTGCTCCACACAGTAGTGTTGGATGTCTATGGGGGGCTCTGTGAGGGGGTGTCCAGGGCACAGTGACCTCACACAGCCCCCCTGTGACATCACAACTGCCCATGACATCACAGCCCCCATGACATCACAACCCACTCTGTGATGTCACACCGTCCCCCATGTGTTGTCAAACCACCCTCCTTTGATGTCACAGCCCACTCTCTGTTGTCACTGCCCACTCTGTGACATCACTCTGCCCTTCTCTATGATGTCACAGCCTGCTTTGTCATGTCACAGCCCACCCTGTGATGTCACAGGGGGCTCTATGATTTCACACCACCACTCTGTTATGTCACTGCCCACCCTGTGATACCACACAGCTGCCCTCTGATGTCAAAGCCTGCTCTCTGATGTCACACAGCCACTCGGTGATGTCACACAGTATCCCCTATTATGCCATAGCTGCTTGATGACTTCACTCTGTGATCTCATAGCCCTCTCTGTGACATCACACAACCCATCCTGTGATGTCTCACAGTCCCTTTCTGACATCACAGTGTAAGAGATGGTCCGAAGACCTTTCATCTGTCTCACGATCATCTACGGGGACTGAGGCTAAACCCCCCACATCCAAAGGGGGGCAAGAGGACTTTTGCACAGGAGTCCTGGCCAGACCGAGGTGAGATGACTGCCAAGTCCTGCAGGTGTGTCGGGTGAGAGGCACTGAAGGAATTGGTTGTTACTCTTCCTGACTAACCAAGCGAGAAGGGACTGAAAGTCCCGTACACCTATGCCTATGGAACTCACTCTCCCAACCTTTGGCTACCTGCCCTTTGCTTCATAAAGGCCTACGCCTGTCTCCCACCCTTTTGGCTATCTGCCCTTCACCTTGAAGAGGACTATAAAGGAGCTTTCTGAGAAGACCCCTACGAGAGAGAAAATGTCCCCACAGAAGAAGGACCCATCGACAGAAGACCACGAGGACTCCACCTGCCATATAACCCCCCTGCCTCTTTTTCCCTCTACCCTTTGTTTCTTATATCTCTCCCTCTCTATCACAATAATCGTGTGTTGGCACGCAATAAAGTACCTTATTTTGATTGAAATGAAAATTCCCCGCGTTCGCGTTTCTTTTGCGCTCTGAGATTCCGAAACGAACCATCACGAATCTCGCTTCATGTTTAGCAGATCGTGACAGATGTTCATATCTCTTCAAACAGCATCAGGAGGTGCTTTGATTCAATGTCAATTTGAGATTGCTGATATCAATGTATTAAAAAGAAAGCAAACCCTAAATTGTACCAGAAAATATTTTCCCATTTTCTCTAAAATATAATATATTCACTTTGAATGCAAATTTGAATTCTGTCTAATTAACCACAAAATAATTGAAGACCTAAATTATTCCCAGGAACTTGGCTTGTTATGGTGTTTTGAAATGTTAGTGAAACTTTGTCACTGAATTCCTGAAGATCTGAGGGCTGAGGAAGCCTCTGGAGAAGGAAAATTCAGCAGCAACCTCCAAGTTCGTGGATGTCAGCAGCCCCCACTGAGGCCATCACTGCCAAGAGACCGTGGGGGCAATGAGCAGACAAGGAGAGCATCCCTGGGGCTGGGGAAGCAGGAACTCAGAGGCACCAGCGGCTCCAGGTGGGAAATGGACTCTGCAATGTGGCTGGGAAAGCCCTGCCTGGGCTTGGCCAAGCAGCACAGCCAAGCTCTGAGCCCCATCCCCTGGGAATGGGGATTGGTGCCCTCACAGGATGCTCGTGGCTGTCCCGGAGCAGTGGGATGTGGGGTGTGGGATGGTGAGGGCAGGAGAGCAGCAGGAGCCCTGCAAAGCTCTGTGGGCTGGGGGAGGAGGCCACAAGGCCTGGGGCTGGCAGGAACTGCTGTCTTCTCATGGGCCTCAGTGGCAGGGACAGCAGCCACAGCCAGGGGACACAAATCTCACTGCTGTTGGCAGGGGGTGGTCCCAGCCCCCCAAGGCCTTTGGTCACCCCCACTGCAGCTCTCCTACCCTGGCCTAGGCCTGTGCTGCTTCCCTTGCAGACTTTACCCACTGCCCCATTTCCCCTCCTCCCTCTGACCCTGGGAGCTCCCAGAGCTTTCCTGATGTCCCTCTGTCCTCACTCACTAATGCTGCAAACAAAAAGCTGTGTTTGGCTGAGGAATGGCCAATTCCTCTGAGATTCCCAACTCCTGCCTTCTTCCCACACCCTGCTAATGCTCCTGTGGCACCCAAGCTGTCCCAGGCACAGCTTGTTTGAATCTGCTCCTTCTCTCCATGTGCCAGCACTGAAATCCATGTCCCATCTGCAGCCCCGCAGAGCAGCCCAGCCCTGTGTGGCCCTGCAGCAGGAACTGGAGGCACTGGAGGTCAGGGACAGCAACTCTGTGTCTGGAATGCTCAGGAGATGCTCAGTTCGGGCAGCTCCTGCAGCCCCAGGGCCAGCCCCACTGCCCAGGACAGCAGCAGAGAGTTGGCCTCGGGGCTCCTCAGGCAACTCCTGCTGCCCCAGGGACAGAATCACAGAATCACAGGATTAACCAGGTTGGAAAAGACATTTGAGACCATCATGTCCAACCTGTGACCTAACACCAGCTTGTCACCAGATTGTGGCTTTAAGTGTCACATGCAGTCTTTCCTTAAACAGCTCCAGTGACGGTGACTCCACCACCTCCCTGGGCACCCCATTCCAATCCCCAATCTCCCTTTCTGTGAAGAGCTTCTTCCTAATGTCCAGCCTAAACTTCCTGTACCACAACTTAAAACATTTCCTATCATCCTGTCCCTTGTTCCATGGGAGCTGTGCCCGATTCCCTGTGGGCTTGACCCTCCTCCATGAGACCCTAGGGTGTCACAGTGCTCTCCATGATTCCATAAGGCTCTGTAGTGTCACAATGGCCCCTTGGTTTCCCAAGGCCCTGCACTGTAGGCGTGTCTGTTTGGTTCCATTGGGCTCTGTAATCTCACAAGGGTCTCCTTGGTTCTCCAGTGTCACAATGGCCCCTTGCTTTCCTGGGGCCCTGCAGTGTCACAATCATCACAGAATCACAGAATCGACCAGGTTGGAAAAGAGCTTGGAAATCATCAAGTCCAATCTATGACCCAACACCCCCTTGTCACCCAGACCATGGCACCCAGTGCCACATCCAATCTTTTCTGGAACACCTCTGGTGACAGTGACCCCATTACCTCCCTGGGCAGACCACTCCAATGCCCAATCACTATTTCTGTGTAGAACGTCTTCCTAAAGCCAAGCCTAAACCTGCCCTGATGCAACTTAAGGTTGCGGCCTCCTGTCCTGTCACTGTTTCCTGGGAGCAGAGACCAACCCCACCTGGCTGCATCCTCCTGTCAGGGAGTTGTAGAGAGTGATGAGGTCTCCCCTGAGCCCCCTATTCTCCAGGATAAACAGCCTCAGCTCCATCAGCCACTCCTCACTGGACTTGTGTTCCAGACCCTTCACCAGCCTTGTTGCCCTTCTCTGGACATGCTCCAGCCCCTAAATGTGCTTCCTAAATTGGGGGGCCCAGAACTGGACACGGCACCCGAGGTGTGGCCTCACCAGTGCCGAGTACAGGGGAAGAATCAGTGCCCTGGTCCTTCTGGCCACACCATTCCTGATCCAGGCCAGGTGCCATTGGCCTTCTTGGCCACCTGGGCACACTGCTGGCTCATATCCAGCCTGCTGTCCATCGGTGTCCCCAGGTCCCTTTCTGCCTGGCCACTGTCCAGCCACTCTGTCCCCAGCCTGTAGTGCTGCAGGGGTTGTTGTGGCCAAAGTGCAGGACCTGGCACTTGGTCTTGTTAAACCTCCCATTGTTGGATTTGGCCCCTGGATCTAGCCTGTCCAGGTGTTTTGCCAATCAACAGGGGCAATAGAATGGACACAGACATCAATAAGAAGAATGGTCTTATTTTACTATTAATATTGGGGCAAAACTGAGGTAAAAGGATATATTTGATAAAACCATAAGCTTATTAGTCACCTGGCTTTAGCAACAAGTAAAAATATTCAAGATAATGCATCTAATCGTTACTATATGAGAGAGAGAGAGCGAGAATAGTGATTGGGAAAGATGCATCACCAATTGCCTAAATACTTTACTATCATCCAGAACCCAGTGACTGGGGAGCTCCATTTTGCAGCAAGGATCTTGAGAACCCTTCCCAGCAATTGGGAAAACCCTATACAGTGCATCTACCCATAGGTGAGATCTGCAGTTTGCCCAGAAATGGGGTCCAGCTTCTACAGGCCCAAATTGACAAGTCCAAATGACGTGTTTAGCTTTTTGTGCAGAAAATATCTTGTTCTGATGGCCCAATTCTTGAACAGCTGGGGCCAGGGCTTGGGCAGAGCCCAGGCCAGGACTGGGAGGTTTGGCCTAAAATATTCTACTAATCAGCCCACAATGATATCTGCTGGGAGGATTTCTTAATATATCCTACACAATGTTATACAAACATCTCTACAACAGCCGGGTTGTCTTTAAGAACAACTAATATAAATGTTTTAATCATCTAAGACTATAGAACCTTGATTGTATTAATAACATCATGCTCAAGATTCATCTTGTCAGTCAATTCAGGCTTAGGCCTGCTGTTCAGGCCGTAGCATATCACCTCGGTGTCCGGCAAGGTTATGGAACAGATCACCTTGAGAGCCATCACATGGCACCCACAGGATGGCCAAGGGATCAGACCCAGCCAGAGTGGATTTCAATATCTTTATTGATGGTCTGGATGAGGGGATTGAGTTCACCTTCAGCAAATTTGCAGATGACACCAAGCTGGGTGGGAGTGTGGATCTGCTGGAGGATAGGAGGGCTCTGCAGAGGGACCTGGACAGGCTGGATCCAGGGACCAAATCCAACAATGGGAGGTTGAACAAGACCAAGTGCCAGGTCCTGCACTTTGGCCACAACAACTCCTGCAGCACTACAGGCTGGGGACAGAGTGGCTGGACAGTGGCCAGGCAGAAAGGGACCTGGGGGCACTGATGAACAGCAGGCTGGACATGAGCCAGCAGTGTGCCCAGGTGGCCAAGAAGGCCAATGGCACCTGGCCTGGATCAGGAATGGTGTGGCCAGCAGGAGCAGGGCAGTGATTCTTCCCCTGGACTTGGCACTGGTGAGGCCACACCTCGGGTGCCGTGTACAGTTCTGGGTCTCCCAATTTAGGAAGGACATTGAGGGGCTGGAGCATGTCCAGAGAAGGGCAACAAGGCTGGTGAAGGGTCTGGAACACAAGTCCTGTGAGGAGTGTCTGAGGGAGCTGAGGCTGTTTATCCTGGAGAAGAGGAAGCTCAGGGGAGACCTCATCACTCTCTACAACTCCCTGACAGGAGGGTGCAGCCAGGTGGGGTCAGATTCTTCTCCTAGGCAAACAGTGTCAGGACAAGAGGCCACAGCTTTAAGCTGTACCAGGGGAGATTTAGTCTGGACATTAGGAAGAAGTTCTTCAGAGAAAGAGTGATTGGGCATTGGAATGGGCTGCCCAGGGAGGTGGTGGAATCACCATCCCTGGAGCTGTTTAAGGAAGACTGGATGTGGCACTGGGTGCCATGGTCTGGGTGACAAGGTGATGTTAGGTCACAGGCTGGACTTGACGATTTCCAAGGTCTTTTCCAACTTGGTCTATTCTGTGGTTCTGTGATGATTGTGACCCTGCAGGGCCCCAGGGAAGCAAGGAGCCATTGTGACACTGGAGAACCAAGGAGACCCTGGAGATATTCCGGAGCCCAGTGGAACCAAGGGGCCATTGTGACACTCCCAGGACTCATGAAACTAAGGGAACTCTTTTGACACCATGGTGCCCCATGGTACCAAGGGGCCATTGTGGTACTCTGGGGCCTCAGTTAACTTAGAGGCCACTGTGACACTCAGGTCATCATGGAACTAAAGGGACACTTGTAACACTGCAGGGCCTCATGGAACCAAGTGTCAGTTGTGACAATGGAGGATCTTGTGTAACCAGGGGTCCATTGTGAATCTTCCCCACCCATGGGGGAACGTGCCTGGCCCAAGGAAAAGGAGGCTCCCTGGGTGCCCTGCTCTCCTCTCCAGGCGATGCTGAGAGCTCTGCAGCCCCTCCTGCCATCCCACGTCCCCAGGCCAGCACAAGAGCCCCAGCCCTTTTGGCCCTCAAGAGCTGTTCCTGCTCCAGGCCCAGCGCCCATCCCAGAGCTGGGGCAGTCAGAAAGCTGTGCCCATTTCTGTTCATTCCTGTTTTGATGAGAATGGATCCTCAGCAACATGGATGTTCCCTGATGAATTTTACTTCTGCAGAGGTTTGCTCTGTCTTCAGCTCTTCAGTTCAGTCTCCTTAAGATTTGAAAACAAACTAAGAAGGCGAGCCCATGGGAATGATTTAATTTTAAGTTTTCAATTATTTTGTGTTTAATTAGACCAGTTCCAGAATTATAGTCAAAGTGAATATTGGACATATATTGTATTATAATATTAATCTCTATTTTTCTGTTTCTTCCTTTTCTTTTTATACACTGATATCAGCATTCTCCAATTGATATTGATCCTAAGCATCCCCTAATGCAGTCTGAATAGATAAGAATTTCAAGACACTTTATGGCTGACAATCAATCAGACTTTGTCCCTCCCCCCTCCCCACCATTTCCCTCATCCAAACCCCGGGACTCAGAACAGCCTTGTGCAAATCTCAGCTTCCTCCACTCCAGGCTGCATCTGCAACTTTCAGCTCCTTGGCACCAACTCCCACCTGCTTTCCTTGGAGAAGGAGCTGCCCAAAAATGTTCATTTATTGTCAGCAAAAAAACCAAGGCGAGGTATCGCTTCATAGAAACAAAAGTCATTCCTCTACTGTATATAAAATCCACTTTCCACAGCAGACAGTCTCAGACCAATGAGAGGGATTTTCTGTGCCCAGCACAGATCCCAAAATTCCCCAAACCCTCCCCGCCCCAATTCTGTCCACATTTGCTCTTTGCACACACGAATCACACGCTGAAGTCATGAGCTCCCTCCATGGCCAGAGGGAGGAAAAGAGAGAGAGTGGATGAAGAGCTCTCTTGTGCAGAGCTACAGCTGCACTGATCCCAATATTCTGGGCTCACAGGAACTTGATCCAACACCCTCTGCAGCATCTGTTTCCTGGCTCAAAATCTGTCTGCACGGCCAGGCCCAAGGAGTGCTGGACAATGGACTCACATCCAGGGGTGTCCCCAGGGCTCAGGATTGGGGCCAGTGCAGTTCAATCTCTTTGTTGCTGATCTGGATGAGGGATCGAAGGCACACTCAGTCAGTGTCCAGGTGAGCCCAAGCTGGGTGGGAGTGTGGCTGTGCTGGAGGGCAGGAAGCTCTGCACAGGGATCTGGACAGGCTGCAGCCATGGGCCCAGGACAATTGGATGAGCTTCACCAAGGCCAAGGGCCACGTCCTGCCCTGGGCTCACAACCACACCAAATCCCTGGCTGTGCCCTGGCCCTGATCCCCACAGCCTGTCCTGTTTCCTTCATCCCTGCATTGCCAGGGACTTTGTGGGACAAGGGAGCTCTGCTCTGGGGATGGAGGGAGGTCCAAGTGCAACCACTGGAGTGGGAACCACAACTGATCAGGTTTGTGTCCTTTGGGGGTCAGGAACTGGTGAGACTCAGAGGCACAGAAAGTTTCTCTTCATGGCCATCATCAAAAGCAAGTAAACATGATAAGATATAAAAAAACATGCAAACTCTTCCCTCAGCAATGTGAGATGTCCCAGTAATATCTGACATGTCCACCATTCACAAGGGATTTCCCTACAGGAACAGTTTTATACAAAGACATGAGAAAATGTGATTCTAAAAAACAAAATGAAGATGTTGAGTGATGAGTTATTTAATGTTCTGGAAGCCTGGACAGCCCCCTGAAGCTTAGAGTATGAAGCCAATCAAGGCAGAGGCAGTGGAATGACCAGAGAGCAGCTGGAGGAGGAAGTCCGGGAGCAAGGAGATGGACGTAGATCCAGCTGGTCTGGTGAAGAGATGTCCTTAGACACAGTCATTTAAACAGGAGAGATGGAAATGCCTGAATGAAGAGGGACATGAAATAGTAGATGGAATATTGGCGACAAAAGAGGAGGGAAAGATCAGTATTTCTTCTCCAGCCATCTGTACACTTGCAGGAAATTCCTGTTCTCTCCTGGTAGGAGAGCTTTGCCATTTCTTAAAAGCACTCAAATGACACGGCTAATGAAGATATTCTTGTGCACCTCACAAGCTGCAGGTCCCATACAGGTCCCCAGAGGGCTCCTGTCCCATAAACATCTGCTCTGCTCCAGTCTGAAATAGGGACCAGCATTGTCCCAGGATCATCAGAGAGCTGAGATTGGAAGGGACCTCAGTAAGTCTGTAGCCCAACCTGTCAGAAACAGGGTCAGACCCTGATTTGGTCTGGAATGGAAAATCCCAAAGGAGAGGGATGGGGCAGCATCTCAGCACCTGGCTGAGCCCATGGGAACAAAGTTTTCCTCATGTCGTGACTGAACCTCCCCTCTTTCCCCTTTCATCCATTGCCTTTTGTCTCCCACCTGGCCCCCGGTGAAGAGCCTGGCTCTGTGTTCTCCATCACCTCCTTGGTGGCACTGCCAGGCTGGGATGAGGAGCCCCTCAGCCTTCCCTTCTCTGGGCTGGACAAGCCCAGCTCCCTCAGCCTCTCCTCACAGCCCAAGGGCTCCAGCCCCACCCTGGAGGCCCTTCCCTAACCCTGCTCCAGCTGCCAGACATCTTTCCTGCCCTGGGGAGCCCAAGACAGGCCACAGTGACCTGGATAATCCATGTCCTTGATGTCCTGCTCACGCAGCCCAGGCTGCTCTTGGCTTCCCTCACTGCCAAGGCACACGACTGCCTCCTGCCCCGCTCCTGCCCACCAAGAGTTTTCTGCCAGGGCCTGGTGGATGTGGGGAAGGCTGTGGATGTTGTGTACCTGGACTTTAGCAAAGTCTTTGACACCATCTACCACAGCATTCCCAGGAAAAGTTGCAGCCCGTGGCTTGGACAGATTCACCCTCTGCTGGGTTAAGAACTGGTTGGACAGTCAGGCCCAGAGAGTTGCAGGAATGGTGCCACATCCAGTCTAGGTCCACTGACAAGTGGTGTCCCCCTGGGATCAGTGTTGGGCTCAGTTCTGTTTAATATCTTTGGATATAATATTAATATGTTTAATATTATCTGGATGAGGGGATTCAGTCCAACATCAGCAAATTCGCAGAGGACACCAGGCTCAGTGTGAGTGTGGATCTGCTGGAGGATAGGAGGGCTCTGCAGAGGGACCTGGACAGGCTGGATCCAGGGGCCAAATCCAACAATGGGAGGTTTAACAAGACCAAGTGCCAGGTCCTGCACTTTGGCCACAACAACCCCTGCAGCACTACAAGCTGGGGACAGAGTGGCTGGACAGTGGTCAGGCAGAAAGGGACCTGGGGGCACTGATGGACAGGAGGCTGGACATGAGCCAGCAGTGTGCCCATGTGGCCAAGAAGGCCAATGGCACCTGGCCTGGATCAGGAATGGTGTGGCCAGCAGGAGCAGGGCAGTGATTCTTCCCCTGTACTCGGAACTGGTGAGGCCACACCTTGAGTGCTGTGTCCAGCTCTGGGTGCCCCAATTTAGGAAGGACATTGAGGGGCTGGAGCATGTCCAGAGAAGGGCAACAAGGCTGGTGAAGGGTCTGGAACACAAGTCCTGTGAGGAGTGTCTGAGGGAGCTGGGGTTGCTTATCCTGGAGAAGAGGAGGCTCAGGGCACACAAGGCAATGTTGGGTCACAGGTTGGGCTTGATGATCTCCAAGGTCTTTTCCAGCCTCGCTGATTCTGTGATTCTCTGAAACCACCCTTGATGCAGTTGCAGGATGAGCCCTGGGCCTCCTCTTCAGAAAGTCCAGCAGCCCACGGCCCTCAGCTTCTCCACACAGGCCCCCAAGCCCATCCTGTCAGTCCTGCAGAGCCTCTCCAGCTCCTCCTCATTGCCCCAGAACAGGGAGCCCCACACCCACACACAGCAGTCCAGATGTGCCCCCTGGCCTGGGGTGCCTCTGGCAAGGGAACAGCACGAGGCACTGCAGGAGCCTGCAGACAATTCATGAAGCACTTGGAGGATGATCCTGCTCACCAAGGGACGTTCCCATGGTGCCAACTCAGGAACTGAAATGGGGAGTGGGGCCAGAGAGGAAATGGCAAACAGATGGGCTGTTGGCAGGGGAGGAGACAGCGATGGGCAAGAGGAAGAAATGTGGATCAGGAAAGAGGAAAGAAAGCAAAGGTGAAGCAAAGGAAATGCTCAGGGCTGTTTGGGGGTGGCTGCCAGGCAGCCCTGTGGCTGAGCAACAACGTCTGCAGTGGGACAGGAAACTCAGAGCTCATGGGAACAAACTTTCTGGCTGACTTCAGAGGTCACCACAAACCTGAGTGGTTTCCCTGCCATCCCCAGCCCTTGCTGGCCCCAGGGGCTGATGGTGTTTGTGCTCCCTCAGGTTCATCTCCCCACACCAACAGCATGGCGGTGCTCACGCCTGCTTTGTGCAATGCAAACAGGAGCTCCTGAGCAGTGCTGCCGTGGCTCTGCCTGCAAGGATCAAGCACCTCTGGGAGCTGGGGGAGAGGCCAGGGCTGCAAAGGGGGGATGTTGTTGGCAGTTCCATCAGGACGCTCTGGGATGCTGCCCTGGGCTGTCCAGCGCAGTGGGGATGGATCAGCCCCTGCTCTGCTGCTCATTCCCAGCTCCCCCAGGGACCTTGCACAGCCCCAGCCATGCTGTTTGCCCCCACCCTGCCCACGGCCACCCTGGGGCTGCCCACGAGGGTTTTCTCTGCTGAGCATTGGCCTGGGCGTGTTCTTGAGAGACCCTGGGCAAGGAGCCTCGAGCCCCCAGGCCCTGCCTTGAGGCGTCAGCTCTGCCCCAGCAGTGCCCATGGCCTGCCCCTGCTGCAGCCCCGGCACTGCCACCCCCAGCACTGGGACCCACCCCGAGAGCACTCAGGCCCTACAGCAACACGAGGGGCAGGAGGGCAGCGGGGCAGTGGCACAGGAGCAGCACTGGGAACACCAAGTGCTGCTGCTCCTTGGCAGAGCTGCTGTGCCACCCCTGATCTGCCCCAGCTCTGCACACAGACATTGCTGCTGCAGCTCCCGAGAAGGGAACAAAAGGGGATCTCTGGTGAAAACTTGGCTGGGAGATCCTTTAGGTCATTTAACACCACCGAATGCACAGCTCCTCATTGACACAGTCTGTGGGCACATCAAAGATGGAGAGAAACAAAATGAGACATGGCACAAAAAATGTCCTTTCTTTGTGGACAACATTAAAAAGCTAAAATATAGGAAAAGAAAGAACAGAGTCGCAACAAAACCCAACAAGAACTATGAAAGATGACTCATATAAAAAGTGATTTTCCAAAATTGGAAAAGAGTTTAATGTTTCTGAAACCATCCAGTCATCAGTCTCCACACTGCAGCCTTGAGCTCCTGGTTCCTCAGGCTGTAGATGAGAGGGTTCAGGGCTGGAGGCACCACCGAGTACAGAATTGACAGTGCCAGATCCAGGGATGGGGAGGAGATGGAGAGGGGCTTCAGGTAGGCAAATGTGCCAGTGCTGAGAAACAGAGAGACCACGGCCAGGTGAGGGAGGCATGTGGAAAAGGCTTTGTGCCGTCCCTGCTCAGAGGGGATCCTCAGCACAGCCCTGAAGATCTGCACATAGGAGAAAACAATGAACACAAAACACCCAAATGATAAACAGACATTGACCACAAGAGACCCAAGTTCCCTGAGGCTGGAGTGTGAGCAGGAGAGCTTGAGGATGTGTGGGATTTCACAGAAGAACTGGCCCAGGGCATTGCCCCGGCACAGGGGCAGGGAAAATGTATTGACCGTGTGCAGCAGAGCATTGAGAAAGGCACAGGCCCAGGCAGCTGCTGCCATGTGGGCACAAGCTCTGCTGCCCAGGAGGGTCCCATAGTGCAGGGGTTTGCAGATGGACACGTAGCGGTCGTAGCTCATGACCGTGAGGAGATAATACTCTGCTTCAATGAAGAAGATAAGCAGAAATACCTGTGCAACACATCCTGCGTAGGAGATGGTCCTGGTGTCCCAGAGGGAATTGTGCATGGCTTTGGGGACAGTGGTGCAGATGGAGCCCAGGTCGGTGAGGGCCAGGTTGAGCAGGAAGAAGAACATGGGCGTGTGCAGGTGGTGGCCGCAGGCTACGGCGCTGATGATGAGGCCGTTGCCCAGGAGGGCAGCCAGGGAGATGCCCAGGAAGAGGCAGAAGTGCAGCAGCTGCAGCTGCCGCGTGTCTGCGTATCGCAGGAGGAGGAAGTGGCTGATGGAGCTGCTGTTGGACATCTTTCACCTCTGGCCATGGGGACCTGTTCAAGGAGGAGACAATGAGAAGTCAGGGGAGACTTTCCTAAGCAATGCCCAAGCCCTTTGTCCCATCCCTGCCCCTGCCACTCTGTGCAACCCACTTTTCATTTTCTTGGACTCCTTCCTTCAGCCCCGTGCCTGGAGCTGTGCTGGGATCTGGCCCCATTGCTGTGATGAGCAGGGGCTCTGCCCATGGACACCGAGGGGTCAGCTCTGCTCTGCAGCAGTGGGGTCATGGGAATGGGGGTCAGGGACCAGTCCTGGGCTGGACTTTGTCAGACCAAACTGCTCCTAAGGCAGAGGAGCCTGGCAGCATTTCCTGTCCCAGGGCTAAGGAACGGTGACAGCCAAGGGCACTTTGAGAGGATTACCTGCTGTGCTCGGGGAAAACAGAGAGAACTGGGCAATTCTAGGGGATTCACTGTAACTCAGTGAAGGGTGAGAGGAGCTGCTCTGTCCCTCCATCTGTTCCCAGCTGCCCTTCCTGAGATCGAGGGCAGTTACTGTGTTCCCCTGAAAATCAACCTGACACAGCTGAGAGCAGAGGGACCCCCAGCAGAGCCAAATGGCTCAGCCTTTCTCAGAGTCTCAGCCCCACTCCTGGCCAAGGACACTCCTGGCCAAGGACACTCCTGTCCCCCAGTGTCCCCTGGAAGGCAGCTCACAGCTTGCATGGACATCCCGAGGACACACCAAGGGTCCTGTCCATGGAACTGCTTGAGGAGAGTCGGCTCATTCGTAGCCTCCCAGCCTGCCCTGCCCAGAGCTGCCCAGGGCAGAGGGAGCTGGGATACCATTGTTGTGCTCAGCCTGCACAGGAGGAGCCCCAAGGGCTGCGCCTGACCCTGCAGCTGGAGCTGCCATTCCCAGAGAGCCTGTCAGCAATGCCAGCAGCACCTGAGCAAGGCAAGGAGAGACAGAGCCAGGCCTGAGGAAAAGCCTTTCCCTCCCCAGCCCTGCACAGCCCCTCCCAGGCAGCCCCAGTGCAGGACAGTCGCCCTCAGGCCCTGGGCAGCAGGGAATGGGCAATGGCAGGAGAGATGCCCTTCATCTCTGGGGCTGCTCTGGCAGCCCAGGAGGGCACGGAGGGCCCCGAGCCCCTGGGCTGAAGGCTGTGCTGGCTGCGAGGGGACACAAGAGCTCTGCTGCTCAGGGCAGTGTCTGCACTGCAGGGCAGGGCCGGGAGGTGCCACATCTCCCCTGCAGCAGCGCTTCCCTCAGCATTGCCTCCCTCCCTGCCTACCCACGGCTCTGCTGCTGGAGCTGTCCCAGCCGGGAGCTGTTCCTGTGGCCCCGGGGTCCTTCCCTGCCAGTGCTGCCAGAGCCCAGCCCAGCCCTGGGCCAGCTCTGCCCTGCAGCCACTCGGGGGTGCAGGGATTAAAGAACAGCTCCCCCGATCCTGGGGACCATGGGAAGGTGATGCTGGATGGATTTGGAGGCTGGGGAGGTGGAGGCACTTGCTGAGGTTCCCAGGAATCCTCAGCGTGATGGTTTAAGAGCCTCAGCCCCTGCTCTGCCCTGCACAGCTGAGCTTCCATTCCCACCAAGCTGAGCCAGGGAAAAATGGAAACCCAAATTCAGGAAAGCAGAGACCCAAGCAGGGACCCTCTGCCCTGAATATGCTCATGAAAAGTCCCCTCAGAAATGCGCTGGGCATGAGCTGGAGCTCTGAGCAGCCCTGGCCCACACAGCAGCCTCTCCCCAGCTGCAGGACCTGCCCTGGCAGGAGTCACTCCTTGCAGCCACAGCTCCACTCCACCATCCATGGGGAGCTCCCAGGCAGGCTGAGAGCTGCCCCTGGCAGGTGGCACATGCCCTGCCCAGGCAAAGAACCCTCAGGGCTGCAGGAGCTGCTCTGCAGGACAGCCCTGGGCAGCCCTGGCTGCACCCCCACCTTCACAGCCTGCAGCCGTGCCTGGCAGCAGGAGCCGTCCTGCCCTGTCCCTCTGATGGTGCCCAGGGCAGCCCTGCTCTGCAGCACATCCTCCCCCAAACCACAAACGGCAGCAGAGCCATCCTTACAGTCATATCAGTCGAGTCATGTGTCAGCTTTAGAAGATCCCTGCAGCCAGAGACTCACTGTGTCGGAAGTTGTGAAGATTTCTCCATGAATAAGCTCAGAATTGTCCTTCCAGCTGCTTTAACCATCTGTCTGCTTCACTCCTCTCAGGTGCCTGCAGGCAGTGCCCTCAGCTCTGCTTGGCTGTGAGAGAAGCTGCTCCTCAGCAGAGCTGCCTCTTTGAAGCTTTTCTTGGTTGCCAGGAGCTCCCTCTGTGCCAGGAGCCAGTCCCAGCTCAGCAGCACAGCAACAGCACAAGGACTTTAATGACCCTCTCAGGGCTTTGGTGTTGTTTACATCAGACTCAGTCCCTGAGAGTGTCTTCAAAAAAGTTTTCAAGAACTGAAAGTTTCAAACTCCAAAGTTTCTTGAAGTTTTAATGGGTCCCACTGAGGGACACTGCTGAAAAAGTGTCCCCAGGTTCCAGTTGGAGCAGAACACTGGAGGCAGTGATGACAAGGGGGACAGACAAGGCAAAGGTGTCCCTGATGATGAGCAAACCTGGATGTGTTTCAGGAATGCAAAGGGCCAAGGCCTGAGCCCCAGCCCCTGGCCGGGCACATCCTGTCCCTCCCTCATTGCTCAGGGCTCTTCCCAGGGCACTGCCATGTGGGGATGTGCAATGCCAAGGGCAGCACTATGGGGCGGCCCCTGCCAGGCTGCTGAGCAGGGACAAGGAGGCCATGAGGCCCCAGGGGTGCAAAGGTCACTTGTGTCCTCCTCATGGCCTCAGGGCCAGGGCCAGGGCCAGCAGCCATGGCCAAAGTGCTGCACAAGTTGGCTGTGGCAGGGCCTTGCAGCTTCTGCACATCCCTGGGCCCTCTCCAGCCCAGGCTGTCCTACGCTGTCCATGCCCTGCGCCTCTGTCCCTGCAGGCTGTCGGCATCCCCCGGCTGCCCCACCTCACTGGCCCTTCCTTTGCTGACAGCTCTGCGTCCTGCCTGCCTCTGCCTTGGCACACAAAGCCTTGGGCTGACCCAGACTCCTTTTGGGGGATGTGTTGCACCACACCACTGACCTGGGAGAGAAATTCCTTTCTCCTCGTTTCCCCACTGGACCTCCCCAGCTGCACTTGGCATTAATTCTTTCATTCTCTGGCTGTTCTCTACTGTGTTGAAAGGATCCACCATTTCTGAAACTGCTCTTCAGTCACTCCCGGAGCTGTGCTCCACTGTCCTCAGTCTCCACTGAGCACAGAAGTCCTTTTTTCCCTATATAGTGGTCATGTGCTTTAGGCCTCCAAACTCCGCCTTGGGAGATCTCTGGGCCCTCTCCAAGGTGTTGGCAAATGAGAATATTCTGCTTATAGGCTAAGAAAATCACCAGAGGGCAAGGCAGCCAGACCTGTGTGTCTTGGATACTTTTGTCTGGGGGAAATCTTTGGATAAATGGAATTTGGAGCCCAAATCGCAGTTTTGGCCATAGGCCCTGGAGGAGTAGGCTGGTTCTTTTACATAGGAAGGAAGCTACAGAGCCATGGTGTTTCAGGGGTAGATGAGAGGCAACCACTAGAGGCCAAGGCCAGCCAGAGCTTTCTGTTCTGGCAGCTTTTGTCTGCAAGAAACTCTTGGATATAAGGAATGTTTTAGGGGGAGTACCAGTCTCAGCCCTGGGCACCTGGAAAGAGAGATGGTTCTTTTCCATAGGAAGGAAAGCCCTGAGCCCCAGTGCTCCAGGGGCTGATGAGAGGCAGCCCTCCACAAGGCAAGATCAGCCGGACCTGTCAGGCATCCCATGGGAGGCCAAACCAGCCAGAACTTTTCCATGTTCCCTTGGTTCCATGAGGCCCTGGGGTGTCACAATGTTCTCCTTGCTTCTGAAGTGTCACAATGGCCCATTGGTTCCATGGGGCCCCACAGCGTCACAATGGTGTCCATGATTCCATGGAGCCCCACAGTGTCACAATGGTGTCCATGGATCCATGGTGCCGCACAGGATCACAATGGCCCTTTGGTTCCACAAGGCCCTGTAGTGCAACAATGGCCTCTTGGTTCCACAAAGCCCTGCTGCTTCACACTGGCCCCTTGGGACCTTGCAGCCCAGCAGTGCCACAATGATCCCCTTGGTTCCACGAGTTCCCACAGTGTCACATTGGCCCCTTGGTCCCACGAGGTCCTGCAGTGTCACAATGGTCTCTCCATAGGAAGGAAACCACCAAGCCCCAGTGCTGCAGGGGCACAGGAGAGGCCACAGGAGGCCAAGAGCAGCCAGTCCTGTCTGTCTGTGTACTGTCCTAAGGCAAATCCTCTGTGTGTGTCAGACTAAGATTGGGACAATCCTCAAGAAATGCTTGATTAGATGAGGAAAATGGAACTTCCTTGGGTCTTCTTCCACTTATTAGTGTCATAATTTTGAAGCTTTAAAATGGGTGACCCCATTTTCCGGACTGGGAAACAGCTTCCAACACACATTCCTTCCAAAAACACTCCCCAGAGCCCTGTTAACCACACCTCATCCTCCAGTCACAAATGCAACTGTCTTCAAAATCTAGGAACACAAAGGTGAAACAGCAACTCCAACCCAGCAGTTTCCAACCAATTTTATACTTTGCTTTCTAAGTCCTACTTCATAGCAAATGTGGTGGCTCCAAGCACAGAGAAATGTTGCTGAGGAACAGCCCAGCCTGGTGCTCCAGCCTGAAAGCTGGAACTGAGGAGCCCCTGCAGCTGTGCTTTGAGCTGCAGCCCAGAGCACTCAGGGAATGCAGCTGGGGGCTGGGGGGTCAGACAATGGCCCCATGCATGGCACAGACCCTGCAGGGAAAGCACTGTTGGTATGGGGGCTGGAAGAATCCCAAACACAACCCCCACACACCTGCACACTTACTGGCTGTTGCCATGGCTGCTCTGCATGTCATCTGTGCCTCGCCATTGATTCCTGTCTGGAAGCAGCTGGAACAGGCAGGATCGGCCCCATCAGGAGCAGATCCCAGCTGGGAACACGGCTGGCAGCGCTGGTTTGCAGAGGCTTCTGGCTCCCCAGGTGAAGCCGAGGCAGGAGCAGCTGGGAAGGGCTGGCGCTGCTGCTGCTCCTGCCCGGGAGCCGCGGCTGGGCCGGGCCGGCGCCCACTGCGCTGCGGCTCCTGCTGCTGCCAGAGCCGGGCGGGACTCGGGGACAGCCAGTGGACACGGGGGGACAGCAAAGGCCGTGGGGCTGCACTGATGTTCGTGCTCGGGCCAGCGCCAGCGCCAGCGCAGACCTTCGGCCCCACATTAACCCAGAGGGCAACGCTGGGGAAAGGCTCCATTTCAGCCTTTCTTTACTCATGGCTGTGAAGGGACCGAAATAAAAGGAGAACAAGCAGGGCGCGACCCCTTCTCCTTTGGGAGGAGCCCTGAGCCTGGGGCTGTGAGGGACCATGAGGGGCTGTGAGAGGCCAGAGGGGCCATGAGGAGCCTCAGCCCTGGCAGGAGGGGGTCCCCCCATGTTCCCAGGGCAGGGCAGCTGTGAGGGGCCACGAGCACAGATGTGGTGGCAGAGCAGGCTCGGGGCAACTCTGGGATCGTATGAGACCCTTCCCCAGCTCCAAATAACACTAAAATCCCATAACTGGGACTTCACATCTTTAGAAACTACTGGCATCTTGGAAAAGACTGTACAGCTCAATCCCACTTGGAGACAAAAGGGATTCTTTCCAGTCAGCTGACATCCAGCCACTAGTAATAATGTCAGATTTAACAGTATAACACTAGTAACTAATACTAATAAACAATAACAACTTTAACAAGAAATAAACCTGCAAATCCCGACACACAGCACCACCCCAGAAAGACAATCCTCATTTTTCTTTATTGTCACAAGGTTCATGAAAACAAATCCTCAACTTTCTCTCCCTCTTCCCCACCAGAGAAACGATGCCATTTTCACTGTTTAATGCAAGTTACAATTGAGGGCTGGAGAGAAGAACAGGGAGACACCACCAATTTCCATGTCAAACCTAGTAGCCCAACTCCAAAGAAGAGACAATAAAACAGGATGGGGGCAGGGGCTGGTCAGATGTTGCTCTAAAGGGTCCCAAAATCACCTCCAAGCAAACAGGAGGGGAAAATAAACCCCTAAAAACCAGCCTGTGTGTTCAGGGACTCAGCTGTGAGGAACTGGACATGCAGGGAGGCAGCTGGAGCAGTTCTTTCCTCAGGCTGAACTTCCAGCCAGGGCACTGAAGTCAATCAAGTGCTTTCCCAGAGGATTCCATGGTTGCCAACCACCCTTCAGGATGTGGCTCACAGGAGCACAGATCCTTTTTCAAGTCAGGAGGGCAGCAAAAATCACAAGAGATGCCCAATTCAGAGCTCTGTTTAAAAACCTGACAAATAAAAATCAGTAGAACTCTGAAGCCCAGCTGTGGGCCCTGGAATCACATATCCTAGGGGAAACTGGAAAGGCTTTTTACAAGGATTGACAGGGTGTTGTTGATTCAACATTTCCATCCCTCCCATGGCCTCTTCCCTCAGGGTCCCCAGCAGCAGCTGTTGGAGCAGTACATGGATCTGCAGATGGAACTGCTGCCCAGCCCAGCCTGAGCTACACAAGGCTCCTGCTGACAGAAACCCAAATATTCCCTCCCAGGGGCTCTGCAAACACTTCCCCATCTGTGCTGTCTGCTCCAAGCAAACACTGCAGGGAAAATCCTGGGTACAGCATTATCCAGAGAAACTTCCTGTGCTTCCTACTCCAACTTGCAAACCCAGCCCTTGGACAGTGGCTTTATAAGGACCGCAAGTCATAGACCAAATAGGATTAATTGTAAACCATGACACTTCATTCTACGTGGTAGATTCTTCTATTCTGTGCCATGAAACACATCTTCAATTAGACTGCAATTAATGGGTCTGAAGCCTGAAGTAACAAAACCAAACAAAACCACCCCAGGTTGCCTTACAAAGACTGAAAGACATATTTATTATGATTTTCTCTTAAAAAATACATGTGCTTTTCTCTTCAAAACATTTTTCAGGTATACATGACATGTACAAGATCAGGTGTAGTGGGTTGATGCTGGCTGGATGCCAGGCACCCATCAAAGCCTCTCTCTCACTCCCCTCTGCAGCTGGACAGGGGAGAGGAAATAGAACAAGGGATTCATGAGTTAAGGACAGGGAGAAATCCCTCCTCTTCATATCCAAATATGGTCATGGGAAAAGCAGGCTCAAATTAGAGATATTACTTGAATTATTGCTGACAAAATCAGAGCAGGAGAAGTAAAATAAAACGTTAAAAGTGCCTTCCCCCACTTCTCCCTCCAGCCCAGCTCTATCTCCTCCCCCAGCAGCACAGGGAGATGGGAATGGAGGTTATGGTCAGTTCATCACCCGAGGCTTCTCCCACTGCTCAGGGAGAGGAGTCGTTCTCCTGCTGCACCATGGGGTCCCTCCCATGGGAGAGTTCTCCAGGAACTTCTCCAATGTGAGTCCATCCCACAAGCAGCAGCTCCCTGTGAACTGCTGCAACGTGAGTTCATGCCATGGGCAACAGTGCCCCAGAACTGCTGCAGTGTGGGTCACTCTGCTACGGGGTCAGTCCCTGCTCCAGCCTGGGAGCAGGGCCCCTCTCTCCACTAGGTCTCCCACAGAGTCACAGCCTCCTCTCAGGCATCCACCTGCTCCCCTATGTGCTGCTGGTGGATCTCTGCATGCCCCATGGATCCCCAGGGGCTGCAGGGGCACAGCTATTTCACCATGGTCTTCATCACAGCCTGCAGAGGAATCTCAGCTCTGGTGCCTGGAGCACCACCTCTCTCTCCTTCTTCACTGTTCTCCTCACATGTTCTCACCTCACTCTTCTCTAGTCACAATTAAAACTGTGCCACAAATTTTGTTTTGATTTCTCCTTAAATCTGTTATCACTGAGGCGTTGCCACCATCTCTAATTGGCCCAGCCTTGGCCAGTGGCATGTCCATCTTTGGAGCCACCAGGGATTGGCTCTGCCCGACATGGTGGAAGCTTCCAGCAGCTTCTCACAGAAGCCACCTCTGTGGGCCCCCTGCTACCAAAAACCAGGCCATGGTACCAAGGGGCCATTGTGACACTGGGGGCCACATGGATCCAAGGGGCAAATGTGACACTGCACAGCCTCATGGAACCAAGGAGACCATTGGGACACTGCAGGGCTTCATGGAATGAAGGGACAGTTGTGACACTGCAGGGCGCCATGGAACCAAGGAAAGCATTGTGTGACTGCGCAAGCCAAGGTACCAAGGAGACCATTGAGACACTGTGGAGCCCCATGGAACAAAGAGGCAACTGTGACACTGCAGGGCTTTGTGGAACCAAAGGGTCAATGTGATACTGTGTGGGTACAGGGCACTGAGGAGACCATTGTGATGCTACTGAACCTAATGGAATTGTTGGAAGTGACACAAGTTTTACAATTTTTTTAATGTAACTTCAGTCAGGGGTTTGTTCGCCTTTGCCCAGGGGGCAGGGAATTGAAGTTTCTCTTCAAAAGCCTCTGTTCACCAAAGTTGGGTAAGACCTGATGAGTTTAGCATCTACAGACTGGGAGTAGCCAGAAGATACTCAGGAGGTAAACAAACATTAACGAACATCACTTTCAGTGCAATTAGAGACACCTGGTCTGGGAAAAGATTGATGAGAGAATCAAAGAATGAGCACCTAATTAACATCAAAAGCAAAGGGATCAATAACCAATAGGAGATAGAACACTCCTGTGCAATATAAGACCAATGAACCTGAATTTCTTTGGGTTATCTGTATAAATATGTGAAAAGCCTAGTAGAGAGCCACGTGAAATGGAATAATTTTCACGGCACAACACGGAAATATGTGGATGGGATGATTTCTATTGCGCATGCTGGCCAGAACAACATCCTGGCCAGAATAAAGTAATGCCTAAATTCTCTAACACTGAAAAGATGTTGTTGGAGAGTTTGTGTTTTTCATGCAGTTTTGGTGACAGTCCCACTGAGGTCCATCACCAACAGAGGCTCCTCATGGACTCCTTGGAGGAGAGAATTGGAGGCCATGATAGCAGAAACTTCTCAGAGACTCAGTGTGAAAATGAAATAAGAAAGTACTTAAAAAAGTGGAGTAACTTGAAGCATTAATGAGCCCCAGTGAGTGTTGTTACTGACAAAGAATCTCAAGGGGCTCGTTACAGCAGATAATTGGAGGCCATGATTGCACAAAGCTCTCAGAGACTCCAAGGCAAAAGGTAAACCCAAAGTGCTTTGAAAAACCTGCAGTCCCTGGGAGCACGAAGGAGCCCCCCAGGGCCATTCCTGACAAAGGCTCACCAGGGACTCCTTCCAGCAGATCCCTGAGGCCAGGAGTGCAGGGAGGCCAAGGCTCTGTGCAGGCAGCTCAGGTGCTGAGCAAAGCCTGGGCTGGCTGGAGGCAGCAGAACGGCCAAGGCCTGAGCCCCAGCCCCGGGGAAGGCAGATCCTGTCCCTCCTGCCTTGCTCAGGGCTCTGCTGGGGGCACTGGGATGTGGGGGGGATGCTGAGGGCAGGACAAGGGGGTGACAGTGCCCAGCCTTGCTGGGGCTGTGCCAGGAGGCCCCAGGGCCTCAGGACAAGGTGTCTCCTCACAGCCCTTGATGGCACAGACGCTGCTGTGCCCCAGGGCACCAAGACTTGGCTTCTCCTGGGCACTGCCAGCCTTGCCAGGGCCCTTGGCCATGTCCAGAACAGCTTGTCCTGTGCTGTTCCACAGCTGCCCCTGTGTCCCTGCAGGCTGCACACTCCCATCTCGCTGTCCCCCTGGCTCTGCCCTGCCATTCATTGCCAGCCCTGCCCTGACCTCTGCCCACCCTTGCCCTCCATGCCTTGGGACACACACACAAGCGCTAAGCTCATCCTCCTTTGGATGCTTCTCCCACCACAGCCCTGCCCTTGCAGGGACATTTCCTCATCCTCATGCCCAGTCTCCACCTGCCCAGCTGCTCTGTGGGACAGTGTTTGTCTCTCCTGCTGTTCCCTCCCTCCCAGGAAAGCTGCAGCATGTGGGACACAGCCCTTCCAGCAGCATCCCAAGCCCTCAGCCCTGCTGGGCCCGTTCCCCTGAACAGAGAGCAGCAGCCTCCCCATGCTCTGCCCAGGCTGCTCCTTTCAGCTCCTGGCACAGCCCCGGCCCAGCTGTGCCTGCTGCTGTCCCCTCCTGGCTCAGCTACAGGGACAGCACAGCCCCAAGAGAAGCCCTGTGGCTGCAGTGAGCCCAGGCCCTGGGGCAGAGGGAATGGCCCAGTCCCTGTGCCAGCCAGGTGCCTTCTGCTGGGCTGGCAGAGACCTGGCAGGGCTGAGCTGGACAGCCATGGCCCAGCCAGGAGTCACAGGCTGAGCCAGCAGCTCCTGCTCAGAGAAGTGACCTCACAGTCCCTTCTCCAGCCATGCTTCTGCCCTTGGCCTGTCCCCTCCAGAGGCACAAGTGACCTCACAGCCCTTCACAGCCCTCAGGTTCCCACTGGGTGATGAGTTCCTGAGACACAACTGATCACGGGATCCTGTACCCAGCCAGCAGCCTCCTTTTTGTGACCCCAACCTGAGCAGAGAAACCTGAGCTTGTTTTATTGCTGAGCAATGAACTGACAGAAAGGGGCAGGGGAACACAGACCATTTTTGGTGTTCAGTACTGAGATCTTTATCTTCCAAAGCACAGGTACTGCATCCTTTCCTCCCAGGATGTTTCTGGAGATTTTCTCCCAATGGGAAGTAGAGAATAGCTCTCCTTTGGTTTTGCTTTGCTGCTGCATGTGGCCTTTACTTTTTGATACTCCCACCTGATAGCAGAAAAAGCTCTTACACCCACACCTTAATCTGGTTTTTGTTGATCTATGCTTTTTTTCACCTTATTTTCTCCTGTAATCTTGCTGAGGAAGGGGAGTGAGAGAGCAGCTTGGTGGGCACCTGATGGCCTGACAGGTTTAACCCACCAAGGTCATCTTTCCCAAACCCTTCTCTTACAGGCAGCATTAGCTACGTGAGGTTCCTGAAGGGCAATTTGGCATCACCCACAAATGAGTTGAAAATGTATTTCATCCCATTGTACATAGAGAGACGAGTTGGAAGGTGGATGAGTTCAAGCTTTAGAGAAAGAACTGAAAGTTTCAGATACTGAGCTGCAGAAAGCTGCAACAGCAGCTCCGTCTCTCGCACAGCCAACAGTGTCCAGGGTTCTGGGGGCACCACCTGGGCTTTGTGAGGGAGCCTTTTTATAGGTGAGTGTTCCGTGCCCAACCTTCTGGACCTTTCTGGAAGTGGGCTGGGGGACTTTGAGGGCCTTTTGGTGGTCTCAATCCCCCTCTACTGGACTGACCCCCAGAGGACAGTTCATGGCCACTTCTTGACCCCACTTGCTCTGTCCTTTGTGTTGTGGTGTCACCATGGGGCAGAAGAGGGGAGTGGCCCCAGGAAGGTCCTGCCCCACCCCAGCACAGCCCCTTTCCAGCCCCAGCCTGCTCTAACTCTCCTCTGGCTCTATGGCTCTCATGGCTGGAGGCCCAGCAGAGCATGAACTCCTTGTTGCCTCAGCTTCTGCAGCCAGCAGAGATGAGGAGTTGAGAGTGGGGATGAGGAGAGATGGGCAAAGGGGACCCAAATTCACATGTGGATTGTGAACCCACTCCTGCTCCAGGAGCCTGATTGGGAAGCAACTGGCCCTGTAACTTGGGGACAAGATATTAATCACAATGCTGGCGTGCCTGAGTGCAGTGGATTTCGGCATCACGCCCCTGAGGAAAGATTTTGGTCCAAGCCTGCATCCCTATTTCAGACTGTACATGAACACTGTGGACTTCTTCCTGCTCTACCTGGAACCGTGCAACAGTGCAGAAGCTCAGCTATTACAGCCCTGCATGGGAGAGACTTGAATTCATCCAGGAAGTGTTTCCAAAGGCCTTGTGTGCAATCCTTGCTGCTTTCTTTGGTGATAATTTGTATCGTGGGGGAATTGCAATTCATTTGACTTTTCCAACACGTGTTTGCTGATGTCTGCATTTGGAAATGGAGAAGAGATTGTTGGAAGCTTGAAATATTGCAATGCTTGAACTTCCCTGCTTGTGGCCCGCCATTGCCTGGCTCAGCAGGCACCCAGCTGTGTTTGGACATAAGCTGCCCCAGCCAGACACGCAGCAACTGGAGCGCTGAACATCAGAGACTGGGCTAATGCTTTTCCCAGAGCACAAGGAAACAGGACAGTGTCTCTGCACAATCTAATTGTCCTGTGAAACTCAGCAGCTGATGGTGTTTTTGTGCTACTGCCAATCCCTTCCATGACAAAAATAATTTCAAGATTGAGTAACAGCTTCTGCCTCCTGACAGAGACCAAGTGTTGCCACCAGTTGCTCCAGATGCTCCTGCCAACAGCCACCTGCAGGAAGGAGCACAGACACCAATGCACCAATGCTGGCTTTGGCTGCCCTGTGGCAGAGAAGCCCCATGGGGGCACAGGTCTCTGGGCCAAGAGGTGGCACGGGCACTGCCAGGGCTCGGGGGGTGGTAGGTCTGCTTCGGCAGGGACTGTGCCACACCTGCTGATTTCAGTGCTCCCTGAGCCCCAGGGGTCAGAGCGGCATTGGTGCCCTGGCCCACACGTTCCTTGTGTGTGTCACACCCCCGTGTTGAGGATGGCCAGCAGCCGGGACTTGTCCCAAGGAGGCCGTGCCAGCTCCTGTGGAAGGCCCCGGGCCCTTCCCGCTGCGGCTGCATCGGCAGCCGTGGGGGCTCCTTCTGCTGCCCTGAGCCCACAGAGCAGGGGAGCGTTTGTTTCTTGTTTGAGCTGTTCCTAAGGTTCCCGGCGGCCTGCCTTAGACGCTTGGGGCAACAGATTCCTTCCAACCTGGGCCACTTTGGGTGGGGTTGGGGCAGCCCCAGGGCAGGTGGCAGTGTGTGCAAGGGCCCTTTGTGACACGTCATTGTGACATAGGTGCTGGTGGCAATGCAGCCACACCACAGTGCTCGGAGCACTCAACGGGACAGGACGGGACAGAGCGGTGCCGTGAGGAGCCCCCGCACAGCACACTCATTCCTTGCTGACCCAGAGCTTTTCTGAGGCGTTTCTCCTGCAGGTGGCCTTGTGGCCAGACCACAGGGTTTGGTGACCTGTGGTCTTACCGAGGCTTTTGTTCTGCAGGTGCCCTCAAGGACAGACCGCAAGACTTGGTGGCCCGGAGCTTTTCCAAGGCACTTCCCATCCCTGCGGCCTGTACCCTCGAGGCCAGACCGTGGGACTTGCTGACCACAATCCTTGACGAGGAGTCTGCTGTCCTTGTGGCAGGAGCCCTCGAGACCAGAGTGCAGGACTTGCTGTCCTGTAGCCTTCCCAAGACTTCTCTCTTGCAGGTGCCTATAAGGCACGACTGCAGGACTTGCTGACCCAGAGCTTTCTCAAGGCATCCCTCCTGCAAGGAGCCTTAAATCCCATCAGTGACATGGAGCAGAGACCTCCGAGCATGCCCAAGCTGGCCTGGGTGAAGGAGGAGGAAGAGGGCCCTGGAGCTGCCCCAGTACAGCAACCTGGAGAGGTGGAGCAGTTGCCCCTGACACAGGAGGGTAAGTGGCAGAGCAGGGCCACAGGGCTGGTGCCTGCAGTCAGCCTGGCACCATCCCATCCCATCCCATCCTATCCCATCCCATCCCATCCCATCCCATCCCATCCCATCCCATCCCATCCCATCCCATCCCATCCCATCCCATCCTATTGATCCCATCCCATTGATCCCATCCCATCCCATCCCATCCCATCCCATCCCATCCCATCCCATTGATCCCATCCCATCCCATCCCATCCCATCCCATCCCATCCCATCCCATCCCATCCCATCCTATTGATCCCATCCCATCCCAGTGATCCCATCCCATCCCATCCCATCCCATCCCATCCCCTGGGGACGTGCCCATGGACAAGACGGAAGAGGGGCCGGGGCTGCCCTCCCACAGCCGTGCTCCATCCCCAGGGCACCCCAGGGCTGTCCCTGCCAGGGCAGCGCAGGGCTAGGCTGTGTTCTCCGGCCTCTCCCGCAGCCCCTCAGCTCTGGCTGCGCTCACTCTTTGCCAGATGCAGGCACAGACCGCACACAAGAGCAGGACCCCGCCCGTGGCCACTTCCGCAGAAAAGTGCAGGTACCTGCAGCTATCCCCACCTGGGCTGGGCCTGCTGTCCCTGCTCAGCTGAGCACCGCGCTTGGAGCACTCCATGGAACATCCCTCCCTTCTTGCCCTTCGTTCTCCTGCCGATGACTTGCAAATTCATCAAGTGCGTTTGGCAGGAAGAGACCAGCGACGTGGGCACTGCGTCTGTGGCAAACTCTGACATCAACAGTGCTGACCCCAGTGCCGTCCTGCTGGATTTGCTTGTGAAGAAAGGTGTCTCCATTCCAGAGCAAGTAAGCAGCCTGTGGCCAGGACTGGAGCCCCCCAGGAATTGCTTGGCCTCCCAAGCCATGCCCGCTGGTCCCTTGAAGCTTTTGAGGCCATCGCAGTGTGGTGGCAAGGGAAGCACTTCTCTGGGGAAGCTGGGGACATTACTCCCTCTGGCAGCTTTCCAGCTCTCCCCAGGCCTTCTACAGGTGCCTGCCATGGTGAGGTACATCCACCAGTGCCTCCTGTCCAATGAGTCTGGTGAGCACAATCTGGACAGGAGCCTTCTGGAACTGACCGAGGCACACCCCACTGATGTCGTGATAACTCTCCTGCGTGTGGCCCCATCATGTGACAGGTACGGGGCCCGCCTGCCCAGAGGGCTCAGGGCTCCCCAGCCCTGTGGAGCCTGTCCCAGGTGTCTGACAAAAAGAGAGGTCCAGGGCCCTCTGGCTCCTCCATTTCCCAGCCCTGGCATGTCAGCCCCCGAGCCTGCTGCCATGCTCCCTCCCTGCCCCTCCCTGGCCTGTCCCCACAGTGGTGGACGGCCTGGGTGCTGTTGGTGAGGGGCAGTGGGCAGAGGCAGGGGTGGTGGCTGAGACTCACTTGACATGGAGCTTTGACCCCACAGAGCTGCTACAACCATGTGGAGGATGATCATGTCATTGAGCAGGACAGTGAAGCCAGTGCTGCTGACACTGCTCAATGTGCTGGGGAGCTGGCCAGAGCACAGCACGTGCACCTCTGATGGGGACAACACAGATGTCTTTGCCCTGGCTGTGAGTTCCCGGAACTGGCCTTTGCTCGCCCCCAGGTCGCCTTTCCAGCAGCTCTCCATCCTCCTTCCCCCACTGCACCTCCGTGCCTCCGGCACTGGGATGAACCCTGCACTAGGGGCAGGTTCAGGGGCACCAGGCCTGGTGCTGCCCCTGCGTCTCTCCAGCCTCTCCCTCCCACGCTCGGGCCCTGCCCCATGGACACCTCGGCACTGACCACTGTCTCAGGGTGGTTTGTCCTTTGCAGGCAACTGTGTTGATGTGGAAGTTCCTGCAGGTGCCCTGCTGCCCACGTGTAGTGACGGTGTATTTCCCTCGCCTCTTTGTGCATCTGCTCTTCCAAGTGTTCTTCAGCACATTGGATATGCCAGAAGAGGTTGATACCTTCTGGAAGGGATGCCAGGAGCAACATGGCCTTGCCACCAACCCCAACAGGTGCTCCATGCCAGTCCTTCTGTCCCTCCCATGTCCCCAGGGCAGGAGCCAGCGCTCCCAGCGTGACCTGGGCTTTGCTCTGCACACAGCTTTGCAGTGCGCACCCTGAAGGCCCTGCTCTGCCTTCTCCAGTGCGAGGATGTGGTGGTGGCAATGGAACGCAAGTGTGGCTGGGACACACTGCTCTGTGCTGACACCCAGCACTATGTTGTGGGTGTGCTGGCCAGGTGAGAAGCCCTTCTCCCCACTGTCCCTGGCATTTGTGCCCTGTGCCCGCTGTGCCCCTCACAGCCCCTCTGGTCGTGGGCCAGAGGGCTTTGTCACCAAGGGATGGCCGAGCAGACTGGAAAAGGCCCAGGAGCAGCCACCTCCCAAAGGGCCCATGTCCTCTCGCAGGGTGGTGGGGAAAGAGCAGACCTCTGTGAGTCAGGCCTGGCAGAGGTTTGCCCTCTCACCTCAGGCTCTTGGTTCCTTTTCCCACCTCCAGTGAGATGCGCCGTGCATCCATACCCTTGTGTTCCCGTATTGCGCTGCACCTCCTCAGGCTGCTCAGCAGGGAGGAGTCACCCTGGGATCTTCCTGCCCTGGCGTTCCTTGTGGAGGTGAGCCTGAAGGGCAGTGCTGCCTCCCAGCGCTCCGCCCTCTTGCAGCTGCAGCTGCCTGCGATGGTGCCTGTGCCCTGTGCTGCTGCCTGGGCCCAGCCCTGCGTGGCTCCAGGCTCCTGCCGGCCGGCTCCCCCGGCACTGCGCTGTGCCTTTCAGACCCTGGGGTGCCTGGACTTGAGTAAATGCAGTGACAGTGTCCTGCAGATCATGGCAAAGAACCTGCAGAGTGAGTGCAGGGAGAGGCATCGCCAGGTTCTCAGGGCCCTCGTCGCGCTCATTGAGGATCCCTCGATGGTGAGAAGGGGGCAGTGGCACAAGCCGTGCTGGCAGTGTGGAGCTGGGGAACGCAGTCGCTTGGGCTTGGCTGGGCTTTGGGAGCTGAGGCAGCTGCTCCCAGCTCTCCTGCCTCCCACTTCAGCTGCCTGAGTGCTTTGGGACTGCCCTTTGGGGTTTCACAGATTGTGTTCCACACAGGCCAAAAGAATGTGGAGCCTGACCGAAAGGCTCATCCAGCTCCTGTGGGACACAGATGGAGACATGGTTGTGATGACACTCACCATACTCAGATTTACAGTCTCGGACTGGGACATGCTGATACCCAGCCCCATTGCCCTGCAGCTGGCTGAGGCGCTCCTGCCACTCTTTGACAATGTAAGGCTCTATGCCTCCAGCCACAGGCATTGGGTGCTGTCTGGACACTTTGTGCCCTGTGGATTTTCAGGCCTGTGCCCAGCTGTGCCTGGAGCAGTCGATGCTGAGGTCTTTTTTTCTTCCTTTCATACAGGACAATAGCCATGTGCAGCTTCTCTCCATGATCCTCTTTCAAGAAATGATGAATGCTTTAGTGGAAGAGGGAAAAAAGCCTTTCAAGTTACCTGTGCATCATAGCCTGCTCCCACTCTTCTTCCACTGCCATGATGAGAGCCAGGAAGTGGCAGACGTAAGGACTTAGGGGCTGCTGGTGTCCCCCTGGGAGGGGGCTCAGCTGCCTCCTGCCCTGGTGCCTCGCGGGCTGAAGCCTCCTGGCCTGGGCACACGGACACTGCTCCTGTGCCCTGGGCTGTGGTGCCATCTCCATGTCTCTTCTGCTCTCCAGGCCTCTTGGGCAACGCTGCTTTGTGCAGCCAAGTTCCTCAAGAGGAAGGATCTGAAAAGGCTGGTGAAGAAGAAGGAGCTGTGGAAGTTCGGCGAGTGCCTGGTGAGGACAGCCTGGAAGCCCCAGCCTCAGCCTGGAGAAGGCACCTGACCACGGTGCTTAGTGTGTGGGGCAGGCAGCTGTGCCCCTGCCCACTGCTGCACCCAGGGGCCATGCGGGCTCTTCTCCAGGCTGCTCTGGCCCCGAGCCAGGTGCCGATGGAGCCCCGGCCCACCTGGGCCATGCACCGGGGCGGCACCGCAGCTCCCCAGGCAGCACCAGGCCCTCTGCCCCTCCAAAGGCCGGCACCAGCGGCTGCTGGCCGCGCCTCAGGGCTGTGCGGCCAGGGGAAGCCAGGGCTGGGTGCAGGGAGAGCCCGGCCAAGGGGCAGAGCCCAAACCTTCCCTCCTGGCACTCTCTCTCCAGCTGGCAGAGGACAGGAGCCGAAGGGTCAAGCACCTGCACCAGGCCGTGCCGTACCTGGACAGCCCCCAGGAGCCCCTGCGAGAGGAGGCCATCAGGTTCATTGGTGAGCCGCGAGCCCAGGCTCCCTCCCTGCCCTGCCACAGCTCGGGCCCAGCCCCGGCTGCTGCCCCGGCAGCGCCATCCGGGCCCGGGGCTGTGGAGCCCCGCCTGCCCTCGGGGCTGCTGCCGCCCTCCTGTCGCAGCCGTGCCCTTCCTCGGGCGGCACGATGCGGCAAGGGCCCGGGCTGAGCCCTGCCGGCACAGGAGGCCGTGCGGCCCCAGGGCTGGCAGTGCCGCTGGTGGAGAGCTGTGCCGCTGGGGCCGTGACAGGCTCTGTGTCCCCAGGGATGGCCGGGCGGCGCTTGAGGGGGCAGTCAGGAGAGGTCCAGTTCGTCTGCGCAGGTGAGTGAGGGCAGCAAGGCGTCACCAGGGCTTTTCGGGGGGAGCTGCAATCCCTGGGCAGGGAGCTGCAATCCCTGCCCGGCTGCGGAGGGCTCTGCTCCCTGTGTGGATGAGGGGCAGCTTGGGCAGAGCACAGAGAGATTTTAGGGGCATGTGGGGGATTCGTGGCCAGCATCTTGCAGCTGATCCTGTTGGTCGCTGCTCCCTTCTGGCCATGGCGAGAGCTGGCTGGGATGGCCTGGGCAGGAGGGTCTCCTCGGGTCCCTGCAGATCCAGGCTCTGTGACTCCTGCCCTCTTCTGTTTCAGCCCTCGGAAACATGATAAGTGACATCAGCCCTGCCATCTCAAATCTGGCTCTGCAAACACTTCACATCATCAGAGCACTAGAAGGAGGTCCCATCTCCATCTTCCCAAGGTTGCGAGATCAACTCCACAAGGCATGGAGGACACGGCCTCGTCTGTGGGGCTGTGGCTGGCTGTCCTGCTGGAGCTCTGTGGAGAACTGATCTTTGAGGCTCTGGCTGCTGGGGCCACCTGAGCCAGTGGGACTTTTTCTTTTCTTCAGGATTCTTTTCTTCTTTTCAGTTTCTTTAGTATGTAAATGTAGAATGTGTTCTAATACACAGGCTCCCAGGATCTTTCTTTTGGTGCCCAGTGTCTGCCCCAGGTCAGGGAAGAGAGGAAAGAGGGTGCTTGTACTCAGCAAGCTGCCCAGGCATGCAGTGTGGAAGGGAAAGTGGCCAGAAGCCCCTTGGCCTTTGGTGGTTCTGCTGAAGCCTTAACGCTTCCGACACAGCGAGTGGGCAGAAGCCAGAGCCACAGGGATCCCTGTGAGGCTGGTGCCTGGAAATGCCCACAAGCCCTCTCCCAGCCAGGAAGCACCATCTGTGTCCTGCCCGTGTGTTGCTGGTGGCATTGCTGAGGGCTCCCAGGTTCCTCTTGATCCAGGGCCCCTCTGGAGCTGTGTTGGGGCTGCCACTGCCAGGCAGGATGGCCGGGCTGGGGGAGACCCTGAGGGGACGGGGCAGTGGGAGGCTGTGCAGGGATGAGGTGCTGCGGAGGCCCTGATGGGACAAGGCAGTGGGAAGGCACGAGGAGGATGTGTGAGGGGTGGGGGACAGGAGACCCGTGAGGGGATGGGGTGGTGGGAGGCCCTGAGGAATTGGGTGTCAGAGGCCTAAGCAGCCCCCAGGCAGCCACCTTGTTCCTGCCACCTGGCAACTCTGGTGCTTCCCCAAGGCATCTCCCTCAGCAGACAGTTGAACAGACAACCCAAAATCAGGTGTGTATCCCTGGTCCTGGCCTTTCGGAGCTGTGGGCCTAGGAGTTGTGGGGCTGGGCATGTGCCCTCCCCGCCCTCGAGGCTGGGCCCAGCCCCTCAGCCTTAGGCCATGCACTCGACTGCCTGGCTATTGAATCTTTTTCCTGTTGTGGGGGAGGCTGAGCTCTGTGGCTTTTGGCAAGAGTGAGCAAGAGCAGCAGCTTCGAGCCCAGAGAGGCCCGAGCAAGGCCCTCTGGGCCAAGGGCATTCCTGGCATTCCTGGGACATGGATACGTGACAGTGCGGTGGGCACTGTTATAAACGGGTTGGCTTTCCTAGGGTGGTTGTATGTTACAATGTTCATGAATTGGTTGAGATATATCAGGGCTGAGCTTGGTCAATTGGTTAATTGCAACTTAGAGTTATTTAAGTCATCTCGCACGCGGTACAGGTGTAATACTTTTGTAAAACCACTAGATGCTAATGGTAAATATAGGATGGTTCAGTAGGAACTTTCTAGAAACTTTCCACAGGTATAATGGCATCACCTCGAGCGTGGATTGGTGGACCAACTGAACCAATGAGATGGACTTGCGGACAAATGATTGGACAGGAATGCTCTGCTAAAACAAGCCAATCAAAAGAGCCCTAGACAAGCCAATCACAGTGAGAATCAGGAAACGGAGTGATCCTGTGCAGGCACAGCTTATGGGAACTCTTGTGGTGCTTTGCACCGTGTGCTCCTGAGCTCCTCGTTTGACCAAAGGAGCACCCAGCGATGTGCACGCTGTTCCTTCCCTCTGCTTTGCCGTTGGGATTTTGGGCCTACCTCAATTTCCCGCTTCCAGTTATTATTAATAAACCAGTTAAACATAAACGGTGTTAGGCCATTTCTTACAGACACCTTCAGGGTGCCATGGCTGGCTTTGCGCTGCGCCACCTCCCTGTGAGCAGGGCTGGGGCTTGTGCAGCTGATTGGAATCTGTTTGGTGTTCTGTTAGGAAGGGAGATTTCAAAGTGCATCTCATTAATTTTATTTTTAATCAAGTGAGTATTTTTTTTATTTTTCAGTTCAAAGAAGAGGTGATACAAGCATTCCCCAAGTGATCTTGATGCTGAACGTCTCCTCAGGAGGTCTGGTCACAGAGAAGAATGAGCCCCTTGTGGGCTGACCCTGTTTGGACAACCTGCTCCTCACCTCCAACCTCACCATGGCTGACATGGCTCATCCTGCAACTGCTTCAAGGGTGGTTTCAGAGAATCACAGAATCAGCGAGGTTGGAAAAGACCTTTGAGATCAAGTCCAACATGTGACCCAACACCACCTTGTGTGCCCTGAGCCTCCTCCTCTCCAGGATAAACAACCCCAGCTCCCTCAGACACTCCTCACACAACTTGTGTTCCTGGCCCTTCACCAGCCTTGTTGCCCTTCTCTGGACACACTCCAGCCCCTCGATGTCCTTCCTAAATTGGGGCACCCAGAGCTGGACACAGCACTCAAGGTGTGGCCTCAGCAGTTCCGACTACAGGGGAAGAATCACTGCCATGGTCCTGCTGGCCACACCATTCCTGATCCAGGCCAGGTGCCATTGGCCTTCTTGGCCACATGGGCACACTGCTGGCTCATGTCCAGCCTGCTGTCCATCAGCACCCCCAGGTCCCTTTCTGCCTGGCCATTGTCCAGCCATTCTGTCCCCAGCTTGTAGTGCTGCAGGGGTCATTGTGGCCAAAGTGCAAGACCTGGCACTTGGTCTTGTTCAACCTCACATTGTTGGATTTGGCCCCTGGATCCGACCTGTCCAGGTCCCTCTGTAGTGCCCTTGTACCCGCCAGCAGATCCACACTCACACCCAGCTTGGTGTCATCTGCAAATTTGCTGATGGTGGAATCAATCCCCTCATCCAGATCATCAATAAAGATATTGAAATCCACGTTGCCTGGGTTTGATCCCTCAGCCATCCTGTATGTACTGTGTAATGGCACTCACGGTGATCTGTTTCATAACCTTGCCAGGCACCGAGGTCAGGCTGACAGGCCTGGAGTTTCCCTGATCCTCCTTCCAGCCCTTCTTGTGGATGGGGTCACATTGGCACCTCCAGCTGATGGCTAAAAGACAGACTACCTGAAACAGAGGCCAAGACAAATTAGGAGTATGAAAGCAGACAATTTATTCAAGGCCTGCAAAGGCCTTGAAGGTACATTTGGGCAAGCAAAGTCCCCCTTGGGGACTACACCCAAAAGGGACCCTGGGTCACAAGCTCTTCATCTTTTATAAATTCATTCCATTAGCATATTGGGTCTTAATTCTTGAATTGCACCCTTAGGTGATGATGTTAATCACCCCAGGCCCGCTCCCCCCATCTCACGGTTGTTTACATATTTTTGGGCCTTAAGGCAATGAATATGTCCTTGAATCTGTATTCAGAGAGCCTTGTTTGGCTAAAGGTGCTAGGAACAGAGGATTTTAGCACTTTGTAAGAAGCATGGAACTACAGCAAGTTCCAAATACATGAAGAGTAAAAAACTAGAAATAATTAAGGCATCACAGGCAGGCTGAGAGCTGCCCCTGGCAGGTGGCACATGCCCTGCCCTGGCAAAGAGCCCTCAGGGCTGCAGGAGCTGCTCTGCAGGACAGCCCTGGGCAGCCCTGGCTGCACCCCCACCTTCACAGCCTGCAGCCGTCCCTGGCAGCAGGAGCCGTCCTGCCCTGTCCCTCTGATGGTGCCCAGGGCAGCCCCACTCTGCAGCACATCCTCCCCCAAACCACAAACAGCAGCAGAGCCATCCTTACGGTCATATCAGTCGTGTCATGTGTCAGCTTTAGAAGATCCCCGCAGCCAGAGACTCACTGTATCGGAAGTTGTGAAGATTTCTCCATGAATAAGTTAACCTTTTGCTAACAGCTCTGCGTCCTGCCTGGCTCTGCCTTGGCACACAAAGCCTTGGGCTGATCCAGACTCCTTCTGGGGAACTTGTTGCAACACAGCCCTGCCCTGGGAGAGAAATGACTCTCTCCTTGTGTCCCTGTTCAGTCCAAGTACCAGCTGAGGGCTGGTGGGAAAGAAAGGATGGTACCACCATTTTCCATGTCCAACCCAGCAGGGCAGGGACAGCTCTTGTGGCACAATCCCTCCTGGCCAAGGACACAACACTGGGAAGGTCTTTCCGTTCCAAGGTTTTGCTCCAGGCAAGGAAAGCTCCTGGCTCAGGGTCACCTTTCCTGCTCAGCCAGACACTCTGAGTTCCCCAGCCGCAGAAGGGAATTCCAGCATTCCCACAGGCTGTGTGACTGTGACATCACAGAGCACCTGTGTGACATCACAGAGCAGGCTGTGACATTACAGGGCAGATGAAAGGCATCACAGAGTGGGCTATGAGGTGATAGGACAGCTGTGTGACATCACAGAGCAGACTGAAATCATAGAGGGGGCTGTATGAAATCACAGGGCAGCTGTGTGATATCAGACAGTGGGCTGTGACATCACAGGGGGACTGTGTTAGGTCACTGGGTAATGCCTTGGTTTAAAAACTGATGTCTGTCCAGGAAGGTGAGAACCTTTCTGGAATGGAAAGATGATGCCCTCCCTCCAAATTATTGCTTTGTGATAACAGGAGCTTCCTAGCAAAAATATGGAAAAGGAGTAACAGTTCTTCATGAGCAAATCTATACATATATATAGAACAGAACAGAACAGCAACAACCAAACAATGACAGGAGTTTCCCACCCACCAGGCCCCGCTTTCCCCTTTGGTGCAGTTCTGGCCACGCCCAGCAGGGGGCGGTGCAGTGCAAATTGCAGCCGCCAGGGGGCGCTGCAGTGACTCTTCAGCCACCAGGGGGCGCCAGCGGCAGGCGCTGTCTCACGGCCAGCAGGGGGCGCTCCAGTACCAGGGCGCTCCTTCCCAGGCGGTGACGGCAGAGAAAGGGACCCGGTGGGGACAGCCCCGGCCCCAGGTGGCACCACATGCGCTGGCTCCGGGCTCCCAGGGGCAGGGAAGCAGGGAAGCAGGGAGGAGCAGGCAGGCTTTGGTGGCAGTGCTGAGAACCCCAGGGCAGCAATACCCTGGGCCAGCCACTCTCACTCTATCACCCACGCAGCCACTCCTTGATAGGGAAGGTTTGGCAAGGGAAGGTTTGGGAAGGGAAGGTTTGGGAAGGTTTGGGAAGGTTTGGGAAGGGAAGGTTTGGGAAGGTTTGGGAAGGTTTGGGAAGGGAAGGTTTGGGAAGGTTTGGGAAGGTTTGGGAAAGGAAGGTTTGGGAAGGTTTGGGAAGGTTTGGGAAGGGAAGGTTTGGGAAGGTTTGGGAAGGTTTGGGAAGGTTTGGGAAGGGAAGGTTTGGGAAGGGAAGGTTTGGGAAGGTTTGGGAAGGTTTGGGAAGGTTTGGGAAGGTTTGGGAAGGGAAGGTTTGGGAAGGGAAGGTTTGGGAAGGTTTGGGAAGGTTTGGGAAGGTTTGGGAAGGTTTGGGAAGGGAAGGGAAGGGAAGGGAAGGGAAGGGAAGGGAAGGGAAGGGAAGGGAAGGGAAGGGAAGGGAAGGGAAGGTTTGGGAAGGTTTGGGAAGGGAAGGGAAGGTTTGGGAAGGGAAGGGAAGGTTTGGGAAGGGAAGGTTTGGGAAGGGAAGGGAAGGGAAGGGAAGGGAAGGGAAGGGAAGGGAAGGGAAGGGAAGGGAAGGGAAGGGAAGGGAAGGGAAGGGAAGGGAAGGTTTGGGAAGGTTTGGGAAGGGAAGGGAAGGGAAGGGAAGGGAAGGGAAGGGAAGGGAAGGGAAGGGAAGGGAAGGTTTGGGAAGGTTTGGGAAGGGAAGGGAAGGGAAGGGAAGGGAAGGGAAGGGAAGGGAAGGGAAGGGAAGGGAAGGGAAGGGAAGGGAAGGGAAGGGAAGGGAAGGGAAGGGAAGGGAAGGGAAGGAGCAGCTCCAGCCCCACTCCCACAGGGTCTCACCTGAGCTCACACCTCTGGCAATGTCCCCTGAGCCGCAGGAGGCCCGGGGGCAAAAGTGACAATTGCCGGCACAAATACCCATGGGATACCCCGATCACCATGAGCCACCCCCCACGACAGGGATGGGGCCAATGGGATTTGGTGTTGGGTCCATTGAGATTTGGACTTGGATCCATTGGGATTTGGGTTTGAATCCAATGGGATTTGGGGTTGGATCTGATGGGATTTGGGGCAGAATGGGCAAATTCTGGGTGAAAACCAGGAAGATTCAAATGGATCCTGATGGAAGGAAGCTCCTCCCAGTCATTCCTCAGCCCCCCTGAACCAGAGGCATTTATTGATGGCTCCTGGAGACTCCTGGAGATTCCCAGAGATTCTAAGCTACTCCAGAGGTGCCTCCAGCACTGGCCAGAAGTTCTTGTTCCTTGTCCTCATTGTTTTTGGCCTCACAGGGCTGGGCGGGGGCTCCTCGGGATCAGGATCCTTGGGAATGATGGAGTCGGAGCTGGACGCCGACATCACAGCAATCACCGGCGTTTGGAAGCTCCAGGGATCCTGATGACAGATCCACTTGGATTTCTCCTTCTTCTTCACCTCTTCCCCCTCTCCTTCTCCCCTTCCTCCTCCTGAGTGCGGCATTTTGGCCGTGTGTGTCCAATGCTGGCGCTGAGAGCGGCCCCGATGCTGTCTGCCCTTTGGAATCTTGGGATGATCCCTGGAAAGATCCAATGGGAAAGGTCATCCCGAGCTGGGGGACACCGGATTGTTCCCAAGCCTTCAGTCTCACCTGTCTAGGGACTTTCCCAACTTCTTCTTCCCCTTGGTTTCCAGCTTTTCCAAATTTTCTGGCTTTTCCTTCATCCCTTTGGATTCTGACTTTTCTGACTTCTCCTTTTTCCCCAATTCAGTTTTTGACATTCCCAATTTCTCCTTCCTTCCCAATTCGGTTTCCAACTTCTTTTTCCACAATTCAGTTTCCGACTTTTCAGACTTCTTTTTCCCCAGTTTGCTTTCCAACTTTTCAGACTTCTTTTTCCCCAGCATTGTTTCCAACTTCCTCTCTTTCCCCTTTGTCCCCTGGGTTTCCCGGTTTTCTGGAGTCTCTTCCTCAGGTTGCTCCTCTGCTCCTGATATTCCAGAAGCTGCCTCTGGAACTGGGAAGGAGAGGCCAAGTCTGAGGTGGCATCACTTATCCCATTTCTTCCCTTTATTTCCACATTTCTTCCCCTTTTCCCCCCATTTCTCTGCTCTTTCCCCATTCCTTTGCTTTCCACCCATTTCTTTCCCATTTTTTATCCATTCCTTTGCTTTTTCCCTCATTTCTTTGCCTTTTCACTCTCATTCCCCCTTTGCCCTTTCCCCCCATTTTTTCTATTTTCGTTTTTTCTTGATTTTTCCCCAATTTCTTCCCTTTCTCCCATTTCTTTGCTTCATTGTCCCCAAAATTTCCCATTTTCTTCATTTTTTGCTGTTTCCCCTTTTCTTCGATTTTCCACAGTTTCTTTCCTTCCACTTTTTTATTATCCATATTAATCGCCCTGTTTTTTGCTATTTCCCCCCTTTCCTTGATGTTTCCCCATTTTTTTGCTTTACTATCAAAAAAATTCCCATTATCCCCATTTTTTGCTATTTTCTCCTTTTTCTTGATTTCCCCCCTATTTCTTTCCTTTCCCCCCATTCCTTTACTTTATTACCCCAATTAATTCCCATTTTCCAAACTTTTATTTTTGCTATTTCACCTATTCTTTTTGCTTTTCCCCATTTCTTTGCATTTTCCCTTTTTTAAAAAATTTCACCTTTTCCATCTCTCTCAATTTTCCTGCCATTCCCATCTTTTGTGATCCATAGCCCCAATTCCCGCCTGGGCTGTGGGGTTTCCTTGGGGAGGTTCTGGACGATCTGGAGCAGCAGTGCCCTCGGAAGTGGTGCCTGAACCTTTTCCCTCTCGAACCTGGGGAAGAAACACCAGGATCACCCCAGAATCACCCTGGAATCACCACTGTTTTCCCCAAATCCATGACATTTCCCTCTCAATTCACCACATTTTCCTTAATCCACCTTGTTTTTCCCAAATCCACCATAGTTTTCCCTAAATCCACCACATTTTCCCAAATCCACCTTGTTTTTTCTCCCAAATCCACGTTTTCCCCAAATCAACCTTGTTTTCCCTAAATCCACCACATTTTCCCCAAATCCACCTTGTTTTTTCCTTAATTTCCCATTTCTCAGAAATCTACCAAAGGTTTCCCCAAATCCACCCCATTTTTCCCAAATCCACCATTTTCCCCAAAATCACTCGTTTTTTTTTCCGAAATCCACCAGATTTTTCACAAATCCACCACGTTTTCACCAAATCAATGATGTTTTCCCAAATCCACCATAGTTCTCCCCCAAATCCACCTTGTCTTTCCCCAAAGACACCATGTTTTTTCAAATCCCCCGTTATCCCCAAATCCATTGTATTTTCCCCAAATCCACCTTGTTTTTCTCTAAATCCAACACATTTTCCTTCATATACTTTGTTTTTCCCCAAACCCACCATTATCCCTAAATGCACCATGTTTTTCCTCAGAATCCACTTGGTTTTTTCCCCCAAATCCACCATGATTTTCCCAAATCCATCTTTTTTTCCCCAAATCCCTCTTTTTCCCCCAAACCCACCACATTTTCCCCCAATCCCCCATTTTCCCCAAAACCACCACATCTCCCCAAAATCCACCATCCCTCAGACCCACCCAGTGCAGAATTCCTGGCTCCCTAAATCTGTGGAATCCTGGAGCAGGTTGGGTCAGACCCTGCTCCGGTCCCACCCCGGTGTCCCCCCATTCCCGGAGCCCCAGGATCACCCCCAGACACACTCGGGGAAGATGATGACGGAGCCGGATGAGGTCAGGGCAGCCACAGGGATCCCCCGGGGCACCACCATGTCCAGGAGCTCTGGGATCTGCAGTGGAAGAGAACAGGGGTGGGACCTTCTCCATGGGGATGAGGAACTCAACATTAGAAGACTCCAAAGATGGTGGGATCTTCTCATCATGGATGAGGAACTCAGCATTGGAGGAGCCCCAAGATGGCTGGAGCTTCCTGCCATGGATGAGGGCCTCAGTGATGGAAGACCCCAAAGATGAGGAACCCAACGTTGGAGGAGCTCAAAGAGGGCCCCAAAGATGGTGGGACATCCTTAACATGGATGAGGGAATGTTAGAGGAGTCCAAAGATGGTGGGATCTTCTCCCCATGGATGAGAAACTCAGTGTTGGAGGAGCACTAAGAGGGCCTCAAAGACATTGGGACCTTCTCCATGTGGATGAGGAAATGCTGGAGGATCCCAAAAATGGTGGGATTTCCTCAACACAGCCAAGGGACTTGAGGACCCCAGAGATGGTGGGATCTTCTCCCCATGGATGAGGGAATTTTGAAGGACCGGCCCAGTCCTCTCCCCACCATGCCCCATCTCCCACCCCCAACCCCCTCACCTTGAACACCCCCTTCTCCAGGTTCTCCTTCTCGCTCACCGCCTCCAGGAAGTCGTGGTAGAACCTCATCCGGACCTTGCGCCGCTCCACCAGCAGGACTCCGATGTCCCTCAGGGCCAGGGCCACGTTCTCACCTGTCCTCAGGCACCGTGACAGGAGGGACATGGTGGCCTGGAGGGCACTCTCCACCCTGTGCCGGGGCAGCCCCAGTGTCATCGCCACCGTGAACGTCCGGAGGGGATCCGGGTTCCCTGTGAGGACATGGAAAATGGGGGGGTTGGGGTGTTCTCGAGGGGGTTTGGGGTTTTCTGGTGGGGTTCTGGGGGTTCCTCAAGGTTTTATGGGGTCTCCTTGTGGTTTTGGGGGTCTTCTTGGGGGGTTTTGGGGCTCCTTGTGATTTTATGGGATTTTCTCATGCTTTTATGGGGTCTTCTCATCGATTTTGAGGTTCTCTCATGGATTTTTGAAGTCTTCTCAGGGTATTTTGCAGTGTATGTCTGGTTTTATGGGGTGTCCTTGTGAGTTTTGGGGTTCCCTCATGGGTTTTTGGGATCACCCTGTGGTTTTTTGGGATCTTCTCATGTATTTTTGCTATCTCAGTGGGTCCTTTTGGGGTCTCCTCATGTTTTATTTTGGGTCTCCTTGTCATTTTTTGGTTTCTCCTCACACCTTTCAACCCCAAACCCTCCATTTCCCACCCCTTTCCTCAACCCTGACCCTCCAGCCATGTCCGTCCCAAAATCCTCCCCTCTCACCCGGCAGGAATTCCCGGTCATCCATCAAATTGTGCCCCTGGACCAAATTCCTGGCCAGGCAAAAAATCGGCCTCCAGGTTGTCACCTCCATGTCCCCAACCTGTGCCCGCCAGGGCACCACACCCAGGGCACCGAGGGTCGGGATCCGCACCCCCTGCAACCAGAATTTTTGGGATTTTGGGATGAGCCAGAGGTGGCCTTGACCCCTAGGAGGGGACAGAGGGGCAAGACCAAGGTGACCTTTTTCTGTAGCAGGAGCTGGTCCAGGACAAAGTCAGCCACCGCATCCCAAATTTCCATCCGCTCTGGGAATTGAGGGAAACTGAGTCACGATCCCCACAGATCCTGACATTCACAGGGGTCCAGGGGGTGCCAGTACCTTCGGGGGTGGTGGCTGAGGCCACCTCTGTCCTCCCCCAGAGCTCCACCTTGGTCCTCCTGGCAATGGGAGGGCAGAAGCTCATTCTGCACTCCCTCAGGATTTGGGATCGGGATTTGGGATTGGGATGTGGGATTGGGATGTGGGGTCTGGGATGTCCCACCACCAGACCGGCTCCTGTTGTGTCCCCAGGATGCTCCGTGACACCACTGGTGGTTCCAGTGGTGGCACTGTGAGCTCAGTGGGGCCTCTGTGACATCGCGGTGACACCATGGGGACAGGAGACAGGATATGGGGCTGGGGGAGATGGGGGACGGAACATGGAATGGGGGACATGGGGAGTGTGGGACTGTGGTAGTTTTGCTTGGCCCAGTTTTTGCCAGTGGATAGGGTAGGGTACAAAGATGGCTCTTGCATGTCCTGAGTAAAAATTCTGGAAATTTCTCCACCATGTCCAGCAGAGCCAATCTCTGATGGCTCTGAAGATGATGGACATGCTGCTGGCCAAACCTGGGCCAATTAGAGATGTTAGTTACGCCTCTGTGAAAACATATTTAAGAAGAAATCAAAACAATGTGAGCACGCACTTCTTTTTAGCCAGGGAAGGAGGAGGAGGAGGTAAAAATATGTGAGGGAGAACAACATGGAGGCACCAAGGTCAGTGGAAAAGGTGGGGGAGGAGATGCTCCAGGCGCTAGAGCTGAAAACCCTCTGCCAGCCGTGGTGAAGACCATGGGGGAGCAGGTGGTCCCCCTGCAGCCCATGGAGTCCAGGGGGTGCAGAGAACCCCCCACAGCCGTGGGGAGGTGCCCACGCCAGAGGAGCAGGTGGTGCCTACAGGAAGCTGTGATCCAGTGGGAGTCCCAGAGACTGAGAGTTGCAAAGGCCTTGCAGGAGAGAGAAAGGCCTTGCTCCCGGGATGGAAACAGCCTGGCCTCGGCTTGGAATTCTGCAACCTGTACAGAAGGATCTCGGACAGCAGCAGATTTCGGGCGGGTGCTGCTCGTGAGATTGGACCCACGCCAAAGAAGTTCGCAGAGGACTGTGTCTCGTGGGAGGGACACCCATGGCTAAGTAGAGGACTCTTCTCCCTGATGGACTGACCCTGACCAAAGAAAACCCCCATACCCTGCCCCCACCCCGGAGCTGTTGGTTAGAAGGAAGGAGGAAGGGGGTGAGCTGAGAAATGGCCTTAATAGGGAGGGGGTTGGGTAGAGAAACAGCATTTGTAGCAGAAGAATTGTGGTGTTGGACTGACTAAGAAAAGCCACATACCTTGCCCCAGCCTGGATCTGTTGGCTGGATGGAGGGAGGGGGTGAATAGAGAAACAGTGTCTGTAGTAGAAGAATTGTGATGGACTGACCTAAGAGAAAAACCCCACAACCTGCCGCTGCCCCGGAGTTGTTGGTTAGTTGGAAAGGAGGGAGGGGGTGAGCTGAAAAGCAGTGCCTTAAGAGGGAAGGGGGGTGAGTGAAGAAACGGTGTCTTAAGAGCTTATTTTTACCTCTGATTTATCCTCTGACTCTGTTAGGTTAATATATCTTTGCAACTTTAAGTTTCCCACCTGCTTTTTGCCCTCTCCAGTGCACGCCTATCAGTGATCTCATCTCAACTCATGAGTCCAGCATGTTTGCAGTAGTTTTTTCCCTCTCCTCTGCATAGCTGCAGCAGGAGAGAGCATAGAGAGCAAATTTCATAGGTGCCTGGCATTTAGCTAGGGACAAACCCACGACACCCATTGTCTCGGATTAGAGAAAATTTTCCTAGGTGGAAAGTGTTCTGAATAAAACACCTCCCCACAGCAAAACTTCCAGCACCCCTCCCCCCACAGCAAACAGAATATCTCAGCTGAAAGTGGGATAAGAACTGTTTAATTAACACACCACACAGTGGAAGGGGAAAGGGAAAAAGGGGTCATTAAACCTGAATAAACAGCTGATGAACTTTAGTGTCCTTTTCCTCAGGCGTAGCTTCCCCTTTCCGGGGTCCCCAAGGGGCCCGGTGGAGTCCCTCCAGTGGCTCCCTGGACGATTCTCGTCCGCTGTCCTCCGGGGCTCCTCAGGTTCTCAGATGAGAAAGCAAGTCGGGGAAAAAGGTCCAGAAAGCAACGAAAAACAATCCCAGGAAAAACAAAAAAAACCCCCAAGCAGCAGCCACACCGGTGGCAGCAGCAACCAGCAGCAGCAGCTGACCCAAGGGAAAAAAAAACAAAAAAAACAGTGTCCCTTCCTTCTCACTCCCCCGTAGAACAGTCCAGGGAAAAAGTTTTCAAAACATCCCGCGCTGGCAGAGCTTCTCTTGGCTGCAGGACACAGTTAAAGCTACAGAACCATATTTCTGGTCAAACATACAAACGATAGGGAATACAAAATATAATTTACGCCACCCCAGGACATTCCACCCCTTATTCCATATCGTTGGCTTAAAGCCCACACTAATATGTTTCAATTCTATATACACACATATATACACATATACATATATACATATCTACATATATACATATATACATATATACACACATATAGGTATATACAAATAGAGGCAGTGACATTCCGCAAGCAATGGTACACCAGCATCCCGACATTACACATAGCCCTCACCCAAAATCAAATCTCCCTGAGGTACACATCGTGTTTCTCCATTTTCCTGCATTATCCACCAAGTACACCCTGGTCCCTGAGCAAAAACAACCCCACGGATAGGTTTGTCTTTACGCGAGGCAGAATTAATCCAAACAGTCTTTCCTAACAAGCCTCTGGCATATACTGCTGGGACCTTATCTCCATCTACTGTATGGAGGAGCTCAGATTGGGCAGGGCCTGCTCGGTTGATGGAGCCTCGGGTGTTAACTAACCAGGTGGCCTTTGCTAAATGCTGCTCCCAGTTTTTGAAAGTCCCCCCACCCAGTGCCTTCAAGGTGGTTTTTAATAATCCATTGTAGCGTTCCACTTTGCCAGCAGCAGGGGCATGATAAGGGATATGGTATACCCACTCAATGCCATGCTCCCTAGCCCAGGTGCTTATAAGGCTGTTCTTGAAATGAGTTCCATTGTCAGACTCAATTCTCTCAGGGGTACCATGTCTCCAGAGGACTTGCCTCTCAAGGCCCACGATGGTGTTACGGGCAGTGGCGTGAGGCACAGGGTATGTTTCCAACCACCCAGTGGTGGCTTCTACCATTGTGAGCACATAGCGCTTGCCGTGGCGGGTTTGAGGCAGTGTGATGTAGTCAATCTGCCAGGCCTCCCCATACTTGTATTTGGTCCACCTTCCCCCATACCACAGGGGTTTCACCCGCTTGGCTTGCTTGATCTCAGCACATGTCTCACAGTTATGGATCACCTGGGAGATACAGTCCATGGTTAAATCCACCCCTCGGTCTCTTGCCCACTTATAGGTGGCATCTCTGCCCTGATGGCCTGAGGCATCATGGGCCCATCGGGCTAGGAACAACTCTCCTTTGTGCTGCCAATCTAAATCTATCTGCGACACTTTTATCTTTGCAGCCTGATCTACCTGTTTGTTGTTTTGGTGTTCCTCGTTAGCTCGGCTCTTGGGGACATGGGCATCTACGTGGCGGACTTTCACAGGTAGCTTCTCTGCCCGGGCAGCAATGTCTTTCCACTCCTCAGCAGCCCAGATTGGTTTTCCCCTACGCTGCCAACTGGCCTTTTTCCACTTTTCCAACCAACCCCATAGAGCATTGGCTACCATCCATGAATCGGTGTACAGGTAAAGCTTTGGCCACTTCTCTCTTTCAGCAATGTCCAGGGCCAGTTGAACAGCTTTGAGTTCGGCAAGTTGGCTTGATCCACCTTCTCCTTTAGTAGCTTCTGCAACCCGGCGTGTGGGGCTCCATACAGCTGCTTTCCATATTCGCTTTGTCCCTACAAGACGACAGGAACCATCAGTGAAGAGAGCGTAACGTGTTTCATCTTGTGGCAGTTGGTTGTAGGGTGGAGCTTCGTCTGCCCGAGTCACCTGTTCTGGCTCTTCTTCATCAGTCAGGCCAATTTTTTCACCTTCAGGCCAATTTGTAATTATCTCCAGGATCCCAGGGCGATTCAGATTTCCCATACGGGCGCGCTGTGTGATGAGGGCAATCCATTTGCTCCATGTAGTGTTGGTGGCATGGTGGGTAGAGGGAACCTCTGCTTTGAACATCCACCCCAGCACCGGTAGTCGGGGTGCCAGGAGGAGTTGTGCTTCTGTGCCAATTACCTCTGAGGCAGCTCGGACTCCTTCATAGGCTGCCAAGATCTCTTTCTCTGTTGGTGTGTAGTTGGCTTCAGCCCCTCTGTAGCTTCGGCTCCAGAATCCCAGTGGTCGCCCTCGAGTCTCGCCAGGCATCTTCTGCCAAAGGCTCCAAGATAAACCATGACTCCCGGCTGCAGAGTAGAGCACATTCTTTACTTCTGGTCCTGTCCTGACTGGGCCGAGGGCTACTGCATGAGCAATCTCCTGCTTGATCTGGGCGAAGGCTTGTTGCTGTTCAGGGCCCCAGTGGAAATCATTCTTTTTACGGGTAACCAGGTAGAGAGGACTCACAATCTGACTGTATTCAGGAATATGCATTCTCCAAAAGCCTATGGCTCCCAGGAAAGCTTGCGTCTCCTTCTTGTTGGTTGGTGGGGACATCGCTGTGATTTTATTGATGACCTCGGTGGGAATCTGACGCCATCCATCTTGCCACTTCACCCCCAGGAACTGGATCTCTTTGGCAGGCCCCTTGACTTTGCTCCTTTTGATGGCGAGACCGGCTTCCAGAAGAATCTGGATGATTTTCTCTCCTTTCTCAAACACTTCTTCTGCCGTGTCTCCCCACACAATGATGTCATCGATGTACTGCAGATGTTCTGGAGCCTCACCCTTTTCCAGTGCAGCCTGGATCAGTCCATGGCAGATGGTGGGACTGTGCTTCCACCCCTGGGGCAGTCGGTTCCAGGTGTACTGCACGCCCCTCCAGGTGAAAGCAAACTGAGGCCTGCACTCTGCTGCCAGAGGAATGGAGAAAAATGCATTTGCAATGTCAATAGTGGCGTACCACTTTGCTGCTTTGGACTCCAGCTCATACTGGAGCTCCAGCATATCTGGCACGGCAGCGCTCAGTGCTGGAGTCACCTCATTTAAGGCACGATAGTCTACAGTCAATCTCCAATCTCCATCAGATCTGCGCACAGGCCAGATGGGGCTGTTGAAGGGTGAGTGGGCCTTGCTGACCACCCCTTGGCTCTCCAGCTCACGGATCAGCTTGTGGATGGGAATCACAGCATCTCGATTTGTCCGGTACTGCCGGCGGTGCACTGTCGAGGTGGCAATTGGCACTTGTTGCTCTTCCCCTCTTAGGAGTCCTACTACAAATGGGTTCTCTGACAGTCCAGGCAAGGTGTTCAATTGCTTAATGCCTTCTGTCTCTACGGCAGCTATCCCAAATGCCCACTTAAGTCCCTTTGGGTCTTTGAAATACCCATTTCGGAGGAAGTCTATGCCCAGAATACACGGGGCCTCTGGACCAGTCACAATGGAATGTTTCTTCCACTCTTTTCCAGTCAGGCTCACCTCAGCTTCCACCAGAGTCAGGTCTTGTGATCCTCCTGTCACGCCGGCAATAGAAACAGACTCTGCCCCCACATGTTGCGATGGAATTATTGTGCACTGCGCACCAGTGTCAACCAAAGCCTCGTACTTTTGTGGTTCTGTTGTGCCAGGCCATCGAATCCACACAGTCCAAAAAACACGGTTTTCCCTGACCCCTACCTGGCTAGAGGCAGGGCCCCTCTAGCCTTGGTGGGTATGCATGCTAGAGGTTCCTTCAAGGGGATTGGACCTGTCAACTGGAGCTACTTCCCGTCTGGTGGAGTTTCCTCTCTGAGTCTTGCCCTCCTTCAGTTCACGCACCCGTCGCGCCAGAGCGGCAGTGGGTTGGTTGTCCCACCTCCACATGTCTTCTCCACTTTCATACAGGAAATACCACAGCTCACGTCGAGGGATGTACCTGCTCCTCATAGCTGGAGGACGTCTGCGTTCGGTAACAGAATCTTTGATCTTTACTGCCGAGATTTGGAGAAGGCCCTCTTTAATCTCCTTACTGAGTTTATTGTGATTCTCCTCCATCTTATCTTCAATTTTCTGCAGACGTGTCTCCACAGCTGAGATTCTTGCATTCATTGGGCCATGCACAGTATCTGTATACGCTCGGAGCTTCCTTGCCATATCAAGCACGGTCTCATGCCCGTCATCTCGCTTCATCATTGCTAAAGCAGAAGCGTATTCTTTGGGCCCAAGTCGTACGAGTTTTCGCCACATCACAGGCGTACATTCAACCGCATCCGGATCCATAAGCGGGGCTGGGTTTGCTATGTCCTCTGAGAAGACAATATCTACCACCCCCATTTCTCTCAGGCGTTGAATCCCTTGTTCTATGGTCTTCCACGGGGTTTGTTGCTGATAGAGATCCTCGGGGCACAGGTATCTCTCCCTCACACCTCTGATAACTCGTCTCCAGAGGCTGCAAGGGTCAGCCCCATTCCGTGCCGCTCGGTTGATATCTGCGTCACGTGATAGGGTCCCCAAATGCCTCGCCTCGGTGCCGTCTAGAAGTGTAACATCGCCTGCAGCATCCCAAAGACGGATTAACCAACTAATTACAGATTCATTTTCTCGTTGAATGTAATCTTTTCTTAGGCCACGAAGGTCCTTCACGGACATGGACTCGACAATGACTTCTGACTCAGTTGTTGGCTTTGAGGATCCCTCACCCCCATTATCATCTGCTGGGCGATCGGTTTTGACTTGGTGTTTCCTGCTTCTCGTGACAGGAGCAGCTGCCATTGGCTTAGGCTCCCTGTCTGGATCAGGTGTCTGCTCCTGCTCAGGCCCTCTGGACATCTCAGTCCTTATTCTGGACAAGCTGAATACTACATAGCTGAAACCTACCAGGACGAGCACCATGAATACCAGGACAGTGGTCTCTTTAACATCCAGGGGAAACTGAACATTCTCAAAAGGTGACATACCAGATTTAGAGGGGAAGAAATAGGTGAAGAACAAGGAAGCTTCATCCTGTGCTTCTCCTCTAGCAGGTCGTGTAATGTTACCAACAAAATCCCAGAACAAGCTACTATAGCTAGGAGAGGAAAGTAACAGAGCATATGCCTCCTTAGCAGTTTCCAATACCGCCGTCATCTTTCTATAGATCCCATATACCCCGCACATTACCATAAAAAAACGGAGTCGTGCCCCTGATCTATGAAAATTATATATCAGAGACACAATTACCCCTATCTGTGGGTAGGGTAACAGGCCTGCATGCCAGACAGACAGTAACACATCGAAAAACAGCCCATCAAACAACATAGTGAACACTGTTTGGTGTAATCTAATACAAAGTGATTAAAACCAGAATATAATTACTAGGTTTTTCCACTTTCTCTGCCCCACAAAAGGTGGGCACCAAATTTTGTCAAGCCCCTTTAAGTTGGGCGCCAAATTTTGTCTCGGATTAGAGAAAATTTTCCTAGGTGGAAAGTGTTCTGAATAAAACACCTCCCCACAGCAAAACTTCCAGCACCCCTCCCCCCACAGCAAACAGAATATCTCAGCTGAAAGTGGGATAAGAACTGTTTAATTAACACACCACACAGTGGAAGGGGAAAGGGAAAAAGGGGTCATTAAACCTGAATAAACAGCTGATGAACTTTAGTGTCCTTTTCCTCAGGCGTAGCTTCCCCTTTCCGGGGTCCCCAAGGGGCCCGGTGGAGTCCCTCCAGTGGCTCCCTGGACGATTCTCGTCCGCTGTCCTCCGGGGCTCCTCAGGTTCTCAGATGAGAAAGCAAGTCGGGGAAAAAGGTCCAGAAAGCAACGAAAAACAATCCCAGGAAAAACAAAAAAAACCCCCAAGCAGCAGCCACACCGGTGGCAGCAGCAACCAGCAGCAGCAGCTGACCCAAGGGAAAAAAAAACAAAAAAAACAGTGTCCCTTCCTTCTCACTCCCCCGTAGAACAGTCCAGGGAAAAAGTTTTCAAAACATCCCGCGCTGGCAGAGCTTCTCTTGGCTGCAGGACACAGTTAAAGCTACAGAACCATATTTCTGGTCAAACATACAAACGATAGGGAATACAAAATATAATTTACGCCACCCCAGGACACCCATGGACAGCATCTCCAGGTTATCCATGAGTGTGAAATGTGTGCTGAGATCAAGCAGGGCCAGGTGGGTAAAGCCCCTGTGGTGTGGGGGATGATGGTGGGCATGTCAATCTGGGGAGACACATGGTCTTTTAAGTGGGAGTAGTAAATTGGAGAACACCATTCCCAAACCACAACAGCCCTGTCAGAGCCAGCCCTGTCCCTGCACTGCCGCAGCTCTGCTGCCCCACAGCTGCTGATCAGGAAGGGCAGAGCCATGGGGGAGGGAAATGTACAGGGACTCCTCCTGGGAGGGACCTCAGGAGGTTTCCATGCCAAGCCAAAGCACAGTCAGTGCAGAAAGGGACACGAGGATGGGCTGTTTGTGTGCTCTGCCATGGCAGGATGAGATGCAGAGCTGCACACACACCCAGACAATATGGATCCCTGCAGGAGCTGATCTCACATAGCAGCTCCCAGGCCTCTGCTGCTCGCTGCTTGCTCTGCTTTGATGTTCCCTGCTGGTTACAGGCACCCCACACACCCCAGTGCTGTGTGCACACACACCAGTCTCACCAGTGCCTGGGCCCCCACAGGACACAGGACCTGATGGTTTGTGGTTCCCACTCCAGTGTGTGGCACTTGGACCTCCCTCTGTACCCAGAGCAGAGAGAGCTCTCTTGTCCCAGAAAGTTCTTGGCAATGGAGGATTTAGGAAAATGCCACAGGCTGTGGGGATCAGCTGTAGGACACAGCCAAAAGAGTGTCCTGACCAGCCAACAGTATAAACCCCTTTTACACATTATGATCTCCTTCCAGCCCCTTTTCTCTCTGTTTTCTCATGCCTGTTCCACAGCAAGCCACCTTGCTCCCCCCACTCTGTTTCTTCCTGGGCTCCTTTCTTAGACATCCTAGGAAAAATCTTGCACAGTCCCCAAATGCCCTTTGTGGATGCCCATTGTGAGTCTCAGACCCTGGGGCTCTTGCTCTTGCCCCCATGCTCAGCTGGCAAGGTCATGCTAGAAAGCTCTGCCATTGACCCCCCTGGTCAGTCTTTCATGCCAAGATGTCAGAACTTTGCTTCAATTAATTTTTTATCTTTCGTTTTTTAAATTGGAATGGCAATAAAATATCATCTACATCAGCCTCATTGCTGTGGGAAGGCACAACTATCATTGGACCAGATTGCTCAAAGTTCCTCACGTTGAACACCTTTTGAGATGGGGCATTCACTTCTATGGACAATCTCTTTCTCTGTCTTTCTCCCTTATTACCCAATCTAAATTTATCATTGACCATTTTAAAGACCTTGCCCCTTCCTCTGCAACTACTGGCCTGAAAAAAATTCTCAGTCTTTCTTGGATTATGACCACAATGTTTTAATCTGAAAAAGACCTTGAAAAGACACAAAAAGACCCCAAGACAGGATTTGGAGGCCTCAAACACATGACCCATAGAGAGACTGAGGGTCTTGGCCTCAGTGGTGTGGAGACTAAAGACAGAACAAGAACAACCTGAGAGGGCTTGAAGGGTGAATTCAGAGATGGTGGAGCTTTTTCTGATAGTAGAAAACAACCTGTGAAGGAAATAATGTCACCAAAGGCAAGTGGGGAGGCCAAGATTGGACACAAAGAGAAAGGAATTTCTCTCTCAGGGCAGGGCTGGGGTGCAACACAACCCCAGAAGGAGTCTGGGTCAGCCCAAGGCTTTGTGTGCCAAGGCAGAGGCAGGCAGGACGCAGAGCTGTCAGCAAAGGAAGGAGCCAGCGAGGTGGGGCAGCCGGGGGATGCCGACAGCCTGCAGGGACAGAGGCGCAGGGCATGGACAGCGTAGGACAGGCTGGGCTGGAGAGGGCCCAGGGATGTGCAGAAGCTGCAAGGCCCTGCCAGACCCAACTTGTGCAGCACTTTGGCCATGGCTGCTGGCCCTGGCCCTGAGGCCATGAGGAGGACACAAGCGACCCTTGCAGCCCTGGGGCCTCATGGCCTCCTTGTCCCTGCTCAGCAGCCTGGCAGGGGCCGCCCCATGGTCCTGCCCTTGGCATTGCACGTCCCCACATGGCAGTGCCCCGGGAAGAGCCCTGAGCAATGAGGGAGGGACAGGATGTGCCTTGCCAGGGGCTGGGGCTCAGGCATTGGCCCTTTGCATTCCTGAAACACATCCAGGTTTGCTCAGCATCAGAGACACTTTTGCCTTGTTTGTCCCTTCCTGTCATCACTGCCTCCAGTGTTCTGCTCTAACTGCAACCTGGAGACACTTTCTCAGTTGTGTCTCTCTCTCTCTCTCAGTGGGACCCATTAAAACTTCAAGAAACTTTGGAGTTTGAATCTGACTTTGATTTCTTGAGACGTTTTTTGAACACTCTCTCAGGGACTGAGTCTGATGTAAACAACACCAAAGCCCTGAGAGGGTCATTAAAGTCCTTGTGCTGTTGCTGTGCTGCTGAGCTGGGCTGGGCCCCTGGCACAGAGGGAGCTCCTGGCAACCAAGAAGAGCTTCAGAAAGCCATTTCTTCTCATGAGCAGCTCTTTTTGCAACCAAGCAGGACTGAGGGCACTGCCTGCAGGCACTGAGAGGAGCCAGGCAGAGACAGCTAAAGGGAACCAGGATTGGAGAGACATTGAACAGAGACCTCACTTGGGGAAACATCTTCACAGCCTCTACATGGTGAGTCTGTGGGTGCAGGGCAATGTCCCCTGTGCTCCTGGAGGGATCTCATTAAGTCTGCACACCCCACAGCCTGGGGAATGTGTCAGGACGACTCTCCCAGTTTCTCTGTTGCAGAGGAGGAGGTGGAGGATGTGCTGCAGAGCGGGGCTGCCCTGGGCACCATCAGAGGGACAGGGCAGGACGGCTCCTGCTGCCAGGGATGGCTGCAGGCTGTGAAGGTGGGGGTGCAGCCAGGGCTGCCCAGGGCTGTCCTGCAGAGCAGCTCCTGCAGCCCTGAGGGCTCTTTGCCAGGGCAGGGCATGTGCCACCTGCCAGGGGCAGCTCTCAGCCTGCCTGGGAGCTCCCCATGGCTCTGTGGGGAGAAGTTGGAGGTGGGAGGAGCGACCCCCATCAGGGCAGATTCCTCCTGCTGGGGAGATGGTGCTGCATGGCCAGGGCTGCTCTCAGCTTTCTCCTCAAGGAAAGGGCAAGGGGCTGTCAGCTTTGGATCTGTCACTGACACTCCTGCACTGTCCCACTGGGGATCAGCAGATCTGCCTCAGATCTCCCTCAGAAAGTGCCTCCTCACCCTCCTCTCCCTACAGACAGCACCAGCAGCACCTTGGCTTGCAGCATCTCTGTTTGTCTGCCCTGCCCTTAAGGAGCTGCTGTCAGGGAGATGGCCCTGGGCAGTGGCCTGTGCTGGGAGGGCTCTGCAGGGCAGAGCTGAGCCCCCAGGGCTGGGCTGGGCTCTGGGAGCTCTGGCAGGGACAAGGCTTGGATAGAGGGAAACAGCTCCCAATGGGCACAGCTCCAGGCAGGAGAGACCCAGACCAACCCTTGATATCCGTCCCTGTCCAGCTGCACAGCAAAAGAAAAAAAAGTTTAGAGAAAATTATTTTAAAACCGGACCCTTCAAAAATTCCACTTTATTTTTCAGGCATGTTTTAAGCGCGATCACCCTGAACTAGAGGGAGGTATAAAAAGCAAAGGCCTGTGTGGGTACCAGCAGGTCCGACTTCACTGGGGCACAGGGAGCTCTGTTTTCTCTCTGCACTCTGCAGAGTTCAGGCTGAGAGCAGTGCTGTAGATGAGGATTTCTGCTACTTCTAAGAAAGGGGCAGTAACTCAGAAGCACCTGAGTGGTGCTTTGGAGCTCAGCCAAGCTCAAAAATAAAAATGTTGAGTGAATTTTCCCCAAAAAAAGAGAAGTAATTTTGAGCGGATTGCTATGAAAATAGCATAGGATTGACTCAGGGGAGTTTGTCCAAATTGTCAATGTTTTCTTTCAACAGTCCCCATGGCTAGAGGCAGGAAATGTCCAACAGCAGCTCCATCAGCCACTTCCTCCTCCTGGCATTCGCAGACACACGGCAACTGCAGCTGCTGCACTTCTGCCTCTTCCTGGGCATCTCCCTGGCTGCCCTCCTGGGCAATGGCCTCATCATCAGTGCCGTAGCCTGCGGCCACCACCTGCACACACCCATGTTCTTCTTCCTGCTCAACCTGGCCCTCACCGATCTGGGCTCCATCTGCACCACTGTCCCCAAAGCCATGCACAATTCCCTCTGGGACACCAGGGACATCTCCTACTCAGGATGTGCTGCACAACTATTTATTTTTGTCTTCTTCATTTCAGCAGAGTATTATTTCCTCACCGTCATGTGCTATGACCGTTACGTGTCCATCTGCAAACCCCTGCACTACGGGACCCTCCTGGGCAGCAGAGCTTGTGCCCACATGGCAGCAGCTGCCTGGGCCTGTGCCTTTCTCAATGCTCTCATGCACACAGCCAATACATTTTCCCTGCCCCTGTGCCAGGGCAATGCCCTGGGCCAGTTTTTCTGTGAAGTCCCACATATCCTCAAGCTCTCCTGCTCACACTCCAAACTCAGGGAACTTGGACTTCTTGTGTTTAGTATCAGTTTAGCTTTTGGGTGTTTTGTGTTCATAGTTTTCTCCTATGTGCAGATCTTCAGGGCTGTGCTGAGGATCCCCTCTGAGCAGGGACGGCACAAAGCCTTTTCCACGTGCCTCCCTCACCTGGCCGGGGTCTCTCTATTTGTCAGCACTGCTATATTTGCCAACCTGAAGCCCCCCTCCATCTCCTCCCCATCCCTGGATCTGGTCTTGTCAGTTCTATACTCGGTGGTGCCTCCAATACTGAACCCCATCATCTACAGCCTGAGGAACCAGGAGCTCAAGGATGCCCTGAGGAAAATGCTGATTGGATGATGCTTTCCAGCAGCCACAGACTGCCTGCTTCCCTCTGTCAGTGCTTGACCCTGCATGTTATGATAGGCCAAACCTGTCTTTTCTTATTAGCATTTTCTCTTCTCTACCTTGGATGCTTTTGTCTTCAAAGTAATGTCGTTATTAATCCCTTCCTTCTTCTATATCCCCCAATTCTCAAAGACACAAAGACTTTTTGTAAAAGGAAAGTATGTAGGTGAAATAAATAAAACTGTAGCAACTCTCTGTCTGAGATCAATCCTCTGCAGAGTAGGAATGAACAGAAATGAAAAAAACATTTCTGGCTACTCCAGCCTTGAGTTGGGCCCTGGGCCTGGAGCAGGAGCAGCTCTTGAGGGCCACAAGGGCTGGGGCTGTCGTGCTGGCCTGGGGACATGGGATGGCAGGAGGGGCTGCAGAGCTCTCAGCATCTCCTGGAGAGGAGAGCAGGGCACCCAGGGTGCCTCCTTTTCCTTGGGCCAGGCACATTCCCCCATGGCTGGGGCTGAGTCCTCTCTGAGCTCCAGCTGCTGCTGTGCCCTTCAGAGGGGCTGAGGCCATGGGGCAGTGCCCAGAGCAGCCTGGCCTGAGCAGGGCTGTGGGGCCAGAGCCGGCTGGGCTGTGCTGGGGAGAGGCCCTTGGTGCTGCCGAGAGCTCAGGGCAGCCGCGAGAGCTTGGAGGGAGCTGGGCTGGGCTGAGAGAAGCTGGCAGAGAAAGCCATCAGTGTCCATCTCAGCCTGTGTGAGCGTGCAGGGGCAGGACTCAGCCCAGGGCTTGTGGGGCAGGGCCAGGCCCTGGGGAAGGGATGGAAAAAAAAGGCAAGAGGCCGAGAGAGGAGGCTGCTGTGTGCCCTTGGTGGCATGGCCAGAGCAGGGAGGGGGCCCAGGACATTTGTCAGCGCCAGCCTCTGTCCCCAGCCATTGGCAGCCCTGGCTGCTCAGCCCAGGTTTGCGGTGAGTTTGGCTGTGGCCCAGCTCCATCCTCCTGCGGGGCTCAGGGCCTGTTCCCGGCAATGGCCAGCCCTGGCCAGGTCTGTGCTGGCCTCGAGCCCGGCAGAGCCTGGGGCAGGGCTGTGTGGGAAGGCCCACAGGTGGCACAGCCTGTGCAGGAGCTTGGAGAGGCTGCCCAGCAGGGAGGCCATGGGGGCACAGAGCCCCAGGGGCTGCTGTGGGCACCACAGCCCAGGGGCCGTTCCCACCTGCAATGCTCCTGGCCTGGGCTGGGCCTGCCCAGGGGAGCTGTGGCACCATGGCTGGGCCAGCGGGGCACAAAGGGGCCACGGAGCCGCTGCCGGGGCTGACAGCAAGGCCAGGAGCAGACAAGGAATTGCTGTGCATTGCCTGTGCTGGGCTGGGCTGAGTGTGGCAAAGGCAGAGCTCAGCTGGCCTTGGTGGCTGCAGGAAAAGTCAAGAGGCAAAAGAGCCTCCATGGCTGTGCTGGAGAGCAAGGCTGGAGGAGGGAAATGCAGGGCTGCTGTGGGATGGGGAGGGGGATTGAATTCCAGCAGACACCGATGTGGAGCTGAGGGACTCAAGGGCTTCTTGGCCTGAGTCTGTCCTGGGAAGGTCTCTCAGGCCTCTGTGGTCAGGAAGGGCTCCAAGAAGGAGAGCTCATCTTGGCAGGACCCTCATGGAATCCCAGAGGGACAAATACCAGTGTCTGCCCCTGCAGGGGTCACCCACTCACAATGGCCCCAGGCTGGAGCAGTCTGGCTGGGAGCAGCCCTGGCAGAAAACTCTTGGTGGGCAGGAGCTGGGCAGGAGGCAGCCATGTGCCCTGGCAGCAAAGGAGGCCAGGAGCAGCCTGGGCTGTGTGAGCAGGACATCAAGGCCATGGATTATCCAGGTCACTGCGGCCTGGTTTGGGTTCCCCAGGGCAGGAAAGATGTCTGGCAGCTGGAGCAGGGTTAGGGAAGGGCCTCCAAGGTGGGGCTGGAGCCCTTGGGCTGTGAGGATAGGCTGAGGGAGCTGGGCTTGTCCAGCCCAGAGAAGGGAAGGCTGAGGGGCTCCTCATCCCAGCCTGGCAGTGCCACCGAGGAGGTGATGGACAACACAGAGCCAAGCTCTTCACCGGGGGCCTGGTGGGAGACAAAAGACAGTGGGTGGAAAGTGAAAGAGGGGAGGTTCAGGCAGGACAGGAGGAAACCTTTGTTCCCATGCCTCAGCTAGGTGCTGAGATGCTCCCCTTTTGTTTGGGATTTTCCAATTCAGACCAAATCAAGCCTTGAACCACTATGTCTGGCCCTGTTTCTGACAGGTTGGGCTGCAGACTTGCTGAGGTCCCTTCCAACCTCAGCTCTCTGATGATCCCAGTACAACGCTGGTCCCTATTTTAGACTGGAGCCGAGCAGCTTTTTATGGGACAGGAGCCCTTGAAACCACCATTCCCAGCACTGGCCTTTTTGCCCACCTGCAAGAGGTTGTTTGTCCCTGCATGGAGGGACATCAAGTGACCAGGTCAGCTGTCCATGTTTGCTTTGTACTGAGGAGACTTCAGCATGTGCATCGTGTGTTTGTGGGGAGATGAACCCGAGTGAGCACAAACACCATCAGCAGCACTTGGGGGTGGCACAGTTCCAGTGGCACCAACAGTGTCTTGAGGCCACTTCACTCTGGGAAACCACCTGAATTCAGTACTGGGATGTGCATAGGGTTGCATGGAGAGAAACATCCAGGGCAGGCAGGCTCCAGGGAAAATGCTCAGGACAGCCATGGACTGCACAGAGAGACCATTGGAGTGGGGGTCTATGGGGAGAAATCACAGCTGCCTCCATTCTGAACCGCCCCAAGGACCCAGACAGGGCTGTGCTGTGTTCTGGGCACTGACCTGGAACTGAAGGATATGGAAAAGGCCTTTGGTGCCAGGGATGTTGAGAAGGCTGGGCAGGTTCATGGTGAGACCTCTCCCAAAGCCCTTGGAAAGGCCAGAGCCATGCCAGAGGGTCCTTGGCACTTGGGAAGGGCAGACATGGAACCAGTCTGCAAACAGGGCAGGAACGGGGATTGGGAGAGTCACAGACTGGTCAGGCTCAGCAGGGAAGGGGATATGGCAAATCCTCCTGCAGCCATTCCAGGCCCTGGCAGGACAAGGCAGGGATTGCAGAACCCATGTGGGAGGGCAAAGAAGGGCATGTTGTGTGCCCAGACTTCAGCCAGGCCTGTGACATGGTCTGCTGGGGTCTCCTCAGAGCCAGATTGGTGAGAGCTGGACTGAAGGAGTGGAACATGGGCTGGGTGGGAATTGGGCTGAACAATGAGAGTCAAATGTCACCTGTGGGACAGAGTCCTCTTGGCAGCCACTCCCTGGTGACATCCCTCAGTGACCAGCCCTTGACCACCACTGTGGAACATTTTTATTATCTCTACAATGGGATGAAATGCACTTTCAACTCCTTTGTGGATGCTGCCATGTTGCAGGGAGTCTGGGACCAAACTCATCTAGTTAATGGTGACTGCACAATATAATTGGGCAAGATGAGTGAGTTGGATAAATTTGTCTTGCCATCAGGTGCCAACCAAGCCACAAGAAAAGAGAGAAAAACTTATGCATCAGAAGAAAGGCAGTGCAGTAGGGAAAAAAAAACAAACCCAACAAAAAAAACAAACCCAACCAAAAAACCCAAAGCAAAACCCACCCAGAACAACACAGAAACCCCACAAACAAACCAACCACAAAAAGCGAAGGCCACAAACAGAAGAAAAGCAAATCCACAGGAAATCTCCGATCAGCGGAACATGTTTAAGCACCTTATGGCAGGAGAGGATTATATATGTGTTGTTGCAGTTTTGAAAGAAAAATGTCTTTAAAAATAAATTAATCCCCACCACCCCCTGCTTCTCTCAGTTTATTGCTGATCATGGTGTGACATGGAATGGAACATCCCTTGGATCAGTCCAGCCAAGCTGTCCCATCCCTGTTCCCTCAGGAACACTTGCCCACCCCAAGCCCATTGGTTGGGGGGGTTGCAGACGCACCTCATGGGGGGTGAGCACTGTGACAAGGACAGTAGAACAGAACAGCACAGCCTTGGAGAAATAGATAAAGGATGTAACTGAGGCAAACAGAAGTCATTCAAATGCAAACAGGATGCCAGCTCAGCTCTGCAAGGCTGACAAAGCAGAAGTTAGGCAAAACAACAATATTGCACTTACTCAAAAGTGGGGGTCGAGGAACAGCCACCTGAAAAGAACACTGGATGTTGAAGACAGACCCCAAAGAACCATGTAAGGACGTGTGATAAGGGGTGCAACTATGTCAAATAAAGTCAAAGGAAAGTGGGGATAGCTCATGAATATGTAATCAGTCTGTGTGATAAAACTCTGTTCATTTAATTGTCAGTGCATTCAAATGGAGGCTTGTCCAAGTGACCAGCATGTTGTAATAAAGAATACTGCTTTCAAATACTCAAAACTGTGTTTAAAAGTTTCTCTCTGGTGGATTTCGGTATCGATGGTGTCCTTGACTCCATTATGCCCCACAGTTTCACATCAGCTCTTCAGTTTTATGCGGCCCTGCTGTGTAAGAATGGACCTTTGGTTCCATTAGCTTCCATACTGTAAAAGGGTCTCCTTGGTTCCACAAGGCCATGATATGTCACAATAGCTCCTTGGTTCCATGAACTTCCATAGTGTCTCTATATAGTGTCTCACAGATCCATGGTCTCTTGGATCAGCAGTAACACAATGGACAATTAGTTACAAGCAGCCCCCTGTGTCACAATGGCCCCTTGGTTCCATGAGGTCTTGCTGTGTAAGAACGGTTTTCTTGGTTCTGTAGTGTCAAAAAGGCCCCTCGGTTCCATAAAGTTCCTCAGTGTCACAGTGGTTTCCTCGGTTCCACGGGACTCTGCAGGATCACAGTGCTCCATAGTTTCCATGAGCTTCCGTACTATCAACAATGTCCTTTCTTCCAATGAGGCCCTGCAGTGTCACAATGTGTTGCGGGGGCACAGGTCAATCACACGCAGACCAACATGATCATGGTGAAAGCCGTTTATTCCAGATCAGAAGGCTACTTATATACATCTTCTACTTCTCTATATCTAACCAGTAGATTGGTTACTAGCTACTTGTTTACACATCTAAACGAATCACTTAGAGCGATGGTGAGCTGTCATACAAACGCTGCTTTTGTAGGCTCTGCTAAGCTAATCCTGGATTGTGCACATCTCACTGCTCTGCCTATTAAGAACACCCAACAACAATGGCCCCTTGGCTTCATGTGGACCCACTGTGTCACAATGGCTCCTTGGTTCCATAAGGCCCCAGAGTTTCACAATGGTCTCCTCAATTCCATGAGGCATGAGAGGGTCACAATGACACATTAGTTGCATGAGCTTCTGTAATGTCACAATGGTCTCCTTGATTCCATGTGGCCTTGCTCTGTCACAGTGGCCCCTTGGATCCATGAGCTTCTGTAGTGTCACCATGATCTCCTTGAATCCGCATTGTCACAATGGACAATTGATTTCATGAGGCCCCACAATGTCACAGTGGCCCCTTGGTTCCGTGAGGTTCCATAGTATCACAATGGTCTCCTTGGATCCACAGTATCACTATGGACCATTGGCTCTATGAGACCCTGCTGTGTCACGTCGGCCCCCTGATTCCATGAGGTTCCATTATGTCTCAATGGTCCCCTTGGTTCTGGGCTGTAACAATGGACCCTTGGTTCCATGAGCTTCCATAGTGTCACCATAGTGTCCTCCATGGATCCACATTGTCACAATGGACAATTGGTTCCATGGGACCTCACTGTTTCATAATAAACCGTTAGTGCCATGAGTTTCCTTAGCGTCACAATGGTCACCCAGGTTCAACGAGGTCTTGGAGTGTCACAATGGCCCCATGGTTCCCTGAGCTTCCATAGTGTCTACAATGGTCTCCTTGTTTCTTCAGTGTGATAATGGACCCTTGGTTCCTTAAGGTTCCCAAGTATAAATGGTCTCCTTGGTTCCAGGTGGCCCCACTGTGTCACAGTGGCCCCTTAGTTCAATGAGGTTCTGTAGTGTCAGCAATGGTTCCTTTGTTCCAATGTCACAATGGACCCTGGATTCCATGAAGTACTTCAGTGTCAAAATGGATCCTTGATTCCATAGGTTTTGTAATGGAGTCCTTGGTTCTGTGAGTTACCCTGCTGTTAGCAGTGGTTACTTTGGTTCCAACAAGGCCCCACTGTGTCTCAGTGTACCCTTGGTTCCATGAGGAACACGAAATTTTGCATAAACATTGAGCAACACCTGCCTAACACACCTGGAAACATCTGTTTGCATTCAAAGGAGGGGTTAAAGCTGTGAAAGGCACCAGCAGCTTCCATCTGCAACTGAGATCAAGGACAGGGACAGAGAATTCAGCTTAAAGATACAGAGAATTCTGCTTACAGAGATCATTTCTGGTCACATTGTCCCTTGTAGAAAGGTGACATCATCGGAGGCAGCTTGGACTGAGCATGTGGTTCCTGAGTGGGGTTTGTTGCTCAGCAAACCTGCTCAGGCTTTGCCATTCTTTCCTTACAAACAGGAAAACTTCTGCTGGGCCTGTGTGCAGGCAGAGCCCTGAGGAGAGCAGGTGGGACATGGTGCCATGGGCTGGGACACGCAGCTGCAGAGCTGAGGGGACAAGTTTGTGATGCAGGGAACAGGGATGTGAGTGCCAGGTGGGCCATGTCAGCCATGGTGAGGTTGGGGGTGAGGAGCAGGTTGTCCCAACAGGGTCAGCCCACAAGGGGCTCATTCTTCTGTGTGCCCAGACCTCCTAAGGAGACATTCAGCATCAAGATCACCTGGGGAATGCTTCTGTCACCTCTTCTCTGGACTGAAAAGAAATAATATTCCCTTGATTAAAAACAAAACTAATAAGTTGCACTTTGAAATCTTCTTCCTTAACAGAACTCCAAACTGACTCCAATCAGCTGCACAAGCCCTGGAGACTTGAAGAAAATTCATGGAAGACAAACAGCTCCTGAGGCCTTTCTGTATTTGAATGAGCCTCACAGTGAATTTGGGGCTGAGTCTGTGACCCTCAGGGACTGAGAGAAGGTTGCAGAAGCTACTCAAGGAGTCAGAAGCAAAACTCCAAGTCCCTTGGAGCATCACTGAGCCCCACTGAGGGCAGGGACTGCCAAAGCCTCCCCAGGGACTCGTGAGAGCAGATCCTTGGGGCCAGGATTGCAGGGAGCCAAAGGCTCTGAGCAGGGAACTGCAATGCTGAGAAAGCCCTGGGTTGGTTGGAGGAGCAGAAAGGCCAAGGGCTGAGCCCAGCCCTGGGACAGCAGGGCCTGTCCCTCACGGGTGGCTCGGGGCTGTTTGTGGGGCAGTGGATGTGAGGGGGAGGAAGGACAAATGTCATAAAACTGTGACACTCCAGATCCTCATGGAACCAAGGGGACTTTGTGACACTGTTGGGGCCCATGGAACCCAGGGGACATTGTGACACTGTTGGGCCTCATGGAAACAAGAGACCATTGTGAGCCTGCAAGGCTCTAACACCCCAGAACACTTAAATGCTGGGGGTAAGCAAAGGTTCCTTTACTTGAATTTGGTGCATAGGAAAAACACCAACTAGATATTCTCAAGAGCTGAAAATTACACAAAATTTTACTGGAAAAATACAGAAAATCAAGGAGCTTTGGCAAAGCATTTAACACAACATCCAGTTTAACATAAAACACTTATCACAGCAGTAACTCCATTAACTTAGTCCATTTAACCCAAAAAGCTTTAAACCATTAAAATGCTAAGTTACCCAAAAATGTTCCAGGTAAAGGGGATTGGAAGAAGAAAGAAAGAGAGAGAGACAGAAAGACAGAAGCGATATAGGAAGACACACATATAGCTACCAACCCCTAGGGTTCCCATGTGGGTGAGATTCACTGCGGAATCAAGGAGACCATCGTTGAGAGTACAGAACCTCATGGAACCAAGGGGCCAATGTGACACTGTTGGGCCTCATGGAACCAAGGACACCATTGTGACACTCTGGTGCCTCATGACATCAAGGAGACCATTGTGAACCTTGGGGGCCCCATGGAACCAAGGGACAGTGGTGACACTGTGGAGCCCATATGGTGACGGAGCAGCCATTGTGACACAGGAGGGCTGCATGGAACCAAGGGGCCATTGTGACACTTCAGGGCTTTGTGGAACCAAGGGGCAATTGTGACATTGCAAGGACTCATGGAAACAAAGGGCCACTGTGACACTACAGAACTAAGGAGAACATTGTGACACTGCAGAGCCTCATGGAGCCAAGGTAGGAAAAGACCTTTGAGATCATCAAGCCCACCCTGTGACCTAACACCACTTTGTGTCCCTCGAGCCTCCTCTTCTCCAGGATAAACAACCCCAGCTCCCTCAGCCGCCCCTGACAGGACTTGTGTTCCAAACCCTTCACCAGCCTTGTTGCCCTTCTCTGGACACTCCCCAGCCCCTCAATGTCCTTCCTAAATTGGAGGGCCCAAAACTGGACACAGCACTCGAGGTGTGGCCTCACCAGTGCTGAGTACAGGAGAACCATTCCTGATCCTGAACCAATTCCAATGCCCTTCTTGGCCACCTGGGCACACTGCTGTCTCATGTCCAACCTGTTGTCCTTCAGTGCCCCCAGGTCCCTTTCTGCCTGGCCACTGTCCAGCTACTCTGTCCCCAGACTGTAGTGCTGCAGGGGTTGTTGTGGCCAAAGTGCAGGACCTGTTACTTGGTCTTGTTAAACCTCTTCTCACTGGATTAATTTCTTGGATCCAACCTGTCCAGGTCCTGTGACTGCCAGACTGTCGTAATGAAAGCCAGGCTGTCCCCAAGGATGACACACTGTCCCCATGGGTTCCAGGCTCTCCTGACAGGTGTCAAACTGTCCCCAAGGATGTCACACTGTCATCATGGGTACTAGCCTGTCCAGTGGTTGCCAGGCTGTCCCCAGTGATGTCAGGCTGTCCCATGGGTGCCACACTGTCCCCGCCAGCCCCTGGCTCACCTGACACGGCTGCAGACCTGTCAGGGGCTCTGCAGCTCCTCCTTGGGGATGGGCAGCATGTCCAGCATGGCCAGGCTCAGCCCCTGCTCCTGCGTGGGCAGGCTCAGCCCCACAGCCATGCAGCCCCTGAGGAAATCCCTGTGGGACCGGGAGGGGCACAAGGCTTGGGGGGATTCTCCCATCTCCTGCTGTGTCAGGACACCTGAGGCACCCCATGACCCCCGACCCATGCTGGTATCGTCTTTGTGTCCCAGTGCCCACGTGAGTCACATCCTGCCCCGGGCTCTCGTTTGCTGCTGCTTCCCTGGCTCTGTCCCTGGGGCATGTCCCCCCCAGGGGACACAGTGACACCCATCTGGGCAACCTGGGGTGCCCCATGCCTACAGTGGGATGGCCATGAGCAGCTCCAGGTGAGCCAGGTAAGAGAAATCACATCCCCCAGACACCCGTGGGCACAGGAGGACCTCATGCCAAAAGCCTCTTGGAATTCAGAGCCTTGAGCCAGGACCCCCTGTTGAGAACGAGCACAGAACCCCAAGCCCAGAAGCAGGACCCCCAGGGAACACATGCTGCAGAGGGTGCTGGATCAAGTTCCTGTGACCCCAGAATATTGGGATCAGTGCAGCTGTAGCTCTGCACAAGAGAGTTCTTCATCCACTTTCTCTCTTTTCCTCCCTCTGGCCATGGAGGGAGCTCGTGACATCAGCGTGTGACTCGTGTGTGCAAAGAGCAAATGTGGGAAGAATCAGGGCAGGGAGGGTTTGGGGGATCTTGGGATCTGTGCTGGGCACAGAACATGTTTTCCATTGGTCTGAGACTGTCTGCTGTGGAAAGTGGACTTAATTGCTGACCATAAATGAACAATCTTTGGGCAGCTCCTTCTCCAAGAAAAGCAGGTGGGAGTTGGTGCCAAGGAGCTGAAAGCTGCAGGTGCAGCCTGGAGTGGAGGAAGCTCAGATTTGCACAAGGCTGCTCTGAGTCCCAGGGGTTGGATGAGGGAAATGGTGGGGAGGGGGTATGGACAAAGTCTGATTGATTGTCAACCATAAAGAATCTCGATGTACATATCTATTTAGACTGCATTAGGAGGTGCTTGGGATCAATATCAGTTGGAGATTTCTGGTATCAGTATATAAACAGAAGAAGATTAAATGGAAAAAAAATCTCTCTTCTTCTTTTAAAATTTAATATATTCACTGTGAATACATTTCTGAAATCTGTCTAAATAACCAGGAAAGAATTGAAGATCTAAATTATTCCCAGGGTCTTGGCTTCTTAGGGTGTTTTGAAATGTTAATGAGCCTTTGTTGCTGAATTCCTGAACTGAAGAGCTGAAGGCTGAACAAGCCTCTGGAGAAGAAAGTTCATCACCAACTTCCAAGTTGCTGAGGATGTCAGCAGCTCCCACTGAAGCCATCACTGCCAAGAGACCGTGGGGGCAATGAGCAGACAAGGAGAGCGTCCCTGGGGCTGGGGAAGCAGGAGCTCAGAGGCACCACTGGCCCCAGGTGGGAAATGGACTCTGCAATGTGGCTGGGAAAGCCCTGCCTGGGCTTGGCCAAGCAGCACAGCCAAGCCCTGGAGCCCCATCCCCTGGGAATGGGAATCGGTGCTCTCACAGGATGCTCGTGGCTGTCCCGGAGCAGTGGGATGTGGGGTGTGGGATGGTGAGGGCAGGAGAGCAGCAGGAGCCCTGCAAAGCTCTGTGGGCTGGGGGAGGAGGCCACAAGGCCTGGGGCTGGCAGGAACTGCTGTCTTCTCATGGGCCTCAGTGGCAGGGACAGCAGCCACAGCCAGGGGACACAAATCTCATTGCTGGTGGCAGGGGGTGGTCCCAGCCCCCCCAAGGCCTTTGGTCACCCCCACTGCAGCTCTCCTACCCTGGCCTAGGCCTGTGCTGCTTCCTTTGCACACTTTACCCACCGCCCCATTTCCCCTCCTCCCTCTGACCCTGGGAGCTCCCAAAGCTTTCCTGATGTCCCTCTGTCCTCACTCACTGCTGCTTCAAACAAAAAGCTGTGTTTGGCTGAGGAATGGCCAATTCCTGTGGGATTCCCAACTCCTGCCTTCTTCCCACACACTGCTAAAGCTCCTGGGGCACCCAACCTGTCGCAGGAACAGCCTTGCTGCAATCTGCTCCTTCTCTCCATGTCCCAGCACTGAAATCCATGTCCCATCTGAAGCCTCGCAGAGCAGCCGGGCCCTGTCTGGCCCTGCAGCAGGAACTGGAGGCACTGGAGGTCAGGGACAGTGACTCTGTGTCTAGAATGCTTAGGAGATGCTCAGCTTGGGCAGCTCCTGCAGCCCCAGGGCCAGCCCCACTGCCCAGGACAGCAGCAGAGAGTTGGCCCCGGGGCTCCTCGGGCAGCTCCTGCTGCCCCAGGGACAGAATCACAGAATCACAGGATTAACCAGGTTGGAAAAGACATTTGAGACCATCATGTCCAACCTGTGTCCTAACACCAGCTTGTCACCAGATTGTGGCTTTTAGTGCCACATCCAGTCTTTCCTTAAACAGCTCCAGTGACGGTGACTCCACCACATCCTTGGGCAGCCCATTCCAATGCCCAATCACCCTTTCTGTGAAGAATGTCTTCCTAATGTCCAACCTAAACTTCCTGTAGCACAGCTTAAGGCATTTCCTTTCATGCTCTCCCTTGTTCCCTGGGTGCTGAGCCCAATCCCCCCCTGGCTTGACCCTCCTCCTTGAGGCCCTAGAGTGTCACAGTGTTCTCCATGATTCCATGAGGCTCTGTAGTGTCACAATGGATCCTTGGTTCCATGGGGTCTCCAACAGTGGTCTCCTTCGTTCTGTTGTATCACAATGGCCACTTGGTTCCCCAAGGTACCACAGTGACACAATGTCCACTTGCTTCCATTGGGCCCTGGAATCTCACAAGGCTTTTCCTGCTTCTGCAGTGTAACAATGGCTGCTTGGTTCAACAAGATCCCACAGTGTGTCAGTGGCCTCTGTGGTTCCACAAGAACCCAGAGTGTCACAATGAAGTCCGTGGTTCCATTTAGCCCCACAATGGCCCCTTGCTTCCCTAGGGCCCTGTAGTGTCACAATCATCACAGAATCACAGAATCAACCAGGTTGGAAAGGACTTTTGAGATCATCAAGTCCAACCCTTGACCCAACACCACCTTGTCACCCAGCCCATGGCACCAAGTGCCACATCCAGTCTTTCCTTAAACACCTCCAGGGATGCTGACTCCACCACATCCTTGGGCAGCCCATTGCAATACCCAATCACTCTTTCTGTTTAGAAACTCTTCCTAATGTCCAGCCTAAATCTCCCCCGGTAGAGCTTAAGGCTGTGGTCTCTTGTCCATTTGCTGTTTCCTGGGAGCAGAGCCCAACCCCACCTGGGTGCACCCTCCTGTCAGGGACTTGTAGAGAGTGATGAGGTCTCCCCTGAACCTCCTCTTCTCCAGGATAAACAACCCCAGCTCCCTCAGACACTCCTCACAGGACTTGTGTTCCAGACCCTTCACCAGCCTTGTTGCCCTTCTCTGGACACACTCCAGCCCCTCAATGTCCTTCCTAAATTGGGGACACAGAACTAGACACAGCACTCGAGGTGTGGCCTCACCAGTGCGGAGTACAGGGGAAGAATCACTGCCCTGGTCCTGCTGGCCACACTATCCCTGATCCAGGCCAAGTGCCATTGGCCTTCTTGGCCACCTGGGCACACTGCTGGCTCATGTCCAGCCTGCTGTCCATCAGTGCTCCCAGGTCCCTTTCTGCCTGGCCACTCTCCAGGCACTCTGTCCCCAGCCTGTAGCGCTGCAGGGGTTGTTGTGGCCAAAGTGCAGGACCTGGCACTTGGTCTTGTTAAACCTCATCTCATTAGATTAATTTCTTGGATCCAGCCTGATCAGGCTCCTCTGCAGAGCCTTCCTGCCCTCCAGCAGATCCACACACGCATCCAACTTGGTGTCGCTACAGTTCCATGAGGCCCTAAAGTGTCACAGTGTTCTCCATGATTCCATGAGGCTCTGTAGTGTCACAAAGGCCCCTTGGTTCTCCAAGGCCCGCTAGTTTCATAATGGCCGCTGAGTTCCAAGGGGTCTCTCAGTGTCACAATGTCCCTTGGTTCGCTGGGCCCTGCAGTGTCACAGTGTCCATTGGTTCCATGCAGTCTCTCAGTGCAGCAATGGTCTCCTTGATTCCATAGTTTCACAATGGCCTCTTGGTCCCATGGGGCACAACGCTGTCAAAATGGTTTCTTTCATTCTGTGAATCCCTGCCGTGTAAGAATGACCCCTTGGTTATACGAGGTCCTACACTCACAGTGGTCTCCATGGTTCCACAAGGCTCTGCAGAGTAACAGTGGCCCCTTGGTTCAATAAGGCCTCACGGTGTCACGATAGCGCCATTGTTACACAAGGTCCTTCACTATCACAATTTTTTCTGTGGTTTCACATGGCCCCGTGGTGTCACAACCATCTTCTTGATTCCATGAGGCCCCACAGTGTCACAGTGATCCCTTGGTTCCATGAGGCCCCACAATGTCACAATGGCCCCTTGGTTCCACGAGGCCCCACAGGGTTACAAGTGTTCCCTTAGTTCCAAGAGGCCCTGATGTGTCACAGTGGCCTCTAAGTTACCTGAGGCCCCAGAGTACTACAATGGCCCCTTGGTATCATGGGGCACCACGGTGTCAAAATAGTTCCCTTAGTTCCATGAGTCCTGGGAGTGTCACAATGGCCCCTGGGTTCCACTGGGCTCCAGAATATCTCCAGGGTCTCCTTGGTTCCACAGTGTCACAATGGCCCCTTGGTTCAACAAGGCCCCACAGTGTCACCTCTGTGGTTGCACGAGGACCCAGAGTGTCACAATGGACTCCTTGGTTCCATTCAGCCCCACAGTGTCACAATGGCCTGTTGAAGGTTCGGAGAATTTTCCCCGTTCTGTTGCTATGAAACCAATGATCAGGTACTTAATAGACAAAAGATGTGGCCGGGGGTGTGCTGACGGGAGCATCCGGCATCAGTAACTTCTCACTTGCTTACCCGACTTGTGGGGGGAAACAGTGAAAACTGCTGTCTCCCTTTTCGCTGCGACTGAGGAAAAGCCTGCACTGCCTTCTCTTCCTTGCTGGGTGAGCTTTCATTTGGGGAGAAAAGCACGGGATTCCAACCCCCTCTTCCCCTTGTGGAGTGTGCATCTTCCCACCTTCTCTTGCAGCTGCTGCGGAGGGGGGCCCAACTGCTGCTGCCCAGCACCTCGTCTCCTGAAATACACTGCCACCTTTTGCTGGCTAGCCTGGGTGAGCCCATCCTGCAACTCCATCTCCCTGCTCTGAGCTCCCTGCCCAGCCCCGTCCATCTGCACGCCATCCCTGCCTAGCCCCATCCTGCTCACGCCATCCCTGCCCAGCCCATCCTGCTCACGCCATCCCTGCCCAGCCTGTCCGCCATTACTGACATGACACAGACCTGACCTCACCCCACAGCACCCCCTGCAGGCCCGGGAGTCATCACACCTGCCCTGCCCGACCAGGAGCCAACAGCACCCCTGCTGGCTGTGACCGTGACTGCACTGAACAAAACAGTGCCTGGCAGCCCAGGGACATCTGCCACCCTGTTTTGGTTTTGTTTGTTGTTACTATTGTTATTGTTTGTCTCATTATAGATACTAGTAAAGAACTGTTATTCCTTTTTCCATATCTTTGCATGAAAGCCCTTGATTCCAAAGTTATAATAATTCGGAGGGAAGGGAGTCACATTATCCATTCCAAGGAAGGTTCCCACCTTCCTTAGTAGACACCTGTCTTTCAAACTAAGACATTATCCTGAAGAAAAGGTGGCTCAGGGGAGACCTCATCACTCTCTACAACTCCCTGTCAGGAAGGTGCAGCCAGGTGGGGTCAGATTCTTCTCCTGGGCAAACAGTGTCAGGACAAGAGGCCACAACCTTAAGCTGCACCAGGGGAGATTTAGGCTGAACATTAGGAAGAAGTTTTTCAGAGAAAGGGTGATTGGGCATTGGAATGGGCTGCCCAGGGATGTGGTGGAGTCACCATCCCTGGAGATGTTACAGAAAAGACTGGATGGGACACTCAGTGCCATGGTCTGGGTGACAAGGTGGTGTTGGGTCACAGGTTGAACTTGATGATCTCAAAGGTCTTTTCCAACCTGGTTGATTCTGTTATTCTGTGATGATTGTGACACTGCAGGGCCCCAGGAAAGCAAGGGGCCATTGTGACACTTTGAGGCTAAATGGAACCACAGAGTACATTGTGACACGGTGGGGCCTTTTTGAACCTAGGGGCCATTGGGAGACTGTGGAACCAAGGAGACCCTGGAGATATTCTGGAGCCCAGTGGAACCAAGGGGCCATTGTGACACTCCCAGCACACATGGAACTAAGGGAACTATTTTGACACTGTGGTGCCCCATGGTACCCAGGGGCCGTTGTGGTACTCTGGGGCCTCAGGTAACTTAGAGGCCACTGTGACACTCAGGTCCTCGTGGAACTAAGGAGACACTTGTAACACTGCAGGGCCTCATGGAACCAAGGGTCTGTTGTGACAATGCGCGAGCTTGTGTAACCAGGGGTCCATTGTGACTCTGCCCCACCCATGGGGGAACGTGCCTGCCAAAGGAAAAGGAGGCTCCCTGGGTGCCCTACTCTCCTCTCCAGGAGATGCTGAGAGCTCTGCAGCCCTTCCTGCCATCCCATGTCCCCAGACCAGCACAACAGCCCTGGCCCTTGTGGCCCTCAAATCTGCTCCTGCTCCAGGCCCAGGGCCCATCCCAAAGCTGGGTCAGCCAGAAAGCTGTGCCCATTTCTCTTCCTTCCTGCCTTGATCAGGATGAATCTAATTTTTTTTTTTTTTTTGAATGCGGTTTCATTTATTTCACCTAAATACAATGTGAAAGTCCCCATTTCACTAAGTCTCTGCTCACACAAGGTAGAAAGATGCTGAAGAAAGAGGGGATAAATAATGACTTTTTTTGTTTATTCCTGCTCTCCTATCTCAGGATAGTACAAAAATTTTTAAAAAGTGGTTGCAGGCTCCTTTATTTCACTAAAATACATTGTGAGAGTCCCCATTTACACAGTCTCTGGGTCACAGAAGAAGGGAAGATAATTAAGGGGAACAATAATAGCATTTCTTTTATGACAACAGCATCAGAAGCAGAAGAAAAGAGAAAATATAAATAAGGACAGATTTGGCCTGTCATGATGTGCAGTGGGAGCTGCTGAAAGAGGAAGACAGGCATTCTGAGGCTGCTTCTGGTGGGTTGACTTTGGCTGGAGACCACATGCCCATCAATCCACTCTATCACTGCCCTCCTTGGATGGACAGGGGAGGGACAATGAGATGGAAAATACCTTGTAGTTTTAGATAAGGCAGTTTACTAAAGCAAAAGTTAGAATGTGCACAAGCAACAAGAGAAAACCAATAATTTTATTCTTTACTTCCCATCAGTGATTAATGTTCAGCCACTTCCCGGGAAGCAGGACTTCATCAAGCAGTGTGGTTGCTTGGGAAGGCAAACACTGTAAAAAAGGAGTGCCCCCTATTCCTCCTACTTTCCTTAGCTTTTATACTGAAACTAATGTCATACAATCTGGAATATCCATTTGGTTGACTTGGGTCACTGGCCTGGTTGTGTCCCTTCCCAGGATCTTTCCCACACGCAGCCCCCTGATGGAGGGGGAATGCTGAGAGACAGTGCTGCTGCTGTGCCAGCCCTGCCCAGCGAGAGCCAAACCAGGACTGTGTTTCCAGCTCCTTTCTGACTCCCAATGCAAAGCACTCTGAGGGCTGTTATGGGAAAATGAAAAGGCTGAAAAGCATCCATTCAACAGTTTCCTGAGAGCTTTCTTGAGTTCCTGGTTCCTCAGGCTGTAGATGAGGGGGTTCAGTACTGGAGGAACCACTGAATACAGAACAGAAACCACAAGGTCCATTGTTGGGGATGAGACGGAAGAGGGCTTCAGGTAGGTAAATGTGTCAGTGCTGATAAACAGGGAGACCACAACCAGGTGAGGGAGGCACGTGGAAAAGGCTTTGTGCCGTCCCTGCTCAGAGGGGATCCTCAGCACAGCCCTGAAGATCTGCACATAGGAGAAAACAATGAAAACAAAACAACCAAAAGCTAAACAGAAAATGACCACAAGAAGCCCAAGTTCCCTGAGGTTGGAGCGTGAGCAGGAGAGCTTGAGGATGTGTGGGATTTCACAGAAGAACTGGCCCAGGGCATTACCCTGGCACAGGGGCAGGGAAAATGTATTGGCTGTGTGCAGCAGAGCATTGAGAAAGCCACAGGCCCAGGCAGCTGCTGCCATGTGGGCACAAGCTCTGCTGCCCAGGAGGGTCCCGTAGTGCAGGGGTTTGCAGATGGACACGTAGCGGTCGTAGCACATGATGGTGAGAAAGGCAAATTCTGCTGCAATGAAAAAGGCAAAGAAAAAGACCTGGGTGACACATCCTGCATAAGAAATCTCCTTGGTGTCCCAGAGGGAATTGTGCATGGCTTTGGGGACAGTGGTGCAGATGGAGCCCAGGTCGGTGAGGGCCAGGTTGAGCAGGAAGAAGAACATGGGTGTGTGCAGGTGGTGGCCGCAGGCTATGGCGCTGATGATGAGGCCATTGCCCAGGAGGGCAGCCAGGGAGATGCCCAGGAAGAGGCAGAAGTGCAGCAGCTGCAGCTGCCGCGTGTCTGCGAATGCCAGGAGGAGGAAGTGGCTGATGGAGCTGCTGTTGGACATTTGCTGTCTCTGGCCATGGGGACCTGTTCATGGAGAAAAGGACAGTGACAAGTTAGGAGAGGCTGCTTGGAGCCAAACCTGTGCCATTCCCTGTAGACTGTCCCACTGTGTCTCATCCACCCTTGTTCCTTCTCTGGGAAAACCTTCATCCAGGTCCCTGCCTGAGCTCCACTTGTGCTGTCTGAGTGTGCCATGAGCAGCCATGCCTGTTCGTGGGGGCTCTCGAGGAGCCATTCCTGCCCTGCTGCCCTGGGTTTGTGGCCATGTGGCAGAGGGACAAGGCTGGATATTCAGGATTTGTCAGTGGAATCTCTTCTTATGCAGAAAGACATGTTACTATCTGCACTCCATGCTCCAAAGGACATGGACGATAGGAAGGAGTTTTTCTACACACACAGCATTCCAGGTTCTCTGAGGTCACAAATCCCCAGCATTTCTGCTGCACCCAGAGTTTGCCACTGAGAGATGTGAGAGGCAAAGGGATTCCCTGTGGCTCAGGGCAAGGTCAGGGGCTGGATGGGCTTGTTCCCAACTGCCCTGGGTTTGCACCTTTGGCTGCAATCAGAGCACAATCACACTCCTGTGTCACCCTGGGAAGAAACCAGACCCTGCCAAGAGCAGAGGGATCACTGAATGTCTCACCCTCTCTAAAGGTCTCTTTATTTCCTCATTTGTGGCATCTCTGTCCTTCCCCGTGGGACACTCAGGGAACTCTGAGAGGCTCTGGCAGAGATTTGCACCCAGGAGGGCAGCTCAGAGCTTGGAAGGACACAGCAAGGAGATCCCCAGGTGTGCTCATGATGGCATCTCAGGGCGGGAGGCTCAGCTCCTTCCCCTTTCCCATGGGCTGCTTTGCCCACAGCCCCACAGGTCACAGGGAAGCTTGCACACCCCATTCCCATGGACACACCTGCCTGGCAGGAATCCCAAGGCCAGTGCCTGACTCAGCTGCTGCAAATGCCAGAGCCTCCCTGAGAGCACAAGATAACAATGACAATATCAGAGAGTGCAGAAACAAGAGAAGATATTGTGGTGCTGTGCCTGAGAGGGCAGGGCAGAGACAGCCACACACTCAGGACAGTGTTCCCTGTCCCCAGCTGTGCACAGCACCTCCCACACACCAACAGTGCCCTCCTGCCCACAGCATTGCTCTGCTCAGCTCCCTCTCCTTCCCTGATCCTCTCCCTGGGCCTGCACATTTTCCTCCTCAGAGCTGCCTTGTCCCTGTCAGCGCTCATAGAGCCCATCCCACCCTCTGTGCACTCAGCCCGGCCCTACAGAAACCTGCCTGTCTGCAGGGCTCTGCCTGGGGGCAGGCTCTGTGTGCAGGTGGGCAAGGACAGCTCAGAGAGCCCTGCTGGGCCCTGCAAAGGTGATGCTGGTGCTGTCCATGGGCTGAGGAGTGCCTGAAGGCCTTTTAGGAGGCTCCAGCAGAGACACTGAACACACAAAGTTACAGATCAGGAATTTTAATAAATGTTCAAACATTATTCTGTTGATTCTGTTTTGTCCGTTTCAACTCAGAATGTTCTGTGACTCTGGGATTACAACTCCTATTCTCTTTCTCTCATCCCCCAACCTTCCCTTCCTGCTCCAAGTAAGAAACTGAAAACAGTCTCAGAAAAATTCCTTGTCTTTACAGCAATCCCTGGCTTACCTTCTTTGGGCAGTGTCCTCCAGAGCTGTCCCCAGGCTGATCTGGCGCTGGGAGCAGCCCTGCCCCACACAGCACCTCTCAGCAGCAGCACCTGCCCTGCTCAGGGTCGCTCCTTCCCCCCACAGCTTCTCCCCCAGCGCTGGCAGCAGCTCCCCGGGCCAGCTGAGAGCTGCCCCTGGCAGGCAGCAGAGTCCCTGGCCCAGCACAGTGCCCTGGGCTGCAGGACCCTGCTCTGCACCACAGCCCTGGGCACCCCTGGCTGCACCCGCAGCTGCTCAGCCCTGCAGCAGAGCCTGGCAACAGGGAGCTGTCTTGTGCTGTGCCTCGGATGCTGCAGCAGGGAAACCCAGCTCTGCCCTAGGGCCACATCCCCTGCACTGCAGCAACTCTCAGAGTCCTCCTGCAAGATCCTAAAAGCTGTGCCATGTGCCAGCTTCAGGGCTTTGTAGAGGAGCTGCTCCTCAGGGGAACGGTCTTTTTGAAGCTCTTCTTGGTTGCCAGGAGCTGTGTCTGTGCCAGGAGCCTGGCCCAGCTCAGCAGCACAGCAACAGCACAAGGACTTTAATGACCCTCTCGGGGCTTTGGTGCTGAGTCCCTGAACAACAGTCCCTGAGAGGGAGTTGGGGAAACCTCTCCAGAATTCAAAGTCACAATCAATATCCAAAGTTTCTTGAAGTTTTAATGGGTCCCACTGAGGGACATGACTGAGAAAGTGTCCCCAGGTTCCAGTTAGAGCAGGAATTGGAGGCAGTGAGGACAGGGTGGGACAAAGAGAAGCCAAGTCTTGGTGCCCTGGGGCACAGCAGCGTCTGTGCCACCAAGGGCTGTGAGGAGACACCTTGTCCTGTGGCCCTGGGGCCTCCTGGCACAGCCCTAGCAAGGCTGGGCACTGTCACCCCCTTGTCCTGCTCTCAGCATCCTCCCCCTCCCATCCTAGTGGCCTCAGGGATCTGCTGGAAGGAGTCCCTGGGGAGCCTTTGTCAGGAATGGCCCTGGGGGGCTCCTCAATGCTCTCAGGGACTGCAGGTTCTTCGAAGGATTTCGGCTTTTGCTTTTGCCTTGGAGTCTCTGAGAGCTTTGTGCAATCATGGCCTCCAATTATCTGCTGTAACGAGTCCCTTGAGATTCTTTGTCAGTAACAACACTCACTGGGGCTCATTAATGCTTCAAGGTACTTCCAGGTTTTAAGGCACTTTCCTTTCCTCTCTCTGTCTCTGAGACAGTTTGTGCAATAATGGCCTCCAATTATTTACTTTAACGAGTCCCTTGAGAGCTTTGTATTAACACTCACTGGGGCTCATTCATACTTTAACATACTCAAGGTTTTTGAAGGTAGTTTGGGTTTTCCCTTTGACACTGAATTTCTCAGAGCTTTTTGTGCAATCATGGCCTCTAGTTCTCTCCTCCATGGACTCCATGAGGAGCCTGTGTTGGGGATGGACCTCCATGGGACCCATTAATGCTTGGAGACACTTTGGGTTTTTCTTCCGATTTTGACTCCTGGAAAGGTTTGTGCAATCTCCTCTCAGGCCCTGAGGTTCAAGGGCTCAGCACCAAATGCACCTTGGGGCTTGTTAGCATCAAGCAAGTCCTGAAAAAACATGGCTCTGCCTTGATTTACCTCTGGTCTAGCGCAGTTCATTAAGAAGGTTTCCTGCTACAGTTATGGAGAAATATTTCAAAGAGCTTCTAAGAAATAGGCATTCTTATTTTAAAGAATGTATTTTAATACTGTTCTCTTCAGAGAAGAGGCGATTGCAGCGTTCTGTGATTGATATTGATGCAGGGTCTCTCCTGAGGAGGTCTGGCCTGGTCAGAGAAGCTGAGCCTTGAGGTCTGACCCAGTGTGGACAACCTTGCTCCACATTCCCAGCCCCATCCTGTCTCTCCTCACTCATCTGGGACCTGCTTTGCTTGGAGAACTGGCTGCACTCAGGCAAAAATGGGTTTTTCTTCTTTTTTTTAAGGCATCTAAGACTCTTAAGTTTCCCTATTGAAAACAGACACATTCCTCAAGTGCATGCCAAGCTGAAGGTGCCACCAAGGAGTTTCCCCTTCCCCAAGGCAGAGCCCTGCAGGCAATGTTTTGAACACAAAGGAAGTTCCACAATAAACACAAATCCAGAGTTGGCTGAAGGCAGAATTAGAGCAACTGCTGAAGGACAGAGAAGCTTTGAACTCTTTGCAGCTCAAAGCACCAAGGGTGTTGTTGGGAGGTGTGTGAGTGAGCCAAGAGTGAGGGGAAGGGAAATGCAGAGAGCCCTGGCAGTGCTCCTGTGCAGACAGGCTGCTGGGAAGGCACTGCAGCCCTGCCCTGGGCCAGCTCTGAGGGTGGATTCTCATCCCAACCTGCACTGGCCATTGCCAGGGGCTGTGCCATGGACACGGCACTGACCCCACTGCTGGGTTGGGATGCCATGGCCACCGTGAGAAGGTCAAGTTTCCTTGGAAACACTGGGGAGGACTGGGACATACTGGGGGACACTGGGAACACTGTGCGGGACACTGGGACATACTGGGAGCAACACTGGGGAGGACTGGGGCATACTGGGGACACTGGCAGCGCTGCGGAGGACGCTGGGACATACTGGGTGTGAAACTGGGGAGGCCTAACACATACTGGGAACACTGGGAATGCTAGGGGGGAAACTGCGCAGACTGGGATAGCCTGTGAGGATAAACTGAGATATACTGGGAGCAATATTGGGCTTTACTGGGCCATACTACGACAAACTGGGGGCACTGGGAAGACTGGTTAGGATAGTGGAGGCACAGGGACATACTGGGAGTGACACTGGGATGGCCTGGGACATATCAATGCACATTGGGAGGGCTGGGGGAGTATACTGGGGGGTACTGAAATGGACTGGGGAGGACTGGAGGAACTGGGAACTCTGGAGAGCAGACTGGTGGAGACGAGCACCAACTGGGGGAGACTGAAAGGGACTGGGCGGAATTAGGGTTTACTGGGAGGTACTGGGCTGTAGTGGGAGGGACTGAGGGGTTGAATGGGCTGTTCTTGCCTCTGAGGCCGCCCATTGGCCGAGGCTCCTGCCCAACATCACCTGCAGCCAATCAGCATCAGGGATTGGGGACTTGGGGGCGGTACCTGGAGTAGGTGCCATTTTCAACTATTTTGCCTATTACTCCCATCATGCACCATGCCCCACAGAGCCCAGTCATACACCCTCATGTGCCCCATAATCTCCCCCCAGACCCTCCAGGATCCTTAAGTGCCCTCTGCAGACCCGTTCAGGACCCCTAAATGGCTCTCCAGTCCCCCAAGTGTCCCCTAAGTACCCCCAACCCCAGAGAGGCCTGTTAAAGACACTTTTGGAACTACAGCTCCCATCACTCCCCGCGGCACCCGCTGAGGTTCATTACAGCCGTGCCTACACTTCCCATGATGCACTGCGCTCCATAAAGCCTTATCACAGCTGTCATCCCTCGTGTCCTGACCCCATCATAACCCAGCGAGGTGCCTACAACTCCCGTCATGCCCTATGTTTTAAAGAGCTTCTTTAGCCTCCCCAAGTGCCTCCAAGAGCTCCCCGACCACATAAGCTTTCCCCAGATGCCCCCTGAGAGCCCCAAGTGGCTGCTCGGACCTCCAAGCACAGCATTAGAGCCTTCAGATCTACTGCTCTTGTCATGCCCCACAGCACCCATGGCGATGAACTACAGCCGGGACTGCATCTCCCATCATGCCCTGCGCCCAACAGAGCATCCCTCATCCCCCGCGACCCCAGAGCCCCGACATAACCCAGTTCTGCCTCTACAACTCCTGTCATGTCCCCTGCCCCAAAGAGCCCAATTAGAGCTCTCCAAGTGCCCCCAAGTGCTCTCCGATCCCATAAGTTCCCCCTAGGTACTCCATGGAGATCCAAAGTGGCCGCTCAGACCTCCAAGTGCTGCCTTAGAGCCACTTTTGGCACTTTAGCTCCCGTCATGCCCCGCGGCGCTAAAAGAGTGCCATTACAGACGAGGCTTCATCTCCCGTCACACTTGTGACCCACAGAGCGCACCTGTTTCAATTCATTTACATTTTGATTTTATTTTGTTTCACCTCCTTCTTCCTCCTCCTCTTCTTGGCAATCTCTGGGGGGTTTTGAGGGTCCTGGGGGTCTCCTAGGGGTCTCATGGGTCTCTTGGAGTAGGGGCTGTTCCAAGGGTCCTGGGGCCATCTTTGGGGGTCCCAGGAGGGTTCCAGGGGTATTTTGGGGATCCTGTGGGGGTCTCAAGAGTCTCTTAGAGTAGGGATAATTCTGAGGGTCTGCTGGGGCAGGGATCATCCTGGGGTCCTTGGGGATCTCTTGGTGCCATTCCAGGGGTCTTGGGGGTCTCTCAGGATTCACAGGGGTCTCAATGCCATCTCAGGGTTTTCAGGGGGGTCTCTCACAGCAGGGGCCATTCCAGAAGTTTCAGGGCCGTTCCAGGGGGGTCCTGGACATCTCTCAGAGCAGGGATCATTCCGAGGATCTCAGGATCATTCCAGGGGTCTTGGGGCCATCTCAGGGATCTGGGGGACGGATCCCGGGGGTCCCTCAGAGCAGGATCCATCCCCGCTGGGTGGGCAGGAGCCCAAAGCGCCGTTTCAGGGTCACGCGGTGCCGGGAGAATTTGTCATGGGGGGAGAAGCGGGCGGGGTGGGCCGAGAACGTGGGGACCCCGCCTGGAGACACCTTCTGTGGGGGCAGGGGGTCAGAGAGACACCATCAGGCCCGGGACCCCAAAATACCCCCCAGATTCCCTTACTAATCCACTTGGAACCCCAAATACCCCCGGGATTCCACAACTGCCCACCCCAGAATCCCAAAATGCCCCCAGGACCCTAAAATACCCCTGGATCCCCCGATGGCTATCTTGGGACCCCAAACACCACCAGGGCTCCCCCACTGACCCACAGAGGAACACCCAATACCTCCCAAATTCCCCTGAGTTGCCCTCAAGATCCCCCCCAAGACCCCCACATTCCCCCAGATTACCCGTATTTCCTCCAGCCGAGACCCCTAAATTCCCCCCAACACCCCCCCTCCCCGGAGCACCCCCAAACACCCCAAATTCCCCTGGATTTCCCCTATTCCCCCCTCCCCCAGGACCCCCAAACTCCCCCCATTATGCCCCCGGGATCCCCAAGCTCCCCCATATCGCTCCCAAACCCCACCCTGGAACACCCAAACCCTGCGGTTCTCCCCAGGCGCCCGACGCCCCCCCACCCAAGGTCCCCCCTACCCCTCCGCAACGCCCCAGATCCCCCCAAAGACCCCGTACCCGCAGGGTGTAAACACGCTCCCCGCGCTCGTTGTAGTAGCACTGCAGGAACATGGCGGCACCTGTGGACCACGTGACTGGAACTAAGCTAAGCCCAGACCGGAAAGGGCGGAGTTAATACAGGAAACCGCCCCTGGGCATGATGGGAAATGCACTCCCGGAAGTGAGTGGGGAGAGCTGTTTAACCCAGGGGATCCAATGAGATCCAATGGGATTCAGTGGGATCCGGGGAGGCGAAAATTTGGGGCAAAAAGGGGAGATTTGGGATCCAAAAGGAAAGATTTGGCACGAAAAAAAAAAAAAAAAGAGAGGTTGGGTCCGAAAAGGGAGAATTTGGGCCCAAGAAAGGGGAATTTGGGCACCCAGATAGGAAATTTGGACCCAGAAAGGACAGTTTGGTCCCCCAAAGGGACAGTTTGGCCCAAACCTGAGAGTTTGAGGAACAAAAGGGGGCAGTTTAGACCTAAGAAAGACAGTTTGGATTGAAAAAAAATGGGAGTCTGACCCCTAAAGGGGAGTTTGGCCTCAAAAATGGAGAGTTTGGTCCCAGAAGGGGGACTTTGGAGCCAAAAAGGGGCAGTTTGGATAAAAAAAAAAAAGGGAATTTGGGGCAAAAATGGGGAGTAATGAAACCAAAAGCTTGTAATTCATATGTGTGAATTAAAGTATAGATATGACTATAACTTAACACCATAAAGACTTTAAATTCAGTATACCTATATTCAGAATAGCTACCACTGGGCAGGAAGTTTAGTAAGCAAAACTGGTAAAGCAGGAAGACAAGCAGCTGAATGTAATGTATACCTAGACCCCTGTGCAGGGAAGAGATAAGGAAGACTGGCTGGTTTTGAATGAACAATAAGTTCATTCTTGCTCATTCTAGCTTGACACAATGTGTACCTAACTGTACTGGGGTACAGTGACCATGAAATAATCAAGTTTTCAATGTTCTGTGAAAGAAGGAGAGGCATCAACAAAACTTCTCCACTGGACTTAGGGAGAGCAGACTTTGTTCTATTCAGGATGCAGATTTGAGGAGAACCAAATCAGGTACTTATGTTTTTTAAAGGGAAACAGCCCTTGAAAACAAAAAGGTCCAGGAGGGATGGACACACTTCAAGAAAGAAATCTTGAAGGCACAGGAGAAGCCTGTCCCTATGTCCCAAAAGATGAGCCAGTGATGAACACAACTGGCCTGGCAGGGCATGGAACTTTTGCAGAAACTCAGGGAAAAAAGAAGGTGCATCACCTTTGGACAGGGGGACAGGCAACTCAGAAAATGTTTAAGGATGTTGTTAGGTCATGCAGAAAGAAAACTAGAGGTGAAAGCTCAATTAGAGCTTAACCTGGCCACCTCTATGAAGGCTAATAAAAATGTCTTTAGAAATATATTAATGGCAAAAGGACGGGCAAGGACAACTTCCATTCTTTATTGGGGGATAGAGTTACCAAAGATGAGGAAAAGGCTGAGGTACTTAACCCTCCCTTTGCTTCACTTTTCAACAACAAGACAGGCTGTCCTCAGGACAAGTGGCCTCCTGAGCTGGTAGATGGGGACAGGGAGCAGAATGGAGCCCCTGTAATCCAGGCGGAAGCAGTCAGAGACCTGCTGAGCCACTTAAATGCTCACAGTTTTATGGGACAAGTTGGGATCCATCCTAGAGGAAGGAGGGTTATAGTGGATGAGCTCCCCAAGCTGCTCTCCATCATTTATCATCAGTCCTGGCTCACTGGGGAGGTCCCAGGGGACAGGAGGTGCCAATGTGACCCCATCCACAAGAAGGGCTGGAAGGAGGATCTGGGAAACTCCAGGCCTGTCAGCCTGACCTTGGTGCCTGGCAAGGTTATGGAACAGATCACCCTGAGTGCCATCACACGGCACCTACAGGATGGCCAGGGGATCAGACCCAGCCAGAGTGGATTTCAATATCTTTATTGATGATGTAGAAGAGGAGATTGAGTTCACCATCAGCAAATGTGCAGATGACACCAAGCTGGGTGTGAGTGTGGATCTGCAGGAGGGTAGGAGGGCTCTGCAGAGGGACCTGGACAGGCTGGATCCAGGGGCCAAATCCAACAATGGGAGGTTTAACAAGACCAAGTGCCAGGTCCTGCACTTTGGCCACAACAACCCCTGCAGTGCTCCAGGCTGGGGACAGAGTGGCTGGACAGTGGTCAGGCAGAAAGGGACCTGGGGGCACTGATGGACAGCAGGCTGGACATGAGCCAGCAGTGTGCCCATGTGGCCAAGAAGGCCAATGGCACCTGGCATGGATCAGGAATGCTGTGGCCAGCAGCACCAGGGCAGTGATTCTTCCTCTGTACTCGGCACTGGTGAGGCCACACCTTGAGTGCTGTGTCCAATTCTGGGCCCCCCAATTTAGGAAGGACATTGAGGGGCTGGAGCATGTCCAGAGAAGGGCAACAAGGCTGGTGAAGGGTCTGGAACACGAGTCCTGTGAGGAGTGTCTGAGGGAGCTGGGGTTGTTTATCCTGGAGAAGAGGAGGCTCAGGGCACACAAAGTGGTGTTAGGTCACAGGTTGGACTTGATGATCTCAGCCTTGGTTCCATGAGGCTCTGTAGTGTCACAATGTTCTCTTTAGGTCTGCAATGCCACAATGGCTTCTTGGTTCCACAAAGCCCTGAAGTGTCACAATGGCTGCTCTGTGACCATTTGGGCTCCACAGTGTCACCACTGTCCCTTGGTTCCATGGGGCCCCTAAGGTTCACAGTGATCTCCTTGATGCCATGAGGCACCAGATTGTCACAATGTCCCCTTGGTTCCATGAGGATCTGGAGTGTCACAGTTTTATGACATTTGTCCTTCCTCCCCCTCACATCCACTGCCCCACAAACAGCCCCGAGCCACCTGTGAGGGACAGGCCCTGCTGTCCCAGGGCTGGGCTCAGCCCTTGGCCTTTCTGCTCCTCCAACCAACCCAGGGCTTTCTCAGCATTGCAGTTCCCTGCTCTGAGCGTTTGGCTCCCTGCAATCCTGGCCCCAAGGATCTGCTCTCATGAGTCCCTGGGAAGGCTTTGGCAGTCTCTGCCCTCAGTGGGGCACAGTGATGCTCCAAGGGACTTGGAGTTTTGCTCATGACTCCTTGAGCAGCTTCTGCAACCTCCTCTCAGTCCCTGAGGGTCATGGACTCAGCCCGAAATCCACTGTGGGGCTCATTAAAACATAGAAAGACCTCAAGAGCTCTTTCTCTTCCTTCAATTGTCTTCAAGTCTCCAGGGCTTGTGCAGCTGATTGGAGACAGTTGGGAGTTCTGTTAAGGAGGAAGATGTCGAAGTGCTCCTCATGACTTTTTCTTTCTTTAATCGAGCACTTTTTTATTTTTCAGTTCAGACAAGAGGTGATAGAAGCATTCCCCAGGTGATCTTGATGCTGAATGTCTCCTTAGCAGGTCTGGGCACACAGAAGAATGAGCCCCTTGTGGGCTGACCCTGTTGGGACAACCTGCTCCTCACCCCAACCTCACCATGGCTGACATGGCCCACCTGGCACTCACATCCCTGTCCCCTGCATCACAAACTTGTCCCCTCAGCTCTGCAGCTGCGTGTCCCAGCCCATGGCACCATGTCCCACCTGCTCTCCTCAGGGCTCTGCCTGCACACAGGCCCAGCAGAAGTTTTCCTGTTTGTAAGGAAAGAATGGCAAAGCCTGAGCAGGTTTGCTGAACAACAAACCCCACTCAGGAGCCACATGCTCAGTCCAAGCTGCCTCAGATGATGTCACCTTTCTACAAGGGACAATGTGACCAGAAATGCTCTCTGTAAGCAGAATTCTCTGCATCTTTAAGCAGAATTCTCTGAGTTTTTCAGCTGAATTCTCTGTCCCTGTCCTTCTCTGGATCTCAGCTGCAGATGGAAGCTGCTGGTGCCATTGTCACCTTGAACTCCTCTTTGGGATGCACACAGATGTTCCCAGGTGTGTTCAGCAGGTGATGGATCTCATCCAGCACTGGCTGTGGCTGAGAGTTGCCATGGCAATGTGTCTTCCTGGAGCTGCCACGGGATGTCAGCAACAGGACCTGGCGGTGGTTGCCATGGAAACACATTTCTATACAGCAACTTATTTTTACATTTAATATTTTATTTTCAGAACTTATAAAATTTACATTTCTAAACAATAATATGAATTTAATTTTTCTTTTTAATTAATATTTAATTATTTTAAATAATTTTATTAATTATCATTGTTTCGTATTCATAATATTACTATTTATATTTTTATTAGTTTTTTTGTTTATATGAAGAATCTCTAAATTTTTAGCTACCAAAGAAATAAATATTCATTGGTTCTAAGTTACACAATTTCCCTTATTAATCTATGCTCTATTGCTTATTGATTTTTTTCCTCTTTATACTGATTAGTCCTGATTTTATTAGTTTTGTAATTTTTTTAACATCTTTCTCTTAGGGTTCAGGGGGGCACTTTGGGTCCGGGTAGACATTTATGGGACACATTCGGGGCGGTTTTGTGTGTGGCGAGGGAATTTAGAGAGAACTTGGGGGTTGGGTGGACACTTGCGGGGCCCCAGTCGGCACTGAGGGGCACTTAGGCATCCTGACGAAACGTCTCAGGTTCGCAGTGGCACTTGAGGGTACCAGGGGACACCTGGAGGTCAGGGAGGGACATTCGGGGGCCCTTAGGTGTCCGGGAGGGCACTTGGAGGCTATAACGGGGCTCAATGGGGCCGCGGGGGATGATGGGAGTTGGAGGCGCAGGTATAACGGATGTCTATGGAGCCGCGGGGAATGATGGGAGTTGTAAGCGCCGGTATAATAGGGCTAAGGGAGCCGCGGAGCATCATGGGAGTTGAAGGCGCTGCTATAATGGCTCCCTATGGGGCGCCGTGCATGACGGGAGATGAAGTCAGCACTGCAATGGAGATCTACGGGCGCCGCGGGGCATGATGGGAACTGTAGTCCCGGAAGTAGCTCGAACGGGGCGTTTGGGGGTCCGGGAAGGCACTCGGGGGGCACTTTTTCGTCCGAGGAGCCACCTGAGGTCCTCAGGGGGGAACATGTACGGTTCGGGAGCAGTTGGGGGGAACTTGGGGAGCTCTAATCGGGCTCTGTAGGGATCGGGGCATGACAGGAGTTTTAGGTGCGGAACCGTGTTATGAGGGGCTCTTGGGCGGCGGCGGACGATAGGAGATGAAGTCGAGAAAGTGGCTATAACGGGCATCTGTGCGGTTGGGAACACTTGGGTGTCCGGGTAGATTTCCGGGGGTTCCGAATGGGCACTCAGGGGGCACTCAGGGATCCTGGAGGGTCTGGGGGACACTTACATGGCATTTGGGGGCGGAGAAGGGGGAAATCTGTGGAGCGCAGGGCATGACGGGCGTTGTAGTCCCGGCGCCAATGGGATCTTATGGGGGCGCGGGGCATGACGGGAGTTATAGGCAAAAAGAGACCAAAATGGCACCGTCCCCGGCCCCGCCCTGAGGGCTAGTTTCCGGGCGCTGATTGGCTGCAGGTGGTGATGGGCTGCACGGTTGACCAATAGGTGGCGGCGGAGGCGGGAACAGCTTATTCAACCGCTACAGTCCCTCCCAGTACAGCCCAGTTCATCTCCAGTACAGCCCGGTATATTCCCAGTGCCCTTCCGGGCTCTCCCAATACAGCACAATTCATCCCCAGTACAGTCCAGTAAAACCCCAGTGCCCCTCCAGGCCCTCTCAATACACCCGAGTTCATTCCCAGTCCCTTCCATTTCCTCCCTATGTCCCCCAGTATGTCCCAGTTCATCCCAGTGTCACTCCCTGTATGCCCTAGTGTCCCCCAGTATTCCCCACAGTGTTCCCAGTGTCCCCAGTTTGTCCCAATATCCCCCAGTATCACTCCCAGTATCCCCAGTTTGCCCCAGTATGTCTCAGTGTAACCTCACAGTCCATCCCAGTCTATCCCAGTCCACCCAGTTTCCTCCTCAGCATTTCCTGAGTTCCCAGTTTGTCCCAGTCTATCCCAATGTCACTCCCAGTATATCCCAGTGTCCCCCAGTATGTCCCAGTCCTCCCCAGTGTTTTCAAGGAAACTTGACCTTCTCACGGTGGCCATGGCATCCCAACCCAGCAGTGGGGTCAGTGCAGTGTCCATGGCACAGCCCTGGCAATGGCCAGTGCAGGTTGGGATGAGAATCCACACTCAGAGCTGGCCCAGGGCAGGGCTGCAGTGCCTTCCCAGCAGCTCCTGTCTGCACAGGAGCAAGGTTGGCCACTCTGGGTCAGACCTCCAGGCAAAGGTTCTCTGAGCAGGCCAGACCTCCTCAGGAGACACCCTGGATCAATATCAATCACAGAATGCTGCAATCACCTCTGCTCTAAAGAGAACAGTAGTAATAAAATGCACCCTTTAGAAAAGGAATATACTTTTCTTAGAAGCTCTTTGACAGATTTCTCAATAACTTTAGCAGGAAAGCTTCTTAATGAACTGCACCAGACCAGAGGAAAATCAAGACAGAGCCATGGTTTGTCAGGACTTGCTTGATCCTAATGAGCCCCGAGGTGCATTTGGTGCTGAGCCCTTGAACCTCAGGGCCTGAGAGAAGATTGCACAAACCTTTCCAGGAGTCAAAGTCAGAAGAAAAACCCAAAGTGTCTCCAAGCATGAATGGATTCCACTGAGGTCCAGTCCCAACACAGTGGAGGAGAGAGGAGTCCCTCATGGACCCCTTGGAGGAGAGAATTGGAGGCCATGATTGCACAAAAACCTCTCAGAGACTCAGTGACAAAAAAAGAAGGACTTTAATAAACCCTGAGTACCTTGAAGCATTAATGAGCCCCAGTGAGTGTTGTTACTGACAAAGAATCTCCAGGGACCCGTTACAGCAGATAATTGGAGGCCATGATTGAACAAAGCTCTCAGAGACTCCAAGGCAAAAGCAAAAGTTCTTTAAAAAACCTGCAGTCCCTGGGAGCATGAAGGAGCCCCCCAGGACCATTCCTGACAAAGGCTCCCCAGGGACTCCTTCCAGCAGATCCCTGGGGCTACTGGGATTGAGGGTGGAGGGGATGCTGAGGGCAGGACAAGGGGGTGACAGTGCCCAGCCTTGCTGGGGCTGTGCCAGGAGGCCCCAGGGCCTCAGGACAAGGTGTCTCCTCACAGCCCTTGGTGGCAAAGTAGAGCAAATCAATTCTACAATCAAATTGCTATTGGGTGAAATATGTCAGCAAACCTCCTTGACTTTGGCCCAAACCTTCCCTGTTGTTCAAAGCAGAATTCAGCCATGGGGCACCAGCAAAATCAGCCCCTGTGAGCTGCTCTATGGTCAACTCTACCAAGTGCCACATTCCAAGAAACACACATGTAAAATGAGGAGTAAATTTGAATAATTGCCTCACTTCTCTTAGTAAAACCTTACAGGATTTGCAGTGAGCTGTGGAGATCTCCATACTGATGGGATTGGACACAGCAGTGCACAAGTTCCTGCCAGGAGATTGGGTGTGCTTGAAAGACTGGGGAACTGCTCTGCTCCAGCCAAAGGGGAAGGGACCTTTCCAAGTGCTATTGAGAACTTTTTTATAATGCACATCTCAAGATGGCACCTCCTGGAGATTTGAAGAAATCTGGACCAAACTTCCTTCATGATCACCCAGCTGGACATGGTTAAAACATCTGTTTACAATGGTCACCATAATAATTGCTGTATGGTTTTACCTTGCATCAGGATTCAGTGTTGTAGCTGTTGTAATGCTGATGCCTTAAACAGGCTGGCAAAAATATGAAGGAGACACAGCAGTACAGGGAAAACGGAATTTACCTCGGTTTAATAGGATCCTAGGTGCCCAGACTCATCAAAGTTGGAAAACACGCCATGGACCGAATGACAAGCCGGGACCCCCCGTACAAGGCGTACCGGATTTTTATGGACTTCAGAAATTTAGCATATCTACTTAAAATCCCCCAATAAGAAACTTAATAAATGAATAATTGCCCCTTATTCTAATGAACCCCCCCACCCACATGAGACTACAGCCTAGTTTACAAAAACATGTTCCAAGAAGGAACAGGTTGGAGCCTCTGGTTCTGAGATAATATGAATGTTTGGTCTTCCTCGCTATGCAGGACCACAAACTAAGCTAAATATCAGACTACAAAGGTTGTAAACATGTAGGGCTAATGTACAAGGAGCGTTGGTGCAGGGAACAAGGTGTGTGTTTAGAGGGTAACAGGGAAGGGAAAGGTTATAAAAATGTATAAAAAGGGTATAAAAAGAAAATACAAAAATCACCGGCATCAATGCCTTCGGCTATAAAATGAAATAGAGATATTGAGACATCAGTTCCCATCGGGAACTTATTCTGAAGAACAATGGAGACTTGATAAGGACAATGGAACAGAACAGCACAGCCTTGGAGAAATAGATAAATGATGTAACTGAGACAACCAGAAGTCACACAAAGTGCAAGCAGGATATCAGCTCAGCTCTGCAAGGCTGACAAAGCAGGAATTATGCAAAACAAAACATATTGCCCTTGTTCAAAAGTGTGGTTCAAGGAACAGCCACCTGAAAAGGACACCGGACATTGAAGAGAGACCCCCAAAGAACCTTACAAGGCCTTCTGATAAAGGGTGCAATTATGTAAAATAAAGTAATACATATCCATCAAGTAAGCAGGAATAGCTCATGAATATGTAATCAGTGTGTGATAAAACCTTTGTTCACCCAACGCACAGGGCACTCGAATGGAGGAAGGATCCTGTGAATGACCAGCGCTGCAATAAAGAATGGCTACTTTCTAATACTCGAACTGTTTAGAAAGTTTCTATTCAGCCAATTTCAGTATCAGTTCCAGGAGGCTCCACACTGTCATGATGGTCACCTTCATTCCATGTGGCCCTAAGTGTCACAATGGCCTCTTGGATCCATGAGGTTCCACAGTGTCACAATGGTCCCTTGGGTGCTTGGAGCCCTGAAGTGTCACAATGGTCTCCTTGGTCCCACAAGGCCCCACAGTGTCACCCTGGGGCAGGACACCAGGAGGGATTCGTTCCCCACTCGCTGCAGCTCCCTGGCCCAGCTGGCACCGACACCTTCTCCCAAGCCAGCGCTCCCGGGCACAGCCAGGGCCATGCCACACTGCAGCTCCTGCAAAAACCTGAGTCACAGACGGTTTGCCACTCTTTCTGTCTCTATTTGACCAAGAAATGTCCCATTGTGGGGTGTCCCTTTCCTGCAGTCACTGCAACACTGGGACCATACATGGAGCTCTGAGCAAGAGAAATGGCCAGCGCTGCACCTCTGCACCGACTTGGGGATGGTGGGAAATGCTCTGTGGGGGTGGCTGGAACGATGGAAAAAGGACAATTGGCAGCACAGAGGGAAACCCATCTGGGCTGCTGGACTGGGGCAAGACATCGCTGCCCGGGTAGAGAAGTTGGCTGTGAAAGTCCCTCCTGTGGATGCTCACATACCCAAGAGTTGGGCACTGAAGAGCATCGCAACAATGGAGAGGGGGATGGGGCTGCCAGGATTAAAGTGTCTCAGGTGGGTCTGGACTGGCCACACAAGGGTGAGTTATTTTTGGCTCAATGGGCCCAGGACACCTCAGGTCATCAGGGCAGAGATGAAACCTCCAGATGGGCTCCTGACCGAGGGGTGGATTTACCCATGGGCAGCATCTCCAGGTTATCCATGAGTGTGAGACGTGTGCTGAGATCAAGCAGGGTCAGGTGGGTAAAGCCCCTGTGGTGTGGGGGATGATGGTGGGAATATAAATGTGGGGAGACACATGGTGTTTTTAGTGGGAGTAGTAAATTGGAGAACACCATTCCTAAACCACAACAGCCCTGTCAGAGCCAGCCCTGACCCTGCACTGCCCCAGCTCTGCTGCCCCACAGCTGCTGATCAGGAAGGGCAGAGCCATGGGGGAGGGAAATGCACAGGGACTCCTCCTGGGAGGGACCTCGGGAGGGTTCCAGGCCAAGCCAAAGCACAGTCAGTGCAGAAAGGGACACAAGGATGGGCTGTTTGTGTGCTCTGCCATGGCAGGATGAGATGCAGAGCTGCACACACACCCAGACAATGTGGATCCCTGCAGGAGCTGATCTCACACAGCAGCTCCCAGGCCTCTGCTGCTCGCTGCTTGCTCTGCTTTGATGTTCCCCGCTGGTTACACCCACCCCACACACCCCAGTGCTGTGTGCACACACACCAGTCTCACCAGTGCCTGGGCCCCCAAAGGACACAGGACCTGATGGTTTGTGGTCCCCACTCCAGTGTCTGACACTTGGACCTCCCTCTGTACCCAGAGCAGAGAGGGCTCTCTTGCCATAAAAAGTTCTTGGCAGTGGAGGATTGTGTCCAAAAGCTGTGGGGATCAGCTTTAGGACACAACCAAAGTCATGTCCTGACCAGCCAACAGTGTAAAACCCTTTTACACATTATGATCTCTCATCCTTCTTTCTCTCTGTTTCTCATGTCTTTTTCTCATCAAACCACATTGATCCCTCCACTCTGCCCCTTCCTGTCATCCTTGCTTAGACATCCCATGGAATATCTTGCACATTCCCCAAATGCCCTTTGTGGATGCCCATTGTGAGTCTTAGGCCCCAATGCAGAAACCTCCATGCTCAGCTGACAAGGTCATGCTGGAGAGCTCTGCCATTGACCTCCTTGGTGAGTCATTCATGAGGAGGTGCTAGAAATTTCCTTCAATTAATTTTTTGACTTTTGGGTTTTAAATTGGAATGGTCCTACAATATCATTTACTGCAGCCCCGTTCCTGTGGGAAGGCACAACAACCACTGGACAAGATTACTCTGAACTCCTGACGTTGAACACATTTTGGAATGGGACATCCACTTCTATGGACAACCTGTTCCTCTGCCTTTTCACACTGATCATAAAATACTTCTTCCTTATTCCCCAATCTAAATTTATCCTTGACAATTTTAAAGATATTGTCCCTTCCTCTGCCATGACAGGCGTGAAAAATAATCTCAGTCATTATTGGATTATGTATGACCACAATGTTTAAATCTGAAAAGTCCTTGAAAAGACATGCAAAACGCCAAAGAATAGATTTGAGGTCTCAAATACACCCATATAGAGAGACTGAGAGCCCTGGGCTCAGTGCTGTGGGGACTGAGAAAAGAGCAGGAATAGCCTAAGAGGGCTTGAAGTGTGGTGGAACTTTTCTTGACAGTGGAAAAACACCTGAGAAGGAAAAAATGGCACAAAGGGCAGCTGGGGAGGTCCAGACTGGACACAAAGAGAAAGGAATTTCTCTCCCAAGGCAGGGCTGGGGTGCAGCACATCCCCAGAAGGAGTCTGGGTCAGCCCAAGGCTCTGTGTGCCAAGGCAGAGGCAGGCAGGACGCAGAGCTGTCAGCAAAGGAAGGGGCCAGCAAGGTGGGGCAGCCGGGGGATGCCGACAGCCTGCAGGGACAGAGGCGCAGGGCATGGACAGCGTAGGACAGCCTGGGCTGGAGAGGGCCCAGGGATGTGCAGAAGCTGCAATGCCCTGACACAGCCAACTTGTGCAGCACTTTGGCCATGGCTGCTGGCCCTGGCCCTGAGGCCATGAGGAGGACACAAGTGACCCTTGCAGCCCTGGGGCCTCATGGCCTCCTTGTCCCTGCTCAGCAGCCTGGCAGGAGCCACCCCATGGTGCTGCCCTTGGCATTGCACATCCTCACATGGCAGTGCCCCGGGAAGAGCCCTGAGCACTGAGGGAGGGACAGGATGTGCCTTGTCAGGGGCTGGGGCTCAGGCCTTGGCCCTTTGCATTCCTGAAACACATCCAGGTTTGCTCAGTATCAGAGACACCTTTGCCTTGTTTGTCCCCCACTGTCATCACTGCCTCCAGTGTTCTGTTCTAACTGGAAATTGGGGACACTTTCTCAGTCACGCCCTTCAGTGGGACCCATTAAAAGTAAAAGAAACTTTGGAGTTTGAATCTGACTATGAATTCTTGAGAAGTTTTTTGAACACTCTCTCAGAGACCAAGTCTGATGTGAACAACACCAAAGCCCTGAGAGGGTCATTAAAGTCCTTGTGCTGTTGCTGTGCTGCTGAGCTGGGCTGGGCTCCTGGCACAGAGGGAGTTCCTGGCAACCAAGAGTTTCAAAAAGACATTTCTCCTCATGAGCAGCTCCTTTCACAAATAAGCAGGGCTGAGGGCACTGCCTACATGGACTGAGAGGAGCCAGGCAGAGACAGCTAAAGTGAATCCGAATGGGGAAGACATTGAGCTGAGACTTCACTTGAGGAAACATCTTCACATCCTCTACATGGTGAGTCTGTGGGTGCAGGGCAATGTCCCGTGCTCCTGGAGGGATCTCCTGAAGCCTGCACACCCCACAGCCTGGGGGATGTGTCAGGAGGACTCTCCCAGTTTCTCTGTTCCACAGGAGGAGGAGGAGGAGGAGGATGTGCTGCAGAGCGGGGCTGCCCTGGGCACCGTCAGAGGGACAGGGCAGGACGGCTCCTGCTGCCAGGGACGGCTGCAGGCTGTGAAGGTGGGGGTGCAGCCAGGGCTGCCCAGGGCTGTCCTGCAGAGCAGCTCCTGCAGCCCTGAGGGCTCTTTGCCAGGGCAGGGCATGTGCCACCTGCCAGGGGCAGCTCTCAGCCTGCCTGGGAGCTTCCCACAGCTCCGCGGGGAGAAGTTGGAGGTGGAAGGAGCGACCCCCATCAGGGCAGATTCCTCCTGCTGGGGAGATGGTGCTGCATGGCCAGGGCTGCTCTCAGCTTTCTCCTCAAGGAAAGGGCAAGGGGCTGTCAGCTTTGGATGTGTCACCGACACTCCTGCACTGTCCTACTGGGGATCAGCAGATGTGCGTCAGATCTGCCTCAGAAAGTGCCTCCTCACCCTCGTCTCCCTACAGACAGCACCAGCAGCACCTTGGCTTGCAGCATCTCTGTTTGTGTGCCCTGCCCTTAAGGACCTGGTGCCAGGGAGATGTCCCTGGGCAGTGGCCTGTGCTGGGAGGGCTCTGCAGGGCAGAGCTGAGCCCCCAGGGCTGGGCTGGGCTCTGGGAGTTCTGGCAGGGACAAGGCTTGGATAGAGGGAAACAGCTCCCAGTGGGCACAACTCCAGGCAGCAGAGAGCCAGACCAGCCCTGGATATCCCTCCCTGTCCAGGGGCACAGGGAAAGGGAGAAGAGTTTAGAGAAATTGACTAGTAAACTGGAGCCTTCAAAAATTCCACTTTTTTTTCAAGCACATTTTAAGTGCAGCCATCCTAAAACAGAGGGAGGTGAAATGAGCAAAGGGCACCTGTGTGGGGCCCAGCAGCGCTGACTGCACTGGGCCACAGGAAGCTCTGTTTTACCTTTGGGCCCCCCAATGTTCAGGTGGAGAGCAATGCTGAAGATGAGGATTTCTGCCCCTCCTAAGGAAGGGGCATTAACTCAGAAGCACCCGAGTGCTGCTTTTGAGCTCAGCCAAGCTCAAAAATAAAAGTGTTGAGTGAAATTTCCCCAGAATAGGGAAGTAATTTTGAGCTGATTCCTATGAAAATAGCATATGATGGACTCAAGGAAGTTTGACCAACTTGTCAAATGTTTTCTTTCAACAGTTCATGATGCCCACAGTGAAGCAATGTCCAACAGCAGCTCCATCAGCCACTTCCTCCTCCTGGCATTGGCAGACATGCGGCAGCTGCAGCTGCTGCACTTCTGCCTCTTCCTGGGCATCTCCCTGGCTGCCCTCCTGGGCAACGGCCTCATCATCAGCGCCGTAGCCTGCGGCCACCACCTGCACACGCCCATGTTCTTCTTCCTGCTCAACCTGGCCCTCACCGACCTGGGCTCCATCTGCACCACTGTCCCCAAAGCCATGCACAATTCCCTCTGGGACACCAGGGACATCTCCTACTCAGGATGTGCTGCACAGCTCTTTTTCTTTCTGTTCTTCATTTCAGCAGAGTATTTCCTCCTCACGATCATGTGCTACGACCGTTACGTGTCCATCTGCAAACCCCTGCACTACGGGACCCTCCTGGGCAGCAGAGCTTGTGCCCACATGGCAGCAGCTGCCTGGGCCTGTGCCTTTCTCAATGCTCTGGTGCACACAGCCAATACATTTTCCCTGCCCCTGTGCCAGGGCAATGCCCTGGGCCAGTTCTTCTGTGAAATCCCACAGATCCTCAAGCTCTCCTGCTCAAATTTTTACATTAGGGAACTTGGGCTTCTTGTGGTTAGTGCTTTTCTATATTTTGGTTGTTTTGTGTTCATAGTTTTCTCCTATGTGCAGATCTTCAGGGCTGTTCTGAGGATCCCCTCTGAGCAGGGACGGCACAAAGCCTTTTCCACGTGCCTCCCTCACCTGGCTGTGGTCTCCCTGTTTATCACCACCGCATTTTTTGCCTACCTGAAGCCACTTTCATTGTCTTCCCCATTCCTGGATCTGACACTCTCAGTTCTGTACTCAGTGGTGCCTCCATCTCTGAACCCCCTAATCTACAGCCTGAGGAACCAAGAGCTCAATGATGCCTTGAGGAAAATGATAACTGGATGATGCTTTTCAGCATCCAGAGCATTTTTTCTGTTAATTTTTTCTGTCCATGGCTTCAAATGCACATCCTGACAGGCAACTGTGTCCTTATTGACATTTGTTTTCATTATTTTGGAGACGCTTAATCAATGAACTGTAATTTTTTGTTCCCCGTCTTGATTAATGTTTAATATAGTTTTGATTGGTTTCAATAGATTAATGATTTTGCAAAATCATCATTCTTTTGACCCACCAGGTTTGCAAATACTTCTTCACCTGACAACGTCAGTGCCAGAGAGAGGAGGCTGCTCTGTGCCCTTAGGGGTGTTGCCTTAATAATTTTTAGTTTTTCACTCTTCATGTATCTGCAACTTAGTGTATTTCTGTGCTTCTTATAAAGTGTTATAAACCTCTGTTCCCAGCATCTTTATCCAAAACAAATATCTCTGAATATAGATTCAAGGGCAGCTTTGTTGTCCTAAGCCCGAAAATATGTAAGCAACTGGGGATGATGGGGGGAGCGAGCCTGGGTGGGTTAACATCATCACCTAGGGGTGTCATTGGACAATTAGGGGCCAATGTGCTAATGGCACAGAACTTATAAAAGGTGAAGGACTCGTGACCCAGGGTCCATTTTGGGTGTAGTCCCCAAGGGGGACTTTGCTAGCCCGAAAGTACATTGAAGGCCTTGAATAAATTTGTCCACTTTTTATACTCCTAATTTCTCTTGGCCTCTGTTTCAGGTAGCCTGTCTTTTAGGCATCAGTGGCATGGCCAGAGCAGGGAGGGGGCCCAGGACATTTGTCAGCGCCAGCCTCTGTCCCCAGCCATTGGCAGCCCTGGCTGCTCAGCCCAGGTTTGCGGTGAGTTTGGCTGTGGCCCAGCTCCATCCTCCTGCGGGGCTCAGGGCCTGTTGCCGGCAATGGCCAGCCCTGGCCGGCCTCTGTCCTGGCCCAGAGCCCGGCAGAGCCTGGGGCAGGGCTGTGTGGGAAGGCCCACAGGTGGCACAGCCTGTGCAGGAGCTTGGAGAGGCTGCCCAGCAGGGAGGCCATGGGGGCACAGAGCCCCAGGGGCTGCTGTGGGCACCACAGCACAGGGGCCATTCCCACCTGCAATGCTCCTGGCCTGGGCTGGTCCTGCCCAGGGGGGATTGAATTCCGGCAGACACCAATGTGGAGCTGAGGGACTCAAAGGCTTCTTGGCCTCAGTCTGTCCTGGAAAGGTCTCTCAGTCCTCTCTGCTCTGGAAGGGCTCCAAGGAGGAGGAGAGCTCATCTTGGCAGGACCCTCATGCAATCCCAGAGGGACAAATGCCAGTGCCTGCCCCTGCAGGGGAGTCCCCTGGCAATGGCCCCAGGCGGGAGCTGCCTGGCTTGGAGCAGCCCTGGCAGAAAACTCTTGGTGGGCAGGAGCTGGGCAGGAGGCAGCCGTGTGCCCTGGCAGTGAGGGAGGCCAGGAGCCCCCCAGGCTGTGTGAGCAGGACATCAAGGCCATGGATTATCCAGGTCACTGTGGCCTGGTTTGGGTTCCCCAGGGCAGGAAAGATGTCTGGCAGCTGGAGCAGGGTTAGGGAAGGGCCTCCAGGGTGGGGCTGGAGCCCTTGGGCTGTGAGGAGAGGCTGAGGGAGCTGGGCTTGTCCAGCCCAGAGAAGGGAAGGCTGAGGGGCTCCTCATCCCAGCCAGGCAGTGCCACCGAGGAGGCGATGCAGAGCACAAAGCCAGGCTCTTCACCGGGGGCTTGGTGGGAGACAAAAGGCAATGCATGAAAGGGGAAAGAGGGGAGGTTCAGTCACGACATGAGGAAAACTTTGTTCCCATGGGCTCAGCCAGGTGCTGAGATGCTACCCCATCCCTCTCCTTTGGGATTTTCCATTCCAGACCAAATCAGGGTCTGACCCTGTTTCTGACAGGTTGGTCTGCAGACTTGCTGAGGTCCCTTCCAATCTCAGCTCTCTGATGATCCTGGGACAATGCTGGTCCCTATTTCAGACTGGAGCAGAGCAGATGTTTATGGGACAGGAGCCCTCTGGGGACCTGTATGGGACCTGCAGCTTGTGAGGTGCACAAGAATATCTTCATTAGCCGTGTCATTTGAGTGCTTTTAAGAAATGGCAAAGCTCTCCTACCACGAGAGAACAGGAATTTCCTGGAAGTATACTGCTAGCAGGAGAAGAAATACCGATCTCCCACTCTACTTTTGTCACCAATATTCCATCTACTATTTCATGTCCCTCTTCATTCAGGTGTTTCCACTTCTCCTGTTTAAATGGCCATGTCTAAGGACATCTCTTCACCAGACCAGCTGGATTTATGATCTATGTCCTTCCTATTGCTCCCAAATTTCCTCCTCTAGATCCTCTCCAGTCATTCCAATGTCTCTCAACTGACTGGCTTCACACTTTGAGCTTCAGAGCGTGGCCCAGACTTTTAGAACTTTAAATAACACATCAGTCAACATCTTAATCGTGTTAATATCTTTTGGGATCGCCTCTCCTTATGTCTTTGTTTAAAACTGTTCCTGTGTGGAAATCCCTTGTGAATGGTGGACATGTCAGATGCTGCTGCTGTCAGTTGCGCAGAAAGGAGAGTTGCACAGACGTTGAGGGAAGAGTTTTGATGCTTTTTAAACAGTATCATGTTTACATTTTTTGTCAGTTGGCCATGAAGAGAAATTTTCTGTGCCTCTGAGTCTCACCAGTTCCTGACCCCAAAGGACACAAACCTGATCAGCTGTGGTTCCCACTCCAGCGGTTGCACTTGGACCTCCCTCCATCCCCAGAGCAGAGCTCCCTTGTCCCACAAAGTCCCTGGCAACGGAGGGATGAAGAAAACAGGACAGGCTGTGGGGATCAGGGCCAGGGCACGGCCAGGGATTTGGTGTGGTTGTGAGCCCAGGGCAGGACACGGCCCTTGGCCTCGGTGAAGCTCATCCAATTGTCCTGGGCCCATGGCTGCAGCCTGTCCAGATCCGTGTGCAGAGCTTCCTGCCCTCCAGCACAGCCACACTCCCACCCAGCTTGGGCTCACCTGGCACCTGACTGAGGGTGTCCTCGATCCCTCATCCAGATCAGCAATAAAGAGATTGAACTGCACTGGCCCCAATCCTGAGGCCTGGGGACACCCCTGGATGTGACTGCATTGCCCAGCACTCCTTGGGCCTGGCCATGCAGACAGATTTTGAGCCAGGGAACAGATGCTGCAGAGGGTGTTGGATCAAGTTGCTGTGAGCCCAGAATATTGGGATCAGTGCAGCTGTAGCTCTGCACAAGAGAGCTCTTCATCCACTTTCTCTCTTTTCCTCCCTCTGGGCATGGAGGGAGCTCATGACTTCAGCATGTGATTCGTGTGTGCAAAGAGCAAATGTGGGCAGAATTGGGGCAGGGAGGGTTTGGGGGATCTTGGGATCTGTGCTGGCACAGAACATGTTTTCCATTGGTCTGAGACTGTCAGCTGTGCAAAGTGGCTTTAATATCCAGCAGAGGAATGCCTTTTGCATTTTATGGAGCTATGCCTTCCCTTTGTTCTGTTTGCTGACCATAAATGAACATCCATCTCAGGCAGCTCCTTCTCCAAGGAAAGCAGGCGAGAGTTGGTGGCAAGGAGCTGAAAGCTGCAGGCGCAGCCAGGAGTGGAGGAAGCTCAGATTTGCACAAGGCTGCTCTGAGTCCAGGGGGTTGGATGAGGGAAACGGTGGGGTGAGGGTAGGGACAAAGTATGATCTATTGTCAGCCATAAAGGGTCTTGATGTTCATATCTCTTCAAAGGGCATTAGGAGGTGCTTTGATTCAATGTCAATTTAAGATTGCTGATATCAATGTATTAAAAAGAAAACAAACCCTAAACAGTACCAAAAATATTTTACAATTTTCTTTAAAATATAATATATTCACTTTGAATGGAAATTTGAAATCTGTCTAATTAACCACAAAATAATTGATGACCTAAATTATTCCCAGGGGCTTGGCTTGTGAGGGTGTTTTGAAATGTTAGTGAGTCTTTGTCACTGAATTCCTGAACTGAAGAGCTGAAGGCTGAACAAGCCTCTGGAAAAGGAAAGCTCAGCAGCAACCTCCAAGTTGCTGAGGATGTCAGCAGCCCCCACTGAGGCCATCACTGCCAAGAGACCATGGGGGCAATGAGCAGACAAGGAGAGCGTCCCTGGGGCTGGGGAAGCAGGAACTCAGAGGCACCAGTGGCTCCAGGTGGGAAATGGACTCTGCAATGTGGCTGGGAAAGCCCTGCCTGGGCTTGGCCAAGCAGCACAGCCAAGCCCTGAGCCCCATCCCCTGGGAATGGGGATCGGTGCCCTCACAGGATGCTCGTGGCTGTCCCAGAGCAGTGGCATGTGGGGTGTGGGATGGTGAGGGCAGGAGAGCAGCAGGAGCCCTGCAAAGCTCTGGGCTGGGGGAGGAGGCCCCAAGGCCTGGGGCTGGCAGGAACTGCTGTCTTCTCATGGGCCTCAGTGGCAGGGACAGCAGCCACAGCCAGGGGACACAAATCTCATTGCTGGTGGCAGGGGGTGGTCCCAGCCCCCCAAGGCCTTTGGTCACCCCCACTGCAGCTCTCCTACCCTGGCCTAGGCCTGTGCTGCTTCCCTTGCACACTTTACCCAGTGCCCCATTTTCCCTCCTCCCTCTGACCCTGGGAGCTCCCAGAGCTTTCCTGATGTCCCTCTGTCCTCACTTGCTGCTGCTTCGAACAAAAAGCTGTGTTTGGCTGAGGAATGGCCAATTCCTGTGGGATTCCCAACTCCTGCCTTCTTCCCACACCCTGCTAATGCTCCTGGGGCACCCAAGCTGTCCCAGGCACAGCCTTGCTTGAATCTGCTCCTTCTCTCCATGTGCCAGCACTGAAATCCATGTCCCTGAAATCTGCAGCCCCGCAGAGCAGCCTAGCCCTGTGTTGCCCTGCAGCAGGAACTGGAGGCACTGGAGGTCAGGGACAGCGAATCTGTGTCTGGAATGCTCAGGAGATGCTCAGCTCGGGCAGCTCCTGCAGCTCCTGCTGCAGCCCTGGACAGCAGCAGAGAGTTGGCCTCGGGGCTCCTCAGGCAGCTCCTGCTGCCCCAGGGACAGAATCACAGAATCACAGGATTAACCGGGCTGGAAATATGTTTGAGACCTTCAAGTCAAACTTGTGACCTAACACTAGCTTGTCACCAGACTGTGGCTTTAAGTATCACATCCAGTCTTTCCTTAAACAGCTCCAGGGACAATGACTCCACCACCTCCCTTGGCACCCATTCCAGTGCCCAATCACCCTTTCTGTGAAGGATTTCTTCCTGATTTCCAGCCTAAGCTTCCTGGAGCACAGCTTAAGGCACTTCCTTTTGTCCTGTCCCTTGTTCTCTGAAAACAAAGACCAATCCCCACCTGGCTGCACCCTCCTCCATGAGGCCCTAGAGTGCCACAGTCTTCTCCATGATTCCATGAGGCTCTGTAGTGTCACAATGGCCCCTTGGTTCCGTGGTCCCTGCAGTGTCACAGTGTTTGCTTGGTTCCACTGGGCTCCGGAATCTCACAAGGGTCGCCATGGTTCTGCAATGTCACAATGGCCCCTTGGTTCAACAAGGCCCCACAGTGTCACAATGGCCCCTTGATTCCCTGGGGGCCTGCAGTTTTGCAATCATCACAGAATCACAGAATCAACCAGGCTGGAAAAGACCTTGGAGATCTGTGACTCAACACCGCCTTGTCACCCAGACCATGGCACCGAGTACCACATCGAATCTTTCCTTAAACATCTCCAGGGATGGTAACTCCACCACATCCCTGGGCAGCCCACTCCAATGCCCAATCACCCTTTCTCTGTAGAACCTCTTCCTAATGTCCAGACTAAACCACCCCTGGTGCAGATTAAGGCTGTGGCCTCTTGTCCTGTCATGGTTTGCCCTCAAGAAGAGCCCAACCCCACCTGGCTGCACCCCCCTGTCAGGGAGTTGTAGAAAGTGATGAGGTCTCCCCTGAGCCTCCTCTTCTCCAGGATAAACCGCCCCAGCTCCCTCAGACACTCCTCACAGGACTTGTGTTCCAGACCCTTCACCAGCCTTGTTGCCCTTGTCTGGACACACTCCAGCCCCTCAATGTCCTTCCCAAACTGGGGGGCCATGAACTGGACCCAGCACTCGAGGTGTGTCCTCACCAGTGCTGAGTACAGGGGAAGAATCACTGCCATGGTCCTGCTGGCCACGCCATTCGTGATCCAGGCCAGGTGCCATTGGCCTTCTTGGCCACATGGGCACACTGCTGGCTCATGTCCAGCCTGCTGTCCATCAGTGCCCCCAGGTCCCTTTCTGCCTGACCACTGTCCAGCTACTCTGTCCCCAGCTTGTAGTGCTGCAGGGGTTGTTGTGGCCAAAGTGCAGCACCCAGCACTTGGTCTTGTTAAACCTCCCATTGTTGGATTTGGCCCCTGGATCCAGCCTGTGCAGGTCCCTCTGCAGAGCCTTCCTACCCTCCAGCAGATCCATGCTCACACCTAACTTGGTGTCACTACTGTTCCATGAGGTCCTAAAGTATCACAATGGTCTCTATGATTCCACAGGGCTCTGTAGTGTCACAGTGGCCCCTTGGTTCCCCAAGGCCCTAGAGCATCACAGTGTCACTTTGTTCCTTGGACCCCACAGTGTCACAATGGACCATTGTTCCCATGAGGTCTCACAGTATAGCAATGGTCTCCTTGCTTCCATAGTGTCACAATGGCCTCTTGGTTCCATGTGGCACCATGGAGTCAAATGGTTTCCTTCATTCCTGTGTTCGTTTTGCTTGGCCCCATTTTGCTAGTGGGGGGAGTGGCGGGGGCACAAAGATGGCTCCTGTGTGAAGCTTCTCGAAGCTTTCACCATGTCCAGCAGAGCCAATCCCTGATGGCTCTGAGGATGATGGACATGCCACTGGCCAAGCCGGGGCCAATTACAGGTGTTGGTGATAACATATTTAAGAAGAAATCAAAACAATGGGAGGAGGCGGTTCTTTTTAGGCAGAGAAGGAGGAGGAGGTGAGAATATGTGAAAGAAAACAACATGGAGAGACCAAAGTCAGTGGAGAATGTGGGGGAGGAGGTGCTCCTGGTGCCGGAGCTGAGAGGTCCTCTGCTGGCCATGATGATGACCATGGTGAAGCAGTTTGTCCCCCTGCAGCCCCTGGGGTCCACGGGGGATGCAGAGATCCACCCCCAGCCCATGGGGAGGTGCCCACACCGGAGCGGGTGGATGCCTGGAGGAGGCTGAGGTCCAGTGGCAGTCCCAGTGGAGAGAGAGGCCTTGCTCCCAAGATGGAACAGCCTGGCCTTGGACGTCTGCACCCTGTGGATGAGAGACCCCACGCTGCAGCAGTTTTGGGAGGACAATCTCCCCGTGGGAGGAGGCTCATGTTGCAGCAGCTTTGGGCAGACTGCTGCTCATGAGAGTGGACCCACGCTGGAGGAGTTCATGGAGAGCTGTCTCCTGTGGGAGGGACCCCACAGCTATGCAGAGAAAAGAATTTCTCTCTCTGTGCAGCAGCAGAAGGTCTCCGTGCTGAACTAACCAAAACCCCCATGCCCTCACTCCGGTGCCGCTGGGAAGGATGGAGGGGGGTTAGCAGAGAAACAGTGGCTTTGAGGGCCTTATTTTTACTTCCCATTATCTCCCCTCTGACTCTGTTAGCAATAAATTTCACTTTGTAACTTTAAGAAGAACCTGTTCTATCCTTGGAGAGTCTCCCAGTCCTTAACTCATGAGCCCTGTGTGTATTAACTTCTTTTTCTCTCCTCTGTCCAGCTGTGGCAGGGGAGAGTGAGTGAGTAGATGTCGTAGGTGCCTGGCATTTGGCCAGGGTCAAATCATGACAATTCCATGAATCCCTGCAGTGTAACAATGGTCCCTTGGTTATATGAGGTCCTACACTCACAGTGGTCTCCGTGGTTCCACAAGGCACTGCAGAGCAACAGTGGCCCCTTGGTTCCATGGGCCCTGCAGTGTCACAATGGCACCATTGTTACACAAGGTCGTGCAGTGTCACAATTGTCTCTGTGGTTTCACATGGCCCTGCAGTGTCACAACAGTCTACTTGATTCCATGAGGCCCCATGGTGTCCCAGTGATCCCTTGGTTCCATGAGGCCCCAGAGTGCCACAATGGTCTCCTTGGTTGCACAATGTTACAACGGGCCCTTGGTTCCACGAGGCCCTGATGTGTCACAGTGGCCTCTAAGTTACATGAGGCCCCGCAGTAACACAATGGCCCCTTGGTACCATGGGGCACCATGGTGTCAAAATTGTTCCCTTAGTTCCATGTGCCCTTGGAGTGTCACAATGGCCCCTTGGTTCCACAAGGCTCTGGAATATCACAAGGGTCTCCTTGGTTCCACAGTGTCACAATGGCCTCTGTGATTCCACGAGGCCCCTGAGTGTCACAATAGACTCCTTGGTTCCATTTAGCCCCACAGTGTCACAATGGCCCCTTGCTTCCGTGGGATCCTGCCGTGTCACAATCACTACAGAATCAACCAGGTTGGAAAAGTCCTTTGAGATCATCAAGTTCAACTTGTGACCTAACACAACCTTCTCACCCAGACCATGGCACCAAGTGCCACATCCGGTCTTTTCTGGAACACCTCCAGGGACAGTGACTATACTCCTGGGGCAGTCCATTCCAATGTCCAGTCACCCTTTCTGTGAAGAAACTCTTCCTAATGTTCAGCCTAAGTCTCCCCTGGTGCAGCTTAATGCAAACAGATTTTGACCCAGGGAACAGGTGCTGCAGAGGGTGTTGGATCAAGTTCCTGTGAGCCCGGAATACTGGGACCAGTGCAGCACAAGAGAGCTCTTCATCCACTTTCTCTCTTTCCCTCCCTCTGGGCATTGAGGAAGCTCATGACTTCAGTGTGTGACTCATGTGTGCAAAGAGGAAATGTGGACAGAATCGGGGCAGGGAGGGCTTGGGGGATCTTGGGATCTGTGCTGGGCACAGAACGTATTTTCCATTCATCTGAGACTGTCTGCTCTGGAAAGTGTGTTTTATATCCAGCAGAGGAATGACATCTGCATTTTATAGGGCTGTGCTGTCCCTTGGTTTTATTTGCTGACAATAAATGAACATCCATCTTGGGCAGCTCCTTCTCCAAGGAAAGCAGGTGGGAGTTGGTGCCAAGGAGCTGAAAGCTGCAGGTGCAGCCTGGAGTGGAGGAAGCTGAGATTTGCACAAGGCTGCTCTGAGTCCCAGGGGTTGGATGAGGGAAGTGGTGGGGAGGGGGTAGGGACAGAGTCGGATTGATTGTCAGCCATAAAGGGTTTGATTTTCTTATCTATTCAGACTGCAGTAGGAGGTACTTGGTATCAATATCAATTGGAAATTGCTGATATCAATCTATAAACAGGAAAAGAAAACTAAAGAGGACAAAACAATTCTCTCTGCATTGTTTTTAAATATAGTATATTCACTCTGAATGCACTTCTGAAATCTGTATAATTAACCACAGAAGAATTGAAAACTTAAATGATTCCCAAGAGCTTGTCTTGTTAGGGTGTTTTGGAATGTTAATGAGCCCACAGACACTGAAATCCTGAACAGAAGAGCTGAAGACAGAACAAGCCTCTGGAAAAGGAAAATTAATCAGCAACCTCCAAGTTGCTGAGGATCCACCCAGGACTGAACAGAAATGGGCACAGCTTTCTGGCTGCCCCAGCTCTGGGATGGGCCCTGGGCCTGGAGCAGGAGCAGCTCTTGAGGGCCACAAGGGCTGGGGCTGTTGTGCTGGCCTGGGGACATGGGATGGCAGGAGGGGCTGCAGAGCTCTCAGCATCTCCTGGAGAGGAGAGCAGGGCACCCAGGGAGCCTCCTTTTCCTTGGGCCAGGCACATTCCCCCATGGCTGGGGCTGAGTCCTCTCTGAGCTCCAGCTGCTGCTGTGCCCTTCAGAGGGGCTGAGGCCGTGGGGCAGTGCCCAGAGCAGCCTGGCCTGAGCAGGGCTGTGGGGCCAGAGCTGGCTGGGCTGTGCTGGGGAGAGGCCCTTGGTGCTGCCGAGAGCTCAGGGCAGCTGCGAGAGCTTGGAGGGAGCTGGGCTGGGCTGGGAGAAGCTGGCAGAGAAAGCCATCAGTGTCCATCTCAGCCTGTGTGAGTGTGCAGGGGCAGGACTCAGCCCAGGGCTCGTGGGGCAGGGCCAGGGCCTGGGGAAGGGATGGGAAACAGGCAAGTGGCCGAGAGAGGAGGCTGCTGCGTGCCCTTGGTGGCACGGCCAGAGCAGGGAGGGGACCCAGGACATTTGTCAGCCCCAGCCTCTGTCCCCAGCCTTTGGCAGCCCTGGCTGCTCAGCCCAGGTTTGCGGTGAGTTTGGCTGTGGCCCAGCTCCATCCTCCTGCGGGGCTCAGGGTCTGTTCCCGGCAATGGCCAGCCCTGGCCGGCCTCTGTCCTGGCCCAGAGCCCAGCAGAGCCTGGAGCAGGGCTGTGTGGGAAGGCCCACAGGTGGCACGGCCTGTGCAGGAGCTTGGAGAGGCTGCCCAGCAGGGAAGCCATGGGGGCACAGAGCCCCAGGGGCTGCTGTGCGCACCACGGCACGGGGGCCATTCCCACCTGCAATGCTCCTGGCCTGGGCTGGGCCTGCCCTGGGGGGCTGTGGCACCATGGCTGGGCCAGCGGGGCACAAAGGGGCCACGGAGCTGCTGCTGGGGCTGATAGCAAGGCCAGGAGCAGACAAGGAATTGCTGTGCATTGCCTGTGCTGGGCAGGGCTGAGTGTGGCAAAGGCAGAGCTCAGCTGGCCTTGGTGGCTGCAGGAAAAGTCAAGAGGCAAAAGAGCCTCCATGGCTGTGCTGGAGACCAAGGCTGGAGGAGGGAAATGCAGGGCTGCTGTGGGATGGGGAGGGCGATTGAATTCCAGCAGACACCGATGTGGGGCTGAGGGACTCAAGGGCTTTCTGTGCTGAGTCTGTCCTGAAAAGGTCTCTCAGGCCTCTGTGCTCAGGGAGGGCTCCAAGGAGGAGGAGAGCTCATCTTGGCAGGATCCTCATGGGATCCCAGAGGGACAAATGCCAGTGCCTTCCCCTGCAGGGGACTCCCCCTGGCAATGGCCCAGACTGGAGTGGCCTGGCTGGGAGCAGCCCTGGCAGAAAACTCTTGGTGGGCAGGAGCTGGGCAGGAGGCAGCCAGATATCCTGGCAGTGAGGGAGGCCAGGAGCCCCCCAGGCTGTGTGAGCAGGACATCAAGGCCATGGATTATCCAGGTCACTGTGGCCTGGTTTGGGTTCCCCAGGGCAGGAAAGATGTCTGGCAGCTGGAGCAGGGTTAGGGAAGGGCCTCCAGGGTGGGGCTGGAGCCCTTGGGCTGTGAGGAGAGGCTGAGGGAGCTGGGCTTGTCCAGCCCAGAGAAGGGAAGGCTGAGGGGCTCCTCATCCCAGCCTGGCAGTGCCACCGAGGAGGTGATGGAGAACACAGAGCCAGGCTTCTCACCAGGGGCCTGGTGGGAGACAAAAGACAATGGGTGGAAGTGGAGAGATTGGAGGTTGAGCCAGGACTGGAGAAAACCTTTGTTCCCATGCCTCACCTGGGGCCTGAGATGCTGCCCCGTCCCTGTCCTTCAGAATTTTCCAATCCAGACCAAATCAAGCCTTGGTCTGACCCTGTTTCTGACAGGTTGAGCTGCAAACTTGCTGAGGTCACTTCCAACCTCAACTCTCTGATGATCCTGGGACGATGCTGGTCCCTGTTTCAGACTGGAGCAGAGCAGATGTTTATGGGACAGGAGCCCTGTGGGGCTGTAGGGGACCTGCAGCTTGTGAGGTGCACAAGCACATCTTCATTACCTGGGTCATTAGAGTGCTCTTAAGAAATGGCAACGCTCTCCTACCAGGAGAGAACGGGAATTTCCTGGAAATGTACTGTTAGCAGGAGAAGAAATACTGATCTTCCCCTCTACTTTTGTCACCAATATTCCATCTACTATTTCATGTCCCTCTCATTCAGGTGGTTCCACCTCTCCTATTTAAATGGCTATGTCTAAGGACATCTCTTCACCAGACCCGCTGGATCTATGTCCTTCCCATTGCTCCCAGATTTCCTCCTCTAGATCATCTCCAGTCATTCCAATGCCTCTCAACTGACTGGCTTCACACTTTGAGCTTCAGAGCGTGGCCCAGACTTCCAGAACATTAAATAACACATCAGTCAACATCTTCATTGTGTTTATATCTTTTAGAATCACCTCTTCTTATGTCTTTGTTTAAAACCGTTCCTGTATGGAAATCCCTTTTGAATGGTGTCCTCGTCAGATGCTGCTGGGACATTGCACAGAGCTGAGGGAAGAGTTTTGATGTATTTCAAACAGTATCATATTTACATTTTTTGTCAGTTTTCCATGAAAAGAATCATTCTGTGCCTCTGAGTCTCACCAGTTCCTGACCCCCAAAGGACACAAACCTGATCAGTTGTGGTTCCCACTCCAGTGGCTGCACTTGGACCTCCCTCCATCCCCAGAGCAGAGCTCCCTTGTCCCACAAAGTGCCTGGCAATGCACGGATGAAGGAATCAGGACAGGCTGTGGGGATCAGGGCCAGGGCACGGCCAGGGATTTGGTGTGGTTGTGAGCCCAGGGCAGGACATGGCCCTTGGCCTTGGTGAAGCTCATCCAATTGTCCTGGGCCCATGGCTGCAGCCTGTCCAGATCCCTGTGCAGAGCTTCCTGCCCTCCAGCACAGCCACACTGCCACCCAGCTTGGGCTCACCTGGCAACTGACTGAGGCTGCCCTCGATCCCTCGTCCAGATCAGCAATGAAGAGATTGAACTGCACTGGCCCCAATCCTGAGCCCTGGGGACACCCCTGGATGTGAGTCCATTGGCCAGCACTCCTTGGGCCTGGCCATGCAGACAGATTTTGAGGCAGGGAACAGATGCTGCAGAGGGTGTAGGATCAAGTTCCTGTGAGCCCAGAATATTGGGATCAGTGCAGCTGTAGCTCTGCACAAGAGAGCTCTTCATCCACTTTCTCTCTTTTCCTCCCTCTGGCCATGGAGGGAGCTCATGACTTCAGTGTGTGCAAAGAGCAAATGTGGACAGAATCGGGGCTGGGAGGGTTTGGGGGTTCTTGGGATCTGTGCTGGGCACAGAACGTGTTTTCCATTGGTCTGTGACTGTCTGTTGTGGAAAGTGGATTTAATATACAGTAGAGGAATGACATCTGCATTTTATGGAGCTGGGCCTTTCCTTTGTTTTGTTTGCTGACAACAAATTAACATCCTTCTCTGCCTCAGGCAGCCTCTCCTCCAAGGAAAGCAGGTGGGAGTTGGTGCCAAGGAGCTGAAAGCTGCAGGTGCAGCCTGGAGTGGAGGAAGCTGAGATTTGCACAAGGCTTCTCTGAGTCCCAGGGGTTGGATGATGGAAATGGTGGGGTGGGGGTAGGGACAAAGTCTGATTGATTGTCAGCCATAAAGGGTCTTGAAATTCATATCTCTTCAGACTGCATTAGGGGATGCTGGGGATCAATATCAATTGGAGAATGCTGGTATCAGTGTATAAACAGAAAAGGAATAAACAGAAAAATAGAGATCTATATTATAATACAATATATGTCCAATATTCACTTTGAGTATGTTTCTGGAACTGGTCTAATTAACCACAAAAGAATTGAAGACTTAAAATTAATCATTCCCAGGGGCTCATCTTCTTAGGTTGTTTTCATACCTTAAGGAGACTGAATGGATGAGCTGAAGACAGAGCAAACCTCTGGAGAAGTAAAATTCATCAGGGAACATCCATGTTGCTGAGGATCCATTCTCATCAAAACAGGGATGAACAGAAATGGGCACAGCTTTCTGGCTGCCCCAGCTTTGGGATGGGCCCTGGGCCTGGAGCAGGAACAGATCTGGAGGGCCACAAGGGCTGGGGCTCTTGTCCTGGCCTGGGGACATGGGATGGCAGGAGAGGCTGCAGAGCTCTCAGCATCTCCTGGAGAAGAGAGCAGGGCACCCAGGGAGCCTCCTTTTCCTTGGGCCAGGCACGTTCCCCCATGGGTGGGGCAGAGTCACAATGGACCCCTGGTTACACAGGATCCTGCATTGTCACAATGGCCCCTTGGTTCCATGAGTCCCCGTAGTGTTACAAGTGTCCCCTTAGTTCCATGAGGACCTTCGTGTCACAGTGGCCTCTAAGTTACGTGAGGCTCTACAGTACCACAATGGCCCCTTGGTACCATGGGGCAACACGGTGTCAAAATTGTTCCCTTAGTTCCATGAGTCCTGGGAGTGTCACAATGGCCCCTTGGTTCCACTGCGCTCCGGAATATCTCCAGGGTCACATTGGTTCCACAGTGTCACAAATGGCCTCTGTTTTTCCATTTAGTCCCAAAGTGTCACAATGGCCCCTTGCTTCCCTGGGGCCCTGCAGTGTCACTATCATCACAGAACAACAGAATCAACCAGGCTGGAAAAATCTTTGAGATCATCAAGTCCAACCTGTGACCCAACACCACTTTCTCACCCAGACCATGGCACCCAGTGCCATATCCAGTCTTTCCATAAACACCTTGAGGGATGGTGACCCCACCATCTCCCTGGGCAGCCCACTCCAATGTCCACTCACCCTTTCTCTGAAGAACTTCTTCCTGATGTCCAGCCTAAATCTCCCCTGGTGCAGCTTATGGTTGTGGTGTCTTGTCCTGACACAATTTGCCCATGAAAAGAATCTGACCCCACCTGGCTGCACCCTCCTGACAGGGAGTTGTAGAGAGTGATGAGTTCTCTCCTGAGCCTCGTCTTCTCCAGGATAATGTCTTGGTTTGAAAGACAGGTGTCTGCTAAGGAAGGAGGGAACCTCCCTTAGAATGGGTAATGCGACCCCCCCCCCTTCCCTCCGAATTATTATAACCTTGGAATAAAGGACTTTCATGCAAACACATGGGAAAAGGAATAATAGTTCTTTTCTAGTGTCTATAATGAGGCAAACAATCAATAACAACAATAGTAGCAACAAACAAAACCAAAACCCAGTGGCAGATGTCCCTGGGCTGCCAGGCACTGTCCTGTTTGGTGCAGTCATGGTCACAGCCAGCAGGGGCGCTGTTGGTTCCCGGCTGGGCACGGCAGGTGTGATGACTCCTGTGCCTGCAGGGGGCGCTGTGGTGCGAGGTCAGGTCTGTGTCACGTGGGTAATGACAGACAGGGTTGGGCAGGGATGGCGTGAGCAGGACGGGCTGGGCAGGGATGGCGTGAGCAGGATGGGCTGGGCAGGGATGGCGTGAGCAGGACAGGCTGGGCAGGGATGGCGTGGAGATGGACGGGCAGGGCAGGGAGCTCAGAGCAGGGAGATGGAGCGTCAGGATGGGCTCACACAGGCTAGCCAACAAAAGGCGGCAATGTCTTCCAGTAGGCGAGGTGCGGGGCAGCGGCATTTGGGCCCCCCTCCGCAGCAGCTGCAAGCGCAGCCAGGAAGATGCGCACTCCAGGAGGGGAAGAGGGGGTTGGAATCCCATGCTTTTTTCCCCAAATGAAATCTCACCCAACAAGGAAGAGAGTGCAGAGCCAGGCTTTTCCTCAGTCGCAGCGAAAAGGAGACAGCAGTTTTCACTGTCTCCCCTCCCAAGTCTGGTGAGCAAGTGAGAAGTTACCGATGCTGGATGCTCCCCTTACCACACCCCTGGCCACATCTTTTGTCCCTTAAGTACCTGGTCATTGGTTTCCTAACAACAGAATGGAGAAAATTCTCTGAACTTTCAACAGGCCATTGTGACACTGAGGGGCTGAATGGAACCAAGGAGTCCATTGTGACACTCTGGCTCCTCGTGGAACCACAGAGGTGACACTGTGGGGCCTTGTTGAACCAAGGGGTTCTTGGAACACTGTGGAACCAAGGAGACCCTTGTGATATTCCAGAGCCCAGTGGAACCAAGGGGCCATTGTGACACTCCAAGGACACATGGAACTAAGGGAAGAATTTGGACACCGTGGTGCCCCATGGTACCAATGGGCCATTGTGGTATAGTGGGGCCTCAGGTAACTTAGAGGCCACTGTGACACATCAAGGCCTCATTGAACTAAGGGGGCACTTGTAACACTGCTGGGCCTCATGGAACCAAGGGGCCATTGTGACATTGTGCAACCAAGGAGTCCATTGTGGCACTATGGGGTCTCATGGAACCAAGGGATCACTGTGACACTGTGGGGCCTCATGGAATCAAGTGGACTGTTGTGACACTGTAGGGCCATGTGAAACCACAGAGACCATTGTGATAGTGCAGGATCTTGTGTAACAATGGCGCCATTGTGACACTGCAGGGCCCCATGGAACTAAGGGGCCACTGTTACTCTGCGGGGCTTTGTGGAACCATGGAGACCACTGTGAGTGTAGGACCTCATATAACCAAGGGGCCATTGTTACACTGCAGGGATTCACAGAATGAAGGAAACAATTTTGACACCGTGGTGCCCCATGGGACCAAGAGGCCATTGTGACATTATGGAATCAAGGAGACCATTGCTGCACTGAGAGACCTCATGGAACTGAGGATCCATTGTGACACTGCAGGGCCCAAGGAACCAAGGAGTCATTGTGACACTGAGAGGCCACTTGGTACCCAGGGGCCATTATGACACTAGAGGGCCTTGGAGAACCAAGGGGCCATTGTGACACTACAGAGCCTCATGGAATCATAGACAACGCTGTGACACTTTAGGACCTCATGGAACTGTAGTGACACCAAGTTGAGTGCAAGTGTGGATCTGCTGGAGGGTATGAAGGCTCTGCAGAGGAACCTGGACAGGTTGGATCCAAGAAATGAATCCAGCGAGAAGAGGTGTAACAAGACCAAGTACCAGGTCCTGCGCTTTGGCCACAACAGCCCCTGCAGCACTACAGGCTGGGGACAGAGTGGCTGGACAGTGGCCAGGCAGAAAAGAACCTGGGGGCACTGATGGACAGCAGGTTGAACATGAGCCAACAGGGTGCCCAGGTGGCCAAGAAGGCCAATGGCACCTGGCCTGGATCAGGAATGGTGTGGCCAGCAGGACCAGGGCAGTGATTCCTCCCCTGTACTCGGCACTGGTGAGGCCACACCTTAGTGCAGTGTCCAGTTCTGGGCCCCCAATTTAGGAAGGACATTGAGGGGCTGGAGCGTGTCCAGAGAAGGGCAGCAAGGCTGGTGAAGGGTCTGGAGCACAAGTGCTGTGAGGAGTGTCTGAGGGAGCTGGGGCTATTTATCCTGGAGAAGAGAAGGCTCAAGGGAAACCTCATCACTTTCTGCAACTCCCTGACAGGAGGGTGCAGCCAGGTGGGGTCGGTCTCTGCTCCCAGGAAACAGTGACAGGACAAGAGGCCATAGCCTTTAGCTGCACCCAGGGGAAGTTTAGGTTGGACATTAGGAAGAGGTTCTACACAGAAAGGGTGATTGGGCATTGGAATGGGCTTCCCAGGGAGGTGGTGGAGTCACCATCCCTGGAGGTGTTTAAGGAAAGACTGGATGTGGCACTGGGTGCCATGGTCTGGGTGAGAAAGTGGTATTGGTTGATAGGTTGGACTTGATCAACTCAAAGATTTTTCCAACCTGATTGATTCTGTGATTCTGTGATGATTGTGGCACTGCAGGGCCCCAGGGAAGCAAGGGGCAATTGTGACACTGTGGGGCTAAATGGAAGCAATGACCTCATTGCGACACTGGGTCCTCATGGTGCCACAGAGGCCATTGTGACACTGTGGGACCTTGTTGAACCAAGGGGCCATTGTGACATTGCAGAACCAAGGAAACCCATGTGAGATTCAAGAGCCCAGTGGAACCAAGCAAACACTGTGACACTGCAGGGCCCAGGGAACCAAGTGGCCATGGTGACACTGCAGAATGAAGGAGACCATTGCTGCACTGCAAGACCTCATGGAACCAAGGGTCTGTTGTGACAATGCAAGATTTTGTAACCAGGGCTCCATTGTGACTCTGCCCCACCCATGGGGGAATGTGCCTGACCAGAGGAAAAGGAGGCTCCCTGGGTGCCCTGCTCTCTTCTCCAGGAGATGCTGAGAGCTCTGCAGCCTCTCCTGCCATCCCATGTCCCCAGGCCAGGACAAGAGCCCCAGCCCTTGTGGCCCTCCAGATCTGTTCCTGCTCCAGGCCCAGGGCCCATCCCAAAGCTGGGGCAGCCAGAAAGCTGTGCCCATTTCTGTTCATCCCTGTTTTGATGAGGATGGATCCTCAGCAACACGAATGTTCCCTGATGAATTTTAAATCTCCAGAGGTTTGCTCTGTCTTCAGCTCATCCGTTCAGTCTCCTTAAGGTATGAAAACAACCTAAGAAGACGAGCCCCTGGGAATGATTAATTTTAAGTCTTCAATTCTTTTGTGGTTAATTAGACCAGTTCCAGAAACATACTCAAAGTGAATATTGGACATATATTGTATTATAATATAGATCTCTATTTTTCTGTTTATTCCTTTTCTGTTTATACACTGATATCAGCATTCTCCAATTGATATTGATCCCAAGCATCCCCTAATGCAGTCTGAAGAGATATGAATTTCAAGACCCTTTATAGCTGACAATCAATCAGACTTTGTCCCTACCCCCACCCCACCATTTCCATCATCCAACCCCTGGGACTCAGAGAAGCCTTGTGCAAATCTCAGCTTCCTCCACTCCAGGCTGCACCTGCAGCTTTCAGCTCCTTGGCACCAACTCCCACCTGCTTTCCTTGGAGGAGAGGCTGCCTGAGGCAGAGAAGGATGTTAATTTGTTGTCAGCAAACAAAACAAAGGGAAGGCCCAGCTCCATAAAATGCAAAAGTCATTCCTCTACTGTATATTAAATCCACTTTCCACAGCAGACAGTCTCAGACCAATGGAAAACACATTCTGTGCCTAGCACAGATCCCAAGAACCCCCAAACCCTCCCAGCCCCAATTCTGTCCACATTTGCTCTTTGCACACACTAGTCACACGCTGAAGTCACAAGCTCCCTCCATGCCCAGAGGGAGGAAAAGAGAGAGAGTGGATGAAGAGCTCTCTTGTGCAGAGCTACAGCTGCACTGATCCCAATATTCTGGGCTCACAGGAACTTGATCCTACACCCTCTGCAGCATCTGTTCCCTGCCTCAAAATCTGTCTGCATGGCCAGGCCCAAGGAGTGCTGGGCAATGGACTCACATCCAGGGCTGTCCCCAGAGCTCAGGATGGGGGCCAGTGCAGTTCAATCTCTTTATTGCTGATCTGGACGAGGGATCGAGGGCACCCTCAGTCAGTGGCCAGGTGAGCCCAAGCTGGGTGGGAGTGTGGCTGTGCTGGAGGGCAGGAAGCTCTGCACAGGGATCTGGACAGGCTGCAGCCATGGGCCCAGGACAATTGGATGAGGTTCACCAAGGCCAAGGGCCATGTCCTGCCCTGGGCTCACACCCACACCAAATCCCTGGCCTCACACCCACACCAAATCCCTGGCCGTGCCCTGGCCCTGATCCCCACAGCCTGTCCTGTTTCCTTCATCCTTCCATTGCCAGGCACTTTCTGGGACAAGGGAGCTCTGCTCTGGGGATGGAGGGAAGTCCAAGTGCAGCCACTGGAGTGGGAACCACAAGTGATCAGGTTTGTGTCCTTTGGGGTCAGGAACTTGTGAGACTCAGGGGCACAGAAACTTTCTCTTCTTCGGTAACAGACAAAATTTGAACACGATACAATTTGATAACCATCACAACTCTTCCCCCAGCTCTGTGCGATGTCCCAGCAGCATCTGAAGAGTCCACCATCCACAAGGGATTTCTATACAAAACTAATTTTAGACAAAGGTGATTCTGTGATAGATATAAACACAATTAAGGTGTTGTATCAGGATGCTGTGGCTGGGCTGCAGGTAAAACAGCTCAAACAATGCTCTATTTGCAAATCTGTCTGTGGTGGATGGAGAAGGGAGATCAGGCTGCTTTTGGTGTGGAGGAAAAGCACAAAGCAGCCTGACCCATTTTATCTCCTCCTGTCCTGGCTGAAACGGCCCTCTTTCCCCTTCCACATATTGTCTTTTGTCTCCCACCAGGCCCTGGTGAAGAGCCTGGCTCTGTGTTCTCCATCACCTCCTCAGTGGCACTGCCAGGCTGGGATGAAGAGCCCCTCAGCCTTCCCTTCTCTGGGCTGGACAAGCCCAGCTCCTTCAGCATCTCCTCACACCCCAAGGGCTCCAGCCCCACCCTGGAGGCCCTTCCCTAACCCTGCTCCAGCTGCCAGACATCTTTCCTGCCCTGGGGAACCCAAACCAGGCCACAGTGACCTGGATAATCCATGTCCTTGATGTCCTGCTCACACAGCCCCAGCCACTCATCCCCATGTCAGGCTTTGGGTGTCGATTTGTGGGACATCCTTGGGGGAGACTGCAGCACTGAAAGGAAAAGGGACCCGGGGTTCAAGAGGCCCCACCCAGCATGAAAAGCAGGGGGAACTTCTCTGTAGGGGGCCTTTGAGGGGGGGCTGGGGTGGAGCGACCTCCCCAGTGGCCTCACACAGCCCCATGTAATGTCACATAGCCCCCTGTGATGTCACAGAGGTGCTCTGTGATGTCACAGCCGTCTGTGATGTCACTCTCTCCCCTCCATGATTTCTGAGTCTGCTCTGTATGTCACAGCCCACCCTCTAATGTCCCTGCCAGCTCTATGATGTTGCACCACCATGTGATGTCACAGCCCATTCGGTGATGTCACACAGCCATCTCTATGCTGCTCATAGCCTGCTCTGTGATGTCACAGTCACCTCTGTGATGTCTTAACTGCTTCACAACCTCAGATAACCCACTCTGTGATGTCACAGCCCCTCTGTGACATCACACAACCCATCCTGTGATGTCACAGAGCCTCTTTCTGACATCACAACTGTTCTGTGCCTACATGACACAGCTCCCTCTGGGACATCACACAGTCCCTCTGTGACATCACACCTGTTCTGTGACATCACAGCCCCTCTCTGGGATGTCCCCCATTGTCACCTTTGGGGTGGGGTCGGCAGGCGGCCTCCAGGCACTTTTGGGCCCCACTGCCTGCAGCCCCCTGCACCCGGAGGTGCCCAGCAGCTCCTGCAGGCTGCAGAACCTCTGCGCCACCCCCGACAGCCACAAGTGTCCATCCTCGTCCCAGCAGATCTGGCACCACTTGGAATCCTGGCCGGAGTGTGGCTGTGCAGTGACCTCTGGGCTCAGTGGGGCAGGGACCCCCGGGAGCCCCCAAAACCCTCCTGCCCCACGGGTGCCCACAGCAGCTCTGGGGCTGTGCCCGTCCCTATGGCACCGTCTCACCTGGACGCAGACGCTCAGCAAGGAACTGTCCAAGGCCTGGGGGCTGTGGCACAGCAGAGACAGCCCCGGGGCACCCCCGGCCACCTCCAGTTTGGTCACAGCGAATTCGGTGCTACCAAGGGCAGGGATGGCCCTGGTCCCCCTCAGGGACACCCCAGGGACCCCCTGTGCCCACCCCTTTGCCCACCCCTCACCACGGTGTCCCCAAGCCCCGCAGGTCCCGGAGTGCCCAGGGGGTGAGATGGGGACCCGCCCCTCCCGGGGTGATTCTGTCACCTCCCTTCCCCTGTCACCTCCGCCTTGGGGCTGCTCAGGGCTCCCAGCACCCCTGAGGGCTCTGTGGCACAGCTTGGCCACGTCCCCCAGGAGCCGGGGAGGGGCCACCTCCCTGCAGAAGGAGCGCTGGGCATCGCCCTCAGCCGGGAGTGGCCATCGAGGAGAGCCACGAAGGAACGAGCCTCCCGCAGCGTGGGGAACTGCCCATCCTGTGCCAGGCGGGGGACAGTCCCATGTCCCCCCGAGTCCCCAGGGGCTCCCCAATCCCCCCCAAGCTCAGCAGCACCCGGCTGTCCGCCTTGGGGAGGGTGACGAGCTGCTTCTCCACGGGGCTGCTCTCCCGGCTCGCTGCCTGCTCGGTGCCGATGGCGGCGATGTCGGGGAAGTCACACAAGTGCTGGCGCTTCTGTGGGGACACCGCCGGGGTGACACTGCCGTCACCCACGTCCCCACACTGTCGGACCCCCACCACAGGCACCGCCAGCGCCTCGGAACTGCCTGGGACAAGGGGCAGAGGTGGCTGGTGGGGTATCCCCAGAGATGTCGGGCTGTCCCCATGGGTTTCAGGCTGTCCCAGTGGGTGCCAGGCTGTCCCTATGGGTGCCACGCTGTCCTCATGGGTGCCAGGCTTTCCTGTGGCTGCCAGACTGTCCTGATGGATGCCAGGCTGTCCCCAGTGATCGCAGGCTGTCCCATGGGTGCCACACTTCCCCCCTAGAGTCCCAGGCTCACCTGATGTGGCTGCAGACCTGCCAGGGGCTCTGCCACTCCTCCTTGGCAATGGGCAGCATGTCCAGCATGGCCAGGCTCAGCCCCTGTTCCTGTGTGGGCAGGCTCAGCCCCACAGCCATGCAGCCCCAGAGGAAATCCCTATGGGAATGGGAAGGGCACAAGGCTTGGGGGGTTCTCCCATCTCCTGCTGTGTCAGGACACCTGAGGCATCCCAAGACCCCTGGCCCATGCTGGTATCATCCTCGTGTCCCAGTGCCCACGTGAGTCACATCCTGCCCTGGGCCCTGGTTTGCTGCTGCTTCCCTGGCTCTGTCCCTGGGGCATGTCCCCCCCAGGGGACACAGTGACCCCATCTGGGCAACCTGGGGTGCCCCATGCCTACAGTGGGATGGCCATGAGCAGCTCCAGGTGAGCCAGGTAAGAGGATCTACATCCCCCAGGCACCTGTGGGCACTGGAGGACCTCATGCCCAAAGCCTGTTGGGATTCAGAGCCCTGAGCCAGGAGCCCATGTTGAGAATGAGCACAGAACCCCAAGCCCAGAAGCAGGAGCCGCAGGGAACAGATGCTACAGAGGGTGCTGGATCAAGTTCCTGTGAGCCCAGAATATTGGGATCAGTGCAGCTGTAGCGCTGCACAAGAGAGCTCTTCATCCACTTTCTCTCTTTTCCTCCCTCTGGCCATGGAAAGAGCTTGTGACTTCAGCGTGTGACTCGTGTGTGCAAAGAGCAAATCTGGGCAGAATCGGGGCAGGGAGGGTTTGGGAGATCTTGGGAACTGTGCTGGGCACAGAATGTGTATTCCATTGGTCTTAGACTGTCTGCTGTGGAAAGTGGATTTAATATCCAACAGAGGAATGACTTTTGCATTTTATGGAGCTGTGCCCACCCTTGGTTTTGTTTGTGACAATAAATGAACGTTCCCTCTGTGTCTCAGGCAGCTCCTTCTCCAAGCAGAGCAGGTGTGAGTTGGTGCCAAGGAGCTGAAAGCTGCAGGTGCAGCCTGGAGTGGAGGAAGCTGAGATTTGCACAAGGCTGCTCTGAGTCCCAGGGGTTGGATGATGGAAATGGTGGGGTTGGGGGTAGGGACAAAGACTGATTGATTGTCAGCCATAAAGGGTCTTGATGTTCTTATCTATTCAGACTGCATGAGGAGGTGCTGGGGATCAATATCGATTGGAAATTGATATTGTCAATCTATAAACAGGAAAAGAACACTAAATAGGGCAAGACAATTTTCTCTGCATTGTTTTTAAATGTAGTATATTTACTCTGAATGCACTTCTGATATCTGTCTAATTAACCACAGAAGAATTGAAAACTTAAATTATTCCCAGGGGCTTGGCTTGTTAGGGTGTTTTGGAATGTTAATGAGCCCACAGACACTGAAATCCTGAACAGAAGAGCTGAAGACAGAACAAGCCTCTGGAAAAGTAAAATTAATCAGCAACCTCCAAGTTGCTGAGGATCCACCCAGGAATGAACAGAAAGGGGCACAGCTTTCTGGCTGCCCCAGCTCTGGGATGGGCCCTGGGCCTGGAGCAGGAACAGCTCTTGAGGGCCACATGGGCCAGGGCTGTTGTGCTGGCCTGGGGACATGGGATGGCAGGAGGGGCTGCAGAGCTCTCAGCATCTCCTGGAGAGGAGAGCAGGGCACCCAGGGAGCCTCCTTTTCCTTGGGCCAGGTACGTTCCCCCATGGCTGGGGCTGAGTCCTGTCTGAGCTCCAGCTGCTGCTGTGCCCTTCAGAGGGGCTGAGGCCGTGGGGCAGTGCCCAGAGCAGCCTGGCCTGAGCAGGGCTGTGGGGCCAGAGCCGGCTGGCCTGTGCTGGGGAGAGGCCCTTGGTGCTGCAGAGAGCTCAGGGCAGCTGGGAGAGCTTGGAGGGAGCTGGGCTGGGCTGAGAGAAGCTGGCAGAGAAAGCCATCAGTGTCCATCTCAGCCTGTGTGAGTGTGCAGGGGCAGGATGCAGCCCAGGGCTTGTGGGGCAGGGCCAGGGCCTGGGGAAGGGATGGAAAACAGGCAAGTGGCCGAGAGAGGAGGCTGCTGTGTGCCCTTGGTGGCATGGCCAGAGCAGGGAGGGGGCCCAGGACATTTGTCAGCACCAGCCTCTGTCCCCAGCCTTTGGCAGCCCTGGCTGCTCAGCCCAGGTTTGCAGTGAGTTTGGCTGTGGCCCAGCTCCATCCTCCTGCGGGGCTCAGGGCCTGTTCCCGGCAATGGCCAGCCCTGGCCGGCCTCTGTCCTGGCCCCGAGCCCGGCAGAGCCTGGGGCAGGGCTGTGTGGGAAGGCCCACAGGTGGCACAGCCTGTGCAGGAGCTTGGAGAGGCTGCCCAGCAGGGAGGCCATGGGGGCACAGAGCCCCAGGGGCTGCTGTGGGCACCACAGCCCAGGGGCCGTTCCCACCCGCAATGCTCCTGGCCTGGGCTGGGCCTGCCCAGGGGGGATTGAATTCCAGCAGACACTGATGTGGGGCTGAGGGACTCAAGGGCTTCTTGGGCTGAGTGTCCTGGAAAGGTCTCTCAGGCGTCTGTGCTCAGGAAGGGCTCCAAGGAGGAGGAGAGCTCCTCTTGGCAGGACCCTCATGGAATCCCAGAGGGACAAATACCAGTGTCTGCCCCTGCAGGGGACTCCCCTGGTAATGGCCCCGGGCAGGAGCTGCCTGGCTGGGAGCAGCCCTGGCAGAAAACTCATGGTGGGCAGGAGCTGGGCAGGAGGCAGCCGTGTGCCCTGGCAGTGAGGGAGGCCAGGAGCAGCCTGGGCTGTGTGAGCAGGACATCAAGGCCATGGATTATCCAGGTCACTGTGGCCTGGTTTGGGTTCCCCAGGGCAGGAAAGATGTCTGGCCAATGGAGCAGGGTTAGGGAAGGGCCTCCAAGGTGGGGCTGGAGCCCTTTGGCTGTGAGGAGAGGCTGAGGGAGCTGGGCTTGTCCAGCCCAGAGAAGGGAAGGCTGAGGGGCTCCTCATCCCAGCCTGGCAGTGCCACCGAGGAGGTGATGGAGAGCACAGAGCCAGGCTCTTCACCGGGGGCTTGGTGGGAGACAAAAGATAGTGGGTGGAAGGGAAAACAGTGTTCAGTCAGGACAGGAGGAAAACTTTGTTCCCATGGGCTCAGCCAGGTGCTGAGATGCTGCCCCATCCCTGTCCGTTGGGATTTTCCAATCCAGACCAAATCAAGCCTTGATCTGATTCTGTTTCTGACAGGTTGGGCTGCAGACTTGCTGAGGTCCTTTCCAACCTCAGCTCTCTCTTGATCCTGGGATGATGCTGGTCCCTATTTCAGACTGGAGCAGTGCAGATGTTTATGGGACAGGAGCCCTCTGGGACTGTAGGCGACTTGCAGCTTGTGAGGTGCACAAGCACATCTTCATTAGCTGGGTCATTTGAGTACTTTTAAGAAATGGCAAAGCTCTCCTACCTGGAAAGAACAGGAATTTCCTGGAAGTATACTGTTAGCCAGAGAAGAAACACTGATTTTCCCCTCTACTTTTGTCACCAATATTCCATCTAATATTTCATGCCCCTCTTCCTTAAGGTGTTTCCACCTCTCCTGTTTAAATGGCCATGTCTAAGGACATCTCTTCACCAGACCAGCTGGATCTATGTCCTTCCCATTGCTCCCAAATTTCCTCCTCTAGATCCTCTCCAGTCATTCCAATGCCTCTCAATTGGCTGGCTTCACACTTTGAGCTTCAGAGCGTGGCCCAGGTTTCCAGAACATTAAATAACACATCAGTCAACATCTTCATTGTGTTTATATCTTTTAGAATCACCTCTTCTTATGTCTTTGTTTAAAACTGTTCCTGTATGGAAATCCCTTTTGAATGGTGTCCTCGTCAGATGCTGCTGGGATGTCACACAGAGCTGAAGGAAGAGTTTTGATGTTTTTGAAACAATATCATGTTTACATTTTTTGTCAGTTGGCCATGAAGAAAAACTTTCTGTGCCCCTGAGTCTCACCAGTTCCTGACCCCAAAGGACACAAACCTGATCACTTGTGGTTCCTACTCCAGTGGAGGCACTTGGACCTCCCTCCATCCCCAGAGCAGAGCTCCCTTGTCCCACAAAGTCCCTGGCAATGCACGGATGAAGGAAACAGGACAGGCTGTGGGGATCAGGGCCAGGGCACGGCCAGGGATTTGGTGTGGTTGTGAGCCCAGGGCAGGACGCAGCCCTTGGCCTTGGTGAACCTCATCCAATTGTCCTGGGCCCATGGCTGCAGCCTGTCCAGATCCCTGTGCAGAGCTTCCTGCCCTCCAGCACAGCCACACTCCCACCCAGCTTGGGCTCACCTGGTAACTGACTGAGTGTGCCTTCGATCCCTCATCCAGATCAGCAATAAAGAGATTCAACTGTACTGGCCCTAATCCTGAGCCCTGGGGACAGCCCTGGATGTGAGTCCATTGCCCAGCACTCCTTGGGCCTGGCCATGCAGACAGATTTTGAGCCAGGGAACAGATGCTGCAGAGGGTGTTGGATCAAGTTCCTGTGAGCCCAGAATACTGGGATCCGTGCAGCTGTAGCTCTGCACAAGAGACCTCTTCATCCACTTTCTTTCTTTTCCTCCCTCTGGGCATGGAGGGAGCTCGTGACATCAGCATGTGACTCGTGTGTGCAAAGAGCAAATGTGGACAGAATCGGGGCAGGGAGGGTTTGGGAGATCGATCTTGGGATCTGTCCTGGGCACAGAACATGTTTTACATTGGTCTGAAGCTGTGTGCTGTGCAATGTGGATTTAATATCCAGCAGAGGAATGACTTTTGCATTTTATGGAGCTGGGCCTTCCTTTGGTTTTGTTTGCTGACAATAACCGAACATCCTTCTCTGTCTGGGGCAGCTCCTTCTCCAAGGAAAGCAGGTGGGAGTTGGTGCCAAGGAGCTGAAAGCTGCAGGTGCAGCCTGGAGTGGAGGAAACTCAGATTTGCACAAAGCTGCTCTGAGTCCCAGGGGCTGGATGAGGGAAATGGTGGGGAGGGGGTAGGGACAGAGTCGGATTGATTGTCAGCCATAAAGTGTATTGATGTTCATATCTATTTAGACTGCATTTGGGTTTTCTTGGGATCAATATCAATTGGAGAATACTGATATCAGTGTATAAACAGAAAAGGAATAAACAGAAAAATAGAGATCCATATTATAATATATGATATGTCATACATTCACTTTGAGTATGCTTCTGGAACTGGTCTAATTAACCGCAGAAGAATTGAAGACTTAAAATTAAGTCATTCCCAGGGGCTCATCTTCTTGGGTTGTTTTCAAATCTTAAGGAGACTGAACGGAAGAGCTGAAGACAGAGCAAACCTCTGGAGAAGAAAAATTCATCAGGGAACATCCATGTTGCTGAGGATCCATCCTCATCAAAACAGGAATGAACAGAAATGGGCACAGCTTTCTGACTGCCCCAGGTCTGGGATGGGCCCTGGGCCTGGAGCAGGAACAGATCTGGAGGACCACAAGGGCCAGGGCTGTTGTGCTGGCCTGGGGACATGGGATGGCAGGAGGGGCTGCAGAGCTCTCAGCATCTCCTGGAGAGGGGAGCAGGGCACCCAGGGAGCCTCCTTTTCCTTGGGCCAGGCACGTTCCCCATGGGTGGGGCATAGTCACAATGGACCCCTGGTTACACAGGATCCTGCATTGTCACAACAGACCCTTGTTTCCATGAGGCCCCACAGTATTATAAGTGTCCCCTTAGTTCCATGAGGACCTGAGTGTCACAGTGGCCTCTAAGTTACATGAGGCCCCACAGTAACACAATGGCCCCTTGGTACCATGGGGCACCACAGTGTCAAAATAGTTCCCTTAGTTCCATGTGTCCTGGGAGTGTCACAATGGCCCCTTGGTTCCACTAGGCTCCGGAATATCTCCAGGGTTTTCTTGATTCCACAGTGTCACAATGGCCCCTTGGTTCAACAAGGCCCCATAGTGTCCCAATGGCCTCTGTGGTTCCATTTAGCCCCAATGTGCACCCAATGGCCCCTTGCTTCCCTGGGGCCCTGCAGTGTCACAATCATCACAGAATCACAGAATCAGCCAGGTTGGAAAAGACCTGGAGAGACCTTGGAGATCATCAGGTCCAACCTGTGACCCAACACCACCTTGTCACCCAGACCACAGCACCGAGTGCCACATCCAGTCTTTTCCGGAACCCCTCCAGGTATGGTGGCTCCACCATCTACCTGGGTAGCCCATTCCAATGCCCAATCACCCTGTCTCTGAAGAACGTCTTCCTCATGTGCAGCCTAAATCTCCCCTGTAGCAGCTTAAGGCTGTGGCCTCTTATTCTGACACTGTTTGCTCAGGAGAAAAATCTGACCCCACCTGGCTGCACCCTCCTATCAGGGAGTTGTAGGGAGTGGTGAGGTCTCCCATGAGCCTCCTCTTCTCCAGGATAACATCTTTGTTTGAAAGACAGGTGTCTGCTAAGGAAGGTGGGCACTTCCCTTAGAATGGATAATGTGACGCCCTTACCTCCGAATTATTACAACTTTGGAATCAAGGGCATTCATGCAAAGATATGGGAAAAGGAATAACAGTTCTTTAGTAGTCTCTATAATGAGGCAAACTATCAATAACAACAATAGTGACAACAAACAAAACCAAAACCCGGTGGCAGATGTCCCTGGGCTACCAGACACTGTCCCTTTCGGTGCAGTCAAGGTCACAGCCAGCAGGGCTGTTGGCTCCCGCACCTGCAGGGGACGCTGTGGCACGAGGTCAGGTCTGTGTCATGTGGGTAATGGCAGAAGGGCTGGGCAGGGATGGTGTGAGCAGGATGGGGCTCAGCAGTGAGCTCAGAGCAGGGAGATGGAGCGGCAGGATGGGCTCACCCCGGATAGCAACAAAAGGTGGCAGTGCATTCCAGCAGGCGAGGTGGGGGGCAGCGGCAGCCGGGCCTCCCTCCGCAGCAGCTGCAAGCACAGGTGGGAAGATGCAAACACCAGGAGTGGAAGAGGGGGTGGGAATCCCGTGCTTTTTTCCCCAAACGAAAGCTCGCCCAGCAAGGAAGAGAAGGCAGTGCAGAGCTGGGCTTTTCCTCAGTTGCAGCGAAAAGGAGACAGCAGTTTTCACTGTTTCCCCTCCCAAGTTCGGTGAGCAAGTGAGCAGTTACTGATGTCCAATGCTCACGTCACCACAGCCCCGGCCACATCTTTTGTCTCTTAAGTACCTGGTCGTTGGTTTCCTAACAACAGAATGGGAAAATTCTCTGAACCTTCAACAGGCCTTTGTGACACTGAGGGGATGAATGGAACTGTGGTGGTTTTGCTTGGCCCAGTTTTTTTTTTTTACCCTAGAAAGCAAACATCACATCGTAGGTGCCTGGCATTTAGCCAGGGTCAAACCTGCAACATGATCTAAGGAGTCCATTGTTTCACTCCAGGACCTCGTGGAACCATGGAGTCCATTGTGACACTGTGAGGCCTTGTTGAACCAAGGGGCCATTGTGACACTGTGGAACCAAGGAGACCCTCGTGATATTCCAGAACCCAGTGGAACCAAGGGGCCATTGTGACATTCCAAGGACTCATGGAACTAAGGGAACTATTTTGACACCGTGATGCCCCATGGTACCAAGGGGCCATTGTGTTACTGTGGGGCCTCAGGTAACTTAGAGGCCACTGTGACACATCAGGGCCTCGTGGAACTAAGGGGACACTTATAACACTGTGGGGCTTCATGGAGCCAAGGGATCACTGTGACACCATGGGGCCTCTTGGAATCAAGTAGACCATTGTGACATTGTGGGGCCACGTGGAACCACAGAGATGATTGTGATAGTGAAGGACCTTGTGTAACAATGGCGCCATTGTGACACCGTGAGGCCTTATGGAACCAAGGGGCCACTGTTACTCTGCAGTGCCTTGTGGAACCATGGAGACCACTGTGAGTGTAGCACCTCGTATAACCAAGGGGCCATTCTTACACTGCAGGGATTCATGGAATGAAGGAAACAATTTTGACACCGTGGTGCCCCATGGGACCAAGAGGCCATTGTGAAATTATGGAGCCAATGAGACCATTGCTGCACTGTGAGACCTCATGGAACCAAGGGACACTGTGACACTGCAGGGCCCAAGGAACCAAGGAGTCATTGTGACACTGAGAGGCCACTTGGTACCCAGGGGCCATTATGACACTAGAGGGCCTTGGAGAACCAAGGGGCCATTGTGACACTACAGAGCCTCATGGAATCATAGACAACGCTGTGACACTTTAGGACCTCATGGAACTGTAGTGACACCAAGTTGAGTGCAAGTGTGGATCTGCTGGAGGGTAGGAAGGCTCTGCAGAGGGACCTGGACAGGTTGGATCCGAGAAATTAATCCAGTGATGAGGTTTAACAGAGAGAGATCAGAGATGAGGTTTAACAAGACCAAGTGCCAGGTCCTGCACTTTGACCACAACAACCCCTGCAGTGCTACAGGCTGGGGACAGAGTGGCTGAACAGTGGCCAGGCAGAAAGGGACCAGGGGGCACTGATGGACAGCAGGCTGGACATGAGCCAGCAGTGTGACTACATGGCCAAGAAGGCCAATGGCACCTGGCCTTGATCAGGTGCAGTGATTCTTCCCTCACCTCAAGTGCTGTGTCCAGTTCTGGGGCCCCCCAATTTAGGAAGGACATTGAGGGGCTGGAGCATGTCCAGAGAAGGGCAACAAGGCTGGTGAAGGGTCTGGAACACAAGTCCTGTGAGGAGTGTCTGAGGGAGCTGGGGCTGTTTATCCTGGAGAAGAGGAGGCTCAGGGGAGACCTCATCGCTCTCTACAACTCCCTGACAGGAGGGTGCAGCCAGGTAGGGTTGGGCTCTTCTCCCAGGAAACAGCAAAAGGACAAGAGGCCACAGCCTTAAGCTGCACCAGGGGAGGTTTAGGCTGGACATTATAAATAAATTCTTTGCAGAAAGAATGGTTCTGCACTGGAGTGTGCTGCCCAGGGAGGTGGTGGAGTCACCGTCCCCAGAGGTGTTAAAGGAAAGACTGGATGTGGCACTGGGTGCCATGGTCGGGGTGACAAGGTCGTGTTGGGTCATAGGTTGGACTTGATGATCTCCAAGGTCTTTTCCAACCTCGCTGATTCTGTGATTCTGCAATGATTGTGACACTGCAGGGGCCCAGGGATGCAAGGGGCCATTGTGGCACTGAAGGGCCTCACAGAATCAAGAAGACCACTGTGACACTGGGGGGCCCTGTGGAATCAGGGAGACTCTTGTAGCAGTGCATGATCTTGTGCAAGCACGGGGCCATTTTCACAGTAAGAGGCTGCATGGAACCAAGGGGCCATTGTGACTCTGCAGGGCCTTGTGGCACCATGGAAACCACAGTGACACTGCAGGACCTTGTGGAATGAAGAAAACAATTTCAACATTGTGGTGCCCCATGGGACCAAGAGGCCATTTTGGCCCTATTGGTCCAAGGAGACCAGTGCTGCACTGTGAGACCTCATGGAACCAAGGATCCATTGTGACACGAAAGGGCCCAGGGAAACAAGAACTGAGGGGCAGCATGGAACCAAGGGGCCATTGTGACACTACAGAGCTTCATGTAATCATTGTGACACCACGCTGGGTGCGAGTGTAGATCTGCTGCAGGGTAGGAGGGCTCTGCAGAGGGACCTGGACAGGCTGGATACAGGGGCGAAATCCAACAATGAAAGGTTTAACAAGACCAAGTGCCAGGTCCTGCACTTTGGCCACAACAATCCCTGCAGCGCTACAGGCTGGGGACAGAGTGGCTGGACAGTGGCCAGGCAGAAAGGGACCTGGGGGCACTGAAGGACAGCAGGCTGGACATGAGCCAGCAGTGTGGCCACGCTGCCAAGAAGGCCAATGGCACCTGACCTGGATCAGGAATGGTGTGGCCAGCACGACCAGGGCAATGATTCTTCCCCTGTACTCAGCACTGGTGAGGCCACACCTCGAGTGCTGTCTCCAATCCGGGGCTCCCCAACTTAGGAAGGACATTAAGGGGCTGGGGAGTGTCCAGAGAAGGGCAAGAAGGCTGGTGAAGGGTCTGGAACACAAGTCCTGTGAGGAGTGTCTGAGGGAGCTGGGGTTGCTTATCCTGGAGAAGAAGAGGCTCAGGGGAGACCAAAGTGGTATTGGGTCACAGGTTACACTTGATCTCAAAGGTCTTTTCGAACCCTGCTGATTCTGTGATTCTGTGAAACCACCCTTGAAGCAGTTGCAGGATGAGCCCTGGGCCTCCTCTTCAGAAGCTCCAGCAGCCCATGGCCCTCAGCTTCTCCACACAGGCCCCAAAGCCCATACTGTCAGTCCTGCAGAGCCTCTCCAGCTCCTCCCCATTGCCCCAGAACAGGGAGCCCCACACCCACACACACCAGTCCAGATGTGCCCCCCTGTCCTGGGGTGCCTCTGGCAAGGGAACAGCACGAGGCACTGCAGGAGCCTGCAGACAATTCATGAAGCACTTGGAGGATGATCCTGCTCACCAAGGCACGTTCCCATGGTGCCAACGCAGGAACTGAAATGGGGAGTGGGGCCAGAGAGGAAAGGGCAAACAGGGATGGGCTGTTTGCGGGGGAGGGGACAGGGATGGGCAAGAGGAAGGAATCTGGAGCAGGAAGAGGAAAGAAAGCAGAGGTGAAGCAGAGGAAATGCTCAGGGCTGTTTGGGGGTGGCTGCCAGGCAGCCCTGGGTCTGAGCAACAACGTCTGCAGTGGGACAGGAAACTCAGAGCTCATGGGAACAAACTTTCTGGCTGACTTCAGAGGTCACCACAAACCTGAGTGGTTTTCCTGCCATCCCCAGCCTTTGCTGGCCCCCAGGGGCTGATGGCGTTTGTCCTCCCTCAGGTTCATCTCCCCACACCAACACCATGGCAGTGCTTATGTCTGCTCTGTGCAATGCAAACAGGGGCTCCTGAGCAGTGCTGCCGTGGCTCTGCCTGCAAGGATCAAGCACCTCTGGGAGCTGGGGGAGAGGCCAGGGCTGCAAAGGGGGGATGTTGTTGGAGCTCCATCAGGACGCTCTGGGACGCTGCCCTGGGGTGTCCAGCGCAGTGGGAATGGATCAGCCCCTGCACTGCTGCTCCTTCCTGGCTCCCCCGGGGACCTTGCAGAGCCCCAGCCATGCTGTTTGCCCCCACCCTGCCCACGGCCACCCTGGGGCTGCTCACAGGGGTTTTCTCTGCTGAGCATTGGCCTGGCCGTGTTCTTGAGAGACCCTGGGCAAGGAGCCTCGAGCCCCCAGGCCCCGCCCTGAGGCGTCAGCTCTGCCCCAGCAGTGCCCATGGCCTGTCCCTGCTGCAGCCCCGGCACTGCCACCCCCAGCACTGGGACCCACCCCGAGAGCACTCAGGCCCTACAGCAACACGAGGGGCAGGAGGGCAGCGGGGCAGTGGCACGGGAGCAGCACTGGGAACACCAAGTGCTGCTGCTCCTTGGCAGAGCTGCTGTGCCACCCCTGATCTGCCCCAGCTCTGCACACAGACATTGCTGCTGCAGCTCCCGAGAAGGGAACAAAAGGGGATCTCTGGTGAAAACTCGGCTGGGAGATCCTTTAGTTCAGTTAAAGCCACCAAGAGCACAGCTCCTCTTTGACACAGTCTGTGGGTCACAGTGAAGATGGAGGGAAACAAACTGAGAAATGGCACAAATAAAGGTATTTCTTTGTGGAAAACATTAAAATCCTAAAACAAAGGGAAAAAACCCACAACCAAACCAAAAAGAACTATGAATGATTACTCATATTCCAAGTGATTTGCAGAAATTGGCAACCAGTTTAATGTTTCTGAAACCGTCCAGTCATCAGTCTCCACACTGCATCCTTGAGCTCCTGGTTCCTCAGGCTGTAGATGAGGGGGTTCAATACTGGAGGCACCACTGAGTACAGAACTGACAGTGTAAGATCCAGGGATGGGGAGGAGATGGAGGGGGGCTTCAAGTAGGCAAATGCTGCAGTGCTGAGGAACAGGGAGACCACGGCCAGGTGAGGGAGGCACGTGGAAAAGGCTTTGTGCCATCCCTGCTCAGAGGGGATCCTCAGAACAGCCCTGAAGATCTGCACATAGGAGAAAACAATGAACACAAAACAACCAAATGACAAACAGGCACTAACCACAAGAAGTCCAAGTTCCCTGAGTTTGGAGCCTGAGCAGGAGAGCTTGAGGATGTGTGGGATTTCACAGAAGAACTGGCCCAGGACATTGCCCTGGCACAGGGGCAGGGAAAATGTATTGGCTGTGAGCAACAGAGCAGTGAGAAAGCCACAGGCCCAGGCAGCTGCTGCCATGTGGGCACAAGCTCTGCTGCCCAGGAGGGTCCCGTAGTGCAGGGGTTTGCAGATGGACACGTAGCGGTCATAGCACATGACAGTGAGGAGGAAATACTCTGCTCCAATGAAGAACAGAAAAAAAACCACCTGTGCAGCACATCCTGAGTAGGAGATGGTCCTGGTGTCCCAGAGGGAATTGTGCATGGCTTTGGGGACAGTGGTGCAGATGGAGCCCAGGTCGGTGAGGGCCAGGTTGAGCAGGAAGAAGAACATGGGCGTGTGCAGGTGGTGGCCGCAGGCTACGGCGCTGATGATGAGGCCATTGCCCAGGAGGGCAGCCAGGGAGATGCCCAGGAAGAGGCAGAAGTGCAGCAGCTGCAGCTGCCGCGTGTCTGCAAATGCCAGGAGGAGGAAGTGGCTGATGGAGCTGCTGTTGGACATTGCTTCACTCTGGGCATTGTGAACTGTTGAAAGAAAACATTTGACAAGTTGGTCAAACTTCCTTGAGTCCATCATATGCTATTTTCATAGGAAACAGCTCAAAATTACTTCCCTATTTTGGGGAAATTTCACTCAACACTTTTATTTTTGAGCTTGGCTGAGCTCAAAAGCAGCACTCAGGTGCTTCTGAGTTAATGCCCCTCTCTTGGGAGGGGCAGAAATCCGCATATTCAGCATTGCTCTCCACCTGAATATTGGGGAGCCCAAAGGTAAATCAGAGTTTCCTGTGGCCCAGTGCAGTCAGAGCTGCTGGGCCCCACTCAGGCGCCCTTTGCTCATTTCACCTCCCTCTGTTTTAGGATGTCTGCATTTAAAATGTGCTTGAAAAAAAGGTGGAATTTTTGAAGGGTCCAGTTTCAAAGTCAATTTCTCTAAACCCTTCTCCCTTTCCCTGTGCCTCTGGACAGGGAGGGATATCCAGGGCTGGTCTGGCTCTCTGCTGCCTGGAGTTGTGCCCATTGGGAGCTGTTTCCCTCTATCCAAGCCTTGTCTCTGCCAGAGCCCCCAGAGCCCAGCCCAGCCCTGGGGGCTCAGGGAGCCCTGCACAGCCCTCCCAGCACAGGCCACTGCCCAGGCCATCTCCCTGGCAGCAGCTCCTTAAGGGCAGGGCAGACAAACAGAGATGCTGCAGGCCAAGGTGCTGCTGGTGCTGCCTGTAGGGAGAGGAGGGTGAGGAGGCACTTTCTGAGGGAGATCTGAGGCACATCTGCTGATCCCCAGTGGGACAGTGCAGGAGTGTCAGGGACACATCCAAAGCTGACAGCCCCTTGCCCTTTCCTTGAGGAGAAAGCTGAGAGCAGCCCTGGCCATGCAGCACCATCTCCCCAGCAGGAGGAATATGCCCTGATGGGGGTCACTCCTTCCACCTCCAACTTCTCCCCACAGAGCCATGGGGAGCTCCCAGGCAGGCTGAGAGCTGCCCCTGGCAGGTGGCACAAGCCCTGCCCTGGCCAAGAGCCCTCAGGGCTGCAGGAGCTGCTCTGCAGGACAGCCCTGGGCAGCCCTGGCTGCACCCCCACCTTCACAGCCTGCAGCCGTCCCTGGCAGCAGGAGCCGTCCTGCCCTGTCCCTCTGACGGTGCCCAGGGCAGCCCCACTCTGGAGCACATCCTCCTCCTCCTCCTGTGGAACAGAGAAACTGGGAGAGTCCTCCTGACACATCCCCCAGGCTGTGGGGTGTGCAGGCTTCAGGAGATCCCTCCAGGAGCACAAGGGACATTGCCCTGCACCCACAGACTCACCATGAAGAGGCTGTGAAGATGTTTCCCCACGTCAAGTCTCTGCTCAATGTCTTCCCAATCCTGGTTTCCTTTAGCTGTCTCTGCCTGGCTCCTCTCCCCTCAGTGCCTGTAGGCCGTGCCTTCAGTCCTGCTTAGCTCCAAAAGGAGCTGCTCATGAGGAGAAACATCTTTTTGAAGCTCTTCTTGGTTGCCAGGAGCTCCCTCTGTGCCAGGAGCCTGGCCCAGCTCAGCAGCACAGCAACAGCACAAGGACTTTAATGACCCTCTCAGGGCTTTGGTGTTGTTTACATCAGACTCAGTCCCTGAGAGAGTGTTCAAAAAACTTCTCAAGAAATCAAGGTAAGATTGAAATATTGAAGTTTCTTGTACTTTAAATTGGTCCCACTGAGGGACACAATTGAGAAAGTGTCAGCAGGTTCATTTTAGGGCAGAACACTGGAGGCAGTGATGACAGCGGGGGACAGACAAGGCAAAGGTGTCTCTGATGCTGAGCAAACCTGGATGTGTTTCAGGAATGCAAAGGGCCAAGGCCTGAGCCCCAGCCCCTGGCAAGGCACATCCTGTCCCTCCCTCATTGCTCAGGGCTCTTCCCGGGGCACTGCCATGTGGGGATGTGCAATGCCAAGGGCAGGACCATGGGGCAGCCCCTGCCAGGCTGCTGAGCAGGGACAAGGAGGCCATGAGGCCCCAGGGCTGCAAGGGTCGCTTGTGTCCTCCTCATGGCCTCAGGGCCAGGGCCAGCAGCCATGGCCAAAGTGCTGCACAAGTTGGCTGTGGCAGGGCCTTGCAGCTTCTGCACATCCCTGGGCCCTCTCCAGCCCAGCCTGTCCTATGCTGTCCATGCCCTGCGCCTCTGTCCCTGCAGGCTGTCGGCATCCCCCGGCTGCCCCACCTCGCTGGCCCTTCCTTTGCTGACAGCTCTGCGTCCTGCCTGCCTCTGCCTTGGCACACAAAGCCTTGGGCTGACCCAGACTCCTTCTGGGGGATGTGTTGCACCACACCACTGACCTGGGAGAGAAATTCCTTTCTCCTCGTTTCCCCACTGGACCTCCCCAGCTGCACTTGGCATTAATTCTTTCATTCTCTGGCTGTTCTCTACTGTGTCAAAAGGATCCACCATTTCTGAAACTGCTCTTCAGTCACTCCCGGAGCTGTGCTCCACTGTCCTCAGTCTCCACTGAGCACAGAAGTCCTTTTTTCCCTATATAGTGGTCATGTGCTTTAGGCCTCCAAACATCGCCTTGGGAGATCTCTGGGCCCTCTCCAAGGTGTTGGCAAATGAGAATATTCTGCTTATAGGCTAAGAAAATCACCAGAGGGCAAGGCAGCCAGACCTGTGTGTCCTGGATACTTTTGTCTGGGAGAAATCTTTGGATAAATGGAATTTGGAGCCCAAATCGCAGTTTTGGCCATAGGCCCTGGAGGAGTAGGCTGGTTCTTTTACATAGGAAGGAAGCTAAAGAGCCATGGTGTTTCAGGGGTAGATGAGAGGCAACCACTAGAGGCCAAGGCCAGCCAGAGCTTTCTGTCCTGGCAGCTTTTGTCTGGGAGAAACTCTTGCATATAGGGAATGTTTTAGGGGGAGTACCAGTCTCAGCCCTGGGCACCTGGAAAGAGAGATGGTTCTTTTCCATAGGAAGGAAAGCCCTGAGCCCCAGTGCTCCAGGGGCTGATGAGAGGCAGCCCTCCACAAGGCAAGATCAGCCGGACCTGTCAGGCATCCCATGGGAGGCCAAGCCAGCCAGAACTTTTCCATGTTCCCTTGGTTCCATGAGGCCCTGGGGTGTCACAATGTTCTCCTTGCTTCTGAAGTGTCACAATGGCCCATTGGTTCCATGGGGCCCCACAGCGTCACAATGGTCTCCATGGATCCATGGTGCCGCACAGGATCACAATGGCCCTTTGGTTCCACAAAGCCCTGTAGTGCAACAATGGCCTCTTGGTTCCACAAAGCTCTGCTGCTTCCCACTGACCCCTTGGGACCTTGCAGCCCAGCAGTGCCACAATGATCCCCTTGGTTCCACGAGTTCCCACAGTGTCACATTGGCCCCTTGGTCCCACAAGATCCTGCAGTGTCACAATGGTCTCTCCATAGGAAGGAAACCACCAAGCCCCAGTGCTGCAGGGGCACAGGAGAGGCCACAGGAGGCCAAGAGCAGCCAGTCCTGTCTGTCTGTGTACTGTCCTAAGGCCAATCCTCTGTGTGTGTCAGACTAAGATTGGGACAATCCTCAAGAAATGCTTGATTAGATAAGGAAAATGGAACTTCTTTGGGTCTTCTTCCACTTATTAGTGTCATAATTTTGAAGCTTTAAAATGGGTGACCCCATTTTCCGGACTGGGAAACAGCTTCCAACACACATTCCTTCCAAAAACACTCCCCAGAGCCCTGTTAACCACACCTCATCCTCCAGTCACAAATGCAACTCTCTTCAAAATCTATGAGCAGAAAGGTGAAACAGCAACTCCAACCCAGCAGTTTCCAACCAATTTTATACTTTGCTTTCTAAGTCCTACTTCATAGCAAATGTGGTGGCTCCAATCACAGAGAAATGTTGCTGAGGAACAGCCCAGCCTGGTGCTCCAGCCCAAAAGCTGAACTGAGGAGCCCCTGCAGCTGTGCTTTGAGCTGCAGCCCAGAGCACTCAGGGAATGCAGCTGGGGGCTGGGGGGTCAGACAATGGCCCCATGCATGGCACAGACCCTGCAGGGAAGGCACTGTTGGCATGGGGGCTGGAAGAATCCCAAACACAACCCCCACACACCTGCACACTTACTGGCTGTTGCCATGGCTGCTCTGCATGTCATCTGTGCCTCGTCATTGATTCCTGTGTGGAAGCAGCTGATACAGGCAGGATCGGCCCCATCAGGAGCAGATCCCAGCTGGGAACACGGCTGGCAGCGCTGGTTTGCAGAGGCTTCTGGCTCCCCAGGTGAAGCCGAGGCAGGAGCAGCTGGGTGTTATAAGTTAGAGACAAAGCCAGGCCAATTAAAATAATTTGATTTATTGAGCAAGCGACAGCAAACAAAACAGCGCTGGGCAACCGGGGAGCCTCCGCTCTGCCAACGGCTCGCGACCACCCCTCCTATGTCTCTTAATTTATAGCCTCCTTGTTCGGGTATACGTATATTTTCCCAGAGTACTCTGCATCAGCGCGGGCTTTTGCTAGGGGGTCTTTTTCTGCCTTCTGGTGGTCATGAGGCTGAAGGCCGTAGTCTTCCTCGGGGGGGGGCTCATACATTGCTTAGTTCACTGGATATAGGTCATCCTGACCTTGCTTCATTATCTGTTCTCTCTGTTTTTGCTTAGACACCTGTTTTTCTTGGCCTTGCTTACCTTTTTGTTCGGCCTTGCTTAGAAAAAGACTTGTGAGTTTCCTAACTCAGTTTTAACCATTTATTCCCTGGCTTAAGCAAGGTCTGATTAACAAACACACATGGTTATTTATCACATGGGAAGGGCTGGCGCTGCTGCTGCTCCTGCCCGGGAGCTGCGGTTGGGCCGGGCCGGCGCCCACTGCGCTGCGGCTCCTGCTGCTGCCAGAGCCGGGCGGGACTCGGGGACAGCCAATGGACACGGGGGGACAGCAAAGGCCGTGGGGCTGCACTGATGTTCGTGCTCGGGCCAGCGCCAGCACAGAGCTTCGGCCCCACATTAACCCAGAAGGCAACGCTGGGGAAAGGCTCCATTTCAGCCTTTCTTTACTCATGGCTGTGAAGGGACCGAAATAAAAGGAGAACAAGCAGGGCCCGACCCCTTCTGCTTTGGGAGGAGCCCTGAGCCTGGGGCTGTGAGGGACTATGAGAGGCCATGAGGGGCTGTGAGAGGCCATGAGGGGCTGTGAGAGGCCATGAGGGATGTGAGAGGCTGTGAGGAGCCTCAGCCCTGGCAGGAGGGGGTCCTCCCATGTCCCCAGGGTAGGGCAGCTGTGAGGGGCCACAAGCACAGATGTGGTGGCAGAGCAGGCTCGCGGCAACTCTGGGATTGTATGAGACCCTTCCCCAGCTCCAAATCACACTAAAATCCCTTAACTGGGACTTCCCATCTTTAGAATCCACTGGCATCTTGGAAGAGACTGTACAGTTCAATCCCACTTGGAGAAAAAAGGGATTCTTTCCAGTGAGCTGACATCCAGCCCCTAGTAATAATGTCAGATTTAAAAGTATAACACTAATAAGTAATACTAATAAACAATAACAACTTGAACAAGAAATAAACCTGCAAATTCCAACACACAGCACCACCCCAAAAAGACAAACCTCATTTTTCTTTACTGTCACAAGGCTCATGAAAACAAATCCTGTTAACTTTCTCTCCCTCACCTCTTCCCCACCAGATAAACGAGGCCATTTTCACTGTTTAATGCAAGTTACAATTGAGGGCTGGAGAGAAAAACAGGGAGACACCACCAATTTCCATGTCAAACCTAGTAGGTTAACTCCAAAGAAGAGACAATAAAACAGGATGGGGGCAGGGGCTGGTCAGATGTTGCTCTAAAGGGTCCCAAAATTTCCTCCAAGCAAACAGGAAGGGAAAAGAAACCCCTAAAAACCAGCCTGTGTGTTCAGGGACTCAGCTGTGAGGAACTGGACATGCAGAGAGGCAGTTGGAGCAGTTCTTTCCTCAGGCTGAACTTCCAGCCAGGGCACTGAAGTCAATCAAGTGCTTTCCCAGAGGATTCCATGGTTGTCAACCACCCTTCAGGATGTGGCTCACAGGAGCACAGATCCTTTTTCAAGTCAGGAGAGCAGCAAAAATGACAAGAGATGCCCAATTCAGAGCTCTGTTTCAAAACCTGACAAATAAAAATCAGTAGAACTCTGAAGCCCAGCTGTGGGCCCTGGAATCCTATATCCAAGGGGAAACTGGAAAGGCTTTTTACAAGGACTGACATGGTGTTGTCCATGCAACATTTCCAGCCCTCCCATGGCCTCTTCCCTCAGGGTCCCCAGCAGCAGCTGTTGGAGCAGCACATGGATCTGCAGATGGAACTGCTGCCCAGCCCAGCCTGAGCTACACAAGGCTCCTGCTGACAGAAACCCAAATATTTCCTCCCAGGGGCTCTGCAAACACTTCCCCATCTGTTCTATCGGCTCCAAGCAGACACTGCAGGGAAAATCCTGGGTACAGCATTATCCAGAGAATACTCCAATTTGGAAACCCAGCCCTTGGACAGTGGCTTTATAAAGACCGCAAGTCATAGATCAAATAGGATTAATTTTAAACCGTGACACTTCATTCTATGTGGTCGATTCTTCTATTCTATGCCATGAAACACATCTTCAATTAGACTGCAATTAATGGGTCTGAAGCCTGAAGTAACAAAACCAAACAGAACCACCCCAGGTTGCCTTACAAAAACTGAAAGACATAATAAATATGTTTTTCTCTTCAAAAATAAATGTGTTTTTCTCTTTTTAACATTTTTCAGGTATACATGACATGTACAAGATCAGGTGTAGTGGGTTGATGCTGGCTGGATGCCAGGCACCCATCAAAGCCTCTCTCTCACTCCCCTCTGCAGTTGGACAGGGGAGAGGAAATAGAACGAGGGATTCATGAGTTGAGGTAAGGACAGGGAGAAATCACTCATCAAATATGGTCATGAATAAAGCAGGCTTAAATTAGAGATATTAATTGAATTATTGCTGACAAAATCAGAGCAGGAGAAGTAAAATAAAACCTTAAAAGTTCCTTCCCCCACTTCTCCCTCCAGTCCAGCTCTATCTCCTCCCCCAGCAGCACAGGGAGATGGGAATGGAGGTTATGGTCAGTTCATCACCCGAGGCTTCTCCCACTGCTCAGGGAGAGGAGTCGTTCCCCTGCTGCACTATGGGGTCCTTCCCATGGGAGAGTTCTCCAGGAACTTCTCCGATGTGAGTCCATCCCATGAGTGGCAGCTCCCTGTGAACTGCTGCAATGTGAGTCCATCCCATGGGCAACAGTTCCCCAAAACTGCTGCAGTGTGGGTCACTCTCCTAGGGGGTCAGTCCTTGAAGGACAGGCTGCTCCAGCCTGGGAGCAGGGCCCCTCTCTCCACTGGATCTCCCACAGAGACACAGCCTCCTCTCAGGCTTTGACCTGCTCCTCTATGGGCTGCTGGTGGATCTCTGCACAGCCCATGGGTCTCCAGGGGCTGCAGGGGCACAGCTTTTTCACCATGGTCTTCCCCACAGCCTGCAGAGCAATCTCAGCCTCTGTCTCCTTCTTCACTGACCTTGGTGTCTGCAGAGCTGTTCTCCTCACATGTTCTCACCTCAGTCTTCTTTAGTCACAATTAAAACTGTGCCACAAGTTTTGTTTTGATTTCTCCTTAAATCTGTTATCACAGAGGCGTTGCCACCATTTGTAATTGGTCCAGCCTTGGCCAGTGGCACGTCCATCTTTGGAGCCACCAGGGATTGGCTCTGCCCAACATGGTGGAAGCTTCCAGCAGCTTCTCACAGAAGCCACCTCTGTGGGCCCCCTGCTACCAAAAACCAGGCCATGGTACCAAGGGACCGTTGTGACACTGGGGGCCACATGGATCTGAGGGGCAAATGTGACATTGCACAGCCTCATGGAACCAAGGAGACCATTTTGACACTGTGGGGCCTCATCGAATCATGGAGACCTTTGTGACACTGCAGGGCTTCATGGAATGAAGGGACAGTTGTGACACTGTGGGGCCCCATGGAACCAAGGAAAGCATTGTGTGACTGCACAGGCCAAGGTACCAAGGAGACCATTGTGACACTGTGGGGCGCCATGGAACAAAGAGACAACTGTGACACTGCAGGGCTTTGTGGAGCCAAGGGGTCGATGTGTGGGTATATGGCACTGAACCTAATGGAATTGTTGGAAATTATGCAACTTCTATATTTTTTTAATGTAACTTCAGTCAGGGGTTTGTTCGCCTTTGCCCAGGGGGAGGGGAATTGAAGTTTCTCTTCAAAAGACTCAGTTCACCAAAGTTGGGTAAGGCCTGATGAGTTTAACATCTACAGACTGGGAGTAGCCAGAAGATACACAGGAGGTAAACAAATGTTAATGAACATCACCTTTCAGTGCAGTTAGAGATACCTGGTCTGGGAAAAGATTGATGGGAGAATCAAAGAATGAGCACCTAATTAACATCAAAAGCAAAGGGATCAATAACCAACAGGAGATTGAATACTAAGAATTGTGTCATTTAAGACCAATGAACCTGAATTTCTTTGGGTTTTGTCTGTATAAATACATGAAAAGTCTAGTAAAGAACCATGTGAGATGGAATGATTTTCATTTTCACTGCACAACATGGGAATGTGTGGATGAAATTATTTCTATTGCATGTGCTGGCCAGAACAACAACCTGGCCTGAATAAAGTAATGCCTAAATTCTCTAACACTGAAAAGATGTTGTTGGAGACTTTCTGTTTTTCATGCAGTTTCGGTAACAGTCCCATTGAGGTCCATCCCCAAGACAGGCTCCTCATGGACTCCTTGGAGGAGAGGATTGGAGGCCATAATTGTGCAAACCACTCAGAGACTCAGGATGAAAAAAGAAGGACTTTAATAAACCCTGAGTACCTTGAAGCATTAATGAGCCCCACTGAGTGTTGTTACTAAGAATCTCAAGGGACTCATTACAGCAGATAATTGGAGGCCATGATTACACAAAGCTCTCAGACACTCCAAGGCAAAAGCAAAAGCCAAAGTCCTTTGAAAAACCTGCTGTCCCTGGGAGCATGAAGGAGCCCCCCAGGGCCATTCCTGACAAAGGCTCCTCAGAGACTCCTTCCAGCAGATCCCTGAGGCCAGGAGTGCAGGGAGGCCAAGGCTCTGTGCAGGCAGCTCAGGTGCTGAGCAGAGCCTGGGCTGGCTGGAGGCAGCAGAAAGGCCAAGGGCTGAGCCCCAGCCCCGGGGAAGGCAGATCCTGTCCCTCCCGCCTTGCTCAGGGCTCCGCCAGGGGCACTGGGATGTAGGGGGGATGCTGAGGTCAGGACAAGGGGGTGACAGTGCCCAGCCTTGCTGGGGCTGTGCCAGGAGGCCCCAGGGCCTCAGGACAAGGTGTCTCCTCACAGCCCTTGGTGGCACAGATGCTGCTGTGCCCCAGGGCACCAAGACTTGGCTTCTCCTGGGCACTGCCAGCCTTGCCAGGGCCCTTGGCCATGCCCAGCACAGCTTGTCCTGTGCTGTCCCACAGCTGCCCCTGTGTCCCTGCAGGCTGCACACTCCCATCTCGCTGCCCCCCTGGCTCTGCCCTGCCATTGCCAGCCCTGCCCTGACCTCTGCCCACCCTCACCCTCTGTGTCTTTGGACGCACACACAAGCGCTGAGCTCATCCTCCTTTGGGTGCTTCTCCCAGCACAGCCCTGCCCTTGCAGGGACATTTCCTCCTCCTCATGCCCCATCTCCACCTGCCCAGCTGCTCTGTGGGACAGTGTTTGTCTCTCCTGCTGTTCTCTCCCTCCCTCCCAGGAAAGCTGCAGCATGTGGGACACGGCCCTTCCAGCAGCATCCCAAGCCCTCAGCCCTGCTGGGCCCATTCCCCTGAGCAGAGAGCAGCAGCCTCCCTGTGCTCTGCCCAGGCTGCTCCTTTCAGCTCCTGGCACAGCCCCGGCCCAGCTGTGCCTGCTGCTGTCCCCTCCTGCGCTCAGCTACAGGGACAGCACAGCCCCAATAGAAGCCCCGTGGCTGCAGTGAGCCCAGGCCCCGGGGCAGAGGGGATGGCCCAGGCCCTGTGCCAGCCAGGTGCCTTCTGCTGGGCTGGCAGAGACCTGGCAGGGCTGAGCTGGACAGCCATGGCCCAGCAGGAGTCACGGGCTGAGCCAGCAGCTCCTGCTCAGAGAAGTGACCTCACAGTCCCTTCTCCAGCCATGCTTCTGCCCTTGGCCTGTCCCCTCCAGAGGCACAAGTGACCTCACAGCCCTTCACAGCCCTCAGGTTCCCACTGGGTGATGAGTTCCTGAGACACAACTGATCACGGGATCCTGTACCCAGCCAGCAGCCTCCTTTTTGTAACCCCCAACCTGAGCAGAGAAACCTGAGCTTGTTTTATTGCTGAGCAATGAACTGAGAGAAAGGGGCAGGGGAACACAGACCATTTTTGGTGTTCAGTACTGAGATCTTTATCTTCCAAAGCACAGGTACTGCATCCTTTCCTCCCAGGATGTTTCTGGAGATTTTCTCCCAATGGGAAGTAGAGAATAGCTCTCCTTTGGTTTTGCTTTGCTGCTGCATGTGGCCTTTACTTTTTGATACTCCCACCTGAGAGCAGAAAAAGCTCTTACACCCACACCTTAATCTGGTTTTTGTTGATCTATGCTTTTTTCTCACCTTATTTTCTCCTGTAATCTTGCTGAGGAAGGGGAGTGAGAGAGAAGCTTGGTGGGCACCTGATGGCCTGACAGGTTTAACCCACCAAGGTCATCTTTCCCAAACCCTTCTCTTACAGGCAGCATTAGCTACGTGAGGTTCCTGAAGGGCAATTTGGCATCACCCACAAATGAGTTGAAAATGTATTTCATCCCATTGTACATAGAGATACGAGTTGGAAGGTTGATGAGTTCAAGCTTTAGAGAAAGAACTGAAAGTTTCAGACACTGAGCTGCAGAAAGCTGCAACAGCAGCTCTGTTTCTTGCACAGCCAACAGTGTCCAGGGTTCTGGGGGCACCACCTGGGCTTTGTGAGGGAACCTTTTTATAGGTGAGTGTTCTGTGCCCAACCTTCTGGACCTTTCTGGAAATGGGCTGGGGGACTTTGAGGGCCTTTTGGTGGTCTCAATCCCCCTCTACTGGACTGACCCCCAGAGGACAGTTCATGGCCACTTCTTGACCCCACTTGCCCTGTCCATTGTGTTGTGGTGTCACCATGGGCCAGAAGAGGGGAGTGGCTCCAGAAAGGTCCTGCCCCACCCCAGGACAGCCCTTTCCAGCCCCAGCCTGCTCTAACTCTCCTCTGGCTCTATGGCTCTCATGGCTGGAGGCCCAGCAGAGCATGAACTCCTTGTTGCCTCAGCTTCTGCAGCCAGCAGAGATGAGGAGTTGAGGGTGGGGATGAGGAGAGATGGGCAAAGGGGACCCAAATTCACATGTGGATTGTGAAGCCACTCCTGCTCCAGGAGCCTGATTGGGAAGCAACTGGCCCCATAACTTGGGGACAAGATATTAATCACAATGCTGGCGTGCCTGAGTGCAGTGGATTTCGGCATCACGCCCCTGAGGAAAGATTTTGGTCCAAGCCTGCATCCCTATTTCAGACTGTACATGAACACTGTGGACTTCTTCCTGCTCTACCTGGAACCATGCAGCAGTGCAGAAGCTCAGCTATTACAGCCCTGCATGGGGGAGACTTGAATTCATCCAGGAAGTGTTTCCAAAGGCCTTGTGTGCAATCCTTGCTGCTTTCTTTGGTGATAATTTGTATCGTGGGGGAATTGCAATTCATTTGACTTTTCCAACATGTGTTTGCTGATGTCTGCATTTGGAAATGGAGAAGAGATTGTTGGAAGCTTGAAATATTGCAATGCTTGAACTTCCCTGCTTGTGGCCGGCCATTGCCTGGCTCAGCAGGCACCCAGCTGTGTTTGGACATGAGCTGCCCCAGCCAGACACGCAGCAACCGGAGCGCTGAACATCAGAGACTGGGCTAATGCTTTTCCCAGAGCACAAGGAAACAGGACAGTGTCTCTGCACAATCTAATTGTCCTGTGAAGCTCAGCAGCTGATGGTGTTTTTGTGCTACTGCCAATCCCTTCCATGACAAAAATAATTTCAAGATTGAGTAACAGCTTCTGCCTCCTGACAGAGACCAAGTGTTGCCACCAGTTGCTCCAGATGCTCCTGCCAACAGCCACCTGCAGGAAGGAGCACAGACACCAATGCACCAATGCTGGCTTTGGCTGCCCTGTGGCAGAGAAGCCCCATGGGGGCACAGGTCTCTGGGCCAAGAGGTGGCACGGGCACTGCCAGGGCTCGGGGGGCGGTAGGTCTGCTTCGGCAGGGACTGTGCCACACCTGCTGATTTCAGGGCTCCCTGAGCCCCAGGGGTCAGAGCGGCATTGGTGCCCTGGCCCACACGTTCCTTGTGTGTGTCACACCCCCGTGTTGAGGATGGCCAGCAGCCGGGACTTGTCCCAAGGAGGCCGTGCCAGCTCCTGTGGAAGGCCCCGGGCCCTTCCCGCTGAGGCTGCGTCGGCAGCCGTGGGGGCTCCTTCTGCTGCCCTGAGCCCACAGAGCAGGGGAGCGTTTGTTTCTTGTTTGAGCTGTTCCTAAGGTTCCTGGCGGCCTGCCTTAGACGCTTGGGGCAACAGATTCCTTCCAACCTGGGCCACTTTGGGTGGGGTTGGGGCAGCCCCAGGGCAGGTGGCAGTGTGTGCAAGGGCCCTTTGTGACACGTCATCGTGACATAAGTGCTGGTGGCAATGCAGCCACACCACAGTGCTCGGAGCACTCAACGGGACAGGACGGGACAGAGCGGTGCTGTGAGGAGCCCCCGCACAGCGCACTCATTCCTTGCTGACCCAGAGCTTTTCTGAGGCGTTTCTCCTGCAGGTGGCCTTGTGGCCAGACCACAGGGTTTGGTGACCTGTGGTCTTACCGAGGCTTTTGTTCTGCAGGTGCCCTCAAGGACAGACCGCAGGACTTGGTGGCCCGGAGCTTTTCCAAGGCACCTCCCATCCCTGAGGCCTGTACCCTCGAGGCCAGACCGTGGGACTTGCTGACCACAATCCTTGATGAGGAGTCTGCTGTCCTTGTGGCAGGAGCCCTCGAGACCAGAGTGCAGGACTTGCTGTCCTGTAGCCTTCCCAAGACTTCTCTCTTGCAGGTGCCTATAAGGCACGACTGCAGGACTTGCTGACCCAGAGCTTTCTCAAGGCATCCCTCCTGCAAGGAGCCTTAAATCCCATCAGTGACATGGAGCAGAGACCTCCGAGCATGCCCAAGCTGGCCTGGGTGAAGGAGGAGGAAGAGGGCCCTGGAGCTGCCCCAGTACAGCAACCTGGAGAGGTGGAGCAGTTGCCCCTGACACAGGAGGGTAAGTGGCAGAGCAGGGCCACAGGGCTGGTGCCTGCAGTCAGCCTGGCATCATCCCATCCCATCCCATGCCATCCCATCCCATCCCATGGATCCCATCCCATGGATCCCATCCCATGGATCCCATCCCATGGATCCCATCCCATCCCATCCCATCCCATCCCATCCCATCCCATCCCATCCCATTGATCCCATCCCATCCCATCCCATCCCCTGGGGACATGCCCATGGACAAGATGGAAGAGGGCCTGGGGCTGCCCCCCCACAGCCATGCTCCATCCCCAGGGCACCCCAGGGCTGTCCCCGCCTGGGCAGCGCAGGGCTGGGCTGTGTTCTCCAGCCTCTCCCACAGCCCCTCAGCTCTGGCTGTGCTCGCTCTTTGCCAGATGCAGGCACAGACCGCACACAAGAGCAGGACCCTGCCCGTGGCCACTTCCGCAGGACAGCACAGGTACCTGCAGCTATCCCCACCTGGGCTGGGCCTGCTGTCCCTGCTCAGCCGAGCACTGCGCTTGGAGCACTCCATGGAACATCCCTCTCTTCTTGCCCTTCATTCTCCTGCCGATGACTTGTAAATTCATCAAGTGCGTTTGGCAGGAAGAGACCAGCGACATGGGCACTGCGTCTGTGGCAAACTCTGACATCAACAGTGCTGACCCCAGTGCCGTCCTGCTGGATTTGCTTGTGAAGAAAGGTGTCTCCATTCCAGAGCAAGTAAGCAGCCTGTGGCCAGGACTGGAGCCCCCCAGGAATTGCTTGGCCTCCCAAGCCACGCCTGCTGGTCCCTTGAAGCTTTTGAGGCCATCCCAGTGTGGTGGCAAGGGAAGCACTTCTCTGGGGAAGCTGGGGTCATTACTCCCTCTGGCAGCTTTCCAGCTCTCCCCGGGCCTTCTACAGGTGCCTGCCATGGTGAGGTACATCCACCAGTGCCCCCTGTCCAATGAGTCTGGTGAGCACAATCTGGACAGGAGCCTTCTGGAACTGACCGAGGCACACCCCACTGATGTCGTGATAACTCTCCTGCGTGTGGCCCCATCATGTGACAGGTACGGGGCCCGCCTGCCCAGAGGGCTCAGGGATCCCCAGCCCTGTGGAGCCTGTCCCAGGTGTCTGACAAAAAGAGAGGTCCAGGGCCCTCTGGCTCCTCCATTTCCCAGCCCTGGCATGTCAGCCCCCGAGCCTGCTGCCATGCTCCCTCCCTGCCCCTCCCTGGCCTGTCCCCACAGTGGTGGACGGCCTGGGTGCTGTTGGTGAGGGGCAGTGGGCAGAGGCAGGGGTGGTGGCTGAGACTCACTTGACACGGAGCTTTGACCCCACAGAGCTGCTACAACCATGTGGAGGATGATCATGTCATCGAGCAGGACAGTGAAGCCGGTGCTGCTGACACTGCTCAATGTGATGGGGAACGGGCCAGAGCACAGCACGTGCACCTCTGATGGGGACAACACAGATGTCTTTGCCCTGGCTGTGAGTTCCTGGAACTGGCCTTTGCTCGCCCCCAGGTCGCCTTTCCAGCAGCTCTCCATCCTCCTTCCCCCACTGCACCTCCGTGCCTCCGGCACTGGGATGAAACCTGCACTAGGGGCAGGTTCAGGGGCACCAGGCCTGGTGCTCCCCCTGCGTCTCTCCAGCCTCTCCCTCCCACGCTCGGGCCCTGCCCCATGGACACCTTGGCACTGACCACTGTCTCAGGGTGGTTTGTCCTTTGCAGGCAACTGTGTTGATGTGGAAGTTCCTGCAGGTGCCCTGCTGCCCACGTGTAGTGACAGTGTATTTCCCTCGCCTCTTTGTGCATCTGCTCTTCCAAGTGTTCTTCAGCACATTGGATATGCCAGAAGAGGTTGATACCTTCTGGAAGGGATGCCAGCAGCAACACGGCCTTGCCACCAACCCCAACAGGTGCTCCATGCCAGTCCTCCTGTCCTTCCCATGTCCCCAGGGCAGGAGCCAGTGCTCCCAGTGTGACCTGGGCTTTGCTCTGCACACAGCTTTGCAGTGCGGACCCTGAAGGCCCTGCTCTGCCTTCTCCAGTGGGAGGATGTGGTGGTGGCAATGGAACGCAAGTGTGGCTGGGACACACTGCTCTGTGCTGACACCCAGCACTATGCCGTGGGTGTGCTGGCCAGGTGAGAAGCCCTTCTCCCCACTGCCCCTGGCATTTGTGCCCTGTGCCCGCTGTGCCCCTCACAGCCCCTGTGGTCATGGGCCAGAGGGCCTTGTCACCAAGGGACGGCCGAGCAGATTGGAAAAGGCCCAGGAGCAGCCACCTCCCAAAGGGCCCATGTCCTCTCGCAGGGTGGTGGGGAAAGAGCAGATCTCTGTGAGTCAGGCCTGGCAGAGGTTTGCCCTCTCACCTCAGGCTCTTGGTTCCTTTTCCCACCTCCAGCGAGATGCGCCGTGCATCCATACCCTTGTGTTCCCGTATTGCGCTGCACCTCCTCAGGCTGCTCAGCAGGGAGGAGTCACCCTGGGATCTTCCTGCCCTGGCGTTCCTTGTGGAGGTGAGCCTGAAGGGCAGCACTGCCTTGCTCAGCTGCCTCCCAGCTCTCTTCCCTCTTGCAGCTGCAGCTGCCTGCGACGGTGCCTGCGCCCTGTGCTGCTGCCTGGGCCCAGCCCTGCGCGGTGCCGGGCTCCTGCCGGACGGCTCCCCCAGCACTGCCCTGTGCCTTTCAGACCCTGGGGTGCCTGGACTTGAGTAAATGCAGTGACAGTGTCCTGCAGATCATGGCAAAGAACCTGCAGAGTGAGTGCAGGGAGAGGCATCGCCAGGTTCTCAGGGCCCTCGTCGTGCTCATTGAGGATCCCTCGATGGTGAGAAGGGGGCAGTGGCACAAGCCGTGCTGGCAGTGTGGAGCTGGGGAACGCAGTCGCTTGGGCTTGGCTGGGCTTTGGGAGCTGAGGCAGCTGCTCCCAGCTCTCCTGCCTCCCACTTCAGCTGCCTGAGTGCTTTGGGACTGCCCTTTGGGGTTTCACAGATTGTGTTCCACACATGCCAAAAGAATGTGGAGCCTGACCGAAAGGCTCATCCAGCTCCTGTGGGACACAGATGGAGACATGGTTGTGATGACACTCACCGTACTCAGATTTACAGTCTCGGGCTGGGACATGCTGATACCCAGCCCCATTGCCCTGCAGCTGGCTGAGGCGCTCCTGCCACTCTTTGACAATGTAAGGCTCTATGCCTCCAGCCACAGGCATTGGGTGCTGTCTGGACACTTTGTGCCCTGTGGATTTTCAGGCCTGTGCCCAACTGTGCCTGGAGCAGTCGATGCTGAGGTCTTTTTTTCTTCCTTTGATACAGGACAATAGCCATGTGCAGCTTCTCTCCATGATCCTCTTTCAAGAAATGATGAATGCTTTAGTGGAAGAGGGAAAAAAGCCTTTCAAGTCACCTGTGCATCATAGCCTGCTCCCACTCTTCTTCCACTGCCATGATGAGAGCCAGGAAGTGGCAGACGTAAGGACTTAGGGGCTGCTGGTGTCCCCCTGGGAGGGGGCTCAGCTGCCTCCTGCCCTGGTGCCTCGCAGGCTGAAGCCTCCTGGCCTGGGCACATGGACACTGCTCCTGTGCCCTGGGCTGTGGTGCCATCTCCGTGTCTCTGCTGCTCTCCAGGCCTCTTGGTCAACGCTGCTTTGTGCAGCCAAGTTCCTCAAGAGGAAGGATCTGAAAAGGCTGGTGAAGAAGAAGGAGCTGTGGAAGTTCGGCGAGTGCCTGGTGAGGACAGCCTGGAAGCCCCAGCCTCAGCCTGGAAAAGGCACCTGACCACGGTGCTTAGTGTGTGGGGCTGGCAGCTGTGTCCCTGCCCACTGCTGCACCCAGGGGCCATGTGGGCTCTTCTCCAGGCTGCTCTGGCCCCGAGCCAGGTGCCGATGGAGCCCCGGCCCACCTGGGCTGTGCACCGGGGCGGCACCGCAGCTCCCCGGGCAGCACCAGGCCTTCTGCCACTCCAAAGGCCGGCGCCAGCGGCTGCTGGCCACGCCTCAGGGCTGTGCGGCCAGGGGAAACTAGGGCTGGGTGCAGGGAGAGCCCGGCCAAGGGGCAGAGCCCAAACCTTCCCTCCTGGCACTCTCTCTCCAGCTGGCAGAGGACAGGAGCCGAAGGGTCAAGCACCTGCACCAGGCCATGCTGTACCTGGACAGCCCCCAGGAGCCCCTGTGAGAGGAGGCCATCAGATTCATTGGTGAGCCGCGAGCCCAGGCTCCCTCCCTGCCCTGCCACAGCTCGGGCCCAGCCCCGGCTGCTGCCCCAGCAGCGCCATCCGGGCCCGGAGCTGTGGAGCCCCGCCTGCCCTCGGGGCTGCTGCCGCCCTCCTGTCGCAGCCGTGCCCTTCCTGGGGCGGCAGGATGCGGCAAGGGCCCGGGCTGAGCCCTGCCGGCACAGGAGGCCGTGCGGCCCCAGGGTTGGCAGTGCCGCTGGAGGAGAGCTGTGCTGCTGGGGCCGTGACAGGCTCTGTGTCCCCAGGGATGGCCGGGCGGCGCTTGAGGGGGCAGTCAGGAGAGGTCCAGTTCGTCTGCACAGGTGAATGAGGGCAGCGAGGCATCACCAGGGCTTTTCGGGGGGAGCTGCAATCCCTGGGCAGGGAGCTGCAATCCCTGCCCGGCTGCGGAGGGCTCTGCTCCCTGTGTGGATGAGGGGCAGCTTGGGCAGAGCCCAGAGAGATTTTAGGGGCATGTGGGGGATTCGTGGCCAGCATCTTCCAGCTGATCCTGTTGGTCGCTGCTCCCTTCTGGCCATGGCGAGAGCTGGCTGGGATGGCCTGGGCAGGAGGGTCTCCTCGGGTCCCTGCAGATCCAGGCTCTGTGGCTCCTGCCCTCTTCTGTTTCAGCCCTCGGAAACATGATAAGTGACATCAGCCCTGCCATCTCAAATCTGGCTCTGCAAACACTTCACATCATCAGAGCACTAGAAGGAGGTCCCATCTCCATCTTCCCAAGGTTGCGAGATCAACTCCACAAGGCATGGAGGACACGGCCTCGTCTGTGGGGCTGTGGCTGGCTGTCCTGCTGGAGCTCTGTGGAGAACTGATCTTTGAGGCTCTGGCTGCTGGGGCCACCTGAGCCAGTGGGACTTTTTCTTTTCTTCAGGATTCTTTTCTTCTTTTCAGTTTCTTTAGTATGTAAATGTAGAATGTGTTCTAATACACAGGCTCCCAGGATCTTTCTTTTGGTGCCCAGTGTCTGCCCCAGGTCAGGGAAGAGAGGAAAGAGGGTGCTTGTACTCAGCAAGCTGCCCAGGCATGCAGTGTGGAAGGGAAAGTGGCCAGAAGCCCCTTGGCCTTTGGTGGTTCTGCTGAAGCCTTAACGCTTCCGACACAGCGAGTGGGCAGAAGCCAGAGCCACAGGGATCCCTGTGAGGCTGGTGCCTGGAAATGCCCACAAGCCCTCTCCCAGCCAGGAAGCACCATCTGTGTCCTGCCCGTGTGTTGCTGGTGGCATTGCTGAGGGCTCCCAGGTTCCTCTTGATCCAGGGCCCCTCTGGAGCTGTGTTGGGGCTGCCACTGCCAGGCAGGATGGCCGGGCTGGGGGAGACCCTGAGGGGACGGGGCAGTGGGAGGCTGTGCAGGGATGAGGTGCTGCGGAGGCCCTGATGGGACAAGGCAGTGGGAAGGCACGAGGAGGAATTGTGAGGGGTGGGGGACAGGAGACCCGTGAGGGGATGGGGTGGTGGGAGGCCCTGAGGAATTGGGTGTCAGAGGCCTAAGCAGCCCCCAGGCAGCCACCTTGTTCCTGCCACCTGGCAGCTCTGGTGCTTCCTGAAGGCATCTCCCTCAGCAGACGGTTGGACAGACACCCCAAAATCAGGTGTGTATCCCTGGTCCTGGCCTTTCAGAGCTGTGGGCCTAGGAGTTGTGGTGCTGGGCATGTGCCCTCCCTGCCCTCGAGGCTGGGCCCAGCCCCTCAGCCTTAGGCCATGCACTCGACTGCCTGGCTATTGAATCTTTTTCCTGTTGTGGGGGAGGCTGAGCTCTGTGGCTTTTGGCAAGAGTGAGCAAGAGCAGCAGCTTCGAGCCCAGAGAGGCCCGAGCAAGGCCCTCTGGGCCAAGGGCATTCCTGGCATTCCTGGGACATGGATACATGACAGTGCGGTGGGCACTGTTATAAATGGGTTGGCTTTCCTAGGGTGGTTGTATGTTACAATGTTCATGAATTGGTTGAGTTATATCAGGGCTGAGCTTGGTCAATTGGTTAATTGCAACTTAGAGTTATTTAAGTCATCTCGCACGAGGTACGGGTGTAATACTTTTGTAAAACCACTAGATGCTAATGGTAAATATAGGATGGTTCAGTAGGAACTTTCTAGAAACTTTCCACAGGTATAATGGCATCACCTCGAGCGTGGATTGGTGGACCAACTGAACCAATGAGATGGACTTGCGGACAAATGATTGGACGGGAATGCTCTGCTAAAACGAGCCAATCAAAAGAGCCCTAGACAAGCCAATCACAGTGAGAATCAGGAAACGGAGTGATCCTGTGCAGGCACAGCTTATGGGAACTCTTGTGGTGCTTTGCACCATGTGCTCCTGAGCTCCTCGTTTGACCAAAGGAGCACCCAGCGATGTGCACGCTGTTCCTTCCCTCTGCTTTGCCGTTGGGATTTTGGGCCTACCTCAATTTCCCGCTTCCAGTTATTATTAATAAACCAGTTAAACATAAACGGTGTTAGGCCATTTCTTACAGACACCTTCAGGGTGCCATGGCTGGCTTTGCGCTGCGCCACCTCCCTGTGAGCAGGGCTGGGGCTTGTGCAGCTGATTGGAATCTGTTTGGTGTTCTGTTAAGGAGGGAGATTTCAAAGTGCATCTCATTAATTTTATTTTTAATCAAGTGAGTATTTTTTTTATTTTTCAGTTCAAAGAAGAGGTGATACAAGCATTCCCCAAGTGATCTTGATGCTGAATGTCTCCTCAGGAGGTCTGGTCACAGAGAAGAATGAGCCCCTTGTGGGCTGACCCTGTTTGGACAACCTGCTCCTCACCTCCAACCTCACCATGGCTGACATGGCTCATCCTGCAACTGCTTCAAGGGTGGTTTCAGAGAATCACAGAATCAGCGAGGTTGGAAAAGACCTTTGAGATCAAGTCCAACATGTGACCCAACACCACCTTGTCTGCCCTGAGCCTCCTCTTCTCCAGGATAAACAACCCCAGCTCCCTCAGACACTCCTCACACAACTTGTGTTCCTGGCCCTTCACCAGCCTTGTTGCCCTTCTCTGGATGCACTCCAGCCCCTCAATGTCCTTCCAAAATTGGGGCACCCAGAGCTGGACACAGCACTCAAGGTGTGGCCTCAGCAGTTCCGACTACAGGGGAAGAATCACTGCCATGGTCCTGCTGGCCACACCATTCCTGATCCAGGCCAGGTGCCATTGGCCTTCTTGGCCACCTGGGCACACTGCTGGCTCATGTCCAGCCTGCTGTCCATCAGCACCCCCAGGTCCCTTTCTGCCTGGCCACTGTCCCCAGCCACTCTGTCCCCAGCCTGTAGTGCTGCAGGGGTCGTTGTGGCCAAAGTGCAGGACCTGGCACTTGGTCTTGTTCAACCTCCCATTGTTGGATTTGGCCCCTGGATCCAGCCTGTCCAGGTCCCTCTGTAGTGCCCTTGTACCCGCCAGCAGATCCACACTCACACCCAGCTTGGTGTCATCTGCAAATTTGCTGATGGTGGAATCAATCCCCTCATCCAGATCATCAATAAAGATATTGAAATCCACGTTGGCTGGGTTTGATCCCTTGGCCATCCTCTATGTACTGTGTAATGGCACTCACGGTGATCTGTTTCATAACCTTGCCAGGCACCAAGGTCAGGCTGACAGGCCTGGAGTTTCCCTGATCCTCCTTCCAGCCTTTCTTGTGGATGGGGTCACATTGGCACCTCCAGCTGATGGCTAAAAGACAGACTACCTGAAACAGAGGCCAAGACAAATTAGGAGTATGAAAGCAGACAATTTATTCAAGGCCTGCAAAGGCCTTGAAGGTACATTTGGGCAAGCAAAGTCCCCCTTGGGGACTACACCCAAAAGGGACCCTGGGTCACAAGCTCTTCATCTTTTATAAATTCATTCCATTAGCATATTGGGCCTTAATTCTTGAATTGCACCCTTAGGTGATGATGTTAATCACCCCAGGCCCGCTCCCCCCATCTCACGGTTGTTTACATATTTTTGGGCCTTAAGGCAATGAATATGTCCTTGAATCTGTATTCAGAGAGCCTTGTTTGGCTAAAGGTGCTAGGAACAGAGGATTTTAGCACTTTGTAAGAAGCATGGAACTACAGCAAGTTCCAAATACATGAAGAGTAAAAAACTAGAAATAATTAAGGCATCACAGGCAGGCTGAGAGCTGCTCCTGGCAGGTGGCACATGCCCTGCCCTGGCAAAGAGCCCTCAGAGCTGCAGGAGCTGCTCTGCAGGACAGCCCTGGGCAGCCCTGGCTGCACCCCCACCTTCACAGCCTGCAGCCGTCCCTGGCAGCAGGAGCCGTCCTGCCCTGTCCCTCTGACAGTGCCCAGGGCAGCCCCGCTCTGGAACACATCTTCCCCCAAACCACAAACAGCAGCAGAGCCATCCTTACAGTCATATCAGTCGTGTCATGTGTCAGCTTTAGAAGATCCCTGCAGCCAGAGACTCACTGTGTCAGAAGTTGTGAAGATTTCTCCATGAATAAGTTAACCTTTTGCTGACAGCTCTGCATCCTGCCTGGCTCTGCCTTGGCACACAAAGCCTTGGGCTGATCCAGACTCCTTCTGGGGAACTTGTTGCAACACAGCCCTGCCCTGGGAGAGAAATGACTCTCTCCTTGTGTCCCTGTTCAGTCCAAGTACCAGCTGAGGGCTGGTGGGAAAGAAAGGATGGTACCACCATTTTCCATGTCCAACCCAGCAGGGCAGGGACAGCTCTTGTGGCACAATCGCTGCTGGCCAAGGCCACAATGCTGGAAAGGTCTTTCCATGCCAACGCTTTGCTCCAGGCAAGGAAAGCTCCTGGCTCAGGGTCACCTTTCCTGCTCAGCCAGACACTCTGAGTTCCCCAGCCGCAGAAGGGAATTCCAGCATTCCCACAGGCTGTGTGACTGTGACATCACAGAGCACCTGTGTGACATCACAGAGCAGGCTGTGACATTACAGGGCAGATGAAAGGCATCACAGAGTGGGCTATGAGGTGATAGGACAGCTGTGTGACATCACAGAGCAGACTGAAATCATAGAGGGGGCTGTATGAAATCACAGGGCAGCTGTGTGATATCAGACAGTGGGCTGTGACATCACAGGGGGACTGTGTTAGGTCACTGGGTAATGCCTTGGTTTAAAAACTGATGTCTGTCCAGGAAGGCGAGAACCTTTCTGGAATGGAAAGATGATGCCCTCCCTCCAAATTATTGCTTTGTGATAACAGGAGCTTCCTAGCAAAAATATGGAAAAGGAGTAACAGTTCTTCACGAGCAAATCTATACATATATATAGAACAGAACAGAACAGCAACAACCGAACAATGACAGGAGTTTCCCACCCACCAGGCCCCACTTTCCCCTTTGGTGCAGTTCTGGCCACGCCCAGCAGGGGGCGGTGCAGTGCAAATTGCAGCCGCCAGGGGGCGCTGCAGTGACTCTTCAGCCACCAGGGGGCGCCAGCGGCAGGCGCTGTCTCACGGCCAGCAGGGGGCGCTCCAGTACCAGGGCGCTCCTTCCCAGGCGGTGATGGCGGAGAAAGGGACCCGGTGGGGACAGCCCCGGCCCCAGGTGGCACCACATGCGCTGGCCCCGGGCTCCCAGGGGCAGGGAAGCAGGGAAGCAGGGAGGAGCAGGCAGGCTTTGGTGGCAGTGCTGAGAACTCCAGGGCAGCAATACCCTGGGCCAGCCACTCTCACTCTGTCACCCACGCAGCCACTCCTTGATAGGGAAGGTTTGGGAAGGGAAGGTTTGGGAAGGGAAGGTTTGGGAAGGTTTGGGAAGGTTTGGGAAGGGAAGGTTTGGGAAGGTTTGGGAAGGTTTGGGAAGGGAAGGTTTGGGAAGGTTTGGGAAGGTTTGGGAAGGTTTGGGAAGGTTTGGGAAGGGAAGGGAAGGTTTGGGAAGGGAAGGGAAGGTTTGGGAAGGGAAGGTTTGGGAAGGGAAGGGAAGGTTTGGGAAGGTTTGGGAAGGTTTGGGAAGGGAAGGGAAGGGAAGGGAAGGTTTGGGAAGGGAAGGGAAGGTTTGGGAAGGGAAGGGAAGGTTTGGGAAGGGAAGGTTTGGGAAGGGAAGGGAAGGTTTGGGAAGGTTTGGGAAGGTTTGGGAAGGTTTGGGAAGGGAAGGTTTGGGAAGGGAAGGGAAGGTTTGGGAAGGTTTGGGAAGGTTTGGGAAGGTTTGGGAAGGTTTGGGAAGGTTTGGGAAGGTTTGGGAAGGGAAGGGAAGGGAAGGGAAGGGAAGGGAAGGGAAGGGAAGGGAAGGGAAGGGAAGGGAAGGGAAGGGAAGGGAAGGGAAGGGAAGGGAAGGGAAGGGAAGGGAAGGGAAGGGAAGGGAAGGTTTGGGAAGGGAAGGTTTGGGAAGGGAAGGTTTGGGAAGGGAAGGTTTGGGAAGGTTTGGGAAGGTTTGGGAAGGTTTGGGAAGGTTTGGGAAGGTTTGGGAAGGGAAGGTTTGGGAAGGTTTGGGAAGGTTTGGGAAGGTTTGGGAAGGTTTGGGAAGGTTTGGGAAGGTTTGGGAAGGTTTGGGAAGGGAAGGGAAGGGAAGGGAAGGGAAGGGAAGGGAAGGGAAGGGAAGGGAAGGGAAGGGAAGGGAAGGGAAGGGAAGGAGCAGCTCCGGCCCCACTCCCACAGGGTCTCACCTGAGCTCACACCTCTGGCAATGTCCCCTGAGCCGCAGGAGGTCTGGGGGCAAAAGTGACAATTGCCGGCACAAATACCCATGGGATACCCCAATCACCATGAGCCACCCCCCACAACAGGGATGGGGCCAATCCATTGAGATTTGGACTTGGATCCATTGGGATTTGGGTTTGGATCCAATGGGATTTGGGGATGGATCTGATGGGATTTGGGGTTGGATCTGATGGGATTTGGGGCAGAATGGACAAATTCTGGGTGAAAACCGGGAAGATTCAAATGGATCCCGATGGAAGGAAGCTCCTCCCAGTCATTCCTCAGCCACCCTGAACCAGAGGCATTTATCAATGGCTCCTGGAGACTCCTGGAGATTCCCAGAGATTCTAAGCTACTCCAGAGGTGCTTCCAGCACTGGCCAGAAGTTCTTGTTCCTTGTCCTCATTGTTTTTGGCCTCACAGGGCTGGGCGGGGGCTCCTCGGGATCAGGATCCTTGGGAATCATGGAGGCGGAGCTGGACGCCGACATCACAGCAATCACCGGCGTTTGGAAGCTCCAGGGATCCTGATGACAGATCCACTTGGATTTCTCCTTCTTCTTCACCTCTTCCCCCTCTCCTTCTCCCCTTCCTCCTCCTGAGTGCAGCATTTTGGCCATGTGTGTCCAATGCTGGCGCTGAGAGCGGCCCTGATGCCGTCCGCCCTTTGGAATCTTGGGATGATCCCTGGAAAGATCCAATGGGAAAGGTCATCCCGAGCTGGGGGACACCGGATTGTTCCCAAGCCTTCAGTCTCACCTGTCTAGGGACTTTCCCGACTTCTTCTTCCCCTTGGTTTCCAGCTTTTCCAAATTTTCTGGCTTTTCCTTCATCCCTTTGGATTCTGACTTTTCTGACTTCTCCTTTTTCCCCAATTCAGTTTTTGACATTCCCAATTTCTCCTTCCTTCCCAATTCGGTTTCCAACTTCTTTTTCCACAATTCAGTTTCCGACTTTTCAGACTTCTTTTTCCCCAGTTTGCTTTCCAACTTTTCAGACTTCTTTTTCCCCAGCATTGTTTCCAACTTCCTCTCTTTCCCCTTCGTCCCCTGGATTTCCTGGTTTTCTGGAGTCTCTTCCTCAGGTTGCTCCTCTGCTCCTGATATTCCAGAAGCTGCCTCTGGAACTGGGAAGGAGAGGCCAAGTCTGAGGTGGCATCACTTATCCCATTTCTTCCCTTTATTTCCACATTTCTTCCCCTTTTCCCCCCATTTCTCTGCTCTTTCCCCATTCCTTTGCTTTCCACCCATTTCTTTCTCATTTTTTATCCATTCCTTTGCTTTTTCCCTCATTTCTTTGCCTTTTCACTCTCATTCCCCCTTTGCCCTTTCCCCCCATTTTTTCTATTTTCATTTTTTCTTGATTTTTCCCCAATTTCTTCCCTTTCTCCCATTTCTTTGCTTCATTGTCCCCAAAATTTCCCATTTTCTTCATTTTTTGCTGTTTCCCCTTTTCTTCGATTTTCCACAGTTTCTTTCCTTCCAATTCTTTATTATCCATATTAATCGCCCTGTTTTTTGCTATTTCCCCCCTTTCCTTGATGTTTCCCCATTTTTTTTGCTTTACTATCAAAAAAATTCCCATTATCCCCATTTTTTGCTATTTTCTCCTTTTTCTTGATTTCCCCCCTATTTCTTTCCTTTCCCCCCATTCCTTTATTATCCCAATTAATTCCCATTTTCCAAACTTTTATTTTTGCTATTTCACCTATTCTTTTTGCTTTTCCCCATTTCTTTGCATTTTCCCTTTTTTAAAAAATTTCACCTTTTCCATCTCTCTCAATTTTCCTGCCATTCCCATCTTTTGTGATCCATAGCCCCAATTCCCGCCTGGGCTGTGGGGTTTCCTTGGGGAGGTTCTGGAGGATCTGGAGCAGCAGTGCCCTCGGAAGTGGTGCCTGAACCTTTTCCCTCTCGAACCTGGGGAAGAAACACCAGGATCACCCCAGAATCACCCTGGAATCACCACTGTTTTCCCCAAATCCATGACATTTCCCTCTCAATTCACCACATTTTCCTTAATCCACCTTGTTTTTCCCAAATCCACCATAGTTTTCCCTAAATCCACCACATTTTCCCAAATCCACCTTGTTTTTTCTCCCAAATCCACGTTTTCCCCAAATCAACCTTGTTTTCCCTAAATCCACCACATTTTCCCCAAATCCACCTTGTTTTTTCCTTAATTTCCCATTTCTCAGAAATCCACCAAAGGTTTCCCCAAATCCACCCCATTTTTCCCAAATCCACCATTTTCCCCAAAATCCACTTGGTTTTTTTTCCGAAATCCACCAGATTTTTCACAAATCCACCACGTTTTCACCAAATCAATGATGTTTTCCCAAATCCACCATAGTTCTCCCCCAAACCCACCTTGTCTTTCCCCAAAGTTACCATGTTTTTTCAAATCCCCCGTTATCCCCAAATCCATTGTATTTTCCCCAAATCCACCTTGTTTTTCTCTAAATCCAACACATTTTCCTTCATATACTTTGTTTTACCCCAAATCCACCATTATCCCTAAATGCACCATGTTTTTCCTCAGAATCCACTTGTTTTTTTCCCCAAATCCACCATGATTTTCCCAAATCCATCTTTTTTTCCCCAAATCCCGCTTTTTCCCCCAAACCCACCACATTTTCCCCCAATCCCCCATTTTCCCCAAAACCACCACATCTCCCCAAAATCCACCATCCCTCAGACCCACCCAGTGCAGAATTCCTGGCTCCCTAAATCCACGGAATCCTGGAGCAGGTTGGGTCAGACCCTGCTCCGGTCCCACCCCAGTGTCCCCCCATTCCCGGAGCCCCAGGATCAGCCCCAGACACACTCAGGGAAGATGATGACGGAGCCGGACGAGGTCAGGGTGGCCACAGGGATCCCCCGGGGCACCACCATGTCCAGGAGCTCTGGGATCTGCAGTGGAAGAGAACAGGGGTGGGACCTTCTCCATGGGGATGAGGAACTCAACATTAGAAGACTCCAAAGATGGTGGGATCTTCTCATCATGGATGAGGAACTCAGCACTGGAGGAGCCCCGAGATGGCTGGAGCTTCCTACCATGGATGAAGGCCTCAGTGATGGAAGACCCCAAAGATGAGGAACCCAGTGTTGGAGGAGCTCAAAGAGGGCCCCAAAGATGGTGGGAGCTCCTTAACATGGATGAGGGAATGTTAGGGGAGTCCAAAGATGGTGGGATCTTCTCCCCATGGATGAGGAACTCAGTGTTGGAGGAGCACTAAGAGGGCCTCAAAGACATTGGGACCTACTCCATGTGGATGAGGAAATGCTGGAGGATCCCAAAAATGGTGGGATCTCCTCCACACGGCCAAGGGACTTGAGGACCCCAAAGATGGTGGGATCTTCTCCCCATGGATGAGGGAATTTTGAAGGACTGCCCCAGTCCCCTCCCCCCCATGCCCTGTCTCCCACCCCCAACCCCCTCACCTTGAACACCCCCTTCTCCAGGTTCTCCTTCCCGCTCACCGCCTCCAGGAAGTCGTGGTAGAACCTCATCCGGACCTTGCGCTGCTCCACCAGCAGGACTCCGATGTCCCCCAAGGCCAGGGCCACGTTCTCACCTGTCCTCAAGCACCGTGACAGGAGGGACATGGTGGCCTGGAGGGCACTCTCCACCCTGTGCCGGGGCAGCCCCAGTGTCATCGCCACCGTGAACGTCCGGAGGGGATCCGGGTTCCCTGTGAGGACATGGAAAATGGGGGCCGTTGGGGTGTCCTTGAGGGGGTTTGGGGTTTTCTGGTGGGGTTCTGGGGGTTCCTCAAGGTTTTATGGGGTCTCCTTGTGGTTTTGGGGGTCTTCTTGGGGGGTTTTGGGGCTCCTTGTGATTTTATGGGATTTTCTCATGCTTTTATGGGGTCTTCTCATCGATTTTGAGGTTCTCTCATGGATTTTTGGAGTCTTCTCAGGGTATTTTGCAGTGTATGTCTGGTTTTATGGGGTGTCCTTGTGAGTTTTGGGGTACCCTCATGGGTTTTTGGGATATCCCTGTGGTTTTTTGGGATCTTCTCATGTATTTTTGCTATCTCAGTGGGTCCTTTTGGGGTCTCCTCATGTTTTATTTTGGGTCTCCTTGTCATTTTTTGGTTTCTCCTCACACCTTTCATGCCCGAACCCTCCATTTCCCACCCCTTTCCTCAACCCTGACCCTCCAGCCATGTCCGTCCCATAATCCTCCCCTCTCACCTGGCAGGAATTCCCGGTCATCCATCAAATTGTGCCCCTGGACCAAATTCCTGGCCAGGCAAAAGATCGGCCTCCAGGTTGTCACCTCCGTGTCCCCAACCTGTGCCCGCCAGGGCACCACACCCAGGGCACCGAGGGTCGGGATCCGCACCCCCTGCAACCAGAATTTTTGGGGTTTTGGGATGAGCCAGAGGTGGCCTTGACCCCTAGGAGGGGACAGAGGGGCAAGACCAAGGTGACCTTTTTCTGCAGCAGGAGCTGGTCCAGGACAAAGTCAGCCACCGCATCCCAAATTTCCTTCCGCTCTGGGAATTGAGGGAAACTGAGTCAGGATCCCCACAGATCCCGACATTCACAGGGGTCCAGGGGGTGCCAGTACCTTCGGGGGTGCTGGCTGAGGCCACCTCTGACCCCCCCAGAGCTCCACCTTGGTCCTCCTGGCAGTGGGAGGGCAGAAGCTCATTCTGCACTCCCACAGGATTTGGGATCGAGATTTGGGATTGGGATGTGGGGTCTGGGATGTCCCACCACCAGACTGGCTCCTGTTGTGTCCCCAGGAAGCTCCGTGACACCACTGGTGGTTCCAGTGGTGGCACTGTGAGCTCAGTGGGGCCTCTGTGACATCGCAGTGACACCATGGGGACAGGGGCTAGGATATGGGACTGGGGGAGATGGGGGATGGAACATGGAATGGGGGACATGGAGAGTGTGGGACAAATGGGATGGGACGTGGAATCGAGGACATGGGATGGGGGATATGGGGGATCTGGGTTGGGGACATGGGGGATGTGGGGTTGGACATGGAATGGGAGGTGTGGGATGGGGAATGGAGAATGAGGGACATGGAATGGGGGACATGGAGTGGGGGCTGGGGGGATGTGGGATGGGAGATGTGCTGTTACAATCCTCTTAATCCCAGAGGAGCAAAGAGAGCTCTCTGGGAATTGCAGGAAGAATGTCAGGTTTGAATACTGCCCAAAACGAGATTAAAACTCAAACAAAGTCACCTGTTGGTACTAAACCCCAACATTTTCACTTTATTAACTGTAAAAGAGACAAAGAGAGAGAAAGGGAAAAGTAGAGAAAGGTTGGGAAAAGCTGAGATTCCTTTAAAAGCATAGGACAGTTTTACCCCCACACCGCTGCCTTTCTGCTGAGATGGGGTGGGGGGGATGAAGCAGTTTTTGCCTTTTTTTCCTCTGCCACTCGAAGTGGCTTTATCAGGGATTTCCTCAGGGCTGATGGCTCAGCTGGGATGCAATCCCACTGTGCTCTGGAATGCAGATGCAGTTCGTGTCCCTGCAGCTCCCGGCTGGCTCCAGTCCATCCACTCGAGCTGCTCGCCCCAGAGGTGCAGGACCAGGGAGGTTTCCACAACTCACACGTGGATCACAGAGGGTTTCTGTTTTCCCCGGGCTGGTGGTGCCTCAGCTTCTGGAAGTTCCAGGTGGTTTCACAGCTGTGAAAGACTCAGCAGGCAGAGGGGAGGGCGAGGGGAGGCAAAGGACAGAGTTTCTGTCCTTCTTTTCCTCCTCCCTAGTTTCACAGGTTTTGCCTTCCTTTTTATGGGCCTCAAGATGGCTGCTTACGGCTCATTTTGCACAGAGTGTTCAGGTGTTCAGAGCGATTGTGATAAGCAGACACAATGACAAAGCAATTTTTGAGGCATTTTTCTTATTATCAGGTCCTTACACCTGGTCAGTGCCCAAATCCCGGGACAGGGATCGCAGTTTCTTGGCTTCACCACCATCCAGTTCCATGCTGGAGCTGTGATATCCCAGCATCAGAGCAGCAGGGTCACCAGGGGTGCTCCTGTCCGGCGGCTGAAATCTTTTCACAAATCTCTCAGCTCACCTGAGGACAGGGAATGGGTCATTATCTCTGGCTCTGCCTCTTCCTCCTGTTGGGAGGGCTCTGCTTCCTTTTCCTCCCTCACTAAGGGATTGGTGATGATTTGGGATTGGTGATGGTTTGGTCTTGGATTTCTTCTTCTGTAGAGCGGCAGCTGCTCCCGGCAGGGGCTGTTCCCCTGGTTCAGCTGCAGCTGCAGTGCCCACGGTGCTGCTGCTCTGCTTTCCTCCTCCTCCCCTGATGGTGCTGTCCAGTGGCCAGCAGTGGCCCAGGAACAGTAGCCAGGGCCCGGCAGGTTGCATCACTTTGCACCTCTCTGGAGCTGCTGCAGCGTTTTCCCTTCACATATTTTATCACTTTATCAGGGTCCTGTAGCTGTTCAGGGGTGACCTTCCAAACCGTTGGAGGAGAGAAATCCTCCAAACACTGGCCCATGTCCTCCCACATTCCATGCCACTCAGGGCTCTCCACCCTCGGGGCAGATCTCTGAATGACCTTCCTGGAAATCTCTGTCCTGGCTCTAAACATGGTGCGGAGCACACTGAGGAGACTTGGCAGCCTCAGCAACAAGAACAGGCTTTCCTTAACCCCCAGAGGGAATTCAAAATTCTCAAAAGCTGTTGTAACAGGCCTGAAGGAGGAAGAGGGGTGAAAACCTGGGGAAAATCATCCTCCCCTGTTCCCCCCACAGGCTGGGCACGATTATTAATGGACTCCCAGAGGCAGCACCCGAGGCAAGGGCAGGAGAGCAACACTGAATTCACATCCCAAATGACCCTCACTGCCTTGCTGTTCTCACATCACAAACTGATATCCCACAGGACAGCAACAAAGTAATCCTGAACCCTCTCCCTGCTCTGAAAAAGATCCCTGAGAGGGGCACAGATGGGAATATGCACAGGGTGAGCTCCCACACCCCCATGAGCAGACCAAGCCACATTGTGCCCAGGGGCTCTGGACCTATTCCAGCAAATGCTCAGATCAAATTTGATTTGGGCAGATCTGTTGTTATCCAACCCATTCTGCCCCACATTGACCGTACCCCTGCACAGCACCTTTCCAACCACATCCTGCTCTAACTTCCCATTTGCTCTTCACCTCAGTGTTCACTCATTGATGGTGTAGCCACTTCTGATCCTGGAGCCTGATTGGTTATCAATTGGCCCCATAACTTGGGGACAAGATATTAATCACAAAACTGCTCATCCCAGCAGAGACAAGACAGGGACAGAGGAAAGAGGCGAGCCAGGCCCAGGGGGCATGGCTACAATGGTGATGGCTGTGAGGTCACTGCCACTGCAGCAGCCTGGCTGGCCCTCAGCAGACATTCTGGCCAGGAAGCACTGTGAGGTCACCCAGCACATCAGAGACCCCACACAACAGGAATTCCATCCTTGGGGAGGTGAGGGGGTGAGGCAGGAAGGAGAGGCCCCACCTGGGCTCTGATTCTGGGGCACCTCTGTGACACAACCCGAGCAGCCCAGGCACACAGGGAGGCCAGCCGGGCTCATGGCCACCCTGCTCTGCACCAGCCCTGCAAATGGGCAAAAATCTCTCCTCATCTCCAGGCTGAACATCCCCTGTTTCACCCAAAACTCCTTGTCTTTCATCCTCTTAACATACTCCAGCCAAGCTTTTCCTTCCTAAACACAACAAAGTCACCATATCTACATTTCCCCTTTGCAAACTGTCCTTGCTGTCACCTCCTGGCAGTGGCTTTATGGCCCCTGTCAGAGCCAGCCCTGTCCCTGCACTGCCCCAGCTCTGCTGCCCCACAGCTGCTGATCAGGAAGGGCAGAGCCATGGGGGAGGGAAATGCACAGGGACTCCTCCTGGGAGGGACCTCGGGAGCTTTCCAGGCCAAGCCAAAGCACAGTCAGTGGAGAAAGGGACACAAGGATGGGCCGTTTGTGTGCTCTGCCACGGCAGGATGAGATGCAGATACACACACCCAGACAATGTGGATCCCTGCAGGAGCTAATCTCACACAGCGGCTCCCAGGCCTCTGCTGCTCGCTGCTTGCTCTGCTTTGATGTTCCCTGCTGGTTACAGCCACCCCACACACCCCAGTGCTGTGTGCACACACACCAGTCTCACCAGTGCCTGGGCCCCCACAGGACACAAGACCTGATGGTTTGTGGTTCCCACTCCAATATGTGGTACTTGGACGTCCCTCTGTACCCAGAGCAGAGAGATCTCCCTTTTCCAAGAAAGTTCTTGGCAATGGAGGGTTCAGGAAACAGGACAGGCTGTGGGGATCAGTTGCAGGGCACAGCCAGGGACAGGCACTGACCATAACCTGTTTATACATGATCAGCTCTTTCATGTCCGTTTCTATCTCTTTTCTCATGCCTGTTCTTTCATAACCCACTGTCGAGGGTTTGACCCTGGCTAAATGCCAGGCACCTACGACGTTTGCTCTCTATGCTCTCTCCTGCTGCAGCTATGCAGAGGAGAGGGAAAATTAACACAAACACTGGACTCATGAGTTGAGATAAGACCACTGATAAGGTGACGCACTAGATTCAGGGCAAAAGCAGGTGGTAAAACTTAAAGTTGCAAAAAAAGTGATTTATTAGTCTAACAGAGTCGGAGGATAAATCAGAGATAAAAATAAGCTCTCAAGACACCGTTTCTTCACTGACCCCCCTTCCCTCTTAAGGCACCGCTTCCCAGCTCACCCCCTCCCACCTTTCTAACTAACTAACAACTCCCAGGTAGGGGCAGGGTGTGGGGTTTTTTCTTTAAGTCAGTTCATCACAATTCTTCTACTACAGACACTGTTTCTCTATTCCCCCCCTCCTTCCATTCAACCAGCAGATCCGGGTTGGGGCAAGATATGTGGCTTTTCTTAGTCAGTCCAACGCCACAATTCTTCTTCTACAAACACTGTTTTTCTGCTCACCCCTCTCCCTATTAAGGCCATTTCTCAGCTCACCCCCTCCCTCCTTCCTTCTAACCAAACAGCTCCGGGGTGGGGGCAGGGCATGGGGGTTTCCTTTGGTCAGGGTCAGTCCATCAGGGGAAAAGAATCCTCTACTTAGCCATGGGGGTCCCTCCCACGAGAGACAGTCCTCTGCGAACTTCTTTGGCGTGGGTCCAATCTCACGAGCAGCCCCGCCCGATTGCTGCTGTCCGAGAGTCTCTCCAGGCTGCAGATTTCCAAGCCGAGGCCAGGCTGTTTCCATCCCGGGAGCAAGGCCTTTCTCTCTCCTGCAAGCCTGCAAGGCTTTTGCAACTCTCAGTCTCTGGGACTCCCACTGGATCACAGCTTCCTGCAGGCTTCCACCTGCTCCTCTGGCGTGGGCACCTCCCCACAGGCTGTGGGGGGTTTCTCTGCACCCCCTGGACTCCATGGGCTGCAGGGGGACCACCTGCTCCCCCATGGTCTTCACCACGGCTGGCAGAGGGTTTTCAGCTCCGGCGCCTGGAGCATCTCCTCCCCCACCTTCTCCACTGACCTTGGTGCCTCCATGTTGTTCTCCCTCACATATTTTTACCTCCTCCTCCTCCTTCCCTGGCTACAAAGAAGTGCGTGCTTACCCTGTTTTGATTTCTTCTTAAATATGTTTTCACAGAGGCGTAACTAACATCTCTAATTGGCCCAGGTTTGGCCAGCAGCATGTCCATCATCTTCAGAGCTATCAGAGATTGGCTCTGCTGGACATGATGGAGAAATTTCCAGAATCTTTACTCAGGACATGCAGGAGCCATCTTTGTACCCCACCCTATCCACTGGCAAAAACTGGGCCAGGCAAAACTACCACACTCTGTCATGCCATCTCTTCCCAGCTGCCCTTCCTGAGATCGAGGGCAGTCACTGTGTTCCCCTGAAAATCAACCTGACACAGCTGAGAGCAGAGGGACCCCCAGCTGAGCCAAATGGCTCAGCCTTTCTCAGTCTCAGCCCCACTCCTGGCCAAGGACACTCCTGGCCAAGGACACTCCTGTCCCCCAGTGTCCCCTGGAAGGCAGCTCACAGCTTGCATGGGCATCCTGAGGACACACCAAGGGTTCTGTCCATGGAACTGCTGGAGGAGAGTCGGCTCATTCGCAGCCTCCCAGTCTGCCCTGCCCAGAGCTGCCCAGGGCAGAGGGAGCTGGGACACCATTGCTGTGCTCAGCCTGCACAGGAGGAGCCCCAAGGGCTGCGCCTGACCTTGCAGCTGGAGCTGCCATTCCCAGAGAGCCTGTCAGCAATGCCAGCAGCACCTGAGCAAGGCAAAGAGAGACAGAGCAAGGCCTGAGGAAAAGCCTTTCCCTCCCCAGCCCTGCACAGCCCCTCCCAGGCAGCCCCAGTACAGGACAGTCACCCTCAGGCCCTGGTCAGCAGGGAATGGGCAATGGCAGGAGAGATGCCCTTCATCTCTGGAGCTGCTCTGGCAGCCCAGGAGGGCACTGAGGGCCCCGAGCCCCCGGGCTGAGGGCTGTGCTGGCTGCGAGGGGACACAAGAGCTCTGCTGCTCAGGGCAGTGTCTGCACTGCAGGGCAGGGCCGGGAGGTGCCACATCTCCCCTGCAGCAGCGCTTCCCTCAGGATTGCCTCCCTCCCTGCCTGCCCACGGCTCTGCTGCTGGAGCTGTCCCAGCTGGGAGCTGTTCCTGTGGCCCCGGGGTCCTTCCCTGCCAGTGCTGCCAGAGCCCAGCCCAGCCCTGGGCCAGCTCTGCCCTGCAGCCGCTCGGGGCTGCAGGGATTAAAGAACAGCTCCCCCAAGCCTGGGGACCATGGAAAGGTGATGCTGGATGGATTTGGAGGCTGGGGAGGTGGAGGCACTTGCTGAGGTTCCCAGGAATCCTCAGCGTGATGGTTTAAGAGCCTCAGCCCCTGCTCTGCCCTGCACAGCTGAGTTTCCACTCCCACCAAGCTGAGCCAGGGAACAGTGGGAGCACAGACTCAGGAAAGCAGAGACCCAAGCAGGAAACCCTGTCCTGAATATGCTCAGAAATGTCCCCTCAGAAATGCCCTGGGCATGAGCTGGAGCTCTGAGCAGCCCTGGCCCACACAGCAGCCTCTCCACAGCAGCAGGACCTGCCCTGGCAGGAGTCACTCCTTGCACCCACAGCTCCACTCCACTGTCCATGGGGAGCTCCCAGGCAGGCTGAGAGCTGCCCCTGGCAGGTGGCACATGCTCTGCCCTGGCAAAGAGCCCTCAGGGCTGCAGGAGCTGCTCTGCAGGACAGCCCTGGGCAGCCCTGGCTGCACCCCCACCTTCACAGCCTGCAGCCGTCCCTGGCAGCAGGAGCCGTCCTGCCCTGTCCCTCTGACAGTGACCAGGGCAGCCCCGCTCTGCAGCACATCCTCCCCCAAACCAGAAATGGCAGCAGAGCCATCCTTACAGTCATATCAGTCGTGTCATGTGTCAGCTTTAGAAGATCCCTGCAGCCAGAGACTCACTGTGTCAGAAGTTGTGAAGATTTCTCAATGAAGAAGCTCAGAATTGTCCTTCCAGCTGCTTTAACCATCTCTGTCTGCTTCACTCCTCTCAGGTACCTGAAGGCAATGTCCTCAGCCCTGCTGGGCTGGGAGAGGAGCTGCTCCTCAGCAGAGCTGCCTCTTTGAAGCTTTAGGAGCTCCCTCTGTGCCAGGAGCCCGGCCCAGCTCAGCAGCACAGCAACAGCACAAGGACTTTAATGACCCTCTTGGGGCTTTGATGTTGTTTACATCAGACTCATTCCCTGAGAGAGTGTTCAAAAAACTTCTCAAGAACTCAAAGTCAGATTCAAACTCCAAAGTTTCTTGGAGTTTTAATGGGTCCCACTGAGGGAGACATGACTGAGAAAGTGTCCCCAGGTTCCAGTTAGAACAGAACACTGGAGGCAGTGATGACAGGAAGGGACAGACAAGGCAAAGGTGTCTGTGATGCTGAGCAAACCTGGATGTGTTTCATGAATGCAAAGGGCCAAGGCCTGAGCCCCAGCCCCTGGCAAGGCACATCCTGTCCCTCCCTCGTTGCTCAGGGCTCTTCCCGGGGCACTGCCATGTGGGGATGTGCAATGCCAAGGACAGGACCATGGGGCGGCCCCTGCCAGGCTGCTGAGCAGGGACAAGGAGGCCATGAGGCCCCAGGGCTGCAAGGGTCGCTTGTGTCCTCCCCATGGCCTCAGGGCCAGGGCCAGCAGCCATGGCCAAAGTGCTGCACAAGTTGGCTGTGGCAGGGCCTTGCAGCTTCTGCACATCCCTGGGCCCTCTCCAGCCCAGGCTGTCCTACACTGTCCATGCCCTGCGCCTCTGTCCCTGCAGGCTGTCGGCATCCCCCGGCTGCCCCACCTCGCTGGCCTTTCCTTTGCTGACAGCTCTGCGTCCTGCCTGCCTCTGCCTTGGCACACAAAGCCTTGGGCTGGCCCAGACTCCTTCTGGGGATGTGTTGCACCACAGCTCTGCCCTGAGAGAGAAATTCCTTTCTCTTTCTGACCACTGCGCCTTCCCAGCTGCCTTTGGTCATTATTCCTTTCTCATACTCCTTTCCACTACGAAGAAAAGCTCTCATATATCTGAAACATTGAAGCCCTCCCAAGAGACTCCTTTCTGTCCTCAGTCTCCAAACTACTGAGCTCAGGGCCTTCAGTCCTTATAGAGTGGTCTTTTACTTGAGGCCTTCAAACCCTCTTCTGGGAGATCTCTGGGCCATCTCCATGGTTTGACCATGAAAATGTTGTGCTCTTAATCCAGGAAAGATGGAGAGACACTTTTTGCCAGTGGTTGCATTGAGAGAACAAGACACAATATATTTATGCTAAACAAGCGGAGATGCAGATTGGATGTAAGGATGAAATATTTTATGATGAGGGTGGCAGGACTCCGGCACAAGTTGCTCGGTGAGTGGAAACCCCTGGAAGTGTTCAGGGTCAGGAGCTTTGTGCAACCTGAATGAGTGAAGGTATTCCTGGGTAATGGAAGGGCAGTTGGACTAGAGGCTCTTTTAGGTCACTTCTAACCCAAAGCATTTTATAATTCTTTTATTCTTATATCCCCAAATCCTTCTCCGCAGGACTACAAATACGTACATAAACCATGTCAGCATTTTAATGCACCCCAACAGTTCCATAAGAAGGAAAGAATTAACACACCAGGGACATGAATTGCCAGGTTTATGGAGGAACCTAGAAAAACCCAAAGGTAAAGAAAGTGAAAGCAAGGTCCAATATCTCAGTGTGAAAGATTCACCAAGTGGGACAATGGCAGAGACTCCCATAGTGACCTCACAGTGGAGAATGTGGGTTTCTGCCTTGGGGTCTGAGACTCATGATGGGCATCCAGAAAGGGCATTTGGGGCCTGTGCAAGACTTACCATGGGATGTCCAGGAAAGGACAACAAGAAGGGACAAGGTGGCACCATGGTGGGTTGTGAAAGAACTGGCATGAAAAATGAGAGAGGATGGGGGATGAAAGAGCTAATCCTGTATAAACAGGTCATGGTCAGTGCCCATCCCCAGCCGTGCCCTGCAGCTGATCCCCACAGCCTGTGGCATTTTCCTAAATCCTCCACTGCCAAGAATTTTCTGGGACAAGGGAAGTCTCTCTGCTCCAGGTACAGAGGGAAGTCCAAATGTCAGATACGGGAGTGGGAACCACAAACCATCAGGTCCTGTGTCCTTTGGGGGCCCAGGCACTGGTGAGACTGGTGTGTGTGCACACAGCACTGGCGTGTGTGGGGTGGCTGTAACCAGCAGGGAACATCAAAGCAGAGCAAGCAGTGAGCAGCAGAGGCCTGGGAGCTGCTGTGTGAGATCAGCTCCTGCAGGGATCCACATTGTCTGGGTGTGTGTGCAGCTCTGCATCTCATCCTGCCGTGGCAGAGCACACAAACAGCCCATCCTTGTGTCACTCTCTCCACTGACTGTGCTTTGGCTTGGCCTGGAAAGCTCCCGAGGTCCCTCCCAGGAGGAGTCCCTGTGCATTTCCCTCCCCCATGGCTCTGCCCTTCCTGATCAGCAGCTGTGGGGCAGCAGAGCTGGGGCAGTGCAGGGACAGGGCTGGCTCTGACAGGGCTGTTGTGGTTTAGGAATGGTGTTCTCCAATTTACTACTCCCACTAAAAACACCTTGTGTCTCCCCACATTTATATTCCCACCATCATCCCCCACACCACAGGGGCTTTACCCACCTGGCCCTGCTTGATCTCAGCACACATTTCACACTCATGGATAACCTGGAGATGCTGTCCATGGGTAAATCCACCCCTTGGTCACCAGCCCATCTGGAGGTTGCATCTCTGCCCTGATGACCTGAGGTGTCCTGGGCTCATCGAGCAAGAAATAACTCACCCTTGTGTGGCCAGTCCAGACCCACCTGAGACACTTTAATCCTGGCAGCCCCATCCCCCTGTCCATTGTTGCGATGCTCTTCAGTGCCAACTCTTGGGTACGTGAGCATCCACAGGAGGGACTTTCACAGCCAACTTCTCTACCTGGGCAGCGATGTCTTGCCCCAGTCCAGCAGCCCAGATGGGTTTCCCTCTGTGCTGCCAATTGTCCTTTTTCCATCGTTCCAGCCACCCCCACAGAGCATTTCCCACCATCCCTGAGTCAGTGCAGAGGTGCAGCGCTGGCCATTTCTCTCGCTCACAGCTCCATGTATGGTCCCAGTGTTGCAGTGACTGCAGGAAAGGGACACCCCGCAATGGGACATTTCCTGGTCAAATATAGACACACAGAGTGGCAAACTGTCTGTCACTCGGGTTTTGGCCTCGAAGCCGCCGCCGTGGTTTGCAGGAGCTGCAGTGTGGCACGGCCCTGGCTGTGCCCGGGAGCACAGGCTTGGGAGAATGTGTCGGTGCCAGCTGGGCCAGGGAGCTGCAGCGAGTGGGGAACGAATCCCTCCTGGTGTCCTGTCCCAGGGTGACACTGTGGGGCATCATGTGACCAAGGAAACCATTGTGACACTGTTACCAGATGAGAAATGGCTGACACCTGGTGAGCTCACACAATACTTGTTCTCCAAAACTACTGGCCTGTGGAAGCTGCACAATGCCCATTGTGTAAGGAGAACTGCAAGTTCACCAGCCTCAGTGTCCTGCCAGTTCAGCCAGGTCACTTGGAACATTGGGGTCTAGGACCACCAGGGACTACCAGAGAGACCCCCAGGACAGAAGAACACATGTGTAAAGGGGAGGAAAAATATGTTAATGATTTGGGGGAAATTACTATCATATGTATGTTTAATCTGACAATCAATGACTATGTATGCAAAATAGAGTATATAAACAGAAATTTTCCTGAACTCAACATGCACAGCATCTCACCAAATAAAGAATGCATGCTTCTTAATGCTACATTGGTGTTAAGGAGGGTTTTTTTTGTTTACCAGATTTTTTGTAACAACACTCTGGATCTTCATGGAATCAAGGAGATCACTGAGACCCTGCAGGGCCTTGTGGGACCAAGAGGCCATTGTGACATAGTGGAACCAAGGGAGCGATGTGAAACTGCAGGACCCCATGGAACCAAGGGGCCATTGTGACACTGCTGGGCCTTGAGTAACCAAGAAGCCAAAGTGATGTGCAGAACACGGAGACCATTGTGACACTGCAGGGCCTTGTGGAACTGATCCTGCAACTGGATAGAAACTTTCTAACACAGTTTGAGTATTAGAAAGCAGACATTCTTTATTGCAGGGCTGGGCACTCGGAGGATCCTTCCTCTCATTGAGTGCCCCAGGCATTGAATGAACAGACTTTTTATCACATTCACTGATAACAAATTAATTAGCTATCCCTGCTTACTTGATGGGTATGTATTACTTTATTTTACATAATTGCACCCCTTATTGGACCGTTATATGGTTCTTTGGGCTCTGTCTTCAATGTCTGGTGTGCTTTTCAGGTGGCTGTTCCTTGAACCCCACTTTTGAGTAAGTGCAATATCGTTGTTTTGTATAACTCCTGCTTTGTCAGCCTTGCAGAGCTGAGCTGGCATCCTGATTGTGTTTTGTGTGACTTCTGTTTGCCTGAGTTACATCCTTTATCTATTTCTGCAAGGCTGTGCTGTTCTGTTCTACTGTCCTTATCACGTCCCCCCTTTTCTGGAGATTCAGTTCCTTATGGGAACCGATCTCTCAATATCTATTTCTATTTAAGCCGAAGGCATATTACAACAGCTACAACACTAATCGGGATGCAAGAGAAAACCATACAACAAATATTATGTTGACCATTATAAACAGATGTTTTAACCAAATCCAGCTGGGTAACCATGAGTTATTTTTGGTCCAGATTTCTTCAAATCCCCAGGAGGTGCCATCTTGAGCTGTGCATTGTAAAAAGTTGTCAATAGTATTTGGAAAGGTCCCTTCCACTTTGGCAGGAACAAAGCAGTTCCCCAGTCTTTCAAGCAGACCCAGTCTCCTGGTTGGAATTCATACCCTTGTGTGTCCAATCCCATCAGTCTGGGGATGTCAACTGCTTGCTGCAAATCCTGTAAGGTTTTAATAAGAGAAATGAGGGAATTATTCAAATCGACCTCTCCCTTTACGTGAATGTTTCCTGGAATGTGGCACTTGGTAGGGTTGACCACAGAGCAGCTCATAGGGGCTGATTTTGCTTGTGCCCCATGGCTGAATTCTGATTTGAAGTTGAACAACAGGGAAGGTTTGGGCCAAGGTCAAGGAAGTTTCCTGACATATTTTATCCAAATGCAATTTGATTGCAGAAGTGACTTTCTCTACTGTGCCACCAAGGGCTGTGAGGAGACACCTTGTCCTGAGGCCCTGGGGCCTCCTGGCACAGCCCCAGCAAGGCTGGGCACTGTCACCCCCTTGTCCTGCCCTCAGCATCCCCACCACATCCCAGTGCCCCCGGCAGAGCCCTGAGCAAGGCAGGAGGGACAGGATCTGCCTTCCCTGGGGCTGGGGCTCAGCCCTTGGCATTTCTGCTGCCTCCAGCCAGCCCAGGCTCTGCTCAGCACCTGAGCTGCCTGCACAGAGCCTTGGCCTCCCTGCACTCCTGGCCTCAGGGATCTGCTGGAAGGAGTCCCTGGGGAGCCTTGGTCACGAATGGCCCTAGGGGGCTCCTTCTTGCTCTCAAGGACTGCAGGTTTTTCAAAGGACTTTGGCTTTTGCTTTTGCCTTGGAGTATCTGAGAGCTTTGTGCAATCATGGCCTCCAATTATCTGCTGTAACAAGTCCCTTGAGATTCTTTGTCAGTAACAACACTCAGTGGGGCTCATTAATGCTTCAAGGTACTCTGGGTTTATTAAAGTCCTTCTTTTTCCACCCTGTGTCACTGAGAGGTTTCTGCAGTCATGGCCTCCAATTCTCTCCTCCAAGGAGTCCATGAGGAGCCTGTCTTGGGGATGGACCTCAGTGGGACTCATTAATGTTTGGAGACACTTTGGGTTTTTCTTCTGACTTTGACTCCTGGAAAAGTTTGTGCAATCTCCTCTCAGGCCCTGAGGTTCAAGGGCTCAGCACCAAATGCACCTCGGGGCTCATTAGGATCAAGCAAGTCCTGACAAACCATGGCTCTGCCTTGATTTCCCTCTGGTCTGGTGCAGATCATGAGGAAAATTTCCTACTACAGTTATGGAGAAATATTTCAAAGAGCTTCTAAGAAAAATATATTCCTATTTTAAAGGTTGCATTTTATTATTACTGTTCTCTTTAGAGCAGAGGTGATTGCAGCATTCTGTGGTTGATATTCATCCAGGATCTCTCCTGAGGAGGTCTGGCCTGCTCAGAGAACCTTTGCCTGGAGGTCTGACCCAGAGTGGCCAACCTTGCTCCTGTGCAGACAGGAGCTGCTGGGAAGGCACTGCAGCCCTGCCCTGGGCCAGCTCTGAGGGTGGATTCTCATCCCAACCTGCACTGGCCATTGCCAGGGGCTGTGCCATGGACACTGCACTGACCCCACTGCTGGGTTTGGATGCCATGGCCACCGTGAGAAGGTCAAGTTTCCTTGGAAACACTGGGGAGGACTGGGGCATACTGGGGGACACTGGGACATACTGGGAGTGACATTGGGGTGGATTGGGACAAATTGGGAACTCTGGTAATGCTGAGGGGGAAACTGGGTGGACTGGTGTAGAAGTGAAAGAGGTCTTGGTGCTGCTGTGGATATCTCTGCGGTAACGGATGGTTTAGACAGAGTCCTCTGGATACAGTTTCAAAGCATGCGGGTTTATTTTGGAAAAGGGTAAGAGGAGAGAGACCGACCACGTGACCGCTTCCGCAGCCCCGTCGTCGGTCCGGGAGAGGGAGAGGTCAGGCAGGTAGGGGGAGGAAGTTGCGAGAGAGCGAATCTGGCTCGTGCAACCACATAAAACAGATTCTATGTTGAATATTCTATTTTCTACTAACCAATCTAGGATGAGATACAAATTCTACATCGTTTGCATATAGCCTATGAGAGTCCTTATATTACCATAGCTGTTACATATTTAAATCCTACAAAACCGGTTTCTCCACCTTTGGATCTACCCCAGAGGAATGTAAGTTTCTGTTGTGACATCATTCAGCTGGAATGCTTACTCTCCAGCTATTCACTGGTTGGTATTTCAAAGCTTGTCTTCATCTCAATCTCCTCTGAGGTTTCAATATTCTCAGCATCTTTTGCTAAGCAATAATTTCCATAAGACCTTTCTATTCCTTCTTCCCCAACAGACTGGGATCGACTGCGATGGACTGTGAGGGTACACTGAGACATACTGGGACATGCCAGGACATACTGGGAGTGATACTGGCCAATACTGGGGCAGACTGGGGATACTGTGAGTGATACGGGGGGATACTGGGTCAAACTGGGGACACTGGGAACACTGTGGGGAATACTGGGAGACACAGGGGCATACTGGGAGTGACACTGGGATGAACTGGGACATACTGGGGGACATTGGGAGGAAATGAACTCGGGTGTATTGAGAAGGCCTGGAGGGGCACTGGGGTCATACTGGGCTATACTGGGGATGAACTGCGCTGTACTGGGAGGGCCTGGAAGGGCACTGGGGTTATACTGGGGATGAACTGGACTGTAAGGGGAGGAACTGGAGGGGTTGAATGGGCTGTTCCCGCCTCCGCCGCCACCCATTGGTCACCTCTGCCGCCCATCAACACCTGCAGCCAATCAGCGCCCGGAAACTTGCTCTGAGGGCGGGGCCCGGGGGCGGCGCCATTTTCGTCTCTTTTTGCCTATAACTCCCGTCATGCCCCGCGCCCCAATAAAGCCCCATTGGAGCCGGGACTACAACTCCCATCATGCCCTGCGCTCCACGGATTTCCCCGTTCTCCGCCCTCATATGCCCCGTAAGTGTCCCCCAGACGCTCCAGGATCCCTAAGTGCCCCCTGAGTGCCCATTCAGAACGCCCGAAAATCTTCCCGGACCGCCAAGTGTTCCCAACCCCACAGATGCTCGTTATAGCCACTTCCGGGACTTCATCTCCTATCGTCCCCCGCGGCCCAAGAGCCGCTCATAACACAGTTCCGCACCTAAAATTCCTGTCATGCCCCGCGCCCTAAAGAGCCTGGTTAGAGCTCCCCGAGTTCCCCCCAAGTGCTCCCGAACCGTACATGTTCCCCCGAGGACCTCAAGTGGCTCCTCGGACGAAAAAGTGCCCACCGAGTGCCTTCCTGGAACCCAAAATCGAGCCACTTCCGGGACTACCATTCCCATCATGCCCCGCGACGCCCGTAGATCTCTATTGCAATCGTGACTTCATCTCCCGTCATGCCTGGCGCCCCATAGAGAGCCATTGTAGCAGCGCCTTCAACTCCCATGATGCTCCGCGGCTCCATAGAGCTCCGTTATACCCGCGCCTCCAACTCCCATCATTCCCCGCGCCCCACTGAGCCCCGTTATAGCCTCCAAGTGCCCTCCCAGACACCGAAGCGCCCCCAAATGTCCCTCCCTGACCTCCAAGTGTCCCCCGGGACCCTCAAGTGCCACTCCGAACCTGAAACGATCCGTCAGGAGCCCTAAGTGCCCCCTCAGTGCCCACTCAGACCCCGCAAGTGTCCACCCGACCCCCAAGCTCTCTCTAAATTCCCTCCCCACACCCAAAACTGCCCCGAATGTGTCCCATAAATGTCTACCCGGAACCCGAAGTGCTCCCCTGACCGCTGTCTGAGAAAAACATGATGAGAAATTGACAAAACTAATAAAATCAGAACTAATTAGCATAAAGAGGGAGAAATCAAGAAGCAATAGACCATAGATTAATAAGGGGAATTGTGTAATTTAGAACCAACGAATATCTATTTCTTTGGCAGCTAAAAATTTACAGATTCTTAACATAATTAAAAATCTAATAAAAAAATAAATAGCAATATTATTATGAATAAAAATATAATTAATGAAATTATAATAATAATTAAATATTAAATAAAAAGACCTGACCCCATCCATCAGCTCAGAAGGCCACTTGTCCTGAGGACAGCCTGACTTACTGATGAAAATTGAGACAAAAAAGGAGTTAAGTACCTCTGCCTTTTCATCATCTTTAGTTACTAAATTCCCTCCCCATCTAATAATGAATGGAGGTTGTCCTTGTCCCTCCTTTTGCCATTAATTTATAAAAATATTTATTATTCTTCACAGAAGTGACCAGATGAAGTTCTAATTGGGCTTTTGCCTCCCTAGCTTTTTTCCTACATGACCTAGCCACATCCTTAAACATTTCCTGAGTTACCTGCCCCTCTTTTCTTAAGGTGACACATCCTCTTTTTCCTCCTTAATTCCTGCAGATGATCCTTGCTCATCCAGGCCAGTCGTCTTCCCCGATGGCTCCTCTTTCGGCACACAGGGACAGGCTGCTTCTGTGCCTTCAAGATTACTTTCTTGAAGTACGTCCATCCTTCCTGGACCTCTTTGTTTTTAAGGGCTATTTCCCAAGGAAGTTTCCAAATTAGCTTCTTGAAAAGGCCACAGTCTGCCCTCTGGGGGTCTAGGGGGGAAGTTTTGTTGGTGCCCCTCCTTGTTTCACCAATTACTGTAAATTCTATTATTTCATGATCACTATATCCCAAATGGCCCCAACCATGACATCTCCCACCAGCCCTTCTCTGCTTGCAAACAGCAGGTCTAGCGTAGTCCCTCCCCTGCTAGGCTCACTCACCAACTGAGACAAAAAGCTGTCCTCCATACACTCCAAGAACCTCCTAGACTGCCTCTTCTTGGCTGTGTTGAATTCCCAGCAGATATCTGGCAGGTTAAAGTCTCCTACAAGAACAAGGGCTGGTGATCTGGAAACATTTTCCAGCTGTTTATACAATAATTCATCCACCTCTCCATCCTGGTTGGGTGGTCTATAACAGACTCCCACCAGCATGTCAGCCTTGTTGGCTTCCCCTGATTCTTACCCATGGGAACTCGACCTTACTGTCATTAAGTTAGTGTGGTGAGATCCTCCCTAATATACAGAGCCACCCCTCCACCTCTTCTCCCTCTCCTGTCTCTTCTGAAGAGCTCGTAGCCATCCCTTGCAGCGCTCCGGTTATGTGTCATTCCACCATATTTCTGTGATGGCGACTACATCAGAGCTTTCCTGCTTGGTCTTTCCATGGCTTGCAGCTCCTCTGCTTTATTCCCCATGGATGCTGCGTGCATCAGTGTCCATGCACTTCAGCAGAGCTGCTGCTCCAGCCCTGACTCTGGCTTAGCGCCCTTGCTCTCATCTCTGGAGAGCCTGCTTGCATCCCCTTCCCCCTTCAGACCTAGTCTGAAGCCTCTCAATCTGCCCTGCCAAGTCATGGGATAGAATCCTTTTGCCCCATTAGACAGATGGAGCCCATCTGGCTCCAGCAGGCCAGGTGCCCTAAAAGTTTCCCTTTGATCAAAGAACCCAAAATTCTGCTGATGGCACCAGCCCTTAAGCCATTTATTGTTGATGTGAGTTCTGTTCCTTTCATCCTTCATCTCTGCTACTAAAAGAACTGAGCAGAACACCACCTGCACTCCTGCCCCATCAACCAAAGAGCCTTGAAGTCCTTTTTTATTGTCCTGGTGCCCTTCTTGCCAACCTCATCACTGGCAGCCTGGACAACCAGCAGTGAGTAACAATCAGAGCACTGAATCAGCTCAGGAAGTCTCCTGGTGATATCCTGGACCCGGGCCCCTGGGAGGCTGCAGACTTCCCTGCGGGATGGGTCCGGTCGACATATGGGGCCTTCTGTTCCCCTCAGAAAGGAGTCACCTGCTACCACTACCCTTCTTCTCTTTTCAATACAAGAGGTTGTGATCCATCTGAAAGACAAAGTGTAATTGGGAGACTCTCCAGGCAGATTATTTTCTTTGATGACATCAGCCTGATCCTCTGCATCCAGGGCCTTGTACCTATTCTGTAGCAGCACCTGGGAGGGTGATGGGGGTCAGGAGGGAATTTTGTTACCACCCCAAATAGGGACTCGTTTCCATTCTCCCTCATGTAAATGGTCTCCTTCTGTTTGATGGTCAGAGGTGTGGAACTCCTCTGAGTCCTGGCTGGCTTCTCTCAGGGATGGAAGGGTGAAACTCCACCAGTCTATTTCCCTTTCACTCTCCCCAATATTTCTCAATCTTTCTACTTCCTCCTCAAGCTCTGCCACCCGGCAGAGATCATTCACTGTTGCGGAGGATCAATAAGGGTCATCAAGCCAGATCAATATGATCAAGTGAAGCCATTTATTACATATCAGAAGGCTGCTTATATATTTTTTCTACTTGTCTACGCACAAGCAATTCATTGGCTCTCAGCTCACCACCCCACAGTGTCATTGGCTACCCATAGTTAGAACAACATCTTGCAATAACACCACCTGCAAGTCTCTCATTATCGTTGTTTATGGATTCCTGCTTGTTTTGAGCTAGAGAGGAATAGTGCAAACTGGACAAACAGGTCTCTCTCATGGGAAAGTAGTTCTCACTACGTGCCTGTCATTCCCACAATTCACCTTCTCACACCACGTGCAGGAGTCTTTTGCGCTATCCTCTGGCACTGCCACCAGGCTCAGACATTCCCGGCAGCCAGCGGCTTCCACAGCTATGTCCTTCTCTGGGGGCTCTGTTTGTGGAACTTTTCCTGACAGTAGCTCCTGACCATTGCTAGAATAAGAAGACAAAAATACCAGAACACAACTCAATACAAAAAGTGTGGCTCCAGCCGTGCCTGCTTGTCCTGCCTGTGTGAACTGCTGTGCAAACTGCTGTGCCACACCTTCACAAACGTGCCACGGCCCTGTCTGCCCGCACCTGTTCACCGCGCTCTGGGCTGCTCGCCCTCTCCAGAGCCTCTTTGGAATGGCCGGGAATGGCCTGGAGACAGCTCCTCCCCTTGCTCGAATGACTTTCTCCCACTTTCTTTATTGAGCATGATGCCACAAGGTCTGGAATATCCCTGGGGTCAGTTGGGGTCACCCGTCCTGGCTGTGTCCCCTCCCCCGCACCCCCAGCCCCTCCCCAGTGTGGCCGCACAGGGGCAGGAAAGGCCTCGGCTGTGGCTGAGCTCAGCAAGAACAAAGTCCTGTCCGTGCTCTCAGCCCCGGGTTCAGCACAGCCCCAAACACGGCCCCAGAGCTGCCCCTGCACAGACAATGAACTCCAGCCCCGCCAGAGCCGGGGCACTGCCACGCCAGGACATTGTCACAGCGCAATTAAACAGCGCCAGCAATTGGGGTTCTTGGCTTCAAACACGGGAAAATGGGAAGCTGATCCATCAGAAGAGCCGTGGCAGGGCCGGGGTGGGTGGGAGCAGCGGGATGAGCTCTGCTGGCAGCTCTTGGCTTTCCTGGGAAGCAGAAAGGGGCTGGATCCAGCTCTGTGGATTGCTCAGGCAGTGATTCCTGCTGGGATGAAAGTGGATCACGGTGTCACCCTGTCCCTGTCCCCATCCTGCAGGATGGACCTGGCTGTGGAGCCCATGGAGAGTGGGAGCTGCTCCAGAATCTCCTCTGATCCCACTCCATCCATCCCACACCAATCCTGCTCCACCCATCCCGCCCAATTCTGCTCTGAAATCCTGCCCCAATCCCACTCCATCCATCCCAACTGATCATGCTCCAGAATCCAGCCCTGACCCTGCTCTACAATTCCACCTGATAGCACTCTGGAATCCTGCCTTGATCCAGAATCCCTCTCTGACTGCACTCAATTCATCTGCCCCAATCCACCTCTGGAATCCCACCCTGATCCAGCTCCAAACATGCGGTCAAGCTCTCAGATCCCAAGTCTGTTCCTTTGGAAAGAGAAGATCCATGAGGTTCCAGCAGGGATCTCACACTCGGATTAACCCCAAGACACGTCCTGGGATCCACACAGAGGGAATCCAGAACCACTGTCACCTGGTACTCACTGTCTGCCGCACTGTGTCCATTCCTCTCCCTCTTCCCTATGGAAAAACAGTGGGATCAGCACCGGTGGCACAGGATTCCCAGAATGCTGCCAGGCAGATCTGTGCCCCTTCCCAACCCCCATCCCATGTGTTACCAGACTGGAACTTCCAGATGACGAATCCGATGACAATGACAACGATGGCAGCAATGATGGACACAGCAACCACCAGGATGAGATTCCCACTGGACTCTGGCTCTGGGAAGCACAGGATAGTGAGGAGAGGGAGGGGAACCTCCATCCCATTGCTCCACATTCCCAAATTCCTCATTCCCATATTCCCAATTCCCACATTCCCAGCCTCACCCCAGACAAAGATCCCAGGTTCCGGCATTCCAGCATGCTCCACCCGGCACCGGTACTGCTCCCGCTCCTCCGGCCGCGCCTTGATCCTGGCCCGGGTGTGGAAGGTGCCGTCAGTGTTGGGAACGACCCCATCCCACTGCGTCTCCTGATCCCAGACTTCATTCCCCTTCATCCAGTTGATCTCGATGGTGCTGGGATAGAATCCAAACGCATGGCAGGACAATGTCAGGATCCTATATTCCACTTTTCCAGACACATGGACATCAGGGGGCTCTGGAATGGGATAACGGTGAGATGCATGCATGGAATTCCCATGGGATGGGATGGGGAGAGATCTGCCCATGGAATTCTCATGCAAATGGGATGGCAATGTGATCCATCCATGGACTTACAATGGCAATGGGATGACAGCAAGATCCATCCACAGAATTCCCATTGGAATGGGACAGCAGTGAGAGCCATCCATGGAACTCCCATGGGAACTCCCATGTTCCCAAATTTTGCCCTCCCAAACCCCACATTCCCATGGGAATTCTGCCCATCCCACCTTTGCGCTCCAGCTCCTCCCGCCCGTATCCAAAAAATCTCTGCAGTGCATCCACACAGGTGTGCTGCAGGTAATTCGTCCACTCCTCAGCCACGATCCCTTCGTGTTCCCAGCGCCTCTTGGTGATCTGGGCAGCACCATCGGCCGCCACAAAGCTCCTGGATCCCAGCTCGAAGGAGAGGAAATCCCGCCCGTCGTAGCCATACCGATAGGATCCATGGATGCTCCCGTCGGACAGGAGGTCACAGCCAAAAATCAGCTGCAGCGTGTGGAGACCTTGGCGGGAAAATTGGACCCATGGATACTCATGGAATTATGTCTCAGCCCCATGGATCCCTATTCCAGCCCCATGGATCCTCAGAGTCTGATGAAGACCCACAGAGCCTCATCCCAGCCCCTTGGAGTACCACAGATCCCATCCCAGCCCCATGGATCCCATCCCGGCACCATGGATCCCCATCCTGGCCCCATGGATCCCATCCCAACCCTGTGGACCCCCATCCCAGCCCCATGAATCCCATCCCGGCCCCATGGATTCCATCCCGGCCCCATGGATCCCCATCTCAGCCCCACGGATCCCATCCTGGCCCCATGGATCCCATCCCAGCCCCATGGATCCCCATCCTGGCCCCATGGATCCCCATCCCAGCCCCATGGATCCCATCCCGGCCCCATGGATCCCCATCCCAGCCCCATGGATCCCATCCTAGCCCCATGGATCCCATCCCAGCCCCATCTCCCCCCACTCACCCCCATTCTGGTTTTACCGCTCCCGCAGTATCTCCAGGTTCCAGGCATCCACGTGCTGGTATCTCTCACTTCGCCGGGTTTCGCTATCCCAATATCCCGGCTCGGCTCCGGCTGCCATCCACACTGTCTGTGGCTCCATCCGGCCCCGCTCGCTGTCGTAGCGCGTGATGGGGATCCCATCCAGGTACCCTATTTCCATGAACTGGGGAACCCCCAGGTGGGGCTCCGACACCGTCACATCCAGGTAACGCAGGGAGTGGAGAACTGGGGGGACACGGAGATTTGGGGTCTGGCAGGTCATGGATCAATGAAGGGAGGAACTAGGAGAGCTGGGAAGAAATCTCAGGGTCATGGAAAGGGGAGATGCAGGGATGGGAGAGGTGGGATGGTGGGGTCCAGAGGGTCCCTGTACCCAGGAAAGGTGGGTCCAGTGGTTCACAGTGTCCCCACTCCCAGCACGGGCTGGCTGGGAACGGGGATACAGGGGGTCCTTGGCATTGAGGAAAGTGGGGGCTGAGCACTGGGAAAGGCAGGAATGGGACTCCAGGGGGTCTCAGGGTCAAGGAAGAGGGAGCTTGGGAGGTTGGGAGAAGCAGGATGACCGGGAAAGGGGGCGCAGGGGGTCCTGAGGGGGCCCAGGAAGGGTGAGGAGTGGACTATTGGGGGGGGCATAAGAATTTGTGAGGTCTGGGGAATCCATTGGTCAAGGAAAAGTGGGGCTAGGGGCTGGGAAATGCAGGGTGGCTGGGAAGGGGTTGCAGGGAGGTATTGGTGCAGAATAAGGGGGTGCAGGGGGGTCCCAGAGTCAAGGAAAGGGGGATGAGGGCACGGGGAGCAGCAGGATGGGGGGCCCAGGGGGTTCCTGTCCCCAGGAAAGGCAGGTCCACAGGTGCCCAGTGTTGAGGGAAAAGGGAGCTGGGAAAGGCAGGAATGGGTGTCCAGGGGGTCCCAGGGTCAATGAAAAGGGGGGTTTGGGAGAGGGTGGATGGCCGGAAAAGGAGGTGCAGGGACACATTGGTGCAGGATGAGGGGTGCAGAGGAGTGCTGGTGCTGGCTAAGGGGGTGCAGGGGGGTTCCTGTGCACGGGAATAGGTGGTTCAGGGGGTTCCAGTCCTGGACATGGGGATTCAGGGGTGTCCTGCTGCAGCTGAATGGGGATCCAGGGGGACCCGAGGCTGGGTAAGGGGATGCAGCCAGTCCCGGTGCCCAGGAATGGGGGCTGAGGAGGGGTCCCAGTGCCGGGTAAGGGGGTGCAGGGTGGTCCCAGTGCCTGGAAATGGAAATATTGAGGGAAGTCCCAGTGCTCAGTAATGGGGATCCAGGAGGTCCCGGTGCCAAATAATGGGGTGCAGGGGGGTCCCACTGCCTAGGAAAGGGGTTCACAGGGGCTCCCGTGCCAGAGAATGCGGGTTTGGGGAACTTCCCTTCCTGGGACTCAGGGTTCAAGGGGATCCCGGTGCCCGAAAATGGATATTCAAAGGGGTGCCAGTGTCCAGCAACGGGGGTTCAGTGGGGTGACAGATCAGGAGGTGCAGGGGTTGCCGGTGCTGGGGCATCCTGGAACCCGAAAATGGACGTTCAAGGGGGTCCCCGTGCCCAGGAATGGGGGTTTAGCAGATTCCGATGCCCAAAAATGGTGGTTCAGGGGGGTTCCCGTGCCCAGAAATGGGGGCTCAGCGGGCCCCAGTGCAGGCTAACGGGGTGCAGGGGGGTGCCAGTACCCAGGAATGGGGGCTCAGTGGAGTTCCTCAGCCAGCGAATGCGGGTACAGGGGAGTTCCCTTCCCGAGATTCGAGGCTCAAGGGGGTCCCGGTGCCCAGAAATGGGCGTTCAGGGGAGTCCCGGTGGCAGATAACGGGGTGCAGGGGTTGCCGGTGCTGGGGAAGGCGGTGCCGGGGCATCCTGGTGCCCGGAAATGAAGGCTCAGGGGGATCCCCGTGCTCAGGAACGGGGGTTCGGTGGATTCGAATGCCCGGAAATGGCGGTTCAGGGGGATGCCACTGCCCAGGAATGGGGGTTCAGGGCGATCCCGGTGCCAGAGAAGGGGGTACGGGAGGGTTCCCGTGATGCGGAACGGGATGCAGGGGGCTCACAGTACCCAGGAATGAGGGTCCGGGGGATTCCCGTGCCCGGGAATGGGCGTGGAGGGGGTTCCGTTGCCCAGACGTTCAGGAGGGTCCCGGTTCCGGGGGGTCCCACTCACCTTGCGCTGTCCCCCCAGGGTCCCAGAGGAGCCCGAGGAGCCCCAGGAGCGCCCCCAGACCCAACGCTGAAGCCATCGCGCTGCTCCGGTGCAGCCCCGCCCTGGCCCCCCGCCCTGGCCCCGCCCCTAGAGCGCCTCCGGCCCCGCGATTGGCGCCGCTATTTCTTGTCCGCCAATGGCAGTCTGAATTATCTTCAACGTCATCGGTTGCCGGGCAGATCCCGGCGACGCAGGTTGGGAGACGCGAAAGCGAAAGTGACCGAAGGATCGCGGCGGAGAGGGGACGGGGAAATTCCAGGGAATTCACCTGGATCCCCTCCTGGGACCCCCCTGCATACCCCAGAAACCGCAGGTGGAGGCCGAGCCCCAGCCCAGGCAGACGAAGCCCAACACGAAGCCCCCGACCCCTGTCAGCGTCTTGGGGGCGTTCTGCTGCAGCTCTGGGGGGGCGGGGGGGACAGGATCCTGGAAACGGCGGCGGCTGCCGGGAAGGGACTGGGATTGTGATAAATGACTGAATGATAAACGCTGGCTTTCGCATATATGAATTTAAAATTTACAAGTGATGTGTACTTCACATCAATAGTGTAAAACACTATTTTATCTTAGTGTTAAGATCAAATATTACTAAGTAGAAACAAGGTTAGGGTAAATGGTAACTTTGAAATAATTGTGGTATGTTAGAAAACATAGTAATAAATACATGGCAATAAATGTATCTCAAGTTGATAAACCGTAGAGCTAGAGATCAAGACATCTTAAAGAAACCAAGAAGATAACTACCGGCATCCCAGGAAGTCTGTTATCTCGACTCACACCTCCCAAAAGGAACTGTCACCTACAAATTAAGTTGGAACTGAAGAAACACAGACGGGAGGATTTCGGCCTTCAGTTCTGAAGCAATCCAGAGGATCCGAGACTCCAAGACAGGTGCCGCGCTGGCAGAAGGGGGCAAGGATCGGAGGGGGGGAGTTGAGTGAAGTGTAAATTACCTTCTAGGCTTAATGAATATGTAACAGTTAAAGAAAGTACTTAAGTTCACAGTACAATGGATGGGTGTGCCTCTGGCAAAATTGCCAAGTGCCCAGCGCTGTTTTTGCCTTTACTCTATAAATAAATGTTCAATATTACGTAGTTTAAATTTCAGCTTGCGAACTCACATCAGGATGGAGTGGGACAGGGTGGGAGGGATTGGGACACCGGGATACACCAGGACCCAGACCAGGATTGGAACCCACTGGGACCAGAACTGGGCTAACAGGGATCATACTGGGAGCAACTGGGAACACACTGAGGGCTCCTGGGAGCAGCTGGAAGCATGCTGAGGGCAACTGGCAGCAGCTCGGAGTGACTGGGAGCATACTGGAACAAACTGGGCGAACGTGGAACAGGCAGGGAATACGGAACAGCCGAGGCACAGGGAATGTCCAAGGGACACGGAATGTCCAAGGAACGTGAAGGCCCAATGAACTCGGAGTGTCGCTACCACGGCTGTCAAAGCTTTCACGGAGTTTTTATTCCATGACATTCCCAGGGAGCAGCGGCAGCTCCACGCCCCCAGCCCGGGAGGTCGGAGCAGTGGAACTGCTGGCAGCACCTTCGGGGCACAGCCGAGGGCTGGGGGGCTCCTCCCCCCACTTCATTTTCTCTCCCCAATTCAAATCATCCCCTCGCATTCAAATCCTCTCCATTCACATTTTCTCTGTACAATTCAAGTTTGCTTGCCCCAAATAAACTTTTCTCCGCAGTCAAGCCCTGAGCCTGCTCCCGGCTCCTCCCAGCAGGGCCCGGCTGGGACCTTCTGGAAACAGCAACGGAAAGAGTGAAAAACTTCATCCTTATTTCCATTGATTTGCTTAGGTTTCCGGGGGATTTTCCTGCGGCTGCTCCGGGCCACGGGCCAGGGGCCTCCTTCAGCTCCGCCCCCTTTCCAGCCCCTTTTTCCAGTTCTTTTCTACAGCTGAGCCAAACCTGACGATTTTGGGGGGCGTCCCCGAAGTGCCCCAGGGAGGCCCCGAGGCCCCAGCGCGGTTCCCTCGGGCCCCTTGGAATCTCCAACTCTCAGCAGTCGCTGTCCTTGGGATTCAATCCTCCCGGCAGGGTTTTCCCCCAAACCGGATTTATTTCCAGACGGTTTTGTGGTTTCCCTTCGAGCCGGCGCCTGATGGCACCGGAGCGGCCGCGGGTACCGGGGCAGGCAGGGCTGTGGGACAGCACCTCCCCAAAACCTCCGGGAGGGGGGCAAAGAGGGGGGGCGGGGGGAAGGGAAGAGATTAAACACGAAATTTAAAAAATAAAACATTTTTTTTAAAAAGAGAGAGAAAAATTAAAATAAAGGTAAAATAGAATATAAAAAACAATAACACAAATTAACTTTTAAAAAATAACATAAAATAACAATGAAGAAAGAAAATAGCGGCAAAGTTTTTTCCGGTGGAACTCTGGGTTTCTTGTCCAAGCTCCGAGCTGGGTCTGAGCCACAAACCAGTGGCCGGGAGAGACATTGCTGCTGAAGGGCTGAATATTTCCCAAACTAAGCTATCAAGTATCAGGTAACACCTTGAGGTTACAGGAGTCCCAGCACACACGTTCCATTCCCTCATTTCAAGCTGAAAGCTCAGCTCCACTTGTGACTCTGCTTTGCAACGATGAATGTAAAAATTCAACAAAATTCCCATAGAAAGGCCCCACGAAGGTTCGTGTTCTGAGAACTCCCCCGGGGCAGCCCCATCTCCTGCCCTGGTTTAGTCCCTCCCAAGCCCACTGTGGTTTCCAGCTACTTCGCTCCAGCTGCCCCAAATCACCGTTAATTCCACGGAACTGAAACAAATCCAAGTCCTGGTGGGGCGAGATAAGGGCAGGGAGAGGTCACTCAGGGATCGCCATCACGAGCACAACAGCCCCGACGTAGGGAAATTGATTAGATTTATGATAAAGCAGATCAGAACAGGAGAATGAGGAGTAAAACAAATCCTGATAAAGCACCTTCTCCCGACCTCTCTCCCCTTCCCGGACTTCACTTTATCCCCGGCTCCCTCCGTGCTCTGCCCGGCGGTGCAGGGAGAAGGGATGGGGGAGTCACGGTCAGTTCGTGCCGCTGCTTCCCCTCAGGGGCAGGAATCCTTCCCCTGCTCCGGCGGGGGGTCCCTCCCATGGGGTCAGTCCCTGCCCTGTCCAGGGGTGTCCCTCCCCACCCGTGCGGTCCCGAGGCGCGGGGCACTCGTGTCGCAGCCGCGCTCCGGCCCCGTCAGCGGCAGCGCCGCTCCGTGCCGGGCAGGGCCGGCAGAAGGAGCCGGGCGGCGGCGGGGGCTGAATCCCGGCAGGAAGAAGAACAAGAAGGGGCCGGGGCCACCTGCGGTGTCCGATCCCCGTAAGCAGCGGGGAGGCCTCGGGGAGCGGCCGCGGGCGGGGCCCTTCGGAGCCGCCCCGAGGGCTTTGTGCCGCCCCGGGCCCCTGAAGGAGTCGCTCCGCGGCACGGGCGAGGCGCGAACGACAGAAAAGACAGAGAAAAGAATCAAATACAAAGAGCCGCACCGAGGGGCGTCTCCGCCGGCCCGTGGCACCGAAGGAATCCCCCGCGGAACCGGGGCTGTGAGGGGCGAGAGAAGCTGCCCCGAAGGCGAGACAGTGTCTCCACCGCCCGCGTCTGAAGGAGCTGCACTGAGGGACGGGCGGGGTGTGAATAGAATAAAATACAGAGAATAGGGCAACATAGAATAAAAAACTGCACCGGGGTGTCCCCGGGCCCCGGTGTCACTGAAGAGCCGCACCGCGGGACGGGCGCTGCCGGGTGTCGCCAGAAGGGCAGCGCCAAGGGGGTCCGAAGTGTGAATAAAATAAAGTATAGAGAATAGGATCAAGTACGGTAAAAGAGTCGCACCCAGGAGTCCCCGGAGCCCCGTGTGTCTGAAGAGCTGCACCGAGAGACCGGCGAGGAGTGGAGGTAGTGAAAGAGCCGCACCGGAGGGACGTGGAGTGGGAGCTGTGAATGGAATAAAACAGAGAGAATGGAATAAAAAAATAATGAAAGAGCCGCACCGGGAGAGGCCGCTGCCCGCGACTGAAAGAGCTGCACCGAGGGAGCGTCGGGGCAGAACCGAGGGGGTCTCCGCTGCTCCCTGTCTTTGAAAGAGCCGCAGCCAGGGCGAGTTGGGGCTTCTGGAGCCGCCCCGAGGGCTCTCGGCCGCCCCGCGTCACTGAAGGAGCCGCAGCGAGGGACGGGCGGAGCGCGGCCCGGATCGACCCCGTCCAGCTGCGCGACGAGCGGCGACCCCGCGGGAGCGCACCGGGGCCGAGCGGCGGCGGCAGCTGGAGCCGGGGAAGGGCTTCGAGCGGCGGGGACAAGCGGGGTGTTCCCGACAGCTCCGCTCAGCTCTCGGGCACCGGAGGGTTCCGGGGGTTGCTCCCAACAGCTCCGCTCAGCCCTCAGGCACCGGAGGGTTCCGGGGGTTGCTCCCAACAGCTCCGCTCAGCCCTCAGCACCGCGCTGAGGCCGCCGTGCATTTCTCAGCCCCGGCCGCCCCCACGGGCCGGGCCCCGCGGGTCCCGCTGCTGCCGCCTCGCCCCCACGGAGCCCAGAAACTCCGGGAAATCGCTCCCAGGCACTAAAAACCTTTCCATGGAGGTTTTATGCCGTGACGCTCCCGGCGAGCAGCGGCATCTCAGTGCCACCGGGCGGGGATTGCAGCAGCGGGGAACCGCTGGCGGCAAATCTGGGGCAGAACACAGGGTTCGGGGCCACCTGGGGCAGGTCACAGCCCGAGGGGGAAGTGCGGTCAGACTCACGTGTGTGAATATCCCAAAATAACTCACTAGCCCAAAGATGTCTGAATTCTCCCCAAGTAATTGAAACCTCAAATACTTCCAATTCCTCTCAAATACTAATGCGTCCTCATTTCAAAATACCTCTGAGTCGTCCGAAAATATTTCAATTTTCTCAAAAAATACTGAATTGTCCTAAAATACCTCCAAACTCTCCCCAAAGAGAGCTCTGAATCCTCTGTAAATATCTGAGGTCTCCCTAAATATTCGATATATCCTTAAAATATTATTGAACACTCCTAAAATACCTCTGAATTCTCTCCAAATATCCCAGAATTTTTCCCAAATCCCTCTGAATCCGTGCAGTCCTCTGAACTTCCCGTTCAGCAGCTCCGTGTAAACATTCGTTTTCGAGTCGTTCCTTTTCTAGTTGTTCTTGCCAACAACTTCTTGGCGTTTTTGTTTCACGTTTTTAGATCTCTGAGTCGTCAATCGCTCCTTCTGTGCTGCCGTGAGGGCTGCACCCAGAGCCACGAGTGCCACTGCCTTTCCTTTGCCAGGTTAGGTCAAAGAATTCCGTTGGGATTTCAATCCCATCCTCCACCACCTGTGGATCGCGTCAGTTACATGCCAGGTCCTGACGGGATTCCTTGGGTTGGATGTTGGAAGCATAAAACAGTGAGGAAAATGCAGTGGGGCACCGGGGAGGAGTGTGGGGTAGAAGCCCTGATGCCCAGAAATGTTTTTGAAAAACAACTTAGCAAAAAAATACTCTGTTCAACGCAACTACAAAGATGCTTTGACCACAGCCCAGCCCACAGCACATGGCACAGCCGTGGTTAATAAGGTGTAAAGTGTGCCCTGAGTTAAGGTCTAAGCCGGGGGACGAGAATTTGTCACTGCAAGGACAGATCGGGGGCTTTGTCCCCCGACAAAAGGACACCTTGGCATAAATCTCGTGTCCTCGGCTGAGCGTTGGCCCGGGAAATTCAGCTGGGGATGGCATTTCAATCCAGGGAGCTGCTCTGAGCAATACGAGGCAAGTTTGATTTTAAAACAATTGAATTGCCTCGGGAAAAGAGGATGCAGCCGTCTGGGTTCTTTACTAAAAATACAGAAGTATCACAGAAAGAAGGAAAGATATGGAAAGGACAGGAGTAAACAGGGGAGAGGAAAGAGATCACCACCCGTGGATCCGGTGAGGAGATTTTGGCAATTGCGATGTCTGCGGTCGGAGCGATGGTCGCGGTCTTGGTCCATTGCGGGTTTGACGGGGTAAAGAAGTTCAAGTTTAGGCGGGAACTTCCTGCGGAGGGAGGGAGGGAGGGAGGGAGAGGATTGACAGGAGAAAAAGCATCGTCTTCCTCCGCAGATCTGCTCTTGTCAGCTTTACCCTGACATTTAGCGACCAAAATCTCTTCCCGTTTCTCCTTTCGCCGCACTGGGACTCAGTTCCCCCTGGTTCCGCTCGCAAAGGAAAACCATTCAGTTCCCCCTCTAAACCACCGCGGGAGAGCCGGGAGCTGTCGGGTGGATCCGGGCTCCTTCTCTATCCCACTCCATCCCATCCCGGCAGGAGCTCTCCCGGCCGAGCATTTCCACTTCTGCACTCTCCCAGAGGGGCCGCATGAGGGGCTCAGCTGAGGGTCCCTGTTGCTGTTCCCTTGGATTCGTGGCTCCAGCTTTCCTGGATGTTTATTATTCCCTGTGTAAGCGGGGTAAACTGTCGGGCTTCCCCCTGGCCATCATTAGCGGTTTCAGTCTAATGAGGGGAAGCATTTGCATCCCTTTGTCCTCTGGCTAATGTTTCCCAAGCTCTTGAACTGCCCAGAGGGACAGAGCGATTTAGTGACCAACATTGCTCTTGCGAATCCCCAGAAAGACAGCGATTTAGTGACCAGCATTGCTCAGGGGCATCCTCAATTGATGTCCCATTATTCCCAGTTTGCTTCTAGCTCCTTTCTAAGGGACTCACCTCAATTTATCGCCTCCTGAAGGGCCGATTGAATGGATAGATTCATTTCCCTTTCTGTCCGTTCACCAGCTCCCTGTGAACTCTTTTTCCAGACATTCCTTTTCTAGATTTTCCCTCAAACGATTTCTCGTCACCTTCTTTTATTTCACGTTCAGATTTCGGAGCCTTCAATCGCTCCTTCGGTACCCCCACGAGGGCAGAACCCAAACCAGCGATTCCACTCCCACTTTGCCAGGTCTGAGGTCACAGAATTCTGTTGGGATTCAAATCCCACTTCCCTGTGCATCGCACACCTTTTCATGTGCCAGGCCCTAAGGGGAGGAGGATTAGCAATTACGGCTCTTTGTTCCAGGAGGGGACAGTCTCCATTCGACTCCCCCGGGGCACTCAGACATTTCAAATCTGTCACTGACCCCATGAGGGTCAATGTCCTCCCATTTCCCTCACAGGGTCCGTCTGACTTCTCTTTCAGAGAAAAACCTCTCAGCAGGCCCGGGGCACAGCAGAGGGATTGGACCAACAGCTGTGGAGCACGCTGATCACAGCAGCAAGGAATCCTGTCTGGGATGGCAATTCACTGGCACAGCCCAGCTCTGAGGCGGTGACCGAGGGTCTTGTGATTGATGCCTCGGGGCGGATCGGAGTGAAAGGGCTCAGAAGGACTGGGGTAGGAATGTTTATATAAGGCACGAGCCTCGCCGAGCTTCAAATAAGAAATCCTTTTTGGGGGGGGGGGTGTGCTCTCTGTTCGTGACGCAGTTTGAACACAGCAGAGAGCAGAGCCAGGAAATGTCACCGTCCCTTTGTGCAGGAGGTTCTTGTGCAGCGACGGCAGCACCAGCTCCAACATCCCTCACCTGGCTCCCACATCCCCCACCTGGCTCCCACACCCCCACCTGGTTCCTACATCCTTCATTGGCTCCCACATCCCCACCTGTGATTTAAGGGGGCTAAGAGATTTACTAGAAAGTGTTTCTTAAAACAAGGTATATAGCTTGTCTTTTAGGGACTAGGAAGTAGATAATGACTTACTAAGGGTTGCTTGCTAAAACAATGCATATAGATTGCTCAATATTTTTGTGGTTGCTAAGCAAAGAGGGAGGATATAAAGAAGATGCCAAACTATTGATAAAGAGAAGGAACCGTGACCAGATATCCTACTTCTGGATCCTGAAACCAGCCCAAGCCAGCTTCAGGGTTTGGACCTGGAGCAGGGACCCAGGGAGTATGCACAGGGAAGCAGAGAGAAGAGTTCAACCTGAGGAAGAATTCTTTACTTCATCTTAAGACTCCTGCCCACAACCACCAGGCAGCACTGTGCAGGTTCAAGCCTATGTAAATGAACTTTGGACTCATTATAATACGAAGCGGGAATAGATAATGAATATGTATAGGCGTGTTGGGCAATGTAATGAATATGTAACCCGTAACCCGATAAAAATCGGACAAAGTACCACTGGCGTGTCACATATTTTGGAAGAAAATATTCCCCATGCACCCCAGTGCTGGAATAAACATACCTACTTTACAACTTTTCTTTAGTTGTAGAATTAATCTGCACCTTACAGACCAGGTGCCATTGGCCTTTTTGGCCACCTGGGCACACTGCTGGCTCATGTCCAGCCTGCTGTCCATCAGTGCCCCCAGGTCCCTTTCTGCCTGGCCACTGTCCAGCCACTCTGTCCCCAGCCTGTAGCACTGCAGGGGTTGTTGTGGCCAAAGTGCAGGACCTGGCACTTGGTCTTGTTAAACCTCTTCTCACTGGGTTCATTTCTTCGAACTAGTCTGTCCACATCCCTCTGCAGAAGCTTCTTACCCTCTAGCAGATCCACACTCACACTCAGCTTGGTGTCACTATAGTTCCATGAGGTCCTAAAGCGTCACAGTGTTCTCCATGATTACATGGGGTTCTGTAGTGTCACAATGGCCCCTTGATTGTCCAAGGCCCTCTAGTGTCATAATGGCCCCCTCTCAGTCCCTTAGTTCTCTGGGCCCTACAGTGTCACAATGGATCTCTGGTTCCCTGTGATCTCACAGTGCAACAATGGTTTCCTTGGCTCCATAATTTCACAATGGCCTCTTGATCCCATGGGGCACCACGGTGTCAAAATTGTTTCCTTCATTCTGTGACTCCCCCCAGTATAACAATGGCCCCTTGGTAATATGTGGTCCTACACTCACAGTGGTCTCCATGGTTCCACAAGGTCCTGCAGAGCAACAGTGGCCCCTTGGTCCCATAGAGCCTCCCAGTGTCACAATGGCTCCATTGTTACACAAGTTCCTTCACTATCACAATTATCTCTGCAGTTTCACATGGCCCTGCAGTGTCACAACAATCTTCTTGATTCCATTCCACAGTGTCACAGTGATCCCTTGTTTCCATGAGGCCCCAAAATGCCACAATGGACTCCTTGGTTGCACAATGTCACAATGGCCCCTTGGTTCCATGAGGCCCCGCAGTGTTACAAGTGTATGCTTAGTTCAATGAGGCCTTGATGTGTCACAGTGGCCTCTAAGTTCCCTGACGCCCCACAGTACCACAATTGCCTCTTGGTTCCATGGGGCACCACGGTGTCAAAATAGTTCCCTTAGTTCCATGAGTCCTTGGAGTGTCACAATGGCCCCTTGGTTCCACTGGGCTCTGGAATATCTCCAGGGTCTCCTTAGTTCCACAGTGTCCCAATGGCCCCTTGGTTCAACAAGGCCCTACAGTGTCACCTCTGTGGTTCCACGAGGACCCAGAGTGTCACAATGGACTCCTTGGTTCCATTCAGCCCGGCAGTGTCACAATGGCGTCTTGAAGGTTCAGAGAATTTTCCCATTCTCTTGTTAGGAAAACAATGACCAGGTACTTAAGAGACAAAAATGTGGCTGGGGGTGTGGTGACGGGAGCACCCGGCATCGGTAACTTCTCACTTGCTCCCTGGACTTGGGAGGGGAAACAGTGAAAACTGCTGTCTCCTTTTGGCTGCGACTGAGGAAAAGCCTGGCTCTGCACTGCCTTCTCTTCCTTTTTGGGTGAGCTTTCGTTTGGGGAAAAAAGCATGGGATTCCAACCCCCTCTTCCCCTTCTGGAGTGCACATCTTCTCGCCTGTGCTTGCAGCTGCTGCAGCGGGGGGCCTGGCTGCTGCTACCCCACGCCTCACCTGCTGGAATGCACTGCCACCTTTTGCTGGCTAGACTGGGTGAGCCCATCCTGATGCTCCATCTCCCTGCTCTGAGCTCCCTGGCCAGCCTGTCCTGCTCACGCCATCCCTGCCCAGCCCGGTCCGCCATTACCCACGTGACACAGACCTGACCTCGCGCCACAGCACCCCCTGCAGCTGCACGGAAGTCATCGCACCTGCCCTGCCCAGCCAGGAGCCAACAGTGCCCCTGCTGGCTGTGACCGTGACTGCACCAAAGGGACAGTGCCTGGCAGCCCAGGGACATCTGCCACTGGGTTTTGGTTTGGCTTGTTGTTACTATTGTTGTTCCTATTGTTATTGATTGCTGGCCTCACTATTGATACTACTAAAGAGCTGTTATTCCTTTTCCCATATTTTTGCATGAAAGCCCTTGATTCCAAAATTATAATAATTCGGAGGGAAGGGGGTCACATTATCCATTCTAAGGGAGGTTCCCACCTTCCTTAGCAGACACCTGTCTTTCAAACCAAGACATTATCCTGGAGAAGAGAAGGATCAGGGGAGACCTCTTCACTCTCTACAACTCCCTGTCAGGAGGGTGCAGCCAGGTGGGGTCAGATACTTCTCCTGGGCAAACAGTGTCAGGACATGAGGTCACGACTTAAGCTGCAGTGGGGGAGATTTAGGCTGGACATTAGGAAGAAGTTCTTCAGAGACAGGGTGATTGGGCATTGGAATGGGCTGCCCAGGGAGGTGATGGAGTCACCATCTCTGGATATGTTCCAGAAAAGACAGCATGTGGCACTCAGTGCCATGGTCTGAGTGAGAAGGTGGTGTTGGATCACAGGTTGGACTTGATAATCTCAAAGGTGTCTTCCAACATGGTTGATTCTGTGATCCTGTGATGATTGTGACACTGCAGGGCCCCAGGGAAGGAAGGGGCCGTTGTGACACTGTGGAACCAAGGAGACCCTGGAGATATTCCAGAGCCCAGTAGAATCAAGGGGCCATTGTGACTCTCCGAAGACTCATGGAACTAAGGGAACTATTTTGACACCGTGGTGCCCCATGGTACCAAGGGGCCATTGTGGTACTCTGGGGCCTCAGGTAACTTAAAGGCCACTGTGACACATCAGGGCCTTGTGGAACTAAGGGGATACATGTACCACTGCGGAGACTCATGGAACCAAGAGTTTTGTGTAACCAGGGGTCCATTGTGACTCTGCCCCCCCCATGGGGGAACGTGCCTGGCCCAAGGAAAAGGAGGCTCCCTGGGTGCCCTGCTCTCCTCTCCAGGAGATGCTGAGAGCTCTGCAGCCCCTCCTGCCATCCCATGTCCCCAGGCCAGCACAACAGCCCTGGCCCTTGTGGCCCTCCAGAGCTGTTCCTGCTCCAGGCCCAGGGCCCATCCCAGAGCTGGGGCAGCCAGAAAGCTGTGCCCATGTCTGTTCATTCCTGTTTTAATGAGGATGGATCCTCAGCAACATGAATGTTCCCTGATGAATTTTACTTCTCCAGAGGTTTGCTCTGTCTTCAGCTCTTCCGTTCAGTCTCCTTAAGATTTGAAAACAACCTAAGAAGACAAGCCTCTGGGAATAATTTAATTTTAAGTCTTCAGCTCTTTTGTGGTTAACTAGACCAGTTCCAGAAGCATACTTATAGTGAATGAATGACATATAAGAGAGATCTCTTTGTTCCTGTTTATTCCTTTTCTGTTTATACACTGATATCAGCATTCTCCAATTGATATTGATCCCAAAAATCCCCTAATACAGTTTGAATAGATATGAAAATCAATACCCTTTATGGCTAACATTCAATCAGACTTTGTCCCTACCCCCTCCCCACCATTTCCCTCATCCTAGCCCTGGGACTCAGAGCAGCCTTGTGCAAATCTGAGCTTCCTCCACTCCAGGCTGCACCTGCAGCTTTCAGCTCCTTGGCACCAACTCACACCTGCTTTTCTTGGAGAAGGAGCTGCCCCAGACAGAGAAGAATGTTCATTTATTTTCAGAAAAAAAAACCAAAGGAAGGCACAGCTCCATCAAATGCAAAAGTCATTCCTCTGCTGGGTATTAAATCCACTTTCCACACCAGAACACTCTCACACCAATGGCAAACACATTCTGTGCCCAGCACAGATCCCAAGATCCCCCAAACCCTCCCTGCCCCAATTCTGTCCACATTTGCTCTTTGCACACACGAGTCACACACTGAAGTCATGAGCTCCCTCCATGGCCAGAGGGAGGAAAAGAGAGAAAGTGGATGAAGAGCTCTCTTGTGCAGAGCTACAGCTGCACTGATCCCAATATTCTGGGCTCACAGGAACTTGATCCAACACCCTCTGCAGCATCTGTTCCCTGCCTCAAAATCTGTCTGCATGGCCAGGCCCAGGGAGTGCTGGCCAATGGACTCACATCCAGGGGTGTCCCCAGGGCTCAGGATTGGGGCCAGTGCAGTTCAATCTCTTTATTGCTGATCTGGACAAGGGATCGAGGGCACCCTCAGTCAGTTACCAGGTGAGCCCAAGCTGGGTGGGAGTGTGGCTGTGCTGGAGGGCAGGAAGCTCTGCACAGGGATCTGGACAGGCTGCAGCCATGGGCTCAGGACAATTGGATGAGGTTCACCAAGGCCAAGGGCCGCGTCCTGCCCTGGGCTCACAACCACACCAAATCCCTGGCCGTGCCCTGGCCCTGATCCCCACAGCCTGTCCTGTTTCCTTCATCCCTGCATTGCCAGGGACTCTGTGGAAACAAGGGAGCTGTGCTCTGGGGATGGAGGGAGGTCCAAGTGCAACCACTGGAGTGGGAACCAGAACTGATCAGGTTTGGGTCCTTTAGGGTCAGGAACTGGTGAGACTCAGAGACATAGAAAGGTTTCTCTTCGGGGCCAACTGACAAAAAATGTAAACATGATACTGTTTAAAAAACATCAAAACTCTTCCCTCAGCATTCACAAGCATTTCCCATACAGGAATAATTTTAAACAGAGACATAAGAAAAAGTGATTCGAAAAGATATAAACACAATGAAGATGTTGACTGATGTGTTATTTAATGTTCTGAAAGACTGGGCCATGCTCTGAAGCTCAAAGTGTGAAGCCAGTCAGTTGAGAGACATTGGGATGGCTGTAGAGGAGCTAGAGGAGGAATTCCAGGAGCAAAGGGAAGGACTTCGATCCAGCTGGTCCGGTGCAGAGGTGTCCTTAGACATGGCCATTTAAACAGGAGAGGTGGAAACACCTGAGTGAAGAGGGACATGAAATAGTAGATGGAATATTGGTGACAAAAGTAGAGGGGAAGATCAGTATTTCTTCTCCTGCTAGCAGTACACTTCCAGGGAATTCCTATTCTCTCCTGGTAGGAGAGCTTTGCCATTTCTTAAGAGCACTCTAATGACCCAGCTAATGAAGATGTGCTTGTGCACCTCACAAGCTGCAGGTCCCCTACAGCCCCAGAGGGCTCCTGTCCCATAAACATCTGCTCTGCTCCAGTCTGAAACAGGGACCAGCATCGTCCCAGAATCGTCAGAGAGCTGAGATTGGAAGGCACCTCAGCAAGTCTGCAGCCCAACCTGTCAGAAACAGGGTCAGACCAAGGCTTGATTTGGTCTGGATTGGAAAATCCCAAGGGACAGGGATGGGGCAGCATCTCAGCACCTGGCTGAGCCCATGGGAACAAAGGTTTCCTCATGTCCTAGCTGAACCTCCAATCTCTCTGCTTCCACCCATTGTCTTTTGTCTCCCATCAGGCCCCCAGTGAAGAGCCTGGCTCTGTGTTCTCCATCACCTCCTCAGTGGCACTGCCAGGCTGGGATGAGGAGCCCCTCAGCCTTCCCTTCTCTGGGCTGGACAAGCCCAGCTCCCTCAGCCTCTCCTCACAGCCCAAGGGCTCCAGCCCCACCCTGGAGGCCCTTCCCTAACCCTGCTCCAGCTGCCAGACATCTTTCCTGCCCTGGGGAACCCAAACCAGGCCACAGTGACCTGGATAATCCATGTCCTTGATGTCCTGCTCACACAGCCCCAGCCCCTCATCCCATGTCAGGCTCTGGGTGTTGATTTGTGGGACATCCTTGGGGGAGGCTGTGGTGCCAGGAAGGGCAGGAGCTGGGGGGACAGGGGACCCTGCTCCACACAGCAGTATTGGATGTCTATGGGGGGCTCTGTGAGGGGGTGTCCGGGGCACAGTGACCTCACACAGCCCCCCTGTGACATCACAGCCCCCCATGACATCACAACCCACTCTGTGATGTCACACTGTCCTCCATGTGTTGTCAAACCACTCTCCTGTGATGTCACAGCCCACTCTCTGTTGTCACTGCCCACTCTGTGATGTCACTCTGCCCTTCTCAATGATGTCACAGCTTGCTTTGTCATGTCACAGCCCACCCTGTGATGTCACAGGCGGCTCTATGATTTCACACCACCACTCTGTTATGTCACAGCCCACCCTGTGATACCACACAGCTGCCGCATGATGTCAAAGCTTGCTCTGTGATGTCACACAGCCACTCGGTGATGTCACACAGTGCCCCCTATTATGCCATAGCTGCTTGATGACCTCACTCTGTGATCTCATAGCCCTCTCTGTGACATCACACAACCCATCCTGTGATGTCTCACAGCCCGTTTCTGACATCACAGTGTAAGAGATGGTCCGAAGGCCTTTCATCTGTCTCACGATCATCTACAGGGACTGAGGCTAAACCCCCCACGTCCAAAGGGGGGCAAGAGGACTTTTGCACAGGAGTCCTGGCCGGGCCGAGGAGAGATGACTGCCAAGTCCTGTAGGTGTGTCGGCTGAGAGGCGCTGAAGGAATTGGTTGTTACTGTTCCTGACTGCCCGAGCGAGAAGGGACTGAAAGTCCCGTACGCCTATGCCTATGGAACTCACTCTCCCAACTTTTGGCTACCTGCCCTTCACTTCGAAAAGGCCTTTACCTGTCTCCCACTCTTTTGGCTATCTGCCCTTCGCCTTGAAGAGAACTATAAAGGAGCTTTCTGAGAAGACCCCTACGAGAGAGAAAATGTCCCCACAGAAGAAGGACCCATCGACAAAAGACCACGAGGACTCCGCCTGCCATATAATCCCCCTGCCTCTTTTTCCCTCTACCCTTTGTTTCTTATATCTCTCCCTGTCTATCACAATAATCGTGTGTTGGCACACAATAAAGTACCTTATTTTGATTGAAACGAAAATTCCCCGCGTTCGCGTTTCTTTTGCGCTCTGAGATTCCGAAACAAACCATCACAAATCTCGCTTCATGTTTAGCGGATCGTGACAGATGTTCATATCTCTTCAAACAGCATCAGGAGGTGCTTTGATTTAATGTCAATTTGAGATTGCTGATATCAATGTATTAAAAAGAAAGCAAACCCTAAACAGTACCAGAAAATATTTTCCCATTTTCTCTAAAATATAACATATTCACTTTGAATGCACTTTAGAATTCTGTCTATTTAACCACAAGATAATTGAAGACCTAAATTATTCCCAGGAACTTGGCTTGTTTGGGTGTTTTGAAATGTTAGTGAGACTTTGTCACTGAATTCCTGAAGATCTGAGGGCTGAGGAAGCCTCTGGAGAAGGAAAATTCAGCAGCAACCTCCAAGTAGCTGAGGATATCAGCAGCCCCCACTGAGGCCATCACTGCCAAGAGACCGTGGGGGCAATGAGCAGACAAGGAGAGCGTCCCTGGGGCTGGGGAAGCAGGAACTCAGAGGCACCAGCGGCTCCAGGTGGGAAATGGACTCTGCAATGTGGCTGGGAAAGCCCTGCCTGGGCTTGGCCAAGCAGCACAGCCAAGCCCTGAGCCCCATCCCCTGGGAATGGGGATCGGTGCCTTCACAGGATGCTCGTGGCTGTCCCGGAGCAGTGGGATGTGGGGTGTGGCATGGTGAGGGCAGGAGAGCAGCAGGAGCCCTGCAAAGCTCTGTGGGCTGGGGGAGGAGGCCACAAGGCCTGGGGCTGGCAGGAACTGCTGTCTTCTCATGGGCCTCAGTGGCAGGGACAGCAGCCACAGCCAGGGGACACAAATCTCATTGCTGGTGGCAGGGGGTGGTCCCAGCCCCCCAAGGCCTTTGGTCACCCCCACTGCAGCTCTCCTACCCTGGCCTAGGCCTGTGCTGCTTCCCTTGCACACTTTACCCAGTGCCCCATTTTCCCTCCTCCCTCTGACTCTGGGAGCTCCCAAAGCTTTCCTGATGTCCCTCTGTCCTCACTCGCTGTTGCTGCAAACAAAAAGCTGTGTTTGCCTGAGGAAGGCCAATTCCTGTGGGATTCCCAACTCCTGCCTTCTTCCCACATCCTGCTAAAGCTCCTGGGGCAAAAAACTTGTCCCAGGCACAGCCTTGCTTGAATCTGCTCCTTCTCTCCATGTGCCAGCACTGAAATCCATGTCCCATCTGCAGCCCCGAAGAGCAGCCCAGCCCTGTGTGGCCCTGCAGCAGGAACTGGAGGCACTGGAGGTCAGGGACAGCAACTCTGTGTCTGGAATGCTCAGGAGATGCTCAGCTCGGGCAGCTCCTGCAGCCCCAGGGCCAGCCTCCCTGCCCAGGACAGCAGCAGAGAGTTGGCCCTGGGGCTCCTCAGGCAGCTCCTGCTGCCCCAGGGACAGAATCACAGAATCACAGTATTAACCAGGTTGGAAAATATGTTTGAGACCATCAAGTCCTACCTGTGACCTAACGCCAGCTTGTCTTCAGAGTGTGGCACTAAATGCCAGTCTTTCCTTAAACAGCTCCATGAACAGTGAATCCACCACCTCCCTGGGCAGCTCCTTCCAATGCCCAATCACCCTTTCTGTGAAGGACTTCTTCCTAATGTCCAGCCTAAACCTCCACTTGCGCAGCTTAAGGCATTGCCTTGAGCCTACCCCTTGCTCCCTGGGAACAGAGCCCAATCCCCACCTGGCTTGACCCTCCTCCATGAGGCCCTAGAGTGTCACACTGGATCCATGGTTCCATGAGGCTCTGTAGCGTCACAATGGCCCCTTGCTTCCCTGGGGCCCTGCAGTGTCACAGTCATCACAGAATCACAGAATCAACCAAGCTGCAAAAGATCTTTGAGATCATCAGTTCTAACCTGTGACCCAACACCACCTTGTCACCCAGACCATGGCACTGAGTGCCACATCCAGTCTTTCCTTAAACACCTCTGGGGACAGTGATGCCACCACCTCCCTGGGCAGTCCATTCCAACGTCCAGTCACCCTTTCTGTGAAGAACCTCTTCCAAATGTGCAGCCTAAACCTCCCCTGGTGGAGCTTGGGGCTGAGTCCTCTTGTCCTGTTCCTGTTCCCTGGGAGCAGAGCCCAACCCCACCTGGCTGCACCCTCCTGTCAGGGAGTTGTAGAGAGTGATGAGGTCTCCCCTAAGCCTCCTCTTCTCCAGGATAAACAACCCCAGCTCCCTCAGACACTCCTCACAGGACTTGTGTTCCAGACCCCTCACCAGCCTTGTTGCCCTTCTCTGGACACTCTCCAGCCCCTCAATGTCCTTCCTAAATTGGGGGGCTCAGAACTGGGCACAGCACTCAAGGTGTGGCCTCACCAATGCTGAGTACAGGGGAAGAATCACTGCCATGGTCCTGCTGGCCACACCATTCCTGATCCAGGCCAGGTGCCATTGCCCTTCTTGGCCACTTGGCCACACTGCTGGCTCATGTCCAGCCTGCTGTCCATCAGTGCTCCCAGGTCCCTTTCTGCCTGGCCACTGTCCAGCCACTCTGTCCCCAGCCTGTAGCACTGCAGGGGTTGTTGTGGCCAAAGTGCAGGATGTGGCACTCGGTCTTGTTAAACCTCACATTGTTGGATTTGGCCCCTGGATCCTGTCCAGGTGTTTTGCCAATCAACAGGGGCAATAGAATTGACACAGACACCAATAAGAAAAATGGTCATATTTTACTATTAATATTGAGGCAAAACAGAAGTAAAAGGATACATTTGGCAAAACAATAGTCTTACTAGTCACTTGGCTTTAGCAACAAGTAAAAATAAAGAAGGTAATGCAGCTAATCATTACTATACCTGACAGAGAGAGAATAGTGATTTGGAAAGATACATCACCAATGGCCTCAATACTTTACCATCATCCAGAGTCCACAGCTGCCGGGGAGCTCCGTTTTGAAGTGAGGACCTGGAGAACTCTTCCTGGCAACAGGGAAAATCTACACAGTGTGTCCACCTGTAGTTGAGATCTGCAGTTCACCCAGAAAAGGGGTCCAGCTTTAACAGGCCCAAATTGACAAGCCCTAATGAGACTTTTAAATTTTGTGTAAAAAACATCTGGTTCTGATAGCCCACTTCCCGGCCAGCTGTGGCCAGGGCTTGGCCAGACCCCAGGCCATGGGTTGGAGGTTTTCCCTAAAATATTCTACTAACAGTCTCTAGGGATATCTCTTGGGAAGATTTCTTGATATATCCCGCACCAGGTTATACAAACATCTCTACAACAGCCAGTTGGGCACTAAGAACAACTAAAATAAATTTTTAATTGTCTATTATTGACCAAAAAACTTTGATGGTTTTAATAGCATCGTGCTCAAGATTCATCTTTTCAGTCAACTCGGACTTAGGCCTGCTGTTCAGGCCTTGGCATATCAATATTGGATTTCAATATCTTTATTGATGATCTGGATGAGGCGATTGAGTTTACCATCAGCAAATGTGCAGATGACACCAAGCTGGGTGCGAGTGTGGATCTGCTGGAGGGTAGGAGGGCACTGCAGAAGGACCTGGACGGGCTGGATCCAGGGGCCAAATCCAACACTGGGAGGTTTAACAAGACCAAGGGCCAGGTCCTGCACTTTGGCCACAACAACCCCTGCAGTGCTACAGGCTGGGGACAGAGTGGCTGAACAGTGGCCAGGCAGAAAGGGACCTGGGGGCACTGATGGACAGCAGGCTGGACATGAGCCAGCAGTGTGCCCACGTGGCCAAGAAGGCCAAGGGCACCTGGCCTGGATCAGGAATGGTGTGGCCAGCAGGACCAGGGCAGTGATTCTTCCCCTGTACTCAACACTCGAGGCCACACCTTAGTGCAGTGTCAAGTTCTGGGCCCCCAATTTAGGAAGGACATTGAGAGGCTGGAGAGAGTCCAGAGAAGGGCAACAAGGCTGGTGAGGGGTCTGGAACACAAGTCCTGTGAGGAGTGTCTGAGGGAGCTGGGGTTGTTTATCCTGGAGAAGAGGAGGCTCAGGGCAGACAAGGTGGTGTTGGGTCACAGGTTGGACTTGATGATCTCCAAGGTCTTTTCCAACCTCGCTGATTCTGTGATTCTCTGAAACCACCCTTGAAGCAGTTGCAGGATGAGCCCTGGGCCTCCTCCTCAGAAGCTCCAGCAGCCCATGGCCCTCAGCTTCTCCACACAGGCCCCAAAGCCCATCCTGTCAGTTCTGCAGAGCCTCTCCAGCTCCTCCCCATTGCCCCAGAACAGGGAGCCCCACACCCACACATACCAGCCCAGATGTGCCCCCCTGGCCTGGGGTGCCTCTGGCAAGGGAACAGCACGAGGCACTGCAGGAGCCTGCAGACAATTCATGAAGCACTTGGAGGATGATCCTGCTCACCAAGGGCCGTTCCCATGGTGCCAAGTCAGGAACTGAAATGGGGAGTGGGGCCAGAGAGGAAAGGGCAAACAGGGATGGGCTGTTTGCAGGGGAGGGGACAGGGATGGGCAAGAGGAAGAAATGTGGAGCAGGAAAGAGGAAAGAAAGCAAAGGTGAAGCAAGGAAATGCTCAGGGCTGTTTGGGGGTGGCTGCCAGGCAGCCCTGGGGCTGATCAACAATGTCCGCAGTGGGACAGGAAACTCACAGCTCATGGGAACAAACTTTCTGGCTGACTTCAGAGGTCACCACAAACCTGAATGGTTTCCCTGCCATCCCCAGCCCTTGCTGGCCCCCAGGGGCTGATGGCGTTTGTGCTCCCTCAGGTTCATCTCCCCACACCAACACCATGGCGCTGCTCACGCCTGCTCTGTGCAATGCAAACAGGGGCTCCTGAGCAGTGCTGCCGTGGCTCTGCCTGCAAGGATCAAGCACCTCTGGGAGCTGGGGGAGAGGCCAGGGCTGCAAAGGGGGGATGTTGCTGGCAACTCCATGAGGATGCTCTGGGATGGTGCCCTGGGCTGTCCAGCGCAGTGGGGATGGATCAGCCCCTGCTCTGCTGCTCCTTGCCGGCTCCCCCAGGGACCTTGCAGAGCCCCAGCCATGCTGTTTGCCCCCACCCTGCCCACGGCCACACTGGAGCTGCTCATGGGGGTTTTCTCTGCTGAGCATTGGTCTGGGCATGTTCTTGAGAGACCCTGGGCAAGGAGCCTCGAGCCCCCAGGCCCTGCCCTTAGGTGTCAGCTCTGCCCCAGCAGTGCCCATGGCCTGTCCCTGCTGCAGCCCTGGCACTGCCACCCCCAGCACTGGGACCCACCCCGAGAGCACTCAGGCCCTACAGCAACACGAGGGCCAGGAGGGCAGCGGGGCAGTGGCACGGGAGCAGCACTGGGAACACCAAGTGCTGCTGCTCCTTGGCAGAGCTGCTGTGCCACCCCTGATCTGCCCCAGCTCTGCACACAGACATTGCTGCTGCAGCTCCCGAGAAGGGAACAAAAGGGGATCTCTGGTGAAAACTCGGCTGGGAGATCCTTTAGTTCAGTTAAAGCCACCAAGAGCACAGCTCCTCTTTGACACAGTCTGTGGGTCACAGTGAAGATGGAGGGAAACAAACTGAGAAATGGCACAAATAAAGGTATTTCTTTGTGGAAAACATTAAAATCCTAAAACAAAGGGAAAAAACCCACAACCAAACCAAAAAGAACTATGAATGATTACTCATATTCCAAGTGATTTGCAGAAATTGGCAACCAGTTTAATGTTTCTGAAACCGTCCAGTCATCAGTCTCCACACTGCATCCTTGAGCTCCTGGTTCCTCAGGCTGTAGATGAGGGGGTTCAATACTGGAGGCACCACTGAGTACAGAACTGACAGTGTCAGATCCAGGGATGGGGAGGAGATGGAGGGGGGCTTCAAGTAGGCAAATGCTGCAGTGCTGAGGAACAGGGAGACCACGGCCAGGTGAGGGAGGCACGTGGAAAAGGCTTTGTGCCATCCCTGCTCAGAGGGGATCCTCAGCACAGCCCTGAAGATCTGCACATAGGAGAAAACAATGAACACAAAACAACCAAATGACAAACAGGCACTAACCACAAGAAGTCCAAGTTCCCTGAGTTTGGAGCCTGAGCAGGAGAGCTTGAGGATGTGTGGGATTTCACAGAAGAACTGGCCCAGGACATTGCCCTGGCACAGGGGCAGGGAAAATGTATTGGCCGTGAGCAACAGAGCAGTGAGAAAGCCACAGGCCCAGGCAGCTGCTGCCATGTGGGCACAAGCTCTGCTGCCCAGGAGGGTCCCGTAGTGCAGGGGTTTGCAGATGGACACGTAGCGGTCATAGCACATGACAGTGAGGAGGAAATACTCTGCTCCAATGAAGAACAGAAAAAAAACCACCTGTGCAGCACATCCTGAGTAGGAGATGGTCCTGGTGTCCCAGAGGGAATTGTGCATGGCTTTGGGGACAGTGGTGCAGATGGAGCCCAGGTCGGTGAGGGCCAGGTTGAGCAGGAAGAAGAACATGGGCGTGTGCAGGTGGTGGCTGCAGGCTACGGCACTGATGATGAGGCCGTTGCCCAGGAGGGCAGCCAGGGAGATGCCCAGGAAGAGGCAGAAGTGCAGCAGCTGCAGCTGCCGCGTGTCTGCAAATGCCAGGAGGAGGAAGTGGCTGATGGAGCTGCTGTTGGACATTGCTTCACTCTGGGCATTGTGAACTGTTGAAAGAAAACATTTGACAAGTTGGTCAAACTTCCTTGAGTCCATCATATGCTATTTTCATAGGAAACAGCTCAAAATTACTTCCCTATTTTGGGGAAATTTCACTCAACACTTTTATTTTTGAGCTTGGCTGAGCTCAAAAGCAGCACTCAGGTGCTTCTGAGTTAATGCCCCTCTCTTGGGAGGGGCAGAAATCCGCATATTCAGCATTGCTCTCCACCTGAATATTGGGGAGCCCAAAGGTAAATCAGAGTTTCCTGTGGCCCAGTGCAGTCAGAGCTGCTGGGCCCCACTCAGGCGCCCTTTGCTCATTTCACCTCCCTCTGTTTTAGGATGTCTGCATTTAAAATGTGCTTGAAAAAAAGGTGGAATTTTTGAAGGGTCCAGTTTCAAAGTCAATTTCTCTAAACCCTTCTCCCTTTCCCTGTGCCTCTGGACAGGGAGGGATATCCAGGGCTGGTCTGGCTCTCTGCTGCCTGGAGTTGTGCCCATTGGGAGCTGTTTCCCTCTATCCAAGCCTTGTCTCTGCCAGAGCCCCCAGAGCCCAGCCCAGCCCTGGGGGCTCAGCTCTGCCCTGCAGAGCCCTCCCAGCACAGGGCACTGCCCAGGGCCATCTCCCTGGCAGCAGCTCCTTAAGGGCAGGGCAGACAAACAGAGATGCTGCAGGCCAAGGTGCTGCTGGTGCTGCCTGTAGGGAGAGGAGGGTGAGGAGGCACTTTCTGAGGGAGATCTGAGGCACATCTGCTGATCCCCAGTGGGACAGTGCAGGACTGTCAGTGACAGATCCAAAGCTGACAGCCCTTGCCCTTTCCTTGAGGAGAAAGCTGAGAGCAGCCCTGGCCATGCAGCACCATCTCCCCAGCAGGAGGAATATGCCCTGATGGGGGTCACTCCTTCCACCTCCAACTTCTCCCCACAGAGCCATGGGGAGCTCCCAGGCAGGCTGAGAGCTGCCCCTGGTAGGTGGCACAAGCCCTGCCCTGGCCAAGAGCCCTCAGGGCTGCAGGAGCTGCTCTGCAGGACAGCCCTGGGCAGCCCTGGCTGCACCCCCACCTTCACAGCCTGCAGCCGTCCCTGGCAGCAGGAGCCGTCCTGCCCTGTCCCTCTGACGGTGCCCAGGGCAGCCCCACTCTGGAGCACATCCTCCTCCTCCTCCTCTGCAACAGAGAAACTGGGAGAGTCCTCCTGACACATCCCCCAGGCTGTGGGGTGTGCAGGCTTCAGGAGATCCCTCCAGGAGCACAGGGGACATTGCCCTGCACCCACAGACTCACCATGAAGAGGCTGTGAAGATGTTTCCCCACGTCAAGTCTCTGCTCAATGTCTTCCCAATCCTGGTTTCCTTTAGCTGTCTCTGCCTGGCTCCTCTCCCCTCAGTGCCTGTAGGCCGTGCCTTCAGTCCTGCTTAGCTCCAAAAGGAGCTGCTCATGAGGAGAAACATCTTTTTGAAGCTCTTCTTGGTTGCCAGGAGCTCCCTCTGTGCCAGGAGCCTGGCCCAGCTCAGCAGCACAGCAACAGCACAAGGACTTTAATGACCCTCTCAGGGCTTTGGTGTTGTTTACATCAGACTCAGTCCCTGAGAGAGTGTTCAAAAAACTTCTCAAGAAATCAAGGTAAGATTGAAATATTGAAGTTTCTTGTACTTTAAATTGGTCCCACTGAGGGACACAATTGAGAAAGTGTCAGCAGGTTCATTTTAGGGCAGAACACTGGAGGCAGTGATGACAGCGGGGGACAGACAAGGCAAAGGTGTCTCTGATGCTGAGCAAACCTGGATGTGTTTCAGGAATGCAAAGGGCCAAGGCCTGAGCCCCAGCCCCTGGCAAGGCACATCCTGTCCCTCCCTCATTGCTCAGGGCTCTTCCCGGGGCACTGCCATGTGGGGATGTGCAATGCCAAGGGCAGGACCATGGGGCAGCCCCTGCCAGGCTGCTGAGCAGGGACAAGGAGGCCATGAGGCCCCAGGGCTGCAAGGGTCACTTGTGTCCTCCTCATGGCCTCAGGCCCAGGGCCAGCAGCCATGGCCAAAGTGCTGCACAAGTTGGCTGTGGCAGGGCCTTGCAGCTTCTGCACATCCCTGGGCCCTCTCCAGCCCAGCCTGTCCTATGCTGTCCATGCCCTGCGCCTCTGTCCCTGCAGGCTGTCGGCATCCCCCGGCTGCCCCACCTCGCTGGCCCTTCCTTTGCTGACAGCTCTGCGTCCTGCCTGCCTCTGCCTTGGCACACAAAGCCTTGGGCTGACCCAGACTCCTTCTGGGGGATGTGTTGCACCACACCACTGACCTGGGAGAGAAATTCCTTTCTCCTCGTTTCCCCACTGGACCTCCCCAGCTGCACTTGGCATTAATTCTTTCATTCTCTGGCTGTTCTCTACTGTGTCAAAAGGATCCACCATTTCTGAAACTGCTCTTCAGTCACTCCCGGAGCTGTGCTCCACTGTCCTCAGTCTCCACTGAGCACAGAAGTCCTTTTTTCCCTATATAGTGGTCATGTGCTTTAGGCCTCCAAACATCGCCTTGGGAGATCTCTGGGCCCTCTCCAAGGTGTTGGCAAATGAGAATATTCTGCTTATAGGCTAAGAAAATCACCAGAGGGCAAGGCAGCCAGACCTGTGTGTCCTGGATACTTTTGTCTGGGAGAAATCTTTGGATAAATGGAATTTGGAGCCCAAATCGCAGTTTTGGCCATAGGCCCTGGAGGAGTAGGCTGGTTCTTTTACATAGGAAGGAAGCTAAAGAGCCATGGTGTTTCAGGGGTAGATGAGAGGCAACCACTAGAGGCCAAGGCCAGCAAGAGCTTTCTGTCCTGGCAGCTTTTGTCTGGGAGAAACTCTTGCATATAGGGAATGTTTTAGGGGGAGTACCAGTCTCAGCCCTGGGCACCTGGAAAGAGAGATGGTTCTTTTCCATAGGAAGGAAAGCCCTGAGCCCCAGTGCTCCAGGGGCTGATGAGAGGCAGCCCTCCACAAGGCAAGATCAGCCGGACCTGTCAGGCATCCCATGGGAGGCCAAGCCAGCCAGAACTTTTCCATGTTCCCTTGGTTCCATGAGGCCCTGGGGTGTCACAATGTTCTCCTTGCTTCTGAAGTGTCACAATGGCCCATTGGTTCCATGGGGCCCCACAGCGTCACAATGGTCTCCATGGATCCATGGTGCCGCACAGGATCACAATGGCCCTTTGGTTCCACAAAGTCCTGTAGTGCAACAATGGCCTCTTGGTTCCACAAAGCTCTGCTGCTTCCCACTGACCCCTTGGGACCTTGCAGCCCAGCAGTGCCACAATGATCCCCTTGGTTCCACGAGTTCCCACAGTGTCACATTGGCCCCTTGGTCCCACAAGATCCTGCAGTGTCACAATGGTCTCTCCATAGGAAGGAAACCACCAAGCCCCAGTGCTGCAGGGGCACAGGAGAGGCCACAGGAGGCCAAGAGCAGCCAGTCCTGTCTGTCTGTGTACTGTCCTAAGGCCAATCCTCTGTGTGTGTCAGACTAAGATTGGGACAATCCTCAAGAAATGCTTGATTAGATAAGGAAAATGGAACTTCTTTGGGTCTTCTTCCACTTATTAGTGTCATAATTTTGAAGCTTTAAAATGGGTGACCCCATTTTCCGGACTGGGAAACAGCTTCCAACACACATTCCTTCCAAAAACACTCCCCAGAGCCCTGTTAACCACACCTCATCCTCCAGTCACAAATGCAACTCTCTTCAAAATCTATGAGCAGAAAGGTGAAACAGCAACTCCAACCCAGCAGTTTCCAACCAATTTTATACTTTGCTTTCTAAGTCCTACTTCATAGCAAATGTGGTGGCTCCAATCACAGAGAAATGTTGCTGAGGAACAGCCCAGCCTGGTGCTCCAGCCCAAAAGCTGAACTGAGGAGCCCCTGCAGCTGTGCTTTGAGCTGCAGCCCAGAGCACTCAGGGAATGCAGCTGGGGGCTGGGGGGTCAGACAATGGCCCCATGCATGGCACAGACCCTGCAGGGAAGGCACTGTTGGCATGGGGGCTGGAAGAATCCCAAACACAACCCCCACACACCTGCACACTTACTGGCTGTTGCCATGGCTGCTCTGCATGTCATCTGTGCCTCGTCATTGATTCCTGTGTGGAAGCAGCTGATACAGGCAGGATCGGCCCCATCAGGAGCAGATCCCAGCTGGGAACACGGCTGGCAGCGCTGGTTTGCAGAGGCTTCTGGCTCCCCAGGTGAAGCCGAGGCAGGAGCAGCTGGGTGTTATAAGTTAGAGACAAAGCCAGGCCAATTAAAATAATTTGATTTATTGAGCAAGCGACAGCAAACAAAACAGCGCTGGGCAACCGGGGAGCCTCCGCTCTGCCAACGGCTCGCGACCACCCCTCCTATGTCTCTTAATTTATAGCCTCCTTGTTCGGGTATACGTATATTTTCCCAGAGTACTCTGCATCAGCGCGGGCTTTTGCTAGGGGGTCTTTTTCTGCCTTCTGGTGGTCATGAGGCTGAAGGCCGTAGTCTTCCTCGGGGGGGGGCTCATACATTGCTTAGTTCACTGGATATAGGTCATCCTGACCTTGCTTCATTATCTGTTCTCTCTGTTTTTGCTTAGACACCTGTTTTTCTTGGCCTTGCTTACCTTTTTGTTCGGCCTTGCTTAGAAAAAGACTTGTGAGTTTCCTAACTCAGTTTTAACCATTTATTCCCTGGCTTAAGCAAGGTCTGATTAACAAACACACATGGTTATTTATCACATGGGAAGGGCTGGCGCTGCTGCTGCTCCTGCCCGGGAGCTGCGGTTGGGCCGGGCCGGCGCCCACTGCGCTGCGGCTCCTGCTGCTGCCAGAGCCGGGCGGGACTCGGGGACAGCCAATGGACACGGGGGGACAGCAAAGGCCGTGGGGCTGCACTGATGTTCGTGCTCGGGCCAGCGCCAGCACAGAGCTTCGGCCCCACATTAACCCAGAAGGCAACGCTGGGGAAAGGCTCCATTTCAGCCTTTCTTTACTCATGGCTGTGAAGGGACCGAAATAAAAGGAGAACAAGCAGGGCCCGACCCCTTCTGCTTTGGGAGGAGCCCTGAGCCTGGGGCTGTGAGGGACTATGAGAGGCCATGAGGGGCTGTGAGAGGCCATGAGGGGCTGTGAGAGGCCATGAGGGATGTGAGAGGCTGTGAGGAGCCTCAGCCCTGGCAGGAGGGGGTCCTCCCATGTCCCCAGGGTAGGGCAGCTGTGAGGGGCCACAAGCACAGATGTGGTGGCAGAGCAGGCTCGCGGCAACTCTGGGATTGTATGAGACCCTTCCCCAGCTCCAAATCACACTAAAATCCCTTAACTGGGACTTCCCATCTTTAGAATCCACTGGCATCTTGGAAGAGACTGTACAGTTCAATCCCACTTGGAGAAAAAAGGGATTCTTTCCAGTGAGCTGACATCCAGCCCCTAGTAATAATGTCAGATTTAAAAGTATAACACTAATAAGTAATACTAATAAACAATAACAACTTGAACAAGAAATAAACCTGCAAATTCCAACACACAGCACCACCCCAAAAAGACAAACCTCATTTTTCTTTACTGTCACAAGGCTCATGAAAACAAATCCTGTTAACTTTCTCTCCCTCACCTCTTCCCCACCAGATAAACGAGGCCATTTTCACTGTTTAATGCAAGTTACAATTGAGGGCTGGAGAGAAGAACAGGGAGACACCACCAATTTCCATGTCAAACCTAGTAGGTTAACTCCAAAGAAGAGACAATAAAACAGGATGGGGGCAGGGGCTGGTCAGATGTTGCTCTAAAGGGTCCCAAAATTTCCTCCAAGCAAACAGGAAGGGAAAAGAAACCCCTAAAAACCAGCCTGTGTGTTCAGGGACTCAGCTGTGAGGAACTGGACATGCAGAGAGGCAGTTGGAGCAGTTCTTTCCTCAGGCTGAACTTCCAGCCAGGGCACTGAAGTCAATCAAGTGCTTTCCCAGAGGATTCCATGGTTGTCAACCACCCTTCAGGATGTGGCTCACAGGAGCACAGATCCTTTTTCAAGTCAGGAGAGCAGCAAAAATGACAAGAGATGCCCAATTCAGAGCTCTGTTTCAAAACCTGACAAATAAAAATCAGTAGAACTCTGAAGCCCAGCTGTGGGCCCTGGAATCCTATATCCAAGGGGAAACTGGAAAGGCTTTTTACAAGGACTGACATGGTGTTGTCCATGCAACATTTCCAGCCCTCCCATGGCCTCTTCCCTCAGGGTCCCCAGCAGCAGCTGTTGGAGCAGCACATGGATCTGCAGATGGAACTGCTGCCCAGCCCAGCCTGAGCTACACAAGGCTCCTGCTGACAGAAACCCAAATATTTCCTCCCAGGGGCTCTGCAAACACTTCCCCATCTGTTCTATCGGCTCCAAGCAGACACTGCAGGGAAAATCCTGGGTACAGCATTATCCAGAGAATACTCCAATTTGGAAACCCAGCCCTTGGACAGTGGCTTTATAAAGACCGCAAGTCATAGATCAAATAGGATTAATTGTAAACCATGACACTTCATTCTATGTGGTTGATTCTTCTATTCTATGCCATGAAACACATCTTCAATTAGACTGCAATTAATGGGTCTGAAGCCTGAAGTAACAAAACCAAACAGAACCACCCCAGGTTGCCTTACAAAAACTGAAAGACATAATAAATATGTTTTTCTCTTCAAAAATAAATGTGTTTTTCTCTTTTTAACATTTTTCAGGTATACATGACATGTACAAGATCAGGTGTAGTGGGTTGATGCTGGCTGGATGCCAGGCACCCATCAAAGCCTCTCTCTCACTCCCCTCTGCAGTTGGACAGGGGAGAGGAAATAGAACGAGGGATTCATGAGTTGAGGTAAGGACAGGGAGAAATCACTCATCAAATATGGTCATGAATAAAGCAGGCTTAAATTAGAGATATTAATTGAATTATTGCTGACAAAATCAGAGCAGGAGAAGTAAAATAAAACCTTAAAAGTTCCTTCCCCCACTTCTCCCTCCAGTCCAGCTCTATCTCCTCCCCCAGCAGCACAGGGAGATGGGAATGGAGGTTATGGTCAGTTCATCACCCGAGGCTTCTCCCACTGCTCAGGGAGAGGAGTCGTTCCCCTGCTGCACTATGGGGTCCTTCCCATGGGAGAGTTCTCCAGGAACTTCTCCGATGTGAGTCCATCCCATGAGTGGCAGCTCCCTGTGAACTGCTGCAATGTGAGTCCATCCCATGGGCAACAGTTCCCCAAAACTGCTGCAGTGTGGGTCACTCTCCTAGGGGGTCAGTCCTTGAAGGACAGGCTGCTCCAGCCTGGGAGCAGGGCCCCTCTCTCCACTGGATCTCCCACAGAGACACAGCCTCCTCTCAGGCTTTGACCTGCTCCTCTATGGGCTGCTGGTGGATCTCTGCACAGCCCATGGGTCTCCAGGGGCTGCAGGGGCACAGCTTTTTCACCATGGTCTTCCCCACAGCCTGCAGAGCAATCTCAGCCTCTGTCTCCTTCTTCACTGACCTTGGTGTCTGCAGAGCTGTTCTCCTCACATGTTCTCACCTCAGTCTTCTTTAGTCACAATTAAAACTGTGCCACAAGTTTTGTTTTGATTTCTCCTTAAATCTGTTATCACAGAGGCGTTGCCACCATTTGTAATTGGTCCAGCCTTGGCCAGTGGCACGTCCATCTTTGGAGCCACCAGGGATTGGCTCTGCCCAACATGGTGGAAGCTTCCAGCAGCTTCTCACAGAAGCCACCTCTGTGGGCCCCCTGCTACCAAAAACCAGGCCATGGTACCAAGGGACCGTTGTGACACTGGGGGCCACATGGATCTGAGGGGCAAATGTGACATTGCACAGCCTCATGGAACCAAGGAGACCATTTTGACACTGTGGGGCCTCATCGAATCATGGAGACCTTTGTGACACTGCAGGGCTTCATGGAATGAAGGGACAGTTGTGACACTGTGGGGCCCCATGGAACCAAGGAAAGCATTGTGTGACTGCACAGGCCAAGGTACCAAGGAGACCATTGTGACACTGTGGGGCGCCATGGAACAAAGAGACAACTGTGACACTGCAGGGCTTTGTGGAGCCAAGGGGTCGATGTGTGGGTATATGGCACTGAACCTAATGGAATTGTTGGAAATTATGCAACTTCTATATTTTTTTAATGTAACTTCAGTCAGGGGTTTGTTCGCCTTTGCCCAGGGGGAGGGGAATTGAAGTTTCTCTTCAAAAGACTCAGTTCACCAAAGTTGGGTAAGGCCTGATGAGTTTAACATCTACAGACTGGGAGTAGCCAGAAGATACACAGGAGGTAAACAAATGTTAATGAACATCACCTTTCAGTGCAGTTAGAGATACCTGGTCTGGGAAAAGATTGATGGGAGAATCAAAGAATGAGCACCTAATTAACATCAAAAGCAAAGGGATCAATAACCAACAGGAGATTGAATACTAAGAATTGTGTCATTTAAGACCAATGAACCTGAATTTCTTTGGGTTTTGTCTGTATAAATACATGAAAAGTCTAGTAAAGAACCATGTGAGATGGAATGATTTTCATTTTCACTGCACAACATGGGAATGTGTGGATGAAATTATTTCTATTGCATGTGCTGGCCAGAACAACAACCTGGCCTGAATAAAGTAATGCCTAAATTCTCTAACACTGAAAAGATGTTGTTGGAGACTTTCTGTTTTTCATGCAGTTTCGGTAACAGTCCCATTGAGGTCCATCCCCAAGACAGGCTCCTCATGGACTCCTTGGAGGAGAGGATTGGAGGCCATAATTGTGCAAACCACTCAGAGACTCAGGATGAAAAAAGAAGGACTTTAATAAACCCTGAGTACCTTGAAGCATTAATGAGCCCCACTGAGTGTTGTTACTAAGAATCTCCAGGGACTCATTACAGCAGATAATTGGAGGCCATGATTACACAAAGCTCTCAGACACTCCAAGGCAAAAGCAAAAGCCAAAGTCCTTTGAAAAACCTGCAGTCCCTGGGAGCATGAAGGAGCCCCCCAGGGCCATTCCTGACCAAGGCTCCCCAGGGACTCCTTCCAGCAGATCCCTGAGGCCAGGAGTGCAGGGAGGCCAAGGCTCTGTGCAGGCAGCTCAGGTGCTGAGCAGAGCCTGGGCTGGCTGGAGGCAGCAGAAAGGCCAAGGGCTGAGCCCCAGCCCCGGGGAAGGCAGATCCTGTCCCTCCCGCCTTGCTCAGGGCTCCGCCAGGGGCACTGGGATGTGGGGGGATGCTGAGAGCAGGACAAGGGGGTGACAGTGCCCAGCCTTGCTGGGGCTGTGCCAGGAGGCCCCAGGGCCTCAGGACAAGGTGTCTCCTCACAGCCCTTGGTGGCACAGACGCTGCTGTGCCCCAGGGCACCAAGACTTGGCTTCTCCTGGGCACTGCCAGCCTTGCCAGGGCCCTTGGCCATGCCCAGCACAGCTTGTCCTGTGCTGTCCCACAGCTGCCCCTGTGTCCCTGCAGGCTGCACACTCCCATCTTGCTGCCCCCCTGGCTCTGCCCTGCCATTGCCAGCCCTGCCCTGACCTCTGCCCACCCTCACCCTCTGTGTCTTTGGACGCACACACAAGCGCTGAGCTCATCCTCCTTTGGGTGCTTCTCCCAGCACAGCCCTGCCCTTGCAGGGACATTTCCTCCTCCTCATGCCCCATCTCCACCTGCCCAGCTGCTCTGTGGGACAGTGTTTGTCTCTCCTGCTGTTCTCTCCCTCCCTCCCAGGAAAGCTGCAGCATGTGGGACACGGCCCTTCCAGCAGCATCCCAAGCCCTCAGCCCTGCTGGGCCCATTCCCCTGAGCAGAGAGCAGCAGCCTCCCTGTGCTCTGCCCAGGCTGCTCCTTTCAGCTCCTGGCACAGCCCCGGCCCAGCTGTGCCTGCTGCTGTCCCCTCCTGCGCTCAGCTACAGGGACAGCACAGCCCCAATAGAAGCCCCGTGGCTGCAGTGAGCCCAGGCCCCGGGGCAGAGGAGATGGCCCAGTCCCTGTGCCAGCCAGGTGCCTTCTGCTGGGCTGGCAGAGACCTGGCAGGGCTGAGCTGGACAGCCATGGCCCAGCAGGAGTCACGGGCTGAGCCAGCAGCTCCTGCTCAGAGAAGTGACCTCACAGTCCCTTCTCCAGCCATGCTTCTGCCCTTGGCCTGTCCCCTCCAGAGGCACAAGTGACCTCACAGCCCTTCACAGCCCTCAGGTTCCCACTGGGTGATGAGTTCCTGAGACACAAGTGATCACGGGATCCTGTACCCAGCCAGCAGCCTCCTTTTTGTAACCCCCAACCTGAGCAGAGAAACCTGAGCTTGTTTTATTGCTGAGCAATGAACTGAGAGAAAGGGGCAGGGGAACACAGACCATTTTTGGTGTTCAGTACTGAGATCTTTATCTTCCAAAGCACAGGTACTGCATCCTTTCCTCCCAGGATGTTTCTGGAGATTTTCTCCCAATGGGAAGTAGAGAATAGCTCTCCTTTGGTTTTGCTTTGCTGCTGCATGTGGCCTTTACTTTTTGATACTCCCACCTGAGAGCAGAAAAAGCTCTTACACCCACACCTTAATCTGGTTTTTGTTGATCTATGCTTTTTTCTCACCTTATTTTCTCCTGTAATCTTGCTGAGGAAGGGGAGTGAGAGAGAAGCTTGGTGGGCACCTGATGGCCTGACAGGTTTAACCCACCAAGGTCATCTTTCCCAAACCCTTCTCTTACAGGCAGCATTAGCTACGTGAGGTTCCTGAAGGGCAATTTGGCATCACCCACAAATGAGTTGAAAATGTATTTCATCCCATTGTACATAGAGATACGAGTTGGAAGGTTGATGAGTTCAAGCTTTAGAGAAAGAGCTGAAAGTTTCAGACACTGAGCTGCAGAAAGCTGCAACAGCAGCTCTGTTTCTTGCACAGCCAACAGTGTCCAGGGTTCTGGGGGCACCACCTGGGCTTTGTGAGGGAACCTTTTTATAGGTGAGTGTTCTGTGCCCAACCTTCTGGACCTTTCTGGAAATGGGCTGGGGGACTTTGAGGGCCTTTTGGTGGTCTCAATCCCCCTCTACTGGACTGACCCCCAGAGGACAGTTCATGGCCACTTCTTGACCCCACTTGCCCTGTCCATTGTGTTGTGGTGTCACCATGGGCCAGAAGAGGGGAGTGGCTCCAGAAAGGTCCTGCCCCACCCCAGGACAGCCCTTTCCAGCCCCAGCCTGCTCTAACTCTCCTCTGGCTCTATGGCTCTCATGGCTGGAGGCCCAGCAGAGCATGAACTCCTTGTTGCCTCAGCTTCTGCAGCCAGCAGAGATGAGGAGTTGAGAGTGGGGATGAGGAGAGATGGGCAAAGGGGACCCAAATTCACATGTGGATTGTGAAGCCACTCCTGCTCCAGGAGCCTGATTGGGAAGCAACTGGCCCCATAACTTGGGAACAAGATATTAATCACAATGCTGGCGTGCCTGAGTGCAGTGGATTTCGGCATCACGCCCCTGAGGAAAGATTTTGGTCCAAGCCTGCATCCCTATTTCAGACTGTACATGAACACTGTGGACTTCTTCCTGCTCTACCTGGAACCGTGCAACAGTGCAGAAGCTCAGCTATTACAGCCCTGCATGGGGGAGACTTGAATTCATCCAGGAAGTGTTTCCAAAGGCCTTGTGTGCAATCCTTGCTGCTTTCTTTGGTGATAATTTGTATCGTGGGGGAATTGCAATTCATTTGACTTTTCCAACATGTGTTTGCTGATGTCTGCATTTGGAAATGGAGAAGAGATTGTTGGAAGCTTGAAATATTGCAATGCTTGAACTTCCCTGCTTGTGGCCGGCCATTGCCTGGCTCAGCAGGCACCCAGCTGTGTTTGGACATGAGCTGCCCCAGCCAGACACGCAGCAACCGGAGCGCTGAACATCAGAGACTGGGCTAATGCTTTTCCCAGAGCACAAGGAAACAGGACAGTGTCTCTGCACAATCTAATTGTCCTGTGAAGCTCAGCAGCTGATGGTGTTTTTGTGCTACTGCCAATCCCTTCCATGACAAAAATAATTTCAAGATTGAGTAACAGCTTCTGCCTCCTGACAGAGACCAAGTGTTGCCACCAGATGCTCCAGATGCTCCTGCCAACAGCCACCTGCAGGAAGGAGCACAGACACCAATGCACCAATGCTGGCTTTGGCTGCCCTGTGGCAGAGAAGCCCCATGGGGGCACAGGTCTCTGGGCCAAGAGGTGGCACGGGCACTGCCAGGGCTCGGGGGGCGGTAGGTCTGCTTCGGCAGGGACTGTGCCACACCTGCTGATTTCAGGGCTCCCTGAGCCCCAGGGGTCAGAGCGGCATTGGTGCCCTGGCCCACACGTTCCTTGTGTGTGTCACACCCCCGTGTTGAGGATGGCCAGCAGCCGGGACTTGTCCCAAGGAGGCCGTGCCAGCTCCTGTGGAAGGCCCCGGGCCCTTCCCGCTGAGGCTGCATCGGCAGCCGTGGGGGCTCCTTCTGCTGCCCTGAGCCCACAGAGCAGGGGAGCGTTTGTTTCTTGTTTGAGCTGTTCCTAAGGTTCCTGGCGGCCTGCCTTAGACGCTTGGGGCAACAGATTCCTTCCAACCTGGGCCACTTTGGGTGGGGTTGGGGCAGCCCCAGGGCAGGTGGCAGTGTGTGCAAGGGCCCTTTGTGACACGTCATCGTGACATAAGTGCTGGTGGCAATGCAGCCACACCACAGTGCTCGGAGCACTCAACGGGACAGGACGGGACAGAGCGGTGCTGTGAGGAGCCCCCGCACAGCGCACTCATTCCTTGCTGACCCAGAGCTTTTCTGAGGCGTTTCTCCTGCAGGTGGCCTTGTGGCCAGACCACAGGGTTTGGTGACCTGTGGTCTTACCGAGGCTTTTGTTCTGCAGGTGCCCTCAAGGACAGACCGCAGGACTTGGTGGCCCGGAGCTTTTCCAAGGCACCTCCCATCCCTGAGGCCTGTACCCTCGAGGCCAGACCGTGGGACTTGCTGACCACAATCCTTGATGAGGAGTCTGCTGTCCTTGTGGCAGGAGCCCTCGAGACCAGAGTGCAGGACTTGCTGTCCTGTAGCCTTCCCAAGACTTCTCTCTTGCAGGTGCCTATAAGGCACGACTGCAGGACTTGCTGACCCAGAGCTTTCTCAAGGCATCCCTCCTGCAAGGAGCCTTAAATCCCATCAGTGACATGGAGCAGAGACCTCCGAGCATGCCCAAGCTGGCCTGGGTGAAGGAGGAGGAAGAGGGCCCTGGAGCTGCCCCAGTACAGCAACCTGGAGAGGTGGAGCAGTTGCCCCTGACACAGGAGGGTAAGTGGCAGAGCAGGGCCACAGGGCTGGTGCCTGCAGTCAGCCTGGCATCATCCCATCCCATCCCATGCCATCCCATCCCATCCCATGGATCCCATCCCATGGATCCCATCCCATGGATCCCATCCCATGGATCCCATCCCATCCCATCCCATCCCATCCCATCCCATCCCATCCCATCCTATTGATCCCATCCCATTGATCCCATCCCATCCCATCCCATCCCATTGATCCCATCCCATCCCATCCCATCCCCTGGGGACATGCCCATGGACAAGATGGAAGAGGGCCTGGGGCTGCCCCCCCACAGCCATGCTCCATCCCCAGGGCACCCCAGGGCTGTCCCCGCCTGGGCAGCGCAGGGCTGGGCTGTGTTCTCCGGCCTCTCCCGCAGCCCCTCAGCTCTGGCTGTGCTCGCTCTTTGCCAGATGCAGGCACAGACCGCACACAAGAGCAGGACCCCGCCCGTGGCCACTTCCGCAGGACAGCACAGGTACCTGCAGCTATCCCCACCTGGGCTGGGCCTGCTGTCCCTGCTCAGCCAAGCACTGCGCTTGGAGCACTCCATGGAACATCCCTCTCTTCTTGCCCTTCATTCTCCTGCCGATGACTTGCAAATTCATCAAGTGCGTTTGGCAGGAAGAGACCAGCGACATGGGCACTGCGTCTGTGGCAAACTCTGACATCAACAGTGCTGACCCCAGTGCCGTCCTGCTGGATTTGCTTGTGAAGAAAGGTGTCTCCATTCCAGAGCAAGTAAGCAGCCTGTGGCCAGGACTGGAGCCCCCCAGGAATTGCTTGGCCTCCCAAGCCACGCCTGCTGGTCCCTTGAAGCTTTTGAGGCCATCCCAGTGTGGTGGCAAGGGAAGCACTTCTCTGGGGAAGCTGGGGTCATTACTCCCTCTGGCAGCTTTCCAGCTCTCCCCGGGCCTTCTACAGGTGCCTGCCATGGTGAGGTACATCCACCAGTGCCCCCTGTCCAATGAGTCTGGTGAGCACAATCTGGACAGGAGCCTTCTGGAACTGACCGAGGCACACCCCACTGATGTCGTGATAACTCTCCTGCGTGTGGCCCCATCATGTGACAGGTACGGGGCCCGCCTGCCCAGAGGGCTCAGGGATCCCCAGCCCTGTGGAGCCTGTCCCAGGTGTCTGACAAAAAGAGAGGTCCAGGGCCCTCTGGCTCCTCCATTTCCCAGCCCTGGCATGTCAGCCCCCGAGCCTGCTGCCATGCTCCCTCCCTGCCCCTCCCTGGCCTGTCCCCACAGTGGTGGACGGCCTGGGTGCTGTTGGTGAGGGGCAGTGGGCAGAGGCAGGGGTGGTGGCTGAGACTCACTTGACACGGAGCTTTGACCCCACAGAGCTGCTACAACCATGTGGAGGATGATCATGTCATCGAGCAGGACAGTGAAGCCGGTGCTGCTGACACTGCTCAATGTGATGGGGAACGGGCCAGAGCACAGCACGTGCACCTCTGATGGGGACAACACAGATGTCTTTGCCCTGGCTGTGAGTTCCCGGAACTGGCCTTTGCTCGCCCCTAGGTCGCCTTTCCAGCAGCTCTCCATCCTCCTTCCCCCACTGCACCTCCGTGCCTCCAGCACTGGGATGAAACCTGCACTAGGGGCAGGTTCAGGGGCACCAGGCCTGGTGCTCCCCCTGCGTCTCTCCAGCCTCTCCCTCCCACGCTCGGGCCCTGCCCCATGGACACCTTGGCACTGACCACTGTCTCAGGGTGGTTTGTCCTTTGCAGGCAACTGTGGTGATGTGGAAGTTCCTGCAGGTGCCCTGCTGCCCACGTGTAGTGACAGTGTATTTCCCTCGCCTCTTTGTGCATCTGCTCTTCCAAGTGTTCTTCAGCACATTGGATATGCCAGAAGAGGTTGATACCTTCTGGAAGGGATGCCAGGAGCAACATGGCCTTGCCACCAACCCCAACAGGTGATCCATGCCAGTCCTCCTGTCCTTCCCATGTCCCCAGGGCAGGAGCCAGTGCTCCCAGCGTGACCTGGGCTTTGCTCTGCACACAGCTTTGCAGTGCGCACCCTGAAGGCCCTGCTCTGCCTTCTCCAGTGCGAGGATGTGGTGGTGGCAATGGAACGCAAGTGTGGCTGGGACACACTGCTCTGTGCTGACACCCAGCACTATGCCGTGGGTGTGCTGGCCAGGTGAGAAGCCCTTCTCCCCACTGCCCCCGGCATTTGTGCCCTGTGCCCGCTGTGCCCCTCACAGCCCCTGTGGTCGTGGGCCAGAGAGCCTTGTCACCAAGGGATGGCCGAGCAGACTGGAAAAGGCCCAGGAGCAGCCACCTCCCAAAGGGCCCATGTCCCCTGGCAGGGTGGTGGGGAAAGAGCAGACCTCTGTGAGTCAGGCCTGGCAGAGGTTTGCCCTCTCACCTCAGGCTCTTGGTTCCTTTTCCCACCTCCAGCGAGATGCGCCGTGCATCCATACCCTTGTGTTCCCGTATTGCGCTGCACCTCCTCAGGCTGCTCAGCAGGGAGGAGTCACCCTGGGATCTTCCTGCCCTGGCGTTCCTTGTGGAGGTGAGCCTGAAGGGCAGTGCTGCCTCCCAGCTCTCTGCCCTCCTGCAGCTGCAGCTGCAGCTGCCTGCGACGGTGCCTGTGCCCTGTGCTGCTGCCTGGGCCCAGCCCTGCGTGGCTCCAGGCTCCTGCCGGCTGGCTCCCCCGGCACTGCGCTGTGCCTTTCAGACCCTGGGGTGCCTGGACTTGAGTAAATGCAGTGACAGTGTCCTGCAGATCATGGCAAAGAACCTGCAGAGTGAGTGCAGGGAGAGGCATCGCCAGGTTCTCAGGGCCCTCGTCGCGCTCATTGAGGATCCCTCGATGGTGAGAAGGGGACAGTGGCACAAGCTGTGCTGGCAGTGTGGGGCTGGAGAACGCAGTCACTTGGGCTTGGCTGGGCTTTGGGAGCTGAGGCAGCTGCTCCCAGCTCTCCTGCCTCCCACTTCAGCTGCCTGAGTGCTTTGGGACTGCCCTTTGGGGTTTCACAGATTGTGTTCCACACAGGCCAAAAGAATGTGGAGCCTGACCGAAAGGCTCATCCAGCTCCTGTGGGACACAGATGGAGACATGGTTGTGATGACACTCACCGTACTCAGATTTACAGTCTCGGACTGGGACATGCTGATACCCAGCCCCATTGCCCTGCAGCTGGCTGAGGCGCTCCTGCCACTCTTTGACAATGTAAGGCTCTGTGCCTCCAGCCACAGGCATTGGGTGCTGTCTGGACACTTTGTGCCCTGTGGATTTTCAGGCCTGTGCCCAGCTGTGCCTGGAGCAGTCGATGCTGAGGTCTTTTTTTCTTCCTTTCATACAGGACAATAACCATGTGCAGCTTCTCTCCATGATCCTCTTTCAAGAAATGATGAATGCTTTAGTGGAAGAGGGAAAAAAGCCTTTCAACTTACCTGTGCATCATAGCCTGCTCCCACTCTTCTTCCACTGCCATGATGAGAGCCAGGAAGTGGCAGACGTAAGGACTTAGGGGCTGCTGGTGTCCCCCTGGGAGGGGGCTCAGCTGCCTCCTGCCCTGGTGCCTCGCGGGCTGCAGTCTCCTGGCCTGGGCACACGGACACTGCTCCTGTGCCCTGGGCTGTGGTGCCATCTCCGTGTCTCTGCTGCTCTCCAGGCCTCTTGGTCAACGCTGCTTTGTGCAGCCAAGTTCCTCAAGAGGAAGGATCTGAAAAGGCTGGTGAAGAAGAAGGAGCTGTGGAAGTTCGGTGAGTGCCTGGTGAGGACAGCCTGGAAGCCCCAGCCTCAGCCTGGAAAAGGCACCTGACCACGGTGCTTAGTGTGTGGGGCTGGCAGCTGTGCCCCTGCCCACTGCTGCACCCAGGGGCCATGCGGGCTCTTCTCCAGGCTGCTCTGGCCCCGAGCCAGGTGCCGATGGAGCCCCGGCCCAGCTGGGCCGTGCCCCGGGGCGGCACCGCGGCTCCCCGGGCAGCACCAGGCCCTCTGCCCCTCCAAAGGCTGGCGCCAGCGGCTGCTGGCCGCGCCTCAGGGCTGTGCGGCCAGGGGAAGCCAGGGCTGGGTGCAGGGAGAGCCCGGCCAAGGGGCAGAGCCCAAACCTTCCCTCCTGGCACTCTCTCTCCAGCTGGCAGAGGACAGGAGCCGAAGGGTCAAGCACCTGCACCAGGCCGTGCCGTACCTGGACAGCCCCCAGGAGCCCCTGCGAGAGGAGGCCATCAGGTTCATTGGTGAGCCGCGAGCCCAGGCTCCCTCCCTGCCCTGCCACAGCTCGGCCCCAGCCCCGGCTGCTGCCCCAGCAGCGCCATCCGGGCCCGGGGCTGTGGAGCCCCGCCTGCCCTCGGGGCTGCTGCCACCCTCCTGTCGCAGCCGTGCCCTTCCTGGGGCGGCAGGATGCGGCAAGGGCCCGGGCTGAGCCCTGCCGGCACAGGAGGCCGTGCGGCCCCAGGGTTGGCAGTGCTGCTGGAGGAGAGCTGTGCTGCTGGGGCCGTGACAGGCTCTGTGTCCCCAGGGATGGCCGGGCGGCGCTTGAGGGGGCAGTCAGGAGAGGTCCAGTTCGTCTGCGCAGGTGAGTGAGGGCAGCGAGACGTCACCAGGGCTTTTCGGGGGGAGCTGCAATCCCTGGGCAGGGAGCTGCAATCCCTGCCCGGCTGCGGAGGGCTCTGCTCCCTGTGTGGATGAGGGGCAGCTTGGGCAGAGCCCAGAGAGATTTTAGGGGCATGTGGGGGATTCGTGGCCAGCACCTTCCAGCTGATCCTGTTGGTCGCTGCTCCCTTCTGGCCATGGCGAGAGCTGGCTGGGATGGCCTGGGCAGGAGGGTCTCCTCGGGTCCCTGCAGATCCAGGCTCTGTGGCTCCTGCCCTCTTCTGTTTCAGCCCTCGGAAACATGATAAGCGACATCAGCCCTGCCATCTCAAATCTGGCTCTGCAAACACTTCACATCATCAGAGCACTAGAAGGAGGTCCCATCTCCATCTTCCCAAGGTTGCGAGATCAACTCCACAAGGCATGGAGGACACGGCCTCGTCTGTGGGGCTGTGGCTGGCTGTCCTGCTGGAGCTCTGTGGAGAGTTGATCTTTGAGGCTCTGGCTGCTGGGGCCACCTGAGCCAGTGGAACTTTTTCTTTTCTTTGGGATTCTTCTTTTCAGTTTCTTTAATATGTAAATATAGAATGTGTTCTAATACACAGACTCCCAGGATCTTTCTTTTGGTGCCCAGTGTCTGCCCCAGGTCAGGGAAGAGAGGAAAGAGGGTGCTTGTACTCAGCAAGCTGCCCAGGCATGCAGTGTGGAAGGGAAAGTGGCCAGAAGCCCCTTGGCCTTTGGTGGTTCTGCTGAAGCCTTAACGCTTCCGACACAGCGAGTGGGCAGAAGCCAGAGCCACAGGGATCCCTGTGAGGCTGGTGCCTGGAGATGGCCACAAGCCCTTTCCCACCCAGGAAGCACCATCTGTGTCCTGCCCGTGTGTTGCTGGTGGCATTGCTGAGGGCTCCCAGGTTCCTGTTGATCCAGGGCCCCTCTGGAGCTGTGTTGGGGCTGCCACTGCCAGGCAGGATGGCTGGGCTGGGAGAGATCCTGAGGGGATGCAGTGGTGGGAGGCTGTGCAGGGATGAGGTGCTGCGGAGGCCTGATGGGACACGGCAGTGGGAAGGCACGAGGAGGATGTGTGAGGGGTGGGGGACAGGAGGCCCCTGAGGGGATGGGGTGGTGGGAGGCCCTGAGGAATTGGGTGTCAGAGGCCTAAGCAGCCCCCAGGCAGCCACCTTGTTCCAGACACCCGGCTGCTCTGGTGCTTCCTGAAGGCATCTCCCTCAGCAGACGGTTGGACAGACACCCCAAAATCAGGCATGTATCCCTGGTCCTGGCCTTTCAGAGCTGTGAGCCCAGGAATTGTGGGGCTGGGCGTGTGCCCTCCCCGCCCTCGAGGCTGGGCCCAGCCCCTCAGCCTTAGGCCATGCACTCGACTGCCTGGCTATTGAATCTTTTTCCTGTTGTGGGGGAGGCCGAGCTCTGTGGCTTCTGGCAAGAGTGAGCAAGAAGAGCAGCAGCTTCGAGCCTGAGAGAGGCCCGAGCAAGGCCCTCTGGGCCAAGGGCATTCCTGGCATTCCCAGGGCACGGATCCGTGAGAGTGCGGTGGGCACCTTTATAAATGTGTGATAAATACATATTACAGTGTTGCCTTTTCGCAAACATTTATTGTGTGTATGGTTTTATTCTTTTTATATAGAAGTAGCCTTGTTATAAAGATAGAAGTATATAACAAATGCCCTTATTTCTGTTATTAACCAGATTTTGATATAGTAGTGAAATAACTAATAGAGTTAGTTTAAAAAGTTTATACTTTCAGTAACCACACTGCCTGCTTGACTGGATAACATCCAAAGAACAGCACAGAGAAGACCTGCCACTGATACCTGACTATCAGCCATAACCAGATGCAAGAACCACAGAGTAAAGCCCAAACTGGAGACAAAAACAAAGACTGAAAAAAACCACAGCCAAGAAATACACATGCTCTAAAAAGGCGGGACCAAGGAGGAGCAATGCAAAACAGTTCTTGGAACATGCAAAATAGTTTTGAGAGAAGTTTGAATATGCATGAATGCTTATGAATAGGCATGAAGCTGATGCAATACAAAGGGTGTTTAAGATGACTCCTTCAATGGCAGGTGTGCTTCTTGGCTAAGGGCCAAGCACCCAGTGCTGTTCCTTTGCTCTATTGTCTTTGTCCCCTATTACCTATTGCCCCTATTTTATTAAGCTTTTAAATTTTAACAGGAAAGTAAACTTAGTTTTTCACAGAATACAAAAGCTTTGCATAAACTGAGCAAGACCATGATCTCCTTGGATCTGCATTGTCACAATGGCCAATGGGGTCCATGAGGTCCCCTACTGTCACAATGGATATTTGGTTCCATGGGGTCCCACAGTGTCACCATGGACCCTTCGTTCCATGAGTTTCCTCAGTGTCACAAGGGCTCCTTTGGCTCCATGTGCCCCAAAGTGTCACAGTGGTCTCCTTTTTCCTGTGGCAACCAGCAGCAAACCCCACTGCCAAGGCCAAATGTCTGGGAAGAAGGAGGAAGGGGGGGACATTTAGACTGATGAATTTTGTCTTCTCAGGTCACAGTGACATGGGATGGGGCCCTGCTGTCCTGGAGATGGCTGAACACTGCCCTGCCCATGGGAAGGGGTAAAAGACAACAACCTCTGTCCATGGAACTCTGATAAATACATAATATAGTGTTGGCTTTTTGCAGATATTCATTGTGTGTATGGTTTTATTCTTTTTATAGGAGTAATCTTGTCATAAAGATAGAGGTATATAACCAATGTTTTAATTTCTGTTATGAACTAGATTTCGATATAGTAGTAAAATAACTAATAGAGGTAGCTTAAAAGACTTTCCTTTACTAACCACACTACCTGCTTGACTGGATAACACCCAAAGAACAGCACAGAGAAGACCTGCCACTGATACCTGACTATCAGCCATAACCAGATGCAAAGACCACGGACAAAAGCCCAAACTGGAGACGATAACCAAGACTGGAAGAAACCACAGCCGAAAAAGCGCATGCTCTAAAAAGGTGGAACCACGGAGGAGCCATGCAAAACAGTTCTTGGGACATGCAAAATAGTTTTGAGAGAAGTTTGAATATGCATGAATGCTTATGAATAGGCATAAGGTTGATGCAATTACAAAGAGTATTTAAGACGACTCCCTCAATGGCAGGTGTGCTTCTTGGCTTAGGGCCAAGCACCCAGTGCTGTTTCTTTGCTTTATTATTTTTGTCCCCTATTGTCCTTTATTAGACTTTTAAATTTCAACAGGAGAGTGAACCTCGTTTTTCACAGAACTACAACAGCAGAGAGGTCAGACAGAAGGCTGGATTTAAGAGACTGTCACCAACACAGAAAACATTTGAGAAATCTTCTCAAAAGCTGACATTTTAGGGCATTCTTTTATATAGACATGGACTACCAAATACCAAGTTAAACAGTTTCAGCTTTCTCTGTGCCCTGAGAACAACTGGAATCTTTTCAGCACTGTGTGCTGTTCCATCCCTCGCTTAGCATGAGGATGTTGGATCTTTCAGCAGGCTCTGCTATCTTGCGGGCTGCTCTTCACAGCAGGCACTAAAGGCAGAATAAAACAGCAGCGTAAGGCACAGCACATAGGAAGCACCGGGCTGATCATTTTAAAAACTGCCCTTGCAGTGACATTTCACGAGTGACCCTCAGCAGCCCGGGCTGCAAACAAAGGCCGCTCGGGGCGAGCACAAGATCCGCAGGCAGCGCTGAGCAACAGCTCGAGCCCAGCAGGGCCTTGGAGGAGGCGGGGCCGAGCCCCGGGCCGGGTTCCAAAGGGCCTGCGGGGCTGGGGGCGATGGCGCCGAGTGCCCTGCCCGTGTGTGCCCTCGGCTCTGCGGCGCCTTGTCCGGGGCCAGAGCCCGGGGCCGGGGCTCGGTGCCTGCTGCCACAAGGGCGCTGCCGAGGGCTCCCCGCCCGCCGGGCCGGGCCCGGGGCTGAGGGGCGGCCGCCGCCCGCTGCGGCGCCTTGTCCGGGCTGGAGAAGGGCTCGGGGCCGGGCCAGCGTTGGCAGCGGCGGCGGCGGGGGGGTCGCTCCTCTGCCCAGGGCGTTTGCGCTTCAGCCGCAGCAGCGCCGGCGGCTCCTTGGAGCCGGGCGAGTGCCCGGCTCGGCGGGGGCGGCCATGGGGGAGCGGGGCCCGGAGGAGCCGCGGTCTCGTCTTGGCGCCAAAGGGCGCCCGCTCGGCCCCGGGGCGGCGCTGAGGGAGCGGCGCCGCCATTGCTGCCGCCATTGCTCAGGGGCTGTGAGGGGAGCGCGGCTCCCGCCAGCCCCGCTCGGCTGGGAGGGGGAGAGAGACACAGAGAATAAAGACACAGAGAATAGAGACAGAGAGAATAAAACCGGAGAGAATAAAGGCAGACACTGCTGCTAAACGACGTCCGTGCAGTTCCAAATGCCTTCGGACACCGGCCCGAATGGCTGTGCTCGGGTGTGTCAACATCGCCACGCGGCTGCCAGGGCAGAAATCCCCTGTGGAGATACCGGGACCGGTTGTGTGAGATGGGACGCCAAACACAGGGTTTAGTCTCTCTGGGATAAAGAAACTAATTTTTCAGTCTATTTGGGATGGAAAACTACTTCTGATTGTATTTGTCTTTTGACGTGGGTTCAACAGGCATAATAAATACTAAAAAGAAATAATTATAAATAGCTGTGGTTCAAAAGGCATAAAGACTTAGCAGCAACGTATCTACTGACAAAAGATTCAGTCAGAAAAAAGCTATACTATAAAAGAATCTTCTGCACTTCTGTCAGTGGTTCTTGGATTTTAAACTTTTAAATTTCTTGCTTCCTCTGATTTGCTTTATTTTGCAAACATTGAAGTTAAAATGAGCAACATCAGGAAAAAATCAGCAGTTGAGTACAAAGCTTCAGAATAAATGTGGAACTACCAGAGGATTAATGTACTTTAGACATGTGCACACAGGTGCATAAAAGCATTGCTCCTTTTCAAGGCTGCATTACAGCACCAAGCAGTAAAATCAGAATTACTCCTGTTTTCAAAAGCTTCCTGTGAATCTACACCAAGTCCAGTGAGTGACAGAAAACAGATCAAATGTGATTCTAGATAATCTGTTTTTACTCAAATTTTCCAAGTCCTTATACTGCTTTGAAATACCAACCTGCAGGTGGGACCACACCTGACATCCCTGGAGCCTCTGCTCTGGGCTGGAGCCCTGCAGGGCAGCTCCACCAACAATAAATTGTTTTCACATTACGTGATTCTCCTTTGGTATGGAAATAAAGAAATGCAAAATCCTGCCTTTTGCTCTCTCAGTGCTGCAAAAGCCATCAAATTTCCGTCCTGGTGCTCCCAAGGAGAGGAACGCTGGCCCATGGACTGTCTGCTGTTGGATATTGGGTGAGGAGGAGGGAGATACTTGGTTGTCCCTGCAGACAGAAGAAATGGGGGAACATGCAATCCCAAATCCTCATGTGGGATTTCTTTGTCATCCTCCCGTGACTCTTCTTTAGGTTTGGAAAGCAGAGAGGAGGAGAGGGTCTAAGAAAGGAAGAATCCTCCTGTACTCCCTGACAGCAGGTTGTAGCCAAGTGGGGTTGGGCTCCCAGGCAAGAAGTGACAGGACAAGAGGAAAAGGCCTCAAGCTGTGCCAGGGGAGGTTCAGGTTGGCCAGGAAAGGGTGGTCAGGCCTTGGAAGGGGCTGCCCAGGGAGGTGGAGGAGTTCCCATCTCTGGCAGTGTCCAAGGACTGACTGGACATGACAATCAGTGCTCTGGGCTGGTGTCTCGGATTAGAGACAAATATCCTAGGTGGAAAGCACTCTGAACAGGTGCCTCCCCCCCACAACAAGGTTTCTGGCACCCCTTCCCCCCACAACAACAGAATATCCCAGCCTAAAGTGGGAAAAACTGTTTAATTAACAGACCACACAGTGGAAGGGGAAAGGGAAAAGGGTCATTAAACCTGAATAAACAGCTGATGAACTTTAGTGTCCTTTTCCTCAGGCGTAGCTTCCCCTTTCCGGGGTCCCCGGAGGGGGCCGGGTGGTGTTCCTCCCTGGACGATTCTCGTCCACTGTCCTCCGGGGCTCCTCAGGTTCTCGGATGAGAAAGCAAGTCGAAGAAAAGGATCCAAAAAAACGATGAGAGGAAAAAAAGAAAAAAATCCCGGGGAAAAGAAAGGGAAAAAAGAAAACCCAAGCAGCAGCCACACCAGTAGCACCAGCAACCAGCAGCAGCAACTGGCTGAGCGGGAAAAAAAAAACAAAAAAAAAAAGTGTCCCTTCCTCCTTCTCACTCCCCCGTAGGAGAGCCAGGGAAAAAGTTTCAAAACATCCCGCGCGGGCAGAGCTTTCTCCCAGCTGCGTGACACAGTTAAAGCTACAGTACCATATTTCTGCTCAAGTATACAAACGATAGGGAATACAAAATATCATTATGCCACCCCAGGACATTCCACCCCTTATTCCATATCGTTGGCTTAAAGTCCACACTAATATGCTCCAATTCTATACACACACATATATACAGATATACATATATACATATTTACATATATACATATATACACACATATAGGTATATACAAATAGAGGCAGTGACATTCAACCAGCAATGGTACTCCAGCATCACGGCATTACGTGTGGCCCTCACCCAAAATCATATCTCCCTGAGGTACACATCGTGTTTCTCCATTTTCCTGCATTACCCACCAAGTGCACCCTGGTCCCTGAGCGAAAACAACTCCACGGATAGGTTTGTCTTTACACGAGGCAGAATTAATCCAAACAGTCTTTCCTAACAAGCCTCTGGCATATACTGCTGGGACCTTATCTCCATCTACTCTGTGGAGGAGCTCAGATTGGGCAGGGCCTGCTCGGTTGATGGAGCCTCGGGTGTTAACTAACCAGGTGGCTTTTGCTAAATGCTGCTCCCAATTTTTGAAAGTCCCCCCACCCAATGCCTTCAAGGTGGTTTTTAACAGTCCATTGTACCGTTCCACTTTGCCAGCAGCAGGGGCATGATAGGGGATATGGTATACCCACTCAATGCCATGCTCCCTAGCCCAGGTGCTTATATGGCTGTTCTTGAAATGAGTTCCATTGTCAGACTCAATTCTCTCAGGGGTACCATGTCTCCAAAGGACTTGCCTTTCAAGGCCCAGGATGGTGTTGCGGGCAGTGGCATGAGACACAGGGTAGGTCTCCAGCCACCCAGTGGTGGCTTCTACCATTGTGAGCACATAGCGCTTGCCTTGGCGGGTTTGAGGCAGTGTGATGTAATCGATCTGCCAGGCCTCACCATACTTGTATTTGGACCACCTTCCCCCATACCACAGGGGTTTCACCCGCTTGGCTTGCTTGATCTCAGCACATGTCTCACAGTTATGGATCACCTGGGAGATACAATCCATGGTTAGATCCACCCCTCGGTCTCTTGCCCACTTATAGGTGGCATCTCTGCCCTGATGGCCTGAGGCGTCATGGGCCCATCGAGCTAGAAACAGCTCTCCCTTATGCTGCCAATCCAAGTCTACCTGGGACACCTTTATCTGTGCAGCCTGATCTACCTGTTCGTTGTTTTGATGTTCTTCATTAGCTCGGCTCTTGGGGACATGGGCGTCTACATGGCGGACCTTCACAGGTAGCTTCTCTGCCCGGGCAGCAATGTCTTTCCACTCCTCAGCAGCCCAGATCGGTTTTCCCCTACGCTGCCAACTGGCCTTTTTCCACCTTTCCAGCCAACCCCACAGAGCATTGGCTACCATCCATGAATCGGTATACAGGTACAGCTTTGGCCACTTCTCTCTTTCAGCAATGTCCAGGGCCAGCTGAACGGCTTTGAGCTCAGCAAATTGGCTCGATCCACCTTCTCCTTCAGTAGCTTCTGCAACCTGGTGTGTGGGACTCCATACAGCTGCTTTCCATTTTCGCTTTGTTCCTACAAGACGACAGGAACCATCAGTGAAGAGAGCGTAACGTGTTTCATCTTGTGGCAGTTGGTTGTAGGGTGGAGCTTCGTCCGCCCGAGTTACCTGTTCTGGCTCTTCTTCATCGATCAGACCAAATTTTTCACCTTCAGGCCAATTTGTAATTATTTCCAAGATCCCAGGGCGATTCAGATTTCCCATACGGGCGCGCTGTGTGATGAGGGCAATCCATTTGCTCCATGTGGCATTGGTGGCATGGTGGGTAGAGGGAACCTCTGCTTTGAACATCCACCCCAGCACCGGTAGTCGGGGTGCCAGGAGGAGTTGTGCTTCTGTGCCAATTACCTCTGAGGCAGCTCGGACTCCTTCGTAGGCTGCCAGGATTTCTTTCTCGGTTGGGGTGTAGTTGGCTTCAGCCCCTCTGTAGCTTCGGCTCCAGAATCCCAGTGGACGACCCCGAGTCTCACCAGGCACTTTCTGCCAAAGGCTCCAAGACAAACCATGACTCCCGGCTGCAGAATAGAGCACATTCTTTACTTCTGGTCCTGCCCTGACTGGGCCGAGGGCTACTGCATGGGCAATCTCCTGCTTGATCTGGGCGAAAGCTTGTTGTTGTTCAGGGCCCCAGTGGAAATCATTCTTTTTACGGGTAACCAGGTAGAGAGGACTCACAATTTGACTGTACTCAGGAATATGCATTCTCCAAAAGCCTATGGCTCCCAGGAAAGCTTGCGTCTCCTTCTTGTTGGTTGGTGGGGACATCGCTGTGATCTTATTGATGACTTCGGTGGGAATCTGACGCCGTCCATCTTGCCACTTCACCCCCAGGAACTGGATCTCTTTGGCAGGCCCCTTGACTTTGCTCCTTTTGATGGCAAAACCAGCTCCCAGAAGAATCTGAATGATTTTCTCTCCTTTCTCAAACACTTCTTCTGCTGTGTTCCCCCACACAATGATGTCATCGATGTACTGCAGATGTTCCGGAGCCTCACCCTTTTCCAGTGCATCCTGGATCAGTGCATGGCAGATGGTGGGACTATGCTTCCACCCCTGGGGCAGTCGGTTCCAGGTGTACTGCACGCCCCTCCAGGTGAAAGCAAACTGAGGCCTGCACTCTGCTGCCAGAGGAATGGAGAAAAATGCGTTTGCAATGTCAATAGTGGCATACCACTTTGCTGCTTTGGACTCTAGCTCATACTGGAGCTCCAACATGTCTGGCACGGCAGCGCTCAGCGGTGGAGTCACCTCATTCAAGGCTCGATAGTCCACAGTCAATCTCCAATCTCCATCGGATCTGCGCACAGGCCAGATGGGGCTATTGAAGGGTGAGTGGGCCTTGCTGACCACCCCTTGGCTCTCCAGCTCACGGATCAGCTTGTGGATGGGAATCACAGCATCTCGATTCGTTCGGTACTGCCGGCGGTGCACTGTCGAGGTGGCAATTGGCACTTGTTGCTCTTCCCCTCTCAGGAGTCCTACTGCAGATGGGTTCTCTGACAGTCCAGGCAAGGTGTTCAATTGCTTAATGCCTTCTGTCTCTACAGCAGCTATCCCAAATGCCCATTTGAGTCCCTTCGGGTCTTTGAAATATCCATTTTGGAGGAAGTCTATGCCCAGAATGCACGGGGCCTCTGGACCAGTCACAATAGAATGTTTCTTCCACTCTTTTCCAGTCAGGCTCACCTCAGCTTCCACCAGAGTCAAATCTTGTGATCCTCCTGTCACGCCGGCAATAGAAACAGACTCTGCCCCCACATGTGGCGATGGAATTATTGTGCACTGCGCACCAGTGTCAACCAAAGCCTCGTATTTTTGTGGTTCTGTTGTGCCAGGCCATCGAATCCACACAGTCCAAAAAGCACGGTTTTCCCTGGCCCCTACCTGGCTAGAGGCAGGGCCCCTCTAGCCTTGGTGGGCATGAGTGCTAGAGGTTCCTTCAAGGGAATTGGACATGTCAACTGGAGCTACTTCCCTTCTGGTGGAGTTTCCTCTCTGAGTCTTGCCTTCCTTCAATTCACGCACCCGTCGCGCCAGAGCGGCCGTGGGTTGTTCACCCCACTCCCTCATGTCTTCTCCACTTTCACGCAGGAAATACCACAGCTCACGTCGAGGGGTGTACTCGCTCCTCGTAGCGGGGGAACGTCTGCGTTCAGTGGCAGAATCTTTGATCTTTACTGCCGAGATTTGGAGAAGGCCCTCTTTAATCTCCTTACTGAGTTTCTTGTGATTCTCCTCCATCTTATCTTCAATTTTCTGCAGACGTGTCTCCACAGCTGAGATTCTTGCATTCACTGGGCCATGCACAGTATCTGCATATGCTCGGAGCTTCCTTGCCATGTCAAGCACGGTCTCATGCCCATCATCTCGCTTCATCATTGCTAAAGCAGAAGCGTATTCTTTGGGCCCAAGTCGTACGAGTTTTCGCCACATCACAGGCGTACATTCAACCGCATCCGGATCCATAAGCGGGGCTGGGTTTGCTATGTCCTCTGAGAAGACAATATCTACCACCCCCATTTCTCTCAGACGTTGAATCCCTTGTTCTGTGGTCTTCCACGGGGTTTGTTGCTGATAGAGATCCTCGGGGCACAGGTATCTCTCCCTCACACCTCTGATAACTCGTCTCCAGAGGCTGCAAGGGTCAGCCCCATTCCGCGCCGCTCGGTTGATATCTGCATCATGTGACAGGGTCCCCAAATGCCTCATCTCGGTGCCATCTAGAAGTGTAACATCGCCTGCAGCATCCCAAAGACGGATTAACCAACTAATTATAGATTCATTATCTCGTTGAATGTAATCTTTCCTTAGGCCGCGAAGGTCCTTCACGGACATGGACTCGACAATGACTTCTGACTCAGTCGTTGGCTTTGAGGATCCCTCGCCCCCATTATCATCTGCTGGGCGATCGGTTTTGACTTGGTGTTTCCTGCTTCTCGTAACAGGAGCAGCTGCCATTGGCTTAGGCTCACTACCTGCCTGTTCTAGGGTATTAAACAGGGTACGATAAGCACATGCCAGGCCCCAACATATTGTCTTAAGGTTGTCATTGCACTTTGCTTTGAGATACTTTGCCACCTCAGCTGGTCTCAGAATTTGTTCAAGGGGAATCTCCCAATCTATTGGGTCAGAGAATTTCTTTAAGAATTGGCCCATTTCCTCCCATGCTCCACACCACTCAATTTTCCTCACGTCTGGATCAGGTGTCTGCTCCTGCTCAGCCCCTCTGGACATCTCAGCCCTCATTCTGGAAAAGCCGACCATCATATAGATGAAAACTCCGAGGATGCTTACCAGGGTAAGCACCATGAATACCAGGACAGTGGTCTCTTTAACATCCAGAGGAAACTGAAAATTCTCAAAAGGTGATGTACCAAATTTAAAGGGGAAGACATAGGTGAAGAACCAGGAAGCTTCACCCTCTGCTTCTCCTCCAGCAGGTTCGGTAATGTTACCAACAAAACCCCAGAAGAAGCTACTATAGCTAGGAGAGGAAAGCAACCGAGCATATACCTTCTTACTAGTTTCCAATACCTTTCCAGAGATCACCCATACAGCGCATATTACCATAGCAAGCCGGTGTCGTGTCCCTGATCTATAAAAATTGTACATCAGGGACACAATTGCCCCTATCTGTTGATAGGGAAGCAGGCCTACATACCAGACAGACAGTATCACTTCAAACCACATCCTATCAAACAACATGGTGACCACTGATTGCTGTAATCCAATACAAAATGTTTAAAACCAGAATATAATTACTAGTTTTTACCACTTTCTCTACCCCACAAGAGGTGGGCACCAATTTTTGTCAAGCCCCACGTTGGGCGCCAAATTTTGTCTCGGATTAGAGACAAATATCCTAGGTGGAAAGCACTCTGAACAGGTGCCTCCCCCCCACAACAAGGTTTCTGGCACCCCTTCCCCCCACAACAACAGAATATCCCAGCCTAAAGTGGGAAAAACTGTTTAATTAACAGACCACACAGTGGAAGGGGAAAGGGAAAAGGGTCATTAAACCTGAATAAACAGCTGATGAACTTTAGTGTCCTTTTCCTCAGGCGTAGCTTCCCCTTTCCGGGGTCCCCGGAGGGGGCCGGGTGGTGTTCCTCCCTGGACGATTCTCGTCCACTGTCCTCCGGGGCTCCTCAGGTTCTCGGATGAGAAAGCAAGTCGAAGAAAAGGATCCAAAAAAACGATGAGAGGAAAAAAAGAAAAAAATCCCGGGGGAAAAGAAAGGGAAAAAAGAAAACCCAAGCAGCAGCCACACCAGTAGCACCAGCAACCAGCAGCAGCAACTGGCTGAGCGGGAAAAAAAACAAAAAAAAAAAGTGTCCCTTCCTCCTTCTCACTCCCCCGTAGGAGAGCCAGGGAAAAAGTTTCAAAACATCCCGCGCGGGCAGAGCTTTCTCCCAGCTGCGTGACACAGTTAAAGCTACAGTACCATATTTCTGCTCAAGTATACAAACGATAGGGAATACAAAATATCATTATGCCACCCCAGGACAGCTGGGTGACAAGGTGGGGATTGGTCACAAGTTGGACTCGATGGCCTTGGAAGGGATCTTGAGCAGCTCTCAGATGGAGCAGCCGTGGGGATTTGGCGAGTGGCAGGGATGGCACTGGCAGCAGAATCTGGCCCAGGGGCTGTGGAGCTCTGACTGCCCTTGGGGCTGCTGCTGCCTTCTCCCAGCCCTGCCCTTGGGCATCAGGATCTGGGAAGGGCCCGGGCTGAGCCCTGCCAGGGCAGGAGGGCATGTGGCCAGGCTGGCAGTGCTGGTGTGGGGCAGCTGTGCCACCAGGGCCAGGACAGGCTCTGTGTTCCCAGGGAGAGGCAGCAGGACGAGCTCTAGATCATCTGCAAGGGACAGTGAGGGCAGCAAGGTGGCAGTGGGGACTGGCGGGGAGAGCACAGAGCCTGGGCAGGGAGCTGCAATCCCTGCCCCAGCTGCCAAGGGCTCTGCTCCTTGCAGGGGTGAGGGGTGGTGGGGGCAGAGCACAGAGAGGTTTCAGGGGCATGTGGAGAATTCATGGTCAGCACCTTCCGACTGGTCCCATGAACCCCAATCCCTCCTGGCCATGGAAGAGCTGAGGGATCGGATGGTTCTGGCAGGAGGCTCTCCTGGGCTCCCCGCACATCCAGGCTCAGACCCTGGCTCCATTCTCCATGTTCAAGCCCTTCAGGGCACTATTGCTAACAGCAGCCCCAGTGTGTCAAGCCTGGCAATTCAAACCATGAAATTGCCCCTTGCTGTACAGAGAGCTCTGAACTCCAGATTCCAGCAGCTGCAGGACCAGCCCCAGAATGGTGGAGAGTAGGGACCCACCTCCGTGGGGGAGCTGCCTGACCGCAGCCCCACACCACCGGTGTCCGGGGCGGGTCGGGAAGCCGAGCCTGGGGCGGTGAAGGATGGCCGGGTCTTGTCCGCAGGGAAGGCAGAGGAGCCCCCGCAGAAGCGGTACCAGGTGGTGCCAGGCTGGGGAGCGGCGGCTGTGGCAGCGTCTGCTTGGGGACTCTCGGGACTGTGCCCTGATGAGTGGTGGGGGCAGAGGAGTAGGAGGAAGAGTGAGCTCGGCAGGGCGGGTTGGGGCTCAGCCCTCTCCTTCCCTGGGCTGGCAGGGAGAGATCTAACGCGTGGCCCAGGATTATCACATCTCCTGGTGGGCCGAGCTGGTGAGAGGGCGGAGCCAGCGGGAGAAGCTGAGCCGAGCCCTGAGCCCCGGGTGGGTGGAAGCCAGGACAGCTCAAGGGGAGTGGGCATGGGGTCACCGGGGGACACGGAGCATCCCAGCTGGGCAATGGCCAGCACCGGTGGGGAGGGGAAAGGGGGCAGTGAGCCATCCCGTGGGCGGGGGCTACCAAACTCCAGAGCAGCATTAGCCCTGCTGATGGCAGCGTGGTCACCCCACAGCCCAGTGCCCCCCATGTGCCCCTGGAGCTGGTGCTGCTCATCAGGGTGTCCTTCTGTGGCTTCCCACATCAGCCTCCAGGTCCCGGAGTGGTTCAAACTCCCCAACAGCTTCGCACTGTTGATGGAGCATCTGGAGCACTCACAGACCCTCCATGATTCCTGAGGGAACAGAGGTTCGTGCTGGAGGAGGTGGCCCCAGGGCTCTTCCCCAGGTGCTGGAGGCCGTGTGGCTCTGCCCCAACTGCAGGGTCCTGCACTGTGGTATCAAACCTGAGAACATCCTCATGGAGCCAGCCACGGCTGAGGCAAAGCTGGTGGACTCTGGCTGGGGCTGTTCCTCAAGGCCACAATCTACACCCGATTGTCAGGTGAGCCCAGCCCTGGGGCCTGACTGGGCACTGGAGGTTCCCCCTTTGCTGGGGGTGGGATTCATTCTTCAGCCACTGCCAAGTTGCTGTTTGGCACAGGGGGCCATGTGGGGGTGTATTTTGTGGAGCTGGAGGTGGCTCCTGGCCCTACTGACCTCTGCCACTCCCTGGCCCTGGGTTGGGGCTGGGGCAGGGGGAACCAGCCCAGCAAAAACAAACCTTCTTAGCAGAGGGGGCACTTCAGAACCTGTGCACCGGCTGGTTTGGTTTGCAGGCAAGGAAAGGCCTGGGCTGCTCTGCGGCCCTTGTTTGCTTTGGTTCATGATTGGGGATTTTGGCCAATGCAGAGGGGGAGGAAGAAGGTGTGTATTTTCCCTGTCCAAAGGTGGATTTATTTCTGGCATGTAGTGGTTAGGCCTTTGCTGGGCCCCTGAGAGCCCCTTTCCAGTGTTTGGTTTAGTCTGTTTTCCTATATATGTTGTTTGTGTTTTAAAGGAAGAGTTCCAGCTGGTGCCTGGTGTGGAGTGGGAAGTGCTGGGAGTAACTGTAGAGTAGATTCTGTGTCCACTTGGAGAAGGACGAGGACATCATTTGGGGCCAGCTCTTGTTCCAGCAGTGGATCTAGGGATCCACTAGGCACGGGCAGGATCCTGGGTTTTGGGAGGCAGCAGCAGGCTGGGACAGGCTGTTCTGGTGACACGCCAGCTCTTGGGAGCCCCTGAGCCGGAGCCACAGTTCACCTGCCAGCTCCCTGCCTGTCTTGCATTGCTCAGCACAGCGCTGAGGGCAGGGCAGGGCTGGCTCTGGGAAGTCTGGTTTTCTCCACTGATGGGCTTTTGCTCTCCTTTCCTTTGCAGCAGGGGGGCTCAGCAGCAGGAGCAGTAGGAGTAACAATAGGAGTAACAGTAGGAGTAGGAGTAACAGTAGGAGGAATAGGAGTGGTAGTAGGAGTAGTAGTAGGATTAGTAGGGGTAGTAGGGGGAGGGGGGGAGGGGAGGAGGAGGAGGTGGAGGGAGGAGGAGGTGGAGGTGGTGGAGGTGGAGGTGGTGGAGGTGGAGGAAGAGGAGGAGGAGGTGCTGCTCAGCCCCTTGGCAGGAGCCCTCTCTGGGGCAGAGCTCGGCCCTGGCCACTGCTGTTGGAAGGCAGCTCCTCAGACAAGTCCCTGCCCTCCTGCATCTCCTGCAGGAGCTGCTGCCTGTCCTGCACCAGTGAGGGCCCACAACAGAAGGAATCTTTTGAAAAACTGACAGCATGAGAGCCCTCCAGGAGCTGCTGCAGGCCCTGGACAAGGGTGGGGACACAGACATGGGACAGCAGCCTGTGCTGCTGCTGGCCCTCATCCTGAAGGGGAGCACTCCTGACCTGCAGCTGGAAGAGCTCCTGGCTTGGCTGGAATTCTTAAAGGCTCACCTGGAGCCCTTGGCATTGCAGGACTTCCTGCAAAGCCTCCTTGTCACACATCTGTATGAGGACTGGATGACAGTGATGCAGGTGGGCAGCAGGAGGAAAAGGTCTGTGAGCTGAAAGCTCCCAGGAGCTCTCCCTCCCACAGTCCTTGGTGGCCTCAGAGATGTTGTGTCCCCTTGTCTGAGGGATGCTGTGTCCAGGACAGCTGTTATCATGTGCCAGCAGCACCCAGGGAGCAGCTGCACCAGAGGAGGGGGTAAAGCAGCAGCAGTAGCATAGCCAAATTGCAGCTGGGATTTCCTGGGATTTCCAGCAGGACAAGCATTAAAATGCTCACAGCCCACTTTCCTGCCCTGGTTCCAGACAGGAGAGGTTTAATTTTTGCAGTAGCTGGGAGGGGGCATGGCCAGGACCCAGAGGTTAATCTGTGCCACCTTCCATCACTGCTGGGAGACTGGGGAAAAGGGGTTCCTTCTGCTGGAAAAATGTGGTAGAGGAAGCTGTCTAGAACTTTTGTTGGAGATGTGAATCATTTCTGTTCTCATACATTTTGTCAATATTGTTGCTGTTACTGTTCATTTCCTTATCGCCTTGCTGTTTCCAGTAAATTGTCCTTATCTCAACCTGTGATCTTTGCCTTTTGTGCCTCCAGCTGAAGGAGGAGGGGGAGCAGCCCCTGGTTTGGAGAGTCTCGAGGGGGCTCTGAACTGGGTAGTGCCATTCCTAAACCATGACAACCCCCATCTTGCCAGATGCAGAAACGGGCCAGAAGCTGGCATTTTGCGTGTGATTTTGGGGTGCTGGCCTTGCCCCAAGGGAGATACAGGATTTTCCCAGTGCCTGCTTGGATCAGACAAAACAGATGGGGAAGTGTTTGCATGGTTCCCTGGGAGGGAATATTGGGGTTCCTGTCAGCAGGAGCATTGTGCAGCAGTTCCATCTGCAGATGGGCAGGGCTGGCTGTGATGTGCTCTGGTGCCTGTGACACCACAGGGAATGTGTCACAACGGGGACAGCTTTCAATGTCCCCAGCAGGTCACACTGTCCCAGTGCAGCCTGTGCCAGCGGTCCGTGTGCATGTGGGGGGAGGCTGGGCTGGACGAGGGCCAGGGCAGAAACACTGGCCCTGGGGCTGGGTTCTTCCCCTGCCTCTGGGGCCCAGCCATGGCTTTTCCATTACTGCTTCTCCTGCTTGTGCAAAGCCTCCTCCAGTCCCCACAGGCGGTTGGGGATGGGCTCAATGAGGCCACAGGTGAGCACAGGCAGCGATGTGCAGAGCTCCTGACCCGGGAGAGGACTCAGCTGCTACAGGAGCCTGGAGCAGGGGAGCCTGGAGCAGAGTGGTGGGGCCTGGGGAGCCGTGCTCAGGGCTGCCCTGCAGCAATGGCCATTCTGGGCTCTTGCTGGAGTCCTGGTGCTGCTCTTGGGGCTGTGGTTCAGCTGCAGAAAAGGAACCCTGAGCCAGACAGCAGTGCCCAGGAGCACTGCTGGCACTTCCCCCCTTCTCCAGCAGCAACTCGAAGGAGGGGGAAGAAGAAAAGAAGACACTGTTGTGGCAAAAGAAGGAAATGATGATGTGAAAGGAGACAAGGGAGACAGGTGATGATGGAAATGAAGAAGGCAGCGATTGCTGCCTTTCTTAGGCGTGGCGACTTGGTTCGGAAACGGCACGGCGGCACCCCCCGGCCGCTCGGGCCATCAGCTCACAGACACCACTGTGGTGGATGGCAAATGGCGTTTATTGGTGATTAGCACCGCATAATATAACTTCGGTTTACAACGTCACATCCGTCTGCTTACATCATAAACTAAACACTATTGGCTATCTGGGGAGAGGTCCTACCTTTCCGTACAGCACGATATCTTCCGACCGCCAGACCCTACCTACCCACATTTCCCCCCTCCCCATGCTAATCTAAGAGGACTAACAAACGTATAAAAAGGTATTAAGGAGGTAGAACTTAAGGCACTTAGAATAAGTGGTAACTAGGGGGGGTAAGGGGATGGGATAGAGCTTGGGGTAACTAGGGATAACTGGGGATAATACTGCATAAGGAATTGGGGATAACTAGCGATAACACTACAAAGGCACATTTTTAGCACAGTTGTTTGTTTTCTACTAACAGAATGTTAACTTTGTCCAGCCGGCTCTTGACGAATGACACGAGCCTGTTTAATATGCACGGCCCGAAGACCAAAGCTAGTATGATCATTGCAATCGGCCCTATCAAAGTAGATATCAGGGTGGCTAGCCATGGCGAATGGTTGAACCAGGATTCGAACCAATTTGGCTGTGCCTCTCGTTCCCTTTTTCGCTTTTCTAATCCCTCTCGCAATTTGGCCATTGTCATCCTTGCTACGCCGGTGTGGTCTGCATATACACAACACTCTTCATTAAGTGCAACGCACATACTCCCTTGCTGTGAGAACACCAGGTCTAGAGCTCTTCGGTTTTGTAGCACCACTTCAGATAATGATCTAATGGACTGTTTCACTGCAGTTATTGACTGCTCAATTCTAGCCAGGTCTTCATCTACTGCCACTCTCAAGGCACTAAATTCTTTACTCTGTTGCACCAGGGATGCTACGCCGGTACCGACTCCCGCGCCTCCTAGAAGCATCAGGGTGGCTACTGTCAATGCTGTAAAAGGTTCTCGTTTCGACAGATGATGTTCTGGGGTAACCTGTGCGTCATAAACAAAGTCTTCAGGATGGTAAAATATTTTAGGAATGATGGATACCTGAACACAATATTCCGAGGACTCACTAAATATTTCTAACGACAAACAAGGTGTAACTCCAATAGTAGAACAAACCCACTTGGCATTTTCGGCCGGTACTAACCACTTTGCGGAGGGTTTGTATTGTGACTTGTTAGTACACAGATGTTTCTTATGCTCTGGGACTTGGCCTACGCACACGCCACTGCCCATCACCTGTGTCAAGGTGATGCCTTGCTTTTCTGTGTCTCAGTTGCACTGGGCCGGGTTTGTGTCATTTGCCTGTATAGGTGTGTCACTTACTCCCACTGCCTCATAAAACGGGGGAGTTATTCCGTAGCACAACCAGCAATGCTCCGTAAGATTTGGATTAGTTTTGTTCAATATCTGATAGCTGGCTTGCATCATTTTCCAAAATGAATTTCGATAAGGGGCATTGGTGGTGTGTGTTACTGCGGGCGTAGTGGGACAGGTATTTGTCGAAGTTCCCTGGTTGTTGGTCTCTGTGGTTGCGTAGTCATGACTGGGAGTAGTCCGGACTACTTTATTAACAAATGGTTGGCTGGGAGCTACTGGCAGTGGATCATTTGGGACAACCTCCTTTTTTATGAGGATTAAGCCACCTTTGTCTGTCTCTGGTTTTGTGTACCTTATTCCCCAAATCTTTCCAAGTAACCAACTGTGTTCGTGGGGCTTGGTAACATTTAAATAGAGGTATTGGCAATTTCCGCGTCCCCGCCATCCTTGTGGTGATGTGCAGCCGTGTGGGCCCCACTGGACTTTTAAATATCTGTCCCTGCCGGCACCAGGTATCCAATCAGGGGCTATGGTCTCACAGCCCCAGTGGCTGTGAGATTAGGGTAGTTGCAATATCCTTTCCCAGGATTAGAGCTGGGACACATATAAAAGCCCAGAAACTCCCAACAACGCTGTCTTGGGACAAGCTGACATAGGGAGGCATTAAAACTCGGTGCACCTGATGTTCTTTGGGTTGCGATAACCTTTTGGTCCCCAAATCGAAGGAGGGACCATTTAAAAGGCTGGTGGTGATGACTATGTGATTCTACTCGCCTCATAGTAACAAACCCGAACACTAAAAGCACGCAAAGGCATCGCGGTCTTTTCTCTCGGTGGCTTTTCTGCTGTCGGTCAGGTTCTGTCGATGCGGTGCTCTCAGGTGTGGACGGGATGTTTGGCGGTCTGTCGTCTCTGCTCACCATCGGGGCGTATGCGTTACGGGGGCGTCCAATGAGATGGTCCTGTTGAACAAAGACTCACAGTTTTTCATTAGTTTTATTCAGAAGATCTGGCTTAATGGACTTAAGCGGACACCATTTAACTCTGCCATCTTTTCTGACCGCTGCATAACCTCGCCCTGTAAGGACTAGCCTCCATCCTGGTTCCCACTCTCCCAGCTCATTTCGAATTATAACCAACGGTCGTTCTTCTAGCGCTCGAGTGGCCCAGTGTTTTCGGGAGGGGCTACTTACCTCTTCCCCTCTGGGGAACTGATTTAATGCTAACAGAGCGGTCGCTAACAGGCGTGGTTGGTCTCCCGAAGGGATGGCATTAGTGAAACTTTCTGCTTTTGCCAATACCTCTAATTTTGATTTCAGGGTTTGATTTGCCCGTTCGACTATGGCTTGTCCTGTGCTATTATATGGGATCTCGTGTGTTAGAGTAATACCCCACTTCAAAGCAAATGCCTGGACTGATTTAGAGACAAAATTCGGACCGTTGTCCGTTTTAATCTGATTAGGGACACCAAGCCACGCCATGGCCATTAGCCAATGGTGGATGGTTGCTTTGGAGTCGGTTTTGAGGTGTTGCGTGGCTACGATCACTCCACTGTATGTGTCTACCGTTACCGCTAGCCACGCTCGAGGTTTCAGGAGCTGGCAAAGCGTAAAGTCTGTCTGCCACACCTCGGAGGCCTTGAGACCTCTAGGATTGATTTCACTGGACCACAATGGTGCTTTCTGGCAGTGGGGACACGTGGCAACTATGTGTTTCGCGTCAGCGACTGAAATTCCGCATCTTTTTGCTAACGCTTTAGCCCCAGTGTGGAGAGACTCGTGCAGCTGACGGGCATCTCTTAATGTCCACAGTCTTTTTGTGGCAGAGTCTGCTTTGTCATTGCCGATTTGGAAAAACCCTTTAATTGGGTCATGGCTGTTGACGTGGGTGACCGATATGGTGCCCTTCCGAGAAAAAAGTGCCTCTTCTAATGTTTGAGCTACTGTAGATGTTGACACACCGGGTCCCGACATGGCTAGGCAAAGCTTGGCCACAAACATTGAGTCGGTCACTATGTTGAGGTGTTCCATTGGGAATAGTCCGCATGCCAGTACTACGGCTGCCACTTCTAGCTGCTGGACTGAAAGCGTGCAGTCGGTCATTTTTACGCAGTGCCATTCTCCTTCTGATTCCCATACCACCGCTGCAGTTGAGGTTACTGATGATGTATCTGTAAAGACTGTTGGTCCCTGCTGGGGTCGGTCCGTGATCTTCTGTGGGAGGTCAATGTCGACAATTGCCAGCATTTGAGTTCAGGGGGGCTTCGTAGCGTGCCGGACTTCTCCTCCGAATCCAACAAGGGCTATGGCTAGATACTCTGACATCGCCACCGATTGCGTTGGGAGCTGCTTGCGGAAGGGTAAATATATTCTGGCGGGTTCAATGCCCAGGTGTCTTAGGGCGAGCTTTCTGCCTTTCATAATGAGGTTACTGATGCACTCAACTCCTGGGGAAAATGCACGGGATGGTTTTCCCAGGACTATCCATTGTATTGGGGAAGCTTTTTCAGGGGGACCCTGGGCTAGTGCCCTTACTCCCCCTCCTTCTGTGAAGTGTACATACAGGTCAAGCGGTATGTTTGGCTTCCACTGGGCAAGTGAGCTTGACGATATTTGCTGCTCGATGAAGTTGAGCGAGCTCATCGCTTCTGTCGTCAGGGTCTTCGGCTCTCACGGGTTCTTTCCTCTTAGAAGATCATATAGGGGGGCCATGGTCTCGGGAGGGATCAAAACAATATTGCGGAGCCACTGCAAGGACCCTACTAGCTGTTGCATATCATGAAGCGTTTTGATGTCCCGGCGGATTCTTATTAAGGGAGGGGTTATATAAGAATCTGTGATCTCTACTCCTAAAAAGGTTACACACGGTCTCCGTTTTATCTTTGCACTCGCGATCTGGAATCCATGCACTTTAAGGGTGTTCGAGACCGTTGCTATTAGTTGGTCTACCTGATTTCCTGACGGTGCAGCAATCAAAATATCGTCCATGTACTGAATGATGGTTGCAGTCGGGTCACTGTATCGAATCGGTGCCAACGCACGGTCCATGATAATCTGGCAAATAGTGGGCGAATTGATCATTTCCTGAGGCAGCACAGTCCAGTGGAAACGGAGGCTGGGGCGTTGGCTGTTTGGGAATATGACAGAAAAAGCAAACCGCCCCTTGTCGTCCTCGTGCAAGGGTATTGAAAAAAAACAGTCTTTGATATTGAGGGCAGCACAGGGCTGTCCCTCTGGTATCATGGAGTTCATAGGTAACAGAGTTTGGACAGGGCCCATTGGTTTGATTTTCTTGTTTACTTCACGCAAATCATGGAGGAGGCGAAAGCTCTCGCTAGTTCGTTTAGGTACTACAAAAACTGGGGTGTTCCATGGGCTAGTAGAGGGCTCTATATGACTTAGTTGTAATTCGCGGTCAACTAACTTGAGAAGGGCATCCATTCGAGGCTTTGAGAGGGGCCACTGCTCGACCCACACTGGATCACATGATTTCCACGACAGTCTAATTGGTGGAACTGGGTGTGTCGGAGTGGCCCTTACAGTAAATTTGTCACCCTGGCTTTTAACAAGGCTAGAGCGTCTCTTCCCAGCAGGGGTGGGACTCCTGACATGACATATGGGAAAAGGGTAATAGTTTTCTCTGGTCCCTTGTCTGTGTGGTGTTATTGCTACTAACTGGGCACTCTTCTGAGCCTGAGTTAGTCCCCCAACTCCGCCTACCATGGGAGCATTCTCTAATTTCCAATGTGAGGGCCAACTCATCTCAGGAATGACTGTGACATCTGCTCCGGTGTCAAGCAAAAAGGGGATACTAATGGTGGTACTGTTTGAGGTATGATAGAGGGAACAGGTTCCCCACACCACTGGTGGGCTGTCACACTTTACTGCCAGGGCCACCCTGGGGTCTGACTCCCAAGGGGTGGTCCTTGCTGTCTCTGAGACAGAGACAGGTTCAGCTGGGCTGTTGGCTGGGCCACAAAATTGGTCGCCTCCCGAGGGGGCGGCGGATTCTGGAACACCTCGCTCCATCCAGGGTTGGCATAGTTCTGAGGAACCCTCCAGGGCTGGCATAGATCTGAGGGTCCAGGGTTGGAATAGTTGGGCCGCCTCATGTCCCCAGTGGGAGAGGGCCGTATGCGGCCCAGGTGCCCTCTCCCCTTCCCGTTTTCCTGGTTTATAGCTCTGCATTCTTTAGCAAAATGCCCTTTCTTCCCGCAGGCCCAACATGGCCCTCTGGGTCGGTTTTGGCGCGGGGGGACGCCGTTGGTGGGCCCCCCGATTGAGGGCAGTTTGCTACAATATGGCCCGCCTGGCCACATTTAAAACATGCCATCATATTAGTCATTGCGGTGCAAATGGCCACCTGGAGTGGAATTAACTGTTCCTTCTTCGCAACATGCTTAATCATGTCCGCGATGTTTGATCCCACCGGCAGTGACCGCAAAATTTCTCTGGTTGTTGAATTACACTGCTGACGTAAACAGTCTGCTACGACTGGGCCTTTTGCTTCCACGGGCAGGGCCAAAGAATCGACCGCAGCCTGGAGACAGTCTACGAATTGTGTGAAGCTCTCACTTTCACTTTGTTTTATTGTGGACCATGGTGACGGTTTAGCAATTGTTCTAGAAGCTGTGCAAATAGCTTCTCTAGCAGCATGGGTAGTTGCCATAACTTCATGAGCCCGCAGGCCCTGGGCTTGAGCCTGGGGAGTGATCATTGTGGGGTCTGTACCCATTAACCGCTGCAGGCTGGAGCCATGCAGTGGGTGGTCCGCCCCAGTTACTTGGGCTAGTTGTCTTGTACAATTGTCTTCCCATTCTTGCTTAAAAACAATCATCTCTGCTCCGTCCAAGATTAATCTACAAGTTTGTTTTATATCGAACGGAAGCATGTCATCCCCCCCAAAGACACCGTCTATAAGGGTGGAGACCATAGCAGAATTGAGCCCTTTGTCTGCAATTGCTTTAACAATTGCTTGTACATCCTTAGGGTTAACTGGTGAATGGACTCTCTGTCCTCCTTCTGTCACTCGGACCGGGAACGCCAGTGCGGCTGACGGGGCCCAGTCGGCACACGCAATCTTTATTTTCCTCCAATCCGTAAGAGGGATTTGACTCTCTAACGGCCTCTCCTTATTCTGGCTTTTAATTCCGTTTGCTCTCGTATCCTCCCACTCTAAGTCCGAATCAGTTGCGAGCCACTCGCTCCAGCTTGTGTCTGATTCGGAGCCGAAAGTCGACTGACCAGCCACTTCCGGGTTCCAGCGCCTTTTGGTAGGGCTCCGGCCCCGCCCACTCCCCTTGCGGGCGGGCCGCTCCCTCCCTCTTGCCTCGCCCCGCCTTCTACTCGGCGGGGTGTTTGCCTTATAGGGACATTGTTTAAAACAGGCGCTCTGGTCAACTCTCCGCCCCTCGCGCATGCTCCTCTCTCTCTTTCGGTCACTCCCACCATCCTTATCGCATTCCTTATCACTTTCCTCCCCCACTCCTTTACACATGCATGTTAGGTTAATCACTGCCTCCCTGTTCCCGCCGGGCGCATCTTCGTCCCGCCCACTTTCTTTGTTCTCGGCACCATGCTGGGGTGCATAGGGCGGTGGCCTGGCCCAGGTTTCCTCAGCCCCCACTCTCCCCGCAGCACTCCTGGCCTCCTCGGCTGACTCGTCTGAAAAAGATTTTGCCTGCTTTGACTCCTCTGCAAGCGAGCCTGGATCTGGGGATTGAGGGGGAGCAGTACCTCCTCGCAAATCCCCAGGTTCAGCCGAATCGCCATCACCTGGGGGGTACAGTGTCTGCGTAGCCGCCCCAACTCCCAATTTCGGGATGGCTAGTAAACAGTTCTTTGCCGCCTTCCAGGTCTCCTGCTCTTGGATAGCCTTTTGCAGGGCCTGTATGACTTTACCCCAGGACTTAAGGTGTTTTCCACTACCTGAGGACATTGTTTCCTCAGCTAAAGCCTTAGTACATTTATCCCACACCTCAGGGTGGAGAATATCTACCGGTTGGTCTATGACCCCGATCTGCGAAAGCCTCGCAACAGCGAGAGTAAAATCTTTCGGCTTACAAGCAATACCCCACTGCTTATGTAATTGAGATACGACCTTCACAAGGGCTTCTATCCTCCTTGTTGGTCCGGGAGCGTCCTCCCCGCCGAAGTTGGTCCCGCCACTTCGGCCGCCGCTCGTCCGATCTCAGGCGATTTCCCGGGTTTCGGCACCACTTTGTTGCCTTTCTTAGGCGTGGTGGCCTGGTTCGGAAGCGGCACGGTGGCACCCCCCAGCCGCTCGGGCCATCTGCTCACAAACACCACTGTGGTGGACGGCAAATGGCGTTTATTGGTGATTAGCACCGTGTAATATAACTTCGGTTTACAACGTCACATCCATCTGCTTACATCATAAACTAAACACTATTGGCTATCTGGGGAGGGGTCCTACCTTTCCGTACAGCACGACGTCTTCCGACCGCCAGACCCTACCTTCCCACACCAAAGAGAGCTCTGAATCCTCTGTAAGTATCTGAGGTCTCCCTAAATATTCGATATATCCTTAAAATATTATTGAACACTCCTAAAATACCCCTGAATTCTCTCCAAATATCCCAGAATTTTCCCCAAATCCCTCTGAATCAGTGCAGTCCTCGGAACTTCCCGTTCAGCAGCTCCATGTAAAAGTTCGTTTTCGAGTCGTTCCTTTTCTAGTTGTTCTTGCCAATAACTTCTTGGCGTTTTTGTTTCACGTTTTTAGATCTCTGAGTCGTCAATCGCTCCTTCTGTGCTGCCGTGAGGGCTGCACCCAGAGCCACTAGTGCCACTGCCTTTCCTTCGCCAGGTTTAGGTCAAATAATTCCATTAGATTTCAATCCCATCCTCCACCGCCTGCAGATTGTGACAGTTACGTGCCAGGTCCTTACGGGATTCCTTGGATTCCTTGGGTTGGATGTTGGAAGCATAAAACAGTGAGGAAAATGCAGTGGGGCACCGGGGAGGAAGGAGGGGTAGAAGCCCTGATGCCCAGAAATGTTTTTGAAAAACAATTTAACAAAAAAAATACTCTGTTCAGCGCAACTACAAAAATGCTTTGACCGCAGCCCGGCCCACAGCACGTGGCACAGCCGTGGTTAATAAGGTGTAAAGTGTGTCCCGAGTTAAGGTCTAAGCCGGGGGATGAGAATTTGTCATTACAAGGACAGATCGGGGGCTTTGTCCCCCGACAAAAGGACACGTTGGGATAAATCTCGTGTCCTCGGCTGAGCGTTGGCCCGGGAAATTCAGCTGGGGATGGCATTTCAATCCAGGGAGCTGCTCTGAGCAATACGAGGCAAGTTTGGTTTTAAAACAATTGAATTGCCTCGGGAAAAGAGGATGCAGCCGTTTGGGTTCTTTACTAAAAATACAGAAGTATCACAGAAAGAAGGAAAGATAGGGAAAGGACAGGAGTAAACAGGGGAGAGGAAAGATATCACCACCTGTGGATCCGGTGAGGAGTTTTTGGCAATTGCGATGTCTGCAGTCGGAGCGATGGTCGCGGTCTCGGTCCATTGCGGGTTTGACGGGGTAAAGAAGTTCAAGTTTAGGCGGGAACTTCGTGGGGAGGGGGGGAGGGAGGGAGGGAGGGAGGGAGGGAGGGAGGGAGAGGATTGGCAGGAGAAAAAGCATCGCCTTCCTCCGCAGATCTGCTCTTGTCAGCTTTCCCCTGACATTTAGCAACCAAAATCTCTTCCCATTTCTCCTTTCGCCGCACTGGGACTCAGTTCCCCCCGGTTCCGCTCGCAAAGGAAAACCATTCAGTTCCCCCTCTAAACCACCGCGGGAGAGCCGGGAGCTGTTGGATGGATCCGGGCTCCTTCTCTATCCCACTCCATCCCATCCCGGCAGGAGCTCTCCCGGCCGAGCATTTCCACTTCCGCACTCTCCCAGAGGGGCCGCATGAGGGGCTCAGCTGAGGGTCCCTGTTGCTGTTCCCTTGGATTCGTGGCTCCAGCTTTCCTGGATGTTTATTATTCCCTGTGTAAGCGGGGTAAATTCTCGGGCTTCCCCCTGGCCATCATTAGCGGTTTCAGTCTAATGAGGGGAAGTATTTGCATCCCTTTGTCCTCTGGCTAATGTTTCCCAAGCTCTTGAACTGCCCAGAGGGACAGAGCGATTTAGTGACCAACATTGCTCTTGCGAATCCCCAGAAAGACAGCGATTTAGTGACCAGCATTGCTCAGGGGCATCCTCAATTGATGTCCCATTATTCCCAGTTTGCTTCTAGCTCCTTTCTAAGGGACTCACCTCAATTTATCGCCTCCTGAAGGGCCGATTGAATGGATAGATTCATTTCCCTTTCTGTCCGTTCACCAGCTCCCTGTGAACTCTTTTTCCAGACATTCCTTTTCTAGATTTTCCCTCAAACGATTTCTCGTCACCTTCTTTTATTTCACGTTCAGATTTCGGAGCCTTCAATCGCTCCTTCAGTACCCCCACGAGGGCAGAACCCAAACCAGCGATTCCACTCCCACTTTGCCAGGTCTGAGGTCACAGAATTCCGTTTGGATTCAAATCCCACTTCCCTATGCATTGCGTAGCTTTTTATGTGCCAGGCCCTACGGGGAGGAGGATTAGCAGTTACGGCTCTTTAATTTCAGGAGGGGACAGTCTCCATTCGACTCCCCCAGGGCACTCAGACATTTAAAATCTGTCATTGACCCCATGAGGGGGGTCAATGTCCTCCCATTTCCCTCACAGGGTCCGTCTCACTTCTCTTCCAGAGAAAACCCTCTCAGCAGGCCCGGGGCACAGCAGAGGGATTGGACCAACAGCTGTGGAGCACGCTGATCACAGCAGCAAGGAATCCTGTCTGGGATGGCAATTCACTGGCACAGCCCAGCTCTGAGGCGGTGACCGAGGGTCTTGTGATTGATGCCTCGGGGCAGATTGGAGTGAAAGGGCTCAGAAGGACCGGGGTAGGAATGTTTATAGAAGGCATGAGCCTTGCCGAGCTTCAAATAAGAAACCTTATTTGGGGGGGTTGTGCTCTCTGTTCGTGACGCGGTTTGAACACAGCAGAGAGCAGAGCCAGGAAACGTCACCATCCCTTTGTGCAGGCGATTCTTGTGCAGCGACGGTGGCACCAGCTCCGACATCCCCACCTGGCTCCCACATCCCCACGTGGCTCCCACATCCCCACGTGGCTCCCACATCCCCACCTGGCTCCCAAATCCCCACCTGGCTCCCAAATCCCCACCTGGTTCCTACATCCCTCATCGGCTCCTACATCCCCACCTGTGATTTAGGGGGGGCAAGAGATTTACTAGAAAGTGTTTGTTAAAACAAGGTATATAGCTTGTGTTTTAGGACTAGGAGGTTGATAATAATTCACTAAGGGCTGCTTGCTAAAACAATACATATAGCTTGCTCAATATTTTTGTGCTTGCCAAGCAAAGAGGAAGGATATAAAGAAGATGCCAAACTATTGATAAAGAGAAGGAACCATGACCAGATATCCTACTTCTGGATCATGAAACCAGCCCAAGCCAACTTTAAGGTTTGGACCTAGACCAGAGACCCAGGGAGTATACGCAGGGAAGCAGAGTGAAGAGTTCAACCCAAGGAAGACTTCTTTACTTCATCTTAAGACCCCTGCCCACAACCACCAGGCAGCACTGCGCAGGTGCCAGTGTACGTAAATGAAGTTTGGACTCATTATAATATGAAGCGAGAATAGATCATGAATATGTAGAGGCGTGTTGGGCAACGTAATGAATATGTAACCTGTAACCTGACATAAACAGGACAGAGTACCACTGGCGTGTTGCACACTTTGGAAGAAACTATTCCCCGTGCACCCCAGTGCTGGAATAAACACACCTACTTTACAACTTTTCTTTTAGTTGTAGAATTAATCCGCACCTTACAGGTCAGGTGCCATTGGCCTTCTTGGCCACGTGGGCACACTGCTGGCTCATGTCCAGCCTGCTGTCCATCAGTGCCCCCAGGTCCCTTTCTGCCTGGCCACTCTCTAGCCACTCTGTCCCCAGCCTGTAGCACTGCAGGGGTTGTTGTGGCCAAATGTAGGACCTGGAACCTGGTCTTGTTAAACCTCCCATTGTTGGATTTGGCCCCTGGATCCAGCCTGTCCAGGTCCCTCTGCAGAGCCATCCTACCCTCCAGCAGATCCACACTCACACCCAGCTTGGTGTCATCTGCAGATTTGCTGATGGAGGACTCAATCCCCTCATCCACATCATCAATAAAGATACAGAAATCCACACTGGCTGGGTCTGATCCCTTGGCCATCCTGTAGGTGCTGTGTGATGGCTCTCAAAGTGATCTGTTCCATAACCTTGCCAGGCACCGAGGTCAGGCTGACAGGCCTCGAGTTTCCTGGATCCTCCTTCCAGCCCTTCTTGTGGATGGGGTCATGTTGGGGAAGAAGGAATAGAAAGGTCTTATGGAAATTATTGCTTAGCAAAAGATGCTGAGAATATTGAAACCTCAGAGGAGATTGAGATGAAGACAAGCTTTGAAATACCAACCAGTGAATAGCTGGAGAGTAAGCATTCCAGCTGAATGATGTCACAACAGAAACTTACATTCCTCTGGGGTAGATCCAAAGGTGGAGAAACCGGTTTTGTAGGATTTAAATACCTAACAGCTATGGTAATATAAGGACTCTCATAGGCTATATGCAAATAATGTAGAATTTGTATCTCATCCTAGATTGGTTAGTAGAAAATAGAATATTCAACATAGAATCTGTTTTATGTGGTTGCACGAGCCAGATTCGCTCTCTCGCAACTTCCTCCCCCTACCTGCCTGACCTCTCCCTCTCCCGGACCGACGACGGGGCTGCGTAAGCGGTCACGTGGTCGGTCTCTCCCCTCTTACCCTTTTCCAAAATAAACCCGCATGCTTTGAAACTGACTGCAGAGATTTCGTCTCCGTCCTTGCCGTCCGAACAGCATTTCTACGCTTGGGACGGCAATTTCAGATCGCGCTCTTTCACTTCTACAGGGTCACATTGGCACCTCCAGTCCTCTGGGACCCCCCCAGTGAGCCAGGACTGATGGTAAATGATGGAGAGCAGCTTGGAGAGCTCATGCACTATAACCCTCATTCCCCTAGGATGGATCCCATCTGGTCCCACAGATTTGTGAGCATCTCAGTGGCTCTGCAGGTCTCTGACTGCTTCCGCCTGGATTACAGTGGGGCTATTCTACTCCCTGTCACCATCCACCAGCTCAGGAGGACACTTGTCCTGAGGACAATTTGTCTTTCTGTTGAAAATTGAGGCAAAGAAGGAATTAAGTACCTCTGCCTATTCCTCATCTAAATTCCCTCCCATATCCAATGGAGAATGGAGGCTGTCCTTGCTTTTCCTTTTGCCATTATTGTATTAATAAAAATATTTTTATTATCCTTCACAGCAGTGTCCAGATTGAGTTCTAACTGGGCTTTAGTCATACCTGACCCTCCTTCCAAAGGTGATACACCCTTTTTTTTCCCCCTTAACTCCTTGCCCATCCAGGCTGCTCATTTTCCTCATCAGATGATCTTTTGGCACATAGGGTCAGTCTATTCCTGTGCCTTCAGGATTTCTGTTTTGAAGCACATCCGTTCTTCCTGGACTCCTTTGTTTTCAAGGGCTGCTTCCCAAGGTACTCCCCAAACAAATCTCTTGAATAGGCCAAAGTCTGCCCTCCCAAAGTCTAGTGTGAAAATTTTATTGATGCCCCTCCTTGTTACACCAAATTTTGAAAACTGTATAATTTCATGGTCACAGTGCCCCAGACAGCCTCCAACCACCACATCTCCCACCAGCCCTTCTCTGTTTGCAAACAGCAGGTCTAGCATAGTCCCTCCCCTGGTCGGCTCACTCACCGAGACAAGAAGTTGTCCTCCATACACTCTGAGAATCTCCTGGACTGTCTCCTCTCTGCTGTGGTGAGTTTCCAGCAGATATCTGGCAGGTTAAAGTCACCTACAAGAACAAGGGCTGGTGATGTGGAAACAACCTCTGAACTTTCCAGATCAGAGAAGAGGTGACTGAAGCATTCCCCAAGTGATCTTGATGCTGAATGTCTCCTTAGGAGTTCTGGGCACACAGAAGAATGAGCCCCGTGTGGGCTGACCCTGTTTGGACAACCTGCTCCTCACCCCAACCTCACCATGGCTGACATGGCCCACCTGGCACTCACATCCCTGTCCCCTGCATCACAAACTTGTCCCCTGAGCTCTGCAGCTGCGTGTCCCAGCCCATGGCACCATGTCCCACCTGCTCTCCTCAGGACTCTCCCTGCACACAGGCCCAGCAGAAGTTTTCCTGTTTGTATGAAAGAATGGGAAAGCCTGAGCAGGTTTGCTGAACCACAAACCCCACTCAGGAACCACATGCTCAGTCCAAGCTGCCTCAGATGATGTCACCTTTCTACAAGGGACAATGTGACCAGAAATGCTCTCTGTAAGCAGAATTCTCTGTATCTTTCAGCAGAATTCTCTGAGTGTTTAAGCTGAATTCTCTGTCCCTGTCCTTTCCCTGGATCTCTGTTGCACATGGAAGCTGCTGGTGCCATTGTCACCTTGAACTCCTCTTTGGGAGGCACACAGATGTTCCCAGGTGTGTTCAGCAGGTGATGGATCTCAGCCAGCAGTGGGTGTGGCTGAGAGTTGCCATGGCAATGTGTCTTCCTGGAGCTGCCATGGGATGTCAGCAACAGGACCTGGTGGTGGTTGCCATGGAAGCACATTTTTATGTGGCAACATATTTTTATATTTAATATTTTGTTTTCAGAACTTATAAAACATACTTTTATTCACAATATGAATGCATTTTTCTTTTAAATTAATATGCAATGATTTTAATAATTTTATTAATTATATTTGTTTCTTATTCATAATATTACTATTTATATTTTTATTAGGTTTTTAAGTTTATATAAAGAATCTGTAAATTTTTAGCCGCCAAAGAAATAAATATTCATTGGTTCTAAGTTACACAATTCCCCTTATTAATCTATGCTCTATTGTTTATTGATTTCTCCCTCTTTATGCTAATTACTCGTGATTTTATTAGTTTTGTAATTTTTTTATCATCTTTTTCTCAGACGGGGGTCAGGAGGGCACTTTGCAGTCCGGGTATACATTTATGGGACACATTCGCGGCAGTTTTGGGTGTGGGGAGGGCATTTAGGAAGAACTTGGGGGTCGGGTGTACACTTGCGGGGTCCCAGTGGGCACTGAGGGGGCACTTAGGGATCCTGAGGGAACGTTTCGGGGTCGGAGTGGCACTTGAGGGTCTCGGGGGACACCTGGAGGTCAGGGAGGGACATTCGGGGGCCCTTCGGGGTCCGGGAGGGCACTTGGAGGCTATAACGGGGCTCAATGGGCCGCGGGGGATGATGGGAGTTGTAGGCGCGGATAAAACGGAGCTCTAGGTGGCCGCGGGGAATGATGGGAGGTGGAGGCGCGGTTTAATAGCGCTAACGGGGCCGCGGAGCATCATGGGAGTCGAAGGCGCTCCTACAATGGCTCTCTATGGGGCGCCAGGCATGACGGGAGATGAGGTCAGGATTGCAATGGAACTCTACGGGCGCCGCGGGGCATGATGGGAACTGTAGTCCCGGAAGTGGCTCGAACGGGGCGTTTGGGGGTCCGGGAAGGCACTTGGGAGACACCTTTTCGTCCGAGGAGCCACATCAAGTCCTCAGGGGGGAACGTGTACAGTTCGGGAGCACTTGGGGGAAACTTGGGGAGCTCTAACCGGGCTCTTTAGGCCGCGGGGCGTGACAGGAGTTTTAGGTGCGGAACCGTGTTATGAGGGGCTCTTGGGCCGCGGTGGACGATAGGAGATGAAGTCCCGGAAGTGGCTATAACGGGCATCTGTGGGGTTGGGAGCACTTGGGGGTCCGAGGAGGCTTTTGGGGGTCTCAAATGGGCACTCAGGGGGCACTCAGGGATCCTGGAGGGTCTGGGGGACACTTACGGGGCATATGGGAGCGGAGAACGGGGAAATCTGTGGAGCGCAGGGCATGACGGGAGTTGTAGTCCCGGCTCCAATGGTGCTGTATCGGGGAGCGGGACATGACGGGAGTTATAGGCAAAAAGAGACCACAATGGCGCAGTCTCCAGGCCCCGCCCCCAGGGATAATTGTCGGGCGCTGATTGGCTGTGACTGCTGATGGGCTGCAGCGCTGACCAATGGATGGCCGTGGGGGCGGAAACAGCCCATTCAACCCCTCCAGTCCCTCCCAGTTCATCCCCAGTACAGCCCAGTGCAACCCCAGTGCCCCTCCAGGCCCTCCCAGTACAGTGCAGTTCATCTCCAGTACAGCCCAGTATAACCCCAGTGCCCCTCCAGGCCCTCTCAATACACCCGAGTTCATTCCCAGTCCCTTCCATTTCCTCCCAATGTCCCCCAGTATGTCCCAGTTCATCCCAGTGTCACTCCCAGTATGCCCCTGTGTCTCCCAGTGTCCCCAGTTTGTCCCAATATCCCCCAGTATCACTCACAGTATCCCCAGTTTGCCCCAGTATCCCCCAGTGTCACTCCCAGTATGTCCTGATATGGCCCAGTATGTCTCAGTATACTCTTACAGTCCATCCCAGTCTATCCTGGTCCACCCAGTTTCCCGCTCAGCATTGGCAGACTTCCCAGTTTTTCCCAGTCCACCCCAATGTCACTCCCAGTATGTCCCAGTGTCTCCCGGTATGTCCCAGTCCTCCCCAGTGTTTCCAAGGAAACTTGACCTTCTCACGGTGGCCATGGCATCCCAACCCAGCAGTGGGGTCAGTGCAGTGTCCATGGCACAGCCCCTGGCAATGGCCAGTGCAGGTTGGGATGAGAATCCACCCTCAGAGCTGGCCCAGGGCAGGGCTGCAGTGCCTTCCCAGCAGCCCCTGTCTGCACAGGAGCAAGGTTGGCCACACTGGGTCAGACCTCCAGGCACAGCTTCTCTGACCAGGCCAGACCTCCTCAGGAGAGACCCTGGATCAATACCAATCACAGAATGCTGCTATCACCTCTTCTCAAAAGAGAACAGTAGCAATAAAATGCAACCTTTAAAATGGGAATATATTTTTCTTAGAAGTTCTTTGAAATATTTCTCCATAACTGTAGTAGGAACCCTTCCTAATGAACTGCACCAGACCAGAGGGAAATCAAGGCAGAGCCATGGTTTGTCAGGACTTGCTTGATCCTAATGAGCCCCGAGGTGCATTTGGTGCTGAGCCCTTGAACGTCAGGGCCTGAGAGGAGATTGCACAAACCTTTCCAGGAGTCCAAGTCAGAAGAAAAACCCAAAGTGTCTCCAAACATTAATGTGTCCCACTGAGGGCCATCCCCAAGACAGGCTCATCATGGACTCCTTGGAGGAGAGAATTGGAGGCCATGATTGCACAATAATCTCTAGAGACTCAGGGTGGAAAAAAAAGGACTTTAATAAACCCTGAGTACCTTGAAGCATTAATGAGCCCCAGTGAGTTTTGTTACTGACAAAGAATCTCAAGGGACTCGTTACAGCAGATAATTGGAGGCCATGATTGCACAAAGCTTTCAGAGACTCCAAGGCAAAAGCAAAAGCCAAAGTCCTTTGGAACACCTGCAGTCCCTGGGAGCATGAAGGAGCCCCCCAGGGCCATTCCTGACCAAGGCTCCCCAGGGACTCCTTCCAGCAGATCCCTGGGGCCAGAAGTGCAGGGAGGCCAAGGCTCTGTGCAGGCAGCCCAGGTGCTGAGCAGAGCCTGGGCTGGTTGGAGGCAACAGAAAGGCCAAGGGCTGAGCCCCAGCCCCGGGGAAGGCAGATCCTGTCCCTCCCGCCTTGCTCAGGGCTCTGCCGGGGGCACTGGGATGTGGGGGGGATGCTGAGGGCAGGACAAGGGGGTGACAGTGCCCAGCCCTGCTGGGGCTGTGCCAGGAGTCCCCAGGGCCTCAGGACAAGGTGTCTCCTCACAGCCCTTGGTGCCACAGTAGAGCAAATCAATTCTACAATCAAATTGCAATTGGGTGAAATATGTCAGGAAAGCTCCTTGGCCTGGGGCAAGCCTTCCATGTTATTCTACTTCAAATCAGAATTCAGCCATGGGGCACCAGCAAAATCAGCCCCTGTGAGCTGCTCTGTGCTTGACCCTACCAAGTACCACATTCCAGGAAACAGAGAGATAAAAAAGGGGTTGATTTGATTAATTACCACATTTCTCTTAGTAAAACCATGCAGGATTTGCAGTGAGCAGTGGAGATCTCCAGTCTGAAGTGTTTGGACACACCAGGGCACGAGTTCTATCCAGGAGATTGGGTCTGCTTGAAAGACTGGGGAAGTGCTGTGCTCCAGCCATAGTGGAAGGGACCTTTCCAAATACTACTGACAACTTTTTACAATGCACAGCTCAAGAGGGCTCCTCCTGGGGATTTGAAGAAATCTGGACCATACTTCCTCCATGGTTATGCAGCTGGACGTGGTGAAAACATCTGTTTATAATGGTCACCATAATAATTCTGTATGGTTTTAGGTTGCATCAGGATTCAGTGTTGTAGCTGTTGTAATGACTTATGCTATAGAGATATTGACAGAGATCAGTTCCTGTAGTTGCACTGTTTTAGAAATCTTTCTGTTCTTTCTCAGCGAGAATAGAGATAAGCTGCATTCTTGTACTTTTTTAATCTCTGTTTTTGGTATTAGGTATGACCAATGGTTTTAGGAGGTGGATTCCCTGCTGACCAATAGTTGCTAGATTAATGGATATATAAAGAGGTTTTTTGTAAATAAAGTTCCCTTTTTCGCCATCTTGGGCTCGTCTGCCTGCTTTCTCTGCCAGCTGCTGCAATCCTTGGGAAATCTAAAGCCACAAGTTCCCATAAGGAACTGAGTGTCAAGAACGGGGAGACTCGATAAGGACAGTAGAACAGAAGAGCACAGCCTTGGAGAAAAAGATAAAGGATGTAACTGAGGCAAACAGGAGTCATGCAAAACACAAACAGGATGTCAGTTCAGCTCTGCAAGGCTGACAAAGCAGTTCTGCAAAACACAGATATTGCCCTTGTTCAAAAGTGGGGGTTGAGGAACAGCTACCTGAAAAGGACACTGGATGTTGAAGAGAGACCCCAAAGAATCACATAAGGTTCTTTGATAAGGAGTGCAATTATGTAAAATAAAGTGATACATATCCATCAAGTAAGTAGGGATAGCTCATGAAGATATAATCAGTGTGTGTGATAAAAACTCTGTTCACCCGCTGCTTGGGGATCTGCATTAGAGGAAGTGTTCTCTGAGTGCCCAGCGTTGCCAAAAAGATTGGCTGCTTTCTAATACTCAAACTATGTTAGAAAACTTATATCCTGCCGATTTTGGTATCACTTCCACAAGGCCCCACTGTGTCACAATGGCCCCTTGGTTCCATGGGGTTCCACAGTTTCACAGTGGCACCTTGGTTCTGCAGTGTCATTATGGCCTCTTGGTCTCACGAGGCCCCACAGTGTCACAATGGTCACGTTCATTCCATGGGGCCCTGAAGCCTTACCATGGCCCCTTGCTTCCATGGGGTTCCACAGTGTCACAATGGTCCCTTGGTGCTTGGAGCCCTGAAGTGTCACAATGGTCTCCTTGGTCCCACAAGGCCCCACAGTGTCACCCTGGGGCAGGACACCAGGAGGGATTCGTTCCCCACTCGCTGCAGCTCCCTGGCCCAGCTGGCACCGACACCTTCTCCCAGGCCAGCGCTCCCGGGCACAGCCAGGGCCGTGCCACACTGCAGCTCCTGCAAACCACGGCGGTGGCTTCGAGGCCAAAACCCGAGTGACAGACAGTTTGCCACTCTGTGTGTCTATATTTGACCAAGAAATGTCCCATTGTGGGGTGTCCCTTTCCTGCAGTCACTGCAACACTGGGACCATACACGGAGCTCTGAGCGAGAGAAATGGCCAGCGCTGCACCTCTGCACTGACTCGGGGCTGGTGGGAAATGCTCTGTGGGGGTGGCTGGAACGATGGAAAAAGGACAGTTGGTAGCACAGAGGGAAACCAATCTGGGCTGCTGGACTGGGACAAGACATCGCTGCCCACGTAGAGAAATTGGCTATGAAAGTCCCTCCTGTGGATGCTCATGTACCCAAGAGTTGGGTGCTGAAGAGCATCGCAACAATGGACAGGGGGATGGGGCTGCCAGGATTAAAGTGTCTCAGGTGGGTCTGGACTGGCCACACAAGGCTGAGTTATTTCTGGCTCGATGGGCCCAGGACACCTCAGGTCATCAGGGCAGAGATGCAACCTCCAGATGGGCTGGTGACCGAGGGGTGGATTTACCCATGGACAGCATCTCCAGGTTATCCATGAGTGTGAAATGTGTGCTGAGATCAAGCAGGGCCAGGTGGGTAAAGCCCCTGTGGTGTGGGGGCAATGGTGGGAATATAAATGTGGGGAGACACATGGTGTTTTTAGTGGGAGTAGTAAATTGGAGAACAGCATTCCTAAACCACAACAGCCCTGTCAGAGCCAGCCCTGTCCCTACACTACCCCAGCTCTGCTGCCCCACAGCTGCTGGATCAGGAAGGGCAGAACCATGGGGGAGGGAAATGCACAGGGACTCCTCCTGGGAGAGACCTCGGGAGGTTTCCAGGCCAAGCCAAAGCACAGTCAGTGGAGGAAGGGACACAAGGATGGGCTGTTTGTGTGCTCTGCCACGGCAGGATGAGATGCAGAGCTGCACAGACACCCAGACAATGTGGATCCCTGCAGGAGCTGATCTCACACAGTGGCTCCCAGGCCTCTGCTGCTTGCTGCTTGCTCTGCTTTGATGTTCCCTGCTGGTTACAGCCACCCCACACATGCCAGTGCTGTGTGCATAGACACCAGTCTCACCAGTGCCTGGGGCCCCACAGGACACAAGACCTGATGGTTTGTGGTTCCCACTCCAGTATGTGGCACTTGGATGTCCCTCTGTACCCAGAGCAGAGAGAGCTCTCTTGTCCCAGAAAGTTCTTGGCAATGGAGGGTTCAGGAAACTGGACAGGCTGTGGGGATCAGCTGCAGGGCATGGCCAGGGACGGGCACTGACCATGACCTGTTTATACAGGATCAGCTCTTTCATCCCCTTTTTGCTCTCTTTTCTCAAGCCTGTTCTGTCATCACTCACTATGGTGCCACCCTTTCTCTTCTTGTGGTGCTTTCCTAGACATGCCATGACAAGTCTTGCACAGTCCCCAAGTGCCCCTTGTGGATGATCATCATGAGTCTCAGACCTCAAGGAAGAAACCTCCATCCTCAGCTGGGAAGTCAGTCTGGGAGGCTCTGCCATCATCCCACTTGGTGAATCTTTCCCACACAGATGTTGGGCTTTGCTTTCAGTTTCTTTACCTTTTGGGTTTTTAATGGTTTGTCCATAAACCTGGCAATTCATGTCCCTGTTATGGCAATTCTTTCCTTTTTATGGAAGCATTTGGGATTAGGTCACATTAAAAAGCTCATTTGGTGTATGTAGTTATTTGGAGCCTTGTAGTGAAGGATTTGGGGATTGAGGAATCAAAGAATTATTAATTGTATTGTGATAGAAGAGACCTAAAAGAGCCTCTGGCCTAACTCCCCTTCCATTAGCCTGGGATACCTTCACTTGTTCAGGTTGCACAAAGCTCCTGACCCTGAACACCTTCAGGGATGGAGTTTCCACTCACTGGGCAACCTCTGCCAATGTCCTGCCACCCTCATTGTAAAATATTTCATCCGTACATGCAATCTAAATCTGCAGTTGTTCAGCAAAAATGTCTTGTGTCTTGTTCTGCCAATACAACCCCTGGCAAAAACTGTCTCTCCATCTTTCCTGGATTAAGTGCACAACATTTTCATGCTAAAACCATGGAGATGGCGCAGAGATCTGCAAGGAGAAGGTTTGAAGGCCTCAAGGACCACTCTATAAGGAATGCGGGCCCTGAGTTCAGTGGTTTGGAGATGGAGGACAGAAAGGAATATCTTGGGAAGGCTTGAAGGTTTCAGATACATGGGAGATTTTGTTCGTAGTGGAAATGAACATGAGAAAGGAATAATGACCAAAGGCAGCTGGGGAGGCCCAAACTGGACGGAAGGAGAAAGAAATTTCTCTCCCAGGGCAGAGCTGTGGTGCAACACATCCCCAGAAGGAGTCTGGGTCAGCCCAAGGCTTTGTGTGCCAAGGCAGAGGCAGGCAGGACGCAGAGCTGTCAGCAAAGGAAGGGGCCAGAGAGGTGGGGCAGCCGGGGGATGCCGACAGCCTGCAGGGACAGAGGCACAGGGCATGGACAGCGTAGGACAGGCTGGGCTGGAGAGGGCACAGGGATGTGCAGAAGCTGCAAGGCCCTGACACAGCCAGCTTTTGCAGCACTTTGGCCATGGCTGCTGGCCCTGGCCCTGAGGCCATGAGGAGGACACAAGTGACCGACCCTTGCAGCCCTGGGGCCTCATGGCCTCCTTGTCCCTGCTCAGCAGCCTGGCAGGGGCCGCCCCATGGTCCTGCCCTTGGCATTGCACATCCCCACATGGCAGTGCCCTGGGAAGAGCCCTGAGCAATGAGGGAGGGACAGGATGTGCCTGGCCAGGGGCTGGGGCTCAGGCCTTGGCCCTTTGCATTCCTGAAACACATCCAGGTTTGCTCAGCATCAGAGACACCTTTGCCTTATTTGTCCCTCCTGTCATCACTGCCTCCAGTGTTCTGCTCTAACTGGAACCTGGGGACACTTTCTCTGTGGGATCCATTAAAAGTAAAAGAAACTTTGAAGTTTGAATCTGACTTTGAATTCTTGAGAAGTTTTTGAAGACACTCTCAGGGACTGAGTCCCATGTAAACAACACCAAAGCCCCAAGAGGGTCATTAAAGTCCTTGTGCTGTTGCTGTGCTGCTGAGCTGGGTCGGGCTCCTGGCACAGAGGGAGCTCCTAAAGCTTCAAAGAGGCAGCTCTGCTGAGGAGCAGATTCTCTCCTAGCCCAGCAGGGCTGAGGTCACTGCCTGCAGGCACCTGAGAGGAACCAAGCAGACAGAGATGGTTAAAGCAGCTGGAAGGACAATTCTGAGCTTATTCATGGAGAAATCTTCACAACTTCTGATACAGTGAGTCTCTGGCTGCAGGGATCTTCTAAAGCTGACACAGGACACGACTGATATGACTGTAAGGATGGCTCTGCTGCCGTTTCTGGTTTGGGGGAGGATGTGCTGCAGAGTGGGGCTGCCCTGGGCACCGTCAGAGGGACAGGGCAGGATGGCTCCTGCTGCCAGGGACGGCTGCAGGCTGTGAAGGTGGGGGTGCAGCCAGGGCTGCCCAGGGCTGTCCTGCAGAGCAGCTCCTGCAGCCCTGAGGGCTCTTTGCCAGGGCAGGGCATGTGCCACCTGCCAGGGGCAGCTCTCAGCCTGCCTGGGAGCTCCCCTTGGCTCAGTGGGGAGAAGTTGGAGGTGGAAGGAGTGACTCCTGTCAGGGTAGGTCCTGCTGCTGGGGAGATGGTGCTGCATGGCCAGGGCTGCTCTCAGCTTTCTCCTCAAGGAAAGGGCAAGGGGCTGTCAGCTTTGGATCTGTCCCTGACACTCCTGCACTGTCCCACTGGGGATCAGCAGATCTGCCTCAGATCTGCCTCAGAAAGTGCCTCCTCACCCTCCTCTCCCTACAGGCAGCACCAGCAGTACCTTGGCTTGCAGCATCTCTGTTTGTCTGCCCTGCCCTTAAGGAGCTGGTGCCAGGGAGATGGCCCTGGGCAGTGGCCTGTGCTGGGAGGGCTCTGCAGGGCAGAGCTGAGCCCCAGGGCTGGGCTGGGCTCTGGGAGCACTGGCAGGGACAAGGCTTGGATAGATGGAAACAGCTCCCAATGGGCACAATTCCAGGTAGCAGAGAGACAGACACTTGATACAGGTCCTTGTCCAGGGGCATATGCAAAGAGAGGACTTTAGAGAGACTGACGTTGAAATTGGACCCTTAAAAAGTCTATTTTAATTTTAAACCATGTTTTAAGTGCAGTCATGCTGAAATAGAGGGAGGTGTAATGAGCAAAGGGCACCTGTGTGGGGAGCAGCAGGTCTGACTGCACTGGGGCACAGGGAGCTCTGTTTTCCCTCTGGGCACCCCAGTGTTCAGGCTGAGAGCAATGCTGAAGATGAGACAATGACTCAGTGGCACAAACCTGAACACAAAACCAAAAAATTTAGCAAAGAATTCCCCAAAGGCAGAGAAATATTTTTGAGGGGATTCCTAACAAAATAGCATAAGATTGACTCAAAGAACTTTGTCCAACTTGTCAATGTTTTCCTTCAACAGTCCACAATGTCCACAGTGAAGAAATGTTCAACAGAAGCTCCATCAGCCACTTCGTCCTCCTGCCATTCGCAGACACGCGGCAGCTGCAGCTGCTGCACTTCTGCCTCTTCCTGGGCATCTCCCTGGCTGCCCTCCTGGGCAACGGCCTCATCATCAGCGCCGTAGCCTGCAGCCACCACCTGCACACGCCCATGTTCTTCTTCCTGCTCAACCTGGCCCTCACCGACCTGGGCTCCATCTGCACCACTGTCCCCAAAGCCATGCACAATTCCCTCTGGGACACCACGGACATCTCCTATGAAGGATGTGCTGCTCAGCTCTTTCTGTTTGTCTTTTTTATTTCAGCAGAGGTTTGTCTCCTCACCATCATGTGCTATGACCGCTACGTGTCCATCTGCAAACCCCTGCACTACAGAACCCTCCTGGGCAGCAGAGCTTGTGCCCACATGGCAGCAGCTGCCTGGGCCTGTGGCTTTCTCAATGCTCTGGTGCACACAGCCAATACATTTTCCCTGCCCCTGTGCCAGGGCAATGCCCTGGGCCAGTTCTTCTGTGAGGTGCCCCAGATCCTCAAGCTCACCTGCTCACACTCCAAGCTCAGGAAACTTGGGCTCCTTGCTTTTAGTGCCTGTTTGTCATTTGGTTGTTTTGTTTTCATTGTTTTCTCCTACGTGCAGATCTTCAGGGCTGTGCTGAGGATCCCCTCTGAGCAGGGACAGCACAAAGCCTTTTCCACGTGTCTCCCTCACCTGGTTGTGGTCTCCCTCTTTATCAGCACTGCTGCTTTTGCCTACCTGAAGCCCTGCTCCATCTCCTCCCCCTCCCTGGATCTGGTGGTGGCAGTTCTGTATTGTGTGGTTCCTCCAACCCTGAACCCCCTGATCTACAGCCTGAGGAACCAGGAGCTCAAGAATGCCCTGAGGAAAAATACCACTCTGTGCTTTTCAGAAACAATAAATTGCCAGTTTTCTTCTGCATAGTATTCAGAATGTTACTCATTACAGGCCCAGACTGCTTTGTGCCATGTGTTATTTTTGTTATTCTATTTGGTATATTCTGTTTTTCCACCTTTTTTCTTTTACTTGTGATAAGGTTTTCCATAAAGGGATGTCATAGTATTGCTGCATCAGTATCTACCATGCTTGTGTTAAGCAGAGACATTGAGGAGCCATGATCACTGTGCATTTTGGTAAAATAAAGTGTCCTGTTCATCCTCTGTTTGTCCAAGATGCTTCCTGAGCCCTCCTCTGTCTCTGCAGGGACAGTGCCTGTGAGCATAGGAGGAGGGAAGAGACTCCCAGCCCAGCAGCACAGCCAGGGACAATGGCCCTGGCCCTTCCCACATCTGCTCTCCCCAGCTCCACCCTCTCCTTCCCAGCCCTTCTGTGGGTGCAAGGCTGCAGTGCTCTGGCAGCTCGGGCACAGCCCTGCTGCGTGTCCGTGCTGTGAGCACAGGCAGGGACAGGCCATGGGCACTGCTGGGACACAGCTGGGCTCCACCACAGCAGTTCCATCAGCAAAGGGCATCTCCTGAGGGCACTGCAGGAAGACTTTGCTCTGCCTCCAGAGCTGCTGTCAGGAATGTGCTCCAAGCAGTGCCCTGGCAAAGCAAACCCAGTGCCTGGGGCAGAGGGAGAGTGTGCAGGGGGGCACACAGCAGTGTCCTGGCACAGCCAGAGCTCCTGGGAGAGACCTGAGGGAGCAGCAGAGCAGGGTCTGGGCTGTGGCTGTGTTCCAGGGACAGCCTGGGAAGGTGCCCCAGGGCAACTGTCCCACACCAGCCCCTGCAACCACCAGTCCCAGCACTGGCCCCACCTACAAGAGGTTGTTTGTCCCAGCATGGAGGGATATCAAGTGACCAGGTCAGCAGTCCATGTTTGCTTTGTACTGAGGAGACTTCAGCATGTGCATCATGTGTGTGTGGGGAGATGAACCTGAGTGAGCACAAACACCATCAGCAGCACTTGGGGGTGACACAGTTCCAGTGGCACCAACAGTGTCTTGAGGCCACTTCACTCTGGGAAACCACCTGAATTCAGTACTGGGATGTGCTTAGGGTTGCATCGAGAGAAACAGCCAGGGCAGGGAGGCTCCAGGGAAAATGCTCAGGACAGCCATGAACTGCACAGAGAGACCATTGGAGTGGGGGTCTGTGGGGAGAAATCACAGCTGCCTCCATTCTGAACCACCCCAAGGACCTGGAGAGGGCTGTGCTGTGTTCTGGGCACTGACCTGGAACTGTGGGATAAGGAAAAGGGCTTTGGTGTCAGGGATGTTGAGAAGGCTGGGCAGGGTCATTGTGAGACCTCTCCCAAAGCCCTTGGAAAGGCCAGAGCCATCCCAGAGGGTCCTGGGCACTTGGGAAGGGCAGCCATGGAACCAGTCTGCAAACAGGGCAGGAACGGGGATTGGGAGAGTCACAAACTGGTCAGGCTCAGCAGGGAAGGGGATGTGGCAAATCCTCCTGCAGCCATTCCAGGCCCTGGCAGGACAAGGTATGGATTGCAGAACCCCTGTGGGAGGGCAAAGGAGGGGATGTTGTGTGCCCAGACTTCAGCCAGGCCTGTGACATGGTCTGCTGGGGTCTGCTCAGAGCCAGATTGGTGAGAGCTGGAGTGAAGGAGTGGAACATGGGCTGGGTGGGAATTGGGCTGAACAATGAGAGTCAAATGTCACCTGTGGTACAGAGTCCTCTTGGCAGCCACTCCCTGGTGACATCCTTCAGTGACCAGCCCTTGACCACCACTGTGGAATATTTTTATTATCTCTACAATGAGATGAAATGCACTTTCAAGTCCTTTGTGGATGCTGCCACGTTGCAGGGAGTCTGTGACCAAACTCATCTAGTTAATGGTGGCTGCAAATTGGGCAAAGATGAGTGAGTAGGATAAATTTATCTTGTTTTCAGGTGCCAACCAAGCCACAAGAAAAGGGAAAAAACTGATGCATCAGAAGAAAGGCAGTTCAATAGGGAAACAAACCAAACCCAACCAAAAAACAAAAACCAAACCCAACCAAAAAACCCAAAGGAAAACCCACCCACAACAACACAGAAACCCCACAAACAAACCAAAAACAAAAAGCAAAGGCCACAAACAGAAGAAAAGCAAATCCACAGGAAATCTCTGATCAGCAGAAAATATTTAACACCTTATGGCAGGAGAGGATTATCTATGTGTTGTTGCGGATTTGAAAGAAAAATGTCTTTAAAAAGAAATTAATCCCCTCCACCCCCTCCCTGCTTCTCTCAGTTTATTGTTGATCATGGTGTGATATGACATGGAACATCCCTTGGGTCAGTCCAGCCAAACTGTCCCATCCCTGTTCTCTCAGGAACACTTGCCCACCCCAAGCCCATTGGTTGGGGCGGGTTGCAGACACACCTCATGGAGGGTGAGCACTGTGACAAGGGCAGTAGAACAGAACAGCACAGCCTTGGAGAAATAGATAAAGGATGTAACTGAGGCAAACAGAAGTCATTCAAATGCAAGCAGGATGCCAGCTCAGCTCTGCAAGGCTGACAAAGCAGAAGTTCGGCAAAACAACAGTATTGCACTTACTCAAAAGTGGGGGTTGAAGAACAGCCACCTGAAAACGACACTTGATGTTGAAGACACCCCCCAAAGAACCATATAAGGACGTGTGATAAGGGGTGCAACTATGTCAAATAAAGTCAAAGGAAGTGGGGATAGCTCATGAATATGTAATCAGTGTGTGTGATAAAACTCTGTTCATTTAATTGTCAGTGCATTCAAATGGAGGCTTGTCCAAGTGGCCAGCATGTTGTAGTAAAGAATACTGCTTTCGAATACTCAAAACTGTGTTTAGAAGTTTCTCTCTGGTGGATTTCAGTATCGATGGTGTCCTTGACTCCATTATGCCCCACAGGTTCACAACAGCTCTTCAGTTTTATGCGGCCCTGCTGTGTAAGAATGGACCTTTGGTTCCATTAGCTTCCATACTGTAAAAGGGTCTCCTTGGTTCCAGAAGGCCATGATATGTCACAATAGCTCCTTGGTTCCATGAACTTCCATAGTGTCTCTATATAGTGTCTCACAGATCCATGGTCTCTTGGATCAGCAGTAACACAATGGACAATTAGTTACAAGCAGCCCCCTGTGTCACAATGGCCCCTTGGTTCCATGAGGTCTTGCTGTATAAGAACAGTTTTCTTGGTTCTGTAGTGTCAAAAAGGCCCCTTGGTTCCATAAAGTTCCTCAGTGTCACAGTGGTTTCCTCGGTTCCACGGGGCTCTGCAGGGTCACAGTGCTCTGTAGTTTCCATGAGCTTCCATACTATCAACAATGTCCTTTCTTCCAATGAGGCCCTGCAGTGTCACAATGTGTTGCGGGGGCACGGGTCAATCACACGCAGACCAACATGATCAAGGTGAAAGCCGTTTATTCCAGATCAGAAGGCTACTTATATACATCTTCTACTTCTCTATATCTAACCAGTAGATTGGTTACTAGCTACTTGTTTACACATCTAAACAAATCACTTAGAGCGATGGTGAGCTGTCATACAAACGCTGCTTCTGTTGGCTCTGCTAAGCTAATGCTGGATTGTGCACATCTCACTGCTCTGCCTATTAAGAACACCCAACAACAATGGCCACTTGGCTTCATGTGGACCCACTGTGTCACAATGGCTCCTTGGTTCCATAAGGCCCCAGAGTTTCACAATGGTCTCCTCAATTCCATGAGGCATGAGAGTGTCACAATGACACATTAGTTGCATGAGCTTCTGTAATGTCACAATGGTCTCCTTGATTCCATGTGGCCTTGCTCTGTCACAGTGGCCCCTTGGATCCATGAGCTTCTGTAGTGTCACCATGATCTCCTTGAATCCGCATTGTCACAATGGGCAATTGATTTCATGAGGCCCCACAATGTCACAGTGGCCCCTTGGTTCCGTGAGGTTCCATAGTATCACAATGGTCTCCTTGGATCCACAGTATCACTATGGACCATTGGCTCTATGAGACCCTGCTGTGTCACGTCGGCCCCCTGATTCCATGAGGTTCCATTATGTCTCAATGGTCCCCTTGGTTCTGGGCTGTAACAATGGACCCTTGGTTCCATGAGCTTCCATAGTGTCACCATAGTGTCCTCCATGGATCCACATTGTCACAATGGACAATTGGTTCCATGGGACCTCACTGTTTCATAATAAACCGTTAGTGCCATGAGTTTCCTTAGCGTCACAATGGTCACCCAGGTTCAACGAGGTCTTGGAGTGTCACAATGGCCCCATGGTTCCCTGACCTTCCATAGTGTCTACAATGGTCTCCTTGTTTCTTCAGTGTGATAACGGACCCTTGGTTCCTTAAGGTTCCCAAGTATAAATGGTCTCCTTGGTTCCAGGTGGCCCCACTGTGTCACAGTGGCCCCTTAGTTCAATGAGGTTCTGTAGTGTCAGCAATGGTTCCTTTGTTCCAATGTCACAATGGACCCTGGATTCCATGAAGTACTTCAGTGTCAAAATGGATCCTTGATTCCATAGGTTTTGTAATGGAGTCCTTGGTTCTGTGAGTTACCCTGCTGTTAGCAGTGGTTACTTTGGTTCCAACAAGGCCCCACTGTGTCTCAGTGTACCCTTGGTTCCATGAGGAACACGAAATTTTGCATAAACATTGAGCAACACCTGCCTAACACACCTGGAAACATCTGTTTGCATTCAAAGGAGGGGTTAAAGCTGTGAAAGGCACCAGCAGCTTCCATCTGCAACTGAGATCAAGGACAGGGACAGAGAATTCAGCTTAAAGATACAGAGAATTCTGCTTACAGAGATCATTTCTGGTCACATTGTCCCTTGTAGAAAGGTGACATCATCGGAGGCAGCTTGGACTGAGCATGTGGTTCCTGAGTGGGGTTTGTTGCTCAGCAAACCTGCTCAGGCTTTTCCATTCTTTCCTTACAAACAGGAAAACTTCTGCTGGGCCTGTGTGCAGGCAGAGCCCTGAGGAGAGCAGGTGGGACATGGTGCCATGGGCTGGGACACGCAGCTGCAGAGCTCAGGGGACAAGTTTGTGATGCAGGGAACAGGGATGTGAGTGCCAGGTGGGCCATGTCAGCCATGGTGAGGTTGGGGGTGAGGAGCAGGTTGTCCCAACAGGGTCAGCCCACAAGGGGCTCATTCTTCTGTGTGCCCAGAGCTCCTAAGGAGACATTCAGCATCAAGATCACCTGGGGAATGCTTCTGTCACCTCTTCTCTGGACTGAAAAGAAATAATATTCCCTTGATTAAAAACAAAACTAATAAGTTGCACTTTGAAATCTTCTTCCTTAACAGAACTCCAAACTGACTCCAATCAGCTGCACAAGCCCTGGAGACTTGAAGAAAATTCATGGAAGACAAACAGCTCCTGAGGCCTTTCTGTATTTGAATGAGCCTCACAGTGAATTTGGGGCTGAGTCTGTGACCCTCAGGGACTGAGAGAAGGTTGCAGAAGCTACTCAAGGAGTCAGAAGCAAAACTCCAAGTCCCTTGGAGCATCACTGAGCCCCACTGAGGGCAGGGACTGCCAAAGCCTCCCCAGGGAGTCATGAGAGCAGATCCTTGGGGCCAGGATTGCAGGGAGCCAAAGGCTCTGAGCAGGGAACTGCAATGCTGAGAAAGCCCTGGGTTGGTTGGAGGAGCAGAAAGGCCAAGGGCTGAGCCCAGCCCTGGGACAGCAGGGCCTGTCCCTCACGGGTGGCTCGGGGCTGTTTGTGGGGCAGTGGATGTGAGGGGGAGGAAGGACAAATGTCATAAAACTGTGACACTCCAGATCCTCATGGAACCAAGGGGACTTTGTGACACTGTTGGGGCCCATGGAACCCAGGGGACATTGTGACACTGTTGGGCCTCATGGAAACAAGAGACCATTGTGAGCCTGCAAGGCTCTAACACCCCAGAACACTTAAATGCTGGGGGTAAGCAAAGGTTCCTTTACTTGAATTTGGTGCATAGGAGAAACACCAACTAGATATTCTCAAGAGCTGAAAATTACACAAAATTTTACTGGAAAAATACAGAAAATCAAGGAGCTTTGGCAAAGCATTTAACACAACATCCAGTTTAACATAAAACACTTATCACAGCAGTAACTCCATTAACTTAGTCCATTTAACCCAAAAAGCTTTAAACCATTAAAATGCTAAGTTACCCAAAAATGTTCCAGGTAAAGGGGATTGGAAGAAGAAAGAAAGAGAGAGAGACAGAAAGACAGAAGCGATATAGGAAGACACACATATAGCTACCAACCCCTAGGGTTCCCATGTGGGTGAGATTCACTGCGGAATCAAGGAGACCATCGTTGAGAGTACAGAACCTCATGGAACCAAGGGGCCAATGTGACACTGTTGGGCCTCATGGAACCAAGGACACCATTGTGACACTCTGGTGCCTCATGACATCAAGGAGACCATTGTGAACCTTGGGGGCCCCATGGAACCAAGGGACAGTGGTGACACTGTGGAGCCCATATGGTGACGGAGCAGCCATTGTGACACAGGAGGGCTGCATGGAACCAAGGGGCCATTGTGACACTTCAGGGCTTTGTGGAACCAAGGGGCAATTGTGACATTGCAAGGACTCATGGAAACAAAGGGCCATTGTGACACTACAGAACTAAGGAGAACATTGTGACACTGCAGAGCCTCATGGAGCCAAGGTAGGAAAAGACCTTTGAGATCATCAAGCCCACCCTGTGACCTAACACCACTTTGTGTCCCTCGAGCCTCCTCTTCTCCAGGATAAACAACCCCAGCTCCCTCAGCCGCCCCTGACAGGACTTGTGTTCCAAACCCTTCACCAGCCTTGTTGCCCTTCTCTGGACACTCCCCAGCCCCTCAATATCCTTCCTAAATTGGAGGGCCCAAAACTGGACACAGCACTCGAGGTGTGGCCTCACCAGTGCTGAGTACAGGAGAACCATTCCTGATCCTGAACCAATTCCAATGCCCTTCTTGGCTACCTGGGCACACTGCTGTCTCATGTCCAACCTGTTGTCCTTCAGTGCCCCCAGGTCCCTTTCTGCCTGGCCACTGTCCAGCTACTCTGTCCCCAGACTGTAGCGCTGCAGGGGTTGTTGTGGCCAAAGTGCAGGACCTGTTACTTGGTCTTGTTAAACCTCTTCTCACTGGATTAATTTCTTGGATCCAACCTGTCCAGGTCCTGTGACTGCCAGACTGTCGTAATGAAAGCCAGGCTGTCCCCAAGGATGACACACTGTCCCCATGGGTTCCAGGCTCTCCTGACAGGTGTCAAACTGTCCCCAAGGATGTCACACTGTCATCATGGGTACTAGCCTGTCCAGTGGTTGCCAGGCTGTCCCCAGTGATGTCAGGCTGTCCCATGGGTGCCACACTGTCCCTGCCAGCCCCTGGCTCACCTGACACGCCTGCAGACCTGTCAGGGGCTCTGCAGCTCCTCCTTGGGGATGGGCAGCATGTCCAGCATGGCCAGGCTCAGCCCCTGCTCCTGCGTGGGCAGGCTCAGCCCCACAGCCATGCAGCCCCTGAGGAAATCCCTGTGGGACCGGGAGGGGCACAAGGCTTGGGGGGATTCTCCCATCTCCTGCTGTGTCAGGACACCTGAGGCACCCCATGACCCCCGACCCATGCTGGTATCGTCTTTGTGTCCCAGTGCCCACGTGAGTCACATCCTGCCCTGGGCCCTGGTTTGCTGCTGCTTCCCTGGCTCTGTCCCTGGGGCATGTCCCCCCCAGGGGACACAGTGACACCCATCTGGGCAACCTGGGGTGCCCCATGCCTACAGTGGGATGGCCATGAGCAGCTCCAGGTGAGCCAGGTAAGAGGAATCACATCCCCCAGACACCCGTGGGCACAGGAGGACCTCATGCCAAAAGCCTCTTGGAATTCAGAGCCTTGAGCCAGGACCCCCTGTTGAGAACGAGCACAGAACCCCAAGCCCAGAAGCAGGACCCCCAGGGAACACATGCTGCAGAGGGTGCTGGATCAAGTTCCTGTGACCCCAGAATATTGGGATCAGTGCAGCTGTAGCTCTGCACAAGAGAGCTCTTAATCCACTTTCTCTCTTTTCCTCCCTCTGGCCATGGAGGGAGCTCGTGACTTCAGCGTGTGACTCGTGTGTGCAAAGAGCAAATGTGGGAAGAATCAGGGCAGGGAGGGTTTGGGGGATCTTGGGATCTGTGCTGGGCACAGAACGTGTTTTCCATTGGTCTGAGACTGTCTGCTGTGGAAAGTGGACTTAATTGCTGACCATAAATGAACAATCTTTGGGCAGCTCCTTCTCCAAGAAAAGCAGGTGGGAGTTGGTGCCAAGGAGCTGAAAGCTGCAGGTGCAGCCTGGAGTGGAGGAAGCTGCGATTTGCACAAGGCTGCTCTGAGTCCCAGGGGTTGGATGAGGGAAATGGTGGGGAGGGGGTAGGGACAAAGTCTGATTGATTGTCAACCATAAAGAATCTCGATGTACATATCTATTTAGACTGCATTAGGAGGTGCTTGGGATCAATATCAGTTGGAGATTTCTGGTATCAGTATATAAACAGAAGAAGATTAAATGGAAAAAAAATCCCTCTTCTTCTTTTAAAATTTAATATATTCACTGTGAATACACTTCTGAAATCTGTCTAAATAACCAGGAAAGAATTGAAGATCTAAATTATTCCCAGGGGCTTGGCTTCTTAGGGTGTTTTGAAATGTTAATGAGCCTTTGTTGCTGAATTCCTGAACTGAAGAGCTGAAGGCTGAACAAGCCTCTGGAGAAGAAAGTTCATCACCAACTTCCAAGTTGCTGAGGATGTCAGCAGCTCCCACTGAGGCCATCACTGCCAAGAGACCGTGGGGGCAATGAGCAGACAAGGAGAGCATCCCTGGGGCTGGGGAAGCAGGAGCCCAGAGGCACCACTGGCCCCAGGTGGGAAATGGACTCTGCAATGTGGCTGGGAAAGCCCTGCCTGGGCTTGGCCAAGCAGCACAGCCAAGCCCTGAGCCCCATCCCCTGGGAATGGGGATCGGTGCTCTCACAGGATGCTCGTGGCTGTCCCGGAGCAGTGGGATGTGGGGTGTGGGATGGTGAGGGCAGGAGAGCAGCAGGAGCCCTGCAAAGCTCTGTGGGCTGGGGGAGGAGGCCACAAGGCCTGGGGCTGACAGGAACTGCTGTCTTCTCATGGGCCTCAGTGGCAGGGACAGCAGCCACAGCCAGGGGACACAAATCTCATTGCTGGTGGCAGGGGGTGGTCCCAGCCCCCCAAGGCCTTTGGTCACCCCCACTGCAGCTCTCCTACCCTGGCCTAGGCCTGTGCTGCTTCCTTTGCACACTTTACCCACCGCCCCATTTCCCCTCCTCCCTCTGACCCTGGGAGCTCCCAAAGCTTTCCTGATGTCCCTCTGTCCTCACTCACTGCTGCTTCAAACAAAAAGCTGTGTTTGGCTGAGGAATGGCCAATTCCTGTGGGATTCCCAACTCCTGCCTTCTTCCCACATCCTGCTAAAGCTCCTGGGGCACCCAACCTGTCCCAGGCACAGCCTTGCTGCAATCTGCTCCTTCTCTCCATGTCCCAGCACTGAAATCCATGTCCCATCTGCAGCCCCGCAGAGCAGCCCAGCCCTGTCTGGCCCTGCAGCAGGAACTGGAGGCACTGGAGGTGAGGGACAGTGACTCTGTGTCTGGAATGCTTAGGAGATGCTCAGCTTGGGCAGCTCCTGCAGCCCCAGGGCCAGCCCCACTGCCCAGGACAGCAGCAGAGAGTTGGCCCCAGGGCTCCTCGGGCAGCTCCTGCTGCCCCAGGGACAGAATCACAGAATCACAGGATTAACCAGGTTGGAAAAGACATTTGAGACCATCTAGTCCAACCTGTGTCCTAACACCAGCTTGTCACCAGATTGTGGCTTTTAGTGCCACATCCAGTCTTTCCTTAAACAGCTCCAGTGACGGTGACTCCACCACCTCCCTGGGCAGCCCCTTCCAATGCCCAATCACCCTTTCTGTGAAGAATGTCTTCCTAATGTCCAACCTAAACTTCCTGTAGCACAGCTTAAGGCATTTCCTTTCATGCTCTCCCTTGTTCCCTGGGTGCTGAGCCCAATCCCCCCCTGGCTTGACCCTCCTCCTTGAGGCCCTAGAGTGTCACAGTGTTCTCCATGATTCCATGAGGCTCTGTAGTGTCACAATGGCCCTTGATTCCTTGGGCCCTGCAGTGTCACAATGGATCCTTGGTTCCATGGGGTCTCCAACAGTGGTCTCCTTCGTTCTGTTGTGTCACAATGGCCACTTGGTTCCCCAAGGTACCACAGTGACACAATGTCCACTTGCTTCCATTGGGCCCTGGAATCTCACAAGGCTTTTCCTGCTTCTGCAGTGTAACAATGGCTGCTTGGTTCAACAAGATCCCACAGTGTCTCAGTGGCCTCTGTGGTTCCACAAGAACCCAGAGTGTCACAATGAAGTCCGTGGTTCCGTTTAGCCCCACAATGGCCCCTTGCTTCCCTAGGGCCCTGTAGTGTCACAATCATCACAGAATCACAGAATCAACCAGGTTGGAAAAGACTTTTGAGATCATCAAGTCCAACCCTTGACCCAACACCACCTTGTCACCCAGCCCATGGCACCAAGTGCCACATCCAGTCTTTCCTTAAACACCTCCAGGGACGGTGACTCCACCACATCCTTGGGCAGCCCATTGCAATACCCAATCACTCTTTCTGTTTAGAAACTCTTCCTAATGTCCAGCCTAAATCTCCCCCAGTAGAGCTTAAGGCTGTGGTCTCTTGTCCATTTGCTGTTTCCTGGGAGCAGAGCCCAACCCCACCTGGCTGCACCCTCCTGTCAGGGAGTTGTAGAGAGTGATGAGGTCTCCCCTGAACCTCCTCTTCTCCAGGATAAACAGCCCCAGCTCCCTCAGACACTCCTCACAGGACTTGTGTTCCAGACCCTTCACCAGCCTTGTTGCCCTTCTCTGGACACACTCCAGCCCCTCAACGTCCTTCCTAAATTGGGGACACAGAACTAGACACAGCACTCGAGGTGTGGCCTCACCAGTGCGGAGTACAGGGGAAGAATCACTGCCCTGGTCCTGCTGGCCACACTATCCCTGATCCAGGCCAAGTGCCATTGGCCTTCTTGGCCACCTGGGCACACTGCTGGCTCATGTCCAGCCTGCTGTCCATCAGTGCTCCCAGGTCCCTTTCTGCCTGGCCACTCTCCAGGCACTCTGTCCCCAGCCTGTAGCGCTGCAGGGGTTGTTGTGGCCAAAGTGCAGGACCTGGTACTTGGTCTTGTTAAACCTCATCTCATTAGATTAATTTCTTGGATCCAGCCTGATCAGGCTCCTCTGCAGAGCCTTCCTACCCTCCAGCAGATCCACACACGCATCCAACTTGGTGTCGCTACAGTTCCATGAGGCCCTAAAGTGTCACAGTGTTCTCCATGATTCCATGAGGCTCTGTAGTGTCACAAAGGCCCCTTGGTTCTCCAAGGCCCGCTAGTTTCATAATGGCCGCTGAGTTCCAAGGGGTCTCTCAGTGTCACAATGTCCCTTGGTTCGCTGGGCCCTGCAGTGTCACAGTGTCCATTGGTTCCATGCAGTCTCTCAGTGCAGCAATGGTCTCCTTGGCTCCATAGTTTCACAATGGCCTCTTGGTCCCATGGGGCACAACGCTGTCAAAATGGTTTCTTTCATTCTGTGAATCCCTGCAGTGTAGGAATGGCCCCTTGGTTATACGAGGTCCTACACTCACAGTGGTCTCCATGGTTCCACAAGGCTCTGCAGAGTAACAGTGGCCCCTTGGTTCAATAAAGCCTCACGGTGTCACGATGGCGCCATTGTTACACAAGGTCCTTCACTATCACAATTTTTTCTGTGGTTTCACATGGCCCCGTGGTGTCACAACCATCTTCTTGATTCCATGAGGCCCCACAGTGTCACAGTGATCCCTTGGTTCCATGAGGCCCCACAATGTCACAATGGCCCCTTGGTTCCACGAGGCCCCACAGGGTTACAAGTGTTCCCTTAGTTCCAAGAGGCCCTGATGTGTCACAGTGGCATCTAAGTTACCTGAGGCCCCACAGTACTACAATGGCCCCTTGGTATCATGGGGCACCACGGTGTCAAAATAGTTCCCTTAGTTCCATGAGTCCTCAGAGTGTCACAATGGCCCCTGGGTTCCACTGGGCTCCAGAATATCTCCAGGGTCTCCTTGGTTCCACAGTGTCACAATGGCCCCTTGGTTCAACAAGGCCCCACAGTGTCACCTCTGTGGTTGCACGAGGACCCAGAGTGTCACAATGGACTCCTTGGTTCCATTCAGCCCCACAGTGTCACAATGGCCTGTTGAAGGTTTGGAGAATTTTCCCCGTTCTGTTGCTATGAAACCAATGATCAGGTACTTAAGAGACAAAAGATGTGGCCGGGGGTGTGCTGACGGGAGCATCCGGCATCAGTAACTTCTCACTTGCTTACCCGACTTGTGGGGGGAAACAGTGAAAACTGCTGTCTCCCTTTTCGCTGCGACTGAGGAAAAGCCTGCACTGCCTTCTCTTCCTTGCTGGGTGAGCTTTCATTTGGGGAGAAAAGCACGGGATTCCAACCCCCTCTTCCCCTCGTGGAGTGTGCATCTTCCCAACTTCTCTTGCAGCTGCTGCGGAGGGGGGCCCAACTGCTGCTGCCCAGCACCTCGTCTGCTGAAATGCACTGCCAACTTTTGCTGGCTAGCCTGGGTGAGCCCATCCTGCAACTCCATCTCCCTGCTCTGAGTTCCCTGCCCAGCCCCGTCCATCTGCACGCCATCCCTGCCTAGCCCGATCCTGCTCACGCCATCCCTGCCCAGCCCATCCTGCTCACGCCATCCCTGCCCAGCCTGTCCGCCATTACCCACGTGACACAGACCTGACCTCACCCCACAGCACCCCCTGCAGGCGCGGGAGTCATCACACCTGCCCTGCCCGACCAGGAGCCAACAGCACCCCTGCTGGCTGTGACCGTGACTGCACTGAACAAAACAGTGCCTGGCAGCCCAGGGACATCTGCCACCCTGTTTTGGTTTTGTTTGTTGTTACTATTGTTATTGTTTGTCTCATTATAGATACTAGTAAAGAACTGTTATTCCTTTTCCCATATCTTTGCATGAAAGCCCTTGATTCCAAAGTTATAATAATTCAGAGTGAAGGGGGTCACATTATCCATTCCAAGGAAGGTTCCCACCTTCCTTAGTAGACACCTGTCTTTCAAACTAAGACATTATCCTGAAGAAAAGGTGGCTCAGGGGAGACCTCATCACTCTCTACAACTCCCTGTCAGGAAGGTGCAGCCAGGTGGGGTCAGATTCTTCTCCTGGGCAAACAGTGTCAGGACAAGAGGCCACAACCTTAAGCTGCACCAGGGGAGATTTAGGCTGAACATTAGGAAGAAGTTTTTCAGAGAAAGGGTGATTGGGCATTGGAATGGGCTGCCCAGGGATGTGGTGGAGTCACCATCTCTGGAGATGTTACAGAAAAGACTGGATGGGACACTCAGTGCCATGGTCTGGGTGACAAGGTGGTGTTGGGTCACAGGTTGAACTTGATGATCTCAAAGGTCTTTTCCAACCTGGTTGATTCTGTTATTCTGTGATGATTGTGACACTGCAGGGCCCCAGGAAAGCAAGGGGCCATTGTGACACTTTGAGGCTAAATGGAACCACAGAGGACATTGTGACACGGTGGGGCCTTTTTGAACCTAGGGGCCATTGGGAGACTGTGGAACCAAGGAGACCCTGGAGATATTCTGGAGCCCAGTGGAACCAAGGGGCCATTGTGACACTCCCAGCACACATGGAACTAAGGGAACTATTTTGACACCATGGTGCCCCATGGTACCAAGAAGCCATTGTGGTACTGCAGGGCCTCAGGTAACTTAGAGGCCACTGTGACACTCAGGTCCTCGTGGAACTAAGGAGACACTTGTAACACTGCAGGGCCTCATGGAACCAAGGGTCTGTTGTGACAATGCGCGAGCTTGTGTAACCAGGGGTCCATTGTGACTCTGCCCCACCCATGGGGGAACGTGCCTGCCAAAGGAAAAGGAGGCTCCCTGGGTGCCCTGCTCTCCTCTCCAGGAGATGCTGAGAGCTCTGCAGCCCTTCCTGCCATCCCATGTCCCCAGGCCAGCACAACAGCCCTGGCCCTTGTGGCCCTCAAAAGCTGCTCCTGCTCCAGGCCCAGGGCCCATCCCAAAGCTGGGTCAGCCAGAAAGCTGTGCCCATTTCTCTTCCTTCCTGCCTTGATCAGGATGAATCTCTTTTTTTTTTTTTTTTTTTTTTGAACGCGGTTTCATTTATTTCACCTAAATACAATGTGAAAGTCCCCATTTCACTAAGTCTCTGCTCACACAAGGTAGAAAGATGCTGAAGAAAGAGGGAATAAATAATGACTTTTTTTGTTTATTCCTGCTCTCCTATCTCAGGATAGTACAAAAATTTTTAAAAAGTGGTTGCAGGCTCCTTTATTTCACTTAAATACATTGTGAGAGTCCCCATTTACACAGTCTCTGGGTCACAGAAGAAGGGAAGATAATTAAGGGGAACAATAATAGCATTTCTTTTATGACAACAGCATCAGAAGCAGAAGAAAAGAGAAAATATAAATAAGGACAGATTTGGCCTGTCATGATGTGCAGTGGGAGCTGCTGAAAGAGGAAGGCAGGCATTCTGAGGCTGCTTCTGGTGGATTGACTTTGGCTGGAGACCACGTGCCCATCAATCCACTCTATCACTGCCCTCCTTGGCTGGACAGGGGAGGGACAATGAGATGGAAAATACCTTGTAGTTTTAGATAAGGCAGCTTACTAAAGCAAAAGTTAGAATGTGCACAAGCAACAAGAGAAAACCAATAATTTTATTCTTTACTTCCCATCAGTGATTAATGTTCAGCCACTTCCCGGGAAGCAGGACTTCATCAAGCAGTGTGGTTGCTTGGGAAGGCAAACACTGTAAAAAAGGAGTGCCCCCTATTCCTCCTACTTTCCTTAGCTTTTATACTGAAACTAATGTCATACAATCTGGAATATCCATTTGGTTGATTTGGGTCACTGGCCTGGTTGTGTCCCTTCCCAGGATCTTTCCCACACGCAGCCCCCTGATGGAGGGGGAATGCTGAGAGACAGTGCTGCTGCTGTGCCAGCCCTGCCCAGCGAGAGCCAAACCAGGACTGTGTTTCCAGCTCCTTTCTGACTCCCAACGCAAAGCACTCTGAGGGCTGTTATGGGAAAATGAAAAGGCTGAAAAGCATCCATTCAACAGTTTCCTGAGAGCTTTCTTGAGTTCCTGGTTCCTCAGGCTGTAGATGAGGGGGTTCAGTACTGGAGGAACCACTGAATACAGAACAGAAACCACAAGGTCCATTGTTGGGGATGAGACGGAAGAGGGCTTCAGGTAGGTAAATGTGTCAGTGCTGATAAACAGGGAGACCACAACCAGGTGAGGGAGGCACGTGGAAAAGGCTTTGTGCCGTCCCTGCTCAGAGGGGATCCTCAACACAGCCCTGAAGATCTGCACATAGGAGAAAACAATGAAAACAAAAAAACCAAAAGCTAAACAGAAAATGACCACAAGAAGCCCAAGTTCCCTGAGGTTGGAGCGTGAGCAGGAGAGCTTGAGGATCTGTGGGATTTCACAGAAGAACTGGCCCAGGGCATTACCCTGGCACAGGGGCAGGGAAAATGTATTGGCTGTGTGCAGCAGAGCATTGAGAAAGCCACAGGCCCAGGCAGCTGCTGCCATGTGGGCACAAGCTCTGCTGCCCAGGAGGGTCCCATAGTGCAGGGGTTTGCAGATGGACACGTAGCGGTCGTAGCACATGATGGTGAGAAAGGCAAATTCTGCTGCAATGAAAAAGGCAAAGAAAAAGACCTGGGTGACACATCCTGCATAAGAAATCTCCTTGGTGTCCCAGAGGGAATTGTGCATGGCTTTGGGGACAGTGGTGCAGATGGAGCCCAGGTCGGTGAGGGCCAGGTTGAGCAGGAAGAAGAACATGGGCGTGTGCAGGTGGTGGCCGCAGGCTATGGCACTGATGATGAGGCCATTGCCCAGGAGGGCAGCCAGGGAGATGCCCAGGAAGAGGCAGAAGTGCAGCAGCTGCAGCTGCCGCGTGTCTGCGAATGCCAGCAGGAGGAAGTGGCTGATGGAGCTGCTGTTGGACATTTGCTGTCTCTGGCCATGGGGACCTGTTCATGGAGAAAAGAATAGTGACAAGTTAGGAGAGGCTGCTTGGAGCCAAACCTGTGCCATTCCCTGTAGACTGTCCCACTGTGACTCATCCACCCTTGTTCCTTCTCTGGGAAAACCTTCATCCAGGTCCCTGCCTGAGCTCCTCTTGTGCTGTCTGAGTGTGCCATGAGCAGCCATGCCTGTTCGTGGGGGCTCTCGAGGAGCCATTACTGCCCTGCTGCCCTGGGTTTGTGGCCATGTGGCAGAGGGACAAGGCTGGATATTCAGGATTTGTCAGTGGAATCTCTTCTTATGCAGAAAGACATGTTACTATCTGCACTCCATGCTCCAAAGGACATGGACGATAGGAAGGAGTTTTTCTACACACACATCATTCCAGGTTCTCTGAGGTCACAAATCCCCAGCATTTCTGCTGCACCCAGAGTTTGCCACTGAGAGATGTGAGAGGCAAAGGGATTCCCTGTGGCTCAGGGCAAGGTCAGGGGCTGGATGGGCTTGTTCCCAACTGCCCTGGGTTTGCACCTTTGGCTGCAATCAGAGCACAATCACACTCCTGTGTCACCCTGGGAAGAAACCAGACCCTGCCAAGAGCAGAGGGATCACTGTATGTCTCACCCTCTCTAAAGGTCTCTTTATTTCCTCATTTGTGGCATCTCTGTCCTTCCCCGTGGGACACTCAGGGAACTCTGAGAGGCTCTGGCAGAGATTTGCACCCAGGAGGGCAGCTCAGAGCTTGGAAGGACACAGCAAGGAGATCCCCAGGTGTGCTCATGATGGCATCTCAGGGAGGGAGGCTCAGCTCCTTCCCCTTTCCCATGGGCTGCTTTGCCCACAGCCCCACAGGTCACAGGGAAGCTTGGACACCCCATTCCCATGGACACTCCTGCCTGGCAGGAATCCCAAGGGCAGTGCCTGACTCAGCTGCTGCAAATGCCAGAGCCTCCCTGAGTGCACAAGATAACAATGACAATATCAGAGGAGTGCAGAACCAAGAGAAGATATTGTGGTGCTGTGCCTGAGAGGGCAGGGCAGAGACAGCCGCACACTCAGGACAGTGTTCCCTGTCCCCAGCTGTGCACGGCACCTCCCACACACCAACAGTGCCCTCCTGCCCACAGCATTGCTCTGCTCAGCTCCCTCTCCTTCCCTGATCCTCTCTCTCCCTGGGCCTGCACATTTTCCTCCTCAGAGGTGCCTTGTCCCTGTCAGCGCTCACAGAGCCATCCCACCCTCTGTGCACTCGGCCCAGCCCTACAGAAACCTGCCTGTCTGCAGGGCCCTGCCTGGGGGCAGGCTCTGTGTGCAGGTGGGCAAGGGCAGCTCAGAGAGCCCTCCTGGGCCCTGCAAAGGTGATGCTGGTGCTGTCCATGGGCTGAGGAGTGCCTGAAGGCCTTTGGGAGGCTCCAGCAGAGACACTGACCACACAAAGTTACAGTTCAGGAATTTTAATAAATGTTCAAATATCACTTTGATGATCCTTGTGTGTCCTTTCAACACAGAATGCTCTGTGATTCTGGGATTACAACTCTTATTCTGCTTCTCTCATCCCCCAACCTTCCCACCCTGCTCCAAGTTAGAAATTGAACACAATCTCAGTGAAGCTCCTGATGTTTACAGCAATCCCTGGCTTACCTTCTTTAGGAAGTGTCCTCCAGAGCTGTCCCCAGGCTGATCTGGAGCTGGGAGCAGCCCTGCCCCACACAGCACCTCTCAGCAGCAGCACCTGCCCTGCTCAGGGTCGCTCCTTCCCCCCACAGCTTCTCCCCCAGCGCTGGCAGCAGCTCCCCGGGCTGGCTGAGAGCTGCCCCTGGCAGGCAGCAGAGTCCCTGGCCCAGCACAGCGCCCTGGGCTGCAGGACCCTGCTCTGCACCACAGCCCTGGGCACCCCTGGCTGCACCCCTGGCTGCTCAGCCCTGCAGCAGAGCCTGGCAACAGGGAGCTGTCTTGTGCTGTGCCTCAGATGCTGCAGCAGGGAAACCCAGCTCTGCCCTAGGGCCACATCCCCTGCACTGCAGCAACTCTCAGAGTCCTCCTGCAAGATCCAAAAAGCTGTGCCATGTGCCAGCTTCAGGGCTGTGTAGAGGAGCTGCTCCTCAGGGGAAAGGTCTTTTTGAAGCCTTTCTTGGTTGCCAGGAGCTGTCTCTGTGCCAGGAGCCCGGCCCAGCTCAGCAGCACAGCCACAGCACAAGGACTATAATGACCCTCTTGGGGCTTTGGTGCTGAGTCCCTGAACATCAGTCCCTGAGAGGGAGTTGAAGAAACCTCTCCAGAATTCAAAGTCACAATCAATATCCAAAGTTTCTTGAAGTTTTAATGAGTCCCAGTGAGGGACATGACTGAGAAAGTCCACTTATGTTCCACTTAGAGCAGGAAATGGAGGCAGTGAGGACAGGGTGGGACAAAGAGAAGCCATGTCTTGGTGCCCTGGGGCACAGCAGAGTCTGTGCCACCAAGGACTGTGAGGAGACACCTTGTCCTGAGGCCCTGGGGCCTCCTGGCACAGCCCCAGCAAGGCTGGGCACCCCCCCCCATCCCAGTGGCCTGAGGGATCTGCTGGAAGGAGTCCCTGGGGAGCCTTGGTCAGGAATGGCCCTGGGGGCCTCCTTCATGCTCCCAGGGACTGCAGGTTTTTCAAAGGACTTTGGCTTTTGCTTTTGCCTTGAAGTCTCTGAGAGCTTTGTGCAATCATGGCCTCCAATTATCTGCTGTAACGAGTCCCTTGAGATTCTTTGTCAGTAACAACACTCACTGGGGCTCATTAATGCTTCAAGGTACTCAGGGTTTATTAAAGTCCTTTTTTCACCCGGAGTCTCTGAGAGGTTTGTGCAATCATGGTCTCCAATTATCTGCTTTAATTAGTCCCTTGAGAGCCCTTGTTATTAAGGATACTCAGTATCCTTAAGGAGGCTCATTAATGCCTCAAGTACTTCAGTTTTTTAAGGTATTTCCCTTTATCCTTTCCACACTGAATATCTGAGAGGTTTTTGTGCAATCATGGCCTCCAGTCCTTTCCTCCAAGCAGTCCATGAGGAGCCTGTCTTGGTGATGGACCTCCATGGGACCCATTCATGCTTTGAGACACTTGGAGTTTGTCTTCTGACTTTGACTCTGGAAAGGTTTGTGCAATCTCCTCTCAGGCCCTGAGGTTCAAGCGCTCAGCACCAAATGCACCTCAGGGCTCATTAGGATCAAGCAAGTCCTGACAAACCATGCCTCTGCCTTGATTTCCCTCTGGTCTAGTGCAGTTCATTAGGAAGGTTTTCTACAATAGTTTTGAGAAATATTTCAAAGTGCTTCTAAGAAATATGCATTCCTATTTTAAAGAGTGTATTTTATGACTGTTCTCTTTAGAGTAGAGGTGATTGTGGCATTCTGTGATTGATACTGATCCAGGGTGTCACCTAAGCGGGTCTGGCCTGGTCAGAGAAGCTGTGCCTTGAGGTCTAACCCAGTGAGGACAACCTTGCTCCACATTCCCAACCCCATCCCACCTCTCCTCAGTCACCTGGGACCTGCTTTGCTTAAAGAACTAGCTGCACACAGGCAAAAAGGGGATTTTCCTTTTGTTTTTTTAATTTTAAGCAATCTAAAACTCCTAAGTTTCCCCACTGAAAACAGACATACTTCTTAAGTGTGTACCAAGTCCATGGTTCCACCAATGAGGTTCCCCTTCCCCACGACAGAGCTCTGAATGAAATATTTTAGACCTTTGGACTGCCTGGTTCCAAGAGGCCTTGCTGTGTTAAAATGGCTCTTTGGTTCCATGAGGTTCTCTTCTGTCAGCAACGATCTCCTCAGTATCAATGATCCCTTGGTTTCATGAGGTCCCTAAGTGTCACAATGATCTCCTTGATTCCATGAGGCATCACAGTGTCACAATGGACATTTGGTTCCATGAGGTTCATTAGAGTCACAATGGTCTCCTTGGTTCTGTGAGCCCCCACTGTGTCACAATGTCCCCTTGGTTCCATGAAGCCTCACTGCACAATGGTCTCCTTGACTCCATCGGGGATACAAAAGCTTTGCATAAACAAAGAGCAAGACCATGGTCTCCTTGGATCTGCATTGTCACAATGGACAAGGGGTTCCATGAGGTCCCATACAGTCACAATGGATATTTGTGCTCCATGGGGCCCTAAAGTGTCACAATAGTCCCTTGGTTCCATGGCGCCCTGCAATGTTACCATGGCCTCCTTGGTTCCATGAGGCTGGACAGTGTCACAATGGTCCCTTGGCTCCATGGGGCCCCACAGTGTCACAATGGTCCCTTAGCTCCATGGGGCCCCACAGTGTCCCAAGGGTTCCCTTGGTTCCATGTGCCCAAAACGGTCACAGGGGTCTCCTTTTTCCTGCAGCAACCAGCAGCAAACCCCACTGGCTGGGCCAAATGCCTGGGAAGTACGAGGAAGTGGGGTACATGGATGTGTGATGGATTTTGTCTTCCCAGGTCACAGTGACATGGGATGGGAACCTGCTGTCCTGGAGATGGCCGAACACTGCCCTGCCCATGGGAAGGGGTAAAAAACAACCTCTGTCCATGGAACTACAACAGCAGAGAGGTCAGGCAGAAGGCTGGGTTTAAAAGACTATCACCAGCACAGGAAACATCAATCTGAGAAATTTTCTTGAAAGCTGATATTTTAGGGCATTCTTTTATACAGCATATATATAGCAGCTTTTGTCTTGGAGCAGTCATTGGATATAGAGAAATTTGGAGGTGGAATCCCAATTTTGGCCATGGATGCCTGGAAGAGAAGGACAATTCTTCTCCATACAAAGGAAAGCACAGAGCCCCAGTGTTTCAGTGGCAGATGAGAAGAGGCTCTCCATATGCCAAGATCAGCCAGACCTGTCAGGTGACCCTTGGCAGCCAGACCTGTTTCATGTTCCCTTTGTTCCATGGGCCCTGCAGTGTCACAATGGCCCCTTGGTTCCTTGGGCCCCCACAGTGTCACTAGGGGCCCTTGTTTCCATGAGGTCTTGCAATATCCCAATGGTCCCCTTGGCTCCATGTGACGCTGAGGTGTCATAATGGCCCCTTGGTTCCACGAGGCCCTGAAGAGTCTCAATGTTCCCCATGGTTCCACAAGACCCCACAGTGTCATAATGGTCTCTTGGTTCCATGAAGCCACACTGTGTCACAATGGCCCCTTGGTTCCATGGGACCCAGTGGTGCCACAATGATCCCCTTGGTCCCATGAATTCCCACAGTGTCACAGTGGCCCCTGTGTTCCACGAGGTCCTGAAGTGCCACAATGGTTTCCACAGGAAGGAAAGCACAGAGCCCCAGTGTTTCAGGGGAAGATGAGAGGCATCTACCAGAGGCCAAGGCCAGGCAGACCTGTCTGTTCTGGCAGGTTTGTCTGGGAGCAACCCTTGGATATACAGAATTTTGAATGTGGAATCCCATTTCAGCTATTTGTGACTGGAGAAGGACAGTTCTTTTTCACAGAAAGGAAAGCACAGAGCCCCAGTATTTGGAAAGCAAGTGAGAGCTGGCCCTCAGAAGGCTAAGGCCAGGAAGAATTCTCAGTAATGGCAGATTTTTCTGAAAGCAATCCTTGGATACAGAGAAATTTGGAGATGGAATCCCAATTTATGTCATGAGTGCCTGAAGAAGAAGAATGGTTCTTCTCCATAGGAAGGAAAGCACAGAGCCCCAGTGTTTGGAAGGCAGATGAGCAGCAGCCACCAGAAGCCAAGGTCAGCCAGGCCTGTCTGTACTGGCAGCTTTCATCTGTGAGAAACCCTTGCATGGAGGGAATTGTTGAGGAGGAATTACCATTTTGGCCATGGGTACCTGGAGAAGATGGATGGTTCTCTTCCATAGGAGTGAAAGCATGAAGCCCCAGAGTTTTGGTGGCAGGTGAGAGCTGGCCTTCAGAAGCCAAGGCCATCCAGATTTGTTGGTAATGGCATATTTTGTCTGGGAGCAATCCCTGGATAAAAGAAATTTTGAGGCAGAATCCCAATTTTGGTCACAGATGCCATGGTTCTTTTCCATGGAAAGCAAAGGGTGGAGCCCTGATGTTTTGAAGGCAGATGAGAGGCAGCCCTTAGGAGACCAAGGTCAGCAAGACCTATTTGTCCTGGCAGCTTTTGTCTGGGAACAATCCTTGGATATAAAGAAATTTAGCAGTGACATCATAATTTTGGCATTTGGTGCCTGGAGAACAGTTCTATTCCACAGGAAGGAAAGCACAGAGCCCCAGTGCTTCAGGGGCAGATGAGAAGTGACCCTCAACATGCCAAGGTCAGCTGGACCTGTCAGGCAGTCCCCAGGAGGCCAAGGCAGCCAGACCTGTTCCATGTTCCCTTGGTTCCATGGGGACCCACAGTGTCACTATGGTCCCCTTGGTTCTATGGGCCCTGCAGTGTCACAGTGGCCCTTTGGTTCCTCGAGGTCTCACAGTGTCACAATGGCGTCCTTGGTTCCAAAATGTCACAATGAGACATTTCCCTTGTTTCCATGAGACCCCACAATATCACAATGGCCCCTTGGTTCTGCAGTATCATAACAGACCCACGGTTATCCTGCAGTGTTGTAATGGACATTTTGTTCCATGGGGATCCAGAGTGTCACAATGGTCTCCTTTGTTCTCTGAGGCCACACACTGTCACAATGGACCCTTGGGTACATGAGTCCCTGGAGAGTCACAAGTCCCCTTGATTCCCTGAGGCCCCGCAGTGTCACAGTGGCCACTTGGTTACACGTGGCCTTGCAGTGTCAGAATGCTCTCCTTGGTTCCATGGGGACCCACACTGTCACAATGTTGGTTCCAATAAGGCCCCGCAGGGTCAAAATGGTCCCCTTGGTTCCATGTGGCCGCAGGATATTACAATGGCCCCTTGGTTCCATGAGGCCTTGTAGTGTCACAAAGGTCTCTGTGGTTCCATAATGTCACAATGGACCCTTGGTTACACAGGGGTCTCCTTGGTTCCATGAAGCCCTTGGGTATCACAATTCACCAGTTTCAAAATCACAGCTCGGTTCCATGAGGCCCCACAGTTACACACTGATATCCTGGGCATCATGAGCCCCAGCAGTGTCACAGGGTCCCCTTGGTCCCATGACCCCACAGTGTCACAGGGGTCCATGGGCACAATGAGACCCCAAAGTGTCACAACGTCCACTGTGCACCACAAGGTCCTGCAGTGTCACAATGTCCCCTGGGCACCAGAAGGCCCTGCAGGGCTGTGAACACACCTGGTGCAGGTGGCTCAGGGGCTGCAGCCATGGTCTCCCAAGAACAAATTGAAAAAAAGACAGACAGAACCCTTGCTATGGTTGCTATAGCTTTTGGACTCTGCACCCTTGTATCTACTCCTTACTGCATGTTCTTTTAATAAACTGTTATTTCTTCATTTATATCTTCTCACATTTGTCCCTCCTTATTGGTAGAGGGGAGACATCAAAAATTAAGGGGAGGTAACTTACTTGGGAGTCTCCACACTGTAAAATTGTCCTAAACTAAGGACATTCTTGAAGAAAACGTGTTTGAAATGTAAAGAATGACCATATTCAGAATATTTGAAAGACTTTCCCCCTTCTATTAGTTTCCCAGTTTTCCACATATCTATAACAGAAAAGCAAGCAAGCAAACAAGGAAGTACAGCTTAATTGGCTTAAGTAAAGGTAGGTTTGCAAACTAGTTTTGCACTGGCAATAGTAAATGACCTTTTGAAGGAATGAAAATAAATCCAATTCCCATTATCATAGCTTGAACTACACTATATATTTTCCTATGGTAAAGTGAAATAAAATTGTCATTTATGAGCTCTGATATTGACAGGAGTTAAGTTCTTATGAAGCCATTAAAAATAGAGCTCACTGAGTATCTGCATTAATGCCCTAATGGCTGCTTTGCTGTCTCGGAGCTGTGCCAAGCAATCTCTCTAAGATTCAGAGTCCCATGTCCAGATGCGCACAGCTGCAGGTGGACCCAATTTCTGCCTTGTAGACTGAGGCCACATTGCGACAGCACCGCACAAACTCAAAGTGACAGGGCGAGGGATCTCTGAGCTGTGTCTGCACAAGGACACCCTGGCCACAGCACATTTCTTCCGAAGCCACGGGAAAGCAGGTCCATGTGGAGGATCCACCCCTTGCTGCAGCCATTTCCCCACACAATCAAAACAATCCCTCAGGGGCTTAAGACCCGTCCAGGGGCTGGTCCCAGGGCTCTGGATCCTCCCCCTCTTCAAGAACCTTCAGTTAAGTTCAGTATGTTATTGGTTATTGATTGTTTTACCCTCTCCTTTTAATTTGTAATTGGACCCTGGACCTTTGTATCCTCCCCTCATCCTCTCTCCTATTGGTCACCCTCTTCCCCATAAAACCGGTTGCCCTGGGGCAGTTATATGGATTTCTCCTCCTACGCTCTCCCTCCCAGAACCCTTGTTCCTTTCCCTACCAATAAAGGAGATCAAGGAGGGAACCCCCTCTCGCACCCTTCACCTCCTCGTCAGCCTCCTTTTTCAGCAGCGCCGGGAGCAGCTCCACTTCGGCTGGAACCAACCCAGCAATAGCCTGTGGTGGGCCGGGGCTCGCGTCCCAGGCGAGGGCAACTGGAAAGGTCAGGCTGAGAGCCGACAACAGGTCCAGGACTGCCAGTGCCAAATGCACAGACTGCGGAGTGTTCCTGTGGCTGCCCTCAGGTGTGGCCCCACCAGCACAGCTCTGTGCAGGAACACTTCTGTCAGTGGCTGTAGAGCAGCATCTGAGCCCAAACTGCAGCTCCCCAAAACCTTGCATCACCTCTGTGTGGGTGGCTGGATCCCACCACAGGGGCTAGAGGAGGTTGTTGTCTTTCTCTCCACATGTATTTCATAATTTACTTCTTCATCATTTGCCTTCTCATTACCTTCTTTTCCTTCTTTTCCAATATGGACTCACTCATTCATGTCAACATTGCTGCCTTCATTTTCATCATCACTACCTCCCTTCACATTCACATCATAATTTTCTTGTTTGTTTGCCACAACAGTGTCTTTTCTCCTTTTTCCCTCTCCTCCGAGTTGCTGCTGGAGCTCTCCTAGGCACTGCTGTCTGGCTCAGGGCTTCTCTTCTGCAGCTGAACCACAGCCCCAAGAGCAGCACCAGGACTCCAGCAAGAGCCCAGAATGGCCACTGCTGCAGGGCAGCCCAGAGCAGGGCTCCCCAGGCCCCACCACTCCGCTCCAGGCTCCCCTGCTCCAGCTCCTGCAGCAGCTGAGTCTTCTCCCGGCTCAGGAGCTCTGCACATCACTGCCTGTGCTCACCCGTGGCCTCATTGAACCCATCCCCAACTGCCTGTGGGGACTGGAGGAGGCTTTGCACAAGCACGAGAAGCAGTAATGGGAAAGCCATGGCTGGGCCCCAGAGGCAGGGGAAGAACCCAGCCCCGGGGCCAGCGTTTCTGCCCTGGCCTTTGTCCAGCCCAGCCTCCCCCCACATGCACACGGACCGCTGGCATGGGCTGCACTGGGACAGTGTGACCTGCTGGGGCCATTGAAAGCTGTCTGCATTGTGACACGTCCCCTGTGATGTCACAGGCACCAGAGCACATCACAGCCAGGCCTGCCCATCTGCAGATGGAACTGCTGCACAATGCTCCTGCTGACAGGAACCCCAATATTCCCTACCAGGGAACCCTGCAAACGCTTCCCCGTCTGTTTTGTCTGATCCAAGCAGGCACTGGGAAAATCCTGTATCTCCCTTGGGGCAAGGCCAGCACCCCAAAATCACACGCAAAATGCCAGATTCTGGCCCGTTTCTGCATCTGGCAAGATGGGGGTTGTTGTGGTTTAGGAATGGCCCTCCCCAGTTCAGAACTCCCTCCGAGACTCTCCAAACCAGGGGCTGCTCCCCCTCCCCCTTCAGCTGGAGGCACAAAAGGCAAAGATCACAGGTTGAGATAAGGACCATTTACTGGAAACAGCAAGGAGATAAGGAAATGAACAGTAACAGCAACAATATTAATGACAAAATGTATGAAAACAGAAATGATTCGCATCCCCAATAACAGTTCTGGACAGCTTCCTCTACCACATTTTTCCAGCAGAAGGAGCCCCTTTTCCCCAGTCCCCCAGCAGTGATGGGAGGCAGTACAGATTAACCTCTGGGTCCTGGCCATGCCCCCTCATGGCTACTGCAAAAATTAACCCTGTCCTGGCTGGAACCAGGGCAGGAAAATGGGCTGTGAGCATTTTAATGCTTGTCCTGTTGGAAATCCCAGTTCCCATTTGGTTGTGCTGCTGCTGCTGCTGCTGTTTTACCCCCTCCCCTGGTGCAGCTGCTCCCTGGGTGCTGCTGGCACACAGTAACAGGTGTCCTGGACATGCCATCCCTCAGACAAGGGGACACAGCATCTCTGAGGCCACCAAGGACTGTGGGAGGAGAGCTCCTGGGAACTATAAGCTCACAGACCTTTTCCTCCTGCTGCCCACTTGCATTGCCGCCATCCAGTCCTCGTACAGATGTGTGAAAAGGAGCTTGGAGGGGAGGCTTTGCAGGAAGTTCTGCAATGCCAAGGGCTCCCGGTGAGCCTTTGAGAATTCCAGCCAAGCCAGGAGCTCTTCCAGATGCAGATCAGGAGCGCTCCCCTTCAGGATGAGGGCCAGCAGCAGCACAGGTTGCTGTCCCATGCCTGTGCCCTCACCCTTGTCCAGGGCCTGCAGCAGCTCCTGGAGGGCTCTCATGTTGTCAGTTCCTCAAAAGATTCCTTCTGTTGTGGGCCCTCACTGGTGCAGGACAGGCAGCAGCTCCTGCAGGAGGTGCAGAAGGGCAGGGACTTGTCTGAGGTGCTGCCTTCCAACAGCAGTGGCCAGGGCCGAGCTCTGCCCCAGACAGGGCTCCTGCCAAGGGGCTGAGCAGCACCACCTCGTCCTCCTCCTCCTCCCCCCCTCCCCCTACTACTCCTACTAATCCTACTACTACTCCTACTACCACTCTTACTGCTCCTACTAGCACTCCTCCTAGTACTGTTATTCTTCCTCCTACTGTTAGTCCTCCTTTTACTCCTACTGCTCCTGCTGCTGGGCCCTCCTGCTGCAAAGGAGAGCAAAAGCCCATCAGTAGAGACCCCCTGGCCAGCACTCCCAGAGCCAGCCCTGCCCTGCCCTCAGTGCTGTGCTGAGCAATGCAGGACAGGCAGGGAGCCAGCAGCTGAACTGTGGCTCCTGCTCGGGGGCTCCTGAGAGCTGGCGTGTCACCAGAACAGCCTGTCCCAGCCTGCTGCTGTCTCCCAAAACCCAGGATCCTGCCGTGCCTGAAGGCAGGTACCCACCTCCCTAGATCCACTGCTGGAACAAGAGCTGGCCCCAAATGATGTCCTCATCTTTCTCGAAGAGGACACAGAATCTACTCTACAGCTGCTCCCAGCACTTCCCACTCCACACTGGGCACCAGCTGAACTCTTCCTTTGAAACACAAACAACATATATAGGAAAACAGATTAAAACCAAACTCTGGAAATGCAACAGGGGCTCACAGGGGCCCAGCAAAGGCCCAACCACTACATGCCAGAAATAAACCCACCTATGGACAGGGAAAATCCACACTTTCTCCCTCCCCCTCTGCATTGGCCAAAATCCCCAACCATGAGCCAAAGCAAACACGTGCCACAGAGCAGCCCAGGCCTTTCCTTGCCTGCAAACCAAACCAGCCAGTGCACGGGTTCTGAAGTGCCTCCTCTGCTCCCCCCATGGGGGCTTGTTTTTGCTGGGCTGGTTCCCCCTGACCCAGCCCCAACCCAGGGCCAGGGGTGGCACAGGTTGTCAGCAGGGCCAGGAGCTACCTCCAGTTCCACAAAATCCACCCCCACACAGCCTCCTGTGCCAAACAGCAACTTGGCAGTGGCTGAAGAATGAATCTCACCCTCAGCAAAGGGGGAACCTCCAGTGCCCAGCCAGGCCCCAGGGCTGGGCTCACCTGACAAGTGGGTGTAGATTGTGGCTTGAGGAACAGCCCCAGCCAAATTCCATCAGCTTTGCCTCACCCGTGGCCAGCTCCATGAGGATGTTCTCAGGCTTAATGTCACAGTACAGGACCCCACAGTCGGGGCAGAGCTGCACGGCCTCCAGCACCTGGGGAACAGCCCTGGGACCACCTCCTGTGGCAGGAACCTCTGCTCCCCCGGGAAGTCATGGAGGGCCCATGAGCATTCCAGATGCTCCATCAGCAGTGCAGAGCTGTTGGGGACTTTGAACCACTCCAGGAGATGGAGGATGATGTGGGAAGCCACAGGACGATACCCTGATGAGCAGCACCAGTTCCAGAGGCACACAGGGGGCACTGGGCTGTGGGGTGACCATGATGCCATCAGCAGGGCTAAGGCTGCACCAGGGGTCTGGTACCCCCTGGCCAGGGGATGCCCCAGTGCCTCCCATCCCCTCCCTACCAGTGGTGGGCATTGCCCAGCTGGGATGCTCCGTGTCCCCTGGTGATCCCACACACACACCCTCCTTGAGCTGTCCTGGCTTCCACCCTCCCAAGCCCCTCCCATCCCGCTCTGGCTTCTCCTGCTGGCCCCACTCTCCCAACAGCTCGGCCCACTGGGAGATGCAATCTTGAGCCATTTGATATCTCTCTGTGAGCCCAGAGGAGCAGTGGGCTGAGCCCCCGCCTGCCCTGCCAAGCCCCCTCCTCCTCCTACTCCAGCCACTCCAGCCCCACCACTCAGTGTGGCACAGTCCCAAGGGGTCCCCAATCAGATGCTGCTGCAGCCACCGCTCCCCAGCCCCAGAACCATCCGGTACCGCTTCTACATGGGCTCCTCTGCCTTCCCTGCTGTGAAGAACGGGGCTTCACCTTGTAGAATTTGAACTATTTATTGTTAACAGAAAACAACTAACAATAGGGGATGCCCATACAACAAAGCAACAGGGCCGGGTGCGTAGCTGGTCTGGCTAGAGGCATACACCCCAGACCTCGTGCAGTTCTTTTTATTCTCTTTGAGTGTCAGTCAAGACGTATGGATACATTTAGATACTTCGCACCAATCATGGGTGCACACTTCCCCAGTCCGCCCCCTGTGTCTGCCCACCTGAGGCGGTCTGTCCTGGCCCTGCCCCATGGGGCATGCTCGGTTGTGGAGCTGGGCAGGACCTTACATTGACTGATGTCCTGACTGACATTTTCCGCAGAACTTTCTGGAAGTCCTGCCTCGGCAGCCATTTTACCCCCAATGTTTAATAGAGTTGTTTTAAAAACATTATTTAACACACATACAAAAGAAGGTACAAAGAGAAAAATGACCATCAGAACCTTGTCAGTGGCCAACACATTACAAACATTCATAATTAATCGATTAACACTCAACCCCTTATAATTCATTAATTAAACTATTTCTAATACGAAAATCAACTTCCTTTTCAGTTCATTTATAACACCTGCAGGCCAGATCTGGCCAGACCCGACTGCCCCAGGCTGGGCTTCCCAAACTGCCCCAGGCACCAGCAGCACAGGGCTGCATTCGGGCAGCTGCCCCACAGAGGAGGCTCCCTACTCCCCACCATTCCAGGGCTGGTGTGGCAGCTACTGGAATCTGGAATTCGGAGCTCTCTGTGCAGCAAGGGGGAATTTCAGGGTTTAAATTGCCAGGCTTGAAACACTGAGGCTTCTGTTATTAATCAGCAGCCTGAAGGGCTGGAACACAGAGAATGGAGCCAGGGTCTGAGCCTGGACGTGCGGGAGCCCGGGTGAGCCTCCTGCCAGAACCATCCGATCCCTCAGCTCTTCCATGGCCAGGAGGGAGCAGGGGCCAAGAGGATCAGTTGGAAGGTGCTGACCATGAATACCCCACATGCCCCCGAACTCTCTGTGCTCTGCTCATGCCGCCCCTCATCTGTGCAGGGAGCAGAGCCCTTGGCAGCCAGGGCAGGGATTGCAGCTCCCTGCCCAGGCTCTGTGCTCCCCCCGCCAGCCCTACTGCCACCCTGCTGCCCTCATTGTCCCTTGCAGATGATCTAGAGCTCGTCCTGCTGCCCCTCGCTGGGAACACAGAGCCTGTCCTGGCCCCACTGGCACAGCTGCCCCACACCAGCACTGCCAGCCTGGCCACACACCCTCCTGCCCCAGCAGGGCTCAGCCCGGGCCCTTCCCAGATCCTGATGCCCAAGGGCAGGGCTGGGAGAAGGCAGCAGCAGCCCTGAGGGCAGTCAGGGCTCCACAGCCCCTGGGCCAGATCCTGCTGCTGGTGCCATCCCTGCCACTCGCCAAATCCCCACAGCTGCTCCATCTGAGAACTGCTCAAGATCCTTTTCAAGGCCATCGAGTCCAACTTGTGACCGATCCCCACCTTGTCACCCAGCCCAGAGCACTGAGTGTCACGTCCAGTCAGTCCTTGGACACTGCCAGAGATGGGGACTCCTCCACCTCCCTGGGCAACCCCTCCCAAGGCCTGACCACCCTTTCTTGGCCAACCTGAACCTCCCCGGCACAGCTTGAGGCCTTTTCCTCTTGTCCTGTCACTTCTTGCCTGGGAGCCCAACCCCACCTGGCTACAACCTCCTGTCAGGGAGTACAGGAGGATTCTTCCTTTCTTAGACCCTCTCCTCCTCTTTGCTTTCCAAACCTAAAGAAGAGTCATGGGAGGATGACAAAGAAATCGCACATGAGGATTTGGGATTGGATGTTCCCCCATTTCTTCTGTCTGCAGGGACAACCAAGTATCTCCCTCCTCCCTCACCCAATATCCAACAGCAGACAGTCTATGGGCCAGCGTTCCTCTCCTTGGGAGCACCAGGAGGGAAATTTGATGGCTTTTGCAGCACTGAGAGAGCAAAAGGCAGGATTTTGCATTTCTTTATTTTCCATACCAAAGGAGAATCACATAATGTGAAAACAATTTATTGTTGGTGGAGCTGCCCTGCAGGGCTCCAGCCCAGAGCAGAGGCTCCAGGGATATCAGGTGTGGTCCCACCTGCAGGTTGGCATTTCAAAGCAGTATAAGGACTTGGAAAATTTGAGTAAAATCAGATTATCTAGAACCACATTTGATCTGTTTTCTATCACTCACTGGACTTGGTGTAGATTCACGGGAAGCTTTTGAAAACAGGAGTAATTCTGATTTTACTGCTTGGTGCTGTAATGCAGCCTTGAAAAGGAGCAATGCTTTTATGCACCTGTGTGCACATGTCTAAAGTACATTAATCCTCTGGTAGTTCCACATTTATTCTGAAGCTTTGTACTCAACTGCTGATTTTTTCCTGATGTTGCTCATTTTAACTTCAATGTTTGCAAAATAAAGCAAATCAGAGGAAGCAAGAAATTTAAAAGTTTAAAATCCAAGAACCACTGACAGAAGTGCAGAAGATTCTTTTATAGTATAGCTTTTTTCTGACTGAATCTTTTGTCAGTAGATACGTTGCTCCTAAGTCTTTATGCCTTTTGAACCACAGCTATTTATAATTATTTCTTTTCAGTATTTATTATGCCTGTTGAACCCATGTCCAAAAGACAAATACAATCAGAAGTAGTTTTCTATCCCAAATAGACTGAAAAATTAGTTTCTTTATGCCAGAGAGACTAAACCCTGTATTTGGCGTCCCATCTCACACAACCGGTCCCGGTATCTCCACAGGAGATTTCTGCCCTGGGCAGCCGTGTGGCGATGTTGACACACCCGAGCACAGCCATTCGGGCCGGTGGCCGAAGGCATTTGGAACTGCACGGACGTGCTTTAGCAGCAATGTCTGCCTTTATTCTCTGTGTCTTTATTCACGGTGTCATTATTCTCTGTGTCTTTATTCCCTCTGTCTCTCTCCCCCTCACAGCCGAGCGGGGCTGGCGGGAGCCGCGCTCCCCTCACAGCCCCTGAGCAATGGCGGCAGCAATGGCGGCGCCGCTCCCTCAGCGCCGCCCCGGGGCCGAGCGGGCGCCCTTTGGCGCCAAGACGGGACCGCGGCTCCTCCGGGCCCCGCTCGCCCATGGCCGCCCCCGCCGAGCCCGGGCACTCGCCCGGCTCCAAGGAGCCGCCGGCGCTGCTGCGGCTGAAGCGCAAACGCCCTGGGCGGAGGAGCGACCCCGCCGCCGCCGCTGCCAACGCTGCCCCGGCCCCGAGCCCTTCTCCAGCCCGGACAAGGCGCCGCAGCGGGCGGCGGCCGCCCCTCAGCCCCGGGCCCGGCCCCGGCGGGCGGGGAGCCCTCGGCAGCGCCCTTGTGGCAGCAGGGACCGAGCCCCGGCCCCGGGCTCTGGCCCCGGACAAGGCGCCGCAGAGCCGAGGGCACACACGGGCAGGGCACTCGGCGCCATCGCCCCCAGCCCCGCAGGCCCTTTGGAACCCGGCCCGGCGCTCGGCCCCGCCTCCTCCAAGGCCCTGCTGGGCTCGAGCTGTTGCTCAGCGCTGCCTGCGGATCTTGTGCTCGCCCCGAGCGGCCTTTGTTTGCAGCCCGGGCTGCTGAGGGTCACTCGTGAAATGTCACTGCGAGGGCAGTTTTTAAAATGATCAGCCCGGTGCTTCCTTTGTGCTGTGCCTTATGACGCTGATTTATTCCCCTTTTAGAGCCTGCCTGTGAAGAAAAGCCGTCCCAGGAGAGCGGAGCCTGCTGAAAGATATGAATTTCTCACCCTAAGCAAGGGATGGAACAGCACCTGGCCGTGGTCTCCCTGTTTGTCAGCACTGTCATTTTTGCCTACCTGAAGCCCCCCTCCATCTCCTCCCCATCCCTGGATCTGGCGCTGTCAGCTCTGTACTCAGTGGTGTCTCCAGCCCTGAACCCCCTCATCTACAGCCTGAGGAACTTGGAGCTCAGGTCTGCAGTGTGAAGACTGATGACTGGACAATTTGACAAACATTAAACTGGTTGCCAATTTCTGCAAATCACTTGGAATAAAAGTCGATTTTAATAGTTCTTGTTGGTTTGGTTGTGAGTTTTTTCTTCCTGTGTTTTAGTTTTTTAGTATTGTCCTTAAATAAAGATAATTTTTTGTACAATTTCTCATTGTTTCACTGCATCTTCACTGTGATCACAGTCTATGTCAATGAGGAGCTCTGATCTCAGTGGCTTTAAATATATAAAGGATCTCCCAGCCAAGTTTTCACCAGAGATCCCCTTGTGTTCCCTTCTCGGGAGCTGCAGCAGCAATGTCTGTGTGCAGAGCTGGGGCAGATCAGGGGTGGCACAGTAGCTCTGCCAAGGAGCAGCAGCACTTGGTGTTGCCAGTGCTGCTCCCGTGCCACTGCCCCGCTGCCCTCCTGCCCCTCGTGTTGCTGTAGGGCCTGAGTGCTCTCGGGGTGGGTCCCAGTGCTGGGGGTGGCAGTGCCTGGGCTGCAGCAGGGACAGGCCATGGGCACTGCTGGGGCAGAGCTGACGCCTCAGGGCAGGGCCTGGGGGCTCGAGGCTCCTTGCCCAGGGTCTCTCAAGAACACGCCCAGGCCAATGCTCAGCAGAGAAAACCCCTGTGAGCAGCCCCAGGGTGGCCGTGGGCAGGGTGGGGGCAAACAGCATGGCTGGGACTGTGCAAGGTCCCTGGGGGAGCCGGGAGGAGCAGCAGAGCAGGGGCTGATCCATCCCCACTGCGCTGGACAGCCCAGGGCAGCGTCCCAGAGCGTCCTGATGGAGCTGCCAACAACATCCCCCCTTTGCAGCCCTAGCCTCTCCCCCAGCTCCCAGAGGTGCTTGATCCTTGCAGGCAGAGCCACGGCAGCACTGCTCAGGAGCTCCTGTTTGCATTGCACAGAGCAGGCGTGAGCAGCGCCATGCTGTTGGTGTGGGGAGATGAACCTGAGGGAGCACAAACACCATCAGCCCCTGGGGGCCAGCAAGGGCTGGGGATGGGAGGGAAACCACTCAGGTTTGTTGTGACCTCTGAAGTCAGCCAGAAAGTTTGTTCCCATGAGCTGTGAGTTTCCTGTCCCACTGCAGACATTGTTGCTCAGCCCCACGGCTGCCTGGCAGCCACCTCCAAACAGCCCTGAGCATTTCCTTTGCTTCACCTCTGCTTTCTTTCCTCTTCCTGCTCCATATTTCTTCCTCTTGCCCATCCCTGTCCCCTCCCCTGAAAACAGCCCATCCCTCTTTGCCCTTTCCTCTCTGGCCCCACTCCCCATTTCAGTTCCTGCGTTGGCACCATGGGAACGGCCCTTGGTGAGCAGGATCATCCTCCAAGTGCTTCATGAATTGTCTGCAGGCTCCTGCAGTGCCTCGTGCTGTTCCCTTGCCAGAGGCACCCCAGGCCGGGGGGCACATCTGGGCTGGTGTGTGTGGGTGTGGGGCTCCCTGTTCTGGGGCAATGGGGAGGAGCTGGAGAGGCTCTGCAGGACTGACAGGATGGGCTTTGGGGGTCTGTGTGGAGAAGCTGAGGGCCATGGGCTGCTGGACTTTCTGAAGAGGAGGCCCAGGGCTCATCCTGCAACTGCTTCAAGGGTGGTTTCAGAGAATCACAGAATCAGCGAGGTTGAAAAAGACCTCTGAGATCATCAAGTCCAACCTGTGACCCAACACCACCTTGTGTGCCCTGAGCCTCCTCTTCTCCAGGATAAACAACCCCAGCTCCCTCAGACACTCTTCACACGACTTGTGTTCCTGGCCCTTCACCAGCCTTGTTGCCCTTCTCTGGACACACTCCAGCCCCTCAATGTCCTTCCTAAATTGGCGCACCCAGAACTGGACACAGCGCTCGAGGTGTGGCCTCACCAGTGCCGAGTACAAGGGAAGAATCACTGCCCTGGTCCTGCTGGCTACACCATTCCGGATCCAGGCCAGGTGCCATTGGCCTTCTTGGCCACCTGGGCACACTGCTGCCTCATGTCCAGCCTGCTGTCCATCAGTGCCCCTAGTTCCCTTTCTGCCTGACCACTGTCCAGCCACTCTGTCCCCAGCCTGTAGGGGGTGGGGGTTGGTCTCTTCTCTCAGGCAAACAGTGAAAGGACAAGAGGACACAGCCTTGAGCTACGCTAGAGGAGGTTTAGGCTGGACATTAGGAAAAAAAAATATTCACAGAAATAGTGATTGTGCATTGGAGTGGGCTGCCCAGGGAGGTGGTGGATTCACCGTCCCTGGAGGTGTTCCAGGAAAGACTGGATATGTCAGTCAGTGCCATGGTGTGGGTAACAAGGTGGTGTTAGGTCAGAGGTTGAACTTGATGATCTCAAAGGACTTTTCCAACCTAGCTGATTCTGTGATTCTGTAATGATTGTGACATTGCAGCACCCCACAGAACCATGGAGTTGATTGTGACACTCTGGGTCGTCGTGGAACCAAGGGGTCACTCTGACACTCCCAGGACTCATGGAACTAAGGGAACTATTTTGACACTGTGGTGCCCCATGGTACCAACAGGCCATTGTGGTACTGTGGGGCCTCAGGGAACTTAGAGGCCACTGTGTCACATCAGGGCCTTGTGGAACTAAGGGGAACTTGTAACACTGCAGGGCCTCATGGAACCAAGGGGCCATTGTGACATTGTGCAACCAAGGAGTCCATTGTGGTACTCTGGGGTCTCATGGGACCAAGGGATCACTGTGGCACTGTGGGGCCTCATGGAATGAAGTAGACTGTTGTGACACTGCAGGGCCATGTGAAACCACAGAGATTATTGGGATAGTGAAGGACCTTGTGTAACAATGGCGCCATTGTGACACTGTGAGGCTCTGTGGGACCAAGGGGCCACTGTTACTCTGCAGGTCCTTGTGGAACCATGGAAACCACTGTGAGTGTAGGACCTTTTATAACCAAGGGGCCATTGTTACACTGCAGGGAGTCATGGAATGAAGGAAACAATTTTGACACCGTGGTGCCCCATGGGACCAAGAGGCCATTGTGAAACTATGGACCCAAGGAAACCATTGCTGCACTGAGAGACCTCATGGAACCAATAGACACTGTGACACTGCAGGGCCCAGCGAACCAAGGGACATTGTAACACTGAGAGGCCCCATGGAACTCGGGAGCCATTACACTAGCGGGCCTTGGAGAACTAAGGGGCCGTTCTGACACTACAGAGCCTCATGGAAACATTGAGAACACTGTGGCACTCTAGGACCTCATGAAACTGTAGTGACACCAAGTTGGGTGTGAGTGTGGATCTGCTGGAGGGCAGGAAGGCTCTGCAGAGGGACCTGGACAGGCTGGATCCAAGAAATGAATCCAGTGAGATGAGGTTTAACAAGACCAAGTACCAGGTCCTCCACTTTGGCCACAACAAGCCCTGCAGTGCTACAGGCTGGGGACAGAGTGGCTGGGGACAGCAGCCAGGCAGAATGGACCTGGGGGCACTGATGGACAGCAGGCTGGACATGAGCCAGCAGTGTGCCCACGTGGCCAAGAAGGCCAATGGCACCTGGCCTGGATCAGGAATGGTGTGGCCAGCAGGACCAGGGCAGTGATTCTTCCCCTGTACTCAGCATTGGTGAGGCCACACCTCGAGTGCTGTGTCCAGTTCTGGGTGCCCCGCAGTTTAGGAAGGACATTGAGGGGCTGGAGTGTGTCCAGAGAAGGGCAGCAAGGCTGATGAAGGGTCTGGAACACCAGTCCAGTGAGGAGTGTCTGGGGGAGCTGGGGTTGTTTATCCTGGAGAAGAGGAGGCTCAGGGGAGACCTCATCACTCTCTACAACTCCCTGACAGGGGGGTGCAGCCAGGTGGGGTCAGATTCTTCTCCTGGGCAAACAGTGACTGGACAAGAGGCCACAGCCTGAAGCTACATCAGGGGAGGTTTAGGATGGACATTAGGAAGAGGTTCTATACAGAAAGAGTGATTAGGCATTGGAATGGGCTGACCAGGGAGGTGGAGGAATCACCATCCCTGGAGGTGTTTAAGGAAAGATTGGATGTGGCACTGGGTGCCATGGTCTGGGTGACAAGGCAGTGTTGGGTCACAGGTTGGACTTGATGGTCTCCAAGGTCTTTTCCAACTGGGTTGATTCTGTGATTCTGTGATGATTGTGACACTGCAGGGCCCCAGGAAAGGAAGAGGCCATTTTGGCATTCCAGGTCCTCATTGAACCAAGGGGCCATTGTGACACTGTGGAACAAAGAAGACCCTTGTGATATTTGGGAGAACAGTGAAACCAAGGGGCCATTGTGACACTCCCAGGACTCATGAAACTAAGGGAACTATTTTGACACTGTGGTGCCCTATGGTACCAAGGGGCCATTGTGGTACTCTGGGGCCTCAGGTAACTTAAAGGCCAGTGCGACACATAAGGGCCTCGTGGAATAAGGGGACACTTGAAACACTGTCTGGCCTCATGGAAGCAAGGGTCTGTTGTGACAATGCAGGAGCTTGTGTAACCAGGGGTCCATTGTGACTTTGCCCCACCCATGGGGGAACATGCCTGGCCCAAAGAAAAGGAGGTTCCCTGGGTGCCCTGCTCTCCTCTCCAGGAGATGCTGAGAGCTCTGCAGCCCCTCCTGCCATCCCATGTCCCCAGGCCAGCACAACAGCCCTGGCCCTTTTGGCCCTCAAGAGCTGTTCCGGCTCCAGGCCCAGGACCCATCCCAAAGCTGGGGCAGTCAGAAAGCTGTGCCCATTTCTGTTCATTCCTGTTTTGATGAGGATGAATCGTCAGCAACATGGATGCTCCCTGATGAATATTATTTCTCCAGAGGTTTGCTCTGTCTTCAGCTCTTCAGTTCATGCGTGGAAAGATTTGAAAACACCCTAAGAAAACAAGCCCCTGGGAATGATTTAATTTTAAGTCTTCAACTCTTTAGTGGTTAATTAGACCAGTTCCAGAAGCATACTCAAAGTGAATGTATGACATATATTATAATATAGATGTTTATTTTTCTGTTTCTTCCTTTTCTGTTTATACACTGATATCAGCATTCTCCAATTGATATTAATCCCAAGTATCCCCTAATGCAGTCTGAATAGACAGGAAAATCAAGATACCTTATGTCTGATAGTCAATCAGACTTTGTCCCTACCCCCTCCCCACCATTTCCCTCATCTAATCCCTGGGACTCAGAGCAGCCTTGTGCAAATCTCAGCTTCCTCCACTCCAGGCTGCACCTGCAGTTTTCAGTTCCTTGGCACCAATTCCCACCTGCTTTCCGTGGAGAAGGAGCTGACCGAGACACAGAGGGATGTTCATTTATTGTCAGCAAACAAAACCAAGGGAAGGCACAGCTCCATAAAATGGAAAAGTCATTCCTCTGCTGGATATTAAATCCACATTCCACAGCAGACAGTCTCAAACCAATGGAAAACACGTTCAGTGCCCAGCACAGATCCCAAAATCCCCCAAACCCTCCCTACCCCGATTCTGTCCACATTTGCTCTTTGCACACATGAATCACAGGCTGAAGTCATGAGCTCCCTCCATGGCCAGAGGGAGGAAAAGAGAGAAAGTGGATGAAGAGCTCTCTTGTGCACAGCTACAGCTGCACTGATCCCAATATTCTGGGCTCACAGGAACTTGATCCAACACCCTCTGCAGCATCTGTTCCCTGGCTCAAAATCTGTCTGCATGGCCAGGCCCAAGGAGTGCTGGCCAATGGAGTCACATCCAGGGGTGTCCCCAGGGCTCAGGATTGGGGCCAGTGCCATTAAATCTCTTTATGGCTGATCTGGATGAGGGCATCGAGGGCACCCTCAGTCAGTGTCCAGGTGAGCCCAAGCTGGGTGGGAGTGTGGCTGTGCTGGAGGGCAGGAAGCTCTGCACAGGGATCTGGACAGGCTGCAGCCATGGGCCCAGGACAATTGGATGAGCTTCACCAAGGCCAAGGGCCGCGTCCTGCCCTGGGCTCACAACCACACCAAATCCCTGGCCGTGCCCTGGCCCTGATCCCCACAGCCTGTCCTGTTTCCTTCATCCCTGCATTGCCAGGGACTTTGTGGGACAAGGGAGCTGTGCTCTGGGGATGGAGGGAGGAGCAAGTGCAACCACTGGAGTGGGAACCACAACTGATCAGGTTTGTGTCCTTTGGGGTCAGGAACTGGTGAGACTCAGAGGCACAGAAGTTTCTCTTCATGGGCAACTGACAAAAAATGTAAACATGATACTGTTTAAAAACATCAAAACTCTTCCCTCAGCTCTGTGCGACATCCCAGCAGCACCTGACATGTCCACCATTCACAAGGGATTTTTGTAGAGGAACATTTTTAAACAAAGACATAAGGAGAAGTGATTCTAAAAGATATAAACACAATGAAGATGTTGACTGATGTGTTTCTTAAAGTTCTGAAAGACTGGGCCACGCTCTGAAGCTCAAAGTGTGAAGCCAGTCAGTTGAGAGGCATTGGAATGACTGGAGAGGATCTAGAGGAGGAAATCTGGGAGCAATGGAAAGGACATAGATCCAGCTGGTCTGATGAAGAGATGTCCTTAGACATGGCCATTTAAACAGGAGAGAGGGAAACATCTGAATGAAGAGGGACATGAAATAATAGATGGAATTTTGGTGACAAAGGTAGAGGGGAAGATCAGTATTTCTTCTCTGGCTAGCAGAACTCTTCCACGGAATTCTTGTTCTCTCCTGGTAGGAGAGCTTTGCCATTTCTTAAAAGCACTCAAATGACCCAGCTAATGAAGATGTGCTTGTGCACCTCACAAGCTGCAGGTCCCATACAGGTCCCCAGAGGGCTCCTGTCCCATAAACATCTGCTCTGCTCCAGTCTGAAATAGGGACCAGCATCATCCCAGGATCATCAGAGAGCTGAGGTTGGAAGGCACCTCAACAAGTCTGCAGGCCAACCTGTCAGAAACAGGGTCAGACCAAGGCTTGATTTGATCTGGATTGGAAAATCCCAAGGGACAGGGACAGGGCAGCATCTCAGCAGCTGGCTGAGCCCATGGGAACAAAGGTTTCCTCCTGTCCTGGCTGAACCTCCAATCTCTCCACTTTCACCCATTGTCTTTTGTCTCCCACCAGGGCCCCGGTGAAGAGCCTGGCTCTGTGTTCTCCATCACCTCCGCAGTGGCACTGCCAGGCTGGGATGAGGAGCCCCTCAGCCTTCCCTTCTCTGGGCTGGACAAGCCCAGCTCCCTCAGCCTATCCTCACAGCCCAAGGGCTCCAGCCCCACCTTGGAGGCCCTTCCCTAACCCTGCTCCAGCTGCCAGACATCTTTCCTGCCCTGGGGAACCCAAACCAGGCCACAGTGACCTGGATAATCCATGTCCTTGATGTCCTGCTCACACAGCCCGAGCCCCTCATCCCATGTCAGGCTCTGGGTGTCGATTTGTGGCACATCCTTGGGGGAGATGGCAGCACTGAGGGGAAAAGGGACCGGGGGGGACAGGGAACCCAACTGTGCATGAGCAGCACAGGGAACTTCTCTGGGGGAGGGTCTGGGGGGATCCAGGACAGAGTGACCTCCCCGGTGACCTCACAGAGCCCCCCAGTGGCATCAGACAGCCTGCTCTGTGATGTCAGAGACAACCTGTGACATCACAACTGCATCTGTGATGTCACACACCCTTCCTGTGATGTCACAGCCTGCTCTGTGATGTCACTGGCTGCTCTGTGGTGTCACACAAACACCCTGTGATGTCAGAGCCCACTCTCTGATGTCACAGTCTGCTCCGTGAGGTCACAACCCACTCTGTGATCATTTACAGCTGCCCTGTGATGTCACCCTGTCCCCTTATGCCACAGCCTGTTCTGTGATGTCACACAGTCCCCTCTATGATGTTGTAACTGCTCGATGACCTCCCAAAACTCACTCTGTGATGTCGTAATCCAATCTGTGATCGTACAGAACCGGTTCTGTGATGTCACACAGTCTCTTTCTGACATCACAGCTGCTCTGTGGCTCTATGACACAGCCCCCTCTGGGACATCACACTGCCCATCTATGACATAACAGCTGTTCTGTGACATGACAGCCCCTCTCTGGAATGTCCCCCGGTGTCACCTTTGGAGCAGGAGGGACAGGCGGCCTCCAGGTACTTTTGGGCCCCTCTGCCTGCAGCCCCCAGCACCCGGAGGTGCCCAGCAGCTCCCACAGGCTGCAGAACCTCTGTGCCACCCCCGACAGACACAAGTGTCTGTCCTTGTCCTGGCAGACCTGACACCGCTTGGAATCCTGGCCGGAGCGTGGCTGTGGAGTGACCACCGGGCTCAGTGGGGCAGGGACCCCCCGGGAGCCCCCAAACACCTCCTGCCCCACGGGTGCCCACAGCAGCCCTGGGGCTGTGCCCATCCCCAAGGCGCTGTCCCAGCGGGTGCCAGGGCTGGGTTTCTCTCCTGGGGACAGGGCCCTGCACCGTTCTGGCTCCCCCAAACCCTCGGGGGTGCCGTGGGGGTCTCACCTGGACACAGACGCTCAGCAGGGAACTGTCCAAGGCCTGGGGGCTGTGGCACAGCAGAGACAGCCCCGGGGTGATTCTGTCACCTCCCTTCCCCTGTCACCTCCGCCTTGGGGCTGCTCAGGGCTCCCGGCACCCCCTGAGGGCTCTGTGGCACAGCTTGGCCACGTCCCCAGGAGCCGGGGAGGGGCCACCTCCCTGCAGAAGGAGCGCTGGGCATCGCCCTCAGCCGGGAGTGGCCATCGAGGAGAGCCACGAAGGAACGAGCCTCCCGCAGCGTGGGGAACTGCCCATCCTGTGCCAGGCGGGGGGACAGCCCCACGTCCCCCCGAGTCCCCAGGGGCTCCCCAAGCCCCCCCAGCTCAGCAGCACCCGGCTGTCCGCCTTGGGGAGGGTGACGAGCCGCTTCTCCACGGGGCTGCTCTCCCGGCTCGCTGCCTGCTCGGTGCCGATGGCGGCGGTGTCGGGGAAGTCGCACAAGTGCTGGCGCTTCTGTGGGGACACCGCTGTCCCCCATGGCCCCACGCCGCGTGACCCCTGCCACAGCCACCGACAGCACCTCAGAGCCAATGGGGACAGGAGGCAGAGGCGGCTGGCGGGGTGTCACCAGGGATGTCAGCCTGTCCGCAGGACTGCGAGGCTGTCCCCAGGGATGCCAGAATGTCCCCATGGGTGTCAGGCTCTCCCAACGGATGACAGGTTGTCCCCATGGATGCCACACTGTCCAGGGGCTGCCAGGCCGTCCCAGCAATGCAGGGCGCTCCCTATGGGTGTCACACTGTCCTCAGGGGTGCCAGAGTGTCCCCAAGGGTGTTACCCTGTCCCAAAGGCTGCCAGTCTGTCCTGATGGATGCCAGGCTGTCCCCATGGTTGCCACACTGTCCCCTTGGGTGCCAGGCTGTCCAGTGGCTGTCAGACAGGCCCCAGTGATGCCGGGCTGTCCCTATGGGTTCCAAGCTCTCCTGAAAGTGGACAGCTGTCCCCAAGGATGTCACACTGTCCTCGTGGGTACTAGCCTGTCCATTGGGTGCCAGGCTAGTACCCAGCAATGCCAGGCTGTCCCGTGGGTGCCACACTGTCCCTGCCAGCCCCTAGCTCACCTGACATAGCTGCAGTCCTGTCAGGGGCTCTGCGGCTCCTCCTTGGCGATGGGCAGCATGTCCAGCATGGCCAGGCTCAGCCCCTGCTCCTGGGTGGGCAGGCTCAGCCCCACAGCCATGCAGCCCCTGAAGAAATCCCTGTGGGACTGGGCAGGGCACAAGTCATGGGGGAATTCTCCCATCTCCTGCTGTGTCAGGACACCTGAGGCACCCCATGACCCCTGGCCCATGGTGATATCGTCCTCGTGTCCCACTGCCCATGTGAGTCACATCCTGCTCCGGGCTCTGGTTTGCTGCTGCTTCCCTGGCTCTGTCCCTGGGGCATGTCCCCCCCAGGGGACACAGTGACACCCATCTGGGCAACCTGGGGTGCCCCATGCCCACAGTGGGATGGCCATGAGCAGCTCCAGGTGAGCCAGGTAAGAGGATCTACATCCCCCAGACACCGGAGGGTGCTGGAGGACCTCCTGCCTAAAGCCAGGATCCTGAGGCAAATGCTGGAATTCAGAGTGCACAGCCAGATCCCCATGTTGAGAATGAGCACAGAACTCCAAGCCCAGAAGGAGGACCCCCAGGGAGCAGATGCTGCAGAGGGTGTTGGATCAAGTTCCTGTGAGCCCAGAATATTGGGATCAGTGCAGCTGTAGCTCTGCACAAGAGAGCTCTTCATCCACTTTCTCTCTTTTCCTCCCTCGGGGCATGGAGGGAACTCATGACTTCAGTGTGTGACTCGTGTGCAAAGAGCAAATGTGGACAGAATCGGGGCAGGGAGGGCTTGGGGGATCTTGGGATCTGTGCTGGGCACAGAACGTATTTTCCATTCATCTGAGACTGTCTGCTGTGGAAAGTGGATTTAATATCCAGCAGAGGAATGACTTTTCCATTTTATGGAGCTGTGCCATCCCTTGGTTTTATTTGCTGACAAAAAATGAACATCCATCTCGGGCAGCTTCTTTTCCAAGGAAAGCAGGTGGGAGTTGGTGCCAAGGAGCTGAAAGCTGCAGGTGCAGCCTGGAGTGGAGGAAGCTGAGATTTGCACAAAGCTGCTCTGAGTCCCAGGGGTTGGATGAGGGAAGTGGTGGGGAGGGGGTAGGGACAGAGTCGGATTGATTGTCAGCCATAAAGGGTTTGATTTTCTTATCTATTCAGACTGCAGTAGGAGGTACTTGGTATCAATATCAATTGGAAATTGCTGATATCAATCTATAAACAGGAAAAGAAAACTAAACAGGACAAAACAATTCTCTCTGCATTGTTTTTAAATATAGTATATTCACTCTGAATGCACTTCTGAAATCTGTCTAATTAACCACAGAAGAATTGAAAACTTAAATTATTCCCAGGAGATGGTCTTGTTAGGGTGTTTTGAAATGTTAATGAGCCCACAACACTGAAATCCTGAACAGAAGAGCTGAAGACAGAAGAAGCCTCTGGAAAAGTAAAATTAATCAGCAACTTCCAAGTTGCTGAGGACCCACCCAGAAATGAATAGAAATGGGCACAGCTTTCTGGCTGCCCCAGCTCTGGAATGGGCCCTGGGCCTGGAGCAGGAACAGATCTGGAGGGCCACAAGGGCCAGGGCTGTTGTGCTGGCCTGGGGACATGGGATGGCAGGAGGGGCTGCAGAGCTCTCAGCATCTCCTGGAGAGGAGAGTAGGGCACCCAGGGACCCTCCTTTTCCTTGGGCCAGGCACGTTCCTCATGGCTGGGGCAGAGTCCTCTCTGAGCTCCAGCTGCTGCTGTGCCCTTCAGAGGGGCTGAGGCCGTGGGGCAGTGCCCAGAGCAGCCTGGCCTGAGCAGGGCTGTGGGGCCAGAGCCGGCTGGGCTGTGCTGGGGAGAGGCCCTTGGTGCTGCAGAGAGCTCAGGGCAGCTGCGAGAGCTTGGAGGGAGCTGGGCTGGGCTGAGAGAAGCTGGCAGAGAAAACCATCAGTGTCCATCTCAGCCTGTGTGAGCATGCAGGGGCAGGACTCAGCCCAGGGCTTGTGCGGCAGGGCAGGGCCTGGGGCAGGGATGGAAAACAGGCAAGTGGCCGAGAGAGGAGGCTGCTGTGTGCCCTTGGTGGCATGGCCAGAGCAGGGAGGGGGCCCAGGACATTTTTCAGCCCCAGCCTCTGTCCCCAGCCATTGGCAGCCCTGGCTGCTCAGCCCAGGTTTGCGGTGAGTTTGGCTGTGGCCCAGCTCCATCCTCCTGCGGGGCTCAGGGCCTGTTGCCGGCAATGGCCAGCCCTGGCTGGCCTCTGTCCGGGCCCCGAGCCCGGCAGAGCCTGGGGCAGGGCTGTGTGGGAAGGCACACAGGTGGCACAGCCTGTGCAGGAGCTTGGAGAGGCTGCCCAGCAGGAAGGCCATGGGGGCACAGAGCCCCAGGGGCTGCTGTGGGCACCACGGCACAGGGGCCGTTCCCACCTGCAATGCTCCTGGCCTGGGCTGGGCCTGCCCAGGGGAGCTGTGGCACCATGGCTGGGCCAGCGGGGCACAAAGGGGCCACGGAGCCGCTGCCAGGGCTGACAGCAAGGCCAGGAGCAGACAAGGAATTGCTGTGCATTGCCTGTGCTGGGCAGGGCTGACTGTGGCAAAGGCAGAGCTCAGCTGGCCTTGGTGGCTGCAGGAAAAGTCAAGAGGCAAAAGAGCCTCCATGGCTGTGCTGGAGACCAAGGCTGGGGGAGGGAAATGCAGGGCTGCTGTGGGATGGGGAGGGGGATTGAATTCCAGCAGACACCGATGTGGAGCTGAGGGACTCAAAGGCTTCTTGGCCTCAGTCTGTCCTGGAAAGGTCTCTCAGTCCTCTCTGCTCTGGAAGGGCTCCAAGGAGGAGGAGAGCTCATCTTGGCAGGACCCTCATGCAATCCCAGAGGGACAAATGCCAGTGCCTGCCCCTGCAGGGGAGTCCCCTGGCAATGGCCCCAGGCGGGAGCTGCCTGGCTTGGAGCAGCCCTGGCAGAAAACTCTTGGTGGGCAGGAGCTGGGCAGGAGGCAGCCATGTGCCCTGGCAGTGAGGGAGGCCAGGAGCCCCCCAGGCTGTGTGAGCAGGACGTCAAGGCCATGGATGATCCAGGTCACTGTGGCCTGGTTTGGGTTCCCCAGGGCAGGAAAGATGTCTGGCAGCTGGAGCAGGGTTAGGGAAGGACCTCCAGGGTGGGGCTGGAGCCCTTTGGCTGTGAGGAGAGGCTGAGGGAGCTGGGCTTGTCCAGCCCAGAGAAGGGAAGGCTGAGGGGCTCCTCATCCCAGCCTGGCAGTGCCACCGAGGAGGTGATGGAGAACACAGAGGCAGGCTCTTCACCGGGGGCCAGGTGGGAGACAAAAGGCAATGGATGAAAGGGGAAAGAGGGGACGTTCAGTCACGACATGAGGAAACCTTTGTTCCCATGGGCTCAGCCAGGTGCTGAGATGCTGCCCTGTCCCTGTCCTTTGGGATTTTCCATTCCAGACCAAATCAGGGTCTGACCCTGTTTCTGACAGGTTGGGCTGCAGACTTGCTGAGGTCCCTTCCAACCTCAGCTCTTTTATGATCCTGGGATGATGCTGGTCCCTGTTTCAGACTGCAGCAGAGCAGATGTTTATGGGACAGGAGCCCTCTGGGGCTGTAGGGGACCTGCAGCTTATGAGGTGCACAAGCACATCTTCATTAGCTGTGTCATTTGAGTACTTTTAAGAAATTGCAAAGCTCTCCTACCAGGAGAGAACAGGAATTCCTTGGAAGTGTTCTGCTAGCCAGAGAAGAAATACTGATCTTCCCATCTACTTTTGTCACCAAAATTCCATCTATTATTTCATGTCCCTCTTCATTCAGATGTTTCCCTCTCTCCTGTTTAAATGGCCATGTCTAAGGACATCTCTTCATCAGACCAGCTGGATCTATGTCCTTCCCATTGCTCCCAGATTTCCTCCTCTAGATCCTCTCCAGTCATTCCAATGTCTCTCAACTGACTGGCTTCACACTTTGAGCTTCAGAGCGTGGCCCAGTCTTTCAGAACTTTAAGAAACACATCAGTCAACATCTTCATTGTGTTTATATCTTTTAGAATCACCTCTCCTTCTGTCTTTGTTTAAAAATGTTCCCCTACAAAAATCCTTTGTGAATGGTGGACATGTCAGGTGCTGCTGGGATGTTGCACAGAGCTGAGGGAAGAGTTTTGATGTTTTTAAACAGTATCATGTTTACATTTTTTGTCAGTTGCCCATGAAGAGAAACTTCTGTGCCTGTGAGTGTCACCAGTTCCTGAGCCCCAAAGGATACAAACCTGATCAGTTGTGGTTCCCACTCCAGTGGTTGCACTTGCACCTGCCTCCATCCCCAGAGCAGAGCTCCCTTGTCCCACAAAGTCCCTGGCAATGGCGGGATGAAGGAAACAGGACAGGCTGTGGGGATCAGGGCCAGGGCACAGCCAGGGATTTGGTGTAGTTGTGAGCCCAGGGCAGCACGCAGCCCTTGGCCTTGGTGAAGCTCATCCAATTGTCCTGGGCCCATGGCTGCAGCCTGTCCAGATCCCTGTGCAGAGCTTCCTGCCCTCCAGCACAGCCACACTCCCACCCAGCTTGGGCTCACCTGGACACTGACTGAGGGTGCCCTTGATCCCTCATCCAGATCAGCAATAAAGAGATTGAACTGCACTGGCCTAGTCCTGAGCCCTGGGGACGCCCCTGGATGTGACTCCATTGGCCAGCACTCCTTGGGCCTGGCCATGCAGACAGATTTTGAGGCAGGGAACAGATGCTGCAGAGGGTGTTGGATCAAGTTCCTGTGACCCCAGAATATTGGGATCAGTGCAGCTGTAGCTCCGCACCAGAGAGCTCCTCATCCACTCTCTCTCTTTTCCTCCCTCTGGCCATGGAGGGAGCTCTTGACTTCAGTGTGTGACTCGTGTGTGCAAAGAGCAAATGTGGACAGAATTGGGGCAGGGAGGGTTTGGGGGATCTTGAGATCTGTGCTAGGCACAGAATGTGTTTTCCATTGGTCTGAGACTGTCTGCTGTGGAAAGTGGATTTAACATCCAGCAGAGGAATGACTTTTGCTTTTTATGGAGCTGTGCCTTCCTCTGGTTTTGTTTGCTGGCAATAAATGAACTTCCCTCTGTGTCTCGGGCAGCTCCTTCTCCAAGGAAAGCAGGTGGGAGTTGGTGCCAAGGAGCTGAAAGCTGCAGGTGCAGCCTGGAGTGGAGGAAGCTGAGATTTGCACAAAGCTGCTCTGAGTCCCGGGGCTTGGATGAGGGAAATGGTGGGGTGGCTGTAGGGACAAAGTCTGATTGACTGTCAGTCATAAAGGGTCATCATTTTCATATCTATTCAGACTGCATTAGGGGATGCTGGGGCTCAATATCAACTGTAGAATGCTGATATCAGTGTATAAACAGGAAAGGAAGAAACAGAAAAATAGATATCTATATTATAATATAATATATGTCAAACATTCACTTTGAGTCTGCTTCTGGAACTGGTCTAATTAACCACAAAAGAAATGAAGACTTAAATCGTTCCCAGGGTCTTGTCTTATTATATTGTTTTTGAATCTTAAGGAGACTGAACTGAAGAGCTGAAGACAGAGCAAACCTCTGCAGAAGTAAAATTCATCAGGGAAACTCTATGTTGCTGAAGATCCATCCTCATCAAAACAGGAATTAAGAGAAATGGGCACAGCTTTCTGACTGCCCCAGCTCTGGGATGGGCCCTGGGCCTGGAGCAGGAACAGCTCTGGAGGGCCACAAGGGCTGGGGCTGTTGTGCTGGCCTGGGGACATGGGATGGCAGGAGGGGCTGCAGAGCTCTCAGCGTCTCCTGGAGAGGAGAGCAGGGCACCCAGGGACCCTCCTTTTCCTTGGGCCAGGCAGTTTCCCCCATGGGTGGGGCAGAGTCACAATGGACCCCTGGTTACAAGATCCTGCATTGTCACAACAGACCCTTGGTTCCATGAAGTCTTGCAGTGTTACAAGTGCCCCCTTAGTTCCATGAGGACCTGAGTGTCACAGTGTCCTCTACGTTACCTGAGGCCCTGCAGTACCACAATGGCTTCCTGGTACCATGGGGCACCACGGTGTCAAAATAGTTCCCTTAGTTCCATGAGTCCTGGGAGTGTCACAATGGCCCCTTGGTTCCACTGGGCTCCGAAATATCTCCAGGGTCTACTTGGTTCCACAGTGTCACAATGGCCCCTTGGTTCCACAAGGACCTGGAGTGTCACAATGGCCTCTTGCATCCCTGGGGCCCTGCAGTGTCAGAATCATCACAGAATAACAGAATCAACCAGGTTGGAAAAGACTTTTGAGATCATCAAGTCCAACCTGTGGCGCAACACCACCTTGTCACCCAGACCATGGCAACGAGTGCCACATCCAGTCTTTCCTTAAACACCTCCAGGTATGGTGACTCCACCACCTCTCTGGGCAGCCCATTCCAATGCCCAATCACCCTTTCTGTGAAGAACCTCTTCCTAAAGTCCAGCCTAAACCTGCCCTAGTGCAGCTTTAGGCTGTGTCCTCTCCTGCTGTCATGGTTTGCCCTCGAGAAGAGCCCAACCCCACCTGGCTGCACCCTCCTGTCAAGGAGTTGTAGAGAGTGATGAGGTCTGCTCTGGGCCTCCTCTTCTCCAGGATAAACAGCCCCAGCTCCCTCAGACACTCCTCACAGGACTTGTGTTCCAGACCCTTCACCAGCCTTGTTGCCCTTCTCTGGACACACTCCAGCCCCTCAATGTCCTTCCTAAACTGGGGAGCCCAGAACTGGACACAGCACTCCAGGTGAGGCCTCACCAGTGCCGAGTACAGGGGAAGAATCACTGCCCTGCTCCTTCTGGCCACACCATTCCTGATCCAGGCCAGGTGCCATTGGCCTTCTTGGCCACGTGGGCACACTGCTGGCTCATGTCCAGCCTGCTGTCCATCAGTGCCCCCAGGTCCATTTCTGCATGGCCACTGTCCAGCCTCTCTGTCCCCAGCCTGTAGCGCTGCAGGGGTTGTTGTGGCCAAAGTGCAGGACCTGGCACTTGGTCTTGTTCAACCTCCCATTGTTGGATTTGGCCCCTGGATCCAGCCTGTCCAGGTCCCTCTGCAGAGCCCTCCTACCCTCCAGCAGATCCACACTCACACCGAGCCTGGTGTCATCTGCACATTTGCTGATGGTGGATTTAATCCACTCATCAAGGTCATCAATAAAGATTGAAATCCACACTGGCTGGGTCTGATCCCTTGGCCATCAGGTAGGTGCCATATGATGTCACTCACGATGATCTGTTCCGTAACCTTGCTGAGCATCGAGGTGATATGTGAAGGCCTGAACAGCAGGCCTAAGCCTGAGTTGATTGAAAAGGTTAATCTTGAGCATGATGCTATGAATAACATCAATGTTCTTTAATCAAAAATAGAGGATTAAAAAATTTATATTAATTGCTCTTAACGTCCAACTGGCTGTTTTAGAGATGTTTGTAAAACCTGGTGCAGGATATATCAAAAATCTTCCCAACAGATAGCCTTAGAGGCTTATTAGTAGAATATTTTATGCAAAACCTCCCAGCCATGGTCTGGGCTCTGGCCAAGCCCTGGCCCCAGCTGTTCAAGAATTGGGCCATCAGAACCAGATGTTTTCTTCACAAAAAGGTAAATGAGTCATTTGGACTTGTCAAGTTGCGCCTATAAAACCTGGACCCCTATTTTGGGCGACCTGGAGATTTCACCTATGGATGGACACACTGCATAAGATTTTGGCAGTTGCCAGGAAGGGTTCTTCAGGTCCTCTCTGTGAAATGGAGCTCCACAGCAACTTCAGACTCTGGGTGATGGTAAAATATTTTGGCAATTGGGGATCTATCTTTCCCAATCACTATTCGCTCTCTGTCATGTATAGTAATGATTAGAGGCATTACCTTGCTTATTTTTACTTGCTAAAGCCAAGTGAGTAATAAGCTTATTGTTTTACCAAACGTATCCTTTTACCTCTGTTTTGCCTCAATATTAATAGTAAAATAAGACCATTCTTCTTATTGGTGTCTGTGTCAATTCCATTGCTCCTGTTGATTGCAAAAACATCTGGACAGGCTGGATCCAGGGGCCAAATCCAACAATGGGAGGTTTAACAAGACCAAGTGCCAGGTCCTGCACTTTGGCCACAACAACCCCTGCAGTGCTACAGGCTGGGGACAGAGTGGCTGGGGACAGAGTGGCTGGACAGTGGCCAGGCAGAAAGGGACCTGGGGGCACTGATGGACAGCACGCTGGACATGAGCCAGCAGTGTGCCCACATGGCCAAGAAGGCCAATGGCACTTGGCCTGGATCAGGAATGGTGTGGCCAGCAGGAGAAGGGCACTGATTCCTTCCCCTGTACTCGGCACTGGTGAGGCCACACGTCAAGTGCTGTGTCCAGTTCTGAGCCCCCAATTTAGGAAGGACATTGAGGGGCTGGAGTGTGTCCAGAGAAGGGCAGCAAGGCTGGTGAAGGGTCTGGAGCACAAGTCCTGTGAGGAGTGTCTGAGGGAGCTGGGGCTGTTTATCCTGGAGAAGAGGAGGCTCAGGGGAGACCTCATCACCTTCTACAACTCCCTGACAGGAGGGTGCAGCCAGGTGGGGTCGGTCTCTGCTCCCAGGAAACAGTGACAGGACAAGAGGCCACAGCCTTTAGCTGCACCAGGGGAAGTTTAGGTTGGACATTAGTAAGAGGTTCTACACAGAAAGGGTGATTGGGTATTGGTATGGGCTGCACAGGGAGGTGGTGGAGTCACCATCCCTGGACGTGTTTAAGAGAGACTGGATGTGGCACTGGGTGCCATGGTCTGGGTGACAAGGTGGTGTTGGTTGATTGGTTGGACTTGATGAACTCAAAGATTTTTCCAACCTGATTGATTCTGTGATTCTGTGATGATTGTGGCACTGCAGGGCCCCAGGGAAGCAAGGGGCCATTGTGACACTGTGTGGCTAAATGGAACCAATGACCTCATTGTGACACTCTGGGTCCTCATGGTGTCACAGAGGCCATTGTGACACTGTGGGTCCTTGTTGAATCAAGGGGCCATTGTGACACTGCAGAATGAAGGAGACCATTGCTGCACTGTGAGACCTCATGGAACCAAGGGTCTGTTGTGACAATGCAAGATCTTGTAACCAGGGGTCCATTGTGACTCAGCCCCACCCATGGGGGAACGTGCCTGGCCCAAGGAAAAGGAGGCTCCCTGGGTGCCCTGCTCTCCTCTCCAGGAGATGCTGAGAGCTCTGCAGCCCCTCCTGCCATCCCATGTCCCCAGGCCAGCACAACAGCCCCAGCCCTTGTGGCCCTTCAGAGCTGTTCCTGCTCCAGGCCCAGGGCCCATCCCAGACATGGGGCAGCCAGATAGCTGTGCCCATTCCTGTTCATTCCTGTTTTGATGAGAATGGCTCCTCAGCAACATGGATGTTCCCTGACGAATTTTACTTCTCCAGAGGTTTGCTCTGTCTTCAGCTCATCCATTCAGTCTCCTTAAGATTTGAAAACAACCTAAGAAGACAAGCCCATGGGAATTATTTAATTTTAAATCTTCAATTCTTTTGTGGTTAATTAGACCAGTTCCAGAATTATAGTCAAAGTGAATATGGGACATATATTGTATTATAATATCGATCTCTATTTTTCTGTTTATTCCTTTTCAGTTTATACACTGATATCAGCATTCTCCAATTGATATTGATCCCAAGCATCCCCTAATGCAGTCTGAATAGATAAGAATTTCAAGACACTTTATGGCTGACAATCAATCAGACTTTGTCCCTACCCCCTCCCCACCATTTCCCTCATCCAAGCCCTGGGACTCAGAGCTGCCTTGTGCAAATCTCAGCTTCCTCCACTCCAGGCTGCACCTGCAGCTTTCAGCTCCTTGGCACCAACTCCCACCTGCTTTCCTTGGAGAAGGAGCTGACCAAGACAGAGAAGATGTTCATTTGTTGTCAGCAAAGAAAACAAAGGGAAGGCCCAGCTCCATAAAATGCAAAAGTCATTCCTCTGCTGGATATTAAATCCACTTTCCACAGCAGACAGTCTCAGACCAATGGAAAACACATTCTGTGCCTAGCACAGATCCCAAAATCCCCCAAACCCTCCCTGCCCCAATTCTGTCCACATTTGCTCTTTGCACGCACGAGTCACACACTGAAGTCATGAGCTCCCTCCATGGCCAGAGGGAGGAAAAGAGAGAAAGTGGATGAAGAGCTCTCTTGTGCACAGCTACAGCTGCACTGATCCCTATATTCTGGGCTCACAGGAACTTGATCCAACACCCTCTGCAGCATCTGTTCCCTGCCTCAAAATCTGTCTGCATGGCCAGGCCCAAGGAGTGCTGGCCAATGGAGTCACATCCAGGGGTGTCCCCAGGGCTCAGGATTGGGGCCAGTACAGTTGAATCTCTTTATTGCTGATCTGGATGAGGGCATCGAGGGCACCCTCAGTCAGTGTCCAGGTGAGCCCAAGCTGGGTGGGAGTGTGGCTGTGCTGGAGGGCAGGAAGCTCTGCACAGGGATCTGGACAGGCTGCAGCCATGGGCCCAGGACAATTGGATGAGCTTCACCAAGGCCAAGGGCCGCCTCCTGCCCTGGGCTCACACCCACACCAAATCCCTGGCCGTGCCCTGGCCCTGATCCCCACAGCCTGTCCTGTTTCCTTCATCCCTGCATTGCCAGGGACTTTGTGGGACAAGGGAGCTCTGCTCTGGGCATGGAGGGAGGTGCAAGTGCAGCCACTGGAGTGGGAACCACAACTGATCAGGTTTGTGTCCTTTGGGGTCAGGAACTTGTGAGACTCAGGGGCACAGAAACTTTCTCTTCTTTGGTAACAGACAAAATTTGAACACGATACAATTTGATAACCATCACAGCTCTTCCCCCAGCTCTGTGCAATGTCCCAGCAGCATCTGACGAGTCCACCATCCACAAGGGATTTCTATACAAAACTAATTTTAGACAAAGATGATTCTGTGATATATATAAACACAATTAAGGTGTTGTATCAGGATGCTGTGGCTGGGCTGCAGGTAAAACAGCTCAAACAATGCTCTATTTGCAAATCTGTCTGTGGTGGATGGAGAAGGGAGATCAGGCTGCTTTTGGTGTGGAGGAAAAGCACAAAGCAGCCTGACCCATTTTTTCTCCTCCTGTCCTGGCTGAAACGGCCCTCTTTCCCCTTCGACATATTGTCTTTTGTCTCCCACCAGGCCCCCAGTGAACAGCCCAGCTCTGTGTTCTCCATCACCTCCTCGGTGGCACTGCCAGGCTGGGATGAGGAGCCCCTCAGCCTTCCCTTCTCTGGGCTGGACAAGCCCAGCTCCCTCAGCCTCTCCTCACAGCCAAAGGGCTCCAGCCCCACCCTGGAGGCCCTTATCTAACCCTGCTCCAGCTGCCAGACATCTTTCCTGCCCTGGGGAACCCAAACCAGGCCACAGTGACCTGGATAATCCATGGCCTTCATGTCCTGCTCACACAGCCCCTACCACTCATCCCATGTCAGGCTCTGGGTGTCGATTTGTGGCACATCCTTGGGGGAGGCTGCAGCACTGGTGGGAAAAGGGACCTGGGGGGACAGGGGACCCCACCCAGCATGAGCAGCAGGGGGAACTTCTCTGTAGGGGGACTTTGAGGAGGGGCTGGGGTGGAGTGACCTCCCCAGTGGCCTCACACAGCCCCATGTAATGTCACATAGCCCCCTGTGATGTCACAGGGGTGCTCTGTGATGTCACCACCCACTCTGTGATGTCACTCCCCTCTATGATTTCTGAGTCTGCTCTGTGATGTCACAGCCAACCATCAAAGGTCCCTGCCAGCCCTATGATGTTGCACCACCATGTGATGTCACAGCCCATTCGGTGATGTCACACAGCCACCTCTATGTCATAGCCTGCTCTGTGATGTCACAGTCACCTCTATGGTATCTTAGCTGCTTCACAACCTCACATAACCCACTCTGTGATGTCATAGCCCTCTCTGTGACATCACGCAACCCATCCTGTGATGTCACACAGCCCCTTTCTGACATCACAGCTGCTCTGTGACTCTATGGCACAGCCCCCTCTGGGACATCACACAGCCCCTCTATGACATCACAGCTGTTCTGTGACCTCACAGCCCCTCTCTGGGATGACCCCCAGTGTCACCTTTGGGGTGGGGTCGGCAGGCAGCCTCCAGGCACTTTTGGGTCCCTCTGCCTGCAGCCCCTGGCACCCATAGGTGCCCAGCAGCTCCCGCAGGCTGCAAAACCTCCGCACCACCACCGACAGCCACAAGTGTCCATCCTCATCCTGGCGGACCTGGCACCACTTGGAATCTTGGCCGGAGCGTGGCTGTGGAGTGACCTGCGGGCTCAGCGGGGCAGGGACCCCCCGGAAGCCCCCAAACACCTCCTGCCCCACGGGTGCCCACAGCAGCCCTGGGGCTGTGCCCGTCCCCATGCCACCGTCCCCGCGGGTGCCAGGGCTGTGTTTCCCTCCTGGGGACAGGGCCCTGCACGGTCCTGGCTCCACCAAACCCCCGGGGCTGCCGTGGGGGTCTCACCTGGACACAGACGCTCAGCAAGGAACTGTCCAAGGCCTGGGGGCTGTGGCACAGCAGGGACAGCCCCGGTGTGATTCTGTCACCTCCCTTCCCCTGTCACCTCCGCCTTGGGGCTGCTCAGGGCTCCCGGCACCCCCTGAGGGCTCTGTGGCACAGCTTGGCCACGTCCCCAGGAGCCGGGGAGGGGCCACCTCCCTGGAGAAGGAGCTCTGGGCATCGCCCTCAGCCGGGAGTGGCCATCGAGGAGAGCCACGGAGGAGCGAGCCTCCCGCAGCGTGGGGAACTGCCCATCCTGTGCCAGGCGGGGGGACAGCCCCACGTCCCCCCGAGTCCCCAGGGGCTCCCCAAACCCCCCCAGCTCAGCAGCACCCGCCTGCCCGCCTTGGGGAGGGTGACGAGCCGCTTCTCCACGGGGTTGCTCTCCCGGCTCGCTGCCTGCTCGGTGCCGATGGCGGCGATGTCGGGGAAGTCACACGTGCTGGAGCTTCTGTGGGGACACCGCCGGGGTGACACTGCCGTCACCCACATCCTCACACTGTCGGACCCCCACCACAGGCACCGCCAGCGCCTCGGAACTGCCTGGGACGGGAGGCAGAGGTGGCCGGTGGAGTACCCCCAGGGATGTTGGGCTGTCCCCATGGGTTTCAGGCTGTCCCTATGGGTGGCATACGGTCCTCATGGGTGCCAGGCTCTCCTGATGGGTACCAGGCTGTCCCCAAGGATGCCAGGCTGTCCCGTGGGTCCACACTGTCCCCACCAGCCCCTGGCTCACCTGACGTGGCTGCAGACCTCTCAGAGGCTCCTCCTTGGCGATGGGCAGCATGTCCAGCACGGCCAGGCTCAGCCCCTGCTCCTGCGTGGAGCTCAGCCCCACAGCCATGCAGCCCCTGAAGAAATCCCTGTGGGACTGGGCAGGGCACAAGGCTTGGGGGATTCTCCCATCTCCTGCTGTGTCAGGACACCTGAGGCACCCCAAGACCCCCGGCCCATGCTGGTATTGTCCTCGTGTCCCAGTGCCCACGTGAGTCACATCCTGCCCTGGGCCCTGGTTTACTACTGCTTCCCTGGCTCTGTCCCTGGGGCATGTCCCCCCCATGGGACACATTGACCCCATCTGGGCAACCTGGGGTGCCCCATGCCCACTCTGGGATGGCCATGAGCAGCTCCAGGTGAGCCAGGTAAGGGGAACCACATCCCCCAGGCACCCGTGGGCACTGGAGGATCTCATGCCCAAAGCCTGTTGGGATTCCGAGCCCTGAGCCAGGACCCCCTGTTGAAAACAAGCACAGAACCCCTAGCCCAGAAGGAGGACCCCCAGGGAACAGATGCTGCAGAGGGTGCTGGATCAAGTTCCTGTGAGCCCAGAATATTGGGATCAGTGCAGCTGTAGCTCTGCACAAGAGAGCTCTTCATCTACTTTCTCTCTTTTCCTCCCTCTGGCCATGGAGGGAACTCGTGACTTCAGCCTGTGACTCGTGTGTGCAAAGAGCAAACCTGGACAGAATGGGTGCAGGGAGGGTTTGGGGGATCTTGGGATCTGTGCTGGGCACAGGATGTGTTTTCCATTGGTCTGAGGCTGTCTGCTGTGGAAAGTGGAATTAATATCCAGCAGAGGAATGACTTATGTTTTTATGGTTTTTTTAACGGAAAAGACCTTTTAGTTTTGTTTTCTGTCAAAAAATGAACATCCCTCTATGTCTCGGGCAGCTCATTTTCCAAGGAAAGCAGGTGGGAGTTGGTGCCAAGGAGCTGAAAGCTGCAGGTGCAGCCTGGAGTGGAGGAAGCTGAGAATTGCATAAGGCTGCTCTGAGTCCCAGGGGTTGGATGAGGGAAATGGTGGGGAGGGGGTAGGGACAGCGCCTGATTGATTATAAGACATTAAATGTCTTGATTTCATATCTATTCAGACTGTATTAGAAAGTGCTGGGGCTCAATATCAATTGGAGATAACTGATATAAATCTATAAATAGGAAACGAAAACGAAATACGACAAAAAAAATCTCTGCATTGTTTTCAAATATAGTCTACTCACATGGAATACGCTTCTGAAATCTGTCTAATTAACCACAGAAGAATTGAAAAATTATTCCCAGGGGCTTGCCTTATTAGGGTGTTCTGAAATGTTAATGAGCCCACAGGCACTCAATTCCTGAACAGAAGAGCTGAAGACAGAAGAAGCCTCTGGAAAAGTACAATTAATCAGCAACCTCCAAGTTGCTGAGGATCCACCCAGGAATGAACAGAAATGGGCACAGCTTTCTGGCTGCCCCAGCTCTGGGATGAGCCCTGGGCCTGGAGCAGGAACAGCTCTGGAGGGCCACAGGGGCCAGGGCTGTTGTGCTGGCCTGGGGACATGGGATGGCAGGAGGGACTGCAGAGCTCTCAGTATCCCCTGGAGAGGAGAGCAGGGCACCCAGGGAGCCTCCTTTTCCTTGGGCCAGGCACATTCCCCCATGGCTGGGGCTGAGTCCTGTCTGAGCTCCAGCTGCTGCGGTGCCCTTCAGAGGGGCTGAGGCCGTGAGGCAGTGCCCAGAGCAGCCTGGCCTGAGCAGGGCTGTGGGGCCAGAGCCGGCTGGGCTGTGCTGGGGAGAGGCCCTTGGTGCTGCAGAGAGCTCAGGGCAGCTGCGAGAGCTTGGAGGGAGCTGGGCTGGGCTGAGAGAAGCTGGCAGAGAAAGCCATCAGTGTCCATCTCAGCCTGTGTGAGTGCGCAGGGCCAGGACTCAGCCCAGGGCTTGTGGGGCAGGACCAGGGCCTGGGGCAGGGATGGAAAACAGGCCAGTGGCCGAGAGAGGAGGCTGCTGTGTGCCCTTGGTGGCATGGCCAGAGCAGGGAGGGGGCCCAGGACATTTGTCAGCCCCAGCCTCTGTCCCCAGCCATTGGTGGCCCTGGCTGCTCAGCCCAGGTTTGCGGTGAGTTTGGCTGTGGCCCAGCTCCATCCTCCTGCGGGGCTCAGGGCCTGTTCCCGGCAATGGCCAGCCCTGGCCGGCCTCTGTCCTGGCCCAGAGCCCGGCAGAGCCTGGGGCAGGGCTGTGTGGGAAGGCACACAGGTGGCACGGCCTGTGCAGGAGCTTGGAGAGGCTGCCCAGCAGGGAGGCCATGGGGGCACAGAGCCCCAGGGGCTGCTGTGGGCACCACGGCACAGGGGCCGTTCCCACCTGTAATGCTCCTGGCCTGGGCTGGGCCTGCCCAGGGGGGCTGTGGCACCATGGCTGGGCCAGTGGGGCACAAAGGGGCCACGGAGCCGCTGCCAGGGCTGACAGCAAGGCCAGGAGCAGACAAGGAATTGCTGTGCATTGCCTGTGCTGGGCAGGGCTGACTGTGGCAAAGGCAGAGCTCAGCTGGCCTTGGTGGCTGCAGGAAAAGTCAAGAGGCAAAAGAGCCTCCATGGCTGTGCTGGAGACCAAGGCTGGAGGAGGGAAATGCAGGGCTGCTGTGGGATGGGGAGGGGGATTGAATTCCAGCAGACACTGATGTGGGGCTGAGGGACTCAAGGGCTTCTTGGCCTCAGTCTGTCCTGGAAAGGTCTCTCAGGCCTCTCTGCTCAGGAAGGGCTCCAAGAAGAAGGAGAGCTCGTCTTGGCAGGACCCTCATGGAATCCCAGAGGGACAAATGCCAGTGCCTGCCCCTGCAGGGGTCACCGACTCACAATGGCCCCAGGCTGGAGCTGCCTGGCTGGGAGCAGCCCTGGCAGAAAACTCTTGGTGGGCAGGAGTTGGGCAGGAGGCAGCCATGTGCCCTGGCAGCAAAGGAGGCCAGGAGCAGCCTGGGCTGTGTGAGCAGGACATGAAGGCCATGGATTATCCAGGTCACTGTGGCCTGGTTTGGGTTCCCCAGGGCAGGAAAGATGTCTGGCAGCTGGAGCAGGGTTAGGGAAGGGCCTCCAGGGTGGGGCTGGAGCCCTTGGGCTGTGAGGAGAGGCTGAGGGAGCTGGGCTTGTCCAGCCCAGAGAAGGGAAGGCTGAGGGGCTCCTCATCCCAGCCTGGCAGTGCCACCGAGGAGGTGATGGAGAACACAGAGGCAGGCTCTTCACCGGGGGCCAGGTGGGAGACAAAAGGCAATGCATGAAAGGGGAAAGAGGGGACGTTCAGTCACGACATGAGGAAAACTTTGTTCCCATGGGCTCAGCCAGGTGCTGAGATGCTGCCCCATCCCTCTCCTTTGGGATTTTCCATTCCAGACCAAATCAGGGTCTGACCCTGTTTCTGACAGGTTGGGCTGCAGACTTGCTGAGGTCCCTTCCAATCTCAGCTCTCTGATGTTCCTGGGACAATGCTGGTCCCTATTTCAGACTGGAGCAGAGCAGATGTTTATGGGACAGGAGCCCTCTGGGGACCTGTATGGGACCTGCAGCTTGTGAGGTGCACAAGAATATCTTCATTAGCTGTGTCATTTGAGTGCTTTTAAGAAATGGCAAAGCTCTCCTACCACGAGAGAACAGGAATTTCCTGGAAGTATACTGCTAGCAGGAGAAGAAATACCGATCTCCCACTCTACTTTTATCACCAATATTCCATCTACTATTTCATGTCCCTCTTCATTCAGGTGTTTCCCTCTCTCCTGTTTAAATGGCCATGTCTAAGGACATCTCTTCACAACACCAGCTGGATCTATGTCCTTCCCATTGCTCCCAAATTTCCTCCTCTAGATCCTCTCCAGTCATTCCAATGTCTCTCAACTGACTGGCTTCACACTTTGAGCTTCAGAGCGTGGCCCAGACTTTTAGAACTTTAAATAACACATCAGTCAACATCTTAATCGTGTTAATATCTTTTGGGATTGCCTCTCCTTATGTCTTTGTTTAAAACTGTTCCTGTGTGGAAATCCCTTGTGAATGGTGGACATGTCAGATGCTGCTGCTGTCAGTTGCGCAGAAAGGAGAGTTGCACAGACGTTGAGGGAAGAGTTTTGATGCTTTTTAAACAGCATCATGTTTACATTTTTTGTCAGTTGGCGATGAAGAGAAATTTTCTGTGCCTGAGTCTCACCAGTTCCTGACCCCAAAGGACACAAACCTGATCAGCTGTGGTTCCCACTCCAGCGGTTGCACTTGGACCTCCCTCCGTCCCCAGAGCAGAGCTCCCTTGTCCCACAAAGTCCCTGGCAACGGAGGGATGAAGAAAACAGGACAGGCTGTGGGGATCAGGGCCAGGGCACGGCCAGGGATTTGGTGTGGTTGTGAGCCCAGGGCAGGAGGCGGCCCTTGGCCTTGGTGAAGCTCATCCAATTGTCCTGGGCCCATGGCTGCAGCCTGTCCAGATCCCTGTGCAGAGCTTCCTGCCCTCCAGCACAGCCACACTCCCACCCAGCTTGGGCTCACCTGGTAACTGACTGAGGGTGCCCTCGATCCCTCATCCAGATCAGCAATAAAGAGATTGAACTGCACTGGCCCCAATCCTGAGCCCTGGGGACGCCCCTGGATGTGACTCCATTGGCCAGCACTCCTTGGGCCTGGCCATGCAGACAGATTTTGAGGCAGGGAACAGATGCTGCAGAGGGTGTTGGATCAAGTTCCTGTGAGCCCAGAATATTAGGATCAGTGCAGCTGTAGCTCCGCACCAGAGAGCTCCTCATCCACTCTCTCTCTTTTCCTCCCTCTGGGCATGGAGGGAGCTCCTGACTTCAGTGTGTGACTCATGGGTGCAAAGAGCAAATGTGGACAGAATCAGGATAGGGAGGGTTTGGGGGATCTTGGGATCTGTGCTGGGCACAGAACGTGTTTTCCATTGCTCTGAGACTGTGGAAAGTGGATTTAATATCCAGCAGAGGAATGACTTTTGCATTTTATGGAGCTGTGCCTTCCTTTGGTTTTGTTTGCTGTCAATAAATGAACATCCCTCTGTGTCTGGGGCAGCTCCTTCCCCAAGGAAAGCAGGTGGGAGTTGGTGCCAAGGAGCTGAAAGCTGCAGGTGCAGCCTGGAGTGGAGGAAGCTGAGATTTGCACAAAGCTGCTCTGAGTCCCAGCGGTTGGATGAGGGAAGTGGTGGGGAGGGGGTAGGGACAGAGTCTGACTGATTGTCAGCCATAAAGGGTATTGATGTTCATATCTATTCAGACTGCATGAGGAGGTGCTGGGGATCATTATCAGTTGGAGATTTTTGGTATCAGTATATAAACAGAAGACGATCGAATAGAAAGAAAAATCTTCTCCCTTTTTTTACTATAATATGTAATAAACAGCAGGACACTGCTTATTCTGAATAGGTTTTATTAACCCAAGCAAGAAACAACAACTGGGAACAAGGAAATTGGGATAAGCCTGATCCCTCACAGCAAAGCAGAGGAAGCTGCGTGCACACCACGCGGGGTACTCCATCACTCACTTGAGGACCTCAGGACAATGAGGCACAAAGCACCACAACAGTTCTTAAAGCCTCTGACTGGACAGGATTGGTCCTCTTTTCAATCCTTGATGCGATTGGCTCATCTAGGGGTTCCATGATTGGCTCGTTATTGAGGAGTGTTCCTGTCCAATCATTTCTTCATAAGTCCATTTTATTGGTCAGTTCAGTCCACCAATCCGTTCTCAAGTAGATGCCATCATGCCTTTGGACAGCTTCTAGAACATTCTGACTGCAATTTCCTATATTCATTACTGACATCTAGCGTTCTTCTAAAGGCATTGCACCCGTATATTGTGCGCAATAAATTAAATAACTTCAAGTAACAATTTACCAATTAACCAAACTCAGCCCTGATACAACTTAACCAAATGTTAACCAATAGAATACATAACTGGCCTACGAAAGCAAACCCATTTATAACATAATATATTCACTTTAAATACCCTTCTGATATCTGTCTAATTAACCACAAAAGAATTGAAGATGTAAATTATTCCCAGGGTCTTGGCTTGTTATGGTGTTTTGAAATGTTAATGACCCTTTCGTACAGAATTCCTGAACTGAAGAACTGAAGGCTGAATAAGCCTCTGGAAAAGGAAAATTCAGCAGCAACCTCCAAGTAGCTGAGGATGTCAGCAGCCCCCACTGAGGCCATCACTGCCAAGAGACCGTGGGGGCAATGAGCAGACAAGGAGAGCGTCCCTGGGGCTGGGGAAGCAGGAGCTCAGAGGCACCAGTGGCTCCAGGTGGGAAATGGACTCTGCAATGTGGCTGGGAAAGCCCTGCCTGGGCTTGGCCAAGCAGCACAGCCAAGCTCTGAGCCCCATCCCCTGGGAATGGGGATCGGTGCCCTCACAGGATGCTCGTGGCTGTCCCGGAGCAGTGGGATGTGGGGTGTGGGATGGTGAGGGCAGGAGAGCGGCAAGAGCCCTGCAAAGCTCTGGGCTGGGGGAGGAGGCCCCAAGGCCTGGGGCTGGCAGGAATTGGTGTCTTCTCACGGGCCTCAGTGGCAGGGACAGCAGCCACAGCCAGGGGACACAAATCTCATTGCTGTTGGCAGGGGGTGGTCCCAGCCCCCCAAGGCCTTTGGTCACCCCCACTGCAGCTCTCCTACCCTGGCCTAGGCCTGTGCTGCTTCCCTTGCACACTTTACCCACTGCCCCATTTTCCCTCCTCCCTCTGACCCTGGGAGCTCCCAGAACTTTCCCGATGTCCCTCTGTCCTCACTTGCTGCTGCTTCGAACAAAAAGCTGTGTTTGGCTGAGGAATGGCCAATTCCTGTGGGATTCCCAACTCCTGCCTTCTTCCCACACCCTGCTAATGCTCCTGGGGCACCCAACCTGTCCCAGGCACAGCCTTGCTTGAATCTGCTCCTTCTCTCCATGTGCCAGCACTGAAATCCATGTCCCTGAAATCTGCAGCCCTGCAGAGCAGCCCAGCCCTGTGTGGCCCTGCAGCAGGAACTGGAGGCACTGGAGGTCAGGGACAGCAACTCTGTGTCTGGCATGCTCAGGAGATGCTCAGCTCGGGCAGCTCCTGCAGCTCCTGCTGCAGCCCTGGACAGCAGCAGAGAGTTGGCCTCGGGGCTCCTCAGGCAGCTCCTGCTGCCCCAGGGACAGAATCACAGAATCACAGGATTAACCGGGCTGGAAATATGTTTGAGACCTTCAAGTCAAACTTGTGACCTAACACCAGCTTGTCACCAGACTGTGGCTTTAAGTATCACATCCAGTCTTTCCTTAAACAGCTCCAGGGACAATGACTCCACCACCTCCCTTGGCACCCATTCCAGTGCCCAATCACCCTTTCTGTGAAGGATTTCTTCCTGATTTCCAGCCTAAGCTTCCTGGAGCACAGCTTAAGGCACTTCCTTTTGTCCTGTCCCTTGTTCTCTGAAAACAAAGACCAATCCCCACCTGGTTGCACCCTCTTCCATGAGGCCCTAGAGTGCCACAGTCTTCTCCATGATTCCATGAGGCTCTGTAGTGTCACAATGGCCCCTTGGTTCCTTGGGCCCTGCAGTGTCACAGTGTTTGCTTGGTTCCATTGGGCTCCAGAATCTCACAAGGGTCGCCTTGGTTCTGCAATGTCACAATGGCCCCTTGGTTCAACAAGGCCCCACAGTGTCACAATGGCCCCTTGATTCCCTGGGGGCCTGCAGTTTTGCAATCATCGCAGAATCACAGAATCAACCAGGCTGGAAAAGACCTTGGAGATCTGTGACTCAACACCGCCTTGTCACCCAGACCATGGCACCGAGTACCACATCGAATCTTTCCTTAAACATCTCCAGGGATGGTAACTCCACCACATCCCTGGGCAGCCCACTCCAATGCCCAATCACCCTTTCTCTGTAGAACCTCTTCCTAATGTCCAGACTAAACCACCCCTGGTGCAGATTAAGGCTGTGGCCTCTTGTCCTGTCATGGTTTGCCCTCAAGAAGAGCCCAACCCCACCTGGCTGCACCCTCCTGTCAGGGAGTTGTAGAAAGTGATGAGGTCTCCCCTGAGCCTCCCCTTCTCCAGGATAAACAGCCCCAGCTCCCTCAGACACTCCTCACAGGACTTGTGCTCCAGACCCTTCACCAGCCTTGTTGCCCTTCTCTGGACACTCTCCAGCCCCTCAGTGTCCATCCTAAAATGGGGGGGCTTGAACTGGACACAGCACTTGAGGTGTGGCCTCACCAGTGCTGGGTACAGGGGAAGAATCACTGCCATGGTCCTGCTGGCCACACCATTCCTGATCCAGGCCAGGTGCCATTGGCCTTCTTGGCCACATGGGCACACTGCTGGCTCATGTCCAGCCTGCTGTCCATCAGTGTCCCCAGGTCCCTTTCTGCCTGACCACTTTCCAGCTACTCTGTCCCCAGCTTGTAGTGCTGCAGGGGTTGTTGTGGCCAAAGTGCAGCACCCAGCACTTGGTCTTGTTCAACCTCCCATTGTTGGATTTGGCCCCTGGATCCAGCCTGTCCAGGTCCCTCTGCAGAGCCTTCCTACCCTCCAGCAGATCCATGCTCACACCCAACTTGGTGTCACTACTGTTCCATGAGGTCCTAAAGTATCACAACGGTCTCTATGATTCCACAGGGCTCTGTAGTGTCACAGTGGCCCCTTGGTTCCCCAAGGCCCTAGAGCATCACAGTGTCACTTTGTTCCTTGGGCCCCACAGTGTCACAAGGGACCATTGTTCCCATGAGGTCTCACAGTATAGCAATGGTCTCCTTGCTTCCATAGTGTCACAATGGCCTCTTGGTTCCATGTGGCACCATGGAGTCAAATGGTTTCCTTCATTCCTGTGTTCATTTTGCTTGGCCCCATTTTGCTAGTGGGGGGAGTGGGGGGGGCACAAAGATGGCTCCTGTGTGAAGCTTCTCAAAGCTTTCACCATGTCCAGCAGAGCCAATCCCTGATGGCTCTGAGGATGATGGACATGCCACTGGCCAAGCCTGGGCCAATTACAGGTGTTGGTGATAACATATTTAAGAAGAAATCAAAACAATGGGAGGAGGCGGTTCTTTTTAGGCAGAGAAGGAGGAGGAGGTGAGAATATGTGAAAGAAAACAACATGGAGACACCAAAGTCAGTGGAGAATGTGGGGGAGGAGGTGCTCCTGGTGCCAGAGCTGAGAGGTCCTCTGCTGGCCATGATGATGACCATGGTGAAGCAGTTTGTCCCCCTGCAGCCCCTGGGGTCCACGGGGGATGCAGAGATCCACCCCCAGCCTGGCTGGAGGTGCCCACACCGGAGCGGGTGGATGCCTGGAGGAGGCTGAGGTCCAGTGGCAGTCCCAGTGGAGAGAGAGGCCTTGCTCCCAAGATGGAACAGCCTGGCCTTGGAGGTCTGCACCCTGTGGATGAGAGACCCCACGCTGCAGCAGTTTTGGGAGGACAATCTCCCCGTGGGAGGGGGCTCGTGTTGCAGCAGGTTTGGGCAGACTGCTGCTCATGAGAGTGGACCCACGCTGGAGGAGTTCATGGAGAGCTGTCTCCTGTGGGAGGGACCCCACAGCTACGCAGAGAAAAGAACTTCTCTCTCTGTGCAGCAGCAGAAGATCTCCATGCTGAACTAACCAAAACCCCCATGCCCTCACTCCGGTGCCGCTGGGAAGGATGGAGGGGGGTGAGCAGAGAAACAGTGGCTTTGAGGGCCTTATTTTTACTTCCCATTATCTCCCCTCTGACTCTGTTAGCAATAAATTTCACTTTGTAACTTTAAGACGAACCTGTTCTGTCCTTGGAGAGTCTCCCAGTCCTTAACTCATGAGCCCTGTGTGTGTTAACTTCTTTTTCTCTCCTCTGTCCAGCTGTGGCAGGGGAGAGTGAGTGAGTAGATGTCGTAGGTGCCTGGCATTTGGCCAGGGTCAAACCATGACAATTCCACGAATCCCTGCAGTGTAACAATGGTCCCTTGGTTATATGAGGTCCTACACTCACAGTGGTCTCCGTGGTTCCACAAGGCACTGCAGAGCAACAGTGGCCCCTTGGTTCCATGGGCCCTGCAGTGTCACAATGGCACCATTGTTACACAAGGTCGTGCAGTGTCACAATTGTCTCTGTGGTTTCACATGGCCCTGCAGTGTCACAACAGTCTACTTGATTCCATGAGGCCCCATGGTGTCCCAGTGATCCCTTGGTTCCATGAGGCCCCAGAGTGCCACAATGGTCTCCTTGGTTGCACAATGTTACGACGGGCCCTTGGTTCCACGAGGCCCTGATGTGTCACAGTGGCCTCTAAGTTACATGAGGCCCCGCAGTAACACAATGGCCCCTTGGTACCATGGGGCACCATGGTGTCAAAATTGTTCCCTTAGTTCCATGTGCCCTTGGAGTGTCACAATGGCCCCTTGGTTCCACAGGGCTCTGGAATATCACAAAGGTCTCCTTGGTTCCACAGTGTCACAATGGCCTCTGTGGTTCCACGAGGCCCCTGAGTGTCACAATAGACTCCTTGGTTCCATTTAGCCCCACAGTGTCACAATGGCCCCTTGCTTCCGTGGGATCCTGCAGTGTCACAATCATTACAGAATCACAGAATCAACCAGCTTGGAAAAGTCCTTTGAGATCATCAAGTTCAACTTGTGACCTAACACAACCTTCTCACCCAGACCATGGCACCAAGTGCCACATCCAGTCTTTTCTGGAACACCTCCAGGGACAGTGACTATACTCCTGGGGCAGTCCATTCCAATGTCCAGTCACCCTTTCTGTGAAGAAACTCTTCCTAATGTTCAGCCTAAGTCTCCCCTGGTGCAGCTTAATGCAGACAGATTTTGACCCAGGGAACAGGTGCTGCAGAGGGTGTTGGATCAAGTTCCTGTGAGCCCAGAATATTGGGATCAGTGCAGCTGTAGCTGTGCACAAGAGAGCTCTTCATCCACTTTCTCTCTTTTCCTCCCTCTGGGCATTGAGGAAGCTCGTGACTTCAGTGTGTGACTCATGTGTGCAAAGAGCAAATGTGGACAGAATCGGGGCAGGGAGGACTTGGGGGATCTTGGGATCTGTGCTGGGCACAGAACGTATTTTCCATTCATCTGAGACTGTCTGCTGTGGAAAGTGTGTTTTATATCCAGCAGAGGAATGACATCTGCATTTTATAGGGCTGTGCTGTCCCTTGGTTTTATTTGCTGACAATAAATGAACATCCATCTCGGGCAGCTCCTTCTCCAAGGAAAGCAGGTGGGAGTTGGTGCCAAGGAGCTGAAAGCTGCAGGTGCAGCCTGGAGTGGAGGAAGCTGAGATTTGCACAAAGCTGCTCTGAGTCCCAGGGGTTGGATGAGGGAAGTGGTGGGGAGGGGGTAGGGACAGAGTCGGATTGATTGTCAGCCATAAAGGGTTTGATTTTCTTATCTATTCAGACTGCATTAGGAGGTACTTGGTATCAATATCAATTGGAAATTGCTGATATCAATCTATAAACAGGAAAAGAAAACTAAAGAGGACAAAACAATTCTCTCTGCATTGTTTTTAAATATAGTATATTCACTCTGAATGCACTTCTGAAATCTAATTAACCACAGAAGAATTGAAAACTTAAGTGATTCCCAAGAGCTTGTTTTGTTAGGGTGTTTTGGAATGTTAATGAGCCCACAGACACTGAAATCCTGAACAGAAGAGCTGAAGACAGAACAAGCCTCTGGAAAAGTAAAATTAATCAGCAGCCTCCAAGTTGCTGAGGATCCACCCAGGACTGAACAGAAATGGGCACAGCTTTCTGGCTGCCCCAGCTCTGGGATGGGCCCTGGGCCTGGAGCAGGAGCAGCTCTGGAGAGCCACAAGGGCTGGGGCTGTTGTGCTGGCCTGGGGACATGGGATGGCAGGAGGGGCTGCAGAGCTCTCAGCATCTCCTGGAGAGGAGAGCAGGGCACCCAGGGAGCCTCCTTTTCCTTGGGCCAAGCACGTTCCCCCATGGCTGGGGCTGAGTCCTGTCTGAGCTCCAGCTGCTGCTGTGCCCTTCAGAGGGGCTGAGGCCATGGGGCAGTGCCCAGAGCAGCCTGGCCTGAGCAGGGCTGTGGGGCCAGAGCCGGCTGGGCTGTGCTGGGGAGAGGCCCTTGGTGCTGCCGAGAGCTCAGGGCAGCTGCGAGAGCTTGGAGGGAGCTGGGCTGGGCTGAGAGAAGCTGACAGAGAAAGCCATCAGTGTCCATCTCAGCCTGTGTGAGCGTGCAGGGGCAGGACTCAGCCCAGGGCTTGTGGGGCAGGGCCAGGGCCTGGGGAAGGGATGGAAAAAAAAGGCAAGTGGCCGAGACAGGAGGCTGCTGTGTGCCCTTGGTGGCATGGCCAGAGCAGGGAGGGGGCCCAGGACATTTGTCAGCGCCAGCCTCTGTCCCCAGCCATTGGCAGCCCTGGCTGCTCAGCCCAGGTTTGCAGTGAGTTTGGCTGTGGCCCAGCTCCATCCTCCTGCGGGGCTCAGGGCCTGTTCCCGGCAATGGCCAGCCCTGGCCGGGTCTGTGCTGGCCCCGAGCCCGGCAGAGCCTGGGGCAGGGCTGTGTGGGAAGGCACACAGGTGGCACAGCCTGTGCAGGAGCTTGGAGAGGCTGCCCAGCAGGGAGGCCATGGGGGCACAGAGCCCCAGGGGCTGCTGTGGGCACCACAGCCCAGGGGCCGTTCCCACCTGCAATGCTCCTGGCCTGGGCTGGGCCTGCCCAGGGGAGCTGTGGCACCATGGCTGGGCCAGCGGGGCACAAAGGGGCCACGGAGCCGCTGCCGGGGCTGACAGCAAGGCCAGGAGCAGACAAGGAATTGCTGTGCATTGCCTGTGCTGGGCAGGGCTGAGTGTGGCAAAGGCAGAGCTCAGCTGGCCTTGGTGGCTGCAGGAAAAGTCAAGAGGCAAAAGAGCCTCCATGGCTGTGCTGGAGACCAAGGCTGGAGGAGGGAAATGCAGGACTGCTGCAGTGTTGTGGCAGCACAGGTCCTAATTGGTCCCGCACTCTTCCCCACCTCTTTTCTCCTTATTTGGTTATATTTCGGGAAAGTTCTCCCTTACTGTAATGTTTAGTATGTCCCCGGTTTCGGTTCCTCCCTCTGTAAACCCCTATTCGTTGTATCCCCTTTCCATCCTCATGGTACCACCCCATCCCCTCTCCCTGATTGGTTCCCGATGCTGGCCACTCCCCATTCCCTGCTCCCTCTTAACCCCTTGCTGACCAGTGTTCTTGGCTTGGAACCTTGGTCTTTTAGCCCGTCCTCGTGTCCCTGTCTCATCAGCGTTTTTCCCAATAAACCTGTCCCTTAGAAGACTCAGTTTCGAAGCCTGTCTCCTCCTTTACCGTTCCGATTCCTGGCTCGTCCTACCTCTCGGAGTCTCCTCTGCAGCGCTGCCCTGCGAACCCTGGGCGAAGGCGCACTCAGTTTCTAACGCCGCTGAGCAACGCCTGAGCTAGCCGTGCGGCCGCGGCGCGGGACCGTGAGCTCGGCACAGCGACAAACCGCGTGGCGATAAAGCCACGTGGCGTTACTGCAGGATGGGGAGGGGGATTGAATTCCAGCAGACAGCAATGTGGGGCTGAGGGACTCAAGGGTTTCTTGGCTGAGTCTGTCCTGGAAAGGTCTCTCAGGCCTCTGTGCTCAGGAAGGGCTCCAAAGAGGAGAAGAGCTCCTCTTGGCAGGACCCTCCTGGAATCCCAGAGGGACAAATGCCAGTGTCTGCCCCTGCAGGGGACTCCCCCTGGCAATGGCCCATGCTGGAGCTGCCTGGCTGGGAGCAGCCCTGGCAGAAAACTCTTGGTGGACAGGAGCTGGGCAGGAGGCAGCCGTGTGCCCTTGCAATGAAGGAGGCCAGGAGCCCCCTAGGCTGTGTGAGCAGGACATCAAGGACATGGATGATCCAGGTCACTGTGGCCTGGTTTGGGTTCCCCAGGGCAGGAAAGATGTCTGGCAGCTGGAGCAGGGTTAGGGAAGGGCCTCCAGGGTAGGGCTGGAGCCCTTTGGCTGTGAGGAGAGGCTGAGGGAGCTGGGCTTGTCCAGCCCAGAGAAGGGAAGGCTGAGGGGCTCCTCATCCCAGCCTGGCAGTGCCAGTGAGAAGGCCATGCAGAACACAGAGTCAGGCTCTTCACCGGGGGCTTGGTGGGAGACAAAAGACAGTGGGTGGAAGGTGAAAGGGGGGAGGTTCAGCCAGAACAGGAGGAAACCTTTGTTGCCATGGGCTCAGCCAGGTGCTGAGATGCTGCTCTGTCCCTGTCCTTTGGATTTTTCCAATCCAGACCAAATCAATCCTTGGTCTGACCCTGTTTCTGGCAGGTTGGGCTGCAGACTTGCTGAGGTCCCTTCCAACCTCAGCTCTCTGATGATCCCAGGACGATGCTGGTCCCTATTTCAGACTGGAGTGTTGCCTAAAAGACAGGCTACCTGAAACAGAGGCCAAGACAAATTAGGAATATAAAAAGCAGACAATATATTCAAGGCCTGCAAAGGCCTTGAAGGTACATTCGGGCAAGCAAAAGTCCCCCGTCGGGGACGACACCCAAAATGGACGCTGGGTCACGAGCCCTTCACCTTTTATAAGTTCTGTCCCATTAGCATATTGGCCCTTAATTCTCCAATCGCACCCTCAGGTGATGATGTTAACCACCCCAGGCCTGCTCCCCCCATCTCGCAGTTGTTTACATATTTTCGGGCCCTAAGGCAACGAACATGTCCTTGAATCTGTATTCAGAGGGATTGTTTTGGCTAAAGGTGCTGGGAACAGAGGACTTTAGCACTTTGTAAGAAGCACAGAACTACAGCAAGTTACAGACACATGAAGAGTAAAAAACTAGAAATACCTGAAGGCATCACTCTGATGTCACAGAGCCTTTCTGTGATGTCACACAATCTCCTCTACGATGTCGTAGTACCTCAATGGCCACACATAACTCACTCCATGATGTCATAGCCCACTCTGTGGCCTCACATAACCCATCCTGTCATGCCACACAGCCCCTTTCTGACATCACAGCTGTTCTGTCACCTCACAGCCCCTATCTGGAATGTCCCCCAGTGTCACCTTTGGGGTGGGGTGGGCATGTGGCCTCCAGGCACTTTTGGGCCCCTCTGCCTGCAGCCCCTGGCACCCAGAGGTCCCCAGCAGCTCCCGCAGGCTGCAGAACCTCTGTGCCACCGCTGACTGCCACAATTGTCCATCCTTGTCCCGGTGGACCTGGCACCGCTTGGAATCCTGGCCAGAGCATGGCTGTGGAGTCACCACATGACTCCGCGGGGTGGTGACCCTCCGGGAGCCCCCAAACCCCTCCTGCCCCACGGGTGCCCACAGCAGCCCTGGGGCTGTGCCCGTCCCCATGGCACCATCCCCGCGGGTGCCAGGGCTGTGTTTCCCTCCTGGGGACAGGGCCCTGCACGGTCCTGGCTCCACCAAACCCCCGGGGCTGCCGTGGGGGTCTCACCTGGACGCAGACGCTCAGCAGGGAACTGTCCAAGGCCTGGGGACTGTGGCACAGCAGGGACAGCCCCAGGGCTGCAAAGAGCAAATGTGGACAGAATCGGGGCGGGGAGGGTTTGGGGGATGTTGGGATCTGCTGGGCACTGAACATGTTTTACAATGCTCTGAGACTCTGAGATGTTGTGCCAAGTGGATTGAATATCCAGCAGAGGAATGATTTTTGCATTTTATGGAGCTGTGCCTTGCCTTGGTCTACTGACAATAAATGAACATCCCTCTGTGTCTCAGGCAGCTCCTTCTCCAAGGAAATCAGGTGGGAGTTGGTGCCAAGGAGCTGAAAGCTGCAGGTGCAGCCTGGAGTGGAGGAAGCTGAGATTTGCACAAGGCTGCTCTGAGTCCCATGGGTTAGATGAGAGAAATGGTGAGGGGGGATAGGGACAAAGTCTGATTGATTGTCAGCCATAAAGGGTTTGATTTTCTCATCTATTCAAACTGCATGAGGAGGTGCTAGGGATCAATATCAATTGGAAATTGCTAATATCAATCTATAAACAGGAAAATTAAATAGGACAAAAGAGTTTTTTCTGCATTGTTTTTAAATATAGTATATTCCCTCTGAATGCACTTCTGAAATCTGTATAATTAACCAAGAAGAATTCAAGACTTCAGTTATTCCCAGGGGCTTGTCTTGTTAGGGTGTTTTGAAATGTTAATGAGCCCACAGGAACTGAATTCCTGAACTGAAGAGCTGAAGACAGAGGAAGCCGCTGGAAAAGTAAAATAAATCAGCAACCTCCAAGTTGCTGAGGATCCACCCAGGACTGAACAGAAATGGGCACAGCTTTCTGGCTGCCCCAGCTCTGGGATGGGCCCTGGGCCTGGAGCAGGAGCAGCTCTGGAGAGCCACAAGGGCTGGGGCTGTTGTGCTGGCCTGGGGACATGGGATGGCAGGAGGGGCTGCAGAGCTCTCAGCATCTCCTGGAGAGGAGAGCAGGGCACCCAGGGAGCCTCCTTTTCCTTGGGCCAGGCACGTTCCCCCATGGCTGGGGCTGAGTCCTGTCTGAGCTCCAGCTGCTGCTGTGCCCTTCAGAGGGGCTGAGGCCGTGGGGCAGTGCCCAGAGCAGCCTGGCCTGAGCAGGGCTGTGGGGCCAGAGCCAGCTGGGCTGTGCTGGGGAGAGGCCCTTGGTGCTGCAGAGAGCTCAGGGCAGCTGCGAGAGCTTGGAGGGAGCTGAGCTGGGCTGGGAGAAGCTGGCAGAGAAAGCCATCAGTGTCCATCTCAGCCTGTGTGAGCGTGCAGGGGCAGGACTCAGCCCAGGGCTTGTGGGGCAGGGCCAGGGCCTGGGGAAGGGATGGAAAAAAAAGGCAAGAGGCCGAGAGAGGAGGCTGCTGTGTGCCCTTGGTGGCATGGCCAGAGCAGGGAGGGGGCCCAGGACATTTGTCGGCGCCAGCCTCTGTCCCCAGCCATTGGCAGCCCTGGCTGCTCAGCCCAGGTTTGCGGTGAGTTTGGCTGTGGCCCAGCTCCATCCTCCTGCGGGGCTCAGGGCCTGTTCCCGGCAACGGCCAGCCCTGGCCGGGTCTGTCCTGGCCCAGAGCCCGGCAGAGCCTGGGGCAGGGCTGTGTGGGAAGGCCCACAGGTGGCACGGCCTGTGCAGGAGCTTGGAGAGGCTGCCCAGCAGGGAGGCCATGGGGGCACAGAGCCCCAGGGGCTGCTGTGGGCACCACAGCACAGGGGCCGTTCCCACCTGCAATGCTCCTGGCCTGGGCTGGGCCTGCCCAGGGGGGCTGTGGCACCATGGCTGGGCCAGTGGGGCACAAAGGGGCCACGGAGCCGCTGCCAGGGCTGACAGCAAGGCCAGGAGCAGACAAGGAATTGCTGTGCATTGCCTGTGCTGGGCAGGGCTGAGTGTGGCAAAGGCAGAGCTCAGCTGGCCTTGGTGGCTGCAGGAAAAGTCAAGAGGCAAAAGAGCCTCCATGGCTGTGCTGGAGAGCAAGGCTGGGGGAGGGAAATGCAGGGCTGCTGTGGGATGGGGAGGGGGATTGAATTCCAGCAGACACCGATGTGGAGCTGAGGGACTCAAAGGCTTCTTGGCCTCAGTCTGTCCTGGAAAGGTCTCTCAGTCCTCTCTGCTCAGGAAGGGCTCCAAGGAGGAGGAGAGCTCATCTTGGCAGGACCCTCATGCAATCCCAGAGGGACAAATGCCAGTGCCTGCCCCTGCAGGGGAGTCCCCTGGCAATGGCCCCAGGCGGGAGCTGCCTGGCTTGGAGCAGCCCTGGCAGAAAACTCTTGGTGGGCAGGAGCTGGGCAGGAGGCAGCCGTGTGCCCTGGCAGTGAGGGAGGCCAGGAGCCCCCCAGGCTTTGTGAGCAGGACATCAAGGACATGGATTATCCAGGTCACTGTGGCCTGGTTTGGGTTCCCCAGGGCAGGAAAGATGTCTGGCAGCTGGAGCAGGGTTAGGGAAGGGCCTCCAGGGTGGGGCTGGAGCCCTTGGGCTGTGAGGAGAGGCTGAGGGGGCTGGGCTTGTCCAGCCCAGAGAAGGGAAGGCTGAGGGGCTCCTCATCCCAGCCTGGCAGTGCCACCGAGGAGGTGATGGAGAACACCGAGCCAGGCTCTTCACCGGGGGCCAGGTGGGAGACAAAAGGCAATGCATGAAAGGGGAAAGAGGGGAGGTTCAGTCACGACATGAGGAAAACTTTGTTCCCATGGGCTCAGCCAGGTGCTGAGATGCTGCCCCATCCCTCTCCTTTGGGATTTTCCATTCCAGACCAAATCAGGGTCTGACCCTGTTTCTGACAGGTTGGGCTGCAGACTTGCTGAGGTCCCTTCCAATCTCCGCTCTCTGATGATCCTGGGACAATGCTGGTCCCTATTTCAGACTGGAGCAGAGCAGATGTTTATGGGACAGGAGCCCTCTGGGGACCTGTATGGGACCTGCAGCTTGTGAGGTGCACAAGAATATCTTCATTAGCCGTGTCATTTGAGTGCTTTTAAGAAATGGCAACGCTCTCCTACCACGAGAGAACAGGAATTTCCTGGAAGTATACTGCTAGCAGGAGAAGAAATACCGATCTCCCACTCTACTTTTGTCACCAATATTCCATCTACTATTTCATGTCCCTCTTCATTCAGGTGTTTCCACCTCTCCTGTTTAAATGGCCATGTCTAAGGACATCTCTTCACCAGACCAGCTGGATCTATGTCCTTCCCATTGCTCCCAAATTTCCTCCTCTGGATCCTCTCCAGTCATTCCAATGTCTCTCAACTGACTGGCTTCACACTTTGAGCTTCAGAGCGTGGCCCAGACTTTTAGAACTTTAAATAACACATCAGTCAACATCTTAATCGTGTTAATATCTTTTGGGATCGCCTCTCCTTATGTCTTTGTTTAAAACTGTTCCTGTGTGGAAATCCCTTGTGAATGGTGGACATGTCAGATGCTGCTGGGACGTTGCGCAGAAAGGAGAGTTGCACAGACGTTGAGGGAAGAGTTTTGATGCTTTTTAAACAGTATCATGTTTACATTTTTTGTCAGTTGGCCATGAAGAGAAATGTTCTGTGCCTCTGAGTCTCACCAGTTCCTGACCCCAAAGGACACAAACCTGATCAGCTGTGGTTCCCACTCCAGCGGTTGCACTTGGACCTCCCTCCGTCCCTAGAGCAGAGCTCCCTTGTCCCACAAAGTCCCTGGCAATGCAGGGATGAAGAAAACAGGACAGGCTGTGGGGATCAGGGCCAGGGCACGGCCAGGGATTTGGTGTGGTTGTGAGCCCAGGGCAGGAGGCGGCCCTTGGCCTTGGTGAAGCTCATCCAATTGTCCTGGGCCCATGGCTGCAGCCTGTCCAGATCCCTGTGCAGAGCTTCCTGCCCTCCAGCACAGCCACACTCCCACCCAGCTTGGGCTCACCTGGACACGGACTGAGGGTGCCCTCGATGCCCTCATCCAGATCAGCTATAAAGAGATTGAACTGCACTGGCCCCAATCCTGAGCCCTGCGGACACCCCTGGATGTGACTCCATTGCCCAGCACTCCTTGGGCCTGGCCATGCAGACAGATTTTGAGGCAGGGAACAGATGCTGCAGAGGGTGTTGGATCAAGTTCCTGTGAGCCCAGAATATTGGGATCAGTGCAGCTGTAGCTCTGCACAAGAGAGCTCTTCATCCACTCTCTCTCTTTTCCTCCCTCTGGGCATGGAGGGAGCTCCTGACTTCAGTGTGTGACTCATGTGTGCAAAGAGCAAATGTGGACAGAATCAGGATAGGGAGGGTTTGGGGGATCTTGGGGTCTGTGCTGGGCACAGAACGTGTTTTCCATTGCTCTGAGACTGTGGAAAGTGGATTTAATATCCAGCAGAGGAATGACTTTTGCATTTTATGGAGCTGTGCTTTACTTTGGTTTTGTTTGCTGTCAATAAATGAACATCCCTCTGTGTCCGGGGCAGCTCCTTCCCCAAGGAAAGCAGGTGGAAGTTGGTGCCAAGGAGCTGAAAGCTGCAGGTGCAGCCTGGAGTGGAGGAAGCTGAGATTTGCACAAGGCTGCTCTGAGTCCCAGCGGTTGGATGAGGGAAATGGTGGGGAGGGGGTAGGGACAGAGTCTGACTGATTGTCAGCCATAAAGGGTATTGATGTTCATATCTATTCAGACTGAATGAGGAGGTGCTGGGGATCGATATCAGTTGGAGATTTTTGGTATCAGTATATAAACAGAAGACGATCGAATAGAAAGAAAAATCTTCTCCCTTTTTTTACTATAATATGTAATAAACAGCAGGACACTGCTTATTCTGAATAGGTTTTATTAACCCAAGCAAGAAACAACAACTGGGAACAAGGAAATTGGGATAAGCCTGATCCCTCACAGCAAAGCAGAGGAAGCTGCGTGCACACCACGCGGGGTACTCCATCACTCGCTTGAGGACCTCAGGACAATGAGGCATAAAGCACCACAACAGTTCTTAAAGCCTATGACTGGACAGGATTGGTCCTCTTTTCAATCCTTGATGCGATTGGCTCATCTAGGGGTTCCATGATTGGCTCGTTATTGAGGAGTGTTCCTGTCCAATCATTTCTTCATAAGTCCATTTTATTGGTCAGTTCAGTCCACCAATCCGTTCTCGAGTAGATGCCATCATGCCTTTGGACAGCTTCTAGAACATTCTGACTGCCATTTCCTATATTCATTACTGACATCTAGCGTTCTTTCAAAGGCATTGCACCCTTATATTGTGCGCAATAAATTAAATAACTTCAAGTAATAATTTACCAATTAACCAAACTCAGCCCTGATACAACTCAACCAAATGTTAACCAATAGAATACATAACTGGCCTACGAAAGCCAACCCATTTATAACATAATATATTCACTTTAAATACCCTTCTGATATCTGTCTAATTAACCACAAAAGAATTGAAGACATAAATTATTCCCAGGGTCTTGGCTTGTTATGGTGTTTTGAAATGTTAATGACCCTTTCATACAGAATTCCTGAACTGAAGAACTGAAGGCTGACTAAGCCTCTGGAAAAGGAAAATTCAGCAGCAACCTCCAAGTAGCTGAGGATGTCAGCAGCCCCCACTGAGGCCATCACTGCCAAGAGACCGTGGGGGCAATGAGCAGACAAGGAGAGCGTCCCTGGGGCTGGGGAAGCAGGAGCTCAGAGGCACCAGTGGCTCCAGGTGGGAAATGGACTCTGCAATGTGGCTGGGAAAGCCCTGCCTGGGCTTGGCCAAGCAGCACAGCCAAGCTCTGAGCCCCATCCCCTGGGAATGGGGATCGGTGCCCTCACAGGATGCTCGTGGCTGTCCCGGAGCAGTGGGATGTGGGGTGTGGGATGGTGAGGGCAGGAGAGCAGCAGGAGCCCTCCAAAGCTCTGGGCTGGAGGAGGAGGCCACAAGGCCTGGGGCTGGCAGGAACTGCTGTCTTCTCATGGGCCTCAGTGGCAGGGACAGCAGCCACAGCCAGGGGACACAAATCTCATTGCTGTTGGCAGGGAGTGGTCCCAGCCCCCCCAAGGCCTTTGGTCACCCCCACTGCAGCTCTCCTGCCCTGGCCCAGGCCTGTGCTGCTTCCCTTGCACACTTTACCCACCGCCCCATTTCCCCTCCTCCCTCTGACCCTGGGAGCTCCCAAAGCTTTCCTGATGTCCCTCTGTCCTCACTCACTGCTTCTTCAGACACAAAGCTGTGTTTGGCTGAGGAATGGCCAATTCTTGTGGGATTCCCAACTCCTGCCTTCTTCCCACACCCTACTAAAGCTCCTGGGGCACCCAACCTGTCCCAGGCACAGCCTTGCTTGAATCTGCTCCTTCTCTCCATGTGCCAGCACTGAAATCCATGTTCCATCTGCAGCCCCGCAGAGCAGCCCAGCCCTGTCTGGCCCTGCAGCAGGAACTGGAGGCACTGGAGTTCAGGGACAGCCACTCTGTGTCTGGAATTCTCAGGAGATGCTCAGCTCGGGCAGCTCCTGCAGCCCCAGGGACAGAATCACAGAATCACAGGATTAACCAGGCTGGCAAAGACTTTTGAGACCATCAAGTCCAACCTGTGACCTAACACCAGCTTGTCACCAGATTGTGGCTTTAAGCGCCACATCCAGTCTTTCCTTAAACACCACCTGGGATGGTGACTCCACCACCTCCTTGGGCAGCCCATTCCAGTGCCCAATCACCATTTCTGTGTAAATCTTCTTCATAATGTCCAGCCTAACCTTTCTGTAGCACAGTTTAAGACATTTCCTTTCATGCTGTCCCTTGTTCCCTGGGAACAGAGCCCAATCCCCACCTGGCTGCACCCTCCTCCATGAGGACAGAGAGGTCAAAGTGGTCTCCATGATTCCATGAGGCTCTGTAGTATCACAATGGCCCCTTGCTTCCTTGGGCCCTGCAGTGTCACAATGTCCACTTGATTCTATTGGGCCCTGGAATCTCACAAGGGTTTCCTTGGTTCTGAAATGTCACGATGGCCCCTTGGTTCATCAAGGACCCAGAGTGTCACAATGGATGCCTTGGTTCCATTAAGCCCCACAGTGCCACAATGGCCCCTTGCTCCCCTGGGGCCCTGCAGTGTCACAATCATCACAGAATCACAGAATCAACCAGGTTGGAAAAGTCCTTTGAGATCTTTAAGTTCAACCTATGACCTAACACCAGCTTGTCACCCTCACCATGGCACTGACTGACATATTCAGTCTTTCATTAAACACGTTCAGGGACAGTGACTCCACTTCCTGGGCAGCCCTTTCCACTGTCCAGTCAGCCTTTCCGTGAAGAATCTCTTCCTAATGTCCAGCTTAAACCTCCCCTGGCATAGCTTAAGGCTGTGTCCTCTTGTCCTTTCACTGCTTACCTGGGAGAAGAGACCTACCCCCACCCCCTACAGGCTGGGGACAGAGTGGCTGGACAGTGGCCAGGCAGAAAGGGACCTGGGGGCACTGATGGACAGCAGGCTGGACATGAGCCAGCAGTGTGCCCTTGTGGCCAAGAAGGCCAATGGCACCTGGCCTGGATCAGGAATGGTGTGGCCAGCAGGAGCAGGGCAGTGATTCTTCCCCTGTACTCGGCACTGGTGAGGCCACACCTCGAGTGCTGTGTCCAGTTCTGGGCCCCCCAATTTAGGAAGGACATTGAGGGGCTGAAGTGTGTCCAGAGAAGGGCAACAAGGCTGGTGAAGGGCCAGGAACACAAGTCCTATGAAGAGTGGCTGATGGAGCTGGGGTTGTTTATCTCGGAGAAGAGGAGGCTCAGGGCAGACAAGGTGGTGTTGGGTCACAGGTTGGACTTGATGATCTCAAAGGTCTTTTCCAACCTCGCTGATTCTGTGATTCTCTGAAACTGCCCTTGAAGCAGTTGCAGGATGAGCCCTGGGCCTCCTCTTCAGAAGGTCCAGCAGCCCATGGCCCTCAGCTTCTCCACACAGACTCCCAAGCCCATCCTGTCAGTCCTGCAGAGCCTCTCCAGCTCCTCCCCATTGCCCCAGAACAGGGAGCCCCACACCCACACACACCAGTCCAGATGTGCCCCCCTGGCCTGGGGTGCCTCTGGCAAGGGAACAGCACGAGGCACTGCAGGAGCCTGCAGACAATTCATGAAGCACTTGGAGGATGATCCTGCTCACCAAGGGACATTCCCATGGTGCCAAGTCAGGAACTGAAATGGGGAGTGGGGCCAGAGAGGAAAGGGCAAACACGGATGGGCTGTTTGCAGGGGAGGGCACAAGGATGGGCAAGAGGAAGAAATGTGGAGCAGGAAAGAGGAAAGAAAGCAAAGGTGAAGCAGAGGAAATGCTCAGGGCTGTTTGGGGGTGGCTGCCAGGCAGCCCTGGGGCTGAGCAACACCATCTGCAGTGGGACAGGAAACTCACAGCTCATGGGAACAAACTTTCCGGCTGACTTCAGAGGTCACAACAAACCTGAGTGGTTTCCCTGCCATCCCCAGCCCTTGCTGGCCCCCAGGGGCTGATGGTGTTTGTCCTCCCTCAGGTTCATCTCCCCACACCAACACCATGGCGCTGCTCACGCCTGCTCTGTGCAATGCAAACAGGGGCTCCTGAGCAGAGCTGCCGTGGCTCTGCCTGCAAGGATCAAGCACCTCTGAGAGCTGGGGGAGAGGCCAGGGCTGCAAAGGGGGGATGTTGTTGGCAGCCCCATGAGGAACGCTCTGGGACGCTGCCCTGGGCTGTCCAGCACAGTGGGGATGGATCAGCCCCTGCTCTGCTGCTCCTTCCCAGCTCCCACAGGGACCTTGCAGAGCCCCAGCCATGCTGTTTGCCCCCACCCTGCCCACGGCCACCCTGGGACTGCTCACGGGGGTTTTCTCTGCTGAGCATTGGCCTGGGCGTGTTCTTGAGAGACCCTGGGCAAGGAGCCTCGAGCCCCCAGGCCCTGCCCTGAGGCGTCAGCTCTGCCCCAGCAGTGCCCATGGCCTGTCCCTGCTGCAGCCCCGGCACTGCCACCCCCAGCACTGGGACCCACCCCGAGAGCACTCAGGCCCTACAGCAACACGAGGGCCAGGAGGGCAGCGGGGCAGTGGCACGGGAGCAGCGCAGGGAACACCAAGTGCGGCTGCTCCTTAGCAGAGCTGCTGTGCCAGCCCTGATCTGCCCCAGCTCTGCACACAGACATTGCTGCTGCAGCTCCCGAGAAGGGAACAAAAGGGGATCTGTGGTGAAAACTTGGCTGGGAGATCCTTTAGTTTGTTTAAAGCCACTCAGAGCACAGCTCCTCATTGACACAGTCTGTGGTCACAGCAAAGATGCAGAGAAACAAAATGAGACATGGCACAAAAAATTATCTTTATTCATGGATAATAAAAACCAAAACAAAACAAAGGAACAAAAAGAACAAACCAAAAGCCAATCCCAACAAGAACAATCAAAGATTATTTTTATTACAAGTGATTGGCCAAAATTGGCAACCAGTTCAATGTTTCTGAAATGGTCCAGCCATCAGTCTCCACACTGCAGCCTTGAGCTCCTTGTTCCTCAGGCTGTAGATGAGGGGGTTCAATACTGGAGGCACCACTGAGTACTGAACTGACAGTGCCAGATCCAGGGATGGGGAAGAGATGGAGGAGGGCTTCAGGTAGGCAAATGCGGCAGTGCTGACAAACAGGGAGACCACAGCCAGGTGAGGGAGGCATGTGGAAAAGGCCTTGTGCCGTCCCTGCTCAGAGGGGATCCTCAGCACAGCCCTGAAGATCTGCACATAGGAGAAAACAATGAACACAAAACAACCAAAAGCTAAACTGATACTAACCACAAGAAGCCCAAGTTCCCTGAGTTTGGATTGTGAGCAGGACAGTTTGAGGATGTGTGGGATTTCACAGAAGAACTGGCCCAGGGCATTGCCCTGGCACAGGGGCAGGGAAAATGTATTGGCTGTGTGCAGCAGAGAATAGAGAAAGGCACAGGCCCAGGCAGCTGCTGTCATGTGGGCACAAGCTCTGCTGCCCAGGAGGGTCCCATAGTGCAGGGGTTTGCAGATGGACATGTAGCGGTCATAGCACATGATGGTGAGGAGGGAATACTCTGCTGACATGAAAAAGACAAACAGAAAGAGCTGTGCAACACATCCTGAGTAGGAGATGGTTCTGGTGTCCCAGAGGGAATTGTGCATGGCTTTGGGGACAGTGGTGCAGATGGAGCCCAGGTCGGTGAGGGCCAGGTTGAGCAGGAAGAAGAACATGGGCGTGTGCAGGTGGTGGCCGCAGGCTACGGCGCTGATGATGAGGCCGTTGCCCAGGAGGGCAGCCAGGGACATGCCCAGGAAGAGGCAGAAGTGCAGCAGCTGCAGCTGCCGCGTGTCTGCCAATGCCAGGAGGAGGAAGTGGCTGATGGAGCTGCTGTTGGACATTTCCTGTCTCTGGCCATGGGGACCTGTTCATGGAGAAAAGGACAGTGACAAGTTAGGAGAGGCTGCTTGGAGCCAAACCTGTGCCATTCCCTGCACACTGTCCCACTGGGACTCATCCACCCTTGTTCCTTGTCTAGGAAAACCTTCATCCAGGTCCCTGCCTGAGCTCCACTTGTGCTGTCTGAGTGTGCCATGAGCAGCCAGGCCTGTGTGTGGGGGCTCTCAAGGAGCCATCCCTGCCCTGCTGCCCTTGGTTTGTGGCCATGTGGCAGACGGAGAAGGCTGGATATTCAGGATTTGTCCATGGAATGTCTCCTAATGCAGAAAGGCTTGGTAGCATCTGCACTCCCAGTTATAGAGAACAATGACGGCGGGAAGGAGAAATAGGGAAACTTTTCGTACCCACAGCTCATTCTTGCTACTCTGAGGTCATAAATCCCCAGCATTTCTGCTGCATTCAGAGTTTGCCACTGAGAGAGGTGAGAGGCAAAGGGATTCCCTGTGGCTCAGGGCAAGGTCAGGGGCTGGATGGGCTCATTCCCAACTGCCCTGGGGTTGCACCTTTGGCTGCAATCAGAGCACAATCACACTCCTGTGTCACCCTGAGGAGAAACCAGACCCTGCTGAGAGCAGAGGGATCACGGAATGTCTCACCCTCTCTAAAGGTCTCTTTATTTCCTCACTTGTGTCATCTCTGTCCTTTCACCTGGGACATTCAGGGAACTCCAAGAGGCTCTGGCAGAGATTTGCACCCAGCAGGGCAGCTCAGAGCTTGGAAGGACACAGCAAGGAGATCCCCAGCTGTGCTCATGATGGCATCTCAGGGAGGGAGGCTCAGCTCCTTCCCCTTTCCCATGGACTGCTTTGCCCACAGCCCCACAGGTCACAGGGAAGCTTGGACACCCCATTCCCATGGACACCCCTGCCTGGCAGGAATCCCAAGGGCAGGGCCTGACTCAGCTGCTGCAAATGCTAGAGCCTCCCTGAGAGCACAAGATAACAATGACAATGTCAGAGGAGTGCAGAAACAAGAGAAGATATTGTGGTGCTGTGCCTGAGAGGGCAGGGCAGAGACAGCCGCACACTCAGGACAGTGTTCCCTGTCCCCAGCTGTGCACGGCACCTCCCACACACCAACACTGCCCTCCTGCCCACAGCATTGCTCTGCTCAGCTCCCTCTCCTTCCCTCATCCTCTCCCTGGGCCTGCACATTTTCCTCCTCAGAGGTGCCTTGTCCCTGTCAGCGCTCACAGAGCCCATCCCACCCTCTGTGCACTCGGGCTGGCCCTACAGAAACCTGCCTGTCTGCAGGGCCCTGCCTGGGGGCAGCCTCTGTGTGCAGGTGGGCAAGGGCAGCTCAGAGAGCCCTGCTGGGCCCTGCAAAGGTGATGCTGGTGCTGTGCATGGGCTGAGGAGTGCCTGAAGGCCCTTTGGGAGGCACCCAGCAGAGACACTGACCACCCAAAGTTACAGATCAGGAGTTTCAGTAATTGTTCACACAATACTCTGATGATCCTAGTGTGAGATTCAACTCAGAATGTTCTATGACTCTGGGATTACAACTCCTATTTTGCTTCTCTCATCCCCCAACCTTCCCATCCTGCTCCAAGTTAGAAATTCAATACAGTCTCAAGAAAGCTCCTGATCTTTACATCAATCCCTGGCTTACCTTCTTTGGGCAGTGTCCTCCAGAGCTGTCCCCAGGCTGATCTGGAGCTGGGAGCAGCCCTGCCCCACACAGCACCTCTCAGCAGCAGCACCTGCCCTGCTCAGGGTCGCTCCTTCCCACCACAGCTTCTCCCCCAGCGCTGGCAGCAGCTCCCCGGGCTGGCTGAGAGCTGCCCCTGGCAGGCAGCAGAGTCCCTGGCCCAGCACAGCGCCCTGGGCTGCAGGACCCTGCTCTGCACCACAGCCCTGGGCACCCCTGGCTGCACCCCCGGCTGCTCAGCCCTGCAGCAGAGCCTGGCAACAGGGAGCTGTCTTGTGCTGTGCCTTGGATGCCGCAGCAGGGAAACCCAGCTCTGCCCTAGGGCCACATCCCCTGCACTGCAGCAACTCTCAGAGTCCTCCTGCAAGATCCGAAAAGCTGTGCCATGTGCCGGCTTCAGGGCTGTGTAGAGGATCTGCTCCTCAGGAGAAAGGTCTTTTTGAAGCCTTTCTTGGTTGCCAGGAGCTGTCTCTGTGCCAGGAGCCCGGCCCAGCTCAGCAGCACAGCAACAGCACAAGGACTCTAATGACCCTCTCGGGGCTTGGGTGCTGAGTCCCTGAACATCAGTCCCTGAGAGGGAGTTGGGGAAACCTCTCCAGAATTCAAAGTCATAATCAATCTCCAAAGTTTCTTGAAGTTTTAATAGGTCCCAGTGAGGGACATGACTGAGAAAGTGTCCCCAGGTTCCACTTAGAGCAGGAAATTGGAGGCAGTGATGACAGGTGGGGACAAAGAGAAGCCAAGTCTCGGTGCCCTGGGGCACAGCAGAGTCTGTGCCACCAAGGGCTGTGAGGAGACACCTCGTCCTGAGGCCCTGGGGCCTCCTGGCACAGCCCCAGCAAGGCTGGCCACTGTCACTCCCTTGTCATGTCCTCAGCATCCCCTCCACCCTCCACCCCAGTGGCCTCAGGGATCTGCTGGGAGGAGTCCCTGGGGAGCCTTTGTCAAGAATGGCCCTGGGTGGCTCCTTCATGCTCCCAGGGACTGCAGGTTTTTCAAAGGACTTTGGCTTTGGCTTTTGCCTTGGAGTCTCTGAGAGCTTTGTGCAATCATGGCCTCCAATTATCTGCTGTAACGAGTCCCTTGAGATTCTTTGTCAGTAACAACACTCACTGGGGCTCATTAATGCTTCGAGGTACTCAGGGTTTATTAAAGTCCTTCTTTTTCCACCCTTAGTCTCTGAGAAGTTTCTGTAATCATGGCCTCCAATTATGTGCTTTAATTAGTCCCTTGAGAGTCTTCATTAGTAAGGATACTCAGTGGGGCTCATTAATACCTTGAGTACTTCATTTTTTTAAAGGTATTTTCCTTTATCCTTTCCACACTGAATCTCTGAGAGGTTTTTGTGCAATCATGGCCTCCAATTCTCTCCTCCAGGGAGTCCATGAGGAGCCTGTGTTGGTGATGGACCTCCATGGGACACATTAATGCTTGGAGACACTTTGCATTTTATTTCTGACTTTGACTCCTGGAAAGGTTTGTGCAATCTCCTCTCAGGCCCTGACGTTCAAGGGTTCAGCACCAAATGCACCTTGGGGCTCATTAGGATCAAGCAAGTCGTGACAAACCATGGCTCTGCCTTGATTTCCCTTTGGTCTAGTGCAGTTCATTAGGAAGGTTTTCTACAATAGTTTCGAGAAATATTTAAAAGCGCTTCTAAGAAATATGCATTCCTATTTTAAAGAGTGTATTTTAATACTGTTCTCTTTAGAAAAGAGGTGATTGCAGAATTCTGTGATTGATACTGATCCAGGGTCTCTCCTCAGGAGGTCTGGCCTGGTCAGAGAAGCTGTGCCTTGAGGTCTGACCCAGTGTGGACAACCTTGCTCCACATTCCCCAACCCCATCCTGCCTCTCCTCACTCACCTGGGACCTGCTTTGCTTGGAGAACTGCCTGCACTCAGGCAAAAAGGGGATTTTCCTTTTTTTTTTTTAAACTATCTAAAACTCCTAAGTTTCCCCTTTGAAAACAGACACACTCCTCAAGTGTGTACCAAGTCCATGGTGCCACCATTGAGGTTCCCCTTCCCCAAGGCAGAGCCCTGCATGAAATATTTTAGACCTTTGGACTGCCTGGTTCCACGAGGCCTTGCTGTGTCAAAATGGCTCTTTGTTTCCATGAGGTTCTGTACTCTCAGCAATGGTCTCCTTAGTTCCAAATTGTATCAATGATCCCTTAGTTTCATGAGGTCCCTAAGTGTCACAATGACCTCCTGGATTCCAGGAGGCATCACAGTGTCACAATGGACATTTGGTTCCATGAGGTTCATTAGTGTCACAATGTCCCCGTGGTTCCATGAAGCCTCACTGCACAACAATGGTCTCCTTGACTCCATGAGGGATACAAGAGCTTTGCATAAACAATGAGCAAGACCATGGTCTCCTTGGATCTGCATTGTCACAATGGACAAGGGGTTCCATGAGGTCCCATATAATCACAATGGATATTTGGGCTCCATGGGGCCCCACAGTGTCATAATAGTCCCTTGGTTCCATGGCACCCTGCAATGTCACCATGGCCTCCTTGGTTCCATGAGGCTGGACAGTGTCACAATAGTCCCTTGGCTCCATGCTCCATGTGGCCCCACAGTGTCCCAAGGGTTCCCTTGGTTCCATGTGCCCCAAAGTGTCACAGGGGTCTCCTTTTTCCTGCAGCAACCAGCAGCAAACCCCACTGCCAGGGCCAAATGCCTGGGAAGAAGGAGGAAGGTGGGACATTTGGAGTGATGGATTTTGTCTTCCCAGGTCACAGTGACATGGGATGGGGCCCTGCTGTCCTGGAGATGGCTGAATACTGCCCTGCCCATGGGAAGGGGTAAAAGACAACAACCTCTGTCCATGGAACTACAACAGCAGAGAGGTCAGGCAGAAGGCTGGGTTTAAAAGACTGTCACCAACACAGTGAACATCAATCTGAGAAATTTTCTTGAAAGCTGACATTTTAGGGCATTGTTTTATACAGCATAGATATAGCAGCTTTTGTCTGGGAGCAGTCATTGGATATACAGAAATTTGGAGGTGGAATCCCAATTTTGGCCATGGATGCCTGGAAGAGAAGGACAATTTTTTTCCATACAAAGGAATGCACAGAGCCCCAGTGTTTCAGTGGCACATGAGAAGAGGCCCTCCACATTCCAAGATCAGCCAGACCTGTCAGGTGACCCCGGAGAAGCCAAGGCAGCCAGACCTGTTTCATGTTCCCTTTGTTCGATGGGGCCCTGCAGTGTCACAATGGCCCCTTGGTTCCTTGGGGCCCCACAGTGTCACTATGGCCCCTTGCTTCCATGAGGCCTTGCAATGTCCCAATGGTCCCCTTGGCTCCATGAGGCCCTGAGGTGTCATAATGGCCCCTTGGTTACACGAGGCCCTGAAGAGTCTCAATGGTCCCCATGGTTCCACAAGACCCCACAGTGTCATAATGGTCTCTTGGTTCCATGAAGCCACACTGTGTCACAATGGCCCCTTGGTTCCATGGGGCTCAGTGGTGCCACAATGATCCCCTTGATCCCATGAGTTCCCACAGTGTCACAGTGACCCCTGTGTTCCACAAGGCCCCACAGGGTCACAATGGTCTCACAGAAAGGAAAGCCCCGGTGTTTCAGGGGAAGATGAGAGGCATCTACCAGAGGCCAAGGCCAGGCAGACCTGTCTGTTCTGGCAGGTTTGTCTGGATACAGAGAATTTTGAATGTGGAATCCCAATTTTGGCCATTTGTGACTGGAGAGGAAGGACAGCTCTTTCCCACAGAAAGGAAAGCACAGAGCCTCAGTATTTGGAAAGCAAGTGAGAGCTGGCCCTCAGGAGGCTACAGCCAGGAAGAATTCTCAGTAACGGCAGATTTTTCTGAAAGCAATCCTTGGATACAGAGAAATTTGGAGATGGAATCCCAATTTCTACCATGAATGCCTGGAGAAGAAGAATGGTTCTTCTCCATAGGAAGGAAAGCACAGAGCCCCAGTGTTTGGAAGAAAGATGAGTGGTAGCCACCAGAGGCCAAGGCCAGCCAGGCCTGTCTCTACTGGCAGCTTTTATCTGTGAGAAACACTTGAATGGAAGGAATTTGTGAGGAGAAATTACAATTTTGGCCACTGGTGCCTGGAGAGGACGGACGGTTCTCTTCCACAGGAACAAAAGTATGAAGCCCCAGAGTTTTGGTGGCAGGTGAGAGTTTCCATGGAAAGCAAAGGGTGGAGCTCTGATGTTTCAAAGGCAGATCAGAGGCAGCCCTTCGGAGACCAATGTCAGCAAGCTTGTTTGTCCTGGCAGCTTTTGTCTGGGAACAATCCTTGGATTTAAGGAAATTTAGCAGTGACATCATAATTTGGACATTGGGTGCCTGGAGGAGAAGGACAGTTCTTTTCCACAGGAAGGAAAGCACAGAGCCCCAGTGCTTCAGGGACAGATGAGAAGTGGCCCTTGACATGCCAAGGTCAGCCAGACCTGTCAGGCAGCCCCCAGGAGGCCAAGGCAGCCAGACCTGTTTCATGTTCCCTTGGTTCCATGGGGACCCACAGTGTCACTATGGTCCCTTTGTTTCTATGGGCCCTGCGGTGTCACAGTGACACTTTGGCTCCTTGAGGTCTTGCAGTGTCACAATGGCGTCCTTGGTTCCAAAACATCACAATGAGACATTTCCCTTGCTTCCATGAGACCCTACAATACCACAACGGCCCCTTAGTTCTGCAGTATCACAACAGACCCACAGTTATACGAGGTCCTGCAGTGTCGTGACGGACATTTTGTTCCATGGGGGCCCAGAGTGTCACAATGGTCTCCTTTGTTCCCTGAGGCCACACACTGTCACAATGGACCCTTGGGTACATGAGTCCCCATAGAGCCACAAGTCCCCTTGATTCCATGAGGCCCCACAGTGTCACAGGGGCCACTTGGTTACATGTGGCCTTGCAGTGTCAGAATGCTCTCCTTGGTTCCATGGGGACCCACACTGTCACAATGTTGGTTCCAATAAGGCCCCGCAGGGTCAAAATGGTCTCCTTGGTTCCATGTGGCCGCAGGATATTACAATGGCCCCTCGGTTCCATAAGGCCCTGCAGTGTCACAAAGGTCTCTGTGGTTCCGTAATGTCACAATGGACCCTTGGTTACACAAGGGTCTCCTTGGCTCCATGAAGCCCTTGGGTATCACAATTCACCAGTTTCACAATCACAGCTCGGTTCCATGAGGCCCCACAGTTACAGACTGATATCCTGGGCATCACGAGCCCCAGTGGTGTCACAGGGTCCCCTTGGTCCCATGACCCCACAGTGTCACAGGGGCCCATGGGCACGATGAGACCCCAAATCGTCACAGTGCCCACTGTGCACCACAAGGTCCTGCAGTGTCACAATGTCCCCTGGGCACCAGGAGGCCCTGCAGTGCTGTGAACACACCTGGTGCAGGTGGCTCAGGGGCTGCAGCCACAATCTCCCAGGAAACAACGGAAAAAACCACTGACAGGACCCTTGCCATGGTTGCTATAGCTTTTGGACTCTGCACCCTTGTATCTACTGCTTACTGCACGTTCTTTTAATAAACTGTTATTTTTTCATTTATATCTTCTCACATTTGTCCCTCCTTATTGGTAGAGGGGAGACATCGAAAATTAAGGGGAGGTAACTTACTTCAGAGTCTCCACACTGTAAAATTGTCCTAAACGAAGGACATTCTTGAAGAAAACGTGTTTGAAATGTAAAGAATGACCATATTCAGAATATTTGAAAGACTTTCCCCCTTCTATTAGTTTCCCAGTTTTCCACATATCTATAATGGAAAAGCAAGCAAGCAAACAAGGAAGTACAGCTTAACTGGCTTAAGTAAAGGTAGGCTTGCAAACTAGTTTTGCACTGGAAATAGTAAATGACCTTTTGAAGGAATGAAAATAAATCCAATTCCCATTATCATAGCTTGAACTACACTACATATTTTCCTATGGTAAAGTGAAAAAGAATTATCATTTATGACCTCTGATATTGACAGGAGTTAAGTTCTTATGAAGCCATTAAAAGTAGAGCTCACTGAATATCTGCATTAATGCCCTAATGGCTGCTTTGCTGTCTCAGAGCTGTGCCAAGCAATCTCTCTGAGATTCAGAGTTCCATGTCCAGATGTGCACATCTGCATGTGGACCCAATTTCTGCCTTGTAGACTGAGGCCACATTGCGACAGCACCGCACAAACTCAAAGTGGCAGGGCAAGGGATCTCTGAGCTGTGTCTGCACAAGGACACCCTGGCCACAGCACATTCCTTCCGAAGCCATGGGAAAGCAGGTCCATGTGGAAGAGCCACCCCTTGCTGCAGCCATTTCCCCACACAACCAAAACAATCCCTCAGGGGCTGTTGAAGGTTGAGGGGCGGGGCATTTGTGGGGGAATGGGAATGGAATTTTTCCCATTCTGTCACCAGGCAACTAACGACCGGTACTTAAGAGTGATCTGCTCTTACAAAGAGACAAAGATTTTTAGCTGGGCGGGCACGGGAACAAGAGATTGGGAGATTTGATAGAGGGACACTCGCTCGGAGCTCTTGGAAGAGAAAGAGCAGGGGGAAAAAGGCAGCTCTGCTTTTTGGCTGCAACTGCAGAAAAAAGCCCGGTTTTGCACTGGTTTTTCTCCCTACCTGTTGGGTGAGTTCTCACTTGGGACGGGGGAGGACGGGATCCCGGCCCCTTCTACCCTCCGGGAGGGCGCGTTTCCCAGCTGCGCTGCAGCAGAACGAGACCCCTCGCCTGCTGCCGCTCCTTGCCCTGCCTGCTGCCGCCCCATGCCTTGCCTGCCACAGCTGCGAAGCTTCTGCTGCCTCCTCTGCCGGCTGGCTCAGGTGAGCCCACCTGGCCGTTCCATCTCTTTGCTGCGCTTTGTCCATCTGCGCTCCACCCTGCTCCAGCCCGTCGGCCATTACGTGCGTGAAACAGATCCAACCTCGCGCCACAGCGCCATCTGCAGCTTCCCGAGAGTCATCGCACCTGCCCTGCTGGTCTAGGAGCCCAACAGCGCCCCTGCTGGCCGTGACCGTGACTGCACCAACCGGGAAAGTGCCTGACAGCCCAGGGACATTTGCCACCGAGTTTTTTTGGTTTTGTTTACTGTTTTTTTTGTTACTGATTGTTTACCTCATTATAGATACTAGTAAAAAAACTCTTATTCCTTTTCCCATACCTTTGCCTGAGAGCCCTTAATTCTAAAGTTATAATAATTCAGAGGGAAGGGGATTCACATTCTCTGTTCTAAGGAAGGTTCCCACCTTCCTAAGCAGACACCTGTCTATCAAACGAAGACAGGTATACATGACATGTACAAGATCGGGTGTAGTGGGTTGATGCTGGCTGGATGCCAGGCACCCATCAAAGCCTCTCTCTCACCGCCCTCTGCAGTTGGACAGGGGAGAGGAAATAGAACGAGGGATTCATGAGTTGAGATAAGGACAGGGAGAGATCGCTCATCAAATATGGGCATGGGAAAAGCAGGCTCAAATTAGAGATATTAATTGAATTATTGCTGACAAAATCAGAGCAGGAGAAGTAAAATAAAACCTTAAAAGTGCCTTCCCCCACTTCTCCCTCCAGCCCAGCTCTATCTCCTCCGCCAGCAGCACAGGGAGATGGGAATGGGGGTTATGGTCAGTTCATCACCCGAGGCTTCTCCCACTGCTCAGGCAGAGGAGTCGCTCCCCTGCTGCACCATGGGGTCCCTCCCATGGGAGAGTTCTCCAGGAACTTCTCCAATGTGAGTCCATTCCACGAGCAGCAGCTCCCTGAGAACTGCTGCAATGTGAGTTCATGCCATGGGCAACAGTCCCCAAAACTGCTGCAGTGTGGGTCACTCTGCTACGGGGTCAGTCCTTCAAGGACAGGCTGCTCCAGCCTGGGAGCAGGGCCCCTCTCTCCACGGCTCACAGCCTCCTCCCAGGCATCCGTGCTCTGGCGTGGGCTCCTCCTCCATGGGCTGCAGGTGAATCTCTGCATCCCCAGGGATCTTCAGGGGCTGCAGGTGGATCTCTGCATCTCCATGGATCTCCACAGGCTGCAGGTGAATCTCTGCATCCCCATGGATCTCCAGGAACTGCAGATGGATCTCTGCATCCCTGTGGATCTTCAGGGGCTATGGGTGGATCTCTGCATCCCCATGGATCTTCAGGAGCTGTGAGTGAATCTCTGTATCCCCAGAGATCTCCACAGGCTGTGGGTGGGTCTCTGCATCCCCATGGACCTCCAGGTGCTGTGGGTGGATCTCTGCATCCCCATGGATCTCCAGGGGCTGCAGGAGCACAGCTTCTTCACCATGGTCTTCACCAAGGGCTGCAGAGGAATCCCAGTTCCAGTGCCTGGAGCAGCTCCTGCCCCTTCTTCACTGACCTTGGTGTCTGCAGAGCTGTTCTCCTCACATGTTCTCACTCCACTCTTCTCTGGTCACAATGACAATTGTGCAACAACTTCTTCATTTTTTCTTTCTCCTTTAATCAGTTATCACAGAGGCGTTACCACCATTTGTCATTGGCCCAGCCTTGGCCAGTGACATGTCCATCTTTGGAGCCACCAGGGATTGGCTCTGCCCGACATGGTGGAAGCTTCCAGCAGCTTCTCACAGAAGCCATCTCTGTGGACTCCCTGCTACCAAAAACCAGGCCATGGTACCAAGGGGCTATTGTGACATTGGGGCCACATGGATCCAAGGGGCAAATGTGACATTGCACAGCCTCATGGAACCAAGGGGCCATTGTGACACTGCAGGGACCCATGGAACCAAAGGGCCATGGAATCATGGAGACCTTTGTGACACTGCAGGGCTTCATGGAATGGAGGGACAGTTGTGACACTGTGGGGCCCCATGGAACCAAGGAAAGCATTGTGTGAGCAGGCCAAGGTACCAAGGAGACCATTGTGACACTGTGGGGCCCCACGGAACAAAGAGGCAACTGTGACACTGCAGGGCTTTGTGGAGCCAAGGGGGCAATGTGACACTCTGTGGGTACATGGCATTGAGGACACCATTGTGAAGCTACAGAACCTAAAGGAATTGTTGGAAATGATACAACTTTTAATTTTTTTAATGTAACTTCAGTCAGGGGTTTGTTCACCTTTGCCCAGGGGGAGAGGAATTGAAGTTTCTCTTCAAAAGACTCTGTTCACCAAAGTTGGGTAAGGCCTGATGAGTTTAACATCTACAGACTGGGAGTAGCCAGAAGATACACAGGAAGTAAACAAACATTAACAAACATCACCTTTCAGTGCAATTAGAGACACCTGGTCTGGGAAAAGATTGATGAGAGAATCAAAGAATGAGCACCTAATTAACATCAAAAGCAAAGGGATCAATAACCAAGAGATCAAACACTGCTGTGTAATTTAAGAGCAATGAACCTGAATTTCTTTGGGTTCTGTCTGTATAAATATGTGAAAAGTCTAGTAAAGAACCATGTGAGATGGAATGATTTTCACTGCACAACCTGGGAATATGTGGCTGGAATGATTTCTATTATATGTCCTGGCAAGAATAACATCCTGGCCAGAATAAATTAATGCCTAAATTCTCTAACACTGAAGAGTTGTTGTTCCAGCAGTTGTTGGAGAGTTTTTTTCATGCAGTTTCGGTGACAGTCCCACTGAGGTCCATCACCAACAGAGGCTCCTCATGGACTCCTTGGAGGAGAGAATTGGAGGCCATGATAGCAGAAACTTCTCAGAGACTCAATGTGGAAAAGAGAAAGTACTTTAAAAAAGTGAAGTAACTTGAAGCATTAATGAGCCCCACTGAGTGTTGTTACTGACAAAGAATCTCAAGGGACTCGTTACAGCAGATAATTGGAGGCCATGATTGCACAAAGCTCTCAGAGTCTCCAAGGCAAAAGCAAAAGCCAAAGTCCTTTGGAAAACCTGCAGTCCCTGGGAGCATGAAGGAGCCCCCCAGAGCCATTCCTGCCAAAGGCTCCCCAGGGACTCCTTCCAGCAGATCCCTGAGGCCAGGAGTGCAGGGAGGCCAAGGCTCTGTGCAGGCAGCTCAGGTGCTGAGCAGAGCCTGGGCTGGCTGGAGGCAGCAGAAAGGCCAAGGGCTGAGCCCCAGCCCCGGGGAAGGCAGATCCTGTCCCTCCCGCCTTGCTCAGGGCTCTGCCGGGGACACTGGGATGTGGGGGGATGCTGAGGGCAGGACAAGGGGGTGACAGTGCCCAGCCTTGCTGGGGCTGTGCCAGGAGGCCCCAGGGCCCCAGGACAAGGTGTGTCCTCACAGCCCTTGGTGGCAAAGTCGAGAGAATGAATTCCTCAATCAAATTGCATTTGGGTAAAATATGTCAGGAAACCTCCTTGTCCTGGGGCCAAGCCTTCCCTGTGGCTCAACTTCAAAGCAGAATTCAGCCATGGGGCACCAGCAAAATCAGCCCCTGTGAGCTGCTCTGTGGTCCACCCTACCAAGTGCCACATTCCAGGAAACACACACGTAAAAGACGGGTCAATTTGAATAATTACCTCATTTCCCTTAGTAAAACCTTGTAGGATTTGCAGTGAGCAGTGCAGATCTCCAGACTGATGGGATTGGACACATCAGGGCACTCCAAGCAGGAGATTGGATCTGTTTGAAAGACCGGGGGACTGCTCTGCTCCAGCCATAATGGAAGGGACCTTTCCAAGAGCTATTGAGAGCTTTTTTACAATGCACAGCTCAAGATGGCACCTCCTGGGTGTTGGGAAAGAAGGAATAGAAAGGTCTTATGGAAATTATTGCTTAGCAAAAGATGCTGAGAATATTGAAACCTCAGAGGAAGTTGCGAGAGAGTGAATCTGGCTCGTGCAACCACATAAAACAGATTCTATGTTGAATATTCTATTTTCTACTAACCAATCTAGGATGAGATACAAATTCTACATTATTTGCATATAGCCTATGAGAGTCCTTATATTACCATAACTTTTACATATTTAAATCCTACAAAACCGGTTTCTCCACCTTTGGATCTACCCCAGAGGAATGTAAGTTTCTGTTGTGACATCATTCAGCTGGAATGCTTACTCTCCAGCTATTCACTGGTTGGTATTTCAAAGCTTGTCTTCATCTCAATCTCCTCTGAGGTTTCAATATTCTCAGCATCTTTTGCTAAGCAATAATTTCCATAAGACCTTTCTATTCCTTCTTCCCCAACACTGGGGATTTGAAGAAATCTGGACCAAGCTTCCTTCATGCTTATCCATCTGGACTCGGTTAAAACATCTATTTATAATGGTAGCCATAATAATTCTGTATGGTTTTAGCTTGCATCAAGATTCAGTGTTGTAGCTGTTGCAATGCCTTCTGCTATAAAATGAAATAGAGATGTTGAGAGATCAGTTCGCATAAGGAACTGAGTGTCAGGAACAGGGGAGACTTGATAAGGACAGTAGAACAGAACAGCACAGCCTTGGAGAAATAGATAAAGGATGTAACTGAGACAAACAGAAGTCACACAAAATGCAAGCAGGATGCCAGCTCAGCTCTGCAAGGCTGACAAAGCAGGAATTATGCAAAAACCCATATTGCCCTTACTCAAAAGCAGGGTTCAAGGAACAGCCACATGAAAAGGACACCGGACATGGAAGAGAGACCCCCAAAGAACCATACAAGGACTTCTGATAAAGGGTGCAATTATGTAAATAAAGTAATACATATCCATCAAGTGAGCAGGGATAGCTCATGAATATGTAATCGGTGTGTGATAAAACCTCTGTTCACCCGACACACAGGGCACTCGAATGAAGGAAGGATCCTGTGAATGACCAGCGCTGCAATAAAGAATGGCTGCTTTCTAATACTCGAACTGTTTAGAAAGTTTCTATTCAGCCAATTTCAGTATCAGTTCCATGAGGCTCCACTCTGTCAAAATGGTCACCTTCATTCCATGGAGCCCTGAAGCCTTACAATGGCCTCTTGCTTCCATGGGATTCCACAGCGTCACAATGGTCCCTTGGGTGCTTGGAGCCCTGAAGTGTCACAATGGTCTCCTTGGTCCCACAAGGCCCCACAGTGTCACCCTGGGGCAGGACACCAGGAGGGATTCGTTCCCCACTCGCTGCAGCTCCCTGGGCCAGCTGGCACCGACACCTTCTCCCAAGCCAGCGCTCCTGGGCACAGCCAGGGCCGTGCCACACTGCAGCTCCTGCAAACCACGGCGGCAGCTTCGAGGCCAAAACCTGAGTCACAGACAGTTTGTCACTCTTTCTGTCTATATTTGACCAGGAAATGTCCCATTGTGGGGTGTCCCTTTCCTGCAGTCACTGCAACACTGGGACCATACACAGAGCTCTGAGCAAGAGAAATGGCCAGCGCTGCACCTCTGCACTGACTTGGGGATGGTGGGAAATGCTCTGTGGGGGTGGCTGGAACGATGGAAAAAGGACAATTGGCAGCACAGAGGGAAACCCATCTGGGCTGCTGGACTGGGGCAAGACATCACTGCCCGGGTAGAGAACTTGGCTGTGAAAGTCCCTCCTGTGGATGCTCACGTACCCAAGAGTTGGCACTGAAGAGCATCGCAACAATGGGCAGGGGGATGGGGCTGCCAGGATTAAAGTGTCTCAGGTGGGTCTGGACTGGCCACACAAGGGTGAGTTATTTCTGGCTCAATGGGCCCAGGACACCTCAGGACATCAGGGAAGAGATGAAACCTCCAGATGGGCTCCTGACTGAAAGGTGGATTAACCCATGGACAGCATCTCCAGGTTATCCATGAGTGTGAAATGTGTGCTGAGATCAAGCAGGGCCAGGTGGGTAAAGCCCTTGTGGTGTGGGGGACAATGGTGGGAATATAAATGTGGGGAGACACATGGTGTTTTTAGTGGGAGTAGTAAATGGGAGAACACCATTCCTAAACCACAAGAGCCCTGTCAGAGCCAGCCCTGTCCCTGCACTGCCCCAGCCCTGCTGCCCCACAGCTGCTGATCAGGAAGGGCAGAGCCATGGGGGAGGGAAATGCACAGGGACTCCTCCTGGGAGGGACCTCGGGAGGTTTCCAGGCCAAGCCAAAGCAGAGACAGTGGAGAAAGGGACACAAGGATGGGCTGTTTGTGTGCTCTGCCATGGCAGGAGGAGATGCAGAGCTGCACACACACCCAGACAATGTGGATCCCTGCAGGAGCTTATCTCACACAGCAGCTCCCAGGCCTCTGCTGCTTGCTGCTTGCTCTGCTTTGATGTTCCCTGCTGGTTACAGCCACCCCACACACCCCAGTGCTGTGTGCACACACACCAGTCTCACCAGTGCCTGGGCCCCCAAAGGACACAAGACCTGATGGTTTGTGGTTCCCACTCCAGTGTCTGGCACTTGGACCTCCCTCTGTACTCAAAACAGAGAGAGCTCCCTTGTCCCAAAAACTTCTTGGCAATGGAGGGATTCAGGAAGCAGGACAGGCTGTGGGGAACAGCTGCAGGGCACGGCCAGGGAGGGGCACTGACCATCGCCTGTTTACACAGGGCCAGCTCTTTCAGCCACTTTTCTCTCTATTTTTTCATGCCTGTTCCTCATCAAACCACCTTGATCCCCTCACATTTTCCCTTCTTGGGCTCCTTTCTTAGACATCCCAGGGAAAATCTTGCACATTCCCCAAATGCCCTTTCTGAATGCCCATCATGAGTCTCAGGCCCCGAGGCAGAAACCTCCATGCTCACCTGGCAAGGTCATGCTGGACAGCTCTGCCATTGACCTCTTTGGTGAGTCTTTCATAAGGGCATGCCAGAACTTTCCTTCAATTAATTTTTTAACTTTTGGTTTTTAAATTGGAACAGCCCTAACTATCATCTACTGCAGCCCCCTTGCTGTAGAATAGCACAACTACCACTGGACCAGGATGCTCAAAGCTCCTGCCCTTGAACACTTCTTGGGATGAGGCATCCACTTCGATGGACAGCCTGTTCCTCTCTCGTCACCCTGATCATAAAATATTTCTTCCTTATAACCAAGCTAAATTTGTCCTTGACCATTTTAAAAGCATTGCCCCTTCCTCTGCCATGACAGGCCTGATAAATAATCTCTGTCTTTCTTGGATTATATATGACCACAATGTTTTAATCTGAAAAGTGCTTGAAAGCACATAAAAACCCCAAAATAAGATTTGGAGGCCCCGAGCACATGACCGATAGAGAGACTGAGGGTCCTGGCCTCAGTGGTATGGGGAGTGAGAATAGAACATGAATAGCCTGAGAGGGCTTGAAGAGAGGTTTAAGAGATGGTGGAGCTTTTCTTGATAGTGGGAAACAGCCTGAGAAGGAAATAATGTCACCAAAGGCAGCTGGGGAAGCCAAGATTGGACACAAAGAGAAAGTAATACCCCTCCCAGGGCAGGGCTGTGGTGCAACACATCCGCAGAAGGAGTCTGGGTCAGCCCAAGGCTTTGTGTGCCAAGGCAGAGGCAGGCAGGATGCAGAGCTGTCAGCAAAGGAAGGGGCCAGCGAGGTGGGGCAGCCGGGGGATGCCGACAGCCTGCAGGGACAGAGGCGCAGGGCATGGACAGCGTAGGACAGCCTGGGCTGGAGAGGGCCCAGGGATGTGCAGAAGCTGCAAGGCCCTGCCACAGCCAACTTGTGCAGCACTTTGGCCATGGCTGCTGGCCCTGGCCCTGAGGCCATGAGGAGGACACAAGTGACCCTTGCAGCCCTGGGGCCTCATGGCCTCCTTGTCCCTGCCCAGCAGCCTGGCAGGGGCCACCCCATGGTCCTGCCCTTGGCATTGCACATCCCCACATGGCAGTGCCCCGGGAAGAGCCCTGAGCAATGAGGGAGGGACAGGATGTGCCTTGCGAGGGGCTGGGGCTCAGGCCTTGGCCCTTTGCATTCCTGAAACCCATCCAGGTTTGCTCAGCATCAGAGCCACCTTTGCCTTGTTTGTCCCCCCTGTCATCACTGCCTCCAGTGTTCTGCTCTATCTGGAACCTGGGGACACTTTATCAGTCATGTCCTTCAGTGGTATCCATTAAAAGTAAAAGAAACTTTGGAGTTTGAATCTGACTATGAGTTCTTGAGAAGTTTTTTGAACACTCTCTCAGGGACTGAGTCTGATGTAAACAACACCAAAGCCCAGAGAGGGTCATTAAAGTCCTTGTGCTGTTGCTGTGCTGCTGAGCTGGGCCGGGCTCCTGGCACAGAGGGAGCTCCTGGCAACCAAGAAAAGCTTCAAAGAGGCAGCTCTGCTGAGGAGCAGCTTCTCTCACAGCCAAGCAGGGCTGAGGGCACTGCCTGCAGGCACCTGAGAGGAATGAAGCAGACAGAGATGGTTAAAGCAGCTGGAAGGACAATTCTGAGCTTCTTCATGGAGAAATCTTCACAACGTCTGACACAGTAAGTCTCTGGCTGCAGGGATCTTCTAAAGATGGCACATGACACAACTGATCTGACTGTAAGGATGGCTCTGCTGCCGTTTGTGGTTTGGGGGAGGATGTGCTGCAGAGCGGGGCTGCCCTGGGCATCGTCAGAGGGACAGGGCAGGACGGCTCCTGCTGCCAGGGACAGCTGCAGGCTGTGAAGGTGGGGGTGCAGCCAGGGCTGCCCAGGGCTGTCCTGCAGAGCAGCTCCTGCAGCCCTGAGGGCTCTTTGCCAGGGCAGGGCATGTGCCACCTGCCAGGGGCAGCTCTCAGCTTTCTCCTAAAGGAAAGGGCAAGGGGCTGTCAGCTTTGGATCTGTCCCTGACACTCCTGCACTGTCCCACTGGGGATCAGCAGATCTGCCTCAGACCTGCCTCAGAAAGTGCCTCCTCACCCTCCTCTCCCTACAGACAGCACCAGCAGCACCTTGGCTTGCAGCATCTCTGTTTGTCTGCCCTGCCCTTAAGGAGCTGCTGCCAGGGAGATGGCCCTGGGCAGTGGCCTGTGCTGGGAGGGCTCTGCAGGGCAGAGCTAAGCCCCCAGGTGTTGCCTTTCTTAGGCGTGGCGACTTGGTTCGGAAGCGGCACGGCGGCCCTCCCCGGCCACTCGGGCCATCTGCTCACAGACACCACTGTGGTGGACGGCAAATGGCGTTTATTGGTGATTAGCACCGCGTAATATAACTTTGGTTTACAACGTCACATCCGTCTGCTTACATCATAAACTAAACACTATTGGCTATCTGGGGAGAGGTCCTACCTTTCCGTACAGCACGATATCTTCCGACCGCCAGACCCTACCTACACACACCCAGGGCTGGGCTGGGCTCTGGGAGCTCTGGCAGGGACAAGGCTTGGATAGAGGGAAACAGGTCCGAATCGGATAAACTCCAGACAGCAGAGAGCCAGACCAACCCTTGGTATCCCTCCCTATCCAGCTGCACAGGAAAAGAGAGAGGGGTTTAGAGAAATTGACTTTGAAACTTGACCCTTCAAAAATTCCACTTTATTTTTCGAGCACCTTTCAAGCACAATCACCCTGAACTAGAGGGAGGTGTAATGAGGAAAGGGCACCTGTGTAGGGACCAGCAGGTCTGACTGGATTGGGGCACAGGGAGTTTTGTTTTCCCTCTGGGCTCGCCAGTGCTTAGGCTGAGAGCAATGCTGAAGATGAGGCAGTAATTCAGCAGCACAAACCCAAGCTAAAAAATAAAAAAGTTTAGTGAAGTGTCCCCACAGGAAGAGATGTAGTTTTGTGGGGATTCCTAAGAAAATAGCATAGGACTGACTCAAGGAAATCTGTCCCATCTTATCAATGTCTTCCTTCAACAGTTCACGATGCCGAGTGAAGCAATGTCCAACAGCAGCTCCATCAGCCACTTCCTCCTCCTGGCATTTGCAGACACGCGGCAGCTGCAGCTGCTGCACTTCTGCCTCTTCCTGGGCATCTCCCTGGCTGCCCTCCTGGGCAACGGCCTCATCATCAGCGCCGTAGCCTGCGGCCACCACCTGCACACGCCCATGTTCTTCTTCCTGCTCAACCTGGCCCTCACCGACCTGGGCTCCATCTGCACCACTGTCCCCAAAGCCATGCACAATTCCCTCTGGGACACCAGGGACATCTCCTACACAGGTTGTGCTGCACAGGTCTTTATTTTTGGATTTTTTATTTCAGCAGAGTATTATCTCCTCACCATCATGTGCTATGACCGCTACGTGTCCATCTGCAAACCCCTGCACTATGGGACCCTCCTGGGCAGCAGAGCTTGTGCCCACATGGCAGCAGCTGCCTGGGCCTGTGCCTTTCTCAACGCTCTCATGCACACAGCCAATACATTTTCCCTGCCCCTGTGCCAGGGCAATGCCCTGGGCCAGTTCTTCTGTGAAATCCCACAGATCCTCAAGCTCTCCTGCTCCAAATCCAACCTCAGGGAACTTGGGCTTCTTACAGTTAGTTTATCTTTAGGTTTTGGCTGTTTTGTGTTCATTGTTTTCTCCTATGTGCAGATCTTCATGGCTGTGTTGAGGATCCCCTCTGAGCAGGGACGGCACAAAGCCTTTACCACGTGCCTCCCTCACCTGGCTGTGGTCTCCCTGTTTGTCAGCACTGGCTTTTTTGCCTACCTGAAGCCCCCCTCCATCTCCTCCCCATCCCTGGATCTGGCACTGTCAGTTCTATACTCAGTGGTGCCTCCAGTATTGAACCCCCTCATCTACAGCCTGAGGAACCAAGAGCTCAAGGCTGCAGTGTGGAGACTGATGACTGGACAATTTCAGAAACATTGAACTGGTTGCCAATTTCTGCAAATTACTTGGATTAAAGTCCTCTTTGATAGTTCTTCTTCATTTGCTTGTGGGTTCTTTCATCCTCTGTTTTAGTTTTTTAATATTGTCCGCAAATAAAGATAAATTTTTGTGCCATTTCTCATTTTGTTTCACTCCATTTTCGCTGTGACCACAGACTGTGTCAATGAGGAGCTGTGTTCCTAGTGGCTTTAAACAAAAGAAAGGGTCTCCCAGAAAATTTTCAACACAGATCCCCCTTTTGTTCCCTTCTCGGGAGCTGCAGCAGCAATGTCTGTGTGCAGAGGTGGGGCAGATCAGGGGTGGCACAGCAGCTCTGCCAGGGAGCAGCAGCACTTGGTGTTCCCAGTGCTGCTCCCGTGCCACTGCCCCGCTGCCCTCCTGGCCCTCGTGTTGCTGTAGGGCCTGAGTGCTCTCGGGGTGGGGCCCAGGCAGGGCCTGGGGGCTCGAGGCTCCTTGCCCAGGGTCTCTCAAGAACACACCCAGGCCAATGCTCAGCAGAGAAAACCCCCGTGAGCAGCTCCAGGGTGGCCATGGGCAGGGTGGGGGCAAACAGCGTGGTTGGGGCTCTGCAAGGTCCCTGGGGGAGCTGGGAAGGAGCAGCAGAGCAGGGGCTGATCCATCCCCACTGTGCTGGACAGCCCAGGGCAGCGTCCCAGAGCGTCCTCATGGAGCTGCCAACAACATCCCCCCTTTGCAGCCCTGGCCTCTCCCTCAGCTCCCAGAGGTGCTTGATCCTTGCAGGCAGAGCCACGGCAGCACTGCTCAGGAGCCCCTGTTTGCATTGCACAGAGCAGGCGTGAGCAGCGCCATGGTGTTGGTGTGGGGAGATGAACCTGAGGGAGCACAAACGCCATCAGTCCCTGGGAGCCAGCAAGGGCTGGGGATGGCAGGGAAACCACTCAGGTTTGTGGTGACCTCTGAAGTCAGCCAGAAAGTTTGTTCCCATGAGCTCTGAGTTTCCTGTCCCCCTGCAGACGTTGTTGCTCAGCCCCAGAGCTGCCTGGCAGCCACCCCCAAACAGCCCTGAGCATTTCCTTTGCTTCACCTTTGCTTTCTTTCCTCTTGCCTGCTCCAGATTCCTTCCTCTTGCCCATCCCTGTCTCCTCCCCTGCAAACAGCCCATCCCTGTTTGCCCTTTCCTCTCTGGCCCCACTCCCCATTTCAGTTCCTGACTTGGCACCATGGGAACGGCCCTTGGTGAGCAGGATCATCCTCCAAGTGCTTCATGAATTGTCTGCAGGCTCCTGCAGTGCCTCGTGCTGTTCCCTTGCCAGAGGCACCCCAGGCCAGGGGGGCACATCTGGACTGGTGTGTGTGGGTGTGGGGCTCCCTGTTCTGGGGCAATGAGGAGGAGCTGGAGAGGCTCTGCAGGACTGACAGGATGGGCTTTGGGGCCTGTGTGGAGAAGCTGAGGGCCATGGGCTGCTGGAGCTTCTAAAGAGGAGGCCCAGGGCTCATTCTGCAACTGCTTCAAGGGTGGTTTCAGAGAATAATAGAATCAGCGAAGTTGGAAAAGACCTTGGAGATCATCAAGTCCAACTTGTGACCCAACACCACCTTGTGTGCCCTGAGCCTCCTCTTCTCCAGGATAAACAACCCCAGCTCCTGAGTACAGGGGAAGAATCACTGCCTGGTCCTGCTGGCTCATGTCCAGCCTGCTGTCCATCAGTGCCCCCAGGTCCCTTTCTGCCTGGCCATTGTCCAGCCACTCTGTCCCCAGCCTGTAGTCCTGCAGGGGTTGTTGTGGCCAAAGTGCAGGACCTGGCACTTGGTCTTGTTAAACCTCCCATTGTTGGATTTGGCCCCTGGATCCAGCCTGTGCAGGTCCCTCTGCAGAGCCCTCCTACCCTCCAGCAGATCCACACTCACACCCAGCTTGGTGTCACAATTGTTCTGTTAGGCTCTGTAGTGTCACACTGACTTCTTGGTTCTGTGATGCCCCTCAGTGTCATAATGTTTCTTGGTTCCTTGGGCCCTGTAGTGTCACAATGGATCCTTGGTTCCATGAGGTCTCACAGTGCAGCACTGGTCTCCTTGGATCCATAGTGTCAAAATGGCCTCTTGGTCCCATGGGGCACCACAATGTAGAATTGTTTTCTTCATTCCACAAGTCCTTGCAGTGTAACAATGGATACAAGGTCCTGCACCTTGTATCACAGTGGTTTCCATGGTTCCATGAGGACCCTCAGTGCCACAATGGCCCCTTGGTTCCATGAGGCACCACAGTGTTAAAAGGGTCCCCTTAGTTCCACAAAGCCCCGGTGTTTCACAGCAGCCTAAACATTTCATGAGGTCTCGCAGTATTACAATGGCCCCTTGGCTCCACGGGGCACCACGGTGTCAAAATTATTCCCCTAGTTCCACGAGGCTCCGCAATGTCACAATGGCCCCTTGAATCCCTGGGGCCCTGCAGTGTCACAATCATCACAGAATCAAAGGATCACCCAGGCTGGGAAAGACCTTGGAGATCATCAATTGCAACCTGTGCCCCAACACCACCTTGTCACCCAGACCGTGGCACCCAGTGCCACATCCAGTCTTTCCTTAAACGCCTCCAGGGATGGTGACTCCACCACCTCCCTGGGTAGCTCACTCCAATGCCAACCACTCTTTCTGTGAAGAATTTATTTCTAATGTCCAGCCTAAACTTCCTCTGGTACAGCTTAAGGCTGTGGCCTCTTGTCCTCTCACTGTTCCCAGGGAGACTGGACCAACCCCATGTGCCTGCACTCTCCTGTCAAGGAGTTGTAAAGTCATGAGGTCTCCCCTGAGCCTCCTCTTCTCCAGGATAAACAATCCCAGCTCCCTCAGACACTCCTCACAGGACTTGTGTTCCAGACTTGGATCTGCTGGAGGGTAGGAGGGCTCTGCAGAGGGACCTGGACAGGCTGGATCTGGGGGCCAAATCCAACAATGTGAGGTTTAACAAGACCAAGTGCCACGTCCTGGACTTTGGCCACAACAACCCCTGCAGTGCTACAGGCTGGGGACAGAGTGGCTGAACAGTGGCCAGGCAGAAAGGGACCTGGGGGCACTGATGGACAGCACGCTGGACATGAGCCAGCAGTGTGCCCACGTGGCCAAGAAGGCCAATGGCACCTGGCCTGGATCAGGAATGGTGTGGCCAGAAGGAGCAGGACAGTGATTCTTCCCCTGTACTCGGCACTGGTGAGGCCACACCTCAAGTGCTGTGTCCAGTTCTGGATCCCCAATTTAGGAAGGACATTGAGGGGTTGGAGCATGTCCAGAGAAGGGCAACAAGGCTGGTGAAGGGTCTGGAACACAAGTCCTGTGAGGATTGGCTGAGGGAGCTGGGGTTGTTTATACTGGAGAAAAGGAGGCTCAGGGGAGACCTCATCACTCTCTACAACTCCCTGACAGGAGAGTGCAGCCAGGTGGGGTTGGGCTCTGCTCCCAGGCAACAGTGACAAGAGAAGAGGCCATAGCCTTAAGCTGCACCAGGGGAGATTTAGGCTGGACATTGGGAAGAGGTTTTTCACAGAAAGGGTGATTGGGCATTAGAATGGGCTGCCCAGGGAGGTGCTGGAGTCACCATCCCTGGATCTGTTTAAGGAAAGTCTGGATGTGGTACTTAAGGCCACAATCTGGTGACAAGGTGGTGTTACGTCACAGGTTGGACTTGATAGTCTTAAAGGTCTTTTCCAACCTGGTTAATCCTGCGATTCTGTGATTCTGTCCCTGGGGCTGCAGGAGCTGCCCGAGCTGAGCATCTCCTGAGCATTCCAGACACAGAGTCGCTGTCCCTGACCTCCAGTGCCTCCAGTTCCTGCTGCAGGGCCTGACAGGGCTGGGCTGCTCTGTGGGGCTGCAGATGGGACATGGATTTCAGCGCTGGCACATGGAGAGAAGGAGCAGATTCAAGCAAGGCTGTGCCTGGGACAGGCTGGGTGCCCCAGGAGCTTTAGCAGGGTGTGGGAAGAAGGCAGGAGTTGGGAATCCCACAGGAATTGGCCATTCCTCAGCCAAACACAGCTTTTTGTTTGCAGCATCAGTGAGTGAGGACAGAGGGACATCAGGAAAGCTTTGGGAGCTCCCAGGGTCATAGGGAGGAGGGGAAATGGGGCAGTGGGTAAAGTGTGCAAGGGAAGCAGCACAGGCCTAGGCCAGGGCAGCAGACCTGCAGTGGGGGTGAGCAAAAACCTTGGGGGGGCTGGGACCACCCCCTGCCAACAGCAATGAGATTTGTGTCCCCTGGCTGTGGCTGCTGTCCCTGCCACTGAGGCCCATGAGAAGACAGCAGTTCCTGCCAGCCCCAAGCCTTGTGGCCTCCTCCCCCAGCCCACAGAGCTTTGCAGGGCTCCTGCTGCTCTCCTGCCCTCACCATCCCACACCCCACATCCCACTGCTCCGGGACAGCCACGAGCATCCTGTGAGGGCACCGATCCCATTCCCAGGGGATGGGGCTCAGGGCTTGGCTGTGCTGCTTGGCCAAGCCCAGGCAGGGCTTTCCCAGCCACATTGCAGAGTCCATTTCCCACCTGGAGCCGCTGGTGCCTCTGAGTTCCTGCTTCCCCAGCCCCAGGGATGCTCTCCTTGTCTGCTCATTGCCCCCACGGTCTCTTGGCAGTGATGGCCTCAGTGAGGGCTGCTGACATCCTCAGCAACTTGGAGGTTGCTGAAGAATTTTACTTTTCCAGAGGCTTGTTCAGCCTTCAGCTCTTCAGTTCAGGAATTCAGTGCCAAAGGCTCATTAACATTCAAAACACCCTAAAAAGGCAAGCCCCTGGGAATAATTTAAGGCTTCAATTCCATTCTAGTTAATTAGACAGATTCCAGAAATTTATTCAAAGTGAATATATGACAGTAAAAAAAGAATGAGAGATGCTTTTTCTGTTTATTCCTGTTCTGTTTATACACTGATATTAGCAATCTCCAGCTGATATTGATCCCCAGCACCTCCTAATGCAGTCTGAATAGATATGAACATCAAGACCCTTCATGCCTGACAATCAATCAGACTGTCTCTATTCCCTCCCCACCATTTCCCTGATCCAACCCCTGGGAATCAGAGCAGCCTTGTGCAAATCTCAGCTTCCTCCACTCCAGGCTGCACCTGCAGCTTTCAGCTCCTTGGCACCAACTCACACCTGCTTTCCTTCGAGAAGGAGCTGCCCCAGACACAGAGGGATGTTCATTTATTGACAGCAAACAAAACCAAAGGAAGGCACAGCTCCATAAAATGCAAAAGTCATTCCTCTGCTGCATATTAAATCCACTTTCCACAGCAGAACAGTCTCAGAACAATGGGAGGGATTTTCTGTGCCCAGCAAAGATCTCAAGATCCCTCAAACCTTCCCTTTCCCGAATCTGTCCACATTTGCTCTTTGCACACACGAATCACACACTGAAGTCACGAGCCCCCTCCATGGCCAGAGGGAGGAAAAGAGAGAAAGTGGATGAAGAGCTCTCTTGTGCAGAGCTACAGCTGCACTGATCCCAATATTCTGGGCTCACAGGAACTTGATCCAACACCCTCTGCAGCATCTGTTCCCTGGCTCAAAATCTGTCTGCATGGCAAGGCCCAAGGAGTGCTGGGCAATGGACTCACATCCAGGGCTGTCCCGAGGGCTCAGGATTGGGGCCAGTGCAGTTCAATCTCTTTATTGCTGATCTGGATGAGGGATCGAGGGCACCCTCAGTCAGTGTCCAGGTGAGCCCAAGCTGGGTGGGAGTGTGGCTGTGCTGGAGGGCAGGAAGCTCTGCACAGGGATCTGGACAGGCTGCAGCCATGGGCCCAGGACAATTGGATGAGCTTCACCAAGGCCAAGGGCCGCGTCCTGCCCTGGGCTCACAACCACACCAAATCCCTGGCCGTGTCCTGCCCTTGGCTCACAACCACACCAAATCCCTGGCCGTGCCCTGGCCCTGATCCCCACAGCCTGTCCTGTTTCCTTCATCCCTCCATTGCCAGGGACTTTGTGGGACAAGGGAGCTCTGCTCTGGGGATGGAGGCAGGTGCAAGTGCAACCACTGGAGTGGGAACCACAACTGATCAGGTTTGTGTCCTTTGGGGGTCAGGAACTGGTGCGACTCAGAGGCACAGAAAGTTTCACTTCATATCAAACATAAAAAAATTTAAACAGGATACATATCCAAAAACAGTGAAACTCTTCCATAAGCTCTGTGCAATGTCCCAGCAGTATCTGACGTGTTGGCCATTCACAAGGGATTTCTATACAGGAAGAGTTTTAAACAGAGACATAAGAAAAGGTTTATATCTGAAAACTCTAAACATAATTAAGATGTTGACTGATGTGTTATTTAAAGTTCTGAAAGAGTGGGAACCTCCCTGAATCTCAAAGTGTAAAGCCAGTATATCAAAAGGCATTGAAATGACTGGAAAGGATCTAGAGGATGAAATCTGGGAGCAATGGGAAGGACATAGATCCAGCTGGTCTGGTGAAGAGATGTCCTTAGACATGGCCATTTAAACAGGAGAGTTGGAAACACCTTAAGGAAGAGGGACATGAAATAATAGACTGAATAGAGGTAACAAAAGTAGAGGGAAAGTTGAGTATTTCTTTTCCTGTCATCCATAGAGTTCCAGGAAATTCTGATTTTCTCCGGGTGGGAAAATTTGCCATTTTTAAAAAGTACTTAAATAACCCAGCTAATGAAGACATGCTTCTGCACCTCACAAGCTGCCGGTCAGCTACAGCCCCAGAGGGCTCCTGTACCATAAACATCTGCTCTGCTCCAGTCTGAAACAGGGACTCGTATCATCCCAGGATCACCAGAGAGCTGAGGCTGGAAGGGACCTCAGCAAGTCTGCAGCCAAACCTGTCAGAAACAGGGCCAGACATAGTGGTTCAAGGCTTGATTTGGTCTGGATTGGAAAATTCCAAAGGACAGGGATGGTACAGCATCTCAGCACCTGGCTGAGCCCATGGGAACAAAGGTTTCCTCCTGTCCTGGCTGAACCATCACTGTTTCCCCTTCCACCCATTGTCTTTTGTCTCCCACCAGGCCCCCGGTGAAGAGCTTGGCTCTGTGTTCTCCATCACCTCCTCGGTGGCACTGCCAGGCTGGGATGAGGAGCCCCTCAGCCTTCCCTTCTCTGGGCTGGACAAGCCCAGCTCCCTCAGCCTCTCCTCACAGCCCAAGGGCTCCAGCCCCACCCTGGAGGCCCTTCCCTAACCCTGCTCCATCTGCCAGACATCTTTCCTGCCCTGGGGAACCCAAACCAGGCCACAGTGACCTGGATAATCCATGGCCTTGATGTCCTGCTCACACTGCCCAGGCTGCTCCTGGCCTCCTTTGCTGCCAGGGCACATGGCTGCCTCCTGCCAAGCTCCTGCCCACCATGAGTTTTCTGCCAGGGCTGCTCCCAGCCAGACTGCTCCAGCCTGGGGCCATTGTGAGTGGGTGTCCCCTGCAGGGGCAGACACTGGCATTTGTCCCTCTGGGATTCCATGAGGGTCCTGCCAAGATGAGCTCTCCTTCTCCTTGGAGCCCTTCCTGAGTACAGAGGACTGAGAGACCTTTCCAGGACAGACTCAGGCCAAGAAGCTCTTGAGTCCCTCAGCCCCACATCGGTGTCTGCTGGAATTCAATCCCCCTCCCCACCCCACAGCAGCCCTGCATTTCCCTCCTCCAGCCTTGGTCTCCAGCACAGCCATGGAGGCTCTTTTGTCTCTTGACTTTTCCTGCAGCCACCAAGGCCAGCTGAGCTCTGCTTTTGCCACAGTCAGCCCTGCCCAGCACAGGCAATGCACAGCAATTCCTTGTCTGCTCCTGGCCTTGCTGTCAGCCCCGGCAGAGGCTCCGTGGCCCCTTTGTGCCCCTCTGGCCCAGCCATGGTGCCACAGCTCCCCTGGGCAGGCCCAGCCCAGGCCAGGAGCATTGCGGGTGGGAACGGCCCCTGTGCCATGGTGCCCACAGCAGCCCCTGGGGCTCTGTGCCCCCATGGCCTCCCTGCTGGGCAGCCTCTCCAAGCTCCTGCACAGGCCGTGCCACCTGTGGGCCTTCCCACACAGCCCTGCCCCAGGCTCTGCCGGGCTCGGGGCCAGCACAGACCCGGCCAGGGCTGGCCATTGCCGGGAACAGGCCCTGAGCCCCGCAGGAGGATGGAGCTGGGCCACAGCCAAACTCACCGCAAACCTGGGCTGAGCAGCCAGGGCTGCCAATGGCTGGGGACAGAGGCTGGCGCTGACAAATGTCCTGGGCCCCCTCCCTGCTCTGGCCATGCCACCAAGGGCACACAGCAGCCTCCTCTCTCGGCCACTTGCCTTTTTTTTCCATCCCTGCCCCAGGCCCTGGCCCTGCCCCACATGCCCTGGGCTGAGTCCTGCCCCTGCACGCTCACACAGGCTGAGATGGACACTGATGGATTTCTCTGCCAGCTTCTCTCAGCCCAGCCCAGCTCCCTCCAAGCTCTCGCAGCTGCCCTGAGCTCTCTGCAGCACCAAGGGCCTCTCCCCAGCACAGCCCAGCCGGCTCTGGCCCCACAGCCCTGCTCAGGCCAGGCTGCTCTGGGCACTGCCCCACGGCCTCAGCCCCTCTGAAGGGCACAGCAGCAGCTGGAGCTCAGACAGGACTCAGCCCCAGCCATGGGGAACGTACCTGGCCCAAGGAAAAGGAGGCTCCCTGGGTGCCCTGCTCTCCTCTCCAGGAGATGCTGAGAGCTCTGCAGCCCCTCCTGCCATCCCATGTCCCCAGGCCAGCACAACAGCCCCAGCTGTCCTCAGCAACTTGGAGGTTGCTGATTAATTTTACTTTTCCAGCGGCTTCTTCTGTCTTCAGCTCTTCTGTTCAGGATTTCAGTGTCTGTGGGCTCATTAACATTCCAAAACACCCTAAGAAGACAAGCTCCTGGGAATAATTTAAGTTTTCAATTCTTCTGTGGTTAATTATACAGATTTCAGAAGTGCATTCAGAGTGAATATACTATATTCAAAAACAATGCAGAGAGAATTGTTTTGTCCTCTTTAGTTTTCTTTTCCTGTTTATAGATTGATATCAGCAATTTCCAATTGATATTGATACCAAGTACCTCCTAATGCAGTCTGAATAGATAAGAAAATCAAACCCTTTATGGCTGACAATCAATCTGACTCTGTCCCTACCCCCTCCCCACCACTTCCCTCATCCAACCCCTGGGACTCAGAGCAGCTTTGTGCAAATCTCAGCTTCCTCCACTCCAGGCTGCACCTGCAGCTTTCAGCTCCTTGGCACCAACTCCCACCTGCTTTCCTTGGAAAAGGAGCTGCCCGAGATGGATGTTAATTTATTGTCAGCAAATAAAACCAAGGGACGGCACAGCTCCATAAAATGCAAAAGTCATTCCTCTGCTGGATATAAAATGCACTTTCCACAGCAGACAGTCTCAGGTGAATGGAAAATACGTTCCGTGCCCAGCACAGATCCCAAGATCCCCCAAACCTTCCCTGCCCCGATTCTGTCCACATTTCCTCTTTGCACACGAGTCACACACTGAAGTCATGAGCTTCCTCCATGCCCAGAGGGAGGAAAAGAGAGAAAGTGGATGAAGAGATCTCTTGTGCAGAGCTACAGCTGCACTGTTCTCAATATTCTGGGGCCACAGGAACTTGAACCAACACCCTCTGCAGCATCTGTTCCCTGGGTCAAAATCTGTCTGCATTAAGCGGCACCAGGGGAAACTTAGGCTGAACATTAGGAAGAGTTTCTTCACAGAAAGGGTGACTGGACATTGGAATGGACTGCCCCAGGGAGTATAGTCACTGTCCCTGGAGGTGTTCCAGAAAAGACTGGATGTGGCACTTGGTGCCATGGTCTGGGTGAGAAGGCTGTGTTAGGTCACAAGTTGAACTTGATGATCTCAAAGGACTTTTCCAACCTGGCTGATTCTGTGATTCTGTAATGATTGTGACACTGCAGGATCCCACGGAAGCAAGGGGCCATTGTGACACTGTGGGGCTAAATGGAACCAAGGAGTCTATTGTGACACTCAGGGGCCTCGTGGAACCACAGAGGCCATTGTGACACTGTGGAACCAAGGAGACCTTTGTGATATTCCAGAGCCCTGTGGAACCAAGGGGCCATTGTGACACTCCAAGAACACATAGAACTAAGGGAACAATTCTGACACCATGGTGCCCCATGGTACCAAGGGGCCATTGTGTTACTGTGGGGCCTCATGTAACTTAGAGGCCACTGTGACACATCAGGGCCTCATGGAACCAAGGGCCCATTGTAACATTGTGCAACCAAGGAGTCCATTGTGGCACTCTGGGGCCTCATGGAACCAAGGGATCACTGGGACACCATGGGGCCTCATGGAATCAAGTAGACTGTTGTGACACTGCAGGGCCATGTGAAACCACAGAGACAATTGTGACACTGCACGACCTTGTGTAACAATGGTGCCATTGTGACACTGCAGGGCCCATGGAGCCAAGGGGCCACTGTTACTCTGCAGTGCCTTGTGGAACCACGGAGACCACTGTGAGTGTAGGACCTCATATAACCAAGGGACCATTGTTACACTGCAGGGATTCGTGGAATTGTCATGGTTTGACCCTGGCCAAATGCCAGGCACCTACAACATCTACTCACTCACTCTCCCCTGCCACAGCTGGACAGAGGAGAGAAAAAGAAGTTAATACACACAGGGCTCATGAGTTAAGGACTGGGAGACTCTCCAAGGACAGAACAGGTTTGTCTTAAAGTTACAAAGTGAAATTTATTGCTAACAGAGTCAGAGGGGAGATAATGGGAAGTAAAAATAAGGCCCTCAAAGCCACTGTTTCTCTGCTCACCCCCCTCCATCCTTCCCAGCGGCACCGGAGTGAGGGCATGGGGGTTTTGGTTAGTTCAGCATGGAGACCTTCTGCTTCTGCACAGAGAGAGAAGTTCTTTTCTCTGTGTAGCTGTGGGGTCCCTCCCACAGGAGACAGCTCTCCATGAACTCCTCCAGCGTGGGTCCACTCTCATGAGCAGCAGTCTGCCCAAACCTGCTGCAACATGAGCCTCCTCCCACGGGGAGATTGTCCTCCCAAAACTGCTGCAGCGTGGGGTCTCTCATCCACAGGGTGCAGACCTCCGAGGCCAGGCTGTTCCATCTTGGGAGCAAGGCCTCTCTCTCCACTGGGACTGCCACTGGACCTCAGCATCCTCCAGGCATCCACCCGCTCCGGTGTGGGCACCTCCAGCCAGGCTGGGGGTGGATCTCTGCATCCCCCGTGGACCCCAGGGGCTGCAGGGGGACAAACTGCTTCCCCATGGTCATCATCATGGCCAGCAGAGGACCTCTCAGCTCTGGCACCAGGAGCACCTCCTCCCCCACATTCTCCACTGACTTTGGTGTCTCCATGTTGTTTTCTTTCACATATTCTCACTTCCTCCTCCTTCTCTGCCTAAAAAGAACCGCCTCCTCCCATTGTTTTGATTTCTTCTTAAATATGTTATCACCAACATCTGTAATCGGCCCAGGCTTGGCCAGTGGCATGTCCATCATCCTCAGAGCCATCAGGGATTGGCTCTGCTGGACATGGTGAAAGCTTCGAGAAGCTTCACACAGGAGCCATCTTTGTGCCCCCCCCACTCCCCCCACTAGCAAAATGGGGCCAAGCAAAACGAACACAGGAATGAAGGAAACAATTTGACTCCATGGTGCCACAGGGAACCAAGAGGCCATTGTGACACTATGGAAGCAAGGAGACCATTGCTATACTGTGAGACCTCATGGGAACAATGATCCATTGTGACACTGTGGGGCCCAAGGAACAAAGTGACACTGTGATCCTCTAGGGCCTTGGGGAACCAAGGGGCCACTGTGACACTACAGAGCCCTGTGGAATCATAGAGACCATTATGATACTTTAGGACCTCATGGAACAGTAGTGACACCAAGCTGGGTGTGAGCATGGATCTGCTGGAGGGTAGGAAGGCTCTGCAGAGGGACCTGCACAGGCTGGATCCAGGGGCCAAATCCAGCAATGGGAGGTTTAACAAGACCAAGTGCTGGGTGCTGCACTTTGGCCACAACAACCCCTGCAGCACTACAGGCTGGGGACAGAGTAGCGGGACAGTGGTCAGGCAGAAAGGGACCTGGGGGCACTGATGGACAGCAGGCTGGACATGAGCCAGCAGTGTGCCCATGTGGCCAAGAAGGCCAATGGCACCTGCCCTGGATCACGAATGGTGTGGCCAGCAGGACCAGGGCAGTGATTCTTCCCCTGTACCCAGCACTGGTGAGGCCACACCTCAAGTGCTGTGTCCAGTTCAAGCCCCCCCATTTTAGGATGGACACTGAGGGGCTCGAGTGTCCAGAGAAGGGCAACAAGGCTGGTGAAGGGTCTGGAGCACAAGTCCTGTGAGGAGTGTCTGATGGAGCTGGGGTTGTTTATCCTGGAGAAGAGGAGGCTCAGGGTACACAAGGTGGTGTTGAGTCACAGGTTGGACTTGATGATCTCAAAGGTCTTTTCCAACCTGGCTGATTCTGTGATTCTCTGAAACCACCCTTGAAGCAGTTGCAGGATGAGCCCTGGGCCTCCTCTTCAGAAGGTCCAGCAGCCCATGGCCCTCAGCTTCTCCACACAGGCCCCAAAGCCCATCCTGTGAGTCCTGCAGAGCCTCTCCAGCTCCTCCCCATTGCCCCAGAATAGGGAGCCCCACATCCACACCCACCAGTCCAGATGTGCCCCCCTGGCCTGGGGTGCCTCTGGCAAGGGAACAGCACGAGGCACTGCAGGAGCCTGCAGACAATTCATGAAGCACTTGGAAGATGATCCTGCTCACCAAGGGCCGTTCCCATGGTGCCAAGTCAGGAACTGACATGGGGAGTGGGGCCAGAGAGGAAATGGCAAACAGGGATGGGCTGTTTGCAGGGGAGGGGACAGGGATGGGCAAGAGGAAGAAATGTGGAGCAGGAAAGAGGAAAGAAAGCAAAGGTGAAGCAAAGGAAATGCTCAGGGCTGTTTGGGGGTGGCTGCCAGGCAGCCCTGGGGCTGAGCAACAATGTCTGCAGTGGGACAGGAAACTCACAGCTCATGAGAACAAACTTTCTGGCTGACTTCAGAGGTCACAACAAACCTGAGTGGTTTCCCTGCCATCCCCAGCCCTTGCTGGCCCCCAGGGGCTGATGGCGTTTGTGCTCCCTCAGGTTCATCTCCCCACACCAACAGCATGGTGCTGCTCACGCCTGCTCCGTGCAATGCAAACAGGGGCTCCTGAGCAGTGCTGCCGTGGCTCTGCCTGCAAGGATCAAGCACCTCTGGGAGCTGGGGGAGAGGCCAGGGCTGCAAAGGGGGGATGTTGTTGGCAGCTCCATCAGGACACTCTGGGACGCTGCCCTGGGCTGTCCAGCGCAGTGGGGATGGATCAGCCCCTGCTCTGCTGCTCCTTGCCGGCTCCCCCAGGGACCTTGCACAGTCCCAGCCATGCTGTTTGCCGCCACCCTGCCCACAGCCACCCTGGGGCTGCTCACAGGGGTTTTCTCTGCTGAGCATTGGCCTGGGCATGTTCTTGAGAGACCCTGGGCAAGGAGCCTCGAGCCCCCAGGCCCTGCCCTTAGGCGTCAGCTCTGCCCCAGCAGTGCCCATGGCCTGTCCCTGCTGCAGCCCCGGCACTGCCACCCCCAGCACTGGGACCCACCCTGAGAGCACTCAGGCCCTACAGCAACACGAGGGGCAGGAGGGCAGCGGGGCAGTGGCATGGGAGCAGCACTGGGAACACCAAGCGCTGCTGCTCCTTGGCAGAGCTGCTGTGCCAGCCCTGATCTGCCCCAGCTCTGCACACAGACATTGCTGCTGCAGCTCCCGAGAAGGGAACAAAAGGGGATCTGTGGTGAAAACTTGGCTGGGAGATCCTTTAGTTTGTTTAAAGCCACTCAGAGCACAGCTCCTCATTGACACAGTCTGTGGTCACAGTGATGATGGAGAGAAACAAAACGAGAAATGGCACAAAAAAAGGTCTTTCTTTGTGGACAATGTTAAAGAAGTAAAACAAAGGAAAAAGCCCCACAACCAAACCAAAAAGAACTATCAAAGATGACTCCTACAACAAGTGATTTGCAGAAATTGGCCAGCAGTTTAATGTTTCTGAAACCATGCAGTCATCAGTCTCCACAATGCAGCCTTGAGCTCCTGGTTCCTCAGGCTGTAGATGATGGGGTTCAGGGCTGGAGGCACCACTGAGTACAGAACTGACAGTGTTGGATCCAGGGATGGGGAGGAGATGGAGGGGGGCTTCAGGTAGGCAAAAATGGCAGTGCTGATGAACAGGGAGACCACAGTCAGGTGAGGGAGGCACGTGGAAAAGGCTTTGTGCCGTCCCTGCTCAGAGGGGATCCTCAGCACAGCCCTGAAGATCTGCACATAGGAGAAAACAATGAACACAAAACAGCCAAAACCTAAAGATAAACTAACTGCAAGAAGTCCAAGTTCCCTGAGGTTGGAGTGTGAGCAGGAGAGCTTGAGGATCTGAGGCACCTCACAGAAGAACTGGCCCAGGGCATTGCCCTGGCACAGGGGCAGGGAAAATGTATTGGCTGTGTGCAGCAGAGCATTGAGAAAGCCACAGGCCCAGGCAGCTGCTGCCATGTGGGCACAAGCTCTGCTGCCCAGGAGGGTCCCATAGTGCAGGGGTTTGCAGATGGACACGTAGCGATCGTAGCACATGACGGTGAGGAGGGCAAGCTCTGATCCAAGAAAGAAGAAAATCAGAAACACTTGTGCCACACATCCTTCATAGGAGATGTCCGTGGTGTCCCAGAGGGAATTGTGCATGGCTTTGGGGACAGTGGTGCAGATGGAGCCCAGGTCGGTGAGGGCCAGGTTGAGCAGGAAGAAGAACATGGGCGTGTGCAGGTGGTGGCCGCAGGCTACGGCGCTGATGATGAGGCCGTTGCCCAGGAGGGCAGCCAGGGAGATGCCCAGGAAGAGGCAGAAGTGCAGCAGCTGCAGCTGCCGCGTGTCTGCCAATGCCATGAGGAGGAAGTGGCTAATGGAGCTGCTGTTGGACATTTCCTCTCTCTGGCCATGGGGACCTGTTCAAGGAGAAAAGGACAGTGTCAAGTTAGGAGAGGCTGCTTGGAGCCAAACCTGTGCCATTCCCTGTAGACTGTCCCACTGGGACTCATCCACCCTTGTTCCTTATCTGGGAAACAGAGGTCCCTGCCCGCGCTCCACTTGTGCTGAGTGTGCCATGAGCAGCCAGGCCTGTGCGTGGGGGCTCTCGAGGAGCCATCCTTGCCGTGCTGCCCTGGGTTTGTGGCCATGTGGCAGAGGGACAAGGCTGGATATTCAGGATTTGTCAGTGGAGTCACTCCTAATGCAGAAAGGCTCCTGAGCATCTGCCTTCCCATTTTAAAGGACAGGGACAGCAAGAAGGAGGTTTATGAAATTTTTTCCTCCCCTTACATCATTCCTGGTTCTCTGAGGTCACAAATCCCCAGCATTTCTGCTGCACTCGGAGTTTGCCACGAAGAGATGAGAGCCAAAGGGATTCCCTGTGGCTCAGGGCAAGGTCAGGGGCTGGACGGGCTGTTCCCAACTGCCCTGGGTTTGCACCTTTGGCTGCAATCAGAGCACAATCACACTCCTGTGTCACCCTGAGGAGAAACCAGGCCCTGCTGTAAACATAGGGATCACTGAATGTCTCACCCTCTCTAAAAGTCTCTGTATTTTCTCATTTGTGTCATCTCTGTCGTTTCGCCTGGGACATTCAGGGAGCTCTGAGAGGCTCTGGCACAGATTTGCACCCCGGAGGGCAGCTCAGAGCTTGGAAGGACACAGCAAGGAGATCCTCAGGTGTGCTCATGATGGCATCTCAGGGAGGGAGGCTCAGCTCCTTCCCCTCTCTCATGGACTGCTTTGCCCACAGCCCCACAGGTCACAGGGAAACTCGGACACCCCATTCCCATGGACACCCCTGCCTGGCAGGAATCCCAAGGGCAGTGCCTGACTCAGCTGCTGCAAATGCCAGAGCCTCCCTGAGAGCACAAGATAACAATGACAATATCAGAGAGTGCAGAAACAAGAGAAGATATTGTGGTGCTGTGCCTGAGAGACAGCCGCCCACTCAGGACAGTGTTCCCTGTCCCCAGCTGTGCACGGCACCTCCCACACACCAACAGTGCCCTCCTGCCCACAGCATTGCTCTGCTCAGCTCCCTCTCCTTCCCTCATCCTCTCTATCCCTGTGCCTGCACATTTGCCACCTCAGAGCTGCCTTGTCCCTGTCAGCGCTCACAGAGCCCATCCCACCCTCTGTGCACTTGGCCTGGCCCTACAGAAACCTGCCTGTCTGCAGGGCCCTGCCTGGGGGCAGGCTCTGTGTGCAGGTGGGCAAGGGCAGCTCAGAGAGCCCTGCTGGGCCCTGCAAAGGTGATGCTGGTGCTGTCCATAGGCTGAGGAGTGCCTGAAGGCCCTTTGGGAGGCTCCAGCAGAGACACTGAACACACAAAGTTACAGACCAGGAGACTCTGTAAATGTTCAAACACTACTGTGATGATCCTGGTGTGTCCCTTTCAACACAGAATGTTCTGTGACTCCTGGATTACAACTCTTATTCTGCTTCTCTATTCCCCCAACCTTCCCACCCTGATCCAAGTAAGAAACTGAAAACAGTCTCAGGAAAACTCCTTTCCATCACTCCCTGGCTTACCTTCTTTGGGCAGTGTCCTCCAGAGCTGTCCCCAGGCTGATCTGGCACTGGGAGCAGCCCTGCCCCACACAGCACCTCTCAGCAGCAGCACCTGCCCTGCTCAGGGTCGCTCCTTCCCCCCACAGCTTCTCCCCCAGCGCTGGCAGCAGCTCCCCGGGCCGGCTGAGAGCTGCCCCTGGCAGGCAGCAGAGTCCCTGGCCCAGCACAGCGCCCTGGGCTGCAGGACCCTGCTCTGCACCACAGCCCTGGGCAGCCCTGGCTGCACCCGCAGCTGCTCAGCCCTGCAGCAGAGCCTGGCAACAGGGAGCTGTCTTGTGCTGTGCCTCGGATGCTGCAGCAGGGAAACCCAGCTCTGCCCTAGGGACACATCCCCTGCACTGCAGCAACTCTCAGAGTCCTCCTGCAAGATCCTAAAAGCTGTGCCATGTGCCAGCTTCAGGGCTGTGTAGAGGAGCTGCTCCTCGGGAGAAAGGTCTTTTTGAAGCCCTTCTTGGTTGCCAGGAGCTGTCTCTGTGCCCGGAGCCCAGCCCAGCTCAGCAGCACAGCAACAGCACAAGGACTCTAATGACCCTCTCGGGGCTTTGGTGCTGAGTCCCTGAACATCAGTCCTGGCAAGGGGGAGAGTGGGGGGAACCTCTCCAGAATTCAAAATCACAATCGAGATCCAAAGTTTCTTGAAGTTTTAATGGGTCCCACTGAGGGACATGACTGGGAAAGTGTCCCCAGGTTGCAGTTAGAGCAGGAAATGGAGGCAGGTGGGGATGAAGAGAAGCCAAATCTTGGTGCCCTGGGGCACAGCAGAGTCTGTGCCACCAAGGGCTGTGAGGAGACACCTTGTCCTGAGGCTCTGGGGCTTCCTGGTACAGCCCCAGCAAGGCTGGGCACTGTCACCCTCTTGTCCTGCCCTAGCAGCCCCCCCCCACATCCCAGTGGCCTCAGGGATCTGCTAGAAGGAGTCCCTGGGGAGCCTTTGTCAGGAATGGCCCTGGGGGGCTCCTTCATGCTCCCAGGGACTGCAGGTTTTTCAAAGGACTTTAGCTTTTGCTTTTGCCTTAGAGTCTCTGAGAGCTTTGTGCAATCATGGCTTCCAATTATCTGCTGTAACGAGTCCCTTGAGATTCTTTGTCAGTAACAACACTCACTGGGGCTCATTAATGCTTCAAGGTACTTCCAGGTTTTATGATACTTTCCTTTCCGCTCTCTGAGAGGGTTTGTGCAACTATAGCCTCCAATTATTTACTTTAATGAGTCCCTTGAGAGCTTTGTATTAACACTCACTGGGGCTCATTAATACTTTAACATACTCAAGGTTTTTGAAGGTACTTTGCATTTTCCTTTTGACACTGAATTTCTGAGACGTTTTTGTGCAATCATGGCCTCCAATTCTCTCCTCCAAGGACTCCATGAGGAGCCTGTGTTGGGAATGGACCTCAGTGGGATGCATTAATGTTTGGAGACACTTTGGGTTTTTCTTCTGACTTTGACTCCTGGAAAGGTTTGTGCAATCTCCTCTCAGGCCCTGAGGTTCAAGGGCTCAGCACCAAATGCACCTCGGGGCTCATTAGGATCAAGCAAGTCCTGACAAACCATGGCTCTGCCTTGATTTCCCTCTGCTCTGGTGCAATTCATTAGGACCGTTTCCTATTCCAGTTATGGAGAAGTATTTCAAAGAACTTCTAAGAAGAATATATTCCTACTTTAAAGGGTGCATTTTATTATTACTGTTCTCTTTAGAGCAGAGGTGATTGCAGCATTCTGTGATTGATATTGATCCAGGGTCTCTCCTGAGGAGGTCTGGCCTGCTCAGAGAACCTTTGCCTGGAGCTCTGACCCAGAGTGGCCAACCTTGCTCCTGTGCAGACAGGAGCTGCTGGGAAGGCACTGCAGCCCTGCCCTGGGCCAGCTCTGAGGGTGGATTCTCATCCCAACCTGCACTGGCCATTGCCAGGGCTGTGCCATGGACACTGCACTGACCCCACTGCTGGGTTTGGATGCCATGGCCACCGTGAGAAGGTCAAGTTTCCTTGGAAACACTGGGGAGGACTGGGACATACTGGGGGACACTGGGACATACTGGGAGTGACACTGGGGTGGACTGGGACAAATTGGGAACTCTGGAAATGCTGAGGAGGAAACTGGGTGGACCGGGATAGACTGGGATGGACTGTGAGGGCACACTGAGACACACTGGGACATACCAGGACATACTGGGAGTGATACTGGCCAATACTGGGGCAAACTGGGGACACTGTGAATGATACTGGGGGATATTGGGACAAACTGGGGACACTGGGAACACTGTGGGGAATACTGGGGTACACTAGGGCATACAGGGAGTGACACTGTGATGAACTGGGACATACTGGAGGACATGGGGAGGAAATGGAAAGGACTAGGAATGAACTCAGGTGTATTGAGAGGGCCTGGAGGGGCACCGGGGTTATACTGGGCTGTACTGGGGATGAATTGCGCTGTATTGGGAGAGCCCGGAAGGGCACTGGGAATATACTGTGTTTTACTGGAGATGAACTGGGCTGTATTGGGAGGGACTGTAGCGGTTGAATGGGCTGTTCCCGCCTCCGCCGCCACCCATTGGTCAACCGTGCCGCCCATCACCACCTGCAGCCAATCAGCGCCCGGAAACCAGCCCTCAGGGCGGGGCCGGGGACGGTGCCATTTTGGTCTCTTTTTGCCTATAACTCCCGTCATGCCGCGCGCCCTGGTTAAGCCCCATTGGAGCCGGGACTACAACTCCCGTCATGCCCCGCGCTCCACAGATTTCCCCCTTCTCCGCCCCCAAATGCCATGTAAGTGTTCCCCAGACCCTCCAGGATCCCTGAGTGCCCCCTGAGTGCCCATTCGGAACCCCCGAAAATCTGCCCGGACCCGCAAGTGTTCTCAACCGCACAGATGCCCGTTATAGCCACTTTCTGGACTTCATCTCCTATCGTCCGCCGCCGCCCAAGAGCCCCTCATAACACGGTTCCGCACCGAAAACTCCTGTCACGCCCCGCGGCCTAAAGAGCCCGGTTAGAGCTCCGCAAGCTCCCCCCAAGTGCTCCCGAACCGTACATGTTCCCCCCTGAGGACCTCAAGTGGCTCCTCGGGCGAAAAAGTGCCCCCCGAGTGCCTTCCCGGACCCCCAAACGCCCCGTTCGAGCCACTTCCGGGACTACAGTTCCCATCATGCCCCGCGGCGCCCGTAGAGTTCCATTGCAGTCCTGACTTCATCTCCCGTCATGCCCGGCGCCCCATAGAGAGCCATTGTAGCAGCGCCTTCAACTCCCATGATGCTCCGCGGCTCCCTTAGCCCTATTATACCGGCGCTTACAACTCCCATCATTCCCCGCGGCTCCATAGACATCCGTTATACCCGCGCCTCCAACTCCCATCATCCCCCGCGGCCCATTGAGCCCCGTTATAGCCTCCAAGTGCCCTCCCGGACCCCGAAGGGCCCCAGAATGTCCTCCCTGACCTCCAGGTGTCCCCCGGTACCCTCAAGTGCCACTGCGAACCTGAGACGTTTCGTCAGGATGCCTAAATGCCCCAGCTGTGCCAACTGGGGCCCCAGAAGTGTCCACCCGACCCCCAAGTTCTCTCTAAATTCCCTCGCCACACACAAAACCGCACCAAATGTGTCCCATAAATGTCTACCCAGACCCAAAGTGCCCCCCTGAACCCTAAGAGAAAGATGATAAAAAAATTACAAAACTAATAAAATCAGGACTAATTAGTATAAAGAGGAAAAAAATCAGTAAGCTATAGAGCATAGATTAATAAGATGAATTGTTTAACTTAAAACCAATGAATATTTATTTCTTTGGCAGCTAAAAATATAGAGATTCTTTATATAAACAAAAAAACGAATAAAAATATAAATAGTAATATTATGAATAAGAAACAATGATAATTAATAAAATTATTTAAAATAATTAAATATTAATTAAAAAGAAAAATTACATTCATCTTATTGTTTAGAAATGTAAATTTTATAAGTTCTGAAAATAAAATATTAAATGTAAAAATATGTTGCCATATAATGGCAACCACCACCAGGTCCTGTTGCTGACATCCCATGGCAGCTCCAGGAAGACACATTGCCATGGCAACTCTCAGGCACACCCACTGCTGGATGAGATCCATCACCTGCTGAACACAGCTGGGAACATCTGTGTGCATCCCAAAGAGGGGTTCAAGGTGACAATGGCACCAGCAACTTCCATCTACAGCAGAGATCCAGGGAAAGGACAGGGACAGAAAATTCAGCTTAAACACTCAGAGAATTCAGCTGAAAGATAACAGAGAATTCTGCTTACAGAGAGCATTTCTGGTCACACTGTCCCTTGTAGAAAGGTGACATCATCAGAGGCAGCTTGTACTGAGCATGTGGTTCCTGAGTGGGCTTTGTTGTTCAGCAAACCTGCTCAGGCTTTGCCATTCTTTCCTTACAAACAGGAAAACTTCTGCTGGGCCTGTGTGCAGGCAGAGCCCTGAGGAGAGCAGGTGGGACATGGTGCCATGGGCTGGGTCACGCAGCTGCAGAGCTGAGGGGACAAGTTTGTGATGCAGGGAACAGGGATGTGAGTGTCAGGTGGGCCATGTCAGCCATGGTGAGGTTGGGGGTGAGGAGCAGGTTGTCCAAACAGGGTCAGCCCACAAGGGGCTCATTCTTCTGTGTGCCCAGACCTGCTGAGGAGACATTCAGCATCAAAATTACCTGGGGAATGTTTCTGTCACCTCTTCTCTGAACTGAAAAATAAAAAAAATACTTGATTAAAAAAAGAAAAACTCATGAGATGCGTTTTGAAATCTCCCTCCTTGACAGAACTCCAAACTGACTCCAATCAGCTGCACAAGCCCTGGAGACTTGAACACAACTGAAGGAAGAGAAAGCTCCTGAGGCCTTTCTGTATTTTAATGAGCCCCACGGTGGATTTGAGGCTGGGTCCATGACACTCAGGGACTGAGAGGAGGTTGCAGAAGCTGCTCAAGGAGTCAGAAGCAAAACTCCAAGTCCCTTGGAGCATCACTGGGCCCCACTGAGGGCAGGGACTGCCAAAGCCTCCCCAGGGACTCGTGAGAGCAGATCCTTGGGGCCAGGATTGCAGGGAGCCAAAGGCTCTGAGCAGGGAACTGCAATGCTGAGAAAGCCCTGGGTTAGTTGGAGGAGCAGAAAGGCCAAGGCCTGAGCCCAGCCCTGGGACAGCAATGTCCTGTCCCTCACGGGTGGCTCGGGGCTGTTTTTGGGGCAGTGGATGTGAGGGGGAGGAAGGACAAATGTCATAAAACTGTGACGTTCCAGATCCTTGTGGAACCAAGGGGACATTGTGATACTGTTGGGGCCCATGGAACCAAGGGGACATTGTGACATTTTGAGGCCTCATGGAACAAGAGGCCATTGTGAGCCTGCAGGGCTCTAACAGCCCAGAACACTTAAATGCTGGGGATAAGCAAAGTTCCTTTACTCGAGTTTGGTGCACAGGAGACACACCAACCAGATATTCTAGAGAGGTCAAAATTATACAAATTACACAATTTTTTACTGGCAAAATATAGAAAATCAAGGAACATTGGCAAAGGATTTAACACAACATCCAATTTATCATAAAACACTTATCACAGTAGTAACTTCATTAACTTAGCCCATTTAATCTAGAAAGCTCTAAACACTTTAGATGCAAAATTACCCAAAAATGTTCCAGGTAAAGGGGATTAGAAAGAGAGGAAAGAAACAGAGAGAAACAGAAAGACAGAAGCAATATAGAAAGACACACATATAGCTGCCAACCCCTAGGGTTCCCATGTGGGTGAGATACACTGCGGAACCAAGGAGACCATCGTTGAGAGTAAAGAACCTCATGGAACCAAGGGGCCAATGTGACACTGTTGGGCCTCATGGAGACCACTGTGAACCTTGGGGGTCCCATGGAACCAAGGGACAGTGGTGACCCTGTAGAGCCCATATGGTCATGGAGAAGCCATTGTGACACAGGAGGGCTGCATGGAGCCAAGGGGTCATTGTGGCACTGCAAGGACACATGGAAGCAAAGGGCCATTGTGACACTACAGGACTTCATGGAACCAAGGTTGGAGAAGACCTTTGAGATCATCAAGCGCAACCTGTGACCTAACCTCACCTTGTGTCCCCTGAGCCTCCTCTTCTCCAGGATAAACAACCCCAGCTCCCTCAGACACTCCTCACAGGACTTGTGCTCCAGAACCTTCACCAGCCTTGTTGCCCTTCTCTGGACATGCTCCAGCCTCTCAATGTCCTTCCTAAATTGGGGGGCCCAGAACTGGACACAGCACTCGAGGTGTGTCCTCACCAGTGCCGAGTACAGGGGAAGAATCACTGCCCTAGTCCTGCTGGCCACACCATTCCTGATCCAGGCCAGGTGCCATTGGCCTTCTTGGCCACATGGGCACACTGCAGGCTCATGTCCAGCCTGCTGTCCATCAGTGCCCCCAGGTCCCTTTCTGCCTGGCCACTGTCCAGCCACTCTGTCCCCAGCCTGTATCACTGCAGGGGTTGTTGTGGCCACAGTGCAGGACCTGGCACTTGGTCTTGTTCAACCTCCCATTGTTGGATTTGGCCCCTGGATCCAGCCTGTCCAGATCCCTCTGCAGAGCCCTCCTACCCTCCAGCAGATCCACACTCATACCCAGCTTGGTGTCACCATGGTTCCATGAGGCCCTAGAGTGTCACAATGCTCTCCATGATTCCATGAGGCTCCATAGTGTCACAATGGCCCCTTGGTTCCCAAGGCTCTGCAGTGTTACAAAGGCCCTTTGGTTCCATGGGGCTCCTGGGTGTCAAAATTGTTTCCTTCATTCCAGGAGTCTCTGCAGTGTAACTATGTCCCCTTTGGTATAACCAAAGGCCTTGCAGTGTCACATTTGTCTCTGTGGTTCTAGGAGGCCCCACAGAGTATCACTGGCCACTTGGTTCCGTGAGGCCCCAGAGTGCCACAACAGAGTCCTTGGTTGTGCAGTGTCACAATGGACCCTTGGTTCCATTGGGCCCTGGAATCTCACAAGTGTCTCCTTGGTTCTGCAGTGTCACAATGGCCCCTAGTTCAACGAAGCCTCACAGTGTCAATATGGCCTCTGTGTTTCCACAATGGCCCAGAGCACCACAATGGATTCCTTGGTTCCATTTAGCCCCACTGTGTCACAATGGCCCCTTGGTTCTGTGGGGCATCTCGGTGTCACAATGTGCCTTGGTTGCTTGGTCCTGCAGTGTCACAATGGATCCTAGGTTCCATGAGGTCTCACAGTGCAGCCATGGTCTCCCTGGTTCCACAGTGTCACAATAGCCTCTTCATCCCATGGGGCACCACAATATCAAAATTGTTTCCTTCATTCCACAAGCCCCCACAGTTTCACAATGGCCCCTTGGTTATACAGGTCCTTGGTTCCACAGTGCTCTCCATGGCTCCATGAGGCCCTGCAGAGTAACAATGGAGTCCTTGGTTCCATGGCTCCCCAAAATGTGACGATGTCCCTTTAGTTCCATGGGCCCCCACAGTGTCATGGTGACCTCTGTGGTTCCATGAGGACTCAGAGTGTCACAATGGACTCCTCGGTTCCATTTAGCCCCACGGTGTCACAATGGCCCCTTGCTTCCCTGGGGCCCTGCAGTGTCACAGTCATCACTGCACTTTGGCCACAACAACCCCTGCAGCTATACAGGCTGGGTACAGAGTGGCTGGACAGTGGCCAGGCAGAAAGGGACCTGGGGACACTGATGGACATCAGGCTGGACATGAGCCAGCAGTGTGCCCATGTGGCCAAGAAGGCCAATGGCACCTGGCCTGGATCAGGAATGGTGTGGCCAGCAGCACTAGGGCAGTGATTCTTCCCCTGTACTCGGCACTGGTGAGGCCACACCTCGAGTGCTGTGTCCAGTTCTGGGCCCCCAATTTAGGAAGGACATTGAGGGGCTGGAGCGTGTCCAGAGAAGGGCAACAAGGCTGGTGAAGGGTCTGAAACACAAGTCCTGTGAGGAGTGTCTGAGGGAGCTGGGGTTGTTTATCCTGGAGAAGAGGAGGCTCAGGGGAGACCTCATCACTCTCTACAACTCCCTGACAGGAGGGTGCAGCCAGGTGGGGTCGGGCTCTACTCCCAGGAAACAGCAACAGGACAAGAGGCCACAGCCATAAACTGTGCCAGGGGAGGTTCAGGCTGGACATTAGGAAAAAATTATTCACAGAAATAGTGATTGGGCATTGGAATGGGCTGCCCAGGGAGGTGCTGGATTCACTGTCCCTGGAGGTGTTCCAGAAAAGACTGGATGTGGCACTCAGTGCCATGGTCTGGGTGACAAGGTGGTGTTGGGTCACAGGTTGGACTTGATGATCTCCAAGGTCTTTTCCAACCTGGCCGATTCTGTGATTCTGTGATGATTGTGGCACTGCAGAGCCCCAGGGGAGCAAGTGGCCATTGTGACACTCTGGGTCCTTGTGGAACCACAGAGGTTACTGTGACACTGTGGGGCCTTGTTGAACCAAGGGGCCATTGTGACATTGCAGAACCAAGGAAACCCTTGTGAAATTCCAGAGCCCAATGGAACCAAGCAAACACTGTGACACTGCAGGGCCCAAGGAACCAAGAGGCCATTGTGACACTACAGAGCCTCATGGAATCATGGAGCCACTGTGACACTCTAGGCCCTCATGGAGGAGGGTGCAGCCAGATGGGGATTGGGCTCTGTTCTCAGGGAACAAGGGACAGGGTGAAAGGAAATGCCTTAAGCTGTGCTGCAGAAAGTTTAGGCTGGACATCAGGAAGAAGTTCTTCACAGAAAGGGTGATTGGGCATTGGAAGGGGCTGCCCAGGGAGGCGGTGGGGTCACCGTCCATGGAGATGTTTAAGGAAAGACTGGATGTGGCACTTAAAGGCACAAGCTGGTGACAAGCTGGTTTTAGGTCATTGGTTGGACTTGACGGTCTCAAATGTCTTTTCCAACCTGGTTAATCCTGTGATTCTGTCCCCGGGGAGCCGGAGCTGCCCGAGATGCCCCGTGGCCAACTCTCTGCTGCTGCCCTGGGCAGCGGGGCTGGCCCTGGGGCTGCAGGAGCTGCCCGAGCTGAGCATCTCCTGAGCATTCCAGACACAGAGTCACTGTCCCTGACCTCCAGTGCCTCCAGTTCCTGCTGCAGGGCCAGACAGGGCTGGGTTGCACTGCAGGGCTGCAGATGGGACATGGATTTCAGTGCTGGCACATGGAGAGAAGGAGCAGATTCAAGCAAGGCTGTGCCTGGGACAGGTTGGGTGCCACAGGAGCTTTAGCAGGGTGTGGGAAGAAGGCAGGAGTTGGGAATCCCAGAGGAATTGGCCATTCCTCAGCCAAACACAGCTTTTTGTTTGAAGCAACAGCGAGTGAGGACAGAGGGACATCAGGAAAGCTCTGGGAGCTCCCAGGGTCAGAGGGAGGAGGGGAAATGGGGCAGTGGGTAAAGTGTGCAAGGGAAGCAGCACAGGCCTAGGCCAGGGCAGGAGAGCTGCAGTGGGGGTGACCAAAGGCCTTGGGGGGGCTGGGACCACCCCCTGCCAACAGCAATGAGATTTGTGTCCCCTGGCTGTGGCTGCTGTCCCTGCCACTGAGGCCCATGAGAAGACAGCAGTTCCTGCCAGCCCCAGGCCTTGTGGCCTCCTCCCCCAGCCCACAGAGCTTCGCAGGGCTCCTGCTGCTCTCCTGCCCTCACCATCCCACACCCCACATCCCACTGCTCCGGGACAGCCACGAGCATCCTGTGAGGGCACTGATCCCCATTCCCAGGGGATGGGGCTCAGGGCTTGGCTGTGCTGCTTGGCCAAGCCCAGGCAGGGCTTTCCCAGCCACATTGCAGAGTCCATTTCCCACCTGGAACTGGTGGAGCCTCTGAGTTCCTGCTTCCCCAGCCCCAGGGACGCTCTCCTTGTCTGCTCATTGCCCCCACGGTCTCTTGGCAGTGATGGCCTCAGTGGGGGCTGCTGACATCCTCAGCTACTTGGAGGTTGCTGATGAACTTTCCATCTCCATCGGCTAGTTCAGCCTTCAGTTCTTCAGTTCTGGAATTCAGTGCCAAAGCTTCATTAACATTCAAAACATGCGAACAAGAAACGCCCAGGGAAAAATTTATGTCTTTAATTCTTTTGTGGTTAATTAGACTGATTCTAGAAGTATATTCAAAATGAATATTTTCCAGTAAACAAAGAATGGGAAAAGATAAATTATTGGTATTTATTATTTTCCTCTTTATACACTTATATCAGCAATCTCCAACTGTTATTGATCCCCATCACCTCCTCATGCAGTCTGAATAGATATGAAAATCAAGACCCTTTATGGCGACAATCAATCAGCCTCTGTCCCTATCCCCTCCCCACCATTTCCCTCATCCAACCCCTGGGACTCAGAGCAGCCTTGTGCAAATCTCAGCTTCCTCCACTCCAGGCTGCACCTGCAGCTTTCAGCTCCTTGGCACCGACTCACACCTGCTTTCCTTCGAGAAGGAGTTGCCAAAAAATGTTAATTTATGGTCAGCAAAGAAAACCAAGGGAAGGCACAGCTCCGTAAAATGAAAAAGTCATTCCTCTGCTGGATATTAAATACACTTTCCACAGCAGACAGTCTTTGACCAATGCAAGACATCTCACATGCCCAGCACAGTTCCCAAGCAGGGACCCTCCCTGCCCTGATTCTGTCCACGTTTACTCTTTGCACACACGAGTCACACACTGAAGTCATGAGCTCCCTCCATGCCCACAGGGAGGAAAAGAGAGTGGATGAAGAGCTGTCATGTGCAGAGCTAGAGCTGCACTGATCCCAATATTCTGGGCTCACAGGAACTTGATCCAACACCCTCTGCAGCATCTGTTCCCTGCCTCAAAATCTGTCTGCATGGCCAGGCCCAAGGAGTGCTGGGCAATGGACTCACATCCAGGGGTGTCCCCAGGGCTCAGGATTGGGGCCAGTGCAGTTCAATCTCTTTATTGCTGATCTGGATGAGGCATCGAGGGCACCCTCAGTCAGTTGCCAGGTGAGCCCAAGCTGGGTGGGTGTGTGGCTGTGCTGGAGGGCAGGAAGCTCTGCACAGGGATCTGGACAGGCTGCAGCCATGGGCCCAGGACAATTGGATGAGGTTCCCCAAGGCCAAGGGCCACGTCCTGCCCTGGGCTCGCAACTACACCAAATCCCTGGTCAAGCCCTGGCCCTGATCCCCACAGCCTGTCCTGTTTCCTTCATCCCTCCATTGCCAGGGACTTTGTGGGACAAGGGAGCTCTGGTCTGGGCATGGAGGGAGGTGCAAGTGCAACCACTGGAGTGGGAACCACAAGTGATCAGGTTTGTGTCCTTTGGGGATCAGGAACTGGTAAAACTTAGAGGCAAAGAAAAGTTTGTTGCCAACAATAAAGTTGAACATGATACAACTTAATAACCATCTCTTCCCTCAGCTCTGTGCGACGTCCCAGCAGCATCTGTGGTGGTGGAGTCCACCATTCACAAAGGATTACTGTATCAAACCAATTTTGGAAAAAGATGATTCTATGATAGATGTAAATAAAATTAAGGTGCTTTGTCAGTATGCTCTGCCTGGAGTGGGGGTGAAACAGCTCAAACAATGCCCCATTGGCAAAGCTATCAGTAGTGTGTATAGAAGAGGGGTCACGCTGCTTTTGCTCCCAGCCTGTGGCATTGTCAGGGGTAGTCCCCTGCAGGGGCAGGCACTGGCATTTGTCCCTCTGGGATTCCATGAGGGTCCTGATAAGATGAGCTGTCCTCCTCCTTGGAGCCCTTCCTGAGCACAGAGGCATGAGAGACGTTTCCAGAACAGGCTCAGGCCAAGAGGCCCTTGAGTCCCTCAGCCCCACATGGGTGTCTGCTGGAATTCAATCGCCCTCCCCATCCCACAGCAGCACTGCATTTCCCTCCTCCAGCCTTGCTCTCCAGCACAGCCATGGAGGCTCTTTTGCCTCTTGACTTTTCCTGCAGCCACCAAGGCCAGCTGAGCTCTGCCTTTGCCACACTCAGTCCTGCCCAGCACAGGCAATGCACAGCAATTCCTTGTCTGCTCCTGGCCTTGCTGTCAGCCCCGGCAGCGGCTCCGTGGCCCCTTTGTGCCCCGCTGGCCCAGCCATGGTGCCACAGCTCCCCTGGGCAGGCCCAGCCCAGGCCAGGAGCATTGCGGGTGGGAACGGCCCCTGTGCCATGGTGCCCACAGCAGCCCCTGGGGCTCTGTGCCCCCATGGCCTCCCTGCTGGGCAGCCTCTCCAAGCTCCTGCACAGGCCATTCCACCTGTGGGCCTTCCCACACAGCCCTGCCCCAGGCTCTGCCGGGCTCTGGGCCAGGACAGACCCGGCCAGGGCTGGCCATTGCCGGGAACAGGCACTGAGCCCCGCAGGAGGATGGAGCTGGGCCACAGCCAAACTCACTGCAAACCTGGGCTGAGCAGCCAGGGCTGCCAATGGCTGGGGACAGAGGCTGGCGCTGACAAATGTCCTGGGACCCCTCCCTGCTCTGGCCATGCCACCAAGGGCACACAGCAGCCTCCTCTCTCAGCCACTTGCCTGTTTCCCATCCCTTCCCCAGGCCCTGGCCCTGCCCCACATGCCCTGGGCTGAGTCCTGCCCCTGCACGCTCACACAGGCTGAGATGGACACTGATGGCTTTCTCTGCCAGCTTCTCTCAGCCCAGCCCAGCTCCCTCCAAGCTCTCGCAGCTGCCCTGAGCTCTCTGCAGCACCAAGGGCCTCTCCCCAGCACAGCCCAGCCGGCTCTGGCCCCACAGCCCTGCTCAGGCCAGGCTGCTCTGGGCACTGCCCCACGGCCTCAGCCCCTCTGAAGGGCACAGCAGCAGCTGGAGCTCAGAGAGGACTCAGCCCCAGCCATGGGGGAATGTGCCTGGCCCAAGGAAAAGGAGGCTCCCTGTGGGCCCTGCTCTCCTCTCCAGGAGATGCTGAGAGCTCTGCAGCCCCTCCTGCCATCCCATGTCCCCAGGCCAGCACAACAGCCCCAGCCCTTGTGGCCCTCCAGAGCTGTTCCTGCTCCAGGCCCAGGGCCCATTCCAGAGTTGGGGCAGCCAGAAAGCTGTGCCCATTTCTGTTCATTCCTGGGTGGATCCTCAGCAACTTGGAGGTTGCTGATTAATTTTACTTTTCCAGTCTTCTTCTGTCTTCAGCTCTTCTCTTCAGGATTTCAGTGCCTGTGGGCTCATTAACATTTCAAAACACCTTAACAAGGCAAGCCCCTGGGAATAATTTAAGTTTTCAATTCTTCTGTGGTTAATTAGACAGATTTCAGAAGTGCATTCAGAGTGAATATACTACATTTAAAAACAATGCAGAGAAAATTCTCTTGTCCTATTTAGTGTTCTTTTCCTGTTTATAGATTGACAATATCAATTTCCAATCGATATTGATCCCCAGCACCTCCTCATGCAGTCTGAATAGATAAGAACATCAAGACCCTTTATGGCTGACAATCAATCAGTCTTTGTCCCTACCCCCACCCCACCATTTCCCTCATCCAACCCCTGGGACTCAGAGCAGCCTTGTGCAAATCGCAGCTTCCTCCACTCCAGGCTGCACCTGCAGCTTTCAGCTCCTTGGCACCAACTCCCACCTGCTTGGAGAAGGAGCTGCCCGAGACACAGAGGGATGTTCATTTATTGTCACAAACAAAACCAAGGGTGGGCACAGCTCCATAAAATGCAAAAGTCATTCCTCTGTTGGATATTAAATCCACTTTCCACAGCAGACAGTCTCAGACCAATGGAGTACATGTTCTGTGCCCAGCACAGTTCCCAAGATCTCCCAAACCCTCCCTGCCCCGATTCTGCCCAGATTTGCTCTTTGCACACATGAGTCACACGCTGAAGTCACAAGCTCCCTCCATGGCCAGAGGGAGGAAAAGAGAGAAAGTGGATGAAGAGATCTCTTGTGCAGAACTACAGCTGCACTGATCCCAATATTCTGGGCTCACAGGAACTTGATCCAACACCCTCTGCAGCATCTGTTCCCTGGGGCTCCTGCTTCTGGGCTTGGGGTTCTGTGCTCACTCTAAACAGGGGGTCCTGGTTCAGGGCTCTGAATCCCAACAGGCTTTGGGCATGAGGTCCTCCAGTGCCCACAGGTGCTTGGGGGATGTGGTTCCTCTTACCTGGCTCACCTGGAGCTGCTCATGGCCATCCCACAGTGGACACAGGGCACCCCAGGTTGCCCAGATGGGGTCACTGTGTCCCCTGGGGGCGACATGCCCGAGGGACAGAGCCAGGGAAGCAGCAGCAAACCAGAGCCCGGAGCAGGATGTGACTCACGTGGGCACTGGGACACGAGGACCATACCAGCATGGGCTGGGGGTCTTGGGGTGCCTCAGGTGTCCTGACACAGCAGGAGATAGGAGAAAGATGGGAGAATCCCCCAAGCCTTGCGCCCTGCCCAATCCCATAGTGATTTCCTCAGGGGCTGCATGGCTATGGGGCTGAGCCTGCCCACACAGGAACAGGGGCTGAGCCTGGCCGTGCTGGACATGCTGCTCATCGCCAAGGAGGAGTGGCAGAGCCCCTGACAGATCTGCAGCCACGTCAGGTGAGCCGGGGACTCGGAGAGGGGCAGGCAGTGTGGCACCCATGGGACAGCCTGGCATCCATCAGGACAGTTTGGCCGGCACAGGAAAGCCTACCACCCATGAGGACAGCGTGGCACCCATAGGGACAGCCTGGCACCCATAGGGACAGCCTGGCACCCACTGGGACAGCCTGAAACCCATGGGGACAGCCCAACCTCCCTGGGGATACCCCACCAGCCAACTCTGCCTCCCGTCCCAGGCAGCTCCGAGGCGCTGGCGGTGCCTGTGGTGGGGGTCCGACAGTGTGGGGACGTGGGTGGCAGCAGTGTCACCCCGGCGGTGTCCCCGCAGAAGCGCCAGCACTTGTGCGACTTCCCCGACATCGCCGCCGTCGGCACCGAGCAGGCAGCGAGCCGGGAGAGCAGCCCCGTGGAGAAGCGGCTCGTCACCCTCCCCAAGGCGGACAGCCGGGTGCTGCTGAGCTGGGGGGATTTGGGGAGCCCCTGGGGACTCGGGGGGACGTGGAGCTGCCCCCCGCCTCGCACAGGATGGGCAGCTCCCCACGCTGCGGGAGGCTCGTTCCTTCGTGCCTCTCCTCGATGGCCACTCCCGGCTGAGGGCGATGCCCAGCGCTCCTTCTGCAGGGAGGTGGTCCCTCCCCGGCTCCTGGGGGACGTGGCCAAGCTGTGCCACAGAGCCCTCAGGGGGCGCCGGGAGCCCTGAGCAGCCCCAAGGTGGAGGTGACAGGGGAAGGGAGGTGACAGAATCACCCCGGGAGGGGCGGGTCCCCATCTCACCCCCTGGGCACCCCGGGACCTGCGGGGCTTAGGGACACCGCGGTGAGGGGTGGGCAAAGGGGTGGGCACAGGGGGTCCCCGGGGTGTCCCTGAGGGCGACCAGGGCCATCCCTGCCCTTGGCAGCGCCGAGTTCGCCGTGACCAAACTGGAGGTGGCCGGGGGTGCCCCGGGGCTGTCCCTGCTGCGCCACAGCCCCCAGGCCTTGGACAGTTCCCTGCTGAGCGTCTGAGTCCAGGTGAGACCCCCAGGGCACCCCCGGGGGTTTGGGGGGGCCGGGTGTTAGGAATGGAGACAGGGGCTTAGACAAGCCTCTGCCTTTTGCCTACGCCTTTTGTCAGCAGGCAGTAGCTCTTATGGGCGTGGCCAGGACCCCAAGACTCGGTCTCGTTCGCAAGTTCTTTAATAGTGGCTGATTAGATCTAATAAAACATAAATTATCATTTATTTGACACAAAAAAACCAGACATAAGGCTTGGGGCAAAACTACATAGTACACAGAAATTAAAATAAAATAAAATAAAATAAAATAAAATAAAATAAAATAAAATAAAATAAAATAAAATAAAAAATAAAATAAAATAAAATTCCATTACATTAAATTACATTAAATTAAATTACATTACATTAAAATAAAATAAACTACTAGTACACAAAATGCAGCCAGCAAAAAGGTACCTATTATTACAGCTAGGAAGAAATAATGTTGCTTAGGAACCAATGTATCTTACCATCTGATTAGTTTGTGGAAGCATACATTAGAATCCTTTTCCCCAGTTCTCAGGAAAGTAACCAGCAGAGCTTGGATCCAAACTCTGGGGAGAAGTCTTGCACATTTCCAGAATGTGTGTAGGAGACTTCTGCCTCTGAGATAATTCTTCTGTCTTTTATGGAGTAAAAGTGTGTCTTTCAGTCACGTTTTCTGTTTCCTTTCATCTCTTTCTCCATCTGTTTTCCCATACCAGGGTTTAGCCTGTCAGTTGGAGCTCAGACTTTAGGGTGCCAAAAGATGACCCCTTGCTGGGCCTTTTGACCCCTCCTTGGGCCTTTTGAGCCTTTGTTGGGCCTTTCCATATGGCAGCCATCTGTGAGAGAAAGGGGTGGAGGGATATCCGGCCATACCGGGAACCCACATGGCCTTGTCCCCGGGAGGGAAACACAGCCCTGGCACCCACAGGGACAGTGCCATGGGGACAGGGACAGCCCTGGTGTTGATGAGGGCACCCATGGGGCATGAGGGGTTTGGGGGCTCCCGGAGGGTCCCCACCCCACTGAGCCTGGTGGTCACTCCACGGCCGTGCTCTGGCCAGGATTCCAAGCGGTGCCAGTTCCACCAGGACGAGGATGGACACTTGTGGCTCTCAGGGGTGGCACAGAGGTTCTGCAGCCTGCGGGAGCTGCTGGGCACCTCCGGGCGCCGGGGGCTGCAGGCAGAGGGGCCCAAAAGTGCTTGGAGGCCGTCTACCCACCCCACCCCAAAGGTGACACTGGGGGACATTCCAGAGAGGGGCTGTGAGGTTACACAACAGCTGTGATGTCATAGAGGGGCTGTGTGATGTCCCAGACAGGGCTGTGCCATAGAGCCACAGAGCAGCTGTGATGTCAGAAAGGGACTGTGTGACAGCACAGGATGGGTTGTGTGATGTCACAACGAGGGCTATGACATCACAGAGTGAGGTCATCAAGCAGCTATGGCATAATGGGGGGGACTGTATGACATCACCGAATGGCTGTGTGACATCAGAGAGCAGGCATTGATACCACAGGGCAGCTGTGTGATAACACAGGGTGGGCTGTGACATTACAGAGCAGGCTGTGACAACAGAGAGTGGGCTGTGACATCACAGGAGGGTGGTTTGACACCATGTGGGGGACGGTGTGACATCACAGAGTGGGTTGTGATGTCATGGGGGGCTATGATGTCACAGGGGGGCTGTGTGAGGTCACTGTGCCCTGGACACCCCCTCACAGAGCCTCCCATAGACATCCAACACTGCTGTGTGGAGCAGGGTCCCCTGTCCCCCCAGCTCCTCTCCTTCCTGGCACCGCAGCCTCCCCCAAGGATGTCCCACAAATCAACACCCAGAGCCTGACATGGGGGATGAGGGGCCAGGGCTATGTGAGCAGGACATGAAGGACATGGATTATCCAGGTCACTGTGGCCTGGTTTGGGTTCCCCAGGGCAGGAAAGATGTCTGGCAGCTGGAGCAGGGTTAGGGAAGGGCCTCCAGGGTGGAACTGGAGCCCTTGGGCTGTGAGGAGAGGCTGAGGGAGCTGGGCTTGTCCAGCCCAGAGAAGGGAAGGCTGAGGGGCTCCTCATCCCAGCCTGGCAGTGCCACTGAGGAAGTGATGGAGAGCACAGAGCCAGGCTCTTCACCGGGGGCCAGGTGGGAGACAAAAGACAATGGGTGAAAATGGAGAGATTGGAGGTTCAGCCAGGACAGGAGGAAACCTTTGTTCCCATGGGCTCAGCCAGGTGCTGAGATGCTGCCCCATCCCTGTTTCTTGGGATTTTCCAATCCAGACGAAATCAAGCCTTGGTCTGACCCTGTTTCCGACAGGTTGGGCTGCAGAATTGCTGAGGTCCTTTCCAGCCTCAGCTCTCTGATGATCCTGGGACAATGCTGGGCCCTATTTCAGACTGCAGCAGAGCAGATGTTTATGGGACAGGAGCCCTCTGGGGCTGTAGGGGACCTGCAGCTTGTGAGGTGCACAAGCACATCTTCATTAGCTGTGTCATTTGAGTACTTTTAAGAAATGGCAAAGCTCTCCTACCAGGACAGAACAGGTATTTCCTGGAAGTGTACTGCTAGCAGGAGAAGAAATACTGATCTTCCCCTCTACTTTTGTCACCAATATTCCATCTACTATTTCATGTCCCTCTTCATTCAGATGTTTCCACTTCTCCTGTTTAAATGGCCATGTCTAAGGACATCTCTTCACCAGACCAGCTGGATCTGTGTCCTTCCCATTGCTCCCAGATTTCCTCCTCTAGATCCTCTCCAGTCATTCCAATGCCTCTCCACTGACTGGCTTCACACTTTGAGCTTCAGAGTGTGGCGCAGTCTTTCAGAACTTTAAATAACACATCAGTCAGCATCTTCATTGTGTTTATGTATTTTAGAATCACTTTCTCTTATGTCTTTGTTCAAAACAGTTTCTGTATACAAATCCCTTGGGAATAGTGAACTCGCCAGATGCTGCTGGGACATCGCACAGAGCTGAGGGAAGAGTTTTGATAATTTTTAAACAGTATAATGTTTGCATTTTTGACAGTTGGCCCTGAAGAGAAACTTTCTGTGCCTCTGAGTCTCATAAGTTCCTGACCCCCAAAGAACACAAACCTGATCAGTTTTGGCTCCCACTCCAGTGGCTGCACTTGGACCTCCCTCCATCCCCAGAGCAGAGCTCCCTTGTCACACAAAGTCCCTGGCAATGCAGGGATGAAGGAAACAGGACAGGCTGTGGGGATCAGGGCCAGGGCACGGCCAGGGATTTGGTGTGGTTGTGAGCCCAGGGCAGGATGTGGCCCTTGGCCTTGGTGAAGCTCATCCAATTGTCCTGGGCCCATGGCTGCAGCCTGTCCAGATCCCTGTGCAGAGCTTCCTGCCCTCCAGCACAGCCACACTCCCACCCAGCTTGGGGTCATCTGGCAACTGACTGAGGGTGCCCTCGATCCCTTATCCAGATCAGCAATAAAGAGATTTAACTGCAGTGGCCCCAATCCTGAGCCCTGGGGACACCCCTGGATGTGACTCCATTGCCCAGCTCTCCTTGGGCCTGGCCATGCAGACAGATTTTGAGCCAGGGAACAGATGCTGCAGAATGTGTTGGATCAAGATCCTGTGAGCCCAGAATACTGGGATCAGTGCAGCTGTAGCTCTGCACAACAGAGCTCTTCATCCACTTTCTTTATTTTCCTCTCTCTGGGCATGGAGGGAGCTCGTAACTTCAGCGTGTGGCTCGTGTGTACAAAGAGGAAATCTGGGCTGAATTGGGGTAGGGAGGGTTTGGGGGATCTTGGGATCTGTGCTGGGCACAGAACGTGCTTTCCATTGGTCTGAGACTGTCTGCTGTGGAAAGTGGATTTAATATACAGCAGAGCAATGTCTTTTGCATTTTATGGAAGTGTGCCTTGCCTTTGTTTTGTTTGCTGACAATAAATTAACATCCTTCTGTGTCTCAGGCAGCTCCTTGTCCAAGGAAAGCAGGTGTGAGTTGGTGGCAAGGAGCTGAAAGCTGCAGGTGCAGCCTGGAGTGGAGGAAGCTGAGATTTGCACAAAGCTGCTCTGAGTCCCAGGGGTTGGATGAGGGAAATGATGGGGAGGGGGTAGGGACAAAGTCTGATTGATTGTCAGCCATGAAGGGTATTGATGTTCATATCTATTCTGACTGCATTAGGGGATGCTTGGGATCAATATCAATTGGAGAATCATGATATCAGTGTGTAAACAGAAAAGGAAGAAACAGAAAAATAGAGATCTATATTATAATATATGTCAAACATTCACTTTGAGTATGTTTCTGGAACTGGTCTAATCAACCACTAAAGAATTGAAGACTTAAAATTAAATCATTCCCAGGGGCTTGTCTTCTTAGGTTGTTTTCAAATCTTAAGGAGACTGAACTGAAGCGCTGGAGACAGAGCAAACCTCTGGAGAAGTAAAATTCATCAGGGAACATCCATGTTGCTGAGGATCCATCCTCATCAAAACAGGAATGAACAGAAATGGGCACAGCTTTCTGTCTGCCCCAGGTCTGGGATGGGCCCTGGGCCTGGAGCAGGAACAGCTCTTGTGGGCCGCAAGGGCCAGGGCTGTTGTTCTGGCCTGGGGACATGGGATGGCAGATGGGATGGCAGAGCTCTCAGTATCGCCTGGAGAGGAGAGCAGGGCACCCAGGGAGCCTCCTTTTCCTTTGGCCAAGCACATTTCCCCATGGGTCAGGCAGTCACAATGGACCCCTGGTTACACAGGATCCTGCATTGTCACAATCGCCCCTTGGTTCCATGAGTCCCCGTAGTGTTACAAGTGTCCCCTTAATTCCATGAGGACCTTCGTGTCGCAGTGGCCTCTAATTTACCTGAGGCCCTGCTGCACCACAATGGCCCCTTGGTACCATGGGGCACCATGGTGTCAAAATATTTCCCTTAGTTCCATGAGTCCTCAGAGTGTCACAATGGCCCCTTGGTTACACTGGGCTCCTGAATATCTCCAGGGTTTTCTTGATTCCACAGTGTCACAATGGCCCCTTGGTTCGACAAGGCCCCACAGTGTCACAGTGACCTCTGTGGTTCCATTTAGCCCCAAAGTGTCACAATGGCCCCTTGCTTCCCTGGGGCCCTGCAGTGTCAAAAGCATCACAGAATAACAGAATCAACCAGGCTGGAAAAATCTTTGAGTACATCAAGTCCAACCTGTGGCCCAACACCACTTTCTCACCCAGACCATGTCACCAAGTGCCACATCCAATCTTTCCTTAAACACCTCCAGGGATGGTGACTTCACCATCTCCCTGGGCAGCCCATTCCAATGCCCAATCACCCTTAATCTGAGGAACTTCTTCCTGATGTCCAGCCTAAATCTCCCCTGGGGCAGTTTAAGGTTGTGGCCTCTTGTCCTGACACTGTTTGCCCAGGAGAAGTGTCTGACCCCACCTGGCTGCAGCCTCCTGTCAGGGAGTTGTAGAGAGTGATGAGGTCTCCCCTGAGCCTCCTCTTCTCCAGGATAATGTCTTCGTTTGAAAGACAAGTGTCTGCTAAGGAAGGTGGGAACCTCCCTTCGAATGGATAATGCCACCCACTTCCCTCATTATTATAACTTTGGAATCAAGCGTTTTCATGCAAAGATATGGGAAAAGGAATAACAGTTCTTTACTAGTATCTATAACGAGGCAAACCATCAATAACAACAATAGTAACAACAATAGTAACAACAAACAAAACCAAAAACCAGGTGGCAGGTGTCCCTGGGCTGCCAGGCACTGTCCCTTTGGTGCAGTCACGGTCACAGCCAGCAGGGGCACTGTTGGCTCCCGGCCAGGCAGGGCAGGTGCAATGACTCCTGGGCAGCTGCAGGGGGCGCTGTGGTGCGAGGTTGGATCTCTGTCACGTGGGTAATGGTGGACGGGCTGGGCAGGGATGGTGTGAGCAGGACAGGCTGGGCAGGGATGGCGTGCAGATGGACAGGGCTAGGCAGGGAGCTCAGAGCAGGGAGATGGAGCGGCAGGATGGGCTCACCCAGGCTAGCCAGCAAAAGGTGGCAGTGGGTTCTGGCAGGCGAGGTGCAGGGCAGCAGCAGCCGGGCCCCCCTCCACAGCGGCTGCAAGTGCAGGCGGGAAGATGCACACTCCAGGAGGGGAAGAGGGGGTTGGAATCCCATCCTTTTTTCCCCAAATGAAAGCTCACCCAACAAGGAAGAGAAGACCGTGCAAAGCCAGCCTTTTCCTCAGTCGCAGCGAAAAGGAGACAGCAGTTTTCACTGTTTCTCCTCCCAAGTCCAGGGGGCAAGTGAGAAGTTACCGATGCCGGATGCTCCCGTTACCACACCCCCAGCCACATTTTTGTCTCTTAAGTACCTGGTCATTGTTTTCCTAACAAGAGAATGGGAAAATTCTCTGAACCTTCAAGACGCCATTGTGACACTGCCGGGCTGAATGGAACCAAGGAGTCCATTGTGACACTCTGGGTCCTCGTGGAACCACAGAGGTGACACTGTGGGGCCTTGTTGAACCAAGGGGCTATTGGGACACTGTGGAACTAAGGAGACCCTTGTGATGTTCCAGAGCCCAGTGGAACCAAGGAGCCATTATGACACTTCCAGGACGCATGGAACTAAGGGAACTATTTTGACACCGTGGTGCCCCATGGAACCAAGAGGCAATTGTGGTACTGTGGGGCCTCAGGGAACTTAGAGGCCACTGTGACACATCAAGGCCTCACTGAACTAAGCATACACTTGTAACACTGCGGGGCCTGAACCAAGGGGCCATTGTGACATTGTGCAAACAAGGAGTCCATTGTGGCATTTTGGGGCCTCATGGAAACAAGGGATCAGTGTGACACTGTGGAATGGAATAAAGAAGATTGTTGTGACACTGCAGGGCCATGTGAAACTGCAGAGATAATTGTGATAGTGAAGGAACTTGTGTAACAATGGAGCCATTGTGACACTGTGAGGCTCTATGGGACCAAGGGGCCACTGTTACTCTGCAGGACCTTGTGGAACCATGGAGACCACTGTGAGTGCAGGACCACGTATTACCAAGGGGCCATTGTTATACTGGGGGGAGTCACAGAATGAAGGAAACAATTTTGACACCATGGTGCCCCATGGGACCAAGAGGCCATTGTGAAATTATGGAGCCAAGGAAACCATTGTTGCACTGTGAGATCACAGGGAACCAGAGATCCATTGTGACACTGTAGGGCCCAGAGAACTAAGGGACTGAGAGGGGGCCATTATGACACAAGAGGGCCTTGGACAATCAATGGGCCATTGTGACACTACAGAACCCCATGTAATCATGGAGAACACTGTGACACTTTAGGACCTCATGGAACTGTAGTGACACTAAGCTAGATGTGAGTGTGGATCTGCTAGAGGGTAAGAAGCTTCTGCAGAGGGATGAGGACAGACTGTTTCGAAGAAATGAACCCAGTGAGAAGAGGTTTAACAAGACGAAGTGCCAGGTCCTGCACTTTGGCCAGAACAACCCCTGCAGTGCTACAGGCTGGGGACAGAGTGGCTGGACAGTGGCCAGGCAGAAAGGGACCTGGGGACACTGAAGGACAGCAGGCCGGACATGAGCCAGCAGTGTGGCCACGCTGCCAAGAAGGCCAATGGCACCTGGCCTGGATCAGGAATGGTGTGGCCAGCAGGACCAGGGCAGTGATTCTTCCCCTGTACTCAGGATTGGTGAGGCCACACCTCGAGTGCTGTGTCCAGTTCTGGGTGCCCCGCAGTTTAGGAAGGACATTGAGGGGCTGGGGAGTGTCCAGAGAAGGGCAAGAAGGCTGGTGAAGGGTCTGGAACACAAGTCCTGTGAGGAGTGTCTGAGGGAGCTGGGGTTGCTTATCCTGGAGAAGAAAAGGCTCAGGGGAGACCAAAGTGGTGTTGGGTCACAGGTTACACTTGATCTCAAAGGTCTTTTCGAACCTTGCTGGTTCTGTGATTCTGTGAAACCACCCTCGAAGCAGTTGCAGGATGAGCCCTGGGCCTCCTCTTCAGAAGCTCCAGCAGCCCATGGCCCTCAGCTTCTCCACACAGGCCCCAAAGCCCATCCTGTCAGTCCTGCAGAGCCTCTCCAGCTCCGCCCCATTGCCCCAGAACAGGGAGCCCCACACCTACACACACCAGTCCAGATGTGCCCCCCTGGCCTGGGGTGCCTCTGGCAAGGGAACAGCACGAGGCACTGCAGGAGCCTGCAGACAATTCATGAAGCACTTGGAGGATGATCCTGCTCACCAAGGGCCGTTCCCATGGTGCCAAGTCAGGAACTGAAATGGGGAGTGGGGCCAGAGAGGAAAGGGCAAACAGGGATGGGCTGTTTGCAGGGGAGGGGACAGGGATGGGCAATAGGAAGAAATATGGAGCAGGAAAGAGGAAAGAAAGCAAAGGTGAAGCAAAGGAAATGCTCAGGGCTGTTTGGGGGTGGCTGCCAGGCAGCCCTGGGGCTGAGCAACAACATCTGCAGTGGGACAGGAAACTCACAGCTCATGGGAACAAACTTTCTGGCTGACTTCAGAGGTCACAACAAACCTGAGTGGTTTTCCTGCCATCCCCAGCCCTTGCTGGCCCCCAGGGGCTGATGGCGTTTGTCCTCCCTCAGGTTCATCTCCCCACACCAACACCATGGCGGTGCTCATGCCTGCTCTGTGCAATGCAAACAGGGGCTCCTGAGCAGTGCTGCCGTGGCTCTGCCTGCAAGGATCAAGCACCTCTGGGAGCTGGGGGAGAGGCCAGGGCTGCAAAGGGGGGATGTTGTTGGAGCTCCATCAGGATGCTCTGGGACGCTGTCCTGGGCTGTCCAGCGCAGTGGGGATGGATCAGCCCCTGCTCTGCTGCTCCTTCCCGGCTCCCCCAGGGACCTTGCAGTGCCCCAGCCATGCTGTTTGCCCCCACCCTGCCCACAGCCACCCTGGGGCTGCTCATGGGGGTTTTCTCTGCTGAGCATTGGCCTGGGCATGTTCTTGAGAGACCCTGGGCAAGGAGCCTCGAGCCCCCAGGCCCTGCCCTGAGGCATCAGCTCTGCCCCAGCAGTGCCCATGGCCTGTCCCTGCTGCAGCCCCGGCACTGCCACCCCCAGCACTGGGACCCACCCCGAGAGCACTCAGGCCCTACAGCAACACGAGGGGCAGGAGGGCAGCGGGGCAGTGGCACAGGAGCAGCACTGGGAACACCAAGTGCTGCTGCTCCTTGGCAGAGCTGCTGTGCCACCCCTGATCTGCCCCACCTCTGCACACAGACATTGCTGCTGCAGCTCCAGAGAAGGGAACAAAAAGGGATCTCTGGTGAAAACTTAGCTGGGAGATCCTTTAGTTCAGTTAAAGCCACCAAGAGCACAGCTCCTCTTTGACACAGTCTGTGGGTCACAGTGAAGATGGAGGGAAACAAAATGAGAAATTGCACAAATAAAGGTATTTCTTTGTGGAAAACATTAAAATCCTAAAACAAAGGGAAAAAACCCACAACCAAACCAAAAAGAACTATGAATGATTACTCATATTCCAAATGATTTGCAGAAATTGGCAACCAGTTTAATGTTTCTGAAACCGTCCAGTCATCAGTCTCCACACTGCAGCCTTGAGCTCCTGATTCCTCAGGCTGTAGATGAGGGGGTTCAATACTGGAGGCACCACTGAGTACAGAACTGACAGTGCCAGATCCAGGGATGGGGAGGACATGGAGGGGGGCTTCAGGTAGGCAAAAATGGCAGTGCTGATAAACAGGGAGACCACGGCCAGGTGAGGGAGGCACGTGGAAAAGGCTTTGTGCCATCCCTGCTCAGAGGGGATCCTCAGCACAGCCCTGAAGATCTGCACATAGGAGAAAACAATGAACACAAAACAACCAAATGACAAACAGGCACTAACCAGAAGAAACCCAAGTTCCCTGAGTTTGGAGCCTGAGCAGGAGAGCTTGAGGATGTGTGGGATTTCACAGAAGAACTGGCCCAGGACATTGCCCTGGCACAGGGGCAGGGAAAATGTATTGGCCGTGAGCAACAGAGCAGTGAGAAAGCCACAGGCCCAGGCAGCTGCTGCCATGTGGGCACAAGCTCTGCTGCCCAGGAGGGTCCCGTAGTGCAGGGGTTTGCAGATGGACACATAGCGGTCATAGCACATGACGGTGAGGAGATAATACTCTGCTGATATCAAGAAGAGAAAGAAAAAGAGCTGTGCAGCACATTCTGAGTAGGAGATGTCCCTGGTGTCCCAGAGGGAATTGTGCATGGCTTTGGGGACAGTGGTGCAGATGGAGCCCAGGTCAGTGAGGGCCAGGTTGAGCAGGAAGAAGAACATGGGCGTGTGCAGGTGGTGGCTGCAGGCTATGGTGCTGATGATGAGGCTGTTGCCCAGGAGGGCAGCCAGGGAGATGCCCAGGAAGAGGCAGAAGTGCAGCAGCTGCAGCTGCCGCATGTCTGCGAATGGCAGGAGGAGGAAGTGGCTGATGGAGCTGCTGTTGGACATTTCTTCATTCTGGGCATTGTGGACTGTTGAAAGAAGACATTGACAAGCTCAGACATACTTCCTTGAGTCAGTCCTATGCTATTTTCTTAGGAATCCCCTCAGAATTAATTCTCTTCCTGTGGGGGAATTTTGCTGACACTTTTCATTTCAGAGCACAGGTTTGTGCTGCTGAGTTACAGCCCCATCTCCAGCATTACTCTCAGCCTGAGCACTGGGGAACCCAGAGGGAAAAACAGCTCCCTGTACCCCAGGGCAGTCAGACCTGCTGGTCCCCACACAGATGCCATTTGCTCATTTGCTATCTCTATTTCACAGTGATCACACTTAAAACATGCTCGAAGAAGAAAGTGGAATTTTTGAAGGCTCCAGTTTCAAAATCGTTTTCCCTAAACCCTTCTCCCTTTCCCTGTGCAGCTACAGTTGGTCTGGCTCTCTGCTGCCTGGAGTTGTGCCCATTGGGAGCTCTTTCCCTCTATCCAAGCCTTGTCCCTGCCAGAGCTCCCAGAGCCCAGCCCAGCCCTGGGGGCTCAGCTCTGCCCTGCAGAGCCCTCCCAGCACAGGGCACTGCCCAGGGCCATCTCCCTGGCAGCAGCTCCTTAAGGGCAGAGCAGACAAACAGAGATGCTGCAAGCCAAGGTGCTGCTGGTGCTGTCTGTAGGGAGAGGAGGGTGAGGAGGCACTTTCTGAGGGAGATCTGAGGCAGATCTGCTAATCCCCAGTGGGACAGTGCAGGAGTGTCAGGGACACATCCAAAGCTGACAGCCCCTTGCCCTTTCCTTGAGGAGAAAGCTGAGAGCAGCCCTGGCCATGCAGCACCATCTCCCCAGCAGGAGGAATCTGCCCGGATGGGGGTCACTCCTTCCACCTCCAACTTCTCCCCACAGAGCCATGGGGAGCTCCCAGGCAGGCTGAGAGCTGCCCCTGGCAGGTGGCACATGCCCTGCCCTGGCAAAGAGCCCTCAGGGCTTCAGGAGCTGCTCTGCAGGACAGCCCTGGGCAGCCCTGGCTGCACCCCCACCTTCACAGCCTGCAGCCATCCCTGGCAGCAGGAGCTGTCCTGCCCTGTCCCTCTGACGGTGCCCAGGGCAGCCCCACTCTGCAGCACATCCTCCTCCTCCTCCTCGTCGCCTGCAACAGAGAAACTGGGAGAGTCCTCCTGACACATCCCCCAGGCTGTGGGGTGTGCAGGCTTCAGGAGATCCCTCCAGGAGCACAGCAGACATTGCCCTGCACCCACAGACTCACCAGATAGAGGGTGTGAAGATGTTTCCCCAAGTGAGGTCTCAGCTTAATGTCTCTCCAATCCTGGCTCCCTTTAGCTGTCTCTGCCTGGATCCTCTCCCCTTGGTGCATGCAGGCAGAGCCCTCAGCCCTGCTGGGCTGAGCAGAGGAGCTGCTCATGAGGAGAAATGTCTTTTTGAAGCTCTTCTTGGTTGCCAGGAGCTCCCTCTGTGCCAGGAGCCTGGCCCAGCTCAGCAGCACAGCAACAGCACAAGGACTTTAATGACCCTCTCGGGGCTTTGGTGTTGTTTACATCAGACTCAGTCCCTGAGAGTGTCTTCAAAAATCTTCTCAAGAACTCAAAGTCACATTCAAAGTCCAAAGTTTCTTTAACTTTTAATGGGTCCCACTGAGGGACACAACTGAGAAAGTGTCCCCAGGTTCCAGTTAGAGCAGAACACTGGAGGCAGTGATGACAGGAGAGGACAAACAAGGCAAAGGTGTCTCTGATGCTGAGCAATCCTGGATGTGTTTCAGGAATGCAAAGGGCCAAGGCCTGAGCCCCAGCCCCTGGCAAGGCACATCCTGTCCCTCCCTCATTGCTCAGGGCTCTTCCCGGGGCACTGCAATGTGGGGATGTGCAATGTCAAGGGCAGGACCGTGGGGCAGCCCCTGCCAGGCTGCTGAGCAGGGACAAGGAGGCCATGAGGCCCCAGGGCTGCAAGGGTCACTTGTGTCCTCCTCATGGCCTCAGGGCCAGGGCCAGCAGCCATGGCCAAAGTGCTGCACAAGTTGGCTATGGCAGGGCCTTGCAGCTTCTGCACATCCCTGGGCCCTCTCCAGCCCAGACTGTCCTACGCTGTCCATGCCCTGCGCCTCTGTCCCTGCAGGCTGTCGGCATCCCCCGGCTGCCCCACCTCGCTGGCCCTTCCTTTGCTGACAGCTCTGCATCCTGCCTGCCTCTGCCTTGGCACACAAAGCCTTGGGCTGACCCAGACTCCTTCTGGGGATGTGTTGCACCACAGCCCTGCCCTGGGAGAGAAATTCCTTTCTCCTCATATCCAGTCTGGTCCTCCCCAGCTGCCCTTCGTCACATTATTTCTTTCTCATGCTTATTTTTGCTATGGAGAAATGCTCCACATCCACCCTTCCAGGCCTCCCAGGCTACTACTTTTCTGTCCTCAGTGTTCAGACAGCTGAGCCCAGGGCCCTCAGTCTCTCTATGGGTCATGGGCTTGAGGCATCAAATCCCATCTTGTGCATTTTTTGTATCCTTTCAAGGTCTTTTCAGATTTAAACATTGTGGTCATACATAAGCCAAGAAAGACTGAGATTATTTTTCAGACCTGTAGTGCCAGAGGAAGGGGCAATGTGTTTAAAATGGTCGAGGATAAATTTAGATTTGGTATAAGGTAGAAATATTTTATGATGAGGGTGACAAGAGAAGCAGATTTTCCATAGAAGTGAATGCCCCATCCCAAAAAGTGTTCAAGGTCAGGAGCTTTGAGCAATCTGGTCCAGTGGTAGCTGCCCCCTCCCACAGCAAGGGGACTGCAGTAGATCATATTTTAGCACCATTCCATTTAAAAAGCAAAAGATAAAAAGTTAATTCAAGGCAAGTTCAGACATCTCTGCAGGAAAGACTCACCAAGGAGGGCAATGCAGGAGCTTTCCAGGAAGACCTTGCCAGCTGAGCATGGGAGTTTCTGCCTCTGGGCCTGAGACTCACAATGGGCATCCAGAAAGGGCATTTGGGGATTTTGCAAGATTTTCCATGGGATGTCTAAGAAAGGGCCACAGGAATAGAAAGGGTGGGGAGATCAAGGTGGTTTGTGAGGAAAAGGCATGAGAAAACAGAGAAAAAGAAGGATAAGAGGAGATGATAATGTTTAAACAGGGTTTACACTGTTGGCTGGTCAGGACACTCTTTGGCTGTGCCCTGCAGCTGATCCCCATAGCCTCTGGCATTTTCCTAAACTCTCCATTGCTAAGAACCTTCTGGGACAAGAGAGCTCTCTCTGCTCTGGGTACAGAGGGAGGTCCAAGTGCCACATACTGGAGTGGGAACCACAAACCATCACGTCTTGAGTCCTTTGGGGGCCCAGGCACTGGTGAGACTGGTGTGTGTGCACACAGCACTGGCGTGTGTGGGGTGGCTGTAACCAGCAGGGAACATCAAAGCAGAGCAAGCAGCGAGCAGCAGAGGCCTGGGAGCCGCTGTGTGAGATCAGCTCCTGCAGGGATCCACATTGTCTGGGTGTGTGTGCAGCTCTGCATCTCATCCTGCCATGGCAGAGCACACAAACAGCCCATCCTTGTATCCCTTTCTCCACTGACTGTGCTTTGGCTTGGCCTGGAAACCTCCCGAGGTCCCTCCCAGGAGGAGTCCCTGTGCATTTCCCTCCCCCATGGTTCTGCCCTTCCTGATCCAGCAGCTGTGGGGCAGCAGAGCTGGGGCAGTGTAGGGACAGGGCTGGCTCTGACAGGGCTGTTGTGGTTTAGGAATGGTGTTCTCCAATTTACTACTCCCACTAAAAACACCATGTGTCTCCCCACATTTATATTCCCACCATCATCCCCCACATCACAGGGGCTTTACCCACCTGGCCCTGCTTGATCTCAGCACACATTTCACACTCATGGATAACCTGGAGATGCTGTCCATGGGTAAATCCACCCCTTGGTCACCAGCCCATCTGGAGGTTGCATCTCTGCCCTGATGACCTGAGAAGTCCTGGGCCCATGGAGCCAGAAATAACTCAGCCTTGTGTGGCCAGTCCAGACCCACCTGAGACACTTTAATCCTGGCAGCCCCATCCCCCTGTCCATTGTTGCGATGCTCTTCAGTGCCAACTCTTGGGTACGTGAGCATCCACAGGAGGGACTTTCACAGCCAACTTCTCTACCCGGGCAGCGATGTCTTGCCCCAGTCCAGCAGCCCAGATGGGTTTCCCTCTGTGCTGCCAATTGTCCTTTTTCCATCGTTCCAGCCACCCCCACAGAGCATTTCCCACCATCCCTGAGTCAGTGCAGAGGTGCAGCGCTGGCCATTTCTGTCACTCAGAGCTCTGTGTATGGTCCCAGTGTTGCAGTGACTGCAGGAAAGGGACACCCCACAATGGGACATTTCTTGGTCAAATATAGACACACAGAGTGGCAAACTGTCTGTCACTCGGGTTTTGGCCTCGAAGCCGCCGCCGTGGTTTGCAGGAGCTGCAGTGTGGCATGGCCCTGGCTGTGCCCGGGAGCACTGGCTTGGGAGAAGGTGTTGGTGCCAGCTGGGCCAGGGAGCTGCAGCGAGTGGGGAATGAATCCCTCCTGGTGTCCTGTCCCAGGGTGACACTGTGGGGCATCATGTGATCAAGGAAACCATTGTGACACTGTTACCAGATGAGAAATGGCTGACACCTGGTGAGCTCACACAATGCTTGTTCTCCAAAACTACTGGCCTGTGGAAGCTGCACAATGCCCATTGTGTAAGGAGAACTGCAAGTTCACCAGCCTCAGTGTCCTGCCAATTCAGCCAGGTCACTTGGAACATTGGGGTCTAGGACCACCAGGGACTACCAGAGAGACCCCCAGGACAGAAGAACACATGCGTAAAGGGGAGGGGAAATATGTTAATGATTTGGGGGAAATTACTATCATATGTATGTTTAATCTGACAATCAATGACTATGTATGCAAAATAGAGTATATAAACAGAAATTTTCCTGAACTCAACATGCACAGCATCTCGCCAAATAAAGAATGCGTGCTTCTTAATGCTACATTGGTGTTAAGGAGGGTTTTTTTTTGTTTACCAGAATTTTTGTAACAACACTCTGGATCTTCATGGAATCAAGGAGATCACTGAGACCCTGCAGGGCCTTGTGGGACCAAGAGGCCATTGTGACATAGTGGAACCAAGGGAGCGATGTGAAACTGCAGGACCCCATGGAACCAAGGGGCCATTGTGACACTGCTGGGCCTCGAGTAACCAAGAAGCCAAAGTGATGTGCAGAACACGGAGACCATTGTGACACTGCAGGGCCTTGTGGAACTGATCCTGCAACTGGATAGAAACATTCTAACACAGTTTGAGTATAAGAAAGCAGACATTCTTTATTGCAGGGCTGGGCACTCGGAGGATCCTTCCTCTCATTGAGTGCCCCAGGCATTGGATGAACAGACTTTTTATCACATTCACTGATAACAAATTAATTAGCTATCCCTGCTTACTTGATGGGTATGTATTACTTTATTTTACATAATTGCACCCCTTATTGGACCGTTATATGGTTCTTTGGGCTCTGTCTTCAATGCCTGGTGTGCTTTTCAGGTGGCTGTTCCTTGAACCCCACTTTTGAGTAAGTGCAATATTGTTGTTTTGCATAACTCCTGCTTTGTCAGCCTTGCAGAGCTGAGCTGGCATCCTGATTGTGTTTTGTGTGACTTCTGTTTGCCTGAGTTACATCCTTTATCTATTTCTGCAAGGCTGTGCTGTTCTGTTCTACTGTCCTTATCACGTCCTCCCTTTTCTGGAGATTCAGTTGCTTATGGAAACCGATCTCTCAATATCTATTTCTATTTAAGCCGAAGGCATATTACAACAGCTACAACACTAATCGGGATGCAAGAGAAAACCATACAACAAATATTATGTTGACCATTATAAACAGATGTTTTAACCAAATCCAGCTGGGTAACCATGAGTTATTTTTGGTCCAGATTTCTTCAAATCCCCAGGAGGTGCCATCTTGAGCTGTGCATTGTAAAAAGTTGTCAATAGTATTTGGAAAGGTCCCTTCCACTTTGGCAGGAACATAGCAGTTCCCCAGTCTTTCAAGCAGACCCAGTCTCCTGGTTGGAATTCATACCCTTGTGTGTCCAATCCCATCAGTCTGGGGATGTCAACTGCTTGCTGCAAATCCTGTAAGGTTTTAATAAGAGAAATGAGGGAATTATTCCAATCGACCTCTCCCTTTACGTGAATGTTTCCTGGAATGTGGCACTTGGTAGGGTTGACCACAGAGCAGCTCACAGGGGCTGATTTTGCTTGTGCCCCATGGCTGAATTCTGATTTGAAGTTGAACAACAGGGAAGGTTTGGGCCAAGGTCAAGGAGGTTTCCTGACATATTTTACCCAAATGCAATTTGATTGCAGAAGTGACTTCCTCTACTGTGTCACCAAGGGCTGTGAGGAGACACCTTGTCCTGAGGCCCTGGGGCCTCCTGGCACAGCCCCAGCAAGGCTGGGCACTGTCACCCCCTTGTCCTGCCCTCAGCATCCCCCCCACATCCCAGTGCCCCCGGCAGAGCCCTGAGCAAGGCGGGAGGGACAGGATCTGCCTTCCCCGGGGCTGGGGCTCAGCCCTTGGCCTTTCTGCTGCCTCCAGCCAGCCCAGGCTCTGCTCAGCACCTGAGCTGCCTGCACAGAGCCTTGGCCTCCCTGCACTCCTGGCCTCAGGGATCTGCAGGAAGGAGTCCCTGGGGAGCCTTTGGCAGGAATGGCTCTGGGGGGCTCCTTCATGCTCCCAGGGACTGCAGGTTTTTCAAAAGACTTTGGCTTTTGCTTTTGCCTTGGAGTCTCTGAGAGCTTTGTGCAATCATGGCCTCCAATTATCTGCTGTAACGAGTCCCTTGAGATTCTTTGTCAGTAACAACGCTCAGTGGGGCTCATTAATGCTTCAAGTTACTTCACTTTTTTAAAGTACTTTCTTTTTTCCTTTCCACATTGAGTCTCTGAGAAGTTTCTGCTATCATGGCCTCCAATTCTCTCCTCCAAGGAGTCCATGAGGAGCCTCTGTTGGTGATGGACCTCAGTGGGACTGTCACTGAAACTGCATGAAAAACACAAGCTCTCCAACGACATCTTTTCAGTGTTAGAGAATTTAGGCATTACTTTATTCTGGCCAGGATGTTGTTCTGGCCAGCATGTGCAATAGAAATGATTTCATCCACACATTCCCAGGTTGTGCAGTGAAAGTCATTCCATCTCACATGGTTCTTTACTAGACTTTTCACATATTTATACAGACAGAACCCAAAGAAATTCAGGTTCATTTGTCTTAAATTACACAGCAGTGTTTGATCTCCTATTGGTTATTGATCCCTTTGGTTTTGATGTTAATTAGGTGCTCATTCTTTGATTCTCTTATCAATCTTTTCCCAGACCAGGTGTCTCTAACTGCACTGAAGGGTGATGTTTGTTAATGTTTGTTTACTTCCTGTGTATCTTCTGGCTACTCCCAGTCTGTAGATGTTAAACTCATCAGGCCTTACCCAACTTTGGTGAACAGAGTCTTTTGAAGAGAATCTTCAATTCCCCTCCCCCTGGGCAAAGGCGAACAAACCCCTGACTGAAGTTACATTAAAAAAATTTTTAAAGTTCTATGATTTCCAACAATTCCATTAGGTCCTCTAGCGTCACAATGGTCTTCTCAATGCCATGTACCCGCACAGTGTCACATCGACCCCTTGGCTCCACAAAGCCCTGCAGTGTCACAGTTGCCTCTTTGTTCCATGGGGCCCCACAGTGTCACAATGGTCTCCTTGGTACCTTGGCCTTCACAGTCACACAATGCTTTCCTTGGTTCCATGGGGCCCCACAGTGTCACAACTGTCCCTTCATTCCATGAAGCCCTGCAGTGTCACAAAGGTCTCCTTGGTTCCATGAGGCTGTGCAATGTCACACTTGCACCTTGGATCCATGTGGCCCCACAGTGTCACAATGGTCCCTTGGTACCATGGCCTGGTTTTTGGTAGCTGGGGGCCCACAGAGGTGGCTTCTGCAAGAAGCTGCTGGAAGCTTCCACCATCTCGGTCAGAGCCAGTCCCTGGTGGCTCCAAAGATGGACATGCCACTGGCCAAGGCTGGACCAATTAGAGATGATGGAAACGCCTCTGTGATAACAGATTTAAGGAGAAAAAAAAAAAAAACCAAGAAGTTGTTGCACAGTTGTAATTAAGACCAAAGAAGAGTGGAGTGAGAACATGTGAGGAGAACATCTCTGCAGACACCAAGGTCAGTGAAGGAGGAGGGGGAGGAGCTGCTCCAGGCACCAGAGCTGGGATCCACCTGCAGCCCTTGGTGAAGACCATGGTGAAGCAGCAGTGCCCCTGCAGGCCTGGAGATCCATGGGGATGCAGAGATCCACCTACAACCCCTGGAGATCCATGGGGATACAGAGATCCACCTGCAGCCCCTGGAGATCCATGGGGATGCAGAGATCCACCTACAACCCCTGGAGATCCATGGGGATACAGAGATCCACCTGCAGCCCCTGGAGATCCATGGGGATGCAGAGATCCACCTACAACCCCTGGAGATCCATGGGGATGCAGAGATCCACCTACAACCCCTGGAGATCCATGGGGATACAGAGATCCACCTGCAGCCCCTGGAGATCCATGGGGATGCAGAGATTCACCCACAGCCCCTGGAGATCCATGGGGATGCAGAGATCCACCTACAACCCCTGGAGATCCATGGGGATGCAGAGATCCACCTACAACCCCTGGAGATCCATGGGGATACAGAGATCCACCTGCAGCCCCTGGAGATCCATGGGGATGCAGAGATTCACCCACAGCCCCTGGAGATCCATGGGGATGCAGAGATTCACCTGCAGTCCATGGAGGAGGAGCCCACGCTGGAGCAGGGATGCCTGGGAGGAGGCTGTGAGCCGTGGAGAGAGGGGCCCTGCTCCCAGGCTGGAGCAGCCTGTCCTCCAAGGACTGACCCCATAGGAGAGTGACCCACACTGCAGCAGTTCTGGGGGACTGTTGCTCATGGCATGAACTCACATTGCAGCAGTTCACAGGGAGCTGCTGCTCGTGGGATGGACTCACATCGGAGAAGTTCCTGGAGAACTCTCGCATGGGAGGGACCCCATGGTGCAGCAGGGGAACGACTCCTCTCCCTGAGCAGTGGGAGAAGCCTCGGGTGATGAACTGACCACAACCCCCATTTCCATCTCCCTGCACTGCTGGCGGAGGAGATAGAGCTGGGCTGGAGGGAGAAGTGGGGGAAGGCACTTTTAAGGTTTTATTTTACTTCTCCTGCTCTGATTTTGTCAGCAATAATTCAATTAATATCTCTAATTTGAGCCTGCTTTTCCCATGACCATATTTGATGAGGGATTTCTCCCTGTCCTTATCTCAACTCATGAATCCCTCATTCTATTTGCTCTCCCCTGTCCAACTGCAGAGGGGAGTGAGAGAGAGGCTTTGATGGGTGCCTGGCATCCAGCCAGCATCAACCCACTACACCTGATCTTGTACATGTCATGTATACCTGAAAAATGTTTTGAAGAGAAAAACACATTTATTTTTGAAGAGAAAAACATATTTATTATGTCTTTCAGTCTTTGTAAGGCAACTTGGGGTGGTTTTGTTTGGTTTTGTTACTTCAGGCTTCAGACCCATTAATTGCAGTCTAATTGAAGATGTGTCTCATGGCACAGAATAGAAGAATCTACCACGTAGAATGAAGTGTCATGGTGTAAAATTATTCCTATTTGGTCTATGACTTGTGGTCCTTATAAAGCCACTGTCCAAGGGCTGGGTTTGCAAGTTGGAGTAGGAAGTTCAGGAAGTTTCTCTGGATAATGCTGTATCCAGGATTTTCCCTGCAGTGTCTGATTGGGGCAGACAGAACAGATGGGGAAGTGTTTGCAGAGCCCCTGGGAGGGAATCTTTGGGTTTCTGTCAGCAGGAGCCTTGTGTAGCTCAGGCTGGGCTGGGCAGCAGTTCCATCTGCAGATCCATGTGCTGCTCCAACAGCTGCTGCTGGGGACCCTGAGGGAAGAGGCCATGGGAGGGATGGAAATGTTGCATGGACAACACCATGTCCATCCTTGTAAAAAGCCTTTCCAGTTTCCCCTAGGATATGTGATTCCAGGGCCCACAGCTGGGCTTCAGAGTTCTACTGATTTTTATTTGTCAGGTTTTGAAACAGAGCTCTGAATTGGGCATCTCTTGTCATTTTTGCTGCCCTCCTGACTTGAAAAAGGATCTGTGCTCCTGTGAGCCACGTCCTGAAGGGTGGTTGGCAACCATGGAATGCTCTGGGACAGCACTTGATTGACTTCAGTGCCCTGGCTGGAAGTTCAGCCTGAGGAAAGAACTGCTCCAGCTGCCTCCCTGCATGTCCAGTTCCTCACAGCTGAGTCCCTGAACACACAGGCTGGTTTTTAGGGGTTTATTTTCCCCTCCTGTTTGCTTGGAGGTAATTTTGGGACTCTTTAGAGCAACATCTGACCAGCCCCTGCCCCCATCCTGTTTTATTGTCTCTTCTTTGGAGTTGGCCTACTGGTTTGACATGGAAATTGGTGGTGTCTCCCTGTTCTTCTCTCCAGCCCTCAATTGTAACTTGCATTAAACAGTGAAAATGGCCTTGTTTATCTGGTGGGGAAGAGGTGAGGGAGAGAAAGTGAACAGGATTTGTTTTCATGAGCCTTGTGACAGTAAAGGAAAATGAGGTTTGTCTTTTTGGGGTGGTGCTGTGTGTTGGGATTTGCAGGTTTCTTTCTTGTTAAAGTTGTTATTGTTTATTAGTATTACTTATTAGTGTTATACTTTTAAATCTGACATTATTACTAGTGGCTGGATGTCAGCTGACTGGAAAGAATCCCTTCTTTCTCCAAGTGGGATTGAGCTGTACAATCTCTTCCAAGATGCCAGTGGATTCTAAAGATGGGAAGTCCCAGTTATGGGATTTTAGTGTGATTTGGAGCTGGGGAAGGGTCTCACATGATCCCAGAGTTGCCCCGAGACTGCTCTGCCTCCACATCTGTGCTCGTGGCCCCTCACAGCTGCCCTGTCCTGGGGACATGGGGGGACCTCCTCCTGCCAGGGCTGAGGCTCCTCACAGCTCCTCACAGCCCCTCATGGCCTCTCACAGCTCCTCATGGCCTCTCATGGCCCCTCACAGCCTCTCACAGCCCCTCACAGCTCTTCACAGCCTTTCATGGCCCCTCATGGCCCCTCACAGCTCCTCATGGCCTCTCCTGGTCCCTCATGGCCTCTCACAGCCCCTCACAGCCCCAAGCTCAGGGCTCCTCCCAAAGGAGAAGGGGTCAGGCCCTGCTTGTTCTCCTTTTATTTCGGTCCCTTCACAGCCATGAGTAAAGAAAGGCTGAAATGGAGCCTTTCCCCAGCGTTGCCCTCTGGGTTAATGTGGGGCCCAAGCTCTGTGCTGGCGCTGGCCCAAGCACGAACATCAGTGCAGCCCCACGGCCTTTGCTGTTCCCCCGTGTCCATTGGCTGTCCCCGAGTCACGCCCGGCTCTGGCAGCAGCAGGAGCCGCAGCGCAGTGGGCGCCGGCCCAGCCCAGCCGCGGCTCCCGGGCAGGAGCAGCAGCAGCGCCAGCCCTTCCCAGCTGCTCCTGCCTCGGCTTCCCCAGGGCTTTTTCCAGGGGAATTCTGGACTAGAGCAACAATCACCCCCAAACAGCCCTCATTCCTCAGGGCCTGCCTGTGCTGCCCTGAACCAACCTTCAGAGAGAGAAAGGATCAGGTTCCAGCACTGTTTTCAGCACTGCTTTTCTCACCCTGAGGTGACAGCAGGAGGCTCTTGCTGCCTTTGCCTTGTGAATTGTAGATCATGGCTGCTGTTGCCCCTCTTCTGGTTGCCACCTGAATTTTATCAGTACAACTGCAATTGCCTCTTTCGGTCAGTGCAACCCACAGTGCTTTTGTGATGGTGAACTCAGTACTTTTGTCACAGGCTTCATGATTAGCAGATGTTGAAATGCTCACAAGTCCCTAAGCACTAAGTCAAGGAGAATTAAAGCCACACAGGCCACATTTGCAGCGTTCAAACACTCTCATGTTGCTTGTGCTGTTGAAATAGAATCAACTTACAGAGGCCATCACAGAAATTGCCTCTGGAATGTCAAATAAAATGAAAAATCCTACTAGGAGAAAGAAAAACCAGAACTTCTCAACTTGCTTCATTGCTTTCTCTGAGCAGCAAAAATTGGAGATGCCCAGAGGGATTTGCAGCTGCTGCTGATCCCAGTTGGAGCCCAGCTGCTGCAGAGTCCCAGTGGAGCCTGAGCCCAGCCCGGGGAGCTCCCGCAGTGTCAGGGAGCTCAGCGCATGCAGGGCCAGGCCCAGAGCCCTGGGCACGGCCACCGATTGCGGGGCAGCAGTGCAGACGGAATGTCCTGCGGCCCAAACCTCCTGCTCCTTCCACACAGTGCCCATCGTGCTCCCCCTCCTCCTGTCCCAGCACTGCACAAATTCCAGCTGGGAGGAGGCTTCCCAAGAGAGGGCTCCAGCTCCCGGCTCCAGTTTTACCCTGAGTGTCCCTGCAGAGGAACAGGGCATCTTTCAGGCAGTTCCAGAAGCTCAGGGTTCTCATTTCATGAGGAATATGGGATGTAAATGGCCTTGTGAAGAAAGGCAAAAGCAGAGGGAATGGGTTAGAAATTATTAGAAAAAATGACCCTTCTTACAGACAAAGTTCACCAAGTCATTCCAGGCATTTCTTCTTTTCAAATTCTTTCAGTTGTCTACTCTGAGAAGTCCAGCTTGTTCTGGTGCTTATCATGAACTGATTGTACCCTTGAATTACACCAACACAAGAGATGTAGAATCATCGAAAGTGAACACAGAAACAAACTACCGCTCTCAGCCCATTTTCATATTCTAGATCACTTTCAAGATGTCCACGGAGATGTTGGAATGATTATCACACAACTCTCCATTTCTGGCTGCAGCCTCTGGAGATTCTTTCTCTGAATTCAGGCAGGGTTGTATTCCCTAACAATTCTGGGTACCACCTCCTCTTTCCTTAGGTTAGAACAGAAACAATGAAAACCTTGCCAATGGCACAACTCCCCAGCCCACAAGCAAAAAAAAGGACACATTGTCAAGTTCTCCAAACATTTGTTCTGCTTTGCTGAAAAAGTCCTGCTGCACACACAGTGCGGAAAGCCAAGAGAAGCTGCAATTGATGGCACATCTGGTGAAAGGAGCGCGACCTCATTCTCCACAAAAAGGTATTGGAAGGAACAAACAGGAGAAGATTCCTGGAAAACTGAAATAGTTTTCAAGAAGTGAAATGAAAATGGAAAGAAACAATCCACGATGTTTTCCTGTATTTATTCCTATGCTTCCCTTTTCCATGTTGCACTACTTCTCCATCCCATTAATTCCAAATGGATCTCACCTCGAAGATCTATGACTTAGAGAGTTTTATACACCCTAAAATACCACGAGCTACATCCAGTTTGCCTTCCCCTGTTTTTCTTGGAAAGCAATGCTGGAGACAAAAGTGCAGTGCTTGGGTCAGGTACGATCTCTACAGACAGGGAATGTGCTCCGGAATGTGCAGTGTTTGACCCTCAGCAGGGACTGCACAGCAGCAACCAAGGGGATTCCTGTGCCATTGTGTCGAGCCTCTGGATCTGGGCTGAACACGGCAAAGTTCCTGTGTTTGGACAGACTCAGGGGCTGCCCCCAGGGCACGCGGGGCTTGGCCGTAGGGCGTGCGGGGGGAGCGGGGAACGGCCAAACGGACACTCGGCCAAACGGACACTCGGACAAACGGCCCCGGCGCTTCAGTTGCAGCGGCGGCAGCGGCGGCAGCGGCGGCAGCGGCGGCAGCGGCGGCAGCGGCGGCAGCGGCGGCAGCGGCGGCAGCGGCGGCAGCGGCGGCAGCGAAAGCAGGGACTCTATCGACTCCCTCTTCCTTCCCCTCTCCCTCTCCCGCTGTCCCGCACACACTCCCAGTGTCCCTTTCCCGGCGTCCCTTTCCCGGTGTCCCTCTCCCCGTGCCGGGCCGGGCCATGCCCCAGGCCCGCCCCCGGCCCCGGGCGGGGCCGCCCCCTCCCCGCCCCGGGGCGTCCCGCCGCGCTCTCTTCTCCGCGCGGTTCTCGCCATCGCGGCTGTGGCGCTGCTGGGCGAGCATCAGTGGCTGGGGCGGCACCGCCAGCCTTTGGCTCCGCCTGGCCCGGCCCCGGCCCCGCCGCGGGCTGCAGTCCCGGCCCCGGCCCCGTTGCCGGCGCCTCTCGGGGCCCGCGGAGGACACCGGCGGCTGGGCTGCTCCCGCCGCCTCCGCTGCGGCTTCCCCGGCCCGAGCTCCGCCGCTCGGCAGCGCGGCCGCCGGCCCCGAACCGCCGGTGCCCGGGGCGGGTGGCAGTGCCCGGCCCGGGGTGGTCGGGGGGCGGTCGGGGGCCGTGTGTGGCCCCGGGCCGAGCGCTGACAGCCGCGTGTCGCCCGCAGGGACGGCGCAGGAGGCCCTGCAGGAGCGGTACCGCCTGGGTTCGCTCCTGGGCAGAGGCGGCTTCGGCAGCGTCTACGCGGGGACGCGGCTCGCGGACGGCGCCCCGGTGAGTGGCGGGGCCGGCGGCGGGCGGAGGAGGAGGAGGAGGAGGAGAAGGATAAGGCGCGGCGGGGCGGGCGGCGAGCTCAGCCCGCTGCTCCTCTTGGCTTGCAGGTTGCCATCAAAAGCGTGCCGCGGGATCGCATCCTGCACTGGGGCGAGCTGGTGAGTGAGCGGGGCCAGCGGCAGGAGCCGGGGCGTGCCGGGTGAGGAGCCGGGGCCCGGCGGGGTGGGAGCCGCTGGGAGCCCCGGAGGGAGAGCGGGCGTGGGGTGAGCGGGGGGCACAGAGCATCCCGGGCTGGGTGAGGGGTCCCAGAGCCCTGGCACGGCCCCAGCCCCACTGACAGCATCTTGGTCCTCCCTCAGCCCAATGGCACCCGTGCGCCCCTGGAGATCGTGCTGCTGGCCAAGGTGTCCACTGGGTTCCACGGTGTAATTCAGCTCCTGGAGTGGGCTGAGCTCCCCAACAGCTTCTTGTTGGTGATGGAGCGTCCGGAGCAGTGTCAGGACCTCTGTGATGTCATCCTGGCTCGGGGGTTCCTGCCGGAGGAGGAGGCGCGGGGGCTGTTCCGCCAGGTGCTGGAGGCCGTGTGGCACTGCACCAGCTGCGGGGTCCTGCACAGAGACATCAAACCTGGCAACATCCTCATCGACCTGGCCACCGGACAGGCCAAACTGATTGACTTTGGCTGTGGCACCTTCCTCCAGGACACAGTCTACACCAAATTCGCAGGTGAGCCCTCCCAGGGGATGCTCCTGGGCATCTCATGCCACAGCCTGGATGTAGTCCCAGGGATTCCCCCATTTGCTGTGGGTCATGGGATTGCTTCTTTAGCCAAGTTGCTTTAGAGTGGGGGGACCAGCTCCCGGCCCTGCTGACAGCCTTCAGCACCCACTGTGCCCTGGGCTGGGGCTGGGGCTGGGGCAGCCAGCCTGACAAAAACCCCCATGGACATAGCAGAGAGGGGGGTCAGACCCCGTGCCCCAGCCGGTTTGGTGTGCAGGCGAGGAAGGGCTTGGACTGCTCCACTCCCCTTGTTTGCCTTGGCTTATTAATGTTTGTTGGGGGCAATGCAGGCAGGGAGGAGAGTGGTTTTTCCCCACCACTGGGTGGGTTTTTCGCTTGCATGTCATGGTCAGGCCTTGCCAGGGCTTCTGCTGCCCTCTTCCAGCACCAGTGGCTTCTTTTAGAACCCCAGGTTTGTACACAAGTCACAGGTGCTGGCAAGAAGGCAGTGGGTCACCCTGTGTGCCACTGGTGCAGCCCCTGCATGCCCAGGGATGCTGGGGCGAGGTTCTGGGAGCAGCAGCATCCACCTGATGAACTCCATCTGTATTCCACAGGAACACCGTCCTACAGCCCACCAGAATGGACCCAGCTCAGATGCTACCATGGCGAGGCAGCGACGATCTGGTCCCTGGGGATCCTGCTGTACCAGATGGTCTGCGGGAAGCACCCGTTCAAGAAGGGCCGGGACATCATCTGGGGCGAGCTCTTGTTCCCACAACATCTCTCTCAAGGTAGATCCTCATCTCTGTGGCACAGGGGGAATACCAGCGTTGGGAGACAGCAGCAGGCTCATGAGCATCCCGCTCTGGCAGCTGCTGAGGAGGTGACACATGTCCTGCTCTCCTCCAAAACAGAGAACTGACTGGAAATTTTAGGCACAGCTCTGAGCACATCCAGCATAGCCAGGGCTCGGGAACGGCGGGGCAAAGTGGACAGGTTCCTTCTCCAAGTGACTGACAGTTTCTGGTTTCTTTCCCCAGAGTGCCAAGATCTTATCAAGTGGTGTTTATCCATGCACTCCTTGGATAGGCCGTCATTGGAAGATCTATTCTATGAGCCTTGGCTGCAGGGGTCTGCCCTAGAAGATGGGAGAGATCCACAGGCACCGTTTGGGCCTGGTAAGTAACAGCTTCACACATCTCTTGGCAAGAAGAAGCAAAGAAAACCAAACTTTTTTGTCCTGCCTGGAGCAGGAATCATCAGATGGGAACACGCAGCTCTTGTGCTGGAGCTGAGCTGCTCTGGCAAGCACTGAGGGCCACTATCCAATCTGGTTTTGCTTGTCCTGGTTCATTGATGGCTGGGGCCCTGGGCAGAACACTGACAGCCTGCTCTGGCCCCCAGGGAAGGAGAAGGAGCCCCTGGAGAAGCTGGACCAGGTGGGGCTGCTGCTGGAGACACCAAGGACGATGTCAAGGATGAGAACCTCTTCCTCAACCTGGCCATCTGCAGCTGGAGATGATTGACTTCAATTCTGGCACCTTCTGCAAAGACACACTCCCCACCCAATGTGCAGGTGAGTCCAGAGCCAGGGGATGCTCCCAGATCTGGGCATTGCACAGCCTGGCCGGGCACCAAAGGTTCCCCCCTTTGCTGGGGTGGATGCAGTGAATTCTTCAGTCGGCTGCCAAGCTGCTTTTTGGCTCTGGGCAGCTACTGAGGAGGTAGATCTGCCGTGGCTGGCTGGAGGCTGGGTACATGTGCTGCCGTCCTGCTCTCCTCCCAAAGACAGCAATGATGGGGAGGTTTGGGTACAGCTCTGAGCACAGCCAGCACGACCTGGGCACTGGGGGCGGTTGGGACAAGGGGACAGGAGCCTTCAGCTGACAGACGGTTTCTGGTTTGTCTCCTTCCAGCCGGGCTCTGCAGATGCTGAGGCTGCTCTGGGCTCTGCCAGGACTCTGCTAGGGCTCAGCCCCAGGCACAGCTGGGCCTGGTCTGCCCTCCCATTGCTCTGACAGCTTTGTATCAGACGAGCCCGTTCCGAGCACACCGACGGAGCTTTCTGCTTTTGCAGGTGAGTGAGACTCTCCTGCAGGCCCAGAGATTGCAGTGAGGGATACACATCCAATTGGCAAGAACCCAAACCCTCCACAGTCCCAGCTGAACGCCTGTATCTCCACAGATGTTTTGTCTGTCCCACTCTTCATTTCTTTTTAGCTGGAATTGTGCAATGGCACTTTCTTCCTCCTCTAGGATTGCTACGAGTAGGCCAAACCTGGCCAGTGGGCCGTGTTCCTAAGGCAGTGCCGTCTGGAGCTGATGGATGAAGAATTGCCCTTTTCCACTTCCAAACCAGAGAGAAAAGCAGTAAGTGGGACTTGCTGTCTTTCAGAAACCACTGACAATTTCAAAGGGAATGTACAGCTCATTCACAGGGTGAGAAGGAAGGGCATCTTCTAAAGGAGTTGAGGTTTGATAGAGTTTAGATTCCCAGTCCTGCTCGGAGCTGGCAGGGCACAGTCAATTTCCTATTCCTTCAACCAGAATTTAAAATGACAGTATTGGAAACAAACCCCAAAATCTTTACAAAAAGGCTGCTGTGGTCAGTAAGATGGAGCCATGTCATCAGCAGATTTACAAAGTAAATTAACTGAGTTCTCTTCTTGAAAGATCAGTTACCTCTTAATCCAAGTTTACAGAAGAGTTTTCACTACACATTTGGAGTTTGTTTTTATATTTCGGTGGTTTTTTCTGATTTGTTTTTCCTTTTTTTTTTTTTTACCAGAAAACATGTCCTAAAAGAGGAATGTCCTTTGCTCCTTTTTCCCATGTGGAGCAGCTCCCTTCCCCCAGAGCCCGGCAGCTCCTGGCCCCTGCAGGGCTGAGGCTTTTCCCCTTTGCTGTGCACAGACTGATGGAGCAGCGCTGCTGAACACGGGGACACTCAGAGGGACCAAAAGCCTTTGTCCACATGAAGCTCCAAGGTCCAAACTCTGAGCAGACACGGCTGGAAGAGACTCACAGGCTCCCTGTTTGCTGTGCTGCCCCACTTGTGAGGGGCCCTGGGCTCCTGGAGGTTCTGCAAGGAACGCAGGTGGGGACTCCCTCTCCATATGGAGCCTCCAGATGGAAAAGGCTGCTGTGCCCAGGCAGCTCCAGGGGCAGAGAAATGAGGTCTTGACCACTTGATCTGGGCCAGTTCCACAGTCCTGGGCAGCAGCCACTGAGCCCAGGGGGAACAGAGGGCAGAGCAAGAGGGACAAAAGCAGTCAAGTGCAGAGAGTGGGAAGAGCGAGACCTGGCAGAAGCAACAGCTGCTTCATTTCACTCTTGAAGAAAGCTCTTGGTGTTTCAAAGTGCTGAAAGGCATGAAGGGCAGAGAGGTGACACCAAACTATGCTCCTGTTTTCACACCCTCCCCTCTCAGTGTCCTGGAAGGAATTGGATGAACTGTATTCTTCTCTCTGAGTCATCTCGTTCAGCATGAGCAGCTCAGCACCAGGAGCTAAAGGAGCTGAAGCCTTAGGCCACAAGAGCTGACCAAGAGGGGACTTTTTGAGCAAAGTACTGCTGCTAATGTGGACCTAGCTGAATGCAGCAGATAGAATGCTGGAATTCTAGAATCCTGTTGGTAAAGACCTGTGAGCTCATGAAGTCCAGCCGTTCACCCAGCACTGTCAAGCCCAGCACTAAACCATGTCCCTGAAGCACCGAGGCCTGAACAAGAGGCCCTGAGCCAAAGGTGACCTCTCAATGAACCTTGCAACCAAAGGTTATCTTTGTATTTGCTCACTACCAAAGTATGCATGATCATTAGCATTGTGATAAATGTATCCACTCATTAGTGAAACATGTGTTTACATTTCCATATTTAGAAGCCAGACAAGGCCATGAAATCTGACATCTCTTTGGGGGAGTATGGTCAAAGTCTCCTCCCTTGGTTCCTCCTTGAGCCCTGGCCAGGCTTTGGGAGAACCCAAGAGGAGGATGAAACCAGATGTTCCTGCACTAGAAGTGCTGTCAGTTTGTTTATTCAGCACTGTCCAAGCTGGGCCCTCTCCCAGCAAGGTTGGAAGCCTCACCTGTGGGTGGCCGCACCTGCAGGAATTCGCAGTTGTTGGGAGTGGCTCTGCAGTCCTTGGCTGGGACAGCTTCCCCCAGCTGATGAGGGGATCTGGGTGATGGTAAAGTCTGAGGGTAGCTGCTGATGGATCTTTCTTAGTCACTCCAGGCAATCTTTGGTAGTGCTGATTGGGTGCATTGCTGAGCTTCTCCTTTTGTGATCATTTGCTGCTTTGAACTATAGGAAACTACACTGTTTCCCTCAGTAAATTACACTGATTCCTTCAGCTGGTGTCTGTGTCTTTGGTGCTGACCCTGCCCACTGGCAAAACAAAATTGGCATAGTGTGGCCAGATCACAACAAAATGTCACTTTTTAAATGTAAATGTAAGGAATCAGTGCCATCCGAAATTCCCTGTTCGCAAGACTTTCCCTAGAGTTCTCTGCCTCTGGAGGGGGCTGAGATCGGAGCACCATGTGAGCAATGGGGAAATTGGCTAAAAGAAGCTGAACCAATGGATGCATTAAAATGCATCCAAAAATTGCATATGGAAAAAGGAAAAGAACTTTTGGGTTTGGGAAGACGAGGATAAATTTTGTTAACAGTATATTGGAAACAGCACCAACAGAAGGAACAATTGTTTTTGGAATGCTCCCACATGGAGCAACAGAAGTTTTTAATCTTGACCTCAGATTTCTTTGTGCAAGTGAAATAATATAATAATATAATAAATACTTAGATATATATAAAATAAAAATTATGTAAAGTATAATTAAAACATATATGTGTATATATATAGAAGCTAAATAACAATGTGAAATAATGCTGACAATACTAATTTGCTAGCTTTGGCTGCTCAGGGATGTAACACTAAATACCCTACAGAAAATGTTTGGCCAGGACCAAATCATCAGTGGGAAACTTGGCAAGATTGTATAAAATGAATAAAGGAGGATGGGATGAAATTGGCTATTTTTATAGGGTTTGCTGATACTGTGATGTGGAATGCTTTGTCTGTTATTGTGAGACATAAAGTGATTAAGGCTGCTGGGTTTTTCATATACCACACTATCCACAAGCTGCACGATTAGTGGAATAGATGGAGGGGTTGTGAAAAGAGCAGATGAAAAAATGGGGAGATGGGAACCTGTCCTGATGGAGAACCTCTTACAGGTCCACCCCAAAAGCTGCAGGGCTGGACCTTTATTCATTAGAGTTAATTAGGATAGATCAGAAGCAAATAGGAGTTATCACTACCAGAACAGGAATTCAGATTCCTCCAGAACACTTTGGTTTGATAACTGCTCACTAAAGCTTGGCCTTGCAAGGTGTTCATGTCATGGGAGGAGTAATTGATGCAGATTATTAAGGAGAAATTAAATTCTGTTAAACAATAGTGAGCATGATTTGATTATGGAACCCCGTGACAGGGTAGGACAATTATTGATACTGCTGTTTTAAAAAAAATTGTGAAAAAAGGAGATCCACCTGAAATCACCACTGTTTGTGGAGATAAAGGGTTTGGATCCACCTAATGTGCTAATAATGGAGCCACAGTGTGGGTCCAGAGGCCAAATGGCCCTCCCGAGGCAGCTGAAGGAACAGCTTTGGGGAAAGACAGCACAGTTTGAATCCTGAAACCTGGGCAGGAATGATGGGAATATGTCCCTGCAGCCAAGTGTTCTATGGGAGAACAAGTAGATGTTGTAGGATATTGTTTTAGAGATCCTGCCAGACCAAATCTCCTGTTTGCCCCAACGGTCCCTTGGGAAAATGCTCTGATCCACGGGGCTCGATGTGAGCACTGATGTGACACTGAGTGCCTTCCACACGAATCCCAGCCAGGAGCCTGCGTGCCCCTCAAGGACTGGGACCCAGCACCTCTGCAGCCAAAGGGGAAAGGACCCCACCAAGTCCTGTTTGCCACAGACACCATGGTAAAGCTGAACAGCAAAGGACCTTGGGGCAATTATTCTGGAATCAAAAAGGAGCCAGCTCCATGGACAATGGAATTATTATTCCCAACCCAAATGAGACTGAGGAAAAAGAATGAATAACGGTGTCACTAAAGTACTGCTTATGTCTGTCAGTTATATCTTGATAGTCAACCAGAATCTTTGTTTGCCAGAAACACCTCTAGAGTTTCACCAAGGGATTAGTCATGAAAATTTGTATGAGAATGTAAGGATCAAAGTAGCTGAAATACTCAATGTAACTAATTGCTGGATATGTTCTCAAGCAATGTTGGGAGGAATGGGATTCCCTTGGAGGGCCCACCCTGTGGGGTGGCAAAACTCTGTCAATGGGCTTTGACTCATAACGGAGTCAGTGAAGGGACAGTTAAAGAAAACTGTACTGTGGAACAAAAGAATACAATGATCAGTTTTACAGGATTCAGTAAGATTTCCCTTCAGGTGAAACCAAACCCTGTTATGGTTAGAGGCCAAAATGTGAAAGAATTTCTATGTTTTAGCATTACTGAAAATGTCAATAGAACTTGGGGTGCTGGAGCTGGTCAGTGTCGGTGTTACACCACTCTCACCTGCAGTGCCACCATTTAGGGTACTTCAGCAACAACCATGGGGAAGAGTTGGGGCCAAGAGAGCATTTTCCACCCAAAGAATGCCTTGGATTTCAGAAACCAAAGATTCTGGTTCACCCTGTGCCCTGTGTGCACTGCCTTGTCCTGTGGAGTTTACATTAACTAAGAGCTAAATAGATTATTAGAAGAAGCAGCAAATGATGCTATTAAGATATCGAATAGCACATCCTAAGAAACATGAATGGGGGCTCTACAGAACTGTATGGCCTTGGATTATCTGCTTGCTGGGCAAGGAGGGAACTGTGCTATTATAGGACAGGAATCTGGTGCTTCTGCCAGGGATGGGTTTGTAGTCCAGCAGTCAGGAATTACCTCGATAGAAAGATCAATAGAAGAGTGGCAGAAGGAAGAAAATTCTTCTTGGTGGGATTGGCTTCATGGCTGCCAAAGTGGAGGCTGCTGCAAAATGCATTTGTGGCAGTCACTGTAATCATTGCAGTGTGTGCACTTGATGTGTTATGATTCCGTGTTAGAGTTGTTATAACACTTTGTGCTGGAAAATGGAGAATTGAGACTTGTCTAAAAAGAGACATAGTCTCAAGAAAAAAGGGAGATGTGATAAATAACAGAGAATAGCAACTAATCAGGCATGTTTGAAAAGGAATGTGAATTATTGCTCTGAGTAATGAACTTGAAGAGCACTTAACTGAAGAACAAGAGGTGATGCCTTTATGACTAAAACCTAAATCTAAGGTTCTGTTATGGAAAGAATTGTTATGGAGGTTTGTAGTTCATCTGTAGGTCAAAGAGCCAATTGAAGTACTAAGGCCTGAACAGCAGGCCCTGAGCCAAAGCTGACCTCCACATGAACCTTCCAACCAAATCTTATTTGTGTCTGCTAATTAACAAAGTACTATTAGCAAAATTATCTTTGTAGCTGTTCATTGGTGAAACCTGTTCTCCATTTAGAAACCAGACAAAGCCTCATCTGGCATTGTTTGGGAGTGTAGGATCAAAGTCAACTCCCTTGGCTCCTCCTTGAGCCCTGGCCAGGCTTTGGGAGGACCCAAGAGGAGGATGAAACCAGATGTTCCTGCACTAGAAGTGCTGTCAGTTTGTTTATTCAGCACTGTCAAAGCTGGGCCCTCTCCCAGCGAGGTTGGAAGCCTCACCTGTGGGTGGCTGCACCTGCAGGAATTCGCAATTGTTGGGAATGGCTCTGCAGTCCTTGGCTGGGACAGCTTCCCCCAGCTGATGAGGGGATCTGGGTGATGGTAAAGTCTGAGGGTAGCTGCTGATGGATCTTTCTTAATCAATATGGGCAATCTTTGGTAGTGATGACTGAGTGCATTTTTGAGCTTCTCCTTTTGTAATAATTTGCTAATCATCATCTGCTTTGCTGAGCTTATCCTTTTGTAATTCTTTGAAGTTTTCATTTATATAAATTACACTGTTCCTTCAGTTGGTGTCTGTGTCTTTGGTGCTGACCCTGCCCACTGACATAGCAGTGTCCCACCTCAGTATTCCCTGGGAAGACAAAAACCATCTCTCCAAATGTCCCCCCTTCCTCCTTGTTCCCCCACTTTATACACTGAGTGTGATGTCCTATGGTCTGGAATATCCCCGGGGTCAGCTGGGGTCACTTGTCCCCCTGTGTCTCCTCCCAACGCCCATGGACCCCCAGCCCCTCCCCAGCATGGCTGGACAAGGGGCAGGAAAGGCCTTGGCTTTGTGCAAGCTCAGCGAGAACAAAACCATCTCTGTGTGATCAGCGCTGTGCTCAGCACAAACCCAAACACAGCCCCAGAGAAAGCCCTGGGGAGGAAATTCCCTCTGGCCCAGCCCAAAGCAGCACCCCATGGCCATCCCCCATCCCCATGGCTCCACGAGTTCCTTTCCATGCCCCGACCCTGGCCAGGGCACCTTAGGATGGTGGCCATGGCCACCGGCGGTGGCACAGGGCTCAGTGCTGTGTCCATGGCAGCACAGCCCAGCCACGGGCCCTGAGTGCAGGTGACCGTGACAATCCCCATCACAGCGGGCCCAGGCATTGGTGGCCATGGCACCAAACTGAGGAACAGGTCCTTGTGGTCATTCCCACAGCACCTGAGGACAGCAACGAGTGTCAGTGTAATTGGACCTGGCAACAGCCCCAGAACTGCTTTGTCCTGAGAGCTGCCATGGCCCCAAGGAGAGCACCAGGTCTGCATGCAAGTGCCATGGAATCTGACTGCAGAAATGGGTCCTGAGGGAGCTTTCTGAGGAAACTTCAGCTTCTCACGGTTGCCATGTGTGGTGGTGTTGCTTGGCCCAGTTTTTGCCAGTGACTAGAGTGGGGTACAAAGATGGCTCCTGTGTGTCCTGTGTAAAGATTCTGGAAATTTCTCCACCATGTCCAGCAGAGCCAATCTCTGATGGCTCTGAAGATGATGGACATGCTGCTGGCCAAACCTGGGCCAATTAAAGATGTTAGTTACACCTCTGTGATAACATATTTAAGAAGAAATCAAAACAATGTGAGCACGCACTTCTTTTTAGCCAGAGGAGGAGGAGGAGGAGGCAAAAATGTGTGAGGGAAAACAACATGGAGGCACCAAGGTCAGTGGAGAAGGTGAGGGAGGAGGTGCTCCAGGCGCCGGAGCTGAAAACCCTCTGCCGGCCGTGGTGAAGACCATGGGGGAGCAGGTGGTCCCCCTGCAGCCCATGGAGTCCAGGGGGATGCAGAGAACCCCCCAGAGGCCGTGGGGAGGTGCCCCCGCCAGAGGAGCAGGTGGATGCCTGCAGGAAGCTGTGATCCAGTGGGAGTCCCAGAGACTGAGAGTTGCAAAAGCCTTGCAGGAGAGAGAGAGGCCTTGCTCCCGGGATGGAAACAGCCTGGCCTCGGCTTGGAAATCTGCAACCTGGAGAGAATCTCGGACAGCAGCAATCGGGCGGGGCTGCTCGTGAGATTGGACCCACGCCAAAGAAGTTCGCAGAGGACTGTCTCTCGTGGGAGGGACCCCCATGGCTAAGTAGAGGGCTCTTCCCCCTGATGGACTGACCCTGACCAAAGGAAACCCCCATACCCTGCCCCCACCCCGGAGCTGTTGGTTAGAAGGAAGGAGGGAGGGGGTGAGCTGAGAAATGGCCTTAATAGGGAGAGGGGTGAGCAGAGAAACAGCGGTTGTAGCAGAATTGTAGCGTTGAACTGACTAAGAAAAGCCACATACCTTGCCCCAGCCTGGATCTGTTGGTTGGATGGAGGGAGGGGGTGAATAGAGAAACAGTGTCTGTAGTAGAAGAATTGTGATGGACTGGCCTAAGAGAAAAACCCCACACCCTGCCGCTGCCCCGGAGTTGTTGGTTAGTTGGAAAGGAGGGAGGGGGTGAGCTGAAAAGCAGTGCCTTAAGAGGGAAGGGGGGTGAGTGAAGAAACGGTGTCTTAAGAGCTTATTTTTACCTCTGATTTATCCTCTGACTCTGTTAGGTTAATATATCTTTGCAACTTTAAGTTTCCCACCTGCTTTTTGCCCTCTCCAGAGCACACCTATCAGTGATCTCATCTCAGCTCATGAGTCCAGCGTGTTTGCGGTAGTTTTTTCCCTCTCCTCTGCATAGCTGCAGCAGGAGAGAGCATAGAGAGCAAATTTCATAGGTGCCTGGCATTTAGCTAGGGACAAACCCACAACACCCATGGACAGCATCTCCAGGTTATCCATGAGTGTGAAATGTGTGCTGAGATCAAGCAGGGCCAGGTGGGTAAAGCCCCTGTGGTGTGGGGGACGATGGAGGGAATATAAATGTGGGGAGACACATGGTCTTTTTAGTGGGAGTAGTAAATTGGAGAACACCATTCCCAAACCACAACAGCCCTGTCAGAGCCAACCCTGTCCCTGCACTGCCCCAGCTCTGCTGCCCCGCAGCTGCTGGATCAGGAAGGGCTGAGCCGTGGGGGAGGGAAATGCACAAGGACTCCTCCTGGGAGGGACCTCGGGAGGTTTCCAGGCCAAGCCCAAGCACAGTCAGTGGAGAAAGGGATACAAGGATGGGCTGTTTGTGTGCTCTGCCATGGCAGGATGAGATGCAGAGCTGCACACACACCCAGACAATGTGGATCCCTGCAGGAGCTGATCTCACACAGTGGCTCCCAGGCCTCTGCTGCTCGCTGCTTGCTCTGCTTTGATGTTCCCTGCTGGTTACAGCCACCCCACACACGCCAGTGCTGTGTGCACACACACCAGTCTCACCAGTGCCTGGGCCCCCAAAGGACACAGGACCTGATGGTTTGTGGTTCCCACTCCAGTATGTGGCACTTGGACCTCCCTCTGTACCCAGAGCAGAGAGAGCTCTCCTGTCAGAAAAAGCTCTTGGCAGTGGAGGATTTAGGAAAATGCCACAGGCTGTGGGGATGAGCTTTAGGACACAACCAAAAGAATGTCCTGACCTGCCAAGAGTGTAAAACCTTTTCACACATTATGATCTCTCATCCTTCTTTCTCTCTGTTTTGTCATGTCTTTTCCTCATCAAACCACTTTGACACCCCCCCCCCGCCGTCACTTCTTAGGCACCTTTCTTAGACATCCCATGGAAAATCTTGCACATTCCCCAAATGCCCTTTCTGGATGCCCATCAGGAGTCTCAGACCCTGAGGCAGAAACCCCCACACTCAGCTAGCAAGGTCATGCTGGAGCGCTCTGTCATTGACCCCTCTGGTCAGTCTTTCATGAGGAGCTGTTAGAACTTTCCTTCAATTAATTTTGAACTTCTGTTTTTAAATTGGAATGGCTGTACAATATCATCTACTGCAGCCCCCTTGTATAGAATAGCACAACTACCACAGGACCAGATTGCTGAAAGCTCCTGACCTTGAAAACTTCTTGGGATGGGGGATCCACTTTTATGGGCAACCTGTTTCTCTGTCTTGTCACCCTCATCATAAAATCTTTCTTCCTTATAACCAAGCTAAATTTTTCTTTGACCATTTAAAGGCATTGATCCTTCCTCTGCCACTACAGGCCTGAAAAATAATCTCTGTCTTTCTTGGATTATGTATGACCAAAATGTTTTAATCTGAAAAGACCTTGAGAGAACACAAAAAAAGCCCAAGATAGGATTTGGAGGCCTCAAGCACATGACCCATAGAGAGACTGAGGGTCCTGGGGTCCACCTGGGCTCAGTGGTGTGGAGAGTGAAAATGGAACATTAATAGCCTGAGAGGGCTTGAAGGGGGGTTTCAGAGATGGTAGAGCTTTTCTTGATAGTGGAAAACAAGCTGAGAAGGAAATAATGTCACCAAAGGCAGGTGGGGAGGCCCAGACTGGACACAAAGAGAAGGGAATTTCTCTCCTCTGGCAGGTATGTGGTGGAACACATCCCCAGAAGGAGTCTGGGTCAGCCCAAGGCTTTGTGTGCCAAGGCAGAGGCAGGCAGGACGCAGAGCTGTCAGCAAAGGAAGGGGCCAGCAAGGTGGGGCAGCCGGGGGATGCCGACAGCCTGCAGGGACAGAGGCGCAGGGCATGGACAGCGTAGGACAGGCTGGGCTGGAGAGGGCACAGGGATGTGCAGAAGCTGCAAGGCCCTGCCACAGCCAACTTGTGCAGCACTTTGGCCATGGCTGCTGGCCCTGGGCCTGAGGCCATGAGCAGGACACAAGTGACCCTTGCAGCCCTGGGGCCTCATGGCCTCCTTGTCCCTGCTCAGCAGCCTGGCAGGGACTGCCCCATGGTCCTGCCCTTGGCATTGCACATCCCCACATGGCAGTGCCCCGGGAAGAGCCCTGAGCAATGAGGGAGGGACAGGATGTGCCTTGCCAGGGGCTGGGGCTCAGGCCTTGGCCCTTTGCATTCATGAAACACATCCAGGTTTGCTCAGCATCAGAGACACCTTTGCCTTGTTTGTCCCTCCTGTCATCACTGCCTCCAGTGTTCTGCTCTAACTGCAACCTGGAGACACTTTCTCAGTTGTGTTCCTCAGTGGGACCCATTAAAACTTCAAGAAACTTTGGAGTTTAAATCTGACTTTGAGTTCTTGACAAGTTTTTTGAAGACACTCTCAGGGACTGAGTCTCATGTAAACAACACCAAAGCCCAGAGAGAGTCATTAAAGTCCTTGTGCTGTTGCTGTGCTGCTGAGCTGGGCCGGGCTCCTGGCACAGAGGGAGCTCTTAAAGCTTCAAAGAAGCAGCTCTGCTGAGGAGCAGCTCCTCTCCAAGCCGAGCAGGGCTGAGGGCACTGCCTGCAGGTATCTGAGAGGAGTGAAGCAGAGAGAGGCTTAAAGCAGCTGAAAGGACAATTCTGAGCTTATTCATGGAGAAATCTTCACAACTTCTGACACAGTAAGTCTCTGGCTGCAGGGATCTTCTAAAGCTGACACATGACATGACTGACATGACCGTAAGGATGGCTCTGCTGCCATTTCTGGTTTGGGGGAGGATGTGCTCCAGAGCGGGGCTGCCCTGGGCACCGTCAGAGGGACAGGGCAGGACGGCTCCTGCTGCCAGGGACGGCTGCAGGCTGTGAAGGTAGGGGTGCAGCCAGGGCTGCCCAGGGCTGTCCTGCAGAGCAGCTCCTGCAGCCCTGAGGGCTCTTTGCCAGGGCAGGGCATGTGCCACCTGCCAGGGGCAGCTCTCAGCCTGCCTGGGAGCTCCCCATGGCTCTGTGGGGAGAAGTTGGAGGTGGAAGGAGTGACCCCCATCAGGGCAGATTGCTCCTGCTGGGGAGATGGTGCTGCATGGCCAGGGCTGCTCTCAGCTTTCTCCTCAAGGAAAGGGCAAGGGGCTGTCAGCTTTGGATGTGTCCCTGACACTCCTGCACTGTCCCACTGGGGATCAGCAGATGTGCCTCAGATCTCCCTCAGAAAGTGCCTCCTCACCCTCCTCTCCCTACAGACAGCACCAGCAGCACCTTGGCTTGCAGCATCTCTACTTGTCTGCCCTGCCCTTAAGGACCTGGTGCCAGGGAGATGGCCCTGGGCAGTGCCCTGTGCTGGGAGGGCTGTGCAGGGCAGAGCTGAGCCCCCAGGGCTGGCCTGGGCTCTGGGAGTTCTGGCAGGGCGAAGGCTTGGACAGAGGGAAACAGCTCCCAATGGGCACAACTCCAGGCAGCAGAGAGCCAGACCGACTCTTGGTATCCCTCCCTGTCCAGCTGCACAGGGAAGAAGAAAAATGTTTAGAGAATTTGACTTTGAGACTGGACCCTTCAAAAATTCCAATTTCTTTTTCAGGCGCATTTCAAGTGCAATCACCCTGAACTAGAGGGAGGTGTAATGAGGAAAGGGCACCTGTGTGGGGACCAGCAGGTCTGACTGCACTGGGGCACAGGGAGCTCTGTTTTCCCTCTGGGCTCCCCAGTGTTCAGGCTGAGAGCAATGCTGAAGATGAGGCAGTAACTCAGCAGCACAAACCCAAGCTAAAATATAGAAAAGTTTAGTGAAATTCCTCCACAGGAAGATAAGTAGCTTTGTGGGGATTCCTAAGAAAATAGCATAGGATTGACTCGAAATCCATCCCAGCTTGTCAATGTCTTCTTTCAGAAATTCAAAATGCCCAGAGTGAAGAAATGTCCAACAGCAGCTCCATCAGTCACTTCCTCCTCCTGGCGTTGGCAGACACGCGGCAGCTGCAACTGCTGCACTTCTGCCTCTTCCTGGGCATCTCCCTGGCTGCCCTCCTGGGCAACGGCCTCATCATCAGCGCCGTAGCCTGCGGCCACCACCTGCACACGCCCATGTTCTTCTTCCTGCTCAACCTGGCCCTCACCGACCTGGGCTCCATCTGCACCACTGTCCCCAAAGCCATGCACAATTCCCTCTGGGACACCAGGGACATCTCCTACTCAGGATGTGCTGTTCAGCTCTTTCTCTTTGTCTTTTTCATTTCAGCAGAGCTTGCCCTCCTCACCGTCATGTGCTATGACCGCTACGTGTCCATCTGCAAACCCCTGCACTACGGGACCCTCCTGGGCAGCAGAGCTTGTGCCCACATGGCAGCAGCTGCCTGGGCCTGTGGCTTTCTCAATGCTCTCATGCACACAGCCAATACATTTTCCCTGCCCTTGTGCCACGGCAATGCCCTGGGCCAGTTCTGAAATCCCACACATCCTCAAGCTCTCCTGCTCACACTCCTACCTCAGGGAACTTGGGCTCATTGTGTTCAGTTTATCTTTAGGTTTTGGCTGTTTTGTGTTCATAGTTTTCTCCTATGTGCAGATCTTCAGGGCTGTGCTGAGGATCCCCTCTGAGCAGGGACAGCACAAAGCCTTTTCCACGTGCCTCCCTCACCTGGCCGTGGTCTCCCTGTTTGTCAGCACTGTCATTTTTGCCTACCTGAAGCCCTCCTCCATCTCCTCCCCATTCCTGGATCTGGCACTGCCAGTTCTGTACTCGGTGGTGCCTCCAGTATTGAACCCCCTCATCTATAGCCTGAGGAACCAGGAGCTCAAGGCTGCAGTGTGGAGACTGATGACTGGACCATTTCAGAAACATTAACTGTTTGCCAAATTCTGCAAATCACTTGGATTAAAGTCCTCTTTGTTAGTAGTTGTTGGTTTGTTTGTGTGTTTTTTCTTCATGTATTTTAGTTTTTTAATATTGTCCACAAATAAAGATAATTTTTTGGTGCCATTTCTCATTTTGTTTCACTCCATCTTCACTGTGGCCACAGACTGTGTCAATGAGGAGCTGTGCTCTCAGTGGTTTTAAACAAACTAAAAGATCTCCCAGCCAAGTTTTATCCATAGATCCCCTTTTGTTCCCTTCTGGGGAGCTGCTGCAGCAATGTCTGTGTGCAGAGGTGGGGCAGATCAGGGGTGGCACAGCAGCTCTGCCAAGGAGCAGCAGCACTTGGTGTTCCCAGTGCTGCTCCCGTGCCACTGCCCCGCTGCCCTCCTGCCCCTCGTGTTGCTGTAGGGCCTGAGTGCTCTCGGGGTGGGTCCCAGTGCTGGGGGTGGCAGTGCCGGGGCTGCAGCAGGGACAGGCCATGGGCACTGCTGGGGCAGAGCTGACGCCTAAGGGCAGGGCCTGGGGGCTCAAGGCTGCCTGCCCAGGGTCTCTCAAGAACACACCCAGGCCAATGCTCAGCAGAGAAAACCCCCGTCAGCAGTCCCAGGGTGGCCGTGGGCAGGGTGGGGGCAAACAGCATGGCTGGGGCTCTGCAAGGTCCCTGGGGGAGCCGGCAAGGAGCAGCAGAGCAGGGGCTGATCCATCCCCACTGCTCTGGACAGCCCAGGGCAGCGTCCCAGAGCATCCTCATGGAGCTGCCAACAACATCCCCCCTTTGCAGCCCTGGCCTCTCCCCCAGCTCCCAGAGGTGCTTGATCCTTGCAGGCAGAGCCACGGCAGCACTGCTCAGGAGCCCCTGTTTGCATTGCACAGAGCAGGCGTGAGCAGCGCCATGGTGTTGGTGTGGGGAGATGAACCTGAGGGAGCACAAATGCCATCAGCCCCTGGGGGCCAGCAAGGGCTGGGGATGGGAGGAAACCACTCAGGTTTGTTGTGACCTCTGAAGTCAGCCAGAAAGTTTGTTCCCGTGAGCTGTGAGTTTCCTGTCCCACTGCAAACACTGTTGCTCAGCCCCAGGGCTGCCTGGCAGCCACCCCCAAACAGCCCTGAGCATTTCCTTTGCTTCACCTTTGCTTTCTTTCCTCTTTCCTGCTCCAGATTCCTTCCTCTTGCCCATCCCTGTCCCCTCCCCCGCAAACAGTCCATGCCTGTTTGCCCTTTCCTCTCTGGCCCCACTCCCCATTTCAGTTCCTGAGTTGGCACCATGGGAACATCCCTTGGTGAGCAGGATCATCCTCCAAGTGCTTCATGAATTGTCTGCAGGCTCCTGCAGTGCCTCATGCTGTTCCCTTGCCAGAGACACCCCAGGCCAGGGGGGCACATCTGGACTGGTGTGTGTGGGTGTGGGGCTCCCTGTTCTGGGGCAATGGGGAGGAGCTGGAGAGGCTCTGCAGGACTGACAGGATGGGCTTGGGGGCCTGTGTGGAGAAGCTGAGGGCCATGGGCTGCTGGAGCTTCTGAAGAGGAGGCCCAGGGCTCATCCTGCAACTACTTCAAGGGTTGGTTTAAGAGTCACAGAATCAACAAGATTGGAAAAGACTTTTGAGATCATCAAGTCCAACCTGTGACCCAACACCACCTTGTCTGCCCTGAGCCTCCTCTTCTCCAGGATAAACAACCCCAGGTGTGTCCCTAGGCTGTAGCGCTGCAGGGGTTGTTGTGGCCAAAGTGCAGGACCTGGCACTTGGTCTTGTTAAACCTCACATTGTTGGATTTGGCCCCTGGATCCAGCCTGTCCAGGTCCCTCTGCAGAGCCCTCCTACCCTCCAGCAGATCCACACTCGCACCCAGCTTGGTGTCACTACTGTTCCATGAGGTCCTAAAGTGTCCCAATGGTCTCTATGATTGTACAAGGCTCTGTAATGCCACAGTGTCCCTTGGTTCCTTGGGCCCTGCTGTGTCACAATGGATCCTTGTTCCCATGAGGTCTCACAGTGTAGAAATGGTCTCCTTGCTTCCATAGTGTCACAATGGCTCCCTGGTTCCGTGTGGCACCATGGAGTCAAATGGTTTCCTTCATTCCTGTGTTCGTTTTGCTTGGCCCCATTTTGCTAGTGGGGGGAGTGGGGGGGGGGCACAAAGATGGCTCCTGTGTGAAGCTTCTCGAAGCTTTCACCATGTCCAGCAGAGCCAATCCCTGATGGCTCTGAGGATGATGGACATGCCACTGGCCAAGCCTGGGCCAATTACAGGTGTTGGTGATAACATATTTAAGAAGAAATCAAAACAATGGGAGGAGGCGGTTCTTTTTAGGCAGAGAAGGAGGAGGAGGTGAGAATATGTGAAAGAAAACAACATGGAGACACCAAAGTCAGTGGAGAATGTGGGGGAGGAGGTGCTCCTGGTGCCAGAGCTGAGAGGTCCTCTGCTGGCCATGATGATGACCATGGTGAAGCAGTTTGTCCCCCTGCAGCCCCTGGGGTCCACGGGGGATGCAGAGATCCACCCCCAGCCCATGGGGAGGTGCCCACACCGGAGCGGGTGGATGCCTGGAGGAGGCTGAGGTCCAGTGGCAGTCCCAGTGGAGAGAGAGGCCTTGCTCCCAAGATGGAACAGCCTGGCCTTGGAGGTCTGCACCCTGTGGATGAGAGACCCCACGCTGCAGCAGTTTTGGGAGGACAATCTCCCCGTGGGAGGAGGCTCATGTTGCAGCAGGTTTGGGCAGACTGCTGCTCGTGAGAGTGGACCCACGCTGGAGGAGTTCATGGAGAGCTGTCTCCTGTGGGAGGGACCCCACAGCTACACAGAGAAAAGAACTTCTCTCTCTGTGCAGCAGCAGAAGATCTCCATGCTGAACTAACCAAAACCCCCATGCCCTCACTCCGGTGCCGCTGGGAAGGATGGAGGGGGGTGAGCAGAGAAACAGTGGCTTTGAGGGCCTTATTTTTACTTCCCATTATCTCCCCTCTGACTCTGTTAGCAATAAATTTCACTTTGTAACTTTAAGACGAACCTGTTCTGTCCTTGGAGAGTCTCCCAGTCCTTAACTCATGAGCCCTGTGTGTATTAACTTCTTTTTCTCTCCTCTGTCCAGCTGTGGCAGGGGAGAGTGAGTGAGTAGATGTCATAGGTGCCTGGCATTTGGCCAGGGTCAAACCATGACAATTCCACAAATCCCTGCAGTGTAACAATGGTCCCTTGGTTATATGAGGTCCTACACTCACAGTGGTCTCCGTGGTTCCACAAGGCACTGCAGAGCAACAGTGGCCCCTTGGTTCCCTGGGCCCTGCAGTGTCACAATGGCACCATTGTTACACAAGGTCGTGCAGTGTCACAATTGTCTCTGTGGTTTCACATGGCCCTGCAGTGTCACAACAGTCTACTTGATTCCATGAGGCCCCATGGTGTCCCAGTGATCCCTTGGTTCCATGAGGCCCCAGAGTGCCACAATGGTCTCCTTGGTTGCACAATGTTACGACGGGCCCTTGGTTCCACGAGGCCCTGATGTGTCACAGTGGCCTCTAAGTTACGTGAGGCCCCACAGTAACACAATGGCCCCTTGGTACCATGGGGCACCATGGTGTCAAAATTGTTCCCTTAGTTCCATGTGCCCTTGGAGTGTCACAATGGCCCCTTGGTTCCACAGGGCTCTGGAATATCACAAAGGTCTCCTTGGTTCCACAGTGTCACAATGGCCTCTGTGGTTCCACGAGGCCCCTGAGTGTCACAATAGACTCCTTGGTTCCATTTAGCCCCACAGTGTCACAATGGCCCCTTGCTTCCGTGGGATCCTGCAGTGTCACAATCATTACAGAATCACAGAATCAGGTTGGAACCAGGTTGGAAAAGTCCTTTGAGATCATCAAGTTCAACTTGTGACCTAACACAACCTTCTCACCCAGACCATGGCACCAAGTGCCACATCCAGTCTTTTCTGGAACACCTCCAGGGACAGTGACTATACTCCCGGGGCAGTCCATTCCAATGTCCAGTCACCCTATCTGTGAAGAAACTCTTCCTAATGTTCAGCCTAAGTCTCCCCTGGTGCAGCTTAATGCAGACAGATTTTGACCCAGGGAACAGGTGCTGCAGAGGGTGTTGGATCAAGTTCCTGTGAGCCCAGAATATAGGGATCAGTGCAGCTGTAGCTCTGCACAAGAGAGCTCTTCATCCACTTTCTCTCTTTTCCTCCCTCTGGGCATTGAGGAAGCTCATGACTTCAGTGTGTGACTCATGTGTGCAAAGAGCAAATGTGGACAGAATCGGGGCAGGGAGGGCTTGGGGGATCTTGGGATCTGTGCTGGGCACAGAACGTATTTTCCATTCACCTGAGACTGTCTGCTGTGGAAAGTGTATTTTATATCCAGCAGAGGAATGACATCTGCATTTTATGGAGCTGTGCCATCCCTTGGTTTTATTTGCTGACAATAAATGAACATCCATCTCGGGCAGCTCCTTTTCCAAGGAAAGCAGGTGGGAGTTGGTGCCAAGGAGCTGAAAGCTGCAGGTGCAGCCTGGAGTGGAGGAAGCTGAGATTTGCACAAAGCTGCTCTGAGTCCCAGGGGTTGGATGAGGGAAGTGGTGGGGAGGGGGTAGGGACAGAGTTGGATTGATTGTCAGCCATAAAGGGTTTGATTTTCTTATCTATTCAGACTGCATTAGGAGGTACTTGGTATCAATATCAATTGGAAATTGCTGATATCAATCTATAAACAGGAAAAGAAAACTAAGGAGGACAAAACAATTCTCTCCGCATTGCTTTTAAATATAGTATATTCACTCTGAATGCACTTCTGAAATCTGTATAATTAACCACAGAAGAATTGAAAACTTAAATTATTCCCAGGAGATTGTCTTGTTAGGGTGTTTTGAAATGTTAATGAGCCCACAGACACTGAAATCCTGAACAGAAGAGCTGAAGACAGAAGAAGCCTCTGGAAAAGTAAAATTAATCAGCAACCTCCAAGTTGCTGAGGATCCACCCAGGAATGAACAGAAATGGACACAGCTTTCTGGCTGCCCCAGCTCTGGGATGGGCCCTGGGCCTGGAGCAGGAGCAGCTCTTGAGGGCCACAAGGGCCGGGGCTGTCGTGCTGGCCTGGTGACATGGGATGGCAGGAGGGGCTGCAGAGCTCTCAGCATCTCCTGGAGAGGAGAGCAGGGCACCCAGGGTGCCTCCTTTTCCTTGGGCCAGGCACATTCCCCCATGGCTGGGGCTGAGTCCTCTCTGAGCTCCAGCTGCTGCTGTGCCCTTCAGAGGGGCTGAGGCCGTGGGGCAGTGCCCAGAGCAGCCTGGCCTGAGCAGGGCTGTGGGGCCAGAGCCGGCTGGGCTGTGCTGGGGAGAGGCCCTTGGTGCTGCCGAGAGCTCAGGGCAGCCGCGAGAGCTTGGAGGGAGCTGGGCTGGGCTGAGAGAAGCTGGCAGAGAAAGCCATCAGTGTCCATCTCAGCCTGTGTGAGCGTGCAGGGGCAGGACTCAGCCCAGGGCTTGTGGGGCAGGGCCAGGCCCTGGGGAAGGGATGGAAAAAAAAGGCAAGAGGCCGAGAGAGGAGGCTGCTGTGTGCCCTTGGTGGCATGGCCAGAGCAGGGAGGGGGCCCAGGACATTTGTCAGCGCCAGCCTCTGTCCCCAGCCATTGGCAGCCCTGGCTGCTCAGCCCAGGTTTGCGGTGAGTTTGGCTGTGGTCCAGCTCCATCCTCCTGCGGGGCTCAGGGCCTGTTCCTGGCAATGGCCAGCCCTGACCGGGTCTGTCCTGGCCCCGAGCCCAGCAGAGCCTGGGGCAGGGCTGTGTGGGAAGGCCCACAGGTGGCACAGCTTGTGCAGGAGCTTGGAGAGGCTGCCCAGCAGGGAGGCCATGGGGGCACAGAGCCCTAGGGGCTGCTGTGCGCACCACGGCACAGGGGCCATTCCCACCCGCAATGCTCCTGGCCTGGGCTGGGCCTGCCCAGGGGGGCTGTGGCACCATGGCTGGGCCAGTGGGGCACAAAGGGGCCACGGAGCCGCTGCCAGGGCTGACAGCAAGGCCAGGAGCAGACAAGGAATTGCTGTGCATTGCCTGTGCTGGGCAGGGCTGAGTGTGGCAAAGGCAGAGCTCAACTGGCCTTGGTGGCTGCAGGAAAAGTCAAGAGGCAAAAGAGCTTCCATGGCTGTGCTGGAGACCAAGGCTGGGGGAGGGAAATGCAGGGCTGCTGTGGGATGGGGAGGGGGATTGAATTCCAGCAGACACTGATGTGGAGCTGAGGGACTCAAAGGCTTCTTGGCCTCAGTCTGTCCTGGAAAGGTCTCTCAGTCCTCTCTGCTCAGGAAGGGCTCCAAGGAGGAGGAGAGCTCATCTTGGCAGGACCCTCATGCAATCCCAGAGGGACAAATGCCAGTGCCTGCCCCTGCAGGGGAGTCCCCTGGCAATGGCCCCAGGCGGGAGCTGCCTGGCTTGGAGCAGCCCTGGCAGAAAACTCTTGGTGGGCAGGCGCTGGGCAGGAGGCAGCCGTGTGCCCTGGCAGTGAGGGAGGCCAGGAGCCCCCCAGGCTGTGTGAGCAGGACATCAAGGCCATGGATTATCCAGGTCACTGTGGCCTGGTTTGGGTTCCCCAGGGCAGGAAAGATGTCTGGCCAATGGAGCAGGGTTAGGGAAGGGCCTCCAGGGTGGGGCTGGAGCCCTTGGGCTGTGAGGAGAGGCTGAGGGAGCTGGGCTTGTCCAGCCCAGAGAAGGGAAGGCTGAGGGGCTCCTCATCCCAGCCTGGCAGTGCCACCGAGGAGGTGATGGAGAACACAGAGCCAGGCTCTTCACCGGGGGCCAGGTGGGAGACAAAAGGCAATGCATGAAAGGGGAAAGAGGGGAGGTTCAGTCACGACATGAGGAAAACTTTGTTCCCATGGGCTCAGCCAGGTGCTGAGATGCTGCCCCATCCCTCTCCTTTGGGATTTTCCATTCCAGACCAAATCAGGGTCTGACCCTGTTTCTGACAGGTTGGGCTGCAGACTTGCTGAGGTCCCTTCCAATCTCAGCTCTCTGATGATCCTGGGACAATGCTGGTCCCTATTTCAGACTGGAGCAGAGCAGATGTTTATGGGACAGGAGCCCTCTGGGGACCTGTATGGGACCTGCAGCTTGTGAGGTGCACAAGAATATCTTCATTAGCTGTGTCATTTGAGTGCTTTTAAGAAATGGCAAAGCTCTCCTACCACGAGAGAACAGGAATTTCCTGGAAGTATACTGCTAGCAGGAGAAGAAATATCGATCTCCCACTCTACTTTTGTCACCAATATTCCATCTACTATTTCATATCCCTCTTCATTCAGGTGTTTCCACCTCTCCTGTTTAAATGGCCATGTCTAAGGACATCTCTTCACCAGACCAGCTGGATCTATGTCCTTCCCATTGCTCCCAGATTTCCTCCTCTAGATCCTCTCCAGTCATTCCAATGCCTCTCAACTGACTGGCTTCACACTTTGAGCTTCAGAGCGTGGCCCAGACTTTTAGAACTTTAAATAACACATCAGTCAACATCTTAATCGTGTTAATATCTTTTGGGATCGCCTCTCCTTATGTCTTTGTTTAAAACTGTTCCTGTGTGGAAATCCCTTGTGAATGGTGGACATGTCAGATGCTGCTGGGACGTTGCACAGAAAGGAGAGTTGCACAGACGTTGAGGGAAGAGTTTTGATGCTTTTTAAACAGTATCATGTTTACATTTTTTGTCAGTTTTGGTTTTGTTTGCTGTCAATTAATGAACATCCCTCTGTGTCTGGGGCAGCTCCTTCTCCATGATAAGCAGGTGAGAGTTGGTGGCAAGGAGCTGAAAGCTGCAGGCGCAGCCAGGAGTGGAGGAAGCTCAGATTTGCACAAGGCTGCTCTGAGTCCAGGGGGTTGGATGAGGGAAACGGTGGGGTGAGGGTAGGGACAAAGTGTGATCTATTGTCAGCCATAAAGGGTCTTGATGTTCATATCTCTTCAAAGGGCATTAGGAGGTGCTTTGATTCAATGTCAATTTAAGATTGCTGATATCAATGTATTAAAAAGAAAACAAACCCTAAACAGTACCAAAAATATTTTAGAATTTTCTTTAAAATATAATATATTCACTTTGAATGGAAATTTGAAATCTGTCTAATTAACCACAAAATAATTGATGACCTAAATTATTCCCAGGGGCTTGCCTTTTTAGGGTGTTTTGAAATGTTAGTGAGTCTTTGTCACTGAATTCCTGAACTGAAGAGCTGAAGGCTGAACAAGCCTCTGGAAAAGGAAAGCTCAGCAGCAAGCTCCAAGTAGCTGAGGATGTCAGCAGCCCCCACTGAGGCCATCACTGCCAAGAGACCATGGGGGCAATGAGCAGACAAGGAGAGTGTCCCTGGGGCTGGGGAAGCAGGAGCTCAGAGGCACCAGTGGCTCCAGGTGGGAAATGGACTCTGCAATGTGGCTGGGAAAGCCCTGCCTGGGCTTGGCCAAGCAGCACAGCCAAGGCCTGAGCCCCATCCCCTGGGAATGGGGATCGGTGCCCTCACAGGATGCTCGTGGCTGTCCCGGAGCAGTGGCATGTGGGGTGTGGGATGGTGAGGGCAGGAGAGCAGCAGGAGCCCTGCAAAGCTCTGTGGGCTGGGGGAGGAGGCCACAAGGCCTGGGGCTGGCAGGAACTGCTGTCTTCTCATGGGCCTCAGTGGCAGGGACAGCAGCCACAGCCAGGGGACACAAATCTCATTGCTGTTGGCAGGGGGTGGTCCCAGCCCCCCAAGGCCTTTGGTCACCCCCACTGCAGCTCTCCTGCCCTGGCCTAGGCCTGTGCTGCTTCCCTTGCACACTTTACCCACCGCCCCATTTCCCCTCCTCCCTCTGACCCTGGGAGCTCCCAAAGCTTTCCTGATGTCCCTCTGTCCTCACTCACTGTTGCTGCAAACAAAAAGCTGTGTTTGGATGAGGAATGGCCAATTCCTGTGGGATTCCCAACTCCTGCCTTCTTCCCACACCCTGCTAATGCTCCTGTGGCACCCAAGCTGTCCCAGGCACAGCCTTGCTTGAATCTGCTCCTTCTCTCCATGTGCCAGCACTGAAATCCATGTTCCATCTGCAGCCCCGCAGAGCAGCCCAGCCCTGTGTGGCCCTGCAGCAGGAACTGGAGGCACTGGAGGTCAGGGACAGCCACTCTGTGTCTGGAATGCTCAGGAGATGCTCAGCTCGGGCAGCTCCTGCAGCCCCAGGGACAGAATCACAGAATCACAGGATTAACCAGGTTGGCAAAGACTTTTGAGACCATCAAGTCCAACCTGTGACCTATCACCAGCTTGTCACCAGATTGTGGCTTTAAGCGCCACATCCAGTCTTTCCTTAAACACCACCTGGGATGGTGACTCCACCACCTCCCTGGGCAGCCCATTCCAGTGCCCAATCACCATTTCTGTGTAAAACTTCTTCATAATGTCCAGCCTAACCTTACTGTAGCACAGTTTAAGACATTTCCTTTCATGCTGTCCCTTGTTCCCTGGGAACAGAGCCCAATCCCCACCTGGCTGCACCTTCCTCCATGAGGACGGAGAGGTCAAAGTGGTCTCCATGATTCCATGAGGCTCTGTAGTATCACAATGGCCCCTTGCTTCCTTGGGCCCTGCAGTGTCACAATGTCCACTTGATTCCATTGGGCCCTGGAATCTCACAAGGGTTTCCTTGGTTCTGCAATGTCACGATGGCCCCTTGGTTCTACAAGGACCCAGAGTGTCACAATGGATGCCTTGGTTCCATTCAGCCCCACAGTGCCACAATGGCCCCTTGCTCCCCTGGGGCCCTGCAGTGTCACAATCATCACAGAATCACAGAATCAACCAGGTTGGAAAAGTCCTTTGAGATCTTTAAGTTCAACCTATGACCTAACACCAGCTTGTCACCCTCACCATGGCACTGACTGACATATTCAGTCTTTCCTTAAACACGTCCAGGGACAGTGACTCCACTCCCTGGGCAGCCCTTTCCACTGTCCAGTCAGCCTTTCCGTGAAGAATCTCTTCCTAATGTCCAGCCTAAACCTCCCCTGGCATAGCTTAAGGCTGTGTCCTCTTGTCCTTTCACTGTTTACCTGGGAGAAGAGACCTACCCCCACCCCCTACAGGCTGGGGACAGAGTGGCTGGAAAGTGGCCAGGCAGAAAGGGACCTGGGGGCACTGATGGACAGCAGGCTGGACATGAGTCAGCAATGTGCCCTCGTGGCCAAGAAGGCCAATGGCACCTGGCCTGGATCAGGAATGGTGTGGCCAGCAGGACCAGGGCAGTGATTCTTCCCCTGTACTCGGCACTGGTGAGGCCACACCTCGAGTGCTGTGTCCAGTTCTGGGCTCCCCAATTTAGGAAGGACATTGAGGGGCTGAAGTGTGTCCAGAGAAGAGCAACAAGGCTGGTGAAGGGCCAGGAACACAAGTCCTATGAAGAGTGGCTGAGGGAGCTGGGGTTGTTTATCCTGGAGAAGAGGAGGCTCAGGGGAGACAAGGTGGTGTTGGGTCACAGGTTGGACTTGATGATCTCAAGGTCTTTTCCAACCTCGTTGATTCTGTGATTCTCTGAAACTGCCATTGAAGCACTTGCAGGATGAGCCCTGGGCCTCCTCTTCAGAAGCTCCAGCAGCCCATGGCCCTCAGCTTCTCCACACAGGCCCCAAAGCCCATACTGTCAGTCCTGCAGAGCCTCTCCAGCTCCTCCCCATTGCCCCAGAACAGGGAGCCCCACACCCACACACACCAGTGCAGATGTGCCCCCCTGGCCTAGGGTGCCTCTGGCAAGGGAGCAGCATGAGGCACTGCAGGAGCCTGCATACAATTCATGAAGCAATTGGAGGATGATCCTGCTCACCAAGGGATGTTCCCATGGTGCCAAGTCAGGAACTGAAATGGGGAGTGGGGCCAGAGAGGAAAGGGCAAACACGGATGGGCTGTTTGCAGGGGAGGGCACAAGGATGGGCAAGAGGAAGAAATGTGGAGCAGGAAAGAGGAAAGAAAGCAAAGGTGAAGCAAAGGAAATGCTCAGGGCTGTTTGGGGGTGGCTGCCAGGCAGCCCTGGGGCTGAGCAACAATGTCTGCAGTGGGACAGGTACTCACAGCTCATGGGAACAAACTTTCCAGCTGACTTCAGAGGTCACAACAAACCTGAGTGGTTCCCCTGCCATCCCCAGCCCTTGCTGGCCCCCAGGGGCTGATGGCGTTTGTGCTCCCTCAGGTTCATCTCCCCACACCAACACCATGGCGCTGCTCACGCCTGCTCTGTGCAATGCAAACAGGGGCTCCTGAGCAGTGCTGCCGTGGCTCTGCCTGCAAGGATCAAGCACCTCTGGGAGCTGGGGGAGAGGCCAGGGCTGCAAAGGGGGGATGTTGTTGGCAGCTCCATGAGGAACGCTCTGGGACGCTGCCCTGGGCTGTCCAGCGCAGTGGGGATGGATCAGCCCCTGCACTGCTGCTCCTTCCTGGCTCCCCCAGGGACCTTGCAGAGCCCCAGCCATGCTGTTTGCCCCCACCCTGCCCACGGCCACCCTGGGACTGCTCCCGGGGGTTTTCTCTGCTGAGCATTGGCCTGGCCGTGTTCTTGAGAGACCCTGGGCAAGGAGCCTCGAGCCCCCAGGCCCTGCCCTGAGGCGTCAGCTCTGCCCCAGCAGTGCCCATGGCCTGTCCCTGCTGCCGCCCCGGCACTGCCACCCCCAGCACTGGGACCCACCCCGAGAGCACTCAGGCCCTACAGCAACACGAGGGGCAGGAGGGCAGCGGGGCAGTGGCACAGGAGCAGCGCTGGCAACACCAAGTGCTGCTGCTCCTTGGCAGAGCTGCTGTGCCACCCCTGATCTGCCCCAGCTCTGCACACAGACATTGCTGCTGCAGCTCCCGAGAAGGGAACAAAAGGGGATCTGTGGTGAAAACTTGTCTGGGAGATCCTTTAGTTTGTTTAAAGCCACCAAGAGCACAGCTCCTCATTGACACAGTCTGTGGTCACAGCAAAGATGCAGAGAAACAAAATGAGACATGGCACAAAAAATTATCTTTATTCATGGATAATAAAAACCAAAACAAAACAAAGGAACAAAAAGAACAAACCAAAAGCCAATCCCAACAAGAACAATCAAAGATTATTTTTATTACAAGTGATTGGCAAAAATTGGCAACCAGTTCAATGTTTCTGAAATGGTCCAGCCATCAGTCTCCACACTGCAGCCTTGAGCTCCTTGTTCCTCAGGCTGTAGATGAGGGGGTTCAATACTGGAGGCATCACTGAGTACAGAACTGACAGTGCCAGATCCAGGGATGGGGAAGAGATGGAGGAGGGCTTCAGGTAGGCAAATGCGGCAGTGCTGACAAACAGGGAGACCACAGCCAGGTGAGGGAGGCATGTGGAAAAGGCTTTGTGCCTTCCCTGCTCAGAGGGGATCCTCAGCACAGCCCTGAAGATCTGCACATAGGAGAAAACAATGAACACAAAACAACCAAAAGCTAAACTGATACTAACCACAAGAAGCCCAAGTTCCCTGAGTTTGGATTGTGAGCAGGACAGTTTGAGGATCTGTGGGATTTCACAGAAGAACTGGCCCAGGGCATTGCCCTGGCACAGGGGCAGGGAAAATGTATTGGCTGTGTGCAGCAGAGAATAGAGAAAGGCACAGGCCCAGGCAGCTGCTGCCATGTGGGCACAAGCTCTGCTGCCCAGGAGGGTCCCATAGTGCAGGGGTTTGCAGATGGACATGTAGCGGTCGTAGCACATGATGGTGAGGAGGGAATACTCTGCTGACATGAAAAAGACAAACAGAAAGAGCTGTGCAACACATCCTGAGTAGGAGATGTCCCTGGTGTCCCAGAGGGAATTGTGCATGGCTTTGGGGACAGTGGTGCAGATGGAGCCCAGGTCGGTGAGGGCCAGGTTGAGCAGGAAGAAGAACATGGGCGTGTGCAGGTGGTGGCCGCAGGCTACGGCGCTGATGATGAGGCCATTGCCCAGGAGGGCAGCCAGGGAGATGCCCAGGAAGAGGCAGAAGTGCAGCAGCTGCAGCTGCCGCGTGTCTGCCAAAGCCAGGAGGAGGAAGTGGCTGATGGAGCTGCTGTTGGACATTTCCTGTGTCTGGCCATGGTGACCTGTTCATGGAGAAAAGGACAGTGACAAGTTAGGAGAGGCTGCTTTGAGCCAAACCTGTGCCATTCCCTGCAGACTGTCCCACTGGGACTCATGCACCCTTGTTCCTTCTCTGGGAAAACCTTCATCCAGGTCCCTGCCTGAGCTCCACCTGTGCCATCTGAGTGTGCCATGAGCAGCCAGGCCTGTGCGTGGGGGCTCTCAAGGAGCCATCCCTGCCCTGCTGCCCTTGGTTTGTGGCCATGTGGCAGACGGAGAAGGCTGGATATTCAGGATTTGTCCATGGAATGTCTCCTAATGCAGAAAGGCTTGGTAGCATCTGCACTCCCAGTTATAGAGAACAATGACGGCGGGAAGGAGAAATAGGGAAACTTTTCGTACCCACAGCTCATTCTTGGTTCTCTGAGGTCATAAATCCCCAGCATTTCTGCTGCATTCAGAGTTTGCCACTGAGAGAGGTGAGAGGCAAAGGGATTCCCTGTGGCTCAGGGCAAGGTCAGGGGCTGGATGGGCTTGTTCCCAACTGCCCTGGGTTTGCACCTTTGGCTGCAATCAGAGCACAATCACACTCCTGTGTCACCCTGAGGAGAAACCAGACCCTGCTGAGAGCAGAGGGATCACTGAATGTCTCACCCTCTCTAAAGGTCTCTTTATTTCCTCATTTGTGTCATCTCTGTCCTTTCACCTGGGACATTCAGGGAACTCCAAGAGGCTCTGGCAGAGATTTGCACCCAGGAGGGCAGCTCAGAGCTTGGAAGGACACAGCAAGGAGATGCCCAGGTGTGCTCATGATGGCATCTCAGGGACAGAGGCTCAGCTCCTTCCCCTTTCCCATGGACTGCTTTGCCCACAGCCCCACAGGTCACAGGGAAGTTTGGACACCTCATTCCCATGGACACACCTGCCTGGCAGGAATCCCAAGGGCAGTGCCTGACTCAGCTGCTGCAAATGCCAGAGCCTCCCTGAGAGCACAAGATAACAATGACAATATCAGAGGAGTGCAGAAACAAGAGAAGATATTGTGGTGCTGTGCCTGAGAGGGCAGGGCAGAGACAGCCACGCACTCAGGACAGTGTTCCCTGTCCCCAGCTGTGCACGGCACCTCCCACACACCAACAGTGCCCTCCTGCCCACAGCATTGCTCTGCTCAGCTCCCTCTCCTTCCCTCATCCTCTCCCTGGGCCTGCACATTTTCCTCCTCAGAGCTGCCTTGTCCCTGTCAGTGCTCACAGAGCCCATCCCACCCTCTGTGCACTCGGCCCAGCCCTACAGAAACCTGCCTGTCTGCAGGGCCCTGCCTGGGGGCAGCCTCTGTGTGCAGGTGGGCAAGGGCAGCTCAGAGAGCCCTGCTGGGCCCTGCAAAGGTGATGCTGGTGCTGTCCATGGGCCGAGGAGTGCCTGAAGGCCCTTTGGGAGGCTCCCGCAGAGAGACTGACCACTCAACATCACAGATCAGGAGACTTGGGACAGCCATAAACATCACAGATCCTTTTGTACTTCTCTAATCCCTCAAGCATCCCACCCTGCTCCAAGCAGAAAATTGAAAATAGTCTCAGGAAAGCTCCTGATCCTTACAGCAATCCATGGCTTACCTTCTCTGGGCAGTGTCCTCCAGAGCTGTCCCCAGGCTGATCTGGAGCTGGGAGCAGCCCTGCCCCACACAGCACCTCTCAGCAGCAGCACCTGCCCTGCTCAGGGTCGCTCCTTCCCCCCACAGCTTCTCCCCCAGCGCTGGCAGCAGCTCCCCGGGCCGGCTGAGAGCTGCCCCTGGCAGGCAGCAGAGTCCCTGGCCCAGCACAGCGCCTTGGGCTGCAGGACCCTGCTCTGCACCACAGCCCTGGGCAGCCCTGGCTGCACCCGCGGCTGCTCAGCCCTGCAGCAGAGCCTGGCAACAGGGAGCTGTCTTGTGCTGTGCCTCGGATGCTGCAGCAGGGAAACCCAGCTCTGCCCTAGGGCCACATCCCCTGCGCTGCAGCAACTCTCAGAGTCCTCCTGAAGATCCGAAAAGCTGTGCCATGTGGCAGCTTCAGGGCTGTGTAGAGGAGCTGCTCCTCGGGAGAAAGGTCTTTTTGAAGCCCTTCTTGGTTGCCAGGAGCTGTCTCTGTGCCCGGAGCCCAGCCCAGCTCAGCAGCACAGCAACAGCACAAGGACTCTAATGACCCTCTCGGGGCTTTGGTGCTGAGGCCCTGAAAATCAATCCTGGCAAGGGGGAGAGTGGGGGGAACCTCTCCAGAATTCAAAATCACAATCAATATCCAAAGTTTCTTGAAGTTTTAATGGGTCCCACTGAGGGACATGACTGGGAAAGTGTCCCCAGGTTGCAGTTAGAGCAGGAAATGGAGGCAGGTGGGGATGAAGAGAAGCCAAATCTTGGTGCCCTGGGGCACAGCAGAGTCTGTGCCACCAAGGGCTGTGAGGAGACACCTTGTCCTGAGGCTCTGGGGCTTCCTGGTACAGCCCCAGCAAGGCTGGGCACTGTCACCCTCTTGTCCTGCCCTAGCAGCCCCCCCCCACATCCCAGTGGCCTCAGGGATCTGCTAGAAGGAGTCCCTGGGGAGCCTTTGTCAGGAATGGCCCTGGGGGGCTCCTTCATGCTCCCAGGGACTGCAGGTTTTTCAAAGGACTTTAGCTTTTGCTTTTGCCTTAGAGTCTCTGAGAGCTTTGTGCAATCATGGCTTCCAATTATCTGCTGTAACGAGTCCCTTGAGATTCTCTGTCAGTAACAACACTCACTGGGGCTCATTAATGCTTCAAGGTACTTCCAGGTTTTATGATACTTTCCTTTCCGCTCTCTGAGAGGGTTTGTGCAACTATAGCCTCCAATTATTTACTTTAATGAGTCCCTTGAGAGCTTTGTATTAACACTCACTGGGGCTCATTAATACTTTAACATACTCAAGGTTTTTGAAGGTACTTTGCATTTTCCTTTTGACACTGAATTTCTGAGACGTTTTTGTGCAATCATGGCCTCCAATTCTCTCCTCCAAGGACTCCATGAGGAGCCTGTGTTGGGAATGGACCTCAGTGGGATGCATTAATGTTTGGAGACACTTTGGGTTTTTCTTCTGACTTTGACTCCTGGAAAGGTTTGTGCAATCTCCTCTCAGGCCCTGAGGTTCAAGGGCTCAGCACCAAATGCACCTCGGGGCTCATTAGGATCAAGCAAGTCCTGACAAACCATGGCTCTGCCTTGATTTCCCTCTGCTCTGGTGCAATTCATTAGGACCGTTTCCTATTCCAGTTATGGAGAAGTATTTCAAAGAACTTCTAAGAAGAATATATTCCTACTTTAAAGGGTGCATTTTATTATTACTGTTCTCTTTAGAGCAGAGGTGATTGCAGCATTCTGTGATTGATATTGATCCAGGGTCTCTCCTGAGGAGGTCTGGCCTGCTCAGAGAACCTTTGCCTGGAGCTCTGACCCAGAGTGGCCAACCTTGCTCCTGTGCAGACAGGAGCTGCTGGGAAGGCACTGCAGCCCTGCCCTGGGCCAGCTCTGAGGGTGGATTCTCATCCCAACCTGCACTGGCCATTGCCAGGGGCTGTGCCATGGACACTGCACTGACCCCACTGCTGGGTTTGGATGCCATGGCCACCGTGAGAAGGTCAAGTTTCCTTGGAAACACTGGGGAGGACTGGGACATACTGGGGGACACTGGGACATACTGGGAGTGACATTGGGGTGGACTGGGACAAATTGGGAACTCTGGAAATGCTGAGGAGGAAACTGGGTGGACCGGGATAGACTGGGATGGACTGTGAGGGCACACTGAGACATACTGGGACATACCAGGACATACTGGGAGTGATACTGGCCAATACTGGGGCAAACTGGGGACACTGTGAATGATACTGGGGGATATTGGGACAAACTGGGGACACTGGGAACACTGTGGGGAATACTGGGGTACACTAGGGCATACAGGGAGTGACACTGTGATGAACTGGGACATACTGGAGGACATGGGGAGGAAATGGAAAGGACTAGGAATGAACTCAGGTGTATTGAGAGGGCCTGGAGGGGCACCGGGGTTATACTGGGCTGTACTGGGGATGAATTGAGCTGTATTGGGAGAGCCCGGAAGGGCACTGGGAATATACTGTGTTTTACTGGAGATGAACTGGGCTGTATTGGGAGGGACTGTAGCGGTTGAATGGGCTGTTCCCGCCTCCGCCGCCACCCATTGGTCAACCGTGCCGCCCATCACCACCTGCAGCCAATCAGCGCCCGGAAACCAGCCCTCAGGGCGGGGCCGGGGACGGTGCCATTTTGGTCTCTTTTTGCCTATAACTCCCGTCATGCCGCGCGCCCTGGTTAAGCCCCATTGGAGCCGGGACTACAACTCCCGTCATGCCCCGCGCTCCACAGATTTCCCCCTTCTCCGCCCCCAAATGCCATGTAAGTGTTCCCCAGACCCTCCAGGATCCCTGAGTGCCCCCTGAGTGCCCATTCGGAACCCCCGAAAATCTGCCCGGACCCGCAAGTGTTCTCAACCGCACAGATGCCCGTTATAGCCACTTTCTGGACTTCATCTCCTATCGTCCGCCGCCGCCCAAGAGCCCCTCATAACACGGTTCCGCACCGAAAACTCCTGTCACGCCCCGCGGCCTAAAGAGCCCGGTTAGAGCTCCGCAAGCTCCCCCCAAGTGCTCCCGAACCGTACATGTTCCCCCCTGAGGACCTCAAGTGGCTCCTCGGGCGAAAAAGTGCCCCCCGAGTGCCTTCCCGGACCCCCAAACGCCCCGTTCGAGCCACTTCCGGGACTACAGTTCCCATCATGCCCCGCGGCGCCCGTAGAGTTCCATTGCAGTCCTGACTTCATCTCCCGTCATGCCCGGCGCCCCATAGAGAGCCATTGTAGCAGCGCCTTCAACTCCCATGATGCTCCGCGGCTCCCTTAACCCTATTATACCGGCGCTTACAACTCCCATCATTCCCCGCGGCTCCATAGACATCCGTTATACCCGCGCCTCCAACTCCCATCATCCCCCGCGGCCCCATTGAGCCCCGTTATACCCTCCAAGTGCCCTCCCGGACCCCGAAGGGCCCCAGAATGTCCTCCCTGACCTCCAGGTGTCCCCCGGTACCCTCAAGTGCCACTGCGAACCTGAGACGTTACGTCAGGATGCCTAAATGCCCCAGCTGTGCCAACTGGGGCCCCGGAAGTGTCCCCCCGACCCCCAAGTTCTCTCTAAATTCCCTCGCCACACACAAAACCGCACCAAATGTGTCCCATAAATGTCTACCCAGACCCAAAGTGCCCCCCTGAACCCTAAGAGAAAGATGATAAAAAAATTACAAAACTAATAAAATCAGGACTAATTAGTATAAAGAGGAAAAAAATCAGTAAGCTATAGAGCATAGATTAATAAGGTGAATTGTTTAACTTAAAACCAATGAATATTTATTTCTTTGGCAGCTAAAAATATAGAGATTCTTTATATAAACAAAAAAACGAATAAAAATATAAATAGTAATATTATGAATAAGAAACAATGATAATTAATAAAATTATTTAAAATAATTAAATATTAATTAAAAAGAAAAATTACATTCATCTTATTGTTTAGAAATGTAAATTTTATAAGTTCTGAAAATAAAATATTAAATGTAAAAATATGTTGCCATATAATGGCAACCACCACCAGGTCCTGTTGCTGACATCCCATGGCAGCTCCAGGAAGACACATTGCCATGGCAACTCTCAGGCACACCCACTGCTGGATGAGATCCATCACCTGCTGAACACAGCTGGGAACATCTGTGTGCATCCCAAAGAGGGGTTCAAGGTGACAATGGCACCAGCAACTTCCATCTACAGCAGAGATCCAGGGAAAGGACAGGGACAGAAAATTCAGCTTAAACACTCAGAGAATTCAGCTGAAAGATAACAGAGAATTCTGCTTACAGAGAGCATTTCTGGTCACACTGTCCCTTGTAGAAAGGTGACATCATCAGAGGCAGCTTGTACTGAGCATGTGGTTCCTGAGTGGGCTTTGTTGTTCAGCAAACCTGCTCAGGCTTTGCCATTCTTTCCTTACAAACAGGAAAACTTCTGCTGGGCCTGTGTGCAGGCAGAGCCCTGAGGAGAGCAGGTGGGACATGGTGCCATGGGCTGGGACACGCAGCTGCAGAGCTGAGGGGACAAGTTTGTGATGCAGGGAACAGGGATGTGAGTGTCAGGTGGGCCATGTCAGCCATGGTGAGGTTGGGGGTGAGGAGCAGGTTGTCCAAACAGGGTCAGCCCACAAGGGGCTCATTCTTCTGTGTGCCCAGACCTGCTGAGGAGACATTCAGCATCAAAATTACCTGGGGAATGTTTCTGTCACCTCTTCTCTGAACTGAAAAATAAAAAAAATACTTGATTAAAAAAGAAAAACTCATGAGATGCGTTTTGAAATCTCCCTCCTTGACAGAACTCCAAACTGACTCCAATCAGCTGCACAAGCCCTGGAGACTTGAACACAACTGAAGGAAGAGAAAGCTCCTGAGGCCTTTCTGTATTTTAATGAGCCCCACGGTGGATTTGAGGCTGGGTCCATGACACTCAGGGACTGAGAGGAGGTTGCAGAAGCTGCTCAAGGAGTCAGAAGCAAAACTCCAAGTCCCTTGGAGCATCACTGGGCCCCACTGAGGGCAGGGACTGCCAAAGCCTCCCCAGGGACTCGTGAGAGCAGATCCTTGGGGCCAGGATTGCAGGGAGCCAAAGGCTCTGAGCAGGGAACTGCAATGCTGAGAAAGCCCTGGGTTAGTTGGAGGAGCAGAAAGGCCAAGGCCTGAGCCCAGCCCTGGGACAGCAATGTCCTGTCCCTCACGGGTGGCTCGGGGCTGTTTTTGGGGCAGTGGATGTGAGGGGGAGGAAGGACAAATGTCATAAAACTGTGACGTTCCAGATCCTTGTGGAACCAAGGGGACATTGTGATACTGTTGGGGCCCATGGAACCAAGGGGACATTGTGACATTTTGAGGCCTCATGGAACAAGAGGCCATTGTGAGCCTGCAGGGCTCTAACAGCCCAGAACACTTAAATGCTGGGGATAAGCAAAGTTCCTTTACTCGAGTTTGGTGCACAGGAGACACACCAACCAGATATTCTAGAGAGGTCAAAATTATACAAATTACACAATTTTTTACTGGCAAAATATAGAAAATCAAGGAACATTGGCAAAGGATTTAACACAACATCCAATTTATCATAAAACACTTATCACAGTAGTAACTTCATTAACTTAGCCCATTTAATCTAGAAAGCTCTAAACACTTTAGATGCAAAATTACCCAAAAATGTTCCAGGTAAAGGGGATTAGAAAGAGAGGAAAGAAACAGAGAGAAACAGAAAGACAGAAGCAATATAGAAAGACACACATATAGCTGCCAACCCCTAGGGTTCCCATGTGGGTGAGATACACTGCGGAACCAAGGAGACCATCGTTGAGAGTAAAGAACCTCATGGAACCAAGGGGCCAATGTGACACTGTTGGGCCTCATGGAGACCACTGTGAACCTTGGGGGTCCCATGGAACCAAGGGACAGTGGTGACCCTGTAGAGCCCATATGGTCATGGAGAAGCCATTGTGACACAGGAGGGCTGCATGGAGCCAAGGGGTCATTGTGGCACTGCAAGGACACATGGAAGCAAAGGGCCATTGTGACACTACAGGACTTCATGGAACCAAGGTTGGAGAAGACCTTTGAGATCATCAAGCGCAACCTGTGACCTAACCTCACCTTGTGTCCCCTGAGCCTCCTCTTCTCCAGGATAAACAACCCCAGCTCCCTCAGACACTCCTCACAGGACTTGTGCTCCAGAACCTTCACCAGCCTTGTTGCCCTTCTCTGGACATGCTCCAGCCTCTCAATGTCCTTCCTAAATTGGGGGGCCCAGAACTGGACACAGCACTCGAGGTGTGTCCTCACCAGTGCCGAGTACAGGGGAAGAATCACTGCCCTAGTCCTGCTGGCCACACCATTCCTGATCCAGGCCAGGTGCCATTGGCCTTCTTGGCCACATGGGCACACTGCAGGCTCATGTCCAGCCTGCTGTCCATCAGTGCCCCCAGGTCCCTTTCTGCCTGGCCACTGTCCAGCCACTCTGTCCCCAGCCTGTATCACTGCAGGGGTTGTTGTGGCCACAGTGCAGGACCTGGCACTTGGTCTTGTTCAACCTCCCATTGTTGGATTTGGCCCCTGGATCCAGCCTGTCCAGATCCCTCTGCAGAGCCCTCCTACCCTCCAGCAGATCCACACTCATACCCAGCTTGGTGTCACCATGGTTCCATGAGGCCCTAGAGTGTCACAATGCTCTCCATGATTCCATGAGGCTCCATAGTGTCACAATGGCCCCTTGGTTCCCAAGGCTCTGCAGTGTTACAAAGGCCCTTTGGTTCCATGGGGCTCCTGGGTGTCAAAATTGTTTCCTTCATTCCAGGAGTCTCTGCAGTGTAACTATGTCCCCTTTGGTATAACCAAAGGCCTTGCAGTGTCACATTTGTCTCTGTGGTTCTAGGAGGCCCCACAGAGTATCACTGGCCACTTGGTTCCGTGAGGCCCCAGAGTGCCACAACAGAGTCCTTGGTTGTGCAGTGTCACAATGGACCCTTGGTTCCATTGGGCCCTGGAATCTCACAAGTGTCTCCTTGGTTCTGCAGTGTCACAATGGCCCCTAGTTCAACGAAGCCTCACAGTGTCAATATGGCCTCTGTGTTTCCACAATGGCCCAGAGCACCACAATGGATTCCTTGGTTCCATTTAGCCCCACTGTGTCACAATGGCCCCTTGGTTCTGTGGGGCATCTCGGTGTCACAATGTGCCTTGGTTGCTTGGTCCTGCAGTGTCACAATGGATCCTAGGTTCCATGAGGTCTCACAGTGCAGCCATGGTCTCCCTGGTTCCACAGTGTCACAATAGCCTCTTCATCCCATGGGGCACCACAATATCAAAATTGTTTCCTTCATTCCACAAGCCCCCACAGTTTCACAATGGCCCCTTGGTTATACAGGTCCTTGGTTCCACAGTGCTCTCCATGGCTCCATGAGGCCCTGCAGAGTAACAATGGAGTCCTTGGTTCCATGGCTCCCCAAAATGTGACGATGTCCCTTTAGTTCCATGGGCCCCCACAGTGTCATGGTGACCTCTGTGGTTCCATGAGGACTCAGAGTGTCACAATGGACTCCTCGGTTCCATTTAGCCCCACGGTGTCACAATGGCCCCTTGCTTCCCTGGGGCCCTGCAGTGTCACAGTCATCACTGCACTTTGGCCACAACAACCCCTGCAGCTATACAGGCTGGGTACAGAGTGGCTGGACAGTGGCCAGGCAGAAAGGGACCTGGGGACACTGATGGACATCAGGCTGGACATGAGCCAGCAGTGTGCCCATGTGGCCAAGAAGGCCAATGGCACCTGGCCTGGATCAGGAATGGTGTGGCCAGCAGCACTAGGGCAGTGATTCTTCCCCTGTACTCGGCACTGGTGAGGCCACACCTCGAGTGCTGTGTCCAGTTCTGGGCCCCCAATTTAGGAAGGACATTGAGGGGCTGGAGCGTGTCCAGAGAAGGGCAACAAGGCTGGTGAAGGGTCTGAAACACAAGTCCTGTGAGGAGTGTCTGAGGGAGCTGGGGTTGTTTATCCTGGAGAAGAGGAGGCTCAGGGGAGACCTCATCACTCTCTACAACTCCCTGACAGGAGGGTGCAGCCAGGTGGGGTCGGGCTCTACTCCCAGGAAACAGCAACAGGACAAGAGGCCACAGCCATAAACTGTGCCAGGGGAGGTTCAGGCTGGACATTAGGAAAAAATTATTCACAGAAATAGTGATTGGGCATTGGAATGGGCTGCCCAGGGAGGTGCTGGATTCACTGTCCCTGGAGGTGTTCCAGAAAAGACTGGATGTGGCACTCAGTGCCATGGTCTGGGTGACAAGGTGGTGTTGGGTCACAGGTTGGACTTGATGATCTCCAAGGTCTTTTCCAACCTGGCCGATTCTGTGATTCTGTGATGATTGTGGCACTGCAGAGCCCCAGGGGAGCAAGTGGCCATTGTGACACTCTGGGTCCTTGTGGAACCACAGAGGTTACTGTGACACTGTGGGGCCTTGTTGAACCAAGGGGCCATTGTGACATTGCAGAACCAAGGAAACCCTTGTGAAATTCCAGAGCCCAATGGAACCAAGCAAACACTGTGACACTGCAGGGCCCAAGGAACCAAGAGGCCATTGTGACACTACAGAGCCTCATGGAATCATGGAGCCACTGTGACACTCTAGGCCCTCATGGAGGAGGGTGCAGCCAGATGGGGATTGGGCTCTGTTCTCAGGGAACAAGGGACAGGGTGAAAGGAAATGCCTTAAGCTGTGCTGCAGAAAGTTTAGGCTGGACATCAGGAAGAAGTTCTTCACAGAAAGGGTGATTGGGCATTGGAAGGGGCTGCCCAGGGAGGCGGTGGGGTCACCGTCCATGGAGATGTTTAAGGAAAGACTGGATGTGGCACTTAAAGGCACAAGCTGGTGACAAGCTGGTTTTAGGTCATTGGTTGGACTTGACGGTCTCAAATGTCTTTTCCAACCTGGTTAATCCTGTGATTCTGTCCCCGGGGAGCCGGAGCTGCCCGAGATGCCCCGGGGCCAACTCTCTGCTGCTGTCCTGGGCAGCGGGGCTGGCCCTGGGGCTGCAGGAGCTGCCCGAGCTGAGCATCTCCTGAGCATTCCAGACACAGAGTCACTGTCCCTGACCTCCAGTGCCTCCAGTTCCTGCTGCAGGGCCAGACAGGGCTGGGTTGCACTGCAGGGCTGCAGATGGGACATGGATTTCAGTGCTGGCACATGGAGAGAAGGAGCAGATTCAAGCAAGGCTGTGCCTGGGACAGGTTGGGTGCCACAGGAGCTTTAGCAGGGTGTGGGAAGAAGGCAGGAGTTGGGAATCCCAGAGGAATTGGCCATTCCTCAGCCAAACACAGCTTTTTGTTTGAAGCAACAGCGAGTGAGGACAGAGGGACATCAGGAAAGCTCTGGGAGCTCCCAGGGTCAGAGGGAGGAGGGGAAATGGGGCAGTGGGTAAAGTGTGCAAGGGAAGCAGCACAGGCCTAGGCCAGGGCAGGAGAGCTGCAGTGGGGGTGACCAAAGGCCTTGGGGGGGCTGGGACCACCCCCTGCCAACAGCAATGAGATTTGTGTCCCCTGGCTGTGGCTGCTGTCCCTGCCACTGAGGCCCATGAGAAGACAGCAGTTCCTGCCAGCCCCAGGCCTTGTGGCCTCCTCCCCCAGCCCACAGAGCTTCGCAGGGCTCCTGCTGCTCTCCTGCCCTCACCATCCCACACCCCACATCCCACTGCTCCGGGACAGCCACGAGCATCCTGTGAGGGCACCGATCCCCATTCCCAGGGGATGGGGCTCAGGCCTTGGCTGTGCTGCTTGGCCAAGCCCAGGCAGGGCTTTCACAGCCACATTGCAGAGTCCATTTCCCACCTGGAACTGGTGGAGCCTCTGAGTTCCTGCTTCCCCAGCCCCAGGGACGCTCTCCTTGTCTGCTCATTGCCCCCACGGTCTCTTGGCAGTGATGGCCTCAGTGGGGGCTGCTGACATCCTCAGCTACTTGGAGGTTGCTGATGAACTTTCCATCTCCATCGGCTAGTTCAGCCTTCAGTTCTTCAGTTCTGGAATTCAGTGCCAAAGCTTCATTAACATTCAAAACATGCGAACAAGAAACGCCCAGGGAAAAATTTATGTCTTTAATTCTTTTGTGGTTAATTAGACTGATTCTAGAAGTATATTCAAAATGAATATTTTCCAGTAAACAAAGAATGGGAAAAGATAAATTATTGGTATTTATTATTTTCCTCTTTATACACTTATATCAGCAATCTCCAACTGTTATTGATCCCCATCACCTCCTCATGCAGTCTGAATAGATATGAAAATCAAGACCCTTTATGGCGACAATCAATCAGCCTCTGTCCCTATCCCCTCCCCACCATTTCCCTCATCCAACCCCTGGGACTCAGAGCAGCCTTGTGCAAATCTCAGCTTCCTCCACTCCAGGCTGCACCTGCAGCTTTCAGCTCCTTGGCACCGACTCACACCTGCTTTCCTTCGAGAAGGAGTTGCCAAAAAATGTTAATTTATGGTCAGCAAAGAAAACCAAGGGAAGGCACAGCTCCGTAAAATGAAAAAGTCATTCCTCTGCTGGATATTAAATACACTTTCCACAGCAGACAGTCTCAGACCAATGCAAGAGATCTCACATGCCCAGCACAGTTCCCAAGCAGGGACCCTCCCTGCCCTGATTCTGTCCACGTTTACTCTTTGCACACACGAGTCACACACTGAAGTCATGAGCTCCCTCCATGCCCACAGGGAGGAAAAGAGAGTGGATGAAGAGCTGTCATGTGCAGAGCTAGAGCTGCACTGATCCCAATATTCTGGGCTCACAGGAACTTGATCCAACACCCTCTGCAGCATCTGTTCCCTGCCTCAAAATCTGTCTGCATGGCCAGGCCCAAGGAGTGCTGGCCAATGGAGTCACATCCAGGGGTGTCCCCAGGGCTCAGGATTGGGGCCAGTGCAGTTCAATCTCTTTATTGCTGATCTGGATGAGGGATCGAGGGCACCCTCAGTCAGTTGCCAGGTGAGCCCAAGCTGGGTGGGTGTGTGGCTGTGCTGGAGGGCAGGAAGCTCTGCACAGGGATCTGGACAGGCTGCAGCCATGGGCCCAGGACAATTGGATGAGGCTCCCCAAGGCCAAGGGCCGCGTCCTGCCCTGGGCTCGCAACTACACCAAATCCCTGGTCAAGCCCTGGCCCTGATCCCCACAGCCTGTCCTGTTTCCTTCATCCCTCCATTGCCAGGGACTTTGTGGGACAAGGGAGCTCTGGTCTGGGCATGGAGGGAGGTGCAAGTGCAACCACTGGAGTGGGAACCACAAGTGATCAGGTTTGTGTCCTTTGGGGATCAGGAACTGGTAAAACTTAGAGGCAAAGAAAAGTTTGTTGCCAACAATAAAGTTGAACATGATTCAACTTAATAACCATCTCTTCCCTCAGCTCTGTGCGACGTCCCAGCAGCATATGTGGTGGTGGAGTCCACCATTCACAAAGGATTACTGTATCAAACCAATTTTGGAAAAAGATGATTCTATGATAGATGTAAATAAAATTAAGGTGCTTTGTCAGTATGCTCTGCCTGGAGTGGGGGTGAAACAGCTCAAACAATGCCCCATTGGCAAAGCTATCAGTAGTGTGTATAGAAGAGGGGTCACGCTGCTTTTGCTCCCAGCCTGTGGCATTGTCAGGGGTAGTCCCCTGCAGGGGCAGGCACTGGCATTTGTCCCTCTGGGATTCCATGAGGGTCCTGATAAGATGAGCTGTCCTCCTCCTTGGAGCCCTTCCTGAGCACAGAGGCATGAGAGACGTTTCCAGAACAGGCTCAGGCCAAGAGGCCCTTGAGTCCCTCAGCCCCACATGGGTGTCTGCTGGAATTCAATCGCCCTCCCCATCCCACAGCAGCACTGCATTTCCCTCCTCCAGCCTTGCTCTCCAGCACAGCCATGGAGGCTCTTTTGCCTCTTGACTTTTCCTGCAGCCACCAAGGCCAGCTGAGCTCTGCCTTTGCCACACTCAGCCCTGCCCAGCACAGGCAATGCACAGCAATTCCTTGTCTGCTCCTGGCCTTGCTGTCAGCCCTGGCAGCGGCTCCGTGGCCCCTTTGTGCCCCGCTGGCCCAGCCATGGTGCCACAGACCCCCTGGGCAGGCCCAGCCCAGGCCAGGAGCATTGCGGGTGGGAACGGCCCCTGTGCTGTGGTGCCCACAGCAGCCCCTGGGGCTCTGTGCCCCCATGGCCTCCCTGCTGGGCAGCCTCTCCAAGCTCCTGCACAGGCCATTCCACCTGTGGGCCTTCCCACACAGCCCTGCCCCAGGCTCTGCCGGGCTCTGGGCCAGGACAGACCCGGCCAGGGCTGGCCATTGCCGGGAACAGGCACTGAGCCCCGCAGGAGGATGGAGCTGGGCCACAGCCAAACTCACTGCAAACCTGGGCTGAGCAGCCAGGGCTGCCAATGGCTGGGGACAGAGGCTGGCGCTGACAAATGTCCTGGGACCCCTCCCTGCTCTGGCCATGCCACCAAGGGCACACAGCAGCCTCCTCTCTCAGCCACTTGCCTGTTTCCCATCCCTTCCCCAGGCCCTGGCCCTGCCCCACATGCCCTGGGCTGAGTCCTGCCCCTGCACGCTCACACAGGCTGAGATGGACACTGATGGCTTTCTCTGCCAGCTTCTCTCAGCCCAGCCCAGCTCCCTCCAAGCTCTTGCAGCTGCCCTGAGCTCTCTGCAGCACCAAGGGCCTCTCCCCAGCACAGCCCAGCTGGCTCTGGCCCCACAGCCCTGCTCAGGCCAGGCTGCTCTGGGCACTGCCCCACGGCCTCAGCCCCTCTGAAGGGCACAGCAGCAGCTGGAGCTCAGACAGGACTCAGCCCCAGCCATGGGGGAATGTGCCTGGCCGAAGGAAAAGGAGGCTCCCTGTGGGCCCTGCTCTCCTCTCCTGGAGATGCTGAGAGCTCTGCAGCCCCTCCTGCCATCCCATGTCCCCAGGCCAGCACAACAGCCCCAGCCCTTGTGGCCCTCCAGAGCTGTTCCTGCTCCAGGCCCAGGGCCCATTCCAGAGTTGGGGCAGCCAGAAAGCTGTGCCCATTTCTGTTCATTCCTGGGTGGATCCTCAGCAACTTGGAGGTTGCTGATTAATTTTACTTTTCCAGAGTCTTCTTCTGTCTTCAGCTCTTCTCTTCAGGATTTCAGTGCCTGTGGGCTCATTAACATTTCAAAACACCTTAACAAGGCAAGCCCCTGGGAATAATTTAAGTTTTCAATTCTTCTGTGGTTAATTAGACAGATTTCAGAAGTGCATTCAGAGTGAATATACTACATTTAAAAACAATGCAGAGAAAATTCTCTTGTCCTATTTAGTGTTCTTTTCCTGTTTATAGATTGACAATATCAATTTCCAATCGATATTGATCCCCAGCACCTCCTCATGCAGTCTGAATAGATAAGAACATCAAGACCCTTTATGGCTGACAATCAATCAGTCTTTGTCCCTACCCCCACCCCACCATTTCCCTCATCCAACCCCTGGGACTCAGAGCAGCCTTGTGCAAATCGCAGCTTCCTCCACTCCAGGCTGCACCTGCAGCTTTCAGCTCCTTGGCACCAACTCCCACCTGCTTGGAGAAGGAGCTGCCCGAGACACAGAGGGATGTTCATTTATTGTCACAAACAAAACCAAGGGTGGGCACAGCTCCATAAAATGCAAAAGTCATTCCTCTGTTGGATATTAAATCCACTTTCCACAGCAGACAGTCTCAGACCAATGGAGTACATGTTCTGTGCCCAGCACAGTTCCCAAGATCTCCCAAACCCTCCCTGCCCCGATTCTGCCCAGATTTGCTCTTTGCACACACGAGTCACACGCTGAAGTCACAAGCTCCCTCCATGGCCAGAGGGAGGAAAAGAGAGAAAGTGGATGAAGAGATCTCTTGTGCAGAACTACAGCTGCACTGATCCCAATATTCTGGGGTCACAGGAACTTGATCCAACACCCTCTGCAGCATCTGTTCCCTGGGGCTCCTGCTTCTGGGCTTGGGGTTCTGTGCTCACTCTAAACAGGGGGTCCTGGTTCAGGGCTCTGAATCCCAACAGGCTTTGGGCATGAGGTCCTCCAGTGCCCACAGGTGCTTGGGGGATGTGGTTCCTCTTACCTGGCTCACCTGGAGCTGCTCATGGCCATCCCACAGTGGACACAGGGCACCCCAGGTTGCCCAGATGGGGGTCACTGTGTCCCCTGGGGGCGACATGCCCGAGGGACAGAGCCAGGGAAGCAGCAGCAAACCAGAGCCCGGAGCAGGATGTGACTCACGTGGGCACTGGGACACGAGGACCATACCAGCATGGGCTGGGGGTCTTGGGGTGCCTCAGGTGTCCTGACACAGCAGGAGATAGGAGAAAGATGGGAGAATCCCCCAAGCCTTGCGCCCTGCCCAATCCCATAGTGATTTCCTCAGGGGCTGCATGGCTATGGGGCTGAGCCTGCCCACACAGGAACAGGGGCTGAGCCTGGCCGTGCTGGACATGCTGCTCATCGCCAAGGAGGAGTGGCAGAGCCCCTGACAGATCTGCAGCCACGTCAGGTGAGCCGGGGACTCGGAGAGGGGCAGGCAGTGTGGCACCCATGGGACAGCCTGGCATCCATCAGGACAGTTTGGCCGGCACAGGAAAGCCTACCACCCATGAGGACAGCGTGGCACCCATAGGGACAGCCTGGCACCCATAGGGACAGCCTGGCACCCACTGGGACAGCCTGAAACCCATGGGGACAGCCCAACCTCCCTGGGGATACCCCACCAGCCAACTCTGCCTCCCGTCCCAGGCAGCTCCGAGGCGCTGGCGGTGCCTGTGGTGGGGGTCCGACAGTGTGGGGACGTGGGTGGCAGCAGTGTCACCCCGGCGGTGTCCCCGCAGAAGCGCCAGCACTTGTGCGACTTCCCCGACATCGCCGCCGTCGGCACCGAGCAGGCAGCGAGCCGGGAGAGCAGCCCCGTGGAGAAGCGGCTCGTCACCCTCCCCAAGGCGGACAGCCGGGTGCTGCTGAGCTGGGGGGATTTGGGGAGCCCCTGGGGACTCGGGGGGACGTGGAGCTGCCCCCCGCCTCGCACAGGATGGGCAGCTCCCCACGCTGCGGGAGGCTCGTTCCTTCGTGGCTCTCCTCGATGGCCACTCCCGGCTGAGGGCGATGCCCAGCGCTCCTTCTGCAGGGAGGTGGTCCCTCCCCGGCTCCTGGGGGACGTGGCCAAGCTGTGCCACAGAGCCCTCAGGGGGTGCCGGGAGCCCTGAGCAGCCCCAAGGCGGAGGTGACAGGGGAAGGGAGGTGACAGAATCACCCCGGGAGGGGCGGGTCCCCATCTCACCCCCTGGGCACCCCGGGACCTGCGGGGCTTAGGGACACCGCGGTGAGGGGTGGGCAAAGGGGTGGGCACAGGGGGTCCCCGGGGTGTCCCTGAGGGCGACCAGGGCCATCCCTGCCCTTGGCAGCGCCGAGTTCGCCGTGACCAAACTGGAGGTGGCCGGGGGTGCCCCGGGGCTGTCCCTGCTGCGCCACAGCCCCCAGGCCTTGGACAGTTCCCTGCTGAGCGTCTGAGTCCAGATGAGACCCCCAGGGCACCCCCGGGGGTTTGGGGGGGCCGGGTGTTAGGAATGGAGACAGGGGCTTAGACAAGCCTCTGCCTTTTGCCTACGCCTTTTGTCAGCAGGCAGTAGCTCTTATGGGCGTGGCCAGGACCCCAAGACTCGGTCTCGTTCGCAAGTTCTTTAATAGTGGCTGATTAGATCTAATAAAACATAAATTATCATTTATTTGACACAAAAAAACCAGACATAAGGCTTGGGGCAAAACTACATAGTACACAGAAATTAAAATAAAATAAAATAAAATAAAATAAAATAAAATAAAATAAAATAAAATAAAATAAAATAAAAAATAAAATAAAATAAAATTCCATTACATTAAATTACATTAAATTAAATTACATTACATTAAAATAAAATAAACTACTAGTACACAAAATGCAGCCAGCAAAAAGGTACCTATTATTACAGCTAGGAAGAAATAATGTTGCTTAGGAACCAATGTATCTTACCATCTGATTAGTTTGTGGAAGCATACATTAGAATCCTTTTCCCCAGTTCTCAGGAAAGTAACCAGCAGAGCTTGGATCCAAACTCTGGGGAGAAGTCTTGCACATTTCCAGAATGTGTGTAGGAGACTTCTGCCTCTGAGATAATTCTTCTGTCTTTTATGGAGTAAAAGTGTGTCTTTCAGTCACGTTTTCTGTTTCCTTTCATCTCTTTCTCCATCTGTTTTCCCATACCAGGGTTTAGCCTGTCAGTTGGAGCTCAGACTTTAGGGTGCCAAAAGATGACCCCTTGCTGGGCCTTTTGACCCCTCCTTGGGCCTTTTGAGCCTTTGTTGGGCCTTTCCATATGGCAGCCATCTGTGAGAGAAAGGGGTGGAGGGATATCCGGCCATACCGGGAACCCACATGGCCTTGTCCCCGGGAGGGAAACACAGCCCTGGCACCCACAGGGACAGTGCCATGGGGACAGGGACAGCCCTGGTGTTGATGAGGGCACCCATGGGGCATGAGGGGTTTGGGGGCTCCCGGAGGGTCCCCACCCCACTGAGCCTGGTGGTCACTCCACGGCCGTGCTCTGGCCAGGATTCCAAGCGGTGCCAGTTCCACCAGGACGAGGATGGACACTTGTGGCTCTCAGGGGTGGCACAGAGGTTCTGCAGCCTGCGGGAGCTGCTGGGCACCTCCGGGCGCCGGGGGCTGCAGGCAGAGGGGCCCAAAAGTGCTTGGAGGCCGTCTACCCACCCCACCCCAAAGGTGACACTGGGGGACATTCCAGAGAGGGGCTGTGAGGTTACACAACAGCTGTGATGTCATAGAGGGGCTGTGTGATGTCCCAGACAGGGCTGTGCCATAGAGCCACAGAGCAGCTGTGATGTCAGAAAGGGACTGTGTGACAGCACAGGATGGGTTGTGTGATGTCACAACGAGGGCTATGACATCACAGAGTGAGGTCATCAAGCAGCTATGGCATAATGGGGGGGACTGTATGACATCACCGAATGGCTGTGTGACATCAGAGAGCAGGCATTGATACCACAGGGCAGCTGTGTGATAACACAGGGTGGGCTGTGACATTACAGAGCAGGCTGTGACAACAGAGAGTGGGCTGTGACATCACAGGAGGGTGGTTTGACACCATGTGGGGGACGGTGTGACATCACAGAGTGGGTTGTGATGTCATGGGGGGCTATGATGTCACAGGGGGGCTGTGTGAGGTCACTGTGCCCTGGACACCCCCTCACAGAGCCTCCCATAGACATCCAACACTGCTGTGTGGAGCAGGGTCCCCTGTCCCCCCAGCTCCTGCCCTTCCTGGCACCACAGCCTCCCCCAAGGATGTCCCACAAATCAACACCCAGAGCCTGACATGGGGGATGAGGGGCCAGGGCTATGTGAGCAGGACATGAAGGACATGGATTATCCAGGTCACTGTGGCCTGGTTTGGGTTCCCCAGGGCAGGAAAGATGTCTGGCAGCTGGAGCAGGGTTAGGGAAGGGCCTCCAAGGTGGAACTGGAGCCCTTGGGCTGTGAGGAGAGGCTGAGGGAGCTGGGCTTGTCCAGCCCAGAGAAGGGAAGGCTGAGGGGCTCCTCATCCCAGCCTGGCAGTGCCACTGAGGAAGTGATGGAGAGCACAGAGCCAGGCTCTTCACCGGGGGCCAGGTGGGAGACAAAAGACAATGGGTGAAAATGGAGAGATTGGAGGTTCAGCCAGGACAGGAGGAAACCTTTGTTCCCATGGGCTCAGCCAGGTGCTGAGATGCTGCCCCATCCCTGTTTCTTGGGATTTTCCAATCCAGACCAAATCAAGCCTTGGTCTGACCCTGTTTCCGACAGGTTGGGCTGCAGAATTGCTGAGGTCCTTTCCATCCTCAGCTCTCTGATGATCCTGGGACAATGCTGGGCCCTATTTCAGACTGCAGCAGAGCAGATGTTTATGGGACAGGAGCCCTCTGGGGCTGTAGGGGACCTGCAGCTTGTGAGGTGCACAAGAATATCTTCATTAGCTGTGTCATTTGAGTACTTTTAAGAAATGGCAAAGCTCTCCTACCAGGACAGAACAGGTATTTCCTGGAAGTGTACTGCTAGCAGGAGAAGAAATACTGATCTTCCCCTCTACTTTTGTCACCAATATTCCATCTACTATTTCATGTCCCTCTTCATTCAGATGTTTCCACTTCTCCTGTTTAAATGGCCATGTCTAAGGACATCTCTTCACCAGACCAGCTGGATCTGTGTCCTTCCCATTGCTCCCAGATTTCCTCCTCTAGATCCTCTCCAGTCATTCCAATGCCTCTCCACTGACTGGCTTCACACTTTGAGCTTCAGAGTGTGGCGCAGTCTTTCAGAACTTTAAATAACACATCAGTCAGCATCTTCATTGTGTTTATGTATTTTAGAATCACTTTCTCTTATGTCTTTGTTCAAAACAGTTTCTGTATACAAATCCCTTGGGAATAGTGAACTCGCCAGATGCTGCTGGGACATCGCACAGAGCTGAGGGAAGAGTTTTGATAATTTTTAAACAGTATAATGTTTGCATTTTTGACAGTTGGCCCTGAAGAGAAACTTTCTGAGCCTCTGAGTCTCATAAGTTCCTGACCCCCAAAGAACACAAACCTGATCAGTTTTGGCTCCCACTCCAGTGGTTGCACTTGCACCTCCCTCCATCCCCAGAGCAGAGCTCCCTTGTCACACAAAGTCCCTGGCAATGCAGGGATGAAGGAAACAGGACAGGCTGTGGGGATCAGGGCCAGGGCACGGCCAGGGATTTGGTGTGGTTGTGAGCCCAGGGCAGGACGCAGCCCTTGGCCTTGGTGAAGCTCATCCAATTGTCCTGGGCCCATGGCTGCAACCTGTCCAGATCCCTGTGCAGAGCTTCCTGCCCTCCAGCACAGCCACACTCCCACCCAGCTTGGGGTCATCTGGCAACTGACTGAGGGTGCCCTCGATCCCTTATCCAGATCAGTAATAAAGAGATTTAACTGCAGTGGCCCCAATCCTGAGCCCTGGGGACACCCCTGGATGTGAGTCCATTGCCCAGCTCTCCTTGGGCCTGGCCATGCAGACAGATTTTGAGCCAGGGAACAGATGCTGCAGAATGTGTTGGATCAAGATCCTGTGAGCCCAGAATACTGGGATCAGTGCAGCTGTAGCTCTGCACAACAGAGCTCTTCATCCACTTTCTTTATTTTCCTCTCTCTGGGCATGGAGGGAGCTCGTAACTTCAGCGTGTGGCTCGTGTGTACAAAGAGGAAATCTGGGCTGAATTGGGGTAGGGAGGGTTTGGGGGATCTTGGGATCTGTGCTGGGCACAGAACGTGCTTTCCATTGGTCTGAGACTGTCTGCTGTGGAAAGTGGATTTAATATACAGCAGAGCAATGTCTTTTGCATTTTATGGAAGTGTGCCTTGCCTTTGTTTTGTTTGCTGACAATAAATTAACATCCTTCTGTGTCTCAGGCAGCTCCTTGTCCAAGGAAAGCAGGTGTGAGTTGGTGCCAAGGAGCTGAAAGCTGCAGGTGCAGCCTGGAGTGGAGGAAGCTGAGATTTGCACAAAGCTGCTCTGAGTCCCAGGGGTTGGATGAGGGAAATGATGGGGAGGGGGTAGGGACAAAGTCTGATTGATTGTCAGCCATGAAGGGTATTGATGTTCATATCTATTCAGACTGCATTAGGGGATGCTTGGGATCAATATCAATTGGAGAATCATGATATCAGTGTGTAAACAGAAAAGGAAGAAACAGAAAAATAGAGATCTATATTATAATATATGTCAAACATTCACTTTGAGTATGTTTCTGGAACTGGTCTAATCAACCACTAAAGAATTGAAGACTTAAAATTAAATCATTCCCAGGGGCTTGTCTTCTTAGGTTGTTTTCAAATCTTAAGGAGACTGAACTGAAGCGCTGGAGACAGAGCAAACCTCTGGAGAAGTAAAATTCATCAGGGAACATCCATGTTGCTGAGGATCCATCCTCATCAAAACAGGAATGAACAGAAATGGGCACAGCTTTCTGTCTGCCCCAGGTCTGGGATGGGCCCTGGGCCTGGAGCAGGAACAGCTCTTGTGGGCCGCAAAGGCCAGGGCTGTTGTTCTGGCCTGGGGACATGGGATGGCAGATGGGATGGCAGAGCTCTCAGTATCGCCTGGAGAGGAGAGCAGGGCACCCAGGGAGCCTCCTTTTCCTTTGGCCAAGCACATTTCCCCATGGGTCAGGCAGTCACAATGGACCCCTGGTTACACAGGATCCTGCATTGTCACAATCGCCCCTTGGTTCCATGAGTCCCCGTAGTGTTACAAGTGTCCCCTTAATTCCATGAGGACCTTCGTGTCGCAGTGGCCTCTAATTTACCTGAGGCCCTGCTGCACCACAATGGCCCCTTGGTACCATGGGGCACCATGGTGTCAAAATATTTCCCTTAGTTCCATGAGTCCTCAGAGTGTCACAATGGCCCCTTGGTTACACTGGGCTCCTGAATATCTCCAGGGTTTTCTTGATTCCACAGTGTCACAATGGCCCCTTGGTTCGACAAGGCCCCACAGTGTCACAGTGACCTCTGTGGTTCCATTTAGCCCCAAAGTGTCACAATGGCCCCTTGCTTCCCTGGGGCCCTGCAGTGTCAAAAGCATCACAGAATAACAGAATCAACCAGGCTGGAAAAATCTTTGAGTACATCAAGTCCAACCTGTGGCCCAACACCACTTTCTCACCCAGACCATGTCACCAAGTGCCACATCCAATCTTTCCTTAAACACCTCCAGGGATGGTGACTTCACCATCTCCCTGGGCAGCCCATTCCAATGCCCAATCACCCTTAATCTGAGGAACTTCTTCCTGATGTCCAGCCTAAATCTCCCCTGGGGCAGTTTAAGGTTGTGGCCTCTTGTCCTGACACTGTTTGCCCAGGAGAAGTGTCTGACCCCACCTGGCTGCAGCCTCCTGTCAGGGAGTTGTAGAGAGTGATGAGGTCTCCCCTGAGCCTCCTCTTCTCCAGGATAATGTCTTCGTTTGAAAGACAAGTGTCTGCTAAGGAAGGTGGGAACCTCCCTTCGAATGGATAATGCCACCCACTTCCCTCATTATTATAACTTTGGAATCAAGCGTTTTCATGCAAAGATATGGGAAAAGGAATAACAGTTCTTTACTAGTATCTATAACGAGGCAAACCATCAATAACAACAATAGTAACAACAATAGTAACAACAAACAAAACCAAAAACCAGGTGGCAGGTGTCCCTGGGCTGCCAGGCACTGTCCCTTTGGTGCAGTCACGGTCACAGCCAGCAGGGGCACTGTTGGCTCCCGGCCAGGCAGGGCAGGTGCAATGACTCCTGGGCAGCTGCAGGGGGCGCTGTGGTGCGAGGTTGGATCTCTGTCACGTGGGTAATGGTGGACGGGCTGGGCAGGGATGGTGTGAGCAGGACGGGCTGGGCAGGGATGGCGTGCAGATGGACAGGGCTAGGCAGGGAGCTCAGAGCAGGGAGATGGAGCGGCAGGATGGGCTCACCCAGGCTAGCCAGCAAAAGGTGGCAGTGGGTTCTGGCAGGCGAGGTGCAGGGCAGCAGCAGCCGGGCCCCCCTCCACAGCGGCTGCAAGTGCAGGCGGGAAGATGCACACTCCAGGAGGGGAAGAGGGGGTTGGAATCCCATCCTTTTTTCCCCAAATGAAAGCTCACCCAACAAGGAAGAGAAGACCGTGCAAAGCCAGCCTTTTCCTCAGTCGCAGCGAAAAGGAGACAGCAGTTTTCACTGTTTCTCCTCCCAAGTCCAGGGGGCAAGTGAGAAGTTACCGATGCCGGATGCTCCCGTTACCACACCCCCAGCCACATTTTTGTCTCTTAAGTACCTGGTCATTGTTTTCCTAACAAGAGAATGGGAAAATTCTCTGAACCTTCAAGACGCCATTGTGACACTGCCGGGCTGAATGGAACCAAGGAGTCCATTGTGACACTCTGGGTCCTCGTGGAACCACAGAGGTGACACTGTGGGGCCTTGTTGAACCAAGGGGCTATTGGGACACTGTGGAACTAAGGAGACCCTTGTGATGTTCCAGAGCCCAGTGGAACCAAGGAGCCATTATGACACTTCCAGGACTCATGGAACTAAGGGAACTATTTTGACACCGTGGTGCCCCATGGAACCAAGAGGCAATTGTGGTACTGTGGGGCCTCAGGGAACTTAGAGGCCACTGTGACACATCAAGGCCTCACTGAACTAAGCATACACTTGTAACACTGCGGGGCCTGAACCAAGGGGCCATTGTGACATTGTGCAAACAAGGAGTCCATTGTGGCATTTTGGGGCCTCATGGAAACAAGGGATCAGTGTGACACTGTGGAATGGAATAAAGAAGATTGTTGTGACACTGCAGGGCCATGTGAAACTGCAGAGATAATTGTGATAGTGAAGGAACCTGTGTAACAATGGAGCCATTGTGACACTGTGAGGCTCTATGGGACCAAGGGGCCACTGTTACTCTGCAGGACCTTGTGGAACCATGGAGACCACTGTGAGTGCAGGACCACGTATTACCAAGGGGCCATTGTTATACTGGGGGGAGTCACAGAATGAAGGAAACAATTTTGACACCATGGTGCCCCATGGGACCAAGAGGCCATTGTGAAATTATGGAGCCAAGGAAACCATTGTTGCACTGTGAGATCACAGGGAACCAGAGATCCATTGTGACACTGTAGGGCCCAGAGAACTAAGGGACCGAGAGGGGGCCATTATGACACAAGAGGGCCTTGGACAATCAATGGGCCATTGTGACACTACAGAACCCCATGTAATCATGGAGAACACTGTGACACTTTAGGACCTCATGGAACTGTAGTGACACTAAGCTGGGTGTGAGTGTGGATCTGCTAGAGGTTAAGAAGCTTCTGCAGAGGGATGAGGACAGACTGTTTCGAAGAAATGAACCCAGTGAGAAGAGGTTTAACAAGACGAAGTGCCAGGTCCTGCACTTTGGCCAGAACAACCCCTGCAGTGCTACAGGCTGGGGACAGAGTGGCTGGACAGTGGCCAGGCAGAAAGGGACCTGGGGACACTGAAGGACAGCAGGCCGGACATGAGCCAGCAGTGTGGCCACGCTGCCAAGAAGGCCAATGGCACCTGGCCTGGATCAGGAATGGTGTGGCCAGCAGGACCAGGGCAGTGATTCTTCCCCTGTACTCAGGATTGGTGAGGCCACACCTCGAGTGCTGTGTCCAGTTCTGGGTGCCCCGCAGTTTAGGAAGGACATTGAGGGGCTGGGGAGTGTCCAGAGAAGGGCAAGAAGGCTGGTGAAGGGTCTGGAACACAAGTCCTGTGAGGAGTGTCTGAGGGAGCTGGGGTTGCTTATCCTGGAGAAGAAAAGGCTCAGGGGAGACCAAAGTGGTGTTGGGTCACAGGTTACACTTGATCTCAAAGGTCTTTTCGAACCTTGCTGATTCTGTGATTCTGTGAAACCACCCTCGAAGCAGTTGCAGGATGAGCCCTGGGCCTCCTCTTCAGAAGCTCCAGCAGCCCATGGCCCTCAGCTTCTCCACACAGGCCCCAAAGCCCATCCTGTCAGTCCTGCAGAGCCTCTCCAGCTCCGCCCCATTGCCCCAGAACAGGGAGCCCCACACCTACACACACCAGTCCAGATGTGCCCCCCTGGCCTGGGGTGCCTCTGGCAAGGGAACAGCACGAGGCACTGCAGGAGCCTGCAGACAATTCATGAAGCACTTGGAGGATGATCCTGCTCACCAAGGGACGTTCCCATGGTGCCAAGTCAGGAACTGAAATGGGGAGTGGGGCCAGAGAGGAAAGGGCAAACAGGGATGGGCTGTTTGCAGGGGAGGGGACAGGGATGGGCAATAGGAAGAAATATGGAGCAGGAAAGAGGAAAGAAAGCAAAGGTGAAGCAAAGGAAATGCTCAGGGCTGTTTGGGGGTGGCTGCCAGGCAGCCCTGGGGCTGAGCAACAACATCTGCAGTGGGACAGGAAACTCACAGCTCATGGGAACAAACTTTCTGGCTGACTTCAGAGGTCACAACAAACCTGAGTGGTTCCCCTGCCATCCCCAGCCCTTGCTGGCCCCCAGGGGCTGATGGCGTTTGTCCTCCCTCAGGTTCATCTCCCCACACCAACACCATGGCGGTGCTCATGCCTACTCTGTGCAATGCAAACAGGGGCTCCTGAGCAGTGCTGCCGTGGCTCTGCCTGCAAGGATCAAGCACCTCTGGGAGCTGGGGGAGAGGCCAGGGCTGCAAAGGGGGGATGTTGTTGGAGCTCCATCAGGATGCTCTGGGACGCTGTCCTGGGCTGTCCAGCGCAGTGGGGATGGATCAGCCCCTGCTCTGCTGCTCCTTCCCGGCTCCCCCAGGGACCTTGCAGTGCCCCAGCCATGCTGTTTGCCCCCACCCTGCCCACAGCCACCCTGGGGCTGCTCATGGGGGTTTTCTCTGCTGAGCATTGGCCTGGGCATGTTCTTGAGAGACCCTGGGCAAGGAGCCTCGAGCCCCCAGGCCCTGCCCTGAGGCATCAGCTCTGCCCCAGCAGTGCCCATGGCCTGTCCCTGCTGCAGCCCCGGCACTGCCACCCCCAGCACTGGGACCCACCCCGAGAGCACTCAGGCCCTACAGCAACACGAGGGGCAGGAGGGCAGCGGGGCAGTGGCACAGGAGCAGCACTGGGAACACCAAGTGCTGCTGCTCCTTGGCAGAGCTGCTGTGCCACCCCTGATCTGCCCCAGCTCTGCACACAGACATTGCTGCTGCAGCTCCAGAGAAGGGAACAAAAAGGGATCTCTGGTGAAAACTTGGCTGGGAGATCCTTTAGTTCAGTTAAAGCCACCAAGAGCACAGCTCCTCTTTGACACAGTCTGTGGGTCACAGTGAAGATGGAGGGAAACAAAATGAGAAATTGCACAAATAAAGGTATTTCTTTGTGGAAAACATTAAAATCCTAAAACAAAGGGAAAAAACCCACAACCAAACCAAAAAGAACTATGAATGATTACTCATATTCCAAATGATTTGCAGAAATTGGCAACCAGTTTAATGTTTCTGAAACCGTCCAGTCATCAGTCTCCACACTGCAGCCTTGAGCTCCTGATTCCTCAGGCTGTAGATGAGGGGGTTCAATACTGGAGGCACCACTGAGTACAGAACTGACAGTGCCAGATCCAGGGATGGGGAGGAGATGGAGGGGGGCTTCAGGTAGGCAAAAATGGCAGTGCTGATAAACAGGGAGACCACGGCCAGGTGAGGGAGGCACGTGGAAAAGGCTTTGTGCCGTCCCTGCTCAGAGGGGATCCTCAGCACAGCCCTGAAGATCTGCACATAGGAGAAAACAATGAACACAAAACAACCAAATGACAAACAGGCACTAACCACAAGAAACCCAAGTTCCCTGAGTTTGGAGCCTGAGCAGGAGAGCTTGAGGATGTGTGGGATTTCACAGAAGAACTGGCCCAGGACATTGCCCTGGCACAGGGGCAGGGAAAATGTATTGGCCGTGAGCAACAGAGCAGTGAGAAAGCCACAGGCCCAGGCAGCTGCTGCCATGTGGGCACAAGCTCTGCTGCCCAGGAGGGTCCCGTAGTGCAGGGGTTTGCAGATGGACACATAGCGGTCATAGCTCATGATGGTGAGGAGATAATACTCTGCTGATATCAAGAAGAGAAAGAAAAAGAGCTGTGCAGCACATTCTGAGTAGGAAATGTCCGTGGTGTCCCAGAGGGAATTGTGCATGGCTTTGGGGACAGTGGTGCAGATGGAGCCCAGGTCGGTGAGGGCCAGGTTGAGCAGGAAGAAGAACATGGGCGTGTGCAGGTGGTGGCCGCAGGCTACGGCGCTGATGATGAGGCCGTTGCCCAGGAGGGCAGCCAGGGAGATGCCCAGGAAGAGGCAGAAGTGCAGCAGCTGCAGCTGCCGCGTGTCTGCGAATGGCAGGAGGAGGAAGTGGCTGATGGAGCTGCTGTTGGACATTGCTTCATTCTGGGCATTGTGGACTGTTGAAAGAAGACATTGACAAGCTCAGACATACTTCCTTGAGTCAGTCCTATGCTATTTTCTTAGGAATCCCCTCAGAATTAATTCTCTTCCTGTGGGGGAATTTTGCTGACACTTTTCATTTCGGAGCACAGGTTTGTGCTGCTGAGTTACTGCCCCATCTCCAGCATTGCTCTCAGCCTGAACACTGGGGAACCCAGAGGGAAAACACAGCTCCCTGTACCCCAGGGCAGTCAGACCTGCTGGTCCCCACACAGATGCCATTTGCTCATTTGCTACCTCTATTTCACAGTGATCACACTTAAAACATGCTCAAAGAAGAAAGTGGAATTTTTGAAGGCTCCAGTTTCAAAATCGTTTTCCCTAAACCCTTCTCCCCTTCCCTGTGCAGCTACAGTTGGTCTGGCTCTCTGCTGCCTGGAGTTGTGCCCATTGGGAGCTCTTTCCCTCTATCCAAGCCTTGTCCCTGCCACTGCTCCCCGAGCCCAGTCCAGCCCTGGGGGCTCAGCTCTGCCCTGCACAGCCCTCCCAGCACAGGGCACTGCCCAGGGACATCTCCCTGGCAGCAGCTCCTTAAGGGCAGGGCACACAAACAGAGATGCTGCAAGCCAAGGTGCTGCTGCTGCTGTCTGTAGGGAGAGGAGGGTGAGGAGGCACTTTCTGAGGGAGATCTGAGGCACATCTGCTGATCCCCAGTGGGACAGTGCAGGAGTGTCAGGGACACATCCAAAGCTGACAGCCCCTTGCCCTTTCCTTGAGGAGAAAGCTGAGAGCAGCCCTGGCCATGCAGCACCATCTCCCCAGCAGGAGGAATCTGCCCTGATGGGGGTCGCTCCTTCCACCTCCAACTTCTCCCCACTGAGCCATGGGGAGCTCCCAGGCAGGCTGAGAGCTGCCCCTGGCAGGTGGCACATGCCCTGCCCTGGCAAAGAGCCCTCAGGGCTGCAGGAGCCGCTCTGCAGGACAGCCCTGGGCAGCCCTGGCTGCACCCCCACCTTCACAGCCTGCAGCCGTCCCTGGCAGCAGGAGCCGTCCTGCCCTGTCCCTCTGATGGTGCCCAGGGCAGCTCTGCTCTGCAGCACATCCTCCCCCAAACCGCAAACGGCAGCAGAGCCATCCTTACAGTCATATCAGTCATGTCATGTGTCAGCTTTAGAAGATCCCTGCAGCCAGAAACTCACTGTGTCAGAAGTTGTGAAGATTTCTCCATGAAGAAGCTCAGAATTCTCCTTCCAGTTGCTTTAACCATCTCTGTCTGCTTCACTCCTCTCAGGTACCTGCAGGCAGTGACCTCAGCCCTGCTGGGCACGGAGAGGAGCTGCTCCTCAGCAGAGCTGCCTCTTTGAAGCTTTAGGAGCTCCCTCTGTGCCAGGAGCCCGGCCCAGCTCCGCAGCACAGCAACAGCACAAGGACTTTAATGACCCTCTTGGGGCTTTGGTGCTGTTTACATCAGACTCAGTCCCTGAGAGTGTCTTCAAAAAACTTCTCAAGAACTCAAAGTCAGATTCAAACTCCAAAGTTTCTTTTAATGGGTCCCTCGGAGAGACACAACTGAGAAAGTGTCCCCAGGTCCCAGTTGGAGCAGAACACTGGAGGCAGTGATGACAGGAGGGACAAACAAGGCAAAGGTGTCTCTGATGCTGAGCAAACCTGGATGTGTTTCAGGAATGCAAAGGGCCAAGGCCTGAGCCCCAGCCCCTGGCCAGGCACATCCTGTCCCTCCCTCAGTGCTCAGGGCTCTTCCCGGGGCACTGCCATGTGGGGATGTGCAATGCCAAGGGCAGGACCATGGGGCGGCCCCTGCCAGGCTGCTGAGCAGGGACAAGGAGGCCATGAGGCCCCAGGGCTGCAAGGGTCACTTGTGTCCTCCTCATGGCCTCAGGGCCAGGGCCAGCAGCCATGGCCAAAGTGCTGCACAAGTTGGCTCTGGCAGGGCCTTGCAGCTTCTGCACATCCCTGTGCCCTCTCCAGCCCAGCCTGTCCTACGTTGTCCATGCCCTGCGCCTCTGTCCCTGCAGGCTGTCGGCATCCCCCGGCTGCCCCACCTCGCTGGCTCCTTCCTCTGCTGACAGCTCTGCATCCTGCCTGCCTCTGCCTTGGCACACAAAGCCTTGGGCTGACCCAGACTCCTTCTGGGGATGTGTTGCACCACAGCCCTGCCCTGGGAGAGAAATTCCTTTGTCCTCATGTCCCCACTGGACCTCCCCAGCTGCACTTGGCATTAATTCTTTGTTTCTCCAGATGTTCTCTACTATGTCAAAAGAGTCCACCATTTCTGAAACTGCTCTTCAAGCCCTCCCAGGGCTGTCCTCCGCTGCCTTCATTCTCCATCCCACTGAGCACAGAACTCCTTTGTCCCTATATAGTGGTCATGTGCTTGAGGTCTTGAAACCTCACCTTGGGACATCTCTGGAGCCCCTCCAAGGTGTTCTCAAATGAAAACATTCTGCTTCTAGGCTAAGAAAATCACCAGAGGACAAGACAGCCAGATGTGTCTTTCCTGACTACTTTCATCTGCATGCAATGCTTGGATTGATGGCATTTTGGATGTAGAATCCCCATTTTGGCCATGGGCACCTTGACTAGAACTACAGTTCTTTCCCACTGGAAGGAAACACCCAGTGTTTGGTAGTAGATGAGAGACAGCCCTTGGGAGGCCCAGCCAGCCAGATTTGTCTCTCCTGGCAGCCTTTGGCTGGGAGAAATCCTTGGATAGATGGAATCTGGGAGGCCAAATCCCAGTTTTGGCCATGGCCCCTGGACAAGAATGCTGGTTCTTTTCCACAGGAAAGAAGGAATAGAGCCCCGGTGTTTCAGGGGTAGATTAGAGGCAACCACCAGAGGCCAAGGCCAGCCAGAGCTTTCTGTCCTGGCAGCTTTTGTCTGGGAGAAACTCTTGCATATAGGGAATGTTTTAGGGGGAGTACCAGTCTCAGCCCTGGGCACCTGGAAAGAGAGATGGCTCTTTTCCATAGGAAGGAAAGCACAGAGTCCCAGTGCTCCAGGGGCTGATGAGAGGCAGCCCTCAACATGCAGGGATCAGCTGGACCTGTCCAGCAGTCCCCAGGAGGCCAAGCCAGCCAGACCTGTTCCATATTCCCTGGGTTCCATGAAGTCCTGGGGTGTCACAATGTTCTCCTTGTTTCTGAAGTGTCACAATGGCGCTTTGGCTCCATGGGGCCCCATAGTGTCACAATGGTCTCCATGGATCCATGGGGCCTTGCAATGCCACAATGGTCTCCATGGATCCATGGTGCCCCACAGGATCACAATGGCCCTTTGGTTCCACAAGGCCCTGTAGTGCAACAATGGCCTCTTGGTTCCACAAAGCTCTGCTGCTTCACACTGGCCCCTTGGGACCTTGCAGCCCAACAGTGCCACAATGATCCCCTTGGTTCCACGAGTTCCCACAGTGTCACATTGGCCCCTTGGTCCCACGAGGCCCTGCAGTGTCACAATGGTCTCCACAGCAAGGAAACCACCAAGCCCCAGTGCTGCAGGGGCACAGGAGAGGCCACAGGAGGCCAAGAGCAGCCAGTCCTGTCTGTCTGTGAACTGTCCTAAGGCAAATCCTCTGTGTGTGTCAGACTAAGATTGGGACAATCCTCAAGCAATGCTTGATTAGATGAGGAAAATGGAACTTCTTTGAGTCTTCTTCCACTTATTAGTGTCATAATTTTGAAGCTTTAACATGGGTGACCCCATTTTCCAGATTGGGAAACAGCTTCCAACACACATTCCTTCCAAAAACACTCCCCAGAGCCCTGTTAACCACACCTCATCCTCCAGGCACAAATGCAACTCTCTTCAAAATCTAGGAACACAAAGGTCAAACAGCAACTCCAACCCAACAGTTTCCAACCAATTTTATACTTTGCTTTCTAAGTCTTACTTCATAGCAAATGTGGTGGCTCCAAGCACAGAGAAATGCTCCTGAGGAACAGCCCAGCCTGGTGCTCCAGCCCGAAAGCTGGAACTGAGGAGCCCCTGCAGCTGTGCTTTGAGCTGCAGCCCAGAGCACTCAGGGAATGCAGCTGGGGGCTGGGGGGTCAGACAATGGCCCCATGCATGGCACAGACTCCGCAGGGAAGGCACTGTTGGCATGGGGGCTGGAAGAATCCCAAACACAACCCCCACACACCTGCACACTTACTGGCTGTTGCCTTGGCTGCTCTGCATGTCATCTGTGCCTCGCCATTGATTCCTGCCTGGAAGCAGCTGGAACAGGCAGGATCGGCCCCATCAGGAGCAGATCCCAGCTGGGAACACGGCTGGCAGCGCTGGTTTGCAGAGGCTTCTGGCTCCCCAGCTGAAGCCGAGGCAGGAGCAGCTGGGAAGGGCTGGCGCTGCTGCTGCTCCTGCCCAGGAGCCGCGGCTGGGCCGGGCCGGCGCCCACTGCGCTGCGGCTCCTGCTGCTGCCAGAGCCGGGCGGGACTCGGGGACAGCCAATGGACACGGGGGGACAGCAAAGGCCGTGCGGCTGCACTGATGTTCGTGCTCGGGCCAGCGCCAGCACAGAGCTTCGGCCCCACATTAACCCAGAGGGCAACGCTGGGGAAAGGCTCCATTTCAGCCTTTCTTTACTCATCGCTGTGAAGTTACCAAAATAAAAGGAGAACAAGCAGGGCCCGACCCCTTCTCCTTTGGGAGGAGCTCTGAGCCTGGGGCTGTGAGGGGCCATGAGGGGCTGTGAGAGACCATGAGGAGCTGTGAGAGGCCATGAGGGGCTGTGAGAGGCCATGAGGGGCTGTGAGGAGCTGTGAGGAGCCTCAGCCCTGGCAGGAGGGGGTCCCCCCATGTTCCCAGGGCAGGGCAGCTGTGAGGGGCCACGAGCACAGATGTGGAGGCAGAGCAGGCTCAGGGCAACTCTGGGATCGTATGAGACCCTTCCCCAGCTCCAAATCACACTAAAATCCCATAACTGGGACTTCCCATCTTTAGAATCCACTGGCATCTTGGAAGAGACTGTACAGCTCAATCCCACTTGGAGAAAAAAGGGATTCTTTCCAGTGAGCTGACCTCCAGCCACTAGTAATAATGTCAGATTTAAAAGTATGACACTAATAAGTAATACTAATAAACAATAACATTAACAAGAAATAAACCTGCAAATCCCAACACACAGCACCACCCCAAAAAGACAAACCTAATTTTTCTTTTCTGTCACAAGGCTCATGAAAACAAATCCTGTTAACTTTCTCTCCCTCACCTCTTCCCCACCAGATAAATGAGGCCATTTTCACTGTTTAATGCAAGTTACAATTGAGGGCTGGAGAGAAGAACAGGGAGACACCACCAATTTCCATGTCAAACCCAGTAGGTCAACTGCAAAGAAGAGACAATAAAACAGGATGGGGGCAGGGGCTGGTCAGATGTTGCTCTAAAGGGTCCCAAGATCACTTCCAAGCAAACAGGAGGGGAAAATAAACCCCTAAAAACCAGCCTGTGTGTTCAGGGACTCAGCTGTGAGGAACTGGACATGCAGGGAGGCAGCTGGAGCAGTTCTTTCCTCAGGCTGAACTTCCAGCCAGGGCACTGAAGTCAATCAAGTGCTCTCCCAGAGGATTCCATGGTTGCCAAACACCCTTCAGGATGTGGCTCACAGGAGCACAGATCCTTTTTCAAGTCAGGAGGGCAGCAAAAATGACAGTGAGCCCCAGTGCTCCAGGGTCTGATGAGAGGCAGCCCTCCACAAGGCAAGATCAGCTGCACCTGTCAGGTGTCCCATGGGAGGCCAAGCCAGCCAGACCTGTTCCATGTTCCCTTGGTTCCATGAGGCCCTGGAGTGTCACAATGTTCTCCATGCTTCTGAAGTGTCACAATGGCCCCTTGCTTCCATGGGGCTCCACAGTGTCACAATGGTCTCCATGATTCCATGGGGCCTTGCAATGCCACAATGGGCACCATGGATCCATGGTGCCTCACAGGGTCACAATGGCCCTTTGGTTCCATGAGGCCCTGTAGTGCAGCAATGGCCTCTTGGTTCCACAAAGCCCTGCTGCTTCACACTGGCCCCTTGGGACCATGCGGCCCAACAGTGCCACAATGATCCCCTTGGTTCCATGATTTCCCACAGTGTCACATTGGCCCATTTGTTCCACGAGGTCCTGCAGTGTCACAATGGTCTCCATAGGAAGGAAACAACTGAGCCCCAGTGCTGCAGGGGCAGATGAGAGGCAGCCACCAGAGGCCAAGAACAGCCAGGCTTGACAGTACTGGCAGATTTGGTCTGAGAGCAATCCCTGGATATACAGAACTTTTGAGGCAGAATACCAGTTTCGGACATGGACGCCTAGACAAGAAGGACAGCTCTTTACCATAGGAAGATAAGCACTGGTGTTCCACAGGCAGATAAAATGCAGGCATCAGAGGCCAAGGCCAGCCAGAGCTCTCCATCCTGTCAGCTTTTGTCTGAAAGCAGCCCTTGGATATAAGGAATTTTGGAGGTGGAATCCCAATTTTAGCCATTTCTGCATTGATAATAAGGATGGTTCTTTTCCATTGGAAGGAAAGCACTGAGCCCCAGTGTTTTGAAAGCAGGTGAGAGGCAGCCCCCAAGAGGCCAAGGCCAGCCAGACCTGTCGGTGCTGGCAGATTTTGGCATGGAGGAATCCTTAGATATACAGAATTTGGGAGCTGGAATCCCAATTTCAGCCATGGGCACCTGGTCGAGATGGATGGTTTTTTCCTATAGGAAAGAAAAGCACAAATTCCAAGTGTTTTGGAAGAAGATGAGAGGTGGCCACCATAGGCCAAACTAGCCAGACCTGTCTCTTCTGGCAAATTTTGTCTGGGAGAAATCCTTGGTTATACAGAATTTTGGAGGTGGATTCCCAATTTTGCCATGGGCACCTGGACGTGAAAGGCTTCTTCCCACAGGAAAGAAAAGTACATGGTGCTAGTGTTTCAAAGGGAAATGAGAGGTGGACCAGTCTGACAGATCTGTCTCTCCTGGCAGATTTAATCTGGGAACAATCCTTAGATATATGGAATTTTGGAGGTGGAATTTCAATTTTGGCCATGGGTGCCTGGAGGAGAAGGACAGTTCTATTCCACAGGAAGGAAAGCACAGTGCCCCAGTGCTTCAGGAGTAGATGAGCAGCAGCCCTCCACATGCCAAGGTCAGCTGGACCTGTCAGACGGCCCCCAGGAGGCCAAGGCAGCCAGACCTGTTCCATGTTCCCTTGGTTTCACAGGGCCCCACAGTGTCACAATGGCCCCTTGATTCCATGAGTCCTTGCAATGCCACAATGACTCCTTGATTCCACAAAGCCCTGAAGTGTCACAATGGCCCCTTGGTTCCATGCAGCCCTCCTGTGTCACAATGGCTGCTCCGTCACCATATGGGCTCCACAGCGTCACCACTGTCCCGTGGTTCCAGGGGACCCCTAAGGTTCACAATGGTCTCCTTGATGCCATGAGGCACCAGAGTGTCACAATGGTCTCCTTGGTTCCATGAGGTTCTGTACTCTCAACGATGGTCTCCTCGGTTCTGCAGTGTATCTCACCCACATGGGAACCCTAGGGGCTGGCAGCTATATGTGTGTCTTTCTATATCACTTCTGTCTCTCTCTCTCTTTCATTCTTCTCCTTCTAATCCCCTTTACCTGGAACATTTTTGGGTAATTTAGCATCTTAAAGGTTTAAAGCTTTCTGGGTTAAATGGACTAAGTCAATGAAGTTACTGCTGTAATAAGTGTTTTGTGTTAAACTGGACGTTGTATTAAATCCTTTGCCAAAGTTCCTTGATTTTCTGTATTTTTCCAGTAAAATTTTGTGTAATTTTGAGCTCTTGTGAATATCTGGTTGGTGTTTCTCCTGTGCACCAAACTCGAGTAAAGGAACCTTTGCTTACCCCCAGCATTTAAGTGTTCTGGGGTGTTAGAGCCCTGCAGGCTCACAATGGCCTCTTTTTTCCATGGGCCAAAACAGTGTCACAATGTCCCCCTGGTTCCATGAGGATCTGGAGTGTCACAGTTTTATGACATTTGTCCTTCCTTCCCCTCACATCCACTGCCCCACAAACAGCCCCGAGCCACCCGTGAGGGACAGGCACTGCTGTCCCAGGGCTGGGCTCAGGCCTTGGCCTTTCTGCTCCTCCAACCAACCCAGGGCTTTCTCAGCATTGCAGTTCCCTGCTCAGAGCCTTTGGCTCCCTGCAATCCTGGCCCCAAGGATCTGCTCTCACGAGTCCCTGGGGAGGCTTTGGCAGTCCCTGCCCTCAGTGGGGCCCAGGGATGCTCCAAGGGACTTGGAGTTTTGCTTCTGACTCCTTGAGCAGCTTCTGTAACCTCCTCTCAGTCCCTGAGGGTCCTGGACCCAACCCCAAATCCACGGTGGGGCTCAGTAAAATACAGAAAGCCCTCAGGAGCTCTTTCTCTTCATTCAATTGTCTTCAAGTCTCCAGGGCATGTGCAGCTGATTGGAGTAAATCAGGAGTTCTGTTAAGAAGGAAGATGTCAAAGTGTACCTCATGACTTTTTCTTTCTTTAATCAACAGAATTTTTAATTTTTTTTTAAATTTTCATGCTCAGAGAGGAGGTAATAGAAGCATTCCCCAAGTGATCTTGATGCTGAAGGTCTGGGCACACAGAAGAATGAGCCCCTTGTCAACCCAGGGGCTGACCCTGTTTGGACAACCTGCTCCTCACCCCCAACCTCACCATGGCTGACATGGCCCACCTGGCACTCACATCCCTGTTCCCTGCATCACAAACTTGTCCCCTGAGCTCTGGAGCTGCGTGTCCCAGCCCATGGCACCATGTCCCACCTGCTCTCCTCAGGGCTCTGCCTGCACACAGGCCCAGCAGAAGTTTTCCTGTTTGTAAGGAAAGAATGGCAAAGCCTGAGCAGGTTTGCTGAACAACAAAGCCCACTCAGGAACCACATGCTCAGTACAAGCTGCCTCTGATGATGTCACCTTTCTACAAGGGACAATGTGACCAGAAATGATCTCTGTAAGCAGAATTCTCTGTATCTTTCAGCAGAATTCTCTGAGTGTTTAAGCTGAATTCTCTGTCCCTGTCCTTTCCCTGGATCTCTGCTGTAGATGGAAGTTGCTGGTGCCATTGTCACCTTGAACTCCTCTTTGGGATGCACACAGATGTTCCCAGGTGTGTCCAGCAGGTGATGGATCTCATCCAGCAGTGGGTGTGGCTGAGAGTTGCCATGGCAATGAGTCTTCCTGGAGCTGCCACAGGATGTCAGCAACAGGACCTGGTGGTGGTTGCCATGGAAACACATTTTTATACAGCAACCTTTTTTTCTATTTAATATTTTATTTTCAGAACTTATACTATTTACTTTTATTTACAATGATATGAATGTAATTTTCTCTTTTTAAATTAATATTTAATGATTTTTAATAATTTTAATAATTATATTTGTTTCTTATTCATAATAATATTGCTATTTATATTTTTACTAGTTTTTAAAATTTAGATAAAGAATTTGTAAATTTTTAGCCACCAAAGAAATAAATATTCATTGCTTCTAAGTTACACAAGTCCCCTTATTGATCTATGCTCTATTGCTTATTGATTTCTCCCTCTTTTTGCTAATTAGTCCTCGTTTTATTAGTTTTGCCTTTTTTTTATAATCTTCTTCGCAGACAGCATTCTAGGGGGCACTTTTGGGGTCCGGGTAAACATTTATGGGACACATTCGGGGCAATTTGGGGTGTGGGGAGGCAATTTAGGGAGAACTTGGGGGTCAGGTGGACACTTGTGGGATCCCAGTGGGCACTGAGAGGCACTTAGGGATCCTGGGGGAAAGTTTCGGGTTCGGAGTGGCACTTGGGGTGTCCGGGGGACATTTGGAAGTGACGGAGGGACATTCGGGAGCCCTTGGGCGTCCGGGAGGGCACTTGGAGGCTATAACGGGGCTCAATGGGGCGCGGGGGATGATGGGAGTTGGAGGCGCAGGTATAATAGCGTTAAAGGGGTCGCGCAGCATCATGGGAGTTGTATGCGCTGTTACCATGGCTCTCTATGGGGCGCCGGGCATGATGGGAGATGAAGTCACGACTGCAATGGACAAACACGGGCGCCGCGGTGCATCATGGGACCTGTAGTCCCGGAAGTGGCTCGGACGGGGCATTTCGGGGACCGGGAAGGCACTCGGGGGGCACTTTTCGTCCAAAGAGCCACTCAAGCCGTCAGGGAGGAACGTGTACGGTTCGAGAGCACTTGGGGGGAACTTGGGGAGCTCTAACCGGGCTGTTTCGGGCGCGGGGCATGACAGGAATTTTAGATGCAGAACTGTGTTATGAGGGGCTCGTTATCGCGGGGGACGATAGGAGATGGACTCCAGAAAGTGGCTATAACGGGCATCTGTGCGGTTGGGAGCACTTGGGGGTCCGAGGAGGCTTCTGGGAGTCCCGAATGGGCACTGAGGGGGCACTTAGGGATCCTGGAGGGTCTGGGGGACACTTACGGGGCATATGGGGCAGAGAACGGGAAATCTGTGGGGCGCGGGGCATGACGGGCGTTGTAGTCCCGGCTCCAATGGTACTTAATCGGGGCGCACGGCATGACGGGAGTTATAGGCAAAAATAAACCAAAATGGCACCGCACCAGGCCCCGCCCCCAGGGATGAATTCCGGGCGCTGATTGGCTGTGAATGCTGATGGGCGGCAGCCGTGACCAATGGGTGGCGGCGGAGGTGGAAACAGGCAATTCAACCCCTTCAGTCCCTCCCAGTACAGCCCAGTTCATCCGCAGTACAGCCCAGTGTATAACCCCAGTGCCCTTCCAGGCCGTTCCAGTACAAGGCAGTTCATCCGCAGTACAGCCCAGTATGACCCCAGTGCCCCTCCAGACCCTCTCAATACACCCGAGTTCATTCCCAGCCCCTTCCATTTCCCCCCAATGTCCCCCAGTATGTCCCAGTTCATCCCAGTGTCACTCCCAGTATGCCCTAGTGTACCCCAGTATTCCCCACAGTGTTCCCAGTGTCCCCACTTTGTCCCAATATCCCCCAGTATCACTCACAGTACCCCCAGTTTGCCCCAGTATTGGCCAGTATCACTCCCAGTATGTCCTGGTATGTCCCAGTATGTCTCAGTGTACCCTCACAGTCCATCCTGGTCCGCCCAGTTTCCTCCTCAGCATTCCCTGAGTTCCCAGTTTGTCCCAGTCAACCCCAATGTCACTCCCAGTATGTCCCAGTGCCCCCCAGTATGTCCCAGTCCTCCCCAGTGTTTCCAAGGAAACTTGACCTTCTCACGGTGGCCATGGCATCCAAACCCAGCAGTGGGGTCAGTGCAGTGTCCATGGCACAGCCCCTGGCAATGGCCAGTGCAGGTTGGGATGAGAATCCACCCTCAGAGCTGGCCCAGGGCAGGGCTGCAGTGCCTTCCCAGCAGCTCCTGTCTGCACAGGAGCAAGGTTGGCCACTCTGGGTCAGACCTCCAGGCAAAGGTTCTCTGAGCAGGCCAGACCTCCTCAGGAGAGACCCTGGATCAATATCAATCACAGAATGCTGCAATCACCTCTGCTCTAAAGAGAACAGTAATAATAAAATGCACCCCTTAAAATAGGAATATATTTTTCTTATAGGATCTTTGAAAGATTTCTCCATAACTATTGTCGGAAACCTTCACAATGAACTGCACCAGACCAGAGGGAAATCAAGGCAGAGCCATGGTTTGTCAGGACTTGCTTGATCCTGATGAGCCCCGAGGTGCATTTGGTGCTGAGCCCTTGAACCTCAGGGCCTGAGAGGAGATTGCACAAACCTTTCCAGGAGTCAAAGTCAGAAGAAAAACCCAAAGTGTCTCCAAGCGTGAATGGGTCCCATGGAGGTCCATCCCCAGCACAGGCTCCTCATGGACTCCTTGGAGGAGAGAACTGAAGGCCATGATTGTTCAAAAACCTGTGAGAAATTCAGTGTCAAAAGGAAAATCCAAAGTACCTTCAAAAACCTTGAGTATGTCAAAGTATTAATGAGCCCCAGTGAGTGTTAATACAAAGCTCTCAAGGGACTCGTTAAAGTAAATAATTGGAGGCCATGATTGCACAAACCCTCTCAGAGACAGAGAGAGGAAAGTATCATAAAACCTGGAAGTACCTTGAAGCATTAATGAACCCCAGTGAGTGTTGTTACTGACTAAGAATCTCAAGGGACTTGTTACAGCAGATAATTGGAGGCCATGATTGCACAAAGCTCTCAGAGACTCCAAGGCAAAAGCAAAAGCCAAAGTCCTTTGAAAAACCTGCAGTCCCTGGGAGCATGAAGGAGCCCCCCAGGGCCATTCCTGCCAAAGGCTCCCCAGGGACTCCTTCCAGCAGATCCCTGAGGCCAGGAGTGCAGGGAGGCCAAGGCTCTGTGCAGGCAGCTCAGGTGCTGAGCAGAGCCTGGGCTGGCTGGAGGCAGCAGAAAGGCCAAGGGCTGAGCCCCAGCCCCGGGGAAGGCAGATCCTGTCCCTCCCGCCTTGCTCAGGGCTCTGCTGGGGGCACTGGGATGTGGGGGGGATGCTGAGGGCAGGACAAGGGGGTGACAGTGCCCAGCCTTGCTGGGGCTGTGCCAGGAGGCCCCAGGGCCTCAGGACAAGGTGTCTCCTCACAGCCCTTGGTGCCACAGTAGAGAGAATGAATTCTACAATCAAATTGCATTTGGGTGCAATATGTCAGGAAACCTCCTTGACCTGGGGCCAAGCCTTACCTGTTGTTCAACTTCAAATCAGAATTCAGCCATGGGGCACCAGCAAAATCAGCCCCTGTGAGCTGCTCTGTGGTCAACCCTACCAAGTGCCACATTGCATGAAACAGACAGATAAAAAAGGGGTCAATTTGAATAACTCCCTCATTTCTCTTAGTAAAACCTTACAGGATTTGTAGTGAGCAGTGGAGATCTCTAAACTCATGGTATTGGACACAGCAGGGCACGAGCTCCAAGCAGGAAATTGGGTCTGCTTGAAAGACTGGAGAACTGCTGTGCTCCTGCCAAAGTGGAAGGGACCTTTCCAAGTGCTATTGACAACTTTTTACAATGAACAGGTCAAGAAGGCTCTTCCTGGGGATTTGAAGAAATCTGGACCAAACTTCCTTCATGGTTATGCAGCAGGACATGGTTAAAACATCTGTTTATAATGGTCACCATAATAATTCTGTATGGTTTTAGCTTGGATCAGGATTCAGTGCTGTAGCTGTTGTAATGCCTTCTGCTATAAAATGGAGATGTTGTGAGATCAGTTCCCATCAGGAACTTATTCTGAAGAACAACGGAGACTTGATAAGGACAATAGAACAGAACAGCACAGCCTTGGAAAAATAAATAAATGATGTAACTGAGACAAATAGAAGTCACAGAAAGTGCAAGCAGGATGTCAGCTCAGCTCTGCAAGGCTGACAAAGCAAGAGTTATGTAAAAAACCCATATTGCCCTTACTCAAAAGCAGGGTTCAAGGAACAGCCACCTGAAAAGGACACCGTACATTGAAGAGAGACCGCCAAAGAACCTTACAAGGCACTTCTGATAAAGGGTGCAATTATGTAAAATAAAGTAATACATATCCATCAAGTAAGCAGGGATAGCTCATGAATATGTAATCAGTGTGTGATAAAACCTCTGTTCACCCGACGCACAGGGCACTCTAATGGAGGAAGGATCCTCTGAATGACCAGTGCTGCAATAAAGAATGGCTGCTTTTTAATAATCAAACTTTTTAAAAAGTTTCTATTCAGCCAATTTCAGTATCAGTTCCATGAGGCTCCACACTGTCACAATAGTCACCTTCCTTCCATGTGGCCCTAAGTGTCACAATGGCCTCTTGGCTCCATGAGGTTCCACAGTGTCATAATGGACCCCTGGGTGCTTGGAGCCCTGAAGTGTCACAATGGTCTCCTTGGTCCCACAAGGCCCCACAGTGTCACCCTGGGGCAGGACACCAGGAGGGATTAGTTCCCCACTCGCTGCAGCTCCCTGGGCCAGCTGGCACCGACACCTTCTCCCAAGCCAGCGCTCCCGGGCACAGCCAGGGCCGTGCCACACTGCAGCTCCTGCAAACCACGGCGGCAGCTTCGAGGCCAAAACCTGAGTCACAGACAGTTTGCCACTCTGCGTGTCTATATTTGACCAGGAAATGTCCCATTGTGGGGTGTCCCTTTCCTGCAGTCACTGCAACACTGGGACCATACACGGAGCTCTGAGCAAGAGAAATGGCCAGCGCTGCACCTCTGCACTGACTCAGGGATGGTGGGAAATGCTCTGTGGGGGTGGCTGGAATGATGGAAAAAGGACAATTGGCAGCACAGAGGGAAACCCATCTGGGCTGCTGGATTGGGTCAAGACATTGCTGCCTGCATAGAGAACTTGGCTGTGAAAGTCCCTCCTGTGGATGCTCACGTACCCAAGAGTTGGCACTGAAGAGCATCGCAACACTGGACAGGGGGATGGGGCTGCCAGGATTAAAGTGTCTCAGGTGGGTCTGGACAGGCCACACAAGGGTGAGTTATTTCTGGCTTGATGGGCCCAGGACACCTCAGGTCATCAGGGCAGAGATGCAGCGTCCAGATGGGCTGGTGACCGAGGGGTGGATTTACCCATGGACAGCATCTCCAGGTTATCCATGAGTGTGAAACGTGTGCTGAGATCAAGCAGGGCCAGGCGGATAGAGCCCCTGTGGTGTGGGGGATGATGGTGGGAATATAAATGTGAGGAGACACATGGTTTTTTTAGTGGGAGTAGTAAATTGGAGAGCACCATTCCTAAACCACAACAGCCCTGTCAGAGCCAGCCCTGTCCCTGCACTGCCCCAGCCCTGCTGCCCCACACCTGCTGATCAGGAAGGGCAGAGCCATGGGGGAGGGAAATGCACAGGGACTCCTCCTGGGAGGGACCTCGGGAGCTTTCCAGGCCAAGCCAAAGCACAGTCAGTGGAGAAAGGGACACAAGGATGGGCTGTTTGTGTGCTCTGCCATGGCAGGATGAGATGCAGAGCTGCACACACACCCAGACAATGTGGATCCCTGCAGGAGCTGATCTCACACAGTGGCTCCCAGGCCTCTGCTGCTGGCTGCTTGCTCTGCTTTGATGTTCCCTGCTGGTTACAGCCACCCCACACACCCCAGTGCTGTGTGCACACACCCCAGTCTCACCAGTGCCTGGGCCCCCACAGGACACAGGACCTGATGGTTTGTGGTTCCCACTCCAGTATGTGGCACTTGGACCTCCCTCTGTACCCAGAGCAGAGAGAGCTCTCCTGTCAGAAAAAGCTCTTGGCAGTGGAGGATTTAGGAAAATGCCACAGGCTGTGGGGATGAGCTTTAGGACACAACCAAAAGAATGTCCTGACCTGCCAAGAGTGTAAAACCTTTTCACACATTATGATCTCTCATCCTTCTTTCTCTCTGTTTTGTCATGTCTTTTCCTCATCAAACCACTTTGACACCCCCCCCCCGCCGTCACTTCTTAGGCTCCTTTCTTAGACATCCCATGGAAAATCTTGCACATTCCCCAAATGCCCTTTCTGGATGCCCATCAGGAGTCTCAGACCCTGAGGCAGAAACCCCCACGCTCAGCTGCCAAGGTCATGCTGGAGCGCTCTGCCATTGACCCCTCTGGTCAGTCTTTCATGAGGAGCTGTTAGAACTTTCCTTCAATTAATTTTGAACTTCTGTTTTTTAAATTGGAATGGCTGTACAATATCATCTACTGCAGCCCCCTTGTATAGAATAGCACAACTACCACAGGACCAGATTGCTCAAAGCTCCTGACCTTGAAAACTTCTTGGGATGGGGGATCCACTTTTATGGGCAACCTGTTTCTCTGTCTTGTCACCCTCATCATAAAATCTTTCTTCCTTATAACCAAGCTAAATTTTTCTTTGACCATTTAAAGGCATTGATCCTTCCTCTGCCACTACAGGCCTGAAAAATAATCTCTGTCTTTCTTGGATTATGTATGACCAAAATGTTTTAATCTGAAAAGACCTTGAGAGAACACAAAAAAAGCCCAAGATAGGATTTGGAGGCCTCAAGCACATGACCCATAGACAGACTGAGGGTCCTGGGGTCCACCTGGGCTCAGTGGTGTGGAGAGTGAAAATGGAACATGAATAGCCTGAGAGGGCTTGAAGGGGGGTTTCAGAGATGGTAGAGCTTTTCTTGATAGTGGAAAACAACCTGAGAAGGAAATAATGTCACCAAAGGCAGGTGGGGAGGCCCAGACTGGACACAAAGAGAAAGGAATTTCTCTCCTCTGGCAGGTATGTGATGGAACACATCCTCAGAAGGAGTCTGGGTCAGCCCAAGGCTTTGTGTGCCAAGGCAGAGGCAGGCAGAACGCAGAGCTGTCAGCAAAGGAAGGGGCCAGCGAGGTGGGGCAGCCGGGGGATGCCGACAGCCTGCAGGGACAGAGGCGCAGGGCATGGACAGCGTAGGACAGGCTGGGCTGGAGAGGGCCCAGGGATGTGCAGAAGCTGCAAGGCCCTGCCAGAGCCAACTTGTGCAGCACTTTGGCCATGGCTGCTGGCCCTGGCCCTGAGGCCATGAGGAGGACACAAGTGACCCTTGCAGCCCTGGGGCCTCATGGCCTCCTTGTCCCTGCTCAGCAGCCTGGCAGGGGCCACCCCATGGTGCTGCCCTTGGCATTGCACATCCCCACATGGCAGTGCCCCGGGAAGAGCCCTGAGCAATGAGGGAGGGACAGGATGTGCCTTGCCAGGGGCTGGGGCTCAGGCCTTGGCCCTTTGCATTCATGAAACACATCCAGGTTTGCTCAGCATCAGAGACACCTTTGCCTTGTCTGTTCCCCCTTTCATCACTGCCTCCAGTGTTTTGCTCTAACTGCAACCTGGGGACACTTTCTCAGTTGTGTTCCTCAGTGGGACCCATTAAAACTTCAAGAAACTTTGGAGTTTAAATCTGACTTTGAGTTCTTGACAAGTTTTTTGAAGACACTCTCAGGGACTGAGTCTCATGTAAACAACACCAAAGCCCAGAGAGAGTCATTAAAGTCCTTGTGCCGTTGCTGTGCTGCTGAGCTGGGCCGGGCTCCTGGCACAGAGGGAGCTCTTAAAGCTTCAAAGAAGCAGCTCTGCTGAGGAGCAGCTCCTCTCCAAGCCGAGCAGGGCTGAGGGCACTGCCTGCAGGTACCTGAGAGGAGTGAAGCAGAGAGAGGCTTAAAGCAGCTGGAAGGACAATTCTGAGCTTCTTCATGGAGAAATCTTCACAACTTCTGACACAGTGAGTCTCCGGCTGCAGGGATCTTCTAAAGCTGACACATGACATGACTGATATGACTGTAAGGATGGCTCTGCTGCCATTTCTGGTTTGGGGGAGGATGTGCTCCAGAGCGGGGCTGCCCTGGGCACCGTCAGAGGGACAGGGCAGGACGGCTCCTGCTGCCAGGGACGGCTGCAGGCTGTGAAGGTGGGGGTGCAGCCAGGGCTGCCCAGGGCTGTCCTGCAGAGCAGCTCCTGCAGCCCTGAGGGCTCTTTGCCAGGGCAGGGCATGTGCCACCTGCCAGGGGCAGCTCTCAGCCTGCCTGGGAGCTCCCCTTGGCTCAGTGGGGAGAAGTTGGAGGTGGAAGGAGTGACTCCTGTCAGGGTAGGTCCTGCTGCTGGGGAGATGGTGCTGCATGGCCAGGGCTGCTCTCAGCTTTCTCCTCAAGGAAAGGGCAAGGGGTGTCAGCTTTGGATCTGTCCCTGACACTCCTGCACTGTCCCACTGGGGATCAGCAGATGTGCCTCAGAGCTCCCTCAGGAAGTGCCTCCTCACCCTCCTCTCCCTACAGACAGCAGCAGCAGCACCTTGGCTTGCAGCATCTCTATTTGTCTGCCCTGCCCTTAAGGAGCTGGTGCCAGGGAGATGTCCCTGGGCAGTGGCCTGTGCTGGGAGGGCTGTGCAGGGCAGAGCTGAGCCCCCAGGGCTGGGCTGGGCTCTGGGAGTTCTGGCAGGGAGAAGGCTTGGACAGAGGGAAACAGCTCCCAATGGGCACAACTCCCGGCAGCAGAGAGCCTGACCGGCTCTTGGTATCCCTCCCTGTCCAGCTGCACAGGGAAGAAGAAAAATGTTTAGAGAATTTGACTTTGAGACTGGACCCTTCAAAAATTCCAATTTCTTTTTCAGGCGCATTTCAAGTGCAATCACCCTGAACTAGAGGGAGGTGTAATGAGGAAAGGGCACCTGTGTGGGGACCAGCAGGTCTGACTGCACTGGGGCACAGGGAGCTCTGTTTTCCCTCTGGGCACCCCAGTGTTCAGGCTGAGAGCAATGCTGAAGATGAGGCAGTAACTCAGCAGCACAAACCCAAGCTAAAATATAGAAAAGTTTAGTGAAATTCTTCCACAGGAAGATAAGTAGCTTTGTGGGGATTCCTAAGAAAATAGCATAGGATTGACTCGAAATCCATCCCAGCTTGTCAATGTCTTCTTTCAGAAATTCAAAATGCCCAGAGTGAAGAAATGTCCAACAGCAGCTCCATCAGCCACTTCCTCCTCCTGGCGTTGGCAGACACGCGGCAGCTGCAGCTGCTGCACTTCTGCCTCTTCCTGGGCATCTCCCTGGCTGCCCTCCTGGGCAACGGCCTCATCATCAGCGCCGTAGCCTGCGGCCACCACCTGCACACGCCCATGTTCTTCTTCCTGCTCAACCTGGCCCTCACCGACCTGGGCTCCATCTGCACCACTGTCCCCAAAGCCATGCACAATTCCCTCTGGGACACCACGGACATCTCCTACTCAGGATGTGCTGCACAACTATTTATTTTTGTCTTCTTCATTTCAGCAGAGTATTTTCTCCTCACCGTCATGTGCTATGACCGCTACGTGTCCATCTGCAAACCCCTGCACTATGGGACCCTCCTGGGCAGCAGAGCTTGTGCCCACATGGCAGCAGCTGCCTGGGCCTGTGCCTTTCTCAATGCTCTGCTGCACACAGCCAATACATTTTCCCTGCCCCTGTGCCAGGGCAATGTCCTGGGCCAGTTCTTCTGTGAAATCCCACAGATCCTCAAGCTCTCCTGCTCACACTCCTACCTCAGGGAACTTAGACTTCTTGTGTTTAGTATCAGTTTAGCTTTTGGGTGTTTTGTGTTCATTGTTTTCTCCTATGTGCAGATCTTCAGGGCTGTGCTGAGGATCCCCTCTGAGCAGGGACGGCACAAAGCCTTTTCCATGTGCCTCCCTCACCTGGCTGTAGTCTCCCTGTTTCTCAGCACTGCTATATTTGCCAACCTGAAGCCCCCCTCCATCTCCTCCCCATCCCTGGATCTGGTCTTGTCAGTTCTATACTCAGTGGTGCCTCCAGTACTGAACCCCATCATCTACAGCCTGAGGAACCAGGAGCTCAAGGATGCCCTGAGGAAAATGCTGATTGGATGATGCTTTCCAGCAGCCACAGACTGCCTGCTTCCCTCTGTCAGTGCTTGACCCTGCATGTTATGATAGGCCAAACCTGTCTTTTCTTATTAGCATTTTCTCTTCTCTACCTTGGATGCTTTTGTCTTCAAAGTAATGTCGTTATTAATCCCTTCCTTCTTCTATATCCCCCAATCCTCAAAGACACAAAGACTTTTTGTAAAAGGAAAGTATGTAGGTGAAATAAATAAAACTGTAGCAACTTTCTGTCTGAGATCAATCCTCTGCAGAGTAGGAATGAACAGAAATGAAAAAAACATTTCTGGCTATTCCAGCCTTGAGTTGGGCCCTGGGCCTGGAGCAGGAGCAGCTCTTGAGGGCCACAAGGGCCGGGGCTGTCATGCTGGCCTGGGGACTTAGTTTGGCAGGAGGGGCTGCAGAGCTCTCAGCTTCTCCTGGAGAGGAGAGCAGGGCACCCAGGGAGCCTCCTTTTCCTTGGGCCAGGCACGTTCCCCCATGGCTGGGGCTGAGTCCTCTCTGAGCTCCAGCTGCTGCTGTGCCCTTCAGAGGGGCTGAGGCCGTGGGGCAGTGCCCAGAGCAGCCTGGCCTGAGCAGGGCTGTGGGGCCAGAGCCGGCTGGGCTGTGCTGGGGAGAGGCCCTTGGTGCTGCAGAGAGCTCAGGGCAGCTGCGAGAGCTTGGAGGGAGCTGGGCTGGGCTGAGAGAAGCTGGCAGAGAAAACCATCAGTGTCCATCTCAGCCTGTGTGAGCGTGCAGGGGCAGGACTCAGCCCAGGGCTTGTGGGGCAGGGCCAGGGCCTGGGGAAGGGATGGAAAAAAAAGGCAACTGGCCGAGAGAGGAGGCTGCTGTGTGCCCTTGGTGGCATGGCCAGAGCAGGGAGGGGGCCCAGGACATTTGTCAGCGCCAGCCTCTGTCCCCAGCCATTGGCAGCCCTGGCTGCACAGCCCAGGTTTGTGGTGAGTTTGGCTGTGGCCCAGCTCCATCCTCCTGTGGGGCTCAGGGCCTGTTCCCGGCAATGGCCAGCCCTGGCCGGGTCTGTCCTGGCCCAGAGCCCGGCAGAGCCTGGGGCAGGGCTGTGTGGGAAGGCCCACAGGTGGCACGGCCTGTGCAGGAGCTTGGAGAGGCTGCCCAGCAGGGAGGCCATGGGGGCACAGAGCCCCAGGGGCTGCTGTGGGCACCACGGCACAGGGGCCGTTCCCACCCGCAATGCTCCTGGCCTGGGCTGGGCCTGCCCAGGGGGGCTGTGGCACCATGGCTGGGCCAGTGGGGCACAAAGGGGCCACGGAGCCGCTGCCAGGGCTGACAGCAAGGCCAGGAGCAGACAAGGAATTGCTGTGCATTGCCTGTGCTGGGCAGGGCTGACTGTGGCAAAGGCAGAGCTCAACTGGCCTTGGTGGCTGCAGGAAAAGTCAAGAGGCCAAAGAGCCTCCATGGCTGTGCTGGAGACCAAGGCTGGGGGAGGGAAATGCAGGGCTGCTGTGTGATGGGGAGGGGGATTGAATTCCAGCAGACACCGATGTGGAGCTGAGGGACTCAAAGGCTTCTTGGCCTCAGTCTGTCCTGGAAAGGTCTCTCAGTCCTCTCTGCTCAGGAAGGGCTCCAAGGAGGAGGAGAGCTCATCTTGGCAGGACCCTCATGCAATCCCAGAGGGACAAATGCCAGTGCCTGCCCCTGCAGGGGAGTCCCCTGGCAATGGCCCCAGGCGGGAGCTGCCTGGCTTGGAGCAGCCCTGGCAGAAAACTCTTGGTGGGCAGGAGCTGGGCAGGAGGCAGCCGTGTGCCCTGGCAGTGAGGGAGGCCGGGAGCCCCCCAGGCTGTGTGAGCAGGACATCAAGGCCATGGATGATCCAGGTCACTGTGGCCTGGTTTGGGTTCCCCAGGGCAGGAAAGATGTCTGGCAGCTGGAGCAGGGTTAGGGAAGGGCCTCCAGGGTGGGGCTGGAGCCCTTGGGCTGTGAGGAGAGGCTGAGGGAGCTGGGCTTGTCCAGCCCAGAGAAGGGAAGGCTGAGGGGCTCCTCATCCCAGCCTGGCAGTGCCACCGAGGAGGTGATGGAGAACACAGAGCCAGGCTCTTCACCGGGGGCCAGGTGGGAGACAAAAGGCAATGGATGAAAGGGGAAAGAGGGGAGGTTCAGTCACGACATGAGGAAAACTTTGTTCCCATGGGCTCAGCCAGGTGCTGAGATGCTGCCCCATCCCTCTCCTTTGGGATTTTCCATTCCAGACCAAATCAGGGTCTGACCCTGTTTCTGACAGGTTGGCCTGCAGACTTGCTGAGGTCCCTTCCAATCTCAGCTCTCTGATGATCCTGGGACAATGCTGGTCCCTATTTCAGACTGGAGCAGAGCAGATGTTTATGGGACAGGAGCCCTCTGGGGACCTGTATGGGACCTGCAGCTTGTGAGGTGCACAAGAATATCTTCATTAGCCGTGTCATTTGAGTGCTTTTAAGAAATGGCAAAGCTCTCCTACCACGAGAGAACAGGAATTTCCTGGAAGTATACTGCTAGCAGGAGAAGAAATACCGATCTCCCACTCTACTTTTGTCACCAATATTCCATCTACTATTTCATGTCCCTCTTCATTCAGGTGTTTCCACTTCTCCTGTTTAAATGGCCATGTCTAAGGACATCTCTTCACCAGACCAGCTGGATCTATGTCCTTCCCATTGCTCCCAAATTTCCTCCTCTAGATCCTCTCCAGTCATTCCAATGTCTCTCAACTGACTGGCTTCACACTTTGAGCTTCAGAGCGTGGCCCAGACTTTTAGAACTTTAAATAACACATCAGTCAACATCTTAATCGTGTTAATATCTTTTGGGATTGCCTCTCCTTATGTCTTTGTTTAAAACTGTTCCTGTGTGGAAATCCCTTGTGAATGGTGGACATGTCAGATGCTGCTGGGACGTTGCGCAGAAAGGAGAGTTGCACAGACGTTGAGGGAAGAGTTTTGGTGCTTTTTAAACAGTATCATGTTTACATTTTTTGTCAGTTGGCCATGAAGAGAAATTTTCTGTGCCTCTGAGTCTCACCAGTTCCTGACCCCAAAGGACACAAACCTGATCAGCTGTGGTTCCCACTCCAGCGGTTGCACTTGGACCTCCCTCCATCCCCAGAGCAGAGCTCCCTTGTCCCACAAAGTCCCTGGCAACGGAGGGATGAAGAAAACAGGACAGGCTGTGGGGATCAGGGCCAGGGCACGGCCAGGGATTTGGTGTGGTTGTGAGCCCAGGGCAGGACGCAGCCCTTGGCCTCGGTGAACCTCATCCAACTGTCCTGGGCCCATGGCTGCAACCTGTCCAGATCCCTGTGCAGAGCTTCCTGCCCTCCAGCACAGCCACACTCCCACCCAGCTTGGGCTCACCTGGTAACTGACTGAGGGTGCCCTCGATCCCTCATCCAGATCAGCAATAAAGAGATTGAACTGCACTGGCCCCAATCCTGAGCCCTGCGGACACCCCTGGATGTGAGTCCATTGCCCAGCACCCCTTGGGCCTGGCCATGCAGACAGATTTTGAGGCAGGGAACAGATGCTGCAGAGGGTGTTGGATCAAGTTCCTGTGAGCCCAGAATATTGGGATCAGTGCAGCTGTAGCTCTGCACAAGAGAGCTCTTCATCCACTCTCTCTCTTTTCCTTCCTCTGGGCATGGAGGGAGCTCCTGACTTCAGTGTGTGACTCATGGGTGCAAAGAGCAAATGTGGACAGAATCAGGATAGGGAGGGTTTGGGGGATCTTGGGATCTGTGCTGGGCACAGAACGTGTTTTCCATTGCTCTGAGGCTGTGGAAAGTGGATTTAATATCCAGCAGAGGAATGACTTTTGCATTTTATGGAGCTGTGCCTTACTTTGGTTTTGTTTGCTGTCAATAAATGAACATCCCTCTGTGTCTGGGGCAGCTCCTTCCCCAAGGAAAGCAGGTGGGAGTTGGTGCCAAGGAGCTGAAAGCTGCAGGTGCAGCCTGGAGTGGAGGAAGCTGAGATTTGCACAAGGCTGCTCTGAGTCCCAGCGGTTGGATGAGGGAAATGGTGGGGAGGGGGTAGGGACAGAGTCTGACTGATTGTCAGCCATAAAGGGTATTGATGTTGATATCTATTCAGACTGCATGAGGAGGTGCTGGGGATCGATATCAGTTGGAGATTTTTGGTATCAGTATATAAACAGAAGACGATCGAATAGAAAGAAAAATCTTCTCCCTTTTTTTACTATAATATGTAATAAACAGCAGGACACTGCTTATTCTGAATAGGTTTTATTAACCCAAGCAAGAAACAACAACTGGGAACAAGGAAATTGGGATAAGCCTGATCCCTCACAGCAAAGTAGAGGAAGCTGCGTGCACACCACGCGGGGTACTCCATCACTCGCTTGAGGACCTCAGGACAATGAGGCACAAAGCACCACAACAGTTCTTAAAGCCTATGACTGGACAGGATTGGTCCTCTTTTCAATCCTTGATGCGATTGGCTCATCTAGGGGTTCCATGATTGGCTCGTTATTGAGGAGTGTTCCTGTCCAGTCATTTCTTCATAAGTCCATTTTATTGGTCAGTTCAGTCCACCAATCCGTTCTCGAGTAGATGCCATCGTGCCTTTGGACAGCTTCTAGAACATTCTGACTGCAATTTCCTATATTCATTACTGACATCTAGCGTTCTTCTAAAGGCATTGCACCCGTATATTGTGCGCAATAAATTAAGTAACTTCAAGTAACAATTTGCCAATTAACCAAACTCAGCCCTGATACAACTCAACCAAATGTTAACCAATAGAATACATAACTGGCCTACGAAAGCCAACCCATTTATAACATTATATGTTCAATTTAAATACCCTTCTGATATCTGTCTAATTAACCACAAAAGAATTGAAGACATAAATTATTCCCAGGGTCTTGGCTTGTTATGGTGTTTTGAAATGTTAATGACCCTTTCATACAGAATTCCTGAACTGAAGAACTGAAGGCTGAATAAGCCTCTGGAAAAGGAAAATTCAGCAGCAACCTCCAAGTAGCTGAGGATGTCAGCAGCCCCCACTGAGGCCATCACTGCCAAGAGACCGTGGGGGCAATGAGCAGACAAGGAGGGCATCCCTGGGGCTGGGGAAGCAGGAGCTCAGAGGCACCAGTGGCTCCAGGTGGGAAATGGACTCTGCAATGTGGCTGGGAAAGTCCTGCCTGGGCTTGGCCAAACAGCACAGCCAAGCTCTGAGCCCCATCCCCTGGGAATGGGGATCGGTGCCCTCACAGGATGCTCGTGGCTGTCCCGGAGCAGTGGGATGTGGGGTGTGGGATGGTGAGGGCAGGAGAGCAGCAAGAGCCCTCCAAAGCTCTGTGGGCTGGGGGAGGAGGCCACAAGGCCCGGGGCTGGCAGGAACTGCTGTCTTCTCATGGGCCTCAGTGGCAGGGACAGCAGCCACAGCCAGGGGACACAAATCTCATTGCTGGTGGCAGGGGGTGGTCCCAGCCCCCCAAGGCCTTTGGTCACCCCCACTGCAGCTCTCCTACCCTGGCCTAGGCCTGTGCTGCTTCCCTTGCACACTTTACCCACTGCCCCATTTCCCCTCCTCCCTCTGACCCTGGGAGCTCCCAGAGCTTTCCTGATGTCCCTCTGTCCTCACTTGCTGCTGCTTCGAACAAAAAGCTGTGTTTGGCTGAGGAATGGCCAATTCCTGTGGGATTCCCAACTCCTGCCTTCTTCCCACACCCTGCTAATGCTCCTGGGGCACCCAAGCTGTCCCAGGCACAGCCTTGCTTGAATCTGCTCCTTCTCTCCATGTGCCAGCACTGAAATCCATGTCCCTGAAATCTGCAGCCCCGCAGAGCAGCCCAGCCCTGTGTGGCCCTGCAGCAGGAACTGGAGGCACTGGAGGTCAGGGACAGCAACTCTGTGTCTGGAATGCTCAGGAGATGCTCAGCTCGGGCAGCTCCTGCAGCTCCTGCTGCAGCCCTGGACAGCAGCAGAGAGTTGGCCTCGGGGCTCCTCAGGCAGCTCCTGCTGCCCCAGGGACAGAATCACAGAATCACAGGATTAACCGGGCTGGAAATATGTTTGAGACCTTCAAGTCAAACTTGTGACCTAACACCAGCTTGTCACCAGACTGTGGCTTTAAGTATCACATCCAGTCTTTCCTTAAACAGCTCCAGGGACAAGGACTCCACCACCTCCCTTGGCACCCATTCCAGTGCCCAATCACCCTTTCTGTGAAGGATTTCTTCCTGATTTCCAGCCTAAGCTTCCTGGAGCACAGCTTAAGGCACTTCCTTTTGTCCTGTCCCTTGTTCTCTGAAAACAAAGCCCAATCCCCACCTGGCTGCACCCTCCTCCATGAGGCCCTAGAGTGCCACAGTCTTCTCCATGATTCCATGAGGCTCTGTAGTGTCACAATGGCCCCTTGGTTCCTTGGTCCCTGCAGTGTCACAGTGTTTGCTTGGTTCCATTGGGCTCCGGAATCTCACAAGGGTCGCCTTGGTTCTGCAATGTCACAATGGCCCCTTGGTTCAACAAGGCCCCACAGTGTCACAATGGCCCCTTGATTCCCTGGGGGCCTGCAGTTTTGCAATCATCACAGAATCACAGAATCAACCAGGCTGGAAAAGACCTTGGAGATCTGTGACTCAACACCACCTTGTCACCCAGACCATGGCACTGAGTACCACGTGGAATCTTTCCTTAAACATCTCCAGGGATGGTAACTCCACCACATCCCTGGGCAGCCCACTCCAATGCCCAATCACCCTTTCTCTGTAGAACCTCTTCCTAATGTCCAGACTAAACCACCCCTGGTGCAGATTAAGGCTGTGGCCTCTTGTCCTGTCATGGTTTGCCCTCAAGAAGAGCCCAACCCCACCTGGCTGCACCCTCCTGTCAGTGAGTTGTAGAAAGTGATGAGGTCTCCCCTGAGCCTCCTCTTCTCCAGGATAAACAGCCCCAGCTCCCTCAGACACTCCTCACAGGACTTGTGTTACAGACCCTTCACCAGCCTTGTTGCCCTTGCCTGGACACACTCCAGCCCCTCAATGTCCTTCTCAAATTGGGGGGCCATGAACTGGACCCAGCACTCGAGGTGTGTCCTCACCAGTGCTGAGTACAGGGGAAGAATCACTGCCATGGTCCTGCTGGCCACGCCATTCGTGATCCAGGCCAGGTGCCATTGGCCTTCTTGGCCACATGGGCACACTGCTGGCTCATGTCCAGCCTGCTGTCCATCAGTGCCCCCAGGTCCCTTTCTGCCTGACCACTTTCCAGCTACTCTGTCCCCAGCTTGTAGTGCTGCAGGGGTTGTTGTGGCCAAAGTGCAGCACCCAGCACTTGGTCTTGTTCAACCTCCCATTGTTGGATTTGGCCCCTGGATCCAGCCTGTCCAGGTCCCTCTGCAGAGCCTTCCTACCCTCCAGCAGATCCATGCTCACACCCAACTTGGTGTCACTACTGTTCCATGAGGTCCTAAAGTAGCACAATGGTCTCTATGATTCCACAGGGCTCTGTAGTGTCACAGTGGCCCCTTGGTTCCCCAAGGCCCTAGAGCATCACAGTGCCACTTTGTTCCTTGGGCCCCACAGTGTCACAATGGACCATTGTTCCCATGAGGTCTCACAGTATAGCAATGGTCTCCTTGCTTCCATAGTGTCACAATGGCCTCTTGGTTCCATGTGGCACCATGGAGTCAAATGGTTTCCTTCATTCCTGTGTTCGTTTTGCTTGGCCCCATTTTGCTAGTGGGGGGAGTGGGGGGGGCACAAAGATGGCTCCTGTGTGAAGCTTCTCGAAGCTTTCACCATGTCCAGCAGAGCCAATCCCTGATGGCTCTGAGGATGATGGACATGCCACTGGCCAAGCCTGGGCCAATTACAGATGTTGGTGATAACATATTTAAGAAGAAATCAAAACAATGGGAGGAGGTGGTCCTTTTTAGGCAGAGAAGAAGGAGGAGGTGAGAATATGTGAAAGAAAACAACATGGAGACACCAAAGTCAGTGGAGAATGTGGGGGAGGAGGTGCTCCTGGTGCCAGAGCTGAGAGGTCCTCTGCCGGCCATGATGATGACCATGGGGAAGCAGTTTGTCCCCCTGCAGCCCCTGGGGTCCACGGGGGATGCAGAGATCCACCCCCAGCCCATGGGGAGGTGCCCACACCGGAGCGGGTGGATGCCTGGAGGAGGCTGAGGTCCAGTGGCAGTCCCAGTGGAGAGAGAGGCCTTGCTCCCAAGATGGAACAGCCTGGCCTTGGAGGTCTGCACCCTGTGGATGAGAGACCCCACGCTGCAGCAGTTTTGGGAGGACAATCTCCCCGTGGGAGGAGGCTCATGTTGCAGCAGGTTTGGGCAGACTGCTGCTCATGAGAGTGGACCCACGCTGGAGGAGTTCATGGAGAGCTGTCTCCTGTGGGAGGGACCCCACAGCTACGCAGAGAAAAGAACTTCTCTCTCTGTGCAGCAGCAGAAGATCTCCATGCTGAACTAACCAAAACCCCCATGCCCTCACTCCGGTGCCGCTGGGAAGGATGGAGGGGGGTGAGCAGAGAAACAGTGGCTTTGAGGGCCTTATTTTTACTTCCCATTATCTCCCCTCTGACTCTGTTAGCAATAAATTTCACTTTGTAACTTTAAGACGAACCTGTTCTGTCCTTGGAGAGTCTCCCAGTCCTTAACTCATGAGCCCTGTGTGTATTAACTTCTTTTTCTCTCCTCTGTCCAGCTGTGGCAGGGGAGAGTGAGTGAGTAGATGTCGTAGGTGCCTGGCATTTGGCCAGGGTCAAACCATGACAATTCCACGAATCCCTGCAGTGTAACAATGGTCCCTTGGTTATATGAGGTCCTACACTCACAGTGGTCTCCGTGGTTCCACAAGGCACTGCAGAGCAACAGTGGCCCCTTGGTTCCATGGGCCCTGCAGTGTCACAATGGCACCATTGTTACACAAGGTCGTGCAGTGTCACAATTGTCTCTGTGGTTTCACATGGCCCTGCAGTGTCACAACAGTCTACTTGATTCCATGAGGCCCCATGGTGTCCCAGTGATCCCTTGGTTCCATGAGGCCCCAGAGTGCCACAATGGTCTCCTTGGTTGCACAATGTTACGACGGGCCCTTGGTTCCACGAGGCCCTGATGTGTCACAGTGGCCTCTAAGTTACATGAGGCCCCGCAGTAACACAATGGCCCCTTGGTACCATGGGGCACCATGGTGTCAAAATTGTTCCCTTAGTTCCATGTGCCCTTGGAGTGTCACAATGGCCCCTTGGTTCCACAGGGCTCTGGAATATCACAAAGGTCTCCTTGGTTCCACAGTGTCACAATGGCCTCTGTGGTTCCACGAGGCCCCTGAGTGTCACAATAGACTCCTTGGTTCCATTTAGCCCCACAGTGTCACAATGGCCCCTTGCTTCCGTGGGATCCTGCAGTGTCACAATCATTACAGAATCACAGAATCAACCAGCTTGGAAAAGTCCTTTGAGATCATCAAGTTCAACTTGTGACCTAACACAACCTTCTCACCCAGACCATGGCACCAAGTGCCACATCCAGTCTTTTCTGGAACACCTCCAGGGACAGTGACTATACTCCTGGGGCAGTCCATTCCAATGTCCAGTCACCCTTTCTGTGAAGAAACTCTTCCTAATGTTCAGCCTAAGTCTCCCCTGGTGCAGCTTAATGCAGACAGATTTTGACCCAGGGAACAGGTGCTGCAGAGGGTGTTGGATCAAGTTCCTGTGAGCCCAGAATATTGGGATCAGTGCAGCTGTAGCTCTGCACAAGAGAGCTCTTCATCCACTTTCTCTCTTTTCCTCCCTCTGGGCATTGAGGAAGCTCGTGACTTCAGTGTGTGACTCATGTGTGCAAAGAGCAAATGTGGACAGAATCGGGGCAGGGAGGGCTTGGGGCATCTTGGGATCTGTGCTGGGCACAGAATGTATTTTCCATTCATCTGAGACTGTCTGCTGTGGAAAGTGTGTTTTATATCCAGCAGAGGAATGACATCTGCATTTTATAGGGCTGTGCTGTCCCTTGGTTTTATTTGCTGACAATAAATGAACATCCATCTCGGGCAGCTCCTTCTCCAAGGAAAGCAGGTGGGAGTTGGTGCCAATGAGCTGAAAGCTGCAGGTGCAGCCTGGAGTGGAGGAAGCTGAGATTTGCACAAAGCTGCTCTGAGTCCCAGGGGTTGGATGAGGGAAGTGGTGGGGAGGGGGTAGGGACAGAGTCGGATTGATTGTCAGCCATAAAGGGTTTGCTTTTCTTATCTATTCAGACTGCATTAGGAGGTACTTGGTATCAATATCAATTGGAAATTGCTGATATCAATCTATAAACAGGAAAAGAAAACTAAACAGGACAAAACAATTCTCTCTGCATTGTTTTTAAATATAGTATATTCACTCTGAATGCACTTCTGAAATCTGTATAATTAACCACAGAAGAATTGAAAACTTAAATTATTCCCAGGAGATTGTCTTGTTAGGGTGTTTTGAAATGTTAATGAGCCCACAGACACTGAAATCCTGAAGAGAAGAGCTGAAGACAGAACAAGCCTCTGGAAAAGTAAAATTAATCAGCAACCTCCAAGTTGCTGAGGATCCACCCAGGAATGAACAGAAATGGACACAGTTTTCTGGCTGCCCCAGCTCTGGGATGGGCCCTGGGCCTGGAGCAGGAGCAGCTCTTGAGGGCCACAAGGGCTGGGGCTGTCGTGCTGGCCTGGGGACATGGGATGGCAGGAGGGGCTGCAGAGCTCTCAGCATCTCCTGGAGAGGAGAGCAGGGCACCCAGGGTGCCTCCTTTTCCTTGGGCCAGGCACATTCCCCCATGGCTGGGGCTGAGTCCTGTCTGAGCTCCAGCTGCTGCGGTGCCCTTCAGAGGGGCTGAGGCCGTGGGGCAGTGCCCAGAGCAGCCAGGCCTGAGCAGGGCTGTGGGGCCAGAGCCAGCTGGGCTGTGCTGGGGAGAGGCCCTTGGTGCTGCCGAGAGCTCAGGGCAGCCGCGAGAGCTTGGAGGGAGCTGGGCTGGGCTGAGAGAAGCTGGCAGAGAAAGCCATCAGTGTCCATCTCAGCCTGTGTGAGCGTGCAGGGGCAGGACTCAGCCCAGGGCTTGTGGGGCAGGGCCAGGCCCTGGGGAAGGGATGGAAAAAAAAGGCAAGAGGCCGAGAGAGGAGGCTGCTGTGTGCCCTTGGTGGCATGGCCAGAACAGGGAGGGGGCCCAGGACATTTGTCAGCGCCAGCCTCTGTCCCCAGCCATTGGCAGCCCTGGCTGCTCAGCCCAGGTTTGTGGTGAGTTTGGCTGTGCCCAGCTCCATCCTCCTGCGGGGCTCAGGGCCTCTTCCCGGCAATGGCCAGCCCTGGCCGGGTCTGTGCTGGCCCCGAGCCCGGCAGAGCCTGGGGCAGGGCTGTGTGGGAAGGCCCACAGGTGGCACGGCCTGTGCAAGAGCTTGGAGAGGCTGCCCAGCAGGGAGGCCATGGGGGCACAGAGCCCCAGGGGCTGCTGTGCACACCACGGCACAGGGGCCGTTCCCACCCGCAATGCTCCTGGCCTGGGCTGGGCCTGCCCAGGGGAGCTGTGGCACCATGGCTGGGCCAGTGGGGCACAAAGGGGCCACGGAGCCGCTGCCAGGGCTGACAGCAAGGCCAGGAGCAGACAAGGAATTGCTGTGCATTGCCTGTGCTGGGCAGGGCTGACTGTGGCAAAGGCAGAGCTCAACTGGCCTTGGTGGCTGCAGGAAAAGTCAAGAGGCCAAAGAGCCTCCATGGCTGTGCTGGAGACCAAGGCTGGGGGAGGGAAATGCAGGGCTGCTGTGGGATGGGGAGGGGGATTGAATTCCAGCAGACACCGATGTGGAGCTGAGGGACTCAAAGGCTTCTTGGCCTCAGTCTGTCCTGGAAAGGTCTCTCAGTCCTCTCTGCTCAGGAAGGGCTCCAAGGAGGAGGAGAGCTCATCTTGGCAGGACCCTCATGCAATCCCAGAGGGACAAATGCCAGTGCCTGCCCCTGCAGGGGAGTCCCCTGGCAATGGCCCCAGGCGGGAGCTGCCTGGCTTGGAGCAGCCCTGGCAGAAAACTCTTGGTGGGCAGGAGCTGGGCAGGAGGCAGCCGTGTGCCCTGGCAGTGAGGGAGGCCGGGAGCCTCCCAGGCTGTGTGAGCAGGACATCAAGGCCATGGATGATCCAGGTCACTGTGGCCTGGTTTGGGTTCCCCAGGGCAGGAAAGATGTCTGGCAGCTGGAGCAGGGTTAGGGAAGGGCCTCCAGGGTGGGGCTGGAGCCCTTGGGCTGTGAGGAGAGGCTGAGGGAGCTGGGCTTGTCCAGCCCAGAGAAGGGAAGGCTGAGGGGCTCCTCATCCCAGCCTGGCAGTGCCACCGAGGAGGTGATGGAGAACACAGAGCCAGGCTCTTCACCGGGGGCCAGGTGGGAGACAAAAGGCAATGGATGAAAGGGGAAAGAGGGGAGGTTCAGTCACGACATGAGGAAAACTTTGTTCCCATGGGCTCAGCCAGGTGCTGAGATGCTGCCCCATCCCTCTCCTTTGGGATTTTCCATTCCAGACCAAATCAGGGTCTGACCCTGTTTCTGACAGGTTGGGCTGCAGACTTGCTGAGGTCCCTTCCAATCTCAGCTCTCTGATGATCCTGGGACAATGCTGGTCCCTATTTCAGACTGGAGCAGAGCAGATGTTTATGGGACAGGAGCCCTCTGGGGACCTGTATGGGACCTGCAGCTTGTGAGGTGCACAAGAATATCTTCATTAGCCGTGTCATTTGAGTGCTTTTAAGAAATGGCAAAGCTCTCCTACCACGAGAGAACAGGAATTTCCTGGAAGTATACTGCTAGCAGAAGAAATACCGATCTCCCACTCTACTTTTGTCACCAATATTCCATCTACTATTTCATGTCCCTCTTCATTCAGGTGTTTCCACTTCTCCTGTTTAAATGGCCATGTCTAAGGACATCTCTTCACCAGACCAGCTGGATCTATGTCCTTCCCATTGCTCCCAAATTTCCGCCTCTAGATCCTCTCCAGTCATTCCAATGTCTCTCAACTGACTGGCTTCACACTTTGAGCTTCAGAGCGTGGCCCAGACTTTTAGAACTTTAAATAACACATCAGTCAACATCTTAATCGTGTTAATATCTTTTGGGATTGCCTCTCCTTATGTCTTTGTTTAAAACTGTTCCTGTGTGGAAATCCCTTGTGAATGGTGGACATGTCAGATGCTGCTGGGACGTTGCGCAGAAAGGAGAGTTGCACAGACGTTGAGGGAAGAGTTTTGGTGCTTTTTAAACAGTATCATGTTTACATTTTTTGTCAGTTGGCCATGAAGAGAAATTTTCTGTGCCTCTGAGTCTCACCAGTTCCTGACCCCAAAGGACACAAACCTGATCAGCTGTGGTTCCCACTCCAGCGGTTGCACTTGGACCTCCCTCCATCCCCAGAGCAGAGCTCCCTTGTCCCACAAAGTCCCTGGCAACGGAGGGATGAAGAAAACAGGACAGGCTGTGGGGATCAGGGCCAGGGCACGGCCAGGGATTTGGTGTGGTTGTGAGCCCAGGGCAGGACGCAGCCCTTGGCCTCGGTGAACCTCATCCAACTGTCCTGGGCCCATGGCTGCAACCTGTCCAGATCCCTGTGCAGAGCTTCCTGCCCTCCAGCACAGCCACACTCCCACCCAGCTTGGGCTCACCTGGTAACTGACTGAGGGTGCCCTCGATCCCTCATCCAGATCAGCAATAAAGAGATTGAACTGCACTGGCCCCAATCCTGAGCCCTGCGGACACCCCTGGATGTGAGTCCATTGCCCAGCACCCCTTGGGCCTGGCCATGCAGACAGATTTTGAGGCAGGGAACAGATGCTGCAGAGGGTGTTGGATCAAGTTCCTGTGAGCCCAGAATATTGGGATCAGTGCAGCTGTAGCTCTGCACAAGAGAGTTCTTCATCCACTCTCTCTCTTTTCCTTCCTCTGGGCATGGAGGGAGCTCCTGACTTCAGTGTGTGACTCATGGGTGCAAAGAGCAAATGTGGACAGAATCAGGATAGGGAGGGTTTGGGGGATCTTGGGATCTGTGCTGGGCACAGAACGTGTTTTCCATTGCTCTGAGACTGTGGAAAGTGGATTTAATATCCAGCAGAGGAATGACTTTTGCATTTTATGGAGCTGTGCCTTACTTTGGTTTTGTTTGCTGTCAATAAATGAACATCCCTCTGTGTCTGGGGCAGCTCCTTCCCCAAGGAAAGCAGGTGGGAGTTGGTGCCAAGGAGCTGAAAGCTGCAGGTGCAGCCTGGAGTGGAGGAAGCTGAGATTTGCACAAGGCTGCTCTGAGTCCCAGCGGTTGGATGAGGGAAATGGTGGGGAGGGGGTAGGGACAGAGTCTGACTGATTGTCAGCCATAAAGGGTATTGATGTTGATATCTATTCAGACTGCATGAGGAGGTGCTGGGGATCGATATCAGTTGGAGATTTTTGGTATCAGTATATAAACAGAAGACGATCGAATAGAAAGAAAAATCTTCTCCCTTTTTTTACTATAATATGTAATAAACAGCAGGACACTGCTTATTCTGAATAGGTTTTATTAACCCAAGCAAGAAACAACAACTGGGAACAAGGAAATTGGGATAAGCCTGATCCCTCACAGCAAAGTAGAGGAAGCTGCGTGCACACCACGCGGGGTACTCCATCACTCACTTGAGGACCTCAGGACAATGAGGCACAAAGCACCACAACAGTTCTTAAAGCCTATGACTGGACAGGATTGGTCCTCTTTTCAATCCTTGATGCGATTGGCTCATCTAGGGGTTCCATGATTGGCTCGTTATTGAGGAGTGTTCCTGTCCAATCATTTCTTCATAAGTCCATTTTATTGGTCAGTTCAGTCCACCAATCCGTTCTCGAGTAGATGCCATCGTGCCTTTGGACAGCTTCTAGAACATTCTGACTGCAATTTCCTATATTCATTACTGACATCTAGCGTTCTTCTAAAGGCATTGCACCCATATATTGTGCGCAATAAATTAAATAACTTCAAGTAACAATTTGCCAATTAACCAAACTCAGCCCTGATACAACTCAACCAAATGTTAACCAATAGAATACATAACTGGCCTACGAAAGCCAACCCATTTATAACATTATATGTTCACTTTAAATACCCTTCTGATATCTGTCTAATTAACCACAAAAGAATTGAAGACATAAATTATTCCCAGGGTCTTGGCTTGTTATGGTGTTTTGAAATGTTAATGACCCTTTCATACAGAATTCCTGAACTGAAGAACTGAAGGCTGAATAAGCCTCTGGAAAAGGAAAATTCAGCAGCAACCTCCAAGTAGCTGAGGATGTCAGCAGCCCCCACTGAGGCCATCACTGCCAAGAGACCGTGGGGGCAATGAGCAGACAAGGAGGGCATCCCTGGGGCTGGGGAAGCAGGAGCTCAGAGGCACCAGTGGCTCCAGGTGGGAAATGGACTCTGCAATGTGGCTGGGAAAGTCCTGCCTGGGCTTGGCCAAACAGCACAGCCAAGCTCTGAGCCCCATCCCCTGGGAATGGGGATCGGTGCCCTCACAGGATGCTCGTGGCTGTCCCGGAGCAGTGGGATGTGGGGTGTGGGATGGTGAGGGCAGGAGAGCAGCAAGAGCCCTCCAAAGCTCTGTGGGCTGGGGGAGGAGGCCACAAGGCCTGGGGCTGGCAGGAACTGCTGTCTTCTCATGGGCCTCAGTGGCAGGGACAGCAGCCACAGCCAGGGGACACAAATCTCATTGCTGGTGGCAGGGGGTGGTCCCAGCCCCCCAAGGCCTTTGGTCACCCCCACTGCAGCTCTCCTACCCTGGCCTAGGCCTGTGCTGCTTCCCTTGCACACTTTACCCACTGCCCCATTTCCCCTCCTCCCTCTGACCCTGGGAGCTCCCAGAGCTTTCCTGATGTCCCTCTGTCCTCACTTGCTGCTGCTTCGAACAAAAAGCTGTGTTTGGCTGAGGAATGGCCAATTCCTGTGGGATTCCCAACTCCTGCCTTCTTCCCACACCCTGCTAATGCTCCTGGGGCACCCAAGCTGTCCCAGGCACAGCCTTGCTTGAATCTGCTCCTTCTCTCCATGTGCCAGCACTGAAATCCATGTCCCTGAAATCTGCAGCCCCGCAGAGCAGCCCAGCCCTGTGTGGCCCTGCAGCAGGAACTGGAGGCACTGGAGGTCAGGGACAGCAACTCTGTGTCTGGAATGCTCAGGAGATGCTCAGCTCGGGCAGCTCCTGCAGCTCCTGCTGCAGCCCTGGACAGCAGCAGAGAGTTGGCCTCGGGGCTCCTCAGGCAGCTCCTGCTGCCCCAGGGACAGAATCACAGAATCACAGGATTAACCGGGCTGGAAATATGTTTGAGACCTTCAAGTCAAACTTGTGACCTAACACCAGCTTGTCACCAGACTGTGGCTTTAAGTATCACATCCAGTCTTTCCTTAAACAGCTCCAGGGACAAGGACTCCACCACCTCCCTTGGCACCCATTCCAGTGCCCAATCACCCTTTCTGTGAAGGATTTCTTCCTGATTTCCAGCCTAAGCTTCCTGGAGCACAGCTTAAGGCACTTCCTTTTGTCCTGTCCCTTGTTCTCTGAAAACAAAGCCCAATCCCCACCTGGCTGCACCCTCCTCCATGAGGCCCTAGAGTGCCACAGTCTTCTCCATGATTCCATGAGGCTCTGTAGTGTCACAATGGCCCCTTGGTTCCTTGGTCCCTGCAGTGTCACAGTGTTTGCTTGGTTCCATTGGGCTCCGGAATCTCACAAGGGTCGCCTTGGTTCTGCAATGTCACAATGGCCCCTTGGTTCAACAAGGCCCCACAGTGTCACAATGGCCCCTTGATTCCCTGGGGGCCTGCAGTTTTGCAATCATCACAGAATCACAGAATCAACCAGGCTGGAAAAGACCTTGGAGATCTGTGACTCAACACCACCTTGTCACCCAGACCATGGCACTGAGTACCACGTGGAATCTTTCCTTAAACATCTCCAGGGATGGTAACTCCACCACATCCCTGGGCAGCCCACTCCAATGCCCAATCACCCTTTCTCTGTAGAACCTCTTCCTAATGTCCAGACTAAACCACCCCTGGTGCAGATTAAGGCTGTGGCCTCTTGTCCTGTCATGGTTTGCCCTCAAGAAGAGCCCAACCCCACCTGGCTGCACCCTCCTGTCAGTGAGTTGTAGAAAGTGATGAGGTCTCCCCTGAGCCTCCTCTTCTCCAGGATAAACAGCCCCAGCTCCCTCAGACACTCCTCACAGGACTTGTGTTACAGACCCTTCACCAGCCTTGTTGCCCTTGCCTGGACACACTCCAGCCCCTCAATGTCCTTCTCAAATTGGGGGGCCATGAACTGGACCCAGCACTCGAGGTGTGTCCTCACCAGTGCTGAGTACAGGGGAAGAATCACTGCCATGGTCCTGCTGGCCACGCCATTCGTGATCCAGGCCAGGTGCCATTGGCCTTCTTGGCCACATGGGCACACTGCTGGCTCATGTCCAGCCTGCTGTCCATCAGTGCCCCCAGGTCCCTTTCTGCCTGACCACTTTCCAGCTACTCTGTCCCCAGCTTGTAGTGCTGCAGGGGTTGTTGTGGCCAAAGTGCAGCACCCAGCACTTGGTCTTGTTCAACCTCCCATTGTTGGATTTGGCCCCTGGATCCAGCCTGTCCAGGTCCCTCTGCAGAGCCTTCCTACCCTCCAGCAGATCCATGCTCACACCCAACTTGGTGTCACTACTGTTCCATGAGGTCCTAAAGTAGCACAATGGTCTCTATGATTCCACAGGGCTCTGTAGTGTCACAGTGGCCCCTTGGTTCCCCAAGGCCCTAGAGCATCACAGTGCCACTTTGTTCCTTGGGCCCCACAGTGTCACAATGGACCATTGTTCCCATGAGGTCTCACAGTATAGCAATGGTCTCCTTGCTTCCATAGTGTCACAATGGCCTCTTGGTTCCATGTGGCACCATGGAGTCAAATGGTTTCCTTCATTCCTGTGTTCGTTTTGCTTGGCCCCATTTTGCTAGTGGGGGGAGTGGGGGGGGCACAAAGATGGCTCCTGTGTGAAGCTTCTCGAAGCTTTCACCATGTCCAGCAGAGCCAATCCCTGATGGCTCTGAGGATGATGGACATGCCACTGGCCAAGCCTGGGCCAATTACAGATGTTGGTGATAACATATTTAAGAAGAAATCAAAACAATGGGAGGAGGTGGTCCTTTTTAGGCAGAGAAGAAGGAGGAGGTGAGAATATGTGAAAGAAAACAACATGGAGACACCAAAGTCAGTGGAGAATGTGGGGGAGGAGGTGCTCCTGGTGCCAGAGCTGAGAGGTCCTCTGCCGGCCATAATGATGACCATGGGGAAGCAGTTTGTCCCCCTGCAGCCCCTGGGGTCCACGGGGGATGCAGAGATCCACCCCCAGCCCATGGGGAGGTGCCCACACCGGAGCGGGTGGATGCCTGGAGGAGGCTGAGGTCCAGTGGCAGTCCCAGTGGAGAGAGAGGCCTTGCTCCCAAGATGGAACAGCCTGGCCTTGGAGGTCTGCACCCTGTGGATGAGAGACCCCACGCTGCAGCAGTTTTGGGAGGACAATCTCCCCGTGGGAGGAGGCTCATGTTGCAGCAGGTTTGGGCAGACTGCTGCTCATGAGAGTGGACCCACGCTGGAGGAGTTCATGGAGAGCTGTCTCCTGTGGGAGGGACCCCACAGCTACGCAGAGAAAAGAACTTCTCTCTCTGTGCAGCAGCAGAAGATCTCCATGCTGAACTAACCAAAACCCCCATGCCCTCACTCCGGTGCCGCTGGGAAGGATGGAGGGGGGTGAGCAGAGAAACAGTGGCTTTGAGGGCCTTATTTTTACTTCCCATTATCTCCCCTCTGACTCTGTTAGCAATAAATTTCACTTTGTAACTTTAAGACGAACCTGTTCTGTCCTTGGAGAGTCTCCCAGTCCTTAACTCATGAGCCCTGTGTGTATTAACTTCTTTTTCTCTCCTCTGTCCAGCTGTGGCAGGGGAGAGTGAGTGAGTAGATGTCGTAGGTGCCTGGCATTTGGCCAGGGTCAAACCATGACAATTCCACGAATCCCTGCAGTGTAACAATGGTCCCTTGGTTATATGAGGTCCTACACTCACAGTGGTCTCCGTGGTTCCACAAGGCACTGCAGAGCAACAGTGGCCCCTTGGTTCCATGGGCCCTGCAGTGTCACAATGGCACCATTGTTACACAAGGTCGTGCAGTGTCACAATTGTCTCTGTGGTTTCACATGGCCCTGCAGTGTCACAACAGTCTACTTGATTCCATGAGGCCCCATGGTGTCCCAGTGATCCCTTGGTTCCATGAGGCCCCAGAGTGCCACAATGGTCTCCTTGGTTGCACAATGTTACGACGGGCCCTTGGTTCCACGAGGCCCTGATGTGTCACAGTGGCCTCTAAGTTACATGAGGCCCCGCAGTAACACAATGGCCCCTTGGTACCATGGGGCACCATGGTGTCAAAATTGTTCCCTTAGTTCCATGTGCCCTTGGAGTGTCACAATGGCCCCTTGGTTCCACAGGGCTCTGGAATATCACAAAGGTCTCCTTGGTTCCACAGTGTCACAATGGCCTCTGTGGTTCCACGAGGCCCCTGAGTGTCACAATAGACTCCTTGGTTCCATTTAGCCCCACAGTGTCACAATGGCCCCTTGCTTCCGTGGGATCCTGCAGTGTCACAATCATTACAGAATCACAGAATCAACCAGCTTGGAAAAGTCCTTTGAGATCATCAAGTTCAACTTGTGACCTAACACAACCTTCTCACCCAGACCATGGCACCAAGTGCCACATCCAGTCTTTTCTGGAACACCTCCAGGGACAGTGACTATACTCCTGGGGCAGTCCATTCCAATGTCCAGTCACCCTTTCTGTGAAGAAACTCTTCCTAATGTTCAGCCTAAGTCTCCCCTGGTGCAGCTTAATGCAGACAGATTTTGACCCAGGGAACAGGTGCTGCAGAGGGTGTTGGATCAAGTTCCTGTGAGCCCAGAATATTGGGATCAGTGCAGCTGTAGCTCTGCACAAGAGAGCTCTTCATCCACTTTCTCTCTTTTCCTCCCTCTGGGCATTGAGGAAGCTCGTGACTTCAGTGTGTGACTCATGTGTGCAAAGAGCAAATGTGGACAGAATCGGGGCAGGGAGGGCTTGGGGCATCTTGGGATCTGTGCTGGGCACAGAATGTATTTTCCATTCATCTGAGACTGTCTGCTGTGGAAAGTGTGTTTTATATCCAGCAGAGGAATGACATCTGCATTTTATAGGGCTGTGCTGTCCCTTGGTTTTATTTGCTGACAATAAATGAACATCCATCTCGGGCAGCTCCTTCTCCAAGGAAAGCAGGTGGGAGTTGGTGCCAAGGAGCTGAAAGCTGCAGGTGCAGCCTGGAGTGGAGGAAGCTGAGATTTGCACAAAGCTGCTCTGAGTCCCAGGGGTTGGATGAGGGAAGTGGTGGGGAGGGGGTAGGGACAGAGTCGGATTGATTGTCAGCCATAAAGGGTTTGCTTTTCTTATCTATTCAGACTGCATTAGGAGGTACTTGGTATCAATATCAATTGGAAATTGCTGATATCAATCTATAAACAGGAAAAGAAAACTAAACAGGACAAAACAATTCTCTCTGCATTGTTTTTAAATATAGTATATTCACTCTGAATGCACTTCTGAAATCTGTATAATTAACCACAGAAGAATTGAAAACTTAAATTATTCCCAGGAGATTGTCTTGTTAGGGTGTTTTGAAATGTTAATGAGCCCACAGACACTGAAATCCTGAAGAGAAGAGCTGAAGACAGAACAAGCCTCTGGAAAAGTAAAATTAATCAGCAACCTCCAAGTTGCTGAGGATCCACCCAGGAATGAACAGAAATGGGCACAGTTTTCTGGCTGCCCCAGCTCTGGGATGGGCCCTGGGCCTGGAGCAGGAGCAGCTCTTGAGGGCCACAAGGGCTGGGGCTGTCGTGCTGGCCTGGGGACATGGGATGGCAGGAGGGGCTGCAGAGCTCTCAGCATCTCCTGGAGAGGAGAGCAGGGCACCCAGGGTGCCTCCTTTTCCTTGGGCCAGGCACATTCCCCCATGGCTGGGGCTGAGTCCTGTCTGAGCTCCAGCTGCTGCGGTGCCCTTCAGAGGGGCTGAGGCCGTGGGGCAGTGCCCAGAGCAGCCAGGCCTGAGCAGGGCTGTGGGGCCAGAGCCAGCTGGGCTGTGCTGGGGAGAGGCCCTTGGTGCTGCCGAGAGCTCAGGGCAGCCGCGAGAGCTTGGAGGGAGCTGGGCTGGGCTGAGAGAAGCTGGCAGAGAAAGCCATCAGTGTCCATCTCAGCCTGTGTGAGCGTGCAGGGGCAGGACTCAGCCCAGGGCTTGTGGGGCAGGGCCAGGCCCTGGGGAAGGGATGGAAAAAAAAGGCAAGAGGCCGAGAGAGGAGGCTGCTGTGTGCCCTTGGTGGCATGGCCAGAGCAGGGAGGGGGCCCAGGACATTTGTCAGCGCCAGCCTCTGTCCCCAGCCATTGGCAGCCCTGGCTGCTCAGCCCAGGTTTGTGGTGAGTTTGGCTGTGCCCAGCTCCATCCTCCTGCGGGGCTCAGGGCCTCTTCCCGGCAATGGCCAGCCCTGGCCGGGTCTGTGCTGGCCCCGAGCCCGGCAGAGCCTGGGGCAGGGCTGTGTGGGAAGGCCCACAGGTGGCACGGCCTGTGCAAGAGCTTGGAGAGGCTGCCCAGCAGGGAGGCCATGGGGGCACAGAGCCCCAGGGGCTGCTGTGCACACCACGGCACAGGGGCCGTTCCCACCCACAATGCTCCTGGCCTGGGCTGGGCCTGCCCAGGGGGGCTGTGGCACCATGGCTGGGCCAGTGGGGCACAAAGGGGCCACGGAGCCGCTGCCAGGGCTGACAGCAAGGCCAGGAGCAGACAAGGAATTGCTGTGCATTGCCTGTGCTGGGCAGGGCTGACTGTGGCAAAGGCAGAGCTCAACTGGCCTTGGTGGCTGCAGGAAAAGTCAAGAGGCCAAAGAGCCTCCATGGCTGTGCTGGAGACCAAGGCTGGGGGAGGGAAATGCAGGGCTGCTGTGGGATGGGGAGGGGGATTGAATTCCAGCAGACACCGATGTGGAGCTGAGGGACTCAAAGGCTTCTTGGCCTCAGTCTGTCCTGGAAAGGTCTCTCAGTCCTCTCTGCTCAGGAAGGGCTCCAAGGAGGAGGAGAGCTCATCTTGGCAGGACCCTCATGGAATCCCAGAGGGACAAATGCCAGTGCCTGCCCCTGCAGGGGAGTCCCCTGGCAATGGCCCCAGGCGGGAGCTGCCTGGCTTGGAGCAGCCCTGGCAGAAAACTCTTGGTGGGCAGGAGCTGGGCAGGAGGCAGCCGTGTGCCCTGGCAGTGAGGGAGGCCGGGAGCCTCCCAGGCTGTGTGAGCAGGACATCAAGGCCATGGATGATCCAGGTCACTGTGGCCTGGTTTGGGTTCCCCAGGGCAGGAAAGATGTCTGGCAGCTGGAGCAGGGTTAGGGAAGGGCCTCCAGGGTGGGGCTGGAGCCCTTGGGCTGTGAGGAGAGGCTGAGGGAGCTGGGCTTGTCCAGCCCAGAGAAGGGAAGGCTGAGGGGCTCCTCATCCCAGCCTGGCAGTGCCACCGAGGAGGTGATGGAGAACACAGAGCCAGGCTCTTCACCGGGGGCCAGGTGGGAGACAAAAGGCAATGGATGAAAGGGGAAAGAGGGGAGGTTCAGTCACGACATGAGGAAAACTTTGTTCCCATGGGCTCAGCCAGGTGCTGAGATGCTGCCCCATCCCTCTCCTTTGGGATTTTCCATTCCAGACCAAATCAGGGTCTGACCCTGTTTCTGACAGGTTGGGCTGCAGACTTGCTGAGGTCCCTTCCAATCTCAGCTCTCTGATGATCCTGGGACAATGCTGGTCCCTATTTCAGACTGGAGCAGAGCAGATGTTTATGGGACAGGAGCCCTCTGGGGACCTGTATGGGACCTGCAGCTTGTGAGGTGCACAAGAATATCTTCATTAGCCGTGTCATTTGAGTGCTTTTAAGAAATGGCAAAGCTCTCCTACCACGAGAGAACAGGAATTTCCTGGAAGTATACTGCTAGCAGAAGAAATACCGATCTCCCACTCTACTTTTGTCACCAATATTCCATCTACTATTTCATGTCCCTCTTCATTCAGGTGTTTCCACTTCTCCTGTTTAAATGGCCATGTCTAAGGACATCTCTTCACCAGACCAGCTGGATCTATGTCCTTCCCATTGCTCCCAAATTTCCGCCTCTAGATCCTCTCCAGTCATTCCAATGTCTCTCAACTGACTGGCTTCACACTTTGAGCTTCAGAGCGTGGCCCAGACTTTTAGAACTTTAAATAACACATCAGTCAACATCTTAATCGTGTTAATATCTTTTGGGATTGCCTCTCCTTATGTCTTTGTTTAAAACTGTTCCTGTGTGGAAATCCCTTGTGAATGGTGGACATGTCAGATGCTGCTGGGACGTTGCGCAGAAAGGAGAGTTGCACAGACGTTGAGGGAAGAGTTTTGGTGCTTTTTAAACAGTATCATGTTTACATTTTTTGTCAGTTGGCCATGAAGAGAAATTTTCTGTGCCTCTGAGTCTCACCAGTTCCTGACCCCAAAGGACACAAACCTGATCAGCTGTGGTTCCCACTCCAGCGGTTGCACTTGGACCTCCCTCCATCCCCAGAGCAGAGCTCCCTTGTCCCACAAAGTCCCTGGCAACGGAGGGATGAAGAAAACAGGACAGGCTGTGGGGATCAGGGCCAGGGCACGGCCAGGGATTTGGTGTGGTTGTGAGCCCAGGGCAGGACGCAGCCCTTGGCCTCGGTGAACCTCATCCAACTGTCCTGGGCCCATGGCTGCAACCTGTCCAGATCCCTGTGCAGAGCTTCCTGCCCTCCAGCACAGCCACACTCCCACCCAGCTTGGGCTCACCTGGTAACTGACTGAGGGTGCCCTCGATCCCTCATCCAGATCAGCAATAAAGAGATTGAACTGCACTGGCCCCAATCCTGAGCCCTGCGGACACCCCTGGATGTGAGTCCATTGCCCAGCACCCCTTGGGCCTGGCCATGCAGACAGATTTTGAGGCAGGGAACAGATGCTGCAGAGGGTGTTGGATCAAGTTCCTGTGAGCCCAGAATATTGGGATCAGTGCAGCTGTAGCTCTGCACAAGAGAGCTCTTCATCCACTCTCTCTCTTTTCCTTCCTCTGGGCATGGAGGGAGCTCCTGACTTCAGTGTGTGACTCATGGGTGCAAAGAGCAAATGTGGACAGAATCAGGATAGGGAGGGTTTGGGGGATCTTGGGATCTGTGCTGGGCACAGAACGTGTTTTCCATTGCTCTGAGACTGTGGAAAGTGGATTTAATATCCAGCAGAGGAATGACTTTTGCATTTTATGGAGCTGTGCCTTACTTTGGTTTTGTTTGCTGTCAATAAATGAACATCCCTCTGTGTCTGGGGCAGCTCCTTCCCCAAGGAAAGCAGGTGGGAGTTGGTGCCAAGGAGCTGAAAGCTGCAGGTGCAGCCTGGAGTGGAGGAAGCTGAGATTTGCACAAGGCTGCTCTGAGTCCCAGCGGTTGGATGAGGGAAATGGTGGGGAGGGGGTAGGGACAGAGTCTGACTGATTGTCAGCCATAAAGGGTATTGATGTTGATATCTATTCAGACTGCATGAGGAGGTGCTGGGGATCGATATCAGTTGGAGATTTTTGGTATCAGTATATAAACAGAAGACGATCGAATAGAAAGAAAAATCTTCTCCCTTTTTTTACTATAATATGTAATAAACAGCAGGACACTGCTTATTCTGAATAGGTTTTATTAACCCAAGCAAGAAACAACAACTGGGAACAAGGAAATTGGGATAAGCCTGATCCCTCACAGCAAAGTAGAGGAAGCTGCGTGCACACCACGCGGGGTACTCCATCACTCACTTGAGGACCTCAGGACAATGAGGCACAAAGCACCACAACAGTTCTTAAAGCCTATGACTGGACAGGATTGGTCCTCTTTTCAATCCTTGATGCGATTGGCTCATCTAGGGGTTCCATGATTGGCTCGTTATTGAGGAGTGTTCCTGTCCAATCATTTCTTCATAAGTCCATTTTATTGGTCAGTTCAGTCCACCAATCCGTTCTCGAGTAGATGCCATCGTGCCTTTGGACAGCTTCTAGAACATTCTGACTGCAATTTCCTATATTCATTACTGACATCTAGCGTTCTTCTAAAGGCATTGCACCCATATATTGTGCGCAATAAATTAAATAACTTCAAGTAACAATTTGCCAATTAACCAAACTCAGCCCTGATACAACTCAACCAAATGTTAACCAATAGAATACATAACTGGCCTACGAAAGCCAACCCATTTATAACATTATATGTTCACTTTAAATACCCTTCTGATATCTGTCTAATTAACCACAAAAGAATTGAAGACATAAATTATTCCCAGGGTCTTGGCTTGTTATGGTGTTTTGAAATGTTAATGACCCTTTCATACAGAATTCCTGAACTGAAGAACTGAAGGCTGAATAAGCCTCTGGAAAAGGAAAATTCAGCAGCAACCTCCAAGTAGCTGAGGATGTCAGCAGCCCCCACTGAGGCCATCACTGCCAAGAGACCGTGGGGGCAATGAGCAGACAAGGAGGGCATCCCTGGGGCTGGGGAAGCAGGAGCTCAGAGGCACCAGTGGCTCCAGGTGGGAAATGGACTCTGCAATGTGGCTGGGAAAGTCCTGCCTGGGCTTGGCCAAACAGCACAGCCAAGCTCTGAGCCCCATCCCCTGGGAATGGGGATCGGTGCCCTCACAGGATGCTCGTGGCTGTCCCGGAGCAGTGGGATGTGGGGTGTGGGATGGTGAGGGCAGGAGAGCAGCAAGAGCCCTCCAAAGCTCTGTGGGCTGGGGGAGGAGGCCACAAGGCCTGGGGCTGGCAGGAACTGCTGTCTTCTCATGGGCCTCAGTGGCAGGGACAGCAGCCACAGCCAGGGGACACAAATCTCATTGCTGGTGGCAGGGGGTGGTCCCAGCCCCCCAAGGCCTTTGGTCACCCCCACTGCAGCTCTCCTACCCTGGCCTAGGCCTGTGCTGCTTCCCTTGCACACTTTACCCACTGCCCCATTTCCCCTCCTCCCTCTGACCCTGGGAGCTCCCAGAGCTTTCCTGATGTCCCTCTGTCCTCACTTGCTGCTGCTTCGAACAAAAAGCTGTGTTTGGCTGAGGAATGGCCAATTCCTGTGGGATTCCCAACTCCTGCCTTCTTCCCACACCCTGCTAATGCTCCTGGGGCACCCAAGCTGTCCCAGGCACAGCCTTGCTTGAATCTGCTCCTTCTCTCCATGTGCCAGCACTGAAATCCATGTCCCTGAAATCTGCAGCCCCGCAGAGCAGCCCAGCCCTGTGTGGCCCTGCAGCAGGAACTGGAGGCACTGGAGGTCAGGGACAGCAACTCTGTGTCTGGAATGCTCAGGAGATGCTCAGCTCGGGCAGCTCCTGCAGCTCCTGCTGCAGCCCTGGACAGCAGCAGAGAGTTGGCCTCGGGGCTCCTCAGGCAGCTCCTGCTGCCCCAGGGACAGAATCACAGAATCACAGGATTAACCGGGCTGGAAATATGTTTGAGACCTTCAAGTCAAACTTGTGACCTAACACCAGCTTGTCACCAGACTGTGGCTTTAAGTATCACATCCAGTCTTTCCTTAAACAGCTCCAGGGACAAGGACTCCACCACCTCCCTTGGCACCCATTCCAGTGCCCAATCACCCTTTCTGTGAAGGATTTCTTCCTGATTTCCAGCCTAAGCTTCCTGGAGCACAGCTTAAGGCACTTCCTTTTGTCCTGTCCCTTGTTCTCTGAAAACAAAGCCCAATCCCCACCTGGCTGCACCCTCCTCCATGAGGCCCTAGAGTGCCACAGTCTTCTCCATGATTCCATGAGGCTCTGTAGTGTCACAATGGCCCCTTGGTTCCTTGGTCCCTGCAGTGTCACAGTGTTTGCTTGGTTCCATTGGGCTCCGGAATCTCACAAGGGTCGCCTTGGTTCTGCAATGTCACAATGGCCCCTTGGTTCAACAAGGCCCCACAGTGTTACAATGGCCCCTTGATTCCCTGGGGGCCTGCAGTTTTGCAATCATCACAGAATCACAGAATCAACCAGGCTGGAAAAGACCTTGGAGATCTGTGACTCAACACCACCTTGTCACCCAGACCATGGCACTGAGTACCACGTGGAATCTTTCCTTAAACATCTCCAGGGATGGTAACTCCACCACATCCCTGGGCAGCCCACTCCAATGCCCAATCACCCTTTCTCTGTAGAACCTCTTCCTAATGTCCAGACTAAACCACCCCTGGTGCAGATTAAGGCTGTGGCCTCTTGTCCTGTCATGGTTTGCCCTCAAGAAGAGCCCAACCCCACCTGGCTGCACCCTCCTGTCAGTGAGTTGTAGAAAGTGATGAGGTCTCCCCTGAGCCTCCTCTTCTCCAGGATAAACAGCCCCAGCTCCCTCAGACACTCCTCACAGGACTTGTGTTACAGACCCTTCACCAGCCTTGTTGCCCTTGCCTGGACACACTCCAGCCCCTCAATGTCCTTCTCAAATTGGGGGGCCATGAACTGGACCCAGCACTCGAGGTGTGTCCTCACCAGTGCTGAGTACAGGGGAAGAATCACTGCCATGGTCCTGCTGGCCACGCCATTCGTGATCCAGGCCAGGTGCCATTGGCCTTCTTGGCCACATGGGCACACTGCTGGCTCATGTCCAGCCTGCTGTCCATCAGTGCCCCCAGGTCCCTTTCTGCCTGACCACTTTCCAGCTACTCTGTCCCCAGCTTGTAGTGCTGCAGGGGTTGTTGTGGCCAAAGTGCAGCACCCAGCACTTGGTCTTGTTCAACCTCCCATTGTTGGATTTGGCCCCTGGATCCAGCCTGTCCAGGTCCCTCTGCAGAGCCTTCCTACCCTCCAGCAGATCCATGCTCACACCCAACTTGGTGTCACTACTGTTCCATGAGGTCCTAAAGTAGCACAATGGTCTCTATGATTCCACAGGGCTCTGTAGTGTCACAGTGGCCCCTTGGTTCCCCAAGGCCCTAGAGCATCACAGTGCCACTTTGTTCCTTGGGCCCCACAGTGTCACAATGGACCATTGTTCCCATGAGGTCTCACAGTATAGCAATGGTCTCCTTGCTTCCATAGTGTCACAATGGCCTCTTGGTTCCATGTGGCACCATGGAGTCAAATGGTTTCCTTCATTCCTGTGTTCGTTTTGCTTGGCCCCATTTTGCTAGTGGGGGGAGTGGGGGGGGGGCACAAAGATGGCTCCTGTGTGAAGCTTCTCGAAGCTTTCACCATGTCCAGCAGAGCCAATCCCTGATGGCTCTGAGGATGATGGACATGCCACTGGCCAAGCCTGGGCCAATTACAGATGTTGGTGATAACATATTTAAGAAGAAATCAAAACAATGGGAGGAGGTGGTCCTTTTTAGGCAGAGAAGAAGGAGGAGGTGAGAATATGTGAAAGAAAACAACATGGAGACACCAAAGTCAGTGGAGAATGTGGGGGAGGAGGTGCTCCTGGTGCCAGAGCTGAGAGGTCCTCTGCCGGCCATGATGATGACCATGGGGAAGCAGTTTGTCCCCCTGCAGCCCCTGGGGTCCACGGGGGATGCAGAGATCCACCCCCAGCCCATGGGGAGGTGCCCACACCGGAGCGGGTGGATGCCTGGAGGAGGCTGAGGTCCAGTGGCAGTCCCAGTGGAGAGAGAGGCCTTGCTCCCAAGATGGAACAGCCTGGCCTTGGAGGTCTGCACCCTGTGGATGAGAGACCCCACGCTGCAGCAGTTTTGGGAGGACAATCTCCCCGTGGGAGGAGGCTCATGTTGCAGCAGGTTTGGGCAGACTGCTGCTCATGAGAGTGGACCCACGCTGGAGGAGTTCATGGAGAGCTGTCTCCTGTGGGAGGGACCCCACAGCTACGCAGAGAAAAGAACTTCTCTCTCTGTGCAGCAGCAGAAGATCTCCATGCTGAACTAACCAAAACCCCCATGCCCTCACTCCGGTGCCGCTGGGAAGGATGGAGGGGGGTGAGCAGAGAAACAGTGGCTTTGAGGGCCTTATTTTTACTTCCCATTATCTCCCCTCTGACTCTGTTAGCAATAAATTTCACTTTGTAACTTTAAGACGAACCTGTTCTGTCCTTGGAGAGTCTCCCAGTCCTTAACTCATGAGCCCTGTGTGTATTAACTTCTTTTTCTCTCCTCTGTCCAGCTGTGGCAGGGGAGAGTGAGTGAGTAGATGTCGTAGGTGCCTGGCATTTGGCCAGGGTCAAACCATGACAATTCCACGAATCCCTGCAGTGTAACAATGGTCCCTTGGTTATATGAGGTCCTACACTCACAGTGGTCTCCGTGGTTCCACAAGGCACTGCAGAGCAACAGTGGCCCCTTGGTTCCATGGGCCCTGCAGTGTCACAATGGCACCATTGTTACACAAGGTCGTGCAGTGTCACAATTGTCTCTGTGGTTTCACATGGCCCTGCAGTGTCACAACAGTCTACTTGATTCCATGAGGCCCCATGGTGTCCCAGTGATCCCTTGGTTCCATGAGGCCCCAGAGTGCCACAATGGTCTCCTTGGTTGCACAATGTTACGACGGGCCCTTGGTTCCACGAGGCCCTGATGTGTCACAGTGGCCTCTAAGTTACATGAGGCCCCGCAGTAACACAATGGCCCCTTGGTACCATGGGGCACCATGGTGTCAAAATTGTTCCCTTAGTTCCATGTGCCCTTGGAGTGTCACAATGGCCCCTTGGTTCCACAGGGCTCTGGAATATCACAAAGGTCTCCTTGGTTCCACAGTGTCACAATGGCCTCTGTGGTTCCACGAGGCCCCTGAGTGTCACAATAGACTCCTTGGTTCCATTTAGCCCCACAGTGTCACAATGGCCCCTTGCTTCCGTGGGATCCTGCAGTGTCACAATCATTACAGAATCACAGAATCAACCAGCTTGGAAAAGTCCTTTGAGATCATCAAGTTCAACTTGTGACCTAACACAACCTTCTCACCCAGACCATGGCACCAAGTGCCACATCCAGTCTTTTCTGGAACACCTCCAGGGACAGTGACTATACTCCCGGGGCAGTCCATTCCAATGTCCAGTCACCCTTTCTGTGAAGAAACTCTTCCTAATGTTCAGCCTAAGTCTCCCCTGGTGCAGCTTAATGCAGACAGATTTTGACCCAGGGAACAGGTGCTGCAGAGGGTGTTGGATCAAGTTCCTGTGAGCCCAGAATATTGGGATCAGTGCAGCTGTAGCTGTGCACAAGAGAGCTCTTCATTCACTTTCTCTCTTTTCCTCCCTCTGGGCATTGAGGAAGCTCGTGACTTCAGTGTGTGACTAGTGTGTGCAAAGAGCAAATGTGGACAGAATCGGGGCAGGGAGGGCTTGGGGCATCTTGGGATCTGTGCTGGGCACAGAACGTATTTTCCATTCATCTGAGACTGTCTGCTGTGGAAAGTGTGTTTTATATCCAGCAGAGGAATGACATCTGCATTTTATAGGGCTGTGCTGTCCCTTGGTTTTATTTGCTGACAATAAATGAACATCCATCTCGGGCAGCTCCTTCTCCAAGGAAAGCAGGTGGGAGTTGGTGCCAATGAGCTGAAAGCTGCAGGTGCAGCCTGGAGTGGAGGAAGCTGAGATTTGCACAAAGCTGCTCTGAGTCCCAGGGGTTGGATGAGGGAAGTGGTGGGGAGGGGGTAGGGACAGAGTCGGATTGATTGTCAGCCATAAAGGGTTTGATTTTCTTATCTATTCAGACTGCATTAGGAGGTACTTGGTATCAATATCAATTGGAAATTGCTGATATCAATCTATAAACAGGAAAAGAAAACTAAACAGGACAAAACAATTCTCTCTGCATTGTTTTTAAATATAGTATATTCACTCTGAATGCACTTCTGAAATCTAATTAACCACAGAAGAATTGAAAACTTAAGTGATTCCCAAGAGCTTGTTTTGTTAGGGTGTTTTGGAATGTTAATGAGCCCACAGACACTGAAATCCTGAACAGAAGAGCTGAAGACAGAACAAGCCTCTGGAAAAGTAAAATTAATCAGCAACCTCCAAGTTGCTGAGGATCCACCCAGGAATGAACAGAAAGGGGCACAGCTTTCTGGCTGCCCCAGCTTTGGGATGGGCCCTGGGCCTGGAGCAGGAGCAGCTCTTGAGGGCCACAAGGGCCGGGGCTGTTGTGCTGGCCTGGGGACATGGGATGGCAGGAGGGGCTGCAGAGCTCTCAGCATCTCCTGGAGAGGAGAGCAGGGCACCCAGGGTGCCTCCTTTTCCTTGGACCAGGCATGTTCCCCCATGGCTGGGGCTGAGTCCTGTCTGAGCTCCAGCTGCTGCTGTGCCCTTCAGAGGGGCTGAGGCCGTGGGGCAGTGCCCAGAGCAGCCTGGCCTGAGCAGGGCTGTGGGGCCAGAGCCGGCTGGGCTGTGCTGGGGAGAGGCCCTTGGTGCTGCCGAGAGCTCAGGGCAGCCGCGAGAGCTTGGAGGGAGCTGGGCTGGGCTGAGAGAAGCTGGCAGAGAAAGCCATCAGTGTCCATCTCAGCCTGTGTGAGCGTGCAGGGGCAGGACTCAGCCCAGGGCTTGTGGGGCAGGGCCAGGGCCTGGGGAAGGGATGGAAAAAAAAGGCAAGTGGCCGAGAGAGGAGGCTGCTGTGTGCCCTTGGTGGCACGGCCAGAGCAGGGAGGGGACCCAGGACATTTGTCAGCCCCAGCCTCTGTCCCCAGCCTTTGGCAGCCCTGGCTGCTCAGCCCAGGTTTGCGGTGAGTTTGGCTGTGGCCCAGCTCCATCCTCCTGCGGGGCTCAGTGCCTGTTCCCGGCAATGGCCAGCCCTGGCCGGCCTCTGTCCTGGCCCCGAGCCTGGCAGAGCCTGGGGCAGGGCTGTGTGGGAAGGCCCACAGGTGGCACGGCCTGTGCAGGAGCTTGGAGAGGCTGCCCAGCAGGGAGGCCATGGGGGCACAGAGCCCCAGGGGCTGCTGTGGGCACCACGGCACGGGGGCCATTCCCACCCGCAATGCTCCTGGCCTGGGCTGGGCCTGCCCTGGGGGGCTGTGGCACCATGGCTGGGCCAGTGGGGCACAAAGGGGCCACGGAGCCGCTGCCAGGGCTGACAGCAAGGCCAGGAGCAGACAAGGAATTGCTGTGCATTGCCTGTGCTGGGCAGGGCTGAGTGTGGCAAAGGCAGAGCTCAGCTGGCCTTGGTGGCTGCAGGAAAAGTCAAGAGGCAAAAGAGTCTCCATGGCTGTGCTGGAGACCAAGGCTGGAGGAGGGAAATGCAGGGCTGCTGTGGGATGGGGAGGGGGATTGAATTCCAGCAGACACCGATGTGGGGCTGAGGGACTCAAGGGCTTTCTGTGCTGAGTCTGTCCTGAAAAGGTCTCTCAGGCCTCTGTGCTCAGGGAGGGCTCCAAGGAGGAGGAGAGCTCATCTTGGCAGGATCCTCATGGAATCCCAGAGGGACAAATGCCAGTGCCTTCCCCTGCAGGGGACTCCCGCTGGCAATGGCCCAGACTGGAGTGGCCTGGCTTGGAGTAGCCCTGGCAGAAAACTCTTGGTGGGCAGGAGCTGGGCAGGAGGCAGCCAGATATCCTGGCAGTGAGGGAGGCCAGGAGCCCCCCGTGCAGTGTGAGCAGGACATCAAGGCCATGGATTATCCAGGTCACTGTGGCCTGGTTTGGGTTCCCCAGGGCAGGAAAGATGTCTGGCAGCTGGAGCAGGGTTAGGGAAGGGCCTCCAGGGTGGGGCTGGAGCCCTTGGGCTGTGAGGAGAGGCTGAGGGAGCTGGGCTTGTCCAGCCCAGAGAAGGGAAGGCTGAGGGGCTCCTCATCCCAGCCTGGCAGTGCCACCAAGGAGGTGATGGAGAACACAGAGCCAGGCTCTTCACTGCGGTGCCTGGTGGGAGACAAAAGACAATGGGTGGAAGTGGAGAGATTGGACGTTGAGCCAGGACTGGAGAAAACCTTTGTTCCCATGCCTCACCTGGGGCCTGAGATGCTGCCCCATCCCTGTCCTTCAGAATTTTCCAATCCAAACCAAATCAAGCCTTGGTCTGATCCTGTTTCTGACAGGTTGAGCTGCAGACTTGCTGAGGTCACTTCCAACCTCAACTCTCTGATGATCCTGGGACAATGCTGGTCCCTGTTTCAGACTGGAGCAGAGCAGATGTTTATGGGACAGGAGCCCTGTGGGGCTGTAGGGGACCTGCAGCTTGTGAGGTGCACAAGCACATCTTCATTACCTGGGTCATTAGAGTGCTCTTAAGAAATGGCAACGCTCTCCTACCAGGAGAGAACAGGAATTTCCTGGAAATGTACTGTTAGCAGGAGAAGAAATACTGATCTTCCCCTCTACTTTTGTCACCAATATTCCATCTACTATTTCATGTCCCTCTCATTCAGGTGTTTCCACCTCTCCTATTTAAATGGCCATGTCTAAGGACATCTCTTCACCAGACCAGCTGGATCTATGTCCTTCCCATTGCTCCCAGATTTCCTCCTCTAGATCCTCTCCTGTCATTCCAATGCCTCTCAACTGACTGGCTTCACACTTTGAGCTTCAGAGCGTGGCCCAGACTTCCAGAACATTAAATAACACATCAGTCAACATCTTCTTTCTGTTTATATATTTTAGAATCACCTCTTCTTATGTCTTTGTTTAAAACCGTTCCTGTATGGAAATCCCTTTTGAATGGTGGCCTCGTCAGATGCTGCTGGGACATTGCACAGAGCTGAGGGAAGAGTTTTGATGTATTTTAAACAGTATCATGTTTACATTTTTTGTCAGTTTTCCATGAAAAGAATCATTCTGTGCCTCTGAGTCTCACCAGTTCCTGACCCCCAAAGGACACAAACCTGATCAGTTGTGGTTCCCACTCCAGTGGCTGCACTTGGACCTCCCTCCATCCCCAGAGCAGAGCTCCCTTGTCCCACAAAGTCCCTGGCAATGCACGGATGAAGGAAACAGGACAGGCTGTGGGGATCAGGGCCAGGGCACGGCCAGGGATTTGGTGTGGTTGTGAGCCCAGCGCAGGACATGGCCCTTGGCCTTGGTGAAGCTCATCCAATTGTCCTGGGCCCATGGCTGCAGCCTGTCCAGATCCCTGTGCAGAGCTTCCTGCCCTCCAGCACAGCCACACTCCCACCCAGCTTGGGCTCACCTGGACACTGACTGAGGGTGCCCTCGATGCCTCATCCAGATCAGCAATAAAGAGATTGAACTGCACTGGCCCCAATCCTGAGCTCTGGGGACACCCCTGGATGTGACTCCATTGGCCAGCACTCCTTGGGCCTGGCCATGCAGACAGATTTTGAGGCAGGGAACAGATGCTGCAGAGGGTGTAGGATCAAGTTGCTGTGACCCCAGAATATTGGGATCAGTGCAGCTGTAGCTCTGCACAAGAGAGCTCTTCATCCACTTTCTCTCTTTTCCTCCCTCGGGGCATGGAGGGAGCTCATGACTTCAGTGTGTGCAAAGAGCAAATGTGGACAGAATCGGGGCTGGGAGGGTTTGGGGGTTCTTGGGATCTGTGCTGGGCACAGAATGTGTTTTCCATTGGTCTGTGACTGTCTGTTGTCGAAAGTGGATTTAATATGCAGTAGAGGAATGACTTTTGCATTTTATGGAGCTGGGCCTTCCCTTTGTTTTGTTTGCTGAACAACAAATTAACATCCTTCTCTGCCTCAGGCAGCCTCTCCTCCAAGGAAAGCAGGTGTGAGTTGGTGCCAAGGAGCTGAAAGCTGCAGGTGCAGCCTGGAGTGGAGGAAGCTGAGATTTGCACAAGGCTTCTCTGAGTCCTAGGGGTTGGATGATGGAAATGGTGGGGTGGGGGTAGGGACAGTCTGATTGATTGTCAGCCATAAAGGGTCTTGAAATTCATATCTCTTCAGACTGCATTAGGGGATGCTTGGGATCAATATCAATTGGAGAATGCTGATATCAGTGTATAAACAGAAAAGGAATAAACTGAAAAATAGAGATCTATATTATAATACAATATATGTCCAATATTCACTTTGAGTATGTTTCTGGAACTGGTCTAATTAACCACAAAAGAATTGAAGACTTAAAATTAATCATTCCCAGGGGCTCATCTTCTTAGGTTGTTTTCATACCTTAAGGAGACTGATCAGATGAGCTGAAGACAGAGGAAACCTCTGGAGAAGTAAAATTAATCTGGGAACATCCATGTTGCTGAGGATCCATTCTCATCAAAACAGGGATGAACAGAAATGGGCACAGCTTTCTGGCTGCCCCAGCTTTGGGATGGACCCTGGGCCTGGAGCAGGAACAGATCTGGAGGGCCACAAGGGCCGGGGCTCTTGTCCTGGCCTGGGGACATGGGATGGCAGGAGGGGCTGCAGAGCTCTCAGCATCTCCTGGAGAGGAGAGCAGGGCACCCAGGGAGCCTCCTTTTCCTTGGGCCAGGCACGTTCCCCCATGGGTGGGGCAGAGTCACAATGGACCCCTGGTTACACAGGATCCTGCATTGTCACAATGGCCCCTTGGTTCCATGAGTCCCCCCAGTGTTACAAGTGCCCCCTTAGTTCCATGAGGACCTTCGTGTCACAGTGGCCTCTAAGTTACGTGAGGCTCTACAGTGCCACAATGGCCCCTTGGTACCATGGGGCACCACAGCGTCAAAATAGTTCCCTTAGTTCCATGAGTCCTGGGAGTGTCACAATGGCCCCTTGGTTCCACTAGGCTCCGGAATATCTCCAGGGTCTCATTGGTTCCACAGTGTCACAAATGGCCTCTGTTGTTCCATTTAGTCCCAAAGTGTCACAATGGCCCCTTGCTTCCCTGGGGCCCTGCAGTGTCACTATCATCACAGAACAACAGAATCAACCAGGTTGGAAAAATCTTTGAGATCATCAAGTCCAACCTGTGACCCAACACCACTTTCTCACCCAGACCATGGCACCCAGTGCCATATCCAGTCTTTCCATAAACACCTTGAGGGATGGTGACCCCACCATCTCTCTGGGCAGCCCACTCCAATGTCCATTCACCCTTTCTCTGAAGAACTTCTTCCTGATGTCCAGCCTAAATCTCCCCTGGGGCAGCTTATGGTTGTGGTGTCTTGTCCTGACACAATTTGCCCATGAAAAGAATCTGACCACACCTGGCTGCACCCTCCTGACAGGGAGTTGTAGAGAGTGATGAGGTGTCTCCTGAGCCTCGTCTTCTCCAGGATAATGTCTTGGTTTGAAAGACAGGTGTCTGCTAAGGAAGGAGGGAACCTCCCTTAGAATGGATAATGCGACCCCCCCCTTCCCTCCGAATTATTATAACCTTGGAATAAAGGACTTTCATGCAAACACATGGGAAAAGGAATAATAGTTCTTTTCTAGTGTCTATAATGAGGCAAACAATCAATAACAACAATAGTAGCAACAAACAAAACCAAAACCCAGTGGCAGATGTCCCTGGGCTGCCAGGCACTGTCCTGTTTGGTGCAGTCATGGTCTCAGCCAGCAGGGGCGCTGTTGGCTCCTGGCTGGGCACGGCAGGTGTGATGACTCCCTTGCCTGCAGGGGGCGCTGTGGTGCGAGGTCAGGTCTGTGTCACGTGGGTAATGACAGACAGGGTTGGGCAGGGATGGCGTGAGCAGGACGAGCTGGGCAGGGATGGCGTGAGCAGGACGGGCTGGGCAGGGATGGCGTGAGCAGGACAGGCTGGGCAGGGATGGCGTGCAGATGGACGGGCAGGGCAGGGAGCTCAGAGCAGGGAGATGGAGCGTCAGGATGGGCTCACCCAGGCTAGCCAACAAAAGGCGGCAATGCCTTCCAGTCGGCGAGGTGCGGGGCAGCGGCATTTGGGCCCCCCTCCGCAGCAGCTGCAAGCGCAGCCAGGAAGATGCGCACTCCAGGAGGGGAAGAGGGGGTTGGAATCCTATGCTTTTTTCCCCAAACAAAAGCTCACCCAACAAGGAAGAGAGTGCAGAGCCAGGCTTTTCCTCAGTCGCAGCGAAAAGGAGACAGCAGTTTTCACTGTCTCCCCTCCCAAGTCTGGTGAGCAAGTGAGAAGTTACCGATGCTGGATGCTCCCCTTACCACACCCCTGGCCACATCTTTTGTCCCTTAAGTACCTGGTCATTGGTTTCCTAACAACAGAATGGAGAAAATTCTCTGAACTTTCAACAGGCCATTGTGACACTGAGGGGCTGAATGGAACCAAGGAGTCCATTGTGACACTCTGGCTCCTCGTGGAACCACAGAGGTGACACTGTGGGGCCTTGTTGAACCAAGGGGTTCTTGGAACACTGTGGAACCAAGGAGACCCTTGTGATATTCCAGAGCCCTGTGGAACCAAGGGGCCATTGTGACACTCCAAGGACACATGGAACTAAGGGAAGAATTTGGACACCGTGGTGCCCCATGGTACCAATGGGCCATTGTGGTATAGTGGGGCCTCAGGTAACTTAGAGGCCACTGTGACACATCAGGGCCTCATTGAACTAAGGGAGCACTTGTAACACTGCTGGGCCTCGTGGAACCAAGGGGCCATTGTGACATTGTGCAACCAAGGAGTCCATTGTGGCACTATGGGGTCTCATGGAACCAAGGGATCACTGTGACACTGTGGGGCCTCATGGAATCAAGTGGACTGTTGTGACACTGTAGGGCCATGTGAAACCACAGAGACCATTGTGATACTGCAGGATCTTGTGTAACAATGGCGCCATTGTGACACTGCAGGGCCCCATGGAACTAAGGGGCCACTGTTACTCTGTGGGGCTTTGTGGAACCATGGAGACCACTGTGAGTGTAGGACCTCATATAACCAAGGGGCCATTCTTACACTGCAGGGATTCACAGAATGAAGGAAACAATTTTGACACCGTGGTGCCCCATGGGACCAAGAGGCCATTGTGACATTATGGAATCAAGGAGACCATTGCTGCACTGAGAGACCTCATGGAACTGAGGATCCATTGTGACACTGCAGGGCCCAGGGAAACAGGGACATTGTGACAGAGAAGCCCCATGGAACCCAGGGGCCATTATGACACTAGAGGGCCTTGGAGAACCAAGGGGCCATTGAGACACTACAGAGCCTCATGGAATTATGGAGATCACTGTGACACCTTAGGACCTCATGAAACTGTAGTGACACCAAGCTGGGTGTGAGTGTGGATCTGCTGGAGGGTATGAAGGCTCTGCAGAGGAACCTGGACAGGTTGGATCCAAGAAATGAATCCAGCGAGAAGAGGTGTAACAAGACCAAGTACCAGATCCTGCCCTTTGGCCACAACAGCCCCTGCAGCACTACAGGCTGGGGACAGAGTGGCTGGACAGTGGCCAGGCAGAAAGGAACCTGGGGGCACTGATGGACAGCAGGTTGAACAGGAGCCAACAGGGTGCCCAGGTGGCCAAGAAGGCCAATGGCACCTGGCCTGGATCACGAATGGTGTGGCCAGCAGGACCAGGGCAGTGATTCCTCCCCTGTACTCGGCACTGGTGAGGCCACACCTTAGTGCAGTGTCCAGTTCTGGGCCCCCAATTTAGGAAGGACATTGAGGGGCTGGAGTGTGTCCAGAGAAGGGCAGCAAGGCTGGTGAAGGGTCTGGAGCACAAGTGCTGTGAGGAGTGTCTGAGGGAGCTGGGGCTGTTTATCCTGGAGAAGAGAAGGCTCAAGGGAAACCTCATCACTCTCTGCAACTCCCTGACAGGAGGGTGCAGCCAGGTGGGGTCGGTCTCTGCTCCCAGGAAACAGTGACAGGACAAGAGGCCATAGCCTTTAGCTGCACCCAGGGGAAGTTTAGGTTGGACATTAGGAAGAGGTTCTACACAGAAAGGGTGATTGGGCATTGGAATGGGCTTCCCAGGGAGGTGGTGGAGTCACCATCCCTGGAGGTGTTTAAGGAAAGACTGGATGTGGCACTGGGTGCCATGGTCTGGGTGAGAAAGTGGTATTGGTTGATAGGTTGGACTTGATCAACTCAAAGATTTTTCCAACCTGATTGATTCTGTGATTCTGTGATGATTGTGGCACTGCAGGGCCCCAGGGAAGCAAGGGGTAATTGTGACACTGTGGGGCTAAATGGAAGCAATGACCTCCTTGCGACACTCTGTGTCCTTATGGTGCCACAGAGGCCATTGTGACACTGTGGGACCTTGTTGAACCAAGGGGCCATTGCGACATTGCAGAACCAAGGAAACCCATGTGAGATTCAAGAGCCCAGTGGAACCAAGCAAACACTGTGACACTGCAGGGCCCAGGGAACCAAGTGGCCATGGTGACACTGCAGAATGAAGGAGACCATTGCTGCACTGCAAGACCTCATGGAACCAAGGGTCTGTTGTGACAATACAAGATTTTGTAACCAGGGCTCCATTGTGACTCTGCCCCACCCATGGGGGAATGTGCCTGACCAGAGGAAAAGGAGGCTCCCTGGGTGCCCTGCTCTCTTCTCCAGGAGATGCTGAGAGCTCTGCAGCCTCTCCTGCCATCCCATGTCCCCAGGCCAGGACAAGAGCCCCAGCCCTTGTGTCCCTCCAGATCTGTTCCTGCTCCAGGCCCAGGGCCCATCCCAAAGCTGGGGCAGCCAGAAAGCTGTGCCCATTTCTGTTCATCCCTGTTTTGATGAGAATGGATCCTCAGCAACATGGATGTTCCCAGATTAATTTTACTTCTCCAGAGGTTTCCTCTGTCTTCAGCTCATCCGTTCAGTCTCCTTAAGGTATGAAAACAACCTAAGAAGACGAGCCCCTGGGAATGATTAATTTTAAGTCTTCAATTCTTTTGTGGTTAATTAGACCAGTTCCAGAAACATACTCAAAGTGAATATTGGACATATATTGTATTATAATATAGATCTCTATTTTTCAGTTTATTCCTTTTCTGTTTATACACTGATATCAGCATTCTCCAATTGATATTGATCCCAAGCATCCCCTAATGCAGTCTGAAGAGATATGAATTTCAAGACCCTTTATGGCTGACAATCAATCAGACTTTGTCCCTACCCCCACCCCACCATTTCCATCATCCAACCCCTGGGACTCAGAGAAGCCTTGTGCAAATCTCAGCTTCCTCCACTCCAGGCTGCACCTGCAGCTTTCAGCTCCTTGGCACCAACTCACACCTGCTTTCCTTGGAGGAGAGGCTGCCTGAGGCAGAGAAGGATGTTAATTTGTTGTCAGCAAACAAAACAAAGGGAAGGCCCAGCTCCATAAAATGCAAAAGTCATTCCTCTACTGTATATTAAATCCACTTTCCACAGCAGACAGTCTCAGACCAATGGAAAACACATTCTGTGCCTAGCACAGATCCCAAGAACCCCCAAACTCTCCCTGCCCCAATTCTGTCCACATTTGCTCTTTGCACACACTAGTCACACACTGAAGTCAAGAGCTCCCTCCATGGCCAGAGGGAGGAAAAGAGAGAAAGTGGATGAAGAGCTCTCTTGTGCAGAGCTACAGCTGCACTGATCCCAATATTCTGGGCTCACAGGAACTTGATCCAACACCCTCTGCAGCATCTGTTCCCTGCCTCAAAATCTGTCTGCATGGCCAGGCCCAAGGAGTGCTGGCCAATGGACTCACATCCAGGGGTGTCCCCAGGGCTCAGGATTGGGGCCAGTGCAGTTCAATCTCTTTATTGCTAATCTGGATGAGGGATCGAGGGCACCCTCAGTCAGTGTCCAGGTGAGCCCAAGCTGGGTGGGAGTGTGGCTGTGCTGGAGGGCAGGAAGCTCTGCACAGGGACCTGGACAGGCTGCAGCCATGGGCCCAGGACAATTGGATGAGGTCCACCAAGGCCAAGGGCCATGTCCTGCCCTGGGCTCACACCCACACCAAATCCCTGGCCTCACAACCACACCAAATCCCTGGCCGTGCCCTGGCCCTGATCCCCACAGCCTGTCCTGTTTCCTTCATCCTTCCATTACCAGGCACTTTCTGGGACAAGGGAGCTCTGCTCTGGGGATGGAGGGAAGTCCAAGTGCAGCCACTGGAGTGGGAACCACAACTGATCAGGTTTGTGTCCTTTGGGGTCAGGAACTTGTGAGACTCAGGGGCACAGAAACTTTCTCTTCTTCGGTAACAGACAAAATTTGAACACGATACAATTTGATAACCATCACAACTCTTCCCCCAGCTCTGTGCGATGTCCCAGCAGCATCTGATGAGTCCACCATCCACAAGGGATTTCTATACAAAACTAATTTTAGACAAAGGTGATTCTGTGATAGATATAAACACAATTAAGGTGTTGTATCAGGATGCTGTGGCTGGGCTGCAGGTAAAACAGCTCAAACAATGCTCTATTTCCAAAGCTGTCAGTGGTGGATGGAGAAGGGAGATCAGGCTGCTTTTGGAGTGGAGGAAAAGCACAAAGCAGCCTGACCCATTTTATCTCCTCCTGTCCTGGCTGAAACACCCCTCTTTCCCCTTCCACATATTGTCTTTTGTCTCCCACCAGGCCCTGGTGAAGAGCCTGGCTCTGTGTTCTCCATCACCTCCTCGGTGGCACTGCCAGGCTGGGATGAGGAGCCCCTCAGCCTTCCCTTCTCTGGGCTGGACAAGCCCAGCTCCCTCAGCCTCTCCTCACAGCCCAAGGGCTCCAGCCCCACCCTGGAGGCCCTTCCCTAACCCTGCTCCAGCTGCCAGACATCTTTCCTGCCCTGGGGAACCCAAACCAGGCCACAGTGACCTGGATAATCCATGGCCTTGATGTCCTGCTCACACAGCCCCAGCCACTCATCCCCATGTCAGGCTTTGGGTGTCGATTTGTGGGACATCCTTGGGGGAGACTGCAGCACTGAAAGGAAAAGGGACCCGGGGTTCAAGAGGCCCCACCCAGCATGAAAAGCAGGGGGAACTTCTCTGTAGGGCGCCTTTGAGGGGGGGCTGGGGTGGAGCGACCTCCCCAGTGGCCTCACACAGCCCCATGTAATGTCACATAGCCCCCTGTGATGTCACAGAGGTGCTCTGTGATGTCACAGCCGTCTGTGATGTCACTCTCTCCCCTCCATGATTTCTGAGTCTGCTCTGTATGTCACAGCCCACCGTCTAATGTCCCTGCCAGCTCTATGATGTTGCACCACCATGTGATGTCACAGCCCATTCAGTGATGTCATACAGCCATCTCTATGCCGTAGCCTGCTCTGTGATGTCACAGTCACCTCTATGATGTCTTAACTGCTTCACAACCTCAGATAACCCACTCTGTGATGTCACAGCCCCTCTGTGACATCACACAACCCATCCTGTGATGTCACAGAGCCTCTTTCTGACATCACAACTGTTCTGTGCCTCTATGACACAGCTCCCTCTCGGACATCACACAGTCCCTCTGTGACATCACACCTGTTCTGTTACATCACAGCTCCTCTCTGGGATGTCCCCCATTGTCACCTTTGGGGTGGGGTCGGCAGGCGGCCTCCAGGCACTTTTGGGCCCCTCTGCCTGCAGCCCCCAGTGCCCGGAGGTGCCCAGCAGCTCCTGCAGGCTGCAGAACCTCTGCGCCACCCCCGACAGCCACAAGGGTCCATCCTCGTCCCAGCAGATCTGGCACCACTTGGAATCCTGGCCGGAGTGTGGCTGTACAGTGACCTCTGGGCTCAGTGGGGCAGGGACCCCCGGGAGCCCCCAAAACCCTCCTGCCCCACGGGTGCCCACAGCAGCTCTGGGGCTGTGCCCGTCCCTATGGCACCGTCTCACCTGGACGCAGACGCTCAGCAGGGAACTGTCCAAGGCCTGGGGGCTGTGGCACAGCAGAGACAGCCCCGGGGCACCCCCGGCCACCTCCAGTTTGGTCACAGCGAATTCGGTGCTACCAAGGGCAGGGATGGCCCTGGTCCCCCTCAGGGACACCCCAGGGACCCCCTGTGCCCACCCCTTTGCCCACCCCTCACCACGGTGTCCCCAAGCCCCGCAGGTCCCGGAGTGCCCGGGGGTGAGATGGGGACCCGTCCCTCCCGGGGTGATTCTGTCACCTCCCTTCCCCTGTCACCTCCGCCTTGGGGCTGCTCAGGGCTCCCAGCACCCCTGAGGGCTCTGTGGCACAGCTTGGCCACGTCCCCCAGGAGCCGGGGAGGGGCCACCTCCCTGCCGAAGGAGCGCTGGGCATCGCCCTCAGCCGGGAGTGGCCATCGAGGAGAGCCACGAAGGAACGAGCCTCCCGCAGCGTGGGGAACTGCCCATCCTGTGCCAGGCGGGGGACAGCCCCACGTCCCCCCGAGTCCCCAGGGGCTCCCCAATCCCCCCCAAGCTCAGCAGCACCCGGCTGTCCGCCTTGGGGAGGGTGACGAGCCGCTTCTCCACGGGGCTGCTCTCCCGGCTCGCTGCCTGCTCGGTGCCGATGGCGGTGGTGTCGGGGAAGTCACACAAGTGCTGGCGCTTCTGTGGGGACACCGCCGGGGTGACACTGCCGTCACCCACGTCCCCACACTGTCGGACCCCCACCACAGGCACCGCCAGCGCCTCGGAACTGCCTGGGACAAGGGGCAGAGGTGGCTGGTGGGGTATCCCCAGAGATGTCGGGCTGTCCCCATGGGTTTCAGGCTGTCCCAGTGGGTGCCAGGCTGTCCCTATGGGTGCCACGCTGTCCTCATGGGTGCCAGGCTTTCCTGTGGCTGCCAGACTGTCCTGATGGATGCCAGGCTGTCCCCAGTGATCGCAGGCTGTCCCATGGGTGCCACACTTCCCCCCTAGAGTCCCAGGCTCACCTGATGTGGCTGCAGACCTGCCAGGGGCTCTGCCACTCCTTGGCAATGGGCAGCATGTCCAGCACGGCCAGGCTCAGCCCCTGTTCCTGTGTGGGCAGGCTCAGCCCCACAGCCATGCAGCCCCAGAGGAAATCCCTGTGGGAATGGGAAGGGCACAAGGCTTGGGGGGTTCTCCCATCTCCTGCTGTGTCAGGACACCTGAGGCATCCCAAGACCCCTGGCCCATGCTGGTATCGTCCTCGTGTCCCAGTGCCCACGTGAGTCACATCCTGCCCTGGGCTCTGGTTTGCTGCTGCTTCCCTGGCTCTGTCCCTGGGGCATGTCCCCCCCAGGGGACACAGTGACCCCATCTGGGCAACCTGGGGTGCCCCATGCCTACTGTGGGATGGCCATGAGCAGCTCCAGGTGAGCCAGGTAAGAGGATCTACATCCCCCAGGCACCTGTGGGCACTGGAGGACCTCATGCCCAAAGCCTGTTTGGATTCAGAGCCCTGAGCCAGGAGCCCATGTTGACAATGAGCACAGAACCCCAAGCCCAGAAGCAGGAGCCGCAGGGAACAGATGCTACAGAGGGTGTTGGATCAAGTTCCTGTGACCCCAGAATATTGGGATCCGTGCAGCTGTAGCTCTGCACAAGAGAGCCCTTCATCCACTTTCTCTCTTTTCCTCCCTCTGGCCATGGAAAGAGCTTGTGACTTCAGCGTGTGACTCGTGTGTGCAAAGAGCAAATCTGGGCAGAATCGGGGCAGGGAGGGTTTGGGAGATCTTGGGAACTGTGCTGGGCACAGAACATGTATTCCATTGGTCTTAGACTGTCTGCTGTGGAAAGTGGATCTAATATCCAACAGAGGAATGACTTTTGCATTTTATGGAGCTGTGCCCACCCTTGGTTTTGTTTGTGACAATAAATGAACGTTCCCTCTGTGTCTCAGGCAGCTCCTTCTCCAAGCAGAGCAGGTGTGAGTTGGTGCCAAGGAGCTGAAAGCTGCAGGTGCAGCCTGGAGTGGAGGAAGTTGAGATTTGCACAAGGCTGCTCTGAGTCCCAGGGGTTGGATGATGGAAATGGTGGGGTTGGGGGTAGGGACAAAGACTGATTGATTGTCAGCCATAAAGGGTCTTGATGTTCTTATCTATTCAGACTGCATGAGGAGGTGCTGGGGATCAATATCGATTGGAAATTGATATTGTCAATCTATAAACAGGAAAAGAACACTAAATAGGACAAGACAATTTTCTCTGCATTGTTTTTAAATGTAGTATATTCACTCTGAATGCACTTCTGATATCTGTCTAATTAACCACAGAAGAATTGAAAACTTAAATTATTCCCAGGAGATTGTCTTGTTAGGGTGTTTTGGAATGTTAATGAGCCCACAGACACTGAAATCCTGAACAGAAGAGCTGAAGACAGAACAAGCCTCTGGAAAAGTAAAATTAATCAGCAACCTCCAAGTTGCTGAGGATCCACCCAGGAATGAACAGAAAGGGGCACAGCTTTCTGGCTGCCCCAGCTTTGGGATGGGCCCTGGGCCTGGAGCAGGAGCAGCTCTTGAGGGCCACACGGGCCAGGGCTGTTGTGCTGGCCTGGGGACATGGGATGGCAGGAGGGGCTGCAGAGCTCTCAGCATCTCCTGGAGAGGAGAGCAGGGCACCCAGGGAGCCTCCTTTTCCTTGGGCCAGGCACATTCCCCCATGGCTGGGGCTGAGTCCTGTCTGAGCTCCAGCTGCTGCTGTGCCCTTCAGAGGGGCTGAGGCCGTGGGGCAGTGCCCAGAGCAGCCTGGCCTGAGCAGGGCTGTGGGGCAAGAGCCGGCTGGGCTGTGCTGGGGAGAGGCCCTTGGTGCTGCAGAGAGCTCAGGGCAGCTGCGAGAGCTTGGAGGGAGCTGGGCTGGGCTGAGAGAAGCTGGCAGAGAAAGCCATCAGTGTCCATCTCAGCCTGTGTGAGTGTGCAGGGCCAGGACTCAGCCCAGGGCTTGTGGGGCAGGGCCAGGCCCTGGGGAAGGGATGGAAAACAGGCAAGTGGCCGAGAGAGGAGGCTGCTGTGTGCCCTTGGTGGCATGGCCAGAGCAGGGAGGGGGCCCAGGACATTTGTCAGCGCCAGCCTCTGTCCCCAGCCATTGGCAGCCCTGGCTGCTCAGCCCAGGTTTGCAGTGAGTTTGGCTGTGCCCAGCTCCATCCTCCTGTGGGGCTAAGGGCCTGTTCCCGGCAATGGCCAGCCCTGGCCGGCCTCTGTCCTGGCCCCGAGCCCGGCAGAGCCTGGGGCAGGGCTGTGTGGGAAGGCCCGCAGGTGGCACGGCCTGTGCAGGAGCTTGGAGAGGCTGCCCAGCAGGGAGGCCATGGGGGCACAGAGCCCCAGGGGCTGCTGTGGGCACCACGGCACAGGGGCCGTTCCCACCCGCAATGCTCCTGGCCTGGGCTGGGCCTGCCCAGGGGGGATTGAATTCCAGCAGACACTGATGTGGGGCTGAGGGACTCAAGGGCTTCTTGGGCTGAGTGTCCTGGAAAGGTCTCTCAGGCGTCTGTGCTCAGGAAGGGCTCCAAGGAGGAGGAGAGCTCATCTTGGCAGGACCCTCATGGAATCCCAGAGGGACAAACACCAGTGTCTGCCCCTGCAGGGGACTCCCCTGGTAATGGCCCCGGGCTGGAGCTACCTGGCTGGGAGCAGCCCTGGCAGAAAACTCATGGTGGGCAGGAGCTGGGCAGGAGGCAGCCATGTGCCCTGGCAGTGAGGGAGGCCAGGAGCAGCCTGGGCTGTGTGAGCAGGACATCAAGGCCATGGATGATCCAGGTCACTGTGGCCTGGTTTGGGTTCCCCAGGGCAGGAAAGATGTCTGGCAGCTGGAGCAGGGTTAGGGAAGGGCCTCCAAGGTGGGGCTGGAGCCCTTGGGCTGTGAGGAGAGGCTGAGGGAGCTGGGCTTGTCCAGCCCAGAGAAGGGAAGGCTGAGGGGCTCCTCATCCCAGCCTGGCAGTGCCACCGAGGAGGTGATGGAGAGCACAGAGCCAGGCTCTTCACCGGGGGCTTGGTGGGAGACAAAAGATAGTGGGTGGAAGGGAAAACAGTGTTCAGTCAGGACAGGAGGAAAACTTTGTTCCCATGGGCTCAGCCAGGTGCTGAGATGCTGCCCCATCCCTGTCCCTTGGGATTTTCCAATCCAGACCAACTCAAGCCTTGATCTGATCCTGTTTCTGACAGGTTGGGCTGCAGACTTGCTGAGGTCCTTTCCAACCTCACCTCTCTCTTGATCCTGGGATGATGCTGGTCCCTATTTCAGACTGGAGCAGAGCAGATGTTTATGGGACAGGAGCCCTCTGGGACTGTAGGCGACTTGCAGCTTGTGAGGTGCACAAGCACATCTTCATTAGCTGGGTCATTTGAGTACTTTTAAGAAATGGCAAAGCTCTCCTACCTGGAAAGAACAGGAATTTCCTGGAAGTATACTGTTAGCCAGAGAAGAAACACTGATTTTCCCCTCTACTTTTGTCACCAATATTCCATCTAATATTTCATGCCCCTCTTCCTTAAGGTGTTTCCACCTCTCCTGTTTAAATGGCCATGTCTAAGGACATCTCTTCACCAGACCAGCTGGATCTATGTCCTTCCCATTGCTCCCAAATTTCCTCCTCTAGATCCTCTCCAGTCATTCCAATGCCTCTCAATTGGCTGGCTTCACACTTTGAGCTTCAGAGAGTGGCCCAGGTTTCCAGAACACTAAATAACACATCAGTCAACATCTTGATTGTGTTTATATGTTTTAGAATCACCTCTTCTTATGTCTTTGTTTAAAACTGTTCTGGTATGGAAATCCCTTGTGAATGGTGGACATGTCAGATGCTGCTGGGATGTCACACAGAGCTGAAGGAAGAGTTTTGATGTTTTTGAAACAATATCATGTTTACATTTTTTGTCAGTTGGCCATGAAGAAAAACTTTCTGTGCCCCTGAGTCTCACCAGTTCCTGACCCCAAAGGACACAAACCTGATCAGTTGTGGTTCCTACTCCAGTGGAGGCACTTGGACCTCCCTCCATCCCCAGAGCAGAGCTCCCTTGTCCCACAAAGTCCCTGGCAATGCACGGATGAAGGAAACAGGACAGGCTGTGGGGATCAGGGCCAGGGCACGGCCAGGGATTTGGTGTGGTTGTGAGCCCAGGGCAGGACGCAGCCCTTGGCCTTGGTGAACCTCATCCAATTGTCCTGGGCCCATGGCTGCAGCCTGTCCAGATCCCTGTGCAGAGCTTCCTGCCCTCCAGCACAGCCACACTCCCACCCAGCTTGGGCTCACCTGGACACTGACTGAGGGTGCCCTCGATCCCTCGTCCAGATCAGCAATGAAGAGATTGAACTGCACTGGCCCCAATCCTGAGCCCTGGGGACACCCCTGGATGTGAGTCCATTGGCCAGCACTCCTTGGGCCTGGCCATGCAGACAGATTTTGAGGCAGGGAACAGATGCTGCAGAGGGTGTTGGATCAAGTTCCTGTGAGCCCAGAATATTGGGATCAGTGCAGCTGTAGCTCTGCACAAGAGAGCTCTTCATCCATCTTCTTTTCCTCCCTCTGGCCATGGAGGGAGCTCGTGACATCAGCGTGTGACTCGTGTGTGCAAAGAGCAAATGTGGACAGAATCGGGGCAGGGAGGGTTTGGGAGATTGATCTTGGGATCTGTGCTGGGCACAGAACATGTTTTCCATTGGTCTGAAGCTGTGTGCTGTGCAATGTGGATTTTATATCCAGCAGAGGAATGACTTTTGCATTTTATGGAGCTGGGCCTTCCTTTGGTTTTGTTTGCTGACAATAACCGAACATCCTTCTCTGTCTGGGGCAGCTCCTTCTCCAAGGAAAGCAGGTGGGAGTTGGTGCCAAGGAGCTGAAAGCTGCAGGTGCAGCCTGGAGTGGAGGAAACTCAGATTTGCACAAAGCTGCTCTGAGTCCCAGGGGCTGGATGAGGGAAATGGTGGGGAGGGGGTAGGGACAGAGTCTGATTGATTGTCAGCCATAAAGTGTATTGATGTTCATATCTATTTAGACTGCATTAGGGTTTTCTTGGGATCAATATCAATTGGAGAATGATGATATCAGTGTATAAACAGAAAAGGAATAAACAGAAAAATAGAGATCCATATTATAATATATGATATGTCATACATTCACTTTGAGTATGCTTCTGGAACTGGTCTAATTAACCGCAGAAGAATTGAAGACTTAAAATTAAGTCGTTCCCAGGGGCTCATCTTCTTGGGTTGTTTTCAAATCTTAAGGAGACTGAACGGAAGAGCTGAAGACAGAGCAAACCTCTGGAGAAGAAAAATTCCTCAGGGAACATCCATGTTGCTGAGGATCCATCCTCATCAAAACAGGAATGAACAGAAATGGGCACAGCTTTCTGACTGCCCCAGGTCTGGGATGGGCCCTGGGCCTGGAGCAGGAGCAGCTCTGGAGGACCACAAGGGCTGGGGCTCTTGTCCTGGCCTGGGGACATGGGATGGCAGGAGGGGCTGCAGAGCTCTCAGCATCTCCTGGAGAAGAGAGCAGGGCACCCAGGGAGCCTCCTTTTCCTTGGGCCAGGCACGTTCCCCATGGGTGGGGCATAGTCACAATGGACCCCTGGTTACACAGGATCCTGCATTGTCACAACAGACCCTTGTTTCCATGAGGCCCCACAGTATTATAAGTGTCCCCTTAGTTCCATGAGGACCTTCGTGTCACAGTGGCCTCTAAGTTACATGAGGCCCTGCTGTAACACAATGGCCCCTTGGTACCATGGGGCACCACAGTGTCAAAATAGTTCCCTTAGTTCCATGTGTCCTGGGAGTGTCACAATGGCCCCTTGGTTCCACTAGGCTCCGGAATATCTCCAGGGTTTTCTTGATTCCACAGTGTCACAATGGCCCCTTGGTTCAACAAGGCCCCATAGTGTCCCAATGGCCTCTGTGGTTCCATTTAGCCCCAATGTGCACCCAATGGCCCCTTGCTTCCCTGGGGCCCTGCAGTGTCACAATCATCACAGAATCACAGAATCAGCCAGGTTGGAAAAGACCTGGAGAGACCTTGGAGATCATCAGGTCCAACCTGTGACCCAACACCACCTTGTCACCCAGACCACGGCACCGAGTGCCACATCCAGTCTTTTCCGGAACCCCTCCAGGTATGGTGGCTCCACCATCTACCTGGGTAGCCCATTCCAATGCCCAATCACCCTGTCTCTGAAGAACGTCTTCCTCATGTCCAGCCTAAATCTCCCCTGTAGCAGCTTAAGGCTGTGGCCTCTTATTCTGACACTGTTTGCCCAGGAGAAAAATCTGACCCCACCTGGCTGCACCCTCCTATCAGGGAGTTGTAGGGAGTGGTGAGGTCTCCCATGAGCCTCCTCTTCTCCAGGATAACATCTTTGTTTGAAAGACAGGTGTCTGCTAAGGAAGGTGGGCACTTCCCTTAGAATGGATAATGTGACACCCTTACCTCCGAATTATTATAACTTTGGAATCAAGGGCATTCATGCAAAGATATGGAAAAAGGAATAACAGTTCTTTAGTAGTCTCTATAATGAGGCAAACTATCAATAACAACAATAGTGACAACAAACAAAACCAAAACCCGGTGGCAGATGTCCCTGGGCTGCCAGGCACTGTCCCTTTCGGTGCAGTCAAGGTCACAGCCAGCAGGGGCGCTGTTGGCTCCCGCACCTGCAGGGGACGCTGTGGCACGAGGTCAGGTCATGTGGGTAATGGCAGAAGGGCTGGGCAGGGATGGTGTGAGCAGGATGGGGCTCAGCAGTGAGCTCAGAGCAGGGAGATGGAGCGGCAGGATGGGCTCACCCCGGATAGCAACAAAAGGTGGCAGTGCATTCCAGCAGGCGAGGTGGGGGGCAGCGGCAGCCGGGCCTCCCTCCGCAGCAGCTGCAAGCACAGGTGGGAAGATGCAAACACCAGGAGTGGAAAGGGGGGTGGGAATCCCGTGCTTTTTTCCCCAAACGAAAGCTCGCCCAGCAAGGAAGAGAAGGCAGTGCAGAGCTGGGCTTTTCCTCAGTTGCAGCGAAAAGGAGACAGCAGTTTTCACTGTTTCCCCTCCCAAGTTCGGTGAGCAAGTGAGCAGTTACTGATGTCCAATGCTCGCGTCACCACAGCCCCAGCCACATCTTTTGTCTCTTAAGTACCTGGTCGTTGGTTTCCTAACAACAGAATGGGAAAATTCTCTGAACCTTCAACAGGCCTTTGTGACACTGAGGGGATGAATGGAACTGTGGTGGTTTTGCTTGGCCCAGTTTTTTTTTTTTACCCTAGAAAGCAAACATCACATCGTAGGTGCCTGGCATTTAGCCAGGGTCAAACCTGCAACATGATCTAAGGAGTCCATTGTTTCACTCCAGGACCTCGTGGAACCATGGAGGCCATTGTGACACTGTGAGGCCTTGTTGAACCAAGGGGCCATTGTGACACTGTGGAACCAAGGAGACCCTCGTGATATTCCAGAACCCAGTGGAACCAAGGGGCCATTGTGACATTCCAAGGACTCATGGAACTAAGGGAACTATTTTGACACCGTGATGCCCCATGGTACCAAGGGGCCATTGTGTTACTGTGGGGCCTCAGGTAACTTAGAGGCCACTGTGACACATCAGGGCCTCGTGGAACCAAGGGGACACTTATAACACTGTGGGGCTTCATGGAGCCAAGGGATCACTGTGACACCATGGGGCCTCTTGGAATCAAGTAGACCATTGTGACATTGCGGGGCCACGTGGAACCACAGAGATGATTGTGATAGTGAAGGACCTTGTGTAACAATGGCGCCATTGTGACACCGTGAGGCCTTATGGAACCAAGGGGCCACTGTTACTCTGCAGGGCCTTGTGGAACCATGGAGACCACTGTGAGTGTAGCACCTCATATAACCAAAGGGCCATTCTTACACTGCAGGGATTCATGGAATGAAGGAAACAATTTTGACACCATGGTGTCCCATGGGACCAAGAGGCCATTGTGAAATTATGGAGCCAATGAGACCATTGCTGCACTGTGAGACCTCATGGAACCAAGAGACACTGTGATACTGCAGGGCCCAAGGAACCAAGGAGTCATTGTGACACTGAGAGGCCACTTGGTACCCAGGGGGCATTATGACTCTAGAGGGCCTTGGAGAACCAAGGGGCCATTGTGACACTACAGAGCCTCATGGAATCATAGACAACGCTCTGACACTTTAGGACCTCATGGAACTGTAGTGACACCAAGTTGAGTGCAAGTGTTGATCTGCTGGAGGGTAGGAAGGCTCTGCAGAGGAACCTGGACAGGTTGGATCCGAGAAATTATTCCAGTGATGAGGTTTAACAGAGAGAGATCAGAGATGAGGTTTAACAAGACCAAGTGCCAGGTCCTGCACTTTGGCCACAACAACCCCTGCAGCGCTACAGGCTGGGGTGAGAGTGTCTGGACAGTGGCCAGGCAGAAAGGGACCAGGGGGCACTGATGGACAGCAGGCTGGACATGAGCCAGCAGTGTGACTACATGGCCAAGAAGGCCAATGGCACCTGGCCTTGATCAGGTGCAGTGATTCTTCCCTCACCTCAAGTGCTGTGTCCAGTTCTGGGGCCCCCCAATTTAGGAAGGACATTGAGGGGCTGGAGCATGTCCAGAGAAGGGCAACAAGGCTGGTGAAGGGTCTGGAACACAAGTCCTGTGAGGAGTGTCTGAGGGAGCTGGGGCTGTTTATCCTGGAGAAGAGGAGGCTCAGGGGAGACCTCATCACTCTCTACAACTCCCTGACAGGGGGGTGCAGCCAGGTGGGGTTGGGCTCTTCTCCCAGGAAACAGCAAAAGGACAAGAGGCCACAGCCTTAAGCTGCACCAGGGGAGGTTTAGGCTGGACATTAGAAATAAATTCTTTGCAGAAAGAATGGTTCTGCACTGGAGTGTGCTGCCCAGGGAGGTGGTGGAGTCACCGTCCCCAGAGGTGTTAAAGGAAAGACTGGATGTGGCACTGGGTGCCATGGTCGGGGTGACAAGGTCGTGTTGGGTCATAGGTTGGACTTGATGATCTCCAGGGTCTTTTCCAACCTGGCTGATTCTGTGATTCTGCAATGATTGTGACACTGCAGGGGCCCAGGGATGCAAGGGGCCATTATGGCACTGAAGGGCCTCACAGAATCAAGAAGACCACTGTGACACTGGGGGGCCCTGTGGAATCAGGGAGACTCTTGTAGCAGTGCATGATCTTGTGTAAGCACGGGGCCATTTTCACAGTAAGAGGCCGCATGGAACCAAGGGGCCATTGTGACTCTGCGGGGCCTTGTGGCACCATGGAAACCACAGTGACACTGCAGGGCCTTGTGGAATGAAGAAAACAATTTCAACATTGTGGTGCCCCATGGGACCAAGAGGCCATTTTGGCCCTATTGGTCCAAGGAGACCAGTGCTGCACTGTGAGACCTCATGGAACCAAGGATCCATTGTGACACGAAAGGGCCCAGGGAAACAAGAAACATTATGACACTGAGGGGCAGCGTGGAACCAAGGGGCCATTGTGACACTACAGAGCTTCATGTAATCATTGTGACACCAAGCTGCGTGCGAGTGTAGATCTGCTGCAGGGTAGGAGGGCTCTGCAGAGGGACCTGGACAGGCTGGATCCAGGGGCCAAATCCAACAATGAGAGGTTTAACAAGACCAAGTGTCAGGTGCTGCACTTTGGCCACAACAATCCCTGCAGCGCTACAGGCTGGGGACAGAGTGGCTGGACAGTGGCCAGGCAGAAAGGGAGCTGGGGACACTGATGGACAGCAGGCTGGACATGAGCCAGCAAGACCAAGCAGTGATTTTTCCCCTATACTCAGGACCTGGGGCTGTTTATCCTGAAGAAGCAGAGGCTCAGGGGAGACAAGGTGATGTTGGGTCACAGGTTGGACTTGATGATCTCCAAGGTCTTTTCCAACCTCGTTGATTCTGTGATTCTCTGAAACCACCCTTGAAGCAGTTGCAGGATGAGCCATGGGCCTCCTCCTCAGAAGCTCCAGCAGCCCATGGCCCTCAGCTTCTCCACACAGGCCCCAAAGCCCATCCTGTCAGTCCTGCAGAGCCTCTCCAGCTCCTCCCCATTGCCCCAGAACAGGGAGCCCCACACCCACACACACCAGTCCAGATGTGCCCCCCTGGCCTGGGGTGCCTCTGGCAAGGCAACAGCACGAGGCACTGCAGGAGCCTGCAGACAATTCATGAAGCACTTGGAGGATGATCCTGCTCACCAAGGGACGTTCCCATGGTGCCAAGTCAGGAACTGAAATGGGGAGTGGGGCCAGAGAGGAAAGGGCAAACAGGGATGGGCTGTTTGCAGGGGAGGGGACAGGGATGGGCAAGAGGAAGAAATGTGGAGCAGGCAAGAGGAAAGAAAGCAAAGGTGAAGCAAAGGAAATGCTCAGGGCTGTTTGGGGGTGGCTGCCAGGCAGCCCTGGAGCTGAGCAGCAATGTGTGCAGAGGGACAGGAAACTCACAGCTCATGGGAACAAACTTTCTGGCTGACTTCAGAGGTCACCACAAACCTGAGTGGTTTCCCTGCCATCCCCAGCCCTTGCTGGCCCCAGGGGCTGATGGCATTTGTGCTCCCTCAGGTTCATCTCCCCACACCAACACCATGGCGCTGCTCACGCCTGTTCTGTGCAATGCAAACAGGGGCTCCTGAGCAGTGCTGCCGTGGCTCTGCCTGCAAGGATCAAACACCTCTGGGAGCTGGGGGAGAGGCCAGGGCTGCAAAGGGGGGATGTTGTTGGCAGCTCCATGAGGACACTCTGGGATGCTGCCCTGGGGTATCCAGCGCAGTGGGGATGGATCAGCCCCTGCTCTGCTGCTCCTTCCCAGCTCCCCCAGGGACCTTGCACAGTCCCAGCCATGCTGTTTGCCCCCACCCTGCCCATGGCCACCCTGGGGCTGCTCATGGGGATTTTCTCTGCTGAGCATTGGCCTGGGCGTGTTCTTGAGAGACCCTGGGCAAGGAGCCTCGAGCCCCCAGGCCCTGCCCTGAGGCGTCAGCTCTGCCCCAGCAGTGCCCATGGCCTGTCCCTGCTGCAGCCCTGGCACTGCCACCCCCAGCACTGGGACCCACCCCGAGAGCGCTCAGGCCCTACAGCAACACGAGGGGCAGGAGGGCAGCGGGGCAGTGGCATGGGAGCACCACTGGGAACACCAAGTGCTGCTGCTCCTTGGCAGAGCTGCTGTGCCACCCCTGATCTGCCCCACCTCTGCACACAGACATTGCTGCTGCAGCTCCCGAGAAGGGAATAAAAGGGGATCTGTGGTGAAAATTTGGCTGGGAGATCCTTTAGTTTGGTTAAAACCAAGAGCACAGCTCCTCATTGGCACAGTCTGTGTGTCACAGTCAAGAGGGAGAGAAACAAAAGGAGAAATTGCACAAACAATGACCTTTCTTTGTGGACAATCTTAAGAAACACAGGAGAAAAAACCTCACAACCAAACAAACAAGAACTGTCAAAGATGACTTTTATTACAAGGGATTTGCAGAAATTGGCCAGCAGTTTAATATTTCTGAAATGGTCCAGTCATCAGTCTCCACACTGCAGCCTTGAGCTCCTGGTTCTTCAGGCTGTAGATGAGGGGGTTCAGAATTGGAGGCACCACTGAGTACAGAACTGCCACCACCAGATCCAGGGATGGGGAGAAGATGAAGGGGGGCTTCAGGTAGGCAAAAATGGCAGTGCTGACAAACAGCGAGACCACAGCCAGGTGAGGGAGGCACGTGGAAAAGGCTTTGTGCCGTCCCTGCTCAGAGGGGATCCTCAGCACAGCCCTGAAGATCTGCACATAGGAGAAAACAATGAAAATGAAACATCCTAAAAATGGAAAAGCAGAAACCAGAAGTAATCCAAATTCCCTGAGGTATGAGTGAGAGCAGGAGAGCTTGAGGATGTGTGGGATTTCACAGAAGAACTGGCCCAGGACATTGCCCTGACACAGGGGCAGGGAAAATGTATTGCCTGTGTGCAGCAGTGAATAGAGAAAGCCACAGGCCCAGGCAGCTGCTGCCATGCGGGCACAAGCTCTGCTGCCCAGGAGGGTCCCGTAGTGCAGGGGTTTGCAGATGGACACGTAGCGGTCGTAACTCATGATGGTAAGGAGGGAATACTCTGATGAAATGAAAAAGACAAAAATAAATAACTGAGCAACACATCCTGAGTAGGAGATGTCCCTGGTGTCCCAGAGGGAATTGTGCATGGCTTTGGGGACAGTGGTGCAGATGGAGCCCAGGTCGGTGAGGGCCAGGTTGAGCAGGAAGAAGAACATGGGCGTGTGAAGGTGGTGGCCGCAGGCTACGGCGCTGATGATGAGGCCGTTGCCCAGGAGGGCAGCCAGGGAGATGCCCAGGAAGAGGCAGAAGTGCAGCAACTGCAGCTGCCGCGTGTCTGCAAATGCCAGGAGGAGGAAGTGGCTGATGGAGCTGCTGTTGGACATTTGCTGTCTCTGGCCATGGGGACCTGTTCAGGGAGAAAAGGACAGTGACAAGTTAGGAGAGGCTGCTTGGAGCCAAACCTGTGCCATTCCCTGTAGACTGTCCCACTGGGACTCATCCACCCTTGCTCCTTCCCTGGGAAAACCTTCATCCAGGTCCCTGCCTGAGCTCCACTTGTGCTGTCTGAGTGTGCCATGAGCAGCCAGGCCTGTGCGTGGGGGCTCTCGAGGAGCCATCCCTGCCCTGCTGCCCTGGCTTAGTGGTCATGTGGCAGATGGACAAGGCTGGATATTCAGGATTTGTCACTGGAATTCTCCTAATGCAGAAAGGTTCATTAGCATTTTCACTCTCAGTTCCACAGGACATGGATGGCAGGAATGAATTTTACGAATTTTTTCCTAACCACAGATCATTCCTGTTCCTCTGAGGTCACAAATCCCCAGCATTTCTGCTGTACTCAGAGTTTGCCACTGAGAGATGTGAGAGGCAAAGGGATTCCCTGTGGCTCAGGGCAAGGTCAGGGGCTGGATGGGCTTGTTCCCAACTGCCCTGGGTTTGCACCTTTGGCTGCAATCAGAGCACAATCACACTCCTGTGTCACCCTGGGAAGAAAGCAGACCCTGCTGAGAGCAGAGGGATCACTGAATGTCTCACCCTCTCTAAAGGTCTTAGTATTTCCTCACTTGTGGCATCTCTGCACTTCCCCGTGGAACATTCAGGGAACTCCAAGAGGCTCTGGCACAGATTTGCACCCAGGAGGGCAGCTCAGAGCTTGGAAGGACACAGCAAGGAGATCCCCAGGTGTGCTCATGATGGCATCTCAGGGAGGGAGGCTCAGCTCCTTCCCCTTTCCCATGGACTGCTTTGCCCACAGCCCCACAGGTCACAGGGAAGCTTGGACACCCCATTCCCATGGACACACCTGCCTGGCAGGAATCCCAAGGGCAGTGCCTGACTCAGCTGCTGCAAATGCCAAAGCCTCCCTGAGAGCACAAGATAACAATGACAATATCAGAGAGTGCAGAAACAAGAGAAGATATTGTGGTGCTGTGCCTGAGAGGGCAGGGCAGAGACCGCCGCGCACTCAGGACAGTGTTCCCTGTCCCCAGCTGTGCACGGCACCTCCCACACACCAACAGTGCCCTCCTGCCCACAGCATTGCTCTGCTCAGCTCCCTCTCCTTCCCTCATCCTCTCTCTCCCTGGGCCTGCACATTTTCCTCCTCAGAGGTGCCTTGTCCCTGTCAGTGCTCACAGAGCCCATCCCACCCTCTGTGCACTCGGCCCGGCCCTACAGAAACCTGCCTGTCTGCAGGGCCCTGCCTGGGGGCAGGCTCTGTGTGCAGGTGGGCAAGGGCAGCTCAGAGAGCCCTGCTGGGCCCTGCAAAGGTGATGCTGGTGCTGTCCATGGGCTGAGGAGTGCTTGAAGACCCTTTAGGAGGCTCCAGTAGAGACAGTGACCACACAAAGTTACAGATAATGAATTTTAATAAATTTTCAAACATTACTTTGATGATCTTTGTGTGTCCCTTTCAACTCAGAATGTTCTGTAGCTCTGGGATTACAACTCCTATTCTGCTTCTCTCATCCCCCAAACTTCCCACCCTGCTCCAAGTTTGAAATTTAGAAAATTCTCAGGAAAGCTGCTTATCTTTACAGTAATCCGTGGCTTACCTTTGAGAAGCGTCCTCCAGCGCTGTCTCCAGGCTGATCTGGGGCTGGGAGCAGCCCTGCCCCACACAGTACCTCTCAGCAGCAGCACCTGCCCTGCTCAGGGTCGCTCCTTCCCCCCACAGCTTCTCCCCCAGCGCTGGCAGCAGCTCCCCGGGCCGGCTGAGAGCTGCCCCTGGCAGGCAGCAGAGCCCCTGGCCCAGCACAGCGCCCTGGGCTGCAGGACCCTGCTCTGCACCACAGCCCTGGGCACCCCTGGCTGCACCCGTGGCTGTTCAGCCCTGCAGCAGAGCCTGGCAACAGGGAGCTGTCTTGTGCTGTGCCTCGGATGCTGCAGCAGGGAAACCCAGCTCTGTCCTAGGGCCACATCCCCTGCACGGCAGCAACTCTCAGAGTCCTCCTGCAAGATCCTAAAAGCTGTGCCATGTGCCAGCATCAGGGCTGTGTAGAGGAGCTGCTCCTCAGGAGAAAGGTCTTTTTGAAGCCCTCCTTGGTTGCCAGGAGCTGTCCCTGTGCCAGGAGCCCAGCCCAGCTCAGCAGCACAGCAATAGCAGAAGGACTCTAATGACCCTCTTGGGGCTTTGGTGCTGAGTCCCTGAACATCAGTCCCTGAGAGGGAGTTGAAGAAACCTCTCCAGAATTCAAAGTCACAATCAATCTCCAAAGTTTCTTGAAGTTTTAATGGGTCCCAGTGAGGGAGACATGACTGAGAAAGTGTCCCCAGGTTCCAGTTAGAGAAGGAAATCGGAGGCAGTGATGACAGGTGGGACAAAGCCAAGTCTTGGTCCCCTGGGGCACAGCAGAGTCTGTGCCACCAAGGGCTGTGAGGAGACACCTTGTCCTGAGGCCCTGGGGCCTCCTGGAACAGCCCCAGCAAGGCTGGGCACCGTCACCCCCTTGTCCTGCCCTCAGCATCCCCCCCACATCCCAGTGGCCTCAGGGATATGCTGGAAGGAGTCCCTGGGGAGCCTTGGTCAGGAATGGCCCTGGGGGGCCTTCCTGCTCTCAGGGACTGCAGGTTCTTCAAAGGATTTTGGCTTTTGCTTTTGCCTTGGAGTCTCTGAGAGCTTTGTGCAATCATGGCTTCCAATTATCTGCTGTAACGAGTCCCTTGAGATTCTTTGTCAGTAACAACACCCACTGGGGCTCATTAATGCTTCAAGGTACTTCCAGTTTTTATGATACTTTCCTTTCCTCTCTCTGAGAGGGTTTGTGCAACTATGGCCTCCAATTATTTACTTTAACAAGTCCCTTGAGAGCTTTGTATTAACACTCACTGGGGCTCATTAATACTTTGACATACTCAAGGTTTTTGAAGGTACTTTGGATTTCCCTTTTGACATTGAATCTCTGAGAGGTTTTTGTGCAATCATGGCCTCCAATTCTCTCCTCCAAGGTGTCCACGAGGAGCCTGTCTTGGGGATGGACCTCAGTGGGACCCATTAATGCTTGGAGACACTTTGGGTTTTTCTTCTGACTTTGACTCCTGGAAAGGTTTGTGCAATCTCCTCTCAGGCCCTGAGGTTCAAGGGCTCAGCACCAAATGCACCTCGGGGCTCATTAGGATCAAGCAAGTCCTGACTAACCATGGCTCTGCCTTGATTTCCCTCTGGTCTGGTGCAGTTCATTAGGAAGGTTTTCTAGAATAGTTTTGAGAAATATTTCAAATCACTTCTAAGAAATATGCATTCTAATTTTAAAGGGTGTATTTTATGACTGTTCTCTTTAGAGCAGAGGTGATTGCAGCATTCTGTGATTGATATTGATCCAGAATGTCACTTAAGCAGGTCTGGCCTGATTAGAGAAGCTGTGCCTTCAGGTCTGACCCAGTGTGGACAGCTTTGCACCACATTCCCCAACCCCATCCTGTCTCTCCTCACTTACCTGGGACTTGCTTTTCTTGGAGAACTGGCTGCACTCAGGCAAAAATGGGCAATTTTTTTTTTTTTTTAAGCAATATAAGACTCCTGAGTTTCCCCATTGAAAACAGACACACTCCTCAAGTGTGTTCCAAGCCCAATGTGCCACCAAGGAGGTTCCCCTTCCCCAAGGCAGAGCCCTGCATGAAATGTTTTAGACCTTTGGACTGCCTGGTTCCATGAGGCCTTGCTGTCTCAAAATGACCCCTTGGTTCCATGAGGTTCTGTACTCTCAGCAACGGTCTCCTTAGTTCCAAAGTGTACCAATGATCCCTTGGCTTCATGAGGTCCCTTAGGGTCACAATGATCTCCTGGATTCCATGAGGTATCACAGTGTCACAATGGACATTTGGTTCCATGAGGTTCATTAGTGTCACAATGTCTCCGTGGTTCCATGAAGCCTCACTGCGCAACAATGGTCTGCTTGACTCCATGAGGGATACAAGAGCTGTGCATAAACAATGAGCAAGACCATGATCTCCTTGGATTCGCATTGTCACAATGGACAATGGTTTCCATGAGGTCCCATACTGTCACAATGGATATTTGTGCTCCATAGGGCCCCAAAGTGTCACAATAGTCCCTTGGTTCCGTGGCGTCCTGCAATGTCACCATGGGCTCCTTGGTTCCATGAGGCTGGACAGTGTCACAATGGTCCCTTGGCTCCATTAGGCCTCACAGTGTCACAATCGTCCCTTGGTTCCATGTGCCCCAAAGTGTCACAGTGCTCTCCTTTTTCCTGTGGCAACCAGCAGCAAACCCCACTGCCAGGGCCAAGTGCTTGGGAAGAAGGAGGAAGGTGGGACATTTGGAGTGATGGATTTTGTCTTCCCAGGTCACAGTGACATGGGATGGGGCCCTGTTGTCCTGGAGATGGCTGAACACTGCCCTGCCCATGGGAAGGGGCAAAAGACAACAACCTCTGTCCATGAAACTACAACAGCAGCGAGGTCAGGCAGAAGGCTGGGTTTAAAAGACTGGCACCGACACAGGAAACATCAGTCTTAGAAATTTTCTTGAAAGCTGATATTTTAGGGCATTCTTTTATACAGCACATGTACCGAAGCTTTTGTCTGGGAGCAATCATTAGATATACAGAAATTTGGAGGAGGAATCCCAATTTTGGCCACGGACGCCTGGAACAGAAGGACAATTCTTTTTCATACAAAGGAAAGCACAGAGCCCCAGTGTTTCAGTGGCAGATGAGAAGAGACTCTCCCTATGCCAAGATCAGCCAGACCTGTCAGGTGAGCCCTGGGAGGACAAGGCAGCCGGACCTGTTTCACGTTCCCTTTGTTCCATGAGGCCCTGCAGTGTCACAATGGCCCCTTGGTTCCTTGGGGCCCACAGTGTCACTAGGGGTCCTTGCTTCCATGAGGCCTTGCAAGGTCCCAATGGTCCCCTTGGCTCCATGAGGCCCTGAGGTGTCATAATGGCCCCTTGGTTACACAAGGCCCTGAAGAGTCTCAAGGGTCCCCATGGTTCGACAAGACCCCACAGTGTCATAATGGTCTCTTGGTTCCATGAAGCCATGCTGTGTCACAATGGCCCCTTGGTTCCATGGGGCCCAGCGGTGCCACAATGATCCCCTTGGTCCCATGAGTTCCCACAGTGTCACAGTGGCCCCTGTGTTCCACGAGGCCACACAGGGTCACAACGGTCTCCACAGGAAGGAAAGCACAGAGCCCCAGTGTTTCAGGGGAAGATGAGAGGCATCTACCAGAGGCCAAGGCCAGGCAGACCTGTCTGTTCTGGCAGGTTTGTTTGGGAGCAACCCTTGGATATACAGAATTTGGAATGTGGAATCTCAATTTCAGCCATTTGTGACTTGAGAAGAAGGACAGTTCTTTCCCATAGAAAGGAAAGCACAGAGCCTCAGTATTTGGAAAGCAAGTGAGAGCTGGCCCTCAGGAGGCTACGGCCAGGAAGAATTCTCAGTAATGGCAGATTTTATATGAAGGCAATCCTTGGATATAGGGAAATTTGGAGATGGAATCCCAATTTCCATCATGAGTGCCTGGAGAAGAAGAATGGTTCTTCTCCATAGGAAGGAAAGCACAGAGCCCCAGTGTTTGGAAGAAAGATGAGTGGCAGCCACCAGAGGCCAAGGCCAGCCAGGCCTGTCTGTACTGGCAGCTTTTATCTGTGAGAAACCCTTGCATGGAAGGAATTTGTGAGGAGGAATTACAATTTTGGCCATGGGTGCCTGGAGAGGACAGACAGTGCTCTTCCATAGGAAGGAAAGCATGAAACCCCAGAGTTTTGGTGGCAGGTGAGAGCTGGCCCTCAGGAAGCCAAGGCCATCCAGATCTGTTGCTAATGACAGATTTTGTCTGGGAGCAATCCCTGGATAAAAGGAATTTTTGAGGCAGAATCCCAATTTTGGTCACAGACAGCTGGATGGGAATGATGGTTCTTTTCCATGGAAAGCAAAGGGTGGAGCCCTGATGTTTCAAAAGCAGATGAGAGGCAGCCCTTCGGAGACCAAGGTCAGTAAACTTCTTTGTCCTGTCAGCTTTTGTCTGGGAACAATCTTTGGATTTAAGGAAATTTAGCAGTGACATCATAATTTGGGCATTGGGTGCCTGGAGGAGAAGGACAGTTCTTTTCCACAGGAAGGAAAGCACAGAGCCCCAGTGCTTCAGGGGCAGATGAGACGTGACCCTCGACATGCCGAGGTCAGCCAGACCCGTCAGGCAGCCCCCAGGAGGCCAAGGCAGCCAGACCTGTTCCATGTTCCCTTGGTTCCATGGGGACCCACAGTGTCACTATGGTCCCCTTGGTTCTGTGGGCCCTGCAGTGTCACAGTGGCCCTTTGGTTCCTTGACGTCTCGCAGCATCACAATGGTCGCCTTGGTTCCAAAACATCACAATGAGACATTTCCCTTGTTTCCATGAGACCCTACAATACCACAATGGCCCCTTGGTTCTGCAGCATCACAACAGACCCACAGTTACCCTGCAGTGTTGTAATGGACATTTTGTTCCATGGGGGCCCAGAGTGTCACAATGGTCTTTGTTCCCTGAGGCCACACACTGTCACAATGGAACCTTGGGTAGATGAGTCCCCATAGAGCCACAAGTCTCCTTGGTTCCAGGGGCATTCACAGTGTCACAATGGTCCCTTGATTCCATGAGGCCCCGCAGTGTCACAGTGGCCACTTGGTTACATGTGGCCTTGCAGTGTCAGAATGCTCTCCTTGGTTCCATGGGGACCCACACTGTCACAATGTTGGTTCCATAAGGCCCCGCAGGGTCAAAATGGTCTCCTTGGTTCCATGTGGCCGCAGGATATTACAATGGCCCCTTGGTTCCCTGAGGCCCTGCAGTGTCACAAAGGTCTCTGTGGTTCCATAATGTCACAATGGACCCTTGGTTACACAAGGGTCTCCTTGGTTCCATGAAGCCCTTGGGTACCGCAATTCACCAGTTTCACAATCACAGCTCGGTTTCATGAGGCCCCACAGTTACACACTGATATCCTGGGCATCATGAGCCCCAGCGGTGTCACAGGGTCCCCTTGGTCCCATGACCCCACAGTGTCACAGGGGCCCATGGGCACGATGAGACCCCAAAGTGTCACAATGTGCCCTGGGCACCAGGAGGCCCTGCAGGGCTGTGAACACACCTGGTGCAGGTGGCTCAGGGGCTGCAGCCGTGGTCTCCCAAGAACAAATGGAAAAAAAGACAGACAGGACCCTTGCCATGGTTGCTATAGCTTTTGGCCTCTGCACCCTTGTATCTACTGCTTACTGCACGTTCTTTTAATAAACCATTATTTTTTCATTTATATCTTCTCACATTTGTCCCTCCTTATTGGTAGAGGGGAGACATCGAAAATTAAGGGGAGGTAACTTACTTGGGAGTCTCCACATTGTAAAATTGTCTTAAACTAAGAGGGAAAGTCTCAAAGAAAATTTGTTTGAAATGTAAAGAATGACCATACTCAGAATATTTGAAAGACTCCCCCTTCTATTCGTTTCCCAATTTTCCACATATATATAATTGAAAAGCAAGCAAGGAAGTACAGCACGGTAGCTCAATGGGCTTAAGTAAAGGTAGGTTTGCAAACTAGTTTTGCACTGGAAATAGTAAATGACCTTTTGAAGGAATGAAAATAAACCCAATTCCCATTATCATAGCTTGAACTACATATTTTCCTATGGTAAAGTGAAATAGAATTATCAGTTATGACCTCTGATATTGACAGGAGTTAAGTTCTTATGAAGCCATTGAAAGCAGAGCTCACTGAATATCTGCATTAATGCCCTAATGGCTGCTTTGCTCTGTTGGAGCTGTGCCAAGCAATCTCTCTGAGACTCAGAGTTCCATGTCCAGATGTGCACATCTGCACGTGGACCCAATTTCTGCCTTGTAGACTGAGGCCACACTGCAGCAGCTCCACACGAACTCAAAGTGACGGGGCGAGGGATGTCTGAGTTGTGTCTGCACAAGGACACCCTGGCCACAGCACATTCCTTCCGAAGCCATGGGAAAGCAGGTCCAGGACTGCCAGTGCCAAATGCACAGACTGCAGAGTGTTCCTGTGGCTGCCCTCAGGTGTGGCCCAACCAGCACAGCTCTGTGTCCACTTCTGTCAGTGGCTGTAAAGCAGCATCTGAGCCCAAGCCGCAGCTCCCCAAAACCTTGCATCACCACTGTGTGGGCGGCTGGATCCCACTCCAGGGGTTGGAGGAGGTTGTTGTTTTTCTCTCCACAAGTATTTCACCATTTACTTCTTCATCATTTGCCTTCTCATTACCTTCTTTTCCTTCTTTTCCAACCTGGACTCACTCATTCATGTCAACATTGCTCCCTTCATTTTCATCATCACTACCTCCCTTCACATTCACATCATCATTTTCTTGTTCATTTCCCACAACAGTGTCTTTTCTCCTTCCTCCCTCCGAGTTGCTGCTGGAGCTCTCCTGGGCACTGCTGTCTGGCTCAGGGCTCCTTTTCTGCAGCTGAACCACAGCCCCAAGAGCAGCACCAGGACTCCAGCAAGAGCCCAGAATGGCCATTGCTGCAGGGCAGCCCCGAGCAGGGCTCCCCAGGCCCCACCACTCTGCTCCAGGCTCCTCTGCTCCAGCTCCTGTAGCAGCCGAGTCCTTGCCCGGGTCAGGAGCTCTGCACACTGCTGCCTGTGCTCACCTGTGGTCTCATTGAGCCCATCCCTGACCGCCTGTGGGGACTGGAGGAGGCTTTGCACAAACAGGAGAAGCAGTAATGGGAAAGCCATGGCTGGGCCCCAGCGGCAGGGGAAGAACCCAGCCCCAGGGCCAGCGTTTCTGCCCCAGCCCTCGTCCAGGCCAGCCTCCCCCTGCATGTGCACTGACCCCTGGCACAGGCTGCACTGGGACAGCATGACCTGCTGGGGACATTGAAAGCTGTCCCCATTGTGACACATCCCCTGTGATGTCACAGGCACCAGAGCACATCACAGCCAGCCCTGCCCATCTGCAGATGGAACTGCTGCACAATGCTCCTGCTGACAGGAACCCCAATATTCCCTCCCAGGGAACCCTGCAAACACTTCTCCATCTGTTTTGTCTGATCCAAGCAGGCACTGGGAAAATCCTGTATCTCCCTTGGGGCAAGGCCAGGAGCCCAAAATGACACTAAAAATGCCAGATTCTGGCCCATTTCTGCATCTGGTGATAAGGGGGTTGTCATGATTTAGGAATGGTGCTCCCCAGTTCAGAGCCCCCTCTGAGACTCTCCAAACCAGGGGCTGCTCCCCCTCCCCCTTCAGCTGGAGGCACAAAAGGCAAAGATCACAGGTTGAGATAAGGACCATTTACTGGAAACAGCAAGGAGATAAGGAAATGAACAGCAACAGTATTAATGACAAAATGTATGAGAACAGAAATGATTCACATCCCCAATAACAGCTCTGGACAGCTTCCTCTACCACATTTCTCCAGCAGAAGGAACCCCTTTTCCCCAGTCACCCAGCAGTGATGGGAGGCAGTACAGATTAACCTCTGGGTCCTGGCCATGCCCCCTCATGGCTACTACAAAAATTAACTCTGTCCTGGCTGGAACCAGGGCAGGAAAATGGGCTGTGAGCATTTTAATGTTTGTCCTGCTGGAAATCCCAGGAAATCCCAGTTCCCATCTGGCTGTGCTGCTGCTGCTGCTTTACCCCCTCCCCTGGTGCAGCTGCTCCCTGGGTGCTGCTGGCACATGGTAACAGCTGTCCTGGACACGTCATCCCTGAGACAAGGGGACACAACATCTCTGAGGCCACCAAGGACTGTGGGAGGGAGAGCTCCCGGGAGCTATAAGCTCACAGACCTTTTCCTCCTGCTGCCCACCTGCAATGCCGCCATCCAGTCCTCGTACAGATGTGTGAAAAGGAGCTTGGAGGGGAGGCTTTGCAGGAAGTTCTGCAATGCCAAGGGCTCCTGGTGAGCCTTTGAGAATTCCAGCCCAGCCAGGAGCTCTTCCAGCTGCAGGTCAGGAGTGCTCCCCTTCAGGATGAGGGTCAGCAGCAGCACAGGCTGCTGTCCCATGTCTGTGTCCCCACCCTTGTCCGGGGCCTGCAGCAGCTCCTGGAGGGCTCTCATGGTGTCAGTTCTTCAAAAGATTCCTTCTGTCGTGGGCCCTCACTGGTGCAGGACAGGCAGCAGCTCCTGCAGGAGATGCAGGAGGGCAGGGACTTGTCTGAGGAGCTGCCTTCCAACAGCAGTGGCCAGGGCCGAGCTCTGCCCTAGAGAGGGCTCCTGCCAAGGGGCTGAGCAGCACCACCTCCTCCTCCTCTTCCTCCACCTCCACCTCTTCCTCCTCCTCCTCCACCTCCTCCTCCTCCTCCTCCACCTCCTCCTCCTCCTCCCCCCCTCCCCCTACTACCCTACTAATTCTACCACTACTCCTACTACTACTCCTATTCCTCCTACTACCACTCCTCCTACTACTGTTATGTTATGCCTACTGTTGCTCCTACTGCTCCTGCTGCTGGGCCCTCCTGCTGCAAAGGAAAGGAGAGCAAAAGCCCATCAGTGGAGACCCCCAGGCCAGCGCTCCCAGAGCCGGCCCTGCCCTGCCCTCAGCGCTGTGCTGAGCAATGCAGGACAGGCAGGGAGCCGGCAGCTGAACTGTGGCTCCGGCTTGGGGGCTCCTGAGAGCTGGCGTGTCACCAGGACACGCCTGTCCCAGCCTGCTGCTGCCTCCCAAAACCCAGGATCGTGCCCGTGCCTAGTGGATCCCTAGATCCACGGCTGGAACAAGAGCTGGCCCCAAATGATGTCCTCGTCCTTCTCCAAGTGGACACAGAATCTACTACACAGCTGCTCCCAGCACTTCCCACTCCACACCAGGCACCAGCTGAACTCTTCCTTTAAAACACAAACAATATATACAGGAAAACAGATTAAAACCACCAAACACTGGAAAGGCAACAGGGGCTCTCAGGGGCCCAGCAAAAGCCTGACCACTACACACAAGAAATAAATCCACCTATGGACAGGGAAAATGCACACCGTCTCCCTCCCCCTCTGCATTGGCCAAAATCCCCAATCATGAGCCAAAGCAAACAAGGGCAGCAGAGTAGCCCAGGCCTTTCCTTGCCTGCAAACCAAACCAGATGGTGCACGGGTTCTGAAGTGCCCCCTCTGCTCCCCCCATGGGGGCTTGTTTTTGCTGAGCTGGTTCCCCCTGACCCAGCCCCAACCCAGGGCCAGGGGGTGGCACAGGTTGTTGGCAGGGCCAGGAGGCACCTCCAACTCCACACAATCCACTGCCACACAGCCTCCTGTGCCAAACAGCAACTTGGCAGTGGCTGAAGAATGAATCCCACCCCCAGCAAAGGGGGAACCTCCAGTGCCCAGCCAGGCCCCAGGGCTGGGCTCACCTGACAAGTGGGTGTAGATTGTGGCCTTGAGGAACAGCCCCAGCCAAAGTCCATCAGCTTTGCCTCACCCGTGGCCGGCTCCATGAGAACATTCTCAGACTTGATGTCCCCGTGCAGGACCCTGCAGTCAAGGCAGTGCTGCACGGCCTCCATCACCTGGGGGAACAGCCTCGGGGCCACCTCCTCCGGCAGGAACCTCTGCTCCCTCGGGAATCATGGATGGTCCGTGAGCATTCCAGACACTCCAGCAGCAGCACGAAGCTGTTGGGGAGTTTGAACCACTCCAGGAGCTGGAGGCTGATGTGGGAAGCCACGGAATGACACCCTGATGAGCAGCACCAGCTCCAGGGGCACACAGGGGGCACTGGGCTGTGGGGTGACCATGATGCCATCAGCAGGGCTAAGGCTGTACTGGGTCTGCTACCCCCCATCCCCTCCCCACCAGTGCTGGCCATTGCTCAGCTGGCATGCTCCCTGTCCCCCGGTGATCCCACACACACTCTCCTTGTGCTGTCCCAGCTTCCACCCTCCTGGGCCTTGGCTCATCCCACTCTGGCTTCGCCCACTGGCCCCGCTCTCTCACCAGCCAGGAGATGCGATCCCAGGCCACAGGTTTGGTCTCTCCCTGCCAGCCCAGGGGAGCAGTGGGCTGAGCCCCCCACTCACCCTGTTCAGCTCCCTCTTCCTCCTACCCCTCTACCCCCACCACTCAGTGGGGCACAGTCCCGAGAGGTCCCCGAGCAGACACTGCCACAGCCGCCGCTCCCCAGCCTGGCACCACCCGGTACCGCTTCTGCAGGGGCTCCTCCGCCTTCCCTGCGGATGAGACCCGGCCATCCCTGACCACCCTGGGCTCGGCTTATCGACCCACCCCGGGCACCGATGACACGGGGCCTCACTCAGGCAGCTGCCCCATGGAGGAGGCTCCCTACTCCCCACCATTCCGGGGCTGGTCTGGCAGCTGCTGGAATCTGGAGTTCAGAGCTCTCTGTACAGCAAGGGGGAATTTCAGAGTTTGAATTGCCAGGCTTAAGACACTGAGCTGCTGTCATCAATAGTGCCCTGAAGAGTTGGTACAGAGGATGGAGCCAAGCTCTGAGCCCGGATCTGAGGGGAGCCCAGGAGACCCTCCTGCCAAGAACATCCCCCTCAGCTCTTCCATGGCCAGGAGGGAGTGGGGTTCACGGGATCAGTCGGAAGCTGCTGACCATGAATTCCCCACATGCCCCTGAAACCTGTCCGTGTTCTGCCCCCGCCGCCCCTCATCCGTGCAGGGAGGAGAGCCCTGGGCAGCTGGGGCAGGGATTGCAGCTCCAGGCTCTGTGCTCCCCCCGCCAGACTGTCACTTCTTGCCTGGGAGCAGAGCCTGACCCCCACCTGGCTACAGCCTCCTGTCAGGGAGTACAGGAGGAGTCTTCCTTTCTTAGACCCTCTCCTCCTCTTTGCTTTCAAAAACCAAGAGTCACGGAAGGGTGACAAAGAAATCCCACATCTGGATTTGGGGCTGGATGTTCACCCATTTCTTCTGTCTACAGGGACAATCAAGTGTCTCCCTCCTCCCTTCCTAATATCCAACAGCAGACAGTCCATGGGCCAGCATTCCTGTCCCTGGGAGCACCAGGAGGGAAGTCTGATGGCTTATGCAGCACTGAGAGAGGAAAAGGCAGGAATTTGCGTTTATTTTCCATACCAAAGGAGACTCATGCAATGGGAAAAGGAACTGTTCTTGGTGGAGCTGCCCTGCAGGACTCCAGCCCAGAGGAGAGGCTTTGGGGACATCAGGTGTGGTCCCATCTGCAGGCTGCCACTTCAAAGAAGCATAAGGAGTTAGAAAATTTGAGTGAAAATAGATTATCTAAAGCCACACTTGATCTTCTATCACTGGACTTGGAGCACATTTTTGATAAATGATGTATGGGAAGCCTACAAAAACAGAAGTAAATGAGATTTTACTGCTTGTGTGCTGCAATGCAGCCTCGAAAAGGAGTGATGCTTTCATGCGCCTGTGTACACAAGTGTCTAAATCCTCTGATAGTTCCACATTTATTCTGAAGCTTTGTAGCCAACGGCTGATTTATTCCTTATGTATCTCATTTTAGCTTCAGTGTTTACAAAATAAAGCAGATGAAACATAAATTTAGAAGTTATAAAACCAAGAACAACCACTGACAAAAATGCAGAATTTTTTTTTATAGCATAGTTTTCATTAAATCTTTTGTCAATAGATACGTAGCTCATAACTAGGTCTTTATGCCTTTTGAACTACAGCTATTTATAACGATTTCTTTCTAGTATTTATTATGCCTTTTGAACCCAATGTACAACAGACTGATGCAATCAGAAAGTTTTCTATTCCAAACAAACTGAAAAATAGTTTCCTGATCCCAAAAAGACTAAACCCCGTGTATTTCGTGTCCCATCTCACACAGCTGGTCCCGGTATCTCCACAGGAGATTTCTGCCCTGGCAGCCGTGTGGTGATGTTGACACAACCGAACACAGCCATTCAGGCCGGTGGCCGAAGGCACTTGGAACTGCACGGACGTTCTTTAGCAGCAATGTCTGCCTTTATTCTCTCTGTCTTTATTCTCTCTGTCTCTCTCCCCCTCACAGCCGAGCGGGGCTGCGGGAGCCGCGCTCCCCTCACAGCCCCTGAGCAATGGCGGCAGCAATGGCGGCGCCGCTCCCTCAGCGCCGCCCCGGGGCCGAGCGGGCGCCCTTTGGCGCCAAGACGGGACCGCGGCTCCTCCGGGCCCCGCTCGCCCATGGCCGCCCCCGCCGAGCCCGGGCACTCGCCCGGCTCCAAGGAGCCGCCGGCGCTGCTGCGGCTGAAGCGCAAACGCCCTGGGCAGAGGAGCGACCCCGCCGCCGCCGCCGCTGCCAACGCTGCCCCGGCCCCGAGCCCTTCTCCAGCCCGGACAAGGCGCCGCAGCGGGCGGCGGCCGCCCCTCAGCCCCGGGCCCGGCCCCGGCGGGCGGGGAGCCCTCGGCAGCGCCCTTGTGGCAGCAGGCACCGAGTCCCAGCCCCGGGCTCTGGCCCCGGACAAGGCGCCGCAGAGCCCAGGGCACACACGGGCAGAGCACTCGGCGCCATCGCCCCCAGCCCCAAGGCCCTTTGGAACCCGGCCCGGGGCTCGGCCCCGCCTCCTCCAAGGCCCTGCTGGGCTCGAGCTGTTGTTCAGCGCGGGCTGCGGATCTTGTGCTCGCCCCGAGCGGCCTTTGTTTGCAGCCCGGGCTGCTGAGGGTCACTCGTGAAATGTCACTGCAAGGGCAGTTTTTAAAATGATCAGCCCGGTGCTTCCTTTGTGCTGTGCCTTACACTGCTGTTTTATTCCCCTTTTAGTGCCTGCCCGTGAAGAAAAGCCCCCAGGAGAGCAGAGCCTGCTGAAAGATCCAACATCCTTGCCCTAAGCAGGAGATGAAACAGCACAAACTCCTGAAAAAATTCCAGTTGTTCTCAGAGCACAGAGAAAGCTGAAACCGTTTAACTTGGTATTTTGTGGTCCACATTAGTATAAAATGTCAAAAACGAGGCAACTCTCTTTGTTTTATAAAAAAAAGGAAAACTCAAATTTATTAAGAACACAACACCAGGAGGAATAAAATAATAAAAGAAATTCGGGTCCCAGCAATCAGAGACACTTAATGCCAACAAAAAAAAAGGCAAAATGACCCAATACAAGGAGCTCAACAGTGCTGGAGCTTGCCTGGGGTCAATTCCAAGCAAGAGAAAGATTGGAAAGCTGGCCTAGTTCTTCCAGCACCGAGCTATGCCTGGGCTAGTCCCGAGCAGAACCCCACATGTTGACTCTGTAACTTCTGCAGGCCAAGACAGCAGGGCCCTCCGCCTTTGTGATGTTTTATAGCCCCATTGGTCCCTCTCAGCACCGCCCATTGTCCCGCCTCCCAGGTAGGAACTGATTGGTGGAGTTCCTCTAAAGTCCAGTTCATTGGATGGAGTCCTGGGGTGATGTAAGGTCCTTTTGGCCAATGGTTCGTTGTCTCCGGGCGGAGGTGTTCCTCAGAGTTTTAGGCGGGAAAACTTTCTCATTAAAATTCACGTTTCCATGGAGTCAAGTGTCAGGGGAGCTAATTTTAGCCTCTCAGCGCGGGGTGAGGGGTTTTGTCTCTTTTCAAGCACAGCCTGATCTGCAAAAGAACTCAGATGATTTTATAAAGTTTTCTGTTTTATATGACCCCTGAGTCTTCAAACTTAAGTTTTTAATTTACAGTCTCCTTGTTTTGAACTTTGTTAACAACTCCAACTGGTCCAACTTATACTAGCTATTCAATTCCTTGTCACCTTTCATGCGAAAGCCAAAATTTTCCCATTTCATGTATAACAGAAAAGAAAGGCCTAAAACATCAGCTTTCAAAAACTGTCCTAGATTGATGTTTCCTGTGCTGGTGACAGTCTTATAAACAAACCTTCTGCCTGACCTCTCTGCTGTTGTAGCTCCATGGACAGAGGTTGCTGTCTTTTACCCCTTCCCATGGGCAGGGCAGTGTTCAGCAATCACCAGGACAGCGGGGCCCCATCCCATTTCACTGTGACCTGGGAAGACAAAATCCATCACTCCAAATGTCCCACCTCCCTCCTTCTTCCCAACCATTTGGCCCTGGCAGTGGAGTTTGCTGCTGGTTGCTGCAGGAAAAAGGAGAGCCCTGTGACACTTTGGGGCACATGGAACCAAGGGAGCCCTTGTGACTCTGTGGGGCCTAATGGAGACAAGGGACCAGTGTGACAATGCAGATCAAAGGTGACCATTGTGACACTGAGGAAACCCATGGAACCAAGGGTCCATGGTGACACTGCGGTGCCCCGTGGAACCAAATATCCATTGTGACATTATGGGACCTGATGGACCCCATTGGCCATTGTGACAATGCAGATCCAAGGAGACCATGGTCTTGCTCAGTGTTTATGCAAAGGTTTTGTATTCCTCATGGAATCACGCAGACCATTGTTACCCAGCTGGGCTTTGTGGAACCAAGCGTCCATTGTGACCCTTTGGAGCTAAGGAGACCATTGATGAGTAAGGAGCCCCATGGAACCAAAGGTCCATTGGGACAGAGCAAGGCCTCATGGAACGAAGGAGTGCAAAGGTCTAAAACATTCCTTGCAGGGTTCTGCCTTGGGGAAGGGGAACCTCCTTGGTGGCAGCTTGTGCTTGGCACACACTTGAGGAGTGTGTCTGTTTTCAGTGGGGAAAATTAGGAGTCTTGCCTTACTTAAAAAAAAAAAAAAAGAAAAGAAGAAATGCCTGAATGCAGCCAGTTCTCCAAGCAAAGCAGGTCCCAGGTGAGTGAGGAGAGACAGGATGGGGTTGGGGAATGTGGACCAAGGTTGTCCACACTGGGACAGACCTCAAGGCACAGCTTCTCTGACCAGGCCAGACCTCCTGAGGAGAGACCCTGGATCAGTATTAATCACAGAATGCCACAATCTCCTCTGCTCTAAAGAGAAAAGTAATAACACACATCCTTTAAAATCAGAATGCATATTTCTTAGAAGCTCTTTGACATATTTCTCCCTAACTATAGTAGTAAACCTTCCTAATGAACTGCACCAGACCAGAGGGAAATCAAGGCAGAGCCATGGTTTGTCAGGACTTGCTTGATCCTAATGAGCCCCGAGGTGCATTTGGTGCTGAGCCCTTGAACCTCAGGGCCTGAGAGAAGATTGCACAAACCTTTCCAGGAGTCAAAGTCAGAAGAAAAACCCAAAGTGTCTCCAAGCATTAAAGGGTTCCATGGAGGTCCATCCCCAACACAGGCTCCTCATGGACTCCATGGAGGAGAGAATTGGAGGCCATGATTGTACAAAAACCTCTGAGAAAATCAGTGTCAAAAGGAAAATCCAAAGTACTTTCAAAAACCTTGAGTATGTCAAAATATTAATGAGCCTCAGTGAGTGTTAATACAAAGCTCTCAAGGGACTTGTTAAAGTAAATAATTGGAGGCCACAGTTGCACAAACCCTCTCAGAGAGAGGAAAGGAAAGTACCATAAAAACTGGAAGTACCTTGAAGCATTAATGAGCCCCAGTGAGTGTTGTTACTGACAGAGAATCTCAAGGGACTCGTTACAGCAGATAATTGGAGGCCATGATTGCACAAAGCTCTCAGAGACTCCAAGGCAAAAGCAAAAGCCAAAGTCCTTTGAAAAACCTGCAGTCCCTGGGAGCATGAAGGAGCCCCCCAGGGCCATTCCTGACAAAGGCTCCCCAGGGACTCCTTCCAGCAGATCCCTCAGGCCACTGGGATGGGGGGTGGGCAGAGGGGGGGGATGAAACGACTGATGCTGAGGGCAGGACAAGGGGGTGCCAGTGCCCAGCCTTGCTGGGGCTGTGCCAGGAGGCCCCAGGGCCTCAGGACAAGGTGTCTCCTCACAGTCCTTGGTGGCACAGACTCTGCTGTGCCCCAGGACACCAAGACTTGGCTTCTCTTTGTCCCCCCCTGTCATCACTGCCTTCATTTCCTGCTCTAACTGGAACCTGGGGACACTTTCTCAGTCATGTCCCTCCGTGGGACCCATTAACAGTATCAGGAACTTTGGCATTTGAATCTGACTTTGAATTCTGGAGAGGTTTCTTCACCTCTCTCTCAGGGACTGATGTTCAGGGACTCAGCACCAAAGCCCCGAGAGGGTCATTAAAGTCCTTGTGCTGTTGCTGTGCTGCTGAGCTGGGCCAGGCTCCTGGCACAGAGGGAGCTCCTGGCAACCAAGAAGAGCTTCAAAAACACATTTGTCTTGATGAGCAGCTCCTTTCCCAGCTCAGCAGGGCTGGGGCACTGCCGGCAGCCACCTAGGGCACAGCACAGAGGCACAGAGAGGTTCCATCAGTCAGGGCTGGGAAGATGCTGAGAAGTGACTCAGGGACAATCATTCCCAGCCCTTGACACAGGAAGCCTCAACTGCAGGACAGTGCAGCTGCAGTTCCTGGAGTGATGTCCGAAAGCTGGAACATCCCAATGTCTACAGATTATGTAAGTACAACTTAAAGTATCTTTAGTGCAGGGGAGGTGTAATGTCATGAAGCTCTGACATCCTGAGAGCTTCCCATCACTCCCAGAAGATTTCCAATACAGGGATTATGATAAATTTAGGAAGTTTCCTGAGACTTTGTTTCCCTAATATTGATGAACGGGGGCAGGAGAGGGATAGACATTAAAGGTATTATTGGTTTTGAAAAGTCCCTGGGACATCTGAACTCTTACTTTTAGTGATCAGTAGGTGTGCAGGAGATCCCTGAAATGCTTTCAGCCACTCCTGTGCCCATGGACAGCACCAGCATCAACTTTTGCTGGACCCACCAGGCTCAGTCTGACCTGTCCTTTCTCCAACCCATAAACAGAATCTGCCCCCAGCCAGTGCCCTGCAAACAGGCAGGTTTCTGTAGGGCCAAGGAGTGTGCACAGAGATTTGGGGTTTGTGAGTGCTGGCAGGGAGACATCAGGCACAGGGAAACACCTCCAGGAGGAAAATCTCCAGGAAAGAAGAAGAGAGAAGATAAGGCAATGAGAGAAAACAAAACCCAGAAATTTCGCGTGGAGAGTTTAGAGGTCTCCATAGGCTCCCCTCCAGTGCAGCCCCTGCCTCTGAACAAGCCCCCTCCCTCCTCTCCCCCAGTCAAGCCTCTGCCCTCAGGGCCGGGGGGTCCAAGGTGTGAAGCCCCTCCTGTGCAGGCAGAGCTGCAGCAGAGCCGTGGGGCAGCTCTGCAGCCCCGGGCCCAGTTCCCTCTGCAGAGCACAGAGCTGGGAGCAGCTGCCCGGGCCTGGGGGGCCCTGGGAGGGGCACAGCTGGCTCAGGGTGACACTGTCCCCAGTGCCCGGCAGGCTCTGCCCTGGCCTCTCCCAGCCGCACCCTCGCTGTGCTTGGTCTTGTTCCTCCCCTTGTCTATGCTGTGGTTCCTGTGCCCTTGTTGTTGCTGTCTGGCTCTCTGGGAGGGGAGGTTCAGCTGCAGAGTCACACCTTGACCTTGGCGGTCCTTTCCTGCAGCTGTGTCCCTGGGGACAAGTGTCCCAGCTTTGCTGTCCCTGTGGGGCTGTGGGTGATGCTGTCAGTGCAGCCAGGGCAGGAGCTGAATCTCCCTTAACTAAATGCCACCCTTAGATCACTTGGCTGTCTCCCTGAGATTTCCTTCCAAGGTGGGAGCTTCCCTCCAGGACACAAACTGGTCCTGTAGCATCTTTGCGTTTTATGAAAGCCCCATGGAGAAGAACAGAAACTGTGATGGAGAAAATGCTGTTGGATTGATGAAATGAGCAATGTGGGTCCTCGGCTACAAATGTGGTGCTGAGAGCTTGAGAAAAGGTGAGGCATTTGGTGGTCAGTGGTGGATCCATCTGCACTCAGCAGTGAGATTTTTCATCGAAATATGGGAGTGTGATCATTGTCTGAGAGAAAGCCCAGAGAAACTGTGAGCACCACAGACTGACAGACCTCCTTCCTGCACTCTCCACTCATTACTTTCCCTCACAGAACTCCCTTTGTTCTCCCTGAAGGCAACAGAAATGCTGAGTGTTTCTGACATCCAGAAGTAGTCACCAGGGCAGATTTGGGGGAGCTGTTAAAAAGTACTTAACACTTAAAGAACACTTCAGGTATCTTTATAATTCCCATGGATTAGCACTGGGAGTGCAGATGCTGACAGGTCTTTCTGCATTAGCAGAGGTTTCATAGGACAAAGTGGAAAACCAGGGCTGGCACCTGTCACTCCCCGACTTGTGCAGAACTATGGATGTCCCATGATCAGAGACCCTATCCTTTCATTGTACACATGGTCAGCACCAAGCACAAATCCAGCCTTGGAGAGGAAGGACAGACTCTAGAAAAACAAAAGTGTGTCTGAGTGTGACAGGGTGAGAGTCTGTGGGAAAAGGGTTTCATATTGCTGAGAGAAATGCCCCCTAACTTGTCACTATCTTTTTCTTCATGGCAGAACCCAATGCCCAGATGCAGCAAATGTCCAACAGCAGCTCCATCAGCCACTTCCTCCTCCTGGCATTGGCAGACACGCGGCAGCTGCAGCTGCTGCACTTCTGCCTCTTCCTGGGCATCTCCCTGGCTGCCCTCCTGGGCAATGGCCTCATCATCAGCGCCGTAGCCTGCAGCCACCACCTGCACACGCCCATGTTCTTCTTCCTGCTCAACCTGGCCCTCACCGACCTGGGCTCCATCTGCACCACTGTCCCCAAAGCCATGCACAATTCCCTCTGGGACACCAGGGACATCTCCTACACAGGGTGTGCTGCACAGCTCTTTTTCTTTCTTTTCTTCATTGTAGCAGAGTATTTCCTCCTCACCATCATGTGTTATGACCGCTACGTGTCCATCTGCAAACCCCTGCACTACGGGACCCTCCTGGGCAGCAGAGCTTGTGCCCACATGGCAGCAGCTGCCTGGGCCTGTGCCTTTCTCATTGCTCTGCTGCACACAGCCAATACATTTTCCCTGCCCCTGTGCCAGGGCAATGCCCTGGGCCAGTTCTTCTGTGAAGTGCCATAGATCCTCAAGCTCTCCTGCTCCAAATCCTACCTCAGAAAAAATGGGATTTCTGTGGCTGGTGCCTGTTTAGGACTTGGCTGTTTTGTGTTCATTGTTTTCTCCTATGTGCAGATCTTCAGGGCTGTGCTGAGGATCCCCTCTGTGCAGGGATGGCACAAAGCCTTTTCCACGTGCCTGCCTCACCTGGTCGTGGTCTCTCTGTTCGTCAGCACTGTAGTGTTTGCCTATCTGAAGCCCCCCTCCATCTCCTCCCCATCCCTGGATCTGGTGGTGTCAGTTCTCTACTCGGTGGTTTCTCCAGCCCTGAACCCCCTGATCTACAGCCTGAGGAACCATGAGCTCAAGGATGGCCTGAGGAAACTGATCATGGGGGGTTTTCAGAAGCAATAAAGAAGCAATAATTCAGAAGCAATAAGCTATTGTTCTGCATAGCTGTTTTGATGTTACTCATTAATGTCCTCGCTGTGTCCTGTATTTTTTGCTGTTGACACAAGTGTTACACTTCTAAGAATTTGTTCACACAAAATCTTTGACTCTACTGTTCTTAATTTAGAATTTGTCTTCTAGTGGCACCCAGAGACTGTAAAACCAGGAGCTGTACTACATATGTGCTTAAACAAAATAAAGAACTCTGTATTGTCTTGTTTGCCTGGCATCTTTCCTCCCTGACTTTCCTGGAGCTGCAGGATTGGTGCCTCTGGGCAGAGCTGGGGGAGAATAGGAACCCCAGTGCTCCTCAGTGCCAGTGAGCCCCAGGGCTTCTCCTCCATAACCTCCTCTTCCTTCACTTCCACTCTCCCCTGCAGAGCCCCTGTGTTGGTTTAAGGCCTCACTGCTCTGTCACAGTCCTGCTGTGTGACTGTCCAGGGACTGCAGACAGGGACAAGCCATGGGCACTGCTGGGGCAGAGCTGGGCTCAGAAACAGCATTTCCATCATGCAGGGCCTGAAAGTTTCAATCTTCTTCCCAATTTGCTCTCAAGCGTGTGCCCAACACAGCGCCCTGGGGAGGAAAACAGCTCTGAACAGCAGAAGTGTGGGAGTGTTCAGGGTGGGACACCCAGCAGTGTCCTTGCAGAGCCAGCACTGCTTCCAGCAGGGGCTTCTGACCCCAGGTCACAGAGGTTGTTCTTCCCTCCATGGAGGGACATCAAGTGACCAGGTCAGGAGTCTGTGTTGGCATTGCATGGATAAGACACAGCCCTGAACATCATCTGTGTGTGTGTGGGGACATAAACCCAGTGAGCACAAACACCATCAGCTGTTCCTGGAGTTTCCAGAGAGTAACGTCCCCTGGGAATCCCCTGGATGCAGGGCTGGGATGAGCTCCTGTGCACAGAGCTCCCCATGTCCATCCCTCCAGCCATGGGCACCTCAAGCAGGGGCAGGGCAGAGTGACACCCACAGGGCTGAGGTCCCTGCCAGGCTCTGGCAGTGGCAGCAGAGCCCAGGGAGACCCTGCACGTGCTGCAATAATTCTGTGTGTGTGTGCAATGGAAGGACTCGTGTCCCTGAGCAGCCCTGGGGCTGTGAGCAAGGCAGGAGCCCAGCTCAGGGGAGGACACCTGACAGAGCCCTGACATTTCTGGGTGTGACTCCAGGAACAACCCCCACCGTCACAGTGATTTTTAGCTCACCTGCCTTGGACAGGGCCATTGCAAATGTCTCTCTCTGACATCTCTCTCTCCTCTGCCTTTCTTGCCTGTGTCCATCACCCCACACCAGGAAAACAGCCCAGCCTGGGGAGCAGAGCATCTCTCCTGTGCAGTCCCAAGGGGTTCTGCAGGCACGAGTGCGATTGCCCTCTAGCAGATGGCATGGTTACCTTTACAAAGCACAGAGCACATTTAGGAAATACAAATATACTCAGAGGCTCATACACTGCTTGTTTCTACTCTGTGAACCTCTTACACAGGTTTCTTAGCAGCTAAGAGAGACAGAAATGTTCTTCCTCGCAGCCATCTTACCAGGAGAGAGCAGACAAGAAGGGCCTTGACCTTCCCTGGAGAAAGGGGAATGAGACGATCAGAACTCATCACTGCTGTTCCCATTGTGTGAATGGCACATGTGACCAAGGTGACCCTGTGACACTGCAGGGCCTCATGGTGCCCAGAGGCCATTGTGACACTGTGGGACCTCACAGAACCAACAGAACCTTGTGACAGTGCAGGGCCTCATGGAACAGAGGGGATCATGTGACACTCCAGACACTCTTGGTGCCCAAGGGCCATTGTGACACTGCAGGGCCATGTTGGACCAAGTGTCCCTTGTAGCAATGGTGACCTCATGGTGCCCAGGGGGCCCAGTGACACTGCAGGGCCTCATGGAGCCAAGTGGACACTGTGACACTGCAGAGCCTCATCATCATCAATCTCTGCAGTGTGCTATGGATTGCTGAAACACAGTAGCCTGTGAAATCCACAAGTCTCTCCTGTTTCTTCATGTTAATGCCTGTGAATGACTCATCAGTCACTATTGTGATCTTGTATTCCTCTGCTTCTCTCCATGCCAGGTACCACCTGGGACATAGAGCTGTCAAATAGGGACTTAGTCTGGACTGCAGAATTCAAAAGGCATTTATTATTAGTATTATTTATGATGGATCAGCAAACCTGCTAATGCAGCCAGCTCTTGTGTCATGGTGGAGAGAAAGGTGATTCCTTAGGAATTCTGTGCTCTGGCAGTTCTCAGCTAATGAAGATACTTCAGACATGATCTGAAAGGAATTTGAGTGGCCCAAGGGAGCTAAAATCTCCTCCTGTGTTGTAATCAGCACCAGAGACCCCCTTCCCAGGAAACAGCTCCATCATTTCCAGTACCAAGGACCTCCAGTCAGAGAAAAGCAAGGGAGGACGTTTGGACTGAGGATGACATTTAAATGCAGACACACCTACATCACACACAAAAGAGAGTTCCTCTCGAAATGGCTGTCCAAGCCAGGGTCAGGAAGAGCACGGCATCATGTGTTTGGGTGAGAGCACATTAGTGCAGTAATCTCAATTTCACAAGTTCTGTGCTTAGAGGACTTTTCTTTTTCCTTTTTAAAACTTGCACTTCTTTATTACACTAGCTTGGCCATTCCTCAGCCCAGGCCATTGATCTGTCACCTCTGGTGTAAGAAGGATTTTAGACAGGACTGAAGGTTTTATGATCCCCCAGAAACCATAAGGTGCTCCTAAGTGATCTTGTTGTCAGTTAGTAACAGATCTTTTGAAGCGTTACTAATTTAGAAAACAAATCCTGACATCTTTGCCTTCCCAAAAGGAATGTGAGGAAGGACAGTGCTGGTGTAAAGAAGTCTAGGTCTTAAGATTGGATGACATTACAACTTCCTATGCAGCACCCAAGCACCCTGGATTTCTTTCAGAAATAGTTCTCACTACATATGTAAAAAAACATCAGCCTATATTATATCCAAATGAATAAATCTAAATACTAATAATGAAAAATGTCCTCCTCCAATAATAAATAAAAGCTTACACCTATATACTGAGAGTATTCATGGGTCATGTTACCCAAATTTATATTTGACAAGGGTTGGGGGGGGGGGCTTCTGCCTGCTTTGTAAAGGAAACTTCTGGGGTTCCCAGATTCCTGACTGATGGCTCTGCACTTTGTGGCTGTTGGGGCTTTGGGTCCCTGGGGTCACTCTGAGTTCACTTAGCCTGGGTGGGGACAGCGGGCAGGGCTGGCCTGTGATGTGCTCTAGTGCTTGTGACACCACAGGGGACATGTCACAACGGGGACAGCTCTCAATGTCCCCAGCAGGTCACACTGGCTCAGTGCAGCCTGTGCAGCCCGAGGGCTGGGACAGAAACACCGCCCCCGGGGCTGGGTTCTCCCCCTGTCTCCAGGGCCCAGGCCCTGGCAGGAGCACCCTGGACAGGGCACGGGGCTGCTGCTGGGACAGTGGGACAGGCCTGGGCCCTGCCAGCTGCCTGGGCCCCTCTGATTCCTGCCCCACATCCCTGTGACTCCTGTCCTTGATCCACCATCCCTGCCCCACTGAGCCCCTTCTCTGTGTCCTCCTGCAGGCCATGGCTTTCCCATTACTGCTTCTCCTGCTTGTGCAAAGCCCCCTCCAGTCCCTGCAGGCAGTCAGGGATGGGCTGGATGAGGCCACAGGTGAGCACAGGCAGCGATGTGCAGAGCTCCTGGATCAGGACAGGATTCGGCTGCTGCAGGAGCTGGAGCAGGGGAGCCTGGGGCAGAGTGGTGGGGCCTGGGGAGCCCTGCTCGGGGCTGCCCTGCAGCAGTGGCCATTCTGGGCTCTTGCTGGAGTCCTGCTCCTCTCAGGGCTCTGGGTTACCTGCAGGAAAAGGAGCTGTGAAGCCAATAACAATAGCAGGGATGAGCTCCAGCAAGAAGTTGGGAGAGAAAGAAAAAGAACAAGGAAGAAAGCAATGTTGACACAAAGGAAGATGAAGAAAACAATGTGAATGTGGAGGCAGATGACAATGACACTGGAAATGAAGAAGGCAGGATTGTTGATATAAATGAAGGAGACAATGATGCAAATTAAGGAAAGGATGATGTGAGGCTGGAGGAAGATGACATTGGAAATGAAGTGATGTAAAGAACGATGAAGAACAGAGTGATGCAAATGTGAAAGGAGACAACAATGCTGGTGGAAATCAAGAAGAACATGATACTGTGGCTGCCAATGAAGAAGAAGGTAGTGATGCTGGAAATGAACAATGCAGCAATGGTGCAAATGAAGAGGAAGAAGACACCCATGATGTTGGGAATAATTTTAGTGGCTGCTCAGTGACAGCTGAGCTGTGGGACGGCTTCACACATGACCTTGGACACAGCCTGTCCAAGAGCTCCTACCCAGTGCCACAAGGAGCTATTAGGGTGGGCAGTGCCTTTGAAGGTTGGAGTCCCTGTGAGCAGGATGTGCTCTAACCCATGATGATACCCCTGAATCCCCCCCAGGGCATGCCCTGTACCCAGAGCTGGACACTGCAGGGCAGATGACAGCAAGGAACTTCTGCATCTGTGTGGAGCTGGGGAGCACCTGCAGGAGGGAGCAGCTGAGTGAGGACATCCTGTGCTTCTTCTGCCACTCTGAGGAGGAGCTGAGATGGAATCAGAACAGCCTCCCACAGACACTCTGCCCCAGCTCCTACCCAGACATGGAGAAAACTGCCTGCTGGTTCTACCAACTGGTGAGATGAGTCTGGTTACTTTTGCCTCAGTCCCACCTTTGGCATTTGGTGTTTCAGCCCTGCAGCCACTCCTGCAAATTCCAGCTGAACAAAGGCAAGAAATGCCTCACGGCTGAGGTGATGTTTGGGGTGTGCCGAGGCCACTCCAACACCTTTGTGAGTAGCCAGCCTGCAGAGCCCCACTCCACCCCAAGCACAACGTGGCCTGAGACCTGCCTGTGGCACAGGGGAAATTCTCCAGGCACATCCCAGGCAGTGCCCCCTGACAGCTCGCACCTGGAATGCCTGCAGCTCTTCCCCTGCATCCTGATGGGCACAGGCTTTGCCAACTCTGCCTGGATGAGTGTTGGGATGCACCTCCTCAACACTGCACCCCTGTCACGGTGGCACAGGAGAGATTTCCTGCAGCAGCTGTGGCACATCTCAGAACACCTGTGCTGCTCCCTGCAGCTGAAACACCTTGACCACTTTGTCGTAGGCAACAAGAGGGTTCCTGTGCAGATCAGCTTCCCCTGGGTATGCGAAGGACTGAACCCTTCAGCCTCTTCCAGCCCCTGGGGTGGGATCTGGCTACCCACACAGAGGCCCTGCAAGCTCACGGTCATCTGCAATTTGGGCTCTGGGTGCTGCTCCACACCACTGACACAAAGTCTTCACACACAGAGCTGTGCCTGTGGGCCTCACACCCAATGGTAGACACAGCAACACTCTCTACTTGGGGCATTTAACTTTACACAGGAAAATATGTAGTGTAGTTCAAGCCATCAAAATGGAAACTGGGTTTATTTTCATTGCTTTGAGAAGCCCCTTACTATTGTCAGTGCAAAACTCTTTTGCGAACCTACCCTTACTTTCCCAAGAAGACTCCACTGGCCAAGACTTGTCCAAAGGAGATGTTGATAGAGCCTCAGTGCAGTCCCCTTGGGGAGGTGACAGTGACAAAGAGCTGGTGCAGGAGAATTGGGAACACAGGATCATCCACAGCATCTGGGTCCAGGCCTTGCCCCCAGCGGAGGACAAGTGGGAAGAACTGAGTGTCTTGGAGCTGCCACAAGGAGCAGACAGAGAGCAAAGAATGAGAGTTTTTGCAGCAGACAGGCTCCCAGTGCCTGTCTCTCGTGAGGCCTGGGTTGAGCAGCAGGCACTGGAGCTGTGCAGCCAAGGGCCGGTCTGTGCCTCACCTTCCCCACTGGAGTCCAAGGCCTCCAAGAACTGAAATCCAAAGAGGAGTCATGAAAGGATGACAAAGAAATCCCACATCTGGATTTGGGAGTGGATGTTCACCCATTTCTTCTCTCTGCAGGGTCGACCAAGTGTCTCCCTCTTCACTTGCCCAATACCCAACAGCAGACAGTCCATGGGCCAGCGTTCCTGTCCTTGGGAGCACCAGGAGGGAAGTCAGATGGCTTATGAGAGAGAAGGCAGAATTCTCATTTCTTTCTTTTCCATTCCAAAGGAGACTGATGCAATGGGAAAATGAGCTGTGGTTGGTGGAGCTGCCCTGCAGGGCTCCAGCCCAGAGCAGAGGCTTTGGGGACGTCAGGAGTGGTCCCACCTGCAGGCTGGGCTCTGTCCTGGCTCAATCAGGGCTGCTGGTGTGGGGCAGTGAAGCAAAGAGAAACCGTCCTGCCAGCGGTGAAGTTTGGCAACAACTGCGAAACAGCGACCAGAGGCAGCAGTAATGGCAGGTTAAAGGTGTGTTAAAAACAGGGCTATTTCTTCTCAAAATGCAGCAATTTAGTCTGTGAGGTTGCTAGAAGTGTGTGACCTACACTGTTTCCCTGAATTCAACACATCTTTACAGTTGATGGATGCCTTTTTCTTGCAATGGACAACAGGCCTTCCTGTCTGCAAGACACACATGCCCTCCCACTTGCTCTGATCTGAGAGCAAAAGTTCACCTGTTCAGCTGTGCTGCTCCTTTTCACTGTGGATGGCTCAAACAGTGGAGTTGGGCACTTAAAACCAGCATAAGGACTTGGAAAATTTGAGTGAAAATAGATTACCCAGAAGCACACTTGATCTGTCTTCTATCACTCACTGGACTTGGAGTAGGTTCTTGATAAATAATGCAAAGAAAGGAGTAAATCTAGAGTAAATCTGATTTTACTACTTGTGCTGTAATGCAGCCTTGAAAAGGAGCGATGCTTTTATGCAGTTGTGTACACACATGTCTAAAGCACACGAATCCTCCACTAGTTCCATATTTATTCTGAAGCTTTGTACCCAACTGATTTTTTCCAGATGTTGCTCATTTTAACTTCAGTGTTTGCAAAATAAAGCAAATCAGAGGAAATAAATTTAAAAGTTTAAAATCCAAGAAATCCAAGAAAATCTAACCACTGACAAAACTGCAGAAGACTTTTTTACAGTATAGCCTTTTTCAGTAAATCTTTTGTCAGTAGATACGTTGCTCCTAAGTATTTATGCCTTTTGAACCACAGCTATTTATAATGATTTCTTTCTATTATGCCTTTTGAACTCCAGGTACAACAGACTAATGCAATCGATAAGAGTTTTCTATCCCAAAGAGACTGAAAAAACAGTTTCTTTATCCCTAAGGGACTAAACCTTGTGTGTTTGGCGTCCCATCTCACACAACCATCCCCGGTATCTCCACAGGGGATTTCTGCCCTGGCAGCCGTGTAGCGATGTTGACACACCCGAGCACAGCCATTCGGGCCGGTGGCCGAAGGCATTTGGAACTGCACGGACGGCCTTTAGCAGCAGTGTCTGCCTTTATTCTCTCAGGTTTTATTCTCTCTGATTTTATTCTGTCTTTGTTATCTCTGTCTTTATTCCCTCAGTGTTTATTCTGTCTCTCTCCCCCTCACAGCCGAGCGGGGCTGCGGGAGCCGCGCTCCCCTCACAGCCCCTGAGCAATGGCGGCAGCAATGGCGGCGCCGCTCCCTCAGCGCCGCCCCGGGGCCGAGCGGGCGCCCTTTGGCGCCAAGACGGGACCGCGGCTCCTCCGGGCCCCGCTCGCCCATGGCCGCCCCCGCCGAGCCCGGGCACTCGCCCGGCTCCAAGGAGCCGCCGGCGCTGCTGCGGCTGAAGCGCAAACGCCCTGGGCGGAGGAGCGACCCCGCCGCCGCCGCTGCCAACGCTGCCCCGGCCCCGAGCCCTTCTCCAGCCCGGACAAGGCGCCGCAGCGGGCGGCGGCCGCCCCTCAGCCCCGGGCCCGGCCCCGGCGGGCGGGGAGCCCTCGGCATCGCCCTTGTGGCAGCAGGGACCGAGCCCCGGCCCCGGGCTCTGGCCCCGGACAAGGCGCCGCAGAGCCCAGGGCACACACGGGCAGGGCACTCGGCGCCATCGCCCCCAGCTCCGCAGGCCCTTTGGAACCCGGCCCGGGGCTCGGCCCCGCCTCCTCCAAGGCCCTGCTGGGCTCGAGCTGTTGCTCAGCGCTGCCTGCGGATCTTGTGCTCGCCCCGAGCGGCCTTTGTTTGCAGCCCGGGCTGCTGAGGGTCACTCGTGAAATGTCACTGCGAGGGCAGTTTTTAAAATGATCAGCCCTGTGCTTCCTATGTGCTGTGCCTTACGCTGCTGTTTTATTCTGCCTTTAGTGCCTGCCTGTGAAGAGCAGCCCGCAAGACAGCAGAGCCTGCTGAAAGATCCAACATCCTCATCCTAAGCGAGGGATGGAACAGCACACAGTGCTGAAAAGATTCCAGTTGTTCTCAGGGCACAGAGAAAGCTGAAACTGTTTAACTTGGTATTTGGTAGTCCATGTCTGTATAAAAGAATGCCCTAAAATGTCAGCTTTTGAGAAGATTTCTCAAGTGTTTTCTGTGTTGGTGACAGTCTCTTAAATCCAGCCTTCTGCCTGACCTCTCTGCTGTTGTAGTTCTGTGAAAAACGAGGTTCACTCTCCTGTTGAAATTTAAAAGTCTAATAAAGGACAATAGGGGACAAAAATAATATAGCAAAGAAACAACACTGGGTGCTTGGCCCTAAGCCAAGAAGCACACCTGCCATTGAGGGAGTCCTCTTAAATACTCTTTGTAATTGTGTCAGCCTATTCATAAGCATTCATGCATATTCAAACTTCTCTCAAAACTATATTGCATGTCCCAAGAACTGTTTTGGATGGCTCCTCCGTGGTCCCACCTTTTCAGAGCATGCGCTTTTTCCGCTATGGTTTCTTCCAGTCTTGGTTATCGTCTCCAGTTTGGGCTTTTGTCCGTGGTCTTTGCATCTTGTTATGGCTGATAGTCAGGTATCAGTGGCAGGTCTTCTCTGTGCTGTTCTTTGGGTGTTATCCAGTCAAGCAGGTGGTGTGGTTAGTAAAGGAAAGTCTTTTAAACTACCTCTATTAGTTATTTTACTACTATATCGAAATCTAGTTCATAACAGAAATTAAAACATTGGTTATATACCTCTATCTTTATGACAAGATTACTCCTATAAAAAGAATAAAACCATACACACGATAAATATATGCGAAAAGCCAACACTATATTATGTATTTATCACAGTTCCATGGACAGAGGTTGTTGTCTTTTACCCCTTCCCATGGGCAGGGCAGTGTTCAGCCATCTCCAGGACAGCAGGGCCCCATCCCATGTCACTGTGACCTGAGAAGACAAAATTCATCAGTCTAAATGTCCCCCTCTTCCTCCTTCTTCCCAGACATTTGACCTTGGCAGTGGGGTTTGCTGCTGGTTGCCACAGGAAAAAGGAGACCACTGTGACACTTTGGGGCACATGGAGCCAAAGGAGTCCTTGTGACACTGAGGAAACTCATGGAACGAAGGGTCCATGGTGACACTGTGGGACCCCATGGAACCAAATATCCATTGTGACAGTAGGCGACCTCATGGACCCCATTGGCTATTGTGACAATGCAGATCCAAGGAGATCATGGTCTTGCTCATAGTTTATGCAAAGCTTTTGTATTCTGTGAAAAACTAAGTTTACTTTCCTGTTAAAATTTAAAGGCTTAATAAAATAGTGGCAATAGGCAATAGGGGACAAAGACAATAAAGCAAAGGAACAGCACTGGGTGCTTGGCCCTTAGCCAAGAAGCACACCTGCCATTGAAGGAGTCATCTTAAATACCCTTTGTATTGCATCAGCTTCATGCCTATTCATAAGCATTCATGCATATTCAAACTTTTCTCAAAACTATTTTGCATGTTCCAAGAACTGTTTTGCATGGCTCTTCCTTGGTCCCGCCTTTTTAGAGCATGTGTATTTCTTGGCTGTGTTTTTTTTTCAGTCTTTGTTATCATCTCCAGTTTGTGCTTTACTCCCTGGTTCTTGCATCTGGTTATGGCTGATAGTCAGGTATCAGTGGCAGGTCTTCTCTGTGCTGTTCTTTGGGTGTTATCCAGTCAAGCAGGCAGTGCGGTTAGTGAAAGTATAAACTTTTTAAACTAACTCTATTAGTTATTTCACTACTATATCAAAATCTAGTTAATAACAGAAATAAGGGCATTTGTTATATACTTCTATCTTTATAACAAGGCTACTTCTATATAAAAAGAATAAAACCATACCCACAATAAATGTTTGCGAAAAGGCAACACTGCAATATGTATTTATCACACATTTATAAAGGTGCCCACCGCACTCTCACGGATCCATGCCCTGGGAATGCCAGGAATGCCCTTGGCCCAGAGGGCCTTGCTTGGGCCTCTCTCGGGCTCGAAGCTGCTGCTCTTCTTGCTCACTCTTGCCAAAAGCCACAGAGCTCAGCCTCCCCCACAACAGGAAAAAGATTCAATAGCCAGGCAGTCGAGTGCATGGCCTAAGGCTGAGGGGCTGGGCCCAGCCTCGAGGGCAGGGAGGGCACACGCCCAGCCCCACAATTCCTGGGCCCACAGCTCTGAAAGGCCAGGACCAGGGATACACGCCTGATTTTGGGTTGTCTGTCCAACTGTCTGCTGAGGGAGATGCCTTCAGGAAGCACCAGAGCAGCCGGCTGGCAGGAACAAGGCGGCTGCCTGGGGGCTGTTTAGGCCTCTGACACCCAATTCCTCAGGGCCTCCCACCACCCCATCCCCTCAGGGGCCTCCTGTCCTCCCCCCCTCACACATCCTCCTCGTGCCTTCCCACTACCCCGTCCCCTCAGGGTCTCCCCCAGCCTGGCCATCCTGCCTGGCAGTGGCAGCCCCAACACAGCTCCAGAGGGGCCCTGGATCAACAGGAACCTGGGAGCCCTCAGCAATGCCACCAGCAACACACGGGCAGGACACAGATGGTGCTTCCTGGGTGAGAGAGAGGGCTTGTGGCCATCTCCAGGCACCAGCCTCACAGGGATCCCTGTGGCTCTGGCTTCTGCCCACTCGCTGTATCAGAAGCGTTAAGGCTTCAGCAGAACCACCAAAGGCCAAGGGGCTTCTGGCCACTTTCCCTTCCACACTGCATGCCCTGGCAACTTGCTGAGTACAAGCACCCTCTTTCCTCTCTTCCCTGACCTGGGGCAGACACTGGGCACCAAAAGAAAGATCCTGGGAGCCTGTGTATTAGAACACATTCTATATTTACATACTAAAGAAACTGAAAAGAAAAGAATCCTGAAGAAAAGAAAAATCCCCACTGGCTCAGGTGGCCCCAGCAGCCAGAGCCTCAAAGATCAACTCTCCACAGAGCTCCAGCAGGACAGCCAGCCACAGCCCCACAGACGAGGCCGTGTCCTCCATGCCTTGTGGAGTTGATCTCGCAACCTTGGGAAGATGGAGATGGGACCTCCTTCTAGTGCTCTGATGATGTGAAGTGTTTGCAGAGCCAGATTTGAGATGGCAGGGCTGATGTCACTTATCATGTTTCTGAGGGCTGAAACAGAAGAGGGCAGGAGACACAGAGCCTGGACCTGCAGGGACCCGAGGAGACCCTCCTGCCCGGGCCATCCCAGCCAGCTCTCGCCATGGCCAGAAGGGAGCAGCGACCAACAGGATCAGCTGGAAGGTGCTGGCCCCGAATCCCCCACATGCCCCTAAAATCTCTCTGTGCTCTGCGCAAGCCGCCCCTCGTCTGCACAGGGAACAGAGCCCTCCGCAGCCGGGCAGGGATTGCAGCTCCCTGCCCAGGGATTGCAGCTCCCCCCGAAAAGCCCTGGTGACGCCTCGCTGCCCTCACTCACCTGTGCAGATGAACTGGACCTCTCCTGACTGCCCCCTCAAGCGCCGCCCGGCCATCCCTGGGGACACAGAGCCTGTCACAGCCCCAGCGGCACAGCTCTCCTCCAGCAGCACTGCCAGCCCTGGGGCCGCACGGCCTCCTGTGCCGGCAGGGCTCAGCCCGGGCCCTTGCCGCATCCTGCCGCCCCAGGAAGGGCACGGCTGCGACAGGAGGGTGGCAGCAGCCCCGAGGGCAGGCGGGGCTCCACAGCCCCGGGCCCGGATGGCGCTGCTGGGGCAGCAGCCGGGGCTGGGCCCGAGCTGTGGCAGGGCAGGGAGGGAGCCTGGGCTCGCGGCTCACCAATGAACCTGATGGCCTCCTCTCGCAGGGGCTCCTGGGGGCTGTCCAGGTACGGCACGGCCTGGTGCAGGTGCTTGACCCTTCGGCTCCTGTCCTCTGCCAGCTGGAGAGAGAGTGCCAGGAGGGAAGGTTTGGGCTCTGCCCCTTGGCCGGGCTCTCCCTGCACCCAGCCCTGGCTTCCCCTGGCCGCACAACCCTGAGGCGCGGCCAGCAGCCGCTGGCGCCAGCCTTTGGAGGGGCAGAGGGCCTGGTGCTGCCCGGGGAGCCGCGGTGCCGCCCCGGCGCACGGCCCAGCTGGGCTGGGGTTCCATCGGCACCCGGCTCGGGGCCAGAGCAGCCTGGAGAAGAGCCCGCATGGCCCCTGGGTGCAGCAGTGGGCAGGGGCACAGCTGCCTGCCCCACACACTAAGCACCGTGGTCAGGTGCCTTTTCCAGGCTGAGGCTGGGGCTTCTAGGCTGTCCTCACCAGGCACTCGCCGAACTTCCACAGCTCCTTCTTCTTCACCAGCCTTTTCAAATCCTTCCTCTTGAGGAACTTGGCTGCACAAAGCAGCGTTGACCAAGAGGCCTGGAGAGCAGCAGAGACACGGAGATGGCACCACAGCCCAGGGCACAGGAGCAGTGTCCATGTGCCCAGGCCAGGAGGCTTCAGCCCGCGAGGCACCAGGGCAGGAGGCAGCTGAGCCCCCTCCCAGGGGGACACCAGCAGCCCCTAAGTCCTTACGTCTGCCACTTCCTGGCTCTCATCATGGCAGTGGAAGAAGAGTGGGAGCAGGCTATGATGCACAGGCAACTTGAAAGGCTTTTTTCCCTCTTCCACTAAAGCATTCATCATTTCTTGAAAGAGGATCATGGAGAGAAGCTGCACATGGCTATTGTCCTGTATGAAAGGAAGAAAAAAAGACCTCAGCATTGACTGCTCCAGGCACAGCTGGGCACAGGCCTGAAAATCCACAGGGCACAAAGTGTCCAGACAGCACCCAATGCCTGTGGCTGGAGGCACAGAGCCTTACATTGTCAGAGTGGCAGGAGCGCCTCAGCCAGCTGCAGGGCAATGGGGCTGGGTATCAGCATGTCCCAGTCCGAGACTGTAAATCTGAGTACAGTGAGTGTCATCACAACCATGTCTCCATCTGTGTCCCACAGGAGCTGGATGAGCCTTTCGGTCAGGCTCCACATTCTTTTGGCCTGTGTGGAACACAATCTGTGAAACCCCAAAGGGCAGTCCCAAAGCACTCAGGCAGCTGAAGTGGGAGGCAGGAGAGCTGGGAGCAGCTGCCTCAGCTCCCGAAGCCCAGCCAAGCCCAAGTGACTGCGTTCCCCAGCCCCACACTGCCAGCACAGCTTGTGCCACTGCCCCCTTCTCACCATCGAGGGATCCTCAATGAGCGTGATGAGGGCCCTGAGAACCTGGCGATGCCTCTCCCTGCACTCACTCTGCAGGTTCTTTGCCATGATCTGCAGGACACTGTCACTGCATTTACTCAAGTCCAGGCACCCCAGGGTCTGAAAGGCACAGCGCAGTGCCGGGGGAGCCGGACGGCAGGAGCCTGGAGCCACGCAGGGCTGGGCCCAGGCAGCAGCACAGGGCACAGGCACCGTCGCAGGCAGCTGCAGCTGCAGGAGGGCAGAGAGCTGGGAGGCAGCACTGCCCTTCAGGCTCACCTCCACAAGGAACGCCAGGGCAGGAAGATCCCAGGGTGACTCCTCCCTGCTGAGCAGCCTGAGGAGGTGCAGCGCAATACGGGAACACAAGGGTATGGATGCACGGCGCATCTCGCTGGAGGTGGGAAAAGGAACCAAGAGCCTGAGGTGAGAGGGCAAACCTCTGCCAGGCCTGACTCACAGAGGTCTGCTCTTTCCCCACCACCATGCGAGAGGACATGGGCCCTTTGGGAGGTGGCTGCTCCTGGGCCTTTTCCAGTCTGCCCGGCCATCCCTTGGTGACAAGGCCCTCTGGCCCACAACCACAGGGGCTGTGAGGGGCACAGCAGGCACAGGGCACAGATGCCGGGGGCAGTGGGGAGAAGGGCTTCTCACCTGGCCAGCACACTCACGGCATAGTGCTGGGTGTCAGCACAGAGCAGTGTGTCCCAGCCACACTTGCGTTCCATTGCCACCACCACATCCTCCCACTGGAGAAGGCAGAGCAGGGCCTTCAGGGTGCGCACTGCAAAGCTGTGTGCAGAGCAAAGCCCAGGTCACGCTGGGAGCGCTGGCTCCTGCCCTGGGGACATGGGAGGGACAGGAGGACTGGCATGGAGCACCTGTTGGGGTTGGTGGCAAGGCCATGTTGCTCCTGGCATCCCTTCCAGAAGGTATCAACCTCTTCTGGCATATCCAATGTGCTGAAGAACACTTGGAAGAGCAGATGCACAAAGAGGCGAGGGAAATACACTGTCACTACACGTGGGCAGCAGGGCACCTGCAGGAACTTCCACATCACCACAGTTGCCTGCAAAGGACAAACCACCCTGAGACAGCGGTCAGTGCCAAGGTGTCCATGGGGCAGGGCCCGAGCGTGGGAGGGAGAGGCTGGGGAGACGCAGGGGGAGCACCAGGCCTGGTGCCCCTGAACCTGCCCCTAGCGCAGGTTTCATCCCAGTGCCGGAGGCACGGAGGTGCAGTGGGGGAAGGAGGATGGAGAGCTGCTGGAAAGGCGACCTGGGGGCGAGCAAAGGCCAGTTCCAGGAACTCACAGCCAGGGCAAAGACATCCGTGTTGTCCCCATCAGAGGTGCACGTGCTGTGCTCTGGCCAGCTCCCCAGCACATTGAGCAGTGTCAGCAGCACCGGCTTCACTGTCCTGCTCGATGACATGATCATCCTCCACATGGTTGTAGCAGCTCTGTGGGGTCAAAGCTCCGTGTCAAGTGAGTCTCAGCCACCACCCCTGCCTCTGCCCACTGCCCCTCACCAGCAGCACCCAGGCCATCCACCACTGTGGGAACAGGCCAGGGAGGGGCAGGGAGGGAGCATGGCAGCAGGCTCGGGGGCTGACATGCCAGGGCTGGGAAATGGAGGAGCCAGAGGGCCCTGGACCTCTCTTTTTGTCAGACACCTGGGACAGGCTCCACAGGGCTGGGGAGCCCTGAGCCCTCTGGGCAGGCGGGCCCCGTACCTGTCACATGATGGGGCCACACGCAGGAGAGTTATCACAACATCAGCGGGGTGTGCCTCGGTCAGTTCCAGAAGGCTCCTGTCCAGATTGTGCTCACCAGACTCATTGGACAGGAGGCACTGGTGGATGTACCTCACCATGGCAGGCACCTGTAGAAGGCCCGGGGAGAGCTGGAAAGCTGCCAGAGGGAGTAATGTCCCCAGCTTCCCCAGAGAAGTGCTTCCCTTGCCACCACACTGCGATGGCCTCAAAAGCTTCAAGGGACCAGCGGGCGTGGCTTGGGAGGCCAAGCAAGTCCTGGGGGGCTCCAGTCCTGGCCACAGGCTGCTTACTTGCTCTGGAATGGAGACACCTTTCTTCACAAGCAAATCCAGCAGGACGGCACTGGGGTCAGCACTGTTGATGTCAGAGTTTGCCACAGACGCAGTGCCCATGTCGCTGGTCTCTTCCTGCCAAACGCACTTGATGAATTTGCAAGTCATCGGCAGGAGAATGAAGGGCAAGAAGAGAGGGATGTTCCATGGAGTCCTCCAAGTGCAGTGCTCGGCTGAGCAGGGACAGCAGGCCCAGCCCAGGTGGGGATAGCTGCAGGTACCTGCGCTGTTCTGTGGAAGTGGCCACGGGCAGGGTCCTGCTCTTGTGTGCGGTCTGTGCCTGCATCTGGCAAAGAGCGAGCGCAGCCAGAGCTGAGGGGCTGTGGGAGAGGCCGGAGAACACAGCCCAGCCCTGCGCTGCCCAGGTGGGGACAGCCCTGGGGTGCCCTGGGGATGGAGCATGGCTGTGGGGGGGCAGCCCCAGCCCCTCTTCCACCTTGTCCATGGGCATGTCCCCAGGGGATGGGATGGGATGGGATGGGATGGGATGGGATCAATGGGATGGGATGGGATCAATAGGATGAGATGGGATCAATAGGATGGGATGGGATGGGATGGGATGGGATGGGATGGGATGGGATCCATGGGATGGGATCAATAGGATGGGATGGGATGGGATGGGATCCATGGGATGGGATCCATGGGATGGGATCCATGGGATGGGATGGGATGGGATGGGATGGGATGGGATGGGATGGGATGGGATGGGATGGTGCCAGGCTGACTGCAGGCACCAGCCCTGTGGCCCTGCTCTGCCACTTACCCTCCTGTGTCAGGGGCAACTGCTTCACCTCTCCAGGTTGCTGTACTGGGGCAGCTCCAGGGCCCTCTTCCTCCTCCTTCACCCAGGCCAGCTTGGGCGTGCTCGGAGGTCTCTGCTCCATGTCACTGATGGGATTTAAGGCTCCTTGCAGGAGGGATGCCTTGAGAAAGCTCTGGGTCAGCAAGTCCTGCAGTCGTGCCTTATAGGCACCTGCAAGAGAGAAGTCTTGGGAAGGCTACAGGACAGCAAGTCCTGCACTCTGGTCTCGAGGGCTCCTGCCACAAGGACAGCAGACTCCTCGTCAAGGATTGGGGTCAGCAAGTCCCACAGTCTGGCCTCGAGGGTACAGGCCGCAGGGATGGGAGATGCCTTGGAAAAGCTCCGGGCCACCAAGTCCTGTGGTCTGTCCTTGAGGGCACCTGCAGAACAAAAGCCTCGGTAAGACCACAGGTCACCAAACCCTGTGGTCTGGCCACAAGGCCACCTGCAGGAGAAACGCCTCAGAAAAGCTCTGGGTCAGCAAGGAATGAGTGTGCTGTGCGGGGGCTCCTCACGGCACCGCTCTGTCCCGTTGAGTGCTCCGAGCACTGTGGTGTGGCTGCATTGCCACCAGCACCTATGTCACAATGACGTGTCACAAAGGGCCCTTGCACACACTGCCACCTGCCCTGGGGCTGCCCCAACCCCACCCAAAGTGGCCCAGGTTGGAAGGAATCTGTTGCCCCAAGCGTCTAAGGCAGGCCAACGGGAACCTTAGGAACAGCTCAAACAAGAAACAAACGCTCCCCTGCTCTGCGGGCTCAGGGCAGCAGAAGGAGCCCCCATGGCTGCCGACGCAGCCGCAGCGGGAAGGGCCCGGGGCCTTCCACAGGAGCTGGCACGGCCTCCTTGGGACAAGTCCCGGCTGCTGGCCATCCTCAACACGGGGGTGTGACACACACAAGGAACGTGTGGGCCAGGGCACCAATGCCGCTCTGACCCCTGGGGCTCAGGGAGCACTGAAATCAGCAGGTGTGGCACAGTCCCTGCCGAAGCAGACCTACCACCCCCCGAGCCCTGGCAGTGCCCGTGCCACCTCTTGGCCCAGAGACCTGTGCCCCCATGGGGCTTCTCTGCCACAGGGCAGCCAAAGCCAGCATTGGTGCATTGGTGTCTGTGCTCCTTCCTGCAGGTGGCTGTTGGCAGGAGCATCTGGAGCAACTGGTGGCAACACTTGGTCTCTGTCAGGAGGCAGAAGCTGTTACTCAATCTTGAAATTATTTTTGTCATGGAAGGGATTGGCAGTAGCACAACACCACCATCAGCTGCTGAGTTTCACAGGACAATTAGATTGTGCAGAGACACTGTCCTGTTTCCTTGTGCTCTGGGAAAAGCATTAGCCCAGTCTCTGATGTTCAGCGCTCCGGTTGCTGCGTGTCCAGCTGGGGCAGCTCATGTCCAAACACAGCTGGGTGCCTGCTGAGCCAGGCAATGGCCGGCCACAAGCTGGGAAGTTCAAGCATTGCAATATTTCAAGCTTCCAACAATCTCTTCTCCATTTCCAAATGCAGACATCAGCAAACACATGTTGGAAAAGTCAAATGAATTGCAATTCCCCCACGATACAAATTATCACCAAAGAAAGCAGCAAGGATTGCACACAAGGCCTTTGGAAACACTTCCTGGATGAAGTCGAGTCTCTCCCATGCAGGGCTGTAATAGCTGAGCTTCTGCACTGCTGCACAGTTCCAGGTAGAGCAGGAAGAAGTCCACAGTGTTCATGTACAGTCTGAAATAGGGATGCAGGCTTGGACCAAAATCTTTCCTCAGAGGCGTGATGCCGAAATCCACTGCACTCAGGCATGCCAGCATTGTGATTAATATCTTGTCCCCAAGTTATAGGGCCAGTTGCTTCCCAATCAGGCTCCTGGAGCAGGAGTGGCTTCACAATCCACATGTGAATTTGTGTCCCCTTTGCCCATCTCTCCTCATCCCCACCCTCAACTCCTCATCTCTGCTGGCTGCAGAAGCTGAGGCAACAAGGAGTTCATGCTCTGCTGGGCCTCCAGCCATGAGAGCCATAGAGCCAGAGGAGAGTTAGAGCAGGCTGGGGCTGGAAAGGGGCTGTGCTGGGGTGGGGCAGGACCTTCCTGGGGCCACTCCCCTCTTCTGCCCCATGGTGACACCACAACACAAAGGACAGAGCAAGTGGGGTCAAGAAGTGGCCATGAACTGTCCTCTGGGGGTCAGTCCAGCAGAGGGGGATTGAGACCACCAAAAGGCCCTCAAAGTCCCCCAGCCCATTTCCAGAAAGGTCCAGAAGGTTGGGCACAGAACACTCACCTATAAAAAGGTTCCCTCACAAAGCCCAGGTGGTGCCCCCAGAACCCTGGACACTGTTGGCTGTGCAAGAAACGGAGCTGCTGTTGCAGCTTTCTGCAGCTCAGGGTCTGAAACTTTCAGTTCTTTCTCTAAAGCTTGAACTCATCAACCTTCCAACTCATCTCTCTATGTACAATGGGATGAAATACATTTTCAACTCATTTGTGGGTGATGCCAAATTGCCCTTCAGGAACCTCACGTAGCTAATGCTGCCTGTAAGAGAAGGGTTTGGGAAAGATGACCTTGGTGGGTTAAACCTGTCAGGCCATCAGGTGCCCACCAAGCTTCTCTCTCACTCCCCTTCCTCAGCAAGATTACAGGAGAAAATAAGGTGAAAAAAAGCATAGATCAACAAAAACCAGATTAAGGTGTGGGTGTAAGAGCTTTTTCTGCTCTCAGGTGGGAGTATCAAAAAGTAAAGGCCACATGCAGCAGCAAAGCAAAACCAAAGGAGAGCTATTCTCTACTTCCCATTGGGAGAAAATCTCCAGAAACATCTTGGGAGGAAAGGATGCAGTACCTGTGCTTTGGAAGATAAAGATCTCAGTACTGAACACCAAAAATGGTCTGTGTTCCCCTGCCCCTTTCTCTCAGTTCATTGCTCAGCAATAAAACAAGCTCAGGTTTCTCTGCTCAGCTTGGGGGTTACAAAAAGGAGGCTGCTGGCTGGGTACAGGATCCCGTGATCAGTTGTGTCTCAGGAACTCATCACCCAGTGGGAACCTGAGGGCTGTGAAGGGCTGTGAGGTCACTTGTGCCTCTGGAGGGGACAGGCCAAGGGCAGAAGCATGGCTGGAGAAGGGACTGTGAGGTCACTTCTCTGAGCAGGAGCTGCTGGCTCAGCCCGTGACTCCTGCTGGGCCATGGCTGTCCAGCTCAGCCCTGCAAGGTCTCTGCCAGCCCAGCAGAAGGCACCTGGCTGGCACAGGGACTGGGCCATCCCCTCTGCCCCAGGGCCTGGGCTCACTGCAGCCACGGGGCTTCTCTTGGGGCTGTGCTGTCCCTGTAGCTGAGCGCAGGAGGGGACAGCAGCAGGCACAGCTGGGCCGGGGCTGTGCCAGGAGCTGAAAGGAGCAGCCTGGGCAGAGCACGGGGAGGCTGCTGCTCTCTGCTCAGGGGAATGGGCCCAGCAGGGCTGAGGGCTTGGGATGCTGCTGGAAGGGCCGTGTCCCACATGCTGCAGCTTTCCTGGGAGGGAGGGAACAGCAGGAGAGACAAACACTGTCCCACAGAGCAGCTGGGCAGGTGGAGACGGGGCATGAGGAGGAGGAAATGTCCCTGCAAGGGCAGGGCTGTGCTGGGAGAAGCAGCCAAAGGAGGATGAGCTCAGTGCTTGTGTGTGTGTCCCAAGGCACAGAGGGTGAGGGTGGGCAGAGGTCAGGGCAGGGCTGGCAATGGCAGGGCAGAGCCAGGGGGACAGCGAGATGGGAGTGTGCAGCCTGCAGGGACACAGGGGCAGCTGTGGGACAGCACAGGACAAGCTGTGCTGGACATGGCCAAGGGTCCTGGCAAGGCTGGCAGTGCCCAGGAGAAGCCAAGTCTTGGTACCCTGGGGCACAGCAGAGTCTGTGCCACCAAGGGCAGTGAGGAGACACCTTGTCCTGAGGCCCTGGGGCCTCCTGGCACAGCCCCAGCAAGGCTGGGCACTGTCACCCCCTTGTCCTGCCCTCAGCATTCCCCCCACATCCCAGTGCCCCCAGCAGAGCCCTGAGCAAGGCGGGAGGGACAGGATCTGCCTTCCCCAGGGCTGGGGCTCAGGCCTTGGCCTTTCTGTTGCCTCCAGCCAGCCCAGGCTCTGCTCAGCACCTGAGCTGCCTGCACAGAGCCTTGGCCTCCCTGCACTCCTGGCCTCAGGGATCTGCTGGAAGGAGTCCCTGGGGAGCCTTTGTCAGGAATGACCCTGAGGGCTCCTTCATGCCCCCAGGGACTGCAGGTTTTTCAAAGGACTTTGGCTTTTGCTTTTGCCTTGGAGTCTCTGAGAGCTTTGTGCAATCATGGCCTCCAATTATCTGCTCTAACGAGTCCTTTGAGATTCTCTGACAGTAACAACACTCACTGGGGCTCATTAATGCTTCAAGTTACTTCACTTTTTTAAGTACTTTCTCTCTTCCTTTCCACATTGAGTCTCTGAGAAGTTTCTGCTATCATGGCCTCCAATTCTCTCCTCCAAGGAGTCCATGAGGAACCTGTGTTGGTGAGGGACCTCAGTGGGACTGTCACCGAAACTGCATGAAAAACACAAACTGTCCAACAACATCTTTTCAGTGTTAGAGAATTTAAGCATTACTTTATCCTGGCCAGGATGTTGTTCTGGCCAGCACATGCAATAGAAATCATTCCATGCACACATTCCCAGGTTGTGCAGTGAAAATCTTTCCATCTCACAGGGTTTTTCATTAGACTTTTCACATATTTATACAGACAATACCCAAAGAAATTCAGGTTCATTGCTCTTAAATTACAGAAATCATAGTGTTCGATCTTCTGTTGGTTATTGATCCCTTTGCTTTTGATATTAATTAGGTGCTCATTCTTTGATTCTCTTATCAATCTTTTCCCAGACCAGGTGTCTCCAACTGCACCTCAGGGCAATATTTGTTAATGTTTTTTTACCTCCTGTGTATCTTCTGGCTACTCCCAGTCTGTAGATGTTAAACTCATCAGGCCTTACCCAACTTTGGTGAACTGAGTCTTTTGAAGAGAAACTTCAATTTCCCTCTGCCTGGGCAAAGGTGAACAAACCCCTGACTGAAGTTACATTAAAAAAATTAAAAGTTGTATCATTTCCAACAATTCCATTAGGTTCTGTAGGGTCACAATGGTCTCCTCAGACCAATGTACCCACAGAGTGTCACATTGCCCCCTTGGCTCCACAAAGCCCTGCAGTGTCACAGTTGCCTCTTTGTTCTGTGGGACCCCACAGTGTCACAAGTGTCCCTTCATTCCATGAAGCCTTGCAGTGTCACAATAGTCTCCTGGGTTCTATGGGTCCCCATAGTGTCACAATGACCTCCTTGGTTCCATGAGGCCCTGCTGTGTCACAGTGGTCTCCATGATTCCGTGGGGACCCACAGTGTCACAACTCTCCCTTCATTCCATGAAGCCTTGCAGTGTCACAATAGTCTCCTGGGTTCTATGGGTCCCCATAGTGTCACAATGACCTCCTTGGTTCCATGAGGCCCTGCTGTGTCACAGTGGTTTCCATGATTCCATGGGGACCCACAGTGTCACAATGGTCTCCTTGGTTCCCTGAGGCTGTGCAATGTCACATTTGCCCCTTGGATCCATGTGGCCCCCCAGTGTCACAATGGCCCCTTGGTACCATGGCCTGGGTTTTGGTAGCCTGGGGCCCACAGAGGTGGCTTCTGTGAGAAGCTGCTGGAAGCTTCCACCATATCGAGCCAAAGGAACCCCTGGTGGCTCCAGAGATGGACATGCCACTGGCCAAGGCTGGGCAAATTACAAATGGCGGCAATGCCTCTGGGATAACAGATTTAAGGAGAAGTCAAAACTAAACTTAATGGCACAGTTTTAATTGTGACTAGAGAAGAGTGAGGTGAGAACATGTGAGGAGAACAGCTCTGCAGACACCAAGGTCCGTGAAGAAGGAGACAGAGGTGGTGCTCCCGGCACCAGAGCTGAAATTCCTCTGCAGGCCATGGTGAAGACCATGGTGAAATAGCTGTGCCCCTGCAGCCCCTGGGGATCCATGAGGCATGCAGAGATTCACCACCAGCCCATAGAGAAGCAGGTGGATGCCTGAGAGGAGGCTGTGACTCTGTGGGAGACCCAGTGGAGAGAGGGGCCCTGCTCCCAGGCTGGAGCAGCCTGTCCTTCAAGGACTGACCCCATAGGAGAGTGACCCACACTGCAGCAGTTTTGGGGCACTGTTGCCCATGGGATGGACTCACATTGCAGCAGTTCACAGGGAGCTGCTTCTTGTGAGATTGGAGCCACGCTGGAGAAGTTCCTGGAGAACTCTCCCATGGGAGGGACCCCATGGTGCAGCAGGGGAACGAATCCTCTCCCTGGGCAGTGGGAGAAGCCTCGGGTGATGAACTGACCATAACCCCCATTCCCATCTCCCTGTGCTGCTGGGGGAGGAGATAGAGCTGGGCTGGAGGGAGAAGTGGGGGAAGGCACTTTTAAGGTTTTATTTTACTTCTCCTGCTCTGATTTTGTCAGCAATAATTCAATTAATATCTCTAATTTGAGCCTGCTTTTCTCATGCCCATGTTTGATGAGGGATCTCTCCCTGTCTTTATCTCAACTCATGAATCCCTTGTTCTATTTCCTCTCCCCTGTCCAACTGCAGAGGGGAGTGAGAGAGAGGCTTTGATGGGTGTCTGGCACCCAGCCAGCATCAACCCACTACACCTGATCTTGTACATGTCATGTATACCTGAAAAATGTTAAAAAGAGAAAAACACATTTATTTTTGAAGAGAAAAACATATTTATTATGTCTTTCAGTCTTTGTAAGGCAACCTGGGGTGGTTCTGTTTGGTTTTGTTACTTCAGGCTTCAGACCCATTAATTGCAGTCTAATTGAAGATGTGTCTCATGGCACAGAATAGAAGAATCTACCACGTAGAATGAAGTGTCATGGTGTAAAATTATTCCTATTTGGTCTATGACTTGAGGTCCTTATAAAGCCACTGTCCAAGGGCTGGGTTTGCAAGTTGGACTATGAAGCACAGGAAGTTTCTCTGGATAATGCTGTATCCAGGATTTTCCCTGCAGTGTCTGATTGGGGCAGACAGAACAGATGGGGAAGTGTTTGCAGAGCCCCTGGGAGGGAATCTTTGGGTTTCTGTCAGCAGGAGCCTTGTGTAGCTCAGGCTGGGCTGGGCAGCAGTTCCATCTGCAGATCCATGTGCTGCTCCAACAGCTGCTGCTGGGGACCCTGAGGGAAGAGGCCATGGGAGGGATGGAAATGTTGCATGGACAACACCCTGTCAATCCTTGTAAAAAGCCTTTCCAGTTTCCCCTTGGATATAGGATTCCAGGGCCCACAGCTGGGCTTCAGAGTTCTACTGGTTTTTATTTGTCAGGTTTTTAAACAGAGCTCTGAATTGGGCATCTCTTGTCATTTTTGCTGCCCTCCTGACTTGAAAAAGGATCTGTGCTCCTGTGAGCCACATCCTGAAGGGTGGTTGGCAACCATGGAATGCTCTGGGACAGCACTTGATTGACTTCAGTGCCCTGGCTGGAAGTTCAGCCTGAGGAAAGAACTGCTCCAGCTGCCTCTGTGCATGTCCAGTTCCTCACAGCTGAGTCCCTGAACACACAGGCTGGTTTTTAGGGGTTTATTTTCCCCCCCTGTTTGCTTGGAGGTGATTTTGGGACCCTTTAGAGCAACATCTGACCAGCCCCTGCCCCCATCCTGTTTTATTGTCTCTTCTTTGGAGTTGACCTGCTGGGTTTGACATGGAAATTGGTGGTGTCTCCCTGTTCTTCTCTCCAGCCCTCAATTGTAACTTGCATTAAACAGTGAAAATGGCCTCGTTTATCTGGTGGGGAAGAGGTGAGGGAGAGAAAGTTAACAGGATTTGTTTTCATGAGCCTTGTGACAGTAAAGAAAAATGAGGTTTGTCTTTTTGGGGAGGGGCTGTGTGTTGGGATTTGCAGGTTTATTTCTTGTTAAAGTTGTTATTTTTTATTAGTATTACTTATTAGTGTTATACTTTTAAATCTGACATTATTACTAGTGGTTGGATGTCAGCTCACTGGAAAGAATCCCTTTTTTCTCCAAGTGGGATTGAGCTGTACAGTCTCTTCCAAGCTGCCAGTGGATTCTAAAGATGGGAAGTCCCAGTTATGGGATTTTAGTGTGATTTGGAGCTGGGGAAGGGTCTGATACGATCCCGGAGTTGCCCCGAGCCTGCTCTGCCACCACATCTGTGCGTGTGGCCCCTCACAGCTGCCCTGCCCTGGGAACATGGGGGGACCCCCTCCTGCCAGGGCTGAGGCTCCTCACAGCTCCTCACAGCCCCTCATGGCCTCTCACAGCTCCTCATGGCCTCTCACAGCCCCTCATGGCCTCTCACAGCCTCTCACAGCCCCAGGCTCAGGGCTCCTCCCAAAGGAGAAGGGGTCGGGCCCTGCTTGTTCTCCTTTTATTTCGGTCCCTTCACAGCCATGAGTAAAGAAAGGCTGAAATGGAGCCTTTCCCCAGCGTTGCCCTCTGGGTTAATGTGGGGCCGAAGCTCTGTGCTGGCGCTGGCCCGAGCACGAACATCAGTGCAGCCCCACGGCCTTTGCTGTCCCCCCGTGTCCATTGGCTGTCCCCGAGTCCCGCCCGGCTCTGGCAGCAGCAGGAGCCGCAGCGCAGTGGGCGCCGGCCCGGCCCAGCCGCGGCTCCCGGGCAGGAGCAGCAGCAGCGCCAGCCCTTCCCAGCTGCTCCTGCCTCGGCTTCCCCAGGGCTTTTTCCAGGGGAATTCTGGACTAGAGCAACAATCACCCCCAAACAGCCCTCATTCCTCAGGGCCCGCCTGTGCTGCCCTGAACCAACCTTCAGAGAGAGAAAGGATCAGGTTCCAGCACTGTTTGCAGCACTGTTTTACTCACCCTGAGGTGACAGCAGGAGGCTCTTGTTCCTTTGCCTTGTGAATTGTAGATCATGGCTGCTGTTGCCCCTCTTCTGGTTGCCACCTGAATTTTGTCAGCAAAACTGCAATTGCCTCTTTCAATCAGTGCAACCCACAGTGCTTTTGTGATGGTGAACTTGGTATTTTTATCACAGGCATTAAGATTAGCAGATGCTGAAATGCTCACAAGTCCCTGAGCATGAAGTCAAGGAGAATTAAAGCTAGCCAGGCCACATTCACAGTGCTCAAACACTGTCCTGTTGCTTGTGCTGTTGAAATAGAATCAACTTACAGAGGCCATCACAGAAATTGCCTCTGGAGTGTCAAATAAAATGAAAAATCCCACTAGGAGAAAGAAAAACCAGAACTTCTCAACTTGCTTCATTGCTTCCTCCAAGCAGCAGAAATTGGAGATGCCCAGAGGGATTTGCAGCTGCTGCTGATCCCAGTTGGAGCCCAGCTGCTGCAGAGTCCCAGTGGAGCCTGAGCCCAGCCCGGGGAGCTCCCGCAGTGTCAGGGAGCTCAGCGCACGCAGGGCCAGGCCCAGAGCCCTGGGCACGGCCGCTGATTGCGGGGCAGCAGTGCAGACGGAATGTCCTGCGGCCCAAACCTCCTGCTCCTTCCACACAGTGCCCATCGTGCTCCCCCTCCTCCTGTCCCAGCACTGCACAAATTCCAGCTGGGAGGAGGCTTCCCAAGAGAGGGCTCCAGCTCCCTGCTCCAGTTTTACCCTGAGTGTCCCTGCAGAGGAGCAGGGCATCTTTCAGGCAGTTCCAGAAGCTCAGGGGTCTCATTTCATGAGGAATATGGGATGTAAATGGCCTTGTGAAGAAAGGCAAAAGCAGAGGGAATGGGTTAGAAATTATTAGAAAAAAATGACCCTTCTTACAGACAAAGTTCACCAAGTCATTCCAGGCATTTCTTCGTTTCAAATTCTTTCAGTTGTCTACTCTGAGAAGTCCAGCTTGTTCTGGTGCTTATCATGAACTGATTGTACCCTTGAATTACACCAGCACAAGAGATGTAGAATCATCGAAAGTGAACACAGAAAGAAACTACCACTCTCAGCCCATTTTCATATTCTAGATCACTTTCAAGATGTCCACAGAGATGTTGGAATGATTATCACACAACTCTCCATTTCTGGCTGCAGCCTCTGGAGATTCTTTCTCTGAATTCAGGCAGGGTTGTATTCCCTAACAATTCTGGGTACCACCTCCTGTTTCCTTAGGTTAGAACAGAAACAATGAAAACCTTGCCAATGGCACAACTCCCCAGCCCACAAGCAAAAAAAAGGACACATTGTCAAGTTCTCCAAACATTTGTTCTGCTTTTCTGAAAAAGTCCTGCTGCACACACAGTGCGGAAAGCCAAGAGAAGCTGCAATTGATGGCACATCTGGTGAAAGGAGCTCGACCTCGTTCTCCACAAAAAGGTATTGGAAGGAACAAACAGGAGAAGATTCCTGGAAAACTGAAATAGTTTTCAAGAAGTGAAATGAAAATGGAAAGAAACAATCCACGATGTTTTCCTGTATTTATTCCTATGCTTCCCTTTTCCATGTTGCACTACTTCTCCATCCCATTAATTCCAAATGGATCTCACCTCGAAGATCTATGACTTAGAGAGTTTTATACACCCTAAAACACCATGAGCTACATCCAGTTTGCCTTCCCCTGTTTTTCTTGGAAAGCAATGCTGGAGACAAAAGTGCAGTGCTTGGGTCAGGTACGATCTCTACAGACAGGGAATGTGCTGTGATAGTGTTTGACCCTCAGCAGGGACTGCACAGCAGCAACCAAGGGGATTCCTGTGCCATTGTGTCAAGCCTCTGGATCAGGGCTGAACACGGCAAAGTTCCTGTGTTTGGACAGACTCAGGGGCTGCCCCCAGGGCACGCGGGGCTTGGCCGTGGGGCGTGCGGGGGGAGCGGGGAACGGCCAAACGGACACTCGGCCAAACGGACACTCGGCCAAACGGCCCCGGCGCTTCAGTTGCAGCGGCGGCAGCGGCGGCAGCGGCGGCAGCGGCGGCAGCGGCGGCAGCGGCGGCAGCGGCGGCAGCGGCGGCAGCGGCGGCAGCGGCGGCAGCGGCGGCAGCGGCGGCAGCGGCGGCAGCGGCGGCAGCGAAAGCAGGGACTCTATCGACTCCCTCTTCCCTCCCCTCGCCCTCTCCCGCTGTCCCGCACACACTCCCAGTGTCCCTTTCCCGCTGTCCCTTTCCCGGCGTCCCTCTCCCCGTGCCGGGCCGGGCCATGCCCCAGGCCCGCCCCCGGCCCCGGGCGGGGCCGCCCCCTCCCCGCCCCGGGGCGTCCCGCCGCGCTCTCTTCTCCGCGCGGTTCTCGCCATCGCGGCTGTGGCGCTGCTGGGCGAGCATCAGTGGCTGGGGCGGCACCGCCAGCCTTTGGCTCCGCCTGGCCCGGCCCCGGCCCCGGCCCCGGCCCCGCCGCGGGCTGCAGTCCCGGCCCCGGCCCCGCCGCGGGCTGCAGTCCCGGCCCCGGCCCCGCCGCGGGCTGCAGTCCCGGCCCCGGCCCCGCCGCGGGCTGCAGTCCCGGCCCCGGCCCCGCCGCGGGCTGCAGTCCCGGCCCCGGCCCCGCCGCGGGCTGCAGTCCCGGCCCCGGCCCCGCCGCGGGCTGCAGTCCCGGCCCCGGCCCCGCCGCGGGCTGCAGTCCCGGCCCCGGCCCCGCCGCGGGCTGCAGTCCCGGCCCCGGCCCCGCCGCGGGCTGCAGTCCCGGCCCCGGCCCCGCCGCGGGCTGCAGTCCCGGCCCCGGCCCCGCCGCGGGCTGCAGTCCCGGCCCCGGCCCCGCCGCGGGCTGCAGTCCCGGCCCCGGCCCCGTTGCCGGCGCCTCTCGGGGCCCGCGGAGGACACAGGCGGCTGGGCCGCTCCCGCCGCCTCCGCTGCGGCTTCCCCGGCCCGAGCTCCGCCGCTCGGCAGCGCGGCCGCCGGCCCCGAGCCGCCGGTGCCCGGGGCGGGTGGCAGTGCCCGGCCCGGGGCGGTCGGGGGGCGGTCGGGGACCGTGTGTGGCCCCGGGCCGAGCGCTGACAGCCGCGTGTCGCCCGCAGGGACGGCGCAGGAGGCCCTGCAGGAGCGGTACCGCCTGGGTTCGCTGCTGGGCAGAGGCGGCTTCGGCAGCCTCTACGCGGGGACGCGGCTCGTGGACGGCGCCCCGGTGAGTGGCGGGGCTGGCGGAGGAGGAGGAGGGCGGAGGAGGAGGAGGAGGAGGAGGGCGGAGGAGGAGAAGGATAGGGCGCGGCGGGGCGGGCGGCGAGCTCAGCCCTCTGCTCCTCTTGGCTTGCAGGTTGCCATCAAATGCGTGCCGCGGGATCGCATCCGGCACTGGGGCGAGCTGGTGAGTGAGCGGGGCCAGCGGCAGAAGCTGGGGCGTGCCGGGCGAGGAGCCAGGGCCCAGCGGGGTGGGAGCCGCCAGGAGCCCCAGAGGGAGAGCAGGCGTGGGGTGAGCGGGGGGCACAGAGCATCCCGGGCTGGGTGAGGGGTCCCAGAGCCCTGGCACGGCCCCAGCCCCACTGACAGCATCTTGGTCCTCCCTCAGCCCAATGGCACCTGTGCACCCCTGGAGATCGTGCTGCTGGCCAAGGTGTCCACTGGGTTCCACGGTGTAATTCAACTCCTGGAGTGGCTTGAGCTCCCCAACAGCTTCTTGTTGGTGATGGAGCGTCCGGAGCAGTGTCAGGACCTCTGTGATGTCATCCTGGCTCGGGGGTTCCTGCCGGAGGAGGAGGCACGGGGGCTGTTCCGCCAGGTGCTGGAGGCCGTGCGGCACTGCACCAGCTGCGGGGTCCTGCACAGAGACATCAAACCTGGCAACATCCTCATCGACCTGGCCACCGGACAGGCCAAACTGATTGACTTTGGCTGTGGCACCTTCCTCCAGGACACAGTCTACACCAAATTCGCAGGTGAGCCCTCCCAGGGGATGTTCCTGGGCATCTCATGGCGCAGCCTGGATGTAGTACCAGGGATTCCCCCATTTGCTGTAGGTCGTGGGATTACTTCTTTAGCCAAGTTGCTTTAGGGTGGGGGGACCAGCTCCCGGCCCTGCTGACAGCCTTCAGCACCCACTCTGCCCTGGGCTGGGGCTGGGGCTGGGGCAGCCAGCCTGACAAAAACCCCCATGGGGATAGCAAAGAGGGGGCTCAGACCCCGTGCCCCAGCCGGTTTGGTGTGCAGGTGAGGAAGGGCTTGGACTGCTCCACTCCCCTTGTTTGCCTTGGCTTATTAATGTTTGTTGGTGGCAATGCAGGCAGGGAGGAGAGTGGTTTTTCCCCACCACTGGTGGGTTTTTCGCTTGCATGTCATGGTCAGGCCTTGCCAGGGCTTCTGCTGCCCTCTTCCAGCACCAGTGGCTTCTTTTAGAACCCCAGGTTTGTACACAAGTCACAGGTGCTGGCAAGAAGGCAGTGGGTCACCCTGTGTGCCACTGGTGCAGCCCCTGCATGCCCAGGGATGCTGGGGCGAGGTTCTGGGAGCAGCAGCATCCACCTGATGAACTCCATCTGTATTCCACAGGAACACCGTCCTACAGCCCACCAGAATGGACCCAGCTCAGATGCTACCATGGCGAGGCAGCGACGATCTGGTCCCTGGGGATCCTGCTGTACCAGATGGTCTGCGGGAAGCACCCATTCAAGAAGGGCCGGGACATCATCTGGGGCGAGCTCTTGTTCCCACAACATCTCTCTCAAGGTAGATCCTCATCTCTGTGGCACAGGGGGAATACCAGCGTTGGGAGACAGCAGCAGGCTCATGAGCATCCTGCTCTGGCAGCTGCTGAGGAGGTGACATATGTCCTGCTCCCCTCCAAAACAGAGAACTGACTGGAAATTTTAGGCACAGCTCTGAGCACATCCAGTATAGCCAGGGCTCGGGAACGGCGGGGCAAAGTGGACAGGTTCCTTCTCCAAGTGACTGACAGTTTCTGGTTTCTTTCCCCAGAGTGCCAAGATCTTATCAAGTGGTGTTTATCCATGCACTCCTTGGATAGGCCGTCATTGGAAGATCTATTCTATGAGCCTTGGCTGCAGGGGTCTGCCCTAGAAGATGGGAGAGATCCACAGGCACCGTTTGGGCCTGGTAAGCAACAGCTGCACACATCTCTTGGCAAGAAGAAGCAAAGAAAACCAAACTTTTTTGTCCTACCTAGAGCAGGAATCATCAGATGGGAACACGCAGCTCTTGTGCTGGAGCTGAGCTGCTCTGGCAAGCACTGAGGGCCACTATCCAATCTGGTTTTGCTTGTCCTGGTTCATTGATGGCTGGGGCCCTGGGCAGAACACTGACAGCCTGCTCTGGCACCCAGGGAAGGAGAAGGAGCCCCTGGAGAAGCTGGACCAGGTGGGGCTGCTGCTGGAGACACCAAGGACGATGTCAAGGATGAGAACCTCTTCTTCGACCTGGCCATCTGCAGCTGAAGATGATTGACTTCAATTCTGGCACCTTCTGCAAAGACACACTCCACACCCAATGTGCAGGTGAGTCCAGAGCCAGGGGATGCTCCCAGATCTGGGCATTGCACAGCCTGGCCGGGCACCAAAGGTTCCCGCCTTTGCTGGGGTGGATGCAATGAATTCTTCAGTTGTCTGCCAAGCTGCTTTTTGGCTCTGGGCAGCTGCTGAGGAGGTGGATCTGCCATGGCTGGCTGGAGGCTGGGCACATGTGCTGCCCTCCTGCTCTCCTCCCAAAGGCAGCAATGATGGGGAGGTTTGGGCAGAGCTCTGAGCACAGGCAGCACGGCCTGGGCACTGGGGGCGGTTGGGACAAGGGGACAGGAGCCTTCAGCTGACAGACAGTTTCTGGTTTGTCTCCTTCCAGCTGGGCTCTGCAGATGCTGAGGCTGCTCTGGGCTCTGCCAGGGCTCTGCTGGGGCTCAGCCCTGGGCACAGCTGGGCCTGCTCTGCCCTCCCATTGCTCTGACAGCTTTGCATCGGACGAGCCCGTTCCGAGCACACCGACGGAGCTTTCTGCTTTTGCAGGTGAGTGAGACTCTCCTGCAGGCCCAGAGATTGCAGTGAGGGATACACATCCAATTGGCAAGAGCCCAAACCCTCCACAGTCCCAGCTGAACGCCTGTATCTCCACAGATGTTTTGTCTGTCCCACTCTTCATTTCTTTTGGGCTGGAATTGTGCAATGGCACTTTCTTCCTCCTCTAGGATTGCTACAAGTAGGCCAAACCTGGCCAGTGGGCTGTGTTCCTAAGGCAGTGCCATCTGGAGCTGATGGATGAGGAATTGCCCTTTTCCGCTTCCAAACCAGAGAGAAAAGCAGTAAGTGGGACTTGCTGTCTTTCAGAAACCACTGACAATTTCAAAGGGAATGTACAGCTCATTCACAGGGTGAGAAGGAAGGGCATCTTCTAAAGGAGTTGAGGTTTGATAGAGTTTAGATTCCCAGTCCTGCTCGGAGCTGGCAGGGCACAGTCAATTTCCTATTCCTTCAACCAGAATTTAAAATAACAATATTGGAAACAAACCCCAAAGTCTTTACAAAAGGGCTGCTGTGGTCAGTAAGATGGAGCCATGTCATCAGCAGATTTACAAAGTAAATTAACTGAGTTCTCTTCTTGAAAGATCAGTTACCTCTTAATCTAAGTTTACAGAAGAGTTTTCACTACACATTTGGAGTTTGTTTTTATATTTCGGGGTTTTTTTCTGATTTGTTTTTCCTTTTTTTTTTTTACCAGAAAACATGTCCTAAAAGAGGAATGTCCTTTGCTCCTTGTTCCCATGTGGAGCAGCTCCCTTCCCATGGAGCCTGGCAGCTCCTGGCCCCTGCAGGGCTGAGGCTTTTCCCCTTTGCTGTGCACAGGCTGATGGAGCAGCGCTGCTGAACACGGGGACTCTCAGAGGGACCAAAGCCTTTGTCCACATGAAGCTCCAAGGTCCAAACTCTGAGCAGACACGGCTGGAAGAGACTCACAGGCTCCCTGTTTGCTGTGCTGCCCCACTTGTGACGGGCCCATGGCTCCTGGAGGTTGTGCAAGGAATGCAGGTGGGGACTCCCTCTCCATATGGAGCCTCCAGATGGAAAAGGCTGCTGTGCCCAGGCAGCTCCAGGGGCAGAGAAATGAGGTCTTGACCACTTGATCTGGGCCAGTTCCACAGTCCTGGGCAGCAGCCACTGAGCCCAGGGGGAACAGAGGGCAGAGCAAGAGGGACAAAAGCAGTCAAGTGCAGAGAGTGGGAAGAGCGAGACCTGGCAGAAGCAACAGCTGCTTCATTTCACTCTTGAAGAAAGCTCTTGGTGTTTCAAAGTGCTGAAAGGCGTGAAGGGCAGAGAGGAGGTGACACCAAACTATGCTCCTGTTTTCACACCCTGCCCTCTCAGTGTCCTGGAAGGAATTGGATGAACTGTATTCTTCTCTCTGAGTCGTCTCGTTCAGCATGAGCAGCTCAGCACCAGGAGCTAAAGGAGCTGAAGCCTTAGGCCACAAGAGCTGACCAAGAGGGGACTTTTTGAGCAAAGTACTGCTGCTAATGTGGACATAGCTGAATGCAGCAGTTAGAATGCTGGAATTCTAGAATCCTTTCTGTTGGAAAAGACCTGTGAGCTCATGAAGTCCAGCCGTTCACCCAGCACTGTCAAGCCCAGCACTAAACCATGTCCCTGAAGCACCGAGGCCTGAACAAGAAGCCCTGAGTCAAAGGTGACCTCTCAATGAACCTTTCACCCAAAGGTTATCTTTGTATCTGCTCACTACCAAAATATGCATGATCATTAGCATTGTGATAAATGTATCCACTCATTAGTGAAACGTACTTACCTTTCCAAATTTAGAAGCCAGACAAGGCCATGAAATCTGACATCTCTTTGGGGGAGTATGGTCAAAGTCAACTCCCTTGGTTCCTCCTTGAGCCCTGGCCAGGCTTTGGGAGAACCCAAGAGGAGGATGAAACCAGATGTTCCTGCACTAGAAGTGCTGTCAGTTTGTTTATTCAGCACTGTCAAAGCTGGGCCCTCTCCCAGTGAGGTTGGAAGCCTCACCTGTGGGTGGCTGCACCTGCAGGAATTGCCAATTGTTGGGAGTGGCTCTGCAGTCCTTGGCTGGGACAGCTTCCCCCAGCTGATGAGGGGATCTGGGTGATGGTAAAGTCTGAGGGTAGCTGCTGATGGATCTTTCTTAGTCACTCCAGGCAATCTTTGGTAGTGCTGATTGGGTGCATTGCTGAGCTTCTCCTTTTGTGATCATTTGCTGCTTTGAACTATAGGAAATCACACTGATTCCTTCAGTAAATTACACGGATTCCTTCAGTTGGTGTCTGTGTCTTTGGTGCTGTCCCTGCCCACTGGCAAAACAAAATTGGCGTAGTGTGGCCAGATCACAACAAAATGTCACTTTTTAAATGTAAATGTAAGGAATCGGTGCCATCCGAAATTCCCTGTTCGCAAGACTTTCCCTAGGGCTCTCTTCTTCTGGAGGGGGCTGGGATCAGAGCACCATGTGAGCAATGGGGAAATTGGCTAAAAGAAGCTGAACCAATGGATGTATTAAAATGCATCCAAAAATTGCATATGGAAAAAGGGAAAGAACTTTTGGGTTTGGGAAGACGAGGATAAATTTTGTTAACAGTATATTGGAAACAGCACCAACAGAAGGAACAATTGTTTTTGGAATGCTCCCACATGGAGCAACAGAAGTTTTTAATCTTGACCTCAGATTTCTTTGTGCAAGTGAAATAATATAATAATATAATAAATACTTAGATATATATAAAATAAAAATTATGTAAAGTATAATTAAAACATATATGTGTATATATATATATAAGCTAAATAACAATGTGAAATAATGCTGACAATACTAATTTGCTAGCTTTGGCTGCTGAGGAATGTAACACTAAATACCCTACAGAAAATGTTTGGCCAGGACCGAATCATCAGTGGGAAACTTGGCAAGATTGTATAAAATGAATAAAGGAGGATGGGATGAAATTGGCTATTTTTATAGGGTTTGCTGATACTGTGATATGGAATGCTTTGTCTGTTATTGTGAGACATAAAGTGATTAAGGCTGCTGGGTTTTTCATATACCACACTATCCACAAGCTGCAGGATTAGTGGAATAGATGGAGGGGTTGTGAAAAGAGCAGATGAAAAAATGGGGAGATGGGAACCTGTCCTGATGGAGAACCTCTTACAGGTCCACCCCAAAAGCTGCAGGGCTGGACCTTTATTCATTAGAATTAATTAGGATAGATCAGAAGTAAATAGGAGTTACCACTACCAGAACAGGAATTCAGATTCCTCCAGAACACTTTGGTTTGATAACTGCTCGCTAAAGCTTGGCCTTGCAAGGTGTTCATGTCATGGGAGGAGTAATTGATGCAGATTATCAAGGAGAAATTAAATTCTGTTAAACAATAGTGAGCATGATTTGATTATGCAACCCCGTGACAGGGTAGGACAATTATTGATACTGCTGTTTTAAAAAAAATTGTGAAAAAAGGAGATCCACCTGAAATCACCACTGTTTGTGGAGATAAAGGGTTTGGATCCACCTAATGTGCTAATAATGGAGCCACAGTGTGGGTCCAGAGGTCAAATGGCCCTCCCGAGGCAGTAGAAGGAACAGCTCTGGGGAAAGACAGCACAGTTTGAATCCTGAAACCTGGGCAGGAACGATGGGAATATGTCCCTGCAGCCAAGTGTTCTATGGGAGAACAAGTAGATGTTGTAGGATATTGTTTTAGAGATCCTGCCAGACCAAATCTCCTGTTTGCCCCAACGGTCCCTTGGGAAAATGCTCTGATCCACAGGGCTCGATGTGAGCACTGATGTGACACTGAGTGCCTTCCACACGAATCCCAGCCAGGAGCCTGCGTGCCCCTCAAGGACTGGGATGCGGCACCTCTCCAGCCGAAGGGGAAAGGACCCCACCAAATCTTGTTCCCCACAGACACCGCGGTAAAGCTGAACAGCAAAGGACCTTGGGGCAATTATTCTGGAATGAAAAAGGCACCAGCTCCATGGACAATGGAATTATTAACCCAAATAAGACTGAGGAAAAAGCATGAATAGCCTTGTCACTAAAGTACTACTTATGTCTGTCAGTTGTATCTTGATAGTCAACCAGAATCTTTGTTTGCCAGAAACACCTCTGGAGTTTCACCAAGGGATTAGTCATGAAAATTTGTATGAGAATGTAAGGATCAAAGTAGCTGAAATACTCAATGTAACTAATTGCTGGATGTGTTCTCAAGCAATGTTGGGAGGAATGGGATTCCCTTGGAGGGCCCACCCTGTGGGGTGGCCAGAACTCTGTCAATGGGCTCTGACTCGTAACGGAGTCAGTGAAGGGACAGTTAAAGAAAACTGTACTGTGGAACAAAAGAATACAATGACCAGTTTTACAGGATTCAGTAAGATTTCCCTTCAGGGGAAACAAAACCCTGTTATAGTTAGAGGCCAAAATGTGAAAGGATTTCTATGTTTTAGCATTACTGAAAATGTCAGTAGAACTTGGGGTGCTGGAGCTGGTCAGGGTCAGTGTTACACCACTCCCAGCTGCAGTGCCACCATTTAGGGTATTCAGCAACAGCCACGGGGAAGAGTTGGGGCCAAGAGAGCATTTTCCACCCGAAGAATGCCTTGGATTTCAGAAACCAAAGATTCTGGTTCACCCTGTGCCCTGTGTGCACTGCCTCGTCCTGTGGAGTTTCCATTAACTAAGAGCTAAATAGATTATTAGAAGAAGCAGCAAATGATGCTATTAAGATATCAAATAGCACATCCTAAGAAACATGAATGGGGGCTCTACAGAACTGTATGGCCTTGGATTATCTGCTTGCTGGGCAAGGAGGGAACTGTGCTATTATGGGACAGGAATCTGGTGCTTCTGTCAGGGATGGGTTTGTAGTCCAGCAGTCAGGAATCACCTCGATAGAAAGATCAATAGAAAAGTGGCAGAAAGAAGAAAATTCTTGGGGATTGGCTTCATGGCTGCCAAATTGGAGGCTGCTGCAAAATGCATTTGTGGCAGTCACTGAAATCATTGCAGTGTGTGCACTTGGTGTGTTATGATTCCATGGTAGAGTTGTTATAACACTTTGTGCTGGAAAATGGAGAATTGAGACTTGTCTAAAAAGAGAACTAGTCTCAAGAAAAAAAGGGAGATTTGATAAATAACAGAGAATAGCAACTAATTAGGCATATTTGAAAAGGAATGCAAATATTAGCTCTGAGTAATAAACTTGAAGAGCACTTAACTGAAGAACAAGAGGTGATGCCTTTATGCCTAATACCTAAATCTAAGACTCTGTTACTGAAAGAATTGTTATGAAGGTTGAGTTCATCTGTAGGTCAAAGGACCAATTGAAGTACTATGGCCTGAATAACAGGCTCTGGGCCAAAGATGACCTCTAGATGAACCTTCCAATGAAATGTTATGTTTGTATCTGCTAATTAACAAAGTATTATTATCAAAATGATCTGTGTAGCTGTTCATTGGTGAAACATGGATTTACTGTTCTGTATTTAGAAACCAGACAAGGCCCCATCTGGCATTGTTTGGGGGTGTAGGATCAAAGTCAACTCCCTTGGTTCCTCCTTGAGCCCTGGCCAGGCTTTGGGAGAACCCAAGAGGAGGATGAAACCAGATGTTCCCACACTAGAAGTGCTGTCAGTTGGTTTATTCAGCACTGTCAAAGCTGGGCCCTCTCCCAGCGAGGCTGGAAGCCTCACCTGTGGGTGGCTGCACCTGCAGGAATTGCCAATTGTTGGGAGTGGCTCTGCAGTCCTTGGCTGGGACAGCTTCCCCCAGTGATGAGGGGATCTGGGTGATGGTAAAGTCTGAGGGTAGCTGCTGATGGATCTTTCTTAATCAATACAGTCAATCTTTGGTAGTGCTGGTTGGGTGCATTGCTGAGCTTCTCCTTTTGTAATAATTTGCTAATTATCATCTGCTTTGCGGAGCTTATCCTTTTGTAATTCTTTGCAGTTTTGCATTTATATAAATTACACTGTTCCTTCAGTTGGTGTCTGCGTCTTTGGTGCTGACCCTGCCCACTGAAAAAACAGGGCCCCCTCCTGCCTCAGTGTTCCCTGGGAAGACAAAAATCATCACTCCAAATGTCCCACTTCCTCCTTGTTCCCCCACTTTATACACTGAGTGTGATGTCCTATGGTCTGGGATATCCCCAGGGTCAGCTGGGGTCACTTGTCCCCCTGTGTCCCCTCCCAATGCCCATGGACCCCCAGCCCCTCCCCAGCATGGCTGGACGAGGGGCAGGAAAGGCCTTGGCTCTGTGCAAGCTCAGCGAGAACAAAACCATCTCTGTGTGCTCAACGCTGTGCTCAGCACAAACCCAAACACAGCCCCAGAGAAAGCCCTGGGGAGGAAATTCCCTCTGCCCCAGCCCAAAGCAGCACCCCATGGCCATCCCCCATCCCCACAGCTCCACGAGTTCCTTTCCATGCCCCGACCCTGGCCAGGGCACCTTGGGATGGTGGCCATGGCTGCCGGCTGTGGCACAGGGCTCAGTGCTGTGTCCATGGCAGCACAGCCCAGCCACGGGCCCTGAGTGCAGGTGACCGTGACAATCCCCATCACAGCGGGCCCAGGCATTGGCGGCCATGGCGCCAAACTCAGGAACAGGTCCTTGTGGTCATTCCCACAGCACCTGAGGACAGCAACAAGTGTCAGTGCAATTGGACCTGGCAACAGCCCCAGAACTGCTTTGTCCTGAGAGCTGCCATGGCCCCAAGGAGAGCACCAGGTCTGCATGCAAGTGCCATGGAACCTGACTGCAGAAATGGGTCCTTAGGGACCTTTCTGAGGAACCTTTAACTTCTCACCTTGGTTGCCATGGCATCCAAACCCAGCTGTGGGGTCAGTGCAGTGTCCATGGCACAGCCCCTGGCAATGGCCAGTGCAGGTTGGGATGAGAATCCACGCTCAGAGCTGGCCCAGGGCAGGGCTGCAGTGCCTTCCCAGCAGCTCCTGTCTGCACAGGAGCAAGGTTGGCCACACTGGGTCAGACCTCCAGGCAAATGTTCTCTGAGCAGGCCAGTCCTCCTCAGGAGAGACCCTGGATCAATACCAATCACAGAATGCTGCAATCACCTCTGCTCTACAGAGAACAGTAGCAAAAAAATGCACCCTTTAAAATAGGAATATAATTTTCTTAGAAGCTTTTTGAAATATTTCTCCATAACTGTAGCAGGAAACCTTCCCAATGCACTGCACCAGACCAGAGGGAAATCAAGGCAGAGCCATGGTTTGTCAGGACTTGCTTGATCCTAATGAGCCCCGAGGTGCATTTGGTGCTGAGCCCTTGAACCTCAGAGCCTGAGAGGAGATTGCACAAACCTTTCCAAGAGTCAAAGTCAGAAGAAAAACCCAAAGTGTCTCCAAACATTAATGGATTCCACTGAGGGCCATCCCCCAGACAGGCTCCTCATGGACTCCTTGGAGGAGAGAATTGGAGGCCATGATTGCACAAACCTCTCAGAGACTCAGAATGAAAAAAAAGGACTTTAATAAACCCTGAGTACCTTGAAGCATTAATGAGCCCCAGTGAGTGTTGTTACTGACAAAGAATCTCAAGGGACTTGTTACAGCAGATAATTGGAGGCCATGATTGCACAAAGATCTCAGAGACTCCAAGGCAAAGCAAAAGCCAAAGTCATTTGGAAAACCTGCAGTCCCTGGGAGCATGAAGGAGCCCCCCAGGGCCATTCCTGACAAAGGCTCCCCAGGGACTCCTTCCAGCAGATCCCTGAGGCCAGGAGTGCAGGGAGGCCAAGGCTCTGTGCAGGCAGCTCAGGTGCTGAGCAGAGCCTGGGCTGGCTGGAGACAGCAGAAAGGCCAAGGGCTGAGCCCCAGCCCCGGGGAAGGCAGATCCTGTCCCTCCCGCCTTGCTCAGGGCTCTGCCGGGGGCACTGGGATGTGGGGGGGATGCTGAGAGCAGGACAAGGGGGTGACAGTGCCCAGCCTTGCTGGGGCTGTGCCAGGAGGCCCCAGGGCCTCAGGACAAGGTGTCTCCTCACAGCCCTTGGTGGCACAGACGCTGCTGTGCCCCAGGGCACCAAGACTTGGCTTCTCCTGGGCACTGCCGGCCTTGCCAGGGCCCTTGGCCATGTCCAGCACAGCTTGTCCTTTGCTGTCCCACAGCTGCCCCTGTGTCCCTGCAGGCTGCACACTCCCATCTCGCTGTCCCCCTGGCTCTGCCCTGCCATTGCCAGCCCTGCCCTGACCTCTGCCCACCCTCACCCTCTGTGCCTTGGGACACACACACAAGCACTGAGCTCATCCTCCTTTGGGTGCTTCTCCCAGCACAGCCCTGCCCTTGCAGGGACATTTCCTCCTCCTCATGCCCAGTCTCCACCTGCCCAGCTGCTCTGTGGGACAGTGTTTGTCTCTCCTGCTGTTCCCTCCCTCCCTCCCAGGAAAGCTGCAGCATGTGGGACACAGCCCTTCCAGCAGCATCCCAAGCCCTCAGCCCTGCTGGGCCCGTTCCCCTGAGCAGAGAGCAGCAGCCTCCCTGTGCTCTGCCCAGGCTGCTCCTTTCAGCTCCTGGCACAGCCCCAGCCCAGCTGTGCCTGCTGCTGTCCCCTCCTGCGCTCAGCTACAGGCACAGCACAGCCCCAAGAGAAGCCCCGTGGCTGCAGTGAGCCCAGGCCCTGGGGCAGAGGGGATGGCCCAGGCCCTGTGCCAGCCAGGTGCCTTCTGCTGGGCTGGCAGAGACCTGGCAGGGCTGAGCTGGACAGCCATGGCCCAGTCAGGAGTCACGGGCTGAGCCAGCAGCTCCTGCTCAGAGAAGTGACCTCACAGTCCCTTCTCCAGCCATGGCTCTGCCCATGGCCTGTCCCCTCCAGAGGCACAAGTGACCTCACAGCCCTTCACAGCCCTCAGGTTCCCACTGGGTGATGAGTTCCTGAGACACAACTGATCACGGGATCCTGTACCCAGCCAGCAGCCTCCTTTTTGTAACCCCCAGCCTGAGCAGAGAAACCTGAGCTTGTTTTATTGCTGAGCAATGAACTGAGAGAAAGGGGCAGGGGAACACAGACCATTTTTGGTGTTCAGTACTGAGATCTTTATCTTCCAAAGCACAGGTACTGCATCCTTTCCTCCCAGGATGTTTCTGGAGATTTTCTCCCAATGGGAAGTAGAGAATAGCTCTCCTTTGGTTTTGCTTTGCTGCTGCATGTGGCCTTTACTTTTTGATACTCCCACCTGAGAGCAGAAAAAGCTCTTACCCCCACACCTTAATCTGGTTTTTGTTGATCTATGCTTTTTTCTCACCTTATTTTCTCCTGTAATCTTGCTGAGGAAGGGGAGTGAGAGAGCAGCTTGGTGGGCACCTGATGGCCTGACAGGTTTAACCCACCAAGGTCATCTTTCCCAAACCCTTCTCTTACAGGCAGCATTAGCTACGTGAGGTTCCTGAAGGGCAATTTGGCATCACCCACAAATGAGTTGAAAATGTATTTCATCCCATTGTACATAGAGAAACGAGTTGGGAGGTGGATGAGTTCAAGCTTTAGAGAAAGAACTGAAAGTTTCAGACCCTGAGCTGCAGAAAGCTGCAACAGCAGCTCCGTTTCTTGCACAGCCAACAGTGTCCAGGGTTCTGGGGGCACCACCTGGGCTTTGTGAGGGAGCCTTTTTATAGGTGAGTGTTCTATGCCCAACCTTCTGGACCTTTCTGGAAATGGGCTGGGGGCCTTTGAGGGCCTTTTGGTGGTCTCAATCCCCCTCTGCTGGACTGACCCCCAGAGGACAGTTCATGGCCACTTCTTGACCCCACTTGCTCTGTCCTTTGTGTTGTGGTGTCACCATGGGGCAGAAGAGGGGAGTGGCCCCAGGAAGGTCCTGCCCCACCCCAGCACAGCCCTTTCCAGCCCCAGCCTGCTCTAACTCTCCTCTGGCTCTATGGCTCTCATGGCTGGAGGCCCAGCAGAGCATGAACTCCTTGTTGCCTCGGCTTCTGCACCCAGCAGAGATGAGGAGTTGAGGGTGGGGATGAGGAGAGATGGGCAAAGGGGACACAAATTCACATGTGGATTGTGAAGCCACTCCTGCTCCAGAAGCCTGATTGGGAAGAAATTGGCCCCATAACTTGGGGACAAGATATTAATCACAAAACTGCTCATCCCAGCAGAGACAAGACAGGCACAGAGGAAAGGGGATAGCCAGGCCCAGGGGACATGGCTGCAATGGTGATGGCTGTGAGGTCACTGCCACTGCAGCAGCCTGACTGGCCCTCAGCAGACATTCTGGCCAGGAAGCATTGGGAGGTCACCCAGCACATCAGAGACCCCACACCACAGGAATTCCATCCTTGGGGAGGTGAAGGGGTGAGGCAGGAGGGAGAGGCCCCACCTGGGCTCTGATTCTGGGGCACCTCTGTGACACAACCTGAGCAGCCCTGGCACACAGGGAGGCCGCCGGGCTCATGGCCACCCTGCTCTGCACCAGCCCTGCAAATGGGCAAAAATCTCTCCTCATCTCCAGGCTGAACATTCCTTGTTTCACCCAACACCCCTAGTCTTTCATCCTCTTAACATGCTCCAGCCAAGCTTTCTGTTCCTAAAAACTACAAAGTCACCATTTCTACATTTCCCCTTTGCAAACTGTCCTTGCTCTCACCTCCTGGCAGTGGCTTCATGGCCCCCGTCAGAGCCAGCCCTGTCCCTGCACTGCCCCAGCTCTGCTGCCCCACAGCTGCTGGATCAGGAAGGGCAGAGCCATGGGGGAGGGAAATGCAGAGGGACTCCTCCTAGGAGGGACCTCGGGAGGTTTCCAGGCCAAGCCAAAGCACAGTCAGTGCAGAAAGGGACACAAGGATGGGCTGTTTGTGTGCTCTGCCATGGCAGGATGAGATGCAGAGCTGCACACACACCCAGACAATGTGGATCCCTGCAGGAGCTGATCTCACACAGCGGCTCCCAGGCCTCTGCTGCTCACTGCTTGCTCTGCTTTGATGTTCCCTGGTGGTTACAGGCACGCCACACACCCCAGTGCTGTCTGCACACACACCAGTCTCACCAGTGCCTGGGGCCCCAAAGGACTCAAGACCTCATGATTTGTGATTCCCACTCCAGTGTCTGGCACTTGGACCTCCCTCTGTACCCAGAGCAGAGAGAGCTCCCTTGGCCCAGAAAGCTCTTGGCAGTGGAGGATTCAGGAAACAGGACAGGTTGTGGGGATCAGTTGCAGGGCACAGCCAGGGACGGGCACTGACTGTCATCTGTTGACACAGGACCAACCCTTTCATCCCCTTTTCTCTCTGCTTAATCATGTTTGTTTTTCCACAAATCACCATAATGCCACCTTGTCTCTTCCTGTGGTCCTTTCCTAGACACCCTATGGTAAGTTTTGCACAGTTCCCAAATGCCCTTTCCTGGATGCCCATCATGAGTCTCAAACCCCAAGGCAGAAACCTCCATCCTCAGCTGGGAGGTGACCATGGGAGTCTCTGCCATTGTCCCACTTGGTGAGTCTTTCACACAGATGTTGAACCTTGCTTTCAGTTTCTTTACCTTGGGGTTTTGAATGGTTCCTCCATAAACCTGGCAATTCGTGTCTCTGGTGTAGCAATTCTTTCCTTTTTATGGAAGTTTTGGGGATTAGGTCACTTAAAATGCTGACATGGTTTATGTAGGTATTTGCAGCCCTGTGGATATCTGGGGATTTGGGAATATAAGAATAAATGAATTATAAAATACTTTGGGTTAGAAGAGACCGAAAAGAGCCTCTGGTCCGACTGTCCTTCCATTAGCCTGGGATGCTTCACTCGTTCAGATTGCACAAAGCTCCTGACCTTAGACACTTCCAGGGATAGGGTTTAAACTCACTGGGCAACCTCTGCCAGACTCGCCACCCTCATCATAAAATATTTCGTGCTTACATCCAATATAAATCTGTGCTTATTCTGCATAAATGTATTGTCTCTTGTTCTGACAATACAATCTAAGAGCACAACATTTTCATGGCTAAATGCCCTGGTGAGGCCCACAAGATGTCCCAGGGATGCATTTAGAGGCTTTAAGGACCACTATATAAGAAATGAAGGCCAAGGGCTCAGTAGTTTGGAGACTGAGGACAGAACAGGAGTAGCCTGAGAGGGCTTGAAGGGAGGATTCAGAGATGTGGAGCTTTTCTGCATAGTGAAAATGAGCATGAGGAAGAAATAATGCCACCAAAGGCAGGTAGAGAAGCCAAGAATGGACATGAGGAGAAAGGAATTTCCCTCCCAGGGCAGGGCTGTGGTGCAACACATCCCCAGAAGGAGTCTGGGTCAGCCCAAGGCTTTGTGTGCCAAGGCAGAGGCAGGCAGAACGCAGAGCTGTCAGCAAAGGAAGGGGCCAGCGAGGTGGGGCAGCCGGGGGATGCTGACAGCCTGCAGGGACAGAGACGCAGGGCATGGACAGCGTAGGACAGGCTGGGCTGGAGAGGGCCCGGGGATGTGCAGAAGCTGCAAGGCCCTGCCACAGCCAACTTGTGCAGCACTTTGGCCATGGCTGCTGGCCCTGGCCCTGAGGCCATGAGGAGGACACAAGTGACCCTTGCAGCCCTGGGGCCTCATGGCCTCCTTGTCCCTGCTCAGCAGCCTGGCAGGGGCCGCCCCATGGTCCTGTCCTTGGCATTGCACATCCCCACATGGCAGTGCCCCAGGAAGAGCCCTGAGCACTGAGGGAGGGACAGGATGTGCCTTGCCAGGGGCTGGGGCTCAGGCCTTGGCCCTTTGCATTCCTGAAACACATCCAGGTTTGCTCAGCATCAGAGACACTTTTGCCTTCTTTGTCCCCCCCTGTCATCACTGCCTCCAGTGTTCTGCTCTAACTGGAACCTGGGGACACTTTCTCAGTCAGGTCTCCTGCAGCAGGACCCATTAAAAGTAAAAGAAACTATGAAGTTTGAATCTTTGAGTTCTTGAAAAGTTTTTTGAAGACACTCTCAGGGACTGAGTCTGATGTAAACAACACCAAAGCCCCGAGAGGGTCATTAAAGTCCTTGTACTGTTGCTGTGCTGCTGAGCTGGGCCGGGCTCCTGGCACAGAGGGAGCTCCTGGCAACCAAGAAAAGCTTCAAAGAGGCAGCTCTGCTGAGGAGCAGCTCCTCTGCTCAGCCCAGCAGGGCTGAGGGCACTGCCTGCAGGCACTGAGAGGAGCCAGGCAGAGACAGCTAAAGGGAACCAGGATTGGAGAGACATTTTGCTGAGACTTCACTCAAAGATACAGCTTCACAGCCTCTACATGGTGAGTCTGTGGGTACAGGGCAATGTCCCCTGTGCTCCTGGAGGGATCTCCTGAAGCCTGCACACCCCACAGCCTGGGGGATGTGTCAGGAGGACTCTCCCAGTTTCTCTGGTGCAGAGGAGGAGGAGCAGGAGGAGGATGTGCTGCAGAGCAGGGCTGCCCTGGGCACCATAAGAGGGACAGGGCAGGATGGCTCCTGCTGCCAGGGACGGCTGCAGGCTGTGAAGGTGGGGGTGCAGCCAGGGCTGCCCAGGGCTGTCCTGCAGAGCAGCTCCTGCAGCCCTGAGGGCTCTTGGCCAGGGCAGGGCATGTGCCACCTGCCAGGGGCAGCTCTCAGCCTGCCTGGGAGCTCCCCATGGCTCTGTGGGGAGGAGTTGGAGGTGGAAGGAGTGACCCCCATCAGGGCAGATTCCTCCTGCTGGGGAGATGGTGCTGCATGGCCAGGGCTGCTCTCAGCTTTCTCCTCAAGGAAGGGGCAAGGGGCTGTCAGCTTTGGATCTGTCCCTGACACTCCTGCACTGTCCCACTGGGGATCAGCAGATGTGCCTCAGATCTCCCTCAGAAAGTGCCTCCTCACCCTCCTCTCCCTACAGACAGCAGCAGCAGCACCTTGGCTTGCAGCATCTCTGTTTGTCTGCCCTGCCCTTAAGGACCTGGTGCCAGGGAGATGGCCCTGGGCAGTGCCCTGTGCTGGGAGGGCTCTGCAGGGCAGAGCTGAGCCCCCAGGGCTGGGCTGGGCTCTGGGAGCTCTGGCAGGGACAAGGCTTGGATAGAGGGAAACAGCTTCCAATGGGCACAACTCCAGGCAGCAGAGAGCCAGACCAGCCCTGGATATCCCTCCCTGTCCAGGGGCACAGGGAAAGGGAGAAGGGTTTAGAGAAATTGACTAGTAAACTGGAGCCTTCAAAAATTCCACCTTTTTTTCAAGCACATTTTAAGTGCAGCCATCCTAAAACAGAGGGAGGTGAAATGAGCAAAGGGCACCTGTGTGGGGACCAGCAGCGCTGACTGCACTGGGCCACAGGAAGCTCTGTTTTACCTTTGGGCTCCCCAATGTTCAGGTGGAGAGCAATGCTGAAGATGAGGATTTCTGCCCCTCCTAAGGAAGGGGCATTAACTCAGAAGCACCTGAGTGCTGCTTTTGAGCTCAGCCAAGCTCAAAAATAAAAGTGTTGAGTGAAATTTCCCCAAAATAGGGAAGTAATTTTGAGCTGATTCCTATGAAAATAGCATATGATGGACTCAAGGAAGTTTGACCAACTTGTCAAATGTTTTCTTTCAACAGTTCATGATGCCCACAGTGAAGCAATGTCCAACAGCAGCTCCATCAGCCACTTCCTCCTGCTGGCATTCGCAGACACGCGGCAGCTGCAGTTGCTGCACTTCTGCCTCTTCCTGGGCATCTCCCTGGCTGCCCTCCTGGGCAATGGCCTCATCATCAGCGCCGTAGCCTGCAGCCACCACCTGCACACGCCCATGTTCTTCTTCCTGCTCAACCTGGCCCTCACCGACCTGGGCTGCATCTGCACCACTGTCCCCAAAGCCATGCACAATTCCCTCTGGGACACCACGGACATCTCCTACAAAGGATGTGCTGCTCAGCTTTTTCTGTTTGTCTTTTTCTTTTCAGCAGAGCTTGCCCTCCTCACCGTCATGTGTTATGACCGCTATGTGTCCATCTGCAAACCCCTGCACTACGGGACCCTCCTGGGCAGCAGAGCTTGTGCCCACATGGCAGCAGCTGCCTGGGCCTGTGCCTTTCTCTATTCACTGCTGCACACAGCCAATACATTTTCCCTGCCCCTGTGCCAGGGCAATGTCCTGGGCCAGTTCTTCTGTGAAATCCCACAGATCCTCAAGCTCTCCTGCTCAAATTTTTACATTAGGGAACTTGGGCTTCTTGTGGTTAGTGCTTTTCTATATTTTGGTTGTTTTGTGTTCATAGTTTTCTCCTATGTGCAGATCTTCAGGGCTGTGCTGAGGATCCCCTCTGAGCAGGGACGGCACAAAGCCTTTTCCACATGCCTCCCTCACCTGGCTGTGGTCTCCCTGTTTATCACCACCGCATTTTTTGCCTACCTGAAGCCACTTTCATTGTCTTCCCCATTCCTGGATCTGACACTCTCAGTTCTGTACTCAGTGGTGCCTCCATCTCTGAACCCCCTAATCTACAGCCTGAGGAACCAAGAGCTCAATGATGCCTTGAGGAAAATGATAACTGGATGATGCTTTTCAGCATCCAGAGCATTTTTTCTGTTAATTTTTTCTGTCCATGGCTTCAAATGCACATCCTGACAGGCAACTGTGTCCTTATTGACATTTGTTTTCATTATTTTGGAGACGCTTAATCAATGAACTGTAATTTTTTGTTCCCCATCTTGATTAATGTTTAATATAGGTTTGATTGGTTTCAACAGATTAATGATTTTGCAAAATCATCATTCTTTTGACCCACCAGGTTTGCAAATACTTCTTCACCTGACAACGTCAGTGCCAGAGAGAGGAGGCTGCTCTGTGCCCTTAGGGGTGTTGCCTTAATAATTTTTAGTTTTTCACTCTTCATGTATCTGCAACTTAGTGTATTTCTGTGCTTCTTATAAAGTGTTATAAACCTCTGTTCCCAGCATCTTTATCCAAAACAAATATCTCTGAATATAGATTCAAGGGCAGCTTTGTTGTCCTAAGCCCGAAAATATGTAAGCAACTGGGGATGATGGGGGGAGCGAGCCTGGGTGGGTTAACATCATCACCTAGGGGTGTCATTGGACAATTAGGGGCCAATGTGCTAATGGCACAGAACTTATAAAAGGTGAAGGACTCGTGACCCAGGGTCCATTTTGGGTGTAGTCCCCAAGGGGGACTTTGCTAGCCCGAAAGTACATTGAAGGCCTTGAATAAATTTGTCCACTTTTTATACTCCTAATTTCTCTTGGCCTCTGTTTCAGGTAGCCTGTCTTTTAGGCATCAGTGGCATGGCCAGAGCAGGGAGGGGGCCCAGGACATTTGTGAGCCCCAGCCTCTGTCCCCAGCCATTGGCAGCCCTGGCTGCTCAGCCCAGGTTTGCGGTGAGTTTGGCTGTGGCCCAGCTCCATCCTCCTGCGGGGCTCAGGGCCTGTTCCCGGCAATGGCCAGCCCTGGCCGGGTCTGTGCTGGCCCCGAGCCCGGCAGAGCCTGGAGCAGGGCTGTGTGGGAAGGCCCACAGGTGGCACAGCCTGTGCAGGAGCTTGGAGAGGCTGCCCAGCAGGGAGGCCATGGGGGCACAGAGCCCCAGGGGCTGCTGTGGGCACCACAGCACAGGGGCCGTTCCCACCCGCAATGCTCCTGGACTGGGCTGGTCCTGCCCAGGGGGGATTGAATTCCGGCAGACACCAATGTGGAGCTGAGGGACTCAAAGGCTTCTTGGCCTCAGTCTGTCCTGGAAAGGTCTCTCAGTCCTCTCTGCTCTGGAAGGGCTCCAAGGAAGAGGAGAGCTCATCTTGGCAGGACCCTCATGCAATCCCAGAGGGACAAATGCCAGTGCCTGCCCCTGCAGGGGAGTCCCCTGGCAATGGCCCCAGGCGGGAGCTGCCTGGCTTGGAGCAGCCCTGGCAGAAAACTCTTGGTGGGCAGGAGCTGGGCAGGAGGCAGCCGTGTGCCCTGGCAGTGAGGGAGGCCAGGAGCCCCCCAGGCTGTGTGAGCAGGACATCAAGGACATGGATTATCCAGGTCACTGTGGCCTGGTTTGGGTTCTCCAGGGCAGGAAAGATGTCTGGCAGCTGGAGCAGGGTTAGGGAAGGGCCTCCAGGGTGGGGCTGGAGCCCTTGGGCTGTGAGGAGAGGCTGAGGGAGCTGGGCTTGTCCAGCCCAGAGAAGGGAAGGCTGAGGGGCTCCTCATCCCAGCCTGGCAGTGCCACCGAGGAGGCGATGCAGAACACAGAGGCAGGCTCTTCACCGGGGGCCAGGTGGGAGACAAAAGGCAATGGATGAAAGGGGAAAGAGGGGAGGTTCAGTCACGACATGAGGAAACCTTTGTTCCCATGGGCTCAGCCAGGTGCTGAGATGCTGCCCCATCCCTCTCCTTTGGGATTTTCCATTCCAGACCAAATCAGGGTCTGACCCAGTTTCTGACAGGTTGGGCTGCAGACTTGCTGAGGTCCCTTCCAACCTCAGCTCTCTGATGATCCTGGGACAATGCTGGTCCCTATTTCAGACTGGAGCAGAGCAGATGTTTATGGGACAGGAGCCCTCTGGGGACCTGTATGGGACCTGCAGCTTGTGAGGTGCACAAGAATATCTTCATTAGCCGTGTCATTTGAGTGCTTTTAAGAAATGGCAACGCTCTCCTACCACGAAAGAACAGGAATTTCCTGGAAGTATACTGCTAGCAGGAGAAGAAATACCGATCTCCCACTCTACTTTTGTCACCAATATTCCATCTACTATTTCATGTCCCTCTTCATTCAGGTGTTTCCACTTCTCCTGTTTAAATGGCCATGTCTAAGGACATCTCTTCACCAGACCAGCTGGATCTATGATCTATGTCTTTCCCATTGCTCCCAAATTTCCTCCTCTAGATCCTCTCCAGTCATTCCAATCTCTCTCAACTGACTGGCTTCTCACTTTGAGCTTCAGAGCGTGGCCCAGACTTTTAGAACTTTAAATAACACATCAGTCAACATCTTAATCGTGTTAATATCTTTTGGGATCGCCTCTCCTTATGTCTTTGTTTAAAACTGTTCCTGTGTGGAAATCCCTTGTGAATGGTGGACATGTCAGATGCTGCTGGGACGTTCCGCAGAAAGGAGAGTTGCACAGACGTTGAGGGAAGAGTTTTGATGCTTTTTAAACAGTATCATGTTTACATTTTTTGTCAGTTGGCCATGAAGAGAAATTTTCTGTGCCTCTGAGTCTCACCAGTTCCTGACCCCACAGGACACAAACCTGATCAGCTGTGGTTCCCACTCCAGCGGTTGCACTTGGACCTCCCTCCATCCCCAGAGCAGAGCTCCCTTGTCACACAAAGTCCCTGGCAACGGAGGGATGAAGAAAACAGGACAGGCTGTGGGGATCAGGGCCAGGGCACGTCCAGGGATTTGGTGTGGTTGTGAGCCCAGGGCAGGACACGGCCCTTGGCCTTGGTGAAGCTCATCCAATTGTCCTGGGCCCATGGCTGCAGCCTGTCCAGATCCCTGTGCAGAGCTTCCTGCCCTCCAGCACAGCCACACTCCCACCCAGCTTGGGCTCACCTGGCCACTGACTGAGGGTGCCCTCGATCCCTCATCCAGATCAGCAATAAAGAGATTGAACTGCACTGGCCCCAATCCTGAGCCCTGGGGACACCCCTGGATGTGACTGCATTGCCCAGCACTCCTTGGGCCTGGCCATGCAGACAGATTTTGAGCCAGGGAACAGATGCTGCAGAGGGTGTTGGATCAAGTTCCTGTGACCCCAGAATATTGGGATCAGTGCAGCTGTAGCTCTGCACAAGAGAGCTCTTCATCCACTCTCTCTCTTTTCCTCCCTCTGGGCATGGAGGGAGCTCATGACTTCAGCGTGTGATTCGTGTGTGCAAAGAGCAAATGTGGGCAGAATTGGGGCAGGGAGGGTTTGGGGGATCTTGGGATCTGTGCTGGCACAGAACATGTTTTCCATTGGTCTGAGACTGTCAGCTGTGCAAAGTGGCTTTAATATCCAGCAGAAGAATGCCTTTTGCATTTTATGGAGCTATGCCTTCCCTTTGTTCTGTTTGCTGACCATAAATGAACATCCATCTCAGGCAGCTCCTTCTCCAAGGAAAGCAGGCGAGAGTTGGTGGCAAGGAGCTGAAAGCTGCAGGCGCAGCCAGGAGTGGAGGAAGCTCAGATTTGCACAAGGCTGCTCTGAGTCCCGGGGGTTGGATGAGGGAAACGGTGGGGTGAGGGTAGGGACAAAGTATGATCTATTGTCAGCCATAAAGGGTCTTGATGTTCATATCTCTTCAAAGGGCATTAGGAGGTGCTTTGATTCAATGTCAATTTAAGATTGTTGATATCAATGTATTAAAAAGAAAACAAACCCTAAACAGTACCAAAAATATTTTGCAATTTTCTTTAAAATATAATATATTCACTTTGAATGGAAATTTGAAATCTGTCTAATTAACCACAAAATAATTGATGACCTAAATTATTCCCAGGGGCTTGGCTTGTGAGGGTGTTTTGAAATGTTAGTGAGTCTTTGTCACTGAATTCCTGAACTGAAGAGCTGAAGGCTGAACAAGCCGCTGGAAAAGGAAAGCTCAGCAGCAAGCTCCAAGTTGCTGAGGATGTCAGCAGCCCCCACTGAGGCCATCACTGCCAAGAGACCGTGGGGGCAATGAGCAGACAAGGAGAGCGTCCCTGGGGCTGGGGAAGCAGGAACTCAGAGGCACCAGCGGCTCCAGGTGGGAAATGGACTCTGCAATGTGGCTGGGAAAGCCCTGCCTGGGCTTGGCCAAGCAGCACAGCCAAGCCATGAGCCCCATCCCCTGGGAATGGGGATCGGTGCCCTCACAGGATGCTCGTGGCTGTCCCGGAGCAGTGGGATGTGGGGTGTGGGATGGTGAGGGCAGGAGAGCAGCAAGAGCCCTCCAAAGCTCTGTGGGCTGGGGGAGGAGGCCACAAGGCCTGGGGCTGGCAGGAACTGCTGTCTTCTCATGGGCCTCAGTGGCAGGGACAGCAGCCACAGCCAGGGAACGTGAATCTCATTGCTGTTGGCAGGGGGTGGTCCCAGCCCCCCCAAGGCCTTTGGTCACCCCCACTGCAGCTCTCATACCCTGGCCTAGGCCTGTGCTGCTTCCCTTGCACACTTTACCCACCGCCCCATTTCCCCTCCTCCCTCCGACCCTGGGAGCTCCCAAAGCTTTCCTGATGTCCCTCTGTCCTCACTCGCTGTTGCCTCAAACAAAAAGCTGTGTTTGGCTGAGGAATGGCCAATTCCTGTGGGATTCCCAACTCCTGCCTTCTTCCCATACCCTGCTAAAGCTCCTGGGGCACCCAACCTGTCCCAGGCACAGCCTTGCTTGAATCTGCTCCTTCTCTCCATGTCCCAGCACTGAAATCCATGTCCCATCTGCAGCCCCACAGAGCAGCCCAGCGCTGTGTGGCCCTGCAGCAGGAACTGGAGGCACTGGAGGTCAGGGACAGCCACTCTGTGTCTGGAATGCTCAGGAGATGCTCAGCTCGGGCAGCTCCTGCAGCCCCAGGGACAGAATCACAGAATCACAGGATTAACCAGGTTGGCAAAGACTTTTGAGACCATCAAGTCCAACCTGTGACCTATCACCGGCTTGTCACCAGATTGTGGCTTTAAGCGCCACATCCAGTCTTTCCTTAAACACCACCTGGGATGGTGACTCCACCACCTCCCTGGGCAGCCCATTCCAGTGCCCAATCACCATTTCTGTGTAAAACCTCTTCATAATGTCCAGCCTAACCTTTCTGTAGCACAGTTTAAGACATTTCCTTTCATCCTGTCCCTTGTTCCCTGGGAACAGAGCCCAATCCCCACCTGGCTGCACCCTCCTCCATGAGGACAGAGAGGTCAAAGTGGTCTCCATGATTCCATGAGGCTCTGTAGTATCACAATGGCCCCTTGCTTCCTTGGGCCCTGCAGTGTCACAATGTCCACTTGATTCCATTGGGCCCTGGAATCTCACAAGGGTTTCCTTGGTTCTGCAATGTCACGATGGCCCCTTGGTTCTACAAGGACCCAGAGTGTCACAATGGATGCCTTGGTTCCATTAAGCCCCACAGTGCCACAATGGCCCCTTGCTCCCCTGGGGCCCTGCAGTGTCACAATCATCACAGAATCACAGAATCAACCAGGTTGGAAAAGTCCTTTGAGATCTTTAAGTTCAACCTATGACCTAACACCAGCTTGTCACCCTCACCATGGCACTGACTGACATATTCAGTCTTTCCTTAAACACGTCCAGGGACAGTGACTCCACTCCCTGGGCAGCCCTTTCCACTGTCCAGTCAGCCTTTCCGTGAAGAATCTCTTCCTAATGTCCAGCCTAAACCTCCCCTGGCATAGCTTAAGGCTGTGTCCTCTTGTCCTTTCACTGTTTCCCTGGGAGAAGCGACCTACCCCCACCCCCTACAGGCTGGGGACAGAGTGGCTGGAAAGTGGCCAGGCAGAAAGGGACCTGGGGACACTGATGGACAGCACGCTGGACATGAGCCAGCAGTGTGCCCTTGTGGCCAAGAAGGCCAATGGCACCTGGCCTGGATCAGGAATGGTGTGGCCAGCAGGAGCAGGGCAGTGATTCTTCCCCTGTACTCGGCACTGGTGAGGCCACACCTCGAGTGCTGTGTCCAGTTCTGGGCTCGCCAATTTAGGAAGGACATTGAGGGGCTGAAGTGTGTCCAGAGAAGAGCAACAAGGCTGGTGAAGGGCCAGGAACACAAGTCCTATGAAGAGTGGCTGAGGGAGCTGGGGTTGTTTATCCTGGAGAAGAGGAGGCTCAGGGGAGACAAGGTGGTGTTGGGTCACAGGTTGGACTTGATGATCTCAAGGTCTTTTCCAACCTCGTTGATTCTGTGATTCTCTGAAACTGCCATTGAAGCAGTTGCAGGATGAGCCCTGGGCCTCCTCTTCAGAAGCTCCAGCAACCCATGGCCCTCAGCTTCTCCACACAGACTCCCAAGCCCATCCTGTCAGTCCTGCAGAGCCTCTCCAGCTCCTCCCCATTGCCCCAGAACAGGGAGCCCCACACCCACACACACCAGTGCAGATGTGCCCCCCTGGCCTAGGGTGCCTCTGGCAAGGGAGCAGCACGAGGCACTGCAGGAGCCTGCATACAATTCATGAAGCACTTGGAGGATGATCCTGCTCACCAAGGGATGTTCCCATGGTGCCAAGTCAGGAACTGAAATGGGGAGTGGGGCCAGAGAGGAAAGGGCAAACACGGATGGGCTGTTTGCAGGGGAGGGCACAAGGATGGGCAAGAGGAAGAAATGTGGAGCAGGAAAGAGGAAAGAAAGCAAAGGTGAAGCAAAGGAAATGCTCAGGGCTGTTTGGGGGTGGCTGCCAGGCAGCCCTGGGGCTGAGCAACAATGTCTGCAGTGGGACAGGAAACTCACAGCTCATGGGAACAAACTTTCTGTCTGACTTCAGAGGTCACCACAAACCTGAGTGGTTCCCCTGCCATCCCCAGCCCTTGCTGGCCCCAGGGGCTGATGGCGTTTGTGTTCCCTCGGGTTCATCTCCCCACACCAACAGCATGGCGCTGCTCACGCCTGCTCTGTGCAATGCAAACAGGGGCTCCTGAGCAGTGCTGCCGTGGCTCTGCCTGCAAGGATCAAACACCTCTGGGAGCTGGGGGAGAGGCCAGGGCTGCAAAGGGGGGATGTTGTTGGCAGCTCCATGAGGACGCTCTGGGACGCTGCCCTGGGCTGTCCAGCACAGTGGGGATGGATCAGCCCCTGCTCTGCTGCTCCTTGCCGGCTCCCCCAGGGACCTTGCAGAGCCCCAGCCATGCTGTTTGCCCCCACCCTGCCCACGGCCACCCTGGGGCTGCTCACGGGGGTTTTCTCTGCTGAGCATTGGCCTGGGCGTGTTCTTGAGAGACCCTGGGCAAGGAGCCTCGAGCCCCCAGGCCCTGCCCTGAGGCGTCAGCTCTGCCCCAGCAGTGCCCATGGCCTGTCCCTGCTGCAGCCCCGGCACTGCCACCCCCAGCACTGGGACCCACCCCGAGAGCACTCAGGCCCTACAGCAACACGAGGGGCAGGAGGGCAGCGGGGCAGTGGCACGGGACAGCACTGGGAACACCAAGTGCTGCTGCTCCTTGGCAGAGCTGCTGTGCCACCCCTGATCTGCCCCAGCTCTGCAGACAGACATTGCTGCTGCAGCTCCCGAGAAGGGAACAAAAGGGGATCTCTGGTGAAAACTTGGCTGAGAGATCCTTTATATATTTAAAGCCACTGAGATCAGAGCTCCTCATTGACATAGACTGTGATCACAGTGAAGATGCAGTGAAACAAAATGAGAAATTGTACAAAAAATTATCTTTATTTAAGGACAATACTAAAAAACTAAAACACAGGAAGAAAAAACTCACAACCAAACCAACAAGAACTATTAAAATCGACTTTTATTCCAAGTGATTTGCAGAAATTGGCAACCAGTTTAATGTTTGTCAAATTGTCCAGTCATCAGTCTTCACACTGCAGACCTGAGCTCCAAGTTCCTCAGGCTGTAGATGTGGGGGTTCAGGGCTGGAGACACCACTGAGTACAGAACTGACAGCGCCAGATCCAGGGATGGGGAGGAGATGGAGGGGGGCTTCAGGTAGGCAAAAATGACAGTGCTGACAAACAGGGAGACCACGGCCAGGTGCTGTTCCATCCCTTGCTTAGGGTGAGAAATTCGTATCTTTCAGCAGGCTCCGCTCTCCTGGGACGGCTTTTCTTCACAGGCAGGCTCTAAAAGCGGAATAAATCAGCGTCATAAGGCACAGCACAAAGGAAGCACCGGGCTGATCATTTTAAAAACTGCCCGTGCAGTGACATTTCACGAGTGACCCTCAGCAGCCCGGGCTGCAAACAAAGGCCGCTCGGGGCGAGCACAAGATCCGCAGGCAGCGCTGAGCAACAGCTCGAGCCCAGCAGGGCCTTGGAGGAGGCGGGGCCGAGCCCCGGGCCGGGTTCCAAAGGGCCTGCGGGGCTGGGGGCGATGGCGCCGAGTGCCCTGCCCATGTGTGCCCTGGGCTCTGCGGCGCCTTGTCCGGGGCCAGAGCCCGGGGCCGGGGCTCGGTCCCTGCTGCCACAAGGGCGCTGCCGAGGGCTCCCCGCCCGCCGGGGCCGGGCCCGGGGCTGAGGGGCGGCCGCCGCCCGCTGCGGCGCCTTGTCCGGGCTGGAGAAGGGCTCGGGGCCGGGGCAGCGTTGGCAGCGGCGGCGGCGGCGGGGTCGCTCCTCCGCCCAGGGTGTTTGCGCTTCAGCCGCAGCAGCGCCGGCGGCTCCTTGGAGCCGGGCGAGTGCCCGGGCTCGGCGGGGGCGGCCATGGGCGAGCGGGGCCCGGAGGAGCCGCGGTCCCGTCTTGGCGCCAAAGGGCGCCCGCTCGGCCCCGGGGCGGCGCTGAGGGAGCGGCGCCGCCATTGCTGCCGCCATTGCTCAGGGGCTGTGAGGGGAGCGCGGCTCCCGCCAGCCCCGCTCGGCTGTGAGGGGGAGAGAGACAGAGAGAATAAAGACACAGAGAACAGAGAGAATAAAACCGGAGAGAATAAAGGCAGACACTGCTGCTAAACGACGTCCGTGCAGTACCAAATGCCTTCGGACACTGGCCCGAATGGCTGTGCTCGGGTGTGTCAACATCGCCACACGGCTGCCAGGGCAGAAATCTCCTGTGGAGATACCGGGACCGGTTGTGTGAGATGGGACGCCAAACACAGGGTTTAGTCTCTCTGGGATAAAGAAGCTATTTTTTCAGTCTATTTGGGATGGAAAACTGCCTCTGATTGTATTAGTCTTTTGTACATGGGTTCAACAGCCGTAATAAATACTAAAATAATTATAAATCACTATGGTTCAAAAGGCATAAAGGCTTAGGAGCAACATACCTACTGACAAAAGATTCAATAAGAAAAAAGCTATACTATAGCAAAAATCTACAGTTTTGTCAGTGGTTAGATTTTCTTGGATTCCTTGAATTTTAAACTTCTAAATTCTTTTTCTCTGATTTGCTTTATTTTGCAATCATTGAAGCTAAAATGAGCAACATCTGGAAAAAAATCAGCAGTTGGGTATGAAGCTTCAGAATAAATGTGGAACTAATGGAGGATTCGTGTGCTTTAGACATGTGTGTACACAACTCCATAAAAGCATTGCTCCTTTTCAAGGCTGCATTACAGCACAAGTAATAAAATCAGATTTACTAGATTTACTCCTCTCTGCAGCATTTATCAAAAACCTACTCCAAGTGAGTGATAGAAGACAGAATAAGTGTGGTTCTGGGTAATCTATTTTCACTCAAATTTTCCAAGTCCTTATGCTGGTTTTAAGTGCCCAACTCCACTGTTTGAGCCATCCACAGTGAAAAGGAGCAGCACAGCTGAACAGGTGAACTTTTGCTCTCAGATCAGAGCAAGTGGGAGGGCATGTGTGTCTTGCAGACAGGAAGGCCTGTTGTCCATTGCAAGAAAAAGGCATCCATCAATAGTAAAGGTGTGTTGAATTCAGAGAAACAGTGTAGGTCACACACTTCTAGCAATAGCACAGACTAAATCGCTGCATTTTGAGAAGAAATAGCCCTGTTTTTAACACACCTTTAACCTGCCATTACTGCTGCCTCTGGTCGCTGTTTCGCAGTTGTTGCCAAACTTCATCACTGGCGGGACAGTTTCTGTTTGCTTTGCTGTCCTGCACCAGCAGCCCCTGATTGACCCAGGGGAGAGCCCAACCTGCAGGTGGGACCACTCCTGACGTCCCCAAAGCCTCTGCTCTGGGCTGGAGCCCTCTAGGGCAGCTCCACCAACCACAGCTCATTTTCCCATTACGTGAGTCTCTTTTGGAATGGAAAAGAAAGAAATGAAAATTCCTGCCTTCTCCTTTCTTAGGGCTGCATGAGCCATCAAACTTCCCTCCTGGTGGTCCCAAGGAGAGGAGTGCTGGCCCATGGACTCTTTGGTGTTGGGTATTGGGCAAGGGAGGAGGGAGACACTTGGTTGTCCCTGTAGACAGAAGAAATGGGTGAACATCCACTCCCAAATCCAGATGTGGGATTTCTTTGTCATCCTCCCATGACTCCTCTTTGGATTTCGGTCCTCTGAGGCCTTGGGCTCCAGTGGGGAAGGTGAGGCGCAGACCGGCCCTTGGCTGCACAGCTCCAGTGCCTGCTGCTCAACCCACGTCTCATGAGGGACAGGCACTGGGAGCCTGTCTGCTGCAAAAACTCTCAGTCTTTGCTCTCTGTCTGCTCCTTGGGACAGCTCCAAGACACTCAGTTCTTCCCACTTGTCCTCTGCTGGGGGCAAGGCCTGGACCCAGATGCTGTGGATGGTCCTGTGTTCCCAATTCTCCTGCACCAGCTCTTTGTCACTGTCACCTCCCCAAGGGGACTGCACTGAGGCTCTATCAACATCTCCTTTGGACAAGTCTTGGCCAGTGGAGTCTTCCTCTTGGGAAAGTAAGGGTAGGTTCACAAAAGAGTTTTGCACTGATTGTAGTAAGGGGCATCTCGAAGCAATGAAAATAAACCCAGTTCCCATTATGATGGCTTGAACTACACTACATATTTTCCTGTGTAAAGTTAAATGTCCCAAGTAGAGAGTGTTGCTGTGTCTGCCATTGGGTGTGAGGCCCACAGGCACAGCTCTGTGTGTGAAGACTTTGTGTCAGTGGTGTGGAGCAGCACCCAGAGCCCAAATTGCAGATGACCCTGAGCTTGCAGGGCCTCTGTGTGGGTAGCCAGATCCCACCCCAGGGGCTGGAAGAGGCTGAGTGGTTCAGCCCTTTGCATACCTGGGGGAAGCTGATCTGCACAGGAACCCTCTTGTTGCCTACGACAAAGTGGTCAAGATGTTTCAGCTGCAGGGAGCAGCACAGGTGTTCTGAGATGTGCCACAGCCACTGCAGGAAATCTCTCCTGTGCCACCGTGACAGGGGTGCAGTGTTGAGGATCCCAAATTGCATGTTGCATCCCAGCACTCATCCAGGCAGAGCTGGCAAAGCCTGTGCCCATCAGGATGCAGGGGAAGAGCTGCAGGCATTCCAGGTGTGAGCTGTCAGGGGGCACTGCCTGGGATGTGCCTGGAAAACTGCCCCTATGCCATGGGCAGGTCTCAGGCCATGTTGTGCTTGGGGTGGAGTGGGGCTCTGTGGGCTGGCTGCTCACAAAGGTGTTGGAGTGGCCTTGGTGCACCCCAAATGTCACCTCAGCCGTGAGACTTTTCTTGCCTTAGTTCAGCTGGAATTTGCAGGAGTGGCTGCAGGGCTGAAACACCAAATGCCAAAGGTGGGACTGAGGCAAAAGCAACCACACTCATCTCACCAGTTGGTAGAACCAGTGGACAGTTTTCTCCATGTCTGGGTAGGAGCCGGGGCAGAGCGTCTGTGGGAGGCTGTTCTGATTCCATCTCAGCTCCTCCTCAGAGTGGCAGAGGAAGCAGAAGATGTTCTCACGCAGTTGCTCCCTCGTGCAGGTGCTCCCCAGCTCCACACAGATGCAGAAGTACCTTGCTGGCATCTGCCCTGCAGTGTCCGGCTCTGGGTGCAGGGCATCTCCTGGGGGGGGATTCAGGGGTATCTGCACTCATTAGAGCACATCCTGCTCATGGGGAATATTCCCAACATCATGGTCATCTTCTTCCTCTTCATTTGCAGCATTGCTGCCTTCTTAATTTCCAGCATCACTGCCTTCTTTTTCAGTGGCAGCCGCATTACCATGTTCTTCTTTTCCATCAGTATTGTTGTTGCCTTTCCTATTTGGATCACTCTGTTCTTCATCTTTCTTTGCATCACTGCCATCTTCATTTCCAACATCATTGTTTTCCTCTGCCTTCACATCATCATTTCCTTCATTTGCAACAACAATCCTGCCTTCCTCTCCATTTCCAATGTCATTGCTGTCTGCCTCCACATTCACATCATTGTTTTCTTCATCTTCCTTTGTGTCAACATTGCCTTCTTCCCGTTCTTTTTCTTTCTCCTCTCCCAAGTTCTTGCTGGAGCTCTCATCCTCACCACTGCTGTTGGCTTCACAGCTCCTTTTCCTGCAGGTAACCCAGAGCCCCGAGAGGAGCAGGACTCCAGCAAGAGCCCAGAATGGCCACTGCTGCAGGCCAGCCTCGAGCAGGGCTCCCCAGGCCCCACCACTCTGCCCCAGGCTCCCCTGCTCCAGCTCCTGCAGCAGCCGAGTCCTGTCCTGATCCAGGAGCTCTGCATGCTGCTGCCAGTGCTCACCTGTGGCCTCATCCAGCCCATCCCTGACTGCCTGCAGGGACTGGAGGAGGCTTTGCACAAGCAGGAGAAGCAGTAATGGGAAAGCCATGGCCTGCAGGAGGACACAGAGAAGGGGCTGAGTGGGGCAGGGATGGGGGATCAGGCACAGGAGCCACAGGGATGTGGGGCAGGAATCAGAGGGGCCCAGGGAGCTGGCAGGGCCCAGGCCTGTCCCACTGCCCCAGCAGTAACCCCGTGCCCTGTCCAGGGTGCTCCTGCCAGGGCCTGGGCCCTGGAGACAGGGGGAGAGCCCAGCCCCAGGGGCGGTGTTTCTGTCCCAGCCCTTGTCCAGCCCAACCTTCCTCCACGTGCGCACTGACCACTGGCATGGGCTGCACTGGGCCAGTGTGACCTGCTGGGGACATTGAGAGCTGTCCCCATTGTGACATGTCCCCTGTGGTGTCACAAGCACTAGAGCACATCACAGGCCAGCCCTGCCCGCTGTCCCCACCCAGGCTAAGTGAACTCAGAGTGACCCCAGGGACCCAAAGCCCCAACAGCCACAAAGTGCAGAGCCATCAGTCGGGAATCTAGGTACCCCAGAGATTCCCTTTACAAAGCAGGGAGAAGTGCTCCCCCAACCCTTGTAAAATACAAATATGGGTGACATGACCTATGGATGGTCTTAGTATATAGGTGTAAGCTTTTATTTATTATTGGAGGAGGATGTTTTGGATTATTAATCTTTGTATTTCTTAATTTGGGGGCAGGATGTCATGTAGGCTGATGTTTTGTTACATATTTAGTGAGAACAATTTCTGAAAGAAATCCAGGGTGCTTGGGTGCTACACAGGAAGTTGTAACATCATCCACTCTTATGACCTACACTTCTTTACACCTGCACTGTCCTGCCTCACATTCCTTTTGGGAAGACAAAGATGTCTTTGTTTTGTTTTCTAAATTAGCAACACTTTAAAAGATCTGTTACCAACTGACTGCAGGAGCACCTTATGGTTTCTGGGGTAGCATAAAACCCTCAGTCCTGTCCAAAATCCTTCTTATACCAGAGGTGACAGATCAGTGTCTGAGGCTGAGGAATGGCCAAGCCAATGTAATAAAGAAATGCAAGTTTTGAAAAGGAAAAAGAAAATTCTGCAAAACACAGAATTTCTGAAGCTGAGCTCACTGCACTGCTGCGCTCTCACCCAACAGCACATAAAGATGTGCTCCTCTTGACCCTGGCTTGGACAGCCATTTTGAGAGAAACTCTATTTTGTGTGTGATGTAGGTGTGTCTGCATTTAAATGTCATCCTCAGTCCAAACCTCCTCTCTTGCTTTTCTCTGACTGGAGGTCCTTGGTACTGGAAATGATGGAGCTGTTTCCAGGGCAGGGGGTCTCTGGTGCTGATCACAGCACAGCAGGAGGTTTTTGCTCCCTTGGGCCACTCAAATTCCTCTTGGATGATCTCTGTAATACTTTCATCAGCTGAGCACTGCCTGAGCACAGAATTCCTGAGGAATCACCTTTCTCTTCTCCACCATGACACAAGAGCTGGCTGCATTAGCAGGTTTTCTGATCCATCATGAATAATACTAATAATAAATGCCTTTTGAATTCTGCAGTCCAGACTAAGTCCCTATTTGACAGCTCTATGTCCCAGGTGGTACCTGGCATGGAGAGAAGCAGAGGAATACAAGATCACAATAGTGACTGATGAGTCATTCACAGGCATCAATGTGAAGAAACAGGAGAGACTTGTGGATTTCACAGGCTACTGTGTTTCAGCAATCCATATCACCCTGCAGAGATTGATGATGATGAGGCTCTGCAGTGTCACAGTGTCCACTTGGCTCCATGAGGCCCTGCAGTGTCACTGGGCCCCCTGGGCACCACGAGGTCCCCATTGCTACAATGGACACTTGGTCCAACATGGCCCTGCAGTGTCACAATGGCCCTTGGGCACCAAGAGTGTCTGGAGTGTCACATGATCCCCTCTGTTCCATGAAGCCCTGCACTGTCACAATGTTCTGTTGGTTCTGTGAGGTCCCACAGTGTCACAATGGCCTCTGGGCACCATGAGGCCCTGCAGTGTCACAGGGTCACCTTGGTCACATGTGCCATTCACACAATGGGAACAGCAGTGATGAGTTCTGATCGTCTCATTCCCCTTTCTCCAGGGAAGGTCAAGGCCCTTCTTGTCTGCTCTCTCCTGGTAGGACGGCTGTGAGGAAGAATATTTCTGTCTCTCTTAGCTGCTAAAAGACCTGTGTAAGAGGTTCACAGAGTGGAAACAAGCAGTGTATGAGCCTCTGAATATATTTATATTTCCTAAATGTGCTCTGTGCTTTGTAAAGGTAACGATGCCATCTGCTAGAGGGCAGTGGCACTCGTGCCTGCAGACCCCCTTGGGACTGCACAGGAGAGATGCTCTGCTCCCCAGGCTGGGCTGCTTTCCTAGTGTGGGGTGACAGACACAGGCAAGAAAGGCAGAGGAGAGAGAGATGTCAGAGAGAGACATTTGCAATGGCCCTGTCCAAGGCAGGTGAGCTAAAAATCACTGTGACACTGGGGGTTGTTCCTGGAGTCACACCCAGAAATGTCAGGGCTCTGTCAGGTGTCCTCCCCTGAGCTGGGCTCCTGCCTTGCTCACAGCCCCAGGGCTGCTCAGGGACACGAGTCCTTCCATTGCACACACACACAGAATTATTGCAGCATGTGCAAGGTGTCCCTGGGCTCTGCTGCCACTGCCAGAGCCTGGCAGGGACCTCAGCCCTGTGGGTGTCACTCTGCCCTGCCCGTGCCTGAGGTGCCCATGGCCAGAGGGATGGACACAGGGAGCTCTGTGCACAGGAGCTCATCCCAGCCCTGCATCCAGGGGATTCCCAGGGGACGTTACTCTCTGGAAACTCCAGGAACAGCTGATGGTGTTTGTGCTCACTGGATTTATGTCCCCCCCCCACACAGAGGATGTTCAGGGCTGTGTCTTATCCGTGCAATGCCAACATGGACTCCTGACCTGGTCACTTGATGTCCCTCCATGGAGGAAAGAACAATGTCCAAGAACTGGGGTCAGAAGCCACTGCTAGAAGCAGTAGCTGGCTCTGCAAGCACACTGCTGGTTGTCCCACCCTGAACACTCCCACACTTTTGCTGTTCAGAGCTGTTTTCCTCCCCAGGGCGCTGTGTTGGGCACACCCTTGAGAGCAAATTGGGAAGAAGATTGAAACTTTCAGGCCCTGCACTGAGGAGATGCCCTTGCATGATGCAAATGCTGTTCCTGAGCCCAGCTCTGCCCCAGCAGTGCCCACGGCCTGTCCCTGCCTGCAGTCCCTGGACAGTCACACAGCAGGACTGTGACCGAGCTGACAGAGCAGCGAGGCCTTAAACCAACACAGGGGCTCTGCAGGGGAGTGTGGAAGTGAAGGAAGAGGAGGTTATGGAGGAGAAGGCCTGGGGCTCCCTGGCACTGAGGAGCACTGGGGTTCCCTTTTCTCCCCCAGCTCTGCCCAGAGGCACAAACCCTGCAGCTCCAGAGAAGTCAGGGAGCAAAGATGTCAGGGAAACAAGAAAATACAGGGTTCTTAAAATACAGGGTTCTTTATTTTGTTTAAGCACATTTTTAGTACAGCTTCCGGTTTATACAGTCTCTGGGTCACCCTAGAAAGGCTAATACTGAAGTAAAAATGGACAGGCAAAGAATTTTGTGTCAACAAATTCTCAAAAGTATAACACCTGTGTCAGCAGAAGAAATACAGGACAGAGAGTAGGCATTAATGAGTAATATCATAAGAGCTATGCAGGAAAAATACAGTTTATTGCTTCTGAAAACCACTTCAAATCGCTTTCCTCAGGGCACCCTTGAGCTCCTTGTTCCCCAGGCTGTACATTAGGGGGTTTAGGGCTGGAGGCACCACTGAGTACAGAACTGTCAGTGACTGATCCAGGGATGGGGAGGACATGGAGGGGGACTTAAGATAGGCAAATGTGCCAGTGCTGACAAACAGGGAGACCACAGCCAGGTGAGGGAGGCACGTGGAAAAGGCTTTGTGCCGTCCCTGCTCAGAGGGGATCCTCAGCACAGCCCTGAAGATCTGCACATAGGAGAAAACAATGAAAACAAAACAACCAAGTGCTAAAGAGCCACTAACTGCAAAAAAGCCCAAGTTCCCTGAGTTTGGAGCGTGAGCAGGAGAGCTTGAGGATCTGTGGGATTTCACAGAAGAACTGGCCCAGGGCATTGCCCTGGCACAGGGGCAAGGAAAATGTATTGGCTGTGTGCATCACTGAATAGAGAAAGGCACCCATGGCTGTGGGCACCCGTGGGGCAGGAGGGGGTTGGGGGCTCCCAGGGGATCCCTGCCCTGCAGAGCTCAGTGGTCACTCCACAGCCGCGCTCCAGCTAGGATTCCAAGCGGTGCCAGGTCCACCAGGATGAGGATGGACACTTGTGGCTGTTGGGGGTGGCACAGAGATTCTGCAGCCTGCGGGAGCTGCTGGGCACCTCCGGGTGCCGGGGGCTGCAGGCAGAGGGGCCCAAGAGGGCCTGGAGGCTGCCTGTCCACCCCACCCCAAAGGTGACACTGGGGGACATTCCAGAGAGGGGTTGTGATGTCACAGAACAGCTGTGATGTCATAGGGAAGCTGTGTGATATCCCAGAGGGGGCTGTGTCATAGAGGCACAGAGAAGCTGTGACGTCAGAAAGGGGCTGTGTGACATCACAGGGTGGGTTGTGTGATGTCACAGAGAGGGCTCTGACATCAGAGAGTGAGGTCATCAAGCAGCTATGGCATAATAGGGGGTACTGTGTGATATCACCGAGAGGCTGTGTGACATCAGAGAGCAGGCTTTGACATCACAGGGCAGCTGTGTGACGTCACAGAGTGGGTTGTGATGTCACAGGAGGGCTGTGATGTCACAGGGGGGCTGTGTGAGGTCACTGGAGAGGTCACTGTGCCCTGGACACTTCCTCACAGAGCCCCCCCCCATAGACATCCAACACTACTGTGTGGAGCAGGGTCCCCTGTCCCCCCAGCTCCTGCCCTTCCTGGCACCACAGCCTCCCCCAAGGATGTCCCACAAATCAACACCCAGAGCCTGACATGGGATGAGGGGCTGGGGCTGTGTGAGCAGGACATCAAGGACATGGATGATCCAGGTCACTGTGGCCTGGTTTGGGTTCCCCAGGGCAGGAAAGATGTCTGGCAGCTGGAGCAAGGTTAGGGAAGGGCCTTCAGGGTGGGACTGGAGCCCTTGGGCTGTGAGGAGAGGCTGAGGGAGCTGGGCTTGTCCAGCCCAGAGAAGGGAAGGCTTAGGGGCTCCTCATCCCAGCCTGGACATGAGGAGATAAAATGAGTCACGCTGGTTTCAGCATTTCCTCAACACCAAAAGCAGCCTGACCCCCCTTCTCCATCCACCACTGATAGCTTTGCAAATAGAGCATTGTTTGAGCTGTTTTGCCCTCACTCCAGGAAGAGCATCCTGATAAAACACCTTAACTGTGTTTATATCTATCACATAATCATCTCTGACTAAAATTGGTTCTGTACAGAAATCCTTTGTAGGTGGTGGAGCGACGTGTCACAGAGTTGAGGGAAGAGTTTTGATGGTTATTAAACGGTATCATGTACAACTTTTACCTGTTGGCCATAGACAGAAACGTTTCTTTGCCTCTCAGTCTCACCAGTCCCTGACCCCCAAAGGTCACAAACCTGATCACTTGTGGTTCCCACTCCAGTGGCTGCACTTGCACCTCCCTCCATCCCCAGAGCAGAGCTCCCTTGTCCCACAAAGTCCCTGGCAATGCAGGGATGAAGGAAACAGGACAGGCTGTGGGGATCAGGGTCAGGGCACAGCCAGGGATTTGGTGTGGTTGTGAGCCTAGGGCAGGACGCGGCCCTTGGCCTTGGTGAAGCTCATCCAATTGTCCTGGGCCCATGGCTGCAGCCTGTCCAGATCCCTGTGCAGAGCTTCCTGCCCTCCAGCACAGCCACACTCCCACCCAGCTTGGGCTCACCTGGACACTGACTGAGGGTGTCCTCGATCCCTCATCCAGATCAGCAATAAAGAGATTGAACTGCACTGGCCCCAATCCTGAGCCCTGGGGACACCCCTGGATGTGAGTCCATTGCCCAGCACTCCTTGGGCCTGGCCATGCAGACAGATTTTGAGGCAGGGAACAGATGCTGCAGAGGGTGTTGGATCTAGTTCCTGTGAGCCCAATTATTGGGATCAGTGCAGCTGTAGCTCTGCACAAGAGAGCTTTTCATCCACTTTCTCTCTTTTCCTCCCTCTGGCCATGGAGGGAACTCGTGACTTCAGCCTGTGACTCGTGTGTGCAAAGAGTAAATGTGGACAGAATCGGGACAGGGAGGGTTTGGGGGATCTTGGGAACTGTGCTGGGCACAGAATGTGTTTTCCATTGTTTTGAGACTGTTCTGGTGTGGAAAGTAGATTTAATATCCGGCAGAGAAATGACTTTTGTATTTTATGGAGCTGTGCCTTCCTTTGGTTTTGTTTGCTGACGATAAATGAACATCTTCTGTGTCTGGGGCAGCTCCTTCTCCAAGGAAAGCAGGTGGGAGTTGGTGCCAAGGAGCTGAAAGCTGCAGGTGCAGCCTGGAGTGGAGGAAGCTGAGATTTGCACAAAGCTGCTCTGAGTCCCAGGGGTTGGATCAGGGAAATGGTGGGGAGGGAATAGAGACAGTCTGATTGACTGTCACGCATGAAGGGTCTTGATGTTCATATCTATTCAGACTGCATTAGGAGGTGCTGGGGATCAATATCAGCTGGAGATTGCTAATATCAGTGTATAAACAGAACAGGAATAAACAGAAAAAGCATCTCTCATTCTTTTTTTACTGTCATATATTCACTTTGAATAAACTTCTGGAATCTGTCTAATTAACCAGAATGGAATTGAAGCCTTAAATTATTCCCAGGGGCTTGCCTTTTTAGGGTGTTTTGAATGTTAATGAGCCTTTGGCACTGAATTCCTGAAGAGTAGACCTGAAGGCTGAACAAGCCTCTGAAAAAGTAAAATTCTTCAGCAACCTTCAAGTTGCTGAGGATGTCAGCAGCCCCCACTGAGGCCATCACTGCCAAGAGACCGTGGGGGCAATGAGCAGACAAGGAGAGTGTCCCTGGGGCTGGGGAAGCAGGAACTCAGAGGTACCAGCAGCTCCAGGAGGGAAATGGACTCTGCAATGTGGCTGGGAAAGCCCTGCCTGGGCTTGGCCAAGCAGCACAGCCAAGGCCTGAGCCCCATCCCCTGGGAATGGGGATCGGTGCCTTCACAGGATGCTCGTGGCTGTCCTGGAGCAGTGGCATGTGGGGTGTGGGATGGTGAGGGCAGGAGAGCAGCAGGAGCCCTGCAAAGCTCTGTGGGCTGGGGGAGGAGGCCACAAGGCCTGGGGCTGGCAGGAACTGCTGTCTTCTCATGGGCCTCAGTGGCAGGGACAGCAGCCACAGCCAGGGGACACAAATCTCATTGCTGGTGGCAGGGAGTGGTCCCAGCCCCCCCAAGGCCTTTGGTCACCCCCACTGCAGCTCTCCTACCCTGGCCCAGGCCTGTGCTACTTCCCATGCACACTTTACCCACTGCCCCATTTCCCCTCGTCCCTATGACCCTGGGAGCTCCCAAAGCTTTCCTGATGTCCCTCTGTCCTCACTCGCTGCTGCTGCAAACAAAAAGCTGTGTTTGGCTGAGGAATGGCCAATTCCTGTGGGATTCCCAACTCCTGCCTTCTTCCCACACCCTGCTAAAGCTCCTGTGGCTCCCAACCTGTCCCAGGCACAGCCTTGCTTGAATCTGCTCCTTCTCTCCATGTGCCAGCACTGAAATCCATGTCCCTGAAATCTGCAGCCCCGCAGAGCAGCCCAGCCCTGTGTGGCCCTGCAGCAGGAACTGGAGGCACTGGAGGTCAGGGACAGCGACTCTGTGTCTGGAATGCTCAGGAGATGCTCAGCTCGGGCAGCTCCTGCAGCCCCAGGGACAGAATCACAGAATCACAGGATTAACCAGGTTGGAAAAGACATTTGAGTCCATCAAGTCCAACCTGTGACGTAACACCTGCCTGCTGTCCATCAGTGCCCCCAGGTCCCTTTCTGCCTGGCCACTGTCCAGCCACTCTGTCCCCAGCCTGTAGTGCTGCAGGGGTTGTTGTGGCCAAAGTGCAGGACCTGGCACTTGGTCTTGTTAAACCTCACATTGTTGGATTTGGCCTCTGGATCCAGCCTGTGCAGGTCCCTCTGCAGAGCCCTCCTACCCTCCAGCAGATCCACACTCACACGCAGCTTGGTGTCATCTGCAAATTTGCTGCTGGTGAACTCAGTCTCCTCATCCACATCACCAATAAAGATACTGAAATCCATGCTGTCTGGGTCTGATCCCTTGGCCATCCTATAGGTGCCGTGTGATGGCACTCAAGGTGATCTGTTTCATAACCTTGCCAGGCACTGAGGTCAGGCTGACAGGCCTGGAGTTTCCCAGATCCTCCTTCCTGCCCTTCTTGTGGATGGGGTCACATTGGCACCTCCTGTCCTCTGGGACCTCCCCAGTGAGCCAGGACAGATGGTAAATGATGGAGAGCAGCTTGGAGAGCTCATCCACTATAACCCTCACTCCCCTACGATGGATCCCATCTGGTCCCAGAGACTTGTGAGCATCTCAGTGCCTCCGCAGGTCTCTGACTGCTTCCTCCTGGATTACAGGGGCTCCATTCTGCTCCCTGATCCCATCCACCAGCTCAGGAGGCCACTTGTCCTGAGGACAACCTGTCTTTCTGTTGAAAATTGAGGCAAAGAAAGAGTTAAGTACCTCTGCCTATTCCTCATCTTTAGTTACTAAATTCCCTCCCGCATCCAATAGAGAACAGAGGCTGTCCTTGCTTTTCCTTTTGCCATTATTGTATTTATAAAAATATTTCTTATTATCCTTCACAGAAGCAGCCAGATTGAGTTCTAACTGGTCTTTAGCCTCTCTAATTTTTTTCCTACATGACCTAGCAACTCCCTTACACATTTCCTGGGATACCTGACCCTCCTTCCAAATGTGATATACCCTCTTTTTATTCCTTAGTTCTTTCAAAAGCTCCTTGCCTATCCAGGCTGATCATTTTCCTCATCGGCTCATCTTTCGGCACACAGGCACATATTCTTGTGCCTTCAGGATTTCTGTTTTGAAGCACATCCATTCTTCCTGGACTCCTTTGTTTTTAAGGGCTGCTTCCCAAGGTACTCCCCAAATAAGTCTCTTGAGTAGGCCAAAGTCTGCCCTCCAGAATTCCAGTGTGGGAGTTTTATTGATGCCCCTCCTTATTTCATTAAATATTGAAACCTCTATAATTTCATGGTCACTGTGCCCCAGACAGCCTCCAACCAACACATCTCCCACCAGCCTTTCTCTGCTTGCAAACAGCAGGTCTAGCGTAGTCCCTCCCCTGCTAGGCTCACTCACTGAGACAAGAAGTTGTCCTCCATAAGCTCGAAGAACCTCCTAGACTGCCTCTTCTCTGCTGTGGTGAGTTCCCAGCAGATATCTGGCAGGGTCATCTACAAGAACAAGGGCTGGTGATCTGGAAACAACCTCTGAACTTTTCAGTTCAGAGAAGAGGTGACTGAAGCATTCCCCAGGTGATCTTGATGCTGAATGTCTCCTTAGCAGGTCTGGGCACACAGAAGAATGAGCCCCTTGTGGGCTGACCCTGTTTGGACAACCTGCTCCTCACCCCAACCTCACCATGGCTGACATGGCCCACCTGGCACTCACATCCCTGTCCCCTGCATCACAAACTTGTCCCCTGAGCTCTGCAGCTGCGTGTCCCAGCCCATGGCACCATGTGCCACCTGCTCTCCTCAGGGCTCTGCCTGCACACAGGCCCAGCAGAAGTTTTCCTGTTTGTAAGGAAAGAATGGCAAAGCCTGAGCAGGTTTGCTGAACAACAAAGCCCACTCAGGAACCACATGCTCAGTACAAGCTGCCTCAGATGATGTCACCTTTCTACAAGGGACAATGTGACCAGAAATGCTCTCTGTAAGCAGAATTCTCTGAGTGTTTAAGCTGAATTCTCTGAGTTTTTCAGCCAAATTTTCTGCCCCTGTCCTTTCCCTGGATCTCTGTTGCAGATAGAAGCTGCTGGTGCCATTCTCACCTTGAACCTCTCTTTTGAATGCAAACAGATGTTTCCAGGTGTGTTAAGTAGGTGTTGCTCAATATTTATGCAAAGCTCTTTTGTTCCTCATGGAACCAAGGAGGCTCTTGTGACTCTGAGGGGTCTCATGGAACCAAAGGGCCATTGTGACACAGTGGGGGCTCATTCAATCAAGGAGACAATTGTGACAGTACAGAACTGCATAGGGACAAAGCTTCATTGTGACACTGTGGGGAATCATGGAATCAAGAAGACCATTGTGACACAGTGAGGCCACATGGAACCAATGGTCCATTGGACAGTGTGACTTCAAGAAGATCATGGTGACACTACAGAACCTCATGGAACTGTATGTCCATTGTGACACAGGGGGACCCTCACAGAACCAAGGAGACCACAGTGACACTTCGAAACTTAATGGGAAAAATTGTCCATTCTGACACAGCAGGGCCTCATGGAACTGAGGGTCCTCTGTGGCACAGCAGGGCCTTGTTGGAACCGAGGGGATGATGGTGACAAAGCAGAGCCTAATGGAACCATGGAGACCATTGTGACACCAAGGAAACTCATGTAACCATGGCGACCATTGGGACACTATGGAACCTCGCTGAACCAAGGGTCCATTGTGGCACTGTGGTGCCTCATGGAATCAGACCATTGTGAAACTCGGGGGCCTAATGGAATAAGGGTTTCTACTGTGACACTATGGAACCTTATGGAATCAAGGTGACCATATCACACTACAGAAACTCATGGAACCAAGGGGCTATTATGACACTGCAGAACCAAGGAGATTGTTGTGGACACTATGAAAGCTCATGGAACCAAAAGTCCATTGCTACATGACAGAACTTCATGGACCCAAGGGTCCATTGTGACTCTGTAGGGCCTCATGGAATAAAGGGTCCATTGTGACACAACGGGGCCTTATGGAACCAAGGAGCCATTGTGATACTCCAGATACTCATAGAACCAAGGGTGCATTGAGACACAGTGGGGCCTTGTTGGAACCAAAGAAACCACTGCTAACAGCAGGGTAACTCACAGAACCAAGAAATCCATTGTTACACTACAAAACCTATGGAACCAAGGCTCCATTGTGACCAAGTGGGACCTCATGGAACCAATTGTCTGTTATGACAATGTGGATCCAAGGAGACCATGGTGACATTACAGAACTTAATGGATCCAAGGGGTCATTGTGACACTGAAGAACTTCATGGAACCAAGGGGCCATTGTGACACAGTGGGGCCACATGGAACCAAGGAGACCAGTGATACTTAGGAACCTTATGGAACCTAAGTTCCATACACTGCAGAAACAAGGAGACCATTGTAGACACTATGGAAGCTCAGGGAACCAAGGGGCCACTGGGACACTCCAAGGCTTCATTGAACCAGGGTGACCATTGTGGCACTACAGAACCTGATGGCCCTAAGGGTTTATTGTGACGCAGTGGGATCCCATGGAACCAATTGTCCATTGTGACAATGCAGATCCAAGGAGACCATGGTGACACTATGAACCTCATGGAACCAAGGGTCCATTGTTACAGTCCAGAATCAAGGAGACCATTTTGACACTACGGAACCTCATGGAATCAAGGGGCCAATGTGACACAGCAGGGTGGCATAGAACCAATGGTCCATAGTGATACTGTGGATCCAAAGAGACCATGGTGATACTATGGAGCCTCACAGAACCAAGGGGCCACTGTGACATTGTGGGGCCTCATGGAACCAATTGTCCATTGTGACAATGTGGATCCAAGGAGATCACAGTGACACTACAGAACCTCATGGATCCCAGGGGCCACTGTGACAGAGCAAGGCCACATGGAACCAAGGAGACCATTGTGACATTACAGAAGCTCATGGAACCAAGGGGCCATTGTGCTTCATGGAAACAAGGAGACCATTGTGAAACTCTGGGGCTTCATGGAACCAAGGAGCCATTGTGACACAGTGGGTCCACATGAAGCCAAGGAGCCATTGTGACACTGCAGGGCCTCATTGGAAGAAAGGACATTGTTGATAGTATGGAAGCTCATGGAAACTATGGAGCCCTGTGACCCTGCAGAGCCCCATGGAACCGAGGAGACCACTGTGACACTGAGGAACTTTATGGAACCAAGGGGCCTTTTTGACACTACAGAACCAAGAAAACCATTCTTATACAGCAAGACCTCATGGAACCAAGGGGCCATTGTGACACAGGGGGCTGCTTGTAACTAATTGTCCATTGTGTTACTGCTGATCCAAGAGACCATGGATCTGTGAGACACTATATAGAGACACTATGGAAGTTCATGGAACCAAGGAGCTATTGTGACATATCATGGCCTTGTGGAACCAAGGAGAGCATTTTACAGTATGGAAGCTAATGGAACCAAAGGTCCATTCTTACACAGCAGGGCCTCATAAAACTGAAGAGCTGTTATGAAACTGTGGGGCATAATGGAGTCAAGGACACCATCGATACTGAAATCCACCAGAGAGAAACTTTTAAACACAGTTTTGAGTATTTGAAAGCAGTATTCTTTATTACAACATGCTGGTCACTTGGACAAGCCTCCATTTGAATGCACTGACAATTAAATGAACAGTTTTATCACACACACTGATTACATATTCATGAGCTATCCCCACTTCCTTTGACTTTATTTGACATAGTTGCACCCCTTATCACATGTCCTTATATGGTTCTTTGGGGTCTGTCTTCAACATCCAGTGTCCTTTTCAGGTGGCTGTTCCTCGACCCCCACTTTTGAGTAAGTGCAATATTGTTGTTTTGCCTAACTTCTGCTTTGTCAGCCTTGCAGAGCTGAGCTGGCATCCTGCTTGCATTTGAATGACTTCTGTTTGCCTGTGTTACATCCTTTATCTATTTCTCCAAGGCTGTGCTGTTCTGTTCTACTGTCCTTGTCACAGTGCTCGCCCCCCATGAGGTGTGTCTGCAACACCCCCAACCAATGGGCTTGGGGTGGGCAATGGTTCCTGAGGGAACAGGGATGGGACAGCTTGGCTGGACTGACCCAAGGGATGTTCCATTCCATGTCACACCATGATCAGCAATAAACTGAGAGAAGCAGGGGGTGGTGGGGATTAATTTATTTTTAAAGATATTTTTCTTTCAAAACTGCAACAACACATATATAATCCTCTCCTGGCATAAGGTGCTTAAACATGTTCTGCTGATAGGAGATTTCCTGTGGATTTGCTTTTCTTCTGTTTGTGGCCTTTGCTTTTTGTGGTTGGTTTGTTTGTGGGGTTTTTGTGTTGTTCTGCGTGGGTTTTGCTTTGGGTTTTTTGGTTGGGTTTGTTTTTTTTTTTGTTGGGTTTGTTTTTTTTTTCCTATTGCACTGCCTTTCTTCTGATGCATAAGTTTTTCTCTCTTTTCTTGTGGCTTGGTTGGCACCTGATGGCAAGACAAAATTATCCAACTCACTCATCTTGCCCAATTATATTGTGCAGTCACCATTAACTAGATGAGTTTGGTCCCAGACTCCCTGCAACTTGGCAGCATCCACAAAGGAGTTGAAAGTGCATTTCATCTCATTGTAGAGACAATAAAAATGTTCCACAGTGGTGGTCAAGGGCTGGTCACTGAGGGATGTCACCAGGGAGTGGCTGCCAAGAGGACTCTGTGCCACAGGTGACATTTGACACTCATTGTTCAGCCCAATTCCCACCCACCCCATGTTCCACTCCTTCACTCCAGCTCTCACCAATCTGGCTCTGAGGAGACCCCAGCAGACCATGTCACAGGCCTGGCTGAAGTCTGGGTACACAACATGCCCTTCTTTGCCCTCCCACGTGGGTTCTGCAATCCCTGCCCTGTCCTGCCAGGGCCTGCAATGGCTGCAGGAGGATTTGCCACATCCCCTTCCTTGCTGAGCCTGACCAGTCTGTGACTCTCCCAATCCCCGTTCCTGCCCTGTTTGCAGACTGGTTCCATGTCTGCCCTTCGCAAGTGCCCAGGACCCTCTGGCATGGCTCTGGCCTTTCCAACGGGTTTGAGAGAGGTCTCACCATGACCCTGCCCAGCCTTCTCAACATCCCTGGCACCAAAGGCCTTTTCCATATCCCTCAGTTCCAGGTCAGTGCCCAGAACACAGCACAGCCCTGTCCAGGTCCTTGGGGTGGTTCAGAATGGAGGCAGTTGTGATTTCTCCCCACACACCCCCACTCCAATGGTCTCTCTGTGCAGTTCATGGCTGTCCTGACCATTTTCCCTGGAGCCTGCCTGCCCTGGATGTTTCTCTCTATGCAGTCCTAAGCACATCCCAGTACTGAATTCAGGTGGTTTCCCAGAGTGATGTGGCCTCAAGACACTGTTGATGCCACTGGAACTGTGTCACCCCCAAGTGCTGCTGATGGTGTTTGTGCTCACTTGGTTCATCTCCCCACACATACACACGATGCACATGCTGAAGTCTCCTTAGTACAAAGCAAATATGGACTGCTGACCTGGTCACTTGATATCCCTCCATGGAGGGACAAACAACCTCTTGCAGCTGGGTAAATAGGCCAGTGCTGGGACTGGTGGTTGCAATGGCTCCTGTCCCATAAACATCTGCTCTGCTCCAGTCTGAAATAGGGACCAGCATCACCCTGGGATCATCAGAGAGCTGAGATTGGAAGAGACATCAGCAAGAGGGCAGCTCAACCTGTGAGAAACAGGGCCAGACCAAGTGGTTCAAGACTTAAGAGGGTCTGAATTGGAAAATCCCAAAACAAGGGAGCATCTCAGACCCTAGTTTAGGCATGGGAACAAAGGTTTCCCTGTGTCCTGGCTGAACCTCCCTCTTCCACCTTGCACCCATTGTCTTTTGTCTCCCACCTGGCCCCTGGTGAAGAGCCTGGCTCTGTGTTCTCCATCACCTCCTCGGTGGCACTGCCAGGCTGGGATGAGGAGCCCCTCAGCCTTCCCTACTCTGGGCTGGACAAGCCCAGCTCCCTCAGCCTCTCCTCACAGCCCAAGGGCTCCAGCCCCACCCTGGAGGCCCTTCCCTAACCCTGCTCCATTGGCCAGACATCTTTCCTGCCCTGGGGAACCCAAACCAGGCCACAGTGACCTGGATAATCCATGGCCTTCATGTCCTGCTCACACAGCCCAGGCTGCTCCTGGCCTCCCTCGCTGCCAGGGCACACGGCTGCCTCCTGCCCAGCTGCTGCCCAGCAAGAATTTTCTACCAGGGCTGCTCCCAGTCAGGCAGATCCACCCTGGGCCATTGCCAGGGGGAGTCCCCTGCAGGGGCACACACTGGCATTTTACCCTCTGGGATTCCATGAGGGTCCTGCCAAGATGAGCTCTCCTCCTCCTTGGAGCCCTTCCTGAGCAGAGAGGACTGAGAGACCTTTCCAGGACACTCAGCCCAAGAAGCCCTTGAGTCCCTCAGCCCCACATCGGTGTCTGCTGGAATTCAATCCCCCTCCCCATCCCACAGCAGCCCTGCATTTCCCTCCTCCAGCCTTGGACTCCAGCACAGCCATGGAAGCTCTTTTGCCTCTTGACTTTTTCTGCAGCCACCAAGGCCAGCTGAGCTCTGCCTTTGCCACACTCAGCCCTGCCCAGCACAGGCAATGCACAGCAATTCCTTGTCTGCTCCTGGCCTTGCTGTCAGCCCCGGCAGCGGCTCCGTGGCCCCTTTGTGCCCCTCTGGCCCAGTCATGGTGCCACAGTCCCCCTGGGCAGGCCCAGCCCAGGCCAGGAGCATTCCAGGTCGATACGGCCCCTGTGCCATGGTGCCCACAGGACAATTTTTACAAAGCAGGACCTTATGGAACCATGGAAACCATTGTGACACATTGTGGCCTCCTCTCTCAGCCTCTTGCCTGTTTTCCATCCCTTCCCCAGGCCCTGGCCCTGCCCCACAAGCCCTGGGCTGAGTCCTGCCCCTGCACGCTCACACAGGCTGAGATGGACACTGATGGCTTTCTCTGCCAGCTTCTCTCAGCCCAGCCCAGCTCCCTCCAAGCTCTCGCAGCTGCCCTGAGCTCTCAGCAGCACCAAGGGCCTCTCCCCAGCACAGCCCAGCCGGCTCTGGCCCCACAGCCCTGCTCAGGCCAGGCTGCTCTGGGCACTGCCCCACGGCCTCAGCCCCTCTGAAGGGCACCGCAGCAGCTGGAGCTCAGACAGGACTCAGCCCCAGCCATGGGGGAATGTGCCTGGCCCAAGGAAAAGGAGGCTCCCTGGGTGCCCTGCTCTCCTCTCCAGGAGATGCTGAGAGCTCTGCAGCCCCTCCTGCCATCCCATGTCCCCAGGCCAGCACAACAGCCCCAGCCCTTGTGGCCCTCCAGAGCTGTTCCTGCTCCAGGCCCAGGGCCCATCCCAGAGCTGGGGCAGCCAGAAAGCTGTGTCCATTTCTGTTCATTCCTGGGTGGATCCTCAGCAGCTTGGAGGCTGTTGATTAATTTTACTTTTCCAGAGGTTTGTTCTGTCTTAAGCTCTTCTGTTCAGGATTTCAGTGCCTGTGGGCTCATTAACATTTCAAACCACCCTAACAAGACAATCTCCTGGGAATAATTTACGTTTTCAATTCTTCTGTGGTTAATTAGACAGATTTCAGAAGTGCATCCAGAGTGAATATACTATATTTAAAAACAATGCAGAGAGAATTTTTTGCCCTCTTTAGTTTTCTTTTCCTGTTTATAGATCGGTATCAGCAATTTCCAATTGATATTGATCCCAAGCACCTCCTAATGCAGTCTGAATAGATAAGAAAATCAAACCCTTTATGTCTGATAATCAATCAGACTCTGTCCCTAACACCTCCCCACTATTTTCCTCATCCAACCCCTGAGGCACAGAGCAGCCTTGTGCAAATCTGAGCTTCCTCCACTCCAGGCTGCACCTGCAGCTTTCAGCTCCTTGGCACCAACTCACACCTGCTTTCCTTGGAGAAGGAGCTGCCCCAGACACAGAGGGATGGTCATTTATTGTCAGCAAACAAAACCAAAGGAAGGCACAGCTCCATCAAATACAAAAGCAATTCCTCTGCTGGATATTAAATCCACTTTTCACCAGCAGAGAGTCTTGGACCAATGGAAAACACATTCTGTGCCCAGCACAGATCCCAAGATCCCCAAATCCTCCCTGCCCTGATTCTGTCCACATTTGCTCTTTGCACACACGAGTCACACGCTGAAGTCACGAGCTCCCTCCATGGCCAGAGGGAGGAAAAGAGAGAAAGTGGATGAAGAGCTCTCTTGTGCAGAGCTACAGTGGCACTAATCCCAGTATTCTGGGGTCACAGGAACTTGATCCAACACCCTCTCCAGCATTTGTTCCCTGGGGGTCCTCCTTCTGGGCTTGGGGTTCTGTGCTCATTCTCAACAGGGGCTCCAGCCTCAGGGCTCTGAATCCCAACAGGCTTGGGCACACTGTCCTCCAGCACCCTCCGGTGCCTGAGGAAGTTAGATCTTCTTACCTGGCTCACCTGGAGCTGCTCATGGCCATCCCACTGTGGGCATGGGGCACCTCAGGTTTCCCAGTTGGGGGTCACTGTGTCCTCTGGGGGGACATGCACCAGGGACAGAGCCAGGGAAGCAGCAGCAAACCAGAGCCCGGGGCAGGATGTGACTCACATGGGCACTGGGACACGAGGATGATACCAGCATGGGCCAGGGGTGTTGGGGTGCCTCAGGTGTCCTGACACAGCAGGAGATGGGAAAACCCCCTAAGCCTTGTGCCCTGCCCGGTCCCACAGGGATTTCCTCAGGGGCTACATGGCTGTGGGGCTGAGCCTGCCCACGCAGGAGCAGGGGCTGAGCCTGGCCGTGCTGGACATGCTGCCTATCACCAAGGAGGAGTGGTGGAGCCCAAGACAGGTCTGCAGCTATGTCAGGTGAGCTGGGGCCTGGGAGGGACAGTGGTGCACCCATGGGACAGCCTGGCATCACTGGGTACTTGCCTGGCAACCACTGGACAGGCTAGTACCAATGATGACAGTGTGACATCCTTAGGGATGTCAGGACAGCCTGGAACCCATGGGCACAGCCCGGCATCACTGGAGCCAGTCTGACAGCCACTGGACTGCCTGGCACCCAAGGGGACAGTATGGCACCAATGGGGACAGCCCGGCATCCATCAGGACAGACTGGCAAACATGGGGACAGAGTGACACCCTTGGGGACAGCCTGGCACCCCTGAGGACAGTGTAACACCCATAGGGACAGCCCTGCATTGCTGGGACCGCCTGGCAGCCACAGAACAGTGTGGCATCCATGGGGACAACCTTCCATCCGTAGGGAGAGCCTGACACCCATGGGGAAATTCTGGCACCCCGGGGGACAGCCTGGCACCCCTGGGGACAGCCTGACATCCATGGTGACACCCCGCCAGCCGCCCCTGCCTCCCGTCCCAGGCAGCCCCGAGGCGCTGGCGGTGACTGTGGTGGGGGTCCCGCGGCGTGTGGACATGGTGGACACTTGTGTGACTTCCCCGACACCGCCGCCATCGGCACCGAGCAGGCAGCGAGCCGGGAGAGCAGCCCCGTGGAGAAGCGGCTCGTCACCCTCCCCAAGGCGGACAGCCGGGTGCTGCTGAGCTGGGGGGGCTTGGGGAGCCCCTGGGGACTCGGGGGGACGTGGGGCTGCCCCCCCGCCTCGCACAGGATGGGCAGTTCCTCACGCTGCTGGAGGCTCGTTCCTTCGTGGCTCTCCTCGATGGCCACTCCCGGCTGAGGGCGATGCCCAGCGCTCCTTCTGCAGGGAGGTGGCTCCTCCCCGGCTCCTGGGGGACGTGGCCAAGCTGTGCCACAGAGCCCTCAGGGGGTGCCGGGAGCCCTGAGCAGCCCCAAGGCGGAGGTGACAGGGGAAGGGAGGTGACAGAGTCACCCAGGGAGGGGCTGCCCCTGCTGTGCCACAGCCCCGAGGCCTTGGATAGTTCCTTGCTGAGCGTCTGCATCCAGGTGAGACCCCCACGGCACCCCCGGGGGTTTGGGGGAGCCGGAACCGTGCAGGGCCCTGTCCCCAGGAGGGAAACACAGCCCTGGCACCCGCGGGGATGGTGCCATGGGGACGGGCACAGCCCCAGGGCTGCTGTGGGCACCCGTGGGGCAGGAGGGGTTTGGGGGCTCCTGGGGGGCCCCCGCCCCCCTGAGCCCAGTGGTCACTCCACAGCCGTGCTCCGGCCAGGATTCCAAGCAGTGCCAGGTCCACTGGGACAAGGATGGCACTTGTGTCTGTCGGGGGTGGCATGGAATTTCTGCAGCATGCGGGGCTGCAGACAGAGGGGCCCAAAAGTGCCTGGAGGCCACCTGTCCACCCCACCCTGAAGGTGACACAGGGGGTCATTCCAGAGTGGGTCTGTGAGGTCACAGACTGGCTGTAATGTCACAGAGGGGCTGTGTGATGTTCTAGAGGGGGCTGTGCCATAGAGCCACAGAGCAGCTGTGATGTCAGAAAGGGGCTGTGTGACATCACAGGATGGGTTGTGTGATGTCACAGAGAGGGCTACTACATCACAGAGTGAGGTCATCAAGCAGCTGTGGCATAATGGGGGGGACTGTACGACATCACCGAATGGCTGTGTGACATCAGAGAGCAGGCATTGATATCACAGGGCAGCTGTGTGATAACACAGGGTGGGCTGTGACATTACGGAGGTGGCTGTGACATCGTAGAGGGGGGCAGAGTGACATCACAGGGTGGGCCGTGACAACAGAGAGTGGGCTGTGACATCACAGGAGGGTGGTTTGACACCATGTGGGGGTGTCGAGGGTTTGACCTTGGCTAAATGCCAGGCACCTACGACGTTTGTTCTCTATGCTCTCTCCTGCTGCAGCTATGCAGAGGAGAGGGAAAATTAACACAAATCACTGGACTTATGAGTTGAGATAAGACTACTGATAAGGTGACGCACTAGATTCAGGGCAAAAGCAGGCGGTAAAACTTAAAGTTGTAAAAAAAAAAAGTGATTTATTAGTCTAACAGAGTTGGAGGATAAATCAGAGGTAAAAATAAGCTCTCAAGACACCGTTTCTTCACTGACCCCCCTTCTCTCTTAAGGTACTGCTTCTCAGCTCACCCCTTTCTTCCTTTCTAACTAACTAACAACTCCCAGGGAGGGGCAGGGTGTGGGGTTTTTTCTTTAAGTCAGTTCATCACAATTCTTCTACTACAGACACTGTTTCTCTATTCGCCCCCTCCTTCCATTCAACTAGCAGATTTGGGTTGGGGCAAGATATGTGGCTTTTCTTAGTCAGTCTAACACCACAATTCTTCTTCTACAAACACTGTTTTTCTGCTCACTCTTCTCCCTATTAAGGCCATTTCTCAGCTCGCCCCCTCCCTCCTTCCTTCTAACCAAACAGCTCCGGGGTGGGGGCAGGGCATGGGGGTTTCCTTTGGTCAGGGTCAGTCCATCAGGGGAAAAGAATCTTCTACTTAGCCATGGGGGTCCCTCCCATGAGAGACAGTTCTCTGCGAACTTCTTTGGCGTGGGTCTAATCTCACGAGCAGCTCCGCCCGATTGCTGCTGTCCGAGATTCTCTCTAAGCTGCAGACTTCCAAACCGAGGCCAGGCTGTTTCCATCTCGGGAGCAAGGCCTTTCTCTCTCTTGCAAGGCTTTTGCAACTCTCAGTCTCTGGGACTCCCACTGGATCACAGCTTCCTGCAGGCCTCCACCTGCTCTCTGGCGTGGGCACCTCCCCACGGGCTGTGGGGGGGTTCTCTGCATCCCCTGGACTCCATGGGCTGCAGGGGGACCACCTGCTCCCCCATGGTCTTCACCACGGCTAGCAGAGGGTTTTCAGCTCCGGCGCCTGGAGCATCTCTTCCCCCACCTTCTCCACTGACCTTGGTGCCTCCATGTTGTTCTCCCTCACATATTTTTACCTCCTCCTCCTCCTTCCCTGGCTACAAAGAAGTGTGTGCTTACCCTGTTTTGATTTCTTCTTAAATATGTTTTCACAGAGGCGTAACTAACATCTCTAATTGGCCCAGGTTTGGCCAGCAGCATGTCCGTCATCTTCAGAGCCATCAGAGATTGGCTCTGCTGGACATGGTGGAGAAATTTCCAGAATCTTTACTCAGGACATGCAAGAGGCATCTTTGCACCCCACCCTATCCACTGGCAAAAACTGGGCCAGGCAAAACTACCACAGGGGGACAGTGTGACAACACAGTGTGGGTTGTGATGTCGTGGGGGGCTGTGTAATGTCACTGGAGAGATCTCTCTGCCCTGGACACCCCCTCAAAGAGGCTCCCATAGACATCCAACACTGCTGTGTGCAGTGGGGTCCCCTGTCCCCCAGCTCCTGCCCTTCCGGGCACCCCAGCCTCTCCAAAGGATGTCCCACAAATCAACACCCAGAGCCTGACATGGGGATGAGGGGCTGGGGCTGTGTGAGCAGGACATCAAGGCCATGGATTATCCAGGTCACTGTGGCCTGGTTTGGGTTCCCCAGGGCAGGAAAGATGTCTGGCCAATGGAGCAGGGTTAGGGAAGGGCCTCCAGGGTGGGGCTGGAGCCCTTGGGCTGCAAGGAGAGGCTGAGGGAGCTGGGCTTGTCTAGCCCAGAGAAGGGAAGGCTGAGGGGCTCCTCATCCCAGCCTGGCAGTGCCACCGAGGAGGTGATGGAGAACATAAAGCCAGGTTCTTCACCGGAGGCCTGGTGGGAGACAAAAGACAATGGGTGAAAGCAGAGAGATTGGAGGTTCATCCAGGACAGGAGGAAACCTTTGTTCCCATGGGCTCAGCCAGGTGCTGAGATGCTGCCCTGTCCCTGTCCCTGTCCCTGTCCCTGTCCCTGTCCCTGTCCCTGTCCCTGTCCCTGTCCCTGTCTTTCAAGTATTTCTACCTTTCCTTCATGTTTAAATGGCCATGTCTAAGGACATCTCTTCACAACACCAGCTGGATCTGTGTCCTCTCCATTGCTCCCACATTTCCTCCTCTAGATCCTCTCCAGTCATTCCAATACCTCTCAACTGACTGACTTCACACTTTGAGCTCCAAAGCGTGGCCCAGTCTTTCAGAACTTTAAATAACACATCAGTCAATATCTTAATTATGTTTATACCTTTTAACTTCACCTTCTCTTATGTCATTGTTTAAAACAGTTCCTGTATGGAAATCCCTTGTGAATGGTGGACATGTCAGATGCTGCTGGGATGTCTCACATGGCTGAGAGAGGAGTTTCAATGTCCATTAAATTTTATCATGTTTCCTTTTTCATATGTTGGCCATGAATGAAACTTTCTGTGCCTCTGAGTCTCACCAGTTCCTGACCCCAAAGGACACAAACCTGATCAGTTCTGGTTCCCACTCCAGTGGTTGCACTTGGACCTCCCTTCATCCCCAGAGCAGAGCTCCCTTGTCCCACAAAGTCCCTGGCAACGGAGGGATGAAGGAAACAGGACAGGCTGTAGGGATCAGGGCCAGGGCACAGCCAGGGATTTGGTGTGGTTGTGAGCCCAGGGCAGGACACGGCCCTTGGCCTTGGTGGACCTCATCCAATTGTCCTGGGCCCATGGCTGCAGCCTGTCCAGATCCCTGTGCAGAGCTTCCTGCCCTCCAGCACAGCCACACTCCCACCCAGCTTGGGCTCACCTGGACACTGACTGAGGGTGCCCTCGATCCCTCATCCAGATCAGCAATAAAGAGATTGAACTGCACTGGCCCCAATCCTGAGCCCTGGGGACACCCCTGGATGTGACTGCATTGCCCAGCACTCCTTGGGCCTGGCCATGCAGACAGATTTTGAGCCAGGGAACAGATGCTGCAGAGGGTGTTGGATCAAGTTGCTGTGAGCCCAGAATATTGGGATCAGTGCAGCTGTAGCTCTGCACAAGAGAGCTCTTCATCCACTTTCTCTCTTTTCCTCCCTCTGGCCATGGAGGGAGCTCATGACTTCAGTGTGTGACTCATGTATGCAAAGAGCAAATGTGGACAGAATCAGGATAGGGAGGTTTTGGGGGATCTTGGGATCTGTGCTGGGCACATAACATGTTTTCCATTGGTCTGAGACTGTATGCTGTGGAAAGTGGATTTAATATCCAGCAGAGGAATGACTTTTGCATTTGATGGAGCTGTGCCTTACTTTGGTTTTGTTTGCTGACAATAAATGACCCTCCCTCTGTGTCTGGGGCAGCTCCTTCTCCAAGGAAAGCAGGTGTGAGTTGGTGCCAAGGAGCTGAAAGCTGCAGGTGCAGCCTGGAGTGGAGGAAGCTGAGATTTGCACAAGGCTGCTCTGAGTCCCAGGGGTTAGATGAGGGAAATGGTAGGAAGGGGGTAGGAACAGAGGCTGGTTTATTGTCAGCCATAAAGGGTCTTGATTTTCATATCTATTCAGACTGCATTAGGGGTTTCTTGGGATCAATATCAACTGGAGAATGCTGATATCAGTGTATAAACAGAAAAGGAATAAACAGAAAAAAAGAGATATACTATACTATACTATACTATACTATACTATACTATACTATTATATTATATTACATTACATTACATTACATTACATTACATTATATTGCATTATATTGCATTATATTGCATTATATTGCATTATATTACATTATATAACATATAACATTATATAACATTATATAATATTATATAACACTGTATAACACTATATAACACTATATGACATTATATAATACAATATATGTCATATATTCATTTTGAGTATGGTTCTGGAACTGGTCTAATTAACCACAAAAGAATTGAAGACTTAAAATTAAATCATTCCCAGGGGCTTGTCTTCTAAGGGTGTTTTCAAATCTTAAGGAGATGGAACGGAAGAGGTGAAGACAGAGCAAACCTCTGGAGAAGTAAAATTCATCAGGGAACATCCATGTTGCTGAGGATCCATCTTCAGCAAAACAGGAATGAACAGAAATGGGCACAGCTTTCTGGCTGCCCCAGCTCTGGGATGGGCCCTGGGCCTGGAGCAGGAACAGATCTGGAGGGCCACAAGGGCTGGGGCTGTTGTGCTGGCCTGGGGACATGGGATGGCAGGAGGGGCTGCAGAGCTCTCAGCATCTCCTGGAGAGGAGAGCAGGGCACCCAGGGAGCCTCCTTTTCCTTGGGCCAGGCACGTTCCCCCATGGCTGGGGCAGAGTCACAATGGACCCCGGTCACACAGGATCCTGCATTGTCTCAACAGACCCTTGGTTCCATGAGGCCCTGCAGTGTTACAATTGCCCCCTTATTTCCACGAGGCCCTGATGTGTCACAGTGGCCTCTAAGTTACCTGAGGCCCCAGAGTACCACAAGGGCCCCTTGGTACCATGGGGCACCACAGTGTCAAAATAGTTCCCTTACTTCCATGAGTCCTGAGAGTGTCACAGTGGCCCCTTGGTCTCAATGGGCTCTGGAATATCTCCAGGGTCTCCTTGGTTGCACAGTGTCACAATGGCCCCTTGGTTCAATGAGGACCTGGAATGCCAAAATGGCCTCTTGCATCCCTGGGGTCCTGCAGTGTCACAATCATCACAGAATCACAGAATCAACCAGGTTGGAAAACACCTTTGAGATCATCAAGTCCAACCTGTGACCCAACACCACCTTGTCACCCAGACCATGGCACTGAGTGCCACATCCAGTCTTTCCTTAAACAGCTCCAGGAATGGTGACTCCACCACATCCCTGGGCCGCCCATTCCAATGCCCAATCACTCTTTCTTATAGAACCTCTTCCTAACGTCCAGGCGAAACCTCCCCTGGTGCAGATTAAGGCTGTGGCTTCTTGTCTTGTCACTGTTTGCCCTCAAGTAGAATCTCTCCCCACCTGGCTGCACCCTCCTGTCAGGGAGTTGTAGAGAGTGATGAGGTCACCCCTGAGCCTCCTCTTCTCCAGGATAAACAACCCCAGCTCCCTCAGACACTCCTCACTGGACTTTTGTTCCAGACCCCTCACCAGCCTTGTTGCCCTTCTCTGGACACTCTCCAGCCCCTCAATGTCCTTCCTAAATTGGGGGGCCCAGAACTGGGCACAGCACTCGAGGTGGGGCCTCACCAATGCTGAGTACAGAGGAAGAATCACTGCCCTGCTCCTGCTGGCCACACCATTCCTGATCCAGGCCAGGTGCCATTGGCCTTCTTGCCCACCTGGGCACACTGCTGGCTCATGTCCAGTCTGCTGTCCATCAGTGTCCCCGGGTCCCTTTCTGCCTGGCCACTGTCCAGTCACTCTGTCCAGCCTGTAGTGCTGCAGGTGTTGTTGTGGCCAAAGTGCAGGACCTAGCACTTGGTCTTCTTAAACCTCATCTCACTGGATTCATTTCTTGGATCCAGCCTGTCCAGGTCCCTCTGCAGAGCCTTCTTACCCTCCAGCAGATCCACACTCACACCCAACTTGGTGTCACTACAGTTCCAAGAGGTCCTAAAGTGTCACAGTGTTCTCCATGATTCCATGAGGCTCTGTAGTGTCACAATGTCCCTTGGTTCCATGAAGTCTTTCAGTGCAACAATGGTCTTCTTGATTGCATAATGTCACAATGGCCTCTAGGTCCCATGGGACACAACGGTGTCAAAATTGTTTCCTTCATTCCATGAATCCCTGCAGTGTAACAATGACCCCTTGGTTACACAAGGTCCTACACTCACATTGGTCTCCATGGTTCCATGAGGCCCCACAGAGTAACAGTGGCCCCTTGGTTCCATAGGGCCTCACAGTGTCACAATGGTGCCATTGTTACACAAGGTCCTGCACTATCACAATTGTCTCTCTGGTTTCACATGGCCCCGCAGTGTCACAATGGTCTTCTTGATTCCATGAGGCCCCACAGTGTCACAGTGATCCCTTGGTTCCACGAGACCCTGGAGCGCCACTATGGAGTCCTTGGTTGCACAAAGTCACAATGGGCCCTTGGTTCCATGAAGCCTCGCAGTATTACAAATGTCCCCTTAGTTCCACAAGGCCCTGATGTGTCACAGTGGCCTCTAAGTTACCTGAGGCCTCAGAGTACTACAATGGCTTCTTGGTACCATGGGGCACCATGGTGTCAAAATTCTTCCCTTAGTTCCATGTGTCCTTGGAGTGTCACAATGGCCCCTTGGTTCCATTGGGCTCTGGAATATCTCCAGGGTCTCCTTGGTTCCACAGTGTGAGAGTGGCCCCTTGGTTCAACAAGGCCTCACAGTGTCACAGTGGCCTCCATGGTTCCACAAGGACCCAGAGTATCACAATGGACTCCTTGGTTCCATTCAGCCCCTCAGGGTCACAATGGCCTGTTGAAGGTTCAGAGAATTTTCCCATTCTGTTGTTAGAAAACTAATGACCAGGTACATAAGAGAAAAAAGATGTGGCCAGGGGTGTGGTGAGGGGAGCATCCAGCATCGGTAACTTCTCACTTGCTCACCAGACTTGGGAGGGGAAACAGTGAAAACTGCTGTCTCCTTTTTGCTGCGACTGCAGAAAAGCCTGGCTCTGCACTGCCTTCTCTTCCTTGCTGGGTAAGCTTTCGTTTGGGGAAAAAAGCATGGGATTCCAACCTCCTCTTCCCCTCCTGGAGTGTGCATCTTCCCACCTGCGCTTGCAGCTGCTGCAGAGGGGGGCCCGGCTGCTGCTGCCCAGCGCCCCACCTGCCGGAACGCACTGCCACCTTTTGCTGGCTAGCCCAAGGTGAGCCCATCCTGCCGCTCCAGCTCCCGGGTCACACCATCCCTGCCCAGCCCCGTCTATCTGCACGCCATCCCTGCCCATCCCGTCCTGCTCACGCCATCCCTGCCCAGCCCGTCCGCCATTACCCATGTGACAGAGACCTGACCTCGCACCACAGCGCCCCCTGCAGCTGCGCGGGAGTCATCGCACCTGCCCTGCTCGGCTGGGAGCCAACAGCACCCCTGCTGGCTGTGACTGTGACTGCACCAAAGGGACAGTGCCTGACAGCCCAGGGACATCTGCCACTGGGTTTTGGTTTGGTTTGTTGTTACTATTGTTGTTCCTATTGTTGTTATTGATTGCTGGCCTCGCTATGGATACTAGTAAAGAGCTGTTATTCCTTTTCCCATATCTTTGCATGAAAGCCCTTGATTCCAAAATTATAATAATTGGGTGGGAAGGGGGGGGTCGCATTACCCATTCTAAGGGAGGTTCCCTCCTTCCTTAGCAGACACCTGTCTTTCAAACCAAGACATTATCCTGGAGAAGAGAAGGGTCAGGGGAGACCTCATCACTCTCTACAACTCCCTTTCAGGAGGGTTCAACCAGGTGGGGTCAGATACTTCTCCTGGGCAAACAGTGTCAGGACATGAGGCCACGACTTAGGCTGCACTGGGGGAGATTTAGGCTGGACATTAGGAAGAAGTTCTTCAGAGACAGGGTGATTGGGCATTGGTGTGGGCTGCCCAGGGAGGTGATGGAGTCACCATCGCTGGAGGTGTTCCAGAAAAGACAACATGTGGCACTCAGTGCCATGGTCTGGGTGAGAAGGTCTTGTTGGATCACAGATTGGACTTGCTAATCTCAAAGGTCTTTTCCAGCCTGGTTGATTCTGTGATCCTGTGATGATTTTGACACTGCAGGGCCCCAGGGAAGCAAGGGGCCATTGTGACACTGTGGGGCTAAATGGGAGCACAGAGACCATTGTGACACTGTGGGGCTTTGTTGAACCAAGGGGCCATTGTGACACTGTGGAACCAAGGAGACCCTGGAGATATTCCAGAGCCCAGTGGAACCAAGGGGCCATTGTGACTCTCTGAAGACTCATGGAACTAAGGGAACTATTTTGACACCGTGGTGCCCCATGGTACCAAGGGGCCATTGTGGTACTGCAGGGCCTCATGTAACTTAGAGGCCACTGTGACACATCAGGGCCTCGTGGAACTAAGGGCACACTTGTAACACTGCAGGGCCTCATGGAACCAAGAGTTTTGTGTAACCAGGGGTCCATTGTGACTCTTCCCCACCCATGGGGGAATGTGCCTGGCCCAAACGAAAAGAGGCTCCATATGTGCCCTATTCTCCTCTCCAGGAGATGCTGAGAGCTCTGCAGCCCCTCCTGCCATCCCATGTCCCCAGGCCAGCACAGCAGCCCTGGCCGTTGTGGCCCTCCAGAGCTGTTCCTGCTCCAGGCCCAGGGCCTATGCCAAAGCTGGGGCAGCCAGAAAGCTGTGCCCATTTCTGTTCATTCTTGTTTTGATCAGGATGTATCCTCAGCAACATGGAAGTTCCCTGATGAATTTTACTTCTCCAGAGGTTTGCTCTGTCTCCAGCGCTTCAGTTCAGTCTCTTTAAGATTTGAAAACAACCTAAGAAGACAAGCCTCTGGGAATGATTTAATTTTAAGTCTTCAGTTCTTTTGTGGTTAATTAGACCAGTTCCAGAACCATACTCAAAGTGAATGAATGACATATATTATAAGAGAGATCTCTTTTTTCCTGTTTATTCCTGTTCTGTTTATTCACTGATATCAGCATTCTCCATTTGATATTGATCCCAAAAATCCCCTAATGCAGTTTGAATAGATATGAAAATCAATACCCTTTATGGCTAACATTCAATCAGACTTTGTCCCTACCCCCTCCCCACCATTTCCCTCATCCAACCCCTGGGACTCAGTGCACCCTTGTGCAAATCTCAGCTTCCTCCACTCCAGGCTGCACCTGCAGCTTTCAGCTCCTTGGCAACAACTCCCACCTGCTTTTCTTGGAAAAGGAGCTGCCCCAGACCGAGAAGGATGTTCATTTATTGTCAGCAAACAAAACCAAAGTAAGGCACAGCTCCATCAAATGCAAAAGTCATTCCTCTGCTGGATATTAAATCCACTTTCCACACCAGAACACTCTCACACCAATGGGAAACATGTTATGTGCCCAGCACAGATCCCAAGATCCCCCAAACCCTCCCTGCCCCAATTCTGTCCACATTTGCTCTTTGCACCCATGAATCACACGCTGAAGTCATGAGCTCCCTCCATGGCCAGAGGGTGGAAAAGAGAGAAAGTGGAGGAAGAGCTCTCTTGTGCAGAGCTACAGCTGCACTGATCCCAATATTCTGGGCTCACAGGAACTTGATCCAACACCCTCTGCAGCATCTGTTCCCTGGCTCAAAATCTGTCTGCATGGCCAGGCCCAAGGAGTGCTGGCCAATGGACTCACATCCAGGGGTGTCCCCAGGGCTCAGGATTGGGGCCAGTGCAGTTCAATCTCTTTATTGCTGATCTGGATGAGGGATCAAGGGCACCCTCAGTCAGTTGCCAGGTGAGCCCAAGGTGGGTGGGAGTGTGGCTGTGCTTGAGGGCAGGAAGCTCTGCACAGGGATCTGGACAGGCTGCAGCCATGGGCCCAGGACAATTGGATGAGCTTCACCAAGGCCAAGGGCCACATCCTGCCCTGGGCTCACACCCACACCAAATCCCTGGCTGTGCCCTGGCCCTGATCCCCACAGCCTGTCCTGTTTCCTTCATCCCGCCATTGCCAGGGACTTTGTGGGACAAGGGAGCTCTGCTCTGGGGATGGAGGGAGGTCCAAGTGCAACCACTGGAGTGGGAACCAGAACTGATCAGGTTTGAGTCCTTTAGGGTCAGGAACTGGTGAGACTCAGAGACATAGAAAGGTTTCTCTTCGGGGCCAACTGACAAAAAATGTAAACATCATACTGTTTAAAAAACATCAAAACTCTTCCCTCAGCATTCACAAGCGTTTCCCATACAGGAATAGTTTTAGACAGAGACATAAGAAAAAGTGATTCAAAAAGATACAAACACAATGAAGATGTTGACTGATGTGTTATTTAATGTTCTGAAAGACTGGGCCATGCTCTGAAGCTCAAAGAATGAAGCCAGTCAGTTGAGAGACATTGGGATGGCTGTAGAGGTGCTAGAGAAGGAATTCCGGGAGCAAAGGGAAGGACTTTGATCCAGCTGGTCTGGTGCAGAGGTGTCCTTAGACATGGCCATTTAAACAGGAGAGGTGGAAACACCTGAATGAAGAGGGACATGAAATAGTATATGGAATATTGGTGACAAAAGTAGAGGGGAAAATCAATGTTTCTCCTGCTAGCAGTACACTTCCAGGGAATTCCTGGTCTCTCCTGGTAGGAGAGCTTTGCCATTTCTTAAAAGTACTCAAATGACCCAGCTAATGAAGATGTGTTTGTGCACCTCACAAACTGCAGGTCCCCTACAGCCCCAGAGGGCTCCTGTCCCATAAACATCTGCTCTGCTCCAGTCTGAAATAGGGCCCAGCATCATCCCAGAATCGTCAGAGAGCTGAGATTGGAAGGGACCTCAGCAAGTCTGCAGCCCAACCTGTCAGAAACAGGGTCAGACCAAGGCTTGATTTGGTCTGGAATGGAAAATCCCAAAGGACAGGGATGGGGCAGCATCTCAGCACCTGGCTGAGCCCATGGGAACAAAGGTTTCCTCCTGTCCTGGCTGAACCTCCTATCTCTCTGCTTTCACCCATTATCTTTTGTCTCCCATCAGGCCCCTGGTGAAGAGCCTGGCTCTGTGCTCTCCATCACCTCCTCAGTGGCACTGCCAGGCTGGGATGAGGAGCCCCTCAGCCTTCCCTTCTCTGGGCTGGACAAGCCCAGCTCCCTCAGCCTCCCCTCACAGCCCAAGGGCTCCAGCCCCACCCTGGAGGCCCTTCCCTAACCCTGCTCCAGCTGCCAGACATCTTTCCTGCCCTGGGGAACCCAAACCAGGCCACAGTGACCTGGATAATCCATGTCCTTGATGTCCTGCTCACACAGCCCCGGCCCCTCATCCCATGTCAGGCTCTGGGTGTTGATTTGTGGGACATCCTTGGGGGAGGCTGGGGTGCCAGGAAGGGCAGGAGCTGGGGGGACAGGGGACCCCGCTCCACACAGCAGTATTGGATGTCTATGGGGGGCTCTGTGAGGGGGTGTCCGGGGCACAGTGACCTCACACAGCCCCCCTGTGACATCACAGCCCCCCATGACATCACAACCCACTCTGTGGTGTCACACTGTCCTCCATGTGTTGTCAAACCACTCTCCTGTGATGTCACAGCCCACTCTCTGTTGTCACTGCCCACTCTGTGATGTCACTCTGCCCTTCTCAATGATGTCACAGGTTGCTTTGTCATGTCACAGCCCACCCTGTGATTTCACAGGGGACTCTATGATTTCACACCACCACTCTGTTATGTCACAGCCCACCCTGTGATACCACACAGCTGCCGCATGATGTCAAAGCTTGCTCTGTGATGTCACACAGCCACTCGGTGATGTCACACAGTGCCCCCTATTATGCCATAGCTGCTTGATGACCTCACTCTGTGATCTCATAGCCCTCTCTGTGACATCACACAACCCATCCTGTGATGACTCATAGCCCCTTTCTGACATCACAGTGTAAGAGATGGTCCGAAGACCTTTCATCTGTCTCACGATCATCTACAGGGACTGAGGCTAAACCCCCCACGTCCAAAGGGGGGCAAGAGGACTTTTGCACAGGAGTCCTGGCCGGGCCGAGGAGAGATGACTGCCAACTCCTGCAGGTGTGTCGGCTGAGAGGCACTGAAGGAATTGGTTGTTACTGTTCCTGACTGCCCGAGCGAGAAGGGACTGAAAGTCCCGTACGCCTATGCCTATGGAACTCACTCTCCCAACTTTTGGCTACCTGCCCTTCACTTCGAAAAGGCCTTTACCTGTCTCCCACTCTTTTGGCTATCTGCCCTTCGCCTTGAAGAGAACTATAAAGGAGCTTTCTGAGAAGACCCCTACGAGAGAGAAAATGTCCCCACAGAAGAAGGACCCATCGACAAAAGACCACGAGGACTCCGCCTGCCATATAATCCCCCTGCCTCTTTTTCCCTCTACCCTTTGTTTCTTATATCTCTCCCTATCTATCACAATAATCGTGTGTTGGCACACAATAAAGTACCTTATTTTGATTGAAACGAAAATTCCCCGCGTTCGCGTTTCTTTTGCGATCTGAGATTCCGAAACAAACCATCACAAATCTCGCTTCATGTTTAGCGGATCGTGACAGATGTTCATATCTCTTCAAACAGCATCAGGAGGTGCTTTGATTTAATGTCAATTTGAGATTGCTGATATCAATGTATTAAAAAGAAAGCAAACCCTAAACAGTACCAGAAAATATTTTCCCATTTTCTCTAAAATATAACATATTCACTTTGAATGCACTTTAGAATTCTGTCTATTTAACCACAAGATAATTGAAGACCTAAATTATTCCCAGGAACTTGGCTTGTTTGGGTGTTTTGAAATGTTAGTGAGACTTTGTCACTGAATTCCTGAAGATCTGAGGGCTGAGGAAGCCTCTGGAGAAGGAAAATTCAGCAGCAACCTCCAAGTAGCTGAGGATATCAGCAGCCCCCACTGAGGCCATCACTGCCAAGAGACCGTGGGGGCAATGAGCAGACAAGGAGAGCGTCCCTGGGGCTGGGGAAGCAGGAACTCAGAGGCACCAGCGGCTCCAGGTGGGAAATGGACTCTGCAATGTGGCTGGGAAAGCCCTGCCTGGGCTTGGCCAAGCAGCACAGCCAAGGCCTGAGCCCCATCCCCTGGGAATGGGGATCGGTGCCTTCACAGGATGCTCGTGGCTGTCCCGGAGCAGTGGGATGTGGGGTGTGGGATGGTGAGGGCAGGAGAGCAGCAGGAGCCCTGCAAAGCTCTGTGGGCTGGGGGAGGAGGCCACAAGGCCTGGGGCTGGCAGGAACTGCTGTCTTCTCATGGGCCTCAGTGGCAGGGACAGCAGCCACAGCCAGGGGACACAAATCTCGTTGCTGTTGGCAGGGGGTGGTCCCAGCCCCCCCAAGGCCTTTGGTCACCCCCACTGCAGCTCTCCTACCCTGGCCTAGGCCTGTGCTGCTTCCCTTGCACACTTTACCCAGTGCCCCATTTTCCCTCCTCCCTCTGACTCTGGGAGCTCCCAAAGCTTTCCTGATGTCCCTCTGTCCTCACTCGCTGTTGCTTCAAACAAAAAGCTGTGTTTGCCTGAGGAAGGCCAATTCCTGTGGGATTCCCAACTCCTGCCTTCTTCCCACATCCTGCTAAAGCTCCTGGGGCAAAAAACTTGTCCCAGGCACAGCCTTGCTTGAATCTGCTCCTTCTCTCCATGTGCCAGCACTGAAATCCATGTCCCATCTGCAGCCCCGAAGAGCAGCCCAGCCCTGTGTGGCCCTGCAGCAGGAACTGGAGGCACTGGAGGTCAGGGACAGCAACTCTGTGTCTGGAATGCTCAGGAGATGCTCAGCTCGGGCAGCTCCTGCAGCCCCAGGGCCAGCCTCCCTGCCCAGGACAGCAGCAGAGAGTTGGCCCTGGGGCTCCTCAGGCAGCTCCTGCTGCCCCAGGGACAGAATCACAGAATCCCAGTATTAACCAGGTTGGAAAATATGTTTGAGACCATCAAGTCCTACCTGTGACCTAACGCCAGCTTGTCTTCAGAGTGTGGCACTAAATGCCAGTCTTTCCTTAAACAGCTCCATGAACAGTGAATCCACCACCTCCCTGGGCAGCTCCTTCCAATGCCCAATCACCCTTTCTGTGAAGGACTTCTTCCTAATGTCCAGCCTAAACCTCCACTTGCGCAGCTTAAGGCATTGCCTTGAGCCTACCCCTTGCTCCCTGGGAACAGAGCCCAATCCCCACCTGGCTTGACCCTCCTCCATGAGGCCCTAGAGTGTCACACTGGATCCATGGTTCCATGAGGCTCTGTAGCGTCACAATGGCCCCTTGCTTCCCTGGGGCCCTGCAGTGTCACAGTCATCACAGAATCACAGAATCAACCAAGCTGCAAAAGATCTTTGAGATCATCAGTTCTAACCTGTGACCCAACACCACCTTGTCACCCAGACCATGGCACTGAGTGCCACATCCAGTCTTTCCTTAAACACCTCTGGGGACAGTGATGCCACCACCTCCCTGGGCAGTCCATTCCAACGTCCAGTCACCCTTTCTGTGAAGAACCTCTTCCAAATGTGCAGCCTAAACCTCCCCTGGTGGAGCTTGGGGCTGAGTCCTCTTGTCCTGTTCCTGTTCCCTGGGAGCAGAGCCCAACCCCACCTGGCTGCACCCTCCTGTCAGGGAGTTGTAGAGAGTGATGAGGTCTCCCCTAAGCCTCCTCTTCTCCAGGATAAACAACCCCAGCTCCCTCAGACACTCCTCACAGGACTTGTGTTCCAGACCCCTCACCAGCCTTGTTGCCCTTCTCTGGACATGCTCCAGCCCCTCAATGTCCTTCCTAAATTGGGGGGCTCAGAACTGGACACAGCACTCAAGGTGTGGCCTCACCAATGCTGAGTACAGGGGAAGAATCACTGCCATGGTCCTGCTGGCCACACCATTCCTGATCCAGGCCAGGTGCCATTGGCCTTCTTGGCCACTTGGCCACACTGCTGGCTCATGTCCAGCCTGCTGTCCATCAGTGCTCCCAGGTCCCTTTCTGCCTGGCCACTGTCCAGCCACTCTGTCCCCAGCCTGTAGCACTGCAGGGGTTGTTGTGGCCAAAGTGCAGGATGTGGCACTCGGTCTTGTTAAACCTCACATTGTTGGATTTGGCCCCTGGATCCTGTCCAGGTGTTTTGCCAATCAACAGGGGCAATAGAATTGACACAGACACCAATAAGAAAAATGGTCATATTTTACTATTAATATTGAGGCAAAACAGAAGTAAAAGGATACATTTGGCAAAACAATAGTCTTACTAGTCACTTGGCTTTAGCAACAAGTAAAAATAAAGAAGGTAATGCAGCTAATCATTACTATACCTGACAGAGAGAGAATAGTGATTTGGAAAGATACATCACCAATGGCCTCAATACTTTACCATCATCCAGAGTCCACAGCTGCCGGGGAGCTCCGTTTTGAAGTGAGGACCTGGAGAACTCTTCCTGGCAACAGGGAAAATCTACACAGTGTGTCCACCTGTAGTTGAGATCTGCAGTTCACCCAGAAAAGGGGTCCAGCTTTAACAGGCCCAAATTGACAAGCCCTAATGAGACTTTTAAATTTTGTGTAAAAAACATCTGGTTCTGATAGCCCACTTCCCGGCCAGCTGTGGCCAGGGCTTGGCCAGACCCCAGGCCATGGGTTGGAGGTTTTCCCTAAAATATTCTACTAACAGTCTCTAGGGATATCTCTTGGGAAGATTTCTTGATATATCCCGCACCAGGTTATACAAACATCTCTACAACAGCCAGTTGGGCACTAAGAACAACTAAAATAAATTTTTAATTGTCTATTATTGACCAAAAAACTTTGATGGTTTTAATAGCATCGTGCTCAAGATTCATCTTTTCAGTCAACTCGGACTTAGGCCTGCTGTTCAGGCCTTGGCATATCAATATTGGATTTCAATATCTTTATTGATGATCTGGATGAGGCGATTGAGTTTACCATCAGCAAATGTGCAGATGACACCAAGCTGGGTGCGAGTGTGGATCTGCTGGAGGGTAGGAGGGCACTGCAGAAGGACCTGGACGGGCTGGATCCAGGGGCCAAATCCAACACTGGGAGGTTTAACAAGACCAAGGGCCAGGTCCTGCACTTTGGCCACAACAACCCCTGCAGTGCTACAGGCTGGGGACAGAGTGGCTGGACAGTGGCCAGGCAGAAAGGGACCTGGGGGCACTGATGGACAGCAGGCTGGACATGAGCCAGCAGTGTGCCCACGTGGCCAAGAAGGCCAAGGGCACCTGGCCTGGATCAGGAATGGTGTGGCCAGCAGGACCAGGGCAGTGATTCTTCCCCTGTACTCAACACTCGAGGCCACACCTTAGTGCAGTGTCAAGTTCTGGGCCCCCAATTTAGGAAGGACATTGAGAGGCTGGAGAGAGTCCAGAGAAGGGCAACAAGGCTGGTGAGGGGTCTGGAACACAAGTCCTGTGAGGAGTGTCTGAGGGAGCTGGGGTTGTTTATCCTGGAGAAGAGGAGGCTCAGGGCAGACAAGGTGGTGTTGGGTCACAGGTTGGACTTGATGATCTCCAAGGTCTTTTCCAACCTCGCTGATTCTGTGATTCTCTGAAACCACCCTTGAAGCAGTTGCAGGATGAGCCCTGGGCCTCCTCCTCAGAAGCTCCAGCAGCCCATGGCCCTCAGCTTCTCCACACAGGCCCCAAAGCCCATCCTGTCAGTCCTGCAGAGCCTCTCCAGCTCCTCCCCATTGCCCCAGAACAGGGAGCCCCACACCCACACACACCAGCCCAGATGTGCCCCCCTGGCCTGGGGTGCCTCTGGCAAGGGAACAGCACGAGGCACTGCAGGAGCCTGCAGACAATTCATGAAGCACTTGGAGGATGATCCTGCTCACCAAGGGCCGTTCCCATGGTGCCAAGTCAGGAACTGAAATGGGGAGTGGGGCCAGAGAGGAAAGGGCAAACAGGGATGGGCTGTTTGCAGGGGAGGGGACAGGGATGGGCAAGAGGAAGAAATGTGGAGCAGGAAAGAGGAAAGAAAGCAAAGGTGAAGCAAGGAAATGCTCAGGGCTGTTTGGGGGTGGCTGCCAGGCAGCCCTGGGGCTGATCAACAATGTCCGCAGTGGGACAGGAAACTCACAGCTCATGGGAACAAACTTTCTGGCTGACTTCAGAGGTCACCACAAACCTGAATGGTTTCCCTGCCATCCCCAGCCCTTGCTGGCCCCCAGGGGCTGATGGCGTTTGTGCTCCCTCAGGTTCATCTCCCCACACCAACACCATGGCGCTGCTCACGCCTGCTCTGTGCAATGCAAACAGGGGCTCCTGAGCAGTGCTGCCGTGGCTCTGCCTGCAAGGATCAAGCACCTCTGGGAGCTGGGGGAGAGGCCAGGGCTGCAAAGGGGGGATGTTGCTGGCAACTCCATGAGGATGCTCTGGGATGGTGCCCTGGGCTGTCCAGCGCAGTGGGGATGGATCAGCCCCTGCTCTGCTGCTCCTTCCCGGCTCCCCCAGGGACCTTGCAGAGCCCCAGCCATGCTGTTTGCCCCCACCCTGCCCACGGCCACACTGGAGCTGCTCATGGGGGTTTTCTCTGCTGAGCATTGGTCTGGGCATGTTCTTGAGAGACCCTGGGCAAGGAGCCTCGAGCCCCCAGGCCCTGCCCTGAGGCGTCAGCTCTGCCCCAGCAGTGCCCATGGCCTGTCCCTGCTGCAGCCCTGGCACTGCCACCCCCAGCACTGGGACCCACCCCGAGAGCACTCAGGCCCTACAGCAACACGAGGGCCAGGAGGGCAGCGGGGCAGTGGCACAGGAGCAGCACTGGGAACACCAAGTGCTGCTGCTCCTTGGCAGAGCTGCTGTGCCACCCCTGATCTGCCCCAGCTCTGCACACAGACATTGCTGCTGCAGCTCCCGAGAAGGGAACAAAAGGGGATCTCTGGTGAAAACTCGGCTGGGAGATCCTTTAGTTCAGTTAAAGCCACCAAGAGCACAGCTCCTCTTTGACACAGTCTGTGGGTCACAGTGAAGATGGAGGGAAACAAACTGAGAAATGGCACAAATAAAGGTATTTCTTTGTGGAAAACATTAAAATCCTAAAACAAAGGGAAAAAACCCACAACCAAACCAAAAAGAACTATGAATGATTACTCATATTCCAAGTGATTTGCAGAAATTGGCAACCAGTTTAATGTTTCTGAAACCGTCCAGTCATCAGTCTCCACACTGCAGCCTTGAGCTCCTGATTCCTCAGGCTGTAGATGAGGGGGTTCAATACTGGAGGCACCACTGAGTACAGAACTGACAGTGTCAGATCCAGGGATGGGGAGGAGATGGAGGGGGGCTTCAAGTAGGCAAATGCTGCAGTGCTGAGGAACAGGGAGACCACGGCCAGGTGAGGGAGGCACGTGGAAAAGGCTTTGTGCCATCCCTGCTCAGAGGGGATCCTCAGCACAGCCCTGAAGATCTGCACATAGGAGAAAACAATGAACACAAAACAACCAAATGACAAACAGGCACTAACCACAAGAAGTCCAAGTTCCCTGAGTTTGGAGCCTGAGCAGGAGAGCTTGAGGATGTGTGGGATTTCACAGAAGAACTGGCCCAGGACATTGCCCTGGCACAGGGGCAGGGAAAATGTATTGGCCGTGAGCAACAGAGCAGTGAGAAAGCCACAGGCCCAGGCAGCTGCTGCCATGTGGGCACAAGCTCTGCTGCCCAGGAGGGTCCCGTAGTGCAGGGGTTTGCAGATGGACACGTAGCGGTCATAGCACATGACAGTGAGGAGGAAATACTCTGCTCCAATGAAGAACAGAAAAAAAACCACCTGTGCAGCACATCCTGAGTAGGAGATGGTCCTGGTGTCCCAGAGGGAATTGTGCATGGCTTTGGGGACAGTGGTGCAGATGGAGCCCAGGTCGGTGAGGGCCAGGTTGAGCAGGAAGAAGAACATGGGCGTGTGCAGGTGGTGGCCACAGGCTACGGCACTGATGATGAGGCCGTTGCCCAGGAGGGCAGCCAGGGAGATGCCCAGGAAGAGGCAGAAGTGCAGCAGCTGCAGCTGCCGCGTGTCTGCAAATGCCAGGAGGAGGAAGTGGCTGATGGAGCTGCTGTTGGACATTGCTTCACTCTGGGCATTGTGAACTGTTGAAAGAAAACATTTGACAAGTTGGTCAAACTTCCTTGAGTCCATCATATGCTATTTTCATAGGAAACAGCTCAAAATTACTTCCCTATTTTGGGGAAATTTCACTCAACACTTTTATTTTTGAGCTTGGCTGAGCTCAAAAGCAGCACTCAGGTGCTTCTGAGTTAATGCCCCTCTCTTGGGAGGGGCAGAAATCCGCATATTCAGCATTGCTCTCCACCTGAATATTGGGGAGCCCAAAGGTAAATCAGAGTTTCCTGTGGCCCAGTGCAGTCAGAGCTGCTGGGCCCCACTCAGGCGCCCTTTGCTCATTTCACCTCCCTCTGTTTTAGGATGTCTGCATTTAAAATGTGCTTGAAAAAAAGGTGGAATTTTTGAAGGGTCCAGCTTCAAAGTCAATTTCTCTAAACCCTTCTCCCTTTCCCTGTGCCTCTGGACAGGGAGGGATATCCAGGGCTGGTCTGGCTCTCTGCTGCCTGGAGTTGTGCCCATTGGGAGCTGTTTCCCTCTATCCAAGCCTTGTCTCTGCCAGAGCCCCCAGAGCCCAGCCCAGCCCTGGGGGCTCAGCTCTGCCCTGCAGAGCCCTCCCAGCACAGGGCACTGCCCAGGGCCATCTCCCTGGCAGCAGCTCCTTAAGGGCAGGGCAGACAAACAGAGATGCTGCAGGCCAAGGTGCTGCTGGTGCTGCCTGTAGGGAGAGGAGGGTGAGGAGGCACTTTCTGAGGGAGATCTGAGGCAGATCTGCTGATCCCCAGTGGGACAGTGCAGGAGTGTCAGGGACACATCCAAAGCTGACAGCCCCTTGCCCTTTCCTTGAGGAGAAAGCTGAGAGCAGCCCTGGCCATGCAGCACCATCTCCCCAGCAGGAGGAATATGCCCTGATGGGGGTCACTCCTTCCACCTCCAACTTCTCCCCACAGAGCCATGGGGAGCTCCCAGGCAGGCTGAGAGCTGCCCCTGGCAGGTGGCACAAGCCCTGCCCTGGCCAAGAGCCCTCAGGGCTGCAGGAGCTGCTCTGCAGGACAGCCCTGGGCAGCCCTGGCTGCACCCCCACCTTCACAGCCTGCAGCCGTCCCTGGCAGCAGGAGCCGTCCTGCCCTGTCCCTCTGACGGTGCCCAGGGCAGCCCCACTCTGGAGCACATCCTCCTCCTCCTCCTCTGCAACAGAGAAACTGGGAGAGTCCTCCTGACACATCCCCCAGGCTGTGGGGTGTGCAGGCTTCAGGAGATCCCTCCAGGAGCACAGGGGACATTGCCCTGCACCCACAGACTCACCATGAAGAGGCTGTGAAGATGTTTCCCCACGTCAAGTCTCTGCTCAATGTCTTCCCAATCCTGGTTTCCTTTAGCTGTCTCTGCCTGGCTCCTCTCCCCTCAGTGCCTGTAGGCCGTGCCTTCAGTCCTGCTTAGCTCCAAAAGGAGCTGCTCATGAGGAGAAACATCTTTTTGAAGCTCTTCTTGGTTGCCAGGAGCTCCCTCTGTGCCAGGAGCCTGGCCCAGCTCAGCAGCACAGCAACAGCACAAGGACTTTAATGACCCTCTCAGGGCTTTGGTGTTGTTTACATCAGACTCAGTCCCTGAGAGAGTGTTCAAAAAACTTCTCAAGAAATCAAGGTAAGATTGAAATATTGAAGTTTCTTGTACTTTAAATTGGTCCCACTGAGGGACACAATTGAGAAAGTGTCAGCAGGTTCATTTTAGGGCAGAACACTGGAGGCAGTGATGACAGCGGGGGACAGACAAGGCAAAGGTGTCTCTGATGCTGAGCAAACCTGGATGTGTTTCAGGAATGCAAAGGGCCAAGGCCTGAGCCCCAGCCCCTGGCAAGGCACATCCTGTCCCTCCCTCAGTGCTCAGGGCTCTTCCCGGGGCACTGCCATGTGGGGATGTGCAATGCCAAGGGCAGGACCATGGGGCGGCCCCTGCCAGGCTGCTGAGCAGGGACAAGGAGGCCATGAGGCCCCAGGGCTGCAAGGGTCACTTGTGTCCTCCTCATGGCCTCAGGCCCAGGGCCAGCAGCCATGGCCAAAGTGCTGCACAAGTTGGCTGTGGCAGGGCCTTGCAGCTTCTGCACATCCCTGGGCCCTCTCCAGCCCAGGCTGTCCTACGTTGTCCATGCCCTGCGCCTCTGTCCCTGCAGGCTGTCGGCATCCCCCGGCTGCCCCACCTCGCTGGCCCTTCCTTTGCTGACAGCTCTGCGTCCTGCCTGCCTCTGCCTTGGCACACAAAGCCTTGGGCTGACCCAGACTCCTTCTGGGGATGTGTTGCACCACAGCACTGACCTGGGAGAGAAATTCCTTTCTCCTCGTTTCCCCACTGGACCTCCCCAGCTGCACTTGGCATTAATTCTTTCATTCTCTGGCTGTTCTCTACTGTGTCAAAAGGATCCACCATTTCTGAAACTGCTCTTCAGTCACTCCCGGAGCTGTGCTCCACTGTCCTCAGTCTCCACTGAGCACAGAAGTCCTTTTTTCCCTATATAGTGGTCATGTGCTTTAGGCCTCCAAACATCGCCTTGGGAGATCTCTGGGCCCTCTCCAAGGTGTTGGCAAATGAGAATATTCTGCTTATAGGCTAAGAAAATCACCAGAGGGCAAGGCAGCCAGACCTGTGTGTCCTGGATACTTTTGTCTGGGAGAAATCTTTGGATAAATGGAATTTGGAGCCCAAATCGCAGTTTTGGCCATAGGCCCTGGAGGAGTAGGCTGGTTCTTTTACATAGGAAGGAAGCTAAAGAGCCATGGTGTTTCAGGGGTAGATGAGAGGCAACCACTAGAGGCCAAGGCCAGCCAGAGCTTTCTGTCCTGGCAGCTTTTGTCTGGGAGAAACTCTTGCATATAGGGAATGTTTTAGGGGGAGTACCAGTCTCAGCCCTGGGCACCTGGAAAGAGAGATGGTTCTTTTCCATAGGAAGGAAAGCCCTGAGCCCCAGTGCTCCAGGGGCTGATGAGAGGCAGCCCTCCACAAGGCAAGATCAGCCGGACCTGTCAGGCATCCCATGGGAGGCCAAGCCAGCCAGAACTTTTCCATGTTCCCTTGGTTCCAGGAGGCCCTGGGGTGTCACAATGTTCTCCTTGCTTCTGAAGTGTCACAATGGCCCATTGGTTCCATGGGGCCCCACAGCGTCACAATGGTCTCCATGGATCCATGGTGCCTCTCAGGATCACAATGGCCCTTTGGTTCCACAAAGCCCTGTAGTGCAACAATGGCCTCTTGGTTCCACAAAGCTCTGCTGCTTCCCACTGACCCCTTGGGACCTTGCAGCCCAGCAGTGCCACAATGATCCCCTTGGTTCCACGAGTTCCCACAGTGTCACATTGGCCCCTTGGTCCCACAAGATCCTGCAGTGTCACAATGGTCTCTCCATAGGAAGGAAACCACCAAGCCCCAGTGCTGCAGGGGCACAGGAGAGGCCACAGGAGGCCAAGAGCAGCCAGTCCTGTCTGTCTGTGTACTGTCCTAAGGCCAATCCTCTGTGTGTGTCAGACTAAGATTGGGACAATCCTCAAGAAATGCTTGATTAGATAAGGAAAATGGAACTTCTTTGGGTCTTCTTCCACTTATTAGTGTCATAATTTTGAAGCTTTAAAATGGGTGACCCCATTTTCCGGACTGGGAAACAGCTTCCAACACACATTCCTTCCAAAAACACTCCCCAGAGCCCTGTTAACCACACCTCATCCTCCAGTCACAAATGCAACTCTCTTCAAAATCTATGAGCAGAAAGGTCAAACTGCAACTCCAACCCAGCAGTTTCCAACCAATTTTATACTTTGCTTTCTAAGTCCTACTTCATAGCAAATGTGGTGGCTCCAATCACAGAGAAATGTTGCTGAGGAACAGCCCAGCCTGGTGCTCCAGCCCAAAAGCTGAACTGAGGAGCCCCTGCAGCTGTGCTTTGAGCTGCAGCCCAGAGCACTCAGGGAATGCAGCTGGGGGCTGGGGGGTCAGACAATGGCCCCATGCATGGCACAGACCCTGCAGGGAAGGCACTGTTGGCATGGGGGCTGGAAGAATCCCAAACACAACCCCCACACACCTGCACACTTACTGGCTGTTGCCATGGCTGCTCTGCATGTCATCTGTGCCTCGTCATTGATTCCTGTGTGGAAGCAGCTGATACAGGCAGGATCGGCCCCATCAGGAGCAGATCCCAGCTGGGAACACGGCTGGCAGCGCTGGTTTGCAGAGGCTTCTGGCTCCCCAGGTGAAGCCGAGGCAGGAGCAGCTGGGTGTTATAAGTTAGAGACAAAGCCAGGCCAATTAAAATAATTTGATTTATTGAGCAAGCGACAGCAAACAAAACAGCGCTGGGCAACCGGGGAGCCTCCGCTCTGCCAACGGCTCGCGACCACCCCTCCTATGTCTCTTAATTTATAGCCTCCTTGTTCGGGTATACGTATATTTTCCCAGAGTACTCTGCATCAGCGCGGGCTTTTGCTAGGGGGTCTTTTTCTGCCTTCTGGTGGTCATGAGGCTGAAGGCTGTAGTCTTCCTCGGGGGGGGGCTCATACATTGCTTAGTTCACTGGATATAGGTCATCCTGACCTTGCTTCATTATCTGTTCTCTCTGTTTTTGCTTAGACACCTGTTTTTCTTGGCCTTGCTTACCTTTTTGTTCGGCCTTGCTTAGAAAAAGACTTGTGAGTTTCCTAACTCAGTTTTAACCATTTATTCCCTGGCTTAAGCAAGGTCTGATTAACAAACACACATGGTTATTTATCACATGGGAAGGGCTGGCGCTGCTGCTGCTCCTGCCCGGGAGCCATGGCTGGGCCGGGCCGGCGCCCACTGCGCTGCGGCTCCTGCTGCTGCCAGAGCCGGGCGGGACTCGGGGACAGCCAATGGACACGGGGGGACAGCAAAGGCCGTGGGGCTGCACTGATGTTCGTGCTCGGGCCAGCGCCAGCACAGAGCTTCGGCCCCACATTAACCCAGAAGGCAACGCTGGGGAAAGGCTCCATTTCAGCCTTTCTTTACTCATGGCTGTGAAGGGACCGAAATAAAAGGAGAACAAGCAGGGCCCGACCCCTTCTGCTTTGGGAGGAGCCCTGAGCCTGGGGCTGTGAGGGACTATGAGAGGCCATGAGGGGCTGTGAGAGGCCATGAGGGGCTGTGAGAGGCCATGAGGGATGTGAGAGGCTGTGAGGAGCCTCAGCCCTGGCAGGAGGGGGTCCTCCCATGTCCCCAGGGTAGGGCAGCTGTGAGGGGCCACAAGCACAGATGTGGTGGCAGAGCAGGCTCGCGGCAACTCTGGGATTGTATGAGACCCTTCCCCAGCTCCAAATCACACTAAAATCCCTTAACTGGGACTTCCCATCTTTAGAATCCACTGGCATCTTGGAAGAGACTGTACAGTTCAATCCCACTTGGAGAAAAAAGGGATTCTTTCCAGTGAGCTGACATCCAGCCCCTAGTAATAATGTCAGATTTAAAAGTATAACACTAATAAGTAATACTAATAAACAATAACAACTTGAACAAGAAATAAACCTGCAAATTCCAACACACAGCACCACCCCAAAAAGACAAACCTCATTTTTCTTTACTGTCACAAGGCTCATGAAAACAAATCCTGTTAACTTTCTCTCCCTCACCTCTTCCCCACCAGATAAACGAGGCCATTTTCACTGTTTAATGCAAGTTACAATTGAGGGCTGGAGAGAAGAACAGGGAGACACCACCAATTTCCATGTCAAACCTAGTAGGTTAACTCCAAAGAAGAGACAATAAAACAGGATGGGGGCAGGGGCTGGTCAGATGTTGCTCTAAAGGGTCCCAAAATTTCCTCCAAGCAAACAGGAAGGGAAAAGAAACCCCTAAAAACCAGCCTGTGTGTTCAGGGACTCAGCTGTGAGGAACTGGACATGCAGAGAGGCAGTTGGAGCAGCTCTTTCCTCAGGCTGAACTTCCAGCCAGGGCACTGAAGTCAATCAAGTGCTTTCCCAGAGGATTCCATGGTTGTCAACCACCCTTCAGGATGTGGCTCACAGGAGCACAGATCCTTTTTCAAGTCAGGAGAGCAGCAAAAATGACAAGAGATGCCCAATTCAGAGCTCTGTTTCAAAACCTGACAAATAAAAATCAGTAGAACTCTGAAGCCCAGCTGTGGGCCCTGGAATCCTATATCCAAGGGGAAACTGGAAAGGCTTTTTACAAGGACTGACATGGTGTTGTCCATGCAACATTTCCAGCCCTCCCATGGCCTCTTCCCTCAGGGTCCCCAGCAGCAGCTGTTGGAGCAGCACATGGATCTGCAGATGGAACTGCTGCCCAGCCCAGCCTGAGCTACACAAGGCTCCTGCTGACAGAAACCCAAATATTTCCTCCCAGGGGCTCTGCAAACACTTCCCCATCTGTTCTATCGGCTCCAAGCAGACACTGCAGGGAAAATCCTGGGTACAGCATTATCCAGAGAATACTCCAATTTGGAAACCCAGCCCTTGGACAGTGGCTTTATAAAGACCGCAAGTCATAGATCAAATAGGATTAATTTTAAACCGTGACACTTCATTCTATGTGGTCGATTCTTCTATTCTATGCCATGAAACACATCTTCAATTAGACTGCAATTAATGGGTCTGAAGCCTGAAGTAACAAAACCAAACAGAACCACCCCAGGTTGCCTTACAAAAACTGAAAGACATAATAAATATGTTTTTCTCTTCAAAAATAAATGTGTTTTTCTCTTTTTAACATTTTTCAGGTATACATGACATGTACAAGATCAGGTGTAGTGGGTTGATGCTGGCTGGATGCCAGGCACCCATCAAAGCCTCTCTCTCACTCCCCTCTGCAGTTGGACAGGGGAGAGGAAATAGAACGAGGGATTCATGAGTTGAGGTAAGGACAGGGAGAAATCACTCATCAAATATGGTCATGAATAAAGCAGGCTTAAATTAGAGATATTAATTGAATTATTGCTGACAAAATCAGAGCAGGAGAAGTAAAATAAAACCTTAAAAGTTCCTTCCCCCACTTCTCCCTCCAGTCCAGCTCTATCTCCTCCCCCAGCAGCACAGGGAGATGGGAATGGAGGTTATGGTCAGTTCATCACCCGAGGCTTCTCCCACTGCTCAGGGAGAGGAGTCGTTCCCCTGCTGCACTATGGGGTCCTTCCCATGGGAGAGTTCTCCAGGAACTTCTCCGATGTGAGTCCATCCCATGAGTGGCAGCTCCCTGTGAACTGCTGCAATGTGAGTCCATCCCATGGGCAACAGTTCCCCAAAACTGCTGCAGTGTGGGTCACTCTCCTAGGGGGTCAGTCCTTGAAGGACAGGCTGCTCCAGCCTGGGAGCAGGGCCCCTCTCTCCACTGGATCTCCCACAGAGACACAGCCTCCTCTCAGGCTTTGACCTGCTCCTCTATGGGCTGCTGGTGGATCTCTGCACAGCCCATGGGTCTCCAGGGGCTGCAGGGGCACAGCTTTTTCACCATGGTCTTCCCCACAGCCTGCAGAGCAATCTCAGCCTCTGTCTCCTTCTTCACTGACCTTGGTGTCTGCAGAGCTGTTCTCCTCACATGTTCTCACCTCAGTCTTCTTTAGTCACAATTAAAACTGTGCCACAAGTTTTGTTTTGATTTCTCCTTAAATCTGTTATCACAGAGGCGTTGCCACCATTTGTAATTGGTCCAGCCTTGGCCAGTGGCACGTCCATCTTTGGAGCCACCAGGGATTGGCTCTGCCCAACATGGTGGAAGCTTCCAGCAGCTTCTCACAGAAGCCACCTCTGTGGGCCCCCTGCTACCAAAAACCAGGCCATGGTACCAAGGGACCGTTGTGACACTGGGGGCCACATGGATCTGAGGGGCAAATGTGACATTGCACAGCCTCATGGAACCAAGGAGACCATTTTGACACTGTGGGGCCTCATCGAATCATGGAGACCTTTGTGACACTGCAGGGCTTCATGGAATGAAGGGACAGTTGTGACACTGTGGGGCCCCATGGAACCAAGGAAAGCATTGTGTGACTGTGAAGGCCAAGGTACCAAGGAGACCATTGTGACACTGTGGGGCGCCATGGAACAAAGAGACAACTGTGACACTGCAGGGCTTTGTGGAGCCAAGGGGTCGATGTGTGGGTATATGGCACTGAACCTAATGGAATTGTTGGAAATTATACAACTTCTATATTTTTTTAATGTAACTTCAGTCAGGGGTTTGTTCGCCTTTGCCTAGGGGGAGGGGAATTGAAGTTTCTCTTCAAAAGACTCAGTTCACCAAAGTTGGGTAAGGCCTGATGAGTTTAACATCTACAGACTGGGAGTAGCCAGAAGATACACAGGAGGTAAACAAATGTTAATGAACATCACCTTTCAGTGCAGTTAGAGATACCTGGTCTGGGAAAAGATTGATGGGAGAATCAAAGAATGAGCACCTAATTAACATCAAAAGCAAAGGGATCAATAACCAACAGGAGATTGAATACTAAGAATTGTGTCATTTAAGACCAATGAACCTGAATTTCTTTGGGTTTTGTCTGTATAAATACATGAAAAGTCTAGTAAAGAACCATGTGAGATGGAATGATTTTCATTTTCACTGCACAACATGGGAATGTGTGGATGAAATTATTTCTATTGCATGTGCTGGCCAGAACAACAACCTGGCCTGAATAAAGTAATGCCTAAATTCTCTAACACTGAAAAGATGTTGTTGGAGACTTTCTGTTTTTCATGCAGTTTCGGTAACAGTCCCATTGAGGTCCATCCCCAAGACAGGCTCCTCATGGACTCCTTGGAGGAGAGGATTGGAGGCCATAATTGTGCAAACCACTCAGAGACTCAGGATGAAAAAAGAAGGACTTTAATAAACCCTGAGTACCTTGAAGCATTAATGAGCCCCACTGAGTGTTGTTACTAAGAATCTCCAGGGACTCATTACAGCAGATAATTGGAGGCCATGATTACACAAAGCTCTCAGACACTCCAAGGCAAAAGCAAAAGCCAAAGTCCTTTGAAAAACCTGCTGTCCCTGGGAGCATGAAGGAGCCCCCCAGGGCCATTCCTGACAAAGGCTCCTCAGAGACTCCTTCCAGCAGATCCCTGAGGCCAGGAGTGCAGGGAGGCCAAGGCTCTGTGCAGGCAGCTCAGGTGCTGAGCAGAGCCTGGGCTGGCTGGAGGCAGCAGAAAGGCCAAGGGCTGAGCCCCAGCCCCGGGGAAGGCAGATCCTGTCCCTCCCGCCTTGCTCAGGGCTCCGCCAGGGGCACTGGGATGTAGGGGGGATGCTGAGGTCAGGACAAGGGGGTGACAGTGCCCAGCCTTGCTGGGGCTGTGCCAGGAGGCCCCAGGGCCTCAGGACAAGGTGTCTCCTCACAGCCCTTGGTGGCACAGACGCTGCTGTGCCCCAGGGCACCAAGACTTGGCTTCTCCTGGGCACTGCCAGCCTTGCCAGGGCCCTTGGCCATGCCCAGCACAGCTTGTCCTGTGCTGTCCCACAGCTGCCCCTGTGTCCCTGCAGGCTGCACACTCCCATCTCGCTGCCCCCCTGGCTCTGCCCTGCCATTGCCAGCCCTGCCCTGACCTCTGCCCACCCTCACCCTCTGTGTCTTTGGACGCACACACAAGCGCTGAGCTCATCCTCCTTTGGGTGCTTCTCCCAGCACAGCCCTGCCCTTGCAGGGACATTTCCTCCTCCTCATGCCCCATCTCCACCTGCCCAGCTGCTCTGTGGGACAGTGTTTGTCTCTCCTGCTGTTCTCTCCCTCCCTCCCAGGAAAGCTGCAGCATGTGGGACACGGCCCTTCCAGCAGCATCCCAAGCCCTCAGCCCTGCTGGGCCCATTCCCCTGAGCAGAGAGCAGCAGCCTCCCTGTGCTCTGCCCAGGCTGCTCCTTTCAGCTCCTGGCACAGCCCCGGCCCAGCTGTGCCTGCTGCTGTCCCCTCCTGCGCTCAGCTACAGGGACAGCACAGCCCCAAGAGAAGCCCCGTGGCTGCAGTGAGCCCAGGCCCCGGGGCAGAGGAGATGGCCCAGTCCCTGTGCCAGCCAGGTGCCTTCTGCTGGGCTGGCAGAGACCTGGCAGGGCTGAGCTGGACAGCCATGGCCCAGCAGGAGTCACGGGCTGAGCCAGCAGCTCCTGCTCAGAGAAGTGACCTCACAGTCCCTTCTCCAGCCATGCTTCTGCCCTTGGCCTGTCCCCTCCAGAGGCACAAGTGACCTCACAGCCCTTCACAGCCCTCAGGTTCCCACTGGGTGATGAGTTCCTGAGACACAACTGATCACGGGATCCTGTACCCAGCCAGCAGCCTCCTTTTTGTAACCCCCAACCTGAGCAGAGAAACCTGAGCTTGTTTTATTGCTGAGCAATGAACTGAGAGAAAGGGGCAGGGGAACACAGACCATTTTTGGTGTTCAGTACTGAGATCTTTATCTTCCAAAGCACAGGTACTGCATCCTTTCCTCCCAGGATGTTTCTGGAGATTTTCTCCCAATGGGAAGTAGAGAATAGCTCTCCTTTGGTTTTGCTTTGCTGCTGCATGTGGCCTTTACTTTTTGATACTCCCACCTGAGAGCAGAAAAAGCTCTTACACCCACACCTTAATCTGGTTTTTGTTGATCTATGCTTTTTTCTCACCTTATTTTCTCCTGTAATCTTGCTGAGGAAGGGGAGTGAGAGAGAAGCTTGGTGGGCACCTGATGGCCTGACAGGTTTAAGCCACCAAGGTCATCTTTCCCAAACCCTTCTCTTACAGGCAGCATTAGCTACGTGAGGTTCCTGAAGGGCAATTTGGCATCACCCACAAATGAGTTGAAAATGTATTTCATCCCATTGTACATAGAGATACGAGTTGGAAGGTTGATGAGTTCAAGCTTTAGAGAAAGAACTGAAAGTTTCAGACACTGAGCTGCAGAAAGCTGCAACAGCAGCTCTGTTTCTTGCACAGCCAACAGTGTCCAGGGTTCTGGGGGCACCACCTGGGCTTTGTGAGGGAACCTTTTTATAGGTGAGTGTTCTGTGCCCAACCTTCTGGACCTTTCTGGAAATGGGCTGGGGGACTTTGAGGGCCTTTTGGTGGTCTCAATCCCCCTCTACTGGACTGACCCCCAGAGGACAGTTCATGGCCACTTCTTGACCCCACTTGCCCTGTCCATTGTGTTGTGGTGTCACCATGGGCCAGAAGAGGGGAGTGGCTCCAGAAAGGTCCTGCCCCACCCCAGGACAGCCCTTTCCAGCCCCAGCCTGCTCTAACTCTCCTCTGGCTCTATGGCTCTCATGGCTGGAGGCCCAGCAGAGCATGAACTCCTTGTTGCCTCAGCTTCTGCAGCCAGCAGAGATGAGGAGTTGAGGGTGGGGATGAGGAGAGATGGGCAAAGGGGACCCAAATTCACATGTGGATTGTGAAGCCACTCCTGCTCCAGGAGCCTGATTGGGAAGCAACTGGCCCCATAACTTGGGGACAAGATATTAATCACAATGCTGGCGTGCCTGAGTGCAGTGGATTTCGGCATCACGCCCCTGAGGAAAGATTTTGGTCCAAGCCTGCATCCCTATTTCAGACTGTACATGAACACTGTGGACTTCTTCCTGCTCTACCTGGAACCGTGCAACAGTGCAGAAGCTCAGCTATTACAGCCCTGCATGGGGGAGACTTGAATTCATCCAGGAAGTGTTTCCAAAGGCCTTGTGTGCAATCCTTGCTGCTTTCTTTGGTGATAATTTGTATCGTGGGGGAATTGCAATTCATTTGACTTTTCCAACATGTGTTTGCTGATGTCTGCATTTGGAAATGGAGAAGAGATTGTTGGAAGCTTGAAATATTGCAATGCTTGAACTTCCCTGCTTGTGGCCGGCCATTGCCTGGCTCAGCAGGCACCCAGCTGTGTTTGGACATGAGCTGCCCCAGCCAGACACGCAGCAACCGGAGCGCTGAACATCAGAGACTGGGCTAATGCTTTTCCCAGAGCACAAGGAAACAGGACAGTGTCTCTGCAAAATCTAATTGTCCTGTGAAGCTCAGCAGCTGATGGTGTTTTTGTGCTACTGCCAATCCCTTCCATGACAAAAATAATTTCAAGATTGAGTAACAGCTTCTGCCTCCTGACAGAGACCAAGTGTTGCCACCAGTTGCTCCAGATGCTCCTGCCAACAGCCACCTGCAGGAAGGAGCACAGACACCAATGCACCAATGCTGGCTTTGGCTGCCCTGTGGCAGAGAAGCCCCCCAGGGGCACAGGTCTCTGGGCCAAGAGGTGGCACGGGCACTGCCAGGGCTCGGGGGGCGGTAGGTCTGCTTCGGCAGGGACTGTGCCACACCTGCTGATTTCAGGGCTCCCTGAGCCCCAGGGGTCAGAGCGGCATTGGTGCCCTGGCCCACACGTTCCTTGTGTGTGTCACACCCCCGTGTTGAGGATGGCCAGCAGCCGGGACTTGTCCCAAGGAGGCCGTGCCAGCTCCTGTGGAAGGCCCCGGGCCCTTCCCGCTGAGGCTGCATCGGCAGCCGTGGGGGCTCCTTCTGCTGCCCTGAGCCCACAGAGCAGGGGAGCGTTTGTTTCTTGTTTGAGCTGTTCCTAAGGTTCCCGGCAGCCTGCCTTAGACGCTTGGGGCAACAGATTCCTTCCAACCTGGGCCACTTTGGGTGGGGTTGGGGCAGCCCCAGGGCAGGTGGCAGTGTGTGCAAGGGCCCTTTGTGACACGTCATCGTGACATAAGTGCTGGTGGCAATGCAGCCACACCACAGTGCTCGGAGCACTCAACGGGACAGGACGGGACAGAGCGGTGCTGTGAGGAGCCCCCGCACAGCGCACTCATTCCTTGCTGACCCAGAGCTTTTCTGAGGCGTTTCTCCTGCAGGTGGCCTTGTGGCCAGACCACAGGGTTTGGTGACCTGTGGTCTTACCGAGGCTTTTGTTCTGCAGGTGCCCTCAAGGACAGACCGCAGGACTTGGTGGCCCGGAGCTTTTCCAAGGCACCTCCCATCCCTGCGGCCTGTACCCTCGAGGCCAGACCGTGGGACTTGCTGACCACAATCCTTGATGAGGAGTCTGCTGTCCTTGTGGCAGGAGCCCTCGAGACCAGAGTGCAGGACTTGCTGTCCTGTAGCCTTCCCAAGACTTCTCTCTTGCAGGTGCCTATAAGGCACGACTGCAGGACTTGCTGACCCAGAGCTTTCTCAAGGCATCCCTCCTGCAAGGAGCCTTAAATCCCATCAGTGACATGGAGCAGAGACCTCCGAGCATGCCCAAGCTGGCCTGGGTGAAGGAGGAGGAAGAGGGCCCTGGAGCTGCCCCAGTACAGCAACCTGGAGAGGTGGAGCAGTTGCCCCTGACACAGGAGGGTAAGTGGCAGAGCAGGGCCACAGGGCTGGTGCCTGCAGTCAGCCTGGCATCATCCCATCCCATCCCATCCCATCCCATCCCATCCCATCCCATGGATCCCATCCCATGGATCCCATCCCATGGATCCCATCCCATGGATCCCATCCCATCCCATCCCATCCCATCCTATTGATCCCATCCCATTGATCCCATCCCATCCCATCCCATCCCATTGATCCCATCCCATCCCATCCCATCCCCTGGGGACATGCCCATGGACAAGATGGAAGAGGGCCTGGGGCTGCCCCCCCACAGCCATGCTCCATCCCCAGGGCACCCCAGGGCTGTCCCCGCCTGGGCAGCGCAGGGCTGGGCTGTGTTCTCCAGCCTCTCCCACAGCCCCTCAGCTCTGGCTGTGCTCGCTCTTTGCCAGATGCAGGCACAGACCGCACACAAGAGCAGGACCCTGCCCGTGGCCACTTCCGCAGAACAGCACAGGTACCTGCAGCTATCCCCACCTGGGCTGGGCCTGCTGTCCCTGCTCAGCCGAGCACTGCGCTTGGAGCACTCCATGGAACATCCCTCTCTTCTTGCCCTTCATTCTCCTGCCGATGACTTGCAAATTCATCAAGTGCGTTTGGCAGGAAGAGACCAGCGACATGGGCACTGCGTCTGTGGCAAACTCTGACATCAACAGTGCTGACCCCAGTGCCGTCCTGCTGGATTTGCTTGTGAAGAAAGGTGTCTCCATTCCAGAGCAAGTAAGCAGCCTGTGGCCAGGACTGGAGCCCCCCAGGAATTGCTTGGCCTCCCAAGCCACGCCTGCTGGTCCCTTGAAGCTTTTGAGGCCATCCCAGTGTGGTGGCAAGGGAAGCACTTCTCTGGGGAAGCTGGGGTCATTACTCCCTCTGGCAGCTTTCCAGCTCTCCCCGGGCCTTCTACAGGTGCCTGCCATGGTGAGGTACATCCACCAGTGCCCCCTGTCCAATGAGTCTGGTGAGCACAATCTGGACAGGAGCCTTCTGGAACTGACCGAGGCACACCCCACTGATGTCGTGATAACTCTCCTGCGTGTGGCCCCATCATGTGACAGGTACGGGGCCCGCCTGCCCAGAGGGCTCAGGGCTCCCCAGCCCTGTGGAGCCTGTCCCAGGTGTCTGACAAAAAGAGAGGTCCAGGGCCCTCTGGCTCCTCCATTTCCCAGCCCTGGCATGTCAGCCCCCGAGCCTGCTGCCATGCTCCCTCCCTGCCCCTCCCTGGCCTGTCCCCACAGTGGTGGACGGCCTGGGTGCTGTTGGTGAGGGGCAGTGGGCAGAGGCAGGGGTGGTGGCTGAGACTCACTTGACACGGAGCTTTGACCCCACAGAGCTGCTACAACCATGTGGAGGATGATCATGTCATCGAGCAGGACAGTGAAGCCGGTGCTGCTGACACTGGTCAATGTGATGGGGAACGGGCCAGAGCACAGCACGTGCACCTCTGATGGGGACAACACAGATGTCTTTGCCCTGGCTGTGAGTTCCCGGAACTGGCCTTTGCTCGCCCCCAGGTCGCCTTTCCAGCAGCTCTCCATCCTCCTTCCCCCACTGCACCTCCGTGCCTCCAGCACTGGGATGAAACCTGCACTAGGGGCAGGTTCAGGGGCACCAGGCCTGGTGCTCCCCCTGCGTCTCTCCAGCCTCTCCCTCCCACGCTCGGGCCCTGCCCCATGGACACCTTGGCACTGACCACTGTCTCAGGGTGGTTTGTCCTTTGCAGGCAACTGTGGTGATGTGGAAGTTCCTGCAGGTGCCCTGCTGCCCACGTGTAGTGACAGTGTATTTCCCTCGCCTCTTTGTGCATCTGCTCTTCCAAGTGTTCTTCAGCACATTGGATATGCCAGAAGAGGTTGATACCTTCTGGAAGGGATGCCAGGAGCAACATGGCCTTGCCACCAACCCCAACAGGTGATCCATGCCAGTCCTCCTGTCCTTCCCATGTCCCATGGGCAGGAGCCAGTGCTCCCAGCGTGACCTGGGCTTTGCTCTGCACACAGCTTTGCAGTGCGCACCCTGAAGGCCCTGCTCTGCCTTCTCCAGTGCGAGGATGTGGTGGTGGCAATGGAACGCAAGTGTGGCTGGGACACACTGCTTTGTGCTGACACCCAGCACTATGCTGTGGGTGTGCTGGCCAGGTGAGAAGCCCTTCTCCCCACTGTCCCTGGCATTTGTGCCCTGTGCCCGCTGTGCCCCTCACAGCCCCTGTGGTCGTGGGCCAGAGAGCCTTGTCACCAAGGGATGGCCGAGCAGACTGGAAAAGGCCCAGGAGCAGCCACCTCCCAAAGGGCCCATGTCCCCTGGCAGGGTGGTGGGGAAAGAGCAGACCTCTGTGAGTCAGGCCTGGCAGAGGTTTGCCCTCTCACCTCAGGCTCTTGGTTCCTTTTCCCACCTCCAGCGAGATGCGCCGTGCATCCATACCCTTGTGTTCCCGTATTGCGCTGCACCTCCTCAGGCTGCTCAGCAGGGAGGAGTCACCCTGGGATCTTCCTGCCCTGGCGTTCCTTGTGGAGGTGAGCCTGAAGGGCAGTGCTGCCTCCCAGCTCTCTGCCCTCCTGCAGCTGCAGCTGCAGCTGCCTGCGACGGTGCCTGTGCCCTGTGCTGCTGCCTGGGCCCAGCCCTGCGTGGCTCCAGGCTCCTGCCGGCCGGCTCCCCCGGCACTGCGCTGTGCCTTTCAGACCCTGGGGTGCCTGGACTTGAGTAAATGCAGTGACAGTGTCCTGCAGATCATGGCAAAGAACCTGCAGAGTGAGTGCAGGGAGAGGCATCGCCAGGTTCTCAGGGCCCTCGTCGCGCTCAGTGAGGATCCCTCGATGGTGAGAAGGGGACAGTGGCACAAGCTGTGCTGGCAGTGTGGGGCTGGAGAACGCAGTCACTTGGGCTTGGCTGGGCTTTGGGAGCTGAGGCAGCTGCTCCCAGCTCTCCTGCCTCCCACTTCAGCTGCCTGAGTGCTTTGGGACTGCCCTTTGGGGTTTCACAGATTGTGTTCCACACAGGCCAAAAGAATGTGGAGCCTGACCGAAAGGCTCATCCAGCTCCTGTGGGACACAGATGGAGACATGGTTGTGATGACACTCACCGTACTCAGATTTACAGTCTCGGACTGGGACATGCTGATACCCAGCCCCATTGCCCTGCAGCTGGCTGAGGCGCTCCTGCCACTCTTTGACAATGTAAGGCTCTGTGCCTCCAGCCACAGGCATTGGGTGCTGTCTGGACACTTTGTGCCCTGTGGATTTTCAGGCCTGTGCCCAGCTGTGCCTGGAGCAGTCGATGCTGAGGTCTTTTTTTCTTCCTTTCATACAGGACAATAACCATGTGCAGCTTCTCTCCATGATCCTCTTTCAAGAAATGATGAATGCTTTAGTGGAAGAGGGAAAAAAGCCTTTCAACTTACCTGTGCATCATAGCCTGCTCCCACTCTTCTTCCACTGCCATGATGAGAGCCAGGAAGTGGCAGACGTAAGGACTTAGGGGCTGCTGGTGTCCCCCTGGGAGGGGGCTCAGCTGCCTCCTGCCCTGGTGCCTCGCGGGCTGAAGCCTCCTGGCCTGGGCACACGGACACTGCTCCTGTGCCCTGGGCTGTGGTGCCATCTCCGTGTCTCTGCTGCTCTCCAGGCCTCTTGGTCAACGCTGCTTTGTGCAGCCAAGTTCCTCAAGAGGAAGGATCTGAAAAGGCTGGTGAAGAAGAAGGAGCTGTGGAAGTTCGGTGAGTGCCTGGTGAGGACAGCCTGGAAGCCCCAGCCTCAGCCTGGAAAAGGCACCTGACCACGGTGCTTAGTGTGTGGGGCTGGCAGCTGTGTCCCTGCCCACTGCTGCACCCAGGGGCCATGCGGGCTCTTCTCCAGGCTGCTCTGGCCCCGAGCCAGGTGCCGATGGAGCCCCGGCCCAGCTGGGCCGTGCCCCGGGGCGGCACCGCGGCTCCCCGGGCAGCACCAGGCCCTCTGCCCCTCCAAAGGCTGGCGCCAGCGGCTGCTGGCCGCGCCTCAGGGCTGTGCGGCCAGGGGAAGCCAGGGCTGGGTGCAGGGAGAGCCCGGCCAAGGGGCAGAGCCCAAACCTTCCCTCCTGGCACTCTCTCTCCAGCTGGCAGAGGACAGGAGCCGAAGGGTCAAGCACCTGCACCAGGCCGTGCCGTACCTGGACAGCCCCCAGGAGCCCCTGCGAGAGGAGGCCATCAGGTTCATTGGTGAGCCGCAAGCCCAGGCTCCCTCCCTGCCCTGCCACAGCTCGGCCCCAGCCCCAGCTGCTGCCCCAGCAGCGCCATCCGGGCCCGGGGCTGTGGAGCCCCGCCTGCCCTCGGGGCTGCTGCCACCCTCCTGTCGCAGCCGTGCCCTTCCTGGGGCGGCAGGATGCGGCAAGGGCCCGGGCTGAGCCCTGCCGGCACAGGAGGCCGTGCGGCCCCAGGGTTGGCAGTGCTGCTGGAGGAGAGCTGTGCTGCTGGGGCCGTGACAGGCTCTGTGTCCCCAGGGATGGCCGGGCGGCGCTTGAGGGGGCAGTCAGGAGAGGTCCAGTTCGTCTGCGCAGGTGAGTGAGGGCAGTGAGGCGTCACCAGGGCTTTTCGGGGGGAGCTGCAATCCCTGGGCAGGGAGCTGCAATCCCTGCCCGGCTGCGGAGGGCTCTGCTCCCTGTGTGGATGAGGGGCAGCTTGGGCAGAGCCCAGAGAGATTTTAGGGGCATGTGGGGGATTCGTGGCCAGCACCTTCCAGCTGATCCTGTTAGTCGCTGCTCCCTTCTGGCCATGGTGAGAGCTGGCTGGGATGGCCCGGGCAGGAGGGTCTCCTCGGGTCCCTGCAGATCCAGGCTCTGTGGCTCCTGCCCTCTTGTGTTTCAGCCCTCGGAAACATGATAAGTGACATCAGCCCTGCCATCTCAAATCTGGCTCTGCAAACACTTCACATCATCAGAGCACTAGAAGGAGGTCCCATCTCCATCTTCCCAAGGTTGCGAGATCAACTCCACAAGGCATGGAGGACACGGCCTCGTCTGTGGGGCTGTGGCTGGCTGTCCTGCTGGAGCTCTGTGGAGAGTTGATCTTTGAGGCTCTGGCTGCTGGGGCCACCTGAGCCAGTGGGACTTTTTCTTTTCTTTGGGATTCTTCTTTTCAGTTTCTTTAATATGTAAATATAGAATGTGTTCTAATACACAGACTCCCAGGATCTTTCTTTTGGTGCCCAGTGTCTGCCCCAGGTCAGGGAAGAGAGGAAAGAGGGTGCTTGTACTCAGCAAGCTGTCCGGGCATGCAGTGTGGAAGGGAAAGTGGCCAGAAGCCCCTTGGCCTTTGGTGGTTCTGCTGAAGCCTTAATGCTTCCGACACAGCGAGTGGGCAGAAGCCAGAGCCACAGGGATCCCTGTGAGGCTGGTGCCTGGAGATGGCCACAAGCCCTCTCCCACCCAGGAAGCACCATCTGTGTCCTGCCTGTGTGTTGCTGGTGGCATTGCTGAGGGCTCCCAGGTTCCTCTTGATCCAGGGCCCCTCTGGAGCTGTGTTGGGGCTGCGCCACTGCTGGGCAGGATGGCCAGGCTGGGGGAGACCCTGAGGGGACGGGGTAGTGGGAAGGCACGAGGAGGATGTGTGAGGGGTGGGGGACAGGAGGTCCCTGAGGGGATGGGGTGGTGGGAGGCCCTGAGGAATTGGGTGTCAGAGGCCTAAGCAGCCCCCAGGCAGCCACCTTGTTCCTGACACCCGGCTGCTCTGGTGCTTCCTGAAGGCATCTCCCTCAGCAGACGGTTGGACAGACACCCCAAAATCAGGTGTGTATCCCTGGTCCTGGCCTTTCAGAGCTGTGAGCCCAGGAATTGTGGGGCTGGGCGTGTGCCCTCCCCACCCTCGAGGCTGGGCCCAGCCCCTCAGCCTTAGGCCATGCACTCGACTGCCTGGCTATTGAATCTTTTTCCTGTTGTGGGGGAGGCCGAGCTCTGTGGCTTCTGGCAAGAGTGAGCAAGAAGAGCAGCAGCTTCGAGCCCGAGAGAGGCCCGAGCAAGGCCCTCTGGGCCAAGGGCATTCCTGGCATTCCCAGGGCACGGATCCGTGAGAGTGCGGTGGGCACCTTTATGAATGTGTGATAAATACATATTACAGTGTTGCCTTTTCGCAAACATTTATTGTGTGTATGGTTTTATTCTTTTTATATAGAAGTAGCCTTGTTATAAAGATAGAAGTATATAACAAATGCCCTTATTTCTGTTATTAACTAGATTTTGATATAGTAGTGAAATAACTAATAGAGTTAGTTTAAAAAGTTTATACTTTCACTAACCACACTGCCTGCTTGACTGGATAACATCCAAAGAACAGCACAGAGAAGACCTGCCACTGATACCTGACTATCAGCCATAACCAGATGCAAGAACCACGGAGTAAAGCCCAAACTGGAGACAATAATAAAGACTGAAAAAAACCACAGCCAAGAAATACACATGCTCTAAAAAGGCGGGACCAAGGAGGAGCAATGCAAAACAGTTCTTGGAACATGCAAAATAGTTTTGAGAGAAGTTTGAATATGCATGAATGCTTATGAATAGGCATGAAGCTGATGCAATACAAAGAGTATTTAAGATGACTCCTTCAATGGCAGGTGTGCTTCTTGGCTAAGGGCCAAGCACCCAGTGCTGTTCCTTTTCTCTATTGTCTTTGTCCCCTATTGCCCCTATTTTATTAAGCTTTTAAATTTTAACAGGAAAGTAAACTTAGTTTTTCACAGAATACAAAAGCTTTGCATAAACTGAGCAAGACCATGATCTCCTTGGATCTGCATTGTCACAATGGCCAATGGGGTCTATGAGGTCGCCTACTGTCACAATGGATATTTGGTTCCATGGGGTCCCACAGTGTCACCATGGACCCTTCGTTCATGAGTTTCCTCAGTGTCACAAGGGCTCCTTTGGCTCCATGTGCCCCAAAGTGTCACAGCGGTCTCCTTTTTCCTGTGGCAACCAGCAGCAAACCCCACTGCCAAGGCCAAATGTCTGGGAAGGAGGAAGGGGGGGACATTTAGACTGATGAATTTTGTCTTCTCAGGTCACAGTGACATGGGATGGGGCCCTGCTGTCCTGGAGATGGCTGAACACTGCCCTGCCCATGGGAAGGGGTAAAAGACAACAACCTCTGTCCATGGAACTCTGATAAATACATAATATAGTGTTGGCTTTTTGCAGATATTCATTGTGTGTATGGTTTTATTCTTTTTATAGGAGTAGTCTTGTCATAAAGATAGAGGTATATAACCAATGTTTTAATTTCTGTTATGAACTAGATTTCGATATAGTAGTAAAATAACTAATAGAGGTAGTTTAAAAGACTTTCCTTTACTAACCACACTACCTGCTTGACTGGATAACACCCAAAGAACAGCACAGAGAAGACCTGCCACTGATACCTGACTATCAGCCATAACAAGATGCAAAGACCACGGACAAAAGCCCAAACTGGAGACGATAACCAAGACTGGAAGAAACCACAGCGGAAAAAGCGCATGCTCTGAAAAGGTGGGACCACGGAGGAGCCATGCAAAACAGTTCTTGGGACATGCAATATAGTTTTGAGAGAAGTTTGAATATGCATGAATGCTTATAAATAGGCTGACGCAATTACAAAGAGTATTTAAGAGGACTCCCTCAATGGCAGGTGTGCTTCTTGGCTTAGGGCCAAGCACCCAGTGCTGTTTCTTTGCTTTATTATTTTTGTCCTCTATTGTCCTTTATTAAACTTTTAAATTTCAACAGGAGAGTGAACCTCGTTTTTCACAGAACTACAATAGCAGAGAGGTCAGGCAGAAGGCTGGATTTAAGAGACTGTCACCAACACAGAAAACATTTGAGAAATCTTCTCAAAAGCTGACATTTTAGGGCATTCTTTTATACAGACATGGACTACCAAATACCAAGTTAAACAGTTTCAGCTTTCTCTGTGCCCTGAGAACAACTGGAATCTTTTCAGCACTGTATGCTGTTCCATCCCTCGCCTAGGATGAGGATGTTGGATCTTTCAGCAGGCTCTGCTGTCTTGCGGGCTGCTCTTCACAGGCAGGCACTAAAGGCAGAATAAAACAGCAGCGTAAGGCACAGCACATAGGAAGCACAGGGCTGATCATTTTAAAAACTGCCCTCGCAGTGACATTTCACGAGTGACCCTCAGCAGCCCGGGCTGCAAACAAAGGCCGCTCGGGGCGAGCACAAGATCCGCAGGCAGCGCTGAGCAACAGCTCGAGCCCAGCAGGGCCTTGGAGGAGGCGGGGCCGAGCCCCGGGCCGGGTTCCAAAGGGCCTGCGGGGCTGGGGGCGATGGCGCCGAGTGCCCTGCCCGTGTGTGCCCTCGGCTCTGCGGCGCCTTGTCCGGGGCCAGAGCCCGGGGCCGGGGCTCGGTGCCTGCTGCCACAAGGGCGCTGCCGAGGGCTCCCCGCCCGCCGGGGCCGGGCCCGGGGCTGAGGGACGGCCGCCGCCCGCTGCGGCGCCTTGTCCGGGCTGGAGAAGGGCTCGGGGCCGGGGCAGCGTTGGCAGCGGCGGCGGCGGGGTCGCTCCTCCGCCCAGGGCGTTTGCGCTTCAGCCGCAGCAGCGCCGGCGGCTCCTTGGAGCCGGGCGAGTGCCCGGGCTCGGCGGGGGCGGCCATGGGCGAGCGGGGCCCGGAGGAGCCGCGGTCCCGTCTTGGCGCCAAAGGGCGCCCGCTCGGCCCCGGGGCGGCGCTGAGGGAGCGGCGCCGCCATTGCTGCCGCCATTGCTCAGGGGCTGTGAGGGGAGCGCGGCTCCCGCCGTTCCCGCTCGGCTGCGCGGGGAAGAGAGACAGAATAAACACTGAGGGAATAAAGACAGAGATAACAAAGACAGAATAAAATCAGAGAGAATAAAACCTGAGAGAATAAAGGCAGACACTGCTGCTAAAGAACGTCCGTGCAGTTCCAAATACCTTCGGCCACCGGCCCGAATGGCTGTGCTCCGGTGTGTCACCATCGCCACACGGCTGCCCAGGGCAGAAATCCCCTGTGGAGATACCGGGGATGGTTGTGTGAGATGGGACGCCAAACACCCAAGGTTTAGTCCCTTAGGGATAAAGAAACTGTTTTTTCAGTCTCTTTGGGATAGAAAACTCTTATCGATTGCGTTAGTCTGTTGTACCTGGAGTTCAAAAGGCATAATAAATACTAGAAAGAAATCATTATAAATAGCTGTGGTTCAAAAGGCATAAATACTTAGGAGCAACGTATCTACTGACAAAAGGTTTACTGAAAAAAGCTATACTGTAAAAAAGTCTTCTGCAGTTTTGTCAGTGGTTAGATTTTCTTGGATTTCTTGGATTTTAAACTTTTAAATTTATTTCCTCTGATTTGCTTTATTTTGCAAACACTGAAGTTAAAATGAGCAACATCTGGAAAAAATCAGTTGGGTACAAAGCTTCAGAATAAATATGGAACTAGTGGAGGATTCGTGTGCTTTAGACATGTGTGTACACAACTGCATAAAAGCATCGCTCCTTTTCAAGGCTGCATTACAGCACAAGTAGTAAAATCAGATTTATTCTAGATTTACTCCTTTCTTTGCATTATTTATCAAGAACCTACTCCAAGTCCAGTGAGTGATAGAAGACAGATCAAGTGTGCTTCTGGGTAATCTATTTTCACTCAAATTTTCCAAGTCCTTATGCTGGTTTTAAGTGCCCAACTCCACTGTTTGAGCCATCCACAGTGAAAAGGAGCAGCACAGCTGAACAGGTGAACTTTTGCTCTCAGATCAGAGCAAGTGGGAGGGCATGTGTGTCTTGCAGACAGGAAGGCCTGTTGTCCATTGCAAGAAAAAGGCATCCATCAATTGTAAAGATATGTTGAATTCAGGGAAACAGTGTAGGTCACACACTTCTAGCAACCTCACAGACTAAATTGCTGCATTTTGAGAAGAAATAGCCCTGTTTTTAACACACCTTTAACCTGCCATTACTGCTGCCTCTGGTCGCTGTTTCGCAGTTGTTGCCAAACTTCACCGCTGGCAGGATGGTTTCTCTTTGCTTCACTGCCCCACACCAGCAGCCCTGATTGAGCCAGGACAGAGCCCAGCCTGCAGGTGGGACCACACCTGATGTCCCCAAAGCCTCTGCTCTGGGCTGGAGCCCTGCAGGGCAGCTCCACCAACCACAGCTCATTTTCCCATTGCATCAGTCTCCTTTGGAATGGAAAAGAAAGAAATGAGAATTCTGCCTTCTCTCTCATAAGCCATCTGACTTCCCTCCTGGTGCTCCCAAGGACAGGAACGCTGGCCCATGGACTGTCTGCTGTTGGGTATTGGGCAAGTGAAGAGGGAGACACTTGGTCGACCCTGCAGACAGAAGAAATGGGTGAACATCCACTCCCAAATCCAGATGTGGGACTTCTTTGTCATCCTTTCATGACTCCTCTTTGGATTTCAGTTTTTGGAGGCCTTGGACTCCAGTGGGGAAGGTGAGGCACAGACTGGCCTTTGGCTGCACAGCTCCAGTGCCTGCTGCTCAACCCAGGCCTCATGAGGGACAGGCACTGGGAGCCTGTCTGCTGCAAAAACTCTCAGTCTTTGCTCTCTGTCTGCTTCTTGGGACAGCTCCAAGACACTCAGTTCTTCCCACTTGTCCTCCGCTGGGGGCAAGGCCTGGACCCAGATGCTGTGGATGATCCTGTGTTCCCAATTCTCCTGCACCAGCTCTTTGTCACTGTCACCTCCCCAAGGGGACTGCACTGAGGCTCTATCAACATCTCCTTTGGACAAGTCTTGGCCAGTGGAGTCTTCTTGGGAAAGTAAGGGTAGGTTCGCAAAAGAGTTTTGCACTGACAATAGTAAGGGGCTTCTCAAAGCAATGAAAATAAACCCAGTTCCCATTATGATGGCTTGAACTACACTACATATTTTCCTGTGTAAAGTTAAATGCCCCAAGTAGAGAGTGTTGCTGTGTCTACCATTGGGTGTGAGGCCCACAGGCACAGCTCTGTGTGTGAAGACTTTGTGTCAGTGGTGTGGAGCAGCACCCAGAGCCCAAATTGCAGATGACCGTGAGCTTGCAGGGCCTCTGTGTTGGTAGCCAGATCCCACCCCAGGGGCTGGAAGAGGCTGAGGGGTTCAGTCCTTCACATACCCAGGGGAAGCTGATCTGCACAGGAACCCTCTTGTTGCCTACGACAAAGTGGTCAAGGTGTTTCAGCTGCAGGGAGCAGCACAGGTGTTCTGAGATGTGCCACAGCCACTGCAGGAAATCCCTCCTGTGCCACCATGACAGGGGTGCAGTGTTGAGGATCCCAAATTGCATGTTGCATCCCAACACTCATCCAGGCAGAGTTGGCAAAGCCTGTGCCCATCAGGATGCAGGGGAAGAGCTGCAGGCATTCCAGGTGCGAGCTGTCAGGGGGCACTGCCTGGGATGTGCCTGGAGAACTTCCCCTGTGCCACAGGCAGGTCTCAGGCCACGTTGTGCTTGGGGTGGAGTGGGGCTCTGCAGGCTGGCTGCTCACAAAGGTGTTGCAGTGGCTTTGGTGCACCCCAAATGTCACCTCAGCCGTGAGGCTTTTCTTGCCTTAGTTCAGCTGGAATTTGCAGGAGTGGCTGCAGGGCTGAAACACCAAATGCCAAAGGTGGGACTGAGGCAAAAGCAACCACACTCATCTCACCAGTTGGTAGAACCAGTGGACAGTTTTCTCCCTGTCTGGGTAGGAGCTGGGGCAGAGTGTCTGTGGGAGGCTGTTCTGATTCCATCTCAGCTCCTCCTCCGAGTGGCAGAAGAAGCACAGGATGTTCTCACTCAGCTGCTCCCTCCTGCAGGTGCTCCCCAGCTCCACACAGATGCAGAAGTTCCTTGCTGTCTTCTGCCCTGCAGTGTCCAGCTCTGGATACAGGGCATGCGCTGGGGGGGATTCAGGGGTATCATCATGGGTTAGAGCACATCCTGCTCACAGGGACTCCAACCTTCAAAGGCACTGCCCACCCTAATAGCTCCTTGTGGCACTGGGTAGGAGCTCTTGGACAGGCTGTGTCCAAGGTCATGTGTGAAGCTGTCCCACAGCTCAGCTGTCACTGAGCAGCCACTAAACGCATTCCTCCATTATTCCCAACATCATGGGTGTCTTCTTCCTCTTCATTTGCACCATTGCTGCCTTGTTCATTTCCAGCATCACTGCCTTCTTCTTCATTGGCAGCCACAGTATCATGTTCTTCTTGATTTCCACCAGCATTGTTGTCTCCTTTCACATTTGCATCACTCTGTTCTTCATCGTTCTTTACATCACTTCATTTCCAATGTCATCTTCCTCCAGCCTCACATCATCCTTTCCTTAATTTGCATCATCGTCTCCTTCATTTATATCAACAATCCTGCCTTCTTCATTTCCAGTGTCATTGTCATCTGCCTCCACATTCACATTGTTTTCTTCATCTTCCTTTGTGTCAACATTGCTTTCTTCCTTTTTCTTTCTCTCCCAACTTCTTGCTGGAGCTCATCCCCGCTATTGTTATTGGCTTCACAGCTTCTTTTCCTGCAGGTAGCCCAGAGCCCTGAGAGGAGCAGGACTCCAGCAAGAGCCCAGAATGGCCACTGCTGCAGGGCAGCCCCGAGCAGGGCTCCCCAGGCCCCACCACTCTGCCCCAGGCTCCCCTGCTCCAGCTCCTGCAGCAGCCGAATCCTGTCCTGATCCAGGAGCTCTGCACATCGCTGCCTGTGCTCACCTGTGGCCTCATCCAGCCCATCCCTGACTGCCTGCAGGGACTGGAGGGGGCTTTGCACAAGCAGGAGAAGCAGTAATGGGAAAGCCATGGCCTGCAGGAGGACACAGAGAAGGGGCTCAGTGGGGCAGGGATGGTGGATCAAGGACAGGAGTCACAGGGATGTGGGGCAGGAATCAGAGGGGCCCAGGCAGCTGGCAGGGCCCAGGCCTGTCCCACTGTCCCAGCAGCAGCCCCGTGCCCTGTCCAGGGTGCTCCTGCGAGGGCCTGGGCCCTGGAGACAGGGGGAGAACCCAGCCCCGGGGGCGGTGTTTCTGTCCCAGCCCTCGGGCTGCACAGGCTGCACTGAGCCAGTGTGACCTGCTGGGGACATTGAGAGCTGTCCCCGTTGTGACATGTCCCCTGTGGTGTCACAAGCACTAGAGCACATCACAGGCCAGCCCTGCCCGCTGTCCCCACCCAGGCTAAGTGAACTCAGAGTGACCCCAGGGACCCAAAGCCCCAACAGCCACAAAGTGCAGAGCCATCAGTCAGGAATCTGGGAACCCCAGAAGTTTCCTTTACAAAGCAGGCAGAAGCCCCCCCCAACCCTTGTCAAATATAAATTTGGGTAACATGACCCATGAATACTCTCAGTATATTGGTGTAAGCTTTTATTTATTATTGGAGGAGGACATTTTTCATTATTAGTATTTAGATTTATTCATTTGGATATAATATAGTCTCATGTTTTGTTACATATTTAGTGAGAACTATTTCTGAAAGAAATCCAGGGTGCTTGGGTGCTGCATAGGAAGTTGTAATGTTATCCAATCTTAAGACCTAGACTTCTTTACACCAGCACTGTCCTTCCTCACATTCCTTTTGGGAAGGCAAAGATGTCAGGATTTGTTTTCTAAATTAGTAACACTTCAAAAGATCTGTTACTAACTGACAGCAAGATCACTTAGGAGCACCTTATGGTTTCTGGGGGATCATAAAACCTTCAGTCCTGTCTAAAATCCTTCTTACACCAGAGGTGACAGATCAATGGCCTGGGCTGAGGAATGGCCAAGCTAGTGTAATAAAGAAGTGCAAGTTTTAAAAAGGAAAAAGAAAAGTCCTCTAAGCACAGAACTTGTGAAATTGAGATTACTGCACTAATGTGCTCTCACCCAAACACATGATGCTGTGCTCTTCCTGACCCTGGCTTGGACAGCCATTTCGAGAGAAACTCTAATTTGTGTGTGATGTAGGTGTGTCTGCATTTAAATGTCATCCTCAGTCCAAACATCCTCCCTTGCTTTTCTCTGACTGGAGGTCCTTGGTACTGGATATGATGGAGCTGTTTCCTGGGAAGGGGGTCTCTGGTGCTGATTACAACACAGGAGGAGATTTTAGCTCCCTTGGGCCACTCAAATTCCTCTCAGATCATGTCTGAAGTATCTTCATTAGCTGAGAACTGCCAGAGCACAGAATTCCTAAGGAATCACCTTTCTCTCCACCATGACACAAGAGCTGGCTGCATTAGCAGGTTTGCTGATCCATCATAAATAATACTAATAATAAATGCCTTTTGAATTCTGCAGTCCAGACTAAGTCCCTATTTGACAGCTCTATGTCCCAGGTGGTACCTGGCATGGAGAGAAGCAGAGGAATACAAGATCACAATAGTGACTGATGAGTCATTCACAGGCATTAACATGAAGAAACAGGAGAGACTTGTGGATTTCACAGGCTGCTGTGTTTCAGCAATCCATAGCACACTGCAGAGATTGATGATGATGAGGCTCTGCAGTGTCACAGTGTCCACTTGGCTCCATGAGGCCCTGCAGTGTCACTGGGCCCCCTGGGCACCATGAGGTCACCATTGCTACAAGGGACACTTGGTCCAACATGGCCCTGCAGTGTCACAATGGCCCTTGGGCACCAAGAGTGTCTGGAGTGTCTCATGATCCCCTCTGTTCCATGAGGCCCTGCACTATCACAATGTTCTGTTGGTTCTGTGAGGTCCCACAGTGTCACAATGGCCTCTGGGCACCATGAGGCCCTGCAGTGTCACAGGGTCACCTTGGTCACATGTGCCATTCACACAATGGGAACAGCAGTGATGAGTTCTGATCATCTCATTCCCCTTTCTCCAGGGAAGGTCAAGGCCCTTCTTGTCTGCTCTCTCCTGGTAGGACGGCTGCGAGGAAGAACATTTCTGTCTCTCTTAGCTGCTAAGAAACCTGTGTAAGAGGTTCACAGAGTGGAAACAAGCAGTGTATGAGCCTCTGAGTATATTTATATTTCCTAAATGTGCTCTGTGCTTTGTAAAGGTAACGATGCCATCTGCTAGAGGGCAGTGGCACTCGTGCCTGCAGAACCCCTTGGGACTGCACAGGAGAGATGCTCTGCTCCCCAGGCTGGGCTGCTTTCCTAGTGTGGGGTGACAGACACAGGCAAGAAAGGCAGAGGAGAGAGAGATGTCAGAGAGAGACATTTGCAATGGCCCTGTCCAAGGCAGGTGAGCTAAAAATCACTGTAACACTGGGGGTTGTTCCTGGAGTCACACCCGGAAATGTCAGGGCTCTGTCAGGTGTCCTCCCCTGAGCTGGGCTCCTGCCTTGCTCACAGCCCCAGGGCTGCTCAGGGACACGAGTCCTTCCATTGCACACACACACAGAATTATTGCAGCATGTGCAAGGTGTCCCTGGGCTCTGCTGCCACTGCCAGAGCCTGGCAGGGACCTCAGCCCTGTGGGTGTCACTCTGCCCTGCCCATGCCTGAGGTGCCCATGGCCAGAGGGATGGACACAGGGAGCGCTGTGCACAGGAGCTCATCCCAGCCCTGCATCCAGGGGATTCCCAGGGGACGTTACTCTCTGGAAACTCCAGGAACAGCTGATGGTGTTTGTGCTCACTGGATTTATGTCCCCCCACACACACAGAGGATGTTCAGGGCTGTGTCTTATCCGTGCAATGCCAACATGGACTCCTGACCTGGTCACTTGATGTCCCTCCATGGAGGAAAGAACAATGTCCAAGAACTGGGGTCAGAAGCCACTGCTAGAAGCAGTAGCTGGCTCTGCAAGCACACTGCTGGTTGTCCCACCCTGAACACTCCCACACTTTTGCTGTTCAGAGCTGTTTTCCTCCCCAGGGCGCTGTGTTGGGCACACCCTTGAGAGCAAATTGGGAAGAAGATTGAAACTTTCAGGCCCTGCACTGAGGAGATGCCCTTGCATGATGCAAATGCTGTTCCTGAGCCCAGCTCTGCCCCAGCAGTGCCCACGGCCTGTCCCTGCCTGCAGTCCCTGGACAGTCACACAGCAGGACTGTGACCGAGCTGACAGAGCAGCGAGGCCTTAAACCAACACAGGGGCTCTGCAGGGGAGTGTGGAAGTGAAGGAAGAGGAGGTTATGGAGGAGAAGGCCTGGGGCTCCCTGGCACTGAGGAGCACTGGGGTTCCCTTTTCTCCCCCAGCTCTGCCCAGAGGCACAAACCCTGCAGCTCCAGAGAAGTCAGGGAGCAAAGATGTCAGGGAAACAAGAAAATACAGGGTTCTTAAAATACAGGGTTCTTTATTTTGTTTAAGCACATTTTTAGTACAGCTTCCGGTTTATACAGTCTCTGGGTCACCCTAGAAAGGCTAATACTGAAGTAAAAATGGACAGGCAAAGAATTTTGTGTCAACAAATTCTCAAAAGTATAACACCTGTGTCAGCAGAAAAAAATACAGGACAGAGAGTAGGCATTAATGAGTAATATCATAAGAGCTATGCAGGAAAAATACAGTTTATTGCTTCTGAAAACCACTTCAAATCGCTTTCCTCAGGGCACCCTTGAGCTCCTTGTTCCCCAGGCTGTACATTAGGGGGTTTAGGGCTGGAGGCACCACTGAGTACAGAACTGTCAGTGACTGATCCAGGGATGGGGAGGACATGGAGGGGGACTTAAGATAGGCAAATGTGCCAGTGCTGACAAACAGGGAGACCACAGCCAGGTGAGGGAGGCACGTGGAAAAAGCTTTGTGCCGTCCCTGCTCAGAGGGGATCCTCAGCACAGCCCTGAAGATCTGCACATAGGAGAAAACAATGAAAACAAAACAACCAAGTGCTAAAGAGCCACTAACTGCAAAAAAGCCCAAGTTCCCTGAGTTTGGAGCGTGAGCAGGAGAGCTTGAGGATCTGTGGGATTTCACAGAAGAACTGGCCCAGGGCATTGCCCTGGCACAGGGGCAAGGAAAATGTATTGGCTGTGTGCATCACTGAATAGAGAAAGGCACCCATGGCTGTGGGCACCCGTGGGGCAGGAGGGGGTTGGGGGCTCCCAGGGGATCCCTGCCCTGCAGAGCTCAGTGGTCACTCCACAGCCGCACTCCGGCCAGGATTCCAAGCGGTGCCAGGTCCACCAGGATGAGGATGGACACTTGTGGCTGTTGGGGGTGGCACAGAGGTTCTGCAGCCTGCGGGAGCTGCTGGGCACCTCCGGGTGCCGGGGGCTGCAGGCAGAGGGGCCCAAGAGGGCCTGGAGGCTGCCTGTCCACCCCACCCCAAAGGTGACACTGGGGGACATTCCAGAGAGGGGTTGTGATGTCACAGAACAGCTGTGATGTCATAGGGAAGCTGTGTGATATCCCAGAGGGGGCTGTGTCACAGAGGCACAGAGAAGCTGTGACGTCAGAAAGGGGCTGTGTGACATCACAGGGTGGGTTGTGTGATGTCACAGAGAGGGCTCTGACATCAGAGAGTGAGGTCATCAAGCAGCTATGGCATAATAGGGGGTACTGTGTGATATCACCGAGTGGCTGTGTGACATCAGAGAGCAGGCTTTGACATCACAGGGCAGCTGTGTGACGTCACAGAGTGGGTTGTGATGTCACAGGAGGGCTGTGATGTCACAGGGGGGCTGTGTGAGGTCACTGGAGAGGTCACTGTGCCCTGGACACTTCCTCACAGAGCCCCCCCCATAGACATCCAACACTACTGTGTGGAGCAGGGTCCCCTGTCCCTCCAGCTCCTGCCCTTCCTGGCACCACAGCCTCCCCCAAGGATGTCCCACAAATCAACACCCAGAGCCTGACATGGGATGAGGGGCTAGGGCTGTGTGAGCAGGACATGAAGGACATGGATGATCCAGGTCACTGTGGCCTGGTTTGGGTTCCCCAGGGCAGGAAAGATGTCTGGCAGCTGGAGCAGGGTTAGGGAAGGGCCTTCAGGGTGGGACTGGAGCCCTTGGGCTGTGAGGAGAGGCTGAGGGAGCTGGGCTTGTCCAGCCCAGAGAAGGGAAGGCTGAGGGGCTCCTCATCCCAGCCTGGACATGAGGAGATAAAATGAGTCACGCTGGTTTCAGCATTTCCTCAACACCAAAAGCAGCCTGACCCCCCTTCTCCATCCACCACTGATAGCTTTGCAAATAGAGCATTGTTTGAGCTGTTTTGCCCTCACTCCAGGAAGAGCATCCTGATAAAACACCTTAACTGTGTTTATATCTATCACATAATCATCTCTGACTAAAATTGGTTCTGTACAGAAATCCTTTGTAGGTGGTGGAGCGACGTGTCACAGAGTTGAGGGAAGAGTTTTGATGGTTATTAAACGGTATCATGTACAACTTTTACCTGTTGGCCATAGACAGAAACGTTTCTTTGCCTCTCAGTCTCACCAGTCCCTGACCCCCAAAGGTCACAAACCTGATCACTTGTGGTTCCCACTCCAGCGGTTGCACTTGCACCTCCCTCCATCCCCAGAGCAGAGCTCCCTTGTCCCACAAAGTCCCTGGCAACGGAGGGATGAAGGAAACAGGACAGGCTGTGGGGATCAGGGTCAGGGCACAGCCAGGGATTTGGTGTGGTTGTGAGCCTAGGGCAGGACACAGCCCTTGGCCTTGGTGAAGCTCATCCAATTGTCCTGGGCCCATGGCTGCAGCCTGTCCAGATCCCTGTGCAGAGCTTCCTGCCCTCCAGCACAGCCACACTCCCACCCAGCTTGGGCTCACCTGGACACTGACTGAGGGTGCCCTCGATGCCTCATCCAGATCAGCAATAATGAGATTTAACTGCACTGGCCCCAATCCTGAGCCCTGGGGACACCCCTGGATGTTAGTCCATTGCCCAGCACTCCTTGGGCCTGGCCATGCAGACAGATTTTGAGCCAGGAAACAGATGCTGCAGAGGGTGTTGGATCTAGTTCCTGTGAGCCCAGAATATTGGGATCAGTGCAGCTGTAGCTCTGCACAAGAGAGCTCTTCATGCACTTTCTCTCTTTTCCTCCCTCTGGCCATGGAGGGAACTCGTGACTTCAGTGTGTGACTCGTGTGTGCAAAGAGTAAATGTGGACAGAATTGGGACAGGGAGGGTTTGGGGGATCTTGGGAACTGTGCTGGGCACAGAATGTGTTTTCCATTGTTTTGAGACTGTTCTGGTGTGGAAAGTAGATTTAATATCCGGCAGAGAAATGACGTTTGTATTTTATGGAGCTGTGCCTTCCTTTGGTTTTGTTTGCTGACGATAAATGAACATCTTCTGTGTCTGGGGCAGCTCCTTCTCCAAGGAAAGCAGGTGGGAGTTGGTGCCAAGGAGCTGAAAGCTGCAGGTGCAGCCTGGAGTGGAGGAAGCTGAGATTTGCACAAGGCTGCTCTGAGTCCCAGCGGTTGGATCAGGGAAATGGTGGGGGGGGAATAGAGACAGTCTGATTGACTGTCACGCATGAAAGGTCTTGATGTTCATATCTATTCAGACTGCATTAGGAGGTGCTGGGGATCAATATCAGCTGGAGATTGCTAATATCAGTGTATAAACAGAACAGGAATAAACAGAAAAAGCATCTCTCATTCTTTTTTTACTGTCATATATTCACTTTGAATAAACTTCTGGAATCTGTCTAATTAACCAGAATGGAATTGAAGCCTTAAATTATTCCCAGGGGCTTGCCTTTTTAGGGTGTTTTGAATGTTAATGAGCCTTTGGCACTGAATTCCTGAAGAGTAGACCTGAAGGCTGAACAAGCCTCTGAAAAAGTAAAATTCTTCAGCAACCTCCAAGTTGCTGAGGATGTCAGCAGCCCCCACTGAGGCCATCACTGCCAAGAGACCGTGGGGGCAATGAGCAGACAAGGAGAGTGTCCCTGGGGCTGGGGAAGCAGGAACTCAGAGGCACCAGCAGCTCCAGGAGGGAAATGGACTCTGCAATGTGGCTGTGAAAGCCCTGCCTGGGCTTGGCCAAGCAGCACAGCCAAGGCCTGAGCCCCATCCCCTGGGAATGGGGATCGGTGCCCTCACAGGATGCTCGTGGCTGTCCCAGAGCAGTGGCATGTGGGGTGTGGCATGGTGAGGGCAGGAGAGCAGCAGGAGCCCTGCAAAGCTCTGTGGGCTGGGGGAGGAGGCCACAAGGCCTGGGGCTGGCAGGAACTGCTGTCTTCTCATGGGCCTCAGTGGCAGGGACAGCAGCCACAGCCAGGGGACACAAATCTCATTGCTGGTGGCAGGGAGTGGTCCCAGCCCCCCCAAGGCCTTTGGTCACCCCCACTGCAGCTCTCCTGCCCTGGCCCAGGCCTGTGCTGCTTCCCATGCACACTTTACCCACCGCCCCATTTCCCCTCCTCCCTCTGACCCTGGGAGCTCCCAAAGCTTTCCTGATGTCCCTCTGTCCTCACTCGCTGTTGCTGCAAACAAAAAGCTGTGTTTGGCTGAGGAATGGCCAATTCCTGTGGGATTCCCAACTCCTGCCTTCTTCCCACACCCTGCTAAAGCTCCTGGAGCACCCAACCTGTCCCAGGCACAGCCTTGCTTGAATCTGCTCCTTCTCTCCATGTGCCAGCACTGAAATCCATGTCCCATCTGCAGCCCCGCAGAGCAGCCCAGCCCTGTCTGGCCCTGCAGCAGGAACTGGAGGCACTGGAGGTCAGGGACAGCGACTCTGTGTCTGGAATGCTCAGGAGATGCTCAGCTCGGGCAGCTCCTGCAGCCCCAGGGACAGAATCACAGAATCACAGGATTAACCAGGTTGGAAAAGACATTTGAGTCCATCAAGTCCAACCTGTGACGTAACACCTGCCTGCTGTCCATCAGTGTCCCCAGGTCCCTTTCTGCCTGGCCACTGTCCAGCCACTCTGTCCCCAGCCTGTAGTGCTGCAGGGGTTGTTGTGGCCAAAGTGCAGGACCTGGCACTTGGTCTTGTTAAACCTCACATTGTTGGATTTGGCCTCTGGATCCAGCCTGTGCAAGTCCCTCTGCAGAGCCCTCCTACCCTCCAGCAGATCCACACTCACACGCAGCTTGGTGTCATCTGCAAATTTGCTGCTGGTGAACTCAGTCTCCTCATCCACATCACCAATAAAGATACTGAAATCCATGCTGTCTGGGTCTGATCCCTTGGCCATCCTATAGGTGCCGTGTGATGGCACTCAAGGTGATCTGTTCCATAACCTTGCCAGGCACTGAGGTCAGGCTGACAGGCCTGGAGTTTCCCAGATCCTCCTTCCTGCCCTTCTTGTGGATGGGGTCACATTGGCACCTCCTGTCCTCTGGGACCTCCCCAGTGAGCCAGGACAGATGGTAAATGATGGAGAGCAGCTTGGAGAGCTCATCCACTATAACCCTCACTCCCCTACGATGGATCCCATCTGGTCCCAGAGACTTGTGAGCATCTCAGTGCCTCCGCAGGTCTCTGACTGCTTCCTCCTGGATTACAGGGGCTCCATTCTGCTCCCTGATCCCATCCACCAGCTCAGGAGGCCACTTGTCCTGAGGACAACCTGTCTTTCTGTTGAAAATTGAGGCAAAGAAAGAGTTAAGTACCTCTGCCTATTCCTCATCTTTAGTTACTAAATTCCCTCCCGCATCCAATAGAGAACAGAGGCTGTCCTTGCTTTTCCTTTTGCCATTATTGTATTTATAAAAATATTTCTTATTATCCTTCACAGAAGCAGCCAGATTGAGTTCTATCTGGTCTTTAGCCTCTCTAATTTTTTTCCTACATGACCTAGCAACTCCCTTACACATTTCCTGGGATACCTGACCCTCCTTCCAAATGTGATATACCCTCTTTTTATTCCTTAGTTCTTTCAAAAGCTCCTTGCCTATCCAGGCTGATCATTTTCCTCATCGGCTCATCTTTCGGCACACAGGCACATATTCTTGTGCCTTCAGGATTTCTGTTTTGAAGCACATCCATTCTTCCTGGACTCCTTTGTTTTTAAGGGCTGCTTCCCAAGGTACTCCCCAAATAAGTCTCTTGAGTAGGCCAAAGTCTGCCCTCCAGAATTCCAGTGTGGGAGTTTTATTGATGCCCCTCCTTGTTTCACCAAATATTGAAAACTCTATAATTTCATGGTGCCTGTGCCCCAGACAGCGTCCAACCACCACATCTCCCACCAGCCCTTCTCTGTTTGCAAACAGCACGTTTAGCGTAGTCCCTCCCCTGGCAGGCTCACTCACCAACTGAGACAAGAAGTTGTCCTCCATATACTCTAAGAGCCTCCTAGACTGCCTCTTCTCTGCTGTGCTGAGTTCCCAGCAGATATCTGTCAGGTTAAAGTCACCTACAAGAACAAGGGCTGGTGATCTTGAAAGAGCCTCTGAAATTTCCAGTTCAGAGGTGACTGAAGCATTCCCCAGGTGATCTTGATGCTGAATGTCTCCTTAGGAGCTCTGGGCACACAGAAGAATGAGCCCCTTGTGGGCTGACCCTGTTGGGACAACCTGCTCCTCACCCGCAACCTCACCATGGCTGACATGGCCCACCTGGCACTCACATCCCTGTTCCCTGCATCACAAACTTGTCCCCTGAGCTCTGCAGCTGCGTGTCCCAGCCCATGGCACCATGTCCCACCTGCTCTCCTCAGGGCTCTGCCTGCACACAGGCCCAGCAGAAGCTTTCCTGTTTGTAAGGAAAGAATGGCAAAGCCTGAGCAGGTTTGCTGAACAACAAAGCCCACTCAGGAACCACATGCTCAGTACAAGCTGCCTCTGATGATGTCATCTTTCTACAAGGGACAATGTGACCAGAAATGATCTCTGTAAGCAGAATTCGCTGTATCTTTCAGCAGAATTCTCTGAGTGTTTAAGCTGAATATTCTGCCCCTGTCCTTTCCCTCGATCTCTGTTGCAGATGGAAGCTGCTGGTGGCATTGTCACCTTGAACTCCTCTTTAGGGTGCACACAGATGTTTCCATGTGTGTTAGGCAGGTGTTGCTCAATGTTTATGCAAAGCTTTTGTGTTCCTCATGGAACCAAGGAGACTCTTGTGACTCTGAGTGGCCTCATGGAACCAAGGGGCCATTGTGACACAGTGGGGCTCATGGAATCGAGGAGACAATTGTGACAGTACAGAACTTCATAGGGTCAAAGCTTCATTGTGACACTAGGAGGGAGGAATCATGGAATCAAGAAGACCATTGTGACACTGGGAGGCCACATGGAACCATGGTGACACTATGGAGCCTCATGGAACCACAAGTCCATTGTGACACAGTGGGGCCTCACAGAACCAAGGAGCCATTTTGACATTTTGGAACCTAATGGAAAAAACTGTCCCTTCTGACACAGCAGGGCCTATTGGAACCAAGGGTCCTTTGTGGCCCAGCAGGGCCTTGTTGGAACCAAGGGGACCACGGTGACAAAGCAGAGCGTAAGGGATTCATGGAAACCATTGTGACACTAAGGAAACTCATGTAACCATAGCGACCATTGGGACACTATGGACCTTCATGGAACCAAGGAGCCATTGTGTTACTCCAGATCCTCATGGAACCAAGGGTGCATTGAGACACAGTGGGGCCTTGTTGGAACCAAAGAAACCACTGCTAACAGCAGGGTAACTCACAGAACCAAGAAATCCATTGTTACACTACAAAACCTATGGAACCAAGGGGCCATTGTGACAAAGTGGGGCCTCATGGAACCAATTGTCCGTTATGACAATGTGGATCCAAGGAGACCATGGTGACACTACAGAACCTCATGGATCCAAGGGGTCATTGTGACACTGAAGAACTTCATTGAACCCACGGTCCATTGTGACATTGGAACAAAGGAACCACTGTTGACACTACAGAACCTCATTGAACCAAGGGGCCATTGTGACACAGTGGGGCCACATGGAACCAAGGAGACAGTGATACTCAGGAACCTTATGGAACCAAGGGTCCATTATGACACTACAGAGAAAAGGAGACAATTGTAGACGCTATGGAAGCTCAGGGAACCATGGGCTCATTGTGACAGTCCAAGGCCTCATTGAACCAGGGGGACCATTGTGACACTACAGAACCTCATGGCACTAAGGGTTTATTGTGACACAGTGGGGCCCCATGGAGCCAATTGTTCATTGTAATAATGCAGATACTGTGATACTGTGGATCCAAGGAGACCATGGTGACACTCTGGAACCTCATGGAACCAAGGGGCCATTGTGACCTTGTGGGGCCTCATGGAGTCAATTGTCCATTGTGACAATGCAGATTAAAGGACATCATGGTGACACTACAGAGCCTCATGGATCCAAGGGGCCACTGTGACAGAGCAAGGCCACATGGAACCAAGGAGACCATTGTGACATTACAGAAGCTCATGGAACCAAGGGGCCATTGTGATAGTGTGGTGCCTCATGGAGTCAAGGAGACCATTGTGAAACTCTGGGGCTTCATGGAACCAAGGAGCCATTGTGACCCTGCAGAGCCTCATGGAACCAAGGAGACCACTGTGACATGGAGGAACCTTACAAAACCAAGGGGCCTTTTTGACACTATGGAACCAAGGAGGCCATTGTTGATGGTACGGAACCTCACGGAGCCAAGGGTCCATTGTGACACAGCGCAGCTGCTTGTAACCAATTCTCCACTGTGATACTGCAGATCCAAGAGACCATGGTGACACTCTGGAAGTTCATGGATCCATGGGGCTATTGCGAAACACCAAGGCCTTGTGGAACCAAGGAGAGCATTGTGACAGTGCAGAACCAAGGAGGCCATTTTGACAATATGGAACCTCATGGAGCCAGAGGTCCATTGTTATACAGCAAGGCCTCATGAAACCAAGGAGCCATTGTGAAACTGTGGGGCATAATGGAGTCAAGGACACCACTGATACTCAAATCCACCAGATAGAAACTTTTAAACACAGTTTTGAGTATTTGAAAGCAGGTATTCTTTATTACAGCATGTTGGTCACTTGGGCGATCCTTTCTTCCATTCGAGTGCACCGAGCATTGAATGAACAGTTTTTAACACACACACTGATTACATATTTATAAGCTATCCCCACTTGCTCTATTTGACATAGTAGCACCCCTTATCGGAGGTCCTTATATGCTTCTTTGTGGTCTGTCTTCAACATCCAGTGTCCTTTTCAGGTGTCTGTTCCTTGAACCCCACTTTTGAGTAAGTGCAGTATAGTCGTTTTGCAGAACTTTTGCTTTGTCAGCCTTGCAGACCTGAGCTGGCATCCTGCTTGTGTTTTGTGTGACTTCTATTTGCCTGAGTTACATCCTTTATCTATTTCTCCAAGGCTGTGCTGTTCTGTTCTACTGTCCTTGTCACAGTGCTCACCCCCCATGAGGTGTGTCTGCAACCCCCTCCCAACAAATGGGCTTGGGGTGGGCAAGTGTTCCTGAGGGAACAGCAATGGGACAGCTTGGCTGGAGTGACCCAAGGAATGTTCCATTCCCTGTCACACCATGATCAGCAATAAATTGAGGGAAGCAGGGGGTGGAGGAGATTAATTTCTTTTTAAAGACATTTTTCTTTCAAAACAGCACCTTCACATACAGAATCCACTCCTGCCACAAGGTGTTAAACATCTTCTGCTGATCTTAGATTTCCTGTGGATTTGCTTTTTTTCTGTTTGTGGCCTTTGCTCTTTGTGGTTGGCTTGTATGTTTGTGGGGTTTTTGTGTTGTTCTGGGTGGGTTTTCCTTTGAGTTTTTTTTGGTGAGGTTTGGTTTTTTTTGGTTGGGTCTGGTTTTTCTCCCCTATTGAACTGCCTTTCTTCTGATGCATAAGTTTTTTTCTCCCTTTGCCCAATTATGTTTTGCAGTCACAATTAACAAGATGAGTTTGGTCACAGACTCCCTGCAAATTGGCAGCATCCACCAAGGAGTTGAAAGTGCATTTCATCCCATTGTAGAGACAATAAAAATGTTCCACAATGGTGGTCAAGGGTTGATCACTGTGGGATGTCACCAGGGAGTGGCCACCAAGAGGACTCTGTCCCACAGGTGACATTTGACTCTCATTGTTCAGCCCAATTCCCACCCAGCCCATGTTCCACTCCTTCACTCCAGCTCTCACCAATCTGGCTCTGGGCAGACCCCAGCAGACCATGTCACAGGTGCCTGGCTGAAGTCTGGGCACACAACATGCCCTTCTTTTCCCTCCCATGTGGGTTCTGCAATCCCTGCCTTGTCCTGCCAGGGCCTGGAATGGCTGCAGGAGGATTTGCCACATCCCCTTCCCTGCTGAGCCTGACCAGTCTGTGACTCTCCCAATCCCCGTTCCTGCCCTGTTTGCAGACAGGTTCCATGTCTGCCCTTCCCAAGTGCCAAGGACCCTCTGGCATGGCTCTGGCCTTTCCAAGGGCTTTGGGAGAGGTCTCACAATGACCCTGCCCAGCCTTCTCAACATCCCTGACACCAAAGGCCTTTTCCATATCCCACAGTCCCAGGTCAGTGCCCAGAACACAGCACAGGCCTGTCCAGGTCCTTGGGGCGGTTCAGAAGGGAGGCAGCTGTGATTTCTCCCCACACACCCCCACTGCAATGGTCTCTCTGTGCAGTCCATGGCTGTCCTGAGCATTTTCCCTGGAGCCTCCCTGCCCTGGATGTTTCTGCCCATCAGGCTGGGCAGGAGCATGAGGATGATGGAGGAAAGGGCTGTGTCAAAGTGTCTCAGGAGGGCTGTGCTGGGCAAGGCTGAGGATGCTGCAGGAAACAGTGGCACTGCTGAGGTGAGAGGAGCAGGAAGAGAGAACTTGTGCCAGGCTGGGCAGGAGCTGCCCCAGGATGGCAGCTCTGAACACACACAGGATGCTCCTGTGAACTCAAGAGGGGAAAACTGAAACTAAAAATCAGGCTGGGAAAGCAAAGAGCAGGAGTGCCATGGTGTTACTGCAGGAGGGTTCCAGCACTAGGGACGGCGCACAGAAGAACTGGTGTAGTATGTTGGGGCTACCAAAAGTGTCACAAGTGTCAGAACAAGGAGGAAATGGTGACTGTAGGTGACAGAATTCCCCCGAGCCATGGTGCAGTGTTTGCTGGAGACAACCCTTGCAGCCCATGAGTCCTGCAGAGAGCAGGGCTGGCTCAGCCCAGTGCTGGTCATGGCATGTGGCCACCAGCAGGAAACACTCTGCACATGCCAAAGGAGCAGGAAACAGCAGTGACACTGCTGGGAGCAGAGGCTGTGCTGTTCCCAGTCAGGGGACACTCAGGGGGGTGCAGCTGTAGCAGGTTTTCAATATTTCCCCCAGCAGCCCCACAATGAGACTGTTCCAAACCACAGGCACAGGGCAGGTCATGAGAGAGAGGAAGAGATTTTTTCTGAAAGTTGGGGACATTCCCCATTCCCATTAGAAGAAATCCCACTGATGATGTCTGATTGTTCTATTGCCCTTTTTTCCATGGGAATTTTGGGTCTTCATGTCCCCTGTCTCCTGCTTGGACACCTATGCTATGACTGAGAGCATTTGTTTCTCAGGTGCTTAGAGGAATTGTGAAGCTCAGAGGGGTGAAACATGGAGGTTTGTGTGCCTGGGACTCCCTCCACACCCCTGAGCTGTGCTCTGTGCTTGCTGACAGACGCCACTGCCAGAGCCTGGCAGGTCCCTCAGCCCTGCAGGTGTCACCTGCCCTTCCCTGCCTGAGGTGTCCCAGGGCCTGAGGGATGGGCACGGGCAGATCTGTGCACAGGAGCTCATCCCAGCCCCGCATCCAGGGCTTTGCAAAGGGACATTGCTCTGAACAGGAGGGACATAGGGACAGTGTCTGTCTCACAGGCCTTCATGGAACTGCCAGGGAGAACTGGTGGTGTTTGTGCTCACTGGTTCCTCTCACACAAGCATAGGATGTTCATGGTTACATCTCATTTATATAATACAAACATGGACTGCTGAGGCACAGCCAAGCTCTCCAAGCTGTGAGGAGGGACCTGTGCTACGAGTGGTGGCTGTTATTGGCTCTGTGTGCCTTCCCTTCGGCCTCCTGCACATGCAGCCCCAGAGAAGGCCCTGCTCTCTTGGGCCTTCACAGCTTTCCCAGCAGGGAAAAGACATGAAGGGCAAGGAAACTGCTGCTGGAGCCATCCTGCACAATCACACAGTTGAACTGTCCCTGGGGTTTTCATTTGTGGGGCACTGCCTTTGGCACATCCTTGGGAGAAGACCTAAGGCTCCATGCACTGCCCCCAGGAGATCCCTGGGATCACGGAGATGCTGTAAGGGAGGCCAGCTCTGTTTCAGGAGTTCCCAGTGCCTGTCCCTGCCTGTGACCACAGGGCTGCCACCCCCCAGGGCTGTGTGATCACACTCAGAGTGCTCAGGCCTTACAGCAGCACAGGGGCTCAGTGTGAGAGTGTGGAAATGGTTAAAAGAGCAGCTCTGGAAAGAACAAACACTGGTGCTCCCTGGCAGTGGCGATGTGCTGGAGACTTTTCCCCTGCAACTTTAAGGTCTCAGAGGAAGGATCCTTGCAATAGAAGTCAATAGAAGCTTTTTTATTTTGTTTCAATACACAGAGAGCACAGTCTGTTGGTCTCACCAACGTGGATCGATGTATAATAAGAAATGTAAAAAATTACATGGAAATATTACATAATATAAAGTGGGGAATATTATACAAAGTCCAGGAAAGGTAAATAATTTTTAAAAAATGAATGCAGGGGAAAAAAAAGGCAGGTCTGGACTGTGACAAGTTCTAATTTGGAATGCTATTCAGACTAAACCAGATTTCTTCCAGTCATAATTTTCCTCAGGGCATCCTTGAGCTCCTGGTTCCTCAGGCTGTAGATCAGGGGGTTCAATACTGGAGGCACCACTGAGTACAGAACTGACAGTGTCAGATCCAGGGATGGAGAAGAGACAGTGGAGGGCTTCAGGTTAGCAAAAAAGCCAGTGCTGATAAACAGGGAGACCACGGCCAGGTGAGGGAGGCACGTGGAAAAGGCTTTGTGCTGTCCCTGCTCAGAGGGGATCCTCAGCACAGCCCTGAAGATCTGCATATAGGAGAAAACAATGAAAATAAAACATCCAAAATATAGAAAAGCACTTAGCACAATGAACACAAGTTCCCTGAGGTAGGAGTGTGAGCAGGAGAGCTTGAGGATGTGTGGGATTTCACAGAAGAACTGGCCCAGGGCATTGCCCTGGCACAGGGGCAGGGAAAATGTATTGGCTGTGTGCAGCAGAGCATGGAGAAAGGCACAGGCCCAGGCAGCTGCTGCCATGTGGGCACAAGCTCTGCTGCCCAGGAGGGTTCCATAGTGCAGGGGTTTGCAGATGGACACGTAGCGGTCATAGCACATGACGGTGAGGAGGGAAAACTCTGTTCCAATGAAAAAGACAAACAGAAGAACCTGTGCAACACATCCTGAGTAGGAGATGTCTGTGGTGTCCCAGAGGGAATTGTGCATGGCTTTGGGGACAGTGGTGCAGATGGAGCCCAGGTTGGTGAGGGCCAGGTTGAGCAGGAAGAAGAACATGGGCGTGTGCAGGTGGTGGCCGCAGGCTATGGCGCTGATGATGAGGCCATTGCCCAGGAGGGCAGCCAGGGAGATGCCCAGGAAGAGGCAGAAGTGCAGCAGCTGCAGCTGCCGCGTGTCTGCGAATGGCAGGAGGAGGAAGTGGCTGATGGAGCTGCTGTTGGACATTGCTTCACTCTGGCCATGGGGACTGTTGAAAGAGAACATTGACAAGTTGGACAAACTTCCCTGAGTCAATCCTATGCTATTTTCATAGGAATCTGCTCAAAATTACTTCTCTTTCTTTGGAGAAAATTCACTCAAAGTTTTTATTTTTGAGATTGGCTGAGCTCAAAAGGAGCATTCAGGTGCTTCTGACTTACTGCCCCTTTCTTAGGAGGGGCAGAAATCCTCATTTTCAGCATTGCTCTCAGCAAGAACACTGGGGAGCCCAGAGGGAAAACAGAGCTCCCTGTGCCCCAGTGCAGTCAGATCTGCTGGTCCCCACACAGGTGCCCTGTGCTCATTTCACCTCCCTCTAGTTCAGGGTGCCGGCACTTAAAATGTGCTTGAAAAATAATTTTTGAAGGTTCCAGTTTCAAAGTCAATATCTCTTCTCTCATTCCCTGTGCCCCTGGACAGGGAGGGATACCAAGGCTTGGTCTGGCTCTCTGCTGCCTGGAGTTGTGCCCTTTGGGAGCTGTTTCACTCTATCCAATCTTGTCCCTGCCAGGGCTCCCAGAGCCCAGCCCAGCCCTGGGGGCTTAGCTCTGCCCTGCAGAGCCCTCCCAGCACAGGCCACTGCCCAGGGCCATCTCCCTGGCAGCAGGTCCTTAAGGGCAGGGCAGACAAACAGAGATGCTGCAAGCCAAGGTGCTGCTGCTGCTGTCTGTAGGGAGAGGAGGGTGAGGAGGCACTTTCTGAGGGAGATCTGAGGCACATCTGCTGATCCCCAGTGGGACAGTGCAGGAGTGTCAGTGACACATCCAAAGCTGACAGCCCCTTGCCCTTTCCTTGAGGAGAAAGCTGAGAGCAGCCCTGGCCATGCAGCACCATCTCCCCAGCAGGAGCAATCTGCCCTGATGGGGGTCGCTCCTTCCACCTCCAACTTCTCCCCACAGAGCCATGGGGAGCTCCCAGGCAGGCTGAGAGCTGCCCCTGGCAGGTGGCACATGCCCTGCCCTGGCAAAGAGCCCTCAGGGCTGCAGGAGCTGCTCTGCAGGACAGCCCTGGGCAGCCCTGGCTGCAGCCCCACCTTCACAGCCTGCAGCCGTCCCTGGCAGCAGGAGCCGTCCTGCCCTGTCCCTCTGACAGTGCCCAGGGCAGCCCCGCTCTGCAGCACATCCTCCTCCTGCTCCTCCTCCTCCTCCTCTGCAACAGAAAAACTGGGAGAGTCCTCCTGACACATCGCCCAGGCTGTGGGGTGTGCAGGCTTCAGGAAATCCCTCCAGGAGCACAGCAGACATTGCCCTGCACCCACAAACTCACCATGTAGAGGCTGTGAAGATGTTTCCTCACATGAAGTCTCAGCTCAATGTCTTCCCAATCCTGATTCCCTTTAGCTGTCTCTGCCTGGCTCCTCTCCCCTCGGCGCCTGCAGGTAGTGCCCTCAGCCCTGCTTGGTTGCAAAAGAATCTGCTCATGAGGAGAAATGTCTTTTTGAAGCTCTTCTTGGTTGCCAGGAGCTCCCTCTGTGCCAGGAGCCCGGCCCAGCTCAGCAGCACAGCAACAGCACAAGGACTTTAATGACCCTCTCAGGGATTTGGTGTTGTTTACATCAGTCCCTGAGAGTGTTCAAAAAACTTCTCAAGAACTCAAAGTCAGATTCAAACTCCAAAGTTTCTTTTACTTTTAATGGGTCCCTCGGAGAGACACAACTGAGAAAGTGTTCCCAGGTCCCAGTTGGAGCAGAACACTGGAGGCAGTGATGACAGGAGGGGACAAACAAGGCAAAGGTGTCTCTGATGCTGAGCAAACCTGGATGTGTTTCAGGAATGCAAAGGGCCGAGGCCTGAGCCCCAGCCCCTGGCCAGGCACATCCTGTCCCTCCCTCATTGCTCAGGGCTCTTCCCGGGGCACTGCCATGTGGGGATGTGCAATGCCAAGGGCAGGACCATGGGGCGGCCCCTGCCAGGCTGCTGAGCAGGGACAGGGAGGCCATGAGGCCCCAGGGCTGCAAGGGTCACTTGTGTCCTCCTCATGGCCTCAGGGCCAGGGCCAGCAGCCATGGCCAAAGTGCTGCACAAGTTGGCTGTGGCAGGGCCTTGCAGCTTCTGCACATCCCTGTGCCCTCTCCAGCCCAGGCTGTCCTACGCTCTCCATGCCCTGCGCCTCTGTCCCTGCAGGCTGTCGGCATCCCCCGGCTGCCCCACCTCGCTCGCTGCTTCCTTTGCTGACAGCTCTGCATCCTGCCTGCCTCTTCCTTGGCACACAAAGCCTTGGGCTGGTCCAGACTCCTTCTGGGGATGTGTTGCACCACAGCCCTGCCCTGGGAGAGAAATTCCTTTCTCCTCATGTCCCCACTGGACCTCCCCAGCTGCACTTGGCATTAATTCTTTCATTCTCTGGCTATTCTCTACTATGTCAAAAGGATCCACCATCACTGAAACTGCTCTTCAGTCACTCCCTGGGTTGTCCTCCGCTGCCTTCATTCTCCATCCCACTGAGCACAGAACTCCTTTGTCCCTATATAGTGGTCATGTGCTTGAGGCCTCCAAACCCCAAGTTGGGAGATCTCTGGGCCCTCTCCAAGTTGTTGGCAAATGGAAACACTCTGCTCATAGTCTAAGAAAATCACCAGAGGGCAAGGCAGCCAGACCTGTCTGTCCTGGATACTTTTGTTTGGGAGGCATCCTTGGATAAATGGATTTGGAGCCCAAATCGCAGTTTTGGCCGTGGCCCCTGGACAAGAAGGCTGGTTCTTTTACATAGGAAGGAAGCCATAGAGCCTTGGTGTTTCAGGGGTAGATTAGAGGTGACCACCAGAGGCCAAGGCCAGCCAGAGCTGTCTGTCCTGGCAGCTTTCATCTGGGAGAAACTCTTGCATATAGGGAATGTTTTAGGGGTAGTACCAGTTTCAGTATGGGCACCTGGAAAAAGGGAAGGTTCTTTTCCATAGGAGGTAAAGCCCTGAGCCCAGGGCTCCAGGCAGCCCTCCACAAGGCAAGATCAGCCAGATCTGTCAGGCAGCCCCTGGGAGGCCAAGCCAGCCAGACCTGTTCCATGTTCCCTTGGTTCCAGGAGGCCCTGGGGTGTCACAATGTTCTCCTTGCTTCTGAAGTGTCACAATGGCCCCTTGCTTCCATGGGGCTCCACAGTGTCACAATGGTCTCCATAGGAAGGAAACCACCAAGCCCCAGTGCTGCAGGGGCAGATGAGAGGCAGTCACCAGAGGCCAAGACCAGCAGACTTGATGGCACTGCCAGATTTTGTCTTGGAGCAATCCCTGGATATACAGAACTTTTGAGGCAGAATACCAATTTCGGACATGGACGCCTAGACGAGAAGGACAGCTCTTTTCCATGAGAATGAAAGCACTGGTGTTCCATGGGCAGATAAAATGCAGCCATCAGAGGCCAGGGCCAGCCAGACTTGTTTCTCCTGGCAGATTTTGTCTGGGAGAAATCCTTGGATATACAGGATTTTGGAGGTGGATTCCCAATTTCGCCACGGGCACCTGGATGTGAAAGGTTTCTTCCCATAGGAAAGTACATGGTGCCAGTGTTTCAAAGGGAGATGAGAGGTGGCCCAGTCTGACAGATCTGTCTCTCCTGGCAGATTTCATCTGGGAACAATCCTTGGATATATGGAATTTTGGAGGTGAAATTTCACTTTTGGCCATGGGTGCCTGGAGGAGAAGGACAGTTCTATTCCACAGGAAGGAAAGCACAGAGCCCCAGTGCTTCACGAGTAGATGAGCTGCAGCTCTCCACATGCCAAGGTCAGCCGGACCTGTCAGGCAGCCCCCAGGAGGCCAAGGCAGCCAGACCTATTCCATGTTCCCTTGGTTTCATAGGGCCCCACAGTGTCATAATGGCCCCTTGGTTCCATGAGTCCTTGCAATGTCACAATGGCTTCTTGGTTCCACGAGTCCTTGCAATGTCACAATGGCTTCTTGGTTCCACAAAGCCCTGAAGTGTCACAATGGCCCTTTGGCTCCATGCAGCCCTCCTGTGTCACAATGGCTGCTCCATGACCATATGGGCTCCACAGTGTCACCACTGTCCCTTGGTTCCAGGGGGCCCCCAAGATTCACAACGGTCTCCTTGATGCCATGAGGCACCAGAGTGTCACAATGGTGTCCTTGGATCTATGAGGCCCAACAGTGTCACATTGGCCCCTTGGTTCCATGAGGTTCTGTACTCTAAACGATGGTCTCCTTGGTTCCACAGTGTATCTCACCCACATGGGAACCCTAGGGGTTGGTAGCTATATGTGTGTCTTTCTATATTGCTTCTGTCTTTCTGTCTCATTCATCCTTCTCCTTCTAATCCCCTTTACCTGGAACACTTTTGGGTAACTTAGCATCTTAAAGGTTTAAAGCTGTCTGGATTTAATAGACTAAGTTAATGAAGTTACTGCTGTGAAAAGTGTTTTATGTTAAACTGGATGTTGCATTAAATCCTTTGCCAAAGTTCCTTGATTTTCTGTGTTTTTCCAGTAAAATTTTGCATAATTTTGAGCTCTTGAAAATATCTGCTTGGTGTTTCTCCTGTGCACCAAACTCAAGTAAAGTAATCTTTGCTTACACCCAGCATTTAAGTGTTCTGGGGTGTTAGAGCCTTGCAGGCTCACAATGCCCTCTTGTTTCCATGAGGCCCAACAGTGTCACAATGACGTTGCTTCCATGGGCCACAACAGTGTCACAAAGTCCCCTTGGTTCCATGAGGATCTGGAGTGTCACAGTTTTATGACATGTGTCCTTCCTCCCCCTCACATCCCACTGCCCCACAAACAGCCCCGAGCCACCCGTGAGGGACAGGCCATTGCTGTCCCAGGGCTGGGCTCAGCCCTTGCCCTTTCTGCTCCTCCAGCCAACCCAGGGTTTTCTCAGCATTCCAGTTCCAGCTCAGAGCCTTTGGCTCCCTGCAATCCTGGCCCCAAGGATCTGCTCTCACGAGTCCCTGGGGAGGCTTTGGCAGTCCCTGCCCTCAGTGGGGCCCCGTGATGCTCCAAGGGACTTGGAGTTTTGCTTCTGACTCCTTGAGCAGCTTCTGCAACCTTCTCTCAGTCCCTGAGGGTCCTGGACTCAGCCCCAAATCCACCATGGGGCACATTAAAACATAGAAAGCCCTCAAGAGCTCTTTCTCTTCCTTCAATTGTGTACAAGTCTCCAGGGCTTGTGCAGCTGATTGGAGTCAGTTTGGAGTTCTGTTAAGGAAGAAGATTTCATAGTGCAACTCATTAGTTTTGTTTTTAATCAAGGGAATATTATTTCTTTTCAGTTCAGAGAAGAGGTGACTGAAGCATTCCCCAAGTGATCTTGATGCTGAATGTCTCCTTAGCAGGTCTGGGCACACAGAAGAATGAGCCCCTTGTGGGCTGACCCTGTTGGGACAACCTGCTTCTCACCCCAACCTCACCATGGCTGACATGGCCCACCTGGCACTCACATCCCTGTCCCCTGCATCACAAACTTGTCCCCTGAGCTCTGCAGCTGCGTGTCCCAGCCCATGGCACCATGTGCCACCTGCTCTCCTCAGGGCTCTGCCTGCACACAGGCCCAGCAGAAGTTTTCCTGTTTGTAAGGAAAGAATGGCAAAGCCTGAGCAGGTTTGCTGAACAACAAAGCCCACTCAGGAACCACATGCTCAGTACAAGCTGCCTCTGATGATGTCACCTTTCTACAAGGGACAATGTGACCAGAAATGATCTCTGTAAGCAGAATTCTCTGCATCTTTCAGCAGAATTCTCTGAGTGTTTAAGCTGAATTCTCTGTCCCTGTCCTTTCCCTGGATCTCTGCTGCAGATGGAAGCTGCTGGTGCCATTGTCACCTTGAACCCCTCTTTGGGATGCACACAGATGTTCCCAGGTGTGTCCAGCAGGTGATGGACCTCATCCAGCAGTGGCTGTGGCTGAGAGTTGCCATGGCAATGTGTCTTCCTGGAGCTGCCACGGGATGTCAGCAACAGGACCTGGCGGTGGTTGCCATGGAAACACATTTTTATATGGCAACTTATTTTTCTATTTAATATTTTATTTTCAGAACTTATACTATTTACTTTTATTTACAATGATATGAATGTAATTTTCTCTTTTTAAATTAATATTTAATGATTTTTAATAATGTTAATAATTATCTTTGTTTCTTATTCATAATAATATTGCTATTTATATTTTTACTAGTTTTTAAAATTTATATAAAGAATTTGTAAATTTTTAGCCGCCAAAGAAATAAATATTCATTGGTTCTAAGTTACACAAGTCCCCTTATTGATCTATGCTCTATTGCTTATTGATTTGTCCCTCTTTTTGCTAATTAGTCCTCATTTTATTAGTTTTGCCATTTTTTTATAATCTTCTTCGCAGACAGCGTTCTGGGGGGCACTTTTGGGGTCCAGGTAAACATTTATGGGACACATTCGGGGCAATTTGGGGTGTGGGGAGGCAATTTAGGGAGAACTTGGGGGTCGGGTGGACACTTGTGGGATCCCAGTGGGCACTGAGAGGCACTTAGGGATCCTGGGGGAAAGTTTCGGGTTCGGAGTGGCACTTGGGGTGTCCGGGGGACATTTGGAGGTGAGGGAGGGACATTCGGGAGCCCTTGGGTGTCCAGGAGGGCATTTGGAGGCTATAACGGGGCTCAATGGAGCGCGGGGGATGATGGGAGTTGGAGGCGCAGGTATAATAGAGTTAAAGGAGTCGCGCAGCATCATGGGAGTTGTATGCGCTGTTACCATGGCTCTCTATGGGGCGCCGGGCATGACGGGAGATGAAGTCACGACTGTAATGGAGAAATACGGGCGCCGCGGTGCATCATGGGACCTGTAGTCCCGGAAGTGGCTCGGACGGGGCATTTCGGGGTCCGGGAAGGCACATGTGGGGGCACTTTTTCGTCCAAAGAGCCACTCAAGCCGTCAGGGAGGAACGTGTACGGTTCGGGAGCACTTGGGGGGAACTTGGGGAGCTCTAACCGCGCTGTTTCGGGCGCGGGGCATGACAGGAATTTTAGATGCGGAACTGTGTTATGAGGGGCTCGTTATCGCGAGGAACGATAGGAGATGGACTCCAGAAAGTGGCTATAACGGGCGTCTGTGCGGTTGGGAGCACTTGGGGGTCCGAGGAGGCTTCTGGGGGTCCCGAATGGGCACTGAGGGGGCACTTAGGGATCCTGGAGGGTCTGGGGGACACTTAGAGGCATATGGGGGCGGAGAACGGGGACTCTGTGGAGCGCGGGGCATGATGGGCGTTGTAGTCCCAGCTCCAATGGGCCTCAATCGGGGCGCACGGCATGACGGGAGTTATAGGCAAAAAGACACCAAAATGGCACCGCCCCCAGGCCCCACCCCTAGGGATAAATTCCTGGCGCTGATTGGCTATGAGTGCTGATCGGCGGCAGCGGTGACCAATGGGTGGCGGCGGAGGTGGAAACAGCCAATTCAACCGCTACAGTCCCTCCCAGTACAGCCCAGTTCATCCGCAGTACAGCCCAGTATAACCCCGGTGCCCCTCCAGGCCTTATCAATACACCCGAGTTCATTCCCAGCCCCTTCCATTTCCCCGCAGTGTCCCCTAGTATGTCCCAGTTCATCCCAGTGTCACTCCCTGTATGCCCTAGTGTCCCCCAGTATTCCCCACAGTGTTCCCAGTGTCCCCAGTTTGTCCCAGTATCCCCCAGTATCACTCCCAGTATCCCCAGTTTGCCCCAGTACTGGCCAGTATCACTCCCAGTATGTCCTGGTATGTCCCAGTATGTCTCGGTGTACCCTCACAGTCCATCCCAGTCCACCCAGTTTCCTCCTCAGCATTTCTAGTGTTCCCAGTTTGTCCCAGTCCAGCCCAGTGTCATTCCCAGTATGTCCCAGTGTCCCCCAGTACGTCCCAGTCCTCCCCAGTGTTTCCAAGGAAACTTGACCTTCTCACGGTGGCCATGGCATCCAAACCCAGCAGTGGGGTCAGTGCAGTGTCCATGGCACAGCCCCTGGCAATGGCCAGTGCAGGCTGGGATGAGAATCCACCCTCAGAGCTGGCCCAGGGCAGGGCTGCAGTGCCTTCCCAGCAGCTCCTGTCTGCACAGGAGCAAGGTTGGCCACTCTGGGTCAGACCTCCAGGCAAAGGTTCTCTGAGCAGGCCAGACCTCCTCAGGAGAGACCCTGGATCAATATCAATCACAGAATGCTGCAATCACCTCTGCTCTAATGAGAACAGTAATAATAAAATGCAACCTTTAAAATAGGAATATATGTTTCTTAGAAGCTCTTTGAAATATTTCTCCATAACTATTGTAGGAAACCTTCCTAATGAACTGCACTAGACCAGAGGGAAATCAAGGCAGAGCCATGGTTTGTCAGGACTTCCTTGATCCGAATGAGCCCCGTAGTGCATTTGGTGCTGAGCCCTTGAACCTCAGGGCCTGAGAGGAGATTGCACAAAACTTTCCAGGAGTCAAAATCAGAAGAAAAACCCAAAGTGTCTCCAAGCATTAATGGATCCCATGGAGGTCCATCCCCAACACAGGCTCCTCATGGAGTCCATGGAGGAGAGAATTGGAGGCCATGATTGCACAAAAAGCTCTGAGAAATTCAGTGTCAAAAGGAAAATCCAAACTACCTTCAAAAACCTTGAGTATGTTAAAGTATGAATGAGCCCCAGTGAGTGTTAATACAAAGCTCTCAAGGGACTTGTTAAAGTAAATAATTGGAGGCCATGATTGCACAAAGCTCTCAGAGACAGAGGAAAGGAAAGTGCCTTAAAACCTGGAAGTACCTTGAAGCATTAATGAGCCCCACTGAGTGTTGTTACTGACAAAGAATCTCCAGGGACTCGTTACAGCAGATAATTGGAGGCCATGATTGCACAAAGCTCTCAGAGACTCCAAGGCAAAAGCTAAAGCCAAAATCCTTTGAAGAACCTGCAGTCCCCGAGAGCAGGAAGGAGCCCCCCAGGGCCATTCCTGCCAAAGGCTCCCCAGGGACTCCTTCCAGCAGATCCCTGAGGCCACTAGGATGGGAGGGGGAGGATGCTGAGGGCAGGACAAGGGGGTGACAGTGCCCAGCCTTGCTGGGGCTGTGCCAGGAGGCCCCAGGGCCTCAGGACAAGGTGTCTCCTCACAGCCCTTGGTGGCACAGATGCTGCTGTGCCCCAGAGCACCAAGACTTGGCTTCTCTTTGTCCCACCTGTCATCACTGCCTCCAATTCCTGCTCTAAGTGGAACCAGGGGACACTTTCTCAGTCATGTCCCTCAGTGGGACCCATTAAAACTTCAAGAAACTTTGGATCTTGATTGTGCCTTTGAATTCTGGAGAGGTTTCCCCAACTCTCTCTTAGGGACTGTTGTTCAGGGACTCAGCACCAAAGCCCCCAGAGGGTCATTAGAGTCCTTGTGCTGTTGCTGTGCTGCTGAGCTGGGCTGGGCTCCTGGCAACCAAGAAGAGCTTCAAAAAGGCCTTTCTCCTGAGGAGCAGCTCCTCTACACAGCCCTGAAGCTGGCACATGGCACAGCTTTTAGGATCTTGCAGGAGGACTCTGAGAGTTGCTGCAGTGCAGGGGATGTGTCCCTGGGGCAGAGCTGGGTTTCCCTGCTGCAGCATCCGAGGCACAGCACAAGACAGCTCCCTGTTGCCAGGCTCTGCTGCAGGGCTGAGCAGCCGCGGGTGCAGCCAGGGGTGCCCAGGGCTGTGGTGCAGAGCAGGGTCCTGCAGCCCAGGGCGCTGTGCTGGGCCGGGGACTCTGCTGCCTGCCAGGGGCAGCTCTCAGCCGGCCTGGGGAGCTGCTGCCAGCGCTGGGGGAGAAGCTGTGGGGGGAAGGAGCGACCCTGAGCAGGGCAGGTGCTGCTGTTGAGAGGTGCTGTGTGGGGCAGGGCTGCTCCCAGCGCCAGATCAGCCTGGGGACAGCTCTGGAGGACACTGCCCAAAGAAGGTAAGCCAGGGATTGCTGTAAAGGCAAGGAATTTTTCTGAGACTGTTTTCAGTTTCTTACTTGGATCAGGGTGAGAAGGTTGGGGGATGAGAGAAGCAGAATAGGAGTTGTAATCACAGAATCACAGAACATTCTGAGTTGAAAGGGACACGCCAGGATGATCAAAGTAGTGTTTGGACATTTCCAGAGACTCCTGATCTGTGACTTTGTGTGTTCAGTCTCTCTGCTGGAGCCTCCCAAAGGGCCTTCAGGCACTCCTCAGCCCATGGACAGCACCAGCATCACCTTTGCAGGGCCCAGCAGGGCTCTCTGAGCTGCCCTTGCCCAGCTGCACACAGAGCCTGCCCCCAGGCAGGGCCCTGCAGACAGGCAGGTTTCTGTAAGACCGGGCTGAGTGCACAGAGGGTGGGATGGGCTCTGTGAGCGCTAACAGGGACAAGGCACCTCTGAGGAGGAAAATGTGCAGGCCCAGGGAGAGGATCAGGGAAGGAGAGGGAGCTGAGCAGAGCAATGCTGTGGGCAGGAGGGCACTGTTGGTGTGTGGGAGGTGCCTTGCACAGCTGGGGACAGGGAACACTGTCCTGAGTGTGTGGCTGTCTCTGCCCTGCCCTCTCAGGCACAGCACCACAATATCTTCTCTTGTTTCTGCACTCTCTGATATTGTCATTGTTGTCTTGTGCTCTCAGGGAGGCTCTGGCATTTGCAGTAGCTGAGTCAGGCCCTGCCCTTGGGATTCCTGCCAGGCAGGAGTGTCCATGGGAATGGGGTGTGCAAGCTTCCCTGTGACCTGTGGGGCTGTGGGCAAAGCAGTCCATGGGAAAGGGGAAGGAGCTGAGCCTCCCTGCCTGAGATGCCATCATGAGCACACCTAGGGATCTCCTTGCTGTGTCCTTCCAAGCTCTGAGCTGCTCTCCTGGGTGCAAATCTGTGCCAGAGCCTCTCGGAGTTCCCTGAATGTCCCATGGGGAAGTGCAGAGATGTCACAAGTGAGGAAATGCTGTTGGGTTTGCCAAGGGCACTGTGAGTGTCCTTGGCAGAAGGGAGTGCTGAGACCTTGCTCAGTGACCTTTAGAGAGAGTGAGACATTCAGTGATCTGCTCTCAGCAGGGTCTGGTTTCTCCTCAGGGTGACACAGGAGTGTGATTGTGCTCTGATTGCAGCCAAAGGTGCAAACCCAGGGCAGTTGGGAACAGCCCATCCAGCCCCTGACCTTGCCCTGAGCCACAAGGAATCCCTTTGCCTCACATCTCTCAGTGGCAAACTCTGAGTGGAACAGAAATGCTGGGGATTTGTGACCTCAGAGAAGCAGGAATGTGGTGTGGGTAGGAAAAATTTCCTTCGTTTCCTTACTACCATCCATGTCCTTTACAACAGGAAGTGCAGATGGTAACAAGCCTTTCTGCATTAGGAGTGACTCCACTGCCAAATCCTGAATATCCAGCCTTGTCCCTGTGCCACACAGCCACAAACCCAGGGCAGCAGGGCAGGGATGGCTCCTCGGGAGCCCCCAAGCACAGGCCTGGCTGCTCATGGCACACTCAGACAGCACAAGTGGAGCTCAGGCAGGGACCTGGATGAAGGTTTTCCCAGAGAAGGAACAAGGGTGGATGAGTCCCAGTGGGACAGTCTACAGGGAATGGCACAGGTTTGGCTCCAAGCAGCCTCTCCTAACTTGTCACTGTCCTTTTCTCCATGAACAGGTCCCCATGGCCAAGGGCTCAAAATGTCCAACAGCAGCTCCATCAGTCACTTCCTCCTCCTGGCATTCGCAGACACGCGGCAGCTGCAGCTGCTGCACTTCTGCCTCTTCCTGGGCATCTCCCTGGCTGCCCTCCTGGGCAACGGCCTCATCATCAGCGCCGTAGCCTGCGGCCACCACCTGCACACGCCCATGTTCTTCTTCCTGCTCAACCTGGCCCTCACCGACCTGGGCTCCATCTGCACCACTGTCCCCAAAGCCATGCACAATTCCCTCTGGGACACCAGGCACATCTTCTACTTAGGATGTGTTGCACAGGTCTTTTTGTTTCTTTTCTTCATTTCAGCAGAGGTTTGTCTTCTCACCATCATGTGCTATGACCGCTACGTGTCCATCTGCAAACCCCTGCACTATGGGACCCTCCTGGGCAGCAGAGCTTGTGCCCACATGGCAGCAGCTGCCTGGGCCTGTGCCTTTCTCAATGCTCTGCTGCACACAGCCAATACATTTTCCCTGCCCCTGTGCCAGGGCAATGCCCTGGGCCAGTTCTTCTGTGAAATCCCACACATTCTCAAGCTCTCCTGCTCCAAATCCTACCTCAGGGAACTTGGGCTCATTGTGCTTAGTGCATCTTTAGGATCTGGGTGTTTTGTGTTCATTGTTTTCTCCTATGTGCAGATCTTCAGGGCTGTGCTGAGGATCCCCTCTGAGCAGGGACGGCACAAAGCCTTTTCCACGTGCCTCCCTCACCTGGCTGTGGTCTCCCTGTTTGTCAGCACTGGCACATTTGCCTACCTGAAGCCCCCCTCCATCTCCTCCCCATCCCTGGATCTGGGGGTGTCAGTTCTGTACTCAGTGGTGCCTCCAGCCCTGAACCCCCTCATCTACAGCCTGAGGAACCAGGAGCTCAAGGCTGCACTGTGGAGACTGATGACTGGACGATTTCAGAAACATTAAACTGCTGGCCAGTTTCGGCCCATCACTTGTAATAAAAGTAATCTTAGATTATTCTTGTTGGGTTTGGCTTTTGGTTTGTTTTTTTTTGTTCCTTTGTTTTATTTTGTTTTTTATTATTGTCCACAAAGAAAGATAATTTTTTGTGCCATTTCTTTTTTTTTTCTCTCCATCTTTGCTGTGGACACAGACTGTGTCACTTAAGGGCTGCGCTCCCCATGGCTTTAAACAAATTAAAGGATCTCCCAGCCAAGTTTTCACCAGAGATCCCTGCTTTTCTTCCCTTCTCTGGAGCTGCAGCAGCAATGTCTGTGTGCAGAGCTGGGGCAGATCAGGGCTGGCACAGCAGCTCTGCCAAGGAGCAGCAGCACTTGGTGTTCCCAGTGCTGTTCCCATGCCACTGCCCCGCTGCCCTCCTGCCCCTCGTGTTGCTGTAGGGCCTGAGTGCTCTCAGGGTGGGTCCCAGTGCTGGGGGTGGCAGTGCCGGGGCTGCAGCAGGGACAGGCCATGGGCACTGCTGGGGCAGAGCTGACGCCTCAGGGCAGGGCCTGGGGGCTCGAGGCTCCTTGCCCAGGGTCTCTCAAGAACATGCCCAGGCCAATGCTCAGCAGAGAAAACCCCCGTGAGCAGCCCCAGGGTGGCCGTGGGCAGGGTGGGGACAAAGAGCATGGCTGGGGCTCTGCAAGGTCCCTGGGGGAGCCGGGAAGGAGCAGCAGAGCAGGGGCTGATCCATCCCCACTGCGCTGGACAGCCCAGGGTAGCGTCCCAGAGCGTCCTGATGGAGCTGCCAACATCCCCCCTTTGCAGCCCTGGCCTCTCCCCCAGCTCCCAGAGGTGCTTGATCCTTGCAGGCAGAGCCACGGCAGCACTGCTCAGGAGCCCCTGTTTGCATTGCACAGAGCAGGTGTGAGCAGCGCCATGCTGTTGGTGTGGGGAGATGAACCTGAGGGAGCACAAACGCCATCAGCCCCTGGGGGCCAGCAAGGGCTGGGGATGGCAGGGAAACCACTCAGGTTAGTTGTGACCTCTGAAGTCAGCCAGGAAGTTAGTTCCCATGAGCTGTGAGTTTCCTGTCCCACCGCAGACATTGTTGCTCAGAGCCAGGGCTGCCTGGCAGCCATCCCCAAACAGCCCTGAGCATTTCCTTTGCTTCACCTTTGCTTTCTTTCCTCTTGCCTGCTCCACATTTCTTCCTCTTGCCCATCCCTGTCCCCTTCCCTGCAAACAGCCCATCCCTGTTTGCCCTTTCCTCTCTGGCCCCACTCCTCATTTCAGTTCCTGACTTGGCACCATGGGAATGTCCCTTGGTGAGCAGGATCATCCTCCAAGTGCTTCATGAATTGTCTGCAGGCTCCTGCAGTGCCTCGTGCTGTTCCCTTGCCAGAGGCACCCCAGGCCAGGGGGGCACATCTGGACTGGTGTGTGTGGGTGTGGGGCTCCCTGTTCTGGGGCAATGGGGAGGAGCTGGAGAGGCTCTGCAGGACTGACAGGATGGGCTTTGGGGCCTGTGTGGAGAAGCTGAGGGCCATGGGCTGCTGGAGCTTCTGAAGAGGAGGCCCAGGGCTCATCCTGCAACTGCTTCAAGGGTGGTTTCAGAGAATCACAGAATCAGTGAGGTTAGAAAAGACCTTTGAGATCATCAAATCCAACCTGTGGCCCAACACCACCTTGTGTGTTCTGAGCCTCCTCTTCTCCAGGATAAACAACCCCAGCTCCCTCAGACACTCCTCACAGCACTTGTGCTCCAGACCCTTCACCAGCCTTGTTGCCCTTCTCTGGACATGCTCCAGCCCCTCAATGTCCTTCCTAAATTGGGGATCGAGAACTGGACACAGCACTCAAGGTGTGGCCTCAACAGTGCTGAGTACAGGGGAAGAATCACTGCCCGGCTCCTGCTGGCCACACCATTCCTCATCCAGGCCAGGTGCCCTTGGCCTTCTTGGCCACGTGGGCACACTGCTGGCTCATGTCCAGCCTGCTGTCCATCAGTGCCCGTAGGACCCATTCTGCCTGGCTACTGTCCAGCCACTCTGTCCCCAGCCTGTAGGGGGTGGGGGTTGGTCTCTTCTCCCAGGCAATCAGTGAAAGGACAAGGACACAGCCTTGAGCTACGCCAGGGGAGGTTTAGGCTGGACATTAGGAAAAAAAATTATTCACAGAAATAGTGATTGGGCATTGGAGTGGGCTGCCCAGGGAGGTGGTGGATTCACCGTCCCTGGAGGTGTTCCAGGAAAGACTGGATATGTCAGTCAGTGCCATGATGTGGGTAACAAGGCAGTGTTAGGTCACAGGTTGAACTTGATGATCTCAAAGGACTTTTCCAACCTAGCTGATTCTGTGATTCTGTGATGATTGTGACATTGCAGCACCCCACAGAACCACGGAGTTGATTGTGACGCTCTGGGTTGTTGTGGAACCAAGGGGCCATTGTGACACTCCCAGGACTCATGGAACTAAGGGAACTATTTTGACACTGTGGTGCCCCATGGTACCAAGGGGCCATTGTAGTACTGTGGGCCTCAGGCAACTTAGAGGCCACTGTGACGCATCAGGGCCTTGTGGAACTAAGGGGGCACTTGTAACACTGCAGGGCCTCATGGAACCAAGGGGCCATTGTGACATTGTGCAACCAAAGACTCCAATGTGGTACTCTTGGGTCTCATGGGACCAAAAGATCACTGTGGCACTGTGGGGCCTCATGGAATGAAGTAGACTGTTATGACACTGCAGGGCCATGTGAAACCACAGAGACAATTGTAATAGTGAAGGACCTTGTGTAACAATGGCACCATTGTGACACTGCAGGGCCCCATGGAACCAAGGGGCCACTGTTACTCTGCAGGGCCTTGTGGAACCATGGAGACCACAGTGAGTGTAAGACCTCGTATAACCAAGGGGCCATTCTTACACTGCAGGGATTCATGGAATGAAGGAAACAATTTTGACACCGTGGTGCCCCATGGGACCAAGAGGCCATTGTGAAACTATGGAGCCAAGGAGACCATTGCTGCAGTGTGAGAGTTCATGGAACCAGGGATCCATTGTGACACTGCAGGGCCCAGGGAACCAAGGGACACTGTGACACTGAGAGGCCCCATGGAACTTGGGAGCCATTACACTAGTGGGCCTTGGAGAACTAAGGGGCCGTTCTGACACTACAGAGCCTCATGGAATCATGGAGAACACTGTGACACTTTAGGACCTCATGAAACTGTAGTGACACCAAGCTGGACGTGAGTGTGGATCTGCTGGAGGGTAGGAAGGCTCTGCAGAGAGACCTGGACAGGGTGGATCGAAGAAATGAATCCAGTTAGATGAGGTTTAACAAGACCAAGTGTCAGGTCCTGCCCTTCGGCCACAACAACCTCTGCAGTGCTACAGGCTGGGGACAGAGTGGCTGGGGACAGTGGCCAGGCAGAAAGGGTCCTAGGGGCACTGATGGACAGCAGGCTGGACATGAGCCAGCAGTGTGCCCACGTGGCCAAGAAGGCCAAGGGCACCTGGCCTGGATCAGGAATGGTGTGGCCAGCAGGAGCAGGGCAGTGATTCTTCCCCTGTACTTGGCACTGGTGAGGCCACACCTCAAGTGCTGTGTCCAGTTCTGTGCTCCCCAATTTAGGAAGGACATTGAGGGGCTGGAGCATGTCCAGAGAAGGGCAACAAGGCTGGTGAAGGGTCTGGAACACAAGTGCTGTGAGGAGTGTCTGAGGGAGCTGGGGCTGTTTATCCTGGAGAAGAGGAGGCTTAGGGGAGACCTCATCACTTTCTACAACTCCCTGACAGGGGGGTGCAGCCAGGTGGGGTCAGATTCTTCTCCTGGGCAAACAGTGACTGGACAAGAGGCCACAGCCTGAAGCTGCAGCAGGGGAGGTTTAGGCTGGACATCAGGAAGAGATTCTATACAGAAAGAGTGATTGGGCATTGGAATGGGCTTGCCAGGGAGGTGGTGGAATCACCATCCCTGGAGGTGTTTAAGGAAAGACTGGATGTGGCACTGGGTGCCATGGTGTGGGTGACAAGGTGGTGTTGGGTCACAGGTTGGACTTGATGATCTCAAAAGTCTTTTCCAGCCTGCTTGATTCTGTGATTTTGTGATGATTGACACTGCAGGGCCCCAGGGAAGCAAGGGGCCATTGTGACACTGTGGAACCAAGGAGACCCTGGAGATATTCCGGAGTCCAGTGGAACCAAGGGGCCATTGTGACACTCTGTGGACTAACGGAACTAAGGGAACTATTTTGACACTCAGGTGCCCCATGGTACCAAGGGGCCATTGTGGTACTGTGAGGCCTCATGAAACTTAGAGGCTACTGCGACACTCAGATCCTTGTGGAGCTAAGGGGACTCTTGTAACACTGCGGGGCCTCAGGGAATCAAGGGTCTGTTGTGACAATGCAGGATCCTGTGTGACCAGGTTTCCATTGTGACTCAGCCCCAGCCATGGGGGAACGTGCCTGGCCCAAAGGAAAAGGAGGCTCCCTGGGTGCCCTGCTCTCCTCCCCAGGAGATGCTGAGAGCTCTGCAGCCCCTCCTGCCATCCCATGTCCCCAGGCCAGCACAACAGCCCCGGCCCTTGTGGCCCTCAAGAGCTGCTCCTGCTCCAGGCCCAGGGCCCATCCCAGAGCTGGGGCAGCCAGAAAGCTGTGCCCATTTCTGTTCATTCTTGTTTTGATGAGGATGGATCCTCAGCAACATGGATGTTCCCTGATGAATTTTACTTCTCCAGAGGTTTGCTCTGTCTTCAGCTCTTCTGTTCAATCTCCTTAAATGTGAAAACAACCTAAGGATACAAGCCCCTGGGAATGATTTAATTTTAAGTCTTCAATTCTTTTGTGGTTAATTAGACCAGTTCCAGAAGCATACTCAAAGTGAATGTATGACATATATTATATTATAATATAGATCTCTATTTTTCTGTTTATTCCTTTTCTGTTTATACACTGATATCAGCATTCTCCAACTGATATTGATCCCAAGCATCCCCTAATGCAGTCAAAATAGGCAGGAATATCAAGACACCTAATGTCTGATAGTTAGACTTTGTCCCTATCCCCTCCCCATCATTTCCTTCATCCAGCCCCTGGGACTCAGAGGAGCCTTGTGCAAGCAAATCTGAGTTTCCTCCACTCCAGGCAGTGCCTGCAGCTTTCAGCTCCTTGGCACCAATTCCCACCTGCTTTCCTTGGAGAAAGAGCTGCCCCAGACACAGAGGGATGTTCATTTATTGACAGCAAACAAAACCAAAGTAAGGCACAGCTCCATCAAATGCAAAAGTCATTCCTCTGCTGGATATTAAATCCACTTTCCACAACAGACAATCTCAGACCAATGTAAAACATTCTCTGCCCAGCACAGTTCCCAAGATCCCCCAAACCCTCCCTGCCCCGATTCTGTCCACATTTGCTCTTTGCACACACAAGTCACGCGCTGAAGTCACGAGCTCCCTCCATGCCCAGAGGGAGGAAAAGAGAGAAAGTGGATGAAGAGCTCTCTTGTGCAGAGCTACAGCTGCACTGATCCCAATATTCTGGGCTCACAGGAACTTGATCCAACACCCTCTGCAGTATCTGTTCCCTGCCTCAAAATCTGTCTGCATGGCCAGGCCCAAGGAGTGCTGGGCAATGGACTCACATCCAGGGGTGTCCCCAGGGCTCAGGATTGGGGCCAGTGCAGTTCAATCTCTTTATTGCTGATCTGGATGAGGGCATTGAGGGCACCCTCAGTCAGTGGCCAGGTGAGCCCAAGCTGGGTGGGAGTGTGGCTGTGCTGGAGGGCAGGAAGCTCTGCACAGGGATCCGGACAGGCTGCAGCCATGGGCCCAGGACAATTGGATGAGGTTCACCAAGGCCAAGGGCTGCGTGCTGCCCTGGGCTCACAACCACACCAAATCCCTGGCCGTGCCCTGGCCCTGATCCCCACAGCCTGTCCTGTTTCCTTCATCCCTGCATTGCCAGGGACTTTGTGGGACAAGGGAGCTCTGCTCTGGGGATGGAGGGAGGTCCAAGTGCAACCACTGGAATGGGAACCACAACATATCAGGTTTGTGTCCTTTGGGGGTCAGGAACTGGTGAGACTCAGAGGCACAGAAAGTTTCTCTTCGTGGCCAACTGACAAAAAATGCAAACATGATTCTGTTTAAAAACCAAAACTCTTCCCTCAGCTTTCTGCAACATTCCAACAGTATCTGAAGAGTCCACCATTCACAAGGGATTTTCATACAGGAACAGTTTTGAATAAAGACATAAGAAAAGGTGATTCTAAAAGATATAAACATAATTATCATGTCAACTGGTGTTATTTAAAGTTCTGAAAGACTGTACTGTGCTCTGAAGCTCAAAGCTTGAAGCCAATCAAGGGAATGGGAATGACTGGAGACAATCTTAAGGAGAAAATCTGGGAGCAATGGGAAGGACATAGATCCAGCTGGTCTGATGAAGAGATGTCCTTATACAGGGCCATTTAAACAGGACAGGTGGAAATACCTGAATGAAGAGGGACATGAAATAATAGATGGAATATTGGTGACAAAAGTAGCGGGGAAGATCAGTATTTCTTCTCCTGCCAGCAGTACACTTCCAGGGAATTCCTGTTCTCTCCTGGTAGAAGAGCTTTGCCATTTCTTCAATGCACTCAAATGACACGGCTAATGAAGATGTGCTTGTGCACCTCACAAGCTGCAGGTTCCCTACAGCCCCAGAGGGCTCCTGTCCCATAAACATCTGCTCTGCTCCAATCTGGAATAGGGACCAGCATCATCCTGGGATCATCAGAGAGCTGAGGTTGGAAGAGACCTCAGCAAGTCCACAGCTTAACCTGTCAGAAACAGGGTCAGACCAAGGCTTGATTTGGTCTGGATTGGAAAATCCCAAAGGACAGGGATGGGGCAGCATCTCAGCACCTGGCTGAGCACCATGGAAACAAAGGTTTCCTCCTGTCCTGGCTGAACCTCCAATCTCTCCGCTTCCACCCACTGTCTTTTGTCTCCCACCAGGCCCCCGGTGAAGAGCCTGGCTCTGTGTTCTCCATCATCTCCTCAGTGGCACTGCCAGGCTGGGATGAGGAGCCCCTCAGCATTCCCTTCTCTGGGCTGGACAAGCCCAGCTCCCTCAGCATCTCCTCACAGCCAAAGGGCTCCAGCCCCACCTTGGAGGCCCTTCCCTAACCCTGCTCCAGCTGCCAGACATCTTTCCTGCCCTGGGGAACCCAAACCAGGCCACAGTGACCTGGATAATCCATGTCCTTGATGTCCTGCTCACACAGCCCCAGCCCCTCATCCCATGTCAGGCTCTGGGTGTTAATTTGTGGAACATCCTTGGGGGAGATGGCAGCACTGAGGGGAAAAGGGACTGGCGGGGACAGGGGATACAACTGTGCATGAGCAGCATAGGGGACTTCTCTGGGGGAGGGTGTGGGGTGTCCAGGACAGAGTGACCACCCCTGTGACCTCACAGAGCCTCCCCACTGGCATCAGAAAGCCTTCTCTGTGATGTCAGAGGCACCCTGCGTCATCATAACCCAGTCTGTGATCTCACACAGTCTTCCTGTGATGTCACAACCTACTCTGTGATGACACAGGCTGCTATGTGGTGTCACAGAAACACCCTGTGATGTCACAGCCCACTCTCTGATGTCACAGTCTGCTCCGTGAGGTCACAGCCCACTCTGTGATGTTTTACAGCTGCCTTGTGATGTCACATTGCCCCCCTATGTCACAGCCTGCTCTGCGATGTCACACAGTCCCCTCTATGATGTTATAAGTGCTCAATGACCTCCCAAAACTCGCTCTGTGATGTCATAACCCAATCTGTGACCGTACAGAACCTGTTCTGGGATGTCACACAGTCCCTTTCTGACAACACAGCTGCTCTATGGCTCTATGACACAGCCCCCTCTGGGACATCACACAGCCCCTCTACGACATCACAGTCAGTCTGTGATCTCACAGCCCCTCTCTGGTGTGTCCCCCAGTGTCACCTTTGGGGCAGGAGGGACAGGCGGTCTCCAGGCCCTTTTGGGCCCCTCCACCTGCAGCCCCCGGTACCCAGAGGTGCCCAGCAGCTCCCGCAGGCTGCAGAACCTCTGTGCCACCCCCGACAGCCACAAGTGTCTGTCCTTGTCCTGGCAGACCTGACACCGCTTGGAATCCTGGCCGGAGAGCAGCTGTGGAGTGACCGCTGGGCTCAGCGGGGCAGGGACCCCCCAGGAGCCCCCAAACACCTCCTGCCCCACAGGTGCCCACAGCAGCCCTGGGGCTGTGCCCGTCCCCATGGCGCTGTCCCCGCGGGTGCCAGGGCTGTGTTTCCCTCCTGGGGACAGGGCCCTGCAAGGTCCTGGCTCCCCCAAACCCCCGGGGGTGCCGTGGGGGTCTCACCTGGACGCAGACACTCAGCAGGGAACTGTCCAAGGCCTGGGGGCTGTGGCACAGCAGAGACAGCCCCGGGGTAATTCTGTCACCTCCCTTCCCCTGTCACCTCCGCCTTGGGGCTGCTCAGGGCTCCCGGCACCCCCTGAGGGCTCTGTGGCACAGCTTGGCCACGTCCCCCAGGAGCCGGGGAGGAGCCACCTCCCTGCAGAAGGAGCGCTGGGCATCGCCCTCAGCCGGGAGTGGCCATCGAGGAGAGGCACGAAGGAACGAGCCTCCCGCAGTGTGGGGAACTACCCATCCTGTGCCAGGCGGGGGGACAGCCCCACGTCCCCCCGAGTCCCCAGGGGCTCCCCAAACCCCCCCAGCTCAGCAGCACCCGGCTGTCCGCCTTGGGGAGGGTGACGAGCCGCTTCTCCACGGGGCTGCTCTCCCGGCTCGCTGCCTGCTCGGTGCCGATGGCGGCGATGTCGGGGAAGTCACACAAGTGCTGGCGCTTCTGTGGGGACACCGCCGGGATGGCACTGCCGTCACCCACGTCCCCACACCACGGGACCTCCACCACAGGCACCGCCAGCGCCTCCGAGCAGCCTGGGACGGGAGGCAGAGGTGGCTGGCAGGGTGTCCCCAGGGATGTCGGACTGTCCCCAGGGGTGCCATGCTGTCTCCATGGGCTTCAGGCTGTCCTAGTGGGTGTCACGCTGTCCTTATGGGTGCCAGGCTGTCCTCAAGGATGTCACACTGTCCCCCTGGGTTTCAGGATCTCCTGATGGATGTCAAGTGTCACGAAGCGGTTTAAACACAGAAGAGCAAAGAAAGGTAAGTCTGTGAATAAAATGGATCGAACCCAGAAAGGTTCGAAATATACCCAAAAGACATGATTAAAACCAAATGAGGTTAGGTGTTGGTGCCAAAAAATGGATATATTTTATTTAATAGTAAAAGAGGCAAAGAGAAAGAAAGAGACAAGAAAGAAAAAGAGGAGTGCGGGGGGTGTGGGGGGCCAGGGTGAGAGTGACGGGGGTTAAGTAGAAACATATGACCCATCCGAGGGTCCCAAAGATGTCTCATTGCTTCCCGCTGATTTATGGGGCTAAGAGATTTACTAGAAAGTGTTTGATAAAATAAAGTATATAGCTTGTGTTTTAGGACTAGGAGGTTGATAATAATTTACTAAGGGCTGCTTGCTAAAACAATGCATATAGATTGCTCAATATTTTTGTGCTTGCCAAGCAAAGAGGGAGGATATAAAGAAGATACCAAACTATTGATAAAGAGAAAGAACCAGTGACCAGATATTTTAATTATGGATCCTGAAACCAGCTCGAGCCAACTTTAAAGTTTGGACCTGGACCAGGGACCCAGGGAGTATGCACAGGGAAGCAGAGTGAAGAGTTCAACTCGAGGAAGACTTCTTTACTTCATCTGAAGATCCCTGTCCACAACTACCAGGCAGCACTGCGCAGGCACAAGTGTATTTAAATGAAATTTGGACTCATTTTAATACAAAGTGGGAATAGATAATGAATATGTAGAGGGGCATTGTGTAACTTTATGCATATGTCATTTTTAACTCAATATAAACTGGACAGAGCATTATTGGGGTGCGCACGCTTTGAGGAAACTATTCCCCGTGCATCCCAGCGCTGGAATAAACATACCTACTTTACAACTTTCCTTTAGTTGTAGAGTTAATCCATGCCTCACAGGCACCCACGGGGATGGTGCCATGGGGACGGGCACAGCCCCAGGGCTGCTGTGGGCACCCATTGGGGCATGAGGGTGTTGAGGGCCTCTGCCCCACTGAGCCTGGTCACTCCACAGCCACGCTCCGGCCAGGATTCCAAGCAGTGCCAGGTCCACAGGGATGAGGATGGACACTTGTGGCTGTTGGGGGTGGTGCAGAGGTTCTGCAGCCTGCAGGAGCTGCTGGGCACCTCCGGACGCCGGGGGCTGCAGGCAGAGGGGCCCAAAAGTGCCTGGAGGCCGCCTGCCCACCCCACCCCAAAGGTGACCCTGGGGGACATTCCAGAGAGAGGCTGTGATGTCACAGAACAGCTGTGATGTCATAGAGGGGCTGTGTGATGTCCCAGAGGGGGCTGTGTCAGAGAGCCACAGAGCAGCTCTGATGTCAGAAAGGGGCTGTGTGACATCACAGGATGGGTTCTGTGAGGTCACAGACTGGGCTATGAGATCACTGAGTGAGGTCATCAAACAGCTGTGGCATAATACAGGGATTGTGTGACATCACCGAGAGGGTCTGTGACATCAGAGAGCAGGCTTTGACAACACAGGGGAGCTGTGTGATATCACAGGATGGGCTGTGACATGACAGAGCAGGCTGTGACATCATAGTGGGGGGCAGAGTGACATCACAGTGTGGGCAGTGACAACAGAGAGTGGGCTGTGACATCACAGGAGCGTGGTTTGACAACACATGGGGGAAGGTGTGACATCACAGAGTGGGCTGTGATGTCGCAGGGGGGCTTTGTGAGGTCACTTGTGAGGTCACTGTGCCCCGGACACCCCCTCACAGAGCCCCCCATAGACATTCAACACTGCTGTGTGGAGCAGGGTCCCCTGTCCCCCCAGCTCCCACCCTTCCTGGCACCGCAGCCTCCCCCAAGGATGTCCCACAAATCAACAGACAGAGCCTGACATGGGATGAGGGGCTGCGACTGTGTGAGCAGGACATCAAGGACATGGATTATCCAGGTCACTGTGGCCTGGTTTGGGTTCCCCAGGGCAGGAAAGATGTCTGGCAGCTGGAGCAGGGTTAGGGAAGGGCCTCCAGGGTGGAGCTGGAGCTCTTGGGCTGTGAGGAGAGGCTGAGGGCGCTGGGCTTGTCCAGCCCAGAGAAGGGAAGGCTGAGGGGCTCCTCATCCCAGCCTGGCAGTGCCACCGAGGAGGTGATGGAGAACACAGAGCCAGGATCTTCACCGGGGGCCTGGTGGGAGACAAAAGACAGTGGGTGGAAGCGGAGAGATTGGAGGTTCGGCCAGGACAGGAGGAAAGCTTTGTTCCCATGGGCTCAGCCAGGTGCTGAGATGCTGCCCCATCCCTGTCCCTTGGGATTTTCCAATCCAGACCAAATCAAGCCTTGGTCTGACCCTTTCTGACCAAAGCTTTCTGAGAGGTTGGGCTGCAGACTTGCTGAGGTCCCCTCCAACCTCAGCTCTCTGATTATCCCAGGATGATGCTGGTCCCTATTTCAGACTGGAGCAGAGCAGATGTTTATGGGACAGGAGCCCTCCGGGGCTGTAGAGAGCCTGCAGCTTGTGAGGTGCACAAGCACATCTTCATTAGCTGTGTCATTTGAGTACTTTTAAGAAATGGCAAAGCTCTCCTACCAGGAGAGAACAGGAATTCCTTGGAAGTATTCTGCTAGCAGGAGACAAAATAGTGATCTTCCCTTCCACTTTGTCACCAATATTCCATCTACTATTTCATGTTCCTCTTCATTCAGGTGTTTCCAGCTCTCCTGTTTAAATGGCCGTGTCTAAGGACATCTCTTCACCAGACCAGCTGGATCTATGTCCTTCCCATTGCTCCCACATTTCCTCCTCTAGATCCTGTCCTGTCATTCCAATGCCTCTCAACTGTCTGGCTTCACACTTTGAGCTTCAGAGCGTGGCCTAGTCTTTCAGAACTTTAAATAACACATCAGTCAACATCTTCATTGTGTTTATATCTTTTAGAATCGCCTTTTCTTATGTCTTTGTTTAAAACTGTTCCTGTGTGGAATTCCCTTGTGAATGGAGGACATGTCAGATGCTGCTGGGACATTGCACAGAGCCAAGGGAAGAGTTTTACTGTTTTATAAACAGTATCATGTTTACATTTTTTGTCAGTTGGCCATGAAGAGAAATTTTCTGTACCTGTGAGTGTCACCAGTTCCTGACCCCCCAAGGACACAAACCTGATATGTTGTGGTTCCCACTCCAGTGGCTGCACTTGGACCTCCCTCCATCCCCAGAGCAGAGCTCCCTTGTCCCATAAAGTCCCTGGCAATGCAGGGATGAAGGAAACAGGACAGGCTGTGGGGATCAGGGCCAGGGCATGGCCAGGGATTTGGTGTGGTTGTGAGCCCAGGGCAGGACGCGGCCCTTGGCCTTGGTGAACCTCATCCAATTGTCCTGGGCCCATGGCTGCAGCCTGTCCAGATCCCTGTGCAGAGCTTCCTGCCCTCCAGCACAGCCACACTCCCACCCAGCTTGGGCTCACCTGGACACTGACTGAGGGTGCCCTTGATGCCCTCATCCAGATCAGCAATAAAGAGATTGAACTGTACTGGCCCCAATCCTGAGCCCTGGGGACACCCCTGGATGTGAGTCCATTGCCCAGCACTCCTTGGGCCTGGCCATGCAGACAGATTTTGAGGCAGGGAACAGATACTGCAGAGGGTGTTGGATCAAGTTCCTGTGAGCCCAGAATATTGGGATCAGTGCAGCTGTAGCTCTGCACAAGAGAGCTCTTCATCCACTTTCTCTCTTTTCCTCCCTCTGGGCATGGAGGGAACTCGTGACTTCAGTGTGTGACTAGTGTGTGCAAAGAGGAAATGTGGACAGAATTGGGACAGGGAGGGTTTGGGGGATCTTGGGATCTGTGCAGGGCACAGAACGTGTTTTCCATTGGTCTGAGATTGTCTGTTGTGGAAAGTGGATTTAATATCCAGCAGAGGAATGACTTTTGCATTTTATGGAGTTGTGCCTTGCCTTGGTTTGCTGACAATAAATGACCATCCCTCTGTGTCTCGGGCAGCTCCTTATCCAAGGAAAGCAGGTGGGAGTTGGCGCCAAGGAGCTGAAAGCTGCAGGTCCAGCCTGGAGTGGAGGAAGCTCAGATTTGCACAAGGTTGCTCTGAGTCCCAGGGGTTGGATGAGGGAAATGGTAGGATGGAGCTATGAACAAAGTCTGATTGATTGTCAGCCATAAATGCTCTTGATTTTCATATCTGTTCAAACTGCATTAGGAGGTGCTCAGGGTAAATATCAATTGGAAAATGCTGATATCAATCTCAAAACAGAAAAAGATTTAAGAAAAAAAAAATCTCACTATGTTTTTAATGTAGTAAATTCACTTTGAATACACTTCTGAAATCTGTCTAATTAACCACAAATTAATTGAAGATCTAAATTATTCCCAGGTAATTGGCTTGTTTAGGTGTTGGGAAAGGTTAATGAACCTTTGGTACTGAATTCCTGAACTGAACTGCTGCTGAAAGCTGAAAAAGCCTCTGGAGAAGGAAAATTCAGCAGCAACCTCCAAGTAGCTGAGGATGTCAGCAGCCCCCACTGAGGCCATCACTGCCAAGAGACCGTGGGGGCAATGAGCAGACAAGGAGAGCGTCCCTGGGGCTGGGGAAGCAGGAACTCAGAAGCACCAGTGGCTCCAGGTGGGAAATGGACTCTGTGGCTGGGAAAGCCCTGCCTGGGCTTGGCCAAGCAGCACAGCCAAGGTCTGAGCCCCATCCCCTGGGAATGGGGATCGGTGCCCTCACAGGATGTTCATGGCTGTCCTGGAGCAGTGGGATGTGGGGTGTGGGATGGTGAGGGCAGGAGAGCAGCAGGAGCCCTGCAAAGCTCTGTGGGCTGGGGGAGGAGGCCACAAGGCCTGGGGCTGGCAGGAACTGGTGTCTTCTCATGGGCCTCAGTGGCAGGGACAGCAGCCACAGCCAGGGGACACAAATCTCATTGCTGGTGGCAGGGGGTGGTCCCAGCCCCCCAAGGCCTTTGGTCACCCCCACTGCAACTCTCCTACCCTGGCCTAGGCCTGTGCTGCTTCCCTTGCACACTTTACCCAGTGCCCCATTTTCCCTCCTCCCTCTGACCCTGGGAGCTCCCAGAGCTTTCCTGATGTCCCTCTGTCCTCACTCGCTGTTGCTGCAAACAAAAAGCTGTGTTTGGCTGAGGAATGGCCAATTCCTGTGCAATTCCCAACTCCTGCCTTCTTCCCACACCCTGCTAAAGCTCCTGTGGCACCCAAGCTGTCCCAGGCACAGCCTTGCTTGAATCTGCTCCTTCTCTCCATGTCCCAGCACTGAAATCCATGTCCCATCTGCAGCCCCACAGAGCAGCCCAGCCCTGTCTGGCCCTGCAGCAGGAACTGGAGGCACTGGAGGTCAGGGACAGTGACTCTGTGTCTGGAATGCTCAGGAGATGCTCAGCTTGGGCAGCTCCTGCAGCCCCAGGACCAGCCCCGCTGCCCAGGACAGCCCTAAACTTCCTGTAGCACAGCTTAAGACATTTCCTATCATCCTGTCCCTTGTTCCCTGGGAAAAGAGCCCAATCCCCCCTTGGCTTGACCCTCCTCCATGAGGGCCTAGAGTGTCACAGTGCTCTCCATGATTCCATGAGGCTCTGTAGTGTCACAATGGTCCCTTGGTTCCATGGAGCACCACAGTGTCACAATTGTTCCCTTAGTTCCATGAGGCCCTGCAGTGTGACAGTGTTTTCTTGGTTCCATTGTGCTTCTGGAATCTCACAAGGGTTTCCTTGGTTCTGCAATGTCACAATGGCCCCTTGGTTCAACAAGGCCCCACAGCGTCACCATCGCCTCCTGCTTCCCTGGGGCCCTGCAGTGTCACAATCATCACAGAATCACAGAATCAACCAGGTGTGAAAAGACCTTTGAGTACATCAAGTCCAACCTGTGACCCAACACCACCTTGTCACCCCGATCATGGCACCCAGTGCCACATCCAGTCTTTCCTTAAACACCTCCAGGGATGGTGACACCACCACCTCTCTGGACAGCCCGTTCCAATGCCCAGTCATCCTTTCTGTGTAGAACCTCTTCCTAATGTCCAGCCTAAACCTGCCCTGATGCAACTTAACGCACTGGCCTCTTGTCCTGTCACTGTTTCCTGGGAGCAGAGCCCAACCCCACCTGGCTGCACCCTCCTGTCAGGGAGTTGTAGAGAGTGATGAGGTCTCCCCTGAGCCTCCTCTTCTCCAGGATAAACAACCCCAGCTCCCTCAGACACTCCTCACAGGACTTGTGTTCCAGACCCTTCACCAGCCTTGTTGCCCTTCTCTGGACACGCTACAGCCCCTCAATGTCCTTCCTAAATTGGAGGACCCAGAACTGGACACAGCACTCGAGGTGTGGCCTCACCAGTGCCAAGTAGAGGGGAAGAATCACTGCCCTGGTCCTGCTGGCCACACCATTCGTGATCCAGGCCAGGTGCCGTTGGCCTTCTTGGCCATGTGTGCACACTGCTGGCTCATGTCCAGCCTGCTGTCCATCAGCACCCCCAGGTCCCTTTCTGCCTGGCCACTGTCCCCAGCCACTCTGTCCCCAGCCACTCTGTCCCCAGCCTGTAGTGCTGCAGGGGTCATTGTGGCCAAAGTGCAGGATCTGGCACTTGGTCTTGTTAAACCTCCCATTGTTGGATTTGGCCCCTGGATCCAGCCTGTCCAGGTCCCTCTGTAGTGCCCTTGTACCCGCCAGCAGATCCACACTCATACCCAGCTTGGTGTCATCTGCAAATTTGCTGATGGTGGAATCAATCCTCTCATCCAGATCATCAATAAAGATATTGAAATCCACGTTGGCTGGGTTTGATCCCTTGGCCATCCTCTATCTACTGTGTAATGGCACTCATGATGATCTGTTTCATAACCTTGCCAGGCACCAAGGTCAGGCTGACAGGCCTGGAGTTTCCTAGATCCTCCTTCCAGCCCTTCTTGTGGATGGGGTCACATTGGCACCTCCAGCTGATGGCTAAAAGACAGACTATCTGAAACGGAGCCCAAGACAAATTAGGAGTATGAAAGCAGACAATTTATTCAAGGCCTGCAAAGGCCTTGAAGGTACATTTGGGCAAGCAAAGTCCCCCTTGGGGACTACACCCAAAAGGGACCCTGGGTCACAAGCTCTTCACCTTTTATAAATTCATTCCATTAGCATATTGGGCCTTAATTCTCGAATCGCACCCTTAGGTGATGATGTTAATCACCCCAGGCCCGCTCCCCCCATCTCACGGTTGTTTACATATTTTTGGGCCTTAAGGCAATGAATATGTCCTTGAATCTGTATTCAGAGAGCCTTGTTTGGCTAAAGGTGCTAGGAACAGAGGATTTTAGCACTTTGTAAGAAGCACGGAACTACAGCAAGTTCCAAATACATGAAGAGTAAAAAACTAGAAATAATTAAGGCATCACAGGCAGACTGAGAGCTGCCCCTGGCAGGTGGCACATGCCCTGCCCTGGCCAAGAGCCCTCAGGGCTGCAGGAGCTGCTCTGCAGGACAGCCCTGGGCAGCCCTGGCTGCACCCCCACCTTCACAGCCTGCAGCTGTCCCTGGCAGCAGGAGCCGTCCTGCCCTGTCCCTCTGACGGTGCCCAGGGCAGCCCCGCTCTGCAGCACATCCTCCCCCAAACCACAAACGGCAGCAGAGCCATCCTTACGGTCATATCAGTCGTGTCATGTGTCAGCTTTAGAAGATCCCTGCAGCCAGAGACTCACTGTGTCAGAAGTCACTGTGTCAGAAGTTGTGAAGATTTCTCCATGAATAAGTTAACCTTTTGCTAACAGCTCTGCGTCCTGCCTGCCTCTGCCTTGGCACACAAAGCCTTGGGCTGATCCAGACTCCTTCTGGGGAACTTGTTGCAACACAGCCCTGCCCTGGGAAAGAAATGACTCTCTCCTTGTGTCCCTGTTCAGTCCAAGTACCAGCTGAGGGCTGGTGGGAAAGAAAGGATGGTACCACCATTTTCCATGTCCAACCCAGCAGGGCAGGGACAGCTCTTGTGGCACAATCCCTCCTGGCCAAGGACACAACACTGGGAAGGTCTTTCCGTTCCAAGGCTTTGCTCCAGGCAAGGAAAGCTCCTGGCTCAGGGTCACCTTTCCTGCTCAGCCAGACACCCTGAGTTCCCCAGCCGCAGAAGGGAATTCCAGCATTCCCACAGGCTGTGTGACTGTGACATCATAGAGCACCTGTGTGACATCACAGAGCAGACTGTGACATTACAGGGCAGATGAAAAGCATCACAGAGTGGGCTATGAGGTGATAGGACAGCTGTGTGACATCACAGAGCAGACTGAAATCATAGAGGGGGCTGTATGAAATCACAGGGCAGCTGTGTGATATCAGAGAGTGGGTTGTGATATCACAGGGGGACTGTGTTAGGTCACTGGGTAATGCCTTAGTTTAAAAACTGATGTCTGTCCAGGAAGGTGAGAACCTTTCTGGAATGGAAAGATGATGCCCTCCCTCCAAATTATTGCTTTGTGATAACAGGAACTTCCTGGCAAAAATATGGAAAAGGGGTAACAGTTCTTCACGAGCAAATCTATACATATATATAGAACAGAACAGAACGGCAACAACTGAACAATGACAGGAGTTTCCCACCCACCAGGCCCCACTTTCCCCTTTGGTGCAGTTCTGGCCACGCCCAGCAGGGGGCGGTGCAGTGCAAATTGCAGCCGCCAGGGGGCGCTGCAGTGACTCTTCAGCCACCAGGGGGCGCCAGCGGCAGGCGCTGTCTCACGGCCAGCAGGGGGCGCTCCAGTACCAGGGCGCTCCTTCCCAGGCGGTGATGGCGGAGAAAGGGACCCGGTGGGGACAGCCCCGGCCCCAGGTGGCACTGCACGAGCTGGCTGCAGGCTCCCAGGGGCAGGGAAGCAGGGAAGCAGGGAGGAGCAGGCAGGCTTTGGTGGCAGTGCTGAGAACTCCAGGGCAGCAATACCCTGGGCCAGCCACTCTCACTCTGTCACCCACGCAGCCACTCCTTGATAGGGAAGGTTTGGGAAGGGAAGGTTTGGGAAGGGAAGGTTTGGGAAGGTTTGGGAAGGTTTGGGAAGGGAAGGTTTGGGAAGGTTTGGGAAGGTTTGGGAAGGGAAGGTTTGGGAAGGTTTGGGAAGGTTTGGGAAGGTTTGGGAAGGGAAGGGAAGGGAAGGTTTGGGAAGGGAAGGGAAGGTTTGGGAAGGGAAGGTTTGGGAAGGTTTGGGAAGGTTTGGGAAGGTTTGGGAAGGTTTGGGAAGGGAAGGGAAGGGAAGGTTTGGGAAGGGAAGGGAAGGTTTGGGAAGGGAAGGGAAGGTTTGGGAAGGGAAGGTTTGGGAAGGTTTGGGAAGGTTTGGGAAGGTTTGGGAAGGTTTGGGAAGGTTTGGGAAGGGAAGGGAAGGGAAGGGAAGGGAAGGGAAGGGAAGGGAAGGGAAGGGAAGGGAAGGGAAGGGAAGGGAAGGGAAGGGAAGGGAAGGTTTGGGAAGGTTTGGGAAGGGAAGGGAAGGGAAGGGAAGGGAAGGGAAGGGAAGGGAAGGGAAGGGAAGGGAAGGGAAGGGAAGGGAAGGGAAGGGAAGGGAAGGGAAGGGAAGGGAAGGTTTGGGAAGGTTTGGGAAGGGAAGGTTTGGGAAGGTTTGGGAAGGGAAGGTTTGGGAAGGGAAGGGAAGGTTTGGGAAGGTTTGGGAAGGGAAGGTTTGGGAAGGTTTGGGAAGGTTTGGGAAGGTTTGGGAAGGTTTGGGAAGGGAAGGGAAGGTTTGGGAAGGGAAGGTTTGGGAAGGTTTGGGAAGGTTTGGGAAGGTTTGGGAAGGTTTGGGAAGGGAAGGGAAGGGAAGGGAAGGGAAGGGAAGGGAAGGGAAGGGAAGGGAAGGGAAGGGAAGGGAAGGGAAGGGAAGGGAAGGGAAGGGAAGGGAAGGGAAGGGAAGGGAAGGGAAGGGAAGGGACGGTTTGGGAAGGGAAGGGAAGGGAAGGGAAGGTTTGGGAAGGGAAGGGAAGGGAAGGTTTGGGAAGGGAAGGTTTGGGAAGGGAAGGGAAGGTTTGGGAAGGGAAGGGAAGGGAAGGGAAGGGAAGGGAAGGGAAGGGAAGGGAAGGGAAGGGAAGGGAAGGGAAGGGAAGGGAAGGGAAGGGAAGGGAAGGGAAGGGAAGGGAAGGGAAGGGAAGGGAAGGGAAGGGAAGGAGCAGCTCCGGCCCCACTCCCACAGGGTCTCACCTGAGCTCACACCTCTGGCAATGTCCCCTGAGCCGCAGGAGGTCCGGGGGCAAAAGTGACAATTGCCGGCACAAATACCCATGGGATACCCCAATCACCATGAGCCACCCCCCACAACAGGGATGGGGCCAATCCATTGAGATTTGGACTTGGATCCATTGGGATTTGGGTTTGGATCCAATGGGATTTGGGGATGGATCTGATGGGATTTGGGGTTGGATCTGATGGGATTTGGGGCAGAATGGACAAATTCTGGGTGAAAACCGGGAAGATTCAAATGGATCCCGATGGAAGGAAGCTCCTCCCAGTCATTCCTCAGCCACCCTGAACCAGAGGCATTTATCAATGGCTCCTGGAGACTCCTGGAGATTCCCAGAGATTCTAAGCTACTCCAGAGGTGCTTCCAGCACTGGCCAGAAGTTCTTGTTCCTTGTCCTCATTGTTTTTGGCCTCACAGGGCTGGGCGGGGGCTCCTCGGGATCAGGATCCTTGGGAATCATGGAGGCGGAGCTGGACGCCGACATCACAGCAATCACCGGCGTTTGGAAGCTCCAGGGATCCTGATGACAGATCCACTTGGATTTCTCCTTCTTCTTCACCTCTTCCCCCTCTCCTTCTCCCCTTCCTCCTCCTGAGTGCAGCATTTTGGCCATGTGTGTCCAATGCTGGCGCTGAGAGCGGCCCTGATGCCGTCCGCCCTTTGGAATCTTGGGATGATCCCTGGAAAGATCCAATGGGAAAGGTCATCCCGAGCTGGGGGACACCGGATTGTTCCCAAGCCTTCAGTCTCACCTGTCTAGGGACTTTCCCGACTTCTTCTTCCCCTTCGTTTCCAGCTTTTCCAAATTTTCTGGCTTTTCCTTCATCCCTTTGGATTCTGACTTTTCTGACTTCTCCTTTTTCCCCAATTCAGTTTTTGACATTCCCAATTTCTCCTTCCTTCCCAATTCGGTTTCCAACTTCTTTTTCCACAATTCAGTTTCCGACTTTTCAGACTTCTTTTTCCCCAGTTTGCTTTCCAACTTTTCAGACTTCTTTTTCCCCAGCATTGTTTCCAACTTCCTCTCTTTCCCCTTCGTCCCCTGGGTTTCCCGGTTTTCTGGAGTCTCTTCCTCAGGTTGCTCCTCTGCTCCTGATATTCCAGAAGCTGCCTCTGGAACTGGGAAGGAGAGGCCAAGTCTGAGGTGGCATCACTTATCCCATTTCTTCCCTTTATTTCCACATTTCTTCCCCTTTTCCCCCCATTTCTCTGCTCTTTCCCCATTCCTTTGCTTTCCACCCATTTCTTTCCCATTTTTTATCCATTCCTTTGCTTTTTCCCTCATTTCTTTGCCTTTTCACTCTCATTCCCCCTTTGCCCTTTCCCCCCATTTTTTCTATTTTCGTTTTTTCTTGATTTTTCCCCAATTTCTTCCCTTTCTCCCATTTCTTTGCTTCATTGTCCCCAAAATTTCCCATTTTCTTCATTTTTTGCTGTTTCCCCTTTTCTTCGATTTTCCACAGTTTCTTTCCTTCCAATTCTTTATTATCCATATTAATCGCCCTGTTTTTTGCTATTTCCCCCCTTTCCTTGATGTTTCCCCATTTTTTTTGGTTTACTATCAAAAAAATTCCCATTATCCCCATTTTTTGCTATTTTCTCCTTTTTCTTGATTTCCCCCCTATTTCTTTCCTTTCCCCCCATTCCTTTATTATCCCAATTAATTCCCATTTTCCAAACTTTTATTTTTGCTATTTCACCTATTCTTTTTGCTTTTCCCCATTTCTTTGCATTTTCCCTTTTTTAAAAAATTTCACCTTTTCCATCTCTCTCAATTTTCCTGCCATTCCCATCTTTTGTGATCCATAGCCCCAATTCCCGCCTGGGCTGTGGGGTTTCCTTGGGGAGGTTCTGGACGATCTGGAGCAGCAGTGCCCTCGGAAGTGGTGCCTGAACCTTTTCCCTCTCGAACCTGGGGAAGAAACACCAGGATCACCCCAGAATCACCCTGGAATCACCACTGTTTTCCCCAAATCCATGACATTTCCCTCTCAATTCACCACATTTTCCTTAATCCACCTTGTTTTTCCCAAATCCACCATAGTTTTCCCTAAATCCACCACATTTTCCCAAATCCACCTTGTTTTTTCTCCCAAATCCACGTTTTCCCCAAATCAACCTTGTTTTCCCTAAATCCACCACATTTTCCCCAAATCCACCTTGTTTTTTCCTTAATTTCCCATTTCTTAGAAATCCACCAAAGGTTTCCCCAAATCCACCCCATTTTTCCCAAATCCACCATTTTCCCCAAAATCCACTTGGTTTTTTTTCCGAAATCCACCAGATTTTTCACAAATCCACCACGTTTTCACCAAATCAATGATGTTTTCCCAAATCCACCATAGTTCTCCCCCAAACCCACCTTGTCTTTCCCCAAAGCTACCATGTTTTTTCAAATCCCCCGTTATCCCCAAATCCATTGTATTTTCCCCAAATCCACCTTGTTTTTCTCTAAATCCAACACATTTTCCTTCATATACTTTGTTTTACCCCAAATCCACCATTATCCCTAAATCCACCATGTTTTTCCTCAGAATCCACTTGGTTTTTTCCCCAAATCCACCATGATTTTCCCAAATCCATCTTTTTTTCCCCAAATCCCGCTTTTTCCCCCAAACCCACCACATTTTCCCCCAATCCCCCATTTTCCCCAAAACCACCACATCTCCCCAAAATCCACCATCCCTCAGACCCACCCAGTGCAGAATTCCTGGCTCCCTAAATCCACGGAATCCTGGAGCAGGTTGGGTCAGACCCTGCTCCGGTCCCACCCCAGTGTCCCCCCATTCCCGGAGCCCCAGGATCAGCCCCAGACACACTCAGGGAAGATGATGACGGAGCCGGACGAGGTCAGGGTGGCCACAGGGATCCCCCGGGGCACCACCATGTCCAGGAGCTCTGGGATCTGCAGTGGAAGAGAACAGGGGTGGGACCTTCTCCATGGGGATGAGGAACTCAACATTAGAAGACTCCAAAGATGGTGGGATCTTCTCATCATGGATGAGGAACTCAGCACTGGAGGAGCCCCGAGATGGCTGGAGCTTCCTACCATGGATGAAGGCCTCAGTGATGGAAGACCCCAAAGATGAGGAACCCAGTGTTGGAGGAGCTCAAAGAGGGCCCCAAAGATGGTGGGAGCTCCTTAACATGGATGAGGGAATGTTAGGGGAGTCCAAAGATGGTGGGATCTTCTCCCCATGGATGAGGAACTCAGTGTTGGAGGAGCACTAAGAGGGCCTCAAAGACATTGGGACCTACTCCATGTGGATGAGGAAATGCTGGAGGATCCCAAAAATGGTGGGATCTCCTCAACACGGCCAAGGGACTTGAGGACCCCAAAGATGGTGGGATCTTCTCCCCATGGATGAGGGAATTTTGAAGGACTGCCCCAGTCCCCTCCCCCCCATGCCCTGTCTCCCACCCCCAACCCCCTCACCTTGAACACCCCCTTCTCCAGGTTCTCCTTCCCGCTCACCGCCTCCAGGAAGTCGTGGTAGAACCTCATCCGGACCTTGCGCTGCTCCACCAGCAGGACTCCGATGTCCCCCAAGGCCAGGGCCACGTTCTCACCTGTCCTCAAGCACCGTGACAGGAGGGACATGGTGGCCTGGAGGGCACTCTCCACCCTGTGCCGGGGCAGCCCCAGTGTCATCGCCACCGTGAACGTCCGGAGGGGATCCGGGTTCCCTGTGAGGACATGGAAAATGGGGGCCGTTGGGGTGTCCTTGAGGGGGTTTGGGGTTTTCTGGTGGGGTTCTGGGGGTTCCTCAAGGTTTTATGGGGTCTCCTTGTGGTTTTGGGGGTCTTCTTGGGGGGTTTTGGGGCTCCTTGTGATTTTATGGGATTTTCTCATGCTTTTATGGGGTCTTCTCATCGATTTTGAGGTTCTCTCATGGATTTTTGGAGTCTTCTCAGGGTATTTTGCAGTGTATGTCTGGTTTTATGGGGTGTCCTTGTGAGTTTTGGGGTACCCTCATGGGTTTTTGGGATATCCCTGTGGTTTTTTGGGATCTTCTCATGTATTTTTGCTATCTCAGTGGGTCCTTTTGGGGTCTCCTCATGTTTTATTTTGGGTCTCCTTGTCATTTTTTGGTTTCTCCTCACACCTTTCATGCCCGAACCCTCCATTTCCCACCCCTTTCCTCAACCCTGACCCTCCAGCCATGTCCGTCCCATAATCCTCCCCTCTCACCTGGCAGGAATTCCCGGTCATCCATCAAATTGTGCCCCTGGACCAAATTCCTGGCCAGGCAAAAGATCGGCCTCCAGGTTGTCACCTCCGTGTCCCCAACCTGTGCCCGCCAGGGCACCACACCCAGGGCACCGAGGGTCGGGATCCGCACCCCCTGCAACCAGAATTTTTGGGGTTTTGGGATGAGCCAGAGGTGGCCTTGACCCCTAGGAGGGGACAGAGGGGCAAGACCAAGGTGACCTTTTTCTGCAGCAGGAGCTGGTCCAGGACAAAGTCAGCCACCGCATCCCAAATTTCCTTCCGCTCTGGGAATTGAGGGAAACTGAGTCAGGATCCCCACAGATCCCGACATTCACAGGGGTCCAGGGGGTGCCAGTACCTTCGGGGGTGCTGGCTGAGGCCACCTCTGACCCCCCCAGAGCTCCACCTTGGTCCTCCTGGCAGTGGGAGGGCAGAAGCTCATTCTGCACTCCCACAGGATTTGGGATCGAGATTTGGGATTGGGATGTGGGGTCTGGGATGTCCCACCACCAGACTGGCTCCTGTTGTGTCCCCAGGAAGCTCCGTGACACCACTGGTGGTTCCAGTGGTGGCACTGTGAGCTCAGTGGGGCCTCTGTGACATCGCAGTGACACCATGGGGACAGGGGCTAGGATATGGGACTGGGGGAGATGGGGGATGGAACATGGAATGGGGGACATGGAGAGTGTGGGACAAATGGGATGGGACGTGGAATCGAGGACATGGGATGGGGAATATGGGGGATCTGGGTTGGGGACATGGGGGATGTGGGGTTGGACATGGAATGGGAGGTGTGGGATGGGGAATGGAGAATGAGGGACATGGAATGGGGGACATGGAGTGGGGGCTGGGGGGATGTGGGATGGGAGATGTGCTGTTACAATCCTCTTAATCCCAGAGGAGCAAAGAGAGCTCTCTGGGAATTGCAGGAAGAATGTCAGGTTTGAATACTGCCCAAAACGAGATTAAAACTCAAACAAAGTCACCTGTTGGTACTAAACCCCAACATTTTCACTTTATTAACTGTAAAAGAGACAAAGAGAGAGAAAGGGAAAAGTAGAGAAAGGTTGGGAAAAGCTGAGATTCCTTTAAAAGCATAGGACAGTTTTACCCCCACACCGCTGCCTTTCTGCTGAGATGGGGTGGGGGGGATGAAGCAGTTTTTGCCTTTTTTTCCTCTGCCACTCGAAGTGGCTTTATCAGGGATTTCCTCAGGGCTGATGGCTCAGCTGGGATGCAATCCCACTGTGCTCTGGAATGCAGATGCAGTTCGTGTCCCTGCAGCTCCCGGCTGGCTCCAGTCCATCCACTCGAGCTGCTCGCCCCAGAGGTGCAGGACCAGGGAGGTTTCCACAACTCACACGTGGATCACAGAGAGTTTCTGTTTTCCCCGGGCTGGTGGTGCCTCAGCTTCTGGAAGTTCCAGGTGGTTTCAGAGCTGTGAAAGGCTCAGCAGGCAGAGGGGAGGGCGAGGGGAGGCAAAGGACAGAGTTTCTGTCCTTCTCTTCCTCCTCCCTAGTTTCACAGGTTTTGCCTTCCTTTTTATGGGCCTCAAGATGGCTGCTTATGGCTCATTTTGCACAGAGTGTTCAGGTGTTCAGAGCGATTGTGATAAGCAGACACAATGACAAAGCAATTTTTGAGGCATTTTTCTTATTATCAGGTCCTTACACCTGGTCAGTGCCCAAATCCCGGGACAGGGATCGCAGTTTCTTGGCTTCACCACCATCCAGTTCCATGCTGGAGCTGTGATATCCCAGCATCAGAGCAGCAGGGTCACCAGGGGTGCTCCTGTCCGGCGGCTGAAATCTTTTCACAAATCTCTCAGCTCACCTGAGGACAGGGAATGGGTCATTATCTCTGGCTCTGCCTCTTCCTCCTGTTGGGAGGGCTCTGCTTCCTTTTCCTCCCTCACTAAGGGATTGGTGATGATTTGGGATTGGTGATGGTTTGGTCTTGGATTTCTTCTTCTGTAGAGCGGCAGCTGCTCCCGGCAGGGGCTGTTCCCCTGGTTCAGCTGCAGCTGCAGTGCCCACGGTGCTGCTGCTCTGCTTTCCTCCTCCTCCCCTGATGGTGCTGTCCAGTGGCCAGCAGTGGCCCAGGAACAGTAGCCAGGGCCCGGCAGGTTGCATCACTTTGCACCTCTCTGGAGCTGCTGCAGCGTTTTCCCTTCACATATTTTATCACTTTATCAGGGTCCTGTAGCTGTTCAGGGGTGACCTTCCAAACCGTTGGAGGAGAGAAATCCTCCAAACACTGGCCCATGTCCTCCCACATTCCATGCCACTCAGGGCTCTCCACCCTCGGGGCAGATCTCTGAATGACCTTCCTGGAAATCTCTGTCCTGGCTCTAAACATGGTGCGGAGCACACTGAGGAGACTTGGCAGCCTCAGCAACAAGAACAGGCTTTCCTTAACCCCCAGAGGGAATTCAAAATTCTCAAAAGCTGTTGTAACAGGCCTGAAGGAGGAAGAGGGGTGAAAACCTGGGGAAAATCATCCTCCCCTGTTCCCCCCACAGGCTGGGCACGATTATTAATGGACTCCCAGAGGCAGCACCCGAGGCAAGGGCAGGAGAGCAACACTGAATTCACATCCCAAATGACCCTCACTGCCTTGCTGTTCTCACATCACAAACTGATATCCCACAGGACAGCAACAAAGCAATCCTGAACCCTCTCCCTGCTCTGAAAAAGATCCCTGAGAGGGGCACAGATGGGAATATGCACAGGGTGAGCTCCCACACCCCCATGAGCAGACCAAGCCACATTGTGCCCAGGGGCTCTGGACCTATTCCAGCAAATGCTCAGATCAAATTTGATTTGGGCAGATCTGTTGTTATCCAACCCATTCTGCCCCACATTGACCGTACCCCTGCACAGCACCTTTCCAACCACATCCTGCTCTAACTTCCCATTTGCTCTTCACCTCAGTGTTCACTCATTGATGGTGTAGCCACTTCTGATCCTGGAGCCTGATTGGTTATCAATTGGCCCCATAACTTGGGGACAAGATATTAATCACAAAACTGCTCATCCCAGCAGAGACAAGACAGGGACAGAGGAAAGAGGCGAGCCAGGCCCAGGGGGCATGGCTACAATGGTGATGGCTGTGAGGTCACTGCCACTGCAGCAGCCTGGCTGGCCCTCAGCAGACATTCTGGCCAGAAAGCATTGGGAGGTCACCCAGCACATCAGAGACCCCACACAACAGGAATTCCATCCTTGGGGAGGTGAGGGGGTGAGGCAGGAAGGAGAGGCCCCACCTGGGCTCTGATTCTGGGGCACCTCTGTGACACAACCCGAGCAGCCCAGGCACACAGGGAGGCCAGCCGGGCTCATGGCCACCCTGCTCTGCACCAGCCCTGCAAATGGGCAAAAATCTCTCCTCATCTCCAGGCTGAACATCCCCTGTTTCACCCAAAACTCCTTGTCTTTCATCCTCTTAACATACTCCAGCCAAGCTTTTCCTTCCTAAACACAACAAAGTCACCATATCTACATTTCCCCTTTGCAAACTGTCCTTGCTGTCACCTCCTGGCAGTGGCTTTATGGCCCCTGTCAGAGCCAGCCCTGTCCCTGCACTGCCCCAGCTCTGCTGCCCCACAGCTGCTGATCAGGAAGGGCAGAGCCATGGGGGAGGGAAATGCACAGGGACTCCTCCTGGGAGGGACCTCGGGAGCTTTCCAGGCCAAGCCAAAGCACAGTCAGTGGAGAAAGGGACACAAGGATGGGCCGTTTGTGTGCTCTGCCACGGCAGGATGAGATGCAGATACACACACCCAGACAATGTGGATCCCTGCAGGAGCTGATCTCACACAGCGGCTCCCAGGCCTCTGCTGCTCGCTGCTTGCTCTGCTTTGATGTTCCCTGCTGGTTACAGCCACCCCACACACCCCAGTGCTGTGTGCACACACACCAGTCTCACCAGTGCCTGGGCCCCCACAGGACACAAGACCTGATGGTTTGTGGTTCCCACTCCAATATGTGGTACTTGGACGTCCCTCTGTACCCAGAGCAGAGAGATCTCCCTTTTCCAAGAAAGTTCTTGGCAATGGAGGGTTCAGGAAACAGGACAGGCTGTGGGGATCAGTTGCAGGGCACAGCCAGGGACAGGCACTGACCATAACCTGTTTATACATGATCAGCTCTTTCATGTCCGTTTCTATCTCTTTTCTCATGCCTGTTCTTTCATAACCCACTGTCGAGGGTTTGACCCTGGCTAAATGCCAGGCACCTACGACGTTTGCTCTCTATGCTCTCTCCTGCTGCAGCTATGCAGAGGAGAGGGAAAATTAACACAAACACTGGACTCATGAGTTGAGATAAGACCACTGATAAGGTGACGCACTAGATTCAGGGCAAAAGCAGGCGGTAAAACTTAAAGTTGCAAAAAAAGTGATTTATTAGTCTAACAGAGTCGGAGGATAAATCAGAGATAAAAATAAGCTCTCAAGACACCGTTTCTTCACTGACCCCCCTTCCCTCTTAAGGCACCGCTTCCCAGCTCACCCCCTCCCACCTTTCTAACTAACTAACAACTCCCAGGTAGGGGCAGGGTGTGGGGTTTTTTCTTTAAGTCAGTTCATCACAATTCTTCTACTACAGACACTGTTTCTCTATTCGCCCCCTCCTTCCATTCAACCAGCAGATCCGGGTTGGGGCAAGATATGTGGCTTTTCTTAGTCAGTCCAACGCCACAATTCTTCTTCTACAAACACTGTTTTTCTGCTCACCCCTCTCCCTATTAAGGCCATTTCTCAGCTCACCCCCTCCCTCCTTCCTTCTAACCAAACAGCTCCGGGGTGGGGGCAGGGCATGGGGGTTTCCTTTGGTCAGGGTCAGTCCATCAGGGGAAAAGAATCCTCTACTTAGCCATGGGGGTCCCTCCCACGAGAGACAGTCCTCTGCGAACTTCTTTGGCGTGGGTCCAATCTCACGAGCAGCCCCGCCCGATTGCTGCTGTCCGAGATTCTCTCCAGGCTGCAGATTTCCAAGCCGAGGCCAGGCTGTTTCCATCCCGGGAGCAAGGCCTTTCTCTCTCCTGCAAGGCTTTTGCAACTCTCAGTCTCTGGGACTCCCACTGGATCACAGCTTCCTGCAGGCTTCCACCTGCTCCTCTGGCGTGGGCACCTCCCCACAGGCTGTGGGGGGTTTCTCTGCACCCCCTGGACTCCATGGGCTGCAGGGGGACCACCTGCTCCCCCATGGTCTTCACCACGGCTGGCAGAGGGTTTTCAGCTCCGGCGCCTGGAGCATCTCCTCCCCCACCTTCTCCACTGACCTTGGTGCCTCCATGTTGTTCTCCCTCACATATTTTTACCTCCTCCTCCTCCTTCCCTGGCTACAAAGAAGTGCGTGCTTACCCTGTTTTGATTTCTTCTTAAATATGTTTTCACAGAGGCGTAACTAACATCTCTAATTGGCCCAGGTTTGGCCAGCAGCATGTCCATCATCTTCAGAGCTATCAGAGATTGGCTCTGCTGGACATGATGGAGAAATTTCCAGAATCTTTACTCAGGACATGCAGGAGCCATCTTTGTACCCCACCCTATCCACTGGCAAAAACTGGGCCAGGCAAAACTACCACACTCTGTCATGCCATCTCTTCCCAGCTGCCCTTCCTGAGATCGAGGGCAGTCACTGTGTTCCCCTGAAAATCAACCTGACACAGCTGAGAGCAGAGGGACCCCCAGCTGAGCCAAATGGCTCAGCCTTTCTCAGTCTCAGCCCCACTCCTGGCCAAGGACACTCCTGGCCAAGGACACTCCTGTCCCCCAGTGTCCCCTGGAAGGCAGCTCACAGCTTGCATGGGCATCCTGAGGACACACCAAGGGTTCTGTCCATGGAACTGCTGGAGGAGAGTCGGCTCATTCGCAGCCTCCCAGTCTGCCCTGCCCAGAGCTGCCCAGGGCAGAGGGAGCTGGGACACCATTGCTGTGCTCAGCCTGCACAGGAGGAGCCCCAAGGGCTGCATCTGGCCCTGCAGCTGGAGCTGCCATTCCCAGAGAGCCTGTCAGCAATGCCAGCAGCACCTGAGCAAGGCAAAGAGAGACAGAGCAAGGCCTGAGGAAAAGCCTTTCCCTCCCCAGCCCTGCACAGCCCCTCCCAGGCAGCCCCAGTACAGGACAGTCACCCTCAGGCCCTGGTCAGCAGGGAATGGGCAATGGCAGGAGAGATGCCCTTCATCTCTGCTGCTGCTCTGGCAGCCCAGGAGGGCACTGAGGGCCCCGAGCCCCCGGGCTGAGGGCTGTGCTGGCTGCGAGGGGACACAAGAGCTCTGCTGCTCAGGGCAGTGTCTGCACTGCAGGGCAGGGCCGGGAGGTGCCACATCTCCCCTGCAGCAGCGCTTCCCTCAGGATTGCCTCCCTCCCTGCCTGCCCACGGCTCTGCTGCTGGAGCTGTCCCAGCTGGGAGCTGTTCCTGTGGCCCCGGGGTCCTTCCCTGCCAGTGCTGCCAGAGCCCAGCCCAGCCCTGGGCCAGCTCTGCCCTGCAGCCGCTCGGGGCTGCAGGGATTAAAGAACAGCTCCCCCAAGCCTGGGGACCATGGAAAGGTGATGCTGGATGGATTTGGAGGCTGGGGAGGTGGAGGCACTTGCTGAGGTTCCCAGGAATCCTCAGCGTGATGGTTTAAGAGCCTCAGCCCCTGCTCTGCCCTGCACAGCTGAGTTTCCACTCCCACCAAGCTGAGCCAGGGAACAGTGGGAGCACAGACTCAGGAAAGCAGAGACCCAAGCAGGAAACCCTGTCCTGAATATGCTCAGAAATGTCCCCTCAGAAATGCCCTGGGCATGAGCTGGAGCTCTGAGCAGCCCTGGCCCACACAGCAGCCTCTCCACAGCAGCAGGACCTGCCCTGGCAGGAGTCACTCCTTGCACCCACAGCTCCACTCCACTGTCCATGGGGAGCTCCCAGGCAGGCTGAGAGCTGCCCCTGGCAGGTGGCACATGCTCTGCCCTGGCAAAGAGCCCTCAGGGCTGCAGGAGCTGCTCTGCAGGACAGCCCTGGGCAGCCCTGGCTGCACCCCCACCTTCACAGCCTGCAGCCGTCCCTGGCAGCAGGAGCCGTCCTGCCCTGTCCCTCTGACAGTGACCAGGGCAGCCCCGCTCTGCAGCACATCCTCCCCCAAACCAGAAATGGCAGCAGAGCCATCCTTACAGTCATATCAGTCGTGTCATGTGTCAGCTTTAGAAGATCCCTGCAGCCAGAGACTCACTGTGTCAGAAGTTGTGAAGATTTCTCAATGAAGAAGCTCAGAATTGTCCTTCCAGCTGCTTTAACCATCTCTGTCTGCTTCACTCCTCTCAGGTACCTGAAGGCAATGTCCTCAGCCCTGCTGGGCTGGGAGAGGAGCTGCTCCTCAGCAGAGCTGCCTCTTTGAAGCTTTAGGAGCTCCCTCTGTGCCAGGAGCCCGGCCCAGCTCAGCAGCACAGCAACAGCACAAGGACTTTAATGACCCTCTTGGGGCTTTGATGTTGTTTACATCAGACTCATTCCCTGAGAGAGTGTTCAAAAAACTTCTCAAGAACTCAAAGTCAGATTCAAACTCCAAAGTTTCTTGGAGTTTTAATGGGTCCCACTGAGGGAGACATGACTGAGAAAGTGTCCCCAGGTTCCAGTTAGAACAGAACACTGGAGGCAGTGATGACAGGAAGGGACAGACAAGGCAAAGGTGTCTGTGATGCTGAGCAAACCTGGATGTGTTTCATGAATGCAAAGGGCCAAGGCCTGAGCCCCAGCCCCTGGCAAGGCACATCCTGTCCCTCCCTCGTTGCTCAGGGCTCTTCCCGGGGCACTGCCATGTGGGGATGTGCAATGCCAAGGACAGGACCATGGGGCGGCCCCTGCCAGGCTGCTGAGCAGGGACAAGGAGGCCATGAGGCCCCAGGGCTGCAAGGGTCACTTGTGTCCTCCTCATGGCCTCAGGGCCAGGGCCAGCAGCCATGGCCAAAGTGCTGCACAAGTTGGCTGTGGCAGGGCCTTGCAGCTTCTGCACATCCCTGTGCTCTCTCCAGCCCAGGCTGTCCTACGCTGTCCATGCCCTGCGCCTCTGTCCCTGCAGGCTGTCGGCATCCCCCGGCTGCCCCACCTCGCTGGCCTTTCCTTTGCTGACAGCTCTGCGTCCTGCCTGCCTCTGCCTTGGCACACAAAGCCTTGGGCTGGCCCAGACTCCTTCTGGGGATGTGTTGCACCACAGCTCTGCCCTGAGAGAGAAATTCCTTTCTCTTTCTGACCACTGCGCCTTCCCAGCTGCCTTTGGTCATTATTCCTTTCTCATACTCCTTTCCACTACGAAGAAAAGCTCTCATATATCTGAAATATTGAAGCCCTCCCAAGAGACTCCTTTCTGTCCTCAGTCTCCAAACTACTGAGCTCAGGGCCTTCAATCCTTATAGAGTGGTCTTTTACTTGAGGCCTTCAAACCCTCTTCTGGGAGATCTCTGGGCCATCTCCATGGTTTGACCATGAAAATGTTGTGCTCTTAATCCAGGAAAGATGGAGAGACACTTTTTGCCAGTGGTTGCATTGAGAGAACAAGACACAATATATTTATGCTAAACAAGCGGAGATGCAGATTGGATGTAAGGATGAAATATTTTATGATGAGGGTGGCAGGACTCCGGCACAAGTTGCTCGGTGAGTGGAAACCCCTGGAAGTGTTCAGGGTCAGGAGCTTTGTGCAACCTGAATGAGTGAAGGTATTCCTGGGTAATGGAAGGGCAGTTGGACTAGAGGCTCTTTTAGGTCACTTCTAACCCAAAGCATTTTATAATTCTTTTATTCTTATATCCCCAAATCCTTCTCCGCAGGACTACAAATACGTACATAAACCATGTCAGCATTTTAATGCACCCCAACAGTTCCATAAGAAGGAAAGAATTAACACACCAGGGACATGAATTGCCAGGTTTATGGAGGAACCTAGAAAAACCCAAAGGTAAAGAAAGTGAAAGCAAGGTCCAATATCTCAGTGTGAAAGATTCACCAAGTGGGACAATGGCAGAGACTCCCATAGTGACCTCACAGTGGAGAATGTGGGTTTCTGCCTTGGGGTCTGAGACTCATGATGGGCATCCAGAAAGGGCATTTGGGGCCTGTGCAAGACTTACCATGGGATGTCCAGGAAAGGACAACAAGAAGGGACAAGGTGGCACCATGGTGGGTTGTGAAAGAACTGGCATGAAAAATGAGAGAGGATGGGGGATGAAAGAGCTAATACTGTATAAACAGGTCATGGTCAGTGCCCATCCCCAGCCGTGCCCTGCAGCTGATCCCCACAGCCTGTGGCATTTTCCTAAATCCTCCACTGCCAAGAATTTTCTGGGACAAGGGAAGTCTCTCTGCTCCAGGTACAGAGGGAAGTCCAAATGTCAGATACGGGAGTGGGAACCACAAACCATCAGGTCCTGTGTCCTTTGGGGGCCCAGGCACTGGTGAGACTGGTGTGTGTGCACACAGCACTGGCGTGTGTGGGGTGGCTGTAACCAGCAGGGAACATCAAAGCAGAGCAAGCAGTGAGCAGCAGAGGCCTGGGAGCTGCTGTGTGAGATCAGCTCCTGCAGGGATCCACATTGTCTGGGTGTGTGTGCAGCTCTGCATCTCATCCTGCCGTGGCAGAGCACACAAACAGCCCATCCTTGTGTCACTCTCTCCACTGACTGTGCTTTGGCTTGGCCTGGAAAGCTCCCGAGGTCCCTCCCAGGAGGAGTCCCTGTGCATTTCCCTCCCCCATGGCTCTGCCCTTCCTGATCAGCAGCTGTGGGGCAGCAGAGCTGGGGCAGTGCAGGGACAGGGCTGGCTCTGACAGGGCTGTTGTGGTTTAGGAATGGTGTTCTCCAATTTACTACTCCCACTAAAAACACCTTGTGTCTCCCCACATTTATATTCCCACCATCATCCCCCACACCACAGGGGCTTTACCCACCTGGCCCTGCTTGATCTCAGCACACATTTCACACTCATGGATAACCTGGAGATGCTGTCCATGGGTAAATCCACCCCTTGGTCACCAGCCCATCTGGAGGTTGCATCTCTGCCCTGATGACCTGAGGTGTCCTGGGCTCATCGAGCAAGAAATAACTCACCCTTGTGTGGCCAGTCCAGACCCACCTGAGACACTTTAATCCTGGCAGCCCCATCCCCCTGTCCATTGTTGCGATGCTCTTCAGTGCCAACTCTTGGGTACGTGAGCATCCACAGGAGGGACTTTCACAGCCAACTTCTCTACCTGGGCAGCGATGTCTTGCCCCAGTCCAGCAGCCCAGATGGGTTTCCCTCTGTGCTGCCAATTGTCCTTTTTCCATCGTTCCAGCCACCCCCACAGAGCATTTCCCACCATCCCTGAGTCAGTGCAGAGGTGCAGCGCTGGCCATTTCTCTCGCTCACAGCTCCATGTATGGTCCCAGTGTTGCAGTGACTGCAGGAAAGGGACACCCCGCAATGGGACATTTCCTGGTCAAATATAGACACACAGAGTGGCAAACTGTCTGTCACTCGGGTTTTGGCCTCGAAGCCGCCGCCGTGGTTTGCAGGAGCTGCAGTGTGGCACGGCCCTGGCTGTGCCCGGGAGCACAGGCTTGGGAGAATGTGTCGGTGCCAGCTGGGCCAGGGAGCTGCAGCGAGTGGGGAACGAATCCCTCCTGGTGTCCTGTCCCAGGGTGACACTGTGGGGCATCATGTGACCAAGGAAACCATTGTGACACTGTTACCAGATGAGAAATGGCTGACACCTGGTGAGCTCACACAATACTTGTTCTCCAAAACTACTGGCCTGTGGAAGCTGCACAATGCCCATTGTGTAAGGAGAACTGCAAGTTCACCAGCCTCAGTGTCCTGCCAGTTCAGCCAGGTCACTTGGAACATTGGGGTCTAGGACCACCAGGGACTACCAGAGAGACCCCCAGGACAGAAGAACACATGTGTAAAGGGGAGGAAAAATATGTTAATGATTTGGGGGAAATGACTATCATATGTATGTTTAATCTGACAATCAATGACTATGTATGCAAAATAGAGTATATAAACAGAAATTTTCCTGAACTCAACATGCACAGCATCTCACCAAATAAAGAATGCATGCTTCTTAATGCTACATTGGTGTTAAGGAGGGTTTTTTTTGTTTACCAGATTTTTTGTAACAACACTCTGGATCTTCATGGAATCAAGGAGATCACTGAGACCCTGCAGGGCCTTGTGGGACCAAGAGGCCATTGTGACATAGTGGAACCAAGGGAGCGATGTGAAACTGCAGGACTCCATGGAACCAAGGGGCCATTGTGACACTGCTGGGCCTTGAGTAACCAAGAAGCCAAAGTGATGTGCAGAACACGGAGACCATTGTGACACTGCAGGGCCTTGTGGAACTGATCCTGCAACTGGATAGAAACTTTCTAACACAGTTTGAGTATTAGAAAGCAGACATTCTTTATTGCAGGGCTGGGCACTCGGAGGATCCTTCCTCTCATTGAGTGCCCCAGGCATTGAATGAACAGACTTTTTATCACATTCACTGATAACAAATTAATTAGCTATCCCTGCTTACTTGATGGGTATGTATTACTTTATTTTACATAATTGCACCCCTTATTGGACCGTTATATGGTTCTTTGGGCTCTGTCTTCAATGTCTGGTGTGCTTTTCAGGTGGCTGTTCCTTGAACCCCACTTTTGAGTAAGTGCAATATCGTTGTTTTGTATAACTCCTGCTTTGTCAGCCTTGCAGAGCTGAGCTGGCATCCTGATTGTGTTTTGTGTGACTTCTGTTTGCCTGAGTTACATCCTTTATCTATTTCTGCAAGGCTGTGCTGTTCTGTTCTACTGTCCTTATCACGTCCCCCCTTTTCTGGAGATTCAGTTCCTTATGGGAACCGATCTCTCAATATCTATTTCTATTTAAGCCGAAGGCATATTACAACAGCTACAACACTAATCGGGATGCAAGAGAAAACCATACAACAAATATTATGTTGACCATTATAAACAGATGTTTTAACCAAATCCAGCTGGGTAACCATGAGTTATTTTTGGTCCAGATTTCTTCAAATCCCCAGGAGGTGCCATCTTGAGCTGTGCATTGTAAAAAGTTGTCAATAGTATTTGGAAAGGTCCCTTCCACTTTGGCAGGAACAAAGCAGTTCCCCAGTCTTTCAAGCAGACCCAGTCTCCTGGTTGGAATTCATACCCTTGTGTGTCCAATCCCATCAGTCTGGGGATGTCAACTGCTTGCTGCAAATCCTGTAAGGTTTTAATAAGAGAAATGAGGGAATTATTCAAATCGACCTCTCCCTTTACGTGAATGTTTCCTGGAATGTGGCACTTGGTAGGGTTGACCACAGAGCAGCTCATAGGGGCTGATTTTGCTTGTGCCCCATGGCTGAATTCTGATTTGAAGTTGAACAACAGGGAAGGTTTGGGCCAAGGTCAAGGAAGTTTCCTGACATATTTTATCCAAATGCAATTTGATTGCAGAAGTGACTTTCTCTACTGTGCCACCAAGGGCTGTGAGGAGACACCTTGTCCTGAGGCCCTGGGGCCTCCTGGCACAGCCCCAGCAAGGCTGGGCACTGTCACCCCCTTGTCCTGCCCTCAGCATCCCCACCACATCCCAGTGCCCCCGGCAGAGCCCTGAGCAAGGCAGGAGGGACAGGATCTGCCTTCCCTGGGGCTGGGGCTCAGCCCTTGGCATTTCTGCTGCCTCCAGCCAGCCCAGGCTCTGCTCAGCACCTGAGCTGCCTGCACAGAGCCTTGGCCTCCCCGCACTCCTGGCCTCAGGGATCTGCTGGAAGGAGTCCCTGGGGAGCCTTGGTCACGAATGGCCCTAGGGGGCTCCTTCTTGCTCTCAAGGACTGCAGGTTTTTCAAAGGACTTTGGCTTTTGCTTTTGCCTTGGAGTATCTGAGAGCTTTGTGCAATCATGGCCTCCAATTATCTGCTGTAACAAGTCCCTTGAGATTCTTTGTCAGTAACAACACTCAGTGGGGCTCATTAATGCTTCAAGGTACTCTGGGTTTATTAAAGTCCTTCTTTTTCCACCCTGTGTCACTGAGAGGTTTCTGCAGTCATGGCCTCCAATTCTCTCCTCCAAGGAGTCCATGAGGAGCCTGTCTTGGGGATGGACCTCAGTGGGACTCATTAATGTTTGGAGACACTTTGGGTTTTTCTTCTGACTTTGACTCCTGGAAAAGTTTGTGCAATCTCCTCTCAGGCCCTGAGGTTCAAGGGCTCAGCACCAAATGCACCTCGGGGCTCATTAGGATCAAGCAAGTCCTGACAAACCATGGCTCTGCCTTGATTTCCCTCTGGTCTGGTGCAGATCATGAGGAAAATTTCCTACTACAGTTATGGAGAAATATTTCAAAGAGCTTCTAAGAAAAATATATTCCTATTTTAAAGGTTGCATTTTATTATTACTGTTCTCTTTAGAGCAGAGGTGATTGCAGCATTCTGTGGTTGATATTCATCCAGGATCTCTCCTGAGGAGGTCTGGCCTGCTCAGAGAACCTTTGCCTGGAGGTCTGACCCAGAGTGGCCAACCTTGCTCCTGTGCAGACAGGAGCTGCTGGGAAGGCACTGCAGCCCTGCCCTGGGCCAGCTCTGAGGGTGGATTCTCATCCCAACCTGCACTGGCCATTGCCAGGGGCTGTGCCATGGACACTGCACTGACCCCACTGCTGGGTTTGGATGCCATGGCCACCGTGAGAAGGTCAAGTTTCCTTGGAAACACTGGGGAGGACTGGGGCATACTGGGGGACACTGGGACAGACTGGGAGTGACATTGGGGTGGATTGGGACAAATTGGGAACTCTGGTAATGCTGAGGGGGAAACTGGGTGGACTGGTGTAGAAGTGAAAGAGGTCTTGGTGCTGCTGTGGATATCTCTGCGGTAACGGATGGTTTAGACAGAGTCCTCTGCAGTCAGTTTCAAAGCATGCGGGTTTATTTTGGAAAAGGGTAAGAGGGGAGAGACCGACCACGTGACCGCTTCCGCAGCCCCGTCGTCGGTCCGGGAGAGGGAGAGGTCAGGCAGGTAGGGGGAGGAAGTTGCGAGAGAGCGAATCTGGCTCGTGCAACCACATAAAACAGATTCTATGTTGAATATTCTATTTTCTACTAACCAATCTAGGATGAGATACAAATTCTACATCGTTTGCATATAGCCTATGAGAGTCCTTATATTACCATAGCTGTTACATATTTAAATCCTACAAAACCGGTTTCTCCACCTTTGGATCTACCCCAGAGGAATGTAAGTTTCTGTTGTGACATCATTCAGCTGGAATGCTTACTCTCCAGCTATTCACTGGTTGGTATTTCAAAGCTTGTCTTCATCTCAATCTCCTCTGAGGTTTCAATATTCTCAGCATCTTTTGCTAAGCAATAATTTCCATAAGACCTTTCTATTCCTTCTTCCCCAACAGACTGGGATCGACTGCGATGGACTGTGAGGGTACACTGAGACATACTGGGACATGCCAGGACATACTGGGAGTGATACTGGCCAATACTGGGGCAGACTGGGGATACTGTGAGTGATACGGGGGGATACTGGGTCAAACTGGGGACACTGGGAACACTGTGGGGAATACTGGGAGACACAGGGGCATACTGGGAGTGACACTGGGATGAACTGGGACATACTGGGGGACATTGGGAGGAAATGAACTCGGGTGTATTGAGAAGGCCTGGAGGGGCACTGGGGTCATACTGGGCTATACTGGGGATGAACTGCGCTGTACTGGGAGGGCCTGGAAGGGCACTGGGGTTATACTGGGGATGAACTGGACTGTACGGGGAGGAACTGGAGGGGTTGAATGGGCTGTTCCCGCCTCCGCCGCCACCCATTGGTCACCTCTGCCGCCCATCAACACCTGCAGCCAATCAGCGCCCGGAAACTTGCTCTGAGGGCGGGGCCCGGGGGCGGCGCCATTTTCGTCTCTTTTTGCCTATAACTCCCGTCATGCCCCGCGCCCCAATAAAGCCCCATTGGAGCCGGGACTACAACTCCCATCATGCCCTGCGCTCCACGGATTTCCCCGTTCTCCGCCCTCATATGCCCCGTAAGTGTCCCCCAGACGCTCCAGGATCCCTAAGTGCCCCCTGAGTGCCCATTCAGAACGCCCGAAAATCTTCCCGGACCGCCAAGTGTTCCCAACCCCACAGATGCTCGTTATAGCCACTTCCGGGACTTCATCTCCTATCGTCCCCCGCGGCCCAAGAGCCGCTCATAACACAGTTCCGCACCTAAAATTCCTGTCATGCCCCGCGCCCTAAAGAGCCTGGTTAGAGCTCCCCGAGTTCCCCCCAAGTGCTCCCGAACCGTACATGTTCCCCCGAGGACCTCAAGTGGCTCCTCGGACGAAAAAGTGCCCACCGAGTGCCTTCCTGGAACCCAAAATCGAGCCACTTCCGGGACTACCATTCCCATCATGCCCCGCGACGCCCGTAGATCTCTATTGCAATCGTGACTTCATCTCCCGTCATGCCTGGCGCCCCATAGAGAGCCATTGTAGCAGCGCCTTCAACTCCCATGATGCTCCGCGGCTCCATAGAGCTCCGTTATACCCGCGCCTCCAACTCCCATCATTCCCCGCGCCCCACTGAGCCCCGTTATAGCCTCCAAGTGCCCTCCCAGACACCGAAGCGCCCCCAAATGTCCCTCCCTGACCTCCAAGTGTCCCCCGGGACCCTCAAGTGCCACTCCGAACCTGAAACGATCCGTCAGGAGCCCTAAGTGCCCCCTCAGTGCCCACTCAGACCCCGCAAGTGTCCACCCGACCCCCAAGCTCTCTCTAAATTCCCTCCCCACACCCAAAACTGCCCCGAATGTGTCCCATAAATGTCTACCCGGAACCCGAAGTGCTCCCCTGACCGCTGTCTGAGAAAAACATGATGAGAAATTGACAAAACTAATAAAATCAGAACTAATTAGCATAAAGAGGGAGAAATCAAGAAGCAATAGACCATAGATTAATAAGGGGAATTGTGTAATTTAGAACCAACGAATATCTATTTCTTTGGCAGCTAAAAATTTACAGATTCTTAACATAATTAAAAATCTAATAAAAAAATAAATAGCAATATTATTATGAATAAAAATATAATTAATGAAATTATAATAATAATTAAATATTAAATAAAAAGACCTGACCCCATCCATCAGCTCAGAAGGCCACTTGTCCTGAGGACAGCCTGACTTACTGATGAAAATTGAGACAAAAAAGGAGTTAAGTACCTCTGCCTTTTCATCATCTTTAGTTACTAAATTCCCTCCCCATCTAATAATGAATGGAGGTTGTCCTTGTCCCTCCTTTTGCCATTAATTTATAAAAATATTTATTATTCTTCACAGAAGTGACCAGATGAAGTTCTAATTGGGCTTTTGCCTCCCTAGCTTTTTTCCTACATGACCTAGCCACATCCTTAAACATTTCCTGAGTTACCTGCCCCTCTTTTCTTAAGGTGACACATCCTCTTTTTCCTCCTTAATTCCTGCAGATGATCCTTGCTCATCCAGGCCAGTCGTCTTCCCCGATGGCTCCTCTTTCGGCACACAGGGACAGGCTGCTTCTGTGCCTTCAAGATTACTTTCTTGAAGTACGTCCATCCTTCCTGGACCTCTTTGTTTTTAAGGGCTATTTCCCAAGGAAGTTTCCAAATTAGCTTCTTGAAAAGGCCACAGTCTGCCCTCTGGGGGTCTAGGGGGGAAGTTTTGTTGGTGCCCCTCCTTGTTTCACCAATTACTGTAAATTCTATTATTTCATGATCACTATATCCCAAATGGCCCCAACCATGACATCTCCCACCAGCCCTTCTCTGCTTGCAAACAGCAGGTCTAGCGTAGTCCCTCCCCTGCTAGGCTCACTCACCAACTGAGACAAAAAGCTGTCCTCCATACACTCCAAGAACCTCCTAGACTGCCTCTTCTTGGCTGTGTTGAATTCCCAGCAGATATCTGGCAGGTTAAAGTCTCCTACAAGAACAAGGGCTGGTGATCTGGAAACATTTTCCAGCTGTTTATACAATAATTCATCCACCTCTCCATCCTGGTTGGGTGGTCTATAACAGACTCCCACCAGCATGTCAGCCTTGTTGGCTTCCCCTGATTCTTACCCATGGGAACTCGACCTTACTGTCATTAAGTTAGTGTGGTGAGATCCTCCCTAATATACAGAGCCACCCCTCCACCTCTTCTCCCTCTCCTGTCTCTTCTGAAGAGCTCGTTGCCATCCCTTGCAGCGCTCCGGTTATGTGTCATTCCACCATATTTCTGTGATGGCGACTACATCAGAGCTTTCCTGCTTGGTCTTTCCATGGCTTGCAGCTCCTCTGCTTTATTCCCCATGGATGCTGCGTGCATCAGTGTCCATGCACTTCAGCAGAGCTGCTGCTCCAGCCCTGACTCTGGCTTAGCGCCCTTGCTCTCATCTCTGGAGAGCCTGCTTGCATCCCCTTCCCCCTTCAGACCTAGTCTGAAGCCTCTCAATCTGCCCTGCCAAGTCATGGGATAGAATCCTTTTGCCCCATTAGACAGATGGAGCCCATCTGGCTCCAGCAGGCCAGGTGCCCTAAAAGTTTCCCTTTGATCAAAGAACCCAAAATTCTGCTGATGGCACCAGCCCTTAAGCCATTTATTGTTGATGTGAGTTCTGTTCCTTTCATCCTTCATCTCTGCTACTAAAAGAACTGAGCAGAACACCACCTGCACTCCTGCCCCATCAACCAAAGAGCCTTGAAGTCCTTTTTTATTGTCCTGGTGCCCTTCTTGCCAACCTCATCACTGGCAGCCTGGACAACCAGCAGTGAGTAACAATCAGAGCACTGAATCAGCTCAGGAAGTCTCCTGGTGATATCCTGGACCCGGGCCCCTGGGAGGCTGCAGACTTCCCTGCGGGATGGGTCCGGTCGACATATGGGGCCTTCTGTTCCCCTCAGAAAGGAGTCACCTGCTACCACTACCCTTCTTCTCTTTTCAATACAAGAGGTTGTGATCCATCTGAAAGACAAAGTGTAATTGGGAGACTCTCCAGGCAGATTATTTTCTTTGATGACATCAGCCTGATCCTCTGCATCCAGGGCCTTGTACCTATTCTGTAGCAGCACCTGGGAGGGTGATGGGGGTCAGGAGGGAATTTTGTTACCACCCCAAATAGGGACTCGTTTCCATTCTCCCTCATGTAAATGGTCTCCTTCTGTTTGATGGTCAGAGGTGTGGAACTCCTCTGAGTCCTGGCTGGCTTCTCTCAGGGATGGAAGGGTGAAACTCCACCAGTCTATTTCCCTTTCACTCTCCCCAATATTTCTCAATCTTTCTACTTCCTCCTCAAGCTCTGCCACCCGGCAGAGATCATTCACTGTTGCGGAGGATCAATAAGGGTCATCAAGCCAGATCAATATGATCAAGTGAAGCCGTTTATTACATATCAGAAGGCTGCTTATATATTTTTTCTACTTGTCTACGCACAAGCAATTCATTGGCTCTCAGCTCACCACCCCACAGTGTCATTGGCTACCCATAGTTAGAACAACATCTTGCAATAACACCACCTGCAAGTCTCTCATTATCGTTGTTTATGGATTCCTGCTTGTTTTGAGCTAGAGAGGAATAGTGCAAACTGGACAAACAGGTCTCTCTCATGGGAAAGTAGTTCTCACTACGTGCCTGTCATTCCCACAATTCACCTTCTCACACCACGTGCAGGAGTCTTTTGCGCTATCCTCTGGCACTGCCACCAGGCTCAGACATTCCCGGCAGCCAGCGGCTTCCACAGCTATGTCCTTCTCTGGGGGCTCTGTTTGTGGAACTTTTCCTGACAGTAGCTCCTGACCATTGCTAGAATAAGAAGACAAAAATACCAGAACACAACTCAATACAAAAAGTGTGGCTCCAGCCGTGCCTGCTTGTCCTGCCTGTGTGAACTGCTGTGCAAACTGCTGTGCCACACCTTCACAAACGTGCCACGGCCCTGTCTGCCCGCACCTGTTCACCGCGCTCTGGGCTGCTCGCCCTCTCCAGAGCCTCTTTGGAATGGCCGGGAATGGCCTGGAGACAGCTCCTCCCCTTGCTCGAATGACTTTCTCCCACTTTCTTTATTGAGCATGATGCCACAAGGTCTGGAATATCCCTGGGGTCAGTTGGGGTCACCCGTCCTGGCTGTGTCCCCTCCCCCGCACCCCCAGCCCCTCCCCAGTGTGGCTGCACAGGGGCAGGAAAGGCCTCGGCTGTGGCTGAGCTCAGCAAGAACAAAGTCCTGTCCGTGCTCTCAGCCCCGGGTTCAGCACAGCCCCAAACACGGCCCCAGAGCTGCCCCTGCACAGACAATGAACTCCAGCCCCGCCAGAGCCGGGGCACTGCCACGCCAGGACATTGTCACAGCGCAATTAAACAGCGCCAGCAATTGGGGTTCTTGGCTTCAAACACGGGAAAATGGGAAGCTGATCCATCAGAAGAGCCGTGGCAGGGCCGGGGTGGGTGGGAGCAGCGGGATGAGCTCTGCTGGCAGCTCTTGGCTTTCCTGGGAAGCAGAAAGGGGCTGGATCCAGCTCTGTGGATTGCTCAGGCAGTGATTCCTGCTGGGATGAAAGTGGATCACGGTGTCACCCTGTCCCTGTCCCCATCCTGCAGGATGGACCTGGCTGTGGAGCCCATGGAGAGTGGGAGCTGCTCCAGAATCTCCTCTGATCCCACTCCATCCATCCCACACCAATCCTGCTCCACCCATCCCGCCCAATTCTGCTCTGAAATCCTGCCCCAATCCCACTCCATCCATCCCAACTGATCATGCTCCAGAATCCAGCCCTGACCCTGCTCTACAATTCCACCTGATAGCACTCTGGAATCCTGCCTTGATCCAGAATCCCTCTCTGACTGCACTCAATTCATCTGCCCCAATCCACCTCTGGAATCCCACCCTGATCCAGCTCCAAACATGCGGTCAAGCTCTCAGATCCCAAGTCTGTTCCTTTGGAAAGAGAAGATCCATGAGGTTCCAGCAGGGATCTCACACTCGGATTAACCCCAAGACACGTCCTGGGATCCACACAGAGGGAATCCAGAACCACTGTCACCTGGTACTCACTGTCTGCCGCACTGTGTCCATTCCTCTCCCTCTTCCCTATGGAAAAACAGTGGGATCAGCACCGGTGGCACAGGATTCCCAGAATGCTGCCAGGCAGATCTGTGCCCCTTCCCAACCCCCATCCCATGTGTTACCAGACTGGAACTTCCAGATGACGAATCCGATGACAATGACAACGATGGCAGCAATGATGGACACAGCAACCACCAGGATGAGATTCCCACTGGACTCTGGCTCTGGGAAGCACAGGATAGTGAGGAGAGGGAGGGGAACCTCCATCCCATTGCTCCACATTCCCAAATTCCTCATTCCCATATTCCCAATTCCCACATTCCCAGCCTCACCCCAGACAAAGATCCCAGGTTCCGGCATTCCAGCATGCTCCACCCGGCACCGGTACTGCTCCCGCTCCTCCGGCCGCGCCTTGATCCTGGCCCGGGTGTGGAAGGTGCCGTCAGTGTTGGGAACGACCCCATCCCACTGCGTCTCCTGATCCCAGACTTCATTCCCCTTCATCCAGTTGATCTCGATGGTGCTGGGATAGAATCCAAACGCATGGCAGGACAATGTCAGGATCCCATATTCCACTTTTCCAGACACATGGACATCAGGGGGCTCTGGAATGGGATAACGGTGAGATGCATGCATGGAATTCCCATGGGATGGGATGGGGAGAGATCTGCCCATGGAATTCTCATGCAAATGGGATGGCAATGTGATCCATCCATGGACTTACAATGGCAATGGGATGACAGCAAGATCCATCCACAGAATTCCCATTGGAATGGGACAGCAGTGAGAGCCATCCATGGAACTCCCATGGGAACTCCCATGTTCCCAAATTTTGCCCTCCCAAACCCCACATTCCCATGGGAATTCTGCCCTCCCCACCTTTGCGCTCCAGCTCCTCCCGCCCGTATCCAAAAAATCTCTGCAGTGCATCCACACAGGTGTGCTGCAGGTAATTCGTCCACTCCTCAGCCACGATCCCTTCGTGTTCCCAGCGCCTCTTGGTGATCTGGGCAGCACCATCGGCCGCCACAAAGCTCCTGGATCCCAGCTCGAAGGAGAGGAAATCCCGCCCGTCGTAGCCATACCGATAGGATCCATGGATGCTCCCGTCGGACAGGAGGTCACAGCCAAAAATCAGCTGCAGCGTGTGGAGACCTTGGCGGGAAAATTGGACCCATGGATACTCATGGAATTATGTCTCAGCCCCATGGATCCCTATTCCAGCCCCATGGATCCTCAGAGTCTGATGAAGACCCACAGAGCCTCATCCCAGCCCCTTGGAGTACCACAGATCCCATCCCAGCCCCATGGATCCCATCCCGGCACCATGGATCCCCATCCTGGCCCCATGGATCCCATCCCAACCCTGTGGACCCCCATCCCAGCCCCATGAATCCCATCCCGGCCCCATGGATTCCATCCCGGCCCCATGGATCCCCATCTCAGCCCCACGGATCCCATCCTGGCCCCATGGATCCCATCCCAGCCCCATGGATCCCCATCCTGGCCCCATGGATCCCCATCCCAGCCCCATGGATCCCATCCCGGCCCCATGGATCCCCATCCCAGCCCCATGGATCCCATCCCAGCCCCATGGATCCCATCCCAGCCCCATCTCCCCCCACTCACCCCCATTCTGGTTTTACCGCTCCCGCAGTATCTCCAGGTTCCAGGCATCCACGTGCTGGTATCTCTCACTTCGCCGGGTTTCGCTATCCCAATATCCCGGCTCGGCTCCGGCTGCCATCCACACTGTCTGTGGCTCCATCCGGCCCCACTCGCTGTCGTAGCGCGTGATGGGGATCCCATCCAGGTACCCTATTTCCATGAACTGGGGAACCCCCAGGTGGGGCTCCGACACCGTCACATCCAGGTAATGCAGGGAGTGGAGAACTGGGGGGACACGGAGATTTGGGGTCTGGCAGGTCATGGATCAATGAAGGGAGGAACTAGGAGAGCTGGGAAGAAATCTCAGGGTCATGGAAAGGGGAGATGCAGGGATGGGAGAGGTGGGATGGTGGGGTCCAGAGGGTCCCTGTACCCAGGAAAGGTGGGTCCAGTGGTTCACAGTGTCCCCACTCCCAGCACGGGCTGGCTGGGAACGGGGATACAGGGGGTCCTTGGCATTGAGGAAAGTGGGGGCTGAGCACTGGGAAAGGCAGGAATGGGACTCCAGGGGGTCTCAGGGTCAAGGAAGAGGGAGCTTGGGAGGTTGGGAGAAGCAGGATGACCGGGAAAGGGGGCGCAGGGGGTCCTGAGGGGGCCCAGGAAGGGTGAGGAGTGGACTATTGGGGGGGGCATAAGAATTTGTGAGGTCTGGGGAATCCATTGGTCAAGGAAAAGTGGGGCTAGGGGCTGGGAAATGCAGGGTGGCTGGGAAGGGGTTGCAGGGAGGTATTGGTGCAGAATAAGGGGGTGCAGGGGGGTCCCAGAGTCAAGGAAAGGGGGATGAGGGCACGGGGAGCAGCAGGATGGGGGGCCCAGGGGGTTCCTGTCCCCAGGAAAGGCAGGTCCACAGGTGCCCAGTGTTGAGGGAAAAGGGAGCTGGGAAAGGCAGGAATGGGTGTCCAGGGGGTCCCAGGGTCAATGAAAAGGGGGGTTTGGGAGAGGGTGGATGGCCGGAAAAGGAGGTGCAGGGACACATTGGTGCAGGATGAGGGGTGCAGAGGAGTGCTGGTGCTGGCTAAGGGGGTGCAGGGGGGTTCCTGTGCAGGGAATAGGTGGTTCAGGGGGGTTCCAGTCCTGGACGTGGGGATTCAGGGGTGTCCTGCTGCAGCTGAATGGGGATCCAGGGGGACCCGAGGCTGGGTAAGGGGATGCAGCCAGTCCTGGTGCCCAGGAATGGGGGCTGAGGAGGGGTCCCAGTGCCGGGTAAGGGGGTGCAGGGTGGTCCCAGTGCCTGGAAATGGAAATATTGAGGGAAGTCCCAGTGCTCAGTAATGGGGATCCAGGAGGTCCCGGTGCCAAATAATGGGGTGCAGGGGGGTCCCACTGCCTAGGAAAGGGGTTCACAGGGGCTCCCGTGCCAGAGAATGCGGGTTTGGGGAACTTCCCTTCCTGGGACTCAGGGTTCAAGGGGATCCCGGTGCCCGAAAATGGATATTCAAAGGGGTGCCAGTGTCCAGCAACGGGGGTTCAGTGGGGTGACAGATCAGGAGGTGCAGGGGTTGCCGGTGCTGGGGCATCCTGGAACCCGAAAATGGACGTTCAAGGGGGTCCCCGTGCCCAGGAATGGGGGTTTAGCAGATTCCGATGCCCAAAAATGGTGGTTCAGGGGGGTTCCCGTGCCCAGAAATGGGGGCTCAGCGGGCCCCAGTGCAGGCTAACGGGGTGCAGGGGGGTGCCAGTACCCAGGAATGGGGGCTCAGTGGAGTTCCTCAGCCAGCGAATGCGGGTACAGGGGAGTTCCCTTCCCGAGATTCGAGGCTCAAGGGGGTCCCGGTGCCCAGAAATGGGCGTTCAGGGGAGTCCCGGTGGCAGATAACGGGGTGCAGGGGTTGCCGGTGCTGGGGAAGGCGGTGCCGGGGCATCCTGGTGCCCGGAAATGAAGGCTCAGGGGGATCCCCGTGCTCAGGAACGGGGGTTCGGTGGATTCGAATGCCCGGAAATGGCGGTTCAGGGGGATGCCACTGCCCAGGAATGGGGGTTCAGGGCGATCCCGGTGCCAGAGAAGGGGGTACGGGAGGGTTCCCGTGATGCGGAACGGGATGCAGGGGGCTCACAGTACCCAGGAATGAGGGTCCGGGGGATTCCCGTGCCCGGGAATGGGCGTGGAGGGGGTTCCGTTGCCCAGACGTTCAGGAGGGTCCCGGTTCCGGGGGGTCCCACTCACCTTGCGCTGTCCCCCCAGGGTCCCAGAGGAGCCCCAGGAGCCCCAGGAGCGCCCCCAGACCCAACGCTGAAGCCATCGCGCTGCTCCGGTGCAGCCCCGCCCTGGCCCCCCGCCCTGGCCCCGCCCCTAGAGCGCCTCCGGCCCCGCGATTGGCGCCGCTATTTCTTGTCCGCCAATGGCAGTCTGAATTATCTGAAACGTCATCGGTTGCCGGGCAGATCCCGGCGACGCAGGTTGGGAGACGCGAAAGCGAAAGTGACCGAAGGATCGCGGCGGAGAGGGGACGGGGAAATTCCAGGGAATTCACCTGGATCCCCTCCTGGGACCCCCCTGCATACCCCAGAAACCGCAGGTGGAGGCCGAGCCCCAGCCCAGGCAGACGAAGCCCAACACGAAGCCCCCGACCCCTGTCAGCGTCTTGGGGGCGTTCTGCTGCAGCTCTGGGGGGGCGGGGGGGACAGGATCCTGGAAACGGCGGCGGCTGCCGGGAAGGGACTGGGATTGTGATAAATGACTGAATGATAAACGCTGGCTTTCGCATATATGAATTTAAAATTTACAAGTGATGTGTACTTCACATCAATAGTGTAAAACACTATTTTATCTTAGTGTTAAGATCAAATATTACTAAGTAGAAACAAGGTTAGGGTAAATGGTAACTTTGAAATAATTGTGGTATGTTAGAAAACATAGTAATAAATACATGGCAATAAATGTATCTCAAGTTGATAAACCGTAGAGCTAGAGATCAAGACATCTTAAAGAAACCAAGAAGATAACTACCGGCATCCCAGGAAGTCTGTTATCTCGACTCACACCTCCCAAAAGGAACTGTCACCTACAAATTAAGTTGGAACTGAAGAAACACAGACGGGAGGATTTCGGCCTTCAGTTCTGAAGCAATCCAGAGGATCCGAGACTCCAAGACAGGCGCCGCGCTGGCAGAAGGGGGCAAGGATCGGAGGGGGGGAGTTGAGTGAAGTGTAAATTACCTTCTAGGCTTAATGAATATGTAACAGTTAAAGAAAGTACTTAAGTTCACAGTACAATGGATGGGTGTGCCTCTGGCAAAATTGCCAAGTGCCCAGCGCTGTTTTTGCCTTTACTCTATAAATAAATGTTCAATATTACGTAGTTTAAATTTCAGCTTGCGAACTCACATCAGGATGGAGTGGGACAGGGTGGGAGGGATTGGGACACCGGGATACACCAGGACCCAGACCAGGATTGGAACCCACTGGGACCAGAACTGGGCTAACAGGGATCATACTGGGAGCAACTGGGAACACACTGAGGGCTCCTGGGAGCAGCTGGAAGCATGCTGAGGGCAACTGGCAGCAGCTCGGAGTGACTGGGAGCATACTGGAACAAACTGGGCGAACGTGGAACAGGCAGGGAATACGGAACAGCCGAGGCACAGGGAATGTCCAAGGGACACGGAATGTCCAAGGAACGTGAAGGCCCAATGAACTCGGAGTGTCGCTACCACGGCTGTCAAAGCTTTCACGGAGTTTTTATTCCATGACATTCCCAGGGAGCAGCGGCAGCTCCACGCCCCCAGCCCGGGAGGTCGGAGCAGTGGAACTGCTGGCAGCACCTTCGGGGCACAGCCGAGGGCTGGGGGGCTCCTCCCCCCACTTCATTTTCTCTCCCCAATTCAAATCATCCCCTCGCATTCAAATCCTCTCCATTCACATTTTCTCTGTACAATTCAAGTTTGCTTGCCCCAAATAAACTTTTCTCCGCAGTCAAGCCCTGAGCCTGCTCCCGGCTCCTCCCAGCAGGGCCCGGCTGGGACCTTCTGGAAACAGCAACGGAAAGAGTGAAAAACTTCATCCTTATTTCCATTGATTTGCTTAGGTTTCCGGGGGATTTTCCTGCGGCTGCTCCGGGCCACGGGCCAGGGGCCTCCTTCAGCTCCGCCCCCTTTCCAGCCCCTTTTTCCAGTTCTTTTCTACAGCTGAGCCAAACCTGACGATTTTGGGGGGCGTCCCCGAAGTGCCCCAGGGAGGCCCCGAGGCCCCAGCGCGGTTCCCTCCGGGCCCTTGGAATCTCCAACTCTCAGCAGTCGCTGTCCTTGGGATTCAATCCTCCCGGCAGGGTTTTCCCCCAAACCGGATTTATTTCCAGACGGTTTTGTGGTTTCCCTTCGAGCCGGCGCCTGATGGCACCGGAGCGGCCGCGGGTACCGGGGCAGGAAGGGCTGTGGGACAGCACCTCCCCAAAACCTCCGGGAGGGGGGCAAAGAGGGGGGGCGGGGGGAAGGGAAGAGATTAAACACGAAATTTAAAAAATAAAACATTTTTTTTAAAAAGAGAGAGAAAAATTAAAATAAAGGTAAAATAGAATATAAAAAACAATAACACAAGTTAACTTTTAAAAAATAACATAAAATAACAATGAAGAAAGAAAATAGCGGCAAAGTTTTTTCCGGTGGAACTCTGGGTTTCTTGTCCAAGCTCCGAGCTGGGTCTGAGCCACAAACCAGTGGCCGGGAGAGACATTGCTGCTGAAGGGCTGAATATTTCCCAAACTAAGCTATCAAGTATCAGGTAACACCTTGAGGTTACAGGAGTCCCAGCACACACGTTCCATTCCCTCATTTCAAGCTGAAAGCTCAGCTCCACTTGTGACTCTGCTTTGCAACGATGAATGTAAAAATTCAACAAAATTCCCATAGAAAGGCCCCACGAAGGTTCGTGTTCTGAGAACTCCCCCGGGGCAGCCCCATCTCCTGCCCTGGTTTAGTCCCTCCCAAGCCCACTGTGGTTTCCAGCTACTTCGCTCCAGCTGCCCCAAATCACCGTTAATTCCACGGAACTGAAACAAATCCAAGTCCTGGTGGGGCGAGATAAGGGCAGGGAGAGGTCACTCAGGGATCGCCATCACGGGCACAACAGCCCCGACGTAGGGAAATTGATTAGATTTATGATAAAGCAGATCAGAACAGGAGAATGAGGAGTAAAACAAATCCTGATAAAGCACCTTCTCCCGACCTCTCTCCCCTTCCCGGACTTCACTTTATCCCCGGCTCCCTCCGTGCTCTGCCCGGCGGTGCAGGGAGAAGGGATGGGGGAGTCACGGTCAGTTCGTGCCGCTGCTTCCCCTCAGGGGCAGGAATCCTTCCCCTGCTCCGGCGGGGGGTCCCTCCCATGGGGTCAGTCCCTGCCCTGTCCAGGGGTGTCCCTCCCCACCCGTGCGGTCCCGAGGCGCGGGGCACTCGTGTCGCAGCCGCGCTCCGGCCCCGTCAGCGGCAGCGCCGCTCCGTGCCGGGCAGGGCCGGCAGAAGGAGCCGGGCGGCGGCGGGGGCTGAATCCCGGCAGGAAGAAGAACAAGAAGGGGCCGGGGCCACCTGCGGTGTCCGATCCCCGTAAGCAGCGGGGAGGCCTCGGGGAGCGGCCGCGGGCGGGGCCCTTCGGAGCCGCCCCGAGGGCTTTGTGCCGCCCCGGGCCCCTGAAGGAGTCGCTCCGCGGCACGGGCGAGGCGCGAACGACAGAAAAGACAGAGAAAAGAATCAAATACAAAGAGCCGCACCGAGGGGCGTCTCCGCCGGCCCGTGGCACCGAAGGAATCCCCCGCGGAACCGGGGCTGTGAGGGGCGAGAGAAGCTGCCCCGAAGGCGAGACAGTGTCTCCACCGCCCGCGTCTGAAGGAGCTGCACTGAGGGACGGGCGGGGTGTGAATAGAATAAAATACAGAGAATAGGGCAACATAGAATAAAAAACTGCACCGGGGTGTCCCCGGGCCCCGGTGTCACTGAAGAGCCGCACCGCGGGACGGGCGCTGCCGGGTGTCGCCAGAAGGGCAGCGCCAAGGGGGTCCGAAGTGTGAATAAAATAAAGTATAGAGAATAGGATCAAGTACGGTAAAAGAGTCGCACCCAGGAGTCCCCGGAGCCCCGTGTGTCTGAAGAGCTGCACCGAGAGACCGGCGAGGAGTGGAGGCAGTGAAAGAGCCGCACCGGAGGGACGTGGAGTGGGAGCTGTGAATGGAATAAAACAGAGAGAATGGAATAAAAAAATAATGAAAGAGCCGCACCGGGAGAGGCCGCTGCCCGCGACTGAAAGAGCTGCACCGAGGGAGCGTCGGGGCAGAACCGAGGGGGTCTCCGCTGCTCCCTCTTTGAAAGAGCCGCAGCCAGGGCGAGTTGGGGCTTCTGGAGCCGCCCCGAGGGCTCTCGGCCGCCCCGCGTCACTGAAGGAGCCGCAGCGAGGGACGGGCGGAGCGCGGCCCGGATCGACCCCGTCCAGCTGCGCGACGAGCGGCGACCCCGCGGGAGCGCACCGGGGCCGAGCGGCGGCGGCAGCTGGAGCCGGGGAAGGGCTTCGAGCGGCGGGGACAAGCGGGGTGTTCCCGACAGCTCCGCTCAGCTCTCGGGCACCGGAGGGTTCCGGGGGTTGCTCCCAACAGCTCCGCTCAGCCCTCAGGCACCGGAGGGTTCCGGGGGTTGCTCCCAACAGCTCCGCTCAGCCCTCAGCACCGCGCTGAGGCCGCCGTGCATTTCTCAGCCCCGGCCGCCCCCACGGGCCGGGCCCCGCGGGTCCCGCTGCTGCCGCCTCGCCCCCAGGGAGCCCAGAAACTCCGGGAAATCGCTCCCAGGCACTAAAAACCTTTCCATGGAGGTTTTATGCCGTGACGCTCCCGGCGAGCAGCGGCATCTCAGTGCCACCGGGCGGGGATTGCAGCAGCGGGGAACCGCTGGCGGCAAATCTGGGGCAGAACACAGGGTTCGGGGCCACCTGGGGCAGGTCACAGCCCGAGGGGGAAGTGCGGTCAGACTCACGTGTGTGAATATCCCAAAATAACTCACTAGCCCAAAGATGTCTGAATTCTCCCCAAGTAATTGAAACCTCAAATACTTCCAATTCCTCTCAAATACTAATGCGTCCTCATTTCAAAATACCTCTGAGTCGTCCGAAAATATTTCAATTTTCTCAAAAAATACTGAATTGTCCTAAAATACCTCCAAACTCTCCCCAAAGAGAGCTCTGAATCCTCTGTAAATATCTGAGGTCTCCCTAAATATTCGATATATCCTTAAAATATTATTGAACACTCCTAAAATACCTCTGAATTCTCTCCAAATATCCCAGAATTTTTCCCAAATCCCTCTGAATCCGTGCAGTCCTCTGAACTTCCCGTTCAGCAGCTCCGTGTAAACATTCGTTTTCGAGTCGTTCCTTTTCTAGTTGTTCTTGCCAACAACTTCTTGGCGTTTTTGTTTCACGTTTTTAGATCTCTGAGTCGTCAATCGCTCCTTCTGTGCTGCCGTGAGGGCTGCACCCAGAGCCACGAGTGCCACTGCCTTTCCTTTGCCAGGTTAGGTCAAAGAATTCCGTTGGGATTTCAATCCCATCCTCCACCACCTGTGGATCGCGTCAGTTACATGCCAGGTCCTGACGGGATTCCTTGGGTTGGATGTTGGAAGCATAAAACAGTGAGGAAAATGCAGTGGGGCACCGGGGAGGAGTGTGGGGTAGAAGCCCTGATGCCCAGAAATGTTTTTGAAAAACAATTTAACAAAAAAAATACTCTGTTCAGCGCAACTACAAATATGCTTTGAGCACAGCCCGGCCCACAGCACGTGGCACAGCCGTGGTTAATAAGGTGTAAAGTGTGCCCTGAGTTAAGGTCTAAGCCGGGGGACGAGAATTTGTCACTGCAAGGACAGATCGGGGGCTTTGTCCCCCGACAAAAGGACACCTTGGCATAAATCTCGTGTCCTCGGCTGAGCGTTGGCCCGGGAAATTCAGCTGGGGATGGCATTTCAATCCAGGGAGCTGCTCTGAGCAATACGAGGCAAGTTTGATTTTAAAACAATTGAATTGCCTCGGGAAAAGAGGATGCAGCCGTCTGGGTTCTTTACTAAAAATACAGAAGTATCACAGAAAGAAGGAAAGATATGGAAAGGACAGGAGTAAACAGGGGAGAGGAAAGATATCACCACCCGTGGATCCGGTGAGGAGATTTTGGCAATTGCGATGTCTGCGATCGGAGCGATGGTCGCGGTCTCGGTCGATTGCGGGTTTGACGGGGTAAAGAAGTTCAAGTTTAGGCGGAAACTTCCTGCGGAGGGAGGGAGGGAGGGAGAGGATTGACAGGAGAAAAAGCATCGTCTTCCTCCGCAGTTCTGCTCTTGTCAGCTTTACCCTGACATTTAGCGACCAAAATCTCTTCCCGTTTCTCCTTTCGCCACACTGGGACTCAGTTCCCCCTGGTTCCGCTCGCAAAGGAAAACCATTCAGTTCCCCCTCTAAACCACCGCGGGAGAGCCGGGAGCTGTCGGGTGGATCCGGGCTCCTTCTCTATCCCACTCCATCCCATCCCGGCAGGAGCTCTCCCGGCCGAGCATTTCCACCCCCGCGCTCTCCCGAGGGGCCGCATGGGGGGCTCAGCTGAGGGTCCCTGTTGCTGTTCCCTTGGATTCGCGGCTCCAGCTTTCCTGGATGTTTATTGTTCCCTGTGTAAGCGGGGTAAATTGTCGGGCTTCCCCCTGGCCATCATTAGCGGTTTCAGTCTAATGAGGGGAAGTATTTGCATCCCTTTGTCCTCTGGCTAATGTTTCCCAAGCTCTTGAACTCCCCAGAGGGACAGAGCGATTTAGTGACCAACATTGCTCTTGCGAATCCCCAGAGAGACAGCGATTTAGTGACCAGCATTGCTCACGGGCATCCTCAATTGATGTCCCATTATTCCCAGTTTATTTCTAGCTCCTTTCTTAGGGATTCCCCCCAGTCCATAGCTTCCTGAAGGGCCGATTGAATCGATAGATTCATTTCCCTTTCCAGAACTCATTTTCCGGACATTCCTTTTCTAGATTTTCCCTCAAACGATTTCTCGTCACCTTCTTTTGTTTCACTTTTAGATTTCGGAACCTTCAATCGCTCCTTCGGTGCCCCCACGAGGGCAGAACCCAAACCAGCGATTCCACTCCCACTTTGCCAGGTCTGAGGTCACAGAATTCCGTTTGGATTCAAATCCCACTTCCCTATGCATTGCGTAGCTTTTTATGTGCCAGGCCCTACGGGGAGGAGGATTAGCAGTTACGGCTCTTTAATTTCAGGAGGGGACAGTCTCCATTCGACTCCCCCAGGGCACTCAGACATTTAAAATCTGTCACTGGCCCCATGAGGGTCAATGTCCTCCCATTTCCCTCACAGGGTCCGTCTCACTTCTCTTCCAGAGAAAACCCTCTCAGCAGGTCCGGGGCACAGCAGAGGGAGTGGACCAACAGCTGTGGAGCACGCTGATCACAGCAGCAAGGAATCCTGTCTGGGATGGCAATTCACTGGCACAGCCCAGCTCTGAGGCGGTGACTGAGGGTCTTGTGATTGATGCCTCGGGGCAGACTGGAGTGAATGGACTCAGAAGGACCGGGGTAGGAATGTTTATAGAAGGCACGAGCCTCGCCCGAGCTTCAAATAAGAAACCCTGTTTGGGGGGGTTTGTGCTCTCTGTTCGTGACGCGGTTTGAACACAGCAGAGAGCAGAGCCAGGAAACGTCACCGTCCCTTTGTGCAGGAGGTTGTTGTGCAGCGACGGCGGCACCAGCTCCAACATCCCTCACCTGGCTCCCACATCCCCACCTGGCTCCCACATCCCCACGTGGCTCCCATATCCCTCATCTGGCTCCCACATCCCCACCTGGCTCCCAAATCCCCACCTGGTTCCTACATCCCTCATCGGCTCCCACATCCCCACCTGTGATTTAGGGGGGCCAAGAGATTTACTAGAAAGTGTTTGTTAAAACAAGGTATATAGCTTGTGTTTTAGGACTAGGAGGTTGATAATAATTTACTAAGGGCTGCTTGCTAAAACAATACATATAGCTTGCTCAATATTTTTGTGCTTGCCAAGCAAAGAGGAAGGATATAAAGAAGATGCCAAACTATTGATAAAGAGAAGGAACCATGACCAGATATCCTACTTCTGGATCATGAAACCAGCCCAAGCCAACTTTAAGGTTTGGACCTAGACCAGAGACCCAGGGAGTATACGCAGGGAAGCAAAGTGAAGAGTTCAACCCAAGGAAGACTTCTTTACTTCATCTTAAGACCCCTGCCCACAACCACCAGGCAGCACTGCGCAGGTGCCAGTGTTCGTAAATGAAGTTTGGACTCATTATAATACGAAGCGAGAATAGATCATGAATATGTAGAGGCGTGTTGGGCAATGTAATGAATATGTAACCTGTAACCCGATATAAACTGGACAGAGTACCACTGGTGTGTCGCACACTTTGGAAGAAACTATTCCCTGTGCACCCCAGTGCTGGAATAAACACATCTACTTTACAACTTTTCTTTTAGTTGTAGAATTAATCTGCACCTTACAGGTCAGGTGCCATTGGCCTTCTTGGCCACCTGGGCACACTGCTGGCTCATGTCCAGCCTGCTGTCCATCAGTGCCCCCAGGTCCCTTTCTGCCTGGCTACTGTCCAGCCACTCTGTCCCCAGCCTGTAGCACTGCAGGGGTTGTTGTGGCCAAATGTAGGACCTGGCACCTGGTCTTGTTAAACCTCCCATTGCTGGATTTGGCCCCTGGATCCAGCCTGTCCAGGACCCTCTGCAGAGCCCTCCTACCCTCCAGCAGATCCACACTCACACCCAGCTTGGTGTCATCTGCAGATTTGCTGATGGAGGACTCAATCCCCTCATCCACATCATCAATAAAGATATAGAAATCCACACTGGCTGGGTCTGATCCCTTGGCCATGGAGTAGGTGCCGTGTGATGGCACTCAAGGTGATCTGTTCCATAACCTTGCCAGGCACCGAGGTCAGGCTGACAGGCCTCGAGTTTCCTGGATCCTCCTTCCAGCCCTTCTTGTGGATGGGGCCATGTTGGGGAAGAAGGAATAGAAAGGTCTTATGGAAATTATTGCTTAGCAAAAGATGCTGAGAATATTGAAACCTCAGAGGAGATTGAGATGAAGACAAGCTTTGAAATACCAACCAGTGAATAGCTGGAGAGTAAGCATTCCAGCTGAATGATGTCACAACAGAAACTTACATTCCTCTGGGGTAGATCCAAAGGTGGAGAAACCGGTTTTGTAGGATTTAAATACCTAACAGCTATGGTAATATAAGGACTCTCATAGGCTATATGCAAATAATGTAGAATTTGTATCTCATCCTAGATTGGTTAGTAGAAAATAGAATATTCAACATAGAATCTGTTTTATGTGGTTGCACGAGCCAGATTCGCTCTCTCGCAACTTCCTCCCCCTACCTGCCTGACCTCTCCCTCTCCCGGACCGACGACGGGGCTGCGTAAGCAGTCACGTGGTCGGTCTCTCCCCTCTTACCCTTTTCCAAAATAAAGCCGCATGCTTTGAAACTGACTGCAGAGATTTCGTCTCTGTCCTTGCCGTCCGAACAGCATTTCTACGCTTGGGACGGCAATTTCAGATCGCGCTCTTTCACTTCTACAGGGTCACATTGGCACCTCCAGTCCTCTGGGACCCCCTCAGTGAGCCAGGACTGATGGTAAATGATGGAGAGCAGCTTGGAGAGCTCATGCACTATAACCCTCATTCCCCTAGGATGGATCCCATCTGGTCCCACAGATTTGTGAGCATCTCTGTGGCTCTGCAGGTCTCTGACTGCTTCCTCCTGGATTACAGGAGGGCTATTCTACTCCCTGTCACCATCCACCGGCTCAGGAGGACACTTGTCCTGAGGACAATTTGTCTTTCTGTTGAAAATTGAGGCGAAGAAGGAATTAAGTACCTCTGCGTATTCCTCATCTAAATTCCCTCCCATATCCAATGGAGAATGGAGGCTGTCCTTGCTTTTCCTTTTGCCATTATTGTATTAATAAAAATATTTTTATTATCCTTCACAGCAGTGGCCAGATTGAGTTCTAACTGGGCTTTAGTCATACCTGACCCTCCTTCCAAAGGTGATACACCCTTTTTTTTCCCCCTTAACTCCTTGCCCATCCAGGCTGCTCATTTTCCTCATCAGATGATCTTTTGGCACATCGGGTCAGTCTATTCCTGTGCCTTCAGGATTTCTGTTTTGAAGCACATCCATTCTTCCTGGACGCCTTTGCTTTTAAGGACTGCTTTCCAAGGTACTCCCCAAACAAATCTCTTGAATAGGCCAAAGTCTGCCCTCCCAAAGTCTAGTGTGCAAATTTTATTGATGCCCCTCCTTGTTACACCAAATTTTGAAAACTCTATAATTTCATGGTCACTGTGCCCCAGACAGCCTCCAACCACCACATCTCCCACCAGCCCTTCTCTGTTTGCAAACAGCAGGTCTAGCGTAGTCCCTCCCCTGCTAGGCTCACTCACCAACTGAGACAAGAAGTTGTCCTCCATACACTCTAAGAGCCTCCTAGACTGCCTCTTCTCTGCTGTGCTGAGTTCCCAGCAGATATCTGTCAGGTTAAAGTCACCTACAAGAACAAGGGCTGGTGATCTGGAAACAACCTCTAAACTTTCCAGATCAGAGAAGAGGTGACTAAAGCATTCCCCAGGTAATCTTGATGCTGAATGTCTCCTTAGGAGGTCTGGGCACACAGAACAATGAGCCCCTTGTGGGCTGACCCTGTTTGGACAACCTGCTCCTCACCCCCAACCTCACCATGGCTGACATGGCCCACCTGGCACTCACATCCCTGTCCCCTGCATCACAAACTTGTCCCCTGGGCTCTGCAGCTGCGTGTCCCAGCCCATGGCACCATGTCCCACCTGCTCTCCTCAGGACTCTCCCTGCACACAGGCCCAGCAGAAGTTTTCCTGTTTGTAAGGAAAGAATGGCAAAGCCTGAGCAGGTTTGCTGAACAACAAAGCCCACTCAGGAAACACATGCTCAGTCCAAGCTGCCTCTGATGATGTCACCTTTCTACAAGGGACAATGTGACCAGAAATGATCTCTGTAAGCAGAATTCTCTGTATCTTTCAGCTGAATTCTCTGTCCCTGTCCTTTCCCTGGATCTCTGTTGCAGATGGAAGCCGCTGGTGCCATTGTCACCTTGAACCCCTCTTTGGGATGCACACAGATGTTCCCAGCTGTGTTCAGCAGGTGATGGATCTCATCCAGCAGTGGGTGTGGCTGAGAGTTGCCATGGCAATGTGTCTTCCTGGAGCTGCCATGGGATGTCAGCAACAGGACCTGGTGGTGGTTGCCATGGAAACACATTTTTATACAGCAACTTATTTTTACATTTAATACTTTATTTTCAGAACTTATAAAATTTACATTTCTAAACAATAATATGAATGTAATTTTTCTTTTTAATTAATATTTAATTAATTTAAATAATTTTATTATCATTGTTTCTTATTCATAATATTACTATTTATATTTTTATTATTTTTTTTATTTATATAAAGAATCTCTAAATTTTTAGCTACCAAAGAAATAAATATTCATTGGTTCTAAGTTACACAATTCCCCTTATTAATCTATGCTCTATTGCTTATTGATTTTTTTCCTCTTTATACTGATTAGTCCTGATTTTATTAGTTTTGTAATTTTTTTATCATCTTTCTCTTAGGGTTAAGGGGGGCACTTTGGGGTCCGGGTAGACATTTATGGGACACATTTGGTGCGGTTTTGTGTGCGGCGAGGGAATTTAGAGAGAACTTGGGGGTCGGGTGGACACTTCGGGGCCCCAGTCGGCACAGACGGGGCACTTAGGCATCCTGACGAAACGTCTCAGGTTCGCAGTGGCACTTGAGGGTCCCGGGGGACACGTGGAGGCCAGGGAGGGCATTCGGGGGCCCTTGGGTGTCCGGGAGGGCACTTGGAGGCTATAACGGGGCTCAATGGGGCCGCGGGGGATGATGGGAGTTGGAGGCGCGGGTATAACGGATGTCTATGAGCCGCGGGGAATGATGGGAGTTGTAGGCGCGGGTATAACAGAGCTCTATGGAGCCGCGGAGCATCATGGGAGTTGAAGGCGCTGCTACAATGGCTCTCTATGGGGCGCCGGGCATGACGGGAGATGAAGTCAGGACTGCAATGGAACTCTACGGGCGCCGCGGGGCATGATGGGAACTGTAGTCCCGGAAGTGGCTCGAACGGGGCGTTTGGGGGTCCGAGAAGGCACTCGGGGGGCACTTTTCGTCCGAGACGCCACTTGAGGTCCTCAGGGGGGAACATGTACGGTTCGGGAGCAGTTGGGGGGAACTTGGGGAGCTCTAATCGGGCTCTGTAGGGATCGGGGCATGACAGGAGTTTTAGGTGCGGAACCGTGTTATGAGGGGCTCTTGGGCGGCGGCAGACGATAGGAGATGGAGTCCAGAAAGTGTCTATAACGGGCATCTGTGCGGTTGGGAGCACTTGGGTGTCCGGGCAGATTTCCGGGGGTTCCGAATGGGCACTCAGGCGGCACTCAGGGATCCTGGAGGGTCTGGGGGACACTTACGGGACATTTGGGGGCGGAGAAGGGGGAAATCTGTGGAGCGCGGGGCATGACGGGAGTTGTAGTCCCGGCGCCAATGGGCTCTTATGGGGGCGCGGGGCATGACGAGAGTTATAGGCACAAAGAGACCAAAATGGCACCGCTCCCGGGCCCCGCCCTGAGGGCTAGTCTCCGGGCGCTGATTGGCTGCAGATGGTGATGGGCGGCACGGTTGACCAATAGGTGGCGGCGGAGGCGGGAACAACCCATTCAACCGCTACAGTCCCTCCCAGTACAGCCCAGTTCATCTCCAGTACAGCCCGGTATATTCCCAGTGCCCTTCCGGGCGCTCCCAGTACAGCGCAATTCATCCCCAGTACAGTCCAGTAAAACCCCAGTGCCTCTCCAGGCCCTCTCAATACACCCGAGTTCATTCCCAGTCCCTTCCATTTCCTCCCAATGTCCCCCAGTATGTCCCAGTTCATCCCAGTGTCACTCCCTGTATGCCCTAGTGTCCCCCAGTATTCCCCACAGTGTTCCCAGTGTCCCCAGTTTGTCCCAATATCCCCCAGTATCACTCCCAGTATCCCCAGTTTGCCCCAGTATGTCTGAGTGTAACCTCACAGTCCATCCCAGTCTATCCCAGTCCACCCAGTTTCCTCCTCAGCATTTCCAGAGTTCCCAGTTTGTCCCAGTCTATCCCAATGTCACTCCCAGTATATCCCAGTGCCCCCCAGTATGTCCCAGTCCTCCCCAGTGTTTTCAAGGAAACTTGACCTCACGGTGGCCATGGCATCCAAACCCAGCAGTGGGGTCAGTGCAGTGTCCATGGCACAGCCCCTGGCAATGGCCAGTGCAGGTTGGGATGAGAATCCACCCTCAGAGCTGGCCCAGGGCAGGGCTGCAGTGCCTTCCCAGCAGCTCCTGTCTGCACAGGAGCAAGGTTGGCCACTCTGGGTCAGAGCTCCAGGCAAAGGTTCTCTGAGCAGGCCAGACCTCCTGAGGAGAGACCCTGGATCAATATCAATCACAGAATGCTGCAATCACCTCTGCTCTAAAGAGAACAGTAGTAATAAAATGCACCCTTTAGAAAAGGAATATACTTTTCTTAGAAGCTCTTTGAAATATTTCTCAATAACTTTAGCAGGAAAGCTTCTTAATGAACTGCACCAGACCAGAGGGAAATCAAGGCAGAGCCATGGTTTGTCAGGACTTGCTTGATGCTAATGAGCCCCAAGGTGCATTTGGTGCTGAGCCCTTGAACCTCAGGGCCTGAGAGAAGATTGCACAAACCTTTCCAGGAGTCAAAGTCAGAAGAAAAACCCAAAGTGTCTCCAAGCATGAATGGATTCCACTGAGGTCCAGTCCCAACACAGTGGAGGAGAGAGGAGTCCCTCATGGACCCCTTGGAGGAGAGAATTGGAGGCCATGATTGCACAAAAACCTCTCAGAGACTCAGTGACAAAAAAAGAAGGACTTTAATAAACCCTGAGTACCTTGAAGCATTAATGAGCCCCAGTGAGTGTTGTTACTGACAAAGAATCTCCAGGGACCTGTTACAGCAGATAATTGGAGGCCATGATTGAACAAAGCTCTCAGAGACTCCAAGGCAAAAGCCAAAGTTCTTTAAAAAACCTGCAGTCCCTGGGAGCATGAAGGAGCCCCCCCAGGACCATTCCTGACAAAGGCTCCCCAGGGACTCCTTCCAGCAGATCCCTGGGGCTACTGGGATTGAGGGTGGAGGGGATGCTGAGGGCAGGACAAGGGGGTGACAGTGGCCAGCCTTGCTGGGGCTGTGCCAGGAGGCCCCAGGGCCTCAGGACAAGGTGTCTCCTCACAGCCCTTGGTGGCAAAGTAGAGCAAATCAATTCTACAATCAAATTGCTATTGGGTGAAATATGTCAGCAAACCTCCTTGACTTTGACCCAAACCTCCCCTGTTGTTCAAAGCAGAATTCAGCCATGGGGCACCAGCAAAATCAGCCCCTGGGAGCTGCTCTATGGTCAACCCTACCAAGTGCCACATTCCAAGAAACACACATGTAAAATGAGGAGTAAATTTGAATAATTACCTCACTTCTCTTAGTAAAACCTTACAGGATTTGCAGTGAGCTGTGGGGATCTCCATACTGATGGGATTGGACACACCAGTGCACAAGTTCCTGCCAGGAGATTGGGTGTGCTTGAAAGACTGGGGACCTGCTCTGCTCCAGCCAAAGGGGAAGGGACCTTTCCAAGTGCTATTGAGAACTTTTTTATAATGCACATCTCAAGATGGCACCTCCTGGAGATTTGAAGAAATCTGGACCAAACTTCCTTCATGATCACCCAGCTGGACATGGTTAAAACATCTGTTTACAATGGTCACCATAATAATTGCTGTATGGTTTTACCTTGCATCAGGATTCAGTGTTGTAGCTGTTGTAATGCTGATGCCTTAAACAGGCTGGCAAAAATATGAAGGAGACACAGCAGTACAGGGAAAACGGAATTTACCTCGGTTTAATAGGATCCTAGGTGCCCAGACTTTGCGTTGGAAAACACGCCATGGACCGAATGACAAGCCGGGACCCCCCGTACAAGGCGTACCGGATTTTTATGGACTTCAGAAATTTAGCATATCTACTTAAAATCCCCCAATAAGAAACTTAATAAATGAATAATTGCCCCTTATTCTAATGAACCTCCCCGCCCACATGAGACTACAGCCTAGTTTACAAAAACATGTTCCAAGAAGGAACAGGTTGGAGCCTCTGGTTCTGAGATAATATGAATGTTTGGTCTTCCTCGCTATGCAGGACCACAAACTAAGCTAAATATCAGACTACAAAGGTTGTAAACATGTAGGGCTAATGTACAAGGAGCGTTGGTGCAGGGAACAAGGTGTGTGTTTAGAGGGTAACAGGGAAGGGAAAGGTTATAAAAATGTATAAAAAGGGTATAAAAAGAAAATACAAAAATCACCGGCATCAATGCCTTCGGCTATAAAATGAAATAGAGATATTGAGAGCTCAGTTCCCATCGGGAACTTATTCTGAAGAACAATGGAGACTTGATAAGGACAATAGAACAGAACAGCACAGCCTTGGAGAAATAGATAAATGATGTAACTGAGACAACCAGAAGTCACACAAAATGCAAGCAGGATGTCAGCTCAGTTCTGCAAGGCTGACAAAGCAGGAATTATGCAAAACAAAACATATTGCCCTTGTTCAAAAGTGTGGTTCAAGGAACAGCCACCTGAAAAGGACACCGGACTTTGAAGAGAGACCCCCAAAGAACCTTACAAGGCCTTCTGATAAAGGGTGCAATTATGTAAAATAAAGTAATACATATCCATCAAGTAAGCAGGAATAGCTCATGAATATGTAATCAATGTGTGATAAAACCTTTGTTCACCCAACGCACAGGGCACTCGAATGGAGGAAGGATCCTGTGAATGACCAGCGCTGCAATAAAGAATGGCTACTTTCTAATACTCGAACTGTTTAGAAAGTTTCTATTCAGACAATTTCAGTATCAGTTCCAGGAGGCTCCACACTGTCATGATGGTCACCTTCATTCCATGTGGCCCTAAGTGTCACAATGGCCTCTTGGATCCATGAGGTTCCACAGTGTCACAATGGTCCCTTGGGTGCTTGGAGCCCTGAAGTGTCACAATGGTCTCCTTGGTCCCACAAGGCCCCACAGTGTCACCCTGGGGCAGGACACCAGGAGGGATTCGTTCCCCACTCACTGCAGCTCCCTGGGCCAGCTGGCACCAACACCTTCTCCCAAGCCAGCACTCCCGGGCACAGCCAGGGCCGTGCCACACTGCAGCTCCTGCAAACCACGGCGACAGCTTCGAGGCCAAAACCTGAGTGACAGACAGTTTGCCACTCTTTCTGTCTCTATTTGACCAAGAAATGTCCCATTGTGGGGTGTCCCTTTCCTGCAGTCACTGCAACACTGGGACCATACATGGAGCTGTGAGCGAGAGAAATGGCCAGCGCTGCACCTCTGCACTGACTCGGGGATGGTGGGAAATGCTCTGTGGGGGTGGCTGGAACGATGGAAAAAGGACAATTGGCAGCACAGAGGGAAACCCATCTGGGCTGCTGGACTGGGGCAAGACATCGCTGCCCGGGTAGAGAAGTTGGCTGTGAAAGTCCCTCCTGTGGATGCTCACGTACCCAAGAGTTGGGCACTGAAGAGCATCGCCACATTGGACAGGGGGATGGGGCTGCCAGGATTAAAGTGTCTCAGGTGGGTCTGGACTGGCCACACAAGGCTGAGTTATTTCTGGCTCCATGGGCCCAGGACACCTCAGGTCATCAGGGCAGAGATGAAACCTCCAGATGGGCTCCTGACCGAGGGGTGGATTTACCCATGGACAGCATCTCCAGGTTATCCATGAGTGTGAGACGTGTGCTGAGATCAAGCAGGGTCAGGTGGGTAAAGCCCCTGTGGTGTGGGGGATGATGGTGGGAATATAAATGTGGGGAGACACATGGTGTTTTTAGTGGGAGTAGTAAATTGGAGAACACCATTCCTAAACCACAACAGCCCTGTCAGAGCCAGCCCTGTCCCTGCACTGCCCCAGCTCTGCTGCCCCACAGCTGCTGATCAGGAAGGGCAGAGCCATGGGGGAGGGAAATGCACAGGGACTCCTCCTGGGAGGGACCTCAGGAAGTTTCCAGGCCAAGCCAAAGCACAGTCAGTGCAGAAAGGGACATAAGGATGGGCTGTTTGTGTGCTCTGCCATGGCAGGATGAGATGCAGAGCTGCACACACACCCAGACAATGTGGATCCCTGCAGGAGCTGATCTCACACAGCGGCTCCCAGGCCTCTGCTGCTTGCTGCTTGCTCTACTTTGATGTTCCCTGCTGGTAACACCCACCCCACACACCCCAGTGCTGTGTGCATACACACCAGTCTCACCAGTGCCTGGGCCCCCAAAGGACACAGGACCTGATGGTTTGTGGTCCCCACTCCAGTGTCTGACACTTGGACCTCCCTCTGTACCCAGAGCAGGGAGGGCTCTCTTGCCATAAAAAGTTCTTGGCAGTGGAGGATTGTGTCCAAAAGCTGTGGGGATCAGCTTTAGGACACAATCAAAGTCATGTCCTGACCAGCCAACAGTGTAAAACCCTTTTACACATTATGATCTCTCATCCTTCTTTCTCTCTGTTTCTCATGTCTTTTTCTCATCAAACCACATTGATCCCTCCACTCTGCCCCTTCCTGTCATCCTTGCTTAAACATCCCATGGAATATCTTGCACATTCCCCAAATGCCCTTTGTGGATGCCCATTGTGAGTCTTAGGCCCCAATGCAGAAACCTCCATGCTCAGCTGACAAGGTCATGCTGGAGAGCTCTGCCATTGACCTCCTTGGTGAGTCATTCATGAGGAGGTGCTAGAAATTTCCTTCAATTAATTTTTTGACTTTTGGGTTTTAAATTGGAATGGTCCTACAATATCATTTACTGCAGCCCCGTTCCTGTGGGAAGGCACAACAACCACTGGACAAGATTACTCTGAACTCCTGACGTTGAACACATTTCGGAATGGGACATCCACTTCTATGGACAACCTGTTCCTCTGTCTTTTCACACTGATCATAAAATACTTCTTCCTTATTCCCCAATCTAAATTTATCCTTGACAATTTTAAAGATATTGTCCCTTCCTCTGCCATGACAGGCGTGAAAAATAATCTCAGTCATTATTGGATTATGTATGACCACAATGTTTAAATCTGAAAAGTCCTTGAAAAGACATGCAAAACGCCAAAGAATAGATTTGAGGTCTCAAATACACCCATATAGAGAGACTGAGAGCCCTGGGCTCAGTGCTGTGGGGACTGAGAAAAGAGCAGGAATAGCCTAAGAGGGCTTGAAGTGTGGTGGAACTTTTCTTGACAGTGGAAAAACACCTGAGAAGGAAAAAATGGCACAAAGGGCAGCTGGGGAGGTCCAGACTGGACACAAGCAGAAAGGAATTTCTCTCCCAGGGCAGGGCTGGGGTGCAGCACATCCCCAGAAGGAGTCTGGGTCAGCCCAAGGCTCTGTGTGCCAAGGCAGAGGCAGGCAGGACGCAGAGCTGTCAGCAAAGGAAGGAGCCAGCGAGGTGGGGCAGCCGGGGAATGCCGACAGCCTGCAGGGACAGAGGCGCAGGGCATGGACAGCGTAGGACAGCCTGGGCTGGAGAGGGCACAGGGATGTGCAGAAGCTGCAAGGCCCTGCCACAGCCAACTTGTGCAGCACTTTGGCCATGGCTGCTGGCCCTGGGCCTGAGGCCATGAGGAGGACACAAGTGACCCTTGCAGCCCTGGGGCCTCATGGCCTCCTTGTGCCTGCTCAGCAGCCTGGCAGGAGCCACCCCATGGTGCTGCCCTTGGCATTGCACATCCTCACATGACAGTGCCCTGGGAAGAGCCCTGAGCAACGAGGGAGGGACAGGATGTGCCTTGCCAGGGGCTGGGGCTCAGGCCTTGGCCCTTTGCATTCATGAAACACATCCAGGTTTGCTCAGTATCAGAGACACCTTTGCCTTGTTTGTCCCCCACTGTCATCACTGCCTCCAGTGTTCTGCTCTAACTGGAAACTGGGGACACTTTCTCAGTCACGCCCTTCAGTGGGACCCATTAAAAGTAAAAGAAACTTTGGAGTTTGAATCTGACTATGAATTCTTGAGAAGTTTTTTGAACACTCTCTCAGGGACCAAGTCTGATGTAAACAACACCAAAGCCCAGAGAGGGTCATTAAAGTCCTTGTGCTGTTGCTGTGCTGCTGAGCTGGGCTGGGCTCCTGGCACAGAGGGAGTTCCTGGCAACCAAGAGTTTCAAAAAGACATTTCTCCTCATGAGCAGCTCCTTTCACAAATAAGCAGGGCTGAGGGCACTGCCTACATGGACTGAGAGGAGCCAGGCAGAGACAGCTAAAGTGAATCCGAATGGGGAAGACATTGAGCTGAGACTTCACTTGAGGAAACATCTTCACATCCTCTACATGGTGAGTCTGTGGGTGCAGGGCAATGTCCCCTGTGCTCCTGGAGGGATCTCCTGAAGCCTGCACACCCCACAGCCTGGGGGATGCATCAGGAGGACTCTCCCAGTTTGTCTGTTCCACAGGAGGAGGAGCAGGAGGAGGATGTGCTGCAGAGCGGGGCTGCCCTGGGCACCGTCAGAGGGACAGGGCAGGACGGCTCCTGCTGCCAGGGACAGCTGCAGGCTGTGAAGGTGGGGGTGCAGCCAGGGCTGCCCAGGGCTGTCCTGCAGAGCAGCTCCTGCAGCCCTGAGGGCTCTTTGCCAGGGCAGGGCATGTGCCACCTGCCAGGGGCAGCTCTCAGCCTGCCTGGGAGCTCCCCATGGCTCTGTGGGGAGAAGTTGGAGGTGGAAGGAGTGACCCCCATCAGGGCAGATTCCTCCTGCTGGGGAGATGGTGCTGCATGGCCAGGGCTGCTCTCAGCTTTCTCCTCAAGGAAAGGGCAAGGGGTGTCAGCTTTGGATGTGTCCCTGACACTCCTGCACTGTCCCACTGAGGATCAGCAGATGTGCCTCAGATCTGCCTCAGAAAGTGCCTCCTCACCCTCCTCTCCCTACAGACAGCAGCAGCAGCACCTTGGCTTGCAGCATCTCTGTTTGTCTGCCCTGCCCTTAAGGACCTGGTGCCAGGGAGATGGCCCTGGGCAGTGCCCTGTGCTGGGAGGGCTGTGCAGGGCAGAGCTGAGCCCCCAGGGCTGGGCTGGGCTCTGGGAGCACTGGCAGGGACAAGGCTTGGATAGAGGGAAACAGCTCCCAGTGGGCACAACTCCAGGCAGCAGAGAGCCAGACCAGCCCTGGATATCCCTCCCTGTCCAGGGGCACAGGGAAAGGGAGAAGGGTTTAGAGAAATTGACTAGTAAACTGGAGCCTTCAAAAATTCCACTTTTTTTTCAAGCACATTTTAAGTGCAGCCATCCTAAAACAGAGGGAGGTGTAATGAGCAAAGGGCACCTGTGTGGGGACCAGCAGCGCTGACTGCACTGGGCCACAGGAAGCTCTGTTTTACCTTTGGGCCCCCCAATGTTCAGGTGGAGAGCAATGCTGAAGATGAGGATTTCTGCCCCTCCTAAGGAAGGGGCATTAACTCAGAAGCACCTGAGTGCTGCTTTTGAGCTCAGCCAAGCTCAAAAATAAAAGTGTTGAGTGAAATTTCCCCAAAATAGGGAAGTAATTTTGAGCTGATTCCTATGAAAATAGCATATGATGGACTCAAGGAAGTTTGACCAACTTGTCAAATGTTTTCTTTCAACAGTTCACGATGCCCACAGTGAAGCAATGTCCAACAGCAGCTCCATCAGCCACTTCCTCCTCCTGGCATTGGCAGACATGCGGCAGCTGCAGCTGCTGCACTTCTGCCTCTTCCTGGGCATCTCCCTGGCTGCCCTCCTGGGCAACGGCCTCATCATCAGCGCCGTAGCCTGCAGCCACCACCTGCACACGCCCATGTTCTTCTTCCTGCTCAACCTGGCCCTCACCGACCTGGGCTCCATCTGCACCACTGTCCCCAAAGCCATGCACAATTCCCTCTGGGACACCAGGGACATCTCCTACTCAGGATGTGCTGCACAGCTCTTTTTCTTTCTGTTCTTCATTTCAGCAGAGTATTTCCTCCTCACTGTCATGTGCTACGACCGTTACGTGTCTATCTGCAAACCCCTGCACTACGGGACCCTCCTGGGCAGCAGAGCTTGTGCCCACATGGCAGCAGCTGCCTGGGCCTGTGCCTTTCTCTATTCACTGCTGCACACAGCCAATACATTTTCACTGCCCCTGTGCCAGGGCAATGTCCTGGGCCAGTTCTTCTGTGAAATCCCACAGATCCTCAAGCTCTCCTGCTCAAATTTTTACATTAGGGAACTTGGGCTTCTTGTGGTTAGTGCTTTTCTATATTTTGGTTGTTTTGTGTTCATTGTTTTCTCCTATGTGCAGATCTTCAGGGCTGTTCTGAGGATCCCCTCTGAGCAGGGACGGCACAAAGCCTTTTCCACGTGCCTCCCTCACCTGGCTGTGGTCTCCCTGTTTATCACCACCGCATTTTTTGCCTACCTGAAGCCACTTTCATTGTCTTCCCCATTCCTGGATCTGACACTCTCAGTTCTGTACTCAGTGGTGCCTCCATCTCTGAACCCCCTAATCTACAGCCTGAGGAACCAAGAGCTCAATGATGCCTTGAGGAAAATGATAACTGGATGATGCTTTTCAGCATCCAGAGCATTTTTTCTGTTAATTTTTTCTGTCCATGGCTTCAAATGCACATCCTGACAGGCAACTGTGTCCTTATTGACATTTGTTTTCATTATTTTGGAGACGCTTAATCAATGAACTGTAATTTTTTGTTCCCCGTCTTGATTAATGTTTAATATAGGTTTGATTGGTTTCAACAGATTAATGATTTTGCAAAATCATCATTCTTTTGACCCACCAGGTTTGCAAATACTTCTTCACCTGACAACGTCAGTGCCAGAGAGAGGAGGCTGCTCTGTGCCCTTAGGGGTGTTGCCTTAATAATTTTTAGTTTTTCACTCTTCATGTATCTGCAACTTAGTGTATTTCTGTGCTTCTTATAAAGTGTTATAAACCTCTGTTCCCAGCATCTTTATCCAAAACAAATATCTCTGAATATAGATTCAAGGGCAGCTTTGTTGTCCTAAGCCCGAAAATATGTAAGCAACTGGGGATGAAGGGGAGAGCGAGCCTGGGTGGGTTAACATCATCACCTAGGGGTGTCATTGGACAATTAGGGGCCAATGTGCTAATGGCACAGAACTTATAAAAGGTGAAGGACTCGTGACCCAGGGTCCATTTTGGGTGTAGTCCCCAAGGGGGACTTTGCTAGCCCGAAAGTACATTGAAGGCCTTGAATAAATTTGTCCACTTTTTATACTCCTAATTTCTCTTGGCCTCTGTTTCAGGTAGCCTGTCTTTTAGGCATCAGTGGCATGGCCAGAGCAGGGAGGGGGCCCAGGACATTTGTGAGCCCCAGCCTCTGTCCCCAGCCATTGGCAGCCCTGGCTGCTCAGCCCAGGTTTGCGGTGAGTTTGGCTGTGGCCCAGCTCCATCCTCCTGCGGGGCTCAGGGCCTGTTCCTGGCAATGGCCAGCCCTGGCCGGGTCTGTGCTGGCCCCGAGCCCGGCAGAGCCTGGGGCAGGGCTGTGTGGGAAGGCCCACAGGTGGCACAGCCTGTGCAGGAGCTTGGAGAGGCTGCCCAGCAGGGAGGCAATGGGGGCACAGAGCCCCAGGGGCTGCTGTGGGCACCACAGCACAGGGGCCGTTCCCACCCGCAATGCTCCTGGCCTGGGCTGGGCCTGCCCAGGGGCGATTGAATTCCGGCAGACACCAATGTGGAGCTGAGGGACTCAAAGGCTTCTTGGCCTCAGTCTGTCCTGGAAAGGTCTCTCAGTCCTCTCTGCTCTGGAAGGGCTCCAAGGAGGAGGAGAGCTCATCTTGGCAGGACCCTCATGCAATCCCAGAGGGACAAATGCCAGTGTCTGCCCCTGCAGGGGACTCCCCCTGGCAATGGCCCCAGGCGGGAGCTGCCTGGCTTGGAGCAGCCCTGGCAGAAAACTCTTGGTGGGCAGGAGCTGGGCAGGAGGCAGCCGTGTGCCCTGGCAGTGAGGGAGGCCAGGAGCCCCCCAGGCTGTGTGAGCAGGACATCAAGGACATGGATTATCCAGGTCACTGTGGCCTGGTTTGGGTTCTCCAGGGCAGGAAAGATGTCTGGCAGCTGGAGCAGGGTTAGGGAAGGGCCTCCAGGGTGGGGCTGGAGCCCTTGGGCTGTGAGGAGAGGCTGAGGGAGCTGGGCTTGTCCAGCCCAGAGAAGGGAAGGCTGAGGGGCTCCTCATCCCAGCCAGGCAGTGCCACCGAGGAGGTGATGGAGAGCACAGAGCCAGGCTCTTCACCGGGGGCCAGGTGGGAGACAAAAGGCAATGGATGAAAGGGGAAAGAGGGGAGGTTCAGTCACGACATGAGGAAAACTTTGTTCCCATGGGCTCAGCCAGGTGCTGAGATGCTGCCCCATCCCTCTCCTTTGGGATTTTCCATTCCAGACCAAATCAGGGTCTGACCCTGTTTCTGACAGGTTGGGCTGCAGACTTGCTGAGGTCCCTTCCAACCTCAGCTCTCTGATGATCCTGGGACAATGCTGGTCCCTATTTCAGACTGGAGCAGAGCAGATGTTTATGGGACAGGAGCCCTCTGGGGACCTGTATGGGACCTGCAGCTTGTGAGGTGCACAAGAATATCTTCATTAGCCGTGTCATTTGAGTGCTTTTAAGAAATGGCAAAGCTCTCCTACCACGAGAGAACAGGAATTTCCTGGAAGTATACTGCTAGCAGGAGAAGAAATACCGATCTCCCACTCTACTTTTGTCACCAATATTCCATCTACTATTTCATGTCCCTCTTCATTCAGGTGTTTCCACTTCTCCTGTTTAAATGGCCATGTCTAAGGACATCTCTTCACCAGACCAGCTGGATCTATGATCTATGTCTTTCCCATTGCTCCCAAATTTCCTCCTCTAGATCCTCTCCAGTCATTCCAATCTCTCTCAACTGACTGGCTTCACACTTTGAGCTTCAGAGCGTGGCCCAGACTTTTAGAACTTTAAATAACACATCAGTCAACATCTTAATCGTGTTAATATCTTTTGGGATCGCCTCTCCTTATGTCTTTGTTTAAAACTGTTCCTGTGTGGAAATCCCTTGTGAATGGTGGACATGTCAGATGCTGCTGGGACGTTGCGCAGAAAGGAGAGTTGCACAGACGTTGAGGGAAGAGTTTTGATGCTTTTTAAACAGTATCATGTTTACATTTTTTGTCAGTTGGCCATGAAGAGAAATTTTCTGTGCCTCTGAGTCTCACCAGTTCCTGACCCCACAGGACACAAACCTGATCAGCTGTGGTTCCCACTCCAGCGGTTGCACTTGGACCTCCCTCCATCCCCAGAGCAGAGCTCCCTTGTCCCACAAAGTCCCTGGCAATGGAGGGATGAAGAAAACAGGACAGGCTGTGGGGATCAGGGCCAGGGCACGTCCAGGGATTTGGTGTGGTTGTGAGCCCAGGGCAGGACACGGCCCTTGGCCTTGGTGAACCTCATCCAATTGTCCTGGGCCCATGGCTGCAGCCTGTCCAGATCCCTGTGCAGAGCTTCCTGCCCTCCAGCACAGCCACACTCCCACCCAGCTTGGGCTCACCTGGCAACTGACTGAGGGTGTCCTCGATCCCTCATCCAAATCAGCACTAAAGAGATTGAACTGCACTGGCCCCAATCCTGAGCCCTGCGGACACCCCTGGATGTGACTGCATTGCCCAGCACTCCTTGGGCCTGGCCATGCAGACAGATTTTGAGCCAGGGAACAGATGCTGCAGAGGGTGTTGGATCAAGTTCCTGTGAGCCCAGAATATTGGGATCAGTGCAGCTGAAGCTCTGCACAAGAGAGCTCTTCATCCACTCTCTCTCTTTTCCTCCCTCTGGCCATGGAGGGAGCTCATGACTTCAGCGTGTGATTCGTGTGTGCAAAGAGCAAATGTGGACAGAATCAGGGCAGGGAGGGTTTGGGGGATCTTGGGATCTGTGCTGGCACAGAACATGTTTTCCATTGGTCTGAGACTGTCAGCTGTGCAAAGTGGCTTTAATATCCAGCAGAGGAATGCCTTTTGCATTTTATGGAGCTATGCCTTCCCTTTGTTCTGTTTGCTGACCATAAATGAACATCCATCTCAGGCAGCTCCTTCTCCAAGAAAGCAGGCGAGAGTTGGTGGCAAGGAGCTGAAAGCTGCAGGCGCAGCCAGGAGTGGAGGAAGCTCAGATTTGCACAAGGCTGCTCTGAGTCCCGGGGGTTGGATGAGGGAAACGGTGGGGTGAGGGTAGGGACAAAGTATGATCTATTGTCAGCCATAAAGGGTCTTGATGTTCATATCTCTTCAAAGGGCATTAGGAGGTGCTTTGATTCAATGTCAATTTAAGATTGCTGATATCAATGTATTAAAAAGAAAACAAACCCTAAACAGTACCAAAAATATTTTGCAATTTTCTTTAAAATATAATATATTCACTTTGAATGGAAATTTGAAATCTGTCTAATTAACCACACAATAATTGATGACCTAAATTATTCCCAGGGGCTTGCCTTTTTAGGGTGTTTTGAAATGTTAGTGAGTCTTTGTCACTGAATTCCTGAACTGAAGAGCTGAAGGCTGAACAAGCCTCTGGAAAAGGAAAGCTCAGCAGCAAGCTCCAAGTTGCTGAGGATGTCAGCAGCCCCCACTGAGGCCATCACTGCCAAGAGACCATGGGGGCAATGAGCAGACAAGGAGAGCATCCCTGGGGCTGGGGAAGCAGGAACTCAGAGGCACCAGCGGCTCCAGGTGGGAAATGGACTCTGCAATGTGGCTGGGAAAGCCCTGCCTGGGCTTGGCCAAGCAGCACAGCCAAGCTCTGAGCTCCATCCCCTGGGAATGGGGATCGGTGCTCTCACAGGATGCTCGTGGCTGTCCCGGAGCAGTGGCATGTGGGGTGTGGGATGGTGAGGGCAGGAGAGCATCAGGAGCCCTCCAAAGCTCTGTGGGCTGGGGGAGGAGGCCACAAGGCCTGGGGCTGGCAGGAACTGCTGTCTTCTCATGGGCCTCAGTGGCAGGGACAGCAGCCACAGCCAGGGAACGTGAATCTCATTGCTGTTGGCAGGGGGTGGTCCCAGCCCCCCCAAGGCCTTTGGTCACCCCCACTGCAGCTCTCATACCCTGGCCTAGGCCTGTGCTGCTTCCCTTGCACACTTTACCCACCGCCCCATTTCCCCTCCTCCCTCTGACCCTGGGAGCTCCCAAAGCTTTCCTGATGTCCCTCTGTCCTCACTCGCTGTTGCCTCAAACAAAAAGCTGTGTTTGGCTGAGGAATGGCCAATTCCTGTGGGATTCCCAACTCCTGCCTTCTTCCCACACCCTGCTGAAGCTCCTGTGGCATCCAACCTGTCCCAGGCACAGCCTTGCTTGAATCTGCTCCTTCTCTCCATGTGCCAGCACTGAAATCCATGTTCCATCTGCAGCCCCGCAGAGCAGCCCAGCGCTGTGTGGCCCTGCAGCAGGAACTGGAGGCACTGGAGGTCAGGGACAGCCACTCTGTGTCTGGAATGCTCAGGAGATGCTCAGCTCGGGCAGCTCCTGCAGCCCCAGGGACAGAATCACAGAATCACAGGATTAACCAGGTTGGCAAAGACTTTTGAGACCATCAAGTCCAACCTGTGACCTAACACCAGCTTGTCACCAGATTGTGGCTTTAAGCGCCACATCCAGTCTTTCCTTAAACACCACCTGGGATGGTGACTCCACCACCTCCCTGGGCAGCCCATTCCAGTGCCCAATCACCATTTCTGTGTAAAACCTCTTCATAATGTCCAGCCTAACCTTTCTGTAGCACAGTTTAAGACATTTCCTTTCATCCTGTCCCTTGTTCCCTGGGAACAGAGCCCAATCCCCACCTGGCTGCACCCTCCTCCATGAGGACGGAGAGGTCAAAGTGGTCTCCATGATTCCATGAGGCTCTGTAGTATCACAATGGCCCCTTGCTTCCTTGGGCCCTGCAGTGTCACAATGTCCACTTGATTCCATTGGGCCCTGGAATCTCACAAGGTTTTCCTTGGTTCTGCAATGTCACGATGGCCCCTTGGTTCTACAAGGACCTAGAGTGTCACAATGGATGCCTTGGTTCCATTAAGCCCCACAGTGCCACAATGGCCCCTTGCTCCCCTGGGGCCCTGCAGTGTCACAATCATCACAGAATCACAGTATCAACCAGGTTGGAAAAGTCCTTTGAGATCTTTAAGTTCAACCTATGACCTAACACCAGCTTGTCACCCTCACCATGGCACTGACTGACATATTCAGTCTTTCCTTAAACACGTCCAGGGACAGTGACTCCACTCCCTGGGCAGCCCTTTCCACTGTCCAGTCAGCCTTTCCGTGAAGAATCTCTTCCTAATGTCCAGCCTAAACCTCCCCTGGCATAGCTTAAGGCTGTGTCCTCTTGTCCTTTCACTGTTTACCTGGGAGAAGAGACCTACCCCCACCCCCTACAGGCTGGGGACAGAGTGGCTGGACAGTGACCAGGCAGAAAGGGACCTGGGGGCACTGATGGACAGCAGGCTGGACATGAGCCAGCAGTGTGCCCTCGTGGCCAAGAAGGCCAATGGCACCTGGCCTGGATCAGGAATGGTGTGGCCAGCAGGAGCAGGGCAGTGATTCTTCCCCTGTACTCGGCACTGGTGAGGCCACACCTCGAGTGCTGTGTCCAGTTCTGGGCTCCCCAATTTAGGAAGGACATTGAGGGGCTGAAGTGTGTCCAGAGAAGAGCAACAAGGCTGGTGAAGGGCCAGGAACACAAGTCCTATGAAGAGTGGCTGAGGGAGCTGGGGTTGTTTATCCTGGAGAAGAGGAGGCTCAGGGGAGACAAGGTGGTGTTGGGTCACAGGTTGGACTTGATGATCTCAAGGTCTTTTCCAACTTCGTTGATTCTGTGATTCTCTGAAACTGCCATTGAAGCAGTTGCAGGATGAGCCCTGGGCCTCCTCTTCAGAAAGTCCAGCAGCCCATGGCCCTCAGCTTCTCCACACAGACTCCCAAGCCCATCCTGTCAGTCCTGCAGAGCCTCTCCAGCTCCTCCCCATTGCCCCAGAACAGGGAGCCCCACACCCACACACACCAGTCCAGATGTGCCCCCCTGGCCTGGGGTGCCTCTGGCAAGGGAACAGCACGAGGCACTGCAGGAGCCTGCAGACAATTCATGAAGCAATTGGAGGATGATCCTGCTCACCAAGGGACGTTCCCATGGTGCCAACTCAGGAACTGAAATGGGGAGTGGGGCCAGAGAGGAAAGGGCAAACACGGATGGGCTGTTTGCAGGGGAGGGCACAAGGATGGGCAAGAGGAAGAAATGTGGAGCAGGAAAGAGGAAAGAAAGCAAAGGTGAAGCAAAGGAAATGCTCAGGGCTGTTTGGGGGTGGCTGCCAGGCAGCCCTGGGGCTGAGCAACAATGTCTGCAGTGGGACAGGAAACTCACAGCTCATGGGAACAAACTTTCTGGCTGACTTCAGAGGTCACAACAAACCTGAGTGGTTTCCCTGCCATCCCTAGCCCTTGCTGGCCCCAGGGGCTGATGGCGTTTGTGCTCCCTCAGGTTCATCTCCCCACACCAACACCATGGCGCTGCTCACGCCTGCTCTGTGCAATGCAAACAGGGGCTCCTGAGCAGTGCTGCCGTGGCTCTGCCTGCAAGGATCAAGCACCTCTGGGAGCTGGGGGAGAGGCCAGGGCTGCAAAGGGGGATGTTGTTGGCAGCTCCATGAGGATGCTCTGGGATGCTGCCCTGGGCTGTCCAGCGCAGTGGGGATGGATCAGCCCCTGCTCTGCTGCTCCTTCCCGGCTCCCCCAGGGACCTTGCAGAGCCCCAGCCATGCTGTTTGCCCCCACCCTGCCCACGGCCACCCTGGGACTGCTCCCGGGGGTTTTCTCTGCTGAGCATTGGCCTGGGTGTGTTCTTGAGAGACCCTGGGCAAGGAGCCTCGAGCCCCCAGGCCCTGCCCTGAGGTGTCAGCTCTGCCCCAGCAGTGCCCATGGCCTGTCCCTGCTGCAGCCCCGGCACTGCCACCCCCAGCACTGGGACCCACCCCGAGAGCACTCAGGCCCTACAGCAACACGAGGGCCAGGAGGGCAGCGGGGCAGTGGCACGGGAGCAGCACTGGCAACACCAAGTGCTGCTGCTCCTTGGCAGAGCTGCTGTGCCACCCCTGATCTGCCCCAGCTCTGCACACAGACATTGCTGCTGCAGCTCCTGAGAAGGGAACAAAAGGGGATCTGTGGTGAAAACTTGGCTGGGAGATCCTTTAGTTTGTTTAAAGCCACTGAGAGCACAGGTCCTCATTGATAGAGTCTGTGGTCACAGTGAAGATGGAGTGAAACAAAGCGAGAAATGGCACAGAAAATTATCTTTATTTGTGGGCAATAATAAAAAACTAAAATACAGGAAGAAAAAACCCACAAGCAAACTAACAAGAACTATCAAAGAGGACTTTAATCCAAGTGATTTGCAGGAATTGGCAACCAGTTCAATGTTTCTGAAATGGTCCAGCCATCAGTCTCCACACTGCAGCCTTGAGCTCCTTGTTCCTCAGGCTGTAGATGAGGGGGTTCAATACTGGAGGCACCACTGAGTACAGAACTGACAGTGTCGGATCCAGGGATGGGGAGGAGATGGAGGAGGGCTTCAGGTAGGCAAATGCGGCAGTGCTGACAAACAGGGAGACCACAGCCAGGTGAGGGAGGCACGTGGAAAAGGCTTTGTGCCGTCCCTGCTCAGAGGGGATCCTAAGCACAGCCCTGAAGATCTGCACATAGGAGAAAACAATGAACACAAAACAACCCAAACCTAAACTGATACTAACCACAAGAAGCCCAAGTTCCCTGAGTCTGGATTGTGAGCAGGACAGTTTGAGGATCTGTGGGATTTCACAGAAGAACTGGCCCAGGGCATTGCCCTGGCACAGGGGCAGGGAAAATGTATTGGCTGTGTGCAGCAGAGCAACGAGAAAGCCACAGGCCCAGGCAGCTGCTGCCATGTGGGCACAAGCTCTGCTGCCCAGGAGGGTCCCGTAGTGCAGGGGTTTGCAGATGGACACGTAGCGGTCATAGCACATGATGGTGAGCAGGGAATACTCTGCTGAAATGAAGAACAGAAAGAAAAACAGCTGTGCAGCACATCCTGAGTAGGAGATGTCCATGGTGTCCCAGAGGGAATTGTGCATGGCTTTGGGGACAGTGGTGCAGATGGAGCCCAGGTCGGTGAGGGCCAGGTTGAGCAGGAAGAAGAACATGGGCGTGTGCAGGTGGTGGCTGCAGGCTACAGTGCTGATGATGAGGCCATTGTCCAGGAGGGCAGCCAGGGAGATGCCCAGGAAGAGGCAGAAGTGCAGCAGCTGCAGCTGCCGCGTGTCTGCCAATGCCAGCAGGAGGAAGTGGCTGATGGAGCTGCTGTTGGACATTTGCTGTCTCTGGCCATGGGGACCTGTTCATGGAGAAAAGGACAGTGACAAGTTAGGAGAGGCTGCTTGGAGCCAAACCTGTGCCATTCCCTGTAGACTGTCCCACTGTGTCTCATCCACCCTTGTTCCTTCTCTGGGAAAACCTTCATCCAGGTCCCTGCCTGAGCTCCACTTGTGCTGTCTGAGTGTGCCATGAGCAGCCAGGCCTGTGCGTGGGGGCTCTCGAGGAGCCATCCCTGCCCTGCTGCCCTGAGTTTGTGGCTGTGTGGCAGAGGGACAAGGCAGGATATTTAGGAGTTGTCAGTGGAATCTCTCCTCATGCAGAAAGGTTCGTTAGCATTTTCACTCTCAGTTCCACAGGACATGGATGGCAGGAATGAGTTTTACAAATTTTTTCCTACCCACACATCATTCCTGGTTCTCTGATGTCATAAATCCCCAGCATTTCTGCTGCACTCAGAGTTTGCCATCGAGAGAGGTGAGAGGCAAAGGGATTCCCTGTGGCTCAGGGCAAGGTCAGGGGCTGGATGGGCTTGTTCCCAACTGCCCTGGGTTTGCACCTTTGGCTGCAATCAGAGTACAATCACACTCCTGTGTCACCCCGGGAAGAAACCAGACCCTGCTGAGAGCAGAGGGATCACTGAATGTCTCACCCTCTCTAAAGGTCTCTTTATTTCCTCGCTTGTGGCATCTCTGCACTTCCCTGTGGGACATTCAGGGAACTCCAAGAGGCTCTGGCACAGATTTGCACCCAGGAGGGCAGCTCAGAGCTTGGAAGGACACAGCAAGGAGATCCCCAGCTGTGCTCATGATGGCATCTCAGGGAGGGAGGCTCAGCTCCTTCCCCTTTCCCATGGACTGCTTTGCCCACAGCCCCACAGGTCACAGGGAAGCTTGGACACCCTATTCCCATGGACACACCTGCCTGGCAGGAATCCCAAGTGCAGGGCCTGACTCAGCTACTGCAAATGCCAGAGCCTCCCTGAGAGCACAAGATAACAATGACAATGTCAGAGGAGTGCAGAAACAAGAGAAGATACTGTGGTGCTGTGCCTGAGAGGGCAGGGCAGAGACAGCCACGCACTCAGGACAGTGTTCCCTGTCCCCAGCTGTGCACGGCACCTCCCACACACCAACAGTGCCCTCCTGCCCACAGCATTGCTCTGCTCAGCTCCCTCTCCTTCCCTGATCCTCTCCCTGGGCCTGCACATTTTCCTCCTCAGAGGTGCCTTGTCCCTGTCAGCGCTCACAGAGCCCATCCCACCCTCTGTGCACTCGGCCCAGCCCTACAGAAACCTGCCTGTCTGCAGGGCCCTGCCTGGGGGCAGGCTCTGTGTGCAGGTGGGCAAGGGCAGCTCAGAGAGCCCTGCTGGGCCCTGCAAAGGTGATGCTGGTGCTGTCCATGGGCTGAGGAGTGCCTGAAGGCCCTTTGGGAGGCTCCAGCAGAGACACTGAACACACAGAGTTACAGATCAGGAATTTTAATAAATGTTCAAACATTATTCTGATGATTCTGTTGTGTCCCTTTCAACTCAGAATGTTCTGTGACTCTGTGATTACAACTCCTATTCTCTTTCTCTCATCCCCCAACCTTCCCTTCCTGCTCCAAGTAAGAAACTGAAAAGAGTCTCAGAAAAATTCCTTATCTTTACAGCAATCCCTGGCTTACCTTCTTTGGGCAGTGTCCTCCAGAGCTGTCCCCAGGCTGATCTGGAGCTGGGAGCAGCCCTGCCCCACACAGCACCTCTCAGCAGCAGCACCTGCCCTGCTCAGGGTCACTCCTTCCCCCCACAGCTTCTCCCCAGCGCTGGCAGCAGCTCCCCGGGCCGGCTGAGAGCTGCCCCTGGCAGGCAGCAGAGTCCCTGGCCCAGCACAGCTCCCTGGGCTGCAGGACCCTGCTCTGCACCACAGCCCTGGGCACCCCTGGCTGCACCCGCGGCTGCTCAGCCCTGCAGCAGAGCCTGGCAACAGGGAGCTGTCTTGTGCTGTGCCTCGGATGCTGCAGCAGGGAAACCCAGCTCTGCCCTAGGGCCACATCCCCTGCACTGCAGCAACTCTGAGAGTCCTCCTGAAGATCCGAAAAGCTGTAGCATGTGCCAGCTTCAGGGCTGTGTAGAGGAGCTGCTCCTCAGGAGAAAGGTCTTTTTGAAGCCCTTCTTGGTTGCCAGGAGCTGTCTCCGTGCCAGGAGCCCAGCCCAGCTCAGCAGCACAGCAACAGCACAAGGACTCTAATGACCCTCTCGGGGCTTTGGTGCTGAGCCCCTGAACATCAGTCCTGGCAAGGGGGAGAGTGGGGGGAACCTCTCCAGAATTCAAAATCACAATCAATATCCAAAGTTTCTTGAAGTTTTAATGGGTTCCACTGAGGGACATGACTGGGAAAGTGTCCCCAGGTTCCACTTAGAGCAGGAAAAGGAGGCAGGTGGGAATGAAGAGAAGCCAAGTCTTGGTGCTCTGGGGCACAGCAGAGTCTGTGCCACCAAGGGCTGTGAGGAGACACCTTGTCCTGAGCCCCTGGGGCCTCCTGGCACAGCTCCAGCAAGGCTGGGCACTGTCACCCCCTTGTCCTGCCCTAGCACCCCCACTCCCATCCCAGTGGCCTGAGGGATCTGCTGGAAGGAGTCCCTGGGGAGCCTTTGTCAGGAATGGCCCTGGGGGGCTCCTTCATGCTCCCAGGGACTGCAGGTTTTTCAAAGGATTTTGGCTTTTGCTTTTGCCTTGGAGTCTCTGAGAGCTTTGTGCAATCATGGCTTCCAATTATCTGCTGTAACGAGTCCCTTGAGATTCTCTGTCAGTAACAACACTCACTGGGGCTCATTAATGCTTCAAGCTACTTCCAGTTTTTATGATACTTTCCTCTCTCTGTCTCTGAGAGGGTTTGTGCAATCATGGCCTCCAATTATTTGCTTTAACAAGTCCCTTGAGAGCTTTGTATTAACACTCACTGGGGCTCATTAATACTTTGACATACTCAAGGTTTTTGAATATAGTTTGGATTTTCCTTTTGACACTGAATTTCTCAGAGGTTTTTGTGCAATCATGGCCTCCAATTCTCTCCTCCAAGGAGCCCATGAGGAGCCTGTGTTGGGAATGGACCTCAGTGGGTCCCATTCATGTTTTGAGACACTTTGGGTTTTTCTTCTGACTTTGACTCCTGGAAAGGTTTGTGCAATCTCCTCTCAGGCCCTGAGGTTCAAGGGCTCAGCACCAAATGCACCTCAGGGCTCATTAGGATCAAGCAAGTCCTGACAAACCATGGCTCTGCCTTGATTTCCCTCTAGTCTGGTGCAGTTCATTGTGAAGGTTTCTTACTACAGTTATGGAGAAATCTTTCAAAAAGCTTCTAAGAAAAATATATTCCTATTTTAAGGGGTGCATTTTATTATTACTGTTCTCTTTAGAGCAGCTGTGATTGCAGCATTCTGTGATTGATATTGATCCAGGGTCTCTCCTGAGGAGCTCTGGCCTGCTCAGAGAACCTTTGCCTGGAGCTCTGACCCAGAGTGGCCAACCTTGCTCCTGTGCAGACAGGAGCTGCTGGGAAGGCACTGCAGCCCTGCCCTGGGCCAGCTCTGAGGGTGGATTCTCATCCCAACCTGCACTGGCCATTGCCAGGGGCTGTGCCATGGACACTGCACTGACCCCACTGCTGGGTTGGGATGCCATGGCCACCGTGAGAAGGTCAAGTTTCCTTGGAAACACTGGGGAGGATTGGGACATACTGGGGGACACTGGGACATACTGGGAGTGACATTGGGGTGGACTGGGACAGACTGGGAACTCTGGAAATGCTGAGGTTGGATTCACTGGGCGGACCGGGATGGACTGGGATGGACTCTGAGGGTACACTGAGACATACTGGGAAATACCAGGACATACTGGGAGTGATACTGGCCAATACTGGGGCAAACTGGGGGTACTGTGAGTGATACTGGGGGATATTGGGACAAACTGGGGACACTGGGAACACTGTGGGGAATACTGGGAGTGACACTGGGATGAACTGGGACATGCTGGGGGACATTGGGGGGAAATGGAAGGGACTGGGAATGAACTCGGGTGTATTGAGAGGGCCTGGAGAGGCACCAGGGTTATACTGGGTTGTACTGGGGATGAACTGGGCTGTACTGGGAGGGACTGGAGGGGTTGAATGGGCTGTTTCCACCTCCGCCGCCACCCATTGGTCACCGCTGCCGCCGATCAGCAATCACAGCCAATCAGCGCCCGAACTCAGCCCTGGGGGCGGGGCCTGGAGGCGGTGCCATTTTCGTCTCTTTTTGCCTATAACTCCCGTCATGCCGTGCGCCCCGATTAAGGCCCATTGGAGCCGGGACTACAACGCCCGTCATGCCCCGCGCTCCACAGATTTCCCGTTCTCCGCCCCCATATGCCTCTAAGTGTCCCCCAGACCCTCCAGGATCCCTAAGTGCCCCCTCAGTGCCCATTTGAGACCCCCAGAACCCTCCTCGGACCTCCAAGTGCTCCCAACCGCACAGATGCCCGTTATAGACACTTTCTGGACTTCATCTCCTATCGTCCCCCGCGATAACGAGCCCCTCATAACACAGTTCCGCATCTAAAATTCCTGTCATGCCCCGCGCCCGAAACAGCCCGGTTAGAGCTTCCCAAGTTCCCCCCAAGTGCTCTCGAACCGTACACGTTCCTCCCTGAGGGCTTGCGTGGCTCTTTGGACGAAAAAGTGCCCCCCGAGTGCCTTCCCGGTCCCCGAAATGCCCCGTTCGAGCCACTTCCGGGACTACAGGTCCCATGATGCACCGCGGCGCCCGTATTTCTTCATTACAGTCGTGACTTCATCTCCCGTCATGCGCGGCGCCCCATAGAGAGCCATGGTAACAGCGCATACAACTCCCATGATGCTGCGCGACCCCTTTAACTCTATTATACCTGCGCCTCCAACTCCCATCATCCCCCGCGCTCCATTGAGCCCCGTTATAGCCTCCAAGTGCCCTCCCGGATACCCAAGCGCTCCCGAATGTCCCTCCGTCACTTCCAAATGTCCCCCGGACACCCCAAGTGCCACTCCAAACCCGAAACTTTCCCCCAGGATCCCTAAGTGCTTCTCAGTGCCCACTGGGATCCCACAAGTGTCCACCCGACCCCCAAGTTCTCCCTAAATTGCCTCCCCACACCCCAAATTGCCCCGAATGTGTCCCATAAATGTTTACCTGGACCCCAAAAGTGTCCCCCAGAACGCTGTCTGCGAAGAAGATTATAAAAAAATGGCAAAACTAATAAAACGAGGACTAATTAGCAAAAAGAGGGAGAAATCAAAAAGCAATAGAGCTTAGATCAATAAGGGGACTTGTGTAACTTAGAACCAATGAATATTTATTTCTTTGGCGGCTAAAAATTTACAAATTCTTTATCTAAATTTTAAAAACTAGTAAAAATATAAAAGGCAATATTATTATGAATAAGAAACAAATATAATTATTAAAATTATTAAAAATCATTAAATATTAATTTAAAAAGAGAAAATTGCATTCATATCATTGTAAATAAAAGTAAATTGTATAAGTTCTGAAAATAAAATATTAAATAGAAAAATAAGTTGCCATATAAAAATATGTTTCCATGGCAACCACCACCAGGTCCTGTTGCTGACATCCCATGCCAGCTCCAGGAAGACACATTGCCATGGCAACTCTCAGCCACACCCACTGCTGGCTGAGATCCATCACCTGCTGAACACAGCTGGGAACATCTGTGTGCATCCCAAAGAGGGGTTCAAGGTGAGAATGGCACCAGCAGCTTCCATCTGCAGCAGAGATCCAGGGAAAGGACAGGGACAGAGAATTCAGCTTAAACACTCAGAGAATTCTGCTTAAAGATGCAGAGAATTCTGCTTACAGAGAGCATTTCTGGTCACATTGTCCCTTGTAGAAAGGTGACATCATCAGAGGCAGCTTGGACTGAGCATGTGGTTCCTGAGTGGGGTTTGTTGTTCAGCAAACCTGCTCAGGCTTTGCCATTCTTTCCTTACAAACAGGAAAACTTCTGCTGGGCCTGTGTGCAGGCAGAGCCCTGAGGAGAGCAGGTGGGACATGGTGCCATGGGCTGGGACACGCAGCTGCAGAGCTCAGGGAACAAGTTTGTGATGCAGGGGACAGGGATGGGTGGATGCCAGGTGGGCCGTGTCAGCCATGGTGAGGTTGGGGGTGAGGAGCAGGTTGTCCAAACAGGGTCAGCCCACACAGGGCTCATTCTTCTGTGTGCCCAGACCTCCTAAGGAGACATTCAGCATCAAGATCACCTGGGGAATGCTTCAGTCACCTCTTCTCTGAAATGGAAAGTTCAGAGGTTGTTTCCAGATCACCAGCCCTTGTTCTTGTAGATGAACCTGCCAGGTATCTGCTGGGAACTCAACACAGCAGAGAAGACGCAGTTTAGGAGGTTCTTCGAGCTTATGGAGGACAACTTCTTGTCTCAGTTGGTGAGTGAGCCGACCAGGGGAGGGACTATGCTAGACCTGCTGTTTGCAAACAGAGAAGGGCTGGGGGGAGATGTGGTGGTTGGAGGCTGTCTGGGGCACAGTGATCATGAAATTATAGAAGTTTCAATATTTGGTGTAACAAGGAGGGGCATCAATAAAAAGTTGCACACTAGACTTTGGGAGGGCAGACTTTGGCCTATTCAAGAGATTTGTTTGGGGAGTACCTTGGAAAGCAGCCCTTAAAAACAAAGGAGTCCGAGAAGAATGGATGTGCTTCAAAACAGAAATCCTGAAGACACAGGAATAGACTGTCCCTATGTGCCGAAAGATGATCAGATGAGAAAAACAACCAGCCTGGAAGGGCAAGGAGCTAAGGGGAAAAAAAAAGGGTGCATCACCTTTGGAAGGAGGGTCAGGTATGACTAAAGCCCAGTTAGAACTCGATCTGGCCACTGCTGTGAAGGATAATAAAAATATTTTTATTAATACAATAACGGCAAAAGGAAAAACAAGGACAACCTCCATTCTCTGTTGGATGCAGGAGTGAATTTAGAAACTAAAGATGAGGAATAGGCAGAGGTACTTAACTCCTTCTTTGCCACTATTTTCAACAGAAAGACAGGTTGTCCTCAGGACAAGTGGCCTCCTGAGCTGGTAGATGGGGTAAGGGAGCAGAATTACCCTGCTGTAATCCAGGAGGAAGCAGTCAGAGACCTGCGGAGCCACTGAGATGCTCACAAATCTATGGGACCAGATGGAATCCATCCTAGGGGAATGAGGGTTATAGTGGATGAGCTCTCCAAGCTGCTCTCCATCATTTACCATCAATCCTGGCTCACGAGGGAGGTCCCAGAGGATAGGAGGCGCCAATGTGACCCCATCCACAAGAAGGGCTGGAAGGACAATCCATGAAACTCCAGGCCTGTCAGCCTGACCTCGGTGCCTGGCAAGGTTAGGGAACAGATCACCTTGAGTGCCATCACACGGCACCTACAGGATGGCCAAGGGATCAGACCCAGCCACTGTGTATTTCAGTATCTTTATTGATGATGTGGATGAGGGGATTGAGTCCACCATCAGCAAATGTGCAGATGACACCAAGCTGGGTATGAGTGTGGATCTGCTGGAGGGTAGGAGGGCTCGGCAGAGGGACCTGGACAGACTGGATCCAGGGCCAAATCCAACAATGGGAGGTTGAACAAGACCAAGTGCCAGGTCCTGCACTTTGGCCAAAACAACCCCGGCAGTGCTACAGGTGGGGGATAGAGTGGCTGAGGACAGCGGCCAGGCAGAAAGGGACCGGGAGGCACTGATGGACAGCAGGCTGGACATGAGGCAGCAGTGTGCCCACGTGGCCAAGAAGGCCAGTGGCACCTGGCCTGGATCAGGAATGGTGTGGCCAGCAGGACCAGGGCAGCGATTCTTCCCCTGTACTCAGCACTGGTGAGGCCACACCTCAAATGCTGTGTCCAGTTCTGGGTCCTCCAGTTTAGGAAGGACATTGAGGGGCTGTAGCGTGTCCAGAGGAGGGCAACAAGGCTGGTGCAGGGCCTGGAGCACAAGTCCTGTGAGGAGTGTCTGAGGGAGCTGGGGTTGTTTATCCTGGAGAAGAGGAGGCTCAGGGGAGACGTCATCACTCTCTACAACTCCCTGACAGGAGGGTGCAGCCAGGTGGGATCGGGCTCTGCTCCCAGGAAACAGCAACAGGACAAGAGGCCACAGCCTTAATCTGCACCAGGGGAGGTTTAGGCTGGACATTAGGAAGAAGTTCTATACAGAAAGAGTGGGCATTGGAATGGGCTGCCCAGGGATGTGGTGGAGTCACCATCCCTGGTGGTGTTTAAGGAAAGATTGGATGTGGCACTCAGTGCTATGGTGTGGGTGACTAGGTGGTGTTGGGTCACAGGTTGGACTTGATGATCTCAAAGGTCTTTTCCAGCCTGGTTGATTCTGTTATTCTGTGATGATTGTGACACTGCAGGGCCCCAGGAATGCAAGAGGCCATTGTTACACTCCAGGCCCTTGTTGAACCAAGGGGCCATTGTGACACTCTGAGGACTCACGGAACTAAGGGAACAATTGTGACACTGTGGTGCCCCATGGTACCAAGGGGCCATTGTGTTACTGCAGGGCCTCAGGTAACTTAGAGGGCACTGTGACACTCAGGTCCTCATGGAACTAAGGGGACACTTGTAACACTGCAGGGCCTCATGGAACCAAGAGTCAGTTTTGACAATGGAGGATCTTGTGTAACCAGGGGTCCATTGTGACTCTTCCCCACCCATGGGGGAACGTGCCTGGCCCAAGGAAAAGGAGGCTCCCTGGGTGCCCTGCTCTCCTCTCCAGGAGATGCTGAGAGCTCTGCAGCCTCTCCTGCCATCCCATGTCCCCAGGCCAGCACAACAGCCCTGGCCCTTGTGGCCCTCCAGAGCTGTTCCTGCTCCAGGCACAGGGGCCATCCCAGAGCTGGGGCAGCCAGAAAGCTGTGCCCATTTCTGTTCATTCCTATTTTGATGAGGATGGATCCTCAGCAACTTGGATGTTCCCTGATGAATTTTACTTCTCCAGAGGTTTGCTCTGTCTTCAGCTCTTCTGTTCAGTCTCTTTAAGATTTGAAAACAACCTAAGAAGACAAGCCCCTGGGAATAATTTAATTTTAAGTCTTCAATTCCTTTGTGGTTAATTGGGCCAGTTCCAGAAGCATACTCAAAGTGAATGTTGGACATATATTATATTATAATATAGATCTCTTTTTTTCTGTTTCTTCCTTTTCTGTTTATACACTGATATCAGCATTCTCCAACTGATATTGATCCCAAGCATCCCCTAATGCAGTCTGAATTGACAGGAAAATCAAGACACCTTATGTCTGACAATCAATCAAGCTCTGTTCCTACCCCCACCCCACCATTTGCCTAATCCAACCCCTGGGACTCAGAGCAGCCTTGTGCAAATCTCAGCTTCCTCCACTCCAGGCTGCACCTGCAGCTTTCAGCTCCTTGGCACCAACTCCCATCTGCTTTCCTTGGCGAAGGAGCTGCCCGAGAGAGAGAAGGATATTCATTTATTGTCAGCAAACAAAATTAAAGTAAGGCACAACTCCATAAAATGCAAAAGTCATTCCTCTGCTGGATATTAAATCCACTTTCCACAGCAGACAGTCTCAGAACAATGGGAGGGATTTTCTGTGCCCAGCACAGATCCCAAGATCCCCCAAACCTTCCCTTTCCCGAATCTGTCCACATTTGCTCTTTGCACACACAAGTCACACACTGAAGTCATGAGCTCCCTCCATGGCCAGAGGGAGGAAAAGAGAGAAAGTGCATGAAGAGCTCTCTTGTGCAGAGCTACAGCTGCACTGATCCCAATATTCTGGGCTCACAGGAACTTGATCCAACACCCTCTGCAGCATCTGTTCCCTGGCTCAAAATCTGTCTGCATGGCCAGGCCCAAGGAGTGCTGGGCAATGGAGTCACATCCAGGGGTGTCCGCAGGGCTCAGGATTGGGGCCAGTGCAGTTCAATCTCTTTATTGCTGATCTGGATGAGGGCATTGATGGCACCCTCAGTCAGTGTCCAGGTGAGCCCAAGCTGGGTGGGAGTGTGGCTGTGCTGGAGGGCAGGAAGCTCTGCACAGGGATCTGGACAGGCTGCAGCCATGGGCCCAGGACAATTGGATGAGCTTCACCAAGGCCAAGGGCCGTGTCCTGCCCTAGGCTCACAACCACACCAAATCCCTGGCCGTGCCCTGGCCCTGATCCCCACAGCCTGTCCTGTTTCCTTCATCCCTCCATTGCCAGGGACTTTGTGGGACAAGGGAGCTGTGCTCTGGGGATGGAGGGAGGTGCAAGTGCAACCACTGGAGTGGGCACCACAACTGATCAGGTTTGTGTCCTTTGGGGTCAGGAACTGGTGAGACTCAAAGGCACAGAAAGTTTCTCTTCATGGCCAACATAAAAAATTTTAAACATGATACGTATCCAAAAACAGTGAAACTCTTCCATAAGCTCTGTGCATTGTCCCAGCAGTATCTGACATGTCCGCCATTCACAAGGGATTTCTACATATAGGAAGAGTTTTAAACAGAGACATAAGAAAAGGTTTATATCTGAAAGCTCTAAACACAATGAAGATGTTGACTGATGTGTTATTTAAAGTTCTGAAAGAGTGGGAAACTCCCTGAATCTCAGAGTGCAAAGACAGTATATCAAAAGGCATTGAAATGACTGGAGAGGATCTAGAGGAGGAAATCTGGGAGCAATGGGAAGGACATAGATCCAGCTGGTCTGGTGAAGAGATGTCCTTAGACATGGCCATTTAAACAGGAGAGGTGGAAACACCTTAAGGAAGAGGGACATGAAATAATAGACTGAATAGTGGTAACAAAAGTAGAGGGAAAGTTGAGTATTTCTTTTCCTGCCATCCATAGTGTTCCAGGAAATTCTGATTTTCTCTGGGTGGGAAAATTTGCCATTTTTAAAAAGTACTTAAATAACCCAGCTAATGAAGACGTGCTTGTGCACATCACAAGCTGCAGGTCCCTTACAGCCCCAGAGGGCTCCTGTACCATAAACATCTGCTCTGCTCCAGTCTGAAACAGGGACTCGTATTGTCCCAGGATCATCAGAGAGCTGAGGCTGGAAGGGACTTCAGCAAGTCTGCAGCCCAACCTGTCAGAAACAGGGCCAGACCAAGTGGTTCAAGGCTTGATTTGGTCTGGATTGGAAAATTTGAAAGGACAGGGATGGGAGAGCATCTCAGCACCTGGCTGAGCCCATGGGAACAAAGGTTTCCTCCTGTCCTGGCTGAACCATCACTGTTTCCCCTTCCACCCATTGTCTTTTGTCTCCCACCAGGCACCGCAGTGAAGAGCCTGGCTCTGTGTTCTCCATCACCTCCTCAATGGCACTGCCAGGCTGGGATGAGGAGCCCCTCAGCCTTCCCTTCTCTGGGCTGGACAAGCCCAGCTCCCTCAGCCTCTCCTCACAGCCCAAGGGCTCTAGCCCCACCCTGGAGGCCCTTTCCTAACCCTGCTCCAGCTGCCAGACATATTTCCTGCCCTGGAGAACCCAAACCAGGCCAGAGTGACCTGGATAATCCATGTCCTTGATGTCCTGCTCACACAGCCCAGAGTGCTCTTGGCCTCCCTCACTGCCAGGGCACATGGCTGCCATGGGGTCCTGCCAAGATGAGCTCTTCTCCTCCTTGGAGCTTTTCCTGAGCACAGAGGCCTGGGAGACCTTTCCAGGAGATACTCAGGCCAAAAAGCCCTTGAGTCCCTCAGCCCCACATCCGTGTCTGCTGGAATTCAATCCTCCTCCCCATCCCACAGCAGCCCTGTATTTCCCTCCTCCAGCCTTGGTCTCCAGCACAGCCATGGAGGCTCTTTTGTCTCTTGACTTTTCCTGCAGCCACCAAGGCCAGCTGAGCTCTGCCTTTGCCACACTCAGCCCTGCCCAGCACAGGCAATGCACAGCAATTCCTTGTCTGCTCCTGGCCTTGCTGTCAGCCCCGGCAGCAGCTCTGTGGCCCCTTTGTGCCCCGCTGGCCCAGCCATGGTGCCACAGCCCCCTGGGCAGGCCCAGCCCAGGCCAGGAGCATTGCAGGTGGGAACGGCCCCTGTGCTGTGGTGCCCACAGCAGCCCCTGGGGCTCTGTGCCCCCATGGCCTCCCTGCTGGGCAGCCTCTCCAAGCTCCTGCACAGGCCATGCCACCTGTGGGCCTTCCCACACAGCCCTGCCCCAGGCTCTGCCGGGCTCTGGGCCAGGACAGAGGCCGGCCAGGGCTGGCCATTGCCAGGAACAGGCCCTGAGCCCCGCAGGAGGATGGAGCTGGGCCACAGCCAAACTCACTGCAAATCTGGGCTGAGCAGCCAGGGCTGCCAATGGCTGGGGACTGAGGCTGGGGCTGACAAATGTCCTGGGCCCCCTCCCTGCTCTGGCCATGCCCCCAAGGGCACACAGCAGCCTCCTCTCTCAGCCACTTGCCTTTTTTTTCCATCCCTGCCCCAGGCCCTGCCCTGCCCCACAAGCCCTGGGCTGAGTCCTGCCCCTGCACGCTCACACAGGCTGAGATGGACACTGATGGCTTTCTCTGCCAGCTTCTCTCAGCCCAGCCCAGCTCCCTCCAAGCTCTCGCAGTTGCCCTGAGCTCTCTGCAGCACCAAGGGCCTCTCCCCAGCACAGCCCAGCTGGCTCTGGCCCCACAGCCCTGCTCAGGCCAGGCTGCTCTGGGCACTGCCCCACAGCCTCAGCCCCTCTGAAGGGCACAGCAGCAGCTGCAGCTCCGAGAGGACTCTGCCCCACCCATGGGGGAACGTGCCTGGCCCAAGGAAAAGGAGGCTCCCTGGGTGCCCTGCTCTCCTCTCCAGGAGATGCTGAGAGCTCTGCAGCCCCTCCTGCCATCCCATGTCCCCAGGCCAGCACAACAGCCCCAGCCCTTGTGGCTCTCCAGAGCTGCTCCTGCTCCAGGCCCAGGGCCCATCCCAGAGCTGGGGCAGCCAGAAAGCTGTGCCCCTTTCTGTTCATTCCTGGGTGGATCCTCAGCAACTTGGAAGTTGCTGATTAATTTTAATTTTCCAGAGGCTGCTGCTGTCTTCATCTCTTCTGTTCAGGATTTTCATGGCTGTGGGCTCATTAACATTTCCAAACAGCCTAACAAGACAAGCCCCTGGGAATAATTTAAGATTTCTTTTGTGATTAATTAGACAGATTTCAGAAGTTTATTCAAAGTGAGTATACTATACTTGAAAACAATGCAGAGATTTTTTTTGTCTGGTTTATTTTTTATTTCCTGTTCATAGATTCATATCAGTTATCTCCAATTTATATTTATTCCAGTACTTCTTAATGCAGTCTGAATAGATATGAAATCAAGACACTTTATGTCTGATAATCGATCAGACTCTGTCCCTACCCCCTCCCCACCATTTCCCTCATCCAACCCCTGGGACTCAGAGCTGCCTTGTGCAAATCTCAGCTTCCTCCACTCCAGGCTGCACCTGCAGCTTTCAGCTCCTTGGCAACAACTCCCACCTGCTTTCCTTGGAGAAGGAGCTGCCCCAGACACAGAGGAATGTTCATTTATTGTCAGCAAACAAAACCAAAAGAAGGTTTTTTCCATTAAAAAAAAAACTATAAAAACAGAAGTCATTCCTCTGCTGGATATTAAATCCACTTTCCACAGCAGACAGTCTCAGACCAATGAGAGGGATTTTCTGTGCCCAGCACAGATCCCAAAATTCCCCAAACCCTCCCTGCCCCGATTCTGTCCACATTTGCTCTTTGCACACACGAGTCACACGCTGAAGTCATGAGCTCCCTCCATGGCCAGAGGGAGGAAAAGAGAGAGAGTGGATGAAGAGCTCTCTTGTGCAGAGCTACAGCTGCACTGATCCCAATATTCTGGGCTCACAGGAACTTGATCCAACACCCTCTGCAGCATCTGTTCCCTGCCTCAAAATCTGTCTGCATGGCCAGGCCCAGGGAGTGCTGGGCAATGGACTCACATCCAGGGGTGTCCCCAGGGCTCAGGAGTGGGGCCAGTGCAGTCCAATCTCTTTATTGCTGATCTGGATGAGGGATCGAGGGCACCCTCAGTCAGTGTCCAGGTGAGCCCAAGCTGGGTGGGAGTGTGGCTGTGCTGGAGGGCAGGAAGCTCTGCACAGGGATCTGGACAGGCTGCAGCCATGGGCCCAGGACAATTGGATGAGCTTCACCAAGGCCAAGGGCCAAATCCCTGGCCGTGCCCTGGCCCTGATCCCCACAGCCTGTCCTGTTTCCTTCATCCCTCCATTGCCAGGGACTTTATGGGACAAGGGAGCTCTGCTCTGGGGATGGAGGGAGGTCCAAATGCAACCACTGGAGTGGGAACCACAGCTGACCTTTAGGGTCAGGAACTGGTGAGACTCAGAGACACAGGAAGTTTCTCTTCATGGCCAACTGACAAAAATGTAAACATGGTACTGTTTAAAAAAAATCAAAATTCTTCCCTCAGCCATGTGCAATGTCCCAGCAGCACCTGACATGTCCACCATTCACAAGGGATTTCCATACAGGAGCAGTTTTAAACAAAGACATATGAAGATGTGATTCTAAAAGATATAAACACAACTAATATGTTGACTGGTGTGTTATTTAAAGTTCTGAAAGACTGGGCCATGCTCTGAAGCTCAAAGTGTGAAGCCACTCAGTTGAGAGACATTGGAATGACTGGAGAGGATCTAGAGGAGAAAATCTGGGAGCAATGGGAAGGACATGGATCCAGCTGGTCTGGTGAAGAGATGTCTTTAGACATGGCCTTTTAAAAAAGAGAGGTGGAAACACCTGAATGAAGAGGGACATGAAATAGTAGATGGAATATTGGTGACAAAAGTAGAGGGGAAGATGAGTATTTCTTCTCCTGCCATCAGTACAATTCCAGGAAATTCCTGTTCTCTCCTGGTAGGAGAGCTTTGCCATTTCTTAAAAGCACTCAAATGACACAGCTAATGAAGATGTGCTTGTGCAGCTTACAAGCTGCAGGTCCCTTACCGCCCCACAGGGCTCCTGTCCCAAAAACATCTGCTCTGCTCCAGTCTGAAATAGGGACCAGCATTGTCCCAGGATCATCAGAGAGCTGAGGTTGGAAGGGACCTCAGCAAGCCTGCAGCCCAACCTGTCAGAAACAGGGTCAGACCAAGGCTTGATTTGGTCTGGATTGGAAAATCCCAAGGGACAGGGATGGGGCAGCATCTCAGCACCTGGCTGAGCCCATGCAAACAAAGGTTTCCTCCTCTCCTGGCTGAACCTCCTATCTCTCTGCTTCCACCCATTGTCTTTGTCTCCCACCTGGCCCCCGGTGAAGAGCCCAGCTCTGTGTTCTCCATCACCTCCTCGGTGGCACTGCCAGGCTGGGATGAGGAGCCCCTCAGCCTTCCCTTCTCTGGGCTGGACAAGCCCAGCGCCCTCAGCCTCTCCTCACAGCCCAAGAGCTCCAGCTCCACCCTGGAGGCCCTTCCCTAACCCTGCTCCAGCTGCCAGACATCTTTCCTGCCCTGGGGAACCCAAACCAGGCCACAGTGACCTGGATAATCCATGTCCTTCATGTCCTGCTCACACAGCCCCAGCCCCTCATCCCATGTCAGGCTCTGGGTGTCGATTTGTGGGACATCCTTGGGGGAGGCTGCGGTGCCAGGAAGGGCATGAGCTGGGGGGACAGGGGACCCTGCTCCACACAGCAGTGTTGGATGTCTATGGGGGGCTCTGTGAGGGGGTGTCTGGGGCTCAGTGACCTCTCCACTGACCTCACACAGTCCCCCTGCTAGTCCACAGCCTCCTGTGACATCACAACCCACTCTGTGATGTCACACCATCCCCCATGTGTTGTCAAACCACCCTCCTGTAATGTCACAGCCCACTCTCTGTTGTCACCACCCAGTCTGTGATGTCACACAGCCCCCCTCTATTATGTCACAGCCTGCTCTGTAATGTGACATCCTACCCTGTGATATCACAGCTTACTCTACGATTTCACATCACCACTCTGTGATGTCACAGCCTGCTCTGTGATGTCAAAGTCTGCTCTCTTATGTCAGGCAGCCTCTTGGTGATGTTACACAGTCCCCTTATTATGCCATAGCTTCTTGATGACCTTACTCTGTGATCTCACAGCCCTCGCTGTGACCTCACACAGCCCGTCCTTTGATGTCACACAGTCTCTTTCTGACATCACAGCTGCTCTGTGCCTCTATGACACAGCCCCCTCTGGGACATCACACAGCCCCTCTATGACATCACAGCTGTTCTCTGACATCACAGCCCCTCTCTGGAATGTCCCCCAGTGTCACCTTTGGGGTCGGGTGGACAGGCGGCCTCCGGCACATTTGGGCCCCTCTGTCTGCAGCCCCCGGCACCCGGAGGTGCCCAGAAGCTCCTGCAGGCTGCAGAACCTCCGCGCCACCTCTGACAGTCACAAGTGTCCAACCTTGTCCCGGTGGACCTGGCACCGCTTGGAATCCTGGCCGGAGCACGGCTGTGGAGTGACCACCAGTCTTATTGGGGCGGGGACCCCCCGGGAGCCCCCAAACCCCTCCTGCCCCACAGATGCCCACAGCAGCCCTGGGGCTGTGCCCGTCCCCATGGCGCTGTCCCCGCGGGTGCCAGGGCTGTGTTTCCCTCCTGGGGACAGGGCCCTGCACGGTCCTAGCTCCCCCAAACGCCCGGGGGTGCCGTGGGGGTCTCACCTGGACGCAGACGCTCAGCAGGGAACTGTCCAAGGCCTGGGGGCTGTGGAACAGCAGGGACAGCCCCAGGGTGATTCTGTCACCTCCCTTCCCCTATCACCTCCGCCTTGGGGCTGCTCAGGGCTCCCGGCACTCCCTGAGGACTCTGTGGCACAGCTTGGCCACGTCCCCCAGGAGCCGGGGAGGGACCACCTCCCTGCAGAAGGAGCGCTGGGCATCGCCCTCAGCCGGGAGTGGCCATCGAGGAGAGCCACGAAGGAACGAGCCTCCCGCAGCGTGGGGAACTGCCCATCCTGTGCCAGGCGGGGGGCAGCCCCACGTCCCCCCGAGTCCCCAGGGGCTCCCCAAACCCCCCCAGCTCACCAGCACCCGGCTGTCCGCCTTGGAGACGGTGACGAGCCGCTTCTCCACGGGGCTGCTCTCCCGGCTCGCTGCCTGCTCGGTGCCGATGGCGGCGGTGTCGGGGAAGTCACACAAGTGCTGGCGCTTCTGTGGGGACACCGCCGGGATGGCACTGCCGTCCCCACGTCCCCACACCACGGGACCTCCACCACAGGCACCGCCAGCGCCTCGGAGCTGCCTGGGACGGGAGGCAGAGGTGGCTGGCAGGGTGTCCCCCAGGGATGTCGGACTGTCCCCAGGGGTGCCATGCTGTCTCCATGGGCTTCAGGCTGTCCCATTGGGTGTCACACTGTCCTTATGTCCTTATGGGTGCCAGGCTGTCCCCAAGGACGTCACACTGTCCCCCTGGGTTTCAGGATCTCCTGATGGATGTCAGGTGTCACGAAACGGTTTAAACACAGAAGAGCAAAGAAAGGTAAGTCTGTGAATAAAATGTATCAAACCCAGAAAGGTTCGAAATATACCCAAAAGACATGATTGAAACCAAATGAGGTTAGGTGTTGGTGCCAAAAAATGGATATATTTTATTTAATAGTAAAAGAGGCAAAGAGAAAGAAAGAGACAAGAAAGAAAAAGAGGAGTGCGGGGGGTGTGGGGGGCCAGGGTGAGAGTGACAGGGGTTAAGTAGAAACATATGACCCATCCGAGGGTCCCAAAGATGTCTCATTGCTTCCCGCTGATTTATGGGGCTAAGAGATTTACTAGAAAGTGCTTGATAAAATAAAGTATATAGCTTGTGTTTTAGGACTAGGAGGTTGATAATAATTTACTAAGGGCTGCTTGCTAAAACAATCCATATAGATTGCTCAATATTTTTGTGCTTGCCAAGCAAAGAGGGAGGATATAAAGAAGATACCAAACTATTGATAAAGAGAAGGAACCAATGACCAGATATTTTAATTATGGATCCTGAAACCAGCTCGAGCCAACTTTAAAGTTTGGACCTGGACCAGGGACCCAGGGAGTATGTGCAGGGAAGCAGAGTGAAGAGTTCAACTCGAGGAAGACTTCTTTACTTCATCTGAAGATCCCTGCCCACAACCACCAGGCAGCACTGCGCAGGCACAAGTGTATTTAAATGAAATTTGGACTCATTTTAATACAAAGTGGGAATAGATAATGAATATGTAGAGGGGCATTGTGTAACTTTATGCATATGTCATTTTTAACTCAATATAAACTGGACAGAGCATTATTGGGGTGCGCACGCTTTGAGGAAACTATTCCCCGTGCATCCCAGCGCTGGAATAAACATACCTAGTTTACAACTTTCCTTTAGTTGTAGAGTTAATCCATGCCTCACAGGCACCCACGGGGATGGTGCCATGGGGACGGGCACAGCCCCAGGGCTGCTGTGGGCACCCATTGGGGCATGAGGGTGTTGAGGGCCTCTGCCCCACTGAGCCTGGTCACTCCACAGCCACGCTCCGGCCAGGATTCCAAGCAGTGCCAGGTCCACAGGGATGAGGATGGACACTTGTGGCTGTTGGGGGTGGTGCAGAGGTTCTGCAGCCTGCAGGAGCTGCTGGGCACCTCTGGACGCCGGGGGCTGCAGGCAGAGGGGCCCAAAAGTGCCTGGAGGCCGCCTGCCCACCCCACCCCAAAGGTGACCCTGGGGGACATTCCAGAGAGAGGCTGTGATGTCACAGAACAGCTGTGATGTCATAGAGGGGCTGTGTGATGTCCCAGAGGGGGCTGTGTCAGAGAGCCACAGAGCAGCTCTGATGTCAGAAAGGGGCTGTGTGACATCACAGGATGGGTTCTGTGAGGTCACAGACTGGGCTATGAGATCACTGAGTGAGGTCATCAAACAGCTGTGGCATAATACAGGGATTGTGTGACATCACCGAGAGGGTCTGTGACATCAGAGAGCAGGCTTTGACAACACAGGGGAGCTGTGTGATATCACAGGATGGGCTGTGACATGACAGAGCAGGCTGTGACATCATAGTGGGGGGCAGAGTGACATCACAGTGTGGGCAGTGACAACAGAGAGTGGGCTGTGACATCACAGGAGCGTGGTTTGACAACACATGGGGGAAGGTGTGACATCACAGAGTGGGCTGTGATGTCGCAGGGGGGCTTTGTGAGGTCACTTGTGAGGTCACTGTGCCCCGGACACCCCCTCACAGAGCCCCCCATAGACATTCAACACTGCTGTGTGGAGCAGGGTCCCCTGTCCCCCCAGCTCCCACCCTTCCTGGCACCGCAGCCTCCCCCAAGGATGTCCCACAAATCAACAGACAGAGCCTGACATGGGATGAGGGGCTGGGGCTGTGTGAGCAGGACATGAAGGACATGGATTATCCAGGTCACTGTGGCCTGGTTTGGGTTCCCCAGGGCAGGAAAGATGTCTGGCAGCTGGAGCAGGGTTAGGGAAGGGCCTCCAGGGTGGAGCTGGAGCTCTTGGGCTGTGAGGAGAGGCTGAGGGCGCTGGGCTTGTCCAGCCCAGAGAAGGGAAGGCTGAGGGGCTCCTCATCCCAGCCTGGCAGTGCCACCGAGGAGGTGATGGAGAACACAGAGCCAGGATCTTCACCGGGGGCCTGGTGGGAGACAAAAGACAGTGGGTGGAAGCGGAGAGATTGGAGGTTCGGCCAGGACAGGAGGAAAGCTTTGTTCCCATGGGCTCAGCCAGGTGCTGAGATGCTGCCCCATCCCTGTCCCTTGGGATTTTCCAATCCAGACCAAATCAAGCCTTGGTCTGACCCTTTCTGACCAAAGCTTTCTGAGAGGTTGGGCTGCAGACTTGCTGAGGTCCCCTCCAACCTCAGCTCTCTGATTATCCCAGGATGATGCTGGTCCCTATTTCAGACTGGAGCAGAGCAGATGTTTATGGGACAGGAGCCCTCCGGGGCTGTAGAGAGCCCGCAGCTTGTGAGGTGCACAAGCACATCTTCATTAGCTGTGTCATTTGAGTACTTTTAAGAAATGGCAAAGCTCTCCTACCAGGAGAGAACAGGAATTCCTTGGAAGTATTCTGCTAGCAGGAGACAAAATAGTGATCTTCCCTTCCACTTTGTCACCAATATTCCATCTACTATTTCATGTTCCTCTTCATTCAGGTGTTTCCAGCTCTCCTGTTTAAATGGCCGTGTCTAAGGACATCTCTTCACCAGACCAGCTGGATCTATGTCCTTCCCATTGCTCCCACATTTCCTCCTCTAGATCCTGTCCTGTCATTCCAATGCCTCTCAACTGTCTGGCTTCACACTTTGAGCTTCAGAGCGTGGCCTAGTCTTTCAGAACTTTAAATAACACATCAGTCAACATCTTCATTGTGTTTATATCTTTTAGAATCGCCTTTTCTTATGTCTTTGTTTAAAACTGTTCCTGTGTGGAATTCCCTTGTGAATGGAGGACATGTCAGATGCTGCTGGGACATTGCACAGAGCCAAGGGAAGAGTTTTACTGTTTTATAAACAGTATCATGTTTACATTTTTTGTCAGTTGGCCATGAAGAGAAATTTTCCGTACCTGTGAGCGTCACCAGTTCCTGATCCCCCAAGGACACAAACCTGATATGTTGTGGTTCCCACTCCAGTGGCTGCACTTGGACCTCCCTCCATCCCCAGAGCACAGCTCCCTTGTCCCATAAAGTCCCTGGCAATGGAAGGATGAAGGAAACAGGACAGGCTGTGGGGATCAGGGCCAGGGCACGGCCAGGGATTTGGTGTGGTTGTGAGCCCAGGGCAGGACGCGGCCCTTGGCCTTGGTGAAGCTCATCCAATTGTCCTGGGCCCATGGCTGCAGCCTGTCCAGATCCCTGTGCAGAGCTTCCTGCCCTCCAGCACAGCCACACTCCCACCCAGCTTGGGCTCACCTGGACACTGACTGAGGGTGCCCTCGATCCCTCATCCAGATCAGCAATAAAGAGATTGAACTGCACTGGCCCCAATCCTGAGCCCTGCGGACACCCCTGGATGTGACTGCATTGCCCAGCACTCCTTGGGCCTGGCCATGCAGACAGATTTTGAGGCAGGGAACAGATGCTGCAGAGGGTGTTGGATCAAGTTCCTGTGAGCCCAGAATATTGGGATCAGTGCAGCTGTAGCTCTGCACAAGAGAGCTCTTCATCCACTCTCTCTCTTTTCCTCCCTCAGTGCATGGAGGGAGCTCATGACTTCAGCGTGTGACTCATGTGTGCAAAGAGCAAATGTGGACAGAATCATGGCAGGGAGGGTTTGTGGGATCTTGGGATCTGTGCTGGGCACAGAACATGTTTTCCATTGGTCTGAGGCTGTCTGCTGTGAAAGTGCATTTAATATCCAGCAGAGGAGTGACTTTTGCATTTGATGGAGCTGTGCCTTCCTTTTGGTTTGTTTCCTGACAATAAATGACCATCCCTCTGTGTCTGGGGCAGCTTCTTCTCCAAGGAAAGCAGGTGGGAGTTGGTGCCAAGGAGCTGAAAGCTGCAGGTGCAGCCTGGAGTGGAGGAAGCTGAGATTTACACAAGGCTACTCTGAGTCCCAGTGGTTGGATTAGGCAAATGGTGGGGTGGGGATAGGGACAAAGTCTGATTGATTGTCAGACATAAAGGGTCTTGATTTTCATATCTATTCTGGCTGCATTAGGAGGTGCTGGGAATCAATATCAACTTGAGATTGCTCATATCAGCATATAAACAGGAAAGGAATAAATACCAAAACCCAATCTTCTCCCATTGTTTGTTTACTGCAAAATAGTAATTTTGAATACATTTCTAGAATCAGTCTAATTAACCACAAAAGAACGGAAGACATACATTTTTCCCTGGGCGTTTCTTGTTCACGTGTTTTGAAATGTTAATGAGCCTTTGTCACTGAATTCCTGAACTGAAGAGCTGAAAGCTGAGCAAACCTCTGGAGAAGGAAAATTCAGCAGCAACCTCCAAGTTGCTGAGGATGTCAGTAGCCCCCACTGAGGCCATCACTGCCAGGAGACCATGGGGGCAATGGGCAGACAAGGAGAGCGTCCCTGGGGCTGGGGAAGCAGGAACTCAGAGGCACCAGCGGCTCCAGGTGGGAAATGGACTCTGCAATGTGGCTGGGAAAGCCCTGCCTGGGCTTGGCCAAGCAGCACAGCCAAGCCCTGAGCCCCATCCCCTGGGAATGGGGATCGGTGCCTTCACAGGATGCTCGTGGCTGTCCCGGAGCAGTGGCATGTGGGGTGTGGGATGGTGAGGGCAGGAGAGCAGCAGGAGCCCTGCAAAGCTCTGTGGGCTGGGGGAGGAGGCCACAAGGCCTGGGGCTGGCAGGAACTGCTGTCTTCTCACGGGCCTCAGTGGCAGGGACAGCAGCCACAGCCAGGGGACACAAATCTCATTGCTGTTGGCAGGGGGTGGTCCCAGCCCCCCAAGGCCTTTGGTCACCCCCACTGCAGCTCTCCTGCCCTGGCCTAGGCCTGTGCTGCTTCCCTTGCACACTTTACCCAGTGCCCCATTTTCCCTCCTCCCTCTGACCCTGGGAGCTCCCAGAGCTTTCCTGATGTGTCTCTGTCCTCACTCGTTGTTGTTTCAAACAAAAAGCTGTGTTTGGCTGAGGAATGGCCAATTCCTGTGGGATTCCCAACTCCTGCCTTCTTCCTACACCCTGCTAAAGCTCCTGTGGCACCCAAGCTGTCCCAGGCACAGCCTTGCTTGAATCTGTTCCTTCTCTCCATGTGCCAGCACTGAAATCCATGTCCCATGTGCAGCCCCGCAGAGCAGCCCAGCCCTGTGTGGCCCTGCAGCAGGAACTGGAGGCACTGGAGGTCAGGGACAGCGACTCTGTGTGTGGAATGCTCAGGAGATGCTCAGCTTGGGCAGCTCCTGCAGCCCCAGGGCCAGCCCCGCTGCCCAGAACAGCAGCAGAGAGTTGGCCTCGGGGCTCCTCAGGCAGCTCCTGCTGCCCCAGGGACAGAATCACAGAATCACAGGATTAACCAGGTTGGAAAAGACATTTGAGACCATCAAGTCCAACCTGTGACCTAACACCAGCTTGTCACCAGACTGTGGCTTTAAGTGCCACATGCAGTCTTTCCTGAAACAGCTCCAGGGATGGTGACTCCACCACCTCCCTGGGCAGCCCCTTCCAATGCCCAGTCACCCTTTATGTGAAGAACTTCTTACTGATATCCAGCCTAAACTTCCTGTAGCACAGATTGAGACATTTCCTTTCATCCTGTCCCTTGTTCCGTGGGAGCAGAGCTCAGCCCCCTGGCTGCACCCTCCTCCATGAGGGCCTAGAGTGTCACAGTGCTCTCTATGATTCCACGAGGTGCTGTAGTGTCACAATGGCCTCTTGGTTCCTTGGGCCCTGCAGTGTCACAGTGTTTGCTTGGTTCCATTGGGCTCTGGAATCTCTCAAGGATTTCCTTGGTTCTGCAATGTCACAATGGCCCCTTGGTTCAACAAGGTGCCACAGTGTCACAGTGGCCTCTGTGGTTCCACGAGGACCCAGAGTGTCACAATGAAGTCCTTGCTTCCATGTAGCTCCAAAGTGTCACAATGGCCACTTGCTTCCCTGGGGCCCTGCAGTGTCACAATCATCACAGAATCAACCAGGCTGGAAAAGCCCTTGGAGATCATCAAGTCCAACCTATGACCTAACACCACTTTGTCACCCAGACCATGGCACCCTGTGCCACACCCAGTCTTTCTTTAAAAACCTCCAGGGTTTGTGACTCCACCACTTCCCTGGGCAGCCCATTCCAATGCCGAATCACCCTTTCTTTGTAGAACCTCTTCCTAATGTCCAGCCTAAACTTCCCCTGGTGCAGCTAAAGGCTGTGTCCTCTTCCTCTGTCCCTGTTTCCTGAGGGCAGATCCCAACCCCACCTGGCTGCACCCTCCTGTCAGGGAGTTGTAGAGAGTGATGAGGTCTCCCCTGAGCCTCCTCTTATCCTCTCCAGGATAAACAACCCCAGCTCCCTCAGACACTCCTCACAGGACTTGTGCTCCAGGCCCTGCACCAGCCTTGTTGCCCTTCCCTGGACACGCTCCAGCTCCTCAATGTCCTTCCTAAACTGGGGGCCCAGAAATGGACACAGCACTCGAGGTGTGGCCTCGCCAGTGCTGAGTACAGGGGAAGAATCACTGCCATGGTCCTGCTGGCCACACCATTCCTGATCCAGGCCAGGTGCCACTGGCCTTCTTGGCGGCGTGGCCACACTCTTGGCTCATGTCCAGCCTGCTGTCCATCAGTGCCCCCAGGTCCCTTTCTGCCTGACTGCTGTCCAGCCACTCTGTCCCCAGCCTGTAGCACTGCAGGGGTTGTTGTGGCCAAAGTGCAGGACCTGGCACTTGGTCTTGTTCAACCTCCCATTGTTGGATTTGGCCCCTGGATCCAGCCTGTCCAGGTCCCTCTGCAGAGCCCTCCTACCCTCCAGCAGATCCACACTCACACCCAGCTTGGGTGTCATCTGCACATTTGCTGATGGTGGACTCAATCCCCTCATCCACATCATCAATAAAGATATTGAAATCCACTCTGGCTGGGTCTGATCCCTTGGCCATTGTGTAGGTGCCGTGTGATGGCACTCAAGGTGATCTGTTCCATAACCTTGCCAGGCACCGAGGTCAGGCTGACAGAACTGGAGTTTCCTGGATCCTCCTTCCAGTCCTTCTTGTGGATGGGGTCACATTGGCACCTCCTGTCCCCTGGGACCTCCCCAGTGAGCCAGGACTGATGGTAAATGGAGAGCAGCTTGGAGAGCTCCTCCACTATCATATTCATTCTCCTAGGATGGATCCCATCTGGTCCCAAAGATTTGTGAGCATCTCAGCGACTCCGCAGGTCTCTGACTGCTTCCTCCTGATTGCAGGGGCTCCATTCTGCTCCCTGACCCCATCCACCAACTCAGGAGGCCACTTGTCCTGAGGACAACCTGTCTTTCTGTTGAAAATTGAGGCAAAGAAAGAGTTAAGTACCTCTGCTTATTCCTCATCTTCAGTTACTAAATTCCCTCCCGCATCCAATGGAGAATGGAGGTTGTCCTTGCTTTTCCTTTTGCCATTATAGTATTTATAAAAACATTTTTTATAATCCTTCACAGAAGTGGCTAGATTGAGTTCTAACTGGGCTTTAGCCTCTAATTTTTTTCCTACATGACCTTGCAACTCCCCTAAACATTTCCTGAGATACCTGACCCTCCTTCCAAAGGTGATACACCCTCTTTTTTTCTTTAGTTCTTCCAAAAGCTCCTTGCCTATCCAGGCTGATCATTTTCCTCATTGGCTCATCTTTCAGCACATAGGGACAGTCTATTCCTGTGCCCCCAAGATTTCTGTTTTGAAGCACATCCATTCTTCCTGGACTCCTTTGTTTTTAAGGGCTGCTTCCCAAGGTACTCCCCAAATAAATCTCTTGAGTAGGCTGAAGTCTGCCCTCCGGAAGTCCAGTGTGGAAGTTTTATTGATGCCCTGTAAGAGACGGTCCGAAGACCCTTCATCTGTTTCACAATCATCTACAGGGACTGAGGCTAAACCCCCACACCCAAAGGGGGGCAAGAGGACTTTTCCACAGGAGTCCTGGCCGGGCCGAGGTGAGATGACTGCCAAGTCCTGCAGGTGTGTCGGCTGAGAGGTGCCGAAGGAATTGGTTGTTACTGTTCCGGACTGCCCAAGCGAGAAGGGACTGAAAGTCCCGTACACCTATGCCTGTGGAACTCACTCTCCCAACCTTTGGCTACCTGCCCTTCGCTTTGAAAAGGCCTACGCCCGTCTCCCACCCCTTTGGCTATCTGCCCTTCGCCTTGAAGAGGACTATAAAGGAGCTTTCTGAGAAGACCCCTATGAGATCTCCCCACGGAAGAAGACGGACCCATCAACAGAAGACCACGAGGACTCCACCTGCCGTTGGTAGCTGTAACCCCCCCTCTTTTTCTCTCTATCCTTTGTTTCTTATCTCTCTCTCTCTCTATCACAATAACCATGTGCTGGCTTGCAATAAAGTGCATTGTTTTAATTGAAACTAGAAATCCCCATTTGCGTTTTCTTTTGCACTCTGAGATTCTGAAACGAACCATCGCGAATCTCGCTTTATGCTTAGCGGATCGTGACATTAAATTGGCATCACGGACAGGATTTCTGATAGACAGAAGGGGTTACCAGGCGCTGTGTAGTCTGTATCAGGGGAAGGACATTTCGCTCCAGCCACACCTAGCCTGACACCCCGAAAGAGGTGAGCGGTGTCTAGAAAGCAAGGGGGGTGACTCGAATTTCCCGCAAACTGCACATGCCTAAGTGAAAAGTACCCCTATTCTCATTTGAGGGCTCTGTCTTCAGAAATTCACAAAAAGAAAGGATCTCTTAGTGCAAAAAGGGGAAGTGTTGTGTATGTGCATAAGTTTAGTCTGCTTGGTGTAGTGAAGAGACAACTGTGAGTAACTTGAGGAGGGCCTCCCAAGCAGATTTTGGCCTCTTCAACCACGCAGGGAAGCAAAGGGAGACACAGCCCATTTGCTGTGTGTGTTGGTGTGTAACTAAGTTTTACCTCCCTGTAGTGGTTTTAATCCCTTCACAAAAATTACTTTAAACCTTAGTGCAAAAGATGAAGCTGCATTTTATGCTCTACTAGCAAAACACAATGCCAGATCCTCTCCGGGAGGGCTGGAGTGGTCACAACAAAATTGGTTTAATTTAGAGAGTGTAACTGATAGAATATGTTCTTTACAACATGAGGCAAGATTCAGACTTGGCCATAACAAATCCATAACCTGCTCTGTCTGAGGAGCATGTCTTACGGCAGCTATAGATCACCGCTTTAAGTGGCGTAGTGAAGAGAAAGCTATTAATGACTCATTGCAAAACCTAGTAGAAATTCTGCAGAAACAATTAGATCAAGAAAGAAATGAAAATCATTTGCTGTGAGCTGCTTTGAGAGACAAATATCTTAAGAATTCAGGGGATGCTGACTCACCAAAAGAGACAGAGGAAAAGGAAACCCCTCACATTAACCAAATATACCCCCAGAAAGATTTAACCCTGGTAAAAACTGTGGGGAAAATTACTGCCCTCGTATGAGACCCTTAACTAAAACTGAATACTTTTATGTCAATGATGAGGATTCTGACCTGCATATCACCACTAAACAGACACCATTCACTGCTACTGAATTGGCTAAGTTAAAAAAGGAATATGGGCGTCCTGACAAAGAATCTGAAACAGAATATGTGTGCCGTGTGTCTTTAACTGGGAGTGACCAAATTCAATTGAAAGCTGAGGGTTACTGGGGCCACAGAGTTTTCTTAACAGGTGATCGCTGGACCCCATGGTCCCTAACTCAGTGTGCTGCTTACTGGGCTGGAGGGTTAAACCCTCTGGACAGGGGAGACCCCTTGGCAATAACAGGCACAGCTGAACAACTACTAGAAAGTGTGCACAAAGCTGCTTGCCTGAAAATGATGCATGAAAGAAAATGAATTCCTGGATGTGAATCGCCAATGATGTTGCCTGTTAACCCTGAAATTATGACTCCCTTAATTAAGGGGCTCCCCAAGTCACTTAAAGCCACAGAGATAAGTCTCCAGAAAACCATAGCATCAGTAGGTCCTGTGGAGAGGTTAGAGAATTTTATGTGCAGAGGTGACAATAGCAGAAATACAGGCAGTACCGTTACAGACTCTTATGGAAATTCCTCTGACTTTTCAACACCAGCCCTGCTAGGTAACAGACCTCACCCTAGACCTAAAGTCTGGGCATGGGGGGAGGTAGCACAAGAATTAATTGATTACAGTAAAAAATACTGCCTTGTGAAGCCTTTAGAAGAAAAATCAAAGGGCATCCAACATCTAGGAGCTAAAAACGCACTTCCCCATCTCAGCAAAACTGCAGATGTTGCCAAAGAACAGTCACAACCTAAATCCGTTTTAGTCCAACTTGATTGGTGGTGTTTTGGGCTTAAAAAAGGAATTCCTAGTGATTTAATGGATGGTTTACCTTTAGATAAATTGAGCAAACTGGTAACCCAGTGGCGTGTGCCAAAACCACATTCCGTTTCTCCTGTGAGAGAAAGTGCACCTGCCACAGCTTCTGCCCCACCTTTCGTTGACAGTGCAGACCAGACATCAAAGCAAACTTTTTCCACCCAAACAGGGAAACTAGAATCTCCATTTCCTAATGGTGGGCAGGGAAATGGAGAATGGATTTCTGTTCGACCACTCACTAAAACAGAAAAAGGAGATGTGCTGATCACAGCTATTGTGGGACCTAAACAAGCACCAGCAACCTTTTTAATTGATACAGGTACACAGATTTCTGCGCTGACTGAGGAGGATGCCAAAAGGTGTGGAATTTCTCCCTTAAAGCAAAATCTATCCATGCTAAACACTTTGGGCAACTCCCCTGTATGGCTAGTAAAAAAGCCTAACGGGGACTGGCGACTTAGAGTTGATTTTCAAAGGCTAAATGCCAATACCAATCTTCTGATTGCCGCAGTCCCAAATTTAGCAGAACTTATAACATCTCAAGAAAGGGCTCATCCAATTATGGTGCATGGATAGCCACCAATACCCCAAGAAAGGAACATAAGATTAGTACCTGCTGGATTGTTCCACCATTTTAATTTTTTTTTGCCTAAAAAAGGGCAAGTTTTTTGTTTTGCAGAAGAACCATGTGGGACTTTAAGAATTTCTATAGAAGAAACATGAATAAAAATTGAAGACACAAATCTGAAAGTGGCCTACAAAATTTTTATTAAGTTACTCGTACTTTTAAATTCAACCTGCCTGTTTTCCCTTTTTCTGTAGATCTTCCCAGAGGTGACTATCAAGAAACCTAACTGGTCTTTTTAAAACTGTATTGGAGGTTCTAAATAGTATCGATTCAAAGGTATTATTTAACAAATTGGCTGTTATAATTTTTGATTTGGTAAAAATGCAACAGCATTTAACAAAAGTTCGAAAAAATAATTTAGGATAGTGCTAACAATTTTGAAAAGAACCTCCAATCCTGGTAGAAGTTAGTAAATTTTACCTATGATCCTGTTAATAACACTGTCACAGCTTATGTGCTAACCCTTTATAATGCTTCTGTGTTCTTAATTTATCCTGGTTTTATATTAGGCTTAAACCATGATGGAGCTATTCTCTATCCTTTCAAGCATAGGGAATGGGCCCATCAAATTGATGATAAATGGCAAACTGTTAATTTAGAAACTTGCATTGTCCAGGAACAACAAGGGTTTATCTGTGAAAGTAATGAAGAACTGCTTGTGATAGTGTACTGGATGTGATTTCTCTTATTTAGTGCCAGTTAGTTTTTATCACCTTTTGCAATCCAGTTATACACTGATTCACCAACCTTTGCCTAATCTTATTTTGGTAAAGCAATTGTTGCTTCATCAGGATTTAATTGAAATTTTGGTTAATTAAAATTGTTGATTTTATTTTGTTCCTTTCCCTTTTTCCTTTTCCCTTTTCTTTCGTTTCTCTCTTTCTGTCTCTGTCTTTTGAGGTTATGCTACTGACATTGGCAAGTCCTGAAGACTTCGCAACAGAAGAACCGAATCGTGCTGAGTGTTCTTAACGACGATCGTGAGTCACGGGGTGGTGTAAGAGACAGTCCGAAGACCTTTCATCTGTCTCACGATCATCTATGGGGACTGAGGCTAAACCCCCATGTCCAAAGGGGGGCAAAGGGACTTTTGCACAGGAGTCCTGGCCAGGCTGAGGAGAGATGACTGCCAAATCCTGCAGGTGTGTCGGCTGAGAGGCGCCGAAGGAATTGGTTGTTACTGTTCCGGACTGCCCGAGCGAGAAGGGACTGAAAGTCCCGTGCCCTATGCCTATGGAACTCACTCTCCCTCCCTTTGGCTACCTGCCCTTCGCTTCGAGAAGGCCGACGCCTGTCTCCCACCCTTTTGGCTATCTGCCCTTCGCCTTGAAGAGAACTATAAAGGAGCTTTCTGAGAAGACCCCTACGAGAGAGAAATCTCCACGGAAGAAGACGGACCCATCGACAGAAGACCATGAGGACTCCGCCTGCCGTTGGTAGCTATAACCCCCCCCCGCTTTCTCTCTACCCTTTGTTTCTTATATCTCTCCTTCTCTATCACAATAATCATGCATTGGTGCACGATACAGTACCTTATATTGATTGAAACTAAAAATTCCCCGTGTTCGCGTTTCTTTTGCGCTCTGAGATTCCGAAATGAACCATCACGAATCTCGCTTCACGTTTAGCTGATCATGACATGCTGGGCCCTGGAGACAGAGGGAGAACCCAGCCCCAGAGGCGGTGTTTCTGTCCCAGCCCTCGGGCTGCACAGGCTGCACTGGGACAGTGTGACCTGCTGGGGACATTGAGAGCTGTCCCCATTGTGACACGTCCCCCGTGGTGTCACAGGAACTAGAGCACATCACAGGCCAGCCCTGACCACTGTCCCCACCTGGGCTCAGTGAACTCAGAGCGACCCCAGGGACCCAAAACCCCAACAGCCACAAAGTGCAGAGCCATCAGTCAGGAATCTGGGAACCCCAGAAGTTTCCTTTACAAAGCAGGCAGAAGCCCCCCCCCCCCCACCAGCCCTTGTCAAATGTAAGTTTGGGTAACATGACCCACGAATACTCTCAGTATATAGGTGTAAGCTTTTATTTATTATTGGAGGAGGACATTTTTCATTATTAGTATTTGCATTTATCCATTTGGGAGCAGGATGTCATGTAGGTTGATGTTTTGTTACATATGTAGTGAGAACTATTTCTGAAAGAAATCCAGGGTGCTTGGGTGCTGCACAGGAAGTTGTAATGTCATCCACTCTTATGACCTAGACTTCTTTACACCTGCACTGTCCTGCCTCACATTCCTTTTGGGAAGACAAAGATGTCAGGGTTTGTTTTCTAAATTAACAACACTTTAAAAGATCTGTTACTAACTGACAGCAAGATCACTTAGGAGCACCTTATGGTTTCTGGGGTAGCATAAAACCCTCAATCCTGTCCAAAATCCTTCTTATACTAGAGGTGACAGATCAATGTCTGAGGCTGAGGAATGGCCAAACCAATGTAATAAAGAAATGCAAGTTTTGAAAAGGAAAAAGAAAATTCTGCAAAACACAGAATTTCTGAAACTGAGCTCACTGAACTGCTGTGCTCTCACGCAACAGCACATAAAGATGTGCTCCTCCTGACCCTGGCTTTTTCGAGAGAAACTGTATTTTGTGTGTGATGTAGGTGTGTCTGCATTTAAATATCATCCTCAGTCCAAACCTCCTCTCTTGCTTTTCTCTGACTGGAGGTCCTTGGTACTGGAAATGATGGAGCTGTTTCCTGGGCAGGAGGTCTCTGGTGCTGATCACAGCACAGCAGGAGGGTTTTTGCTCCCTTGGGCCACTCAAATTCCTTTTGGATGATCTCTGTAATACCTTCATCAGCTGAGCACTGCCCGAGCACAGAATTCCTGAGGAATCGCCTTTCTCTTCTCCACCATGACACAAGAGCTGGCTGCATTAGCAGGTTTTCTGATCCATCATAAATAATACTACTAATAAATGCCTTTTGAATTCTGCAGTCCAGACTAAGTCCCTATTTAACAGCTCTTTGTCCCAGGTGGTACCTGGCATGGAGGGAAGCAGAGGAATACAAGATAACAATAGTGACTGATGAGTCATTCACAGGCATCAATGTGAAGAAACAGGAGAGACTTGTGGATTTCACAGGCTATTGTGTTTCAGCAATCCATAGCACACTGCAGAGATTGATGATGATGAGGCTCTGCAGTGTCACAGTGTCCACTTGGCTCCATGAGGCCCTGCAGTGTCACTGGGCCCCCTGGGCACCACGAGGTCTCCATTGCTACCAGGGACACTTGGTCCAACATGGCCCTGCAGTGTCACAATGGCCCTTGGGCACCAAGAGTGTCTGGAGTGTCACATGATCCCCTCTGTTCCATGAAGCCCTGCACTGTCACAAGGTTCTGTAGGTTCTGTGAGGTCCCACAGTGTCACAATGGCCTCTGGGCACCATGAGGCCCTGCAGTGTTACAGGGTCACCTTGGTCACATGTGTCATTCTCACAATGGGAACAGCAGTGATGAGTTCTGATCATCTCATTCCCTTTTCTCCAGGGAAGGTCAAGGCCCTTCTTGTCTGCTCTCTCCTGGTAGGATGGCTGCGAGAAAGAACATTTCTGTCTCTCTTAGCTGCTAAGAAACCTGTGTAAGAGGTTCACAGAGTGGAAAAAAGCAGTGTATGAGCCTCTGAGTATATTTATATTTCCTAAATGTGTTCTGTGCTTTGTAAAGGTAACGACGCCATCTGCTAGAGGGCAGTGGCACTCGTGCCTGCAGACCCCCTTGGGACTGCCCAGGAGAGATGCTCTGCTCCCCAGGCTGGGCTGTTTTCCTGGTGTGGGGTGACAGACACAGGCAAGAAAGGCAGAGGAGAGAGAGATGTCAGAGAGAGACATTTGCAATGGCCCTGTCCAAGGCAGGTGAGCTAAAAATCACTGTGACACTGGGGGTTGTTCCTGGAGTCACACCCAGAAATGTCAGGGCTCTGTCAGGTGTCCTCCCCTGAGCTGGGCTCCTGCCTTGCTCACAGCCCCAGGGCTGCTCAGGGACACGAGTCCTTCCATTGCACACACACAGAGAATTCATTGCAGCACGTGCAGGGTGTCCCTGGGCTCTGCTGCCACTGCCAGAGCCTGGCAGGGACCTCAGCCCTGTGGGTGTCACCCTGCCCTGCCCATGCCTGAGGTGCCCATGGCCAGAGGGATGGACACAGGGAGCTCTGTGCACAGGAGATCATCCCAGCCCTGCATCCAGGGGATTCCCAGGGGACGTTACTCTCTGGAAACTCCAGGAACAGCTGATGGTGTTTGTGCTCACTGGGTTTATGTCCCCACACACACACAGAGGATGTTCAGGGCTGTGGAATGTCCATGCAATGCCAACATGGACTCCTGACCTGCTCACTTGATGTCCCTCCATGGAGGAAAGAACAACGTCCAAGACCTGGGGTCAGAAGCCCCTGCTGGAAGCAGTGCTGGCTCTGCAAGGACACTGCTGGGTGTCCCACCCTGAACACTCCCACACTTTTGCTGTTCAGAGCTGTTTTCCTCTCCAGAGTGCTGTGTTGGGCACATCCTTGAGAGCAAATTGGGAAGAAAATTGAAGTTTTCAGGCCCTGCACTGAGGAGATGCCCTCGCATGGTGGAAATGCTGTTCCTGAGCTCAGCTCTGTCCCAGCAGTGCCCACGGCCTGTCCCTGCCTGCAGTCCCTGGACGGTCACATAGCAGGACTGTGACCGAGCTGACAGAGCAGCGAGGCCTTAAACCAACACAGGGGCTCAGCAGGGGAGTGTGGAAGTGAAGGAAGAGGAGGTTATGGAGGAGAAGGCCTGGGGCTCCCTGGCAGTGCTGTTCTGCTGGGAGTCCCTTCTTCCCCAGGTCTGCACAGAGGTACTGACCCTGCAGCTCCAGAGAAGTCAGAGCGGAAAGATGTTAAGGAAGGAAGACAATACAGAATTCTTTATTTTGTGTAAGTACACAGGTAGTACAGCACCAGCATTTACAGCCTCTGGGTCACCCTACAAAGATAAATACTGAATTTAAAATGGTATAGTCAAAGACTTTGCGAAAAAATTCTCGAAAGTGTAATACTTGTTTCACAAGCAAAAACCACAGGACACAAAGTGGGAATAAATGAGTAACATAATACCAGCTATGTAGAAGGATGGGAATTTATTGCTTTTGAAAACCACCTGTGATCATTTTCCTCAGGGTATCCTTGAGTTCCTGGTTCCTGAGGCTGTAAATGAGGGGGTTCAGGGCTGGAGGGACCATTGAGTAGAGAACTGACAAGGCCAGATCCAGGGATAGGAATGAGATTGAGGGGGGCTTCAGGTAGGCAAACATTACAGTGCTGAAGAACAAGGAGACCACGGCCAGGTGAGGGAGGCATGTGGAAAAGGCTTTGTGCCGTCCATGCTCAGAGGGGATCCTCAGCACAGCCCTGATGATCTGCACATAGGAGAAAACAATGAACACAGAACAACCAATTCCTAAAGAGCCACTAACAGCAAGAAGCCCAAGTTCCCTGAGGTAGGATTTGGAGCAGGAGAGCTTGAGGATGTGTGGGATTTCACAGAAGAACTGGCCCAGGACATTGCCCTGGCAGAGGGGCAGGGAAAATGTATTGGCTGTGTGCAGCAGAGCATTGAGAAAGGCACAGGCCCAGGCAGCTGCTGCCATGTGGGCACAAGCTCTGCTGCCCAGGAGGGTCCCGTAGTGCAGGGGTTTGCAGATGGACACGTAGCGGTCATAGCACATGATAGTGAGGAGGGAAAATTCTGCTGAAAAGAAAAAGACAAACAGGAACACCTGTGCAGCACATCCTTTGTAGGAGATGTCCGTGGTGTCCCAGAGGGAATTGTGCATGGCTTTGGGGACAGTGGTGCAGATGGAGCCCAGGTCGGTGAGGGCCAGGTTGAGCAGGAAGAAGAACATGGGCGTGTGCAGGTGGTGGCCGCAGGCTACGGCGCTGATGATGAGGCCGTTGCCCAGGAGGGCAGCCAGGGAGATGCCCAGGAAGAGGCAGAAGTGCAGCAGCTGCAGCTGCCGCGTGTCTGCAAATGCCAGGAGGAGGAAGTGGCTGATGGAGCTGCTGTTGGACATTTATTCACTCTGGGCATTGTGGACTGTTGAAAGAAGACACTGAGAATGTCTACAAAGTTCTTTGACATTTCAAAGCAAAGTTCTTTGCTATTTTGTTAGGAATCCCCTCAAAACTACTTCTTGTCCTGTGGGGGAACTTTGCGGATCTTTTTTTATATTTGAGCATGAGTTTTTGCTTCTGAGTTACTGCCTCATCTCCAGCATTGCTCTCACCCTGAACACTGTGGAGCCCAGAGGGAAAACAGAGCTCCCTGTGCCCCAGCGCAGTCAGACCTGCTGGTCCCCACACAGATGCCCTTTGTTCATCAAACCTCCCTCTATTTCACAGTGATCACACTTCAAACATTCTTGAAAAGTAAGTTGGCTTTTCTGAAGTTTCCAGTTTCAAAATCGTTTTCCCTAAACCCTTCTACCCTTCCCTGTGCAGCTACAGTTGGTCTGGCTCTCTGTTGCCTGGAGTTGTGCCCATTTGGAGCTGTTTCCCTCTATCCAAGCCTTGTCCCTGCCAGCGCTCCCAGAGCCCAGCCCAGCCCTGGGGGCTCAGCTCTGCCCTGCAGAGCCCTCCCAGCACAGGGCACTGCCCAGGGCCATCTCCCTGGCAGCAGCTCCTTAAGGGCAGAGCAGACAAACAGAGATGCTGCAAGCCAAGGTGCTGCTGGTGCTGTCTGTAGGGAGAGGAGGGTGAGGAGGCACTTTCTGAGGCAGATCTGAGGCAGATCTGCTAATCCCCAGTGGGACAGTGCAGGAGTGTCAGGGACACATCCAAAGCTGACAGCCCCTTGCCCTTTCCTTGAGGAGAAAGCTGAGACCAGCCCTGGCCATGCAGCACAATCTCCCCAGCAGGAGGAATCTGCCCGGATGGGGGTCACTCCTTCCACCTCCAACTTCTCCCCACAGAGCCATGGGGAGCTCCCAGGCAGGCTGAGAGCTGCCCCTGGCAGGTGGCACATGCCCTGCCCTGGCCAAGAGCCCTCAGGGCTGCAGGAGCTGCTCTGCAGGACAGCCCTGGGCAGCCCTGGCTGCACCCCCACCTTCACAGCCTGCAGCCGTCCCTGGCAGCAGGAGCCATCCTGCCCTGTCCCTCTGACGGTGCCCAGGGCAGCCCCACTCTGGAGCACATCCTCCTCCTCCTCCTCCTCCTCCTCCTCCTCGTCTGCAACAGAGAAACTGGGAGAGTCCTCCTGACACATCCCCCAGGCTGTGGGGTGTGCAGGCTTCAGGAGATCCCTCCAGGAGCACAGCAGACATTGCCCTGCACCCACAGACTCACCAGATAGAGGGTGTGAAGATGTTTCCCCAAGTGAGGTCTCAGCTTAATGTCTCTCCAATCCTGGCTCCCTTTAGCTGTCTCTGCCTGGATCCTCTCCCCTTGGTGCATGCAGGCAGAGCCCTCAGCCCTGCTGGGCTGAGCAGAGGAGCTGCTCATGAGGAGAAATGTCTTTTTGAAGCTCTTCTTGGTTGCCAGGAGCTCCCTCTGTGCCAGGAGCCTGGCCCAGCTCAGCAGCACAGCAACAGCACAAGGACTTTAATGACCCTCTCGGGGCTTTGGTGTTGTTTACATCAGACTCAGTCCCTGAGAGTGTCTTCAAAAATCTTCTCAAGAACTCAAAGTCACATTCAAAGTCCAAAGTTTCTTTAACTTTTAATGGGTCCCACTGAGGGACACAACTGAGAAAGTGCCCCCAGGTTCCAGTTAGAGCAGAACACTGGAGCCAGTGATGACAGGAGAGGACAAACAAGGCAAAGGTGTCTCTGATGCTGAGCAATCCTGGATGTGTTTCAGGAATGCAAAGGTCCAAGGCCTGAGCCCAGCCCCTGGCAAGGCACATCCTGTCCCTCCCTCATTGCTCAGGGCTCTTCCCGGGGCACTGCCATGTGGGGATGTGCAATGTCAAGGGCAGGACCATGGGGCAGCCCCTGCCAGGCTGCTGAGCAGGGACAAGGAGGCCATGAGGCCCCAGGGCTGCAAGGGTCACTTGTGTCCTCCTCGTGGCCTCAGGGCCAGGGCCAGCAGCCATGGCCAAAGTGCTGCACAAGTTGGCTGTGGCAGGGCCTTGCAGCTTCTGCACATCCCTGTGCCCTCTCCAGCCCAGGCTGTCCTACGCTGTCCATGCCCTGCGCCTCTGTCCCTGCAGGCTGTCGGCATCCCCCGGCTGCCCCACCTCGCTGGCCCTTCCTTTGCTGACAGCTCTGCGTCCTGCCTGCCTCTGCCTTGGCACACAAAGCCTTGGGCTGACCCAGACTCCTTCTGGGGATGTGCTGCACCCCAGCCCTGCCCTGGGAGAGAAATTCCTTTCTCCTCATATCCAGTCTGGTCCTCCCCAGCTGCCCTTGGTCACATTATTTCTTTCTCATGCTTATTTTTGCTATGGAGAAATGCTCCACATCCACCCTTCCAGGCCTCCCAGGCTACTACTTTTCTGTCCTCAGTGTTCAGACAGCTGAGCCCAGGGCCCTCAGTCTCTCTATGGGTCATGGGCTTGAGGCATCAAATCCCATCTTGTGCATTTTTTGTGTCCTTTCAAGGTCTTTTCAGATTTAAACATTGTGGTCATACATAAGCCAAGAAAGACTGAGATTATTTTTCAGACCTGTAGTGCCAGAGGAAGGGGCAATGTGTTTAAAATGGTCGAGGATAAATTTAGATTTGGTATAAGGTAGAAATATTTTATGATGAGGGTGACAAGAGAAGCAGATTTTCCATAGAAGTGAATGCCCCATCCCAAAAAGTGTTCAAGGTCAGGAGCTTTGAGCAATCTGGTCCAGTGGTAGCTGCCCGCTCCCACAGCAAGGGGACTGCAGTAGATCATATTTTAGCACCATTCCATTTAAAAAGCAAAAGATAAAAAGTTAATTCAAGGCAAGTTCAGACATCTCTGCAGGAAAGACTCACCAAGGAGGGCAATGCAGGAGCTTTCCAGGAAGACCTTGCCAGCTGAGCATGGGAGTTTCTGCCTCTGGGCCTGAGACTCACAATGGGCATCCAGAAAGGGCATTTGGGGATTTTGCAAGATTTTCCATGGGATGTCTAAGAAAGGGCCACAGGAATAGAAAGGGTGGGGAGATCAAGGTGGTTTGCTGAGGAAAAGGCATGAGAAAACAGAGAATAAGAAGGATAAGAGGAGATGATAATGTTTAAACAGGGTTTACACTGTTGGCTGGTCAGGACACTCTTTGGCTGTGCCCTGCAGCTGATCCCCATAGCCTCTGGCATTTTCCTAAACTCTCCATTGCTAAGAACCTTCTGGGACAAGAGAGCTCTCTCTGCTCTGGGTACAGAGGGAGGTCCAAGTGCCACATACTGGAGTGGGAACCACAAACCATCACGTCTTGAGTCCTTTGGGGGCCCAGGCACTGGTGAGACTGGTGTGTGTGCACACAGCACTGGGGTGTGTGGGGTGGCTGTAACCAGCAGGGAACATCAAAGCAGAGCAAGCAGCGAGCAGCAGAGGCCTGGGAGCCGCTGTGTGAGATCAGCTCCTGCAGGGATCCACATTGTCTGGGTGTGTGTGCAGCTCTGCATCTCATCCTGCCATGGCAGAGCACACAAACAGCCCATCCTTGTATCCCTTTCTCCACTGACTGTGCTTTGGCTTGGCCTGGAAACCTCCCGAGGTCCCTCCCAGGAGGAGTCCCTGTGCATTTCCCTCCCCCATGGTTCTGCCCTTCCTGATCCAGCAGCTGTGGGGCAGCAGAGCTGGGGCAGTGTAGGGACAGGGCTGGCTCTGACAGGGCTGTTGTGGTTTAGGAATGGTGTTCTCCAATTTACTACTCCCACTAAAAACACCATGTGTCTCCCCACATTTATATTCCCACCATCATCCCCCACATCACAGGGGCTTTACCCACCTGGCCCTGCTTGATCTCAGCACACATTTCACACTCATGGATAACCTGGAGATGCTGTCCATGGGTAAATCCACCCCTTGGTCACCAGCCCATCTGGAGGTTGCATCTCTGCCCTGATGACCTGAGAAGTCCTGGGCCCATCGAGCCAGAAATAACTCAGCCTTGTGTGGCCAGTCCAGACCCACCTGAGACACTTTAATCCTGGCAGCCCCATCCCCCTGTCCATTGTTGCGATGCTCTTCAGTGCCAACTCTTGGGTACGTGAGCATCCACAGGAGGGACTTTCACAGCCAACTTCTCTACCCGGGCAGCGATGTCTTGCCCCAGTCCAGCAGCCCAGATGGGTTTCCCTCTGTGCTGCCAATTGTCCTTTTTCCATCGTTCCAGCCACCCCCACAGAGCATTTCCCACCATCCCCGAGCAGTGCAGAGGTGCAGCGCTGGCCATTTCTGTCACTCAGAGCTCTGTGTATGGTCGCAGTGTTGCAGTGACTGCAGGAAAGGGACACCCCACAATGGGACATTTCTTGGTCAAATATAGACACACAGAGTGGCAAACTGTCTGTCACTCGGGTTTTGGCCTCGAAGCCGCCGCCGTGGTTTGCAGGAGCTGCAGTGTGGCATGGCCCTGGCTGTGCCCGGGAGCGCTGGCTCGGGAGAAGGTGTTGGTGCCAGCTGGGTCAGGGAGCTGCAGCGAGTGGGGAATGAATCCCTCCTGGTGTCCTGTCCCAGGGTGACACTGTGGGGCATCATGTGATCAAGGAAACCATTGTGACACTGTTACCAGATGAGAAATGGCTGACACCTGGTGAGCTCACACAATGCTTGTTCTCCAAAACTACTGGCCTGTGGAAGCTGCACAATGCCCATTGTGTAAGGAGAACTGCAAGTTCACCAGCCTCAGTGTCCTGCCAATTCAGCCAGGTCACTTGGAACATTGGGGTCTAGGACCACCAGGGACTACCAGAGAGACCCCCAGGACAGAAGAACACATGCGTAAAGGGGAGGGGAAATATGTTAATGATTTGGGGGAAATTACTATCATATGTATGTTTAATCTGACAATCAATGACTATGTATGCAAAATAGAGTATATAAACAGAAATTTTCCTGAACTCAACATGCACAGCATCTCGCCAAATAAAGAATGCGTGCTTCTTAATGCTACATTGGTGTTAAGGAGGGTTTTTTTTTGTTTACCAGAATTTTTGTAACAACACTCTGGATCTTCATGGAATCAAGGAGATCACTGAGACCCTGCAGGGCCTTGTGGGACCAAGAGGCCATTGTGACATAGTGGAACCAAGGGAGCGATGTGAAACTGCAGGACGCCATGGAACCAAGGGGCCATTGTGACACTGCTGGGCCTCGAGTAACCAAGAAGCCAAAGTGATGTGCAGAACACGGAGACCATTGTGACACTGCAGGGCCTTGTGGAACTGATCCTGCAACTGGATAGAAACATTCTAACACAGTTTGAGTATAAGAAAGCAGACATTCTTTATTGCAGGGCTGGGCACTCGGAGGATCCTTCCTCTCATTGAGTGCCCCAGGCATTGGATGAACAGACTTTTTATCACATTCACTGATAACAAATTAATTAGCTATCCCTGCTTACTTGATGGGTATGTATTACTTTATTTTACATAATTGCACCCCTTATTGGACCGTTATATGGTTCTTTGGGCTCTGTCTTCAATGCCTGGTGTGCTTTTCAGGTGGCTGTTCCTTGAACCCCACTTTTGAGTAAGTGCAATATCGTTGTTTTGCATAACTCCTGCTTTGTCAGCCTTGCAGAGCTGAGCTGGCATCCTGATTGTGTTTTGTGTGACTTCTGTTTGCCTGAGTTACATCCTTTATCTATTTCTGCAAGGCTGTGCTGTTCTGTTCTACTGTCCTTATCACGTCCTCCCTTTTCTGGAGATTCAGTTGCTTATGGAAACCGATCTCTCAATATCTATTTCTATTTAAGCCGAAGGCATATTACAACAGCTACAACACTAATCGGGATGCAAGAGAAAACCATACAACAAATATTATGTTGACCATTATAAACAGATGTTTTAACCAAATCCAGCTGGGTAACCATGAGTTATTTTTGGTCCAGATTTCTTCAAATCCCCAGGAGGTGCCATCTTGAGCTGTGCATTGTAAAAAGTTGTCAATAGTATTTGGAAAGGTCCCTTCCACTTTGGCAGGAACATAGCAGTTCCCCAGTCTTTCAAGCAGACCCAGTCTCCTGGTTGGAATTCATACCCTTGTGTGTCCAATCCCATCAGTCTGGGGATGTCAACTGCTTGCTGCAAATCCTGTAAGGTTTTAATAAGAGAAATGAGGGAATTATTCAAATCGACCTCTCCCTTTACGTGAATGTTTCCTGGAATGTGGCACTTGGTAGGGTTGACCACAGAGCAGCTCACAGGGGCTGATTTTGCTTGTGCCCCATGGCTGAATTCTGATTTGAAGTTGAACAACAGGGAAGGTTTGGGCCAAGGTCAAGGAGGTTTCCTGACATATTTTACCCAAATGCAATTTGATTGCAGAAGTGACTTCCTCTACTGTGCCACCAAGGGCTGTGAGGAGACACCTTGTCCTGAGGCCCTGGGGCCTCCTGGCACAGCCCCAGCAAGGCTGGGCACTGTCACCCCCTTGTCCTGCCCTCAGCATCCCCCCCACATCCCAGTGCCCCCGGCAGAGCCCTGAGCAAGGCGGGAGGGACAGGATCTGCCTTCCCCGGGGCTGGGGCTCAGCCCTTGGCCTTTCTGCTGCCTCCAGCCAGCCCAGGCTCTGCTCAGCACCTGAGCTGCCTGCACAGAGCCTTGGCCTCCCTGCACTCCTGGCCTCAGGGATCTGCAGGAAGGAGTCCCTGGGGAGCCTTTGGCAGGAATGGCTCTGGGGGGCTCCTTCATGCTCCCAGGGACTGCAGGTTTTTCAAAAGACTTTGGCTTTTGCTTTTGCCTTGGAGTCTCTGAGAGCTTTGTGCAATCATGGCCTCCAATTATCTGCTGTAACGAGTCCCTTGAGATTCTTTCTCAGTAACAACGCTCAGTGGGGCTCATTAATGCTTCAAGTTACTTCACTTTTTTAAAGTACTTTCTTTTTTCCTTTCCACATTGAGTCTCTGAGAAGTTTCTGCTATCATGGCCTCCAATTCTCTCCTCCAAGGAGTCCATGAGGAGCCTCTGTTGGTGATGGACCTCAGTGGGACTGTCACTGAAACTGCATGAAAAACACAAGCTCTCCAACGACATCTTTTCAGTGTTAGAGAATTTAGGCATTACTTTATTCTGGCCAGGATGTTGTTCTGGCCAGCATGTGCAATAGAAATGATTTCATCCACACATTCCCAGGTTGTGCAGTGAAAGTCATTCCATCTCACATGGTTCTTTACTAGACTTTTCACATATTTATACAGACAGAACCCAAAGAAATTCAGGTTCATTTGTCTTAAATTACACAGCAGTGTTTGATCTCCTATTGGTTATTGATCCCTTTGGTTTTGATGTTAATTAGGTGCTCATTCTTTGATTCTCTTATCAATCTTTTCCCAGACCAGGTGTCTCTAACTGCACTGAAGGGTGATGTTTGTTAATGTTTGTTTACTTCCTGTGTATCTTCTGGCTACTCCCAGTCTGTAGATGTTAAACTCATCAGGCCTTACCCAACTTTGGTGAACAGAGTCTTTTGAAGAGAATCTTCAATTCCCCTCCCCCTGGGCAAAGGCGAACAAACCCCTGACTGAAGTTACATTAAAAAAATTTTTAAAGTTCTATGATTTCCAACAATTCCATTAGGTCCTCTAGCGTCACAATGGTCTTCTCAATGCCATGTACCCGCACAGTGTCACATCGACCCCTTGGCTCCACAAAGCCCTGCAGTGTCACAGTTGCCTCTTTGTTCCATGGGGCCCCACAGTGTCACAATGGTCTCCTTGGTACCTTGGCCTTCACAGTCACACAATGCTTTCCTTGGTTCCATGGGGCCCCACAGTGTCACAACTGTCCCTTCATTCCATGAAGCCCTGCAGTGTCACAAAGGTCTCCTTGGTTCCATGAGGCTGTGCAATGTCACACTTGCACCTTGGATCCATGTGGCCCCACAGTGTCACAATGGTCCCTTGGTACCATGGCCTGGTTTTTGGTAGCTGGGGGCCCACAGAGGTGGCTTCTGCAAGAAGCTGCTGGAAGCTTCCACCATCTCGGTCAGAGCCAGTCCCTGGTGGCTCCAAAGATGGACATGCCACTGGCCAAGGCTGGACCAATTAGAGATGATGGAAACGCCTCTGTGATAACAGATTTAAGGAGAAAAAAAAAAAAACCAAGAAGTTGTTGCACAGTTGTAATTAAGACCAAAGAAGAGTGGAGTGAGAACATGTGAGGAGAACATCTCTGCAGACACCAAGGTCAGTGAAGGAGGAGGGGGAGGAGCTGCTCCAGGCACCAGAGCTGGGATCCACCTGCAGCCCTTGGTGAAGACCATGGTGAAGCAGCAGTGCCCCTGCAGGCCTGGAGATCCATGGGGATGCAGAGATCCACCTACAACCCCTGGAGATCCATGGGGATACAGAGATCCACCTGCAGCCCCTGGAGATCCATGGGGATGCAGAGATCCACCTACAACCCCTGGAGATCCATGGGGATACAGAGATCCACCTGCAGCCCCTGGAGATCCATGGGGATGCAGAGATCCACCTACAACCCCTGGAGATCCATGGGGATGCAGAGATCCACCTACAACCCCTGGAGATCCATGGGGATACAGAGATCCACCTGCAGCCCCTGGAGATCCATGGGGATGCAGAGATTCACCCACAGCCCCTGGAGATCCATGGGGATGCAGAGATTCACCTGCAGTCCATGGAGGAGGAGCCCACGCTGGAGCAGGGATGCCTGGGAGGAGGCTGTGAGCCGTGGAGAGAGGGGCCCTGCTCCCAGGCTGGAGCAGCCTGTCCTCCAAGGACTGACCCCATAGGAGAGTGACCCACACTGCAGCAGTTCTGGGGGACTGTTGCTCATGGCATGAACTCACATTGCAGCAGTTCACAGGGAGCTGCTGCTCGTGGGATGGACTCACATCGGAGAAGTTCCTGGAGAACTCTCCCATGGGAGGGACCCCATGGTGCAGCAGGGGAACGACTCCTCTCCCTGAGCAGTGGGAGAAGCCTCGGGTGATGAACTGACCACAACCCCCATTCCCATCTCCCTGCACTGCTGGGGGAGGAGATAGAGCTGGGCTGGAGGGAGAAGTGGGGGAAGGCACTTTTAAGGTTTTATTTTACTTCTCCTGCTCTGATTTTGTCAGCAATAATTCAATTAATATCTCTAATTTGAGCCTGCTTTTCCCATGACCATATTTGATGAGGGATTTCTCCCTGTCCTTATCTCAACTCATGAATCCCTCATTCTATTTGCTCTCCCCTGTCCAACTGCAGAGGGGAGTGAGAGAGAGGCTTTGATGGGTGCCTGGCATCCAGCCAGCATCAACCCACTACACCTGATCTTGTACATGTCATGTATACCTGAAAAATGTTTTGAAGAGGAAAACACATTTATTTTTGAAGAGAAAAACATATTTATTATGTCTTTCAGTCTTTGTAAGGCAACTTGGGGTGGTTTTGTTTGGTTTTGTTACTTCAGGCTTCAGACCCATTAATTGCAGTCTAATTGAAGATGTGTCTCATGGCACAGAATAGAAGAATCTACCACGTAGAATGAAGTGTCATGGTGTAAAATTATTCCTATTTGGTCTATGACTTGTGGTCCTTATAAAGCCACTGTCCAAGGGCTGGGTTTGCAAGTTGGAGTAGGAAGTTCAGGAAGTTTCTCTGGATAATGCTGTATCCAGGATTTTCCCTGCAGTGTCTGATTGGGGCAGACAGAACAGATGGGGAAGTGTTTGCAGAGCCCCTGGGAGGGAATCTTTGGGTTTCTGTCAGCAGGAGCCTTGTGTAGCTCAGGCTGGGCTGGGCAGCAGTTCCATCTGCAGATCCATGTGCTGCTCCAACAGCTGCTGCTGGGGACCCTGAGGGAAGAGGCCATGGGAGGGATGGAAATGTTGCATGGACAACACCATGTCAGTCCTTGTAAAAAGCCTTTCCAGTTTCCCCTAGGATATGTGATTCCAGGGCCCACAGCTGGGCTTCAGAGTTCTACTGATTTTTATTTGTCAGGTTTTGAAACAGAGCTCTGAATTGGGCATCTCTTGTCATTTTTGCTGCCCTCCTGACTTGAAAAAGGATCTGTGCTCCTGTGAGCCACGTCCTGAAGGGTGGTTGGCAACCATGGAATGCTCTGGGACAGCACTTGATTGACTTCAGTGCCCTGGCTGGAAGTTCAGCCTGAGGAAAGAACTGCTCCAGCTGCCTCTGTGCATGTCCAGTTCCTCACAGCTGAGTCCCTGAACACACAGGCTGGTTTTTAGGGGTTTCTTTTCCCCTCCTGTTTGCTTGGAGGTAATTTTGGGACTCTTTAGAGCAACATCTGACCAGCCCCTGCCCCCATCCTGTTTTATTGTCTCTTCTTTGGAGTTGGCCTACTGGTTTGACATGGAAATTGGTGGTGTCTCCCTGTTCTTCTCTCCAGCCCTCAATTGTAACTTGCATTAAACAGTGAAAATGGCCTTGTTTATCTGGTGGGGAAGAGGTGAGGGAGAGAAAGTGAACAGGATTTGTTTTCATGAGCCTTGTGACAGTAAAGGAAAATGAGGTTTGTCTTTTTGGGGTGGTGCTGTGTGTTGGGATTTGCAGGTTTCTTTCTTGTTAAAGTTGTTATTGTTTATTAGTATTACTTATTAGTGTTATGCTTTTAAATCTGACATTATTACTAGTGGCTGGATGTCAGCTGACTGGAAAGAATCCCTTCTTTCTCCAAGTGGGATTGAGCTGTACAATCTCTTCCAAGATGCCAGTGGATTCTAAAGATGGGAAGTCCCAGTTATGGGATTTTAGTGTGATTTGGAGCTGGGGAAGGGTCTCACATGATCCCAGAGTTGCCCCGAGACTGCTCTGCCTCCACATCTGTGCTCGTGGCCCCTCACAGCTGCCCTGTCCTGGGGACATGGGGGGACCTCCTCCTGCCAGGGCTGAGGCTCCTCACAGCTCCTCACAGCCCCTCATGGCCTCTCACAGCTCCTCATGGCCTCTCATGGCCCCTCACAGCCTCTCACAGCCCCTCACAGCTCTTCACAGCCTTTCATGGCCCCTCATGGCCCCTCACAGCTCCTCATGGCCTCTCCTGGTCCCTCATGGCCTCTCACAGCCCCTCACAGCCCCAAGCTCAGGGCTCCTCCCAAAGGAGAAGGGGTCAGGCCCTGCTTGTTCTCCTTTTATTTCGGTCCCTTCACAGCCATGAGTAAAGAAAGGCTGAAATGGAGCCTTTCCCCAGCGTTTCCCTCTGGGTTAATGTGGGGCCGAAGCTCTGTGCTGGCGCTGGCCCGAGCACGAACATCAGTGCAGCCCCACGGCCTTTGCTGTCCCCCCGTGTCCATTGGCTGTCCCCGAGTCCCGCCCGGCTCTGGCAGCAGCAGGAGCAGCAGTGCAGTGGGCGCCGGCCCGGCCCAGCCGCGGCTCCCGGGCAGGAGCAGCAGCAGCGCCAGCCCTTCCCAGCTGCTCCTGCCTCGGCTTCCCCAGGGCTTTTTCCAGGGGAATTCTGGACTAGAGCAACAATCACCCCCAAACAGCCCTCATTCCTCAGGGCCCGCCTGTGCTGCCCTGAACCAACCTTCAGAGAGAGAAAGGATCAGGTTCCAGCACTGTTTGCAGCACTGCTTTACTCACCCTGAGGTGACAGCAGGAGGCTCTTGCTGCCTTTGCCTCGTGAATTGTAGATCATGGCTGCTGTTGCCCCTCTTCTGGTTGCCACCTGAATTTTATCAGTACAACTGCAATTGCCTCTTTCGGTCAGTGCAACCCACAGTGCTTTTGTGATGGTGAACTCAGTACTTTTGTCACAGGCTTCATGATTAGCAGATGTTGAAATGCTCACAAGTCCCTAAGCACTAAGTCAAGGAGAATTAAAGCCACACAGGCCACATTTGCAGCGTTCAAACACTCTCATGTTGCTTGTGCTGTTGAAATAGAATCAACTTACAGAGGCCATCACAGAAATTGCCTCTGGAATGTCAAATAAAATGAAAAATCCTACTAGGAGAAAGAAAAACCAGAACTTCTCAACTTGCTTCATTGCTTTCTCTGAGCAGCAAAAATTGGAGATGCCCAGAGGGATTTGCAGCTGCTGCTGATCCCAGTTGGAGCCCAGCTGCTGCAGAGTCCCAGTGGAGCCTGAGCCCAGCCCGGGGAGCTCCCGCAGTGTCAGGGAGCTCAGCGCACGCGGGGCCAGGCCCAGAGCCCTGGGCACGGCTGCCGATTGCAGGGCAGCGGTGCAGACGGAATGTCCTGCGGCCCAAACCTCCTGCTCCTTCCACACAGTGCCCATCGTGCTCCCCCTCCTCCTGTCCCAGCACTGCACAAATTCCAGCTGGGAGGAGGTTTCCCAAGAGAGGGCTCCAGCTCCCTGCTCCAGTTTCACCCTGAGTGTCCCTGCAGAGGAACAGGGCATCTTTCAGGCAGTTCCAGCAGCTCAGGGTTCTCATTTCATGAGGAATCTGGGATGTAAAAGGCCTTGTGAAGAAAGGCAAAAGCAGAGGGAACGGGTTAGAAATTATTAGAAAAAATTACCCCTCTTACAGACAAAGTTCACCAAGTCATTCCAGGCATTTCTCCTTTTCAGATTCTTTCAGTCGTCTACTCTGAGAAGTCCAGCTTGTTCTGGTGCTTATCATGAACTGATTGTACCCTTGAATTACACCAACACAAGAGATGTAGAATCATTGAAAGTGAACACAGAAACAAACTACCGGTCTCAGCCATTTCCATGTTCTAGATCACTTTCAAGATGTCCACAGAGATGTTGGAATGATTATCACACAACTCTCCATTTCTGGCTGCAGCCTCTGGAGATTCTTTCTCTGAATTCAGGCAGGGTTGTATTCCCTAACAATTCTGGGTACCACCTCCTGTTTCCTTAGGTTAGAACAGAAACAATGAAAACCTTGCCAATGGCACAACTCCCCAGCCCACAAGCAAACAAAAGGACACATTGTCAAGCTCTCCAAACATTTGTTCTGCTTTGCTGAAAAAGTCCTGCTGCACACACAGTGCGGAAAGCCAAGAGAAGCTGCAATTGATGGCACATCTGGTGAAAGGAGCTCGACCTCGTTCTCCACAAAAAGGTATTGGAAGGAACAAACAGGAGAAGATTCCTGGAAAACTGAAATAGTTTTCAAGAAGTGAAATGAAAATGGAAAGAAACAATCCACGATGTTTTCCTGTATTTATTTCTATGCTTCCCTTTTCCATGTTGCACTACTTCTCCATCCCATTAATTCCAAATGGATCTCACCTCGAAGATCTATGACTTAGTGAGTTTTATACACCCTAAAACACCATGAGCTACATCCAGTTTGCCTTCCCCTGTTTTTCTTGGAAAGCAATGCTGGAGACAAAAATGCAGTGCTTGGGTCAGGTACGAACTCTACAGACAGGGAATGTGCTCCGCTAGTGTTTGACCCTCAGCAGGGACTGCACAGCAGCAACCAAGGGGATTCCTGTGCCATTGTGTCAAGCCTCTGGATCAGGGCTGAACACGGCAAAGTTCCCGTGTTTGGACAGACTCAGGGGCTGCCCCCGGGGCACGCGGGGCTTGGCCGTAGGGCGTGCGGGGGGAGCGGGGAACGGACAAACGGACACTCGGACAAACGGACACTCGGACAAACGGACACTCGGACAAACGGCCCCGGCGCTTCAGTTGCTGCGGCGGCAGCGGCGGCAGCGGCGGCAGCGGCGGCAGCGGCGGCAGCGGCGGCAGCGGCGGCAGCGGCGGCAGCGGCGGCAGCAGGGACTCTATCGACTCCCTCTTCCTTCCCCTCGCCCTCTCCCGCTGTCCCGCACACACTCCCAGTGTCCCTTTCCCGGCGTCCCTCTCCCCGTGTCGGGCCGGGCCATGCCCCAGGCCCGCCCCCGGCCCCGGGCGGGGCCGCCCCCTCCCCGCCCCGGGGCGTCCCGCCGCGCTCTCTTCTCCGCGCGGTTCTCGCCATCGCGGCTGTGGCGCTGCTGGGCGAGCATCAGTGGCTGGGGCGGCACCGCCAGCCTTTGGCTCCGCCTGGCCCGAGCCCGGCCCCGGCCCCGGCCCCGGCCCCGCCGCGGGCTGCAGTCCCGGCCCCGGCCCCGGCCCCGTTGCCGGCGCCTCCCGGGGCCCGCGGAGGACACAGGCGGTGGGGCTGCTCCCGCCGCCTCCGCTGCAGCTTCCCCGGCCCGAGCTCCGCCGCTCGGCAGCGCGGCCGCCGGCCCCGAGCCGCCGGTGCCCGGGGCGGGTGGCAGTGCCCGGCCCGGGGTGGTCGGGGGGCGGTCGGGGGCCGTGTGTGGCCCCGGGCCGAGCGCTGACAGCCGCGTGTCGCCCGCAGGGACGGCGCAGGAGGCCCTGCAGGAGCGGTACCGCCTGGGTTCGCTGCTGGGCAGAGGCGGCTTCGGCAGCGTCTACGCGGGGACACGGCTCACGGACGGCGCATCGGTGAGTGGCGGGGCTGGCGGCGGGCGGAGGAGGCGGAGGAGGAGGAGGGCGGAGGAGGAGGAGGAGGAGGAGGAGGAGGACGACGGGGCGCGGCGGGGCGGGCGGCGAGCTCAGCCCGCTGCTCCTCTTGGCTTGCAGGTTGCCATCAAAAGCGTGCCGCGGGATCGCATCCGGCACTGGGGCGAGCTGGTGAGTGAGCGGGGCCAGCGGCAGAAACTGGGGCGTGCCGGGCGAGGAGCCGGGGCCCGGTGAGGTGGGAGCTACTGGGAGCCCCGGAGGGAGAGCGGGCGTGGGGTGAGCAGGGGGCGCAGAGCATCCCGGGCTGGGTGAGGGGTCCCAGAGCCCTGGCACGGCCCCAGCCCCACTGACAGCATCTTGGTCCTCCCTCAGCCCAATGGCACCTGTGCACCCCTGGAGATCGTGCTGCTGGCCAAGGTGTCCACTGGGTTCCACGGTGTAATTCAGCTCCTGGAGTGGGCTGAGCTCCCCAACAGCTTCTTGTTGGTGATGGAGCGTCCAGAGCAGTGTCAGGACCTCTGTGATGTCATCGTGGGTCGGGGGTTCCTGCCGGAGGAGGAAGCGCGGGGGCTGTTCCGCCAGGTGCTGGAGGCCGTGCGGCACTGCACCAGCTGCGGGGTCCTGCACAGAGACATCAAACCTGGCAACATCCTCATCGACCTGGCCACCGGACAGGCCAAACTGATTGACTTTGGCTGTGGCACCTTCCTCCAGGACACAGTCTACACCAAATTCGCAGGTGAGCCCTCCCAGGGGATGCTCCTGGGCATCTCATGCCACAGCCTGGATGTAGTACCAGGGATTCCCCCATTTGCTGTGGGTCATGGGATTTCTTCTTTAGCCAAGTTGCTTTAGGGTGGGGGGACCAGCTCCTGGCCCTGCTGACAGCCTTCAGCACCCACTCTGCCCTGGGCAGGGGCTGGGGCTGGGGCAGCCAGCCTGACAAAAACCCCCATGGGGATAGCAAAGAGGGGGCTCAGACCCCGTGCCCCAGCCGGTTTGGTGTGCAGGCGAGGAAGGGCTTGGACTGCTCCACTCCCCTTGTTTGCCTTGGCTTATTAATGTTTGTTGGGGGCAATGCAGGCAGGGAGGAGAGTGGTTTTTCCCCACCACTGGGTGGGTTTTTCGCTTGCATGTCATGGTCAGGCCTTGCCAGGGCTTCTGCTGCCCTCTTCCAGCACCAGTGGCTTCTTTTAGAACCCCAGGTTTGTACACAAGTCACAGGTGCTGGCAAGAAGGCAGTGGGTCACCCTGTGTGCCACTGGTGCAGCCCCTGCATGCCCAGGGATGCTGGGATGAGGTTCTGGGAACAGCAGCATCCATCTGATGAACTCCATCTGTATTCCACAGGAACACCGTCCTACAGCCCACCAGAATGGACCCAGCTCCGATGCTACCATGGCGAGGCAGCGACGATCTGGTCCCTGGGGATCCTGCTGTACCAGATGGTCTGCGGGAAGCACCCGTTCAAGAAGGGCCGGGACATCATCTGGGGCGAGCTCTTGTTCCCACAACATCTCTCTCAAGGTAGATCCTCATCTCTGTGGCACAGGGGGAATACCAGCATTGGGAGACAGCAGCAGGCTCATGAGCATCCTGCTCTGGCAGCTGCTGAGGAGGTGACATATGTCCTGCTCTCCTCCAAAACAGGGAACTGACTGGAAATTTTAGGCACAGCTCTGAGCACATCCAGCATAGCCAGGGCTCGGGAACGGCGGGGCAAAGTGGACAGGTTCCTTCTCCAAGTGACTGACAGTTTCTGGTTTCTTTCCCCAGAGTGCCAAGATCTTATCAAGTGGTGTTTATCCATGCACTCCTTGGATAGGCCGTCATTGGAGGATCTATTCTATGAGCCTTGGCTGCAGGGGTCTGCCCTAGAAGATGGGAGAGATCCACAGGCACCGTTTGGGCCTGGTAAGTAACAGCTTCACACATCTCTTGGCAAGAAGAAGCAAAGAAAACCAAACTTTTTTGTCCTGCCTGGAGCAGGAATCATCAGATGGGAACACGCAGCTCTTGTGCTGGAGCTGAGCTGCTCTGGCAAGCACTGAGGGCCACTATCCAATCTGGTTTTGCTTGTCCTGGTTCATTGATGGCTGGGGCCCTGGGCAGAGCACTGACAGCCTGCTCTGGCCCCCAGGGAAGGAGCAGGAGCCCCTGGAGAAGCTGGACCAGGTGGGGCTGCTGCTGGAGACACCAAGGACGATGTCAAGGATGAGAACCTCTTCCTCAACCTGGCCATCTGCAGCTGGAGATGATTGACTTCAATTCTGGCACCTTCTGCAAAGACACACTCCACACCCAATGTGCAGGTGAGTCCAGAGCCAGGGGATGCTCCCAGATCTGGGCATTGCACAGCCTGGCCGGGCACCAAAGGTTCCCCCCTTTGCTGGGGTGGATGCAATGAATTCTTCAGTCGGCTGCCAAGCTGCTTTTTGGCTCTGGGCAGCTGCTGAGGAGGTGGATCTGCCATGGCTGGCTGGGGGCTGGGCACATGTGCTGCCCTCCTGCTCTCCTCCCAAAGGCAGCAATGATGGGGAGGTTTGGGCACAGCTCTGAGCACAGCCAGCACGGCCTGGGCACTGCAGGCGGTTGGGACAAGGGGACAGGAGCCTTCAGCTGACAGACGGTTTCTGGTTTGTCTCCTTCCAGCCGCGCTGTGCAGATGCTGAGGCTGCTCTGGGCTCTGCCAGGACTCTGCTGGGGCTCAGCCCTGGGCACAGCTGGGCCTGCTCTGCCCTCCCATTGCTCTGACAGCTTTGCATCGGACGAGCCCGTTCCGAGCACACCGACGGAGCTTTCTGCTTTGGCAGGTGAGTGAGACTGTCCTGCAGGCCCAGAGGTTGCAGTGAGGGATACACATCCAATTGGCAAGAACCCAAACCCTCCACAGTCCCAGCTGAACGCCTGTATCTCCACAGATGTTTTGTCTGTCCCACTCTTCATTTCTTTTGGGCTGGAATTGTGCAATGGCACTTTCTTCCTCCTCTAGGATTGCTACGAGTAGGCCAAACCTGGCCAGTGGGCTGTGTTCCTAAGGCAGTGCCATCTGGAGCTGATGGATGAAGAATTGCCCTTTTCCACTTCCAAACCAGATAGAAAAGCAGTAAGTGGGACTTGCTGTCTTTCAGAAACCACTGACAATTTCAAAGGGAATGTACAGCTCATTCACAGGGTGAGAAGGAAGGGCATCTTCTAAAGGAGTTGAGGTTTGATAGAGTTTAGATTCCCAGTCCTGCTCGGAGCTGGCAGGGCACAGTCAATTTCCTATTCCTTCAACCAGAATTTAAAATAACAATATTGGAAACAAACCCCAAAATCTTTACAAAAAGGCTGCTGTGGTCAGTAAGATGGAGCCATGTCATCAGCAGATTTACAAAGTAAATTAACTGAGTTCTCTTCTTGAAAGATCAGTTACCTCTTAATCCAAGTTTACAGAAGATTTTTCACTACACATTTGGAGTTTGTTTTTATATTTCGGGGTTTTTTCTGATTTGTTTTTCCTTTTTTTTTTTTTACCAGAAAACATGTCCTAAAAGAGGAATGTCCTTTGCTCCTTGTTCCCATGTGGAGCAGCTCCCTTCCCCCAGAGCCCGGCAGCTCCTGGCCCCTGCAGGGCTGAGGCTTTTCCCCTTTGCTGTGCACAGACTGATGGAGCAGCGCTGCTGAACACGGGGACACTCAGAGGGACCAAAAGCCTTTGTCCACATGAAGCTCCAAGGTCCAAACTCTGAGCAGACACGGCTGGAAGAGACTCACAGGCTCCCTGTTTGCTGTGCTGCCCCACTTGTGAGGGGCCCATGGCTCCTGGAGGTTGTGCAAGGAATGCAGGTGGGGACTCCCTCTCCATATGGAGCCTCCAGATGGAAAAGGCTGCTGTGCCCAGGCAGCTCCAGGGGCAGAGAAATGAGGTCTTGACCACTTGATCTGGGCCAGTTCCACAGTCCTGGGCAGCAGCCACCGAGCCCAGGGGGAACAGAGGGCATAGCAAGAGGGACAAAAGCAGTCAAGTGCAGAGAGTGGGAAGAGCGAGACCTGGCAGAAGCAACAGCTGCTTCATTTCACTCTTGAAGAAAGCTCTTGGTGTTTCAAAGTGCTGAAAGGCATGAAGGGCAGAGAGGAGGTGACACCAAACTATGCTCCTGTTTTCACACTGTCCCCTCTCAGTGTCCCAGAAGGAATTGGATGAACTGTATTCTTCTCTCCGAGTCGTCTCGTTCAGCATGAGCAGCTCAGCACCAGGAGCTAAAGGAGCTGAAGCCTTAGGCCACAAGAGCTGACCAAGAGGGAACTTTTTGAGCAAAGTAATGCTGCTAATGTGGACCAAGATGAATGCAGCAGTTAGAATGCTGGAATTCTAGAACCCTTTCTGTTGGAAAAGATCTCTGAGCTCATCAAGTCCAGCCGTTTACCCAGCACTGTCAAGCCCAGCACTAAACCATGTCCCTGAAGCACCGAGGCTTGAACAAGAAGCCCTGAGTCAAAGGTGACCTCTCAATGAACCTTGCAACCAAAGGTTATCTTTGTATTTGCTCACTACCAAAGTATGCATGATCATTAGCATTGTGATAAATGTATCCACTCATTAGTGAAACATGTATTGACCTTTCCATATTTAGAAGCCAGACAAGGCCATGAATTCCGACATCTCTTTGGGGGAGTGTGGTCAAAGTCAACTCCCTTGGTTCCTCCTTGAGCCCTGGCCAGGCTTTGGGAGATCCCAAGAGGAGGATGAAACCAGATGTTCCTGCACTAGAAGTGCTGTCAGTTTGTTTATTCAGCACTGTCAAAGCTGGGCCCTCTCCCAGCGAGGTTGGAAGCCTCACCTGTGGGTGGCTGCACCTGCAGGAATTGCCAGTTGTTGGGAGTGGCTCTGCAGTCCTTGGCTGGGACAGCTTCCCCCAGCTGATGAGGGGATCTGGGTGATGGTAAAGTCTGAGGGTAGCTGCTGATGGATCTTCCTTAGTCACTCCAGGCAATCTTTGGTAGTGCTGATTGGGTGCATTGCTGAGCTTCTCCTTTTGTGATAATTTGCTGCTTTGAAGTATAGGAAACTACACTGATTCCTTCAGTAAATTACACTGATTCCTTCAGCTGGTGTCTGTGTCTTTGGTGCTGACCCTGCCCACTGGCAAAACAAAATTGGCGTATTGTGGCCAGATCACAACAAAATGTCACTTTTTAAATGTAAATGTAAGGAATCAGTCCCATCCGAAATTCCCACTTGGGAAGACTTTCCCTAGAGTTCTCTGCCTCTGGAGGGGGCTGAGATCAGAGCAACATGTGAGCAATGGGGAAATTGTCTAAAAGAAGCTGAATGGATGGATGCATTAAAATGCATCCAAAAATTGCATATGGAAAAAGGAAAAGAACTTTTGGGTTTGGGAAGATGAGGATAAATTTTGTTAATAATATATTGGAAACAGCACCAACAGAAGGAACAATTGTTTTTGGAATGCTCCCACATGGAGCAACAGAAGTTTTTAATCTTGACCTCAGATTTCTTTGTGCAAGTGAAATAATATAATAATATAATAAATACATAGATATATATAAAATAAAAATTATGTAAAGTATAATTAAAACATATATGTGTGTATATATATATAAGCTAAATAACAATGTGAAATAATGCTGACAATACTAATTTGCTAGCTTTGGCTGCTCAGGGATGTAACACTAAATACCCTACAGAAAATGTTTGGCCAGGACCGAACCATCAGTGGGAAACTTGGCAAGATTGTATAAAATGAATAAAGGAGGATGGGATGAAATTGGCTATTTTTATAGGGTTTGCTGATACTGTGATATGGAATGCTTTGTCTGTTATTGTGAGACATAAAGTGATTAAGGCTGCTGGGTTTTTCATATACCACACTATCCACAAGCTGCACGATTAGTGGAATAGATGGAGGGGTTGTGAAAAGAGCAGATGAAAAAATGGGGAGATGGGAACCTGTCCTGATGGAGAACCTCTTACAGGTCCACCCCAAAAGCTGCAGGGCTGGACCTTTATTCATTAGAATTAATTAGGATAGATCAGAAGCAAATAAGAGTTATCACTACCAGAACAGGAATTCAGATTCCTCCAGAACACTTTGGTTTGATAACTGCTCGCTAAAGCTTGGCCTTGCAAGGTGTTCATGTCATGGGAGGAGTAATTGATGCAGATTATCAAGGAGAAATTAAATTCTGTTAAACAATAGTGAGCATGATTTGATTATGGAACCCCGTGACAGGGTAGGACAATTATTGATACTGCTGTTTTAAAAAAAATTGTGAAAAAAGGAGATCCACCTGAAATCACCACTGTTTGTGGAGATAAAGGGTTTGGATCCACCTAATGTCCTAATAATGGAGCCACAGTGTGGGTCCAGAGGCCAAATGGCCCTCCCGAGGCAGCTGAAGGAACAGCTCTGGGGAAAAACAGCACAGTTTGAATCCTGAAACCTGGGCAGGAATGATGGGAATATGTCCCTGCAGCCAAGTGTTCTATGGGAGAACAAGTAGATGTTGTAGGATATTGTTTTACAGATCCTGCCAGACCAAATCTCCTGTTTGCCCCAACGGTCCCTTGGGAAAATGCTCTGATCCACGGGGCTCGATGTGAGCACTGATGTGACAGTGAGTGCCTTCCACACGAATTCCAGCCAGGAGCCTGCGTGCCCCTCGAGGACTGGGATGCGGCACCTCTGCAGCCGAAGGGGAAAGGACCCCGCCAAGTCTTGTTCCCCACAGACACCGCGGTAAAACTGAACAGCAAAGGACCTTGGGGCAATTATTCTGGAATGAAAAAGGCACCAGCTCCATGGACAATGGAATTATTGTTCCTAACGCAAATAAGACTGAGGAAAAAGAATGAATAGCCTTGTCACTAAAGTACTACTTATGTCTGTCAGTTGTATCTTGATAGTCAACCAGAATCTTTGTTTGCCAGAAACACCTCTGGAGTTTCACCAAGGGATTAGTCATGAAAATTTGTATGAGAATGTAAGGATCAAAGTAGCTGAAATACTCAATGTAACTAATTGCTGGATGTGTTCTCAAGCAATGTTGGGAGGAATGGGATTCCCTTGGAGGGCTCACCCTGTGGGGTGGCCAGAACTCTGTCAATGGGCTCTGACTCGTAACGGAGTCAGTGAAGGGACAGTTAAAGAAAACTGTACTGTGGAACAAAAGAATACAATGACCAGTTTTACAGGATTCAGTAAGATTTCCCTTCAGGAGAAACAAAACCCTGTTATAGTTAGAGGCCAAAATGTGAAAGAATTTCTATGTTTTAGCATTACTGAAAATGTCAGTAGAACTTGGGGTGCTGGAGCTGGTCAGGGTCAGTGTTACACCACTCCCAGCTGCAGTGCCACCATTTAGGGTATTCAGCAACAGCCACGGGGAAGAGTTGGGGCCAAGAGAGCATTTTCCACCCGAAGAATGCCTTGGATTTCAGAAACCAAAGATTCTGGTTCACCCTGTGCCCTGTGTGCACTGCCTTGTCCTGTGGAGTTTCCATTAACTAAGAGCTAAATAGATTATTAGAAGAAGCAGCAAATGATGCTATTAAGATATCAAATAGCACATCCTAAGAAACATGCATGGGGGCTCTACAGAACTGTATGACCTTGGATTATCTGCTTGCTGGGCAAGGAGGGAACTGTGCTATTACAGGACAGGGATCTGGTGCTTCTGTCAGGGATGGGTTTGTAGTCCAGCAGTCAGGAATTACCTCGATAGAAAGATCAATAGAAAAGTGGCAGAAAGAAGAAAATTCTTGTGGATTGGCTTCATGGCTGCCAAATTGGAGGCTGCTGCAAAATGCATTTGTGGCAGTCACTGAAATCATTGCAGTGTGTGCACTTGGTGTGTTATGATTCCATGGTAGAGTTGTTATAACACTTTGTGCTGGAAAATGGAGAATTGAGACTTGTCTAAAAAGAGAACTAGTCTCAAGAAAAAAAGGGAGATTTGATAAATAACAGAGAATAGCAACTAATTAGGCATATTTGAAAAGGAATGCAAATATTAGCTCTGAGTAATAAACTTGAAGAGCACTTAACTGAAGAACAAGAGGTGATGCCTTTATGCCTAATACCTAAATCTAAGACTCTGTTACTGAAAGAATTGTTATGAAGGTTGAGTTCATCTGTAGGTCAAAGGACCAATTGAAGTACTATGGCCTGAATAACAGGCTCTGGGCCAAAGCTGACCTCTAGATGAACCTTCCAATGAAATGTTATGTTTGTATCTGCTAATTAACAAAGTATTATTATCAAAATGATCTTTGTAGCTGTTCATTGGTGAAACATGGATTTACTGTTCTGTATTTAGAAACCAGACAAGGCCCCATCTGGCATTGTTTGGGGGTGTAGGATCAAAGTCAACTCCGTTGGTTCCTCCTTGAGCCCTGGCCAGGCTTTGGGAGAACCCAAGAGGATGAAACCAGATGTTCCTGCACTAGAAGTGCTGTCAGTTTGTTTATTCAGCACTGTCCAAGCTGGGCCCTCTCCCAGCAAGGTTGGAAGCCTCACCTGTGGGTGGCCGCACCTGCAGGAATTGCCAATTGTTGGGAGTGGCTCTGCAGTCCTTGGCTGGGACAGCTTCCCCCAGTGATGAGGGGATCTGGGTGATGGTAAAGTCTGAGGGTAACTGCTGATGGATCTTTCTTAATCAATACAGTCAATCTTTGGTAGTGCTGGTTGGGTGCATTGCTGAGCTTCTCCTTTTGTAATAATTTGCTAATTATCATCTGCTTTGCTGAGCTTATCCTTTTGTAATTCTTTGCAGTTTTGCATTTATATAAATTACACTGTTCCTTCAGTTGGTGTCTGCGTCTTTGGTGCTGACCCTGCCCACTGAAAAAACAGGGCCCCCTCCTGCCTCAGTGTTCCCTGGGAAGACAAAAACCGTCACTCCAAATGTCCCCCTTCCTCCTTGTTCCCCCACTTTATACACTGAGTGTGATGTCCTATGGTCTGGGATATCCCCAGGGTCAGCTGGGGTCACTTGTCCCCCTGTGTCCCCTCCCAACGCCCATGGACCACCAGCCCCTCCCCAGCATGGCCGGACGAGGGGCAGGAAAGGCCTTGGCTCTGTGCAAGCTCAGCGATAACAAAACCATCTCTGTGTGATCAATGCTGTGCTCAGCACAAACCCAAACACAGCCCTAGAGAAAGCCCTGGGGAGGAAATTCCCTCTGCCCCCGCCCAAAGCAGCACCCCATGGCCATCCCCCATCCCCACGGCTCCACGGGTTCCTTTCCATGCCCCGACCCTGGCCAGGGCACCTTGGGATGGTGGCCATGGCCGCCGGCTGTGGCACAGGGCTCAGTGCTGTGTCCATGGCAGCACAGCCCAGCCACGGGCCCTGAGTGCAGGTGACCGTGACAATCCCCATCACAGCGTGTCCAGGCATTGGTGGCCATGGTGCCAAACTAAGGAACAGGTCCTTGTGGTCGTTCCCACAGCACCTGAGGACAGCAACGAGTGTCAGTGCCATTGGACCTGGCAACAGCCCCAGAACTGCTTTGTCCTGAGAGCTGCCATGGCCCCAAGGAGAGCACCAGGTCTGCATGCAAGTGCCATGGAACCTGACTGCAGAAATGGGTCCTTAGGGAGGTTTCTGAGGAACCTTGACCTCACGGTGGCCATGGCATCCCAACCCAGCAGTGGGGTCAGTGAAGTGTCCATGGCACAGCCCCTGGCAATGGCCAGTGCAGGTTGGGATGTGAATCCACGCTCAGAGCTGGCCCAGGGCAGGGCTGCAGTGCCTTCCCAGCAGCCTGTCTGCACAGGAGAACTGCCAGGGCTCTCTGCATTTCCCTTCCCCTCACTCTTGGCTCACTCACCCACCTCCCAACAACGTCCTTGGAGCTTTGAGCTGCAAGGAGTTCAAAGCTTCTCTGTCCTTCAGCAGTTGCTCTAATTCTGCCTTCAGCCAACTCTGGGTTTGTGTTTATTGTAGAACTTTCTGTATGTCCAAAACATTCCTTGCAGAATTCAGCCTTGGGGAAGGGGAACCTCCTTGGTGGCAGCTTGGGCTTGGCACACACTTGAGGAATGTGTCTGTTTTCAATGGGGAAACTTAGGAGTTTCAGATTGCTTATTAAAAAAAACACAGAAAACCCATCTTTGGCTGAGTGCAGGCAGTTCTCCAAGCAAAGCAGGTCCCAAGTGAGTGAGAAGAGACAGGATGGGCTTGGGCAATGTGGAGCAAGGTTGTCCTCACTGGGTCAGATCTCAAGGCACAGCTTCTCTCACCAGGCCAGACCTGCTTAGGTGACACCCTGGATCAATATCAATCACAAAATGCTGCAATCCCCTCTGCTCTAGAAAGAACAGTAGTAAAATACATCCTTTAAAATAAGAATGAATATTTCTTAGAAGCACTTTGAAATATTTCTCTGTAACTATGGTGGGAAAACTTCCTAATGAACTGCACCAGACCAGAGGGAAATCAAGGCAGAGCCATGGTTTGTCAGGACTTGCTGGATCCTAATGAGCCCCGAGGTGCATTTGGTGCTGAGCCCTTGAACCTCAGGGCCTGAGAGGAGATTGCACAAACCTTTCCAGGAGTCAAAGTCAGAAGAAAAACCCAAAGTGTCTCCAAGCATGAATGGGTCGCATGGCAGTCCATCAGCAACACAGGCTCCTCATGGACTCCTTGGAGGAGAGAACTGGAGGCCATGACTGAAAAAACCTCTCAGATATTCAGTGTGAAAAGGAAAAAGGAAAATACCTTAAAAAACTGAAGTATTCAAGGCATTAATGAGTCCCACTGAGTATCCTTACTAACAAGGGCACTCAAGGGACTACTTAAAGCAGAAAATTGGAGGCCATGATTGCAGAAAATTCTCAGAGACTCAGGGTGAAAAAAGAAGGACTTTAATAAACCCTGAGTACCTTGAAGCATTAATGAACCCCAGTGAGTGTTGTTACTGACAAAGAATCTCAAGGGACTCATTACAGCAGATAATTGGAGGCCATGATTGCACAAAGCTCTCAGAGACTCCAAGGCAAAAGCAAAAGCCAAAGTCCTTTGAAAAACCTGCAGTCCCTGGGAGCATGAAGGAGCCCCCCAGGGCCATTCTTGACAAAGGCTCCCCAGGGACTCCTTCCAGCAGATCCCTGAGGCCACTGGGATGTGGGGGGGATGCTGAGGGCAGGACAAGGGGGTGACAGTGCCCAGCCTTGCTGGGGCTGTGCCGGGAGGCCCCGGGGCCTCAGGACAAGGTGTCTCCTCACAGCCCTTGGTGGCACAGACTCTGCTGTGCCCCAGGGCACCAAGGCTTGCCTTCTCTTTCTCCCACCTGTCATCACTGCCTCCAATTCCTGCTCTAAGTGGAACCAGGGGACACTTTCTCAGTCATGTCCCTCACTGGGACCCATTAAAACTTCAAGAAACTTTAGATATTGATTGTGACTTTGAATTCTGGAGAGGTTTCCCCAACTCCCTCTCAGGGACTGATATTCAGGGACTCAGCACCAAAGTCCCAAGAGGGTCATTAGAGTCCTTGTGCTGTTGCTGTGCTGCTGAGCTGGGCTGGGCTCCTGGCACAGAGACAGCTCCTGGCAACCACGAAGAGCTTCAAAAAGGCCTTTCTCCTGAGGAGCAGCTCCTCTACACAGCCCTGAAGCTGGCACATCGCACAGCTTTTAGGATCTTGCACGAGGACTCTGAGAGTTGCTGCAGTGCAGGGGATGTGGCCCTAGGGCAGAGCTGGGTTTCCCTGCTGCAGCATCCGAGGCACAGCACAAGACAGCTCCCTGTTGCCAGGCTCTGCTGCAGGGCTGAGCAGCCGCGGGTGCAGCCAGGGGTGCCCAGGGCTGTGGTGCAGAGCAGGGTCCTGCAGCCCAGGGCGCTGTGCTGGGCCGGGGACTCTGCTGCCTGCCAGGGGCAGCTCTCAGCCAGCCCGGGGAGCTGCTGCCAGCGCTGGGGGAGAAGCTGTGGGGGGAAGGAGCGACCCTGAGCAGGGCAGGTGCTGCTGCTGAGAGGTGCTGTGTGGGGCAGGGCTGCTCCCAGCTCCAGATCAGCCTGGGGACAGCTCTGGAGGACACTGCCCAAAGAAGGTAAGCCAGGGATTGCTGTAAAGATAAGGAATTTTTCTGAGACTGTTTTCAGTTTCTTACTTGGATCAGGGTGAGAAGGTTGAGGGATGAGAGAAAGAGAATAGGAGTTGTAATCACAGAATCACAGAACATTCTGAGTTGAAAGGGACACGCCAGGATGATCAAAGTAGTGTTTGGACATTTACAGAGACTCCTGATCTGTAACTTTGTGTGGTCAGTGTCTCTGCTGGAGCCTCCCAAAGGGCCTTCAGGCACTCCTCAGCCCATGGACAGCACCAGCATCACCTTTGCAGGGCCCAGCAGGGCTCTCTGAGCTGCCCTTGCCCACCTGCACACAGAGCCTGCCCCCAGGCAGGGCCCTGCAGACAGGCAGGTTTCTGTAGGGCCGGGCCGAGTGCACAGAGGGTGGGATGGGCTCTGTGGGCGCTGACAGGGACAAGGCACCTCTGAGGAGGAAAATGTGCAGGCCCAGGGAGAGGATCAGGGAAGGAGAGGGAGCTGAGCAGAGCAATGCTGTGGGCAGGAGGGCACTGTTGGTGTGTGGGAGGTGCCATGCACAGCTGGGGACAGGGAACACTGTCCTGAGTGCGCAGCTGTCTCTGCCCTGCCCTCTCAGGCACAGCACCACAATATCTTCTCTTGTTTCTGCACTCTCTGATATTGTCATTGTTATCTTGTGCTCTCAGCGAGGCTCTGGCATTTGCAGCAGCTGAGTCAGGCACTGCCCTTGGGATTCCTGCCAGGCAGGTGTGTCCATGGGAATGGGGTGTCCAAGCTTCCCTGTGAGCTGTGGGGCTGTGGGCAAAGCAGTCCATGGGAAAGGGGAAGGAGCTGAGTCTCCCTCCCTGAGATGCCATCATGAGCACACCTGGGGATCTCCTTGCTGTGTCCTTCCAAGCTCTGAGCTGCTCTCCTGGGTGCAAATCTGTGCCACAGCCTCTCGGAGTTCCCTGAATGTCCCACGGGAAGTGCAGAGATGCCACAAATGAGGAAATGCTGTTGGGTTTGCCAAGGGCACCGTGAGTGTCCTTGGCAGAAGGGAGTGCTGAGACCTTGCTCAGAGACCTTTGGAGAGGGTGAGACATTCAGTCATCCCCCTGCTCTCAGCAGGGTCTGGTTTCCTCCCAGGGTGACACAGGAGTGTGACTGTGCTCTGATTGCAGCCAAAGGTGCAAACCCAGGGCAGTTGGGAACAAGCCCATCCAGCCCCTGACCTTGCCCTGAGCCACAGGGAATCCCTTTGCCTCTCAGATCTCTCAGTGACAAACTCTGGGTGCAGCCGAAATGCTGGGGATTTGTGACCTCAGAGGAGCAAGAATGATGTGTGGTTAGGAAAAAATTTCCCTATTTCTCTTTCCTGCTGTAAATGTCCTTTAGAACTGGGAGTGCAGATGGTAACAAGGCTTTTCTGCATTAGGAATGATTCCACTAACAAATCCTGAATATCCAGCCTTGTCCCTCTGCCACACGGCCACAAACCCAGGGCAGCAGGGCAGGGATGGCTCCTCGAGAGCCCCCACGCACAGGCCTGGCTGCTCATGGCACACTCAGACAGCACAAGTGGAGCTCAGGCAGGGACCTGGATGAAGGTTTTCCCAGAGAAAGAACAAGGGTGGATGAGTCACAGTGGGAATGTGAAATTCTACAGGGAATGACACAGGTTTGGCTCCAAGCAGCCTCTCCTAACTTGTCACTGTCCTTTTCTCCATGAACAGGTCCCCATGGCCAAGGGCTCAAAATGTCCATCAGCAGCTCCATCAGCCACTTCCTCCTCCTGGCATTGGCAGACACGCAGCAGCTGCAGCTGCTGCACTTCTGCCTCTTCCTGGGCATCTCCCTGGCTGCCCTCCTGGGCAATGGCCTCATCATCAGCGCCATAGCCTGCAGCCACCACCTGCACATGCCCATGTTCTTCTTCCTGCTCAACCTGGCCCTCACCGACCTGGGCTCCATCTGCACCACTGTCCCCAAAGCCATGCACAATTCCCTCTGGGACACCAGAACCATCTCCTACTCAGGATGTGCTGCACAGGTGTTTTTTTTTCTGTTCTTCATTGGAGCAGAGTATTTCCTCCTCACTGTCATGTGCTATGACCGCTACGTGTCCATCTGCAAACCCCTGCACTATGGGACCCTCCTGGGCAGCAGAGCTTGTGCCCACATGGCAGCAGCTGCCTGGGCCTGTGCCTTTCTCACTGCTCTGCTGCACACAGCCAATACATTTTCCCTGCCGCTGTGCCAGGACAATGCCCTGGGCCAGTTCTTCTGTGAAATCCCTCAAATTCTTAAGCTCTCTTGTTCCAAATCCTACTTCAGGGAACTTGGGCTCATTGTGGTTAGTATCAGTTTAGCTTTTGGCTGTTTTGCTTTCATTGTTTTCTCCTATGTGCAGATCTTCAGGGCTGTGCTGAGGATCCCCTCTGAGCAGGGACGGCACAAAGCCTTTTCCACATGCCTCCCTCACCTGGCTGTGGTCTCCCTTTTTGTCAGCACTGCCATTTTTGCCTACCTGAAGCCCTCCTCCATCTCCTCCACATCCCTGGATCTGGCACTGTCAGTTCTGTACTCGGTGGTGCCTCCAGCACTGAATCCCCTCATCTACAGCCTGAGGAACCAGGAGATCAAGGATGCCCTGGGGAAAATGATAATTGGAAGAAAACTGGCTTTTTTCCACATACCATTCATATTTTGAACGCATTGCAGGCTAAACATCCCTATTTTTTTCTGTTTTGATTTTATAAACTTTTATTCCTTTCCTTGACTTTGTATATATTTCCCACATTGTATTTTGTAGTATTTCCATGTATTTTTTTAAAATTTTCTAATTATATGTTGATCCCACTTGATGAGATCAACAGACTGTTCTGTCTGTGTATTGAAACAAAATAAAAAGGTTTATATTGACTTCTATCGCAAGGATCCTTCCTCTGAGACCTTAAAGTTGCAGGGGAAAAGTGTCCAGCACATCACCACTGCCAGGGAGCACCAGTGTTTGTTCTTTCCAGAGCTGCTCTTTTACCATTTCCACACTCTCACGCTGAGCCCCTGTGCTGCTGTAAGGCCTGAGCACTCTGAGTGTGATCACACAGCCCTGGGGGGTGGCAGCCCTGTGGTCACAGGCAGGGACAGGCACTGGGAACTCCTGAAACAGAGCTGGCCTCCCTTACAGCATCTCCATGATCCCAGGGATCTCCTGGGGGCAGTGCATGGAGCCTTAGGTCTTCTGCCAAGGATGTGCCAAAGGCAGTGCTCCACAAATGAAAACACCAGGGACAGTTTAACTGTGTGATTGTACAGGATGGCTCCAGCAGCAGTTTCCTTGCCCTTCATGTCTTTTCCCTGCTGGGAAAGCTGTGAAGGCCCAAGAGAGCAGGGCCTTCTCTGGGCTGTGTGTGCAGGAGGCCGAAGGGAAGGCACACACAGAGCCAATAACAGCCACCACTCGTAGCACAGGTCCCTCCTCCCAGCTTGGAGAGCTTGGCTGTGCCTCAGCAGTCCATGTTTGTATTGTATAAATGAGATGTAACCATGAACATCCTGTGCTTGTGTGAGAGGAACCCGTGAGCACAAACACCACCAGTTCTCCCTGGCAGTTCCATGAAGGCCTGTGAGACAGACACTGACCCCATGTCCCTCACATTCAGAGCAATGTCCCTTTGCAAAGCCCTGGATGCAGGGCTGGGATGAGCTCCTGTGCACAGAGCTCCCTGTGCCCATCCCTCAGGCCCTGGGGCACCTCAGGCAGGGCAGGGCAGGTGACACCCGCAAGGCTGAGGGGCCTGCCAGGCTCTGGCAGTGGCAGCTGTCCGCAAGCACAGAGCACATCTCAGGGGTGTGGAGGGAGTCCCAGGCACACAAACCTCCATGTTTCACCCCTCTGAGCTTCACAATTCCTCTAAGCACCTGAGAAACAAATGCTCTCAGTCATAGCATAGGTGTCCAAGCAGGAGGCAGGGGACATGAAGACCCAAAATTCCCACGCTAAAAAGGGCAGTAGAACACTCAGATATCATCAGTGGAGTTTCTTCTAATGGGAATGGGGAATGTCCCCAACCTTCAGAAAAAATCTCTTCCTGTCTCCCATGACCTGCCCTGTGCCTGTGGTTTGGAACAATCTCATTTTGGGGCTGCTGGAGGAAATATTGAAAACCTGCTACAGCTCCACCCCCTGAGTGTCCCCTGACTGGGAACAGCACAGCCTCTGCTCCCAGCACTGTCACTGCTGTTTCCTGCTTCTTTGGCATGTGCAGAGTGTTTCCTGCTGGTGGCCACATCCCAGGACCAGCACTGGGCTGAGCCAGCCTTGCTCTCTGCAGGACTCATGGGCTGGAAGGGTTGTCTCCAGCAAACACTGCACCATGGCTTGGGGGAATTCTGTCACCTACAGTCACCATTTCCTCATTGTTCTGACACTTGTGACACTTTTGGTAGCCCCAACATTCTACACCAGTTCTTCTGTGCTCTGTCCCTAGTGCTGGAACCCTCCTGCTGTGACACCATGACACTCCTGCTCTTTGCTTTCCCAGCCTGAGTTTTAGTTTCAGTCTTCCCCTCTCGTGTTCACAGGAGCATCCTGTGTGTGCTTCAGAGCTGCCATCATGGGGCAGCTCCTGCCCAGCCTGGGCAGGCACAAGGTCTCTCTTCCTGCTCCTCTCACCTCAGCAGTGCCACTGTTTCCTGCAGCATCCTCAGCCTTGCCCAGCACAGCCCTCCTGAGACACTTTGACACAGCCCTTCCCTCCATCATCCTCATGCTCCTGCTCAACCCCCTCAGCCCCAGCCTGATGGGCAGAAATATCCAGGGCAGGGAGGCTCCAGGGAAAATGCTCAGGACAGCCATGGACTGCACAGAGAGACCATTGCAGTGGGGGTCTGTGGGGAGAAATCACAGCTGCCTCCATTCTGAACCACCCCAAGGACCTGGACAGGGCTGTGCTGTGTTCTGGGCACTGACCTGGAACTGAGGGATATGGAAAAGGCCTTTGGTGTCAGGGATGTTGAGAAGGCTGGGCAGGGTCATTGTGAGACCTCTCCCAAAGCCCTTGGAAAGGCCAGAGCCATCCCAGAGGGTCCTGGGCACTTGGGAAGGGCAGCCATGGAACCAGTCTGCAAACGGCAGGAACAGGGATTGGAAGAGTCACAGACTGGTCAGGCTCAGCAGGGAAGGGGATGTGGCAAATCCTCCTGCAGCCATTCCAGACCCTGGCAGGACAAGGCAGGGATTGCAGAACCCCTGTGGGAGGGCAAAGAAGGGCATGTTGTGTGCCCAGACTTCAGCCAGGCCTGTGACATGGTCTGCTGGGGTCTGCTCAGAGCCAGATTGGTGAGAGCTGGAGTGAAGGAGTGGAACATGGGCTGGGTGGGAATTGGGCTGAACAATGAGAGTCAAATGTCACCTGTGGTACAGAGTCCTCTTGGCAGCCACTCCCTGGTGGCATCCCTCAGTGACCAGCCCTTGACCACCACTGTGGATCATTTTTATTGTCTCTACAATGGGATGAAATGCACTTTCAACTCCTTGGTGGATGCTGCCAAGTTGCAGGGAGTCTGTGACCAAACTCATCTGGTTAATGGTGACTGCAAAACATAATTGGACAAAGATGAGTGAGTTGGATAAATTTATCTTACCATCTGGTGCCAACCAAGCCACAAGAAAAGGAGGAAAAAACTGATGCCTCAGAAGAAAGGCAGTTCAATAAGGAAAAAAACGAAGCCTGACCAAAATAACCCAAACCCAAAAAAAAAAAAAACCCACCCAAAACAACACAAAACCCCACAAACAAACCAACCAACCAACCAACTGCAAAAAGCAAAGGCCACAAACAGAAGAAAAGCAAATCCACAGGAAATCTCTGAACAGTGGAAAATGTTTAAGCACCTTATGGCAGGAGAAGATTCTGTATGTGTATGTGCTGCTTTGAAAGAAAAATATCTTTAAAAATAAGTTAATCCCCTCCAACCCCTGTTCCTCTCAGTTTATTGCTGATCATTGTGCGACATGGAATGGAACATCCCTTGGGTCAGTCCAGCAAAGCTGTCCCATCTCTGTTCCCTCAGGAACACCTGCCCACCTCAAGCCCATTGGTTGGGGGAGTTGCAGACATATCTCATGGGGGGCAAGGGCTGTGACAAGGACAGTAGAACAGAACAGCACAGCCTTGGAGAAATAGATAAAGGATGTAATGGAGGCAAACAGAAGCCATTCAAAATGCAAGCTGGATGTCAGCTCAGCTCTAGTGACAAAGCAAATGTTCCGCAAAACAACGGTACTGCACTTACTCAAAAGTGGGAGTCAAGGAACAGCCACCTGAAAAGGACACCGTACATTGAAGACAGACCACAAAGAAGCATATAAGGACCTCCGATACTGAGTGCTACTATGTCGAAGAGAAGAAGTGGGGATAGCTTATAAATATGTAATCAGTGTGTGTGATTAAACCGCTGTTCATTCAATGCTCAGTGCTCTTGAAATGGAGGAAGAATTGCAAAGTGACCAGCATGCTGTATTAAAGAATACCTGCTTTCAAATACTCAAAACTGTGTTTAAAAGTTTCTGTCTGGTGGATTTCAGTATCAATGGTGTTCCTGACTCCATTATGCCCCACAGTTTCACAATGGCTCCTCTGTTTCATGAGGCCCTGCTGTATAACAATGGACCCTTGGCTCCATTAGGTGCCGTACAGGCAAAATGGCCTTCTTGGTTCTGCACTGTCACAATGCTCTCTTTGGTTCCACAAGGCCTTGGTGTTTCGCAATAGCCCCTTGGTTCCATGAACTTCCATGGTCTCTTAGATCTGCAGTATTACAATGGACAATTGGTTACAAGCAGCCCCACTGTGTCACAATGGACCCTTGGTTTCATGAGGTTCCGTACCATAAATAATGATCCCCTTGGTTCCATAGTGTCAAAAAGGCCCTTTGGTTCCATAAAGTTCCTCAGTGGTCTCCTTGGTTCCATGAGGCTCTTCAGTGTCACAATATCCCATAGTTTCCATGAGCTTCTGTACTATCAACAATGTCCTTTGTTCCAATGAGGCCCCACTGGGTCACAATGGCCCCTTGGATCCATGAGGTTCTGTAGTATCACTGTGATCTTCTCGGATCCGCACTGTCACAACGGACAATTGGTTCCATGGGACCCCACAATGTCACAATGGCCGCTTGGTTCCATGAGGTTCCATAGGGTAACGTGGTTGCCTTGATTCCAAGTGGTTCCATATTGTCACAATACACTTAGAAACCCTTCTTCCACTAGGCCCCTGAGTTTCTCAATGGTCTCTTTGATTCCATGAGGCACCACAGTGTCACAATGGATCCTTGCTTCCATGTGGTTCCATAGCATCCCAATGGTTGCCATGGTTACATGAGTTTCCTTAGTGTCACAATGGTGTCCATGATTCCCTTAGACCCTGCTTTGCCACCATGGTCCTCGTGGTTCCAACAAGGCCCTGCTGGGCCACAAAGGACCCTTGGTTCCCTGAGGCCCCCCTGTGTCACAATGGACGTGTGGTTCCATGAGGTTCTGTAGTGTCACTGTGGTCTTCTTGAATCCGCAGTGTGACAATGGACCATTGGTTCCATGTGGCCTCGCTGTGTCACAATTGCCTTCTTGATTCCATGATTCCCCACAGCGTCACAATGGAGCCTTGTCTCTATGAGGTTCTGTACTGTCACAATTGTCTCCTTGGTTCCATGAGCCCCCACTGTGTCACAATGGCCCCTTGGTTCCATGAGACCCCACTGAGTCACAGTTCAATAGGGAAAAAAATGGGGAAAAAACCAAAAAAATTGGTTCCATGAGGAACACAAAAGCTTTGCATAAACATTGAGCAACACCTGCCTAACACACCTGGAAACATCTGTTTCCATTCAAAAGAGGGGTTCAAGGTGACAATGGCATCAGCAGCTTCCATCTGCAATTGAGATCAAAGACAGGGACAGAGAATTCAGCTTAATCACTCAGAGAATTCGGCTTACGGAGATCATTTCTGGTCACATTGTCCCTTGTAGAGAGGTGACATCATCAGAGGCAGCTTGTACTGAGCATGTGGTTCCTGAGTGGGCTTTGTTGTTCAGCAAACCTGCCCAGGCTTTTCCATTCTTTCCTTACAAACAGGAAAACTTCTTCTGGGCCTGTGTGCAGGCAGAGCCCTGAGGAGAGCAGGTGGGACATGGTGCCATGGGCTGGGCCACGCAGCTGCAGAACTCAGGGGACAAGTTTGTGATGCAGGGGACAGGGATGCGAGTGCCAGGTGGGTGATGTCAGCCATGGTGAGGTTGGGGTGAGGAGCAGGTTGTCCAAACAGGGTCAGCCCACAAGAGGGGCTCATTCTTCTGTGTGCCCAGAGCCCCTAAGGAGACATTCAGCATCAAAATTACCTGGGGAATGCTTCAGTCACCTCTTCTCTGAACTGGAAAGTTCAGAGGTTATGTCAAGATCACCAGCCCTTGCTCTTGTAGGTGACTTTAACTTGCCAGGTATCTGCTGGGAACTCACCACAGCAGAGAAGAGGCAGTCTAGGAGGTTCTTGGAGTGTATGGAGGACAGGTTTTTGTCTCAGTGAGTGAGCCTAGCACGGGAGGGACTACTCTAGACCTGCTGTTTGCAAGCAGAGAAGGGCTGGTGGGAGATGTGGTGCTTGGAGGCTGTCTGGCGCACAGTGACCATGAAATTATAGAGTTTTCAATATTTGGTGAAACCAGGAGGGGCATCAATAAAACTTCCACACTGGACTTCTAGAGGGTAGACTTTGGCCTATTCAAGAGATTTGTTTGGGGAGTACCTTGGGAAGCAGCCCTTAGAAACAAAGGAGTCCGGGAAGAATGGATGTGCTTCAAAACAGAAATCCTGAAGGCACAGGAATAGACTGTCCCTATGTGCCGAAAGATGATCAGATGAGAAAAACAACCAGCCTGGAAGGGCAAGGAGCTAAGGGAAAAAAAAGGGTGCATCACCTTTGGAAGGAGGGTCAGGTATGACTAAAACCCAGTTAGAACTCAATCTGGCCACTGCTGTGAAGGATAATAAAAATATTTTTATTAATACAGTAATGGCAAAAGGAAAAGCAAGGACAACCTCCATTCTCCATTGGATGCAGGAGTGAATTTAGTAACTAAAGATGAGGAATAGGCAGAGGTACTTAACTCCTTCTTTGCCTCAATTTTCAACAGAAAGACAAATTGTCCTCAGGACAAGTGGCCTCCTGAGCTGGTAGATGGGGTCAGGGAGCAGAATTGCCCTGCTGTAATCCAGGAGGAAGCAGTCAGAGACCTGCGGAGCCACTGAGATGCTCACAAATCTTTGGGACCAGATAGGATCCATCCTAGAGCAATGAGGGTTATAGTGGATGAGCTCTCCAAGCTGCTCTCCATCATTTACCATACGTCCTGGAGGTGCCAATGTGACCCCATCCACAAGAAGGGCTGGAAGGACAATCCATGAAACTCCAGGCCTGTCAGCCTGACCTGGTTATGGAACAGATCATCTTGAGTGCCATCACACAGCACCTATAGGATGGCCAAGGGATCAGACCCAGCCAGAGTGGATTTCAATATCTTTATTGATGATCGTAGATGAGGGGATTGAGTTCACCATCAGCAAATGTGCAGATGACACCAAGCTGGGTGTGAGTGTGGATCTGCTGGAGGATAGGAGGGCTCTGAAGAGGGACCTGGACAGGCTGGATCCAGGGGCCAAATCCAACAATGGGAGGTTGAACAAGACCAAGTGCCAGGTCCTGCACTTTGGCCACAACAACCCCTGCAGTGATACAGGTGGGGGATAGAGTGGCTGGGGACAGCGGCCAGGCAGAAAGGGACCTGGGGGCACTGATGGACAGCAGGCTGGACATGAGCCAGCAGTGTGCCCACGTGGCCAAGAAGGCCAATGGCACCTGGCATGGATCAGGAATGGTGTGGCCAGCAGGACCAGGGCAGTGATTCTTCCCCTGTACTCAGCATTGGTGAGGCCACACCTCAAGTGCTGTGTCCAGTTCTGGGTCCTCCAATTTAGGAAGGACATTGAGGGGCTGGAGTGTGTCCAGAGAAGGGCAACAAGGCTGGTGAAGGGTCTGGAACACAAGTTGTGTGAGGAGTGTCTGAGGGAGCTGGGATTGTTTATCCTGGAGAAGGGGAGGCTCAGGGGAGACCTCATCACTCTCTACAACTCCCTGACAGGAGGGTGCAGCCAGGTGGGGTCGGGCTCTGCTCCCAGGAAACAGTGACAGGACAGGAGGCCACAGCCTCAAGCTGTGCCAGGGGAGGTTCAGGCTGGACATTAGGGAAAAAATTATTCACAGAAATAGTGATTGGGCATTGGAGTGGGCTGCACAGGGAGATGGTGGATTCGCCATCCCTGGAGGTGTTCCAGAAAAGACTGAATGTGGCACTCAGTGCCATGGTCTGGGTGACAAGGTGGTGTTGGGTCACAGGTTGGACTTGATGATCTCAAAGGACTTTTCCAACCCGGCTGATTCCGTGATTCTGTGATGATTGTGACACTGCAGGGCCCCAGGAAAGCAAGGGGCCATTGTGACACTTTGGGGCTAAATGGAACCAAGGAGTTCATTGTGACCCTGGCTCCCTATGGAACCACAGAGGCCGTTGTGGGGCCTTGATGAACCAAGCGGCCATTAGGGCATTGCAGAACCAAGGAAACTCTTGTGAGATTCCAGGACCCAATGGAACCAAGCAAACACTGTGACACTGCAGGGCCTCATGGAATTAAGGGAACAATTGTGACACTGTGGTGCTCCATGGAACCAAGAGGCCATTGTGACACTACAGAGCCTCATGGAATCATGGAGCCACTGTGACACTCTAGGCCCTCATAGAGGAAAGTGCAGCCAGATGGGGATTGGGCTCTGTTCCCATGGAACAAGGGACAGGATGATAGGAAATGTCTTAAGATGTGCTATAGGAAGTTTAGGCTGGACATCAGGAAGAAGTTCTTCAAAGAAAGTGTGATTGGGCATTGGAAGGGGCTGCCCAGGGAGGTGGCGGAGTCACCATCCCTGAAGCAGTTTAAGGAAAGACTGGATGTGGCGCTGTCACAATCCACTAAACATGAAGCGAGATTCGTGATGGTTCGTTTCGGAATATCAGAGCGCAAAAGAAACGCGAACGCGGGGAGTTTTAGTTTCAATCAAAATAATGTACTTTATTGCAAGCCAACGCACGATTATTGTGATAGAGAGGGAGAGATATAAGAAACAAAGGATAGAGAGAAAATGAGGGGGGGTTACAGCTACCAACAGCAGGCGGAGTCCTCATGGTCTTTTGTCAATGGGTCCGTCTTCTTCCATGGGGAGATTTCTCTCTTGTAGGGGTCTTCTCAGGAAGCTCCTTTATAGTCCTCTTCAAAGCGAAGGGCAGATAGTCAAAGGGGTGGGAGACAGGCGTCGGCCTTTTCGAAGTGAAGGGCAGGTAGCCAAAGGTTGGGAGAGTGAGTCCCATAGGCATAGGTGTACGGGACTTTCAGTCCCTTCTCGCTCGGGCAGTCAGGAACAGTAACAACCAGTTCCTTCGGCGTCTCCCAGCCGACACACCTGCAGGACTTGGCAGTCATCTCACCTTGGCCCAGCCAGGACTCCTGTGGAAAAGTCCTCTTGCCCCCCTTTGGATGTGGGGGGTTTAGCCTCAGTCCCCGTAGATGATCGCGAGACAGATGAAGGGTCTTCGGGCCGTCTCTTACACCACCCCGTGGCTCACGATCGTTGTTAAGAGCACTCAGCACGATTCCGTAGTGTTGTTGCAAAGTCTTCAGGACTGGCCAATGTCGGTAGCATAACCTCAAAAGACAGAGACAGAAAGAGAGAAAAAAAAGAGGGAAAAGGAAAAAGGGAAAGCAACAAAAAGAAATCAACAATTTTAATTAACCAAAATTTTTATTAAATCCTGGTGAAGCAACAATTGCTTTACCAAAATAAGATTAGGCAAAGGTTGATGAATCAGTGTATAACTGCATTGCAAAAGGTGGTAAAAACTAACTGGCGCTAAATAAGAGAAATCACATCCAGTACACTATCACAAGCAGTTCTTCATTACTTTCACAGATAAACCCTTGTTGTTCCTGGACAATGCAAGTTTCTAAATTAACAGTTTGCCATTTATCATCAATTTGATGGGCCCATTCCCTATGCTTGAAAGGATAGAGAATAGCTCCATCATGGTTTAAGCCTAATATAAAACCAGGATAAATTAAGAACACAGAAGCATTATAAAGGTTTAACACATAAGCTGTGACAGTGTTATTAACAGGATCATAGGTAAAATTTACTAACTTCTACCAGGATTGGAGGTTCTTTTCAAAATTGTTAGCACTATCCTAAATTATTTTTTTGGACTTTTGTTAAATGCTGTTGCATTTTTACCAAATCAAAAATTATAACAGCCAATTTGTTAAATAATACCTTTGAATCGATGTTATTTAGAACCTCCAATACAGTTTTAAAAAGACCAGTTAGGTTTCTTGATATTCACCTCTGGGAAGATCTACAGAAAAAGGGAAAACAGGCAGGTTGAATTTAAAAGTACGAGTAACTTAATAAAAATTTTGTAGACCACTTTCAGATTTGTGTCTTCAATTTTTATCTATGTTTCTTCTATAGAAATTCTTAAAGTCCCACATGGTTCTTCTGCAAAACAAAAAACTTACCCTTTTTTAGGCAAAAAAAATTAAAATGGTGGAACAATCCAGCAGGTACTAATCTTGTGTTCCTTTCTTGGGGTATTGGTGGCTATCCATGCACCATAATTGGATGAGCCCTTTCTTGAGATGTTATAAGTTCTGCTAAATTTGGGACTGCGGCAATCAGAAGATTGATATTGGCATTTAGCCTTTGAAAATCAATTGTAAGTCGCCAGTCCCCGTTAGGCTTTTTTACTGGCCATACAGGGGAGTTGCCCAAAGTGTTTAGCACGGATAGATTTCATTTTAAGGGAGAAATTCCACACCTTTTGGCATCCTCCTCAGTCAGGGCAGAAATCTGTGTACCTGTATCAATTAAAAAGGTCGCTGGTGCTTGTTTAGGTCCCACAATAGCTGTGATCAGCACATCTCCTTTTTCTGTTTTAGTGAGCTGTCAAATAGAAATCCATTCTCCATTTCTCTGCCCACCATTAGGAAATGGAGATTCTAGTTTCCCTGTTTGGGTGGAAAAAGTTTGCTTTGATGTCTGGTCTGCACTGTCATCGAAAGGTGGGGCAGAAGCCGTGGCGGGTGCACTTTCTCTCACAGAAGAAAAGGAATGTGGTTTTGGCACACGCCACTGGGTTATCAGTTTGCTCAATTTATCTAAAGGTAAACCATCCATTAAATCACTAGGAATTCCTTTTTTAAGCCCTAAACACCACCAATCAAGTTGGACTAAAACGGATTTAGGTTGTGACTGTTCTTTGGCAACATCTGCAGTTTTGCTGAGATGGGGAAGTGCATTTTTAGCTCCTAGATGTTGGATGCCCCTTGATTTTTCTTCTAAAGGCTTCACAAGGCAGTATTTTTTACTGTAATCAATTAATTCTTGTGCTACCTCCCCCCATGCCCAGACTTTAGGTCTAGGGTGAGGTCTGTTACCTAGCAGGGCTGGTGTTGAAAAGTCAGAGGAATTTCCATAAGAGTCTGTAACAGTACTGCCTGTATTCCTGCTATTGTCACCTCTGCACATGAAATTCTCTTACCTCTCCACAGGACCTACTGATGCTATGGTTTTCTGGAGACTTATCTCTGTGGCTTTAAGTGACTCAGGGAGCCCCCTAATTAAGGGAGTCATAATTTCAGGGTTAACAGGCAACATCATTGGTGATTCACATCCAGGAATTAATTTTCTTTTATGCATCATTTGCAGGCAAGCAGCTTTGTGCACACTTTCTAGTAGTTCTTCAGCTGTGCCTGTTATTGCCAAAGGGTGTCCCCTGTCCAGAGGGTTTAACCCTCCAGCCCAGTAAGCAGCACACTGAGTTAGGGACCATGGGGCCCAGCGATCACCTGTTGTTAAGAAAACTCTGTGGCCCCAGTAACCCTCAGCTTTCAATTGAATTTGGTCACTCCCAGTTAAAGACACACGGCACACATATTCTGTTTCAGATTCTTTGATAGGACGCCCATATTCCTTTTTTAACTTAGCCAATTCAGTAGTAGTGAATGGTGTCTGTTTAGTGGTGATATGTAGGTCAGAATCCTCATCATTGACATAAAAGTATTCAGTTTTAGTTAAGGGTCTCATACGAGGGCAGCAATTTTCCCCACAGTTTTTACCAGGGTTAAATCTTTTTGGGGGTATATTTGGTTAATGTGAGGGGTTTCCTTTTCCTCTGTCTCTTTTGGTGAGTCAGTATCCCCTGAATTCTTAAGATATTTGTCTCTCAAAGCAGCTCACAGCAAATGATTTTCATTTCTTTCTTGATCTAATTGTTTCTGCAGAATTTCTACTAGGTTTTGCAATGAGTCATTAATAGCTTTCTCTTCACTACACTGCTTAAAGTGGTTATCTATAGCTGCCGTAAGACATGCTTCTAAGACAGAGCAGGTTATGGATTTGTTATGGCCGAGTCTGAATCTTGCCTCATGTTGTAAAGAACATATTCTATCAGTTACACTCTCTAAATTAAACCAATTTTGTTGTGACCACTCCAGCCCTCCCGGAGAGGGTCTGGCATTGTGTTTTGCTAGTAGAGCATAAAATGCAGCTTCATCTTTTGTACCAAGGTTTGAAGTCATGTTTGTGAAGGGATTAAGACCACTACACAGAGGTTCTACTTAGTTACTCATCGACACACCCAACAACTGGGCTGTGTCCCCCTTCGCTTCCCTGCGTGGTTGAAGAGAACAAAATCTGCTTGGGAGGCTCTCCTTAAGTTACTCACAGTTGTCTCTTTGCTACACCAAGCAGACTAAACTTATACACCACACTTCTCCTTTGCTCTAGGGTTTAAAATAATGTTTGTGAAGGGATAAGACCACTACAGGGAGGTTCTACTTAGTTACTCACTGACACACCCAACAACTGGGCTGTGCCCCCTTTCGCTTCCCTGAATGGTTGAAGAGACCAAAATCTGCTTGGGAGGCCCTCCTTAAGTTACTCACAGTTGTCTCTTCACTACACCAAGCAGACTAAACTTATACACATACACAATACTCCCCTTTTGCACTAAGAGATCCCTTCTTTTTGTGAATTTCTGAAGACAGAGCCCTCAAATGAGAATAGGGGTACTTTTCACTTAGGCATGTGCAGTTTGCAGGAAATCCGAGTCACCCCCCTTGCTTTCTAGACACCGCTCACCCCTTTCGGGGTGTCAGGCTAGGTGTGGCTGGAGCGAAACGTCCTTCCCCTGATACAGACTGCACAGCGCCTGGTAACCCCTTCTGTCTATCAGAAATCCTGTCCATGACACCAATTTAATGTCACGATCCGCTAAACACGAAGCGAGATTCGTGATGGTTCGTTTCAGAATATCAGAGCGCAAAAGAAACGCGAATGCAGGGAATTTTTGTTTCAATCAAAATAAGGTACTTTATTGTGTGCCAACACACGATTATTGTGATAGAGAGGGAGAGATATAAGAAACAAAGGGTAGAGGGAAAAAGAGGCAGGGGGGTTATATGGCAGGCGGAGTCCTCTCTGTGTCCAGAGAAGGGCAACAAGGCTGGTGAAGGGTCTGGAGCACAAGTCCAGTGAGGAGTGTCTGAGGGAGTTGGGGTTGTTTATCCTGGAGATAAGGAGGCTCAGGGGAGACCTCATCACTCTCTACAACTCCCTGACAGGAGGGTGCAGCCAGGTGGAGTCAGGTTCTTCTCAAGGGTAAACAGTGACAGGACAAGAGGCCATAGCCTGAAGCTGCACCAGGGGAGGTTTAGGCTGGACATTAGGAAGAGGTTCTATACAGGAAGAATGACTGGGCATTGGAAGGGGCTGCCCAGGGAAGTGGTGGAGTCACCGTCCCTGGAGGAAAGACTGGATGTGGCACTCAGTGCCACGGTCTGGGTGAGAAGGTGGTGTTGGGTGATAGGTTGGACTTGATGTACTCAAAGATTTTTCCAAGCTGGTTGATTCTGTGATCCTGTGATGATTGTGACACTGCAGGGCCCCAGGGATGCAAGGGGCCATTGTGACACTGTTGGGCTAAATGGAACCAATGACCTCATTGTGACACTCTGGGTCCTCATGGAGCCATGGAGGCCATTGTGACACTGTGGGTCCTTGTTGAACCAAGGGGCCATTGTGACACTGTAGAACCAAGGAGACCCTTGTGACATTCCAGAGCCCAATGGAACCAAGCAAACACTGTGACACTGCAGGGCCTTGGGGAACCAAGCAGCCATTGTGACACTATAGAATGAAGGAGACAACTGCTGCACTCTGAGACCTCATGGAACCAAGGATTCATTGTGACACTGCAGGGCCCAAGGAAGCAAGGGGCCATTGTGTCACTACAGCACCTCATGGAATCATGGAGACCACAGTGACACTCTAGGCCCTCATGGAGGAGGGTCAAGCCAGGGACGGATTGGGCTCTGTTCCCAGGGGAACAAGGGACAGGATGAAAGGAAATGTCTTAAGCTGTGCTACAGGAAGTTTAGGCTGAACATTAGGAAGAAGTTCTTCACAGAAAGGGTGATTGGGGATTGGAATGGGCTGCCCAGGGAGGTGGTGGAGTCACTGTCCCTGGAGCTGTTTAAGGAAAGACGGGATGTGGCACATAAAGCCACCATTTGGTGACAAGCTGGTGTTAGGTCACAGGTTGGACTTGAGGGTCTCAAACATCTTTTCCAACCTGGTTAATCCTGTGATTCTGTGATTCTGGCCCTGAGGAGCTGCCTGAGCTTAGCATCTCCTGAGCATTCCAGACACAGAGTTGCTGTCCCTGACCTCCAGTGCCTCCAGTTCCTGCTGCAAGGCCAGACAGGGCTGGGCTGCTCTGCCAGGCTGCAGCTGGGACATGGATTTCAGTGCTGGGACATGGAGAGAAGGAGCAGATTCAAGCAAGGTGTCTTGGTTTGATAGACAGGTGTGTGCTAAGGAAGGTGGGAACCCCCCTTAGACTAGAGAATGCGAACCCCCTTCCCTCCGAATTATTGTTACTTTGGAATCAAGGTCTTTCAGGCAAAGATATGGGAAAAGGAATAACAGTTCTTTACTAGTATCTATAATGAGGCAAACAAGCAACAACAAACAATAGTAACAACAAACAAAACCAGAAAAATGCGATGGCAGATGTCCCTGTGCTGCCAGGCACTGTCCCTTTGGTGCAGTCACGGTCACAGCCAGCAGGGTTGCTGTTGTCTCTCAGCCGGGCAGGACACTTGCGATGACTCCCACGCCTGCAGGGGGCGCTGTGGTGCGAGGTTGGATCTGTGTCACATGCGGTATAGCAGATGGGGCTGGGCAGGGATGGCGTGCAGCAGGACCGGGCGCAGCATGGAGCTCAGAGCAGGGAGATGGAATGGCCTGGGCCAGCCCACCTGGGCCAGCCAGCAGAGAAGGTGGCAGGAACTCCGCAGTTGTGGCAGACAGGGCACGGGGCAGCGGCAGCCGGGTCCCCCTCTGCTGCAGTGCAGCTGGGAAATGCACCCTCCCAGAGGGTAGAAGGGGCCAGAATCCCGTGCCCCCTTTCCGAAACATAAGCTCACCCACCAGGTAGAGAAAAACCAGTGCAAAACCGGGCTTCCTCCACAGGTACAGCCAAAAAAGCGGACAGCAGCCTTTTTTCCCAGCTCTCCCTTCCAAAATCCAGCGAGTAAGTGAGTTATCCATGACCTGATCTCCCCTCCCCCTGCTATACCACAGCCAAAATCCTTTGTCTCCTTTGCAAGAGTAAATGGTCCTTAAGTATCTGATCATTAGTTACCTAGCAACAGAATAGGGAAAAAATTCCATTCCTCCCAAACTCCAACAGAAGGCTGTGCCTGGGACAGGTTGGGAGCCACAGGAGCTTTAGCAGGGTGTGGGAAGAAGGCAGGAGTTGGGAATCCCACAGGAATTGGCCATTCTTCAGCCAAACACAGCTTTTTGTTTGAAACAACAGCGAGTGAGGACAGAGGGACATCAGGAAAGCTCTGGGAGCTCCCAGGGTCAGAGGGAGGAGGGAAAATGGGGCACTGGGTAAAGTGTGCAAGGGAAGCAGCACAGGCCTAGGCCAGGGCAGGAGAGCTGCAGTGGGGGTGACCAAAGGCCTTGGGGGGCTGGGACCACCCCCTGCCAACAGCAATGAGATTTACGTTCCCTGGCTGTGGCTGCTGTCCCTGCCACTGAGGCCCATGAGAAGACAGCAGTTCCTGCCAGCCCCAGGCCTTGTGGCCTCCTCCCCCAGCCCACAGAGCTTCGCAGGGCTCCTGCTGCTCTCCTGCCCTCACCATCCCACACCCCACATGCCACTGCTCCGGGACAGCCACGAGCATCCTGTGAGGGCACTGATCCCCATTCCCAGGGGATGGGGCTCAGGCCTTGGCTGTGCTGCTTGGCCAAGCCCAGGCAGGGCTTTCCCAGCCACATTGCAGAGTCCATTTCCCACCTGGAACTGGTGGAGCCTCTGAGTTCCTGCTTCCCCAGCCCCAGGGACACTCTCCTTGTCTGCTCATTGCCCCCACGGTCTCTTGGCAGTGATGGCCTCAGTGGGGGCTGCTGACATCCTCAGCAACTTGGAGGTTGCTGATGAACTTTCCATCTCCATCGGCTTGTTCAGCCTTCAGTTCTTCAGTTCTGGAATTCAGTGCCAAAGCTTCATTAACATTCAAAACACGCGAACAAGAAACACCCAGGGAAAAATTTATGTCTTTAATTCTTTTGTGGTTAATTAGACTGATTCTAGAAGTATATTCAAAATGAATATTTTCCAGTAAACAAAGAATGGGAAAAGATAAATTATTGGTATTTATTATTTTCCTCTTTATACACTTATATCAGCAATCTCCAACTGTTATTGATCCCCATCACCTCCTCATGCAGTCTGAATAGATATGAAAATCAAGACCCTTTATGGCGACAATCAATCAGCCTCTGTCCCTATCCCCTCCCCACCATTTCCCTCATCCAACCCCTGGGACTCAGAGCAGCCTTGTGCAAATCTGAGCTTCCTCCACTCCAGGCTGCACCTGCAGCTTTCAGCTCCTTGGCACCGACTCACACCTGCTTTCCTTCGAGAAGGAGTTGCCAAAAAATGTTAATTTATGGTCAGCAAAGAAAACCAAGGGAAGGCACAGCTCCGTAAAATGAAAAAGTCATACCTCTGCTGGATATTAAATACACTTTCCACAGCAGACAGTCTCAGACCAATGCAAGAGATCTCACATGCCCAGCACAGTTCCCAAGCAGGGACCCTCCCTGCCCTGATTCTGTCCACGTTTACTCTTTGCACACACTAGTCACACACTGAAGTCATGAGCTCCCTCCATGCCCACAGGGAGGAAAAGAGAGTGGATGAAGAGCTGTCATGTGCAGAGCTAGAGCTGCACTGATCCCAATATTCTGGGCTCACAGGAACTTGATCCAACACCCTCTGCAGCATCTGTTCCCTGCCTCAAAATCTGTCTGCATGGCCAGGCCCAAGGAGTGCTGGGCAATGGAGTCACATCCAGGGGTGTCCCCAGGGCTCAGGATTGGGGCCAGTGCAGTTCAATCTCTTTATTGCTGATCTGGATGAGGGATCAAGGGCACCCTCAGTCAGTTGCCAGGTGACCCCAAGCTGGGTGGGAGTGTGGCTGTGCTGGAGGGCAGGAAGCTCTGCACAGGGATCTGGACAGGCTGCAGCCATGGGCCCAGGACAATTGGATGAGGTTCACCAAGGCCAAGGGCCGCGTCCTGCCCTGGGCTCACAACCACACCAAATCCCTGGTCAAGCCCTGGCCCTGATCCCCACAGCCTGTCCTGTTTCCTTCATCCCTCCATTGCCAGGGACTTTGTGGGACAAGGGAGCTCTGGTCTGGGCATGGAGGGAGGTGCAAGTGCAACCACTGGAGTGGGAACCACAGCTGATCAGGTTTGTGTCCTTTGGGGATCAGGAACTGGTAAAACTTAGAGGCAAAGAAAAGTTTGTTGCCAACAATAAAGTTGAACATGATACAACTTAATAACCATCTCTTCCCTCAGCTCTGTGCGACGTCCCAGCAGCATCTGTGGTGGTGGAGTCCACCATTCACAAAGGATTACTGTATCAAACCAATTTTGGAAAAAGATGATTCTATGATAGATGTAAATAAAATTAAGGTGCTTTGTCAGTATGCTCTGCCTGGAGTGGGGGTGAAACAGCTCAAACAATGCCCCATTGGCAAAGCTATCAGTAGTGTGTATAGAAGAGGGGTCACGCTGCTTTTGCTCCCAGCCTGTGGCATTGCCAGGGGGAGTCCCCTGCAGGGGCAGGCACTGGCTTTTGTCCCTCTGGGATTCCATGAGGGTCCTGATAAGATGAGCTGTCCTCCTCCTTGGAGCCCTTCCTGAGCACAGAGGCATGAGAGACGTTTCCAGAACAGGCTCAGGCCAAGAGGCCCTTGAGTCCCTCAGCCCCACATGGGTGTCTGCTGGAATTCAATCGCCCTCCCCATCCCACAGCAGCCCTGCATTTCCCTCCTCCAGCCTTGGTCTCCAGCACAGCCATGGAGGCTCTTTTGCCTCTTGACTTTTCCTGCAGCCACCAAGGCCAGCTGAGCTCTGCCTTTGCCACACTCAGCCCTGCCCAGCACAGGCAATGCACAGCAATTCCTTGTCTGCTCCTGGCCTTGCTGTCAGCCCTGGCAGCGGCTCCATGGCCCCTTTGTGCCCCGCCAGCCCAGCCATGGTGCCACAGCCCCCCTGGGCAGGCCCAGCCCAGGCCAGGAGCATTGCGGGTGGGAACGGCCCCTGTGCCGTGGTGCTCACAGCAGCCCCTGGGGCTCTGTGCCCCCATGGCCTTCCTGCTGGGCAGCCTCTCCAAGCTCCTGCACAGGCTGTGCCACCTGTGGGCCTTCCCACACAGCCCTGCCCCAGGCTCTGCCGGGCTCGGGGCCAGCACAGAGGCCGGCCAGGGCTGGCCATTGCCGGGAACAGGCCCTGAGCCCCGCAGGAGGATGGAGCTGGCCACAGCCAAACTCACTGCAAACTGGAGCTGAGCGGCCAGGGCTGCCAATGGCTGGGGACAGAGGCTGGCGCTGACAAATGTCCTGGGCCCCCTCCCTGCTCTGGCCATGCCACCAAGGGCACACAGCAGCCTCCTCTCTCGGCCACTTGCCTGTTTTCCATCCCTTCCCCAGGCCCTGGCCCTGCCCCACAAGCCCTGGGCTGAGTCCTGCCCCTGCACGCTCACACAGGCTGAGATGGACACTGATGGCTTTCTCTGCCAGCTTCTCTCAGCCCAGCCCAGCTCCCTCCAAGCTCTTGCAGCTGCCCTGAGCTCTCTGCAGCACCAAGGGCCTCTCCCCAGCACAGCCCAGCCGGCTCTGGCCCCACAGCCCTGCTCAGGCCAGGCTGCTCTGGGCACTGCCCCACGGCCTCAGCCCCTCTGAAGGGCACAGCAGCAGCTGGAGCTCAGACAGGACTCAGCCCCAGCCATGGGGGAATGTGCCTGGCCGAAGGAAAAGGAGGCTCCCTGTGGGCCCTGCTCTCCTCTCCAGGAGATGCTGAGAGCTCTGCAGCCCCTCCTGCCATCCCATGTCCCCAGGCCAGCACAACAGCCCTGGCCCTTGTGGCCTTCCAGAGCTGTTCCTGCTCCAGGCCCAGGGCCCATTCCAGAGTTGGGGTAGCCAGAAAGCTGTGCCCCTTTCTGTTCATTCCTGGGTGGATCCTCAGCAACTTGGAGGTTGCTGATTAATTTTACTTTTCCAGAGTCTTCTTCTGTCTTCAGCTCTTCTCTTCAGGATTTCAGTGCCTGTGGGCTCATTAACATTTCAAAACACCTTAACAAGGCAAGCCCCTGGGAATAATTTAAGTTTTCAATTCTTCTGTGGTTAATTAGACAGATTTCAGAAGTGCATTCAGAGTGAATATACTACATTTAAAAACAATGCAGAGAAAATTCTCTTGTCCTATTTAGTGTTCTTTTCCTGTTTATAGATTGACAATATCAATTTCCAATCGATATTGATCCCCAGCACCTCCTCATGCAGTCTGAATAGATAAGAACATCAAGACCCTTTATGGCTGACAATCAATCAGTCTTTGTCCCTACCCCCACCCCACCATTTCCCTCATCCAACCCCTGGGACTCAGAGCAGCCTTGTGCAAATCTCAGCTTCCTCCACTCCAGGCTGCACCTGCAGCTTTCAGTTCCTTGGCACCAACTCCCACCTGCTTGGAAAAGGAGCTGCCCGAGACACAGAGGGATGTTCATTTATTGTCACAAACAAAACCAAGGGTGGGCACAGCTCCATAAAATGCAAAAGTCATTCCTCTGCTGGATATTAGATCCACTTTCCACAGCAGACAGTCTCAGACCAATGGAGTACATGTTCTGTGCCCAGCACAGTTCCCAAGATCTCCCAAACCCTCCCTGCCCCGATTCTGCCCAGATTTGCTCTTTGCACACACGAGTCACACGCTGAAGTCACAAGCTCCCTCCATGGCCAGAGGGAGGAAAAGAGAGAAAGTGGATGAAGAGCTCTTTTGTGCAGAACTACAGCTGCACTGATCCCAATATTCTGGGCTCACAGGAACTTGATCCAACACCCTCTGCAGCATCTGTTCCCTGGGGGTCCTGCTTCTGGGCTTGGGGTTCTGTGCTCACTCTAAACAGGGGGTCCTGGTTCAGGGCTCTGAATCCCAACAGGCTTTGGGCATGAGGTCCTCCTGTGCCCACAGGTGCTTGGGGGATGTGGTTCCTCTTACCTGGCTCACCTGGAGCTGCTCATGGCCATCCCAAAGTGGACACAGGGCACCCCAGGTTGCCCAGATGGGGTCACTGTGTCCCCTGGGGGCGACATGCCCCAGGAACAGAGCCAGGGAAGCAGCAGCAAACTAGAGCCCAGGGCAGGATGTGACTCACGTGGGCACTGGGACACGAGGACGATACCAGCATGGGCTGGGGGTCTTGGGGTGCCTCAGGTGTCCTGACACAGCAGGAGATGGGAGAAAGATGGGAGAATCCCCCAAGCCTTGCGCCCTGCCCAGTCCCATAGTGATTTCCTCAGGGGCTGCATGGCTGTGGGGCTGAGCCTGCCCACACAGGAACAGGGGCTGAGCCTGGCCGTGCTGGACATGCTGCCCATCGCCAAGGAGGAGTGGCAGAGCCCCTGACAGATCTGCAGCCACGTCAGGTGAGCCGGGGACTCGGAGAGGGGCAGGCAGTGTGGCACCCATGGGACAGCCTGGCATCCATCAGGACAGTTTGGCCGGCACAGGAAAGCCTACCACCCATGAGGACAGCGTGGCACCCATAGGGACAGCCTGGCACCCATAGGGACAACCTGGCACCCACTGGGACAGCCTGAAACCCATGGGGACAGCCCAACCTCCCTGGGGATACCCCACCAGCCACCTCTGCCTCCCGTCCCAGGCAGCTCCGAGGCGCTGGCGGTGCCTGTGGTGGGGGTCTGACAGTGTGGGGACGTGGGTGACGGCAGTGTCACCCCGGCGGTGTCCCCGCAGAAGCGCCAGCACTTGTGCGACTTCCCCGACACCGCCGCCATCGGCACCGAGCAGGCAGCGAGCCGGGAGAGCAGCCCCGTGGAGAAGCGGCTCGTCACCCTCCCCAAGGCGGACAGCCAGGTGCTGCTGAGCTGGGGGGGTTTGGGGAGCCCCTGGGGACTCGGGGGAACGTGGGGCTGTCCCCCCGCCTGGCACAGGATGGGCAGCTCCCCTCGCTGCGGGAGGCTCGTTCCTTCGTGGCTCTCCTCGATGGCCACTCCCGGCTGAGGGCGATGCCCAGCGCTCCTTCTGCAGGGAGGTGGCTCCTCCCCGGCTCCTGGGGGACGTGGCCAAGCTGTGCCACAGAGCCCTCAGCGGGTGCCGGGAGCCCTGAGCAGCCCCAAGGCGGAGGTGACAGGGGAAGGGAGGTGACAGAATCACCCCGGGAGGGGCGGGTCCCCATCCCACCCCCCAGGCACCCCGGGACCTGCGGTGCTTGGGGACACCGTGGTGAGGGGTGGGCACAGCGGGTCCCCGGGGTGTCCTTGTGAGGGACCAAGGACCTCCCTGCCCTTGGCAGCGCCGAGTTCGCTGTGACCAAACTGGAGGTGGGCGGGGGTGCCCCGGGGCTGTCCCTGCTGTGCCACAGCCCCCAGGCCTTGGGGACAGTTCCCTGCTGAGCGTCTGCGTCCAGGTGAGACCCCCAGGGCACCCCCGGGGGTTTGGGGGAGCCAGGACCGTGCAGGGCCCTGTCCCCAGGAGGGAAACACAGCCCTGGCACCCGCGGGGACGGTGGCATGGGGACAGGCACAGCTTCAGGGCTGCTGTGAGCACCCGTGGGGCAGGAGGGCTTTGGGGGCTCCCGGGGGGTCCCTGCCCCACTGAGCCCGCAGGTCACTCCACAGCCACGCTCTGGCCAAGATTCCAAGTGGTGCCAGGTCCACCGGGATGAGGATGGACACTTGTGGCTGTCGGGGGTGGCGCGGAGGTTCTGCAGCCTGCGGGAGCTGCTGGGCACCTCTGGGTGCCAGGGGCTGCAGGCAGAGGGGCCCAAAAGTGCCTGGAGGCCGCCTGCCCCCCCCACCCCAAAGTTGACACTGGGGGACATTCCAGAGAGAGGCTGTGAGGTCACAGAACAGCTGTGATGTCACAGAGGGGCTGTGTGATGTCCCAGAGGGGGCTGTGTCATAGAGTCACAGAGCAGCTGTGATGTCAGAAAGGGAGTGTGTGACATCACAGGATGGGTTGCATGATGTCACAGAGAGGGCTATGACACCACAGAGGTGAGGTTCTGAAGCAGCTAAGACATCATAGAGGTGACTGTGACATCACAGAGCAGGCTATGACATAGAGGTGGCTGTGTGACATCACCAAATGGGCTGTGACATCACATGGTGGTGCAACATCATAGAGCTGGCAGGGATATTAGACAGTGGGCTGTGACATCACAGAGCAGACTCAGAAATCATAGAGGGGAATGACATCACAGAGTGGGTGGTGACATCACAGAGCACCTCTGTGACATCACAGGGGGCTATGTGACATTACATGGAGCTGTGTGAGGCCACTGGGGAGGTCACTCCACCCCAGCCCCCCCTCAAAGTCCCCCTACAGAGAAGTTCCCCCTGCTGCTCATGCTGGGTGGGGTCCCCTGTCCCCCTGGGTCCCTTTTCCCACCAGTGCTGCAGCCTCCCCCAAGGATGTTCCACGAATCGACACCCAGAGCCTGACATGGGGATGAGGGGCCAGGGCTGTGTGAGCAGGACATCAAGGACATGGATTATCCAGGTCACTGTGGCCTGGTTTGGGTTCTCCAGGGCAGGAAAGATGTCTGGCAGCTGGAGCAGGGTTAGGGAAGGGCCTCCAGGGTGGGGCTGGAGCCCTTTGGCTGTGAGGAGAGGCTGAGGGAGCTGGGCTTGTCCAGCCCAGAGAAGGGAAGGCTGAGGGGCTCCTCATCCCAGCCTGGCAGTGCCACCGAGGAGGTGATGGAGAACCTAGATCCAGGCTCTTCACCGGGGGCCTGGTGGGAGACAAAAGACAATATGTGGAAGGGGAAAGAGGGCCGTTTCAGCCAGGACAGGAGGAGATAAAATGAGTCAGGCTGCTTTGTGCTTTTCCTCCAAACCAAAAGCAGCCTGATCTCCCTTCTCCATCCACCACTGACAGCTTTGCAAATCGAGCATTGTTTGAGCTGTTTTGCCCGCAGGCCAGCCACAGCATCCTGATACAACACCTTAATTGTGTTTATATCTATCACAGAATCATCTTTGTCTATAATTAGTTTTGTATAGAAATCCCTTGTGGATGGTGGGCTCTTCAGATGCTGCTGGGACATCGCACAGAGCTGGGGGAAGAGTTGTGATGGTTATCAAATTGTATCGTATTCAGATTTTGTCTGTTACCAAAGAAGAGAAAGTTTCTGTGCCTCTGAGTCTCACAAGTTCCTGACCCCCAAAGGACACAAACCTGATCACTTGTGGCTCCCACCCCAGTGGTTGCACTTGGACCTCCCTCCATCCCCAGAGCAGAGCTCCCTTGTCCCACAAAGTCCCTGGCAATGGAGGGATGAAGGAAACAGGACAGGCTGTGGGGATCAGGGCCAGGGCACGGCCAGGGATTTGGTGTGGTTGTGAGCCCAGGGCAGGACACGGCCCTTGGCCTTGGTGAAGCTCATCCAATTGTCCTGGGCCCATGGCTGCAGCCTGTCCAGATCCCTGTGCAGAGCTTCCTGCCCTCCAGCACAGCCACACTCCCACCCAGCTTGGGCTCACCTGGACACTGACTGAGGGTGCCCTCGATGCCTCATCCAGATCAACAATAAAGAGATTGAACTGCACTGGCCCCAATCCTGAGCCCTGGGGACAGCCCTGGATGTGACTCCATTGCCCAGCACGCCTTGGGCCTGGCCATGCAGACAGATTTTGAGGCAGGGAACAGATGCTGCAGAGGGTGTTGGATCAAGTTCCTGCGAGCCCAGAATATTGGGATCAGTGCAGCTGTAGCTCTGCACAAGAGAGCTCTTCATCCACTCTCTCTCTTTTCCTCCCTCTGGCCATGGAGGGAGCTCGTGACTTCAGTGTGTGACTTGTGTGTGCAAAGAGCAAATGTGGACAGAATCAGGGCAGGGAGGGTTTGGGGGATCTTGGGATCTGTGCTGGGCACAGACGGTGTTTTCTATTGGTCTGAGGCTGTCTGCTGTGGAAAGTGGATTTAATATCCAGCAGAGGAATGACTTTTGCATTTGATGGAGCTGTGCCTTACTTTAATTTTGTTTGCTGACAATAAACGAACATCCCTCTGTGTCTGGAGCAGCTCCTTCTCCAGGAAAGCAGGGGGGAGTTGTTGCCAAGGAGCCGAAAGCTGCAGGTGCAGCCTGGAGTAGAGGAAGCTGAGATTTGCACAAGGCTGCTCTGAGTCCCAGGGCATGGATGAGGGAAATGGTGGGGAGAGGGTAGGGACAAAGTCTGATTGATGGTCAGCCAACTGATTTGCCCCAACTCTGCGCACAGACATTGCTGCTGCAGCTCCCGAGAAAGGAGCAAATGGGGGATCTCTGGTGAAAACTTGGCTGGGAGATCCTTTTGTTTCTTTGAAGTCACTGAGACCACAGCTCCTCATTGACACAGTCTGTAATCACAGCAAAGATGTAGTGAAACAGAATGACAAATGGCACAAAAAATTATCTTTATTTGTGAACAATATTAAAAAACTAAAACACAAGAAGAAAAGACCCAAAAGCAAACCAACAGGAACTATCAAAGAGGGTTTTTATTCAAAGTGATTGGCAGAAATTGGCAACCAGTTTAATGTTTCTGAAATTGTCCAGTCATCAGTCTCCACACTGCAGCCTTGAGCTCCTGGTTCCTCAGGCTGTAGATGAGAGGGTTCAGGACTGGAGGCACCACTGAGTACATAACTGACACTGCCAGATCCAGGGATGGGGAGGAGATGGAGGGGGGCTTCAGGTAGGCAAAAATGCCAGTGCTGACAAACAGGGAGACCACAGCCAGGTGAGGGAGGCATGTGGAAAAGGCTTTGTGCCGTCCCTGCTCAGAGGGGATCCTCAGCACAGCCCTGAAGATCTGCACATAGGAGAAAACAATGAACACAAAACAACCAAAAGCTAAACAGGCACTAACTGCAAGGAGCCCAAGTTCCCTGAGGCTGGAGCCTGAGCAGGAGAGCTTGAGGATCTGTGGCACTTCACAGAAGAACTGGCCCAGGGCATTGCCCTGGCACAGGGGCAGGGAAAATGTATTGGCTGTGTGCGTCAGTGAATAGAGAAAGGCACAGGCCCAGGCAGCTGCTGCCATGTGGGCACAAGCTCTGCTGCCCAGGAGGGTCCCGTAGTGCAGGGGTTTGCAGATGGACACGTAGCGGTCATAGCACATGATGGTGAGCAGGAAATACTCTGCTCCAATGAAGAAAAGGAAAAAAAAGAGCTGTGCAGCACATCCTGAGTAGGAGATGTCCCTGGTGTCCCAGAGGGAATTGTGCATGGCTTTGGGGACAGTGGTGCAGATGGAGCCCAGGTCGGTGAGGGCCAGGTTGAGCAGGAAGAAGAACATGGGCGTGTGCAGGTGGTGGCCGCAGGCTACAGCGCTGATGATGAGGCCGTTGCCCAGGAGGGCAGCCAGGGAGATGCCCAGGAAGAGGCAGAAGTGCAGCAGCTGCAGCTGCCGCGTGTCTGCGAATGCCAGCAGGAGGAAGTGGCTGATGGAGCTGCTGTTGGACATTTGCTGTCTCTGGCCATGGGGACCTGCTCATGGAGAAAAGAATAGTGACAAGTTAGGAGAGGCTGCTTGGAGCCAAACCTGTGCCATTCCCTGTAGACTGTCCCACTGTGACTCATCCACCCTTGTTCCTTCTCTGGGAAAACCTTCATTCAGGTCCCTGCCTGAGCTCCTCTTGTGCTGTCTGAATGTGCCATGAGCAGCCAGGCCTGTGCGTGGGGGCTCTCGAGGAGCCGTCCCTGCCCTGCTGCCCTGGGTTTGTGGCTGTGTGGCAGAGGGACAAGGCTGGATATTCAGGATTTGTCAGTGGAGTCACTCCTAATGCAGAAAGGCTCCTGAGCATCTGCCTTCCCATTTTAAAGGACACGGACAGCAAGAAGGAGGTTTACGAAATTTTTTCCTCCCCTTACATCATTCCTGGTTCTCTGAGGTCACAAATCCCCAGCATTTCTACCGCACTCGGAGTTTGCCACTGAGAGATGAGAGAGCCAAAGGGATTCCCTGTGGCTCAGGGCAAGGTCAGGGGCTGGATGGGCTTGTTCCCAACTGCCCTGGGTTTGCACCCTTGGCTGCAATCAGAGCACAATCACACTCCCATGTCACCCTGAGGAGAAACCAGACCCTGCTGAGAGCAGAGGGATCACTGAATGTCTCACCCTCTCCAAAGGTCTCTGAGCAAGGTCTCAGCACTCCCTTCTGCCAAGGACACTCACGGTACCCTTGGCAAACCCAACAGCATTTCCTCACTTGTGGCATCTCTGCACTTCCCCGTGGGACATTCAGGGAACTCCAAGAGGCTCTGGCACAGATTTGCACCCAGGAGGGCAGCTCAGAGCTTGGAAGGACACAGCAAGGAGATCCCCAGCTGTGCTCATGATGGCATCTCAGGGAGGGAAGCTCAGCTCCTTCCCCTTTCCCATGGACTGCTTTGCCCACAGCCCCACAGGTCACTGGGAAGCTTGGACACCCCATTCCCATGGACACCCCTGCCTGGCAGGAATCCCAAGGGCAGTGCCTGACTCAGCTACTGCAAATGCCAGAGCCTCCCTGAGAGCACAAGAAAACAATGACAATATCAGAGGAGTGCAGAACCAAGAGAAGATATTGTGGTGCTGTGCCTGAGAGGGCAGGGCAGAGACAGCCGCGCACTCAGGACAGTGTTCCCTGTGCCCAGCTGTGCACGGCACCTCCCACACACCAACAGTGCCCTCCTGCCCACAGCATTGCTCTGCTCAGCTCCCTCTCCTTCCCTGATCCTCTCCCTGGGCCTGCACATTTTCCTCCTCAGAGCTGCCTTGTCCCTGTCAGCGCTCACAGAGCCCATCCCACCCTCTGTGCACTCAGCCCGGCCCTACAGAAACCTGCCTGTCTGCAGGGCCCTGCCTGGGGGCAGGCTCTGTGTGCAGGTGGGCAAGGACAACTCAGAGAGCCCTGCTGGGCCCTGCAAAGGTGATGCTGGTGCTGTCCATGGGCTGAGGAGTGCCTGAAGGCTCTTTGGGAGGCTCCAGCAGAGACACTGAACACACAAAGTTACAGATTATGAATTTTAATAAATGTTCAAACATTATTCTGATGATTCTGTTGTGTCCATTTCAACTCAGAATGTTCTGTGACTCTGGGATTACAGCTCCTATACTCTTTCTCTCATCCCCCAACCTTCCCTTCCTGCTCCAAGTAAGAATCTGAAAACAGTCTCAGAAAAATTCCTTATCTTTACAGCAATACCTGTCTTACCTTCTTTGGGCAGTGTCCTCCTGAGCTGTCCCCAGGCAGATCTGGAGCTGGGAGCAGCCCTGCCCCACACAGCACCTCTCAGCAGCAGCACCTGCCCTGCTCAGGGTCGCTCCTTCCCCCCACAGCTTCTCCCCCAGCGCTGGCAGCAGCTCCCCAGGCCGGCTGAGAGCTGCCCCTGGCAGGCAGCAGAGTCCCTGGCCCAGCACAGCGCCCTGGGCTGCAGGACCCTGCTCTGCACCACAGCCCTGGGCAGCCCTGGCTGCACCCGCGGCTGCTCAGCCCTGCAGCAGAGCCTGGCAACAGGGAGCTGTCTTGTGCTGTGCCTCGGATGCTGCAGCAGGCAAACCCAGCTCTGCCCTAGGGCCACATCCCCTGCGCTGCAGCAACTCTGAGAGTCCTCCTGTAAGATCCGAAAAGCTGTGCCATGTGCCAGCTTCAGGGCGGTGTAGAGGAGCTGCTCCTCAGGGGAAAGGTCTTTTTGAAGCCCTGCTTGGTTGCCAGGAGCTCCCTCTGTGCCAGGAGCCCAGCCCAGCTCAGCAGCACAGCAACAGCACAAGGACTCTAATGACCCTCTCGGGGCTTTGGTGCTGAGTCCCTGAACATCAGTCCTGGCAAGGGGGAGAGTGGGGGGAACCTCTCCAGAATTCAAAATCACAATCAATATCCAAAGTTTCTTGAAGTTTTAATGGGTCCCAGTGAGGGACATGACTGAGAAAGTGTCTCCAGGTTCCAGTTAGAGCAGGAAATTGGAGGCAGTGATGACAGGGTGGGACAAAGAGAAGCCAAGTCTTGGTGCCCTGGGGCACAGCAGCCTCTGTGCCACCAAGGACTGTGAGGAGACACCTTGTCCTGAGGCCCTGGGTCCTCCTGGCACAGCTCCAGCAAGGCTGGGCACTGTCACCCCCTTGTCCTGCCCTAGCACCCCCCCTCCCATCCCAGTGGCCTGAGGGATCTGCTGGAAGGAGTCCCTGGGGAGCCTTTGGCAGGAATGGCCCTGGGGGGCTCCTTCATGCTCCCAGGGACTGCAGGCTCTTCTAAGGATTTTGGCTTTTGCTTTTGCCTTGGAGTCTCTGAGAGCTTTGTGCAATCATGGCCTCCAATTATCTGCTGTAACGAGTCCCTTGAGATCCTTTGTCAGTAACAACACTCACTGGGGCTCATTAATGCTTCAAGTTACTTCCAGGTTTTATGATACTTTCCTCTCTCTGTCTCTGAGAGGGTTTGTGCAATCATGGCCTCCAATTATTTACTTTAATGAGTCCCTTGAGAGCTTTGTATTAACACTTGCTGGGGCTCATTAATACTTTGACATACTCAAGGTTTTTGAAGGTACTTTGGATTTTCCTTTTGACACTGAATTTCTCAGAGGTTTTTGTGCATTCATGGCCTCCAATTCTCTCCTCCAAGGAGTCCATGAGGAGCCTGTCCTGGTGATGGACCTCCATGGGACCCATTGATGCTTGGAGACACTTTGGGTTTTTCTTCCGATTTTGACTGCTGGAAAGGTTTGTGCAATCTCCTCTCAGGCCCTGAGGTTCAAGGGCTCAGCACCAAATGCACCTTGGGGCTCATTAGGATCAAGCAAGTCCTGACAAACCATGGCTCTGCCTTGATTTCCCTCTGGTCTGGTGCAGTTCATTAGGATGGTTTCCTGCTAAAGTTATTGAGAAATATGTGAAAGAGCTTGTAAGAAAAATATATTCCTTTTCTAAAGGGTGCACTTTATTATTACTGTTCTCTTTAGAGCAGAGGTGATTGCAGCATTCTGTGATTGATATTGATCCAGGGTCTCTCCTCAGGAGGTCTGGCCTGCTCAGAGAAGCTGAGCCTTGAGGTCTGACCCAGAGTGGCCAACCTTGCTCCTGTGCAGACAGGAGCTGCTGGGAAGGCACTGCAGCCCTGCCCTGGGCCAGCTCTGAGGGTGGATTCTCATCCCAACCTGCACTGGCCATTGCCAGGGGCTGTGCCATGGACACTGCACTGACCCCACTGCTGGGTTTGGATGCCATGGCCACCGTGAGAAGGTCAAGTTTCCTTGGAAACACTGGGGAGGACTGGGACATACTGGGGGACACTGGGACATACTGGTAGTGACATTGGGGTGGACTGGGACAAACTGGGAACTCAGGGAATGCTGAGGGGGAAACTGGGCGGACCGGGATGGACTGGGATGGACTCTGAGGGTACACTGAGACATACCAGGACATACTGGGAGTGATACTGGCCAATACTGGGGCGAACTGGGGATACTGGGAGTGATACTGGGGGATATCGGGACAAACTGGGGACACTGTGAACACTGTGGAGAATACTGGGGGACACTAGGGCATACTGGGAGTGACACTGGGATAAACTGGGACATACTGGGGGACATTGGGGGGAAATGGAAGGGACTGGGAATGAACTCGGGTGTATTGAGAGGGCCTGGAGGGGCACTGGGGTTATACTGGGCTGTACTGGGGATGAACTGGGCTGTACTGAGAGGGACTGGAGGGGTTGAATTGGCTGTTTCCACCTCCGCCGCCACCCATTGGTCACGGCTGCCGCCCATCAGCAATCACAGCCAATCAGCGCCCGGAATTTATCCCTGGGGGCGGGACCTTGAGGCGGCGCCATTTTTATTTCTTTTTGCCTATAACTCCCGTCATGCCGTGCGCCCCGATTAAGGCCCATTTGAGCCGGGACTACAACGCCCGTCATGCCCCGCGCTCCACAGATTTCCCGTTCTCCGCCCCCATATGCCTCTAACTGTGCCCCAGACCCTCCAGGATCCCTAACTGCCCCCTCAGTGCCCATTCGGGACCCCCAGAAGCCTCCTCGGACCCCCAAGTGCTCCCAACCGCACAGACGCCCGTTATAGACACTTTCTGGAGTCCATCTCCTATCGTCCCCCGCGATAACGAGCCCCTCATAACACAGTTCCGCATCTAAAATTCCTGTCATGCCCCGCGCCCGAAACAGCCCGGTTAGAGCTCCCCAAGTTCCCCCCAAGTGCTCCCGAACCGTACACGTTCCTCCCTGACGGCTTGAGTGGCTCTTTGGACGAAAAAGTGCCCCCACAAGTGCCTTCCCGGACCCCGAAATGCCCAGTTCGAGCCACTTCCGGGACTACAGGTCCCATCATGCCCCGCGGCGCCCGTAGAGCTCCATTACAGTCGTGACTTCATCTCCCGTCATGCCCGGCGCCCCATAGAGAGCCGTGGTAACAGCGCATACAACTCCCATGATGCTGCGCGACCCCTTTAACGCTATTATACCTGCGCCTCCAACTCCCATCATCCCCCGCGCTCCATTGAGCCCCGTTATAGCCTCCAAGTGCCCTCCCGGACGCCCAAGGGCTCCCGAATGTCCCTCCCTCACCTCCAAATGTCCCCCGGACACCCCAAGTGCCACTCCGAACCCGAAACTTTCCCCCAGGATCTCTAAGTGCCTCTCAGTGCCCACTGGGATTCCACAAGTGTCCACCCGACCCCCAAGTTCTCCCTAAATTGCCTCCCCACACCCCAAATTGCCCCGAATGTGTCCCATAAATGTTTACCCGGACCCCAAAAGTGCCCCCCAGAATGCTGCCTGCGAAGAAGATTATAAAAAAAGGCAAAACTAATAAAACGAGGACTAATTAGCAAAAAGAGGGAGAAATCAATAAGCAATAGAGCATAGATCAATAAGGGGACTTGTGTAACTCAGAAGCAATGAATATTTATTTCTTTGGTGGCTAAAAATTTACAAATTCTTTATCTAAATTTTAAAAACAATTAAAATATAAATAGCAATATTATTATGAATAAGAAACAAATATAATTATTAAAATTATTAAAAATCATTAAATATTAATTTAAAAAGAGAAAATTGCATTCATATCATTGTAAATAAAAGTAAATTGTATAAGTTCTGAAAATAAAATATTAAATAGAAGAATAAGTTGCCATATAAAAATGTGTTTCCATGGCAACCACCGCCAGGTCCTGTCGCTGACATCCTGTGGCAGCTCCAGGAAGACACATTGCCATGGCAACTCTCAGCCACACCCACTGCTGGATGAGGTCCATCACCTGCTGAACACACCTGGGAACATCTGTGTGCATCCCAAAGAGGAGTTCAAGGTGACAATGGCACCAGCAACTTCCATCTGCAGCAGAGATCCAGGGAAAGGACAGGGACAGAGAATTCAGCTTAAACACTCAGAGAATTCTGCTGAAAGATACAGAGAATTCTGCTTACAGAGATCATTTCTGGTCACACTGTCCCTTGTAGAAAGGTGACATCATCAGAGGCAGCTTGGACTGAGCATGTGGTTCCTGAGTGGGGTTTGTTGTTCAGCAAACCTGCTCAGGCTTTGCCATTCTTTCCTTACAAACAGGAAAACTTCTGCTGGGCCTGTGTGCAGGCAGAGCCCTGAGGAGAGCAGGAGGGACATGGTGCCATGGGCAGGGACACGCAGCTGCAGAGCTCAGGGGACAAGTTTGTGATGCAGGGAACAGGGATGTGAGTGCCAGGTGGGCTATGTCAGCCATGGTGAGGTTGGGGTGAGGAGCAGGTTGTCCAAACAGGGTCAGCCCACAAGGGGCTCATTGTTCTGTGTGCCCAGACCTCCTAAGGAGACATTCAGCATCAAGATCACTTGAGGAATGCTTCAGTCACCTCTTCTCTGAACTGAAAAATAAAAAAATGCTCGACTGAAAAAAGAAAAAGTCATGAGGTGCACTTTGACATCTTCCTCCTTAGCAGAACTCCAAACTGACTCCAATCAGCTGCACAAGCCCTGGAGACTTGAAGACAATTGAAGAGAAAGAGCTCCGGAGGGCTTTCTGTGTTTTAATGAGCCCCATGGTAGAGCTGAGGCTGGGTCCATGACCCTGAGGGACTGAGAGAAGGTTGCAGAAGCTGCTCAAGGAGTCACGAGAAAAACTCCAAGTCTCTTGGAGCATCACTGAGCCCCACTGAGGGCAGGGACTGCCAAAGCCTCCCCAGGGACTCGTGAGAGCAGATCCTTGGGGCCAGGATTGCAGGGAGCCAAAGGCTCTGAGCAGGGAACTGCAATGCTGAGAAAGCCCTGGGTTGGTTGGAGGAGCAGAAAGGCCAAGGCCTGAGCCTAGGCCTGGGACAGCAGGGCCTGTCCCTCACGGGTGGCTCAGGACTGTTTATGGGGCAGTGGATGTGAGGGGGAGGAAGGACAAATGTCATAAAACTGTGACACTCCAGATCCTCATGGAACCCAGGGGACATAGTGACACTGTTGGGGCCCATGGAACCCAGGGGACATTGTGACACTGTTGGGCTTCATGGAAACAAGAGACCATTGTGAGCCTGCAAGGCTCTAACACCCCAGAACACTTAAATGCTGGGGGTAAGCAAAGGTTCCTTTACTTGAATTTGGTGCATAGGAGAAACACCAACCAGATATTCACAAGAGCTGAAAATTACACAAAATTTTACTGGAAAAATACAGAAAATCAAGGAGCTTTGGCAAAACATTTAACACAACATCCAGTTTAACATAAAACACTTATCACAGCAGTAACTCCATTAACTTAGTCCATTTAACCCAAAAAGCTTTAAACCATTAAAATGCTAAGTTACCCAAAAATGTTCCAGGTAAAGGGGATTGGAAGAAGAAAGAAAGAGAGAGAGACAGAAAGACAGAAGCGATATAGGAAGACACACATATAGCTACCAACCCCTAGGGTTCCCATGTGGGTGAGATTCACTGCGGAATCAAGGAGACCATCGTTGAGAGTACAGAACCTCATGGAACCAAGGGGCCAATGTGACACTGTTGGGCCTCATGGAACCAAGGACACCATTGTGACACTCTGGTGCCTCATGACATCAAGGAGACCATTGTGAACCTTGGGGGCCCCATGGATCCAAGGGACAGTGGTGACACTGTGGAGCCCATATGGTGATGGAGCAGCCATTGTGACACAGGAGGGCTGCATGGAACCAAGGGGCCATTGTGACACTTCAGGGCTTTGTGGAACCAAGGGGCAATTGTGACATTGCAAGGACTCATGGAAACAAAGGGCCATTGTGACACTACAGAACTAAGGAGAACATTGTGACACTGCAGAGCCTCATGGAGCCAAGGTAGGAAAAGACCTTTGAGATCATCAAGCCCACCCTGTGACCTAACACCACTTTGTGTCCCTTGAGCCTCCTCTTCTCCAGGATAAACAACCCCAGCTCCCTCAGCCGCCCCTGACAGGACTTGTGTTCCAAACCCTTCACCAGCCTTGTTGCCCTTCTCTGGACACTCCCCAGCCCCTCAATGTCCTTCCTAAATTGGAGGGCCCAAAACTGGACACAGCACTCGAGGTGTGGCCTCACCAGTGCTGAGTACAGGAGAACCATTCCTGATCCTGAACCAATTCCAGTGCCCTTCTTGGCCACCTGGGCACACTGCTGTCTCATGTCCAACCTGTTGTCCTTCAGTGCCCCCAGGTCCCTTTCTGCCTGGCCACTGTCCAGCTACTCTGTCCCCAGACTGTAGCGCTGCAGGGCTTGTTGTGGCCAAAGTGCAGGACCTGTTACTTGGTCTTGTTAAACCTCTTCTCACTGGATTAATTTCTTGGATCCAACCTGTCCAGGTCCTGTGACTGCCAGACTGTCGTAATGAAAGCCAGGCTGTCCCCAAGGATGACACACTGTCCCCATGGGTTCCAGGCTCTCCTGACAGGTGTCAAACTGTCCCCAAGGATGTCACACTGTCATCATGGGTACTAGCCTGTCCAGTGGTTGCCAGGCTGTCCCCAGTGATGTCAGGCTGTCCCATGGGTGCCACACTGTCCCTGCCAGCCCCTGGCTCACCTGACACGGCTGCAGACCTGTCAGGGGCTCTGCAGCTCCTCCTTGGGGATGGGCAGCATGTCCAGCATGGCCAGGCTCAGCCCCTGCTCCTGCGTGGGCAGGCTCAGCCCCACAGCCATGCAGCCCCTGAGGAAATCCCTGTGGGACCGGGAGGGGCACAAGGCTTGGGGGGATTCTCCCATCTCCTGCTGTGTCAGGACACCTGAGGCACCCCATGACCCCTGACCCATGCTGGTATCGTCTTTGTGTCCCAGTGCCCACGTGAGTCACATCCTGCCCCGGGCTCTGGTTTGCTGCTGCTTCCCTGGCTCTGTCCCTGGGGCATGTCCCCCCCAGGGGACACAGTGACACCCATCTGGGCAACCTGGGGTGCCCCATGCCTACAGTGGGATGGCCATGAGCAGCTCCAGGTGAGCCAGGTAAGAGAAATCACATCCCCCAGACACCCGTGGGCACAGGAGGACCTCATGCCAAAAGCCTCTTGGAATTCAGAGCCTTGAGCCAGGACCCCCTGTTGAGAATGAGCACAGAACCCCAAGCCCAGAAGCAGGACCCCCAGGGAACACATGCTGCAGAGGGTGTTGGATCAAGTTCCTGTGACCCCAGAATATTGGGATCAGTGCAGCTGTAGCTCTGCACAAGAGAGTTCTTCATCCACTTTCTCTCTTTTCCTCCCTCTGGCCATGGAGAGAGCTCGTGACTTCAGCGTGTGACTCGTGTGTGCAAAGAGCAAATGTGGGAAGAATCAGGGCAGGGAGGGTTTGGGGGATCTTGGGATCTGTGCTGGGCACAGAACGTGTTTTCCATTGGTCTGAGACTGTCTGCTGTGGAAAGTGGACTTAATTGCTGACCATAAATGAACAATCTTTGGGCAGCTCCTTCTCCAAGAAAAGCAGGTGGGAGTTGGTGCCAAGGAGCTGAAAGCTGCAGGTGCAGCCTGGAGTGGAGGAAGCTCAGATTTGCACAAGGCTGCTCTGAGTCCCAGGGGTTGGATGAGGGAAATGGTGGGGAGGGGGTAGGGACAAAGTCTGATTGATTGTCAACCATAAAGAATCTCGATGTACATATCTATTTAGACTGCATTAGGAGGTGCTTGGGATCAATATCAGTTGGAGATTTCTGGTATCAGTATATAAACAGAAGAAGATTAAATGGAAAAAAAATCTCTCTTCTTCTTTTAAAATTTAATATATTCACTGTGAATACACTTCTGAAATCTGTCTAAATAACCAGGAAAGAATTGAAGATCTAAATTATTCCCAGGGGCTTGGCTTCTTAGGGTGTTTTGAAATGTTAATGAGCCTTTGTTGCTGAATTCCTGAACTGAAGAGCTGAAGGCTGAACAAGCCTCTGGAGAAGAAAGTTCATCACCAACTTCCAAGTTGCTGAGGATGTCAGCAGCTCCCACTGAAGCCATCACTGCCAAGAGACTGTGGGGGCAATGAGCAGACAAGGAGAGCGTCCCTGGGGCTGGGGAAGCAGGAGCTCAGAGGCACCACTGGCCCCAGGTGGGAAATGGACTCTGCAATGTGGCTGGGAAAGCCCTGCCTGGGCTTGGCCAAGCAGCACAGCCAAGCCCTGGAGCCCCATCCCCTGGGAATGGGATCGGTGCCCTCACAGGATGCTCGTGGCTGTCCCGGAGCAGTGGCATGTGGGGTGTGGGATGGTGAGGGCAGGAGAGCAGCAGGAGCCCTGCAAAGCTCTGTGGGCTGGGGGAGGAGGCCACAAGGCCTGGGGCTGGCAGGAACTGCTGTCTTCTCATGGGCCTCAGAGCCAGGGACAGCAGCCACAGCCAGGGGACACAAATCTCATTGCTGGTGGCAGGGGGTGGTCCCAGCCCCCCAAGGCCTTTGGTCACCCCCACTGCAGCTCTCCTACCCTGGCCTAGGCCTGTGCTGCTTCCTTTGCACACTTTACCCACCGCCCCATTTCCCCTCCTCCCTCTGACCCTGGGAGCTCCCAAAGCTTTCCTGATGTCCCTCTGTCCTCACTCACTGCTGCTTCAAACAAAAAGCTGTGTTTGGCTGAGGAATGGCCAATTCCTGTGGGATTCCCAACTCCTGCCTTCTTCCCACACACTGCTAAAGCTCCTGGGGCACCCAACCTGTCCCAGGCACAGCCTTGCTGCAATCTGCTCCTTCTCTCCATGTCCCAGCACTGAAATCCATGTCCCATCTGAAGCCTCGCAGAGCAGCCGGGCCCTGTCTGGCCCTGCAGCAGGAACTGGAGGCACTGGAGGTCAGGGACAGTGACTCTGTGTCTGGAATGCTTAGGAGATGCTCAGCTCGGGCAGCTCCTGCAGCCCCAGGGCCAGCCCCACTGCCCAGGACAGCAGCAGAGAGTTGGCCCCGGGGCTCCTCAGGCAGCTCCTGCTGCCCCAGGGACAGAATCACAGAATCACAGGATTAACCAGGTTGGAAAAGACATTTGAGACCATCATGTCCAACCTGTGTCCTAACACCAGCTTGTCACCAGATTGTGGCTTTTAGTGCCACATCCAGTCTTTCCTTAAACAGCTCCAGTGACGGTGACTCCACCACCTCCTTGGGCAGCCCCTTCCAATGCCCAATCACCCTTTCTGTGAAGAATGTCTTCCTAATGTCCAACCTAAACTTCCTGTAGCACAGCTTAAGGCATTTCCTTTCATGCTCTCCCTTGTTCCCTGGGTGCTGAGCCCAATCCCCCCCTGGCTTGACCCTCCTCCTTGAGGCCCTAGAGTGTCACAGTGTTCTCCATGATTCCATGAGGCTCTGTAGTGTCACAATGGCCCTTGATTCCTTGGGCCCTGCAGTGTCACAATGGATCCTTGGTTCCATGGGGTCTCCAACAGTGGTCTCCTTCATTCTGTTGTGTCACAATGGCCGCTTGGTTCCCCAAGGTACCACAGTGACACAATGTCCACTTGCTTCCATTGGGCCCTGGAATCTCACAAGGCTTTTCCTGCTTCTGCAGTGTAACAATGGCTGCTTGGTTCAACAAGATCCCACAGTGTGTCAGTGGCCTCTGTGGTTCCACAAGAACCCAGAGTGTCACAATGAAGTCCGTGGTTCCATTTAGCCCCACAATGGCCCCTTGCTTCCCTAGGGCCCTGTAGTGTCACAATCATCACAGAATCACAGAATCAACCAGGTTGGAAAAGACTTTTGAGATCATCAAGTCCAACCCTTGACCCAACACCACCTTGTCACCCAGCCCATGGCACCAAGTGCCACATCCAGTCTTTCCTTAAACACCTCCAGGGACGGTGACTCCACCACATCCTTGGGCAGCCCCTTGCAATACCCAATCACTCTTTCTGTTTAGAAACTCTTCCTAATGTCCAGCCTAAATCTCCCCCGGTAGAGCTTAAGGCTGTGGTCTCTTGTCCATTTGCTGTTTCCTGGGAGCAGAGCCCAACCCCACCTGGCTGCACCCTCCTGTCAGGGAGTTGTAGAGAGTGATGAGGTCTCCCCTGAACCTCCTCTTCTCCAGGATAAACAGCCCCAGCTCCCTCAGACACTCCTCACAGGACTTGTGTTCCAGACCCTTCACCAGCCTTGTTGCCCTTCTCTGGACACACTCCAGCCCCTCAACGTCCTTCCTAAATTGGGGACACAGAACTAGACACAGCACTCGAGGTGTGGCCTCACCAGTGCGGAGTACAGGGGAAGAATCACTGCCCTGGTCCTGCTGGCCACACTATCCCTGATCCAGGCCAAGTGCCATTGGCCTTCTTGGCCTTCCTGGGCACACTGCTGGCTCATGTCCAGCCTGCTGTCCATCAGTGCTCCCAGGTCCCTTTCTGCCTGGCCACTCTCCAGGCACTCTGTCCCCAGCCTGTAGCGCTGCAGGGGTTGTTGTGGCCAAAGTGCAGGACCTGGTACTTGGTCTTGTTAAACCTCATCTCATTAGATTAATTTCTTGGATCCAGCCTGATCAGGCTCCTCTGCAGAGCCTTCCTACCCTCCAGCAGATCCACACACGCATCCAACTTGGTGTCGCTACAGTTCCATGAGGCCCTAAAGTGTCACAGTGTTCTCCATGATTCCATGAGGCTCTGTAGTGTCACAAAGGCCCCTTGGTTCTCCAAGGCCCGCTAGTTTCATAATGGCCGCTGAGTTCCAAGGGGTCTCTCAGTGTCACAATGTCCCTTGGTTCGCTGGGCCCTGCAGTGTCACAGTGTCCATTGGTTCCATGCAGTCTCTCAGTGCAGCAATGGTCTCCTTGGCTCCATAGTTTCACAATGGCCTCTTGGTCCCATGGGGCACAACGCTGTCAAAATGGTTTCTTTCATTCTGTGAATCCCTGCCGTGTAAGAATGACCCCTTGGTTATACGAGGTCCTACACTCACAGTGGTCTCCATGGTTCCACAAGGCTCTGCAGAGTAACAGTGGCCCCTTGGTTCAATAAGGCCTCACGGTGTCACGATGGCGCCATTGTTACACAAGGTCCTTCACTATCACAATTTTTTCTGTGGTTTCACATGGCCCCGTGGTGTCACAACCATCTTCTTGATTCCATGAGGCCCCACAGTGTCACAGTGATCCCTTGGTTCCATGAGGCCCCACAATGTCACAATGGCCCCTTGGTTCCACGAGGCCCCACAGGGTTACAAGTGTTCCCTTAGTTCCAAGAGGCCCTGATGTGTCACAGTGGCATCTAAGTTACCTGAGGCCCCACAGTACTACAATGGCCCCTTGGTATCATGGGGCACCACGGTGTCAAAATAGTTCCCTTAGTTCCATGAGTCCTGGGAGTGTCACAATGGCCCCTGGGTTCCACTGGGCTCCAGAATATCTCCAGGGTCTCCTTGGTTCCACAGTGTCACAATGGCCCCTTGGTTCAACAAGGCCCCACAGTGTCACTTCTGTGGTTGCACGAGGACCCAGAGTGTCACAATGGACTCCTTGGTTCCATTCAGCCCCACAGTGTCACAATGGCCTGTTGAAGGTTCGGAGAATTTTCCCCGTTCTGTTGCTATGAAACCAATGATCAGGTACTTAAGAGACAAAAGATGTGGCCGGGGGTGTGCTGATGGGAGCATCCGGCATCAGTAACTTCTCACTTGCTTACCCGACTTGTGGGGGGAAACAGTGAAAACTGCTGTCTCCCTTTTCGCTGCGACTGAGGAAAAGCCTGCACTGCCTTCTCTTCCTTGCTGGGTGAGCTTTTATTTGGGGAGAAAAGCACGGGATTCCAACCCCCTCTTCCCCTCGTGGAGTGTGCATCTTCCCACCTTCTCTTGCAGCTGCTGCGGAGGGGGGCCCAACTGCTGCTGCCCAGCACCTCGTCTGCTGAAATACACTGCCACCTTTTGCTGGCTAGCCTGGGTGAGCCCATCCTGCAACTCCATCTCCCTGCTCTGAGCTCCCTGCCCAGCCCCATCCATCTGCACGCCATCCCTGCCTAGCCCCATCCTGCTCACGCCATCCCTGCCTAGCCCCATCCTGCTCACGCCATCCCTGCCCAGCCCATCCTGCTCATGCCATCCCTGCCCAGCCTGTCCGCCATTACCCACGTGACACAGACCTGACCTCACCCCACAGCACCCCCTGCAGGCGCGGGAGTCATCACACCTGCCCTGCCCGACCAGGAGCCAACAGCACCCCTGCTGGCTGTGACCGTGATTGCACTGAACAAAACAGTGCCTGGCAGCCCAGGGACATCTGCCACCCTGTTTTGATTTTGTTTGTTGTTACTATTGTTATTGTTTGTCTCATTATAGATACTAGTAAAGAACTGTTATTCCTTTTCCCATATCTTTGCATGAAAGCCCTTGATTCCAAAGTTATAATAATTCGGAGGGAAGGGAGTCACATTATCCATTCCAAGGAAGGTTCCCACCTTCCTTAGTAGACACCTGTCTTTCAAACTAAGACATTATCCTGAAGAAAAGGTGGCTCAGGGGAGACCTCATCACTCTCTACAACTCCCTGTCAGGAAGGTGCAGCCAGGTGGGGTCAGATTCTTCTCCTGGGCAAACAGTGTCAGGACAAGAGGCCACAACCTTAAGCTGCACCAGGGGAGATTTAGGCTGAACATTAGGAAGAAGTTTTTCAGAGAAAGGGTGATTGGGCATTGGAATGGGCTGCCCAGGGATGTGGTGGAGTCACCATCTCTGGAGATGTTACAGAAAAGACTGGATGGGACACTCAGTGCCATGGTCTGGGTGACAAGGTGGTGTTGGGTCACAGGTTGAACTTGATGATCTCAAAGGTCTTTTCCAACCTGGTTGATTCTGTTATTCTGTGATGATTGTGACACTGCAGGGCCCCAGGAAAGCAAGGGGCCATTGTGACACTTTGAGGCTAAATGGAACCACAGAGGACATTGTGACACGGTGGGGCCTTTTTGAACCTAGGGGCCATTGGGAGACTGTGGAACCAAGGAGACCCTGGAGATATTCTGGAGCCCAGTGGAACCAAGGGGCCATTGTGACACTCCCAGCACACATGGAACTAAGGGAACTATTTTGACACCATGGTGCCCCATGGTACCAAGAAGCCATTGTGGTACTGCAGGGCCTCAGGTAACTTAGAGGCCACTGTGACACTCAGGTCCTCGTGGAACTAAGGAGACACTTGTAACACTGCAGGGCCTCATGGAACCAAGGGTCTGTTGTGACAATGTGCGAGCTTGTGTAACCAGGGGTCCATTGTGACTCTGCCCCACCCATGGGGGAACGTGCCTGCCAAAGGAAAAGGAGGCTCCCTGGGTGCCCTGCTCTCCTCTCCAGGAGATGCTGAGAGCTCTGCAGCCCTCCCTGCCATCCCATGTCCCCAGACCAGCACAACAGCCCTGGCCCTTGTGGCCCTCAAATCTGCTCCTGCTCCAGGCCCAGGGCCCATCCCAAAGCTGGGTCAGCCAGAAAGCTGTGCCCATTTCTCTTCCTTCCTGCCTTGATCAGGATGAATCTAATTTTTTTTTTTTTTTTTTTGAATACGGTTTCATTTATTTCACCTAAATACAATGTGAAAGTCCCCATTTCACTAAGTCTCTGCTCACACAAGGTAGAAAGATGCTGAAGAAAGAGGGGATAAATAATGACTTTTTTTGTTTATTCCTGCTCTCCTATCTCAGGATAGTACAAAAATTTTTAAAAAGTGGTTGCAGGCTCCTTTATTTCACTTAAATACATTGTGAGAGTCCCCATTTACACAGTCTCTGGGTCACAGAAGAAGGGAAGATAATTAAGGGGAACAATAATAGCATTTCTTTTATGACAACAGCATCAGAAGCAGAAGAAAAGAGAAAATATAAATAAGGACAGATTTGGCCTGTCATGATGTGCAGTGGGAGCTGCTGAAAGAGGAAGACAGGCATTCTGAGGCTGCTTCTGGTGGGTTGACTTTGGCTGGAGACCACGTGCCCATCAATCCACTCTATCACTGCCCTCCTTGGATGGACAGGGGAGGGACAATGAGATGGAAAATACCTTGTAGTTTTAGATAAGGCAGTTTACTAAAGCAAAAGTTAGAATGTGCACAAGCAACAAGAGAAAACCAATAATTTTATTCTTTACTTCCCATCAGTGATTAATGTTCAGCCACTTCCCGGGAAGCAGGACTTCATCAAGCAGTGTGGTTGCTTGGGAAGGCAAACACTGTAAAAAAGGAGTGCCCCCTATTCCTCCTACTTTCCTTAGCTTTTATACTGAAACTAATGTCATACAATCTGGAATATCCATTTGGTTGATTTGGGTCACTGGCCTGGTTGTGTCCCTTCCCAGGATCTTTCCCACACGCAGCCCCCTGATGGAGGGGGAATGCTGAGAGACAGTGCTGCTGCTGTGCCAGCCCTGCCCAGCGAGAGCCAAACCAGGACTGTGTTTCCAGCTCCTTTCTGACTCCAAACGCAAAGCACTCTGAGGGCTGTTATGGGAAAATGAAAAGGCTGAAAAGCATCCATTCAACAGTTTCCTGAGAGCTTTCTTGAGTTCCTGGTTCCTCAGGCTGTAGATGAGGGGGTTCAGTACTGGAGGAACCACTGAATACAGAACAGAAACCACAAGGTCCATTGTTGGGGATGAGACGGAAGAGGGCTTCAGGTAGGTAAATGTGTCAGTGCTGATAAACAGGGAGACCACAACCAGGTGAGGGAGGCACGTGGAAAAGGCTTTGTGCCGTCCCTGCTCAGAGGGGATCCTCAGCACAGCCCTGAAGATCTGCACATAGGAGAAAACAATGAAAACAAAACAACCAAAAGCTAAACAGAAAATGACCACAAGAAGCCCAAGTTCCCTGAGGTTGGAGCGTGAGCAGGAGAGCTTGAGGATGTGTGGGATTTCACAGAAGAACTGGCCCAGGGCATTACCCTGGCACAGGGGCAGGGAAAATGTATTGGCTGTGTGCAGCAGAGCATTGAGAAAGCCACAGGCCCAGGCAGCTGCTGCCATGTGGGCACAAGCTCTGCTGCCCAGGAGGGTCCCGTAGTGCAGGGGTTTGCAGATGGACACGTAGCGGTCGTAGCACATGATGGTGAGAAAGGCAAATTCTGCTGCAATGAAAAAGGCAAAGAAAAAGACCTGGGTGACACATCCTGCATAAGAAATCTCCTTGGTGTCCCAGAGGGAATTGTGCATGGCTTTGGGGACAGTGGTGCAGATGGAGCCCAGGTCGGTGAGGGCCAGGTTGAGCAGGAAGAAGAACATGGGCGTGTGCAGGTGGTGGCCGCAGGCTATGGCGCTGATGATGAGGCCGTTGCCCAGGAGGGCAGCCAGGGAGATGCCCAGGAAGAGGCAGAAGTGCAGCAGCTGCAGCTGCCGCGTGTCTGCGAATGCCAGCAGGAGGAAGTGGCTGATGGAGCTGCTGTTGGACATTTGCTGTCTCTGGCCATGGGGACCTGTTCATGGAGAAAAGGACAGTGACAAGTTAGGAGAGGCTGCTTGGAGCCAAACCTGTGCCATTCCCTGTAGACTGTCCCACTGTGTCTCATCCACCCTTGTTCCTTCTCTGGGAAAAACCTTCATCCAGGTCCCTGCCTGAGCTCCACTTGTGCTGTCTGAGTGTGCCATGAGCAGCCATGCCTGTTCGCGGGGGCTCTCGAGGAGCCATTCCTGCCCTGCTGCCCTGGGTTTGTGGCCATGTGGCAGAGGGACAAGGCTGGATATTCAGGATTTGTCAGTGGAATCTCTTCTTATGCAGAAAGACATGTTACTATCTGCACTCCATGCTCCAAAGGACATGGACGATAGGAAGGAGTTTTTCTACACACACATCATTCCAGGTTCTCTGAGGTCACAAATCCCCAGCATTTCTGCTGCACCCAGAGTTTGCCACTGAGAGATGTGAGAGGCAAAGGGATTCCCTGTGGCTCAGGGCAAGGTCAGGGGCTGGATGGGCTTGTTCCCAACTGCCCTGGGTTTGCACCTTTGGCTGCAATCAGAGCACAATCACACTCCTGTGTCACCCTGGGAGGAAACCAGACCCTGCTGAGAGCAGAGGGATCACGGAATGTCTCACCCTCTCTAAAGGTCTCTTTATTTCCTCATTTGTGGCATCTCTGTCCTTCCCCGTGGGACACTCAGGGAACTCTGAGAGGCTCTGGCAGAGATTTGCACCCAGGAGGGCAGCTCAGAGCTTGGAAGGACACAGCAAGGAGATCCCCAGGTGTGCTCATGATGGCATCTCAGGGAGGGAGGCTCAGCTCCTTCCCCTTTCCCATGGACTGCTTTGCCCACAGCCCCACAGGTCACAGGGAAGCTTGGACACCCCCTTCCCATGGACACTCCTGCCTTGCAGGAATCCCAAGGGCAGTGCCTGACTCAGCTGCTGCAAATGCCAGAGCCTCCCTGAGAGCACAAGATAACAATGACAATATCAGAGAGTGCAGAAACAAGAGAAGATATTGTGGTGCTGTGCCTGAGAGGGCAGGGCAGAGACAGCCGCGCATTCAGGACAGTGTTCCCTGTCCCCAGCTGTGCACAGCACCTCCCACACACCAACAGTGCCCTCCTGCCCACAGCATTGCTCTGCTCAGCTCCCTCTCCTTCCCTGATCCTCTCCCTGGGCCTGCACATTTTCCTCCTCAGAGGTGCCTTGTCCCTGTCAGCGCTCATAGCGCCCATCCCACCCTCTGTGCACTCAGCCCGGCCCTACAGAAACCTGCCTGTCTGCAGGGCCCTGCCTGGGGGCAGCCTCTGTGTGCAGGTGGGCAAGGACAACTCAGAGAGCCCTGCTGGGCCCTGCAAAGGTGATGCTGGTGCTGTCCATGGGCTGAGGAGTGCCTGAAGGCCCTTTAGGAGGCTCCAGCAGAGACACTGAACACACAAAGTTACAGATCAGGAATTTTAGTAAATGTTCAAACATTATTCTAATGATTCTGTTGTGTCCCTTTCAACTCAGAATGTTCTGTGACTCTGGGATTACAACTCCTATTCTGTTTCTCTCATCCCCCAACCTTCCCATCCTGCTCCTAGTTAGAAATTGAAAACAGTCTCAGTAAAGCTCCTGATGTTTACCTCAATCCCTGGCTTACCTTCTTTGGGCAGTGTCCTCCAGAGCTGTCCCCAGGCTGATCTGGAGCTGGGAGCAGCCCTGCCCCACACAGCACCTCTCAGCAGCAGCACCTGCCCTGCTCAGGGTCGCTCCTTCCCCCCACAGCTTCTCCCCCAGCGCTGGCAGCAGCTCCCCAGGCCGGCTGAGAGCTGCCCCTGGCAGGCAGCAGAGTCCCTGGCCCAGCACAGCGCCCTGGGCTTCAGGACCCTGCTCTGCACCACAGCCCTGGGCACCCCTGGCTGCACCCGCGGCTGCTCAGCCCTGCAGCAGAGCCTGGCAACAGGGAGCTGTCTTGTGCTGTGCCTCGGATGCTGCAGCAGGGAAACCCAGCTCTGCCCTAGGGCCACATCCCCTGCACTGCAGCAACTCTGAGAGTCCTCCTGTAAGATCCGAAAAGCTGTGTCATGTGCCAGCTTCAGGGCGATGTAGAGGAGCTGCTCCTCAGGAGAAAGGTCTTTTTGAAGCTCTTCTTGGTTGCCAGGAGCTCCCTCTGTGCCAGGAGCCCAGCCCAGCTCAGCAGCACAGCAACAGCACAAGGACTCTAATGACCCTCTCGGGGCTTTGGTGCTGAGCCCCTGAACATCAGTCCTGGCAAGGGGGAGAGTGGGGGGAACCTCTCCAGAATTCAAAATCACAATCAATATCCAAAGTTTCTTGAAGTTTTAATGGGTCCCACTGAGGGACATGACTGAGAAAGCGTCCCCAGGTTCCAGTTAGAGCAGGAAATTGGAGGCAGTGATGACAGGTGGGACAAAGAGAAGCCAAGTCTTGGTGCCCTGGGGCACAGCAGAGTCTGTGCCACCAAGGGCTGTGAGGAGACACCTTGTCCTGAGGCCCTGGGTCCTCCTGGCACAGCTCCAGCAAGGCTGGGCACTGTCACCCCCTTGTCCTGCCCTAGCACCCCCACTCCCATCCCAGTGGCCTGAGGGATCTGCTGGAAGGAGTCCCTGGGGAGCCTTTGTCAGGAATGGCCCTGGGGGGCTCCTTCATGCTCCCAGGGACTGCAGGTTTTTCAAAGGATTTTGGCTTTTGCTTTTGCCTTGGAGTCTCTGAGAGCTTTGTGCAATCATGGCTTCCAATTATCTGCTGTAACGAGTCCCTTGAGATTCTCTGTCAGTAACAACACTCAGTGGGGCTCATTAATGCTTCAAGGTACTTCCAGGTTTTATGATACTTTCCTCTCTCTGTCTCTGAGAGGGTTTGTGCAATCATGGCCTCCAATTATTTACTTTAACGAGTCCCGGGAGAGCTTTGTGTTAACACTCACTGGGGCTCATTAATACATTGACATACTCAAGGTTTTTGAAGGTACTTTGGATTTTCCTTTTGACACTGAATTTCTCAGAGCTTTTTGTGCAATCATGGCCTCCAATTCTCTCCTCCATGGAGTCCTTGAGGAGCCTGTGTTGGGAACGGACCTCCATGGAACCCATCCATACTTGGAGACACTTTGGGTTTTTCTTCTGACTTTGACTCCTGGAAAGGTTTGTGCAATCTCCTCTCAGGCCCTGAGGTTCAAGGGCTCAGCACCAAATGCACCTCAGGGCTCATTAGGATCAAGCAAATCCTGACAAACCATGGCTCTGCCTTGATTTCCCTCTGGTCTGGTGCAGTTCATTAGGAAGGTTTCTTACAACAGTTATGGAGAAATCTTTCAAAAAGCTTCTAAGAAAAATATATTCCTATTTTAAGGGGTGCATTTTATTATTACTGTTCTCTTTAGAGCAGAGGTGATTGCAGCATTCTGTGATTGATATTGATCCAGGGTCTCTCCTCAGGAGGTCTGGCCTGCTCAGAGAACCTTTGCCTGGAGGTCTGACCCAGAGTGGCCAACCTTGCTCCTGTGCAGACAGGAGCTGCTGGGAAGGCACTGCAGCCCTGCCCTGGGCCAGCTCTGAGGGTGGATTCTCATCCCAACCTTCACTGGCCATTGCCAGGGGCTGTGCCATGGACACTGCACTGACCCCACTGCTGGGTTTGGATGCCATGGCCACCGTGAGAAGGTCAAGTTTCCTTGGAAACACTGGGGAGGACTGGGACATACTGGGGGACACTGGGACATACTGGTAGTGACATTGGGGTGGACTGGGACAAACTGGGAACTCAGGGAATGCTGAGGGGGAAACTGGGCGGACCGGGATGGACTGGGATGGACTCTGAGGGTACACTGAGACATACCAGGACATACTGGGAGTGATACTGGCCAATACTGGGGCGAACTGGGGATACTGGGAGTGATACTGGGGGATATCGGGACAAACTGGGGACACTGTGAACACTGTGGAGAATACTGGGGGACACTAGGGCATACTGGGAGTGACACTGGGATAAACTGGGACATACTGGGGGACATTGGGGGGAAATGGAAGGGACTGGGAATGAACTCGGGTGTATTGAGAGGGCCTGGAGGGGCACTGGGGTTATACTGGGCTGTACTGGGGATGAACTGGGCTGTACTGAGAGGGACTGTAGCGGTTGAATTGGCTGTTTCCACCTCCGCCGCCACCCATTGGTCATGGCTGCCGCCGATCAGCACTCACAGCCAATCAGCGCCCGGAATTTATCCCTAGGGGCGGGGCCTGGGGGCGGCGCCAATTTTATTTCTTTTTGCCTATAACTCCCGTCATGCCGTGCGCCCCGATTAAGGCCCATTTGAGCCGGGACTACAACGCCCGTCATGCCCCGCGCTCCACAGATTTCCCTGTTCTCCGCCCCCATATGCCTCTAAATGTGCCCCAGACCCTCCAGGATCCCTAACTGCCCCCTCAGTGCCCATTCGGGACTCCCAGAAGCCTCCTCGGACCCCCAAGTGCTCCCAACCGCACAGATGCCCGTTATAGACACTTTCTGGAGTCCATCTCCTATCGTCCCCCGCGATAACGAGCCCCTCATAACACAGTTCCGCATCTAAAATTCCTGTCATGCCCCGCGCCCGAAACAGCCCGGTTAGAGCTCCCCAAGATCCCCCCAAGTGCTCCCGAACCGTACACGTTCCTCCCTGACGGCTTGAGTGGCTCTTTGGACGAAAAAGTGCCCCCACAAGTGCCTTCCCGGACCCCGAAATGCCCCGTTCGAGCCACTTCCGGGACTACAGGTCCCATCATGCCCCGCGGCGCCCGTAGAGCTCCATTACAGTCGTGACTTCATCTCCCGTCATGCCCGGCGCCCCATAGAGAGCCGTGGTAACAGCGCATACAACTCCCATGATGCTGCGCGACCCCTTTAACGCTATTATACCTGCGCCTCCAACTCCCATCATCCCCCGCGCTCCATTGAGCCCCGTTATAGCCTCCAAGTGCCCTCCCGGACGCCCAAGGGCTCCCGAATGTCCCTCCCTCACCTCCAAATGTCCCCCGGACACCCCAAGTGCCACTCCGAACCCGAAACTTTACCCCAGGATCCCTAAGTGCCTCTCAGTGCCCACTGGGATCCCACAAGTGTCCACCCGACCCCCAAGTTCTCCCTAAATTGCCTCCCCACACCCCAAATTGCCCCGAATGTGTCCCATAAATGTTTACCTGGACCCCAAAAGTGCCCCCCAGAACGCTGTCTGCGAAGAAGATTATAAAAAAATGGCAAAACTAATAAAACGAGGACTAATTAGCAAAAAGAGGGACAAATCAATAAGCAATAGAGCATAGATCAATAAGGGGACTTGTGTAACTTAGAACCAATGAATATTTATTTCTTTGGCGGCTAAAAATTTACAAATTCTTTATATAAATTTTAAAAACTAGTAAAAATATAAATAGCAATATTATTATGAATAAGAAACAAAGATAATTATTAACATTATTAAAAATCATTAAATATTAATTTAAAAAGAGAAAATTACATTCATATCATTGTAAATAAAAGTAAATTGTATAAGCTCTGAAAATAAAATATTAAATAGAAAAATAAGTTGCCATATAAAAATGTGTTTCCATGGCAACCACCACCAGGTCCTGTTGCTGACATCCCATGGCAGCTCCAGGAAGACACATTGCCATGGCAACTCTCAGCCACACCCACTGCTGGATGAGATCCATCACCTGCTGAACACAGCTGGGAACATCTGTGTGCATCCCAAAGAGGAGTTCAAGGTGACAATGGCACCAGCAGCTTCCATCTGCAGCAGAGATCCAGGGAAAGGACAGGGACAGAGAATTCAGCTTAAACACTCAGAGAATTCTGCTGAAAGATGCAGAGAATTCTGCTTACAGAGAGCATTTCTGGTCACATTGTCCCTTGTAGAAAGGTGACATCATCGGAGGCAGCTTGTACTGAGCATGTGGTTCCTGAGTGGGCTTTGTTGTTCAGCAAACCTGCTCAGGCTTTGCCATTCTTTCCTTACAAACAGGAAAACTCCTCCTGGGCCTGTGTGCAGGCAGAGCCCTGAGGAGAGCAGGTGGGACATGGTGCCATGGGCTGGGACACGCAGCTGCAGAGCTCAGGGGACAAGTTTGTGATGCAGGGGACAGGGATGTGAGTGCCAGGTAGGCCATGTCAGCCATGGTGAGGTTGGGGTGAGGAGCAGGTTGTCCAAACAGGGTCAGCCCACAAGGGGCTCATTCTTCTGTGTGCCCAGACCTCCTAAGGAGACATTCAGCATCAAGATCACTTGGGGAATGCTTCTATTACCTCCTCTCTGAGCATGAAAATTTAAAAAAAAATTAAAAATTCTGTTGATTAAAGAAAGAAAAAGTCATGAGGTACACTTTGACATCTTCCTTCTTAACAGAACTCCTGATTTACTCCAATCAGCTGCACATGCCCTGGAGACTTGAAGACAATTGAATGAAGAGACAGAGCTCCTGAGGGCTTTCTGTATTTTACTGAGCCCCACGGTGGATTTGGGGCTGAGTCCATGACCCTCAGGAACAGAGAGAAGGTTGCAGAAGCTGCTCAAGGAGTCAGAAGCAAAACTCCAAGTCCCTTGGAGCATCACTGGACCCCACTGAGGGCAGGGACTGCCAAAGCCTCCCCAGGGACTCGTGAGAGCAGATCCTTGGGGCCAGGATTGCAGGGAGCCAAAGGCTCTGAGCAGGGAACTGCAATGCTGAGAAAGCCCTGGGTTGGTTGGAGGAGCAGAAAGGCCAAGGCCTGAGCCCAGGCCTGGGACAGCAGGGCCTGTCCCTCACGGGTGGCTCAGGACTGTTTGTGGGGCAGTGGATGTGAGGGGGAGGAAGGACAAATGTCAGAAAACTGTGACACTCCAGATCCTCATGGAACCAAGGGGACATTGTGACACTGTGGGGCCTCATGGCATCAAGGAGATCACTGTGAACCTTGGGGGCCCCATGGAACCAAGGGACAGTGATGACACTGTGGAGCCCAAATGGTCACAGAGCAGCCATTGTGACCCTTCAGGGCTTTGTGGAACCAAGAAGCCATTGTGGCATTGCCAGGACTCATGGAAGCATAGAGCCATTGTGACACTGCAGACCTAAAGAGAACATTGTGACACTACAGAGCCTCATGGAACCAAGGTTGGAGAAGACCTTTGAGATCATCAAGCCCAACCTGTGACCTAACACCACTTTGTGTGCCCTGAGCTTCCTCTTCTCCAGGATAAACAATCCCAGCTCCCTCAGACACTCCTCACACAACTTGTGTTCCAGACCCTTCACCAGCCTTGTTGCCGTTCTCTGGACACTCCCCAGCCCCTCAATGTCCTTCCTAAATTGGGGGGCCCAGAACTGGACACAGCACTCGAGGTGTGGCCTCACCAGTGCTGAGTACAGGGGAAGAATCACTGCCCTGGTCCTGCTGGCCACACCATTCCTGATCCAGGCCAGGTGCCATTGGCCTTCTTGGCCACATGAGCACACTGCTGGCTCATGTTCAACCTGCTGTCCATCAGTGCCCCCAGGTCCCTTTCTGCCTGGCCCCTGTCCAGACACTCTGTCCCCAGCCTGTAGCACTGCAAGGGTTGTTGTGGCCAACGTGCAGGACCTGGCACTTGGTCTTGTTCAACCTCACATTGTTGGATTTGGCCTCTGGATCCAGCCTGTCCAGGTCCCTCTGCAGAGCCCTCCTACCCTCCAGCAGATCCACACTCACACCCAGCTTGGTGTCATCTGCAAATTTGCTGATGGTGAACTCAATCCCCTCTTCTACATCATCAATAAAGATATTGAAATCCACACTGGCTGGGTCTGATCCCTTGGCCATCCTGTAGGTGCCGTGTGATGGCATTCCATGCGATCTGTTCCATAACCTTGCCAGGCACCAAAGTCAGGCTGACAGGCCTGGAGTTTCCCAGATCCTCCTTCCAGTCCTTCTTGTGGATGGGGTCACATTGGCACCTCCAGTCCTGTGGCACCTCCCCAGTGAGCCAGGACTGATGGTAAATGATGGAGAGCAGCTTGGAGAGCTTATCCAGTATCTCCCTCATTCCCCTAGGATGGATCCCATCTGTTCCCATGGATTTGTGAGCATCTCAGTGGCTCAGCAGGCCCCAACTGCTTCCTCCCGGATTACAGGGGCTCCGTTCTGCTCCCTGACCCCATCCTTCTGCTCAGGCCACTTGTTCTGAGGACAACCTGACTTACTGATGAAAATTGAGGCAAAGAATGAGTTAAGTACCTCTGCCTTTCCATCATCTTTAGTACTCAATTCCCTCCCCCATCTAATAATGAATGGACGTTGTCCTTGTCCCTCCTTTTGCCCTTAATTTATAAAAATATTTCTTACTATTCTTCACAGAAGTGACCAGATGAAGTTCTAATTGGGCTTTTGCCTCCCTAGCTTTTTTCCTACATGACATCCTTAAACATTTCCTGAGTTACCGGCCCCTCTTTTCTTAAGGTGATACATCCTCTTTTTCTTCCTTGATTCCTGCAGACGAACCTTGCTCATCCAGGCCAGTCATCTTCCCCAACAGCTCCTCTTTCGGCACACAGGAACAGGCTGCTTCTGTGCCTTCAAGATTACTTTCTTGAAGTACGTCCATCCTTCCTGGACCCCTTTGTTTTTAAGGGCTATTTCCCAAGGAAGTTTCCAAATTAGCTTCTTGAAAAGGCCAAAGTCTGCCCTCCGGGAGTCCAGTGTGGAAATTTTGTTGGTGCCCCTCCTTGTATCACCAGTTATTGAGAATTCTGTTACTTCATGATCACTATATCCCAAATGGCCCTCAACCATCACATCTCCCACCAGCCCTTCTCTGTTTGCAAACAGCAGGTCTAGCGTAGTCCCTTCCCTGCTAGGCTCACTCACCAACTGTGACAAAAAGCTGTCCTCCATACACTCCAAGAACCTCCTAGACTGCCTCTTCTTGCTGTGGTGAGCTCCCAGCAGATATCTGGCAGGTTAAAGTCTCCTACAAGAACAAGGGCTGGTGATCTGGAAACATTTTCCAGCTGTTTATACAATAATTCATCCACCTCTCCATCCTGGTTGGGTGGTGTATAACAGACTCCCACCAGCATGTCGGCCTTGTTGGCTTCCCCTGATTCTTACCCACGGGCACTCGACCTTACTGTCATTAATCTCGAGTTCCGTGGTGTTGAGATCCTCCCTAATATAAAGAGCCACCCCTCCACCTCTTCTCCCTCTCCTGTCTCTTCTGAAGAGCTCATAGCCATCCCTTGCAGTGCTCTGGTTATGTGTCATTTCGCCATATTTCTGTGATGGCGACTACGTCAGAGCTTTCCTGCTTGGTCTTTCCATGGCTTGCAGCTCCTCTGCTTTATTCCCCACGGATGCTGCGTGCATCAGTGTCCCTACACTTCAGCAGGGCTGCTGCTCCAGCCCTGACTCTGGCTTAGCTCCCCTGCTCTCATCTCTGGAGAGCCTGCTTGCATCCCCTTCCCCCTTCAAACCTAGTCTGAAGCCTCTCAATCTGCCCTGCCAAGTCATGGGATAGAATCCTTTTGCCCCATTAGACAGATGGAGCCCATCTGGCTCCAACAGGCCAGGTGCCCTAAAAGTTTCCCTGTGATCAAAGAACCCAAAATTCTGCTGATGGCACCAGCCCTTAAGCCATTTATTGTTGATGTGAGTTCTGTTCCTTTCATCCTTCATCTCTGCTACTAAAAGAACTGAGCAGAACACCACCTGCACTCCTACCCCATCAACCAAAGAGCCTTGAAGTCCTTTTTTATTGCCCGGGTACCCTTCTTGCCAACCTCATCACTGCCAGCCTGGACAACCAGCAGTGAGTAACAATCAGAGCACTGAATCAGCTCAGGAAGTCTCCTGGTGATATCCTGGACCCGGGCCCCTGGAAGGCAGCAGACTTCCCTGCGGGATGGGTCCGGGCGACATACTTCTTTCCCCTCAGAAAGGAGTTACCTGCTACCACTACCCTTCTTTTCAATACAAGAGGTTGTGATCCATCTGAAAGACAAAGTGTAATTGGGAGACTCTCCAGGCAGATTATTTTCTTTGATGTCATCTGCCTGACCCTCTGCATCCAGGGCCTTGTACCTATTCTGTAGCAGCAAATGGGAAATGATGGGGGTCAGGAGGGAATTTTATTACCGCCCCAAATAGGGACTCGTTTCCATTCCCCCTCATCTAAATGGTCTCCTTCTGTTTGATGGTCAGAGGTGTGGAACTCCTCTGAGTCCTGGCTGCTTCTCTCAGGGATGGAAGGGTGAAACTCCACCAGTCTATTTCCTTTTCACTCTCCCCAATACTTCTTAATCCTTCTACTTCCTCCTCAAGCTCTGCCACCCGGCAGAGATCATTCACTGTTGTGGAGGACCAATAAGGGTCATCAAGCCAGATCAATATGATCAAGTGAAGCCGTTTATTACATATCAGAAGGCTGCTTATATTTTTTGTATTTGTCTACGCACAAGCAATTCATTGGCTCTCAGCTCACCACCCCACAGTGTCATTGGCTACCCATAGTTAGAACAACATCTTGCAATAACACCACCTGCAAGTCTCTCATTATCGTTGTTTATGGATTCCTGCTTGTTTTGAGCTAGAGAGGAATAGTGCAAACTGGACAAACAGGTATCTCTCATGGGAAAGTAGTTCTCACTACGTGCCTGTGATTCCCACAATTCACCTTCTCACACCACGTGCAGGAGTCTTCTGCGCTATCCTCTGGCACTGCCACCAGGCTCAGACATTCCCTGCAGCCAGCGGCTTCCACAGCTATGTCCTTCTCTGGGGGCTCTGTTTGTGGAACTTTTCCTGACAGTAGCTCTTGACCATTGCTAGAATAAGAAGACAAAAATACCAGAACACAACTCAATACAAGAAGTGTGGCTCCAGCCCTGCCTGCTTGTCCTGCCTGCGTGAACTGCTGTGCAAACTGCTGTGCCACACCTTCACAAACGTGCCACGGCCCTGTCTGCCCGCACCTGTTCACCGCGCTCTGGGCTGCTCGCCCTCTCCAGAGCCTCTTTGGAATGGCCGGGAATGGCCTGGAGACAGCTCCTCCCCTTGCTCGAATGACTTTCTCCCACTTTCTTTATTGAGCATGATGCCACAAGGTCTGGAATATCCCTGGGGTCAGTTGGGGTCACCCGTCCTGGCTGTGTCCCCTCCCCCGCACCCCCAGCCCCTCCCCAGTGTGGCTGCACAGGGGCAGGAAAGGCCTCAGCTGTGGCTGAGCTCAGCAAGAACAAAGCCCTGTCCGTGCTCTCAGCCCCGGGTTCAGCACAGCCCCAAACACGGCCCCAGAGCTGCCCCTGCACAGACAATGAACTCCAGCCCCGCCAGAGCCGGGGCACTGCCACGCCAGGACATTGTCACAGCGCAATTAAACAGCGCCAGCAATTGGGGTTCTTGGCTTCAAACACAGAAAATGGGAAGCTGATCCATCGGAAGAGCCGTGGCAGGGCCAGGGTGGGTGGGAGCAGCGGGATGAGCTCTGCTGGCAGCTCTCGGCTTTCCTGGGAAGCAGAAAGGGGCTGGATCCGGCTCTGTGGATTGCTCAGGTGGTGATTCCTGCTGGGATGAGAGTGGATCACGGTGTCACCCTGTCCCTGTCCCCATCCTGCAGGATGGACCTGGCTGTGGAGCCCATGGAGAGCGGGAGCTGCTCCAGAATCTCCTCTGATCCCACTCCATCCATCCATCCCACACCAATCCTGCTCCACCCATTCCGGCCAATTCTGCTCTGAAATCCTGCCCCAATCCCACTCCATCCATCCCAACTGATCATGCTCCAGAATCCAGCCCTGACCCTGCTCTACAATTCCACCTGATAGCACTCTGGAATCCTGCCTTGATCCAGAACCCCTCTCTGACTGCACTCAATTCATCTGCCCCAATCCACCTCTGGAATCCCACCCTGATCCAGCTCCAAACATGCGGTCAAGCTCTCAGATCCCAAGTCTGTTCCTTTGGAAAGAGAAGATCCATGAGGTTCCAGCAGGGATCTCACATTGGGATTAACCCCAAGACACGTCCTGGGATCCACACAGAGGGAATCCAGAACCACTGTCACCTGGTACTCACTGTCTGCTGCACTGTGTCCATTCCTCTCCCTCTTCCCTATGGAAAAACAGTGGGATCAGCACCGGTGGCACAGGATTCCCAGAATGCTGCCAGGCAGATCTGTGCCCCTTCCCAACCCCCATCCCATGTGTTACCAGACTGGAACTTCCAGATGACGAATCCGATGACAATGACAACGATGGCAGCAATGATGGACACAGCAACCACCAGGATGAGATTCCCACTGGACTCTGGCTCTGGGAAGCACAGGATAGTGAGGAGAGGGAGGGGAACCTCCATCCCATTGCTCCACATTCCCAAATTCCTCATTCCCATATTCCCAATTCCCACATTCCCAGCCTCACCCCAGACAAAGATCCCAGGCTCCGGCATTCCAGCATGCTCCACCCGGCACCGGTACTGCTCCCGCTCCTCCGGCCGCACCTTGATCCTGGCCCGGGTGTGGAAGGTGCCGTCAGTGTTGGGAACGACCCCATCCCACTGCGTCTCCTGATCCCAGACTTCATTCCCTTTCATCCAGTTGATCTCGATGGTGCTGGGGTAGAATCCAAACGCATGGCAGGACAATGTCAGGATCCCATACTCCACTTTTCCAGACACATGGACATCAGGGGGCTCTGGAATGGGATAATGGTGAGATGCGTGCATGGAATTCCCATGGGAATGGGATGGGGTGAGATCTGCCCATGGAATTCTCATGCAAATGGGATGGCAATGTGATCCATCCATGGACTTACAATGGCAATGGGATGACAGCAAGATCCATCCACAGAATTCCCATTGGAATGGGACAGCAGTGGCCGCCATCCATGGAACTCCCATGGGAATTCCCATGTTCCCAAATTTTGCCCTCCCAAATCCCACATTCCCATGGGAATTCTGCCCTCCCCACCTTTGCGCTCCAGCTCCTCCCGCCCGTATCCAAAAAATCTCTGCAGTGCATCCACACAGGTGTGCTGCAGGTAATTCGTCCACTCCTCAGCCACGATCCCTTCGTGTTCCCAGCGCCTCTTGGTGATCTGGGCAGCGCCATCGGCCGCCACAAAGCTCCTGGATCGCAGCTCGAAGGAGAGGAAATCCCGCCCGTCGTAGCCATACCGATAGGATCCATGGATGCTCCCGTCGGACAGGAGGTCACAGCCAAAAATCAGCTGCAGCGTGTGGAGACCTTGGCGGGAAAATTGGACCCATGGATACTCATGGAATTATGTCTCAGCCCCATGGATCCCTATTCCAGCCCCATGGAGCCTCAGAGTCTGATGAAGACCCACAGAGCCTCATCCCAGCCCCTTGGAGTACCACAGATGCCATCCCAGCCCCATGGATCCCATCCCGGCCCCATGGATCCCCATCCTGGCCCCATGGATCCCATCCCAACCCTGTGGACCCCCATCCCAGCCCCATGAATCCCATCCCGGCCCCATGGATTCCATCCCGGCCCCATGGATCCCCATCCTGGCCCCATGGATCCCCATCTCAGCCCCACGGATCCCATCCTGGCCCCATGGATCCCATCCCAGCCCCATGGATCCCCATCCTGGCCCCATGGATCCCCATCCCAGCCCCATGGATCCCATCCCGGCCCCATGGATCCCATCCCAGCCCCATGGATCCCATCCCAGCCCCATGGATCCCATCCCAGCCCCATCTCCCCCCACTCACCCCCACTCCGGTTGTACGACTCCCGCAGTATCTCCAGGTTCCAGGCATCCACGTGCTGGTATCTCTCACTTCGCCGGGTTTCGCTATCCCAATAACCCGGCTCGGCTCCGGCTGCCATCCACGGTGTCTGTGGCTCCATCTGGCCCCGCTCGCTGTCGTAGGCGTGATGGGGATCCCATCCAGGTACCCTATTTCCATGAACTGGGGAACCCCCAGGCTGGGCTCCGACACCGTCACATCCAGGTAACGCAGGGAGTGGAGAACTGGGGGGACACGGAGATTTGGGGTCTGGCAGGTCATGGATCAATGAAGGGAGGAACTAGGAGAGCTGGGAAGAAATCTCAGGGTCATGGAAAGGGGAGGTGCAGGGATGGGAGAGGTGGGATGGTGGGGTCCAGAGGGTCCCTGTACCCAGGAAAGGTGGGTCCAGTGGTTCACAGTGTCCCCACTCCCAGCACGGGCTGGCTGGGAACGGGGATACAGGGGGTCCTTGGCATTGAGGAAAGTGGGGGCTGAGCACTGGGAAAGGCAGGAATGGGACTCCAGGGGGTCTCAGGGTCAAGGAAGAGGGAGCTTGGGAGGTTGGGAGAAGCAGGATGACCGGGAAAGGGGGCGCAGGGGGTCCTGAGGGGGCCCAGGAAGGGTGAGGAGTGGACTATTGGGGGGGGCATAAGAATTTGTGAGGTCTGGGGAATCCATTGGTCAAGGAAAAGTGGGGCTAGGGGCTGGGAAAGGCAGGGTGGCTGGGAAGGGGTTGCAGGGAGGTATTGGTGCAGAATAAGGGCGTGCAGGGGGGTCCCAGAGTCAAGGAAAGGGGGATGAGGGCACGGGGAGCAGCAGGATGGGGGGCCCAGGGGGTTCCTGTCCCCAGGAAAGGCAGGTCCACAGGTGCCCAGTGTTGAGGGAAAAGGGAGCTGGGAAAGGCAGGAATGGGTGTCCAGGGGGTCCCAGGGTCAATGAAAAGGGGGGTTTGGGAGAGGGTGGATGGCCGGAAAAGGAGGTGCAGGGACACATTGGTGCAGGATGAGGGGTGCAGAGGAGTGCTGGTGCTGGCTAAGGGGGTGCAGGGGGGTTCCTGTGCAGGGAATAGGTGGTTCAGGGGGGTTCCAGTCCTGGACATGGGGATTCAGGGGTGTCCTGCTGCAGCTGAATGGGGATCCAGGGGGACCCGAGGCTGGGTAAGGGGATGCAGCCAGTCCTGGTGCCCAGGAATGGGGGCTGAGGAGGGGTCCCAGTGCCGGGTAAGGGGGTGCAGGGTGGTCCCAGTGCCTGGAAATGGAAATATTGAGGGAAGTCCCAGTGCTCAGTAATGGGGATCCAGGAGGTCCCGGTGCCAAATAATGGGGTGCAGGGGGGTCCCACTGCCTAGGAAAGGGGTTCACAGGGGCTCCCGGGCCAGAGAATGCGGGTTTGGGGAACTTCCCTTCCTGGGACTCAGGGTTCAAGGGGATCCCGGTGCCCGAAAATGGATATTCAAAGGGGTGCCAGTGTCCAGCAACGGGGGTTCAGTGGGGTGACAGATCAGGAGGTGCAGGGGTTGCCGGTGCTGGGGCATCCTGGAACCCGAAAATGGACGTTCAAGGGGGTCCCCGTGCCCAGGAATGGGGGTTTAGCAGATTCCGATGCCCAAAAATGGTGGTTCAGGGGGGTTCCCGTGCCCAGAAATGGGGGCTCAGCGGGCCCCAGTGCAGGCTAACGGGGTGCAGGGGGGTGCCAGTACCCAGGAATGGGGGCTCAGTGGAGTTCCTCAGCCAGCGAATGCGGGTTCAGGGGAGTTCCCTTCCCGAGATTCGAGGCTCAAGGGGGTCCCGGTGCCCAGAAATGGGCGCTCAGGGGAGTCCCGGTGACAGATAACGGGGTGCAGGGGTTGCCGGTGCTGGGGAAGGCGGTGCCGGGGCATCCTGGTGCCCGGAAATGAAGGCTCAGGGGGATCCCCGTGCTCAGGAACGGGGGTTCGGTGGATTCGAATGCCCGGAAATGGCGGTTCAGGGGGATGCCACTGCCCAGGAATGGGGGTTCAGGGTGATCCCGGTGCCAGAGAAGGGGGTACGGGAGGGTTCCCGTGCTGCGGAAGGGGATGCAGGGGGCTCACAGTACCCAGGAATGAGGGTCCGGGGGATTCCCGTGCCCGGGAATGGGCGTGGAGGGGGTTCCGTTGCCCAGACGTTCAGGAGGGTCCCGGTTCCGGGGGGTCCCACTCACCTTGCGCTGTCCCCCCAGGGTCCCAGAGGAGCCCCAGGAGCCCCAGGAGCGCCCCCAGACCCAACGCTGAAGCCATCGCGCTGCTCCGGTGCAGCCCCGCCCTGGCCCCCCGCCCTGGCCCCGCCCCTAGAGCGCCTCCGGCCCCGCGATTGGCGCCGCTATTTCTTGTCCGCCAATGGCAGTCTGAATTATCTGTAACGTCATCGGTTGCCGGGCAGATCCCGGCGACGCAGGTTGGGAGACGCGAAAGCGAAAGTGACCGAAGGATCGCGGCGGAGAGGGGACGGGGAAATTCCAGGGAATTCACCTGGATCCCCTCCTGGGACCTCCCTGCATACCCCAGAGACCGCAGGTGGAGGCCGAGCCCCAGCCCAGGCAGACGAAGCCCAACACGAAGCCCCCGACCCCTGTCAGCGCCTTGGGGGCGTTCTGCTGCAGCTCTGGGGGGGCGGGGGGGACAGGATCCTGGAAACGGCGGCGGCTGCCGGGAAGGGACTGGGATTGTGATAAATGACTGAATGATAAACGCTGGCTTTCGCATATATGAATTTAACATTTACAAGTGATGTGTACTGTATAAAAAAAATAGTGTTAAGATCAAATATTACTAAGTAGAAACAAGGTTAGGGTCAATGGTAACTTTGAAATAATTGTGGTATGTTAGAAAACGTAGTAATAAATACATGGTAATAAATGTCTTTTAAGTTGATAAACCGCAGAGCTAGGGATCAAGACATCTTAAAGAAACCAAGAAGATAACTACCGGTATCCCAGGAAGTCTGTTATCGTGACTCACACGTCCCAAAAGGAACTGTCACCTATAAATTAAGTTGGAACTGAAGAAACACAGACGGGAGGATTTCGGCCTTCAGTTCTGAGACAATCCAGAGGATCGGAGACTCCAAGACAGGCGCCGCGCTGGCAGAAGGGGGCAAGGATCGGAGGGGGGCAAGTTGAGTGAAGTGTAAATTACCTTCTAGGCTTAATGAATATGTAACAGTTAAAGAAAGTTCTTCAGTTCACTGTACAATGAATGGGGTGCGCCTCTGGCAAAATTGCCAAGTGCCCAGCGCTGTTTTTGCCTTTGCTCTATAAATAAATGTTCAATATTACGTAGTTTAAATTTCAGCTTGCGAACTCACTTATATCAGGATGGAGTGGGACAGGGTGGGAGGAATTGGGACACCGGGATACACCAGGACCCAGACCAGGACTGGAACCCACTGGGACCAGAACTGGGGTAACAGGGATCATACTGGGAGCAACTGGGAACACACTGAGGGCTGCTGGGAGCAGCTGGAAGCATGCTGAGGGCAACTAGCAGCAGCTCGGAGTGACTGGGAGCATACTGGAACAAACTGGACGAACGTGGAACAGGCAGGGAATACGGAACAGCCGAGGCACAGGGAATGTCCAAGGAACGTGGAAGGTCCAATGAACTCGGAGTGTCGCTACCACGGCTGTCAAAGTTTTAATGGAGTTTTTATCCCATGACATTCCCAGGGAGCAGCGGCAGCTCCACACCCCCAGCCCGGGAGGTCGGAGCAGGGGAACTGCTGGTAGCACCTTCGGGGCACAGCCGAAGGCTGGGGGGCTCCTCCCCCCACTTCAATTTCTCTCCCCAATTCAAATCATCCCCTCGCATTCAAATCCTCTTCATTCACATTTTCTCCGCACAATTCAAGTTTGCTCGCCCCAATTAAACTTTTCTCCGCAGTCAAGCCCTGAGCCCGCTCCCGCTCCCTGCTCCTTCCAGCAGGACCCGGCTGGGACCTTCTGGAAACAGCAGCAGAAAGAGTGAAAAACTTCATCCTTATTTCCATTGATTTCCTTAGGTTTCCGGGGGATTTTCCTGCGGCTGCTCCGGGCCATGGGCGAGAGGCCTCCTTCAGCTCCGCCCCCTTTCCAGCCCCTTTTTCCAGTTCTTTTCTACAGCTGAGCCAAACCTGACGATTTTGGGGGGCGTCCCCGAAGTGCCCCAGGGAGGCCCCGAGGCCCCAGCGCGGTTCCCTCGGGCCCCTTGGAATCTCCAACTCTCAGCAGTCGCTGTCCTTGGGATTCAATCCTCCCGGCAGGGTTTTCCCCCAAACCGGGTTTATTTCCAGAGGGTTTTGTGGTTTCCCTTCGAGCCGGCGCCTGACGGCACCGGAGAGGCCGCGGGTACCGGGGCAGGCAGGGCTGTGGGACAGCACCTCCCCAAAACCTCCGGGAGGGGGACAAAGAAGGGGGGGCGGGGCGGAAGGGAAGAGAGATTAAACACGAAATTAAAAAAATAAAACTTTTTTTTTAAAAAGAGAGAGAAAAATTAAAATAAAGGTAAAATAGAATATAAAAAACAATAACACAAAATAACTTTAAAAAAATAACATAAAATAACAATGAAGAAAGAAAATAGCGGCAAAGTTTTTTCTGGTGGAACTTTGGGTTTCTTGTCCAAGCTCCGAGCTGGGTCTGAGCCACAAACCAGTGTCCGGGAGAGACATTGCTGCTGAAGGGCTGAATATTTCCCAAACTAAGTTATCAAGTATCAGGTAACACCTTGAGGTTACAGGAGTCCCAGCACACACGTTCCATTCCCTCATTTCAAGCTGAAAGCTCAGCTCCACTTGTGACTCTGCTTTGCAACAATGAATGTAAAAATTCAATAAAATTCCCATAGAAAGACCCCACGAAGGTTCGTGTTCTGAGAACTCCCCCGGGGCAGCCCCATCTCCTGCCCTGGTTTAGTCCCTCCCAAGCCCACTGTGGTTTCCAGCTACTTCGCTCTAGCTGCCCCAAATCACCGTTAATTCCACGGAATTGAAACAAATCCAAGTCCTGGTGGGGCGAGATAAGGGCAGGGAGAGGTCACTCAGGGATCGCCATCAAGAGCACAACAGCCCCGATGTAGGGAAATTAATTAGATTTATGATAAAGCAGATCAGAACAGGAGAATGAGGAGTAAAACAAATCCTGATAAAGCACCTTCTCCCGACCTCTCTCCCCTTCCCGGACTTCACTTTATCCCCGGCTCCCTCCGTGCTCTGCCCAGCGGTGCAGGGAGAAGGGATGGGGGAGTCACGGTCATTTCGTGCCGCTGCTTCCCCTCAGGGGCAGGAATCCTTCCCCTGCTCCGGCGGGGGGTCCCTCCCATGGGGTCAGTCCCTGCCCTGTCCAGGGGTGTCCCTCCCCACCCGTGCGGTCCCGAGGCGCGGGGCACTCGTGTCGCAGCCGCGCTCCGGCCCCGTCAGCGGCAGCGCCGCTCCGTGCCGGGCAGGGCCGGCAGAAGGAGCCGGGCGGCGGCGGGGGCTGAATCCCGGCAGGAAGAAGAACAAGAAGGCACCGGGGCCGCCTGCGGTGTCCGATCCCCGCGAGCAGCGGGGAGGCCTCGGGGAGCGGCCGCGGGCGGGGCCCTTTGGAGCCGCCCCGAGGGCTTTGTGCCGCCCCGGGCCCCTGAAGGAGTCGCTCCGCGGGACGGGCGAGGTGCGAACGACAGAAAAGACAGAGAAAAGAATCAAATACAAAGAGCCGCACCGAGGGGCGTCTCCGCCGGCCCGTGGCACCGAAGGAATCCCCCGCGGAACCGGGGCTGTGAGGGGCGAGAGAAGCTGCCCCGAAGGCGAGACAGTGTCTCCACCGCCCGCGTCTGAAGGAGCTGCACTGAGGGACGGGCGGGGTGTGAATAGAATAAAATACAGAGAATAGGGCAACATAGAATAAAAAACTGCACCGGGGTGTCCCCGGGCCCCGGTGTCACTGAAGAGCCGCACCGCGGGACGGGCGCTGCCGGGTGTCGCCAGAAGGGCAGCGCCAAGGGGGTCCGAAGTGTGAATAAAATAAAGTATAGAGAATAGGATCAAGTACGGTAAAAGAGTCGCACCCAGGAGTCCCCGGAGCCCCGTGTGTCTGAAGAGCTGCACCGAGAGACCGGCGAGGAGTGGAGGCAGTGAAAGAGCCGCACCGGAGGGACGCGGAGTGGGAGTTGTGAATGGAATAAAACAGAGAGAATGGAATAAAAAAAATAATGAAAGAGCCGCACCGGGAGAGGCCGCTGCCCGCGACTGAAAGAGCTGCACCGAGGGAGCGTCGGGGCAGAACCGAGGGGATCTCCGCTGCTCCCTGTCTTTGAAAGAGCCGCAGCCAGGGCGAGTTGGGGCTTCTGGAGCCGCCCCGAGGGCTCTCGGCCGCCCCGCGTCACTGAAGGAGCCGCAGCGAGGGACGGGCGGGGCGCGGCCCGGATCGACCCCGTCCAGCTGCGCGACGAGCGGCGACCCCGCGGGAGCGCACCGGGGCCGGGCGGCGGCGGCAGCTGGAGCCGGGAAAGGGCTCCGAGCGGCGGAGACAAGCAGGGTGTTCCCAACAGCTCCGCTCAGCCCTCAGCACCGCGCTGGGGCCGCCGTGCATTTCTCAGCCCCGGCCGCCCCCACGGGCCGGGCCCCGCGGGTCCCGCTGCTGCCGCCTCGCCCCCACGGAGCCCAGAAACTCCGGGAAATCGCTCCCAGGCACTAAAAACCTTTCCATGGAGGTTTTATGCCGTGACGCTCCCGGCGAGCAGCGGCATCTCAGTGCCACCGGGCGGGGATTGCAGCAGCGGGGAACCGCTGGCGGCAAATCTGGGGCAGAACAGAGGGTTCGGGGCCACCTGGGGCAGGTCACAGCCCGAGGGGGAAGTGCGGTCAGACTCACGTGTGTGAATATCCCAAAATAACTCACTAGCCCAAAGATGTCTGAATTCTCCCCAAGTAATTGAAACCTCAAATACTTCCAATTCCTCTCAAATACTAATGCGTCCTCATTTCAAAATACCTCTGAGTCGTCCGAAAATATTTCAATTTTCTCAAAAAATACTGAATTGTCCTAAAATACCTCCAAACTCTCCCCAAAGAGAGCTCTGAATCCTCTGTAAATATCTGAGGTCTCCCTAAATATTCGATATATCCTTAAAATATTATTGAACACTCCTAAAATACCTCTGAATTCTCTCCAAATATCCCAGAATTTTTCCCAAATCCCTCTGAATCCGTGCAGTCCTCTGAACTTCCCGTTCAGCAGCTCCGTGTAAACATTCGTTTTCGAGTCGTTCCTTTTCTAGTTGTTCTTGCCAACAACTTCTTGGCGTTTTTGTTTCACGTTTTTAGATCTCTGAGTCGTCAATCGCTCCTTCTGTGCTGCCGTGAGGGCTGCACCCAGAGCCACGAGTGCCACTGCCTTTCCTTTGCCAGGTTAGGTCAAAGAATTCCGTTGGGATTTCAATCCCATCCTCCACCACCTGTGGATCGCGTCAGTTACATGCCAGGTCCTGACGGGATTCCTTGGGTTGGATGTTGGAAGTATAAAACAGTGAGGAAAATGCAGTGGGGCACCGGGGAGGAGTGTGGGGTAGAAGCCCTGATGCCCAGAAATGTTTTTGAAAAACAACTTAGCAAAAAAATACTCTGTTCAACGCAACTACAAATATGCTTTGAGCACAGCCCGGCCCACAGCACGTGGCACAGCCGTGGTTAATAAGGTGTAAAGTGTGCCCTGAGTTAAGGTCTAAGCCGGGGGACGAGAATTTGTCATTGTAAGGACAGATCGGGGGCTTTGTCCCCCGACAAAAGGACACCTTGGCATAAATCTCGTGTCCTCGGCTGAGCGTTGGCCCGGGAAATTCAGCTGGGGATGGCATTTCAATCCAGGGAGCTGCTCTGAGCAATACGAGGCAAGTTTGATTTTAAAACAATTGAATTGCCTCGGGAAAAGAGGATGCAGCCGTCTGGGTTCTTTACTAAAAATACAGAAGTATCACAGAAAGAAGGAAAGATATGGAAAGGACAGGAGTAAACAGGGGAGAGGAAAGATATCACCACCCGTGGATCCGGTGAGGAGATTTTGGCAATTGCGATGTCTGCGATCGGAGCGATGGTCGCGGTCTTGGTCCATTGCGGGTTTGACGGGGTAAAGTTCAAGTTTAGGCGGGAACTTCCTGCGGAGGGAGGGAGGGAGGGAGGGAGGGAGGGAGGGAGAGGATTGGCAGGAGAAAAAGCATCGCCTTCCTCCGCAGATCTGCTCTTGTCAGCTTTACCCTGACATTTAGCGGCCAAAATCTCTTCCCATTTCTCCTTTCGCCGCACTGGGACTCAGTTCCCCCTGGTTCCGCTCGCAAAGGAAAACCATTCAGTTCCCCCTCTAAACCACCGCGGGAGAGCCGGGAGCTGTCGGGTGGATCCGGGCTCCTTCTCTATCCCACTCCATCCCATCCCGGCAGGAGCTCTCCCGGCCGAGCATTTCCACCCCCGCGCTCTCCCAGAGGGGCCGCAGGGGGGCTCAGCTGAGGGTCCCTGTTGCTGTTCCCTTGGATTCGCGGCTCCAGCTTTCCTGGATGTTTATTGTTCCCTGTGTAAGCGGGGTAAACTGTCGGGCTTCCCCCTGGCCATCATTAGCGGTTTCAGTCTAATGAGGGGAAGTATTTGCATCCCTTTGTCCTCTGGCTAATGTTTCCCAAGCTCTTGAACTCCCCAGAGGGACACAGCGATTTAGTGACCAACATTGCTCTTGCGAATCCCCAGAGAGACAGCGATTTAGTGACCAGCATTGCTCAGGGGCATCCTCAATTGATGTCCCATTATTCCCAGTTTGTTTCTAGCTCCTTTCTAAGGGATTCCCCCCAGTCCATAGCTTCCTGAAGGGCCGATTGAATCGATAGATTCATTTCCCTTTCCAGAACTCATTTTCCGGACATTCCTTTTTTAGATTTTCCCTCAAACGATTTCTCGTCACCTTCTTTTGTTTCACTTTCAGATTTCGGAACCTTCAATCGCTCCTTCGGTGCCCCCACGAGGGCAGAACCCAAACCAGCGATTCCACTCCCACTTTGCCAGGTCTGAGGTCACAGAATTCCGTTTGGATTCAAATCCCACTTCCCTATGCATTGCGTAGCTTTTTATGTGCCAGGCCCTACGGGGAGGAGGATTAGCAGTTACGGCTCTTTAATTTCAGGAGGGGACAGTCTCCATTCGACTCCCCCAGGGCACTCAGACATTTAAAATCTGTCATTGACCCCATGAGGGGGGTCAATGTCCTCCCATTTCCCTCAGAGGGTCCGTCTCACTTCTCTTCCAGAGAAAACCCTCTCAGCAGGCCCGGGGCACAGCAGAGGGATTGGACCAACAGCTGTGGAGCACGCTGATCACAGCAGCAAGGAATCCTGTCTGGGATGGCAATTCACTGGCACAGCCCAGCTCTGAGGCGGTGACCGAGGGTCTTGTGATTGATGCCTCGGGGCAGATTGGAGTGAAAGGGCTCAGAAGGACCGGGGTAGGAATGTTTATAGAAGGCACGAGCCTTGCCGAGCTTCAAATAAGAAACCTTATTTGGGGGGGTTGTGCTCTCTGTTCGTGACGCGGTTTGAACACAGCAGAGAGCAGAGCCAGGAAACGTCACCGTCCCTTTGTGCAGGCGATTCTTGTGCAGCGACGGTGGCACCAGCTCCGACATCCCCACCTGGCTCCCACATCCCCACGTGGCTCCCACATCCCCACGTGGCTCCCACATCCCTCACCTGGCTCCCACATCCCCACCTGGCTCCCAAATCCCCACCTGGTTCCTACATCCCTCATCGGCTCCTACATCCCCACCTGTGATTTAGGGGGGGCAAGAGATTTACTAGAAAGTGTTTGTTAAAACAAGGTATATAGCTTGTGTTTTAGGACTAGGAGGTTGATAATAATTCACTAAGGGCTGCTTGCTAAAACAATACATATAGCTTGCTCAATATTTTTGTGCTTGCCAAGCAAAGAGGAAGGATATAAAGAAGATGCCAAACTATTGATAAAGAGAAGGAACCATGACCAGATATCCTACTTCTGGATCATGAAACCAGCCCAAGCCAACTTTAAGGTTTGGACCTAGACCAGAGACCCAGGGAGTATACGCAGGGAAGCAGAGTGAAGAGTTCAACCCAAGGAAGACTTCTTTACTTCATCTTAAGACCCCTGCCCACAACCACCAGGCAGCACTGCGCAGGTGCCAGTGTACGTAAATGAAGTTTGGACTCATTAAAATATGAAGCGAGAATAGATCATGAATATGTAGAGGCGTGTTGGGCAACGTAATGAATATGTAACCTGTAACCTGACATAAACAGGACAGAGTACCACTGGCGTGTTGCACACTTTGGAAGAAACTATTCCCCGTGCACCCCAGTGCTGGAATAAACACACCTACTTTACAACTTTTCTTTTAGTTGTAGAATTAATCCGCACCTTACAGGTCAGGTGCCATTGGCCTTCTTGGCCACGTGGGCACACTGCTGGCTCATGTCCAGCCTGCTGTCCATCAGTGCCCCCAGGTCCCTTTCTGCCTGGCCACTCTCTAGCCACTCTGTCCCCAGCCTGTAGCACTGCAGGGGTTGTTGTGGCCAAATGTAGGACCTGGAACCTGGTCTTGTTAAACCTCCCATTGTTGGATTTGGCCCCTGGATCCAGCCTGTCCAGGGCCCTCTGCAGAGCCATCCTACCCTCCAGCAGATCCACACTCACACCCAGCTTGGTGTCATCTGCAGATTTGCTGATGGAGGACTCAATCCCCTCATCCACATCATCAATAAAGATATAGAAATCCACACTGGCTGGGTCTGATCCCTTGGCCATGGAGTAGGTGCCGTGTGATGGCACTCAAGGTGATCTGTTCCATAACCTTGCCAGGCACCGAGGTCAGGCTGACAGGCCTCGAGTTTCCTGGATCCTCCTTCCAGCCCTTCTTGTGGATGGGGTCATGTTGGGGAAGAAGGAATAGAAAGGTCTTATGGAAATTATTGCTTAGCAAAAGATGCTGAGAATATTGAAACCTCAGAGGAGATTGAGATGAAGACAAGCTTTGAAATACCAACCAGTGAATAGCTGGAGAGTAAGCATTCCAGCTGAATGATGTCACAACAGAAACTTACATTCCTCTGGGGTAGATCCAAAGGTGGAGAAACCGGTTTTGTAGGATTTAAATACCTAACAGCTATGGTAATATAAGGACTCTCATAGGCTATATGCAAATAATGTAGAATTTGTATCTCACCCTAGATTGGTTAGTAGAAAATAGAATATTCAACATAGAATCTGTTTTATGTGGTTGCACGAGCCAGATTCGCTCTCGCAACTTCCTCCCCCTACCTGCCTGACCTCTCCCTCTCCCGGACCGACGACGGGGCTGCATAAGCAGTCACGTGGTCGGTCTCTCCCCTCTTACCCTTTTCCAAAATAAACCCGCATGCTTTGAAACTGACTGCAGAGATTTCGTCTCTGTCCTTGCCGTCCGAACAGCATTTCTACGCTTGGGATGGCAATTTCAGATCGCGCTCTTTCACTTCTACACAGGGGCTCCTCTGCCTTCCCTGCGGACGAGACCCGGCCATCCCTGACCGCCCCAGGCTCGGCTTTCCGACCGGCCCCGGACACCGGTGGTGTGGGGCTGTGGTCAGGCAGGTGCCCCACAGAGGAGGCTCCCTACTCTCCACCATTCTGGGGCTGGTCTGGCAGCTGCTGGAATCTGGAGTTTGGAGCTCTCTGTACAGCAAGGGGCAATTTCAGGGTTTTAATTGCCAGGCTTGACACACTGGGGCTGCTGTTAGCAATAGTGCCCTGAAGGGCTGGAACACGGAGAATGGAGCCCGGGTCTGAGCCTGGATGTGCGGGGAGCCCAGGGGAGAGCCTCCTGCCAGAACAATCCGATCCCTCAGCTCTTCCATGGCCAGGAGGGATTGGGGTTCATGGGATCAGTCGGAAGGTGCTGACCAGGAATTCTCCACATGCCCCTGAAACCTCTCTGTGCTCTGCCCCCACTGCCCCTCATCCCTGCAAGGAACAGAGCCCTTGGAGCTGGGGCAGGGATTGCAGCTCCCTGCCCAGGCTCTGTGCTCCCCCCACCCGTCCCCACTGCCACCCTGCTGCCCTCACTGTCCCTTGCAGATGACCTGGAGCTCTTCCTGCTGCCCCTCCCTGGGAACACAGAGCCTGTCCTGGCCCCACTGGCACAGCTGCCCCACACCAGCACTGCCAGCCTGGCCACACACCCTCCTGCCCTGGCAGGGCTCAGCCCGGGCCCTTCCCAGATCCTGATGCCCAAGGGCAGGGCTGGGAGAAGGCAGCAGCAGCCTCGAGGGCAGTCAGGGCTCCACAGCCCCTGGGCCAGATCCTGCTGCCGGTGCCATCCCTGCCACTCGCCAAATCCCCACGGCTGCTCCATCTGAGAGCTGCTCAAGATCCCTTCCAAGGCCATCGAGTCCAACTTGTGACCGATCCCCACCTTGTCACCCAGCCCAGAGCACTGAGTGTCACATCCAGTCAGTCCTTGGACACTGCCAGAGATGGGGACCCCTCCACCTCCCTGGGCAGCCCCTTCCAAGGCCTGACCACCCTTTCGTGACCAACCTGAACCTGCCCTGGCACAGCTTGAGGTAATTTCCTCTTGTCCTGTCACTTCTTGACTGGGAGCCCAACCCCACCTGGCTACAACCTCCTGTCAGGGAGTACAGGAGGATTCTTCCTTTCTTAGACCCTCTCCTCCTCTGCTTTCCAAACCTAAAGAAGACTCACGGGAGGATGACAAAGAAATCCCACATGAGGATTTGGGATTGGATGTTCCCCCATTTCTACCACCTACAGGGCCAACCAAGTGTCTCTCTCCTCCCCTGCCCAATATCCAACAGCAGACAGTCCATGGGCCAGCATTCCTGTCCCTGGGAAGCACCAGGAGGGAAGTTTGATGGCCTACACAGCCCTGAGAGAGGAGAAGGCAGGAATGAATTCTCATCTCATTCTTTTCCATTCCAAAGGAGATTCACGTAATGTAAAAACGATTTATTGTTGGTGGAGCTGCCCTGCAGGGCTCCAGCCCAGAGCAGAGGCTCCAGGGATGTCAGGTGTGGTCCCACCTGCAGGCTGGCATTTCAAAGCAGTATAAGGACTTGGAAAATTTGGGTAAAAACAGATTATCTAGAACCACATTTGATCTGTTTTCTATCACTCACTGGACTTGGTGTAGATTCATGGGAAGCTCTTGAAAACAGGAGTAATTCTGATTTTACTGCTTGGTGCTGTAATGCAGCCTTGAAAAGGAGCAATGCTTTTATGCACCTGTGTGCACATGTCTAAAGTACATTAATCCTCTGGTAGTTCCACATTTATTCTGAAGCTTTGTACTCAACTGCTGATTTTTTCCTGATGTTGCTCATTTTAACTTCAATGTTTGCAAAATAAAGCAAATCAGAGGAAGCAAGAAATTTAAAATTTAAAATCCAGGAACCACTGACAGAAGTGGAGAAGATTCTTTTATAGTACAGCTCTTTTCTGACTGAATCTTTTGTCAGTAGATACGTTGTTGCTAAGTCTTTATGCCTTTTGAACCACAGCTATTTATAATTATTTCTTTTTAGTATTTATTATGCCTGTTGAACCCATGTCCAAAAGACAAATACAATCAGAAGTAGTTTTCCATCCCAAATAGACTGAAAAATTAGTTTCTTTATGCCAGAGAGACTAAACCCTGTGTTTGGCGTCCCATCTCACACAACCGGTCCCGGTATCTCCACAGGAGATTTCTGCCCTGGGCAGCCGTGTGGCGATGGTGACACACCGGAGCACAGCCATTCGGGCCGGTGTCCGAAGGCATTTGGTACTGCACGGACGTCGTTTAGCAGCAGTGTCTGCCTTTATTCTCTCCGGTTTTATTCTCTCTGTTCTCTGTGTCTTTATTCTCTCTGTCTCTCTCCCCCTCCCAGCCGAGCGGGGCTGGCGGGAGCCGCGCTCCCCTCACAGCCCCTGAGCAATGGCGGCAGCAATGGCGGCGCCGCTCCCTCAGCGCCGCCCCGGGGCCGAGCGGGCGCCCTTTGGCGCCAAGACGGGACCGCGGCTCCTCCGGGCCCCGCTCGCCCATGGCCGCCCCCGCCGAGCCCGGGCACTCGCCCAGCTCCAAGGAGCCGCCGGCGCTGCTGCGGCTGAAGCGCAAACGCCCTGGGCGGAGGAGCGACCCTGCCGCCGCCACTGCCAACGCTGGCCCGGCCCCGAGCCCTTCTCCAGCCCGGACAAGGCGCCGCAGCGGGCGGCGGCCGCCCCTCAGCCCCGGGCCCGGCCCCGGCGGGCGGGGAGCCCTCGGCAGCGCCCTTGTGGCAGCAGGCACCGAGCCCCGGCCCCGGGCTCTGTCCCCGGACAAGGCGCCGCAGAGCCCAGGGCACACACGGGCAGGGCACTCGGCGCTATCGCCCCCAGCCCCGCAGGCCCTTTGGAACCCGGCCCGGGGCTCGGCCCCGCCTCCTCCAAGGCCCTGCTGGGCTCGAGCTGTTGCTCAGCGCTGCCTGCGGATCTTGTGCTCGCCCCGAGCGGCCTTTGTTTGCAGCCCGGGCTGCTGAGGGTCGCTCGTGAAACGTCACTGCAAGGGCAGTTTTTTAAAATGATCAACCCAGTACTTCCTTTGTGCTGTGCCTTACGCCGAGGTTTTATTCCTCATTTAGAGCCTGCCTGTGAAGAATAGCTCCCCAGGAGAGCGGATCCTACGGAAAAGATCTGACATCCTCACCCACAGCAAGGGATGGAACAGCACACACTGCTGAAAAGATTCCTGCTATTCTCAGGGCACAGAATACGGTGAAACTGTTTACCTTGGTATTTGGTGGTCCATGTCTGTATAAAGGAATGCCCTAAAATATCAGCTTCCAAGAAAATATCTTAGATTGATGTTTCCTGTGCTGGTGACAGTCTTTTAAACCCAGCCTTCTGCCTGACCTCTCTGCTGCTGTAGTTCCATGGACAGAAGTTGTTGTCTTTTTCCCCTTCCCATGGGCAGGGCAGTGTTCAGCCATCTCCAGGACAGCAGGGCCCCATCTCACATCACTGTGACCTGGGAAGACAACATCCATCACTCCAAATGTCCCACCTTCCTCCTTCCCGGGCATTTGGCCCTGGCAGTGGGGTTTGCTGCTGGTTGCCGCAGGAAAAAGGAGAGCACTGTGACAGTTTTGGACGCATGGAGCCAAGGGAACCCTTGTGACTCTGTGGGGCCTAATGGAGACAAGGGACCATTGTGACACAGTGGGACCCCATGGAACCAAATATCCATTGTGACAGTAGGGGACCTCATGGAACCAATTGTCCATTGGGGCAATGCAGATCCAAGGAGACCATGATCTTGCTCATTGTTTATGCAAGCTTTTGTATTCCTCATGGAATCAAGGAGACCATTGTGACACAGCGGGGTTTCATGGATCCAGGAGACCATCATGGTACTATGGAACCTCATGGAAGCAAGGGTCCATTGTGAAACTGCAGAGCCTTGTGGAGCCAAGGAGACCACAGTGACACTAATGAACCTCATGGAACCAGGGGTCCGTTGTGATGTTTTGGAACTAAGGAGACCATTGTGGAGGGTACAGAACCTCATGGAACCAAAAGGTCATGTGACAGAGCAAGGCCTCATAGAATGCAAAAACCCATTGTGACACTGTGGAGCCCTATGGACCCAAATATCCATTGTGACAGTACGGAAACTCATGGAACCAAACAGCCATTTTGACCAAAAAAAAGCCTCAAGGAATGAAGAAGTCCGAAGGTCTAAAACTTTTCTTGCATGGTTCTGCTTTGGGGAAGAGGAACCTCATTGGCACCTTGGGCTTGGCACACACTTGAGGAGTGTGGAGAACGAGGCTTCACGATGTGAAGTTTTAATGATTTATTAACAGAAAAAAAGCAGTTAGGATGCCCACAATACAAAGACATAGCACCCAGTGCATGGCTCGTCTGGCCAGAGGCACACCTCCCAGGGTCCATGGAGCCGCTTTTATCCCCTCTGAATGTCAGTCAAGATGCCTGGACATATTTGGACACTTTGGTCCAATCCTGGGTGCGGATGTTCCCGCCCCAGCCCTTTGTCCGCCCATTCGGGATGGCCTGATCTGGCTCCACCACATGGAGCATGCTCAGTTGTGAGACCGGGAGGGATCTCATCTTGACTGGCATCCTGATGGACATTCTTCACAGAACTTTCTAGAAATCCTGCTTCATTGGCCATTTTGCCCCTAGTCTCTTAACATAGTCACTGAACATCATTAATTATGTATATAAGAGGGAGGGTACAAAGTGTGATAAAGGACCTCTCACAGTTTAGATAAGAAGGAATTTATTAGCTCATTAACGTAGTTCAAAAAACAATAAGAGGCTTAGAATGGCTATTTGCTGTACACAAAGTGAAGTGCAGCGCTGCATGTGGCTCAGCCTGGAGCCAGACACCCTCGTGGGCTGTGTTGGTACATTTCATACCCCGCAAACCCTGCCCATCACCTCCCTATGCCCTCCCCCAGGTCAGAGATGATTGGCTGGAGATTGAGTCAGTCTTTCCAATTGGCTTGTTGCTTGCCTTCCATTGTCTAGGGTCCTGCCATAGGCTCGGTCTTCACCCAAGGGTCTTCTTGCATTTACTCCATTGAGCTAAAATCTCACTTAAATTACATCACCAGAATTCTAGAAAGTTCCAGGCCTCTGTCACTGACATATATTATCAATCTGAAATATAACTATCATGAACTTCACTTATAGGGAAAACGGAGATATTAACTGTTCAAGACATCTGATTACCCACAACAAATTCATTATCCTTTAACTAAACAAGAACAACCATTAGCATCACCCATCAACTAAAACTCCTCCTATTAACCAATTATCATATGCAAAAGCCAACCCTAATAGCCTGTTTTTAACAATGGGTCAGAAGCCTGAAGTAACAAAACCAAACAAAACCACCCCAAGTTACCTTACAAAGACTGAAAGACATAATAAATATGTTTTTCCCTTAAAAAATAAATGTGTTTTTCTCTTCAAAACACTTTTCAGGTATACATGGCATGTACAAGATCGGGTGTAGTGGGTTGATGCTGGCTGGATTCCAGGCACCCATCAAAGCCTCTCTCTCATTCCCCTCTGCTGTTGGACAGGGGAGAGGAAATAGAACAAGGGATTCATGAGTTGAGATAAGGACAGGGAGAGATCCCTCCTCAAATATGGTCATGGGAAAAACAGGCTCAAATTAGAGATATTAATTGAATTATTGCTGACAGAATCAGAGCAGAAGAAGTAAAATAAAACTTTAAAAGTGCCTTCCCCCACTTCTCCCTCCAGCTCAGCTCTATCTCCTCCCCCAGCAGCACAGGGAGATGGGAATAGGGGTTATGGTCAGTTCATCACCCGAGGCTTCTCCCACTGCTCAGGGAGAGGAGTCGTTCCCCTGCTGCACCATGGGGTCCCTCCCATGGGAGAGTTCTCCAGGAACTTCTCTGATGTGAGTCCATCCCATGAGCAGCAGCTCCCTGTGAACTGCTGCAATGTGAATTCATGCCATGGGCAACAGTGCCCCAGAACTGCTGCAGTGTGGGTCACTCTGCTACGGGGTCAGTCCTTGGAGGACAGGCTGCTCCAGCCTGGGAGCAGGGCCCCTCTCTCCACGGCTCACAGCCTCCTCCCAGGCATCCCTGCTCCAGCGTGGGCTCCTCCTCCATGGGCTGTAGGTGAATCTCTGCATCCCCATGGATCTCCCGGGGCTGCAGGTGGATCTCTGCATCCCCATGGATCTCCCGGGGCTGCAGGTGGATCTCTGCATCCCCATGGATCTCCAGGGCCTGCAGGGGCACAGCTGCTTCACCATGGTCTTCACCAAGGGCTGCAGAGGAATTCCAGTTCCAGTGCCTGGAGCAGCTCCTGCCCCTTCTTCACTGACCTTGGTGTCTCCAGAGCTGTTCTCCTCACATGTTCTCAATCCGTTCTTCTCTAGTCACAATTACAATGGTGCAACAACTTCTTGGTTTTTCTTTCTCCTTAAATCTGTTACCAGAGAGGCATTACTACCATCTGTGATTGGCCAAGTCTTGGCCAGTGGCATGTCCATCTTTGGAGCCACCAGGGATTGGCTCTGCCCGACATGGTGGAAGCTTCCAGCAGCTTCTCACAGAAGCCACCTCTATGCGGCCCCCTGCTACCAAAAACCAGGCCATGGTACCAAGGGGCTATTGTGACACTGGGGGCCACATGGATCCAAGGTGCAAGTGTGACATTGCACAGCCTCATGGAACCAAGGAGACCTTTGTGAGACTGCAGGGCTTCATGGAATGAAGGGACAGTAGTCGCACTGTGGGGCCCCATGGAACCAAGGAAAGCATTGTGTAACTGTGCAGGCCAAGGTACCAAGGAGACCATTGTGACACTGTGGGGCCCCACGGAACAAAGAGGCAACTGTGACACTGCAGGGCTTTGTGGAGCCAAGGGGTCGATGTGACACTGTGTGGGTACATGGCATTGAGGACACCATTGTGACGCTAGAGGACCTAATGGAATTGTTGGAAATCATAGAACTTTAAAAATTTTTTTAATGTAACTTCAGTCAGGGGTTTGATCGCCTTTGCCCAGGGGGAGGGGAATTGAAGATTCTCTTCAAAAGACTCTGTTCACCAAAGTTGGGTAAGGCCTGATGAGTTTAACATCTACAGACTAGGAGTAGCCAGAAGATACACAGGAGGTAAACAAACATTAATGAACATCACCGTTCAGTGCAGTTAGAGACACCTGGTCTGGGAAAAGATTGATGAGGGAATCAAAGAATGAGCACCTAATTAACATCAAAAGCAAAGGGATCAATAACCAATAGGAGATCAAACACTGCTGTGTAATTTAAGACAAATGAACCTGAATTTCTTTGGGTTCTGTCTGTATAAATATGTGAAAAGTGTAGTAAAGAATCATGTGAGATGGAATGACTTTCACTGCACAACCTGGGAATGTGTGGATGAAATCATTTCTATTGCACATGCTGGCCAGAACAACATCCTGGCCAGAATAAAGTAATGCCTAAATTCTCTAACAGTGAAAAGATGTTGTTGGAGAGGTTGTGTTTTTCATGCAGTTTCAGTGACAGTCCCACTGAGGTCCATCACCAACAGAGGCTCCTCATGGACTCCTTGGAGGAGAGAATTGGAGGCCATGATAGCAGAAACTTCTCAGAGACTCAATGTGGAAAGGAAAAAAGAAAGTACTTTAAAAAAGTGAAGTAACTTGAAGCATTAATGAGCCCCACTGAGTGTTGTTACTGACAAAAAATCTCCAGGGACTCGTTCCAGCAGATAATTGGAGGCCATGATTGCACAAAGCTCTCAGAGACTCCAAGACAAAAGCAAAAGCCAAGGTCCTTTGAAAAACCTGCAGTCCCTGGGAGCATGAAGGAGCCCCCAGGGCCATTCCTGACCAAGGCTCCCCAGGGACTCCTTCCAGCAGATCCCTGAGGCCAGGAGTGCAGGGAGGCCAAGGCTCTGTGGAGGCAGCTCAGGTGCTGAGCAGAGCCTGGGCTGGCTGGAGGCAGCAGAAAGGCCAAGGGTTGAGCCCCAGCCCCGGGGAAGGCAGATCCTGTCCCTCCCGCCTTGCTCAGGGCTCTGCTGGGGACACTGGGATGTGGGGGGGATGCAGAGGGCAGGACAAGGGGGTGACAGTGCCCAGCCTTGCTGGGGCTGTGCCAGGAGGCCCCAGGGCCTCAGGACAAGGTGTCTCCTCACAGCCCTTGGTGGCACAGTAGAGCAAATTAATTCTACAATCAAATTGCATTTGATTGAAATAAGTCTGGAAACCTCCTTGACCTGGGCCCAAGCCTTACCTGTTGTTCAACTTCAAATCAGAATTCAGCCATGGGGCACCAGCAAAATCAGCCCCTGTGAGCTGCTCTGTGGCTGACCCTACCAAGTGCCACATTCCTGAAAACACATGTGAAAGGAGGGGTCAATTTGAACAATTACCTCATTTCTCTTAGTAAAACCATGCAGGATTTGCAGTGAGCAGTGGAGATCTCCAGACTGCTGGGATTGGACACCCCAGGGCACTCCAAGCAGGAAATTGGGTTTTCTTGAAAGACTGGGGAACTGCTCTGCTCCAGCCATAGTGGAAGGGACCTTTCCAAGAGGTACTGAGAACTTTATTACAATGCACAGCTCGAGATGGCACCTCCTGGGGATTTGAAGAAATCTGGACCAAACTTCCTTCATGGTTATGCAGCTGGACTTGGTTAAAAGATCTGTTTATAATGGTCACCATAATAATTGCTGTATGGTTTTAGTTTGCATCAAGATTCAGTGTTGTAGCTGTTGTAATGCCTTCTGCTATAAATAGGCATATTGAGAGAGATCGGTTCCCATAAGGAACTGAGTGTCAAGAACAGGGGAGACTTGATAAGGACAGTAGAACAGAAGAGCACAGCCTTGGAGAAATAGGTAAAGGATGTAACTGGGGCAAACAGGAGTCATGCAAAACGCAAGCAGGACGCCAGCTCAGCTTTGCAAGGCTGACAAAGCAGGAGTTCTGCAAAACATAGATATTGCTCCTGTTCAAAAGCGGGGGTTGAGGAACAGCCACCTGAAAGTACACTGGATGTTGAAGAGAGACCCCAAAGAACCATACAAGGTTCTTTGATAAGGAGTGCAATTATGTAAAATAAAGTGATACATATCCATCAAATGAACAGGGTAGGTCACAAATATGTAATCAGTGTGTGTGATAAAAACTCTGTTCACCCCATGCTCGGGGATCGGCATTAGAGGAATTGTTCTCCAAGTGTCCAGCGCTGACAAAAAGAATGGCTGCTTTCTAGTACTCAAACTATGTTAGAAAGCTCATGTCCTGCGAATTTTGGTATCACTTCCACAAGGCCCCACTGTGTCACAATGGCCCCTTGGTTCCATGGGGTTCCACAGTTTCACAGTGGCACCTTGGTTCTGCAATGTCATTATGGCCTCTTGGTCCCACAAGACCCGACAGTGTCACAATGGTCACCTTAATTCCATGGGGCCTTGAAGCCTTACAATGGCCCCTTGGTTCCATGGGGTTCCACAGTGTCACAATGGCCCCGTGGGTGCTTGAGCCCTGAAGTGTCACAATGGTCTCCTTGGTCCCACAAGGCCCCACAGTGTCACCCTGGGGCAGGACACCAGGAGGGATTCGTTCCCCACTCGCTGCAGCTCCCTGGGCCAGCTGGCACCGACACCTTCTCCCAAGCCAGTGCTCCCAGGCACAGCCAGGGCCGTGCCACACTGCAGCTCCTGCAAACCACGGCGGCGGCTCCACGGCCAAAACCTGAGTGACAGACAGTTTGCCACTCTGTGTGTCTATATTTGACCAGGAAATGTCCCATTGTAGGGTGTCCCTGTCCTGCAGTCACTGCAATACTGGGACCATACACAGAGATCTGAGCGAGAGAAATGGCCAGCGCTGCACGTCTGCACTGACTCGGGGATGGTGGGAAATGCTCTGTGGGGGAGGCTGGAACGATGGAAAAAGGACAATTGGCAGCACAGAGCGAAACCAATCTGGGTGGCTGGACTGGGGCAAGACATCGCTGCCCAGGTAGAGAAATTGGCTATGAAAGTCCCTCCTGTGGATGCTCACATACCCAAGAGTTGGCACTGAAGAGCATCGCAACAATGGAGAGGGGGATGGGGCTGCCAGGATTAAAGTGTCTCAGGTGGGTCTGGACTGGCCACACAAGGCTGAGTTATTTCTGGCTCGATGAGCCCAGGACACCTCAGGTCATCAGGGAAGAGATGCAACCTCCAGATGGGCTGGTGAGCGAGGGGTGGATTTACCCATGGACAGCATCTCCAGGTTATCCATGAGTGTGAAATGTGTGCTGAGATCAAGCAGGGCCAGGTGGGTAAAGCCCCTGTGGTGTGGGGGATGATGGTGGGAATATAAATGTGGGGAGACACATGGTGTTTTTAGTGGGAGTAGTAAATTGGAGAACAGCATTCCTAAACCACAAGAGCCCTGTCAGAGCCAGCCCTGTCCCTGCACTGCCCCAGCTCTGCTGCCCCACAGCTGCTGATCAGGAAGGGCAGAGCCATGGGGGAGGGAAATGCACAGGGACTCCTCCTGGGAGGGACCTCGGGAGGTTTCCAGGCCAAGCCAAAGCACAGTCAGTGGAGGAAGGGACACAAGGATGGGCTGTTTGTGTGCTCTGCCACGGCAGGATGAGATGCAGAGCTGCACACACACCCAGACAATGTGGATCCCTGCAGGAGCTGATCTCACATAGCAGCTCCCAGGCCTCTGCTGCTCACTGCTTGCTCTGCTTTGATGTTCCTTGCTGGTTACAGCCACCCCACACACCCCAGTGCTGTGTGCACACACACCAGTCTCACCAGTGCCTGGGCCCCCAAAGGACACAGGACCTGATGGTTTGTGGTTCCCACTCCAGTGTCTGACACTTGGGCCTCCCTCTGTACCCAGAGGCAGAGAGAGCTCCCTTGTACCAGAAACTTCTTGGCAATGGAGGGTTCAGGAAGCAGGACAGGCTGTGGGGATCAGTTGCAGGGCACAGCCAGGGACGGGCACTAATCATCACCTGTTTACACAAGACCAGCTCTTTCATCCCCTTTTCTCTCTGTTTTCTCGTGTTTGTTTTATTACAACCCACCATGGTCCCACCCTCTCCCTTGCTGTGGTCCTTTCCTAACCATCCCATGGCAAGTCTTACCCAGGCCCCAAATGCCCTTTCTGGATGCCCATCTTGAGTCTCATATCTCAAGGCAGAAACCCCCATGCAAAGGCAGGAGGTAACCCTGGGAATCGCTGCCATTGTCCCACTTGGTGAGTCTTTCACATAGATATTGGACCTTGCTTTCAGTTTCTTTACCTTTGGGTTTTTAATGGTTCCTCCATGAACCTGCCAATTCATGTGCCTGGTGTGGTAATTCTTTCCTTTTTATGGAATGTTGGGGGTTAGGTCAGATTAAAATGTCGACATGGTTTGTATATAGGTATTTGCAGGCCTGTGGAGAAGGAATTGGGCCTATAAGAATCAAAGAATTAGAAAATGCTTTGGGTTAGAAGAGACCTAAAATAGCCTCCAGTCCAAATCCCCTTCCATTTCCCAGGGACACCTTCACTTCTTCAGGCTGCACAAAGCTCCTGACCCTGAACACTTCCAGGGATGGGGTTTCCACTCACTGGGCAACCTCTGCCAGAGTCCTGCCACCCTCATCATAAAATATTTCATCCTTACATCCAATCTAAATCTGCGCTTGTTCAGCATAAATGTCTTGTGTCTTGTTCTGCCAATACAACCCCTGGCAAACAGTGTCATTCCAATTTTCCTGGTCTAAGAGCATGACATTTCCATGGCTAAAAAAATTGGAGGGGTCTGAGAGATGTCCCAGGATGGGGTTTGGAGGCCTCAAGTAAAGGATCACTCTATAAGAAATGCAGGCCCTGGGCTCAATGGTTTGGAGACTGAAAACAAAACAGGAGCTGCCTGAGAGGGTTTGAATGGTGGATTCAGAGATGGTGAAGCTTTTTCTTCATCATGGAAATGAGTCTGAGAAAGAAATAATGCCACCAAGGACAGCTGGGGAGGACCAGAGTGGAAACAAGGAGAGAGTAATTTCCCTCCCAGGGCAGGGCTGTGGTGCAACACATCCGCAGAAGGAGTCTGGGTCAGCCCAAGGGTTTGTGTGCCAAGGCAGAGGCAGGCAGGACGCAGAGCTGTCAGCAAAGGAAGCAGCCAGCGAGGTGGGGCAGCCGGGGGATGCCGACAACCTGCAGGGACAGAGGCGCAGGGCATGGACAGCGTAGGACAGCCTGGGCTGGAGAGGGCCCAGGGATGTGCAGAAGCTGCAAGGCCCTGCCACAGCCAACTTGTGCAGCACTTTGGCCATGGCTGCTGGCCCTGGGCCTGAGGTCATGAGGAGGACACAAGTGACCCTTGCAGCCCTGGGGCCTCATGGCCTCCTTGTCCCTGCTCAGCAGCCTGGCAGGGGCCGCCCCATGGTCCTGCCCTTGGCATTGCACATCCCCACATGGCAGTGCCCTGGGAAGAGCCCTGAGCAATGAGGGAGGGACAGGATGTGCCTTGCCAGGGGCTGGGGCTCAGGCCTTGGCCCTTTGCATTCCTGAAACACATCCAGGTTTGCACAGCAACAGAGACACCTTTGCCTTTTTTGTCCACACTGTCACCACTGCCTCCAGTGTTCTGCTCTAACTGGAACCTGGAAACACTTTTTCAGACATGTCTCAGTGGGACCCATTTAAAGTACAAGAAACTTCAGTGTTTCAATTTAACTTTGAGTTCTTGAGAAGTTTTTTGAACATACTCTGAGGGACTGAGTCCCATGTAAACAACACCAAAGCCCCGAGAGGGTCATTAAAGTCCTTGTGCTGTTGCTGTGCTGCTGAGCTGGGCCAGGCTCCTGGCACAGAGGGAGCTCCTGGCAACCAAGAAGACCTTCAAAAAGACATTTCTCCTCATGAGCAGCTCCTTTCCCAGCCCAACAGGGCAGAGAGCACTGCCTGCAGGCACTGAGAGGAGCCAGGCAGAGACAGGCTAAAGGGAATCAGGATTGGGAAGACATTCAGCTCAGAGTTCACTTGGGGAAACATCTTCACAGCCTCTACATGGTGAGTCTGTGGGTGCAGGGCAATGTCTGCTGTGCTCCTGGAGGGATCTCCTGAAGCCTGCACACCCCACAGCCTGGGGGATGTGTCAGGAGGACTCTCCCAGTTTCTCTGTTGCAGACGAGGAGGAGGAGGAGGAGGAGGAGGAGGAGGAGGAGGAGGAGGAGGAGGATGTGCTGCAGAGCGGGGCTGCCCTGGGCACCGTCAGAGGGACAGGGCAGGATGGCTCCTGCTGCCAGGGACGGCTGCAGGCTGTGAAGGTGGGGGTGCAGCCAGGGCTGCCCAGGGCTGTCCTGCAGAGCAGCTCCTGCAGCCCTGAGGGCTCTTGGCCAGGGCAGGGCATGTGCCACCTGCCAGGGACAGCTCTCAGCCTGCCTGGGAGCTCCCCATGGCTCTGTGGAGAGACGTTGGAGGTGGAAGAAGCAACCCCCATCAGGGCAGATTCCTCCTGCTGTGGAGATGGTGCTGCATGGCCAGGGCTGCTCTCAGCTTTCTCCTCAAGGAAAGGGCAAGGGGCTGTCAGCTTTGGATGTGTCCCTGACACTCCTGCACTGTCCCACTGGGGATCAGCAGATGTGCCTCAGATCTCCCTCAGAAAGTGCCTCCTTACCCTCCTCTCCCTACAGACAGCACCAGCAGCACCTTGGCTTGCAGCATCTCTGTTTGTCTGCCCTGCCCTTAAGGACCTGGTGCCAGGGAGATGGCCCTGGGCAGTGGCCTGTGCTGGGCTGGGCTCTGCAGGGCAGAGCTGAGCCCCCAGGGCTGGGCTGGGCTCTTCGAGCACTGGCAGGGGCAAGGCTTGGATAGAGGGAAACAGCTCCCAATGGGCACAACTCCAGGCAGCAGAGAGCCAGACCAACCCTTGGTATCCCTCCCTGTCTAGGGGCACAGGGAATGAGAGAAGAGATATTGACTTTGAAACTGGAACCTTCAAAAATTATTTTTCAGGCACATTTTAAGTGCAGCCACCCTGAACTAGAGGGAGGTGAAATGAGCACAGTGCACCTGTGTGGGGACCAGCAGATCTGACTGCTGTGGGGCACAGGGAGCTCTTTTTCCCTCTGGGCTCCCCAGTGTTCAGACTGAGAGCAATGCTGAAAATGAGGATTTCTGCCACTTCTAAGAAAGGGGCAGTAATTCATAAACACCTGAGTGCTGCTTTTGAGTTCAGCCAAGCTCAGAAATAAAAATGTTGAGTGAAATTTCCCCCCAAAAAGAGAAGTAATTTTGAGCAGATTCTTATGAAAATAGCATATGATGGGCTAAGGAAGTTTGTCCAACTTGTGAATGTTTTCTTCCAACAGTTCACAATGCCCAGAGTGAAGCAATGTCCAACAGCAGCTCCATCAGCCACTTCGTCCTCCTGCCATTCGCAGACACACGGCAGCTGCAGCTGCTGCACTTCTGCCTCTTCCTGGGCATCTCCCTGGCTGCCCTCCTGGGCAATGGCCTCATCATCAGTGCCATAGCCTGCGGCCCCCACCTGCACACGCCCATGTTCTTCTTCCTGCTCAACCTGGCCCTCACCGACCTGGGCTGCATCTGCACCACTGTCCCCAAAGCCATGCACAATTCCCTCTGGGACACCACGGACATCTCCTACACAGGATGTGCTGCACAGGTCTTTCTGTTTGTCTTTTTTATTGGAACAGAGGTTTCCCTGCTCACCATCATGTGCTATGACCGCTACGTGTCCATCTGCAAACCCCTGCACTATGGGACCCTCCTGGGCAGCAGAGCTTGTGCCCACATGGCAGCAGCTGCCTGGGCCTGTGCCTTTCTCAATGCTCTGCTGCACACAGCCAATACATTTTCCCTGCCCCTGTGCCAGGGCAATGCCCTGGGACAGTTCTTCTGTGAAATCCCACACATCCTCAAGCTCTCCTGCTCACACTCCTACCTCAGGGAACTTGGGCTCATTGTGTTTAGTATCAGTGTAGCTTTTGGCTGTTTTGTGTTCATTGTTTTCTCCTATGTACAGATCTTCAGGGCTGTGCTGAGGATCCCCTCTGAGCAGGGACGGCACAAAGCCTTTTCCACGTGCCTCCCTCACCTGGCTGTGGTGTCCCTGTTTGTCTACACTGGCATTTTTTCCTACCTGAAACTCCCCACCATCTCCTCCCCATCCCTGGATTTGTCACTGTCAGTTCTGTACTCGGTGGTGCCTCCAGCCCTGAATCCCGTCATCTACAGCCTGAGGAACCAGGAGCTCAAGGCTGCCCTGAGGAAACTGATAACTGGAAGAAAACTGTTTTTTGTCTACATACCATTCCGATATTGAACTCATTACAGGTTAAACCTATCTGTTTCTTTCTGTTATGAGTTTTAATTTTTTTTCTTTACCTGACTTTGTATATATTTCCCACATTATATTTTGTAATATTTCCATGTAATTTTTTTACATTTTCTTATTGTACATTGATTCAACCTGATGAGACCAACAGCCTGTTCCCTCTGTGTATTGAAACGAAATAAAAAAGCTTCTATTGACTTCTATTGCAAGGATCCTCCCTCTGAGATATTAAAGATGCTGGGGAAAAGTGTCCAGCGCATCACCACTGCCAGGGAGCACCAGTGTTTGTTCTTTCCAGAGCTGCTCTTTTACCATTTCCACATTCTCACGCTGAGCCCCTGTGCTGCTGTAAGGCCTGAGCTCTCTGAGTGTGATCACACAGCCCTGGGGGGTGGCAGCCCTGTGGTCACAGGCAGGGACAGGCACTGGGAACTCCTGAAACAGAGCTGGCCTCCCTTACAGCATCTCCATGATCCCAGGGATCTCCTGGGGGCACTGCATGGAGCCTTAGGTCTTCTCCCAAGGATGTGCCAAAGGCAGTGCCCCACAAATGAAAACACCAGGGACAGATTAACTGTGTGATTGTGCAGGATGGCTCCAGCAGCAGTTTCCTTGCCCTTCATGTCTTTTCCCTGCTGGGAAAGCTGTGAAGGACCAAGAGAGCAGGGCCTTCTCTGGGGCTGTGTGTGCAGGAGGCTGAAGGGAAGGCACACACAGAGCCAATAACAGCCACCACTCGTAGCACAGGTCCCTCCTCACAGCTTGGAGAGCTTGGCTGTGCCTCAGCAGTCCATGTTGGTATTGTATAAATGAGATGTAACCATGAACATCCTGTGCTTGTGTGAGAGGAACCCGTGAGCACAAACACCACCAGTTCTCCCTGGCAGTTCCATGAAGGCCTGTGAGACAGACACTGTCCCCATGTCCCTCCTGTTCCGAGCAATGTCCCTTTGCCAAGCCCTGGATGCAGGGCTGGGATGAGCTCCTGTGCACAGAGCTCCCTGTGCCCATCCCTCAGGCCCTGGGGCACCTCAGGCAGGGCAGGGCAGGTGACACCCGCAGGGCTGAGGGGCCTGCCAGGCTCTGGCAGTGGCAGCTTTCAGCAAGCACAGAGCATATCTCAGGGGTGTGGAGGGAGTCCCAGGCACACAAACCTCCATGTTTCACCCCTCTGAGCTTCACAATTCCTCTAAGCACCTGAGAAATAAATGCTCTTAGTCATAGCATAGGTGTCCAAGCAGGAGGCAGGGGACATGAGGACCCAAAATTCCCATGGTAAAAAGGGCAGTCAAACAATCAGACATCATCAGTGGAGTTTCTTCTAATGAGAATGGGGAATGTCCCCAACTTTCAGAAAAAATCTCTTCCTCTCTCTCATGACCTGCCCTGTGCCTGTGGTTTGAAACAGTCTCATTGTGGGGCTGCTGGAGGAAATATTGAAAACCTGCTACAGCTCCACCCCCGAGTGTCCCCTGACTGGGGACGGCACAGCCTCAGCTCCCAGCACTGTCACTGCTGTTTCCTGCTCCTTTGACATGTACAGAGTGTTTCCTGCTGGTGGCCACATCCCATGACCAGTACAGGGCTGAGCCAGCCCTGCTCTCTGCAGGACTCATGGGCTGGAAGGGCTGTCTCAAGCAAACACTGCACCACGGCTCGGAGGAGTTCTGTCACCTACAGTCACCATTTCCTCCTTGTTCTGACACTTGTGACACTTTTGGTAACCTCAACATACTACACCAGTTCTTCTGTGCTCTGTCCCCAGTGCTGGAACCTTCCTGCAGTGACACCATGACACTCCTGCTCTTTGCTTTCCCAGCCTGAGTTTTAGTTTCAGTCTTCCCCTCTCGTGTTCACAGGAGCATCCTGTGTGTGCTTCAGAGCTGCCATCATGGGGCAGCTCCGGCCCAGCCTGGGCAGGCACAAGGTCTCTCCTCCTGCTCCTCTCCCCTCAGCAGTGCCACTGTTTCTGGCAGCATCCTCAGCCTTGCCCAGCACAGCCCTCCTGAGACAATTTGACACAGCCCTTTCCTCCATCATCCTCATGCTCCTGCTAAACCCCCTCAGCCCCAGCCTGATGGGCAGAAACATCCAGAGCAGGGAGGCTCCAGGGAAAATGCTCAGGACAGCCATGAACTGCACAGAGAGACCATTGGAGTGGGGGTGTGTGGGGAGAAATCACAGCTGCCTCCCTTCTGAACCACCCCAAGGACCTGGACAGGCCTGTGCTGTGTTCTGGGCACTGACCTGGGACTGAGGGATAAGGAAAGGGCCTGTGGTGTCAGGGATGTTGAGAAGGCTGGGCAGGGTCATTGTGAGACCTCTCCCAAAGCCCTTGGAAAGGCCAGAGCCATCCCAGAGGGTCCTGGGCACTTGCGAAGGGCAGACATGGAACCAGTCTGCAAACAGGGCAGGAATGGGGATTGGGAGAGTCACAGACTGATCAGGCTCAGCAGGGAAGGGGATGTGGCAAATCCTCCTGCAGCCATTCCAGGCCCTGGCAGGACAAGGCAGGGATTGCAGAACCCACGTGGGAGGGCAAAGAAGGGCATGTTGTGTACCCAGACTTCAGCCAGGCCTGTGACATGGTCTGCTGGGGTCTGCTCAGAGCCAGATTGGTGAGAGCTGGAGTGAAGGAGTGGAACATGGGCTGGGTGGGAATTGGGCTGAACAATGAGTGTCAAATGTCACCTGTGGTACAGAGTCCTCTTGGCAACCACTCCCTGGTGACATCCCTCAGTGACCAGCCCATGACCACCACTGTGGATCATTTTTATTATCTCTACAATGGGATGAAATGCACTTTCAACTCCTTTGTGGATGCTGCCAAGTTATAGGGAATCTGTGACCAAACTCATCCAGTTAATGGTGAATGCAAAACATAATTGGGCAAGATGAGTGAGTTGGATAAATTTATCTTACCATCAGGAGCCAACCAAGCCACAAGAAAAAGGAGAAAAAACCTTTGCATCAGAAGGAAGGCAGTTCAATAGGGAAAAAAACGAAGCCCAACCAAAAAAACCCAAACACAACAAGAAAAAACAAAACCACCCACAACTACACAAAAACCCCACAAACAAATCAAACAAGCACAAAAAGCAAAGGCCACAAACAGAAGAAAAGCAAATCCACAGGAAATCTCCGATCAGTGGAAAACATTTTACACCTTGTGGCAGGAGTGGATTCTGTATGTGCAGGTGCTGTTTTGAAAGAAAAATGTCTTTCAAAAGAAAATAATCCCCACCCCTTGCTTCTCTCAATTTATAGATGATCGTGGTGTGACATGGAATGGAACATCCCTTGGGTCAGTCCAGCCAAGCTGTGCCATCCCTGTTCCCTCAGGAACACTTGCCCACCCCAAGCTCATTGGTTGGGGGGGTGCAGACACACCTCATGGGGGGCGAGCACTGTGACAAGGACAGAAGAACAGAACAGCACAGCCTTGGAGAAATAGATAAAGGATGTAACTCAGGCAAACAGATGTCACACAAAACACAAGCAGGATTCCAGCTCAGCTCTGCAAGGCCGACAAAGCAGAAGTTATGCAAAACAATTATACTGCACTTACTCAAAAGTGGGGGTTGAGGAACAGCCACCTGAAAAGGACACTGAATGTTGAAGACAGACCCCAAAGAACCATATAAGGACTTGTGATAAGGGGTGCAACTATGTCAAATAAAGTCAAAGGAAGTGGGGATAGCTCATTAATATGTAATCAGTGTGTGTGATAAAAACTCTGTTCATTTAATTGTCAGTGCACTTGAACGGAGGAAGGATCGTCCAATTGACCAGCATGATGTAATTAAGAATACCTGCTTTCAAATACTCAAAACTGTATTTAGAAGTTTCTCTCTGGTGGATTTCAGTATCGATGGTGTCTTTGACTCCATTATGCCCCACAGTTTCACAATGGCTTCTTGGTTTTATGAGGCCCTGCTGTGTAAGAATGGACCCTTGGTTCTATTAGGTTCCATACTGTAAAATGGTCTCCCTGGTTCTGCACTGTCACAATGCTCTCCTTGGTTCCTCGAGGCCATGGTGTGTCACAATAGCCCCTTGGTTCCATGAACTTCCATATCGTCTCTATACAGTGTCTCAGAGATCAACGGTCTCTTGAATCAGCAGTATTACAATGGACAATTGGTTACAAGCAGCCCCCTGTGTCACGATAGCCCCTTGGTTCCACGAGGTCTTGCTGTATAAGAACGGTCTTCTTAGTTCTGTAGTGTCAAAAAGGCCCCTTGGTGCCATAAAGTTCCTTAGTGTCACAGGGGTCTCCTCGATTCCACTAAGCTCTGCAGGGTCACAATACCCCATAGTTTCCGTGATCTTCCATACTATCAACAATGTCCTTCGTTGCAATGAGGCCCCGCAGTGTCACAGTGGCCCTTGTTTCCATGAGCTTCTGTAATGTCACAATGGTCTCCTTGGTTCCATGTGGCCTTGCTCTGTCACAGTGGCCGCTTGGATCCCTGAAGTTCTCTAGAGTCAGCATGATCTCCTTGGATCCGCATTGCCACAATGGACAATTGGTTCCATAGGACCCCACAATGTCACAATGGCCCCTTGGTTCCATGAGGTTCCATAGTGTCACCATGGTCTTCTTGGATCTGCATTATTACAATGAACAGTTGCTTCCATGGGGCCCCACTGTGTCACGATAAACCCTTAGTGCCGTCAAGTTCTGTAGTGTTACAATGGTCTCCCCTGTTCAACAAGGCCCTGGAGTGTCACAGTGGCCCCTCGGTTCCGTGAGTTTCCGTATTGTCAGCAATGGTTCCTTTGTTCCAATGAGGCCCCACTATGTCACAATGGACCCTGAGTTCCATGAAGTTCTTCAGTATCACAGTGACCCCTTGGACCCATGAGGTTCCATAATGTTACCATGGTCTCCTTGAATCCATGTTGTCATAACAGACAATTGGTTCCATGAGGCCCCACTTTGTCACAGTGGCCCTTTGGTTCCGTAGGTTTTGTAGTGTAACAATGGACTCCTTGGTTCAGTGAGTTACCCTGCTGTTAGCAGTGGTTTCTTTGGTTCAACAAAGCCCCACTGTGTCTCAATGCACCCTTGGTTCCATGAGCATCTGGAGTATCACAATGGCTCCTTGGTTCCATGAAGCTCCATAGCGTCCCAATGGTCGCTATGGTTACATGAGTTTCCTTAGTGTCACAATGATCTCCATGAATCCCTTACGCTCTGCTTTGTCACCGTGGTCCCCTTGGTTCCAACAAGGCCCTGCTGGGCCACAAAGGACCCTTGGTTCCAATAGGCCCTGCTGTGTCAGAAGGGACCGTTTTTTCCATTAGGTTCCAAAGTGTCACAATGGCTTCTTGGTTCTGTGAGGCACCACTGTGTCACAATGGACTTATGGTTCCATGAGGTTCCATAGCGTCACCATGGTTCCATGTGGCCTCACTGTGTCACAATGGTCTTCTTGATTCCATGATTCCTCCCTCCTAGTGTCACAATGATGCTTGACCCTATGAAGTTCTGTACTGTCACAATTGTCTCCTCGATTCCATGAGCCCCCACTGTGTCACAATGGCCCCTTGGTTCCATGAGGCCCCTCAGAGTCACAAGAGTCTCCTTGGCTCCATGAGGAACACAAAAGCTTTGCATAAACATTGAGCAACACCTGCTGAACACACCTGGGAACATCTGTTTGCATCCCAAAGAGGGGTTCAAGGTGACAATGGCACCAGCAGCTTCCATCTGCAACAGAGATCCAGGGAAAGGACAGGGACAGAGAATTCAACTTAAACACTCAGAGAATTCTGCTGAAAGATACAGAGAATTCTGCTTACAGAGATCATTTCTGGTCACACTGTCCCTTGTAGAAAGGTGACACCATCAGAGGCAGCTTGTACTGAGCATGTGGTTCCTGAGTGGGCTTTGTTGTTCAGCAAACCTGCTCAGGCTTTCCCATTCTTTCGTACAAACAGGAAAACTTCTGCTGGGCCTGTGTGCAGGCAGAGCCCTGAGGAGAGCAGGTGGGACATGGTGCCATGGGCTGGGACACGCAGCTGCAGAGCTCAGGGGACAAGTTTGTGATGCAGGGGACAGGGATGTGAGTGCCAGGTGGGCCATGTCAGCCATGGTGAGGTTGGGGGTGAGGATCAGGTTGTCCAAACAGGGTCAGCCCACAAGGGGCTCATTCTTCTGTGTGCCCAGACCTCCTAAGGAGACATTCAGCATCAAGATCACTTGGAGAATGCTTCAGTCACCTCTTCTCTGAACTGAATAGTTCAGAGGTTGTTTCCAGATCACCAGCCCTTGTTCTTGTAGATGAACCTGCCAGATATCTGCTGGGAACTCAGCACAGCAGAGAAGAGGCAGTCTAGGAGGTTCTTAGAGTGTATGGAGGACAGGTTTTTGTCTCAGTTGGTGAGTGAGCCTGGCAGGGGAGGGACTATACTGGACCTGCTGTTTGCAAACAGAGAAGGGCTGGGGGGAGATGTGGTGGTTGGAGGCTGTCTGGGGCACAGTGACCATGAAATTATAGAGTTTTCAATATTTGGCGAAACGAGGAGGGGCACGTCACGATCTGCTAAACATGAAGCAAAATTCATGATGGTTCGTTTCGGAATTTCAGAGCGCAAAAGAAACATGAACATGGGGAATTTTAGTTTCAATCAAAATAAGGTACTTTATTGCGTGCCCACACACGATTATTGTGATAGAGAGGGAGAGATATAAAAAACAAAGGATAGAGAGAAAAAGAGGGGGGGTGTTGTTCTGATTTTCTGATATTCGTGGAGGTTCACGGAAGCTCGCAGAGAAGTCAGGCAGGCAGCTCACAAGATGGCAAAAAGACAAACTTTATTTGCAAGAACTTCTTTATATATTCATTAATGATCTAATAATTATTGGTCGATAGTTTTTCCACTCCCTATAATGATTGGTTACAATGCTAGAGCGTCCAGTACCAAAACAAAGAGATTAGAAAACACAAGAATGCAACTTATCTCTATTCTCCATGAGAAAGAAGAGAAAGATTTTAAAGCAGTGCAACTACAGGGGGGGGTTATAGCTACCAACGGCAGGCGGAGTCCTCGTGGTCTTCTGTCGATGGGTCCGTCTTCTTCCGTGGGGAGATCTCTCTCGTAGGGGTCTTCTCAGAAAGCTCCTTTATAGTTCTCTTCAAGGCGAAGGGCAGATAACCAAAGCGGTGGGAGACAGGTGAAGGCCTTTTCAAAGCGAAGGGCAGGTAGCCAAAGGTTGGGAGAGTGAGTTCCATAGGCATAGGTGTACGGGACTTTCAGTCCCTTCTCGCTTGGGCGGTCAGGAACAGTAACAACCAATTCCTTCGGCGCCTCTCAGCCGACACACCTGCAGTACTTGGCAGTCATCTCACCTCGGCCCGGCCAGGACTCCTGTGCAAAAGTCCTCTTGCCCCCTTTTGGACGTGGGGGTTTAGCCTCAGTCCCTGTAGATGATTATGAGACAGATGAAGGGTCTTCGGACCGTCTCTTACAGGGCATCAATAAAACTTCCACACTGGACTTCTGGAGGGCAGACTTCAGCCTACTCAAGAGATTTATTTGGAGAGTACCTTGGGAAGCAGCCCTTAAAAACAAAGGAGTCCAGGAAGAATGGATGTGCTTCAAAACAGAAATCTTGGGGGCACAGGAATAGACTGTCCCTATGTGCTGAAAGATGAGCCAATGAGGAAAACGATCAGCCTGGATAGGCAAGGAGCTTTTGGAAGAACTAAGGAAAAAAAGAGGGTGTATCACCTTTGGAAGGAGGGTCAGGTATCTCAGGAAATGTTTAAGGGAGTTGCAAGGTCATGTAGGAAAAAAATTAGAGGCTAAAGCCCAGTTAGAACTCAATCTAGCCACTTCTGTGAAGGATAATAAAAAAAGTTTTTATAAATACTATAATGGCAAAAGGAAAAGCAAGGACAACCTCCATTCTCCATTGGATGTGGGAGGGAATTTAGTAACTGAAGATGAGGAATAAGCAGAGGTACTTAACTCTCTCTTTGCCTCAATTTCCAACAGAAAGACAGGTTGTCATCAGGACAAGTGGCCTCCTGAGCCGGTGGATGGGATCAGGGAGCAGAATGGAGCCACTGTTATCCAGGAGGAAGCAGTCAGAGACCTGCAGAGCCACTGAGATGCTCACAAATCTATGGGACCAGATGGGATCCATCCTAGGAGAATGAGTATGATAGTGGATGAGCTCACCAAGCTGCTCTCCATTTACCATCAGTCCTGGCTCACTGGGGAGGTCGCAGGGGACTGGAGGTGCCAATGTGACCCCATCCACAAGAAAGGCTGGAAGGAGGATCCAGGAAACTCCAGTTCTGTCAGCCTGACCTCGGTGCCTGGCAAGGTTATGGAACAGATCTCCTTGAGTGCCATCACACGGCACCTACAGGATGGCCAAGGGATCAGACCCAGCCAGAGTGGATTTCAATATCTTTATTGATGATCTGGATGAGGGGATTGAGTCCTCCATCAGCAAATGTGCAGATGACAGCAAGTTGGGTGTGGGTATGGATCTGCTGGAGGGTAGGAGGGCTCTGCAGAGGAACCTGGACAGGCTGGATCCAGGGGCCAAATCCAACAATGGGAGGTTTAACAAGACCAAGTGTCAGGTCCTGCACTTTGGCCACAACAACCCCTGCAGCTCTACAGGCTGGGGACAGAGTGGCTGGACAGTGGCCAGGCAGAAAGGGACCTGGGGGCACTGATGGACAGCACGCTGGACATGAGCCAGCAGTGTGCCCATGTGGCCAAGAAGGCCAATGGCACCTGGCCTGGATCAGGAATGGTGTGGCCAGCAGGACCAGGGCAGTGATTCTTCCCCTGTACTCAGCACTGGTGAGGACACACCTTGAGTGCTGTGTCCAGTTCTGAGTCCCCCAATTCAGGAAGGACATTGAGGGGCTGGAGCGTGTCCAGAGAAGGGCAACAAGGCTGGTGAAGGGTCTGGAGCACAAGTCCTGTGAGGAGTGGCTGAGGGATCTGGGGTTGTTTATCCTGGAGAAGAGGAGGCTCAGGGCAGACCTCATCACTCTCTACAACTCCCTGACAGGAGGGTGCAGCCAGGTGGGGTTGGGCTCTGCTCCCAGGGAACAGTGACAGGACAAGAGGCCACAGCCTTAATCTGCACCAGGGGAGGTTTAGGCTGGACATTAGGAAGAGGTTCTACACAGAAAGGGTGATTTGGCATTTGAATGGGCCGCCCAGGGAAGTGGTGGAGTCACAAACCCTGGAGGTTTTAAAGAAAGACTGGGTGTGGCACTGGGTGCCATGGTCTGCATGACAAGGTGGTGTTAGATCATAGGTTGGACTTGATGATCTCCAAGGTCTTTTCCAGCCTGTTTGATTCTGTGATTCTGTGATGATTGTGACACTGCAGGGCCCCAGGGAAGCAAGGGGCCATTGTGACACTGTGGGGCTACATGGAAGCAAGGACTTCATTGTGACACTCTGGGTCCTCGTGGAACCACAGAGGTTACTGTGTCACTGTGGGGCCTTGTTGAACCAAGGGGCCTTTGTGACATTGCAGAACCAAGGAAATCCTTGAGGGATTCCAGAGCCCAATGGAACCAAACAAACACTGTCACACTGCAGAGCCCAAGGAACCAAGAGGCCATTGTGACACTACAACACCTCGTGGAATCATAGAGAGCACTGTGACACTCTAGGCCCTCATGGAGGAGGATGCAGACAGGGGGCTGAGCTCTGCTCCCACGGAACAAGGGACAGGATGAAAGGAAATGTCTCAATCTGTGCTACAGGAAGTTTAGGCTGGATATCAGTACGAAGTTCTTCACAGAAAGGGTGATTGGGCACTGGAATGAGCTGCCCAGGGAGGTGGTGGAGTCACCATCCCTGGAGCTGTTTCAGGAAAGACTGGATGTGGCACTTTAAGCCACAATCTGGTGACAAGCTGGTGTTAGGTCACAGGTTGGACTTTATGGTCTCAAAAACCTTTTCCAACCTGGTTAATCCTGCGATTCTGTGATTCTGTCCCTGGGGCAGCAGGAGCTGCCTGAGGAGCCCCGAGGCCAAATCTCTGCTGCTGTCCTGGGCAGCGGGGCTGGCCCTGGGGCTGCAGGAGCTGCCCGAGCTGAGCATCTCCTGAGCATTCCAGACACAGAGTTGCTGTCCCTGACCTCCAGTGCCTCCAGTTCCTGCTGCAGGGCCACACAGGGCTGGGCTGCTCTGTGGGGCTGCAGATTTCAGGGACATGGATTTCAGTGCTGGCACATGGAGAGAAGGAGCAGATTCAAGCAAGGCTGTGCCTGGGACAGCTTGGGTGCCCCAGGAGCATTAGCAGGGTGTGGGAAGAAGGCAGGAGTTGGGAATCCCACAGGAATTGGCCATTCCTCAGCCAAACACAGCTTTTTGTTCGAAGCAGCAGCGAGGACAGAGGGACATCAGGAAAGCTCTGGGAGCTCCCAGGGTCAGAGGGAGGAGGGGAAATGGGGCGGTGGGTAAAGTGTGCAAGGGAAGCAGCGCAGGCCTAGGCTAGGGTAGGAGAGCTGCAGTGGGGGTGACCAAAGGCCTTGGGGGGCTGGGACCACCCCCTGCCAACAGCAATGAGATTTGTGTCCCCTGGCTGTGGCTGCTGTCCCTGCCACTGAGGCCCATGAGAAGACAGCAGTTCCTGCCAGCCCCAGGCCTTGTGGCCTCCTCCCCCAGCCCAGAGCTTTGGAGGGCTCTTGCTGCTCTCCTGCCCTCACCATCCCACACCCCACATGCCACTGCTCCGGGACAGCCACGAGCATCCTGTGAGGGCACCGATCCCCATTCCCAGGGGATGGGGCTCAGAGCTTGGCTGTGCTGCTTGGCCAAGCCCAGGCAGGGCTTTCCCAGCCACATTGCAGAGTCCATTTCCCACCTGGAGCCACTGGTGCCTCTGAGCTCCTGCTTCCCCAGCCCCAGGGACACTCTCCTTGTCTGCTCATTGCCCCCACGGTCTCTTGGCAGTGATGGCCTCAGTGGGGGCTGTGGACATCCTCAGCTACTTGGAGATTGCTGCTGAATTTTCCTTTTCCAGAGGCTTATTCAGCCTTCAGTTCTTCAGTTCAGGAATTCTGTATGAAAGGGTCATTAACATTTCAAAACACCATAACCAGCCAAGACCCTGGGAATAATTTATGTCTTCAATTCTTTTGTGGTTAATTAGACAGATATCAGAAGGGTATTTAAAGTGAATATATTATGTTATAAATGGGTTGGCTTTCGTAGGCCAGTTATGTATTCTATTGGTTAACATTTGGTTAAGTTGTATCAGGGCTGAGTTTGGTTAATTGGTAAATTGTTACTTGAAGTTATTTAATTTATTGCGCAGAATATACGGGTGCAATGCCTTTGAAAGAACGCTAGATGTCAGTAATGAATATAGGAAATTGCAGTCAGAATGTTCTAGAAGCTGTCCAAAGGCACGATGGCATCTACTTGAGAACGGATTGGTGGACTGAACTGACCAATAAAATGGACTTATGAAGAAATGATTGGACAGGAACACTCCTCAATAACGAGCCAATCATGGAACCCCTAGATGAGCCAATCGCATCAAGGATCGAAAAGAGGACCAATCCTGTCCAGTCATAGGCTTTAAGAACTGTTGTGGTGCTTTGTGCCTCATTCTCCTGAGGTCCTCAAGCGAGTGATGGAGTACCCCGCGTGGTGTGCATGCAGCTTCCTCTGCTTTGCTCTGAGGGATCAGGCTTATCCCAATTTCCTTGTTCCCAGTTGTTGTTTCTTGCTTGGGTTAATAAAACCTATTCAGAATAAGCAGTGTCCTGCTGTTTATTACATATTATAGTAAAAAAAGGGAGAAGATTTTTCTTTCTTTTTGATCGTCTTCTGTTTATATACTGATACCAAAAATCTCCAACTGATATCGATCCCCAGCACCTCCTCATGCAGTCTGAATAGATATGAACATCAATACCCTTTATGGCTGACAATCAGTCAGACTCTGTCCCTACCCCCTTCCTACCATTTCCCTCATCCAACCGCTGGGACTCAGAGCAGCCTTGTGCAAATCTCAGCTTCCTCCACTCCAGGCTGCACCTGCAGCTTTCAGCTCCTTGGCACCAACTCCCACCTGCTTTCCTTGGGGAAGGAGCTGCCCCAGACACAGAGGGATGTTCATTTATTGACAGCAAACAAAACCAAAGGAAGGCACAGCTCCATAAAATGCAAAAGTCATTCCTCTGCTGGATATTAAATCCACTTTCCACAGTCTCAGAGCAATGGAAAACACGTTCTGTGCCCAGCACAGATCCCAAGATCCCCCAAACCCTCCCTATCCTGATTCTGTCCACATTTGCTCTTTGCACCCATGAGTCACACACTGAAGTCAGGAGCTCCCTCCATGCCCAGAGGGAGGAAAAGAGAGAGAGTGGATGAAGAGCTCTCTTGTGCAGAGCTACAGCTGCACTGATCCCAATATTCTGGGCTCACAGGAACTTGATCCAACACCCTCTGCAGCATCTGTTCCCTGGCTCAAAATCTGTCTGCATGGCCAGGCCCAAGGAGTGCTGGGCAATGGACTCACATCCAGGGGTGTCCCCAGGGCTCAGGATTGGGGCCAGTGCAGTTGAATCTCTTTATTGTTGATCTGGATGAGGGATTGAGGACACCCTCAGTCAGTGTCCAGGTGAGCCCAAGCTGGGTGGGAGTGTGGCTGTGCTGGAGGGCAGGAAGCTCTGCACAGGGATCTGGACAGGCTGCAGCCATGGGCCCAGGACAATTGGATGAGGTTCACCAAGGCCAAGGGCCGCGTCCTGCCCTGGGCTCACAACCACACCAAATCCCTGGCCATGCCCTGGCCCTGATCCCCACAGCCTGTCCTGTTTTCTTCATCCCTCCATTGCCAGGGACTTTGTGGGACAAGGGAGCTCTGCTCCGGGGATGGATGGAGGTCCAAGTGCAACCGCTGGAGTGGGAACCACAGCTGATCAGGTTTGTGTCCTTTGGGGTCAGGAACTGGTGAGACTCAGAGGCACAGAAAATTTCTCTTCATGGCCAACTGACAAAAAATGTAAACATGATACTGTTTAAAAAGCATCAAAACTCTTCCCTCAACGTCTGTGCAACTCTTCTTTCTGCGCAACGTCCCAGCAGCATCTGACATGTCCACCATTCACAAGGGATTTCCACACAGGAACAGTTTTAAACAAAGACATAAGGAGAGGCGATCCCAAAAGATATTAACACGATTAAGATGTTGACTGATGTGTTATTTAAAGTTCTAAAAGTCTGGGCCACGCTCTGAAGCTCAAAGTGTGAAGCCAGTCAGTTGAGAGACATTGGAATGACTGGAGAGGATCTAGAGGAGGAAATCGGAGAGCAATGGGAAGGACATAGATCCAGCTGGTCTGGTGAAGAGATGTCCTTAGACATGGCCATTTAAACAGGAGAAGTGGAAACACCTGAATGAAGAGGGACATGAAATAGTAGATGGAATATTGGTGACAAAAGTAGAGTGGGAGATCGGTATTTCTTCTCCTGCTAGCAGTATACTTCCAGGAAAATCCTGTTCTCTCGTGGTAGGAGAGCTTTGCCATTTCTTAAAAGCACTCAAATGACACGGCTAATGAAGATATTCTTGTGCACCTCACAAGCTGCAGATCCCATACAGGTCCCCAGAGGGCTCCTGTCCCATAAACATCTGCTCTGCTCCAGTCTGAAATAGGGACCAGCATTGTCCCAGGATCATCAGAGAGCTGAGATTGGAAGGGACCTCAGCAAGTCTGCAGCCCAACCTGTCAGAAACAGGGTCAGACCCTGATTTGGTCTGGAATGGAAAATCCCAAAGGAGAGGGATGGGGCAGCATCTCAGCACCTGGCTGAGCCCATGGGAACAAAGTTTTCCTCATGTCGTGACTGAACCTCCCCTCTTTCCCCTTTCATCCATTGCCTTTTGTCTCCCACCTGGCCCCCGGTGAAGAGCCTGGCTCTGTGTTCTCCATCACCTCCTCGGTGGCACTGCCAGGCTGGGATGAGGAGCCCCTCAGCCTTCCCTTCTCTGGGCTGGACAAGCCCAGCTCCCTCAGCCTCTCCTCACAGCCCAAGGGCTCCAGCCCCACCCTGGAGGTCCTTCCCTAACCCTGCTCCAGCTGCCAGACATCTTTCCTGCCCTGGGGAACCCAAACCAGGCCACAGTGACCTGGATAATCCATGGCCTTCATGTCCTGCTCACACAGCCTGGGGGGCTCCTGGCCTCCCTCACTGCCAGGGCACACGGCTGCCTCCTGCCCAGCTCCTGTCCACCAAGAGTTTTCTGCCAGGGCTGCTCCCAGCCAGGCAGCTCCCGCCTGGGGCCATTGCCAGGTGACTCCCCTGCAGGGGCAGGCACTGGCATTTGTCCTTCTGGGATTGCATGAGGGTCCTGCCAAGATGAGCTCTCCTCCTCCTTGGAGCCCTTCCTGAGCAGAGAGGACTGAGAGACCTTTCCAGGACAGACTGAGGCCAAGAAGCCTTTGAGTCCCTCAGCTCCACATCGGTGTCTGCTGGAATTCAATCGCCCTCCCCATCCCACAGCAGCCCTGCATTTCCCTCCTCCAGCCTTGGTCTCCAGCACAGCCATGGAGGCTCTTTTGCCTCTTGACTTTTCCTGCAGCCACCAAGGCCAGCTGAGTTCTGCCTTTGCCACACTCAGCCCTGCCCAGCACAGGCAATGCACAGCAATTCCTTGTCTGCTCCTGGCCTTGCTGTCAACCCCGGCAGCGGCTCCGTGGCCCCTTTGTGCCCCACTGGCCCAGCCATGGTGCCACAGCCCCCCAGGGCAGGCCCAGCCCAGGCCAGGAGCATTGCAGGTGGGAACGGCCCCTGTGCCATAGTGCCCACAGCAGCCCCTGGGGCTCTGTGCCCCCATGGCCTCCCTGCTGGGCAGCCTCTCCAAGCTCCTGCACAGGCTGTGCCACCTGTGGGCCTTCCCACACAGCCCTGCCCCAGGCTCTGCCGGGCTCGGGGCCAGCACAGACCCGGCCAGGGCTGGCCATTGCTGGGAACAGGCCCTGAGCCCCGCAGAAGGATGGAGCTGGGCCACAGCCAAACTCACTGCAAACCTGGGCTGAGCAGCCAGGGCTGCCAATGGCTGGGGACAGAGGCTGGCGCTGACAAATGTCCTGGGCCCCCTCCCTGCTCTGGCCATGCCACCAAGCGCACACAGCAGCCTCCTCTCTCGGCCACTTGCCTTTTTTTTCCATCCCTTCCCCAGGCCCTGGCCCTGCCCCACAAGCCCTGGGCTGAGTCCTGCCCCTGCACGCTCACACAGGCTGAGATGGACACTGATGGCTTTCTCTGCCAGCTTCTCTCAGCCCAGCCCAGCTCCCTCCAAGCTCTCGCAGCTGCCCTGAGCTCTCGGCAGCACCAAGGGCCTCTCCCCAGCACAGCCCAGCCGGCTCTGGCCCCACAGCCCTGCTCAGGCCAGGCTGCTCTGGGCACTGCCCCACGGCCTCAGCCCCTCTGAAGGGCACAGCAGCAGCTGGAGCTCAGACAGGACTCAGCCCCAGCCATGGGGGAATGTGCCTGGCCCAAGGAAAAGGAGGCTCCCTGGGTGCCCTGCTCTCCTCTCCAGGAGATGCTGAGAGCTCTGCAGCCCCTCCTGCCATCCCATGTCCCCAGGCCAGCACAACAGCCCCAGCCCTTGTGGCCCTCCAGAGCTGCTCCTGCTCCAGGCCCAGGGCCCATCCCAAAGCTGGGGCAGCCAGAAAGCTGTGCCCATTTCTGTCCAGTCCTGGGTGGATCCTCAGCAACTTGGAGGTTGCTGATTTATTTTACTTTTCCAGCGGCTTCTTCTGTCTTCAGCTCTTCAGTTCAGGAATTCAGTTCCTGTGGGCTCATTAACATTTCAAACCACCCTAACAAGACAAGCCCCTGGGAATAACTGAAGTCTTGAATTCTTCTGTGGTTAATTAGACAGATTTCAGAAGTGCATTCAGAGTGAATATACTATATTTAAAAACAATGCAGAAAAAACTCTTTTGTCCTATTTAGTTTTCCTGTTTATAGATTGATATTAGCAATTTCCAATTGATATTGATCCCTAGCACCTCCTCATGCAGTTTGAATAGATAAGAAAATCAAACCCTTTATGGCTGACAATCAATCAGACTTTGTCCCTATCCCCCCTCACCATTTCTCTCATCTAACCCATGGGACTCAGAGCAGCCTTGTGCAAATCGCAGCTTCCTCCACTCCAGGCTGCACCTGCAGCTTTCAGCTCCTTGGCACCAACTCCCACCTGATTTCCTTGGAGAAGGAGCTGCCCCAGACACAGAGGGATGTTCATTTATTGTCAGTAGACCAAGGCAAGGCACAGCTCCATAAAATGCAAAAATCATTCCTCTGCTGGATATTCAATCCACTTGGCACAACATCTCAGAGTCTCAGAGCATTGTAAAACACGTTCAGTGCCCAGCAGATCCCAACATCCCCCAAACCCTCCCTGCCCCGATTCTGTCCACATTTGCTCTTTGCAGCCCTGGGGCTGTCCCTGCAGTGCCACAGCCCCCAGGCCTTGGACAGTTCCCTGCTGAGTGTCTGCGTCCAGGTGAGACCCCCACGGCACCCCCGGGGCTTTGAGGGAGCCAGGACCGTGCAGGGCCCTGTCCCCAGGAGCGAAACACAGCCCTGGCACCCGCGGGGATGGTGCCATGGGGACGGGCACAGCCCCAGGGCTGCTGTGGGCACCCGTGGGGCAGGAGGGGTTTGGGGGCTCCCGGAGGGTCCCCACCCCGCGGAGTCATGTGGTGACTCCACAGCCATGCTCTGGCCAGGATTCCAAGCGGTGCCAGGTCCACCGGGACGAGGATGGACACTTGTGGCAGTCAGCGGTGGCACAGAGGTTCTGCAGCCTGCGGGAGCTGCTGGGCACCTCTGGGTGCCAGGGGCTGCAGGCAGAGGGGCCCAAAAGTGCCTGGAGGCCACACGCCCACCCCACCCCAAAGGTGACACTGGGGGACATTCCAGATAGGGGCTGTGAGGTGAGAGAACAGCTGTGATGTCAGAAAGGGGCTGTGTGGCATGACAGGATGGGTTATGTGAGGCCACAGAGTGGGCTATGACATCATGGAGTGAGTTATGTGTGGTCATTGAGGTACTACGACATCGTAGAGGAGATTGTGTGACATCACAGAAAGGCTCTGTGCCATCAGAGTGATGCCTTCAGGTATTTCTAGTTTTTTACTCTTCATGTATCTGTAACTTGCTGTAGTTCTGTGCTTCTTACAAAGTGCTAAAGTCCTCTGTTCCCAGCACCTTTAGCCAAAACAATCCCTCTGAATACAGATTCAAGGACATGTTCGTTGCCTTAGGGCCCGAAAATATGTAAACAGCTGTGAGATGAGGGGAGCAGGCCTGGGGTGGTTAACGTCATCACCTGAGGGTGCGATTGGAGAATTAAGGGCCAATATGCTAATGGGACAGAACTTATAAAAGGTGAAGGGCTTGTGACCCAGCGTCCATTTTGGGTGTCGTCCCCGACGGGGGACTTTTGCTTGCCCGAATGTACCTTCAAGGCCTTTGCAGGCCTTGAATATATTGTCTGCTTTTTATATTCCTAATTTGTCTTGGCCTCTGTTTCAGGTAGCCTGTCTTTTAGGCAACAGTCCAGTCTGAAATAGGGACCAGCATCGTCCTGGGATCATCAGAGAGCTGAGGTTGGAAGGGACCTCAGCAAGTCTGCAGCCCAACCTGTCAGAAACAGGGTCAGACCAAGGATTGATTTGGTCTGGATTGGAAAAATCCAAAGGACAGGGACAGAGCAGCATCTCAGCACCTGGCTGAGCCCATGGCAACAAAGGTTTCCTCCTGTTCTGGCTGAACCTCCCCCCTTTCACCTTCCACCCACTGTCTTTTGTCTCCCACCAAGCCCCCGGTGAAGAGCCTGACTCTGTGTTCTGCATCACCTTCTCACTGGCACTGCCAGGCTGGGATGAGGAGCCCCTCAGCCTTCCCTTCTCTGGGCTGGACAAGCCCAGCTCCCTCAGCCTCTCCTCACAGCCCAAGGGCTCCAGCCCCACCTTGGAGGCTCTTCCCTAACCCTGCTCCATTGGCCAGACATCTTTCCTGCCCTGGGGAACCCAAACCAGGCCACAGTGACCTGGATAATCCATGGCCTTGATGTCCTGCTCACACAGCCTAGGGGGCTCCTGGCCTCCTTCATTGCAAGGGCACACGGCTGCCTCCTGCCCAGCTCCTGTCCACCAAGAGTTTTCTGCCAGGGCTGCTCCCAGCCAGGCAGCTCCAGCATGGGCCATTGCCAGGGGGAGTCCCCTGCAGGGGCAGACACTGGCATTTGTCCCTCTGGGATTCCAGGAGGGTCCTGCCAAGAGGAGCTCTTCTCCTCTTTGGAGCCCTTCCTGAGCACAGAGGCCTGAGAGACCTTTCCAGGACAGACTCAGCCAAGAAACCCTTGAGTCCCTCAGCCCCACATTGCTGTCTGCTGGAATTCAGTCCCCCTCCCCATCCTGCAGTAACGCCACGTGGCTTTATCGCCACGCGGTTTGTCGCTGTGCCGAGCTCACGGTCCCGCGCCGCGGCCGCACGGCTAGCTCAGGCGTCGCTCAGCGGCGTTAGAAACTGAGTGCGCCTTCGCCCAGGGTTCGCAGGGCAGCGCTGCAGAGGAGACTCTGAGAGGTAGGACGAGCCAGGAATCGGAACGGTAAAGGAGGAGACAGGCTTCGAAACTGAGTCTTCCAAGGGACAGGTTTATTGGGAAAAACGCTGACGAGACAGGGACACGAGGAGGGGCTAAAAGACCAAGGTTCCAAGCCAAGAACACTGGTCAGCAAGGGGTTAAGAGGGAACAGGGAATGGGGCGTGGCCAGCATCGGGAACCAATCAGGGAGAGGGGATGGGGCGGTACCATGAGGATGGAAAGGGGATACAACGAATAGGGGTTTACAGAGGGAGGAACCGAAACCGGGAACATACTAAACATTACAGTAAGGGAGAACTTTCCCGAAATGTAACCAAACAAGGAGAAAAGAGATGGGGAAGAGTGCGGGGCCAATTAGGACCTGTGCTGCCACAACACTGCATTTCCCTCCTCCAGCCTTGGTCTCCAGCACAGCCATGGAGGCTCTTTTGCCTCTTGACTTTTCCTGCAGCCACCAAGGCCAGCTGAGCTCTGCCTTTGCCACACTCAGCCCTGCCCAGCACAGGCAATGCACAGCAATTCCTTGTCTGCTCCTGGCCTTGCTGTCAACCCCGGCAGCGGCTCCGTGGCCCCTTTGTGCCCCACTGGCCCAGCCATGGTGCCACAGCTCCCCTGGGCAGGCCCAGCCCAGGCCAGGAGCATTGCAGGTGGGAACGGCCCCTGTGCCGTGGTGCGCACAGCAGCCCCTGGGGCTCTGTGCCCCCATGGCCTCCCTGCTGGGCAGCCTCTCCAAGCTCCTGCACAGGCCGTGCCACCTGTGTGCCTTCCCACACAGCCCTGCCCCAGGCTCTGCCGGGCTCTGGGCCAGGACAGAGGCTGGCCAGGGCTGGCCATTGCTGGGAACAGGCCCTGAGCCCCGCAGGAGGATGGAGCTGGGCCACAGCCAAACTCGCTGCAAACCTGGGCTGAGCAGCCAGTGATTTAGTGGTAGATAGTGATTTATTAGGGGCTGCTCACTAAACAATACATATTGCTTGCTTGACATGTTTTGCGCTTGCCAAGCAGAAAGAGAGGATGTAAAGAGGATATTGACCCATTGTTAAGGAGACCAAACACCCTGGATTTGGACCCCCAAACCAACCCAAGCCAGCTATAGGGCTTGGAATCAGGCCAGGGACCCAGGGAGTATGCGCAAGAAAGAAAGGTGAAGAGTTAAATATGAGGAAGACTCCTTACTTCATCAGAGGAAGACTCTTTTACTTCATCTAAGACCCCCACCCACGACCTCCAGGTAGCACTGCTCAGGTGCAAGTGTATTTAAATGAACTTTGGAGTCATTATAATATAAAGCGGGAATTGATAATGAATATGTTTAGGGGCACTGTATAGCTTTATGCATATGTAACCTGTAACTCAATATAAACCAAGCAAAGTGCCACAGATGGGGCACACAAAATTTTAGGGAGCTATCCCTCATGTGTCCCAGTGCTGGAATAAACATACCTACTTTACAACTTTTGTTGTGGAGTCCTATCCGTGCCTCATTTTGGCACCCCAGATGGACGGAGTCTGCCTGACTGCAGGGTCGACTGAGGGCCGAACGTCCAAGGCACGCCCCGGGATTTTCCTGGTGGAACTCCGCTCCTCAGCTGCCCACTGTGGGGGTAGACAACGACCATCTACTACAGTGGACAAACAGTATGTTTTGGATCTAGGGAAGCCACGTGGCCAGGGCTGCTTGTAAGTCGCGCAGAGACATCTGGCACACAGCGCAGTCCCTGATTTGGTTAAGGTTGAAACGCTTGCAAGCAGACGCATGGCAGAAAGGAGGGGAGACTGTGGTTTGCAGCAGTGCTCTCAGCAGCCATGCGGGGGAAGCTGGCCGGGGGAGGGGTGGTTTTCTGACCTGCCTGAAAGTAAATCAAGTGCTGTTATCACTGGTGTTTGTGTGAATGTGTTCGTGGTGGAATGTATGTTTGTCTTGGAATTTATATTGTAATTTGTCAAGGTTGTAGTTGTGATTAAGTGCTTGCTGTGTATGGTATAAAGTGTTGTGATAAAGAGCTGTGTGTTTGAATTAGGTTATAAGTTGGTTTGATTTAGTTTTGTCACCATGGCTAGTTGGAGAGTACTCCTCCTCCCCCAGTGGTTATGCCAGAGGAGCATAGCTCCTGCACCTCTGACTGTGTGTGGGCGTAGGATTGCATTCACGCCGCGGCACAATTGGTGGGCTTTGACTCAGAGTTGGTCTTGTGGAGTTAGGAGATATTACGCCTCCACTGAACTGCTGGAGGTAGAAGGAAAGTGTGTGAGTTGCCGCAAGACTAAAGGTCGGTATATTATTAAGATTGTGTGTGGACTAGAATATCAGGTCCCAGAGAGCTGGATAGTGTTAGAAGAGGATTGGGAAGACACCGTTAAACTTTGTGAAAGACAAAAGAGTAAGAGGACTAGGCGCAGGCAGAGGGCTAGAGGTAGAGCATACAGGGAGTGGTTAATTCACTATACAGGGGATGTGGATTGGGTGACACAGCATATGAATGAACTTTATTTTTACGAATTTTCGGCAACACAGAACTGTGAATACAGTGGGTGTACACCGTGCATGTTTGTGTAGTCCTTGGGAAGTTAAGAGGCAGTTGAAGAGTGCCAGAAAAGGTTTGCGTGAAAGTGGGATAAGAGACAGAGAAGGAAATAAACAAGATGGGGACCGGACAGAGTAAGGAAATTTCTAAAGCAAGCCCTCTTGGTTGTGTTTTAGCACATTGGAGAAAAATGGCAGGGTCTGGTGGAACAGAGAACAAAAGAACTTTGGTTAAATACTGTGTTGAGTGGTGGCCGCTATATAAGCTAGATAATGAAGTAAGGTGGCCACCTAGCGGAGCTTTAGATTATAACACCCTGTTACAATTAATGTTGTTTCTAAGGCAGGAAGGCAAGTGGGATGAGGTGTCTTATGCGGACATGTTTTTTGTTCTTAGAAATCACCCTGAGTGGCAGCGAGACTGTGGAATTAGGCCCCCTACCGACCCTATGGTATTAGCCCTTGAAAAAGAAAATAAGGCTACAAAAGGCAAATTTAAGCGGTGTTGTTCGGCATGCAATATAGGTCAAAGATGTACAAAATCAGATAAGGTTTACCAGACAGTGACACAGCAACAAGATCTAACTGATCTGTTTAAGCCTCCCCCTAGGAAACAGGAGGAGGATGAGGACATGGAAGGAACACCTACTCCAGCTCCCTCTCCCCCTCCTTCGAGCAGCCCCATTGCATCCCGAACGAGGAGCCTGGTACTCCAAGCACCTCTGCGAGAAGCCGTGGGGCCTGAGGGGGAAAGGATGTTAGTTAAAGTACCCTTTTCTACTATTGACCTAGAAGCGTGGGAAAAAGTTGCCAAAAATAACAGAAGCGATCCAATAGGAACCACCAAACGCTTTCGGTTTATAATAAAGCAACATAATCCAGATTGGAATGATATGCAGTTGTTATTAGATGCAATAACTGAAACAGAGAAACAACTGATTCTAAAAGCAGAAGGGGATTTGGCAGAGGATTATTATAAAACACAACAGCAGGATGTAAAAGATTATTTTCCACTTCAGGACCCACATTGGGACCCCAACAGGTCAGTAGAAATGCAAAAGTTAAAAGGTTACCAGTAATGGATAGCCAAGGGAATGGAGAGAGCCATTCCCAAGACTATAAATTGGTCAGCCTTACATGCAGTTAAACAGGGCCCTTCCGAGTCACCATCCGAATTCCTGGATTGTTTGAGGGACGCAATGTGCCGCAACACACCGCTGGATCCTGGGAGTGATGTAGGAGTACAACAGCTAATATCCCTGTTTTTAGGACAGTCCACAGGGGATATTAGATACAAACTTAAAAAACTTCAGGGGGTAGATATGAGCAACTTAGAGACCCTAGCAGATGAGGCATGGAGAGTATGTAGTAACCAAGAAGAGAGTTAGAAACAAGGGATGAGAAAATTAGTAGCAATAGTGGGGGAGGAAGGAAAGGCAAAACGTGGGCAAGGACCACCCAGACAGGCACCACCCAGACAGGGCCCACCCCGGTTAGGTAAAGATCAATGTGCACATTGTAAGAAATTCAGTCATTGGAAAAATCAATGCCCAGAAAGGAGACAAGATAACTGGCAAGGAAGAAGAAACCAGGAAGGGGTGGTTGCACATGTGAAGGAAGACTGAAGACCAGGGGACTCCACCCTAGCAGATCCACTGGTTATAATAAAGCTAGGGGAAAAAGAAGTGGAGTTTTTGGTAGACATGGGGGCAACATATTCAGTTTTGAATAAAGCCTTCATGCCGGTGAGAGATAATTACATTATGGTAAAAGGGGCAACCGGCCAATCTGAAAAATCATATTTTTGTAAACCTTTAAAGTATAAACTTGGAAAGCAATGGGGTATTCATAAGTTTTTGTACATGCCTAATTCTCCAAAAGCCCTTTAGGGCAGAGACTTACTGGAACAATTACAAGCAACCATTATGTTTAAAGATGGGGAAATTACTCTGGAGGTAAATGATCAACAGTATGTAGAAATTTTAAGTTTAATGTTAACAACCACAGAAGCTGAGGAGGAAACTAGGGAAGAAATTATGAGTCAAGTATTCCCTGGAGGATGGGCAACAAATGTACCTGGGAGAGCCAAGAAGGCACTTCCAATACAGATCAGGCTCAAGGAAGGGAAACAATCAGGGCTAAACAATACCCACTTAAAAAGGAGGACAAGGAGGGAATTAGCCCAGTGATTGAAAACTTCTTGCAGCTAGGACTACTGAGAGAGTGCAAATCTGACTTTAACACCCCCATTTTACCACTCTGCAAGCCTGATGGATCATATCGGGTGGTACAGGACTTATGAGCGGTTAACAAGGTAACCGAGGATCTCCACCCTGTGGTGTCAAACCCCTACACTTTATTAACTGAGTTAACACCTGAACTAACCTGGTTTACCATCCTAGATTTGAAAGATGCCTTCTTTTGCCTCCCTGTCCACGAAGATAGCCAGAAAATATTTGCATTCGAATGGGAAAATCCCAAAAGCGGACGCGAAACTCAACTCGCTTAGACGGTGTTGCCTCAAGGATTCAAGAATAGCCCCACACTATTCAGAGACCAACTTGCAAAGGATTTGGAGTCTTGGGAAGCCCCACCTGGAGAAGGGAAGCTATTGCAGTATGTAGATGACATCCTAATAGCTACCCGGATGGAGGAAGCTTGTGTGGTTTGGACAATAAGTTTACTAAATTTCTTGGGGCTCCAAGGGTACCGGGTGACTAAGAAAAAGGCTCAAATAGTAAAAACAAAAATTATCTATTTGGGTTATGAAATCAGTGCTGGGCAGAGGACTCTGGGACAGAACCAGAAAGAGGCAATCTGCCAAACACCCAAACCCCAAACCGTGAAAGAGTTGTGAACATTTTTGGGGATGACAGGATGGTGTAGGCTCTGTATTTATAACTATGGAGTGCTTGTAAAACCCTTGTACGAGCTCATTACAAAGGAAAACCGAGACCTACAGTGGACAAAAGAAGCCACGAGAGCCTTCAACCAACTGAAGAATGCCCTGATGTCAACACCAGCTTTGGGACTCCCAGACGTGAATAAACCGTTCTTTCTGTTTTCTCATGAGAAGCAGGGGATTGCCTTGGGAATACTAGCACAAGACCTGGGCCCGTACCGACGGGCAGCTGCTTATTTTTCTAAGCAGCTAGACACAGTGGCCAAAGGGCGGCCTGGATGCCTCAGAGCCATAGCAGCAGGCGTGCTGAACATCCAAAAGGCACGCAAATTCACCATAGGCCAGAAAATGACTGTGCTAGTGTCCCACACAGTATCCACAGTGCTAGAAGTGAAAGGTGGACACTGGCTCTCCCCACAGAGGTTCCTGAAATACCAAGCCATCATGGTGGAGCAGGACGACGTGGAGATAGTGGTAACTAACATTGTCAACCCAGCTTCTTTCCTCAGCGGAAACAGAGGAGAGCAGGTACACCACGACTGCCTGGAGATTAGTGAAGCCACATACTCCAGTCGTCCAGATCTGAAGGATACCCCTTTGGACAATGCACAAACCTGGTTTACTGATGGAAGCAGCTATGTCATCAGTGGAAAGCGACATGCGGTGTATGCAGTTACCACTTGCAAGGAGGTAATAGAATCCGGACCGCTGCCAACAAATACCTCTGCACAGAAGGCCAAAATAATTGCTTTAACCTGTGCTTTGGAAATGGCAAAAGGAAAGAAGGTAAACATTTATACTGACTCAAAGTATGCATTTGGAGTTGTACATGCACACAGGGCCATATGGAAGGAAAGGGGACTGTTGAACTCACAAAGAAAGAATATTAAACATGCACAAGAAATAGTACGACTACTGGAAGCAGTCCAGCTGCCTGAGAAGGTAGCAATCATGCACATTAAGGCACACCAGAAAGTGAGCTCAGAATTGGAAGAAGGAAACAAATTGGCAGACAGAGAGGCAAAAGAAGCAGCAAAAGGTGAGGTGACAACTGAAGGGGCTCTAATCCCAGATGGCCAAATCTCCCTAGAAGGTAAGCCGACCTATAACAAAGAGGATAGAAAACTAATTGAGGATCAGGATGGGTTATACAGTAAAGAGGGTTGGGCTATCACTGTGCAAGGGAGGTTGGTCATTCCCTCTCATTTAGTTTGGGCACTAGTAAGGGAGGAGCACCAAAAGACACATTGGGGAGTAGATGCCCTACATAAATATCGAACTGAAAAGATTAGTGCCAGGAATCTATACGCTACCATCACACAAGTAACCCGACAGTGTGACCTTTGCTTCCAGACTAACCCTAAAAACACCCCCAAACCAAAACTGGGCCAAATTGGAAAGGGAAATGGGCCCAGACAGCAGTGACAAATTGATTTTTTGGAACTTCCAAGGAAAGGGGGGTATCAATATATGTTGGTATTAACAGATACCTTTTCAGGATGGACAGAAGCTTTCCCCACCAGAACTGCCAAGGCTCAGGAAGTAGCAAAGGTATTGTTGCAGGAGATAATACAACGCTACAACGCTTCTGAGTCCCAGACACAATATCCTCAGACAGAGGACCACACTTCATTTCAAAGGTGATACAGCAAATTAGCTGACACTTGGGCATAAATTGGGATCTTCATACCCCGTACCACCCACAGTCAAGTGGTCAGGTAGAAAAACTGAACCACCTGATCAAACAGCAAATTGTAAGGTTAGGGCAAGAAGCCAATTTAACCTGGCCCCAGTCTCTTCCACTTGCATTATTACGAATTTGGACTAAACCCAGAACTAAAGAAAAGTTAAGTCCATTTGGAATGCTTTATGGGAGACCGTATGGAGTACAGAAAGGGTTATCCACCCAGACTGGGGAGGAAACACTGACCACCTATATGGTGGCCTTGAGCAAACAGCTTAGGAAAATTGAAAAACATGTGGCTGGAACTTGAAGTCAAGGACTAGACAGTCCAGTACATAATATTCAACCTGGGGATTATGTATATGTTAAGTCTCTTGCAGAGAAAACTTTGGAGCCACAGTGGGAAGGACCGTTTCAGGTGCTCCTTACCACTTTCACTGCAATCAAGATCAAGGAACAGAATGCCTGGATTCATCACACTGGGGTGAAAAAGGCTCCAGAGGCCCCGTGGAAAGTGACCCCTGGTGATAATGAACAGAAATTAAAACTTAGCAGAGTGAAATAAAGATGTTTTTGTGGTGGGAAGTAGTAATTCTGAAAGTGAGCACTTGGGAAGTTGCCTATAGACAAGGCCCGAACAATACTGAATGGCCTTGGTCTCAGGGTTTTGCTCCGATTACTGGACCCATGGAAAAACATTCTGACACAAAAGGTTTAAATCTCTTAACTGTGGTTATACATGAAAATCAAGTCACAGAGAGGGCTAAGACATCACAGAGTGAGGTCATCAAGCAGCTGCAGCATAATATGAGGGCTGGGTGACATCACCAAGAGGCTGTGTGACATCAGGGAGCAGGCTTTGACATCACAGGGCAGCTGTGTGACATCACAGGGTGGGCTGTGACATTACAGAGCAGGCTGTGACATCATAGAGGGGGGCAGAGTGATGTCACAGAGTGGGCAGGACAACAGAGAGTGGGCTGTGACATCACAGGAGGGTGGTTTGACAACACATGGGGGAGAGTGTGACATCACAGAGTGGGTTGTGATGTCACAGAGGGGCTGTGATGTCCTAGGGGTCTGTGTGAGGTCACTGGGGAGGTCACTGTGCCCTGTACACCCCCTCACAGAGCCCTGCCATAGACATCCAACAGAGGGGATGTGTGCAGCGGGTCCCCGGTCCTCCCAGCTCCTGCCCTTCCTGGTACCACAGTCTCCCCCAAGGATGTCCCACAAATCAACACCCAGAGCCTGACATGGGGATGAGGAGCTGGGGCTGTGTGAGCAGGACATGAAGGACATGGATTATCCAGGTCACTGTGGTCTGGCTTGGGTTCCCCAGGGCAGGAAAGATGTCTGGCAGCTGGAGCAGGATTAGGGAAGGGCCTCCAAGGTGGGGCTGGAGCCCTTTGGCTGTGAGGAGAGGCTGAGGGAGCTGGGCTTGTCCAGCTCAGAGAAGGGAAGGCTGAGGGGCTCCTCATCCCAGCCTGACAGTGCCACTGAGAAGGTGATGGAGAGCACAGAGCCAGGCTCTTTACCAGGGGCCTGGTGGGAGACAAAAGACAATGGGTGGAAGCAGAGAGATTGGAGGTTCAGCCAGGACAGGAGGTAACCTTTGTTCCCATGGGCTCAGCCAGGTGCTGAGATGCCACCCTGTCCCTGTTCCTTGGGATTTTCCAATCCAGACCAAATCAAACCTTGATCTGACCCTGTTTCTGACAGGTTGGGCTGCAGACTTGTTGAGGTCCCTTCCAACCTCAGCTCTCTGATGATCCTGGGACGATGCTGGTCCCTATTTCAGACTGGAACAGAGCAGATGTTTATGGGACAGGAGCCCTCTGGGGCTGTAGGAGACCTGCAAGCTTGTGCGGTGCACAAGGACATCTTCATTAACTGGGTCATTTGAGTACTTTTAAGAAATGGTAAAGTTTTCCAACCAAGAGAGAACAGGAGTTCCCTGGAAGTGTACTGATGGCTGGAGAAGAAATACTGATCTCCCCCTCTGCTTGTGTTACCACAGTTCAGTCTGTTATATCATGCTGCTCTTCATTCAGATGTTTCCACATCTCCTGTTTAAATGGCCATGTCTAAGGACATCTCTTCACCAGACCAGCTGGATCTATGTCCTTCCCATTGCTCTCCGATTTCCTCCTCTAGATCCTCTCCTCTCATTCCAATGCCTCTCAACTGACTGGCTTCACACTTTGAGCTTCAGAGCATGGCCCAGACTTTCAGAACATTAAATAACTCATCAGTCAACATCTTCATTGTGTTTATCTTTTAGAATCACCTCTTCTTATGTCTTTGTTTAAAACTGTTCCTGTGTGGAAATCCCTTTTGAATGGTGCACTCATCAGATGCTGCTGGGATGTCAGACAGAGCTGAGGAAAATGTTTTGATGTTTTTTAAACAGTATTGTGTTTACATTTTTTGTCAGTTGGCCATGAAGAGAAACTTTGTGTGCCTCTGAGTCTCACCTGTTCCTGACCCCCAAAGGACACAAACCTGATCAGTTGTGGTTCCCACTCCAGTGGTTGCACTTGGACCTCCCTCCATCCCCAGACCAGAGCTCCATTGTCCCAGAAGGTCCCTGGCAATGCAGGGATGAAGGAAACAGGACAGGCTGTGGGGATCAGGGCCACTGCATGGTCAGGAATTTGGTGTGGTTGTGAGCCCAGGGCAGGACATGGCCCTTGGCCTTGGTGAAGCTCATCCAATTGTCCTGGGCCCATGGCTGCAGCCTGTCCAGATCCCTGTGCAGAGCTTCCTGCCCTCCAGCACAGCCACACTCCCACCCAGTTTGGGCTCACCTGGACACTGACTGAGTGTACCCTCGATGCCTCATCCAGATCAGCAATAAAGAGATTCAACTGCACTGGCCCCAATCCTGAGCCCTGGGGACACCCCTGGATGTGAGTCCATTGCCCAGCACTCCTTGAGCCTGGCCATGCAGACAGATTTTGAGCCAGGGAACAGATGCTGCAGAGGGTGTTGGATCAAGTTCCTGTGAGCCCAGAATATTGGGATCAGTGCAGCTGTAGCTCTGCACAAGAGAGCTCTTCATCCACTTTCTCTCTTTTCCTCCCTCTGGGCATGGAGGGAGCTCATGACTTCAGTGTGTGACTCATGTGTGCAAAGAGCAAATGTGGACAGAACTGGGGCCGGGAAGGTTTGGGGGATCTTGGGATCTGTGCTGGGCACAGAACGTGTTTTCCATTGGTCTGAGACTGTCTGCTGTGGAAAGTGGATTTAATATCCAGCAGAGGAATGACTTTTCCATTTTATGGAGCTGTGGCTTCCCTTGGTTTTGTTTGCTGACCATAAATTAACATTCTTTGGGCAGCTCCTTCTGCAAGGAAAGCAGGTGGGAGTTGGTGCCAAGGAGCTGAAAGCTGCAGGTGCAGCCTGGAGTGGAGGAAGCTGAGATTTGCACAAGGCTGCTCTGAGTCCCAGGGCTTGGATGAGAGAAATGGTGGGGTGGGGGATAGGGACAAAGCGTGATTGATTGTCAGCCATAAAAAATCTCGATGTTCATATCTATTCAGACTGCATTAGGAGGTGCTTGGGATCAATATCAATTGGAGATTTCTGGTAACAGTATATAAACAGAAGAAGATTAAATGGGAAAAAAATCTGTCTTCTTCTTTTAAAATTTAATATATTCACTTTGAATACACTTCTGGAATCTGTCTTAATAACCAGGAAAGAATTGAAAACCTAAATTATTCCCAGCGGTTCGTCTTGTTAGGGTGTTTTGAAATGATAATGAGCCTATGTTGCTGAATTCCTGAACAGTAGAGCTGAAGGCTGAACAAGCCTCTGGAGAAGGAAAATTTGGCAGCAGCCTCCAGGTTTCTGAGGATGTCAGCAGCCCCCACTGAGGCCATCACTGCCAAGAGACCATGGGGGCAATGAGCAGACAAGGAGAGTGTCCCTGGGGCTGGGGAAGCAGGAACTCAGAGGCACCAGCGGCTCCAGGTGGGAAATGGACTCTGCAATGTGGCTGGGAAAGCCCTGCCTGGGCTTGGCCAAGCAGCACAGCCAAGCCCTGAGCCCCATCCCCTGGGAATGGGGATCGGTGCCCTCACAGGATGCTCGTGGCTGCCCTGGAGCAGTGGCATGTGGGGTGTGGCATGGTGAGGGCACGAGAGCAGTAGGAGCCCTGCAAAGCTCTGTGGGCTGGGGGAGGAGGCCACAAGGCCTGGGGCTGGCAGGAACTGCTGTCTTCTCATGGGCCTCAGAGCCAGGGACAGCAGCCACAGCCAGGGGACACAAATCTCATTGCTGTTGGCAGGGGGTGGTCCCAGCCCCCCAAGGCCTTTGGTCACCCCCACTGCAGCTCTCCTGCCCTGGCCTAGGCCTGCGCTGCTTCCCTTGCACACTTTACCCACCGCCCCATTTCCCCTCCTCCCTCTGACCCTGGGAGCTCCCAGAGCTTTCCTGATGTCCCTCTGTCCTCACTCGCTGTTGCTTCGAACAAAAAGCTGTGTTTGGCTGAGGAATGGCCAATTCCTGTGGGATTCCCAACTCCTGCCTTCTTCCCACACCCTGCTAATGCTCCTGTGGCACCCAAGCTGTCCCAGGCACAGCCTTGCTTGAATCTGCTCCTTCTCTCCATGTGCCAGCACTGAAATCCGTGTCCCTGAAATCTGCAGCCCCGCAGAGCAGCCCAGCCCTATGTGGCCCTGCAGCAGGAACTGGAGGCACTGGAGGTCAGGGACAGCAACTCTGTCTCTGGAATGCTCAGGAGATGCTCAGCTCGGGCAGCTCCTGCAGCTCCTGCTGCAGCCCTGGACAGCAGCAGAGAGTTGGCCTCAGGGCTCCTCAGGCAGCTCCTGCTGCCCCAGGGACAGAATCACAGAATCACAGGATTAACTGGGCTGGAAATATGTTTGAGACCTTCAAGTCAAACTTGTGACCTAACACCAGCTTGTCACCAGACTGTGGCTTTAAGTATCACATCCAGTCTTTCCTTAAACAGCTCCAGGGACAATGACTCCACCACCTCCCTTGGCACCCATTCCAGTGCCCAGTCACCCTTTCTGTGAAGGATTTCTTCCTGATTTCCAGCCTAAGCTTCCTGGAGCACAGCTTAAGGCACTTCCTTTTGTCCTGTCCCTTGTTCTCTGAAAACAAAGCCCAATCCCCACCTGGTTGCACCCTCCTCCATGAGGCCCTAGAGTGCCACAGTCTTCTCCATGATTCCATGAGGCTCTGTAGTGTCACAATGGCCCCTTGGTTCCTTGGTCCCTGCAGTGTCACAGTGTTTGCTTGGTTCCATTGGGCTCCGGAATCTCACAAGGGTCGCCTTGGTTCTGCAATGTCACAATGGCCCCTTGGTTCAACAAGGCCCCACAGTGTCACAATGGCCCCTTGATTCCCTGGGGGCCTGCAGTTTTGCAATCATCACAGAATCACAGAATCAACCAGGCTGGAAAAGACCTTGGAGATCTGTGACTCAACACCGCCTTGTCACCCAGACCATGGCACCGAGTACCACATCGAATCTTTCCTTAAACATCTCCAGGGATGGTAACTCCACCACATCCCTGGGCAGCCCACTCCAATGCCCAATCACCCTTTCTCTGCAGAACCTCTTCCTAATGTCCAGACTAAACCACCCCTGGTGCAGATTAAGACTGTGGCCTCTTGTCCTGTCATGGTTTGCCCTCAAGAAGAGCCCAACCCCACCTGGCTGCACCCCCCTGTCAGGGAGTTGTAGAAAGTGATGAGGTCTCCCCTGAGCCTCCTCTTCTCCAGGATAAACAGCCCCAACTCCCTCAGACACTCCTCACAGGACTTGTGTTCCAGACCCTTCACCAGCCTTGTTGCCCTTGTCTGGACACACTCCAGCCCCTCAATGTCCTTCCCAAACTGGGGGGCCATGAACTGGACCCAGCACTCGAGGTGTGTCCTCACCAGTGCTGAGTACAGGGGAAGAATCACTGCCATGGTCCTGCTGGCCACACCATTCCTGATCCAGGCCAGGTGCCATTGGCCTTCTTGGCCACATGGCCACACTGCTGGCTCATGTCCAGCCTGCTGTCCATCAGTGCCCCCAGGTCCCTTTCTGCCTGACCACTTTCCAGCTACTCTGTCCCCAGCTTGTAGTGCTGCAGGGGTTGTTGTGGCCAAAGTGCAGCACCCAGCACTTGGTCTTGTTCAACCTCACATTGTTGGATTTGGCCCCTGGATCCAGCCTGTGCAGGTCCCTCTGCAGAGCCTTCCTACCCTCCAGCAGATCCATGCTCACACCTAACTTGGTGTCACTACTCTTCCATGAGGTCCTAAAGTATCATAATGGTCTCTATGATTCCACAGGGCTCTGTAGTGTCACAGTGGCCCCTTGGTTCCCCAAGGCCCTAGAGCATCACAGTGTCACTTTGTTCCTTGGGCCCCACAGTGTCACAATGGACCATTGTTCCCATGAGGTCTCACAGTATAGCAATGGTCTCCTTGCTTCCATAGTGTCACAATGGCCTCTTGGTTCCATGTGGCACCATGGAGTCAAATGGTTTCCTTCATTCCTGTGTTCGTTTTGCTTGGCCCCATTTTGCTAGTGGGGGGAGTGGGGGGGGGCACAAAGATGGCTCCTGTGTGAAGCTTCTCGAAGCTTTCACCATGTCCAGCAGAGCCAATCCCTGATGGCTCTGAGGATGATGGACATGCCACTGGCCAAGCCTGGGCCAATTACAGGTGTTGGTGATAACATATTTAAGAAGAAATCAAAACAATGGGAGGAGGCGGTTCTTTTTAGGCAGAGAAGGAGGAGGAGGTGAGAATATGTGAAAGAAAACAACATGGAGACACCAAAGTCAGTGGAGAATGTGGGGGAGGAGGTGCTCCTGGTGCCAGAGCTGAGAGGTCCTCTGCTGGCCATGATGATGACCATGGTGAAGCAGTTTGTCCCCCTGCAGCCTCTGGGATCCACGGGGGATGCAGAGATCCACCCCCAGCCCATGGGGAGGTGCCCACACCGGAGCAGGTGGATGTCTGGAGGAGGCTGAGGTCCAGTGGCAGTCCCAGTGGAGAGAGAGGCCTTGCTCCCAAGATGGAACAGCCTGGCCTTGGAGGTCTGCACCCTGTGGATGAGAGACCCCATGCTGCAGCAGTTTTGTGAGGACAATCTCCCCGTGGGAGGAGGCTCATGTTGCAGCAGCTTTGGGCAGACTGCTGCTCATGAGAGTGGGCCCACGCTGGAGGCATTCATGGAGAGCTGTCTCCTGTGGGAGGGACCCCACAGCTACGCAGAGAAAAGAACTTCTCTCTCTGTGCAGCAGCAGAAGATCTCCATGCTGAACTAACCAAAACCCCCATGCCCTCACTCCGGCGCCGCTGGGAAGGATGGAGGGGGGTGAGCAGAGAAACAGTGGCTTTGAGGGCCTTATTTTTACTTCCCATTAGCTCCCCTCTGACTCTGTTAGCAATAAATTTCACTTTGTAACTTTAAGGTGAACCTGTTCTGTCCTTGGAGAGTCTCCCAGTCCTTAACTCATGAGCCCTGTGTGTATTAACTTCTTTTTCTCTCCTCTGTCCAGCTGTGGCAGGGGAGAGTGAGTGAGTAGATGTCGTGGGTGCCTGGCATTTGGCCAGGGTCAAACCATGACAATTCCATGAATCCCTGCAGTGTAACAATGGCCCCTTGGTTATACGAGGTCCTACACTCACATTGGTCTCCGTGGTTCCACAAGGCACTGCAGAGTAACAGTGGCCCCTTGGTTCCATGGGCCCTGCAGTGTCACAATGGCACCATTGTTACACAAGGTCGTGCAGTGTCACAATTGTCTCTGTGGTTTCACATGGCCCTGCAGTGTCACAACAGTCTACTTGATTCCATGAGGCCCCATGGTGTCCCAGTGATCCCTTGGTTCCATGAGGCCCCAGAGTGCCACAATGGTCTCCTTGGTTGCACAATGTTACAATGGGCCCTTGGTTCCATGAGGCCCTGATGTGTCACAATGGCCTCTAAGTTACATGAGGCCCCACAGTAACACAATGGCCCCTTGGTACCATGGGGCACCATGGTGTCAAAATTGTTCCCTTAGTTCCATGTGTCCTGGGAGTGTCACAATGGCCCCTTGGTTCCACAGGGCTCTGGAATATCACAAAGGTCTCCTTGGTTCCACAGTGTCACAATGGCCTCTGTGGTTCCACGAGGCCCCTGAGTGTCACAATAGAGTCCTTGGTTCCATATAGCCCCACAGTGTCACAATGGCCCCTTGCTTCCGTGGGATCCTGCAGTGTCACAATCATTACAGAATCACAGAATCAACCAGCTTGGAAAAGTCCTTTGAGATCATCAAGTTCAACTTGTGACCTAACACAACCTTCTCACCCAGACCATGGCACCAAGTGCCACATCCAGTCTTTTCTGGAACACCTCCAGGGACAGTGACTATACTCCCGGGGCAGCCCATTCCAATGTCCAGTCACCCTTTCTGTGAAGAAACTCTTCCTAATGTTCAGCCTAAGTCTCCCCTGGTGCAGCTTAATGCAGACAGATTTTGACCCAGGGAACAGATGCTGCAGAGGGTGTTGGTTCAAGTTTCTGTGGCCCCAGAATATTGGCATCAGTGCAGCTGTAACTCTGCACAAGAGAGCTCTTCATCCACTTTCCCTCTTTTCCTCCCTCTGGGCATGGAGGAAGCTCATGACTTCAGTGTGTGACTCATGTGCAAAGAGCAAATGTGGACAGAATCGGGGCAGGGAGGGCTTGGAGGATCTTGGGATCTGTGCTGGGCACAGAACGTATTTTCCATTCATCTGAGACTGTCTGCTGTGGAAAGTGTATTTTATATCCAGCAGAGGAATGACATCTGCATTTTATGGAGCTGTGCCATCCCTTGGTTTTATTTGCTGACAATAAATTAACATCCATCTCGGGCAGCTCCTTTTCCAAGGAAAGCAGGTGGGAGTTGGTGCCAAGGAGCTGAAAGCTGCAGGTGCAGCCTGGAGTGGAGGAAGCTCAGATTTGCACAAAGCTGCTCTGAGTCCCAGCGGTTGGATGAGGGAAGTGGTGGGGAGGGGGTAGGGACAGAGTTGGATTGATTGTCAGCCATAAAGGGTTTGATTTTCTTATCTATTCAGACTGCATTAGGAGGTACTTGGTATCAATATCAATTGGAAATTGCTGATATCAATCTATAAACAGGAAAAGAAAACTAAAGAGGCCAAAACAATTCTCTCTGCATTGTTTTTAAATATAGTATATTCACTCTGAATGCACTTCTGAAATCTGTCTAATTAACCACAGAAGAATTGAAAACTTAAATTATTCCCAGGAGCTTGTCTTGTTAGGGTGTTTTGAAATGTTAATGAGCCCACAGACACTGAAATCCTGAACAGAAGAGCTGAAGACAGAACAAGCCTCTGGAAAAGTAAAATTAATCAGCAACCTCCAAGTTGCTGAGGATCCACCCAGGACTGGACAGAAATGGACACAGCTTTCTGGCTGCCCCAGCTCTGGGATGGGCCCTGGGCCTGGAGCAGGAGCAGCTCTTGAGGGCCACAAGGGCCGGGGCTGTTGTCCTGGCCTGGGGACATGGGATGGCAGGAGGGGCTGCAGAGCTCTCAGCATCTCCTGGAGAGGAGAGCAGGGCACCCAGGGAGCCTCCTTTTCCTTGGGCCAGGCACGTTCCCCCATGGCTGGGGCTGAGTCCTGTCTGAGCTCCAGCTGCTGCGGTGCCCTTCAGAGGGGCTGAGGCCATGGGGCAGTGCCCAGAGCAGCCTGGCCTGAGCAGGGCTGTGGGGCCAGAGCCGGCTGGGCTGTGCTGGGGAGAGGCCCTTGGTGCTGCCGAGAGCTCAGGGCAGCCGCGAGAGCTTGGAGGGAGCTGGGCTGGGCTGAGAGAAGCTGGCAGAGAAAGCCATCAGTGTCCATCTCAGCCTGTGTGAGTGTGCAGGGGCAGGACTCAGCCCAGGGCTTGTGGGGCAGGGCCAGGGCCTGGGGAAGGGATGGAAAACAGGCAAGTGGCCGAGAGAGGAGGCTGCTGTGTGCCCTTGGTGGCATGGCCAGAGCAGGTAGGGGGCCCAGGACATTTGTCAGCACCAGCCTCTGTCCCCAGCCATTGGCAGCCCTGGCTGCTCAGCCCAGGTTTGCGGTGAGTTTGGCTGTGGCCCAGCTCCATCCTCCTGCGGGGCTCAGGGCCTGTTCCTGGCAATGGCCAGCCCTGGCCGGCCTCTGTCCTGGCCCCGAGCCTGGAAGAGCCTGGGGCAGGGCTGTGTGGGAAGGCCCACAGGTGGAATGGCCTGTGCAGGAGCTTGGAGAGGCTGCCCAGCTGGGAGGCCATGGGGGCACAGAGCCCCAGGGGCTGCTGTGGGCACCACAGCACAGGGGCCGTTCCCACCCGCAATGCTCCTGGCCTGGGCTGGGCCTGCCCTGGGGGGCTGTGGCACCATGGCTGGGCCAGCGGGGCACAAAGGGAACATGGAGCTGCTGCCGGGGCTGACAGCAAGGCCAGGAGCAGACAAGGAATTGCTGTGCATTGCCTGTGCTGGGCAGGGCTGAGTGTGGCAAAGGCAGAGCTCAGCTGGCCTTGGTGGCTGCAGGAAAAGTCAAGAGGCAAAAGAGCCTCCATGGCTGTGCTGGAGAGCAAGGCTGGAGGAGGGAAATGCAGGGCTGCTGTGGGATGGGGAGGGGGATTGAATTCCAGCAGACACCGATGTGGAGCTGAGGGACTCAAGGGCTTCTTGGCCTGAGTCTGTCCTGGAAAGGTCTCTCAGGCCTCTGTGCTCAGGAAGGGCTCCAAGAAGGAGAGCTCATCTTGGCAGGACCCTCATGGAATCCCAGAGGGACAAATGCCAGTGTCTGCCCCTGCAGGGGTCACCCACTCACAATGGCCCCAGGCTGGAGCAGTCTGGCTGGGAGCAGCCCTGGCAGAAAACTCTTGCTGGGCAGCAGCTGGGCAGGAGGCAGCCATGTGCCCTGGCAGCAAAGGAGGCCAGGAGCAGCCTGGGCTGTGTGAGCAGGACATCAAGGCCATGGGTTATCCAGGTCACTGCGGCCTGGTTTGGGTTCCCCAGGGCAGGAAAGATGTCTGGCAGCTGGAGCAGGGTTAGGGAAGGGCCTCCAGGGTGGGGCTGGAGCCCTTGGGCTGTGAGGATAGGCTGAGGGAGCTGGGCTTGTCCAGCCCAGAGAAGGGAAGGCTGAGGGGCTCCTCATCCCAGCCTGGCAGTGCCACCGAGGAGGTGATGGAGAACACAGAGCCAAGCTCTTCACCGGGGGCCTGGTGCGAGACAAAAGACAGTGGGTGGAAAGTGAAAGAGGGGAGGTTCAGGCAGGACAGGAGGAAACCTTTGTTCCCATGCCTCAGCCAGGTGCTGAGATGCTTCCCTGTCCCCGTCCTTTGGATTTTTCCAATCCAGACCAAATCAGGCCTTGGTCTGACCCTGTTTCTGACAGGTTGGGCTGCAGACTTGCTGAGGTCCCTTCCAACCTCAGCTCTCTGATGATCCTAGGACAATGCTGGTCCCGATTTCAGACTGGAGTGTTGCCTAAAAGACAGGCTACCTGAAACAGAGGCCAAGACAAATTAGGAATATAAAAAGCAGACAATATATTCAAGGCCTGCAAAGGCCTTGAAGGTACATTCGGGCAAGCAAAAGTCCCCCGTCGGGGACGACACCCAAAATGGACGCTGGGTCACAAGCCCTTCACCTTTTATAAGTTCTGTCCCATTAGCATATTGGCCCTTATTTCCCCAATCGCACCCTCAGGTGATGATGTTAACCACCCCAGGCCTGCTCCCCCCATCTCGCAGTTGTTTACATATTTTCGGGCCCTAAGGCAACGAACATGTCCTTGAATCTGTATTCAGAGGGATTGTTTTGGCTAAAGGTGCTGGGAACAGAGGACTTTAGCACTTTGTAAGAAGCACAGAATTACAGCAAGTTACAGATACATGAAGAGTAAAAAACTAGAAATACCTGAAGGCATCACTCTGATGGCACAGAGCCTTTCTGTGATGTCACACAATCTCCTCTACGATGTCGTAGTACCTCAATGGCCACACATAACTCACTCCATGATGTCATAGCCCACTCTGTGGCCTCACATAACCCATCCTGTCATGCCACACAGCCCCTTTCTGACATCACAGCTGTTCTGTCACCTCACAGCCCCTATCTGGAATGTCCCCCAGTGTCACCTTTGGGGTGGGGTGGGCGTGTGGCCTCCAGGCACTTTTGGGCCCCTCTGCCTGCAGCCCCTGGCACCCAGAGGTGCCCAGCAGCTCCCGCAGGCTGCAGAACCTCTGTGCCACCGCTGACTGCCACAAGTGTCCATCCTCGTCCCGGTGGACCTGGCACCGCTTGGAATCCTGGCCAGAGCATGGCTGTGGAGTCACCACATGACTCCGCGGGGTGGGGACCCTCCGGGAGCCCCCAAACCCCTCCTGCCCCACGGGTGCCCACAGCAGCCCTGGGGCTGTGCCCGTCCCCATGGCACCATCCCCGCGGGTGCCAGGGCTGTGCTTCCCTCCTGGGGACAGGGCCCTGCACGGTCCTGGCTCCCCCAAAGCCCCGGGGGTGCCGTGGGGGTCTCACCTGGACGCAGACACTCAGCAGGGAACTGTCCAAGGCCTGGGGGCTGTGGCACTGCAGGGACAGCCCCAGGGCTGCAAAGAGCAAATGTGGACAGAATTGGGGCAGGGAGGGTTTGGGGGATCTTGGGATCTGCTGGGCACTGAACGTGTTTTACAATGCTCTGAGACTCTGAGATGTTGTGCCAAGTGGATTTAATATCCAGCAGAGGAATGATTTTTGCATTTTATGGAGCTGTGCCTTGCCTTGGTCTACTGACAATAAATGAACATCCCTCTGTGTCTCAGGCAGCTCCTTCTCCAAGGAAATCAGGTGGGAGTTGGTGCCAAGGAGCTGAAAGCTGCAGGTGCAGCCTGGAGTGGAGGAAGCTGCGATTTGCACAAGGCTGCTCTGAGTCCCATGGGTTAGATGAGAGAAATGGTGGGGTTGGGGATAGGGACAAAGTCTGATTGATTGTCAGCCATAAAGGGTTTGATTTTCTTATCTATTCCAACTGCATGAGGAGGTGCTAGGGATCAATATCAATTGGAAATTGCTAATATCAATCTATAAACAGGAAAATTAAATAGGACAAAAGAGTTTTTTCTGCATTGTTTTTAAATATAGTATATTCCCTCTGAATGCACTTCTGAAATCTGTATAATTAACCACAGAAGAATTCAAGACTTCAGTTATTCCCAGGGGCTTGTCTTATTAGGGTGGTTTGAAATGTTAATGAGCCCACAGGAACTGAATTCCTGAACTGAAGAGCTGAAGACAGAAGAAGCTGCTGGAAAAGTAAAATAAATCAGCAACCTCCAAGTTGCTGAGGATCCACCCAGGACTGGACAGAAATGGACACAGCTTTCTGGCTGCCCCAGCTCTGGGATGGGCCCTGGGCCTGGAGCAGGAGCAGCTCTGGAGAGCCACAAGGGCTGGGGCTGTTGTGCTGGCCTGGGGACATGGGATGGCAGGAGGGGCTGCAGAGCTCTCAGCATCTCCTGGAGAGGAGAGCAGGGCACCCAGGGAGCCTCCTTTTCCTTGGGCCAGGCACATTCCCCCATGGCTGGGGCTGAGTCCTGTCTGAGCTCCAGCTGCTGCTGTGCCCTTCAGAGGGGCTGAGGCCGTGGGGCAGTGCCCAGAGCAGCCTGGCCTGAGCAGGGCTGTGGGGCCAGAGCCGGCTGGGCTGTGCTGGGGAGAGGCCCTTGGTGCTGCCGAGAGCTCAGGGCAGCCGCGAGAGCTTGGAGGGAGCTGGGCTGGGCTGAGAGAAGCTGGCAGAGAAAGCCATCAGTGTCCATCTCAGCCTGTGTGAGCGTGCAGGGGCAGGACTCAGCCCAGGGCTTGTGGGGCAGGGCCAGGGCCTGGGGAAGGGATGGAAAAAAAAGGCAAGAGGCCGAGAGAGGAGGCTGCTGTGTGCCCTTGGTGGCATGGCCAGAGCAGGGAGGGGGCCCAGGACATTTGTCAGCACCAGCCTCTGTCCCCAGCCATTGGCAGCCCTGGCTGCTCAGCCCAGGTTTGCAGTGAGTTTGGCTGTGACCCAGCTCCATCCTCCTGCGGGGCTCAGGGCCTGTTCCTGGCAACGGCCAGCCCTGGCCGGGTCTGTGCTGGCCCCGAGCCCGGCAGAGCCTGGGGCAGGGCTGTGTGGGAAGGCCCACAGGTGGAATGGCCTGTGCAGGAGCTTGGAGAGGCTGCCCAGCAGGGAGGCCATGGGGGCACAGAGCCCCAGGGGCTGCTGTGGGCACCACAGCACAGGGGCCGTTCCCACCCGCAATGCTCCTGGCCTGGGCTGGGCCTGCCCTGGGGGGCTGTGGCCCCATGGCTGGGCCAGCGGGGCACAAAGGGAACATGGAGCTGCTGCCGGGGCTGACAGCAAGGCCAGGAGCAGACAAGGAATTGCTGTGCATTGCCTGTGCTGGGCAGGGCTGAGTGTGGCAAAGGCAGAGCTCAGCTGGCCTTGGTGGCTGCAGGAAAAGTCAAGAGGCAAAAGAGCCTCCATGGCTGTGCTGGAGACCAAGGCTGGAAGAGGGAAATGCAGGGCTGCTGTGGGATGGGGAGGGGGATTGAATTCCAGCAGACACCGATGTGGAGCTGAGGGACTCAAAGGCTTCTTGGCCTCAGTCTGTCCTGGAAAGGTCTCTCAGTCCTCTCTGCTCAGAAAGGGCTCCAAGGAGGAGGAGAGCTCATCTTGGCAGGACCTTCATGCAATCCCAGAGGGACAAATGCCAGTGCCTGCCCCTGCAGGGGAGTCCCCTGGCAATGGCCCCAGGCTGGAGCTGCCTGGCTGGGAGCAGCCCTGGCAGAAAACTCTTGGTGGGCAGGAGCTGGGCAGGAGGCAGCCATGTGCCCTGGCAGTGAGGGAGGCCAGGAGCCCTCTGGGGGGTGTGAGCAGGACATGAAGGCCATGGATGATCCAGGTCACTGTGGCCTGGTTTGGGTTCCCCAGGGCAGGAAAGATGTCTGGCAGCTGGAGCAGGGTTAGGGAAGGGCCTCCAGGGTGGGGCTGGAGCCCTTGGGCTGTGAGGAGAGGCTGAGGGAGCTGGGCTTGTCCAGCCCAGAGAAGGGAAGGCTGAGGGGCTCCTCATCCCAGCCTGGCAGTGCCACCGAGGAGGTGATGGAGAACACAGAGCCAGGCTCTTCACCGGGGGCCAGGTGGGAGACAAAAGGCAATGCATGAAAGGGGAAAGAGGGGAGGTTCAGTCACGACATGAGGAAAACTTTGTTCCCATGGGCTCAGTCAGGTGCTGAGATGCTGCCCCATCCCTCTCCTTTGGGATTTTCCATTCCAGACCAAATCAGGGTCTGACCCTGTTTCTGACAGGTTGGGCTGCAGACTTGCTGAGGTCCCTTCCAATCTCAGCTCTCTGATGATCCTGGGACAATGCTGGTCCCTATTTCAGACTGGAGCAGAGCAGATGTTTATGGGACAGGAGCCCTCTGGGGACCTGTATGGGACCTGCAGCTTGTGAGGTGCACAAGAATATCTTCATTAGCCGTGTCATTTGAGTGCTTTTAAGAAATGGCAAAGCTCTCCTACCACGAGAGAACAGGAATTTCCTGGAAGTATACTGCTAGCAGGAGAAGAAATACCGATCTCCCACTCTACTTTTGTCACCAATATTCCATCTACTATTTCATGTCCCTCTTCATTCAGGTGTTTCCACCTCTCCTGTTTAAATGGCCATGTCTAAGGACATCTCTTCACCACACCAGCTGGATCTATGCCCTTCCCATTGCTCCCAAATTTCCTCCTCTAGATCCTCTCCAGTCATTCCAATGTCTCTCAACTGACTGGCTTCACACTTTGAGCTTCAGAGCGTGGCCCAGACTTTTAGAACTTTAAATAACACATCAGTCAACATCTTAATCGTGTTAATATCTTTTGGGATCGCCTCTCCTTATGTCTTTGTTTAAAACTGTTCCTGTGTGGAAATCCCTTGTGAATGGTGGACATGTCAGATGCTGCTGGGACGTTGCGCAGAAAGGAGAGTTGCACAGACGTTGAGGGAAGAGTTTTGATGCTTTTTAAACAGTATCATGTTTACATTTTTTGTCAGTTGGCCATGAACAGAAATTTTCTGTGCCTCTGAGTCTCACCAGTTCCTGACCCCAAAGGACACAAACCTGATCAGCTGTGGTTCCCACTCCAGCGGTTGCACTTGGACCTCCCTCCAATCCCCAGAGCAGAGCTCCCTTGTCCCACAAAGTCCCTGGCAATGCAGGGATGAAGGAAACAGGACAGGCTGGGGGATCAGGGCCAGGGCACGGCCAGGGATTTGTCGAGTTTGTGAGCCCAGGGCAGGACGCAGCCCTTGGCCTTGGTGAAGCTCATCCAATTGTCCTGGGCCCATGGCTGCAGCCTGTCCAGATCCCTGTGCAGAGCTTCCTGCCCTCCAGCACAGCCACACTCCCACCCAGCTTGGGCTCACCTGGACACTGACTGAGGGTGCCCTCGATCCCTCATCCAGATCAGCAATAAAGAGATTGAACTGCACTGGCCCCAATCCTGAGCCCTGGGGACACCCCTGGATGTGAGTCCATTGCCCAGCACTCCTTGGGCCTGGCCATGCAGACAGATTTTGAGGCAGGGAACAGATGCTGCAGAGGGTGTTGGATCAAATTCCTGTGACCCCAGAATATTGGAATCAGTGCAGCTGTAGCTCTGCACAACAGAACTCTTCATCCACTTTCTCTCTTTTCCTCCCTCGGGGCATGGAGGGAGCTCGTGACTTCAGCGTGTGACTTGTGTGTGCAAAGAGCAAATGTGGACAGAATTGGGGCAGGGAGGGTTTGGGGGATCTTGGGATCTTTGCTGAGCACAGAATGTGTTTTCCATTGGTCTGAGACAGTCTGCTGTGGAAAGTGGATTTAATATCCAGCAGAGGAATGACTTGGGAGCTCTGCGTTACTTTGCTTTTGTTTGCTGACAATAAATGAATATCTTCTGTGTCTGGGGCAGCTCCTTCTCCAAGGAAAGCAGGTGGGAGTTGGTGCCAAGGAGCTGAAAGGTGCAGGTGCAGCCTGGAGTGGAGGAAGCTGAGATTTGCACAAAGCTGCTCTGAGTCCCAGGGCTTGGATGAGGGAAATGGTGGGGAGGGGGTAGGGTCAGAGGCTGATTGATTATCAGACATAAAGTGTCTTGATTTCATATCTATTCAGACTGCATTAGGAAGTGCTGGGATCAATATCAATTGGAGATAACTGATATAAATCTATAAACAGGAAACTAAAACTAAACTGGACAAAAAAAACTCTGCATTGTTTTCAAATATAGTATATTCACTTTGAATACACTTCTGAAATCTGTCTAATTGTCCCCAAAAGAATTGAAGACTTAAATTATTCCCAAGGGCTTGTCTTGTTAGGGTGTTTTGAAATGTTAATGAGCCCACATGCACTCAATTCCTGAACAGAAGAGCTGAAGATAGAAGAAGCCTCTGGAAAAGTAAAATAAATCAGCAACCTCAAAGTTGCCGAGGATCCACCCAGGACTGAACAGAAATGGGCACAGCTTTCTGGCTGCCCCAGCTCTATGATGGGCCCTGGGCCTGGAGAAGGAACAGCTCTGGAGGGCCACAAGGGCTGGGGCTGTTGTGCTGGCCTGGGGACATGGGATGGCAGGAGGGGCTGCAGAGCTCTCAGCATCTCCTGGAGAGGAGAGCAGGGCACCCAAGGAGCCTCCTTTTCCTTGGGCCAGGCACGTTCCCCCATGGCTGGGGCAGAGTCACAATGGACCCCTGGTTACTCAGGATCCTGCATTGTCACAACAGACCCTTGGTTCCATGAGGCCCCGCAGTGTTACAAGTGTGCCCTTAGATCCATGAGGACCTGAGTGTAACAGTGGCCTCTAAGTTACCTGAGGCCCCAGAGCACCACAATGGCCCCTGGGTACCATGGGGCATCACAGTGTCAAAATAGTTCCCTTAGTTTTATGAGTCCTCAGAGTGCCACAATGGCCCCTTGGTTCCACTGTGCTCTGGAATATCTCCAGGGTCTCCTTGGTTCCACAGTGTCACAATGGCCCCTTGGTTCCACAAGGACCTGGAGTGTCACAATGGCTTCTTGCATCCCTGGGGCCCTGCCATGTCACAATCATCACAAAATAACAGAATCAACCAGGTTGGAAAAGACTTTTGAGATCATCAAGTCCAACCTGTGACCCAACACCACCTTGTCACCCAGACAATGGCAACGAGTGCCACATCCAGTCTTTCCTTAAACACCTCCAGGTATGGTGACTGCACCACCTCCCTGGGCAGGCCATTCCAATGCCCAATCACCCTTTCTGTGAAGAGCCTCTTCCTCACGTCCACCCTAAACCTGCCCTAGTGCAGCTTTAGGCTGTGTCCTCTTCTGCTGTCATGGTTTGCCCTCGAGAAGAGCCCAACCCTCACCTGGCTGCACCCTCCTGTCAGGGAGGTGTAGATAGTGATGAGGTCTGTCCTGAGCCTCCTCTTCTCCAGGATAAACAGCCCCAGCTCCCCCAGCCACTCCTCACAGGACTTGTGTTCCAGACCCTTCACCAGCCTTGTTGCCCTTGTCTGGACACACTCCAGCCCCTCAATGTCCTTCCTAAACTGGGGGGCCAGAACTGGACACAGCACTCGAGGTGTGGCCTCACCAGTGCCGAGTACAAGGGAAGGATCACTGCCCTGCTCCTGCTGGCCACACCATTCCTGATCCAGGCCAGGTGCCATTGGCCTTCTTGGCCACATGGGCACACTGCTGGCTCATGTCCAGCCTGCTGTCCATCAGTGCCCCCAAGTCCCTTTCTGCCTGACCACTTTCCAGCCACTCTGTCCCCAGCCTGTAGCACTGCAGGGGTTGTTGTGGCCAAAGGGCAGGACCTGGCACTTGGTCTTGTTCAACCTCACATTGTTGGATTTGGCCCCTGGATCCAGCCTGTTCAGGTGTTTTGCCAATCAACAGGAGCAATGGAATTGACACAGACACCAGTAAGAAGAATGGTCTTATTTTACTATTAATTTTGAGGCAAAACAGAGGTAAAAGGATATGTTTGGGAAAACAATAAGCTTATTACTCACTTGGCTTTAGCAAGTAAAAATAAGCAAGGTAATGCATCTAATCATTACTAAACATGACAGAGAGCGAATAGTGATTGGGAAAGATAGATCACCAATTGCCTAAATATTTTACCATCACCCAGAGTCTGAAGTTGCTGTGGAGCTCCGTTTCACAGAGAGGACCTGGAGAACCCTTCCCGGCAACTGCCAAAATCCTATGCAGTGTGTCCATCCATAGGTGAGATCTCCAGTTCGCCCAAAATAGGGGTCCAGGTTTTATAGGCGCAACTTGACAAGTCCAAATGACTCATTTACCTTTTTGTGAAGAAAATACCTGGTTCTGATGGCCCAATTCTTGAACAGCTGGGGCCAGGGCTTGGCCAGAGCCCAGGCCAGGGCTGGGAGGTTTTGCATAAAATATTCTACTAATAAGCATCTAAGGATATCTGTTGGGAAGATTTCTTGATATATCCTGTACCAGGTTTTACAAACATCTCTAAAACAGCCAGTTGGATGTTAAGAGCAATTAATATAAATTTTTTAATCCTCTATTTTTGACTAAAGAACCTTGATGTTATTCATAGCATCATGCTCAAGATTAACCTTTTCAATCGACTCAGGCTTAGGCCTGCTGTTCAGGCGTTCACATATCACCTCGATGCCCAGCAAGGTTATAGAACAGATCACCGTGAGTGCCATCACACGGCACCTACCTGATGGCCAAGAGATCAGACCCAGCCAGTGTGGATTTCAATCTTTATTGATGACCTTGATGAGTGGATTAAGTCCACCATCAGCAAATGTGCAGATGACACCAGGCTCAGTGTGAGTGTGGATCTGCTGGAGGGCAGGAGGGCTCTGCAGAGGGACCTAGACAGGCTGGATCCAGGGGCCAAATCCAACAATGGGAGGTTTAACAAGACCAAGTGCTGGGTGCTGCACTTTGGCCACAACAACCCCTGCAGCACTACAAGCTGGGGACAGAGTGGCTGGACAGTGGCCAGGCAGAAAGGGACTTGGGGGCACTGATGGACAGCAGGCTGGACATGAGCCAGCGGTGTGCCCAGGTGGCCAAGAAGGCCAATGGCACCTGGCCTGGACCAGGAATGGTGTGGCCAGCAGAACCAGGGCAGTGATTCTTCCCCTGTACTCAGCACTGGTGAGGCCACACCTCGAGTGCTGTGTCCAGTTCTGGGCCCCCAGTTTAGGAAGGACATTGAGGGGCTGGAGAATGTCCAGAGAAGGGCAACAAGGCTGGTGAAGGGTCTGGAACACAAGTCCTGTGAGGAGTGCCTGAGGGAGCTGGGGTTGTTTATCCTGGAGAAGAGGAGGCTCAGGAGAGACAAGGCGGTGTTAGGTCACAGGTTGGACTTGATGATCTCAAAGATCTTTTGATTCTGTGATTCTCTGAAACCACCCTTGAAGCAGTTGAAGGATGAGCCCTGGGCCTCCTCTTCAGAAGCTCCAGCAGCCCATGGCCCTCAGCTTCTCCACACAGGCCCCCAAGCCCATCCTGTCAGTCCTGCAGAGCCTCTCCAGCTCCTCCCCATTGCCCCAGAACAGGGAGCCCCACACCCACACACACCAGTCCAGATGTGCCCCTCTGGCCTGGGGTGTCTCTGGCAAGGGAACAGCACGAGGCACTGCAGGAGCCTGCAGACAATTCATGAAGCACTTGGAGGATGATCCTGCTCCCCAAGGGACGTTCCCATGGTGCCAAGTCAGGAACTGAAATGGGCAGTGGGGCTAGAGAGGAAAGGGCAAACAGGGATGGGCTGTTTGCAGGGGAGGGCACAGGGATGGTGAATCTGAGGAAATGTGGAGCAGGCAAGAGGAAAGAAAGCAAAGGTGAAGCAAAAGAAATGCTTAGGGCTGTTTGGGGGTGGCTGCCAGGCAGCCCTGGGGCTGAGCAACAATGTCTGCAGTAGAACAGGAAACTCAGAGCTCATGGGAACAAACTTTCTGGCTGACTTCAGAGGTCACCACAAACCTGAGTGGTTTCCCTGCCATCCCCAGCCCTTGCTGGCCCCCAGGGGCTGATGGCGTTTGTGCTCCCTCAGGTTCATCTCCCCACACCAACACCATGGCGGTGCACACGCCTGCTCTGTGCATTGCAAACAGGGGCTCCTGAGCAGTGCTGCCGTGGCTCTGCCTGCAAGGATCAAGCACCTCTGGGAGCTGGGGGAGAGGCTAGGGCTGCAAAGGGGGGATGTTGTTGGCAGCTCCATCAGGATGCTCTGGGACGCTGCCCTGGGCTGTCCAGCGCAGTGGAGATGGATCAGCCCCTGCTCTGCTGCTCCTTCCCAGCTCCCCCAGGGACCTTGCAGAGCCCCAGCCATGCTGTTTGCCCCCACCCTGCCCACGGCCACCCTGGGGCTGCTCCCGGGGGTTTTCTCTGCTGAGCATTGGCCTGGGCGTGTTCTTGAGAGACCCTGGGCAAGGAGCCTCGAGCCCCCAGGCCCTGCCCTGAGGCGTCAGCTCTGCCCCAGCAGTGCCCATGGCCTGTCCCTGCTGCAGCCCCGGCACTGCCACCCCAGGATTGGGACCCACCCCGAGAGCACTCAGGCCCTACAGCAACACGAGGGGCAGGAGGGCAGCGGGGCAGTGGCACGGGAGCAGCACTGGGAACACCAAGTGCTGCTGCTCCTTGGCAGAGCTGCTGTGCCACCCCTGATCTGCCCCAGCTCTGCACACAGACATTGCTGCTGCAGCTCCTGAGAAGGGAACAAAAGGGGATCTCTGGTGAAAACTTGGCTGGGAGATCCTTTAGTTCATTTAACACCACCGAATGCACAGCTCCTCATTGACACAGTCTGTGGTCACATCAAAGATGGAGAGAAACAAAATGAGACATGGCACAAAAAATGTCCTTTCTTTGTGGACAACATTAAAAACCTAAAATACAGGAAAAGAAAGAACAGAGTCGCAACGAAATCCAACAAGAACTATGAAAGATGACTCATATAAAAAGAGATTTTCCAAAATTGGAAAAGAGTTTAATGTTTCTGAAATCATCCAGTCATCAGTCTCCACACTGCAGCCTTGAGCTCCTTGTTCCTCAGGCTGTAGATGAGAGGGTTCAGTACTGGAGGAACCACTGAGTACAGAACTGACAGTGCCAGATCCAGGGATGGGGAGGAGATGGAGGGGGGCTTCAGGTAGGCAAAAATGCCAGTGCTGAGAAACAGGGAGACCACGGCCAGGTGAGGGAGGCACGTGGAAAAGGCTTTGTGCCGTCCCTGCTCAGAGGGGATCCTCAGCACAGCCCTGAAGATCTGCGCATAGGAGAAAACAATGAACACAAAACAACCAAATACCAAACTGACACTAACCACAAGGAGCCCAAGTTCCATGAGGTACAATTTGGAGGAGGAGAGCTTGAGGATCTGTGGCACTTCACAGAAGAATTGGCCGAGGGCATTGCCCTGGCACAGGGGCAGGGAAAATGTATTGGCTGTGTGCACCAGAGCATTGAGAAAGCCACAGGCCCAGGCAGCTGCTGCCATGTGGGCACAAGCTCTGCTGCCCAGGAGGGTCCCATAGTGCAGGGGTTTGCAGATGGACACGTAGCGGTCATAGCACATGATAGTGAGGAGGGAAAATTCTGCAGAAATGAAGAAAAGAAACAAAAAGACCTGTGCAACACATCCTGAGTAGGAGATGTCCGTGGTGTCCCAGAGGGAATTGTGCATGGCTTTGGGGACAGTGGTGCAGATGGAGCCCAGGTCGGTGAGGGCCAGGTTGAGCAGGAAGAAGAACATGGGCGTGTGCAGGTGGTGGCTGCAGGCTACGGCGCTGATGATGAGGCCGTTGCCCAGGAGGGCAGCCAGGGAGATGCCCAGGAAGAGGCAGAAGTGCAGCAGCTGCAGCTGCCGCGTGTCTGCAAATGCCAGGAGGAGGAAGTGGCTGATGGAGCTGCTGTTGGACATTTCCTCTCTCTGGCCATGGGGACCTGTTCAGGGAGAAAAGGAGAGTGACAAGTTAGGAGAGGCTTCTTGGAGCCAAACCTGTGCCATTCCCTGTAGACTGTCCCACTGGGACTCATCCACCCTTGTTCCTTCTCTGGGAAAACTTTCATCCAGGTCCCTGCCTGAGCTCCACTTGTGCTGTCTGAGTGTGCCATGAGCAGCCAGGCCTGTGCGTGGGGGCTCTCGAGGAGCAATCCCTGCCCTGCTGCCCTGGGTTTGTGGCCATGTGGCAGAGGGACAAGGCAGGATATTCAGGATTTGGCAGTGGAATCTCTACTAATGCAGAAAGGCTCCTGAGCATCTGCCTTCCCATTTTAAAGGACAGGGACAGCAAGAAGGAGGTTTATGAAATTTTTTCCTCCCCTTACATCATTCCTCGTTCTCTGAGGTCACAAATCCCCAGCATTTCTGCTGCACTCGGAGTTTGCCTCTGAGAGATGAGAGAGCCAGAGGGATTCCCTGTGGCTCAGTGCAAGGTCAGGGGCTGGATGGGCTTGTTCCCAACTGCCCTGGGTTTGCACCTTCGGCTGCAATCAGATCACAATCACACTCCTGTGTCACCCTGAGAAGAAACCAGACCCTGCTGAGAGCAGAGGGATCACTGAATGTCTCACCCTCTCTAAAGGTCTCTTTATTTCCTCATTTGTGGCGTCTCTGCACTTCCCCGTGGGACATTCAGGGAACTCCGAGAGGCTCTGGCACAGATTTGCACCCAGGAGGGCAGCTCAGAGCTTGGAAGGACACAGCAAGGAGATCCCCAGCTGTGCTCATGATGGCATCTCAGGGCGGGAGGCTCAGTTCCTTCCCCTTTCCCATGGACTGCTTTGCCCACAGCCCCACAGGTCACAGGGAAGCTTGCACACCCCATTCCCATGGACACACCTGCCTGGCAGGAATCCCAAGGGCAGTGCCTGACTCAGCTGCTGCAAATGCCAGAGCCTCCCTGAGAGCACAAGATAACAATGACAATATCAGAGGAGTGCAGAAACAAGAGAAGATATTGTGGTGCTGTGCCTGAGAGGGCAGGGCAGAGACAGCCGCGCACTCAGGACAGTGTTCCCTGTCCCCAGCTGTGCACGGCACCTCCCACACACCAACAGTGCCCTCCTGCCCACAGCATTGCTCTGCTCAGCTCCCTCTCCTTCCCTGATCCTCTCTATCCCTGGGCCTGCACATTTTCCTCCTCAGAGGTGCCTTGTCCCTGTCAGTGCTCACAGAGCCCATTCCACCCTCTGTGCACTCAGCCCGGCCCTACAGAAACCTGCCTGTCTGCAGGGCCCTGCCTGGGGGCAGGCTCTGTGTGCAGGTGGGCAAGGGCAGCTCAGAGAGCCCCACTGGGCCCTGCAAAGGTGATGCTGGTGCTGTCCATGGGCTGAGGAGTGCCTGAAGGCCTTTGGGAGGCTCCAGCAGAGACAGTGACCACACAAAGTTACAGATTATGAATTTTAATAAATGTTCAAACATTATTCTGATGATTCTGTTGTGTCCATTTCAACTCAGAATGTTCTGTGACTCTGTGATTACAACTCCTATTCTGCTTCTCTCATCCCCCAACCTTCTCATCCTGCTCCAAGTAAGAAACTGAAAACAGTCTCAGAAAAATTCCTTATCTTTACAGCAATCCCTGGCTTACCTTCTTTGGGCAGTGTCCTCCAGCGCTGTCTCCAGGCTGATCTGGAGCTGGGAGCAGCCCTGCCCCACACAGCACCTCTCAGCAGCAGCACCTGCCCTGCTCAGGGTTGCTCCTTCCCCCCACAGCTTCTCCCCCAGCGCTGGCAGCAGCTCCCCGGGCCGGCTGAGAGCTGCCCCTGGCAGGCAGCAGAGTCCCTGGCCCAGCACAGCGCCCTGGGCTGCAGGACCCTGCTCTGCACCACAGCCCTGGGCACCCCTGGCTGCACCCCTGGCTGCTCAGCCCTGCAGCAGAGCCTGGCAACAGGGAGCTGTCTTGTGCTGTGCCTCGGATGCTGCAGCAGGGAAACCCAGCTCTGCCCTAGGGCCACATCCCCTGCACTGCAGCAACTCTCAGAGTCCTCCTGTAAGATCCGAAAAGCTGTGCCATGTGCCAGCTTCAGGGCTGTGTAGAGGAGCTGCTCCTCAGGAGAAAGGTCTTTTTGAAGCCCTGCTTGGTTGCCAGGAGCTGTCTCTGTGCCAGGAGCCCAGCCCAGCTCAGCAGCACAGCAACAGCACAAGGACTCTAATGACCCTCTCGGGGCTTTGGTGCTGAGGCCCTGAACATCAGTCCTGGCAAGGGGGAGAGTGGGGGGAACCTCTCCAGAATTCAAAATCACAATCAATATCCAAAGTTTCTTGAAGTTTTAATGGGTCCCAGTGAGGGACATGACTGAGAAAGTGTCTCCAGGTTCCAGTTAGAGCAGGAAATTGGAGGCAGTGATGACAGGTGGGACAAAGAGAAGCCAAGTCTTGGTGCCCTGGGGCACAGCAGCCTCTGTGCCACCAAGGACTGTGAGGAGACACCTTGTCCTGAGGCACTGGGGCCTCCTGGCACAGCTCCAGCAAGGCTGGGCACTGTCACCCCCTTGTCCTGCCCTCAGCATCGCCCTGCCCCCCCATCCCAGTGGCCTCAGGGATCTGCTGGAAGGAGTCCCTGGGGAGCCTTTGTCAGGAATGGCCCTTGGGGGCTCCTCCATGCTCCCAGGGACTGCAGATTTTTCAAAGAACTTTGGATTTTGCTTTTGCCTTGGAGTCTCTGAGAGCTTTGTGCAATCATGGCCTCCAATTATCTGCTGTAACGAGTCCCTTGAGATCCTTTGTCAGTAACAACACTCAGTGGGGCTCATTAATGCTTCAAGTTACTTCCAGGTTTTATGATACTTTCCTCTCTCTGTCTCTGAGAGGGTTTGTGCAATCATGGCCTCCAATTATTTACTTTAACGAGTCCCTTGAGAGCTTTGTATTAACACTCGCTGGGGCTCATTAATACTTTGACATACTCAAAGTTTTTGAAGGTACTTTGGATTTTCCTTTTGACACTGAATTTCTCAGAGGTTTTTGTGCATTCATGGCCTCCAATTCTCTCCTCCAAGGAGTCCATGAGGAGCCTGTCCTGGTGATGGACCTCCATGGGACCCATTGATGCTTGGAGACACTTTGGGTTTTTCTTCTGACTTTGACTCCTGGAAAGGTTTGTGCAATCTCCTCTCAGGCCCTGAGGTTCAAGGGCTCAGCACCAAATGCACCTCGGGGCTCATTAGGATCAAGCAAGTCCTGACAAACCATGGCTCTGCCTTGATTTCCCTCTGGTCTGGTGCAGTTCATTAGGATGGTTTCCTGCTAAAGTTATTGAGAAATATGTGAAAGAGCTTGTAAGAAATATATATTCCTTTTCTAAAGGGTGCACTTTATTATTACTGTTCTCTTTAGAGCAGAGGTGATTGCAGCATTCTGTGATTGATATTGATCCAGGGTCTCTCCTGAGGAGCTCTGGCCTGCTCAGAGAACCTTTGCCTGGAGCTCTGACCCAGTGTGGCCAACCTTGCTCCTGTGCAGACAGGAGCTGCTGGGAAGGCACTGCAGCCCTGCCCTGGGCCAGCTCTGAGGGTGGATTCTCATCCCAACCTGCACTGGCCATTGCCAGGGGCTGTGCCATGGACACTGCACTGACCCCACTGCTGGGTTTGGATGCCATGGCCAGCGTGAGAAGGTCAGGTTTCCTTGGAAACACTGGGGAGGACTGGGACGTACTGGGGGACGCTGGGACATACTGGTAGTGCCATTGGGGTGGACTGGGACAAACTGGGAACTCAGGGAATGCTGAGGGGGAAACTGGGCGGACCGGGATGGACTGGGATGGACTCTGAGGGTACACTGAGACATACTGGGACATACCAGGACATACTGGGAGTGATACTGGCCAATACTGGGGCAAACTGGGGATACTGTGAGTGATACTGGGGGATATCGGGACAAACTGGGGACACTGGGAACACTGTGGGGAATACTGGGGGACACTAGGGCATACTGGGAGTGACATTGGGATAAACTGGGACATACTGGGGGACATTGGGGGGAAATGGAAGGGACTGGGAATGAACTCGGGTGTATTGAGAGGGCCTGGAGGGGCACTGGGGTTATACTGGGCTGTACTGGGGATGAACTGCGCTGTAATGGAAGGGCCTGGCAGGGCACTGGGGTTATACACTGGGTTGTACTGCGGATGAACTGGGCTGTACTGAGAGGGACTGAAGGGGTTGAATTGGCTGTTTCCACCTCCGCCGCCACCCATTGGTCACGGCTGCCGCCCATCAGCATTCACAGCCAATCAGCGCCCGGAATTCATCCCTGGGGGCGGGACCTTGAGGCAGCGCCATTTTTATTTCTTTTTGCCTATAACTCCCGTCATGCCATGCGCCCCGATTAAGGCCCATTTGAGCCGGGACTACAACGCCCGTCATGCCCCGCGCTCCACAGATTTCCCATTCTCCGCCCCCATATGCCTCTAACTGTGCCCCAGACCCTCCAGGATCCCTAACTGCCCCCTCAGTGCCCATTCGGGACTCCCAGAAGCCTCCTCGGACCCCCAAGTGCTCCCAACCGCACAGACGCCCGTTATAGACACTTTCTGGAGTCCATCTCCTATCGTGCCCCGCGATAACGAGCCCCTCATAACATAGTTCCGCATCTAAAATTCCTGTCATGCCCCGCGCCCGAAACAGCCCGGTTAGAGCTCCCCAAGTTCCCCCCAAGTGCTCTCGAACCGTACACGTTCCTCCCTGACGGCTTGAGTGGCTCTTTGGACGAAAAAGTGCCCCCACAAGTGCCTTCCCGGACCCCGAAATGCCCCGCTCGAGCCACTTCCGGGACTACAGGTCCCATGATGCACCGCGGCGCCCGTATTTCTCCATTGCAGTCCTGACTTCATCTCCCGTCATGCCCGGCGCCCCATAGAGAGCCATTGTAGCAGCGCATACAACTCCCATGATGCTGCGCGACCCCTTTAACTCTATTATACCTGCGCCTCCAACTCCCATCATCCCCCGCGCTCCATTGAGCCCCGTTACAGCCTCCAAGTGCCCTCCCGGACGCCCAAGGGCTCCCGAATGTCCCTCCGTCACCTCCAAATGTCCCCCGGACACCCCAAGTGCCACTCCGAACCCGAAACTTTCCCCCAGGATCCCTAAGTGCCTCTCAGTGCCCACTGGGATCCCACAAGTGTCCACCCGACCCCCAAGTTCTCCCTAAATTGCCTCCCCACACCCCAAATTGCCCCGAATGTGTCCCATAAATGTTTACCCGGACCCCAAAAGTGCCCCCCAGAATGCTGCCTGCGAAGAAGATTATAAAAAAAAGGCAAAACTAATAAAACGAGGACTAATTAGCAAAAAGAGGGAGAAATCAATAAGCAATAGAGCATAGATCAATAAGGGGACTTGTGTAACTTAGAAGCAATGAATATTTATTTCTTTGGTGGCTAAAAATTTACAAATTCTTTATCTAAATTTTAAAAACTAGTAAAAATATAAATAGCAATATTATTATGAATAAGAAACAAATATAATTATTAAAATTATTAAAAATCATTAAATATTAATTTAAAAAGAGAAAATTGCATTCATATCATTGTAAATAAAAGTAAATTGTATAAGTTCTGAAAATAAAATATTAAATAGAAGAATAAGTTGCCATATAAAAATGTGTTTCCATGGCAACCACCGCCAGGTCCTGTCGCTGACATCCCGTGGCAGCTCCAGGAAGACACATTGCCATGGCAACTCTCAGCCACACCCACTGCTGGATGAGATCCATCACCTGCTGAACACAGCTGGGAACATCTGTGTGCATCCCAAAGAGGAGTTCAAGGTGACAATGGCACCAGCAGCTTCCATCTGCAGCAGAGATCCAGGGAAAGGACAGGGACAGAGAATTCAGCTTAAACACTCAGAGAATTCTGCTTAATGATGCAGAGAATTCTGCTTACAGAGATCATTTCTGGTCACATTGTCCCTTGCAGAAAGGTGACATCATCAGAGGCAGCTTGTACTGAGCATGTGGTTCCTGAGTGGGGTTTGTTGCTCAGCAAACCTGCTCAGGCTTTGCCATTCTTTCCTCACAAACAGGAAAACTTCTGCTGGGCCTGTGTGCAGGCAGAGCCCTGAGGAGAGCAGGAGGGACATGGTGCCATGGGCTGGGACATGCAGCTGCAGAGCTGAGGGAACAAGTTTGTGATGCAGGGAACAGGGATGTGAGTGCCAGGTGGGCCATGTCAGCCATGGTGAGGTTGGGGTGAGGAGCAGGTTGTCCCAACAGGGTCAGCCCACAAGGGGCTCATTCTTCTGTGTGCCCAGACCTCCTGAGGAGACATTCAGCATCAAGATCTCTTGGGGAATGCTTCAGTCACCTCTTCTCTGAACTGAAAAGTTCAGATTTTGTTTCAAGATCACCAGCCCTTGTTCTTGTAGGTGACTTTAACCTGCCAGATACCTGCTGGGAACTCAACACAACAGAGAAGAGGCAGTCTAGGAGGTTCTTGGAGTGTATGGAGGACAGGTTTTTGTCTCAGTGAGTGAGCCTAGCAGGGGAGGGACTACACTAGACCTGCTGTTTGCAAACAGAGAAGGGCTGGGGGGAGATGTGGAGCTTGGAGGCTGTCTGGGGCAGAGTGACCATGAAATTATAGCGTTTTCAATGTTTGGTGAAACAAGGAGGGGCATCAATAAAACTCCCACACTGGAATTCTGGAGGGCAGACTTTGGCCTACTCAAGAGACTTATTTGGGGAGTACCTTGGGAAGCAGCCCTTGAAAACAAAGGAGTCCAGGAAGAATAGATGTGGTTCAAAACAGAAATCCTGAAGGCACAGGAACAGACTGACCCTATGTGCCGTAAGGTGAGACGATGAGGAAAATGATCAGCCTGAAAGGGCAAGGAGCTTTGGAAAGAACTAAGGCACAAAAAAAGAGGGTGTATAACCTTTGGAAAGAGGGTCAGGTATCTCAGAGAATGTTCAAGGGAGTTGCTAGGTCATGTAGGAAAAAATTAGAGAGGCTAAAGCCCAGTTAGAACTCAATCTGGCCACTTCCGTGAAGGATAATAAAAACTATTTATATAAATATATTAATGGCAAAAGGAAGGGCAAGGACAACCTCCATTCTATATTGGATGCGGGAGGGAATTTAGAAACTGAAAATGAGGAATAAGCAGAGATACTCAACTCCTTCTTTGCCTCAGCTTTCAACAGAAAGACAGGTTGTCCTCAGGACAAGTGGCCTCCTGAGCCGGTGGATGGGATTAGGGAGCAGAATGGAGCCCCTGTAATCAGGAGGAAGCAGTCAGAGACCTGCGGAGTCGCTGAGATGCTCACAAATCTATGGGATCAGATGGGATCCATCCTAGAGGAATGAGGGTTATAGTGGATGAGCTCCCCAAGCTGCTCTCCATCATTTACCATACGTCCTGGAGGTGCCAATGTGACCCCATCCACAAGAAAGGCTGGAAGGAGGATCTGGGAAACTCCAGGCCTGTCAGCCTGACCTCAGTGCCTGGTAAGATTATGGAACAGATCACCTTGAGTGCCATCACACAGCACCTACAGAATGGCTGAGGGATCAGACCCAGCCAGTGTGGATTTCAATATCTTTATTGATGATCTGGATGAGGGGATTGAGTCCTCCATCAGCAAATCTGCAGATGACACCAAGCTGGGTGTGAGTGTGGATCTGCTGGAGGATAGGAGGGCTCTGCAGAGGGACCTGGACAGGCTGGATCCAGGGGCCAAATCCAACAATGGGAGGTTGAACAAGACCAAGTGCCAGGTCCTGCACGTTGGCCACAACAACCCCTGCAGCACTACAGGCTGGGGACAGAGTGGCTGGACAGTGGCCAGGCAGAAAGGGACCTGGGGACACTGATGGACAGCACGCTGGACATGAGCCAGCAGTGTGCCCAGGTGGGCAAGAAGGCCAATGGCACCTGGCCTGGATCAGGAATGGTGTGGCCAGCAGAACCAGGTCAGTCATTCTTCCCCTGTACTCAGCAATGGTGAGGCCACACCTCGAGTGCTGTGTCCAGTTCTGGGCCCCCCATTTAGGAAGGACATTGAGGGGCTGGTGCATGTCCAGAGAAGGGCAACAAGTCTGGGGAAGGGTCTGGAACACAAGTCCTGTAAGGAGTGTCTGAGGGAGCTGGGGTTCTTTATCCTGGAGAAGAGGAGGCTCAGGGGAGACCTCATCACTCTCTACAACTCCCTGACAGGAGGGTGCAGCCAGGTGGGGTCAGGTTCTTCTCGAGGACAAACAGTGACAGGACAAGAGGCCGTAGTCTTAATCTGCACCAGGGGAGATTTGGGCTGCACATTAGGAAGATGTTCTATACAGGAAGGGTGATTGGGCATTGGAATGGGCTGCCTAGGGAGGTAGTGGAGTCACGGTACCTGGAAGTGTTTAAGGAAAGACTGGATGTGGCACTCGGTGCCATGGTCTAGGTGACAAGGTGGTGTTGGGTCACAGGTTGGACTTGATGATCTCAAAGATGTTTCCAACCTGGTTGATTCTGTGATCCTGTGATGATTGTGACATGGCAGGGCCCCAGGGAAGCAAGGGGCCATTGTGACACTGTGAGGCTAAATAGAACCAATGGCCTCATTGTGACACTCTGGGTCCTCATGGTGCCACAGAGGCCACTGTGACACTGTGGGGCCTTGTTGAACCAAGGGGCCATTGTGACATTGCAGAACCAAGGAAACCGTTGTAAGATTCCAGAGCCAAATGGAACGAAGCAAACACTGTGACACAGCAGGGCCTTAGGGAACCCATCGGCCACTGTGACACTATAGAATGAAGGAGACAACTGCTGTACCCTGAGACCCCAAGGAACCAAGGATTCATTGTGGCACTGAAGGGCCCAAGGAACCAAGGGGACATTGTGACACTGCAGAGCCTCATGGAATCATGGAGTGCACTGTGACACTCTAGGCCCTCATGGAGGAAGGTCAAGCCATGGAGGGATTGGGCTCTGTTCCCAGGGGAACAAGGGACAGGATGAAAGGAAATGTCTTAAGCTGTGCTACAGGAAGTTTAGGCTGGACTTTAGGAAGAAGTTCTTCACAGAAAGGGTGATTGGGCATTGGAAGAGGCTGCCTAGGGAGGTGGTGGAGTCACCGTCCCTGGAGCTGCTTAAGGAAAGACTGGATGTGGCACTTAAAGGCACAATCTGGTGACAAGCTGGTGTTAGGTCACAGATTTGACTTGATGTTCTCAGACATCTTTTCCAACCTGGTTAATCCTGTGATTCTGTGATTCTGTCCCTGGGGCAGCAGGAGCTGCCCAAGGAGCCCCAGGGCCAACTTTCTGCTGCTGTCCTGGGCAGCGGGGCTGGCCCTGGGGCTGCAGGAGTTGCCAGAGCTGAGCATCTCCTGAGCATTCCAGACACAGATTCGCTGTCCCTGACCTCCAGTGCCTCCAGTTCCTGCTGCAGGGCCACACAGGGCTGGGCTGCTCTGCGGAGCTGCAGATGGGACATGGATTTCAATGCTGGCACATGGAGAGAAGGAGCAGATTCAAGCAAGGCTGTGCCTGGGACAGCTTGGGTGCCCCAGGAGCTTTAGCAGGGTGTGGGAAGAAGGCAGGAGTTGGGAATCCCACAGGAATTGGCCATTCCTCAGCCAAACACAGCTTTTTGTTTGAAGCAGCAGCAAGTGAGGACAGAGGGACATCAGGAAAGCTTTGGGAGCTCCCAGGGTCAGAGGGAGGAGGGGAAATGGAGCGGTGGGTAAAGTGTGCAAGGGAAGCAGCACAGGCCTAGGCCAGGGCAGGAAAGCTGCAGTGGGGGTGACCAAAGGCCTTGGGGGGCTGGGACCACCCCCTGCCAACAGCAATGAGATTTGTGTCCCCTGGCTGTGGCTGCTGTCCCTGCCACTGAGGCCCGTGAGAAGACAGCAGTTCCTGCCAGCCCCGGGCCTTGTGGCCTCCTCCCCCAGCCCACAGAGCTTTGCACGGCTCCTGCTGCTCTCCTGCCCTCACCATCCCACACCCCACATGCCACTGCTCCAGGACAGCCACGAGCATCCTGTGAGGGCACCGATCCCCATTCCCAGGGGATGGGGCTCAGGGCTTGGCTGTGCTGCTTGGCCAAGCCCAGGCAGGGCTTTCCCAGCCACATTGCAGAGTCCATTTCCCACCTGGAGCCCGTGGTGCCTCTGAGTTCCTGCTTCCCCAGCCTCAGGGACGCTCTCCTTGTCTGCTCATTGCTCTCACGGTCTCTTGGCAGTGATGGCCTCAGTGGGGGCTACTGCAATCCTCAGTAACCTGGAGCTTACTGATGAACTTTTTCATTTCCAGATGCTAGTTCAGCATTCAGCTCATCAGTTCTGGAATTCATTGCCCGAGGGTTCATTAACATTTCAAAACACCCTAGCAATCCAAGCCCCTGGGAATAATTTAAGTGTTCAATTCCATTGTGGTTTATTACATAAATTCCAGAAGTGTATTCAAAGTGGATATATTACATTTAAAAAAAAGATCGGAGATCTTTTTTTTCCCTCTTTATTCTTTTCCTGATTGTACACTGATATCAGCAATCTCCAATTGATATTGACCCCCAGCACCACCTAATGCAGTCTGAATAGATATGAACAAGACCATTTATGGCTGACAATCAATCAGACTTTGTCCCTACCCCCTTCCCACCATTTCCCTCATCCAGCCCCTGGGACTCAGAGCAGCCTTGTGCAAATCTCAGCTTCCTGCACTCCAGGCTGCACCTGCAGCTTTCAGCTCCTTGGCACCAACTCCCACCTGCTTTCCTTGGAGAAGGAGCTGCCCCAGACACAGAGGGATGTTCATTTATTGTCAGCAAACCAAGGGAAGGCACAGCTCCGTAAAATGGAAAAGTCATTCCTCTGCTGGATATTAAATCCACTTTCCACAGCAGACAGTCTCAGTCCAATGGAAAACACGTTCTGTGCCCAGCACAGATCCCAAGACCCCCCTGTTGCAGACACATAATGATGGAACGAGGCCGATGAGGTAAAGGCTGGTAGGAGTTTATTGACCATTCCTCCTGCCCCCACGGGAGGTGCCGGAGAGATGGCACCCGCGTGAGGTGCAGGAGAAAATTGGCTCCAGACCGCACCGGCTCTGCTGGTTAATTAGGAGACCATACAGCCAATCGGGAGAGAGGGAGAGGGCGATTACATGCGACGACAACCAATAATAACATAAAGGGGTGGCGTACAATTCAAAAGAACCAATAATATACATAACGGATAAGAAGGATCTAGAGGGATGGGCAGGGCCAGGCCCCTGGGCACACCTCCCGCCATCCCCCGGGGCTTGTCTGACCCCCTACCCTTCGTCAGACCCGGCCCGGGAGGCGGAGACAGTGGTCCCAGCTCCCACCCAGGCAATGCCCTCTTCCCTATGGGGTGGGAAGATAGGAAGCGTCAGCCTGGGAGGCAGAGGAGGCGGCCAACTGCCCGCCCAGGCGAGGCTCTCTTCTCTAAAGGGTGAGAAGATAGAAAGCATTAGCCTGGGGGAAGAGGGGCAACCTTCCACATCTCCCCCTTTTTTCTTACTTAAAAGAAAGAAGGCATCCCCTGATTTTATCCCGTAGTTCTGCCAGCCTAAGCCCAGAACCCGAGCGCAAAAGGGGAGAGGGAACCTGACGCAACATTCCGCGATGCAGGGGGGATACCTGACACAAGCCCAAACGCAGTGACCCCCCGACACGAGTGCCCACCCTAACACTAAGTGCTCACGCGTCCCCCCACCCCTCCTGGGTCCGACCACAATCCTCCACGGCCCTGCGGGGACTCCGTGCACTGTGGTCAGTGCCGGCGCGAGCCTCCTCTGACCGCCGCGCACTTCCTAGGTGCCGGACCCCAAGTCCCGTCTGAGGTCACGGCACGCTCTCTAAGCGTTTGGCGCTGCACCCTACATTGACCGCGACGCGTATGATGGGCCCCTAGGTGCTCGGTCCCATCGGCACCTGGTCCCATTGGGTCACAATGCTGTCGTGGGTCTTCTGGTGTGGCTGGGTTCGGTTGCGTCTGTGGATGTTGACGTGGGGATGCTCTCAGTGGGCGGGTAGGTGCAGGATCCATTCTTAGGGTTCGATGTTCTCCAGGCTTACCACGGCTCGGGGTTTCCTGGCCTCCCAACCCCATCCCATGCCTAGCGCCTTCTGGCCGATTCCCTAGACATGGGCCGGTATCACCGGGAAGACACAGGCCCCGAGACTAACTGCCGCCAGAGCAACATCACCCTAGGTACTGGGTGGGAAACATCCTTCTTAAACAAAACATAAGGGTTAAAATGGCAGGATTGCTGGCCTCCGGACTTAATGATGCCCGAGGTACCCTGGCCCTCCGGACTTACTGACAGCTGCCGGAGGGACGCGGGCCTCGGGACTTATGCCCGCTGGAGACCTAGCAAAGGAACAGGGTGGGTAGGAACGCAATTTAAAATTCTCGGTCTCCCCCGATCCCCGTCCCTGCTCCCAACGTGCCATCAGCCGGAAGGGGGATCATGGGAACTGGAAGCTCCTCCCCCAGGGGAGGGGCCGGGACCAGAAGGGGTGGAGCCCCAGGACCCACCCAGGGCCCGCCCACCTATCCTGGGCCCGCCCAGGGGGAGGGGACAGGAAAGGGAAGGAGGACGGGGTTATGGGAAGGAGAAACATGTGGTCGACATCATCTTGCGCCTCTTGGTGGCAGCCCTCGAGGAGGCGCCATCTTAGAGGCGACAAGGTGAACGTCTACCAGGGAAAAGGGGGGCAAACTGGGGTAGGACAACTTAAATCACCAACAAAATACAACTTACTAATGTAAGTTTCAAACGTAAAACATACCTCAAATCAATAATTTAAATGAAAACCAGGGCATGATACAAACAAAATGCATCTGACTAGTGCCAGACTCAAACATAAAATCAAACTACAACTGAAAACGGGGATAACTGGGGAAGGGGCCACAGGGAACCACAACTTGGATAAAACTCTCACTTTCTTTCCAGAAAAGCCATAGCCCCTGTTTGGGATTTCCTGGAAAGACACCCACCCCAGCACCTACAAAACGTTAAACTTAAAAGAAACGGAGAGGGAGCAGCCCTATCTCCAGGGCGTGCCTTGTCCCTTCTGGGTGAGTCTCCAGTCTCCACTGGAGAGTCTCTTCTACCCTCCAGGATCAAGGCACCCACGTTGCCCCCCGGAGATCTTCCCTCAGGGCGCAGGGGTACCCCCCCCACGAAGGGTCGGAACACGCCCAGGAAGAGGGAGCCGGGGAGAGCCCGGGCTTTGCGCGGCAGCTTCCGGGCGCGGCGTTGCCTTGAACTCGCGCGCGGCATGGCCGAGCACGCGGCAGACCACGCTGCGCAGGATCTGGGCATGGCACGGTGCTGGGTGCGGCGCGGAGGCGACACTCCCAGACTCTCGCCAAACTCCCCCCCACCCAGGTCGGTCCCCGCTCCCTCCGAGGGCCAGTCCCCCACTCACCACCGGGCATACGTCCACTCCACTACTCCTCTCCAAACAAAAGAGTCGGTGCTGGGTCCTCGCCGACCGGCGTCTACGCACGTGAGATCTTGTCCAAGGGTCCTCTCCCTGCCGCAGGATCCGCGTTACTCGGGTCCCGCCGCAGAGTCCGAACCTCTCAGGGCGCATTCTCCACCGCTTGTTGCAGACGCATAATGATGGAACGAGGCCGACGAGGTAAAGGGTGGTAGGAGTTTATTGACCATTCCTCCTGCCCCCACGGGAGGTGCCGGAGAGATGGCACCCTTGTAAGGTACAGGACAAAATTGGCCCCAGACTGCACCGGCTTTGCTGGTTAATTAGGAGACCATACAGCCAATCGGGAGAGAGGGAGAGGGCGATTACATGCGACGACAACCAATAATAACATAAAGGGGTGGGATACAATTCAAAAGAACCAATAATATACATAACGGATAAGAAGGATCTAGAGGGATGGGCAGGGCCAGGCCCCTGGGCACGCCTCCTGCCATCCCCCGGGGCTTGTCCGACCCCCTACCCTTCGTCAGACCCGGCCCGGGAGGCGGAGACAGCGGTCCCAGCTCCCACCCAGGCAATGCCCTCTTCCCTATGGGGTGGGAAGATAGGAAGCGTCAGCCTGGGAGGCAGAGGAGGCGGCCAACTGCCCGCCCAGGCAAGGCTCTCTTCTCTAAAGGGTGAGAAGATAGAAAGCATTAGCCTGGGGGAAGAGGAGCAACCCTCCACACCCCCCAAACCCTCCCTGCCCCGATTCTGTCCACATTTGCTCTTTGCACACGAGTCACACACTGAAGTCACGAGCTCCCTCCATGACCACAGGGAGCAAAAGAGAGAGAAAGTGGATGAAGAGCTCTCTTGTGCAGAGCTACAGCTGCACTGATCCCAATATTCTGGGCTCACAGGAACTTGATCCAACACCCTCTGCAGCATCTGCTCCCTGGTGGCCCTGCTTCTGGGCTTGGGGTTCTGACCTCGTTCTCAACAGGGGGTCCTGGCTCAGGGCTCTGAATCCCAACAGGCTTTGGGCATGAGGTCCTCCAGTGCCCACAGGTGCCTGGGGGATGTGGTTCCTCTTACCTGGCTCACCTGGAGCTGCTCATGGCCATCCCACAGTGGGCATGGGGCACCCCAAGTTTCCCAGATGGGGTCACTGTGTCCCCTGGGGGGGACATGCCCCAGGGACAGAGCCAGGGAAGCAGCAGCAAACCAGAGCCCAGGGCAGGATGTGACGCACATGGGCACTGGGACACGAGGACGATATCACCATGGGCCAGGGGTCTTGGGCTGCTTCAGGTGTCCTGACACAGCAGGAGATGGGAGAATTCCCCCAAGCCTTGTGTCCTGCCCAGTCCCACAGGGATTTCCTCTGGGGCTGCGTGGCTGTGGGGCTGAGCCTGCCCACGCAGGAGCAGGGGCTGAGCCTGGCCGTGCTGGACCTGCTGCCCATCGCCAAGGAGGAGTGGCAGAGCCCCTGACAGGTCTGCAGCCACGTCAGGTGAGCTGGGGGCTGCCGGGGACAGTGGGGCACCCACGGGATGGTCTGGCATCACTGGGGACAGCCTGGCACCCATCAGGAGAGCCTGACACACATGGGGACAGTCTGACACCTTTGGGGACAGCCTGGCATCCATCAGGACAGTCTGGAAGCCACAGGAAAGCCTGGCACCCATGAGGACAGCGTGGCACCCATAGGGACAGCCTGGCACCCACTGGGACAGCCTGAAACCCATGAGGACAGCCCAACATCCCTGGGGACACCCCACCAGGCACCTCTGCCTCCCATCCCAGGCAGCTCCAAGGCGCTGGAGGTGGCTGTGGTGGGGGTCCAGCGGTGTGGGGACGTAGGTGACGGCAGTGTCACCCCGGTGGTGTCCCCACCGAAGTGCCAGCACTTGTGCGACTTCCCCGACACCGCCGCCATCGGCACCGAGCAGGCAGCGAGCCGGGAGAGCAGCCCCGTGGAGAAGCGGCTCGTCACCCTGCCCAAGGCGGACAGCCGGGTGCTGCTGAGCTGGGGGGGTTTGGGGAGCCCCTGGGGACTCGGGGGGACGTGGGGCTGCCCCCCGCCTGGCACAGGATGGGCAGCTCCCCTCGCTGCGGGAGGCTCGTTCCTTCGTGGCTCTCCTCGATGGCCATTCCCGGCTGAGGGCGATGCCCAGCGCTCCTTCTGCAGGGAGGTGGTCCCTCCCCGGCTCCTGGGGGACGTGGCCAAGCTGTGCCACAGAGCCCTCAGGGGGTGCCGGGAGCCCTGAGCAGCCCCAAGGCGGAGGTGACAGGGGAAGGGAGGTGACAGAATCACCTCGGGAGGGGCGGGTCCCCATCCCACCTCCTGGGCCCCCCGGGACCTGCGGGGTTTGGGGACACCGTGGTGAGGGGTGGGCAAAGGGTTGGGCACAGAGGGGGTCCCCGGGGTGTCTGGGTGCGTGACCATGGCGATCCCTGTCCTTGGCAGCGCCGAATTCGCTGTGACCAAACTGGAGGTGGCCGGGGGTGCCCCGGGGCTGTCCCTGCTGTGCCACAGCCCCCAGGCCTTGGACAGTTCCTTGCTGAGCGTCTGCGTCCAGGTGAGACCCCCACAGCACCCCCGGGGGTTTGGGGGAGCCAGGACCGTGCAGGGCCCTGTCCCCAGGAGGGAAACACAGCCCTAGCACCCGCGGGGACGGTGCCATGGGGACGGGCACAGCCCCAGGGCTGCTGTGGGCACCCGTGGGGCAGGAGGGCTTTGGGGGCTCCCGGGGGGTCCCTGCCCCACTGAGCCCGCAGGTCACTCCACAGCCACGCTCTGGCCAAGATTCCAAGTGGTGCCAGGTCCGCCAGGATGAGGATGGACACTTGTGGCTGTCGGGGGTGGCGCGGAGGTTCTGCAGCCTGCGGGAGCTGCTGGGCACCTCTGGGTGCCAGGGGCTGCAGGCAGAGGGGCCCAAAAGTGCCTGGAGGCCGCCTGCCCACCCCACCCCAAAGTTGACACTGGGGGACATTCCAGAGAGAGGCTGTGAGGTCACAGAACAGCTGTGATGTCCCAGAGGGGCTGTGTGATGTCCCAGAGGGGGCTGTGTCATAGAGTCACAGAGCAGCTGTGATGTCAGAAAGGGAGTGTGTGACATCACAGGATGGGTTGCATGATGTCACAGAGAGGGCTATGACACCACAGAGGTGAGGTTGTGAAGCAGCTAAGACATCATAGAGGTGACTGTGACATCACAGAGCAGGCTATGACATAGAGGTGGCTGTGTGACATCACCGAATGGGCTGTGACATCACATGGTGGTGCAACATCATAGAGCTGGCAGGGATATTAGACAGTGGGCTGTGACATCACAGAGCAGACTCAGAAATCATAGAGGGGAATGACATCACAGAGTGGGTGGTGACATCACAGAGCACCTCTGTGACATCACAGGGGGCTATGTGACATTACATGGAGCTGTGTGAGGCCACTGGGGAGGTCACTCCACCCCAGCCCCCCCTCAAAGTCCCCCTACAGAGAAGTTCCCCCTGCTGCTCATGCTGGGTGGGGTCCCCTGTCCCCCCGGGTCCCTTTTCCCACCAGTGCTGCAGCCTCCCCCAAGGATGTGCCACAAATCGACACCCAGAGCCTGACATGGGGATGAGGGGCCAGGGCTGTGTGAGCAGGACATCAAGGACATGGATTATCCAGGTCACTGTGGCCTGGTTTGGGTTCCCCAGGGCAGGAAAGATGTCTGGCAGCTGGAGCAGGGTTAGGGAAGGGCCTCCAAGGTGGGGCTGGAGCCCTTGGGCTGTGAGGAGAGGCTGAAGGAGCTGGGCTTGTCCAGCCCAGAGAAGGGAAGGCTGAGGGGCTCCTCATCCCAGCCTGGCAGTGCCACCGAGGAGGTGATGGAGAACACAGAGCCAGGCTCTTCACCGGGGGCCTGGTGGGAGACAAAAGACAATATGTGGAAGGGGAAAGAGGGCCGTTTCAGCCAGGACAGGAGGAGATAAAATGAGTCAGGCTGCTTTGTGCTTTTCCTCCAAACCAAAAGCAGCCTGATCTCCCTTCTCCATCCACCACTGACAGCTTTGCAAATCGAGCATTGTTTGAGCTGTTTTGCCCGCAGGCCAGCCACAGCATCCTGATACAACACCTTAATTGTGTTTATATGTATCACAGAATCATCTTTGTCTAAAATTAGTTTTGTATAGAAATCCCTTGTGGATGGTGGACTCTTCAGATGCTGCTGGGACATCGCACAGAGCTGGGGGAAGAGACGTGATGGTTATCAAATTGTATCGTGTTCAAATTTTGTCTGTTACCGAAGAAGAGAAAGTTTCTGTGCCTCTGAGTCTCACCAGTTCCTGACCCCCAAAGGACACAAACCTGATCACTTGTGGCTCCCACCCCAGTGGTTGCACTTGGACCTCCCTCCATCCCCAGAGCAGAGCTCCCTTGTCCCACAAAGTCCCTGGCAATGGAGGGCTGGAGGAAACAGGACAGGCTGTGGGGATCAGGGCCAGGGCACAGCCAGGGATTTGGTGTGGTTGTGAGCCCAGGGCAGGACACGGCCCTTGGCCTTGGTGAAGCTCATCCAATTGTCCTGGGCCCATGGCTGCAGCCTGTCCAGATCCCTGTGCAGAGCTTCCTGCCCTCCAGCACAGCCACACTCCCACCCAGCTTGGGCTCACCTGGACACTGACTGAGGGTGCCCTCGATCCCTCATCCAGATCAGCAATAAAGAGATTGAACTGCACTGGCCCCAATCCTGAGCCCTGGGGACAGCCCTGGATGTGACTCCATTGCCCAGCACTCCTTGGGCCTGGCCATGCAGACAGATTTTGAGGCAGGGAACAGATGCTGCAGAGGGTGATGGATCAAGTTTCTGTGAGCCCAGAATATTGGGATCAGTTCAGCTGTAGCTCTGCACAAGAGAGCTCTTCATCCACTTTCTCTCTTTTCCTCCCTCTGGCCATGGAGGGAGCTCATGACTTCAGTGTGTGACTCGTGTGTGCAAAGAGCAAATGTGGACAGAATTGGGGCAGGGAGGGTTTGGGGGATCTTGGGATCTGTGCTGGGCACAGACGGTGTTTTCTATTGGTCTGAGGCTGTCTGCTGTGGAAAGTGGTTTTAATATCCAGCAGAGGAATGACTTTTGCATTTGATGGAGCTGTGCCTTACTTTAATTTTGTTTGCTGACAATAAATGAACATCCCTCTGTGTCTGGAGCAGCTCCTTCTCCAGGAAAGCAGGGGGGAGTTGTTGCCAAGGAGCCGAAAGCTGCAGGTGCAGCCTGGAGTAGAGGAAGCTGAGATTTGCACAAGGCTGCTCTGAGTCCCAGGGGTTGGATGAGGGAAGTGGTGGGGAGAGGGTAGGGACAAAGTCTGATTGATGGTCAGCCAACTGATTTGCCCCAACTCTGCGCACAGACATTGCTGCTGCAGCTCCCAAGAAGGGAGCAAATGGGGGATCTCTGATGAAAACTTGGCTGGGAGATCCTTTCGTTTCTTTGAAGTCACTGAGACCACAGCTCCTCATTGACACAGTCTGTAATCACAGCAAAGATGTAGTGAAACAGAATGACAAATGGCACAAAAAATTATCTTTATTTGTGAACAATATTAAAAAACTAAAACACAAGAAGAAAAAACCCAAAAGCAAACCAACGAGAACTATCAAAGAGGGTTTTTATTCAAAGTGATTGGCAGAAATTGGCAACCAGTTTAATGTTTCTGAAATTGTCCAGTCATCAGTCTCCACACTGCAGCCTTGAGCTCCTGGTTCCTCAGGCTGTAGATGAGAGGGTTCAGGACTGGAGGCACCACTGAGTACATAACTGAAACCCCCAGATCCAGGGATGGGGTGGAGATGGAGTGGGGCTTCAGGTTGGCAAAAATGCCAGTGCTGACAAACAGGGAGACCACGGCCAGGTGAGGGAGGCACGTGGAAAAGGCTTTGTGCCGTCCCTGCTCAGAGGGGATCCTAAGCACAGCCCTGAAGATCTGCACATAGGAGAAAACAATGAAAATGAAACAGCCAAATACCAAACAGGCACTAAACACAATGAGCCCAAGTTCCCTGAGGTAGGATTTGGAGCAGGAGAGCTTGAGGATGTGTGGGATTTCACAGAAGAACTGGCCCAGGGCATTGCCCTGGCACAGGGGCAGGGAAAATGTATTGGCTGTGTGCGTCAGTGAATAGAGAAAGGCACAGGCCCAGGCAGCTGCTGCCATGTGGGCACAAGCTCTGCTGCCCAGGAGGGTCCCGTAGTGCAGGGGTTTGCAGATGGACACGTAGCGGTCATAGCACATAATGGTGAGGAGGGAAAACTCTGCTGATATGAAAAAGGCAGACAGAAAGAGCTGTGCAGCACATCCAGCATAGGAGATGTCCCTAGTGTCCCAGAGGGAATTGTGCATGGCTTTGGGGACAGTGGTGCAGATGGAGCCCAGGTCGGTGAGGGCCAGGTTGAGCAGGAAGAAGAACATGGGCGTGTGCAGGTGGTGGCTGCAGGCTACGGCACTGATGATGAGGCCGTTGCCCAGGAGGGCAGCCAGGGAGATGCCCAGGAAGAGGCAGAAGTGCAGCAACTGCAGCTGCCGCGTGTCTGCGAATGGCAGGAGGAGGAAGTGGCTGATGGAGCTGCTGTTGGACATTTGCTCTCTCTGGCCATGGAGACCTGTTCATGGAGAAAAGGACAGTGACAAGTTAGGAGAGGCTGCTTGGAGCCAAACCTGTGCCATTCCCTGCAGACAGTCCCGCTGGGACTCATCCACCCTTGTTCCTTCCCTGGGAAAACCTTCATCCAGGTCCCTGCCTGAGCTCCACTTGTGCTGTCTGAGTGTGCCATGAGCAGCCAGGCCTGTGCGTGGGGGCTCTCGAGGAGCCATCCCTGCCCTGCTGCCCTTGGTTTGTGGCCATGTGGCAGAGGGACAAGGCAGGATATTCAGGATTTGGCAGTGGAATCTCTCCTAATGCCGAAAGGTTTGTTAAGCATTTTCACTCTCAGTTCCACAGGACATGGATGGCAGGAGTGAATTTTATAAAGTTTTTTCTAACCACACATCATTTCTGCTTCTCTGAGGTCACAAATCCCCAGTATTTCTGCTGCACTCAGAGTTTGCCACTGAGAGATGTGAGAGGCAAAGGGATTCCCTGTGGCTCAGGGCAAGGTCAGGGGCTGGATGGGCTTGTTCCCAACTGCCCTGGGCTTGCACCTTTGGCTGCAATCAGAGCACAATCACACTCCTGTGTCACCCTGAGGAGAAACCAGACCCTGCTGAGAGCAGAGGGATCACTGAATGTCTCACCCTCTCTAAAGGTCTCTTTATTTCCTCACTTGTGGCATCTCTGCACTTCCCTGTCAGTCATTCAGGGAACTCCAAGAGGCTCTGGCACAGATTTGCACCCAGGAGGGCAGCTCAGAGCTTGGAAGGACACAGCAAGGAGATCCCCAGGTGTGCCCATGATGGCATCTCAGGGAGGGAGGCTCAGCTCCTTCCCCTTTCCCATGGACTGCTTTGCCCACAGCCCCACAGGTCACAGGGAAGCTTGCACACCCCATTCCCATGGACACACCTGCCTGGCAGGAATCCCAAGGGCAGGGCCTGACTCAGCTGCTGCAAATGCCAGAGCCTCCCTGAGAGCACAAGATAACAATGACAATATCAGAGGAGTGCAGAAACAAGAGAAGATACTGTGGTGCTGTGCCTGAGAGGGCAGGGCAGAGACAGCCACACACTCAGGACAGTGTTCCCTGTCCCCAGCTGTGCACGGCACCTCCCACACACCAACAGTGCCCTCCTGCCCACAGCATTGCTCTGCTCAGCTCCCTCTCCTTCCCTGATCCTCTCCCTGGGCCTGCACATTTTCCTCCTCAGAGGTGCCTTGTCCCTGTCAGTGCTCACAGAGCCCATCCCACCCTCTGTGCACTCAGCCCGGCCCTACAGAAACCTGCCTGTCTGCAGGGCCCTGCCTGGGGGCAGGCTCTGTGTGCAGGTGGGCAAGGGCAGCTCAGAGAGCCCTGCTGGGCCCTGCAAAGGTGATGCTGGTGCTGTCCATGGGCTGAGGAGTGCCTGAAGGCCCTTTGGGAGGCTCCAGCAGACACACTGAACACACAAAGTTACAGATCAGGAATTTTAGTAAATGTTCAAACATTATTCTGATGATTCTGTTGTGTCCCTTTCAACTCAGAATGTTCTGTGACTCTGGGATTACAACTCCTATTCTCTTTCTCTCTTCCCCCAACCTTCCCATCCTGCTCCAAGTTAGAAATTGAAAACAGTCTCAGTAAAGCTCCTGATGTTTACCTCAATCCCTGTCTTACCTTCTTTGGGCAGTGTCCTCCAGAGCTGTCCCCAGGCTGATCTGGAGCTGGGAGCAGCCCTGCCCCACACAGCACCTCTCAGCAGCAGCACCTGCCCTGCTCAGGGTCGCTCCTTCCCCCCACAGCTTCTCCCCCAGCGCTGGCAGCAGCTCCCCGGGCTGGCTGAGAGCTGCCCCTGGCAGGCAGCAGAGTCCCTGGCCCAGCACAGCGCCCTGGGCTGCAGGACCCTGCTCTGCACCACAGCCCTGGGCACCCCTGGCTGCACCCGCGGCTGCTCAGCTCTGCAGCAGAGCCTGGCAACAGGGAGCTGTCTTGTGCTGTGCCTCGGATGCTGCAGCAGGCAAACCAGCTCTGCCCTAGGGCCACATCCCCTGCGCTGCAGCAACTCTCAGAGTCCTCCTGTAAGATCCAAAAAGCTGTGCCTTGTGCCAGCTTCAGGGCTGTGTAGAGGAGCTGCTCCTCAGGAGAAAGGTCATTTTGAAGCCCTTCTTGGTTGCCAGGAGCTCCCTCTGTGCCAGGAGCCCAGCCCAGCTCAGCAGCACAGCAACAGCACAAGCACTCTAATGACACTCTCGGGGCTTTGGTGCTGAGCCCCTGAACATCAGTCCCTGAGAGGGAGTTGGGGAAACCTCTCTAGGATTCAAAGTCATAATCAATCTCCAAAGTTTCTTGAAGTTTTAACAGGTCCCAGTGAGGGACATGACTGAGAAAGTGCCCCCAGTTCCAGTTAGAGCAGGAAATTGGAGGCAGTGATGACAGGTGGGACAAACAGAAGGCAAGTCTTGGTGCCCTGGGGCATAGCAGCGTCTGTGCCACCAAAGGCTGTGAGGAGACACCTTGTCCTGAGGTCCTGGGGCCTCCTGGCACAGCCCCAGCAAGGCTGGGCACTGTCACCCCCTTGTCCTGCCCTCAGCATCCCCCACCCCATCCCAGTGGCCTCAGGGATCTGCTGGAAGCAGTCCCTGGGGAGCCTTTGTCAGGAATGGCCCTGGGGGGCTCCTTCATGCTCTCAGGGACTGCAGGTTTTTCAAAGGACTTTGGCTTTTGCTTTTGCCTTGGAGTCTTTGAGAGCTTTGTGCAATCATGGCCTCCAATTATCTGCTGTAACGACTCCCTTGAGATTCTTTGTCAGTAACAACACTCAGTGGGGCTCATTAATGCTTCAAGGTACTCAGAGTTTATTAAAGTCCTTCTTTTTCCACCCTGAGTCTCTGAGAGGTTTCTGCAGTCATGGCCTCCAATTCTCTCCTCCAAGGGGTCCATGAGGAGCCTGTCTTGGGGATGGACCTCAATGGGACCCATTAATGCTTGGAGACACTTTAGGTTTTTCTTCTGACTTTGACTCCTGGAAAGGTTTGTGCAATCTCCTCTCAGGCCCTGAAGTTCAAGGGCTCAGCACCAAACGCACCTCGGGGCTCATTAGGATGAAGTCCTGACAAACCATGGCTCTGCCTTGATTTCCCTCTGGTCTGGTGCAGTTCATTAGGAAGGGTTCCTACAATAGTTATGGAGAAATATTTCAAAGAGCTTCTAAGAAAAATGTATTCCTATTTTAAAGGGTGCATTTTATTATTACTGTTCTCTTTAGAGCAGAGGTGATTGCAGCATTCTGTGATTGATATTGATCCAGGGTCTCTCCTGAGGAGCTCTGGCCTGCTCAGAGAACCTTTGCCTGGGGGTCTGACCCAGTGTGGCCAACCTTGCTCCTGTGCAGACAGGAGCTGCTGGGAAGGCACTGCAGCCCTGCCCTGGGCCAGCTCTGAGGGTGGATTCTCATCCCAACCTGCACTGGCCATTGCCAGGGGCTGTGCCATGGACACTGCACTGACCCCACTGCTGGGTTTGGATGCCATGGCCACCGTGAGAAGGTCAAGTTTCCTTGGAAACACCGGGGAGGACTGGGACATACTGGGGGACACTGGGACATACTAGGAGTGACATTGGGATAGACTGGGACAAATTGGGAACTCTGGAAATGCCTAGGAGGAAACTGGGTGGACTGGGATGGACTGTGAGGGTACACTGAGACATACTGGGAAATACCAGGACATACTGGGAGTGATACTGGCCAATACTGGGGCAAACTGGGGATGAGTGATACTGGGGGATATTGGGACAAAGTGGGGACACTGGGAACACTGTGGGGAATACTGGGGGACACTATGACATACTGGGAGTGACACTGGGATGAACTGGAACATACTGGGGGACATTGGGAGGAAATGGAAGGGACTGGGAATGAACCCCGGTTTTTACCCGAGTGGGCCTGGAGGGGCACTGGGGTTATACTGGGGATGTACTGGGCCGTACTGGGAGGCACTGGAGGGGTTGAATGGGCTGTTTCCGCCTCCGCCGCCACCCATTGGTCATGGCTGCCGCCCATCAACATCCACAGCCAGTCAGCAGTCAGAAACTAGCCCTGGGGGCAGAGCCTGGAAGCAGTGCCGTCTTGGTCTCTTTTTGCCTATAACTCCCGTCATGCCCCGCGCCCCAATAAAGCCCCATTGGAGCCAGGACTACAACTCCCATCATGCCCAGCGCTCCACAGATTTCCCCGTTCTCCGCCCCATATGCCCCGTAAGTGTCCCCCAGACCCTCCAGGATCCCTAAGTGCTCCCTCAGTGCCCATTCGGAACCCCCAAAAGCCTCCTCAGACCCCCAAGTGCTCCCAACCCCACAGATGCCCGTTATAGCCACTTCTGGGACTTCATCTCCTATCGTCCCCCACGGCCCAAGAGCCCCTCATAATACACTTCTGTACCTAGAACTCCTGTCACGCCCCGCGCCCTAAAGAGCCCGGTTAGAGCTCCCCGAGTTCCCCCCAAGTGCTCCTGAACCGTATACGTTCCCCCTTGAGTTCCTGAAGTGGCTCTTCGGATGAAAGAGTGCCCCCCCGAGTGCCTTCCCGGACCCCCAAACGCCCCGTTCGAGCTACTTCCGGGACTACAGTTCCCATCATGCCCCGCGGCCCCCGTGGAATTCCATTGCAGTCCTGACTTTATCTCCCGTCATGCCCGGCGCCCCATAGAGAACCATTGTAGCAGCGCCTTCAACTCCCATGATGCTCCGCGGCTCCCTTGGCCCTATTATACCGTGCCTACAACTCCCATCATCCCGCGCGGCCCCATAGAGCTCCGTTATACCTGTGTCTACAACTCCCATCATCCTCCGCGGCCCATTGAGCCCCGTTATAGCCTCCAAGTGCCCTCCTGGACACCCAAGGGCTCCCGAATGTCCCTCCCTGACCTCCAAGTGTCCCCAGGGACCCTCAAGTGCCATTCTGACCCCGAAACTTTCCCTCAGGCTCCCTAAGTGCCCACTCAGTGCCTACTTGGACCTCACAAGTGTCCACCCGACCCCCAAGTTCTTCCTAAATTCCCTCCCCACATCCAAAACTGCCGCGAATGTGTCCTATAAATGTCTACCCGGATCCCAAAATGCCCCTCTGACCCCTGTGTGAGAAAAAGATGATAAAAAAAATGACAAAACTATTAAAATAAGGACTTATTAGCATAAAGAGGGAGACATCAATAAGCAATAGAGCATAGATTAATAAGGGGAATTGTGTAACTTAGAACCAATGAATATTTATTTATTCAGCGGCTAAAAATTTATAGATTCTTTATATAAATAAAAAAACCTAATAAAAATATAAATAGTAATACTATTAAGAATAAGAAACAATGATAATTAATAAAATTATTTAAATCATTAAATATTAATTTAAAAGAAAAAATACATTCATATTATTGTTTATAAATGTAAATTTTATAAGTTCTGAAAATAAAATATTAAACGTAAAAATAAGTTGCCATATAAAAGTGTGTTTCCATGGCAAGCACCACCAGGTCCTGTTGCTGACATCCCATGGCAGCTCCAGGAAGACACATTGCCATGGCAACTCTCAGCCACACCCACTGCTGGATGAGATCCATCACCTGCTGAACACAGCTGGGAACATCTGTGTGCACCCTAAAGAGGAGTTCAAGGTGACAATGGCACCAGCAGCTTCCATCTGCAGCAGAGACCCTGGGAAAGGACAGGGACAGAGAATTCAGCTTAAACACTCAGAGAATTCTGCTTAAAGGTGCAGAGAATTCTGCTTACAGAGAGCATTTCTGGTCACATTGTCCCTTGTAGAAAGGTGACACCATCAGAGGCAGCTTGGACTGAGCATGTGGTTCCTGAGCAGGGTTCCTTGCTCAGGAAACCTGCTCAGGCTTTCCCATTCTTTCCTTACAAACAGGAGAACTTCTGCTGGGCCTGTGTGCAGGCAGAGCCCTGAGGAGAGCAGGTGGGACATGGTGCCATGGGCTGGGACACGCAGCTGCAGAGCTCAGGGGACAAGTTTGTGATGCAGGGAACAGGGATGTGAGTGCCAGGTGGGCCATGTCAGCCATGGTGAGGTTGGGTGTGAGGCGCAGGTTGTCCAAACAGGGTCAGCCCACAAGGGGCTCATTGTTCTGTGTGCCCAGACCTCCTGAGGAGACATTCAGCGTCAAGATCACTTGGGGAATGCTTCAGTCACCTCTTCTCTGAACTGAAAAATTCAGAGGTTGTTTCCAGATCACCAGCCCTTGTTCTTGTAGATGAACCTGCCAGATATCTGCTGGGAACTCAGCACAGTGGAGAAGAGGCAGTCTAGGAGGTTCTTAGAGTGTATGGAAGAGAAGATCTTGTCTCAGTTGGTGAGTGAGCCTAGCAGGGGAGGGACTACGCTAGACCTGCTGTTTGCAAACAGAGAAGGGCTGGGGGGAGATGTGGTGGCTGGACGCTGTCTGGCGCACAGGGACCATGAAATTATAGAGTTTGCAATATTTGGTGAAACCAGGAGGGGCATCAATAAAACTCCCACACTGGACATCCAGAGGGCAGACTTTGGCCTGCTCAAGAGATTTATTTGGGGAGTACCTTGGGAAGTGGCCCTTAGAAACAAAGGAGTCCCGGAAGGATGGATGTGCTTCAAAACAGAAATCCTGAAGGCACAGGAATAGACTGTCCCTGTGTGCCAAAAGATGAGCCAATGAGAAAAATGATCAGCCTGGATAGGCAAGGAGCTTTTGAAAGTACTAAGGAAATAAAAGGTGTATCATATTTGCAAGGAGGGTCAGGTATCTCAGGAAATGTTTAAGGGAGTTGCTAGGTCATGTAGGAAAAAAATCAGAGAGGCTAAAGCCCAGTTAGAACTCAATCTGGACACTTCAGTGAAGGATAATAAAAAATATTTTTATAAATATATTAATGGCAAAAGGAAGGGCAAGGATAATTGTCCATTGGTTGCGGGAGGGAATTTAGGAACTAAAGATGAGGAATAGGCAGAGGTACTTAACTCCTTGTTTGCCTCAGTTTTCAACAGAAAGACAGGTTGTCCTCAGGACAAGTGGCCTCCTGAGCTGGTGGATGGGGACAGGGAGCAGAATGGAGCCCCTGCAATCCAGGAGGAAGCAACTGGGGACCTGTTGAGCCACTTAGATGCTAACAAATCTATGGGACCAGATGGGATCCATCCTAGGGGAATGAGGGAGATACTGGATAAGCTCTCCAAGCTGCTCTCCATCATTTACCATCAGTCCTGGCTCATTGAGGAGGTCCCAGGGGACAGGAGGTGCCAATGTGACCCCATCCATAAGAAGGGCTGGAAGGAGGATCCAGGAAACTCCAGGTCTGTCAGCCAGAGAGCGGTGCCTGGCAAAGTTATGGAACAGATCTCCTTGAGTGCCATCACACGGCACCTACAGGATGGCCAAGGGATCAGACCCAGCCAGAGTGAATTTCAATATCTTTATTGATGACCTGGATGAGGGGATTGAGTCCTCCATCAGCAAATGTGCAGATGACACCAAGTTGGGTGTGAGTGTGGATCTGATGGAGGGTAGGAAGGCTCTGCAGAGAAACCTGGACAGGCTGGATCCAGGGGCCAAATCCAACAATGGGAGGTTTAACAAGAACAAGTGTCAGGTCCTGCACTTCGGCCACAACAACCCCTGCAGTGCTACAGGCTGGGGACAGAGTGGCTGGACAGTGGCCAGGCAGAAAGGGAGTTGGGGGCACTGATGGACAGCAGGCTGGACATGAGCCAGCAGTGTGCCCATGTGGCCAAGAAGGCCAATGGCACCTGGCCTGGATCAGGAATGGTGTGGCCAGCAGGAGCAGGGCAGTGATTCTTCCCCTGTACTCAGCACTGGTGAGGCCACACCTCGAGTGCTGTATCCAGTTCATGGCCCCCCAATTTAGGAAGGACATTGAGGGGCTGGAGCATGTCCAGAGAAGGGCAACAAGGCTGGTGCAGGGCCTGGAGCACAAGTCCTGTGAGGAGTGTCTGAGGGAGCTGGGGCTGTTTATCCTGGAGAAGAGGAGGCTCAGGGCAGACCTCATCACTCTCTACAACTCCCTGACAGGACGGTGCAGCCAGGTGGGGTTGGGCTCTGCTCCCAGGGAACAGTGACAGGGGAAGAGGACACAACCTTTAGCTGCACCAGGGGAGGTTTAGGCTGGACATTAGGAAGAGGTTCTACACAGAAAGGGTGATTTGGCATTGGAATGGGCGGCCCAGGGAAGTGGTGGAGTCACAAACCCTGGAGGTTTTGAAAGAAAGACTGGATGTGGCACTGGGTGCCATGGTCTGCATGACAAGGTGGTATTAGGTCATAGGTTGGACTTGATGATCTCCAAGGTCTTTTCCAGCCTGGTTGATTCTGTGATTCTGTGATGATTGTGACACTGCAGGGCCCCATGGAAGTAAGGGGCCATTGTGACACTGTGGGGCTACATGGAAGCAAGGACTTCATTGTGGCACTCTGGGTCCTCGTGGAACCACAGAGGCCACTGTGACACTGTGGGGCCTTGTTGAACCAAGGGGCCATTGCGACATTGCAGAACCAAGGAAATCCTTGAGGGATTCCAGAGCCCAATGGAACCAAACAAACACTGTCACACTGCAGAGCCCAAGGAACCAAGAGGCCATTGTGACACTACAGCACCTCGTGGAATCATAGAGAGCACTGTGACACTCCAGGCCCTCATGGAGGAGGGTGCAGCCATGGGGCTGAGCTCTGCTCCCACGGAGCAAGGGACAGGATGAAAGGAAATGTCTCAATCTGTGCTACAGGAAGCTTAGGCTGGAAATCAGGAAGAAATCCTTCACAGAAAGGGTGATTGGGGATTGGAAGGGGCTGCCCAGGGAGGTGGTGGAGTCATTGTCCCTGGAGCTGTTTCAGGAAAGACTGCATGTGGCACTTAAAGCCACAATCTGGTGAAAAGCTGGTGTTAGGTCACAGGTTGGACTTGATGGTCTCAAAAACCTTTTCCAACCTGGTTAATCCTGCGATTCTGTGATTCTGTCCCTGGGGCAGCAGGAGCTGCCTGAGGAGCCCCGGGGCCAACGCTCTGTTGCTGTCCTGGGCAGCGGGGCTGGCTCTGGGACTGCAGGAGCTGCCCGAGCTGAGCATCTCCTGGGCATTCCAGACAAAGAGTCGCTATCCCTGACCTCCAGTGCCTCCAGTTCCTGCTGCAGGGCCACACAGGGCTGGGCTGCTCTGTGGGGCTGTAGATGGATGTCAGTGCTGGCACATGGGGAGAAGGAGCAGATTCAAGCAAGGCTGTGCCTGGGACAGCTGGGGTGCCCCAGGAGCTTTAGCAGGGTGTGGGAAGAAGGCAGGAGTTGGGAATCCCACAGGAATTGGCCATTCCTCAGCCAAACACAGCTTTTTGTTTGCAGCAGCAGCAAGTGAGGACAGAGGGACATCAGGAAAGCTTTGGGAGCTCCCAGGGTCAGAGGGAGGAGGGGAAATGGGGCGGTGGGTAAAGTGTGCAAGGGAAGCAGCACAGGCCTAGGCCAGGGCAGCAGAGCTGCAGTGGGGGTGACCAAAGGCCTTGGGGGGCTGGGACCACCCCCTGCCACCAGCAATGAGATTTGTGTCCCCTGGCTGTGGCTGCTGTCCCTGCCACTGAGGCCCGTGAGAAGACAGCAGTTCCTGTCAGCCCCAGGCCTTGTGGCCTCCTCCCCCAGCCCACAGAGCTTTGCAGGGCTCCTGCTGCTCTCCTGCCCTCACCATCCCACACCCCACATGCCACTGCTCCGGGACAGCCACGAGCATCCTGTGAGGGCACCGATCCCCATTCCCAGGGGATGGGGCTCAGAGCTTGGCTGTGCTGCTTGGCCAAGCCCAGGCAGGGCTTTCCCAGCCACATTCCAGAGTCCATTTCCCACCTGGAGCCGCTGGTGCCTCTGAGTTCCTGCTTCCCCAGCCTCAGGGACGCTCTCCTTGTCTGCTCATTGCTCTCACGGTCTCTTGGCAGTGATGGCCTCAGTGGGGGCTACTGCAATCCTCAGTAACCTGGAGCTTACTGATGAACTTTTTCATTTCCAGATGCTAGTTCAGCATTCAGCTCATCAGTTCTGGAATTCATTGCCCGAGGGTTCATTAACATTTCAAAACACCCTAGCAATCCAAGCCCCTGGGAATAATTTAAGTGTTCAATTCCATTGTGGTTTATTACATAAATTCCAGAAGTGTATTCAAAGTGGATATATTACATTTAAAAAAAAGATCGGAGATCTTTTTTTTCCCTCTTTATTCTTTTCCTGATTATACACTGATATCAGCAATCTCCAATTGATATTGATCCCCAGCACCACCTAATGCAGTCTGAATAGATATGAACAACAAGACCATTTATGGCTGACAATCAATCAGACTTTGTCCCTACCCCCTTCCCACCATTTCCCTCATCCAACCCCTGGGACTCAGAGCAGCCTTGTGCAAATCTCAGCTTCCTCCACTCCAGGCTGCACCTGCAGCTTTCAGCTCCTTGGCACCAACTCCCACCTGCTTTCCTTGGAGAAGGAGCTGCCCCAGACACAGAGGGATGTTCATTTATTGTCAGCAAACCAAGGGAAGGCACAGCTCCGTAAAATGGAAAAGTCATTCCTCTGCCGGATATTAAATCCACTTTCCAGAGCAGACAGTCTCAGTCCAATGGAAAACACGTTCTGTGCCCAGCACAGATCCCAAGACCCCCCTGTTGCAGACACATAATGATGGAACGAGGCCGATGAGGTAAAGGGTGGTAGGAGTTTATTGACCATTCCTCCTGCCCCCATGGGAGGTGCCGGAGAGATGGCACCCGCGTGAGGTGCAGGAGAAAATTGGCTCCAGACCGCACCGGCTCTGCTGGTTAATTAGGAGACCGTACAGCCAATCGGGAGAGAGGGAGAGGGCGATTACATGCGACGACAACCAATAATAACATAAAGGGGTGGGATACAATTCAAAAGAACTAATAATATACATAACGGATAAGAAGGATCTAGAGGGATGGGCAGGGCCAGGCCCCTGGGCACGCCTCCCGCCATCCCCTGGGGCTTGTCCGACCCCCTACCCTTCGTCAGACCCGGCCTGGGAGGCGGAGACAGTGGTCCCAGCTCCCACCCAGGCAATGCCCTCTTCCCTATGGGGTGGGAAGATAGGAAGCGTCAGCCTGGGAGGCAGAGGAGGCGGCCAACTGCCCGCCCAGGCGAGGCTCTCTTCTCTAAAGGGTGAGAAGATAGAAAGCATTAGCCTGGGGGAAGAGGGGCAACCTTCCACATCTCCCCCTTTTTTCTTACTTAAAAGAAAGAAGGCATCCCCTGATTTTATCCCGTGGTTCTGCCAGCCTAAGCCCAGAACCCGAGCGCAAAAGGGGAGAGGGAACCTGACGCAACATTCCGTGACGCAGGGGGGATACCTGACACAAGCCCGAACGCAGTGACCCCCCGACGCGAGTGCCCACCTTAACACTAAGTGCTCACGCGTCCCCCCACCCCTCCTGGGTCCGACCACAATCCTCCACGGCCCTGCGGGGACTCCGTGCACTGTGGTCAGTGCCGGCGCGAGCCTCCTCTGACCGCCGCACACTTCCTAGGTGCCGGACCCCAAGTCCTGTCTGAGGTCACGGCACGCTCTCTAAGCGTTTGGCGCTGCACCCTACATTGACCGCGACGCGTATGATGGGCCCCTAGGTGCTCGGTCCCATCGGCACCTGGTCCCATTGGGTCACAATGCTGTCGTGGGTCTTCTGGTGTGGCTGGGTTCGGTTGCGTCTGTGGATGTTGACGTGGGGATGCTCTCAGTGGGCGGGTAGGTGCAGGATCCATTCTTAGGGTTCGATGTTCTCCAGGCTTACCACGGCTCGGGGTTTCCTGGCCTCCCAACCCCATCCCATGCCTAGCGCCTTCTGGCCGATTCCCTAGACATGGGCTGGTATCACCGGGAAGACACAGGCCCCGAGACTAACTGCCGCCGGAACAACATCACCCTAGGTACTGGGTGGGAAACATCCTTCTTAAACAAAACATAAGGGTTAAAATGGCAGGATTGCTGGCCTCCGGACTTAATGATGCCCGAGGTACCCTGGCCCTCCGGACTTACTGACAGCTGCCGGAGGGACGCGGGCCTCGGGACTTATGCCCGCTGGAGACCTAGCAAAGGAACAGGGTGGGTAGGAACGCAATTTAAAATTCTCGGTCTCCCCCGATCCCCGTCCCTGCTCCCAACGTGCCATCAGCCGGAAGGGGGATCATGGGAACTGGAAGCTCCTCCCCCAGGGGAGGGGCCGGGACCAGAAGGGGTGGAGCCCCAGGACCCACCCAGGGTCCACCCACCTATCCTGGGCCCGCCCAGGGGGAGGGGACAGGAAAGGGAAGGAGGACGGGGTTATGGGAAGGAGAAACATGTGGTCGACATCATCTTGCGCCTCTTGGTGGCAGCCCTCGAGGAGGCGCCATCTTAGAGGCGACAAGGTGAACGTCTACCAGGGAAAAGGGGGGCAAACTGGGGTAGGACAACTTAAATCACCAACAAAATACAACTTACTAATGTAAGTTTCAAACGTAAAACATACCTCAAATCAATAATTTAAATGAAAACCAGGGCATGATACAAACAAAATGCATCTGACTAGTGCCAGACTCAAACATAAAATCAAACTACAACTGAAAACGGGGATAACTGGGGAAGGGGCCACAGGGAACCACAACTTGGATAAAACTCTCACTTTCTTTCCAGAAAAGCCGTAGCCCCTGTTTGGGATTTCCTGGAAAGACACCCACCCCAGCACCTACAAAACGTTAAACTTAAAAGAAACGGAGAGGGAGCAGCCCTATCTCCAGGGCGTGCCTTGTCCCTTCTGGGTGAGTCTCCAGTCTCCACTGGAGAGTCTCTTCTACCCTCCAGGATCAAGGCACCCACGTTGCCCCCCGGAGATCTTCCCTCAGGGCGCAGGGGTACCCCCCCCACGAAGGGTCGGAACACGCCCAGGAAGAGGGAGCCGGGGAGAGCCCGGGCTTTGCGCGGCAGCTTCCGGGCGCGGCGTTGCCTTGAACTCGCGCGCGGCATGGCCGAGCACGCGGCAGACCACGCTGCGCAGGATCTGGGCATGGCACGGTGCTGGGTGCAGGGCGGTGCCAGGCGCCGCGCGGGGGCGGCACTCCCAGACTCTCGCCAAACTCCCCCCCCGCCCAGGTCGGTCCCCGCTCCCTCCGAGGGCCAGTCCCCCACTCACCACCGGGCATACGTCCACTCCACTACTCCTCTCCAAACAAAAGAGTCGGTGCTGGGTCCTCGCCGACCGGCGTCTACGCACGTGAGATCTTGTCCAAGGGTCCTCTCCCTGCCGCAGGATCCGCGTTACTCGGGTCCCGCCGCAGGGTCCGAACCTCTCAGGGCGCATTCTCCACCACTTGTTGCAGACGCATAATGATGGAACGAGGCCGACGAGGTAAAGGGTGGTAGGAGTTTATTGACCATTCCTCCTGCCCCCACGGGAGGTGCCGGAGAGATGGCACCCTTGTAAGGTACAGGACAAAATTGGCCCCAGACTGCACCAGCTCTGCTGGTTAATTAGGAGACCATACAGCCAATCGGAAGAGAGGGAGAGGGCGATTACATGCGACGACAACCAATAATAACATAAAGGGGTGGGATACAATTCAAAAGAACCAATAATATACATAACGGATAAGAAGGATCTAGAGGGATGGGCAGGGCCAGGCCCCTGGGCACACCTCCCGCCATCCCCCGGGGCTTGTCTGACCCCCTACCCTTCGTCAGACCCGGCCCGGGAGGCGGAGACAGTGGTCCCAGCTCCCACCCAGGCAATGCCCTCTTCCCTATGGGGTGGGAAGATAGGAAGCGTCAGCCTGGGAGGCAGAGGAGGCGGCCAACTGCCCGCCCAGGCGAGGCTCTCTTCTCTAAAGGGTGAGAAGATAGAAAGCATTAGCCTGGGGGAAGAGGGGCAACCTTCCACATCTCCCCCTTTTTTCTTACTTAAAAGAAAGAAGGCATCCCCTGATTTTATCCCGTGGTTCTGCCAGCCTAAGCCCAGAACCCGAGCGCAAAAGGGGAGAGGGAACCCGACGCAACATTCCGCGACGCAGGGGGGATACCTGACACAAGCCCGAACGCAGTGACCCCCCGACGCGAGTGCCCACCCTAACACTAAGTGCTCACACGTCCCCCCACCCCTCCTGGGTCTGACCACAATCCTCCACGGCCCTGCGGGGACTCCGTGCACTGTGGTCAGTGCCGGCGCGAGCCTCCTCTGACCGCCGCGCACTTCCTAGGTGCCGGACCCCAAGTCCCGTCTGAGGTCACGGCACGCTCTCTAAGCGTTTGGCGCTGCACCCTACATTGACCGCGACGCGTATGATGGGCCCCTAGGTGCTCGGTCCCATCGGCACCTGGTCCCATTGGGTCACAATGCTGTCGTGGGTCTTCTGGTGTGGCTGGGTTCGGTTGCGTCTGTGGATGTTGACGTGGGGATGCTCTCAGTGGGCGGGTAGGTGCAGGATCCATTCTTAGGGTTCGATGTTCTCCAGGCTTACCACGGCTCGGGGTTTCCTGGCCTCCCAACCCCATCCCATGCCTAGCGCCTTCTGGCCGATTCCCTAGACATGGGCCGGTATCACCGGGAAGACACAGGCCCCGAGACTAACTGCCGCCAGAGCAACATCACCCTAGGTACTGGGTGGGAAACATCCTTCTTAAACAAAACATAAGGGTTAAAATGGCAGGATTGCTGGCCTCCGGACTTAATGATGCCCGAGGTACCCTGGCCCTCCGGACTTACTGACAGCTGCCGGAGGGACGCGGGCCTCGGGACTTATGCCCGCTGGAGACCTAGCAAAGGAACAGGGTGGGTAGGAACGCAATTTAAAATTCTCGGTCTCCCCCGATCCCCGTCCCTGCTCCCAACGTGCCATCAGCCGGAAGGGGGATCATGGGAACTGGAAGCTCCTCCCCCAGGGGAGGGGCTGGGACCAGAAAGGGTGGAGCCCCAGGACCCACCCAGGGTCCGCCCACCTATCCTGGGCCCGCCCAGGGGGAGGGGACAGGAAAGGGAAGGAGGACGGGGTTATGGGAAGGAGAAACATGTGGTCGACATCATCTTGCGCCTCTTGGTGGCAGCCCTCGAGGAGGCGCCATCTTAGAGGCGACAAGGTGAACGTCTACCAGGGAAAAGGGGGGCAAACTGGGGTAGGACAACTTAAATCACCAACAAAATACAACTTACTAATGTAAGTTTCAAATGTAAAACATACCTCAAATCAATAATTTAAATGAAAACCAGGGCATGATACAAACAAAATGCATCTGACTAGTGCCAGACTCAAACATAAAATCAAACTACAACTGAAAACGGGGATAACTGGGGAAGGGGCCACAGGGAACCACAACTTGGATAAAACTCTCACTTTCTTTCCAGAAAAGCCGTAGCCCCTGTTTGGGATTTCCTGGAAAGACACCCACCCCAGCACCTACAAAACGTTAAACTTAAAAGAAACGGAGAGGGAGCAGCCCTATCTCCAGGGCGTGCCTTGTCCCTTCTGGGTGAGTCTCCAGTCTCCACTGGAGAGTCTCTTCTACCCTCCAGGATCAAGGCACCCACGTTGCCCCCCGGAGATCTTCCCTCAGGGCACAGGGGTACCCCCCCCACGAAGGGTCGGAACACGCCCAGGAAGAGGGAGCCGGGGAGAGCCCGGGCTTTGCGCGGCAGCTTCCGGGCGCGGCGTTGCCTTGAACTCGCGCGCGGCATGGCCGAGCACGCGGCAGACCACGCTGCGCAGGATCTGGGCATGGCACGGTGCTGGGTGCGGCGCGGAGGCGACACTCCCAGACTCTCGCCAAACTCCCCCCCCGCCCAGGTCGGTCCCCGCTCCCTCCGAGGGCCAGTTCCCCACTCACCCCCGGGCATACGTCCACTCCACTACTCCTCTCCAAACAAAAGAGTCGGTGCTGGGTCCTCGCCGACCGGCGTCTACGCACGTGAGATCTTGTCCAAGGGTCCTCTCCCTGCCGCAGGATCCGCGTTACTCGGGTCCCGCCGCAGGGTCCGAACCTCTCAGGGCGCATTCTCCACCGCTTGTTGCAGACGCATAATGATGGAACGAGGCCGACGAGGTAAAGGGTGGTAGGAGTTTATTGACCATTCCTCCTGCCCCCACGGGAGGTGCCGGAGAGATGGCACCCTTGTAAGGTACAGGACAAAATTGGCCCCAGACTGCACCGGCTCTGCTGGTTAATTAGGAGACCGTACAGCCAATCGGGAGAGAGGGAGAGGGTGATTACATGCGACGACAACCAATAATAACATAAAGGGGTGGGATACAATTCAAAAGAACCAATAATATACATAACGGATAAGAAGGATCTAGAGGGATGGGCAGGGCCAGGCCCCTGGGCACGCCTCCCGCCATCCCCCGGGGCTTGTCCGACCCCCTACCCTTCGTCAGACCCGGCCCGGGAGGCGGAGACAGCGGTCCCAGCTCCCACCCAGGCAATGCCCTCTTCCCTATGGGGTGCGAAGATAGAAAGCGTCAGCCTGGGAGGCAGAGGAGGTGGCCAACTGCCCGCCCAGGCAAGGCTCTCTTCTCTAAAGGGTGAGAAGATAGAAAGCATTAGCCTGGGGGAAGAGGAGCAACCCTCCACACCCCCCAAACCCTCCCTGCCCCGATTCTGTCCACATTTGCTCTTTGCACACATGAGTCACACACTGAAGTCACGAGCTCCCTCCATGACCACAGGGAGCAAAAGAGAGAGAAAGTGGATGAAGAGCTCTCTTGTGCAGAGCTACAGCTGCACTGATCCCAATATTCTGGGCTCACAGGAACATAATCCAACACCCTCTGCAGCATCTGCTCCCTGGTGGCCCTGCTTCTGGGCTTGGGGTTCTGACCTCGTTCTCAACAGGGGGTCCTGGCTCAGGGCTCTGAATCCCAACAGGCTTTGGGCATGAGGTCCTCCAGTGCCCACGGGTGCCTGGGGGATGTCGTTCCTCTTACCTGGCTCACCTGGAGCTGCTCATGGCCATCCCACAGTGGGCATGGGGCACCCCAAGTTTCCCAGATGGGGTCACTGTGTCCCCTGGGGGGGACATGCCCCAGGGACAGAGCCAGGGAAGCAGCAGCAAACCAGAGCCCAGGGCAGGATGTGACGCACATGGGCACTGGGACACGAGGACGATATCAGCATGGGCCAGGGGTCTTGGGCTGCTTCAGGTGCCCTGACACAGCAGGAGATGGGAGAATTCCCCCAAGCCTTGTGTCCTGCCCAGTCCCACAGGGATTTCCTCTGGGGCTGCGTGGCTGTGGGGCTGAGCCTGCCCACGCAGGAGCAGGGGCTGAGCCTGGCCGTGCTGGACATGCTGCCCATCGCCAAGGAGGAGTGGCAGAGCCCCTGACAGGTCTGCAGCCACGTCAGGTGAGCTGGGGGCTGCCGGGGACAGTGGGGCACCCACGGGATGGTCTGGCATCACTGGGGACAGCCTGGCACCCATCAGGAGAGCCTGACACACATGGGGACAGTCTGACACCTTTGGGGACAGCCTGGCATCCATCAGGACAGTCTGGAAGCCACAGGAAAGCCTGGCACCCATGAGGACAGCGTGCCACGCATAGGGACAGCCTGGCACCCACTGGGACAGCCTGAAACCCATGAGGACAGCCCAACATCCCTGGGGACACCCCACCAGGCACCTCTGCCTCCCATCCCAGGCAGCTCCAAGGCGCTGGAGGTGGCTGTGGTGGGGGTCCAGCGGTGTGGGGACGTAGGTGACGGCAGTGTCACCCCGGTGGTGTCCCCACCGAAGTGCCAGCACTTGTGCGACTTCCCCGACACCGCCGCCATCGGCACCGAGCAGGCAGCGAGCCGGGAGAGCAGCCCCGTGGAGAAGCGGCTCGTGTCCCTCCCCAAGGCGGACAGCCGGGTGCTGCTGAGCTGGGGGGGTTTGGGGAGCCCCTGGGGACTCGGGGGGACGTGGGGCTGCCCCCCGCCTGGCACAGGATGGGCAGCTCCCCTCGCTGCGGGAGGCTCGTTCCTTCGTGGCTCTCCTCGATGGCCACTCCCGGCTGAGGGCGATGCCCAGCGCTCCTTCTGCAGGGAGGTGGCCCCTCCCCGGCTCCTGGGGGACGTGGCCAAGCTGTGCCACAGAGCCCTCAGGGGGTTCCGGGAGCCCTGAGCAGCCCCAAGGGGGAGGTGACAGGGGAAGGGAGGTGACAGAATCACCCCGGGAGGGGCGGGTCCCCATCCCACCTCCTGGGCCCCCCGGGACCTGCGGGGTTTGGGGACACCGTGGTGAGGGGTGGGCAAAGGGTTGGGCACAGAGGGGGTCCCCGGGGTGTCTGGGTGCGTGACCATGGCGATCCCTGTCCTTGGCAGCGCCGAATTCGCTGTGACAAAACTGGAGGTGGCCGGGGGTGCCCCGGGGCTGTCCCCGCTGTGCCACAGCCCCCAGGCCTTGGACAGTTCCTTGCTGAGCGTCTGCGTCCAGGTGAGACCCCACAGCACCCCCGGGGGTTTGGGGGAGCCAGGACCGTGCAGGGCCCTGTCCCCAGGAGGGAAACACAGCCCTGGCACCCGCGGGGACGGTGCCATGGGGACGGGCACAGCCCCAGGGCTGCTGTGGGCACCCGTGGGGCAGGAGGGTTTTGGGGGCTCCCGGGGGGTTTCCGCCCTGCTGAGCTCGGCAGTCACTCCACAGCCACGCTCCAGCCAGGATTCCAAGCGGTGCCGGATCTGCCGGGACGCGGATGACTCTTGCGTCTGTCGGGGGGTGGCACAGAGGTTCTGCAGCCTGCGGGAGCTGCTGGCCACCTCTGGGTGCTGGGGGCTGCAGGCACAGGGGGTCCAAAAGTGCCCGGGGGCCTCCTGCCCACCCCACCCTAAAGGTGACACTGAGGGATGTCCCAGAGAGGGGCTGTGATGTCACAGAGCAGCTGTGATGTCAGAAAGGGGCTGTGTGACATCACAGGATGAGTTGTGGGATGTCACAGGGAGGGCTATGACATCACAGAGTGAGGGCATCAAGCAGCTATGCCATGATAGAGGGGGCTGTGTGACATCACCGAGTGGCTGTGTGACAGCAGAGAGCAGGCTTTGACATCAGAGGGCGGCTGTGTGATATCACAGGGTGGGCTGTGACATTACAGAGCAGGCTGTGACATCATAGAAGGTGCAAAGTGACATCACAGAGTGGACAGTGACAAAGGAGAGTGGACTGTGACATCACAGCAGGGTGGTTTCACACCATATGGTAGATGGTATGACATCACAGAGGGACAGTGATGTCACAGGGGGGCTGTGTAATGTCACTGGAGAGGTCACTGTGCCCTGGACACCCCCTCACAGTGCCCCCTCATAGGCATCCAACACTGCTGTGTGCAGCAGGGTCCCCTGTCCCCCCAGCTCCCACCCTTCCTGGCACCGCAGCCTTCCCCAAGGATGTCCCACAAATCAACACCCAGAGCCTGACATGGGATGATGGGCTGGGGCTGTGTGAGCAGGACATCAAGGCCATGGATTATCCAGGTCACTGTTGCCTGGTTTGGGGTCCCCAGGGCAGGAAAGATGTCTGGCAGCTGGAGCAGGGTTAGGGAAGGGCCTCCAGGGTGGGGCTGGAGCCCTTGGGCTGTGAGGAGAGGCTGAGGGAGCTGGGCTTGTCCAGCCCAGAGAAGGGAAGGCTGAGGGGCTCCTCATCCCAGCCTGGCAGTGGCACCAAGGAGGTGATGGAGAACACAGAGCCAGGCTCTTCACTGGGGGCCTGGTGGGAGACAAAAGGCAATGGATGAAAGGGGAAAGAGGGGAGGTTCAGTCACGACATGAGGAAACCTTTGTTCCCATGGGCTCAGCCAGGTGCTGAGATGCTGCCCCATCCCTCTCCTTTGGGATTTTCCATTCCAGACCAAATCAGGGTCTGACCCTGTTTCTGACAGGTTGGGCTGCAGACTTGCTGAGGTCCCTTCCAACCTCAGCTCTCTGATGATCCTGGGACAATGCTGGTCCCTATTTCAGACTGGAGCAGAGCAGATGTTTATGGGACAGGAGCCCTCTGGGGACCTGTATGGGACCTGCAGCTTGTGAGGTGCACAAGAATATCTTCATTAGCTGTTTCATTTGAGTGCTTTCAAGAAATGGCAAAGCTCTCCTACCAGGAGAGAACAGGAATTTCCTGGAAGTATACTGCTAGCAGGAGAAGAAATACCGATCTCCCACTCTACTTTTGTCAACAATATTCCATCTACTATTTCATGTCCCTCTTCATTCAGGTGTTTCCACTTCTCCTGTTTAAATGGCCATAAGGACATCTCTTCACCAGACCAGCTGGATCTATGTCCTTCCCATTGCTCCCAAATTTCCTCCTCTAGATCCTCTCCAGTCATTCCAATGTCTCTCAACTGACTGGCTTCACACTTTGAGCTTCAGAGCGTGGCCCAGACTTTTAGAACTTTAAATAACACATCAGTCAACATCTTAATCGTGTTAATATCTTTTGGGATCGCCTCTCCTTATGTCTTTGTTTAAAACTGTTCCTGTGTGGAAATCCCTTGTGAATGGTGGACATGTCAGATGCTGCTGGGACGTTGCGCAGAAAGGAGAGTTGCACAGACGTTGAGGGAAGAGTTTTGATGCTTTTTAAACAGTATCATGTTTACATTTTTTGTCAGTTGGCCATGAAGAGAAATTTTCTGTGCCTCTGAGTCTCACCAGTTTCTGACCCCAAAGGACACAAACCTGATCAGCTGTGGTTCCCACTCCAGCGGTTGCACTTGGACCTCCCTCCATCCCCAGAGCAGAGCTCCCTTGTCCCACAAAGTCCCTGGCAATGGAGGGATGAAGGAAACAGGACAGGCTGTGGGGATCAGGGCCAGAGCACAGCCAGGGATTTGGTGTGGTTGTGAGCCCAGGGCAGGACGCGGCCCTTGGCCTTGGTGAACCTCATCCACTTGTCCTGGGCCCATGGCTGCAGCCTGTCCAGATCCCTGTGCAGAGCTTCCTGCCCTCCAGCACAGCCACACTCCCACCCAGCTTGGGCTCACCTGGACACTGACTGAGGGTGCCCTCGATCCCTCATCCAGATCAGCAATAAAGAGATTGAACTGCACTGGCCCCAATCCTGAGCCCTGGGGACACCCCTGGATGTGAGTCCATTGCCCAGCACTCCCTGGGCCTGGCCATGCAGACAGATTTTGAGGCAGGGAACAGATGCTGCAGAGGGTGTTGGATCAAGTTCCTGTGAGCCCAGAATATTGGGATCAGTGCAGCTGTAGCTCTGCACAAGAGAGCTCTTCATCCACTTTCTCTCTTTTCCTCCCTCTGGCTGTGGAGGGAGTTTGTGACTTCAGCATGTGACTCGTGTGTGCAAAGAGCAAATGTGGACAGAATCAGGGCAGGGAGGGTTTGGGTGATCTTGGGATCTGTGCTGGGCACAGAACGTGTTTTCCATTGGTCTGAGACTGTCTGCTGTGGAAAGTGGATTTAATATCCAGCAGAGGAATGACTTTTGCATTTGATGGAGCTGTGCCTTACTTTGGTTTTGTTTGCTGACAAGAAATGAACATCCCTCTGTGTCTGGGGCAGCTCCTTCCCCAAGGAAAGCAGGTGGAAGTTGGTGCCAAGGAGCTGAAAGCTGCAGGTGCAGCCTGGAGTGCAGGAAGCTCAGATTTGCACAAGGCTGCTCTGAGTCCCAGCGGTTGGATGAGGGAAATGGTGGGGAGGGGGTAGGGACAAAGTCTGACTGATTGTCAGCCATAAAGGGTATTGATGTTCATATCTATTCAGACTGCATGAGGAGGTGCTGGGGATCGATATCAGTTGGAGATTTTTGGTATCAGTATATAAACAGAAGACGATCGAATAGAAAGAAAAATCTTCTCCCTTTTTTTACTATAATATGTAATAAACAGCAGGACACTGCTTATTCTGAATAGGTTTTATTAACCCAAGCAAGAAACAACAACTGGGAACAAGGAAATTGGGATAAGCCTGATCCCTCACAGCAAAGCAGAGGAAGCTGTGTGCACACCACGCGGGGTACTCCATCACTCGCTTGAGGACCTCAGGACAATGAGGCACAAAGCACCACAACAGTTCTTAAAGCCTATGACTGGACAGGATTGGTCCTCTTTTCAATCCTTGATGCGATTGGCTCATCTAGGGGTTCCATGATTGGCTCGTTATTGAGGAGTGTTCCTGTCCAATCATTTCTTCATAAGTCCATTTTATTGGTCAGTTCAGTCCACCAATCCGTTCTCAAGTAGATGCCATCATGCCTTTGGACAGCTTCTAGAACATTCTGACTGCAATTTCCTATATTCATTACTGACATCTAGCGTTCTTCCAAAGGCATTGCACCCGTATATTGTGCGCAATAAATTAAGTAACTTCAAGTAACAATTTGCCAATTAACCAAACTCAGCCCTGATACAACTCAACCAAATGTTAACCAATAGAATACATAACTGGCCTACGAAAGCCAACCCATTTATAACATAATATATCCACTTTAAATACCCTTCTGATATCTGTCTAATTAACCACAAAAGAATTGAAGACATAAATTATTCCCAGGGGCTTGGCTTGTTAGGGTGTTTTGAAATGTTAATGACCCTTTCATACAGAATTCCTGAACTGAAGAACTGAAGGCTGACTAAGCCTCTGGAAAAGGAAACTTCAGCAGCAACCTCCAAGTAGCTGAGGATGTCAGCAGCCCCCACTGAGGCCATCACTGCCAAGAGACCGTGGGGGCAATGAGCAGACAAGGAGAGCGTCCCTGGGGCTGGGGAAGCAGGAGCTCAGAGGCACCAGTGGCTCCAGGTGGGAAATGGACTCTGGAATGTGGCTGGGAAAGCCCTGCCTGGGCTTGGCCAAGCAGCACAGCCAAGCTCTGAGCCCCATCCCCTGGGAATGGGGATCGGTGCCCTCACAGGATGCTCGTGGCTGTCCCGGAGCAGTGGCATGTGGGGTGTGGGATGGTGAGGGCAGGAGAGCAGCAGGAGCCCTGCAAAGCTCTGTGGGCTGGGGGAGGAGGCCACAAGGCCTGGGGCTGGCAGGAACTGCTGTCTTCTCATGGGCCTCAGTGGCAGGGACAGCAGCCACAGCCAGGGGACACAAATCTCATTGCTGGTGGCAGGGGGTGGTCCCAGCCCCCCAAGGCCTTTGGTCACCCCCACTGCAGCTCTCCTACCCTGGCCTAGGCCTGTGCTACTTCCCTTGCACACTTTACCCAGTGCCCCATTTTCCCTCCTCCCTCTGACCCTGGGAGCTCCCAGAGCTTTCCTGATGTCCCTCTGTCCTCACTTGCTGCTGCTTCGAACAAAAAGCTGTGTTTGGCTGAGGAATGGCCAATTCCTGTGGGATTCCCAACTCCTGCCTTCTTCCCACACCCTGCTAATGCTCCTGTGGCACCCAAGCTGTCCCAGGCACAGCCTTGCTTGAATCTGCTCCTTCTCTCCACGTGCTAGCACTGAAATCCATGTCCCTGAAATCTGCAGCCCCGCAGAGCAGCCCAGCCCTGTGTGGCCCTGCAGCAGGAACTGGAGGCACTGGAGGTCAGGGACAGCAACTCTGTGTCTGGAATGCCCAGGAGATGCTCAGCTCAGGCAGCTCCTGCTGCCCCAGGGACAGAATCACAGAATCACAGGATTAACCGGGCTGGAAATATGTTTGAGACCTTCAAGTCAAACTTGTGACCTAACACCAGCTTGTCACCAGACTGTGGCTTTAAGTATCACATCCAGTCTTTCCTTAAACAGCTCCAGGGACAATGACTCCACCACCTCCCTTGGCACCCATTCCAGTGCCCAATCACCCTTTCTGTGAAGGATTTCTTCCTGATTTCCAGCCTAAGCTTCCTGGAGCACAGCTTAAGGCACTTCCTTTTGTCCTGTCCCTTGTTCTCTGAAAACAAAGCCCAATCCCCACCTGGTTGCACCCTCTTCCATGAGGCCCTAGAGTGCCACAGTCTTCTCCATGATTCCATGAGGCTCTGTAGTGTCACAATGGCCCCTTGGTTCAACAAGGCCCCACAGTGTCACAATGGCCCCTTGATTCCCTGGGGGCCTGCAGTTTTGCAATCATCACAGAATCACAGAATCAACCAGGCTGGAAAAGACCTTGGAGATCTGTGACTCAACACCGCCTTGTCACCCAGACCATGGCACCGAGTACCACATCGAATCTTTCCTTAAACATCTCCAGGGATGGTAACTCCACCACACCCCTGGGCAGCCCACTCCAATGCCCAATCACCCTTTCTCTGTAGAACCTCTTCCTAATGTCCAGACTAAACCTCCCCTGGTGCAGATTAAGGCTGTGGCCTCTTGTCCTGTCATGGTTTGCCTTCAAGAAGAGCCCAACCCCACCTGGCTGCACCCCCCTGTCAGGGAGTTGTAGAAAGTGATGAGGTCTCCCCTGAGCCTCCTCTTCTCCAGGATAAACAGCCCCAGCTCCCTCAGACACTCCTCACAGGACTTGTGTTCCAGACCCTTCCCCAGCCTTGTTGCCCTTGTCTGGACACACTCCAGCCCCTCAATGTCCTTCCCAAATTGGGGGGCCATGAACTGGACCCAGCACTCGAGGTGTGTCCTCACCAGTGCTGAGTACAGGGGAAGAATCACTGCCATGGTCCTGCTGGCCACGCCATTCGTGATCCAGGCCAGGTGCCATTGGCCTTCTTGGTCACATGGCCACACTGCTGGCTCATGTCCCGCCTGCTGTCCATCAGTGCCCCCAGGTCCCTTTCTGCCTGACCACTTTCCAGCTACCCTGTCCCCAGCTTGTAGTTCTGCAGGGCTTGTTGTGGCCAAAGTGCAGCACCCAGCACTTGGTCTTGTTCAACCTCCCATTGTTGGATTTGGCCCCTGGATCCAGCCTGTCCAGGTCCCTCTGCAGAGCCTTCCTACCCTCCAGCAGATCCATGCTCACACCCAACTTGGTGTCACTACTGTTCCATGAGGTCCTAAAGTATCACAATGGTCTCTATGATTCCACAGGGCTCTGTAGTGTCACAGTGGCCCCTTGGTTCCCCAAGGCCCTAGAGCATCACACTGTCACTTTGTTCCTTGGGCCCCACAGTGTCACAATGGACCATTGTTCCCATGAGGTCTCACAGTATAGCAATGGTCTCCTTGCTTCCATAGTGTCACAATGGCCTCTTGGTTCCATGTGGCACCATGGAGTCAAATGGTTTCCTTCATTCCTGTGTTCGTTTTGCTTGGCCCCATTTTGCTAGTGGGGGGAGTGGGGGGGGCACAAAGATGGCTCCTGTGTGAAGCTTCTCGAAGCTTTCACCATGTCCAGCAGAGCCAATCCCTGATGGCTCTGAGGATGATGGACATGCCACTGGCCAAGCCTGGGCCAATTACAGGTGTTGGTGATAACATATTTAAGAAGAAATCAAAACAATGGGAGGAGGCGGTTCTTTTTAGGCAGAGAAGGAGGAGGAGGTGAGAATATGTGAAAGAAAACAACATGGAGACACCAAAGTCAGTGGAGAATGTGGGGGAGGAGGTGCTCCTGGTGCCAGAGCTGAGAGGTCCTCTGCTGGCCATGATGATGACCATGGTGAAGCAGTTTGTCCCCCTGCAGCCCCTGGGGTCCACGGGGGATGCAGAGATCCACCCCCAGCCCATGGGGAGGTGCCCACACCGGGGCGGGTGGATGCCTGGAGGAGGCTGAGGTCCAGTGGCAGTCCCAGTGGAGAGAGAGGCCTTGCTCCCAAGATGGAACAGCCTGGCCTTGGAGGTCTGCACCCTGTGGATGAGAGACCCCACGCTGCAGCAGTTTTGGGAGGACAATCTCCCCGTGGGAGGAGGCTCATGTTGCAGCAGCTTTGGGCAGACTGCTGCTCATGAGAGTGGACCCACGCTGGAGGAGTTCATGGAGAGCTGTCTCCTGTGGGAGGGACCCCACAGCCATGCAGAGAAAAGAACTTCTCTCTCTGTGCAGCAGCAGAAGATCTCCATGCTGAACTAACCAAAACCCCCATGCCCTCACTCCGGTGCCGCTGGGAAGGACGGAGGAGGGTGAGCAGAGAAACAGTGGCTTTGAGGGCCTTATTTTTACTTCCCATTATCTCCCCTCTGACTCTGTTAGCAATAAATTTCACTTTGTAACTTTAAGACGAACCTGTTCTATCCTTGGAGAGTCTCCCAGTCCTTAACTCATGAGCCCTGTGTGTATTAACTTCTTTTTCTCTCCTCTGTCCAGCTGTGGCAGGGGAGAGTGAGTGAGTAGATGTCGTAGGTGCCTGGCATTTGGCCAGGGTCAAACCATGACAATTCCACGAATCCCTGCAGTGTAACAATGGTCCCTTGGTTATATGAGGTCCTACACTCACAGTGGTCTCCGTGGTTCCACAAGGCACTGCAGAGCAACAGTGGCCCCTTGGTTCCATGGGCCCTGCAGTGTCACAATGGCACCATTGTTACACAAGGTCGTGCAGTGTCACAATTGTCTCTGTGGTTTCACATGGCCCTGCAGTGTCACAACAGTCTACTTGATTCCATGAGGCCCCATGGTGTCCCAGTGATCCCTTGGTTCCATGAGGCCCCAGAGTGCCACAATGGTCTCCTTGGTTGCACAATGTTACAACGGGCCCTTGGTTCCACGAGGCCCTGATGTGTCACAGTGGCCTCTAAGTTACATGAGGCCCCACAGTAACACAATGGCCCCTTGGTACCATGGGGCACCATGGTGTCAAAATTGTTCCCTTAGTTCCATGTGCCCTTGGAGTGTCACAATGGCCCCTTGGTTCCACAGGGCTCTGGAATATCACAAAGGTCTCCTTGGTTCCACAGTCTCACAATGGCCTCTGTGGTTCCACGAGGCCCCTGAGTGTCACAATAGACTCCTTGGTTCCATTTAGCCCCACAGTGTCACAATGGCCCCTTGCTTCCGTGGGATCCTGCCGTGTCACAATCATTACAGAATCACAGAATCAGGTTGGAACCAGGTTGGAAAAGTCCTTTGAGATCATCAAGTTCAACTTGTGACCTAACACAACCTTCTCACCCAGACCATGGCACCAAGTGCCACATCCAGTCTTTTCTGGAACACCTCCAGGGACAGTGACTATACTCCTGGGGCAGTCCATTCCAATGTCCAGTCACCCTTTCTGTGAAGAAACTCTTCCTAATGTTCAGCCTAAGTCTCCCCTGGTGCAGCTTAATGCAGACAGATTTTGACCCAGGGAACAGGTGCTGCAGAGGGTGTTGGATCAAGTTCCTGTGAGCCCAGAATATAGGGATCAGTGCAGCTGTAGCTCTGCACAAGAGAGCTCTTCATCCACTTTCTCTCTTTTCCTCCCTCTGGGCATTGAGGAAGCTCATGACTTCAGTGTGTGACTCATGTGTGCAAAGAGCAAATGTGGACAGAATCGGGGCAGGGAGGGCTTGGGGGATCTTGGGATCTGTGCTGGGCACAGAACGTATTTTCCATTCACCTGAGACTGTCTGCTGTGGAAAGTGTATTTTATATCCAGCAGAGGAATGACATCTGCATTTTATGGAGCTGTGCCATCCCTTGGTTTTATTTGCTGACAATAAATTAACATCCATCTCGGGCAGCTCCTTTTCCAAGGAAAGCAGGTGGGAGTTGGTGCCAAGGAGCTGAAAGCTGCAGGTGCAGCCTGGAGTGGAGGAAGCTGAGATTTGCACAAAGCTGCTCTGAGTCCCAGGGGTTGGATGAGGGAAGTGGTGGGGAGGGGGTAGGGACAGAGTCGGATTGATTGTCAGCCATAAAGGGTTTGATTTTCTTATCTATTCAGACTGCATTAGGAGGTACTTGGTATCAATATCAATTGGAAATTGCTGATATCAATCTATAAACAGGAAAAGAAAACTAAAGAGGACAAAACAATTCTCTCTGCATTGTTTTTAAATATAGTATATTCACTCTGAATGCACTTCTGAAATCTGTATAATTAACCACAGAAGAATTGAAAACTTAAATTATTCCCAGGAGATTGTCTTGTTAGGGTGTTTTGAAATGTTAATGAGCCCACAGACACTGAAATCCTGAACAGAAGAGCTGAAGACAGAAGAAGCCTCTGGAAAAGTAAAATTAATCAGCAACCTCCAAGTTGCTGAGGATCCACCCAGGAATGAACAGAAATGGGCACAGCTTTCTGGCTGCCCCAGCTCTGGGATGGGCCCTGGGCCTGGAGCAGGAGCAGCTCTTGAGGGCCACAAGGGCCAGGGCTGTTGTGCTGGCCTGGGGACATGGGATGGCAGGAGGGGCTGCAGAGCTCTCAGCATCTCCTGGAGAGGAGAGCAGGGCACCCAGGGTGCCTCCTTTTCCTTGGGCCAGGCACATTCCCCCATGGCTGGGGCTGAGTCCTGTCTGAGCTCCAGCTGCTGCGGTGCCCTTCAGAGGGGCTGAGGCCGTGGGGCAGTGCCCAGAGCAGCCTGGCCTGAGCAGGGCTATGGGGCCAGAGCCGGCTGGGCTGTGCTGGGGAGAGGCCCTTGGTGCTGCCGAGAGCTCAGGGCAGCTGCAAGAGCTTGGAGGGAGCTGGGCTGGGCTGAGAGAAGCTGGCAGAGAAAGCCATCAGTGTCCATCTCAGCCTGTGTGAGCGTGCAGGGGCAGGACTCAGCCCAGGGCTTGTGGGGCAGGGCCAGGGCCTGGGGAAGGGATGGGAAACAGGCAAGTGGCTGAGACAGGAGGCTGCTGTGTGCCCTTGGTGGCATGGCCAGAGCAGGGAGGGGGCCCAGGACATTTGTCAGCGCCAGCCTCTGTCCCCAGCCATTGGCAGCCCTGGCTGCTCAGCCCAGGTTTGCGGTGAGTTTGGCTGTGGCCCAGCTCCATCCTCCTGCGGGGCTCAGGGCCTGTTCCTGGCAATGGCCAGCCCTGGCCAGCCTCTGTCCTGGCCCAGAGCCCGGCAGAGCCTGGGGCAGGGCTGTGTGGGAAGGCCCACAGGTGGCACAGCCTGTGCAGGAGCTTGGAGAGGCTGCCCAGCAGGGAGGCCATGGGGGCACAGAGCCCCAGGGGCTGCTGTGGGCACCACAGCACAGGGGCCGTTCCCTCCCGCAATGCTCCTGGCCTGGGCTGGGCCTGCCCAGGGGAGCTGTGGCACCATGGCTGGGCCAGCGGGGCACAAAGGGGCCACGGAGCCGCTGCCAGGGCTGACAGCAAGGCCAGGAGCAGACAAGGAATTGCTGTGCATTGCCTGTGCTGGGCAGGGCTGAGTGTGGCAAAGGCAGAGCTCAGCTGGCCTTGGTGGCTGCAGGAAAAGTCAAGAGGCAAAAGAGCCTCCATGGCTGTGCTGGAGACCAAGGCTGGAGGAGGGAAATGCAGGGCTGCTGCAGTGTTGTGGCAGCACAGGTCCTAACTGGCCCCGCACTCTTCCCCACCTCTTTTCTCCTTATTTGGTTACATTTCGGGAAAGTTCTCCCTTACTGTAATGTTTAGTATGTCCCCGGTTTCGGTTCCTCCTTCTGTAAACCCCTATTCGTTGTATCCCCTTTCCATCCTCATGGTACCGCCCCATCCCCTCTCCCTGATTGGTTCCCGATGCTGGCCACTCCCCATTCCCTGCTCCCTCTTAACCCCTTGCTGACCAGTGTTCTTGGCTTGGAACCTTGGTCTTTTAGCCCCTCCTCGTGTCCCTGTCTCGTCAGCGTTTTTCCCAATAAACCTGTCCCTTAGAAGGCTCAGTTTCGAAGCCTGTCTCCTCCTTTACCGTTCCGATTCCTGGCTCGTTCTACCTCTCGGAGTCTCCTCTGCAGCGCTGCCCTGCGAACCCTGGGCGAAGGCGCACTCAGTTTCTAACGCCGCTGAGCGACGCCTGAGCTAGCCGTGCGGCCGCAGCGCGGGACCGTGAGCTCGGCACAGCGACAAACCGCGTGGCGATCAACCCACGTGGCGTTACTGCAGGATGGGGAGGGGGATTGAATTCCAGCAGACAGCAATGTGGGGCTGAGGGACTCAAGGGTTTCTTGGCTGAGTCTGTCCTGGAAAGGTCTCTCAGGCCTCTGTGCTCAGGAAGGGCTCCAAAGAGGAGAAGAGCTCCTCTTGGCAGGACCCTCATGCAATCCCAGAGGGACAAATGCCAGTGTCTGCCCCTGCAGGGGACTCCCCCTGGCAATGGCCCATGCTGGAGCTGCCTGGCTGGGAGCAGCCCTGGCAGAAAACTCTTGGTGGACAGGAGCTGGGCAGGAGGCAGCCGTGTGCCCTTGCAATGAAGGAGGCCAGGAGCCCCCTAGGCTGTGTGAGCAGGACATCAAGGCCATGGATTATCCAGGTCACTGTGGCCTGGTTTGGGTTCCCCAGGGCAGGAAAGATGTCTGGCAGCTGGAGCAGGGTTAGGGAAGGGCCTCCAGGGTAGGGCTGGAGCCCTTTGGCTGTGAGGAGAGGCTGAGGGAGCTGGGCTTGTCCAGCCCAGAGAAGGGAAGGCTGAGGGGCTCCTCATCCCAGCCTGGCAGTGCCAGTGAGAAGGCGATGCAGAACACAGAGTCAGGCTCTTCACCGGGGGCTTGGTGGGAGACAAAAGACAGTGGGTGGAAGGTGAAAGGGGGGAGGTTCAGCCAGAACAGGAGGAAACCTTTGTTGCCATGGGCTCAGCCAGGTGCTGAGATGCTGCTCTGTCCCTGTCCTTTGGATTTTTCCAATCCAGACCAAATCAATCCTTGGTCTGACCCTGTTTCTGACAGGTTGGGCTGCAGACTTGCTGAGGTCCCTTCCAACCTCAGCTCTCTGATGATCCCAGGACGATGCTGGTCCCTATTTCAGACTGGAGTGTTGCCTAAAAGACAGGCTACCTGAAACAGAGGCCAAGACAAATTAGGAATATAAAAAGCAGACAATATATTCAAGGCCTGCAAAGGCCTTGAAGGTACATTCGGGCAAGCAAAAGTCCTCCGTCGGGGACGACACCCAAAATGGACGCTGGGTCACGAGCCCTTCACCTTTTATAAGTTCTGTCCCATTAGCATATTGGCCCTTAATTCTCCAATCGCACCCTCAGGTGATGACGTTAACCACCCCAGGCCTGCTCCCCTCATCTCACAGCTGTTTACATATTTTCGGGCCCTAAGGCAACGAACATGTCCTTGAATCTGTATTCAGAGGGATTGTTTTGGCTAAAGGTGCTGGGAACAGAGGACTTTAGCACTTTGTAAGAAGCACAGAACTACAGCAAGTTACAGATACATGAAGAGTAAAAAACTAGAAATACCTGAAGGCATCACTCTGATGGCACAGAGCCTTTCTGTGATGTCACACAATCTCCTCTACGATGTCGTAGTACCTCAATGGCCACACATAACTCACTCCATGATGTCATAGCCCACTCTGTGGCCTCACATAACCCATCCTGTCATGCCACACAGCCCCTTTCTGACATCACAGCTGTTCTCTCACCTCACAGCCCCTATCTGGAATGTCCCCCAGTGTCACCTTTGGGGTGGGGTGGGCATGTGGCCTCCAGGCACTTTTGGGCCCCTCTGCCTGCAGCCCCTGGCACCCAGAGGTGCCCAGCAGCTCCCGCAGGCTGCAGAACCTCTGTGCCACCGCTGACTGCCACAAGTGTCCATCCTCGTCCTGGTGGACCTGGCACCGCTTGGAATCCTGGCCAGAGCATGGCTGTGGAGTCACCACATGACTCCGCGGGGTGGGGACCCTCCGGGAGCCCCCAAACCCCTCCTGCCCCACGGGTGCCCACAGCAACCCTGGGGCTGTGCCCGTCCCCGTGGCACCATCCCCGCGGGTGCCAGGGCTGTGTTTCCCTCCTGGGGACAGGGCCCTGCACGGTCCTGGCTCCCCCAAACCCCTGGGGGTGCTGTGGGGGTCTCACCTGGACGCAGACACTCAGCAGGGAACTGTCCAAGGCCTGGGGGCTGTGGCACAGCAGGGACAGCCCCGGGGCTGCAAAGAGCAAATGTGGACAGAATCGGGGCAGGGAGGGTTTGGAGGATGTTGGGATCTGCTGGGCACTGAACGTGTTTTACAATGCTCTGAGACTCTGAGATGTTGTGCCAAGTGGATTGAATATCCAGCAGAGGAATGATTTTTGCATTTTATGGAGCTGTGCCTTGCCTTGATTTACTGACAATAAATGAACATCCCTCTGTGTCTCAGGCAGCTCCTTCTCCAAGGAAAGCAGGTGGGAGTTGTTGCCAAGGAGCTGAAAGCTGCAGGTGCAGCCTGGAGTGGAGGAAGCTGAGATTTGCACAAGGCTGCTCTGAGTCCCAGAGGTTGGATGAGGGAAATGGTGGGGATGGGGTAGGGACAGAGGCTGATTGATGGTCAGACATAAAGTGTGTTGATTTTCCTGTCTATTCAGACTGCATTAGGAAGTGCTTGGGATCAATATCAATTGGAGATAACTGATATAAATCTATAAGCAGGAAACAAAACTAAACAGGACAAAAAAAAAGGGTGTGCATTGTTTTTAAATATAGTATACTCACTTTGAATACACTTCTGAAATCTGTCTAATTAACCACAAAAGAATTGAAAACTTAAATTATTCCCAGGGGCTTGTCTTGTTAGGGTGTTTTCAAACGTTAATGAGCCCACAGGCACTCAATTCCTGAACAGAAGAGCTGAAGACAGAAGAAGCCTCTGGAAAAGTAAAATAAATCAGCAACCTCCAAGTTGCTGAGGAATCACTCAGGAATGAACAGAAATGGGCACAGCTTTCTGGCTGCCCCAGCTTTGGGATGGGCCCTGGGCCTGGAGCAGGAACAGCTCTTGGGGACCACAAGGGCCGGGACCACAAGAACAGGGAGACACCACCAATTTCCATGTCTAACCCAGTAGGTCAACTCCAAAGAAGAGACAATAAAGGAGGATGGGGGCAGGGGCTGGTCAGATGTTGCTCTAAAGGGTCCCAAAATCACCTCCAAGCAAACAGGAGGGGAAAATAAACCCCTAAAAACCAGCCTGTGTGTTCAGGGTCTCAGCTGTGAGGAACTGGACATGCACAGAGGCAGCTGGAGCAGTTCTTTCCTCAGGCTGAACTTCCAGCCAGGGCACTGAAGTCAATCAAGTGCTTTCCCAGAGGATTCCACGGTTACCAACCACCCTTCAGGACGTGGCTCACAGGAGCACAGATCCTTTTTCAAGTCAGGAGAGCAGCAAAAATGACAAGAGATGCCCAATTCAGAGCTCTGTTTAAAAACCTGACAAATAAAAATCAGTAGAACTCTGAAGCCCAGCTGTGGGCCCTGGAATCCTATATCCAAGGGGAAGCTGGAAAGGCTTTTTACAAGGATGGACATGGTGTTGTCCATGCAACATTTCCATCCCTCCCTTGGCCTCTTCCCTCAGGGTCCCCAGCAGCAGCTGTTGGAGCAGCACATGGATCTGCAGATGGAACTGCTGCCCAGCCCAGCCTGAGCTACACAAGGCTCCTGCTGACAGAAACCCAAATATTCCCTCCCAGGGGCTCTGCAAACACTTCCCCATCTGTTCTGTCTGCTCCAAGCAGACACTGCAGGGAAAATCCTGGGTACAGCATTATCCAGAGAAACTTCCTGAACTTCCTACTCCAACTTGCAAACCCAGCCCTTGGACAGTGGCTTTATAAGGACCGCAAGTCATAGACCAAATAGGATTAATTTTAAACCATGACACTTCATTCTACGTGGTAGATTGTTCTACTCTAGCCATGAAACACATCTTCAATTAGACTGCAATTAATGGGTCTGAAGCCTGAAGTAACAAAACCAAACAAAACCACCCCAAGTTACCTTACAAAGACTGAAAGACATAATAAATATGTTTTTCTCTTCAAAAATAAATGTGTTTTTCTCTTTTTAACATTTTTCAGGTATACATGACATGTACAAGATCAGGTGTAGTGGGTTGATGCTGGCTGGGTGCCAGACACTCATCAAAGCCTCTCTCTCACTCCCCTCTGCAGTTGGACAGGGGAGAGGAAATAGAATGAGGGATTCATGAGTTGAGATAAAGACAGGGAGAGATCCCTCATCAAACATGGGCATGAGAAAAGCAGGCTCAAATTAGAGATATTAATTGAATTATTGCTGACAAAATCAGAGCAGGAGAAGTAAAATAAAACCTTAAAAGTGCCTTCCCTCACTTCTCCCTCCAGCCCAGCTCTATCTCCTCCCCCAGCAGCACAGGGAGATGGGAATGGGGGTTATGGTCAGTTCATCACCTGAGGCTTCTCCCACTGCCCAGGGAGAGGAGTCGTTCCCCCGCTGCACTATGGGGTCCCTCCCACAGGAGAGTTCTCCAGGAACTTCTCCAGCGTGGCTCCAATCTCACAAGAAGCAGCTCCCTGTGAACTGCTGCAATGTGAGTCCATCCCATGGACAACAGTGCCCCAAAACTGCTGCAGTGTGGGTCACTCTCCTACGGGGTCAGTCCTTGAAGGACAGGCTGCTCCAGCCTGGGAGCAGGGCCCCTCTCTCCACTGGGTCTCCCACAGAGTCACAGCCTCCTCTCAGGCATCCACCTGCTCCTCTATGGGCTGCTGGTGAATCTCTGCATGCCTCATGGATCCCCAGGGGCTGCAGGGGCACGGCTATTTCACCATGGTCTTCACCATGGCCTGCAGAGGAATTTCAGCTCTGGTGCCGGGAGCACCACCTCTGTCTCCTTCTTCACGGACCTCGGTGTCTGCAGAGCTGTTCTCCTCACATGTTCTCACCTCACTCTTCTCTAGTCACAATTAAAACTGCCATTAAGTTTAGTTTTGACTTCTCCTTAAATCTGTTATCCCAGAGGCATTGCCGCCATTTGTAATTTGCCCAGCCTTGGCCAGTGGCATGTCCATCTCTGGAGCCACCAGGGGTTCCTTTGGCTCGATATGGTGGAAGCTTCCAGCAGCTTCTCACAGAAGCCACCTCGGTGGGCCCCAGGCTACCAAAACCCAGGCCATGGTACCAAGGGGCCATTGTGACACTGGGGGGCCACATGGATCCAAGGGGCAAATGTGACATTGCACAGCCTCAGGGAACCAAGGAGACCATTGTGACACTGTGGGTCCCCATGGAATCATGGAGACCACTGTGACACAGCAGGGACCCATGGAACCAAGGAGGTCATTGTGACACTATGGTGACCCATAGAACCAAGGAGACCATTGTGACACTGCAAGGCTTCATGGAATGAAGGGACACTTGTGACACTGTGGGGCCCCATGGAACAAAGAGGCAACTGCGACACTGCAGGGCTTTGTGGAGCCAAGGGGGCAATGTGACACTCTGTGGGTACATTGGTCTGAGGAGACCATTGTGACGCTACAGAACCTAATGGAATTGTTGGAAATGATACAACTTTTAATTTTTTTAATGTAACTTCAGTCAGGGGTTTGTTCACCTTTGCCCAAGCAGAGGGAAATTGAAGTTTCTCTTCAAAAGACTCTGTTCACCAAAGTTGGGTAAGGCCTGATGAGTTTAACATCTACAGACTGGGAGTAGCCAGAAGATACACAGGAGGTAAAAAAACATTAACAAATATTGCCCCGAGGTGCAGTTGGAGACACCTGGTCTGGGAAAAGATTGATAAGAGAATCAAAGAATGAGCACCTAATTAATATCAAAAGCAAAGGGATCAATAACCAACAGGAGATCGAACACTATGATTTCTGTAATTTAAGAGCAATGAACCTGAATTTCTTTGGGTATTGTCTGTATAAATATGTGAAAAGTCTAATGAAAAACCCTGTGAGATGGAAAGATTTTCACTGCACAACCTGGGAATGTGTGCATGGAATGATTTCTATTGCATGTGCTGGCCAGAACAACATCCTGGCCAGGATAAAGTAATGCTTAAATTCTCTAACAGTGAAAAGATGTTGTTGGACAGTTTGTGTTTTTCATGCAGTTTCGGTGACAGTCCCACTGAGGTCCCTCACCAACACAGGTTCCTCATGGACTCCTTGGAGGAGAGAATTGGAGGCCATGATTGCAGAAACTTCTCAGAGACTCAATGTGGAAAGGAAGAAAGTACTTAAAAAAAGTGAAGTAACTTGAAGCATTAATGAGCCCCAGTGAGTGTTGTTACTGTCAGAGAATCTCAAGGGACTCGTTACAGCAGATAATTGGAGGCCATGATTGCACAAAGCTCTCAGAGACTCCAAGGCAAAAGCTAAAGCCAAAGTGCTTTGAAAAACCTGCAGTCCCTGGGAGCATGAAGGAGCCCCCAGGGCCATTCCTGACAAAGGCTCCCCAGGGACTCCTTCCAGCAGATCCCTGAGGCCAGGAGTGCAGGGAGGCCAAGGCTCTGTGCAGGCAGCTCAGGTGCTGAGCAGAGCCTGGGCTGGCTGGAGGCAGCAGAAAGGCCAAGGCCTGAGCCCCAGCCCAGGGGAAGGCAGATCCTGTCCCTCCCGCCTTGCTCAGGGCTCTGCTGGGGGCACTGGGATGTGGGGGGGATGCTGTGGGCAGGACAAGGGGGTGACAGTGCCCAGCCTTGCTGGGGCTGTGCCAGGAGGCCCCAGGGCCTCAGGACAAGGTGTCTCCTCACAGCCCTTGGTGGCACAGACTCTGCTGTGCCCCAGGGTACCAAGACTTGGCTTCTCCTGGGCACTGCCAGCCTTGCCAGGACCCTTGCCCATGTCCAGCACAGCTTGTGCTGTGCTGTCCCACAGCTGCCCCTGTGTCCCTGCAGGCTGCACACTCCCATCTCGCTGTCCCCCTGGCTCTGCCCTGCCATTGCCAGCCCTGCCCTGACCTCTGCCCACCCTCACCCTCTGTGTCTTTGGACACACACACAAGCGCTGAGCTCATCCTTCTTTTGGGTGCTTCTCCCACCACAGCAGTGCCCTTGCAGGGACATTTCCTCCTCCTCATGCCCCGTCTCCACCTGCCCAGCTGCTCTGTGGGACAGTTTGTCTCTCCTGCTGTTCCCTCCCTCCCTCCCAGGAAAGCTGCAGCATGTGGGACACGGCCCTTCCAGCAGCATCCCATTCCCTCAGCCCTGCTGGGCCCATTCCCCTGAGCAGAGAGCAGCAGCCTCCCCGTGCTCTGCCCAGGCTGCTCCTTTCAGCTCCTGGCACAGCCCCGGCCCAGCTGTGCCTGCTGCTGTCCCCTCCTGCGCTCAGCTACAGGGACAGCACAGCCCCAAGAGAAGCCCCGTGGCTGCAGTGAGCCCAGGCCCTGGGGCAGAGGAGATGGCCCAGTCCCTGTGCCAGCCAGGTGCCTTCTGCTGGGCTGGCAGAGACCTGGCAGGGCTGAGCTGGACAGCCATGGCCCAGCAGGAGTCACGGGCTGAGCCAGCAGCTCCTGCTCAGAGAAGTGACCTCACAGTCCCTTCTCCAGCCATGCTTCTGCCCTTGGCCTGTCCCCTCCAGAGGCACAAGTGACCTCACAGCCCTTCACAGCCCTCAGGTTCCCACTGGGTGATGAGTTCCTGAGACACAACTGATCACGGGATCCTGTACCCAGCCAGCAGCCTCCTTTTTGTAACCCCCAAGCTGAGCAGAGAAACCTGAGCTTGTTTTATTGCTGAGCAATGAACTGAGAGAAAGGGGCAGGGGAACACAGACCATTTTTGGTGTTCAGTACTGAGATCTTTATCTTCCAAAGCACAGGTACTGCATCCTTTCCTCCCAAGATGTTTCTGGAGATTTTCTCCCAATGGGAAGTAGAGAATAGCTCTCCTTTGGTTTTGCTTTGCTGCTGCATGTGGCCTTTACTTTTTGATACTCCCACCTGAGAGCAGAAAAAGCTCTTACACCCACACCTTAATCTGGTTTTTGTTGATCTATGCTTTTTTTCACCTTATTTTCTCCTGTAATCTTGCTGAGGAAGGGGAGTGAGAGAGCAGCTTGGTGGGCACCTGATGGCCTGACAGGTTTAACCCACCAAGGTCATCTTTCCCAAACCCTTCTCTTACAGGCAGCATTAGCTACGTGAGGTTCCTGAAGGGCAATTTGGCATCACCCACAAATGAGTTGAAAATGTATTTCATCCCATTGTACATAGAGAGACGAGTTGGAAGGTTGATGAGTTCAAGCTTTAGAGAAAGAACTGAAAGTTTCAGACACTGAGCTGCAGAAAGCTGCAACAGCAGCTCCGTCTCTCGCACAGCCAACAGTGTCCAGGGTTCTGGGGGCACCACCTGGGCTTTGTGAGGGAGCCTTTTTATAGGTGAGTGTTCTGTGCCCAACCTTCTGGACCTTTCTGGAAATGGGCTGGGGGCCTTTGAGGGCCTTTTGGTGGTCTCAATCCCCCTCTACTGGACTGACCCCCAGAGGACAGTTCATGGCCACTTCTTGACCCCACTTGCTCTGTCCTTTGTGTTGTGGTGTCACCATGGGGCAGAAGAGGGGAGTGGCCCCAGGAAGGTCCTGCCCCACCCCAGCACAGCCCTTTCCAGCCCCAGCCTGCTCTAACTCTCCTCTGGCTCTATGGCTCTCATGGCTGGAGGCCCAGCAGAACATGAACTCCTTGTTGCCTCAGCTTCTGCACCCAGCAGAGATGAGGAGTTGAGAGTGGGGATGAGGAGAGATGGGCAAAGGGGACCCAAATTCACATGTGGATTGTGAAGCCACTCCTGCTCCAGGAGCCTGATTGGGAAGCAACTGGCCCTATAACTTGGGGACAAGATATTAATCACAATGCTGGTGTGCCTGAGTGCAGTGGATTTCGGCATCACGCCCCTGAGGAAAGATTTTGGTCCAAGCCTGCATCCCTATTTCAGACTGTACATGAACACTGTGGACTTCTTCCTGCTCTACCTGGAACCATGCAGCAGTGCAGAAGCTCAGCTATTACAGCCCTGCATGGGAGAGACTTGAATTCATCCAGGAAGTGTTTCCAAAGGCCTTGTGTGCAATCCTTGCTGCTTTCTTTGGTGATAATTTGTATCATGGGGGAATTGCAATTCATTTGACTTTTCCAACATGTGTTTGCTGATGTCTGCATTTGGAAATGGAGAAGAGATTGCAATGCTTGAACTTCCCTGCTTGTGGCCGGCCATTGCCTGGCCCAGCAGGCACCCAGCTGTGTTTGGACATGAGCTGCCCCAGCCAGATACGCAGCAACCAGAGCGCTGAACATCAGAGACTGGGCTAATGCTTTTCCCAGAGCACAAGGAAACAGGACAGTGTCTCTGCACCATCTAATTGTCCTGTGAAACTCAGCAGCTGATGGTGTTTTTGTGCTACTGCCAATCCCTTCCATGACAAAAATAATTTCAAGATTGAGTAACAGCTTCTGCCTCCTGACAGAGACCAAGTGTTGCCACCAGTTGCTCCAGATGCTCCTGCCAACAGCCACCTGCAGGAAGGAGCACAGACACCAATGCACCAATGCTGGCTTTGGCTGCCCTGTGGCAGAGAAGCCCCATGGGGGCACAGGTCTCTGGGCCAAGAGGTGGCACGGGCACTGCTAGGGCTCGGGGGGTGGTAGGTCTGCTTCGGCAGGGACTGTGCCACACCTGCTGATTTCAGTGCTCCCTGAGCCCCAGGGGTCAGAGCGGCATTGGTGCCCTGGCCCACACGTTCCTTGTGTGTGTCACATCCCCGTGTTGAGGATGGCCAGCAGCCGGGACTTGTCCCAAGGAGGCCGTGCCAGCTCCTGTGGAAGGCCCCGGGCCCTTCCCGCTGCAGCTGCGTCAACAGCCGTGGGGGCTCCTTCTGCTGCCCTGAGCCCACAGAGCAGGGGAGCGTTTGTTTCTTGTTTGAGCTGTTCCTAAGGTTCCCGGCGGCCTGCCTTAGACGCTTGGGGCAACAGATTCCTTCCAACCTGGGCCACTTTGGGTGGGGTTGGGGCAGCCCCAGGGCAGGTGGCAGTGTGTGCAAGGGCCCTTTGTGACATCTCACCATGACATAGGTGCTGGTGGCAATGCAGCCACACCACAATGCTCGGAGCACTCGACGGGACAGGACGGGACAGAGCAGTGCAGTGAGGAGCCCCTGCACAGCGCACTCGTTCCTTGCTGACCCAGAGCTTTTCTGAGGCGTTTCTCCTGCAGGTGGCCTTGTGGCCAGACCACAGGGTTTGGTGACCTGTGGTCTTACCGAGGCTTTTGTTCTGCAGGTGCCCTCAAGGACAGACCACAGGACTTGGTGGCCCGGAGCTTTTCCAAGGCATCTCCCATCCCTGCGGCCTGTACCCTCGAGGCCAGACCGTGGGACTTGCTGACCACAATCCTTGATGAGGAGTCTGCTGTCCTTGTGGCACGAGCCCTCGAGACCAGAGTGCAGGACTTGCTGTCCTGTAGCCTTCCCAAGACTTCTCTCTTGCAGGTGCCTATAAGGCACGACTGCAGGACTTGCTGACCCAGAGCTTTCTCAAGGCATCCCTCCTGCAAGGAGCCTTAAATCCCATCTGTGACATGGAGCAGAGACCTCCGAGCATGCCCAAGCTGGCCTGGGTGAAGGAGGAGGAAGAGGGCCCTGGAGCTGCCCCAGTACAGCAACCTGGAGAGGTGGAGCAGTTGCCCCTGACACAGGAGGGTAAGTGGCAGAGCAGGGCCACAGGGCTGGTGCCTGCAGTCAGCCTGGCGCCATCCCATCCCATCCCATCCCATCCCATCCCATCCCATCCCATCCCATCCCATCCCCTGGGGACATGCCCATGGACAAGATGGAAGAGGGGCCGGGGCCGCCCTCCCACAGCCATGCTCCATCCCCAGGGCACCCCAGGGCTGGCCCCGCCTGGGCAGCGCAGGGCTGGGCTGTGTTCTCCAGCCTCTCCCACAGCCCCTCAGCTCTGGCTGTGCTCGCTCTTTGCCAGATGCAGGCACAGACCACACACAAGAGCAGGACCCCGCCCGTGGCCACTTCCACAGAAAAGCACAGGTACCTGCAGCTATCCCCACCTGGGCTGGGCCTGCTGTCCCTGCTCAGCCAAGCACCACACTTGGAGCACTCCATGGAACATCCCTCCCTTCTTGCCCTTCGTTCTCCCGCCAATGACTTGCAAATTCATCAAGTGCGTTTGGCAGGAAGAGACCAGCGACATGGGCACTGTGTCTGTGGCAAACTCTGACATCAACAGTGCTGACCCCAGTGCCGTCCTGCTGGATTTGCTTGTAAAGAAAGGTGTCTCCATTCCAGAGCAAGTAAGCAGCCTGTGGCCAGGACTGGAGCCCCCCAGGAATTGCTTGGCCTCCCAAGCCACGCCCGCTGGTCCCTTGAAGCTTTTGAGGCCATCGCAGTGTGGTGGCAAGGGAAGCACTTCTCTGGGGAAGCTGGGGACATTACTCCCTCTGGCAGCTTTCCAGCTCTCCCCGGGCCTTCTCCAGGTGCCTGCCATGGTGAGGTACATCCACCAGTGCCTCCTGTCCAATGAGTCTGGTGAGCACAATCTGGACAGGAGCCTTCTGGAACTGACCGAGGCACACCCCACTGATGTCGTGATAACTCTCCTGCGTGTGGCCCCATCATGTGACAGGTACGGGGCCCGCCTGCTCAGAGGGCTCAGGGCTCCCCAGCCCTGTGGAGCCTGTCCCAGGTGTCTGACAAAAAGAGAGGTCCAGGGCCCTCTGGCTCCTCCATTTCCCAGCCCTGGCATGTCAGCCCCCGAGCCTGCTGCCGTGCTCCCTCCCTGCCCCTCCCTGGCCTGTCCCCACAGTGGTGGATGGCCTGGGTGCTGCTGGTGAGGGGCAGTGGGCAGAGGCAGGGGTGGTGGCTGAGACTCACTTGACATGGAGCTTTGACCCCACAGAGCTGCTACAACCATGTGGACGATGATCATGTCATCGAGCAGGACAGTGAAGCTGGTGCTGCTGACACTGCTCAATGTGCTGGGGAGCTGGCCAGAGCACAGCACGTGCACCTCTGATGGGGACAACACAGATGTCTTTGCCCTGGCTGTGAGTTCCCGGAACTGGCCTTTGCTCGCCCCCAGGTCGCCTTTCCAGCAGCTCTCCATCCTCCTTCCCCCACTGCACCTCCGTGCCTCCGGCACTGGGATGAAACCTGCGCTAGGGGCAGGTTCAGGGGCACCAGGCCTGGTGCTCCCCCTGTGTCTCTCCAGCCTCTCCCTCCCGCGCTCGGGCCCTGCCACATGGACACCTTGGCACTGACCACTGTCTCAGGGTGGTTTGTCCTTTGCAGCCAACTGTGGTGATGTGGAAGTTCCTGCATGTGCCCTGCTGCCCACGTGTAGTGACAGTGTATTTCCCCCGCCTCTTTGTGCATCTGCTTTTCCAAGTGTTCTTCAGCACATTGGATATGCCAGAAGAGGTTGATACCTTCTGGAAGGGATGCCAGGAGCAACATGGCCTTGCCACCAACCCCCACAGGTGCTCCATGCCAGTCCTCCTGTCCCTCCCATGTCCCCAGGGCAGGAGCCAGCGCTCCCAGCATGACCTGGGCTTTGCTCTGCACACAGCTTTGCAGTGCGCACCCTGAAGGCCCTGCTCTGCCTTCTCCAGTGTGAGGATGTGGTGGTGGCAATGGAACGCAAGTGTGGCTGGGATACACTGCTCTGTGCTGACACCCAGCACTATGCCGTGGGTGTGCTGGCCAGGTGAGAAGCCCTTCTCCCCACTGCCCCTGGCATTTGTGCCCTGTGCCCGCTGTGCCCCTCACAGCCCCTGTGGTCGTGGGCCAGAGGGCTTTGTCACCAAGGGATGGCCGAGCAGACTGGAAAAGGCCCAGGAGCAGCCACCTCCCAAAGGGCCCATGTCCCCTGGCAGGGTGGTGAGGAAAGAGCAGACCTCTGTGAGTCAGGCCTGGCAGAGGTTTTCCCTCTCACCTCAGGCTCTTGGTTCCTTTTCCCACCTCCAGCGAGATGCGCCGTGCATCCATACCCTTGTGTTCCCGTATTGCGCTGCACCTCCTCAGGCTGCTCAGCAGGGAGGAGTCACCCTGGGATCTTCCTGCCCTGGCGTTCCTTGTGGAGGTGAGCCTGAAGGGCAGTGCTGCCTCCCAGCTCTCTGCCCTCTTGCAGCTGCAGCTGCCTGCGACGGTGCCTGCGCCCTGTGCTGCTGCCTGGGCCCAGCCCTGCGTGGCTCCAGGCTCCTGCCGGCCGGCTCCCCAGGCACTGCGCTGTGCCTTTCAGACCCTGGGGTGCCTGGACTTGAGTAAATGCAGTGACAGTGTCCTGCAGATCATGGCAAAGAACCTGCAGAGTGAGTGCAGGGAGAGGCATTGCCAGGTTCTCAGGGCCCTCGTCGTGCTCATTGAGGATCCCTCGATGGTGAGAAGGGGGCAGTGGCACAAGCTGTGCTGGCAGTGTGGGGCTGGGGAACGCAGTCACTTGGGCTTGGCTGGGCTTTGGGAGCTGAGGCAGCTGCTCCCAGCTCTCCTGCCTCCCACTTCAGCTGCCTGAGTGCTTTGGGACTGCCCTTTGGGGTTTCACAGATTGTGTTCCACACAGGCCAAAAGAATGTGGAGCCTGACCGAAAGGCTCATCCAGCTCCTGTGGGACACAGATGGAGACATGGTTGTGATGACACTCACCGTACTCAGATTTACAGTCTCGGACTGGGACATGCTGATACCCAGCCCCATTGCCCTGCAGCTGGCTGAGGCGCTCCTGCCACTCTTTGACAATGTAAGGCTCTATGCCTCCAGCCACAGGCATTGGGTGCTGTCTGGACACTTTGTGCCCTGTGGATTTTCAGGCCTGTGCCCAGCTGTGCCTGGAGCAGTCGATGCTGAGGTCTTTTTTTCTTCCTTTCATACAGGACAATAGCCATGTGCAGCTTCTCTCCATGATCCTCTTTCAAGAAATGATGAATGCTTTAGTGGAAGAGGGAAAAAAGCCTTTCAAGTTACCTGTGCATCAGAGCCTGCTCCCACTCTTCTTCCACTGCCATGATGAGAGCCAGGAAGTGGCAGACGTAAGGACTTAGGGGCTGCTGGTGTCCCCCTGGGAGGGGGCTCAGCTGCCTCCTGCCCTGGTGCCTCGCGGGCTGCAGCCTCCTGGCCTGGGCACACGGACACTGCTCCTGTGCCCTGGGCTGTGGTGCCATCTCCGTGTCTCTGCTGCTCTCCAGGCCTCTTGGTCAACGCTGCTTTGTGCAGCCAAGTTCCTCAAGAGGAAGGATCTGAAAAGGCTGGTGAAGAAGAAGGAGCTGTGGAAGTTCGGCGAGTGCCTGGTGAGGACAGCCTGGAAGCCCCAGCCTCAGCCTGGAAAAGGCACCTGACCACGGTGCTTAGTGTGTGGGGCTGGCAGCTGTGCCCCTGCCCACTGCTGCACCCAGGGGCCATGCGGGCTCTTCTCCAGGCTGCTCGGGCCCCGAGCCAGGTGCCGATGGAGCCCCGGCCCAGCTGGGCCGTGCACCGGGGCGGCACCGCAGCTCCCCGGGCAGCACCGGGCCCTCTGCCCCTCCAAAGGCCGGCGCCAGCGGCTGCTGGCTGCGCCTCAGGGCTGTGTGGCCAGGGGAAGCCAGGGCTGGGTGCAGGGAGAGCCCGGCCAAGGGGCAGAGCCCAAGCCTTCCCTCCTGGCACTCTCTCTCCAGCTGGCAGAGGACAGGAGCCGAAGGGTCAAGCACCTGCACCAGGCCGTGCCATACCTGGACAGCCCCCAGGAGCCCCTGCGAGAGGAGGCCATCAGGTTCATTGGTGAGCCGCAAGCCCAGGCTCCCTCCCTGCCCTGCCACAGCTCGGGCCCAGCCCCGGCTGCTGCCCCGGCAGCGCCATCCGGGCCCGGGGCTGTGGAGCTACGCCTGCCCTCGGCGCTGCTGCCGCCCTCCTGTCGCAGCCGTGCCCTTCCTGGGGCGGCAGGATGCGGCAAGGGCCCGGGCTGAGCCCTGCCGGTGCAGGAGGCCGTGCGGCCCCAGGGTTGGCAGTGCCGCTGGAGGAGAGCTGTCCTGCTGGGGCCGTGACAGGCTCTGTGTCCCCAGGGATGGCCGGGCGGCGCTTGAGGGGGCAGTCAGGAGAGGTCCAGTTCGTCTGCACGGGTGAGTGAGGGCAGCGAGGCGTCACCAGGGCTTTTCGGGGGGAGCTGCAATCCCTGGGCAGGGAGCTGCAATCCCTGCCCGGCTGCGGAGGGCTCTGCTCCCTGTGTGGATGAGGGGCAGCTTGGGCAGAGCCCAGAGAGATTTTAGGGGCATGTGGGGGATTCGTGGCCAGCACCTTCCAGCTGATCCTGTTGGTCGCTGCTCCCTTCTGGCCATGGCGAGAGCTGGCTGGGATGGCCCGGGCAGGAGGGTCTCCTCGGGTCCCTGCACATCCAGGCTCTGTGGCTCCTGCCCTCTTCTGTTTCAGCCCTCGGAAACATGATAAGTGACATCAGCCCTGCCATCTCAAATCTGGCTCTGCAAACACTTCACATCATCAGAGCACTAGAAGGAGGTCCCATCTCCATCTTCCCAAGGTTGCGAGATCAACTCCACAAGGCATGGAGGACACGGCCTCGTCTGTGGGGCTGTGGCTGGCTGTCCTGCTGGAGCTCTGTGGAGAGTTGATCTTTGAGGCTCTGGCTGCTGGGGCCACCTGAGCCAGTGGGACTTTTTCTTTTCTTTGGGATTCTTCTTTTCAGTTTCTTTAATATGTAAATATAGAATGTGTTCTAATACACAGACTCCCAGGATCTTTCTTTTGGTGCCCAGTGTCTGCCCCAGGTCAGGGAAGAGAGGAAAGAGGGTGTTTGTACTCAGCAAACTGCCCGGGCATGCAGTGTGGAAGGGAAAGTGGCCAGAAGCCCCTTGGCCTTTGGTGGTTCTGCTGAAGCCTTAACGCTTCCGACACAGCGAGTGGGCAGAAGCCAGAGCCACAGGGATCCCTGTGAGGCTGGTGCCTGGAGATGGCCACAAGCCCTTTCCCACCCAGGAAGCACCATCTGTGTCCTGCCCGTGTGTTGCTGGTGGCATTGCTGAGGGCTCCCAGGTTCCTGTTGATCCAGGGCCCCTCTGGAGCTGTGTTGGGGCTGCCACTGCCAGGCAGGATGGCCAGGCTGGGGGAGACCCTGAGGGGACGGGGTAGTGGGAAGGCACGAGGAGGATGTGTGAGGGGGGGAGGACAGGAGGCCCCTGAGGGGATGGGGTGGTGGGAGGCCCTGAGGAATTGGGTGTCAGAGGCCTAAGCAGCCCCCAGGCAGCCACCTTGTTCCTGCCAGCCGGCTGCTCTGGTGCTTCCTGAAGGCATCTCCCTCAGCAGATGGTTGGACAGACAACCCAAAATCAGGCGTGTATCCCTGGTCCTGGCCTTTCAGAGCTGTGGGCCCAGGAATTGTGGGGCTGGGCGTGTGCCCTCCCCGCCCTCGAGGCTGGGCCCAGCCCCTCAGCCTTAGGCCATGCACTCGACTGCCTGGCTATTGAATCTTTTTCCTGTTGTGGGGGAGGCTGAGCTCTGTGGCTTTTGGCAAGAGTGAGCAAGAAGAGCAGCAGCTTCGAGCCCGAGAGAGGCCCGAGCAAGGCCCTCTGGGCCAAGGGCATTCCTGGCATTCCCAGGGCATGGATCCGTGAGAGTGTGGTGGGCACCTTTATAAATGTGTGATAAATACATATTACAGTGTTGCCTTTTCGCAAACATTTATTGTGTGTATGGTTTTATTCTTTTTATATAGAAGTAGCCTTGTTATAAAGATAGAAGTATATAACAAATGCCCTTATTTCTGTTATTAACTAGATTTTGATATAGTAGTGAAATAACTAATAGAGGTAGTTTAAAAAGTTTATACTTTCACTAACCGCACTGCCTGCTTGACTGGATAACATCCAAAGAACAGCACAGACAAGACCTGCCACTGATACCTGACTATCAGCCATAACCAGATGCAAGAACCAGGGAGTAAAGCCCAAACTGGAGACAATAACAAAGACTGAAAAAAAACACAGCCAAGAAATACACATGCTCTAAAAAGGCGGGACCAAGGAGGAGCAATGCAAAACAGTTCTTGGAACATGCAAAATAGTTTTGAGAGAAGTTTGAATATGCATGAATGCTTATGAATAGGCATGAAGCTGATGCAATACAAAGGGTATTTAAGATAACTCCTTCAATGGCAGGTGTGCTTCTTGGCTAAGGGCCAAGCACCCAGTGCTGTTCCTTTGCTCTATTGTCTTTGTCCCCTATTGCCTATTGCCACTATTTTATTAAGCTTTTAAATTTTAACAGGAAAGTAAACTTAGTTTTTCACAGAATACAAAAGCTTTGCAAAAACTATGAGCAAGACCATGATCTCCTTGGATCTGCATTGTCACCATGGCCAATGGGGTCTATGAGGTCGCCTACTGTCACAATGGATATTTGGTTCCATGGGGTCCCACAGTGTCACCATGGACCCTTGGTTCCATGAGTTTCCTCAGTGTCACAAGGGCTCCTTTGGCTCCATGTGCCCCAAAGTGTCACAGTGGTCTCCTTTTTCCTGTGGCAACCAGCAGCAAACCCCACTGCCAAGGTCAAATGTCTGGGAAGAAGGAGGAAGAGGGGGACATTTAGACTGATGAATTTTGTCTTCTCAGGTCACAGTGACATGAGATGGGGCCCTGCTGTCCTGGAGATGGCTGAACACTGCCCTGCCCATGGGAAGGGGTAAAAGACAACAACCTCTGTCCATGGAACTGTGATAAATACATAATATAGTGTTGGCCTTTCGCATATATTTATCGTGTGTATGGTTTTATTCTTTTTATAGGAGTAATCTTGTCATAAAGATAGAGGTATATAACCAATGTTTTAATTTCTGTTATGAACTAGATTTCGATATAGTAGTAAAATAACTAATAGAGGTAGTTTAAAAGACTTTCCTTTACTAACCACACTATCTGCTTGACTGGATAACACCCAAAGAACAGCACAGAGAAGACCTGCCACTGATACCTGACTATCAGCCATAACAAGATGCAAAGACCACGGACAAAAGCCCAAACTGGAGACGATAACCAAGACTGGAAGAAACCACAGCGGAAAAAGCGCATGCTCTGAAAAGGTGGGACCACGGAGGAGCCATGCAAAACAGTTCTTGGGACATGCAAAATAGTTTTGAGAGAAGTTTGAATATGCATGAATGCTTATGAATAGGCTGACACAATTACAAAGAGTATTTAAGATGACTCCCTCAATGGCAGGTGTGCTTCTTGGCTTAGGGCCAAGCACCCAGTGCTGTTTCTTTGCTTTATTATTTTTGTCCCCTATTGTCCTTTATTAAACTTTTAAATTTCAACAGGAGACTGAACCTCGTTTTTCACAGAACTACAACAGCAGAGAGGTCAGGCAGAAGGCTGGATTTAAGAGACTGTCACCAACACAGAAAACATTTGAGAAATCTTCTCAAAAGCTGACATTTTAGGGCATTCTTTTATACAGACATGGACTACCAAATACCAAGTTAAACAGTTTCAGCTTTCTCTGTGCCCTGAGAACAACTGGAATCTTTTCAGCACTGTGTGCTGTTCCATCCCTCGCTTAGGATGAGGATGTTGGATCTTTCAGCAGGCTCTGCTATCTTGCGGGCTGCTCTTCACAGGCAGGCACTAAAGGCAGAATAAAACAGCAGCGTAAGGCACAGCACATAGGAAGCACAGGGCTGATCATTTTAAAAACTGCCCTTGCAGTGACATTTCACGAGTGACCCTCAGCAGCCCGGGCTGCAAGCAAAGGCCGCTCGGGGCGAGCACAAGATCCGCAGGCAGCGCTGAGCAACAGCTCGAGCCCAGCAGGGCCTTGGAGGAGGCGGGGCCGAGCCCCGGGCCGGGTTCCAAAGGGCCTGCGGGGCTGGGGGCGATGGCGCCGAGTGCCCTGCCCGTGTGTGCCCTCGGCTCTGCGGCGCCTTGTCCGGGGACAGAGCCCGGGGCCGGGGCTCGGTCCCTGCTGCCACAAGGGCGCTGCCGAGGGCTCCCCGCCTGCCGGCACTGGGCCCGGGGCTGAGGGGCGGCCGCCGCCCGCTGCGGCGCCTTGTCCGGGCTGGAGAAGGGCTCGGGGCCGGGGCAGCGTTGGCAGCGGCGGCGGCGGGGTCGCTCCTCCGCCCAGGGCGTTTGCGCTTCAGTCGCAGCAGCGCCGGAGGCTCCTTGGAGCCGGGCGAGTGCCCGGGCTCGGCGGGGGCGGCCATGGGCGAGCGGGGCCCGGAGGAGCCGCGGTCCCGTCTTGGCGCCAAAGGGCGCCCGCTCGGCCCCGGGGCGGCGCTGAGGGAGCGGCGCCGCCATTGCTGCCGCCATTGCTCAGGGGCTGTGAGGGGAGCGCGGCTCCCGCCAGCCCCGCTCGGCTGTGAGGGGGAGAGAGACAGAATAAACACTGAGGGAATAAAGACAGAGATAACAAAGACAGAATAAAATCAGAGAGAATAAAACCTGAGAGAATAAAGGCAGACATTGCTGCTAAAGAACGTCCGTGCAGTTCCAAATGCCTTCGGCCACCGGCCCGAATGGCTGTGCTCGGGTGTGTCAACATCGCCACACGGCTGCCAGGGCAGAAATCCCCTGTGGAGATACCGGGGATGGTTGTGTGAGATGGGACGCCAAACACACAAGGTTTAGTCCCTTAGGGATAAAGAAACTGTTTTTTCAGTCTCTTTGGGATAGAAAACTCTTATCGATTGCATTAGTCTGTTGTACCTGGAGTTCAAAAGGCATAATAAATACTAGAAAGAAATCATTATAAATAGCTGTAGTTCAAAAGGCATAAATACTTAGGAGCAACGTATCTACTGACAAAAGATTTACTGAAAAAAGCTATACTGTAAAAAAGTCTTCTGCAGTTTTGTCAGTGGTTAGATTTTCTTGGATTTCTTGGATTTTAAACTTTTAAATTTATTTCCTCTGATTTGCTTTATTTTGCAAACACTGAAGTTAAAATGAGCAACATCTGGAAAAAATCAGTTGGGTACAAAGCTTCAGAATAAATATGGAACTAGTGGAGGATTCGTGTGCTTTAGACATGTGTGTACACAACTGCATAAAAGCATCGCTCCTTTTCAAGGCTGCATTACAGCACAAGTAGTAAAATCAGATTTACTCTAGATTTACTCCTTTCTTTGCATTATTTATCAAGAACCTACTCCAAGTCCAGTGAGTGATAGAAGACAGATCAAGTGTGCTTCTGGGTAATCTATTTTCACTCAAATTTTCCAAGTCCTTATGCTGGTTTTAAGTGCCCAACTCCACTGTTTGAGCCATCCACAGTGAAAAGGAGCAGCACAGCTGAACAGGTGAACTTTTGCTCTCAGATCAGAGCAAGTGGGAGGGCATGTGTGTCTTGCAGACAGGAAGGCCTGTTGTCCATTGCAAGAAAAAGGCATCCATCAATTGTAAAGATGTGTTGAATTCAGGGAAACAGTGTAGGTCACACACTTCTAGCAACCTCACAGACTAAATTGCTGCATTTTGAGAAGAAATAGCCCTGTTTTTAACACACCTTTAACCTGCCATTACTGCTGCCTCTGGTCGCTGTTTCGCAGTTGTTGCCAAACTTCACCGCTGGCAGGACGGTTTCTCTTTGCTTCACTGCCCCACACCAGCAGCCCCTGATTGAGCCGGGGAGAGCCCAACCTGCAGGTGGGACCACTCCTGATGTCCCCAAAGCCTCTGCTCTGGGCTGGAGCCCTGCAGGGCAGCTCCACCAACCACAGCTCATTTTCCCATTGCATCAGTCTCCTTTGGAATGGAAAAGAAAGAAATGAGAATTCTGCCTTCTCTCTCATAAGCCATCTGACTTCCCTCCTGGTGCTCCCAAAGACAGGAACGCTGGCCCATGGACTGTCTGCTGTTGGGTATTGGGCAAGTGAAGAGGGAGACACTTGGTCGACCCTGCAGACAGAAGAAATGGGTGAACATCCACTCCCAAATCCAGATGTGGGATTTCTTTGTCATCCTTTCATGACTCCTCTTTGGATTTCAGTTCTTGGAGGCCTTGGACTCCAGTGGGGAAGGTGAGGCACAGACCGGCCCTTGGCTGCACAGCTCCAGTGCCTGCTGCTCAACCCAGGCCTCACGAGACACAGGCACTGGGAGCCTGTCTGCTGCAAAAACTCTCAGTCTTTGCTCTCTGTCTGCTTCTTGGGACAGCTCCAAGACACTCAGTTCTTCCCACTTGTCCTCCACTGGGGGCAAGGCCTGGACCCAGATGCTGTGGATGATCCTGTGTTCCCAATTCTCCTGCACCAGCTCTTTGTCACTGTCACCTCCCCAAGGGGACTGCACTGAGGCTCTATCAACATCTCCTTTGGACAAGTCTTGGCCAGTGGAGTCTTCTTGGGAAGGTAAGGGTAGGTTCGCAAAAGAGTTTTGCACTGACAATAGTAAGGGGCTTCTCAAAGCAATGAAAATAAACCCAGTTCCCATTATGATGGCTTGAACTACACTACATATTTTCCTGTGTAAAGTTAAATGCCCCAAGTAGAGAGTGTTGCTGTGTCTACCATTGGGTGTGAGGCCCACAGGCACAGCTCTGTGTGTGAAGACTTTGTGTCAATGGTGTGGAGCAGCACCCAGAGCCCAAATTGCAGATGACCGTGAGCTTGCAGGGCCTCTGTGTGGGTAGCCAGATCCCACCCCAGGGGCTGGAAGAGGCTGAGGGGTTCAGCCCTTCACATACCCAGGGGAAGCTGATCTGCACAGGAACCCTCTTGTTGCCTACGACAAAGTGGTCAAGGTGTTTCAGCTGCAGGGAGCAGCACAGGTGTTCTGAGATGTGCCACAGCCACTGCAGGAAATCCCTCCTGTGCCACCATGACAGGGGTGCAGTGTTGAGGATCCCAAATTGCATGTTGCATCCCAACACTCATCCAGGCAGAGTTGGCAAAGCCTGTGCCCATCAGGATGCAGGGGAAGAGCTGCAGGCATTCCAGGTGCGAGCTGTCAGGGGGCACTGCCTGGGATGTGCCTGGAGAACTTCCCCTGTGCCACAGGCAGGTCTCAGGCCACGTTGTGCTTGGGGTGGAGTGGGGCTCTGCAGGCTGGCTGCTCACAAAGGTGTTGCAGTGGCTTTGGTGCACCCCAAATGTCACCTCAGCCGTGAGGCATTTCTTGCCTTTGTTCAGCTGGAATTTGCAGGAGTGGCTGCAGGGCTGAAACACCAAATGCCAAAGGTGGGACTGAGGCAAAAGCAACCACACTCATCTCACCAGTTGGTAGAACCAGTGGACAGTTTTCTCCCTGTCTGGGTAGGAGCTGGGGCAGAGCGTCTGTGGGAGGCTGTTCTGATTCCATCTCAGCTCCTCCTCAGAGTGGCAGAAGAAGCAGAAGATGTTCTCACGCAGTTGCTCCCTCGTGCAGGTGCTCCCCAGCTCCACACAGATGCAGAAGTTCCTTGCTGTCATCTGCCCTGCAGTGTCCGGCTCTGGGTACAGGGCATGCCCTGGGGGGGATTCAGGGGTATCATCATGGGTTAGAGCACATCCTGCTCACAGGGACTCCAACCTTCAAAGGCACTGCCCACCCTAATAGCTCCTTGTGGCACTGGGTAGGAGCTCTTGGACAGGCTGTGTCCAAGGTCATGTGTGAAGCTGTCCCACAGCTCAGCTGTCACTGAGCAGCCACTAAACGCATTCCTCCATTATTCCCAACATCATGGGTGTCTTCTTCCTCTTCATTTGCACCATTGCTGCCTTGTTCATTTCCAGCATCACTGCCTTCTTCTTCATTGGCAGCCACAGTATCATGTTCTTCTTGATTTCCACCAGCATTGCTGTCTCACATTCGCATCACTCTGTTCTTCATCGTTCTTTACATCACTTCATTTCCAATGTCATCTTCCTCCAGCCTCACATCATCCTTTCCTTAATTTGCATCATCGTCTCCTTCATTTATATCAACAATCCTGCCTTCTTCATTTCCAGTGTCATTGTCATCTGCCTCCACATTCACATTGTTTTCTTCATCTTCCTTTGTGTCAACATTGCTTTCTTCCTTTTTCTTTCTCTCCCAACTTCTTGCTGGAGCTCCTCCCCACTATTGTTATTGGCTTCACAGCTTCTTTTCCTGCAGGTAGCCCAGAGCCCTGAGAGGAGCAGGACTCCAGCAAGAGCCCAGAATGGCCACTGCTGCAGGGCAGCCCCGAGCAGGGCTCCCCAGGCCCCACCACTCTGCCCCAGGCTCCCCTGCTCCAGCTCCTGCAGCAGCTGAATCCTGTCCTGATCCAGGAGCTCTGCACACTGCTGCCTGTGCTCACCTGTGGCCTCATCCAGCCCATCCCTGACTGCCTGCAGGGACTGGAGGGGGCTTTGCACAAGCAGGAGAAGCAGTAATGGGAAAGCCATGGCCTGCAGGAGGACACAGAGAAGGGGCTCAGTGGGGCAGGGATGGTGGATCAAGGACAGGAGTCACAGGGATGTGGGGCAGGAATCAGAGGGGCCCAGGCAGCTGGCAGGGCACAGGCCTGTCCCACTGTCCCAGCAGCAGCCCCGTGCCCTGTCCAGGGTGCTCCTGCCAGGGCCTGGGCCCTGGAGACAGGGGGAGAACCCAGCCCCGGGGGCGGTGTTTCTGTCCCAGCCCTTGTCCAGCCCAGCCTTCCCCCACGTGTGCACTGACCACTGGCATGGGCTGCACTGAGCCAGTGTGGCCTGCTGGGGACATTGAGAGCTGTCCCCGTTGTGACATGTCCCCTGTGGTGTCACAAGCACTAGAGCACATCACAGGCCAGCCCTGCCCGCTGTCCCCACCCAGGCTAAGTGAACTCAGAGTGACCCCAGGGACCCAAAGCCCCAACAGCCACAAAGTGCAGAACCATCAGTCAGGAATCTGGGAACCCCAGAAGTTTCCTTTACAAAGCAGGCAGAAGCCCCCCCCAACCCTTGTCAAATATAAATTTGGGTAACATGACCCATGAATACTCTCAGTATATTGGTGTAAGCTTTTATTTATTATTGGAGGAGGACATTTTTCATTATTAGTATTTAGATTTATTCATTTGGATATAATATAGTCTGATGTTTTGTTACATATTTAGTGAGAACTATTTCTGAAAGAAATCCAGGGTGCTTGGGTGCTGCATAGGAAGTTGTAATGTCATCCAATCTTAAGACCTAGACTTCTTTACACCAGCACTGTCCTTCCTCACATTCCTTTTGGGAAGGCAAAGATGTCAGGATTTGTTTTCTAAATTAGTAACACTTCAAAAGATCTGTTACTAACTGACAGCAAGATCACTTAGGAGCACCTTATGGTTTCTGGGGGATCATAAAACCTTCAGTCCTGTCTAAAATCCTTCTTACACCAGAGGTGACAGATCAATGGCCTGGGCTGAGGAATGGCCAAGCTAGTGTAATAAAGAAGTGCAAGTTTTAAAAAGGAAAAAGAAAAGTCCTCTAAGCACAGAACTTGTGAAGCTGAGATTACTGCACTAATGTGCTCTCACCCAAACACATGATGCCGTGCTCTTCCTGACCCTGGCTTGGACAGCCATTTCGAGAGGAACTCTCTTTTGTGTGTGATGTAGGTGTGTCTGCATTTAAATGTCATCCTCAGTCCAAACGTCCTCCCTTGCTTTTCTCTGACTGGAGGTCCTTGGTACTGGAAATGATGGAGCTGTTTCCTGGGAAGGGGGTCTCTGGTGCTGATTACAACACAGGAGGAGATTTTAGCTCCCTTGGGCCACTCAAATTCCTTTCAGATCATGTCTGAAGTATCTTCATTAGCTGAGAACTGCCAGAGCACAGAATTCCTAAGGAATCACCTTTCTCTCCACCATGACACAAGAGCTGGCTGCATTACTAGGTTTGCTGATCCATCATAAATAATACTAATAATAAATGCCTTTTGAATTCTGCAGTCCAGACTAAGTCCCTGTTGAACAGCTCTGTGTCCCAGGTGGTACCTGGCATGGAGAGAAGCAGAGGAATACAAGATCACAATAGTGACCGATGAGTCATTCACAGGCATTAACATGAAGAAACAGGAGAGACTTGTGGATTTCACAGGCTGCTGTGTTTCAGCAATCCATATCACCCTGCAGAGATTGATGATGATGAGGCTCTGCAGTGTCACAGTGTCCACTTGGCTCCATGAGGCCCTGCAGTGTCACTGGGCCCCCTGGGCACCATGAGGTCCCCATTGCTACAAGGGACACTTGGTCCAACATGGCCCTGCAGTGTCACAATGGCCCTTGGGCACCAAGAGTGTCTGGAGTGTCATATGATCCCCTCTGTTCCATGAGGCCCTGCACTATCACAATGTTCTGTTGGTTCTGTGAGGTCCCACAGTGTCACAATGGCCTCTGGGCACCATGAGGCCCTGCAGTGTCACAGGGTCACCTTGGTCACATGTGTCATTCACACAATGGGAACAGCAGTGATGAGTTCTGATCATCTCATTCCCCTTTCTCCAGGGAAGGTCAAGGCCCTTCTTGTCTGCTCTCTCCTGGTAAGATGGCTGCGAGGAAGAACATTTCTGTCTCTCTTAGCTGCTAAGAAACCTGTGTAAGAGGTTCACAGAGTAGAAACAAGCAGTGTATGAGCCTCTGAGTATATTTATATTTCCTAAATGTGCTCTGTGCTTTGTAAAGGTAACGATGCCATCTGCTAGAGGGCAGTGGCACTCGTGCCTGCAGAACCCCTTGGGACTGCACAGGAGAGATGCTCTGCTCCCCAGGCTGGGCTGTTTTCCTGGTGTGGGGTGACAGACACAGGCAAGAAAGGCAGAGGAGAGAGAGATGTCAGAGAGAGACATTTGCAATGGCCCTGTCCAAGGCAGGTGAGCTAAAAATCACTGTGACGGTGGGGGTTGTTCCTGGAGTCACACCCAGAAATGTCAGGGCTCTGTCAGGTGTCCTCCCCTGAGCTGGGCTCCTGCCTTGCTCACAGCCCCAGGGCTGCTCAGGGACACGAGTCCTTCCCTTGCACACACACACACAGAATTTATTGCAGCACGTGCAGGGTCTCCCTGGGCTCTGCTGCCACTGCCAGAGCCTGGCAGGGACCTCAGCCCTGTGGGTGTCACCCTACCCTGCCCCTGCTTGAGGTGCCCATGGCTGGAGGGATGGACATGGGGAGCTCTGTGCACAGGAGCTCATCCCAGCCCTGCATCCAGGGGATTCCCAGGGGACGTTACTCTCTGGAAACTCCAGGAACAGCTGATGGTGTTTGTGCTCACTGGGTTTATGTCCCCACACACACACAGAGGATGTTCAGGGCTGTGTCTTATCCATGCAATGCCAACATGGACTCCTGACCTGATCACTTGATGTCCCTCCATGGAGGAAAGAACAACCTCTGTGACCTGGGGTCAGAAGCCACTGCTGGAAGCAGTGCTGGCTCTGCAAGGACACTGCTGGGTGTCCCACCCTGAACACTCCCACACTTCTGCTGTTCAGAGCTGTTTTCCTCCCCAGGGCGCTGTGTTGGGCACACGCTTGAGAGCAAATTGGGAAGAAGATTGAAACTTTCAGGCCCTGCATGATGGAAATGCTGTTTCTGAGCCCAGCTCTGCCCCAGCAGTGCCCATGGCTTGTCCCTGTCTGCAGTCCCTGGACAGTCACACAGCAGGACTGTGACAGAGCAGTGAGGCCTTAAACCAACACAGGGGCTCTGCAGGGGAGAGTGGAAGTGAAGGAAGAGGAGGTTATGGAGGAGAAGCCCTGGGGCTCCCTGGCACTGAGGAGCACTGGGGTTCCTTTTCTCCCCCAGCTCTGCCCAGAGGCACCAATCCTGCAGCTCCAGAAAAGTCAGGGAGGAAAGATGCCAGGCAAACAAGACAATACAGAGTTCTTTATTTTGTTTAAGCACATATGTAGTACAGCTCCTGGTTTTACAGTCTCTGGGTGCCACTAGAAGACAAATTCTAAATTAAAAACAGTAGAGTCAAAGATTTTGTGTGAACAAATTCTTAGAAGTGTAACACTTGTGTCAACAGCAAAAAATACAGGACACAGCGAGGACATTAATGAGTAATATTAAAACAGCTATGTAGAACAATGACAGTTTATTGCTTCTGAAAACCCCCCATGATCATTTTCCTCAGGCCATCCTTGAGCTCGTGGTTCCTTAGGCTGTAGATCAGGGGGTTCAGGGCTGGAGAAACCACCGAGTACAGAACTGACACCACCAGATCCAGGGATGGGGAGGAGATGGAGGGGGGCTTCAGGTAGGCAAACACTACAGTGCTGACGAACAGAGAGACCACGACCAGGTGAGGCAGGCACGTGGAAAAGGCTTTGTGCCGTCCCTGCACAGAGGGGATCCTCAGCACAGCCCTGAAGATCTGCACATAGGAGAAAACAATGAACACAAAACAGCCAAGTCCTAAACAGGCACCAGCCACAGAAATCCCATTTTTTCTGAGGTTGGAGTGTGAGGAGGAGAGCTTGAGGATCTGTGGCACTTCACATAAGAACTGGCCCAGGGCATTGCCCTGGCACAGGGGCAGGGAAAATGTATGGGCTGTGTGCAACAGAGTAACAAGAAAGCCACAGGCCCAGGCAGCTGCTGCCATGTGGGCACAAGCTCTGCTGCCCAGGAGGGTCCCGTAGTGCAGGGGTTTGCAGATGGACACGTAGCGGTCATAGCACATGATGGTGAGGAGGAAATACTCTGCTACAATGAAGAACAGAAAGAAAAAGAGCTGTGCAGCACACCCTGTGTAGGAGATGTCCGTGGTGTCCCAGAGGGAATTGTGCATGGCTTTGGGGACAGTGGTGCAGATGCAGCCCAGGTCGGTGAGGGCCAGGTTGAGCAGGAAGAAGAACATGGGCGTGTGCAGGTGGTGGCCGCAGGCTACGGCGCTGATGATGAGGCCGTTGCCCAGGAGGGCAGCCAGGGAGATGCCCAGGAAGAGGCAGAAGTGCAGCAGCTGCAGCTGACGCGTGTCTGCAAATGCCAGGAGGAGCAAGTAGCTGATGGAGCTGCTGTTGGACATTTGCTGCATCTGGGCATTGGGTTCTGCCATGAAGAAAAAGATAGTGACAAGTTAGGGGACATTTCTCTCAGCAATATGAAACCCTTTTCCCACAGACTCAGACTCAGACCCTGTCATACTCAGACACACTTTTGTTTTTCTAGAGTCTGTCCTTCCTCTCCAAGGCTGGATTTGTGCTTGGTGCTGACCATGTGTACAATGAAAGGATAGGGTCTCTGATCATGGGACATCCATAGTTCTGCACAAGTCGGGGAGTGACAGGTGCCAGCCCTGGTTTTCCACTTTGTCCTATGAAACCTCTGCTAATGCAGAAAGACCTGTCAGCATCTGCACTCCCAGTGCTAATCCACGGGAATTATAAAGATACCTGAAGTGTTCTTTAAGTGTTAAGTACTTTTTAACAGCTCCCCCAAATCTGCCCTGGTGACTACTTCTGGATGTCAGAAACACTCAGCATTTCTGTTGCCTTCAGGGAGAACAAAGGGAGTTCTGTGAGGGAAAGTAATGAGTGGAGAGTGCAGGGAGGAGGTCTGTCAGTCTGTGGTGCTCACAGTTTCTCTGGGCTTTCTCTCAGACAATGACCACACTCCCATATTTCGACGAAAAATCTCACTGCTGAGTGCAGATGGATCCACCACTGACCACCAAATGCCTCACCTTTTCTCAAGCTCTCAGCACCACATTTGTAGCCAAGGACCCACATTGCTCATTTCATCAATCCAACAGCATTTTCTCCATCACAGTTTCTGTTCTTCTCCATGGGGCTTTCATAAAACGCAAAGATGCTACAGGACCAGTTTGTGTCCTGGAGGGAAGCTCCCACCTTGGAAGGAAATCTCAGGGAGACAGCCAAGTGATCTAAGGGTGGCATTTAGTTAAGGGAGATTCAGCTCCTTCCCTGGCTGCACTGACAGCATCACCCACAGCCCCACAGGGACAGCAAAGCTGGGACACTTGTCCCCAGGGACACAGCTGCAGGAAAGGACCGCCAAGGTCAAGGTGTGACTCTGCAGCTGAACCTCCCCTCCCAGAGAGCCAGACAGCAACAACAAGGGCACAGGAACCACAGCACAGACAAGGGGAGGAACAAGGCCAAGCACAGCGAGGATGCGGCTGGGAGAGGCCAGGGCAGAGCCCGTGGGGCACTGGGGACAGTGTCACCCTGAGCCAGCTGTGCCCCTCCCAGGGCCCCCCAGGCCCGGGCAGCTGCTCCCAGCCCTGTGCTCTGCAGAGGGACCTGGGCCCGGGGCTGCAGAGCTGTCCCATGGCTCTGCTGCAGCTCTGCCTGCACAGGAGGGGCTTCACACCTTGGACCCCCCGGCCCTGAGGGCTGAGGCTTGACTGGGGGAGAGGAGGGAGGGGGCTTGTTCAGAGGCAGGGGCTGCACTGGAGGGCATTCTATGGAGACCTCTAAACTCTCCACGCGAAATTTCTGGGTTTTGTTTTCTCTCATTGCCTTATCTTCTCTCTTCTTCTTTCCTGGAGATTTTCCTCCTGGAGGTGTTTCCCTGTGCCTGATCTCTCCCTGCCAGCACTCACAAACCCCAAATCTCTGTGCACACTCCTTGGCCCTACAGAAACCTGCCTGTTTGCAGGGCACTGGCTGGGGGCAGATTCTGTTTATGGGTTGGAGAAAGGACAGGTCAGACTGAGCCTGGTGGGTCCAGCAAAGGTGATGCTGGTGCTGTCCATGGGCACAGGAGTGGCTGAAAGCATTTCAGGGATCTCCTGCACACCTACTGATCACTAAAAGTAAGAGTTCAGATGTCCCAGGGACTTTTCAAAACCAATAATACCTTTAATGTCTATCCCTCTCCTGCCCCCGTTCATCAATATTAGGGAAACAAAGTCTCAGGAAACTTCCTCAATTTATCATAATCCCTGTATTGGAAATCTTCTGGGAGTGATGGGAAGCTCTCAGGATGTCAGAGCTTCATGACATTACACCTCCCCTGCACTAAAGATACTTTAAGTGTACTTACATAATCTGTAGACATTGGGATGTTCCAGCTTTCGGACATCACTCCAGGAACTGCAGCTGCATTGTCCTGCAGCTGAGGCTTCCTGTGTCAAGGGCTGGGAATGATTGTCCCTGAGTCACTTCTCAGCATCTTCCCAGCCCTGACTGATGGAACCTCTCTGTGCCTCTGTGCTGTGCCCTGGGTGGCTGCCGGCAGTGCCCCAGCCCTGCTGAGCTGGGAAATGAGCTGCTCATCAAGACAAATGTGTTTTTGAAGCTCTTCTTGGTTGCCAGGAGCTCCCTCTGTGCCAGGAGCCTGGCCCAGCTCAGCAGCACAGCAACAGCACAAGGACTTTAATGACCCTCTCAGGACTTTGGTGCTGAGTCCCTGAACATCAGTCCCTGAGAGAGAGGTGAAGAAACCTCTCCAGAATTCAAAGTCACAATCAATATCTAAAGTTTTTCAAAGTTTTAATGGGTCCCAGTGAGGGACAGGACTGAGAAAGTGCCCCCAGTTCCACTTAGAGCAGGAAATTGGAAGCAGTGAGGACAGGGTGGGACAAAGAGAAGCCAAGTCTTGGTGCCCTGGGGCACAGCAGAGTCTGTGCCACCAAGGGCTGTGAGGAGACACCTTGTCCTGAGTCCCTGGGGCCTCCTGGCACAGCCCCAGCAAGGCTGGGCACCGTCACCCCCTTGTCCTTCCCTCAGCATCCCCCCCACATCCCAGTGGCCTCAGGGATCTGCTGGAAGGAGTCCCTGGGGAGCCTTTGTCAGGAATGGCCCTGGGGGGCTCCTTCATGCTGACAGGGACTGCAGGTTTTTCAAAGGACTTTGGCTTTTGCTTTTGCCTTGGAGTCTCTGAGAGCTTTGTGCAATCATGGCCTCCAATTATCTGCTCTAACGAGTCCCTTGAGATTCTTTGTCAGTAACAACACTCAGTGGGGCTCATTAATGCTTCAAGGTACTCAGGGTTTATTAAAGTCCTTCTTTTTTCACCCTGAGTCTCTCAGAAGTTTCTGCAATCATGGCCTCCAATTTTCTGCTTTAATTAGTCCCTTGAGTGCCCTTTTTAGTAAGGATACTCGGTGGAACTCATTAATGCCTTGAGTACTTCAGTTTTTTAAGGTATTTTCCTTTTTCCTTTTCACACTGAATATCTGAGAGGTTTTTTCAATCATGGCCTCCAATTCTCTCCTCCAAGGACTCCATGAGGAGCCTGTGTTGCTGATGGACAGCCATGCGACCCATTCATACTTAGAGACACTTTGGGTTTTTCTTCTGACTTTGACTCCTGGAAAGGTTTATGCACTCTCCTCTCAGGCCCTGAGGTTCAAGGGCTCAGCACCAAATGCACCTCGGGGCTCATTAGGATCAAGCAAGTCCTGACAAACCATGGCTCTGCCTTGATTTCCCTCTGGTCTGGTGCAGTTCATTAGGAAGGTTTCCCACCATAGTTACGGAGAAATAGTTCAAAGTGCTTTTAAGAAATATTCATTCCTATTTTAAAGGATGTATTTTACTACTGTTTTTTTTAGAGCAGAGGGGATTGCAGCATTTTGTGATTGATATTGATCCAGGGTGTCACCTAAGCAGGTCTGGCCTGGTGAGAGAAGCTGTGCCTTGAGATCTGACCCAGTGAGGACAACCTTGCTCCACATTGCCCAAGCTCATCCTGTCTCTCCTCACTCACTTGGGACCTGCTTTGCTTGGAGAACTGCCTGCACTCAGCCAAAGATGGGTTTTCTTTGTTTTTTTAATAAGCAATCTGAAACTCCTAAGTTTCTCCATTGAAAACAGACACATTCCTCAAGTGTGTGCCAAGCCCAAGCTGCCACCAAGGAGGTTCCCCTTCCCCAAGGCTGAATTCTGCAAGGAATGTTTTGGACATACAGAAAGTTCTACAATAAACACAAACCCAGAGTTGGCTGAAGGCAGAATTAGAGCAACTGCTGAAGGACAGAGAGGCTTTGAACTCCTTGCAGCTCAAAGCTCCAAGGGCGTTGTTGGGAGGTGAGTGAGCCAAGAGTGAGGGGAAGGGAAATGCAGAGACCCCTGGCAGTTCTCCTGTGCAGACAGGCTGCTGGGAAGGCACTGCAGCCCTGCCCTGGGTCAGCTCTGAGCGTGGATTCTCATCCCAACCTGCACTGGCCACTGCCAGGGGCTGTGCCATGGACACTTCACTGACCCCACAGCTGGGTTTGGAGGCCATGGCAATCGTGAGAAGTTAAAGGTTCCTCAGAAACCTCCCTAAGGACCCATTTCTGCAGTCAGGTTCCATGGCACTTGCATGCACACCTGATGCTCTCCTTGGGGCCATGGCAGCTCTCAGGACAAAGCAGTTCTGGGGCTGTTGCCAGGTCCAATTGCACTGACACTTGTTGCTGTCCTCAGGTGCTGTGGGAACGACCACAAGGACCTGTTCCTTAGTTTGGCACCATGGCCACCAATGCCTGGACCCACTGTGATGGGGATTGTCACGGTCACCTGCACTCAGGGCCCATGGCTGGGCTGTGCTGCCATGGACACAGCACTGAGCCCTGTGCCACAGCCGGCGGCCATGACCACCATCCCAAGGTGCCCTGGCCAGGGTCGGGGCATGGAAAGGAACCCGTGGAGCCGTGGGGATGGGGGATGGCCATGGGGTGCTGCTTTGGGCTGGGCCAGAGGGAATTTCCTCCCCAGGGCTTTCTCTGGGGCTGTGTTTGGGTTTGTGCTGAGCACAGCATTGAGCACACAGAGATGGTTTTGTTCTCGCTGAGCTTGCACAGAGCCAAGGCCTTTCCTGCCCCTCGTCCAGCCATGCTGGGGAGGGGCTGGGGGTCCATGGGCGTTGGGAGGGGACACAGGGGGACAAGTGACCCCAGCTGACCCTGGGGATATCCCAGACCATAGGACATCACACTCAGTGTATAAAGTGGGGGAACAAGGAGGAAGGGGGACATTTGGAGTGACGATTTTTGTCTTCCCAGGGAACACTGAGGCAGGAGGGGGCCCTGTTTTTTCAGTGGGCAGGGTCAGCACCAAAGACGCAGACACCAACTGAAGGAACAGTGTAATTTATATAAATGCAAAACTGCAAAGAATTACAAAAGGACAAGCTCAGCAAAGCAGATGATAATTAGCAAATTATTACAAAAGGAGAAGCTCAGCAATGCACCCAACCAGCACTACCAAAGATTGACTGTATTGATTAAGAAAGATCCATCAGCAGTTACCCTCAGACTTTACCATCACCCAGATCCCCTCAGCACTGGGGGAAGCTGTCCCAGCCAAGGACTGCAGAGCCACTCCCAACAATTGGCAATTCCTGCAGGTGCAGCCACCCACAGGTGAGGCTTCCAACCTCGCTGGGAGAGGGCCCAGCTTGGACAGTGCTGAATAAACAAACTGACAGCACTTCTAGTGCAGGAACATCTGGTTTCATCCTCCTCTTGGGTTCTCCCAAAGCCTGGCCAGGGCTCAAGGAGGAACCAATGGAGTTGACTTTGATCCTACACCCCCAAACAATGCCAGATGGGGCCTTGTCTGGTTTCTAAATACAGAACAGTAAATCCATGTTTCACCAATGAACAGCTACAAAGATCATTTTGATAATAATACTTTGTTAATTAGCAGATACAAACATAACATTTCATTGGAAGGTTCATCTAGAGGTCAGCTTTGGCCCAGAGCCTGTTATTCATGCCGTAGTACTTCAATTGGTCCTTTGACCTACAGATGAACTCAACCTTCATAACAATTCTTTCAGTAACAGAGTCTTAGATTTAGGTATTAGGCATAAAGGCATCACCTCTTGTTCTTCAGTTAAGTGCTCTTCAAGTTTATTACTCAGAGCTAATATTTGCATTCCTTTTCAAATATGCTTAATTAGTTGCTATTCTCTGTTATTTATCAAATCTCCCTTTTTTTCTTGAGACTAGTTCTCTTTTTAGACAAGTCTCAATTCTCCATTTTCCAGCACAAAGTGTTATAACAACTCTACCATGGAATCATAACACACCAAGTGCACACACTGCAATGATTTCAGTGACTGCCACAAATGCATTTTGCAGCAGCCTCCAATTTGGCAGCCATGAAGCCAATCCCCAAGAATTTTCTTCTTTCTGCCACTCTTCTATTGATCTTTCTATCGAGGTGATTCCTGACTGCTGGACTACAAACCCATCCCTGACAGAAGCGCCAGATTCCTGTCCCATAATAGCACAGTTCCCTCCTTGCCCAGCAAGCAGATAATCCAAGGTCATACAGTTCTGTAGAGCCCCCATTCATGTTTCTTAGGATGCGCTATTCGATATCTTAATAGCATCATTTGCTGCTTCTTCTAATAATCTATTTAGCTCTTAGTTAATGGAAACTCCACAGGACGAGGCAGTGCACACAGGGCACAGGGTGAACCAGAATCTTTGGTTTCTGAAATCCAAGGCATTCTTCGGGTGGAAAATGCTCTCTTGGCCCCAACTCTTCCCCGTGGTTGTTGCTGAATACCCTAAATGGTGGCACTGCAGCTGGGAGTGGTGTAACGCCGACACTGACCAGCTCCAGCACCCCAAGTTCTATTGACATTTTCAGTAATGCTAAAACATAGAAATCCTTTCACATTTTGGCCTCTAACTATAACAGGGTTTTGTTTCTCCTGAAGGGAAATCTTACTGAATCCTGTAAAACTGGTCATTGTATTCTTTTGTTCCACAGTACAGTTTTCTTTAACTGTCCCTTCACTGACTCCGTTACGAGTCAGAGCCCATTGACAGAGTTCTGGCCACCCCACAGGGTGGGCCCTCCAAGGGAATCCCATTCCTCCCAACATTGCTTGAGAACACATCCAGCAATTAGTTACATTGAGTATTTCAGCTACTTTGATCCTTACATTCTCATACAAATTTTCATGACTAATCCCTTGGTGAAACTCCAGAGGTGTTTCTGGCAAACAAAGATTCTGGTTGACTATCAAGATACAACTGACAGACATAAGTAGTACTTTAGTGACAAGGCTATTCATGCTTTTTCCTCAATCTTATTTGGGTTAGGAACAATAATTCCATTGTCCATGGAGCTGGTGCCTTTTTCATTCCAGAATAATTGCCCCAAGGTCCTTTGCTGTTCAGCTTTACCGCGGTGTCTGTGGGGAACAAGACTTGGCGGGGTCCTTTCCCCTTCGGCTGTAGAGGTGCCGCATCCCAGTCCTTGAGGGGCACGCAGGCTCCTGGCTGGAATTCGTGTGGAAGGCACTCAGTGTCACATCAGTGCTCACATCGAGCCCCGTGGATCAGAGCATTTTCCCAAGGGACCGTTGGGGCAAACAGGAGATTTGGTCTGGTAGGATCTGTAAAACAATATCCTACAACATCTACTTGTTCTCCCATAGAACACTTGGCTGCAGGGACATATTCCCATCATTCCTGCCCAGGTTTCAGGATTCAAACTGTGGTGTCTTTCCCCAAAGCTGTTCCTTCAGCTGCCTCGGGAGGGCCATTTGGCCTCTGGACCCACACTGTGGCTCCATTATTAGGACATTAGGTGGATCCAAACCCTTTATCTCCACAAACAGTGGTGATTTCAGGTGGATCTCCTTTTTTCACAATTTTTTTTAAAACAGCAGTATCAATAATTGTCCTACCCTGTCACGGGGTTCCATAATCAAATCATGCTCACTATTGTTTAACAGAATTTAATTTCTCCTTGATAATCTGCATCAATTACTCCTCCCATGACATGAACACCTTGCAAGGCCAAGCTTTAGCAAGCAGTTATCAAACCAAAGTGTTCTGGAGGAATCTGAATTCCTATTCTGGTAGTGATAACTCTTATTTGCTTCTGATTTATCCTAATTAATTCTAATGAATAAAGGTCCAGCCCTGCAGCTTTTGGGGTGGACCTGTAAGAGGTTCTCCATCAGGACAGGTTCCCATCTCCCCATTTTTTCATCTGCTCTTTTCACAACCCCTCCATCTATTCCACTAATCCTGTAGCTTGTGGATAGTGTGGTATATGAAAAATCCAGCAGCCTTAATCACCTTATGTCTCACAATAACAGACAAAGCATTCCATATCACAGTATCAGCAAACCCTATAAAAATAGCCAATTTCATCCCATCCTCCTTTATTCATTTTATACAATCTTGCCAAGTTTCCCACTGATGATTCAGTCCTTGCCAAACATTTTCTGTAGGGTAGTGTTACATCCCTGAGCAGCCAAAGCTAGCAAATTAGTATTGTCAGCATTATTTCACATTGTTATTTAGCTTATATATATATACACATATATGTTTTAATTATACTTTACATAATTTTTATTTTATATATATCTAAGTATTTATTATATTATTATATTATTTCACTTGCACAAAGAAATCTGAGGTCAAGATTAAAAACTTCTGTTGCTTCATGTGGGAGCATTCCAGAAACAATTGTTCCTTCTCTTGGTGCTGTTTCCAATATACTGTTAACAAAATTTATCCTCATCTTCCCAAACCCAAAAGTTCTTTTCCTTTTTCCATATGCAATTTTTGGATGCATTTTAATACATCCATTGGTTCAGCTTCTTTTAGCCAACTTCCCCATTGCTCACATGGTGCTCCGATCTCAGCCCCCTCCAGAGACAGAGAACTCTAGGGAAAGTCTTCCCAAGTGGGAATTTCGGATGGCACTGATTCCTTACATTTACATTTAAAAAGTGACATTTTATTGTGATCTGGCCACACTACGCCAATTTTGTTTTGCCAGTGGGCAGGGTCAGCACCAAAGACACAGACACCAACTGAAGGAATCAGTGTAATTTACTGAGGGAATCAGTGTAGTTTCCTATAGTTCAAAGCAGCAAATTATCACAAAAGGAGAAGCTCAGCAATGCACCCAATCAGCACTACCAAAGATTGCCTGGAGTGACTAAGAAAGATCCATCAGCAGCTACCCTCAGACTTTACCATCACCCAGATCCCCTCATCAGCTGGGGGAAGCTGTCCCAGCCAAGGACTGCAGAGCCACTCCCAACAACTGGCAATTCCTGCAGGTGCAGCCACCCACAGGTGAGGCTTCCAACCTTGCTGGGAGAGGGCCCAGCTTTGACAGTGCTGAATAAACAAACTGACAGCACTTCTAGTGCAGGAACATCTGGTTTCATCCTCCTCTTGGGATCTCCCAAAGCCTGGCCAGGGCTCAAGGAGGAACCAAGGGAGTTGACTTTGACCATACTCCCCCAAAGAGATGTCGGAATTCATGGCCTTGTCTGGCTTCTAAATATGGAAAGGTCAATACATGTTTCACTAATGAGTGGATACATTTATCACAATGCTAATGATCATGCATACTTTGGTAGTGAGCAAATACAAAGATAACCTTTGGTTGCAAGGTTCATTGAGAGGTCACCTTTGACTCAGGGCTTCTTGTTCAGGCCTCGGTGCTTCAGGGACATGGTTTAGTGCTGGGCTTGACAGTGCTGGGTAAACGGCTGGACTTGATGAGCTCAGAGATCTTTTCCAACAGAAAGGGTTCTAGAATTCCAGCATTCTAACTGCTGCATTCATCTTGGTCCACATTAGCAGCATTACTTTGCTCAAAAAGTCCCCTCTTGGTCAGCTCTTGTGGCCTAAGGCTTCAGCTCCTTTAGCTCCTGGTGCTGAGCTGCTCATGCTGAACGAGACGACTCAGAGAGAAGAATACAGTTCATCCAATTCCTTCTGGGACACTGAGAGGGGACAGTGTGAAAACAGGAGCATAGTTTGGTGTCACCTCCTCTCTGCCCTTCACGCCTTTCAGCGCTTTGAAACACCAAGAGCTTTCTTCAAGAGTGAAATGAAGCAGCTGTTGCTTCTGCCAGGTCTCGCTCTTCCCACTCTCTGCACTTGACTGCTTTTGTCCCTCTTGCTATGCCCTCTGTTCCCCCTGGGCTCGGTGGCTGCTGCCCAGGACTGTGGAACTGGCCCAGATCAAGTGGTCAAAACCTCATTTCTCTGCTCCTGGAGCTGCCTGGGCACAGCAGCCTTTTCCATCTGGAGGCTCCATATGGACAGGGAGTCCCCACCTGCATTCCTTGCACAACCTCCAGGAGCCCAGGGCCCGTCACAAGTGGGGCAGCACAGCAAACAGGGAGCCTGTGAGTCTCTTCCAGCCATGTCTGCTCAGAGTATGGACCTTGGAGCTTCATGCGGATAAAGGCTTTTGGTCCCTCTGAGTGTCCCCATGTTCAGCAGTGCTGCTCCATCAGTCTGTGCACAGCAAAGGGGAGAAGGCTCAGCCCTGCAGGGGCCAGGAGCTGCCGGGCTCTGTGGGAAGGGAGCTGCTCCACATGGGAACAAGGAGCAAAGGACATTCCTCTTTTAGGACATGTTTTCTGGTTAAAAAAAAAAAAAAGGAAAAACAAATCAGAAAAAACCACTGAAATATAAAAACAAACTCAAAATGTGTAGTGAAAAATCTTCTGTAAACTTAGATTAAGAGGTAACTGATCTTTCAAGAAGAGAACTCAGTTAATTTACTTTGTAAATCTGCTGATGACATGGCTCCATCTCACTGACCACAGCAGCCTTTTTGTAAAGATTTTGGGGTTTGTTTCCAATATTGTTATTTTAAATTCTGGTTGAAGGAATAGGAAATTGACTGTGCCCTGCCAGCTCCGAGCAGGACTGGGAATCTAAACTCTATCAAACCTCAACTCCTTTAGAAGATGCCCTTCCTTCTCACCCTGTGAATGAGCTGTACATTCCCTTTGAAATTGTCAGTGGTTTCTGAAAGACAGCAAGTCCCACTTACTGCTTTCCTCTCTGGTTTGGCAGTGGAGAAGGGCAATTCTTCATCCATCAACTCCAGACTGAATTGCCTTAGGAACACAGCCCACTGGCAAGGTTTGGCCTACTCATGGCAATTCTAGAGGAGGAAGAAAGTGCAATTGCACAATTCCAGCCCAAAAGGAATGAAGAGTGGGACAGACAAAACATGTGGAGATACAGGCGTTCAGCTGGGACTGTGGAGGGTTTGGGCTCTTGCCAATTGGATGTGTATCCCTCACTGCAATCTCTGGGCCTGCAGGACAGTCTCACTCACCTGCAAAAGCAGAAAGCTCCGTCGGTGTGCTCGGAACCGGCTTGTCCGATGCAAAGCTGTCAGAGCAATGGGAGGGCAGAGCAGGCCCAGCTGTGCCCAGGACTGAGCCCCAGCAGAGCCCTGGCAGAGCCCAGAGCAGCCTCAGCATCTGCAGAGCCCAGCTGGAAGGAGACAAACCAGAAACTGTCTGTCAGCTGAAGGCTCCTGTTCCCTTGTCCCAACCGCCTGCAGTGCCCAGGCCGTGCTGGCTGTGCTCAGAGCTGTGCCCAAACCTCCCCATCATTGCTGCCTTTGGGAGGAGAGCAGGAGGGCAGCACATGTGCCCAGCCCCCAGCCAGCCATGGCAGATCCACCTCCTCAGCAGCTGCCCAGAGCCAAAAAGCAGCTTGGCAGACAACTGAAGAATTCATTGCATCCACCTCAGCAAAGGGGGGAACCTTTGGTGCCCGGCCAGGCTGTGCAATGCCCAGATCTGGGAGCATCCCCTGGCTCTGGACTCACCTGCACATTGGGTGTGGAGTGTGTCTTTGCAGAAGGTGCCAGAATTGAAGTCAATCATCTCCAGCTGCAGATGGCCAGGTTGAGGAAGAGGTTCTCATCCTTGACATCGTCCTTGGTGTCTCAAGCTGCAGCCCCACCTGGTCCAGCTTCTCCAGGGGCTCCTTCTCCTTCCCTGGGGGCCAGAGCAGGCTGTCAGTGTTCTGCCCAGGGCCCCAGCAATCAATGAACCAGGACAAGCAAAACCAGATTGGATAGTGGCCCTCAGTGCTTGCCAGAGCAGCTCAGCTCCAGCACAAGAGCTGCGTGTTCCCATCTGATGATCCCTGCTCCGGGCTACAGGCAGGACAAAAAAGTTTGGTTTTCTTTGCTTCTTATTGCCAAGAGATGTGTGCAGCTGTTGCTTACCAGGCCCAAACGGTGCCTGTGGATCTCTCCCATCTTCTAGGGCAGACCCCTGCAGCCAAGGCTCATAGAATAGATCTTCCAATGACGGCCTGTCCAAGGACTGCATGGATAAACACCACTTGATAAGATCTTGGCACTCTGGGGAAAGAAACCAGAAACTGTCAGTCACTTGGAGAAGGAGTCTGTCCACTCTGCCCTGCCGTTCCCGAGCCCTGGCTATGCTGGATGTGCTCAGAGCTGTGCCTAAAATTCCCAGTCAGTTCCCTGTTTTGGAGGAGAGCAGGACATGTGCCACCTCCTCAGCAGCTGCCAGAGCAGGATGCTCATGAGCCTGCTGCTGTCTCCCAATGCTGGTATTCCCCCTGTGCCATAGAGATGAGGATCTACCTTGAGAGAGATGTTGTGGGAACAAGAGCTCGCCCCAGATGATGTCCCGGCCCTTCTTGAACGGGTGCTTCCCGCAGACCATCTGGTACAGCAGGATCCCCAGGGACCAGATCGTCGCTGCCTCGCCATGGTAGCATCTGAGCTGGGTCCATTCTGGTGGGCTGTAGGACGGTGTTCCTGTGGAATACAGATGGAGTTCATCAGGTGGATGCTGCTGCTCCCAGAACCTCGCCCCAGCATCCCTGGGCATGCAGGGGCTGCACCAGTGGCACACAGGGTGACCCGCTGCCTTCTCGCCAGCACCTGTGACTTGTGTACAAACCTGGGGTTCTAAAAGAAGCCACTGGTGCTGGAAGAGGGCAGCAGAAGCCTTGGCAAGGCCTGACCATGACATGCAAGTGAAAAACCCATCCAGTGGTGGGGAAAAACCACTCTCCTCCCTGCCTGCATTGCCCCCAACAAACACTAATAAGCCAAGGCAAACAAGGGGAGTGGAGCAGTCCAAGCCCTTCCTCGCCTGCACACCAAACCGGCCGGGGCACGGGGTCCGACCCCCCTCTCTGCTATGTCCATGGGGGTTTTTGTCAGGCTGGCTGCCCCAGCCCCAGCCCCAGCCCAGGGCAGAGTGGGTGCTGAAGGCTGTCGGCAGGGCCAGGAGCTGGTCCCCGCACCCAAGAACAACTTGGCTAAAGAAGCAATCCCATGACCCACAGCAAATGGGGGAATCCCTGGTGCTACATCCAGGCTGCGCCATGAGATGCCCAGGAGCATCCCCTGGGAGGGCTCACCTGCGAATTTGGTGTAGACTGTGTCCTGGAGGAAGGTGCCACAGCCAAAGTCAATCAATTTGGCCTGCCCGGTGGCCAGGTCGATGAGGATGTTGCCAGGTTTGATGTCTCTGTGCAGGACCCCGCAGCTGGTGCAGTGCCGCACGGCCTCCAGCACCTGGCGGAACAGCCCCCGCGCCTCCTCCTCCGGCAGGAACCCCCGAGCCAGGATGACATCACAGAGGTCCTGACACTGCTCTGGACGCTCCATCACCAACAAGAAGCTGTTGGGGAGCTCAAGCCACTCCAGGAGTTGAATTACACCGTGGAACCCAGTGGACACCTTGGCCAGCAGCACGATCTCCAGGGGCGCACGGGTGCCATTGGGCTGAGGGAGGACCAAGATGCTGTCAGTGGGGCTGGGGCCGTGCCAGGGCTCTGGGACCCTCACCCAGCCCGGGATGCTCTGCGCCCCCTGCTCACCCCACGCCCGCTCTCCCTCTGGGGTTCCCGGTGGCTCCCACCCCGCCGGGCCCCAGCTCCTCAGCCGGCACGCCCCAGCTTCTGCCGCTGGCCCCGCTCACTCACCAGCTCGCCCCAGTGCCGGATGCGATCCCGCGGCACGCATTTGATGGCAACCTGCAAGCCAAGAGGAGCAGCGGGCTGAGCTCGCCGCCCGCCCCGCCGCGCCCTATCCTCCTCCTCCCCCTCCTCCTCCTCCTCCTCCTCCTCCTCCAGCCCCGCCACTCACCGGGGCGCCGTCCACGAGCCGCGTCCCCGCGTAGACGCTGCCGAAGCCGCCTCTCCCCAGCAGCGAACCCAGGCGGTACCGCTCCTGCAGGGCCTCCTGCGCCGTCCCTGCGGGCGACACGCGGCCGTCAGCGCTCGGCCCGGGGCCACACACGGCCCCCGAGCGCCCCCCGACCGCCCCGGGCCGGGCACTGCCACCCGCCCCGGGCACCGGCGGCTCGGGGCCGGCGGCCGCGCTGCCGAGCGGCGGAGCTCGGGCCGGGGAAGCCGCAGCGGAGGCGGCGGGAGCGGCCCCGCCGCCTGTGTCCCCCGCGGACCCCGGGAGACGCCGGCAACGGGGCCGGGGCCGGGACTGCAGCCCGCGGCGGGGCCGGGGCCGGGGCCGGGGCCGGGCCAGGCGGAGCCAAAGGCTGGCGATGCCGCCCCAGCCACTGATGCCTGCCCAGCAGCGCCACAGCCGCGATGGCGAGAACCGCGCGGAGGCGAGAGCGCGGCGGGACGCCCCGGGGCGGGGAGGGGGCGGCCCCGCCCGGGGCCGGGGGCGGGCCTGGGGCATGGCCCGGCCCGGCACGGGGAGAGGGACACCGGGAAAGGGACGCCGGGAAAGGGACACTGGGAGTGTGTGCGGGACAGCGGGAGAGGGAGAGGAGAAGGAAGAGGGAGTCGATAGAGCCGCTGCCGCCGCTGCCGCCGCTGCCGCCGCTGCCGCCGCTGCCGCCGCTGCCGCCGCTGCCGCCGCAGCAACTGAAGCGCCGGGGCCGTTTGTCCGAGTGTCCGTTTGTCCGAGTGTCCGTTTGCCCGAGTGTCCGTTTGGCCGTTCCCCGCTCCCCCCGCACGCCCCACGGCCGAGCCCCGCGTGCCCCGGGGGCAGCCCCTGAGTCTGTCCAAACACAGGAACTTTGCCGTGTTCAGCCCTGATCCAGAGGCTTGACACAATGGCACAGGAATCCCCTTGGTTGCTGCTGTGCAGTCCCTGCTGAGGGTCAAACACTAGCGGAGCACATTCCCTGTCTGTAGAGATCGTACCTGACCCAAGCACTGCATTTTTGTCTCCAGCATTGCTTTCCAAGAAAAACAGGGGAAGGCAAACTGGATGTAGCTCATGGTATTTTAGAGTGTCTAAAACTCACTAAGTCATGGATCTTTGAGGTGTGATTAGAATTTATGGGATTGGGAAGTAGTGCAACATGGAAAAGGGGAGCATAAAAATTTTTTCTAATAATTTCTAACCCGTTCCCTCTGCTTTTGCCTTTCTTCACAAGGCCATTTACATCCCATATTCCTCATGAAATGAGAACCCTGAGCTTCTGGAACTGCCTGAAAGATGCCCTGCTCCTCTGCAGGGACACTCAGGGTAAAACTGGAGCCGGGAGCTGGAGCCCTCTCTTGGGAAGCCTCCTCCCAGCTGAAATTTGTGCAGTGCTGGGACAGGAGGAGGGGGAGCACGATGGGCGCTGTGTGGAAGGAGCAGGAGGTTTGGGCCACAGGACATTCCGTCTGCGCCACTGCCCCGCAATCGGCGGCCGTGCCCAGGGCTCTGGGCCTGGCCCTGCGTGCGCTGAGCTCCCTGACACTGCGGGAGCTCCCCGGGCTGGGCTCAGGCTCCACTGGGACTCTGCAGCAGCTGGGCTCCAACTGGGATCAGCAGCAGCTGCAAATCCCTCTGGGCATCTCCAATTTCTGCTGCTTGGAGGAAGCAATGAAGCAAGTTGAGAAGTTCTGGTTTTTCTTTCTCCTAGTGGGATTTTTCATTTTATTTGACACTCCAGAGGCAATTTCTGTGATGGCCTCTGTAAGTTGATTCTATTTCAACAGCACAAGCAACAGGACAGTGTTTGAGCACTGTGAATATGGCCTGGCTAGCTTTAATTCTCCTTGACTTCATGCTCAGGGACTTGTGAGCATTTCAGCATCTGCTAATCTTAATGCCTGTGACAAAAATACCAAGTTCACCATCACAAAAGCACTGTGGGTTGCACTGATTGAAAGAGGCAATTGCAGTTTTACTGATAAAATTCAGGTGGCAATCAGAAGAGGGGCAACAGCAGCCACGATCTACAATTCACAAGGCAAAGGCAACAAGAGCCTCCTGCTGTCACCTCAGGGTGAATAAAACAGTGCTGCAAACAGTGCTGGAACCTGATCCTTTCTCTCTCTGAAGGTTGGTTCGGGGCAGCACAGCTGGGCCCTGAGGAATGAGGGCTGTTTGGGGGTGATTGTTGCTCTACTCCAGAATTCCCCTGGAAAAAGCCCTGGGGAAGCCGAGGCAGGAGCAGCTGGGAAGGGCTGGCGCTGCTGCTGCTCCTGCCCGGGAGCCGCGGCTGGGCCGGGCCGGCGCCCACTGCGCTGCTGCTCCTGCTGCTGCCAGAGCCGGGCGGGACTCGGGGACAGCCAATGGACACGGGGGGACAGCAAAGGCCGTGGGGCTGCACTGATGTTCGTGCTCGGGCCAGCGCCAGCACAGAGCTTCGGCCCCACATTAACCCAGAGGGCAACGCTGGGGAAAGGCTCCATTTCAGCCTTTCTTTACTCATTGCTGTGAAGGGACCGAAATAAAAGGAGAACAAGCAGGGCCTGACCCCTTCTCCTTTGGGAGGAGCCTTGAGCCTGGGCCTGTGAGAGGCCATGAGGAGCTGTGAGGAGCCTCAGCCCTGGCAGGAGGGGGTCCCCCCATGTCCCCAGGCCAGGGCAACTGTGAGGGTTCACAAGCACAGATGTGATGGCTGAGTGGGCTTGCAGCACCTCTGGGAGGGGATGGGACACTTCCCCAGCTCCAAATCACCCCAAAATCCCATAACCAGGATTTTCCATCTTTAGAAAACAATGACAACTTGGAAGTGACTGTACAGCTCAATCCCTGTGGGAGAAGGAAGGGAATTTTCCCAGTGAGCTGACATCTACCCATTATTAATAATGTCTAAAATTTAAAAGTATAACAGTAATAAATATTACTAATAAATAATAGCCATGACAATAGCAAGAAACAAACCCCCAAATCCCAATACACAGCACCACACCAAAAGGACAAACCTCATTTTTCTTTACATGAAAAACAATCCGATTGTCTTTCTCCCCCTCACATCCTCCCCACCAGATAAATGAGGCCTTTTTCAGTGTTTAATACAAGTTACAGTTTAGGGCTAGAGGGAAGAACAGGGGGACACCACCACTTCCATGTCAAACCCAGCCAGCCATGGTCAGCTATTGTGGCACAATCCTTTATCACCAAAAGGCACAACACTGTCAAGTTCTGTCCATGTGATGCTTTGCTTCAACAAAGGAAAGCTCCTGGTTCAGGGTCACCTTTACTGCTCAGTCAGACACCTCAAGTTCTAAAAAACTGCTTTCCCAAATGCCAGTTTTAGCAACCCATCTTATTCTTTTCTGCTGTACACACAAGCTACTGATTAAATAGCTGATGTCTGGAAAACATCCCAACAGATGCATTGATCAGGGTTCTTCGGAGTGCACATTACCCAGAAGAGGCTTGTCAGGGAATGACAATGATCTTACAATTAATTCACTGTACACATGAGAGTGGCTGACTCAGTTGGAGCTCAGGATCAAATTCTTTGGGCACTTTTCCCAGTCCTGCCATTATCACTACCTAAGCTCACTGCATCTGCAAATTAATCCTTAGTTTGGATATTTAATGATAGTGTTTTAGTAATAAATTTCATAGCCAAACATGCAGAATTATTGAGTATCAATAATTGTTTCATTGTATATTGAAAACACATTGATATAAAACAAGTCACTGTGAAACCACACGGTGAGGATCATTTTGACAAGAATACCCATTTTTACACACCTGTGTTCCATCAGAAGCACAGACCTACAATTCCTCCTGCACCCAGATCACAGGGAAGAGCCTGGTTCTCTGGGACACATTCCATGGGGCCTGGAGCAGCAGCCCAGAGCAGAGATCCAGGGACCACAGGGCACAGTGGTGGGAAAGGGCATTTGGCAGCAGCTGTGAAGGACCTGGGAAAGCAGAACTCCTGAAAATGATCTGGGCTGGTCTATAAAATATCATTCAGATTCAGAGATTGACTTAACAGCGTGACACTGTGAAGCAAACATTCCTTTATTACAGCACCGGGACCATGGAGGGGGTGACCCACCTGCCAGAAACCTTGGCAGTTTTCTCATTCATTTATATATCGTTTACTCTACAAGACTTCCTGAATTCCCCCCGTAGTCCTGCCCCCTCTGTACCTCATCCACGTGTACTGTCCATTGCCTGGAACCACAGCTCCTTTTGGGGGTCGGTTCCGTGTTAGCAGTTCTTGATGCCAGGCACCCACGAGAGCCACTCACTCCCTGCCCTCTGCAGCTGGACAGAGGAGAGAAAATTTAACAAAGGGTTCATGGGATGAGATAAGGACCGGGAGAGATCACTCATCCAAGACCATCAAGGCCAAAACAGGCTCCACTTTGAAATATAAAGTGAATTTATTACTAACAAAATAAGAGCAGGATAATGAGAAGAAAAATAAGCCCTTAAAAAAACCCCACCTTCCCCCCACCCCTCCCTCCTTCCCAGCTTTACCCCCTGCCCCAGTGGCAGAGGCAGACAGCGATTATGGTCACTTCATCACCTGAGGCTTCTTCCACTGCTCAGGGAGAGGAGTTGTTCCCCTGCTGCACCATGGGGTCCTCCCACGGGAGAGTTCTCCAGGAACTTCTCCGATGTGAGTCCATCCCACGAGCAGCAGCTCCTGTGAACTGCTGCAATGTGAGTTCATGCCACGGGCAACAGTCCCTCAAAACTGCTTCAGTGTGGGTCACTCTCCTGTGGGGTCAGTCCTTGAAGGACAGGCTGCTCCAGCCTGGGAGCAGGGCCCCTCTCTCCACGGATCACAGCCTCCTCCCAGGCATCCCTGCTCCGGCATGGGCTCCTCCTCCATGGGCTGCAGGTGAATCTCTGCCTCCCCATGGATCTCCATGGCCTGCAAGAGCACAGCTGCTTCACCATGGTCTTCACCAAGGGCTGCAGAAGAATCCCAGTTCTGGTGCCTGGAGCAGCTCCTCCCCCTCCTCCTTCACTGACCTCGGTGTCTGCAGAGATGTTCTCCTCACATGTTCTCACTCCACTCCTCTTTGGTCCTAATTACAACTGTGCAACACCTTCTTGGTTTTTTCTTTCTCTTTAAATCTGTTATCCCAGAGGTGTTACCACCATTTCTAATTAGCCCAGCCTTGGCCAGTGGCATGTCCATCTTTGGAGCCACCAGGGATTCCTTTAGCCCGACATGGTGGAAGCTTCCAGCAGCTTCTCACAGAAGCCACCTCTGTGGGCCCCCGGCTACCAAAAACAGGCCATGGTACCAAGGGACTATTGTGCCACTGTGGGTCCCCATGGAATCATGGAGTCCACTGTGACACTGCAGGACTTTGTGGAACCAAGGGGTCGATGTGACACTGTGTGACCTCCTGGAGCTGAGGAGACCATTGTGACACTATAGAACCTCATGGAATTGTTGGAAATGATACAACTTTTAATTTTTTTAAATGTAACTTTAGTTAGGAGTTTATTCGCCTTTGCCCAGGGGGAGGGGAATTGAAGTTTCTCTTCAAAAGACTCTGTTCACCAAAGTTGGGTAAGCCCTGATGAGTTTAACATCTACAGACTGGGAGTAGCCAGAAGATACACAGGAGGTGAACAAACATTAATGGACATCAGCCCCTGGTGCAGTTGGAGACACATGGTCTGGGAAAAGTTTGATAAGAGAGTAAAAGAATGAGCACCTAATTCACATCAAAAGCAAAGGGATCAATAACCAATAGGAGATAGAACACTACAAATTGTATAATATAAGACCAATGAACCTGAATCTTTTTGGGTTTTATCTGTGTAAATACATGAAAAGAACCATGTGAGATGGAAAGATTTTCACTGCGCAACTTGGGAATGTGTGGATGGAATGATTTCTATTGCATGTGCTGGCCAGAACGACAACCTGGCCAGAATAAAGAAATGCCTAAATTCTCTAACACTAAAAAGATGTCATTGGAGAATTTGTTTTTCATGGAGTTTGGGTGACAGTCCCACTGAGGTCCATCACCAACAGAGGCTCCTCATGGACACCATGGAGGAGAGAATTGGAAGCCATGATAGCAGAAACTTCTCAGAGACTCAATGTGAAAAGGAAAAAAGAAAGTACTTTTAAGAAGTGAAGTAACTTGAAACATTAATGAGCCCCACTGAGTGTTGTTACTGACAAAGGATCTCAAGGGATGTTACAGCAGATAATTGGAGGCCATGTTTGCAGAAAGCTCTCAGAGACTCCAAGGCAAAAGCAAAAGCCAAAGTCCTTTGGAAAACCTGCTGTCCCTGGGAGCACGAAGGAGCCCCCCAGGGCCATTCCTGACAAAGGCTCCCCAGGGACTCCTTCCAGCAGATCCCTGAGGCCAGGAGTGCAGGGAGGCCAAGGCTCTGTGCAGGCAGCTCAGGTGCTGAGCAGAGCCTGGGCTGGCTGGAGGCAGCAGAAAGGCCAAGGGCTGAGCCCCAGCCCCGGGGAAGGCAGATCCTGTCCCTCCTGCCTTGCTCAGAGCTCTGCTGGGGGCACTGGGATGTGAGAGGGATGCTGAGGGCAGGACAAGGGGGTGACAGTGGCCAGCCTTGCTGGGGCTGTGCCAGGAGGCCCCAGGGCCTCAGGACAAGGTGTCTCCTCACAGCCCTTGGTGGCACAGACGCTGCTGTGCCCCAGGGCACCAAGACTTGGCTTCTCCTGGGCACTGCCAGCCTTGCCAGGGCCCTTGGCCATGTCCAGCACAGCTTGTCCTGCACTGTCCCACAGCTGCCCCTGTGTCCCTGCAGGCTGCACACTCCCATCTCGCTGTCCCCCTGGCTCTGCCCTGCCATTGCCAGCCCTGCCCTGACCTCTGCCCACCCTCACCCTCTGTGCCTTGGGACACACACACAAGCAGTGAGCTCATCCTCCTTTGGGTGCTTCTCCTAGCACAGCCCTGCCCTTGCAGGGACATTTCCTCCTCCTCATGCCCAGTCTCCACCTGCCCAGCTGCTCTGTGGGACAGTGTTTGTCTCTCCTGCTGTTCCCTCCCTCCCAGGAAAGCTGCAGCATGTGGGACACAGCCCTTCCAACAGCATCCCAAGCCCTCAGCCCTGCTGGGCCCATTCCCCTGAGCAGAGAGCTGCAGCCTCCCCGTGCTCTGCCCAGGCTGCTCCTTTCAGCTCCTGGCACAGCCCCGGCCCAGCTGTGCCTGCTGCTGTCCCCTCCTGCGCTCAGCTACAGGGACAGCACAGCCCCAAGAGAAGCCCCATGGCTGCAGTGAGCCCAGGCCCTGGGGCAGAGGGGATGGCCCAGTCCCTGTGCCAGCCAGGTGCCTTCTGCTGGGCTGGCAGAGACCTGGCAGGGCTGAGCTGGACAGCCATGGCCCAGCCAGGAGTCACGGGCTGAGCCAGCAGCTCCTGCTCAGAGAAGTGACCTCACAGTCCCTTCTCCAGCCATGCTTCTGCCCTTGGCCTGTCCCCTCCAGAGGCACAAGTGACCTCACAGCCCTTCACAGCCCTCAGGTTCCCACTGGGTGATGAGTTCCTGAGACACAAGTGATCACGGGATCCTGTACCCAGCCAGCAGCCTCCTTTTTGTGACCCCAAGCTGAGCAGAGAAACCTGAGCTTGTTTTATTGCTGAGCAATGAACTGAGAGAAAGGGGCAGGGGAACACAGACCATTGTTGATGTTCAGTATTGAGATCTTTATCTTCCCAAGCACATGCACTGCATCCTTTCCTCCCAGGATGTTTCTGGAGATTTTCTCCCAATGGGAATTAGAGAATAGCTCTCCTTTGGTTTTGCTTCACTTCTGCAGGTGGCCTTTATTTTTTGATCCATCCCACACTTCTTACTCCACTCCTTAATCTGTTTTTTTGTTGATCCAAGATATTTTTTCACCTTATTTTCTCCTGTAATCTTGCTGAGGAAGGGGAGTGATAGAGCAGTTTGGTGGGCACCTGATGGCCTGACAGGTTTAACCCATCAAGGTCATCTTTCCCAGACCTTTCTCTTATAGGCACCATTAACTCCATGAGGTTGCTCAAGGACTCCTCACAATTTGGCATCACCCACAAATGAGTTGAAAATGTATTTTATCCCATTGTACACAGAGATACGAGTTAGAGGTGGACAAGTTCAAGCTTTAGAGAAAGAACTGAAAGTTTCAGACACTGAGCTGGAGACAGCTGCAACAGCAGCTCCATTTCTCGCACAGCCAACAGGGTGTCCAGGGTTCTGGGGGCACCTCCTGGGCTTTGTGGGGGAACCTTTTTATGGGTGAGTTTTCCATGCCAAACCTTCTGGACCTTTCTGGAATTGGGCTGGGGGACTTTGAGGGTCTTTTGGTGGTCTCAATCCCCCTCTACTGGACTGACCCCCAGAGGACAGTTCATGGCCACTTCTTGACCCCACTTGCTCTGTCCTTTGTGTTGTGGTGTCACCATGGGCCAGAAGAGGGAAGTGGCCCCAGAAAGGTCCTGCCCCACCCCAGCACAGCCCTTTCCAGCCCCAGCCTGCTCTAACTCTCCTCTGGCTCTATGGCTCTCATGGCTGGAGGCCCAGCAGAACATGAACTCCTTGTTGCCTCAGCTTGTGCACCCAGCAGAGATGAGGAGTTGAGGGTGGGGATGAGGAGAGATGGGCAAAGGGGACCCAAATTCACATGTGGATTGTGAAGCCACTCCTGCTCCAGGAGCCTGATTGGGAAGCAACTGGCCCTATAACTTGGGGACAAGATATTAATCACAATGCTGGCATGCCTGAGTGCAGTGGATTTCGGCATCATGCCCCTGAGGAAAGATTTTGGTCCAAGCCTGCATCCCTATTTCAGACTGTACATGAACACTGTGAACTTCTTCCCGCTCTACCTGGAACCGTGCAGCAGTGCAGAAGCTCAGCTACTACAGCCCTGCATGGGAGAGACTTGAATTCGTCCAGGAAGTGTTTCCAAAGGCCTTGTGTGCAATCCTTGCTGCTTTCTTTGGTGATAATTTGTATCGTGGGGGAATTGCAATTCATTTGACTTTTCCAACATGTGTTTGCTGATGTCTGCATTTGGAAATGGAGAAGAGATTGTTGGAAGCTTGAAATATTGCAATGCTTGAACTTCCCTGCTTGTGGCCGGCCATTGCCTGGCTCAGCAGGCACCCAGCTGTGTTTGGACATGAGCTGCCCCAGCCAGACACGCAGCAACCGGAGCGCTGAACATCAGAGACTGGGCTAATGCTTTTCCCAGAGCACAAGGAAACAGGACAGTGTCTCTGCACAATCTAATTGTCCTGTGAAACTCAGCAGCTGATGGTGTTTTTGTGCTACTGCCAATCCCTTCCATGACAAAAATAATTTCAAGATTGAGTAACAGCTTCTGCCTCCTGACAGAGACCAAGTGTTGCCACCAGTTGCTCCAGATGCTCCTGCCAACAGCCACCTGCAGGAAGGAGCACAGACACCAATGCACCAATGCTGGCTTTGGCTGCCCTGTGGCAGAGAAGCCCCATGGGGGCACAGGTCTCTGGGGCAGGAGATGGCACAGGCACTGCCAGGGCTCAGGGGGTGGTAGGTCTGCTTCGGCAGGGACTGTGCCACACCTGCTGATTTCAGTGCTCCCTGAGCCCCAGGGGTCAGAGCGGCATTGGTGCCCTGGCCCACATGTTCCTTGTGTGTGTCACATCCCCGTGTTGAGGATGGCCAGCAGCCGGGACTTGTCCCAAGGAGGCCGTGCCAGCTCCTGTGGAAGGCCCCGGGCCCTTCCCGCTGCGGCTGCGTCGGCAGCCGTGGGGGCTCCTTCTGCTGCCCTGAGCCCACAGAGCAGGGGAGTGTTTGTTTCTTGTTTGAGCTGTTCCTAAGGTTCCCGGCGGCCTGCCTTAGACGCTTGGGGCAACAGATTCCTTCCAACCTGGGCCACTTTGGGTGGGGTTGGGGCAGCCCCAGGGCAGGTGGCAGTGTGTGCAAGGGCCCTTTGTGACACGTCATTGTGACATAGGTGCTGGTGGCAATGCAGCCACACCACAGTGCTCGGAGCACTCGACAGGACAGGACGGGACAGAGCGGTGCCATGAGGAGCCCCCGCACAGCGCACTCGTTCCTTGCTGACCCAGAGCTTTTCCGAGGCGTTTCTCCTGCAGGTGGCCTTGTGGCCAGACCACAGGGTTTGGTGACCTGTGGTCTTACCGAGGCTTTTGTTCTGCAGGTGCCCTCGAGGACAGACTGCAAGACTTGGTGGCCCGGAGCTTTTCCAAGGCACCTCCCATCCCTGAGGCCTGTACCCTCGAGGCCAGACCGTGGGACTTGCTGACCACAATCCTTGACGAGGAGTCTGCTGTCCTTGTGGCAGGAGCCCTCGAGACCAGAGTGCAGGACTTGCTGTCCTGTAGCCTTCCCAAGACTTCTCTCTTGCAGGTGCCTATAAGGCACGACTGCAGGACTTGCTGACCCAGAGCTTTCTCAAGGCATCCCTCCTGCAAGGAGCCTTAAATCCCATCTGTGACATGGAGCAGAGACCTCCGAGCATGCCCAAGCTGGCCTGGGTGGAGGAGGAGGAAGAGGGCCCTGGAGCTGCCCCAGTACAGCAACCTGGAGAGGTGGAGCAGTTGCCCCTGACACAGGAGGGTAAGTGGCAGAGCAGGGCCACAGGGCTGGTGCCTGCAGTCAGCCTGGCACCATCCCATCCCATCCCATCCCATCCCATCCCATCCCATCCCATCCCATCCCATCCTATCCCATCCCATCCCATGGATCCCATCACATCCCATCCCATCCCATGGATCCCATCCCATCCCATCCCATCCTATTGATCCCATCCCATTGATCCCATCACATCCCATCCCATCCCATCCCATCCCATTGATCCCATCCCATCCCATCCCATCCCATCCTATTGATCCCATCCCATCCTATTGATCCCATCCCATCCTATTGATCCCATCTCATCCTATTGATCCCATCCCATCCCATTGATCCTATCCCATCCCATCCCCTGGTGACATGCCCATGGACAAGATGGAAGAGGGGCTGGGGCTGCCCCCCCACAGCCATGCTCCATCCCCAGGGCACCCCAGGGCTGTCCCCACCTGGGCAGCGCAGGGCTGGGCTGTGCTCTCCGGCCTCTCCCGCAGCCCCTCAGCTCTGGCTGCGCTCGCTCTTTGCCAGATGCAGGCACAGACCGCACACAAGAGCAGGACCCCGCCCGTGGCCACTTCCACAGAACAGCGCAGGTACCTGCAGCTATCCCCACCTGGGCTGGGCCTGCTGTCCCTGCTCAGCCGAGCACCGCGCTTGGAGGACTCCATGGAACATCCCTCCCTTCTTGCCCTTCATTCTCCTGCCGATGACTTGCAAATTCATCAAGTGCGTTTGGCAGGAAGAGACCAGCGACATGGGCACTGCGTCTGTGGCAAACTCTGACATCAACAGTGCTGACCCCAGTGCCGTCCTGCTGGATTTGTTTGTGAAGAAAGGTGTCTCCATTCCAGAGCAAGTAAGCAGCCTGTGGCCAGGACTGGAGCCCCCCAGGAATTGCTTGGCCTCCCAAGCCACGCCCGCTGGTCCCTTGAAGCTTTTGAGGCCATCGCAGTGTGGTGGCAAGGGAAGCACTTCTCTGGGGAAGCTGGGGACATTACTCCCTCTGGCAGCTTTCCAGCTCTCCCCGGGCCTTCTACAGGTGCCTGCCATGGTGAGGTACATCCACCAGTGCCTCCTGTCCAATGAGTCTGGTGAGCACAATCTGGACAGGAGCCTTCTGGAACTGACCGAGGCACACCCCGCTGATGTCGTGATAACTCTCCTGCGCGTGGCCCCATCATGTGACAGGTACGGGGCCCGCCTGCCCAGAGGGCTCAGGGCTCCCCAGCCCTGTGGAGCCTGTCCCAGGTGTCTGACAAAAAGAGAGGTCCAGGGCCCTCTGGCTCCTCCATTTCCCAGCCCTGGCATGTCAGCCCCCGAGCCTGCTGCCGTGCTCCCTCCCTGCCCCTCCCTGGCCTGTCCCCACAGTGGTGGATGGCCTGGGTGCTGCTGGTGAGGGGCAGTGGGCAGAGGCAGGGGTGGTGGCTGAGACTCACTTGACATGGAGCTTTGACCCCACAGAGCTGCTACAACCATGTGGAGGATGATCATGTCATCGAGCAGGACAGTGAAGCCAGTGCTGCTGACACTGCTCAATGTGCTGGGGAGCTGGCCAGAGCACAGCACGTGCACCTCTGATGGGGACAACACAGATGTCTTTGCCCTGGCTGTGAGTTCCCGGAACTGGCCTTTGCTCGCCCCCAGGTCGCCTTTCCAGCAGCTCTCCATCCTCCTTCCCCCACTGCACCTCCGTGCCTCCAGCACTGGGATGAAACCTGCACTAGGGGCAGGTTCAGGGGCACCAGGCCTGGTGCTCCCCCTGCGTCTCTCCAGCCTCTCCCTCCCACGCTCGGGCCCTGCCCCATGGACACCTTGGCACTGACCACTGTCTCAGGGTGGTTTGTCCTTTGCAGCCAACTGTGGTGATGTGGAAGTTCCTGCAGGTGCCCTGCTGCCCACGTGTAGTGACGGTGTATTTCCCTCGCCATTTTTGTGCATCTGCTCTTCCAAGTGTTCTTCAGCACAGTGGATATGCCAGAAGAGGTTGATACCTTCTGGAAGGGATGCCAGGAGCAACATGGCCTTGCCACCAACCCCAACAGGTGCTCCATGCCAGTCCTCCTGTCCCTCCCATGTCCCCAGGGCAGGAGCCAGCGCTCCCAGCGTGACCTGGGCTTTGCTCTGCACACAGCTTTGCAGTGCGCACCCTGAAGGCCCTGCTCTGCCTTCTCCAGTGGGAGGATGTGGTGGTGGCAATGGAACGCAAGTGTGGCTGGGACACACTGCTCTGTGCTGACACCCAGCACTATTCCGTGGGTGTGCTGGCCAGGTGAGAAGCCCTTCTCCCCACTGCCCCCGGCATCTGTGCCCTGTGCCCGCTGTGCCACTCATAGCCCCTGTGGTCGTGGGCCAGAGGGCTTTGTCACCAAGGGATGGCTGAGCAGATTGGAAAAGGCCCAGGAGCAGCCACCTCCCAAAGGGCCCATATCCTCTCGCAGGGTGGTGGGGAAAGAGCAGATCTCTGTGAGTCAGGCCTGGCAGAGGTTTGCCCGCTCACCTCAGGCTCTTGGTTCCTTTTCCCACCTCCAGCGAGATGCGTCGTGCATCCATACCCTTGTGTTCCCGTATTGCGCTGCACCTCCTCAGGCTGCTCAGCAGGGAGGAGTCACCCTGGGATCTTCCTGCCCTGGCGTTCCTTGTGGAGGTGAGCCTGAAGGGCAGTGCTGCCTCCCAGCTCTCTGCCCTCCTGCAGCTGCAGCTGCCTGTGACGGTGCCTGCACCCTGTGCTGCTGCCTGGGCCCAGCCCTGCGTGGCTCCAGGCTCCTGCCGGCCGGCTCCCCCGGCACTGCGCTGTGCCTTTCAGACCCTGGGGTGCCTGGACTTGAGTAAATGCAGTGACAGTGTCCTGCAGATCATGGCAAAGAACCTGCAGAGTGAGTGCAGGGAGAGGCATTGCCAGGTTCTCAGGGCCCTCGTCGTGCTCATTGAGGATCCCTCGATGGTGAGAAGGGGGCAGTGGCACAAGCCGTGCTGGCAGCGTGGGGCTGGGGAACGCAGTCGCTTGGGCTTGGCTGGGCTTTGGGAGCTGAGGCAGCTGCTCCCAGCTCTCCTGCCTCCCACTTCAGCTGCCTGAGTGCTTTGGGACTGCCCTTTGGGGTTTCACAGATTGTGTTCCACACAGGCCAAAAGAATGTGGAGCCTGACCGAAAGGCTCATCCAGCTCCTGTGGGACACAGATGGAGACATGGTTGTGATGACACTCACCGTATTCAGATTTACAGTCTCGGACTGGGACATGCTGATACCCAGCCCCATTGCCCTGCAGCTGGCTGAGGCGCTCCTGCCACTCTTTGACAATGTAAGGCTCTATGCCTCCAGCCACAGGCATTGGGTGCTGTCTGGACACTTTGTGCCCTGTGGATTTTCAGGCCTGTGCCCAGCTGTGCCTGGAGCAGTCGATGCTGAGGTCTTTTTTTCTTCCTTTGATACAGGACAATAGCCATGTGCAGCTTCTCTCCATGATCCTCTTTCAAGAAATGATGAATGCTTTAGTGGAAGAGGGAAAAAAGCCTTTCAAGTTACCTGTGCATCATAGCCTGCTCCCACTCTTCTTCCACTGCCATGATGAGAGCCAGGAAGTGGCAGACGTAAGGACTTAGGGGCTGCTGGTGTCCCCCTGGGAGGGGGCTCAGCTGCCTCCTACCCTGGTGCCTCGCGGGCCGAAGCCTCCTGGCCTGGGCACACGGACACTGCTCCTGTGCCCGGGGCTGTGGTGCCATCTCCGTGTCTCTGCTGCTCTCCAGGCCTCTTGGTCAACGCTGCTTTGTGCAGCCAAGTTCCTCAAGAGGAAGGATCTGAAAAGGCTGGTGAAGAAGAAGGAGCTGTGGAAGTTCGGCGAGTGCCTGGTGAGGACAGCCTGGAAGCCCCAGCCTCAGCCTGGAAAAGGCACCTGACCACAGTGCTTAGTGTGTGGGGCTGGCAGCTGTGTCCCTGCCCACTGCTGCACCCAGGGGCCATGCGGGCTCTTCTCCAGGCTGCTCTGGCCCCGAGCCAGGTGCCGATGGAGCCCCGGCCCAGCTGGGCCGTGCACCGGGGCGGCACCGCGGCTCCCCAGGCAGCACCAGGCCCTCTGCCCCTCCAAAGGCCGGCACCAGCGGCTGCTGGCCGCGCCTCAGGGCTGTGCGGACAGGGGAAGCCAGGGCTGGGTGCAGGGAGAGCCCGGCCAAGGGGCAGAGCCCAAACCTTCCCTCCTGGCACTCTCTCTCCAGCTGGCAGAGGACAGGAGCCGAAGGGTCAAGCACCTGCACCAGGCCGTGCCGTACCTGGACAGCCCCCAGGAGCCCCTGCGAGAGGAGGCCATCAGGTTCATTGGTGAGCCGCAAGCCCAGGCTCCATCCCTGCCCTGCCACAGCTCGGCCCCAGCCCCGGCTGGTGCCCCGGCAGCGCCATCCGGGCCCGGGGCTGTGGAGCCCCGCCTGCCCTCGGGGCTGCTGCCGCCCTCCTGTCGCAGCCGTGCCCTTCCTGGGGCGGCAGGATGCGGCAAGGGCCCGGGCTGAGCCCTGCCGGCACAGGAGGCCGTGCGGCCCCAGGGCTGGCAGTGCCGCTGGAGGAGAGCTGTGCTGCTGGGGCCGTGACAGGCTCTGTGTCCCCAGGGATGGCCGGGCGGCGCTTGAGGGGGCAGTCAGGAGAGGTCCAGTTCGTCTGCGCAGGTGAGTGAGGGCAGCGAGACGTCACCAGGGCTTTTCGGGGGGAGCTGCAATCCCTGGGCAGGGAGCTGCAATCCCTGCCTGGCTGCGGAGGGCTCTGCTCCCTGTGTGGATGAGGGGCAGCTTGGGCAGAGCACAGAGAGATTTTAGGGGCATGTGGGGGATTCGTGGCCAGCACCTTCCAGCTGATCCTGTTGGTCGCTGCTCCCTTCTGGCCATGGCGAGAGCTGGCTGGGATGGCCCGGGCAGGAGGGTCTCCTCGGGTCCCTGCACATCCAGGCTCTGTGGCTCCTGCCCTCTTCTGTTTCAGCCCTCGGAAACATGATAAGTGACATCAGCCCTGCCATCTCAAATCTGGCTCTGCAAACACTTCACATCATCAGAGCACTAGAAGGAGGTCCCATCTCCATCTTCCCAAGGTTGCGAGATCAACTCCACAAGGCATGGAGGACACGGCCTCGTCTGTGGGGCTGTGGCTGGCTGTCCTGCTGGAGCTCTGTGGAGAGTTGATCTTTGAGGCTCTGGCTGCTGGGGCCACCTGAGCCAGTGGGACTTTTTCTTTTCTTTGGGATTCTTCTTTTCAGTTTCTTTAATATGTAAATATAGAATGTGTTCTAATACACAGACTCCCAGGATCTTTCTTTTGGTGCCCAGTGTCTGCCCCAGGTCAGGGAAGGGAGGAAAGAGGGTGCTTGTACTCAGCAAGCTGCCCAGGCATGCAGTGTGGAAGGGAAAGTGGCCAGAAGCCCCTTGGCCTTTGGTGGTTCTGCTGAAGCCTTAACGCTTCCGACACAGCGAGTGGGCAGAAGCCAGAGCCACAGGGATCCCTGTGAGGCTGGTGCCTGGAGATGGCCACAAGCCCTTTCCCACCCAGGAAGCACCATCTGTGTCCTGCCCGTGTGTTGCTGGCGGCATTGCTGAGGGCTCCCAGGTTCCTCTTGATCCAGGGCCCCTCTGGAGCTATGTTGGGGCTGCCACTGCCAGGCAGGATGGCTGGGCTGGGGGAGACCCTGAGGGGATGCAGTGGTGGGAGGCTGTGCAGGGATGAGGTGCTGCGGAGGCCTGATGGGACACGGCAGTGGGAAGGCACGAGGAGGATGTGTGAGGGGTGGGGGACAGGAGGCCCCTGAGGGGATGGGGTGGTCGGAGGCCCTGAGGAATTGGGTGTCAGAGGCCTAAGCAGCCCCCAGGCAGCCACCTTGTTCCTGCCAGCCGGCTGCTCTGGTGCTTCCTGAAGGCATCTCCCTCAGCAGACGGTTGGACAGACACCCCAAAATCAGGCGTGTATCCCTGGTCCTGGCCTTTCAGAGCTGTGGGCCCAGGAATTGTGGGGCTGGGCGTGTGCCCTCCCCACCCTCGAGGCTGGGCCCAGCCCCTCAGCCTTAGGCCATGCACTCGACTGCCTGGCTATTGAATCTTTTTCCTGTTGTGGGGGAGGCCGAGCTCTGTGGCTTTTGGCAAGAGTGAGCAAGAAGAGCAGCAGCTTCGAGCCCGAGAGAGGCCCGAGCAAGGCCCTCTGGGCCAAGGGCATTCCTGGCATTCCCAGGGCACGGATCCGTGAGAGTGCGGTGGGCACCTTTATAAATGTGTGATAAATACATATTACAGTGTTGCCTTTTCGCAAACATTTATTGTGTGTATGGTTTTATTCTTTTTATATAGAAGTAGCCTTGTTATAAAGATAGAAGTATATAACAAATGCCCTTATTTCTGTTATTAACTAGATTTTGATATAGTAGTGAAATAACTAATAGAGTTAGTTTAAAAAGTTTATACTTTCACTAACCACACTGCCTGCTTGACTGGATAACATCCAAAGAACAGCACAGAGAAGACCTGCCACTGATACCTGACTATCAGCCATAACCAGATGCAAGAACCACAGAGTAAAGCCCAAACTGGAGACAAAAACAAAGACTGAAAAAAACCACAGCCAAGAAATACACATGCTCTAAAAAGGCGGGACCAAGGAGGAGCAATGCAAAACAGTTCTTGGAACATGCAAAATAGTTTTGAGAGAAGTTTGAATATGCATGAATGCTTATGAATAGGCATGAAGCTGATGCAATACAAAGGGTGTTTAAGATAACTCCTTCAATGGCAGGTGTGCTTCTTGGCTAAGGGCCAAGCACCCAGTGCTGTTCCTTTGCTTTATTGTCTTTGTCCCCTATTGCCTATTGCCACTATTTTATTAAGCTTTTAAATTTTAACAGGAAAGTAAACTTAGTTTTTCACAGAATACAAAAGCTTTGCAAAAACTATGAGCAAGACCATGATCTCCTTGGATCTGCATTGTCACCATGGCCAATGGGGTCTATGAGGTCGCCTACTGTCACAATGGATATTTGGTTCCATGGGGTCCCACAGTGTCACCACGGACCCTTCGTTCCATGAGTTTCCTCAGTGTCACAAGGGCTCCTTTGGCTCCATGTGCCCCAAAGTGTCACAGTGGTCTCCTTTTTCCTACAGCAACCAGCAGCAAACCCCACTGCCAAGGTCAAATGTCTGGGAAGAAGGAGGAAGAGGGGGACATTTAGACTGATGAATTTTGTCTTCTCAGGTCACAGTGACATGGGATGGGGCCCTGCTGTCCTGGAGATGGCTGAACACTGCCCTGCCCATGGGAAGGGGTAAAAGACAACAACCTCTGTCCATGGAACTGTGATAAATACATAATATAGTGTTGGCCTTTCGCATATATTTATCGTGTGTATGGTTTTATTCTTTTTATAGGAGTAATCTTGTCATAAAGATAGAGGTATATAACCAATGTTTTAATTTCTGTTATGAACTAGATTTCGATATAGTAGTAAAATAACTAATAGAGGTAGTTTAAAAGACTTTCCTTTACTAACCACACTATCTGCTTGACTGGATAACACCCAAAGAACAGCACAGAGAAGACCTGCCACTGATACCTGACTATCAGCCATAACAAGATGCAAAGACCACGGACAAAAGCCCAAACTGGAGACGATAACCAAGACTGGAAGAAACCACAGCGGAAAAAGCGCATGCTCTGAAAAGGTGGGACCACGGAGGAGCCATGCAAAACAGTTCTTGGGACATGCAAAATAGTTTTGAGAGAAGTTTGAATATGCATGAATGCTTATGAATAGGCTGACACAATTACAAAGAGTATTTAAGATGACTCCCTCAATGGCAGGTGTGCTTCTTGGCTTAGGGCCAAGCACCCAGTGCTGTTTCTTTGCTTTATTATTTTTGTCCCCTATTGTCCTTTATTAAACTTTTAAATTTCAACAGGAGACTGAACCTCGTTTTTCACAGAACTACAACAGCAGAGAGGTCAGGCAGAAGGCTGGATTTAAGAGACTGTCACCAACACAGAAAACATTTGAGAAATCTTCTCAAAAGCTGACATTTTAGGGCATTCTTTTATACAGACATGGACTACCAAATACCAAGTTAAACAGTTTCAGCTTTCTCTGTGCCCTGAGAACAACTGGAATCTTTTCAGCACTGTGTGCTGTTCCATCCCTCGCTTAGGATGAGGATGTTGGATCTTTCAGCAGGCTCTGCTATCTTGCGGGCTGCTCTTCACAGGCAGGCACTAAAGGCAGAATAAAACAGCAGCGTAAGGCACAGCACATAGGAAGCACAGGGCTGATCATTTTAAAAACTGCCCTTGCAGTGCCATTTCACGAGTGACCCTCAGCAGCCCGGGCTGCAAACAAAGGCCGCTCGGGGCGAGCACAAGATCCGCAGGCAGCGCTGAGCAACAGCTCGAGCCCAGCAGGGCCTTGGAGGAGGCGGGGCCGAGCCCCGGGCCGGGTTCCAAAGGGCCTGCGGGGCTGGGGGCGATGGCGCCGAGTGCCCTGCCCGTGTGTGCCCTCGGCTCTGCGGCGCCTTGTCCGGGGCCAGAGCCCGGGGCCGGGGCTCGGTCCCTGCTGCCACAAGGGCGCTGCCGAGGGCTCCCCGCCTGCCGGCACTGGGCCCGGGGCTGAGGGGCGGCCGCCGCCCGCTGCGGCGCCTTGTCCAGGCTGGAGAAGGGCTCGGGGCCGGGGCAGCGTTGGCAGCGGCGGCGGCAGGGTCGCTCCTCCGCCCAGGGCGTTTGCGCTTCAGTCGCAGCAGCGCCGGAGGCTCCTTGGAGCCGGGCGAGTGCCCGGGCTCGGCGGGGGCGGCCATGGGCGAGCGGGGCCCGGAGGAGCCGCGGTCCCGTCTTGGCGCCAAAGGGCGCCCGCTCGGCCCCGGGGCGGCGCTGAGGGAGCGGCGCCGCCATTGCTGCCGCCATTGCTCAGGGGCTGTGAGGGGAGCGCGGCTCCCGCCAGCCCCGCTCGGCTGTGAGGGGGAGAGAGACAGAATAAACACTGAGGGAATAAAGACAGAGATAACAAAGACAGAATAAAATCAGAGAGAATAAAACCTGAGAGAATAAAGGCAGACACTGCTGCTAAAGAACGTCCGTGCAGTTCCAAATGCCTTCGGCCACCGGCCCGAATGGCTGTGCTCGGGTGTGTCAACATCGCCACACGGCTGCCAGGGCAGAAATCCCCTGTGGAGATACCGGGGATGGTTGTGTGAGATGGGACGCCAAACACACAAGGTTTAGTCCCTTAGGGATAAAGAAACTGTTTTTTCAGTCTCTTTGGGATAGAAAACTCTTATCGATTGCATTAGTCTGTTGTACCTGGAGTTCAAAAGGCATAATAAATACTAGAAAGAAATCATTATAAATAGCTGTGGTTCAAAAGGCATAAATACTTAGGAGCAACGTATCTACTGACAAAAGATTTACTGAAAAAAGCTATACTGTAAAAAAGTCTTCTGCAGTTTTGTCAGTGGTTAGATTTTCTTGGATTTCTTGGATTTTAAACTTTTAAATTTATTTCCTCTGATTTGCTTTATTTTGCAAACACTGAAGTTAAAATGAGCAACATCTGGAAAAAATCAGTTGGGTACAAAGCTTCAGAATAAATATGGAACTAGTGGAGGATTCGTGTGCTTTAGACATGTGTGTACACAACTGCATAAAAGCATCGCTCCTTTTCAAGGCTGCATTACAGCACAAGTAGTAAAATCAGATTTACTCTAGATTTACTCCTTTCTTTGCATTATTTATCAAGAACCTACTCCAAGTCCAGTGAGTGATAGAAGACAGATCAAGTGTGCTTCTGGGTAATCTATTTTCACTCAAATTTTCCAAGTCCTTATGCTGGTTTTAAGTGCCCAACTCCACTGTTTGAGCCATCCACAGTGAAAAGGAGCAGCACAGCTGAACAGGTGAACTTTTGCTCTCAGATCAGAGCAAGTGGGAGGGCATGTGTGTCTTGCAGACAGGAAGGCCTGTTGTCCATTGCAAGAAAAAGGCATCCATCAATAGTAAAGGTGTGTTGAATTCAGAGAAACAGTGTAGGTCACACACTTCTAGCAATAGCACAGACTAAATCGCTGCATTTTGAGAAGAAATAGCCCTGTTTTTAACACACCTTTAACCTGCCATTACTGCTGCCTCTGGTCGCTGTTTCGCAGTTGTTGCCAAACTTCATCACTGGCGGGACAGTTTCTGTTTGCTTTGCTGTCCTGCACCAGCAGCCCCTGATTGACCCAGGGGAGAGCCCAACCTGCAGGTGGGACCACTCCTGACGTCCCCAAAGCCTCTGCTCTGGGCTGGAGCCCTCTAGGGCAGCTCCACCAACCACAGCTCATTTTCCCATTACGTGAGTCTCTTTTGGAATGGAAAAGAAAGAAATGAAAATTCCTGCCTTCTCCTTTCTTAGGGCTGCATGAGCCATCAAACTTCCCTCCTGGTGGTCCCAAGGAGAGGAGTGCTGGCCCATGGACTCTTTGGTGTTGGGTATTGGGCAAGGGAGGAGGGAGACACTTGGTTGTCCCTGTAGACAGAAGAAATGGGTGAACATCCACTCCCAAATCCAGATGTGGGATTTCTTTGTCATCCTCCCATGACTCCTCTTTGGATTTCGGTCCTCTGAGGCCTTGGGCTCCAGTGGGGAAGGTGAGGCGCAGACTGGCCCTTGGCTGCACAGCTCCAGTGCCTGCTGCTCAACCCACGTCTCATGAGGGACAGGCACTGGGAGCCTGTCTGCTGCAAAAACTCTCAGTCTTTGCTCTCTGTCTGCTCCTTGGGACAGCTCCAAGACACTCAGTTCTTCCCACTTGTCCTCTGCTGGGGGCAAGGCCTGGACCCAGATGCTGTGGATGGTCCTGTGTTCCCAATTGTCCTGCACCAGCTCTTTGTCACTGTCACCTCCCCAAGGGGACTGCACTGAGGCTCTATCAACATCTCCTTTGGACAAGTCTTGGCCAGTGGAGTCTTCCTCTTGGGAAAGTAAGGGTAGGTTCACAAAAGAGTTTTGCACTGATTGTAGTAAGGGGCATCTCGAAGCAATGAAAATAAACCCAGTTCCCATTATGATGGCTTGAACTACACTACATATTTTCCTGTGTAAAGTTAAATGTCCCAAGTAGAGAGTGTTGCTGTGTCTGCCATTGGGTGTGAGGCCCACAGGCACAGCTCTGTGTGTGAAGACTTTGTGTCAGTGGTGTGGAGCAGCACCCAGAGCCCAAATTGCAGATGACCCTGAGCTTGCAGGGCCTCTGTGTGGGTAGCCAGATCCCACCCCAGGGGCTGGAAGAGGCTGAGTGGTTCAGCCCTTTGCATACCTGGGGGAAGCTGATCTGCACAGGAACCCTCTTGTTTCCTTGACAAAGTGGTCAAGGTGTTTCAGCTGCAGGGAGCAGCACAGGTGTTCTGAGATGTGCCACAGCCGCTGCAGGAAATCTCTCCTGTGCCACCGTGACAGGGGTGCAGTGTTGAGGAGGTGCATCCCAGCACTCATCCAGGCAGAGCTGGCAAAGCCTGTGCCCATCAGGATGCAGGGGAAGAGCTGCAGGCATTCCAGGTGTGAGCTGTCAGGGGGCACTGCCTGGGATGTGCCTGGAAAACTGCCCCTATGCCATGGGCAGGTCTCAGGCCATGTTGTGCTTGGGGTGGAGTGGGGCTCTGTGGGCTGGCTGCTCACAAAGGTGTTGGAGTGGCCTTGGTGCACCCCAAATGTCACCTCAGCCGTGAGACTTTTCTTGCCTTAGTTCAGCTGGAATTTGCAGGAGTGGCTGCAGGGCTGAAACACCAAATGCCAAAGGTGGGACTGAGGCAAAAGCAACCACACTCATCTCACCAGTTGGTAGAACCAGTGGACAGTTTTCTCCATGTCTGGGTAGGAGCCGGGGCAGAGCGTCTGTGGGAGGCTGTTCTGATTCCATCTCAGCTCCTCCTCAGAGTGGCAGAGGAAGCAGAAGATGTTCTCATGCAGTTGCTCCCTCGTGCAGGTGCTCCCCAGCTCCACACAGATGCAGAAGTACCTTGCTGGCATCTGCCCTGCAGTGTCCGGCTCTGGGTGCAGGGCATCTCCTGGGGGGGGATTCAGGGGTATCTGCACTCATTAGAGCACATCCTGCTCATGGGGAATATTCCCAACATCATGGTCATCTTCTTCCTCTTCATTTGCAGCATTGCTGCCTTCTTAATTTCCAGCATCACTGCCTTCTTTTTCAGTGGCAGCCGCATTACCATGTTCTTCTTTTCCATCAGTATTGTTGTTGCCTTTCCTATTTGGATCACTCTGTTCTTCATCTTTCTTTGCATCACTGCCATCTTCATTTCCAACATCATTGTTTTCCTCTGCCTTCACATCATCATTTCCTTCATTTGCAACAACAATCCTGCCTTCCTCTCCATTTCCAATGTCATTGCTGTCTGCCTCCACATTCACATCATTGTTTTCTTCATCTTCCTTTGTGTCAACATTGCCTTCTTCCCGTTCTTTTTCTTTCTCCTCTCCCAAGTTCTTGCTGGAGCTCTCATCCTCACCACTGCTGTTGGCTTCACAGCTCCTTTTCCTGCAGGTAACCCAGAGCCCCGAGAGGAGCAGGACTCCAGCAAGAGCCCAGAATGGCCACTGCTGCAGGCCAGCCTCGAGCAGGGCTCCCCAGGCCCCACCACTCTGCCCCAGGCTCCCCTGCTCCAGCTCCTGCAGCAGCCGAGTCCTGTCCTGATCCAGGAGCTCTGCATGCTGCTGCCAGTGCTCACCTGTGGCCTCATCCAGCCCATCCCTGACTGCCTGCAGGGACTGGAGGAGGCTTTGCACAAGCAGGAGAAGCAGTAATGGGAAAGCCATGGCCTGCAGGAGGACACAGAGAAGGGGCTGAGTGGGGCAGGGATGGGGGATCAGGCACAGGAGCCACAGGGATGTGGGGCAGGAATCAGAGGGGCCCAGGGAGCTGGCAGGGCACAGGCCTGTCCCACTGTCCCAGCAGCAGCCCCGTGCCCTGTCCAGGGTGCTCCTGCCAGGGCCTGGGCCCTGGAGACAGGGGGAGAGCCCAGCCCCAGGGGCGGTGTTTCTGTCCCAGCCCTTGTCCAGCCCAACCTTCCTCCACGTGTGCACTGACCACTGGCATGGGCTGCACTGGGCCAGTGTGACCTGCTGGGGACATTGAGAGCTGTCCCCATTGTGACATGTCCCCTGTGGTGTCACAAGCACTAGAGCACATCACAGGCCAGCCCTGCCCGCTGTCCCCACCCAGGCTAAGTGAACTCAGAGTGACCCCAGGGACCCAAAGCCCCAACAGCCACAAAGTGCAGAGCCATCAGTCGGGAATCTGGGAACCCCAGAGATTCCCTTTACAAAGCAGGGAGAAGTGCTCCCCCAACCCTTGTAAAATACAAATATGGGTGACATGACCTATGGATGGTCTTAGTATATAGGTGTAAGCTTTTATTTATTATTGGAGGAGGATGTTTTGGATTATTAATCTTTGTATTTCTTAATTTGGGGGCAGGATGTCATGTAGGCTGATGTTTTGTTACATATTTAGTGAGAACAATTTCTGAAAGAAATCCAGGGTGCTTGGGTGCTACACAGGAAGTTGTAACATCATCCACTCTTATGACCTACACTTCTTTACACCTGCACTGTCCTGCCTCACATTCCTTTTGGGAAGACAAAGATGTCTTTGTTTTGTTTTCTAAATTAGCAACACTTTAAAAGATCTGTTACCAACTGACTGCAGGAGCACCTTATGGTTTCTGGGGTAGCATAAAACCCTCAGTCCTGTCCAAAATCCTTCTTATACCAGAGGTGACAGATCAGTGTCTGAGGCTGAGGAATGGCCAAGCCAATGTAATAAAGAAATGCAAGTTTTGAAAAGGAAAAAGAAAATTCTGCAAAACACAGAATTTCTGAAGCTGAGCTCACTGCACTGCTGCGCTCTCACCCAACAGCACATAAAGATGTGCTCCTCTTGACCCTGGCTTGGACAGCCATTTTGAGAGAAACTCTATTTTGTGTGTGATGTAGGTGTGTCTGCATTTAAATGTCATCCTCAGTCCAAACCTCCTCTCTTGCTTTTCTCTGACTGGAGGTCCTTGGTACTGGAAATGATGGAGCTGTTTCCAGGGCAGGGGGTCTCTGGTGCTGATCACAGCACAGCAGGAGGTTTTTGCTCCCTTGGGCCACTCAAATTCCTCTTGGATGATCTCTGTAATACTTTCATCAGCTGAGCACTGCCTGAGCACAGAATTCCTGAGGAATCACCTTTCTCTTCTCCACCATGACACAAGAGCTGGCTGCATTAGCAGGTTTTCTGATCCATCATGAATAATACTAATAATAAATGCCTTTTGAATTCTGCAGTCCAGACTAAGTCCCTATTTGACAGCTCTATGTCCCAGGTGGTACCTGGCATGGAGAGAAGCAGAGGAATACAAGATCACAATAGTGACTGATGAGTCATTCACAGGCATCAATGTGAAGAAACAGGAGAGACTTGTGGATTTCACAGGCTGCTGTGTTTCAGCAATCCATATCACCCTGCAGAGATTGATGATGATGAGGCTCTGCAGTGTCACAGTGTCCACTTGGCTCCATGAGGCCCTGCAGTGTCACTGGGCCCCCTGGGCACCACGAGGTCCCCATTGCTACAATAGACACTTGGTCCAACGAGGCCCTGCAGTGTCACTGGGCCTCCTGGGCACCACGAGGTCCCCATTGCTACAATGGACACTTGGTCCAACATGGCCCTGCTGTGTCACAATGGCCCTTGGGCACCAAGAGTGTCTGGAGTGTCACATGATCCCCTCTGTTCCATGAAGCCCTGCACTGTCACAATGTTCTGTTGGTTCTGTGAGGTCCCACAGTGTCACAATGGCCTCTGGGCACCATGAGGCCCTGCAGTGTCACAGGGTCACCTTGGTCACATGTGTCATTCACACAATGGGAACAGCAGTGATGAGTTCTGATCATCTCATTCCCCTTTCTCCAGGGAAGGTCAAGGCCCTTCTTGTCTGCTCTCTCCTGGTAGGATGGCTGCGAGAAAGAACATTTCTGTCTCTCTTAGCTGCTAAGAAACCTGTGTAAGAGGTTCACAGAGTGGAAACAAGCAGTGTATGAGCCTCTGAGTATATTTATATTTCCTAAATGTGCTCTGTGCTTTGTAAAGGTAACGATGCCATCTGCTAGAGGGCAATGGCACTCGTGCCTGCAGACCCCCTTGGGACTGCACAGGAGAGATGCTCTGCTCCCCAGGCTGGGCTGTTTTCCTGGTGTGGGGTGACAGACACAGGCAAGAAAGGCAGAGGAGAGAGAGATGTCAGAGAGAGACATTTGCAACGGCCCTGTCCAAGGCAGGTGAGCTAAAAATCACTGTGACAGTGGGGGTTGTTCCTGGAGTCACACCCAGAAATGTCAGGGCTCTGTCAGGTGTCCTCCCCTGAGCTGGGCTCCTGCCCTGCTCACAGCCCCAGGGCTGCTCAGGGACACGAGTCCTTCCATTGCACACACACAGAGAATTCATTGCAGCACGTGCAGGGTGTCCCTGGGCTCTGCTGCCACTGCCAGAGCCTGGCAGGGACCTCAGCCCTGTGGGTGTCACCCTGCCCTGCCCCTGCCTGAGGTGCCCATGGCTGGAGGGATGGACACAGGGAGCTCTGTGCACAGGAGATCATCCCAGCCCTGCATCCAGGGGATTCCCAGGGGACGTTACTCTCTGGAAACTCCAGGAACAGCTGATGGTGTTTGTGCTCACTGGGTTTATGTCCCCACACACACACAGAGGATGTTCAGGGCTGTGGAATGTCCATGCAATGCCAACATGGACTCCTGACCTGCTCACTTGATGTCCCTCCATGGAGGAAAGAACAACGTCCAAGACCTGGGGTCAGAAGCCCCTGCTGGAAGCAGTGCTGGCTCTGTAAGGGCACTGCTGGGTGTCCCACCCTGAACACTCCCACACTTTTGCTGTTCAGAGCTGTTTTCCTCTCCAGAGTGCTGTGTTGGGCACATCCTTGAGAGCAAATTGGGAAGAAAATTGAAGTTTTCAGGCCCTGCACTGAGGAGATGCCCTCGCATGGTGGAAATGCTGTTCCTGAGCTCAGCTCTGTCCCAGCAGTGCCCACGGCCTGTCCCTGCCTGCAGTCCCTGGACAATCACACAGCAGGACTGTGACCGAGCTGACAGAGCAGCGAGGCCTTAAACCAACACAGGGGCTCAGCAGGGGAGTGTGGAAGTGAAGGAAGAGGAGGTTATGGAGGAGAAGGCCTGGGGCTCCCTGGCAGTGCTGTTCTGCTGGGAGTCCCTTCTTCCCCAGGTCTGCACAGAGGTACTGACCCTGCAGCTCCAGAGAAGTCAGAGCGGAAAGATGTTAAGGAAGGAAGACAATACAGAATTCTTTATTTTGTGTAAGTACACAGGTAGTACAGCACCAGCATTTACAGCCTCTGGGTCACCCTACAAAGATAAATACTGAATTTAAAATGGTATAGTCAAAGACTTTGCGAAAAAATTCTCGAAAGTGTAATACTTGTTTCACAAGCAAAAACCACAGGACACAAAGTGGGAATAAATGAGTAACATAATACCAGCTATGTAGAAGGATGGGAATTTATTGCTTTTGAAAACCACCTGTGATCATTTTCCTCAGGGTATCCTTGAGTTCCTGGTTCCTGAGGCTGTAAATGAGGGGGTTCAGGGCTGGAGGGACCATTGAGTAGAGAACTGACAAGGCCAGATCCAGGGATAGGAATGAGATTGAGGGGGGCTTCAGGTAGGCAAACATTACAGTGCTGAAGAACAAGGAGACCACGGCCAGGTGAGGGAGGCACGTGGAAAAGGCTTTGTGCCGTCCATGCTCAGAGGGGATCCTCAGCACAGCCCTGATGATCTGCACATAGGAGAAAACAATGAACACAGAACAACCAATTCCTAAAGAGCCACTAACAGCAAGAAGCCCAAGTTCCCTGAGGTAGGATTTGGAGCAGGAGAGCTTGAGGATGTGTGGGATTTCACAGAAGAACTGGCCCAGGACATTGCCCTGGCAGAGGGGCAGGGAAAATGTATTGGCTGTGTGCAGCAGAGCATTGAGAAAGGCACAGGCCCAGGCAGCTGCTGCCATGTGGGCACAAGCTCTGCTGCCCAGGAGGGTCCCGTAGTGCAGGGGTTTGCAGATGGACACGTAGCGGTCATAGCACATGATAGTGAGGAGGGAAAATTCTGCTGAAAAGAAAAAGACAAACAGGAACACCTGTGCAGCACATCCTTTGTAGGAGATGTCCGTGGTGTCCCAGAGGGAATTGTGCATGGCTTTGGGGACAGTGGTGCAGATGGAGCCCAGGTCGGTGAGGGCCAGGTTGAGCAGGAAGAAGAACATGGGCGTGTGCAGGTGGTGGCTGCAGGCTACGGTGCAGATGATGAGGCCATTGCCCAGGAGGGCAGCCAGGGAGATGCCCAGGAAGAGGCAGAAGTGCAGCAGCTGCAGCTGCCGCGTGTCTGCAAATGCCAGGAGGAGGAAGTGGCTGATGGAGCTGCTGTTGGACATTTCTTCACTCTGGGCATTGTGGACTGTTGAAAGAAGACACTGAGAATGTCTACAAAGTTCTTTGACATTTCAAAGCAAAGTTCTTTGCTATTTTGTTAGGAATCCCCTCAAAACTACTTCTTGTCCTGTGGGGGAACTTTGCGGATCTTTTTTTATATTTGAGCATGAGTTTTTGCTTCTGAGTTACTGCCTCATCTCCAGCATTGCTCTCACCCTGAACACTGTGGAGCCCAGAGGGAAAACAGAGCTCCCTGTGCCCCAGCGCAGTCAGACCTGCTGGTCCCCACACAGATGCCCTTTGTTCATCAAACCTCCCTCTATTTCACAGTGATCACACTTCAAACATTCTTGAAAAGTAAGTTGGCTTTTCTGAAGTTTCCAGTTTCAAAATCGTTTTCCCTAAACCCTTCTACCCTTCCCTGTGCAGCTACAGTTGGTCTGGCTCTCTGTTGCCTGGAGTTGTGCCCATTTGGAGCTGTTTCCCTCTATCCAAGCCTTGTCCCTGCCAGCGCTCCCAGAGCCCAGCCCAGCCCTGGGGGCTCAGCTCTGCCCTGCACAGCCCTCCCAGCACAGGGCACTGCCCAGGGCCATCTCCCTGGCAGCAGCTCCTTAAGGGCAGGGCAGACAAACAGAGATGCTGCAAGCCAAGGTGCTGCTGGTGCTGTCTGTAGGGAGAGGAGGGTGAGGAGGCACTTTCTGAGGCAGATCTGAGGCACATCTGCTGATCCCCAGTGGGACAGTGCAGGAGTGTCAGGGACAGATCCAAAGCTGACAGCCCCTTGCCCTTTCCTTGAGGAGAAAGCTGAGAGCAGCCCTGGCCATGCAGCACCATCTCCCCAGCAGGAGGAATCTGCCCTGATGGGGGTCGCTCCTTCCACCTCCAACTTCTCCCCACTGAGCCATGGGGAGCTCCCAGGCAGGCTGAGAGCTGCCCCTGGCAGGTGGCACATGCCCTGCCCTGGCAAAGAGCCCTCAGGGCTGCAGGAGCTGCTCTGCAGGACAGCCCTGGGCAGCCCTGGCTGCACCCCCACCTTCACAGCCTGCAGCCATCCCTGGCAGCAGGAGCCGTCCTGCCCTGTCCCTCTGACGGTGCCCAGGGCAGCCCCGCTCTGCAGCACATCCTCCTCCTCCTCCTCCTCCTCCTCCTCCTCCTCGTCTGCAACAGAGAAACTGGGAGAGTCCTCCTGACACATCCCCCAGGTTGTGGGGTGTGCAGGCTTCAGGAGATCCCTCCAGGAGCACAGGGGACATTGCCCTGCACCCACAGACTCACCAGATAGAGGGTGTGAAGATGTTTCCTCACATGAAGTCTCAGCTCAATGTCTTCCGAGTCCTAATTCCCTTTAGCTGTCTCTGCCTGTCTCACCTCGGTGCCTGCAGGTAGTGCCCTCAGCCCGGCTTGGTTGCAAAAGGATCTGCTCATGAGGAGAAATGTCTTTTTGAAGCTCTTCTTCTGTCTTTTGAAGCTCTTTGAAGCTCCCTCTGTGCTCCTCTGGCCCGGCCCAGCTCAGCAGCACAGCAACAGCACAAGGACTTTAATGACCCTCTCAGGGATTTGGTGTTGTTTACATCAGTCCCTGAGAGTGTGCTCAAAAAACTTTTCAAGAACTCAAAGTTAAATTGACACACTGAAGTTTCTTTAACTTTTAATGGGTCCCACTGAGGGCCACAACTGAGAAAGTGTCCCGAAAGTGTCCCCAGGTTCCAGTTGGTGCAGGACACTGGAGGTAGTGACGACAGAGGGGGACAAACAAGGCAAAGGTGTCTCTGATGCTGAGCAAACCTGGATGTGTTTCAGGAATGCAAAGGGCCAAGGCCTGAGCCCCAGCCCCTGGCAAGGCACATCCTGTCCCTCCCTCATTGCCCAGGGCTCCTCCCGGGGCACTGCCATGTGGGGATGTGCAATGCCAAGGGCAGCACCATGGGGCGGCCCCTGCCAGGCTGCTGGGCAGGGACAAGGAGGCCATGAGGCCCCAGGGCTGCAAGGGTCACTTGTGTCCTCCTCATGGCCTCAGGGCCAGGGCCAGCAGCCATGGCCAAAGTGCTGCACAAGTTGGCTCTGGCAGGGCCTTGCAGCTTCTGCACATCCCTGGGCCCTCTCCAGCCCAGGCTGTCCTACGCTGTCCATGTCCTGCGCCTCTGTCCCTGCAGGCTGTTGGCATCCCCCGGCTGCCCCACCTCGCTGGCCCTTCCTTTGCTGACAGCTCTGCGTCCTGCCTGCCTTTGCCTTGGCACACAGAGCCTTGGGCTGACCCAGACTCCTTCTGGGGATGTGTTGCACCACAGCCCTGCCCTGGGAGGGAAATTACTCTCCTTGTTTCCACTCTGGTCCTCCCCAGCTGTCTTTGGTGGCATTATTTCTTTCTCAGACTCATTTCCATGATGAAGAAAAAGCTTCACCATCTCTGAATCCACCATTCAAACCCTCTCAGGCAGCTCCTGTTTTGTTTTCAGTCTCCAAACCACTGAGCCCAGGGCCTGCATTCCTTATAGAGTGATCCTTTATTGAGGCCTCCAAACACCTTCCTGGGACATCTCTCAGACCCCTCCAAGTTGTTTAGCCATGGAAATGCTCTTAGACCAGGAAAATTGGAATGACACTGTTTGCCAGGGGTTGTATTGGCAGAACAAGACACAAGACATTTATGCTGAACAAGCGCAGGTTTAGATTGGATGTAAGGATGAAATATTTTATGATGAGGGTGGCAGGACTCTGGCAGAGGTTGCCCAGTGAGTGGAAACCCCATCCCTGGAAGTGTTCAGGGTCAGGAGCTTTGTGCAGCCTGAATAAGTGAAGGTGTCCCTGGGAAATGGAAGGGGATTTGGACTGGAGGCTATTTTAGGTCTCTTCTAACCCAAAGCATTTTCTAATTCTTTGATTCTTATAGGCCCAATTCCTTCTCCACAGGCCTGCAAATACCTATATACAAACTATGTTGACATTTTATTCTGACCTAACCCCCAACATTCCATAAAAAGGAAAGAATTACCCCACCAGACACATGAATTGGCAGGTTCATGGAGGAACCATTAAAAACCCAAAGGTAAAGAAACTGAAAGCAAGGTCCAATATCTGTGTGAAAGACTCACCAAGTGGGACAATGGCAGCGATTCCCAGGGTTACCTCCTGCCTTTGCATGGGGGTTTCTGCCTTGAGATATGAGATTCAAGATGGGCATCCAGAAAGGGCATTTGGGGCCTGTGTAAGACTTGCCATGGGATGGTTAGGAAAGGACCACAGCAAGGGAGAGGGTGGGACCATGGTGGGTTGTAATAAAACAAACACAAGAAAACAGAGAGAAAAGGGGATGAAAGAGCTGGTCTTGTGTAAACAGGTGATGGTTAGTGCCCGTCCCTGGCTGTGCCCTGCAACTGATCCCCACAGCCTGTCCTGCTTCCTGAACCCTCCATTGCCAAGAAGTTTCTGGGACAAGGGAGCTCTCTCTGCTCTGGGTACAGAGGGAGGTCCAAGTGCCACATACTGGAGTGGGAACCACAAACCATCAGGTCTTGTGTCCTTTGGGGGCCCAGGCACTGGGGAGACTGGTGTGTGTGCACACAGCACTGGGGTGTGTGGGGTGGCTGTAACCAGCAGGGAATATCAAAGCAGAGCAAGCAGTAAGCAGCAGAGGCCTGGGAGCCGCTGTGTGAGATCAGCTCCTGCAGGGATCCACATTGTCTGGGTGTGTGTGCAGCTCTGCATCTCATCCTGCCATGGCAGAGCACACAAACAGCCCATCCTTGTGTCCCTTTCTCCACTGACTGTGCTTTGGCTTGGCCTGGAAACCTCCCAAGGTCCCTCCCAGGAGGAGTCCTGTGCATTTCCCTCCCCCATGGTTCTGCCCTTCCTGATCAGCAGCTGTGGGGCAGCAGAGCTGGGGCAGTGCAGGGACAGGGCTGGCTCTGACAGGGCTGTTGTGATTTAGGAATGGTGTTCTCCAATTTACTACTCCCACTAAAAAGACCATGTGTCTCCCCACATTTATATTCCCACCATACACTGGGACACAAATTATTGTCCCCCACACCACAGGGGCTTTACCCACCTGGCCCTGCTTGATCTCAGCACACATTTCACACTCATGGATAACCTGGAGATGCTGTCCATGGGTAAATCCACGCCTCGGTCAGGAGCCCATCTGGAGGTTGCATCTCTTCCCTGATGTCCTGAGGTGTCCTGGGCCCATCGAGCCAGAAATAACTCACCCTTGTGTGGCCAGTCCAGACCCACCTGAGACACTTTAATCCTGGCAGCCCCATCCCCCTGTCCATTGTTGCGATGCTCTTCAGTGCCAACTCTTAGGTACGTGAGCATCCACAGGAGGGACTTTCACAGCCAACTTCTCTACCCGGGCAGTGATGTCTTGCCCCAATCCAGCAGCCCAGATGGGTTTCCCTCTGTGCTGCCCATTGTCCTTTTTCCATCGTTCTAGCCACCCCCACAGAGCATTTCCCACCATCCCCGAGTCAGTGCAGAGGTGCAGCGCTGGCCATTTCTCTCGCTCACAGCTCCATGTATGGTCCCAGTGTTGCAGTGACTGCAGGACAGGGACACCCCACAATGGGACATTTCCTGTTCAAATATAGACAGAAAGAGTGGCAAACTGTCTGTGGCTCAGGTTTTGGCCTCAAAGCTGCCGCCGTGGTTTGCAGGAGCTGCAGTGTGCCACGGCCCTGGCTGTTCCCCGGGAGCGCTGGCTTGGGAGAAGGTGTCGGTGCCAGCTGGGCCAGGGAGCTGCAGCGAGTGGGGAACGAATCCCTCCTGGTGTCCTGCCCTAGGGTGACACTAGAGGTGTCATGGGACCAAGGAGGTCATTGTGACACTTCAGAACCTCATGGAACCAAAAGGCTGTTGTGGCACTCCAGGGCCCCATGGAATCAAGGTGACCATTGGTGACACAGTGGAACCAAGGACATAATTGTGACACTACTGGCCCTCATGGAAACAACAGATCATTGTGACACTGTGAGGCCCTTTGGAATCAAGGGGCCATTGTGACACTGTGGCCTCATGGAACAGATATTGACCGGATAGAATCTGTCTAACACAGTTTTGAGCATTAGAAAGCAGCCATTCTTTGTATCATTGCTCATCACTTGGAGGACACTTCCTCAAATCGAGTGCCCCAAGCATCAGGTGAGCAGAGTTTTTATCACACACCCTGATTACATCTTCGTGAGCTATCCCTGCTTATTTGACGGATATGTATTACTTTATTTTATATAATTGTTCTCCTTCTCACAAGTCCTTGTATGGTTCTTTGGGGTCTGTCTTCAATGTCTGATGTCCTTTTCAGGTGGCTGTTCCTTGACCCCACTTTTGAGTAAGGGCAATATTGTTATTTTGCCTAACTTCTCCTTTGTCAGCCTTGCAGAGCTGAGCCGGAAGCCTGCTTGTATTTGGAATGACTTCTGTTAGCCTGAGTTACATCCTTTATCTATTTCTGCAAGGCTGTGCTGTTCTGTTCTACTGTCTTTGATAAGATTAAATGTTGTTCTGTCCTTCTCTCCTTATTAACTCCCCCCTTTTCTTGATATGCAGTTTATTGTAGGAACTGATCTCTCAATATCTCTATTTAATTTTATAGCTTAAGTCAATACAACAGCTACAACACTGAATCGTGATGCAAGCTAAAACCATGCAGCAATTATTATGGTGGCCATTGTAAACAGATGTTTTAACCATGTCCTGCTGCATAACCATGAAGGAAGTTTGGTCCAGATTTCTTCAAATCCCCAGGAGGTGCCATCTTGAGCTATGTGTTGTAAAAAGTTGTCAATAGTATTTGGAAAGGTCCCTTCCACATTGGCTGGGGCAGAGCAGTTCCCCAGTCTTTCAAGCAGACCCAATCTCCTGCTTGGAACTCATGCCCTGGTGTGTCCAATACCATGAGTTTGGAGATCTCCACTGCTCACTGCAAATCCTATAATGTTTTACTAAGAGAAATGAGGTAATTGTTCAAATTGACCCCTCTTTTTACGTGTATTTTTCCAGGAATGTGGCCCTTGGTAGGACTAACCATAGAGCAACTCACAGGGGCTGATTTTGCTGGTTCCCCATGGCTGAATTCTGCTTTGAAGTAGAACAACAGGTAAGGCTTGGCCCCAGGTCAAGGAGGTTTCCTGACATATTTCACCCAAATGCAATTTGACTGTAGAATTGATTTGTTCTACTGCGGCACCAAGGGCTGTGAGGAGACACCTTGTCCTGAGGCCCTGGGGCCTCCTGGCACAGCCCCAACAAGGCTGGGCACTGTCACCCCCTTGTCCTGCCCTCAGCATCCCCCCCACATCCCAGTGCCCCCGGCAGAGCCCTGAGCAAGGCAGGAGGGACAGGATCTGCCTTCCCCAGGGCTGGGGCTCAGGCCTTGGCCTTTCTGCTGCCTCCAGCCAGCCCAGGCTCTGCTCAGCACCTGAGCTGCCTGCACAGAGCCTTGGCCTCCCTGCACTCCTGGCCTCAGGGATCTGCTGGAAGGAGTCCCTGGGGAGCCTTGGTCAGGAATGGCCCTGGGGGCTCCTTCATGCTCCCAGGGACTGCAGGTTTTTCAAAGGACTTTAGGTTTTGCTTTTGCCTTGGAGTCTCTGAGAGCTTTGTGCAATCATGGCCTCCAATTATCTGCTCTAACGAGTCCCTGGAGATTCTTTGTCAGTAACAACACTCATTGGGGCTCATTAATGCTTCAAGTTACTTCACTTTTTTTAAAGTACTTTTTCTTTTCCTTCCCCCATTGAGTGTCTGAGAAGTATGTGCAATCATGGCCTCCAATTCTCTCCTCCAAGGAGTCCATGAGGAGCCTGTGTTGGTGGTGGACCTCAACTGGACTGTCACTGAAACTGCATGAAAAACAGAAACTCTCCAACAACATCTTTTCAGTGTTAGAGAATTTAGGCATTATTTTATTCTGGCCAGGATGTTTTTCTGCAATAGAAATCATTCCATCTACACAGTCCTGGGTTGTGCAGTGAAAATCATTCCATCTCACATGGTTCTTTACTAGACTTTTCACATATTTACACAGACAATACCCAAAGAAATTCACATTCATTGGCCTTAAATGACACAAATCATAGTGTTTGATCTCCTGTTGGTTATTGATCCCTTTGCTTTTGATGTTAATTCGGTGCTCATTCTTGGATTCTCTCATCAATCTTTTCCCAGACCAGGTGTCTCTGACTGCGCTGAACAGTGATGTTCGTTAATGTTTGTTTACCTCCTGTGTATCTTCTGGCTACTCCCAATCTGTAGATGTTAAACTCATCAGGCCTTACCCAACTTTGGTGAACAGAGTCTTTTGGAGAAAAACTTCAATTTCCCTCCCCCTTGGCAAAAGTGAACAAACTCCTAACTAAAGTTACATTTAAAAAAATTAAAAGTTGTATCATTTCCAACAATTCCATTAGGTTCTGTAGTGTCACAATGGCCTCCTCAATGCCATGTACCCACACAGTGTCACATCGACCCCTTGGCTCCACAAAGCCCTGCAGTGTCACAGTTGCCTCTTTGTTCCATGGGGCCCCACAGTGTCACAATAGCCCCTTGGTACCATGGCCTGGTTTTTGGTAGCTGGGGGCCCACAGAGGCGGCTTCTGTGAGAAGCTGCTGGAAGCTTCCACCATGTCGGGCAGAGCCAATCCCTGGTGGCTCCAAAGATGGACATGCTACTGGCCAAGGCTGGGCCAATGACAAATGGTGGTTACACCTCTGTGATCACAGATTTAAGGAGAAAGAAAAATCCAAGAAGTTGTTGCACAATTGTAATTGCGACCAGAGAAGGGTGGAGTGAGAACATGTGAGGAGAACAGCTCTGCAGACACCAAGGTCAGTGAAGGGGCAGGAGCTGCTCCAGGCACCGGAACTGGGATTCCTCTACAGCCATTGGCAAAGATCATGGTGAAACAGCTGTGCCCCTGCAGGCCATGGAGATCCATGGGGATGCAGAGATCCACCCACAGCCCCTGGAGATCCATGGGGATGCAGAGATTCACCTGCAGCCCCTGGAGATCCATGGGGATGCAGAGATTCACCTGCAGCCCATGGAGGAGGAGCCCACGCCGGAGCAGGGATGCCTGGGTGGAGGCTGTGAGCCGTGGAGAGAGGGGCCCTGCTCCCAGGCTGGAGCAGCCTGTCCTTGAAGGACTGACCCCATAGGAGAGTGACCCACACTGCAGCAGTTCTGGGGGACTGTTGCCCATGGGATGGACTCACATTGCAGCAGTTCACAGGGAGTTGCTGCTCGTGGGATGGACTCACATCGGAGAAGTTCCTGGAGAACTCTGCCATGGGAGAGACCCCATGGTGCAGCAGGGGAACGACTCCTCTCCCTGAGCAGTGAGAGAAGCCTCGGGTGATGAACTGACCATAATCACCACTTACTGTGTGCCTGTGCCACTGTGGCAGGACGCAAAGCTGGGAAGGAGGGAGGGATGAGGGGAAGGTGGGTTTTTTAAGGGCTTATTTTTCTTCTCATTATCCTGCTCTGATTTTGTTAGTAATAAATTTACTTTATATTTCAAAGTGGAGCCTGTTTTGACCTTGATAGTCTTTGATGAGTGATCTCTCCCGGTCCTTATCTCAACTCATGAACCCTTTGTTAAATTTTCTCTCCTCTGTCCAGCTGCAGAGGGCAGTGAGTGAGTGGCTCTCGTGGGTGCCTGGCATCAAGAACTGCTAACACGGAACCGACCCCCAAAAGGAGCTGTGGTTCCAGGCAATGGACAGTACATGTGGTGTTGCGGACCAATGCCCGCAACAACAGAATGCCACGGCCTGGGGTGCCGGTGGTCCGCTGAGAAGGCTTGGCCAGGCGGTCTAGTGCCCTCCGCCACGAGTACGAGCCTCTTGCCCCTCGGGGCCAAGGGCGGGTGGTTCGCCTTGAGGCGAGGCTGTCCCACACTGTCGAGCGGCAGGTAGGTGGCCGATGTCGAGAGTGGCCCAGAGAGACAAGGACGCAGAGGAGTCGGTTCGCAGCCAGCTTTATTGGGCAAGGATGCGAAGAGATGGGAGGAGCTGGGGGGAAGCGGAGCCGACTGACTGAGCAGTGGCTTGCATCCGCTATAAGAGGGAGGGGGTTCAACCAATCAAAAACAGGCCTGTGGGCGTATACAACATTACACAAACCAATCCGTGTGACCTAGAGGTGTGTCCCATTTGAACGAACCAATCCAAGGGGCAACGGTCGGGAACTCTCTGGAAGGGAGGCAGGGTTGGCTGCCAAACCACTCCCTAAGAACAGCCCCTACCCAGGATTGACATGGAAATTACTGGACTGAGGGGCGGAGCCAGGGAGGAGACCATGCCCGGGACCAGCCCAAGGGGCGTTCCTAGACTTCAGAGTCCACCTCCTCAAAGCTATCCTCCGGATCCTGGGCGGGGTCCTCGGCTGAGAGGGCGGCATTCAGGATTTTACCCTCTACAATGTGGATGAGGTACAGAGGGGGCAGGACTACAGGGGGAATTCAGGAAGTCTTGTAGAGTAAACAATATATAAATTCATGAGAGAAGTGCCAAGGTTTCTGGCAGGGTGGTCACACCCTCCATGGTCCCGGCACTGTAATAAAGGAATGCTTGCTTCACAGTGTCACGCTGTTAAGTCGATCTCTGAATCAGAATGATATTTTATAGACCAGCCCAGATCATTTTCAGGAGTTCTGCTTTTCCAGGCCCTTCACAGTTGCTGCCAAATGCCCTTTCCCACTGCTGTGCCCTGTGGTCCCTGGATCTCTGCTCTGGGCTGCTGCTCCAGGCCCCATGGAATGTGTCCCAGAGAACCAGGCTCTTCCCTGTGATCTGGGTGCAGGAGGAATTGTAGGACTGCGCTTCTGACAGAACACAGGTGTGTGAAAATGGGTATTCTTGCCAAAATGACCCTTAACATGTGGTTTCACAGTGACTTTGCTTTATGTGAATGTGTTTTCAATACACAATGACACAATTATTGATACTCAATAATTCTGCATGTTTGGCTATGAAATTTATTACTAACACAGTATCATTAAATATCCAAACTAAGGATTAATTTGCAGATGCAGTGAGCTTAGGTAGTGATAATGGCAAGACTGGGAAAAGTGCCCAAAGAATATGAGGGAAAAGTGCCCAAACAATTTGATCCTGAGCTCCAACTGATTCAGCCACTCTCGTGTCTACAGTGAATTAATTGTAAGATCATTGTCATTCCCTGACAGGCCTCTTCCGGGTAATGTGCACTCAGAAGAGCCCTGATCAATGCATCTGTTGGGATGTTTTCCAGACACCAGCTATTTAATGAGTAGCTTGTGGGCACAGCAGAAAAGAATAAGATGGGTTGCTACCACTCTGGCATATGAGAAAGCAGTTTTTTAGAACTTGAGGTATCTGGCTAAACAGTAAAGGTGACCCTGAACCAGGAGCTTTCCTTGTTGAAGCAAAGCATCACATGGACAGACCTTGACAGTGTTGTGCCTTTTGGTGATAAAGGATTGTGCCACAATAGCTGACCATGACTGGCTGAGTTTGACATGGGAGTGGTGGTGTCTCCCTGTTCTTCCCTCCAGCCCTAAACTGTAATTTGTATTAAACACTGAAAACAGCCTCATTTATTGGGTGGGGAAGATGTGAGGGGGAGAAAGTGAATGGGATTATTTTTCATGAACATTGTGACAGTAAAGAAAAATGAGGTTTGTCGTTTTGGTGTGGTGCTGTGTATTGGGATTTGGGGGTTTGTTTCTTGTTATTGTCATTGCTGTTATTTATTAGTACTATTTATTACTGTTATATTTTTCAATCTTATGCATTATTACTAATAGCTGGATGTCAGCTCACTGGGAAGATTCCCTTCCTTCTCCCACAGGGATTGCACTGTACAGTCACTTCCAAGTTGTCAGTGGTTTCTAAAGATGGAAAGTCCTGGTTATGGGATTTTGGGGTGATTTGGAGCTGGGGAAGGGTCTCACCCCTCCCAGAGGTGCCCCAAGCCCACTCAGCTACCACATCTGTGTTTGTGGGCCCTCACAGCTGCCCTGGCCTGGGGACATGGGGGGACCCCCTCCTGCCAGGGCTGAGGCTCCTCACAGCTCCTCATGGCCTCTCACAGCCCTCATGGCCTCTCACAGCTCCTCACAGCCCCAGGCTCAGGGCTCCTCCCAAAGCAGAAGGGGTCGAGCCCTGCTTGTTCTCCTTTTATTTCGGTCCCTTCACAGCCATGAGTAAAGAAAGGCTGAAATGGAGCCTTTCCCCAGCGTTGCCCTCTGGGTTAATGTGGGGCCGAAGCTCTGTGCTGGCACTGGCCCGAGCACGAACATCAGTGCAGCCCCACGGCCTTTGCTGTCCCCCCGTGTCCATTGGCTGTCCCCGAGTCCCGCCCGGCTCTGGCAGCAGCAGGAGCCGCAGCGCAGTGGGCGCCGGCCCGGCCCAGCCGCGGCTCCCGGGCAGGAGCAGCAGCAGCGCCAGCCCTTCCCAGCTGCTCCTGCCTCGGCTTCCCCAGGGCTTTTTCCAGGGGAATTCTGGAGTAGAGCAACAATCACCCCCAAACAGCCCTCATTCCTCAGGGCCCGCCTGTGCTGCCCTGAACCAACCTTCAGAGAGAGAAAGGATCAGGTTCCAGCACTGTTTTCAGCACTGCTTTACTCACCCTGAGGTGACAGCAGGAGGCTCTTGCTGCCTTTGCCTTGTGAATTGTAGATCATGGCTGCTGTTGCCCCTCTTCTGGTTGCCACCTGAATTTTATCAGCAAAACTGCAATTGCCTCTTTCAATCAGTGCAACCCACAGTGCTTTTGTGATGGTGAACTTGGTATTTTTATCACAGGCATTAAGATTAGCAGATGCTGAAATGCTCACAAGTCCCTGAGCATGAAGTCAAGGAGAATTAAAGCTAGCCAGGCCACATTCACAGTGCTCAAACACTGTCCTGTTGCTTGTGCTGTTGAAATAGAATCAACTTACAGAGGCCATCACAGAAATTGCCTCTGGAGTGTCAAATAAAATGAAAAATCCCACTAGGAGAAAGAAAAACCAGAACTTCTCAACTTGTTTCATTGCTTCCTCCAAGCAGCAGAAATTGGAGATGCCCAGAGGGATTTGCAGCTGCTGCTGATCCCAGTTGGAGCCCAGCTGCTGCAGAGTCCCAGTGGAGCCTGAGCCCAGCCCGGGGAGCTCCCGCAGTGTCAGGGAGCTCAGCGCACGCAGGGCCAGGCCCAGAGCCCTGGGCACGGCCACCGATTGCGGGGCAGCAGTGCAGACGGAATGTCCTGCGGCCCAAACCTCCTGCTCCTTCCACACAGTGCCCATCGTGCTCCCCCTCCTCCTGTCCCAGCACTGCACAAATTCCAGCTGGGAGGAGGCTTCCCAAGAGAGGGCTCCAGCTCCCGGCTCCAGTTTTACCCTGAGTGTCCCTGCAGAGGAACAGGGCATCTTTCAGGCAGTTCCAGAAGCTCAGGGTTCTCATTTCATGAGGAATATGGGATGTAAATGGCCTTGTGAAGAAAGGCAAAAGCAGAGGGAATGGGTTAGAAATTATTAGAAAAAATGACCCTTCTTACAGACAAAGTTCACCAAGTCATTCCAGGCATTTCTTCTTTTCAAATTCTTTCAGTTGTCTACTCTGAGAAGTCCAGCTTGTTCTGGTGCTTATCATGAACTGATTGTACCCTTGAATTACACCAGCACAAGAGATGTAGAATCATCGAAAGTGAACACAGAAACAAACTACCGCTCTCAGCTCATTTTCATATTCTAGATCACTTTCAAGATGTCCACGGAGATGTTGGAATGATTATCACACAACTCTCCATTTCTGGCTGCAGCCTCTGGAGATTCTTTCTCTGAATTCAGGCAGGGTTGTATTCCCTAACAATTCTGGGTACCACCTCCTCTTTCCTTAGGTTAGAACAGAAACAATGAAAACCTTGCCAATGGCACAACTCCCCAGCCCACAAGCAAAAAAAAGGACACATTGTCAAGTTCTCCAAACATTTGTTCTGCTTTGCTGAAAAAGTCCTGCTGCACACACAGTGCGGAAAGCCAAGAGAAGCTGCAATTGATGGCACATCTGGTGAAAGGAGCGCGACCTCATTCTCCACAAAAAGGTATTGGAAGGAACAAACAGGAGAAGATTCCTGGAAAACTGAAATAGTTTTCAAGAAGTGAAATGAAAATGGAAAGAAACAATCCACGATGTTTTCCTGTATTTATTCCTATGCTTCCCTTTTCCATGTTGCACTACTTCTCCATCCCATTAATTCCAAATGGATCTCACCTCGAAGATCTATGACTTAGAGAGTTTTATACACCCTAAAATACCACGAGCTACATCCAGTTTGCCTTCCCCTGTTTTTCTTGGAAAGCAATGCTGGAGACAAAAGTGCAGTGCTTGGGTCAGGTACGATCTCTACAGACAGGGAATGTGCTCCGGAATGTGTAGTGTTTGACCCTCAGCAGGGACTGCACAGCAGCAACCAAGGGGATTCCTGTGCCATTGTGTCAAGCCTCTGGATCAGGGCTGAACACGGCAAAGTTCCCGTGTTTGGACAGACTCAGGGGCTGCCCCCGGGGCACGCGGGGCTCGGCCGTGGGGCGTGCGGGGGGAGCGGGGAACGGCCAAACGGACACTCGGCAAAACGGACACTCGGACAAACGGACACTCGGACAAACGGCCCCGGCGCTTCAGTTGCAGCGGCGGCAGCGGCGGCAGCGGCGGCAGCGGCGGCAGCGGCGGCAGCGGCGGCAGCGGCGGCAGCGGCGGCAGCGGCGGCAGCGAAAGCAGGGACTCTATCGACTCCCTCTTCCTTCCCCTCTCCCTCTCCCGCTGTCCCGCACACACTCCCAGTGTCCCTTTCCCGCTGTCCCTTTCCCGGCGTCCCTCTCCCCGTGCCGGGCCGGGCCATGCCCCAGGCCCGCCCCCGGCCCCGGGCGGGGCCACCCCTTCCCCGCCCCGGGGCGTCCCGCCGCGCTCTCTTCTCCGCGCGGTTCTCGCCATCGCGGCTGTGGCGCTGCTGGGCGAGCATCAGTGGCTGGGGCGGCACCGCCAGCCTTTGGCTCCGCCTGGCCCGGCCCCGGCCCCGGCCCCGGCCCCGGCCCCGCCGCGGGCTGCAGTCCCGGCCCCGGCCCCGTTGCCGGCGCCTCTCGGGGCCCGCGGAGGACACCGGCGGCTGGGCTGCTCCCGCCGCCTCCGCTGCGGCTTCCCCGGCCCGAGCTCCGCCGCTCGGCAGCGCGGCCGCCGGCCCCGAGCCGCCGGTGCCCGGGGCGGGTGGCAGTGCCCGGCCCGGGGTGGTCGGGGGGCGGTCGGGGGCCGTGTGTGGCCCCGGGCCGAGCGCTGACAGCCGCGTGTCGCCCGCAGGGACGGCGCAGGAGGCCCTGCAGGAGCGGTACCGCCTGGGTTCGCTGCTGGGCAGAGGCGGCTTCGGCAGCGTCTACGCGGGGACGCGGCTGGCGGACGGCGCCCCGGTGAGTGGCGGGGCTGGCGGCGGGCGGAGGAGGAGGAGGAGGGCGGAGGAGGAGGGCGGAGGAGGAGGGCGGAGGAGGAGGGCGGAGGAGGAGGGCGGAGGAGGAGGGCGGAGGAGGAGAAGGATAAGGCGCGGCGGGGCGGGCGGCGAGCTCAGCCCGCTGCTCCTCTTGGCTTCCAGGTTGCCATCAAATGCGTGCCGCGGGATCGCATCCGGCACTGGGGCGAGCTGGTGAGTGAGCGGGGCCAGCGGCAGAAGCTGGGGCGTGCCGGGCGAGGAGCCGGGGCCCGGTGAGGTGGGAGCTGCTGGGAGCCCCGGAGGGAGAGCGGGCGTGGGGTGAGCGGGGGGCACAGAGCATCCCGGGCTGGGTGAGGGGTCCCAGAGCCCTGGCACGGCCCCAGCCCCACTGACAGCATCTTGGTCCTCCCTCAGCCCAATGGCACCTGTGCACCCCTGGAGATCGTGCTGCTGGCCAAGGTGTCCACTGGGTTCCACGGTGTAATTCAACTCCTGGAGTGGGTTGAGCTCCCCAACAGCTTCTTGTTGGTGATGGAGCGTCCGGAGCAGTGTCAGGACCTCTGTGATGTCATCCTGGCTCGGGGGTTCCTGCCGGAGGAGGAAGCGCGGGGGCTGTTCCGCCAGGTGCTGGAGGCTGTGCGGCACTGCACCAGCTGCGGGGTCCTGCACAGAGACATCAAACCTGGCAACATCCTCATCGACCTGGCCACCGGACAGGCCAAACTGATTGACTTTGGCTGTGGCACCTTCCTCCAGGACACAGTCTACACCAAGTTCGCAGGTGAGCCCTCCCAGGGGATGTTCCTGGGCATCTCATGGCGCAGCCTGGATGTAGTACCAGGGATTCCCCCATTTGCTGTAGGTCATGGGATTACTTCTTTAGCCAAGTTGCTTTAGGGTGGGGGGACCAGCTCCCGGCCCTGCTGACAGCCTTCAGCACCCACTCTGCCCTGGGCTGGGGCTGGGGCTGGGGCAGCCAGCCTGACAAAAACCCCCATGGGGATAGCAAAGAGGGGGCTCAGACCCCGTGCCCCAGCCGGTTTGGTGTGCAGGTGAGGAAGGGCTTGGACTGCTCCACTCCCCTTGTTTGCCTTGGCTTATTAATGTTTGTTGGGGGCAATGCAGACAGGGAGGAGAGTGGTTTTTCCCCTCCACTGGGTGGGTTTTTCGCTTGCATGTCATGGTCAGGCCTTGCCAGGGCTTTTGCTGCCCTCTTCCAGCACCAGTGGCTTCTTTTAGAACCCCAGGTTTGTACACAAGTCACAGGTGCTGGCGAGAAGGCAGTGGGTCACCCTGTGTGCCACTGGTGCAGCCCCTGCATGCCCAGGGATGCTGGGGCGAGGTTCTGGGAGCAGCAGCATCCACCTGATGAACTCCATCTGTATTCCACAGGAACACCGTCCTACAGCCCACCAGAATGGACCCAGCTCCGATGCTACCATGGCGAGGCAGCGACGATCTGGTCCCTGGGGATCCTGCTGTACCAGATGGTCTGCGGGAAGCACCCATTCAAGAAGGGCCGGGACATCATCTGGGGCGAGCTCTTGTTCCCACAACATCTCTCTCAAGGTAGATCCTCATCTCTGTGGCACAGGGGGAATACCAGCATTGGGAGACAGCAGCAGGCTCATGAGCATCCTGCTCTGGCAGCTGCTGAGGAGGTGACATATGTCCTGCTCTCCTCCAAAACAGAGAACTGACTGGAAATTTTAGGCACAGCTCTGAGCACATCCAGCATAGCCAGGGCTCGGGAACGGCGGGGCAAAGTGGACAGGTTCCTTCTCCAAGTGACTGACAGTTTCTGGTTTCTTTCCCCAGAGTGCCAAGATCTTATCAAGTGGTGTTTATCCATGCAGTCCTTGGACAGGCCGTCATTGGAGGATCTATTCTATGAGCCTTGGCTGCAGGGGTCTGCCCTAGAAGATGGGAGAGATCCACAGGCACCGTTTGGGCCTGGTAAGCAACAGCTGCACACATCTCTTGGCAATAAGAAGCAAAGAAAACCAAACTTTTTTGTCCTGCCTGTAGCCCGGAGCAGGGATCATCAGATGGGAACATGCAGCTCTTGTGCTGGAGCTGAGCTGCTCTGGCAAGCACTGAGGGCCACTATCCAATCTGGTTTTGCTTGTCCTGGTTCATTGATGGCTGGGGCCCTGGGCAGAACACTGACAGCCTGCTCTGGCCCCCAGGGAAGGAGAAGGAGCCCCTGGAGAAGCTGGACCAGGTGGGGCTGCTGCTGGAGACACCAAGGACAACCTCAAGGATGAGAACCTCTTCCTCAACCTGGCCATCTGCAGCTGAAGATGATTGATTTCAATTCTGGCACCTTCTGCAAAGACACACTCCCCACCCAATGTGCAGGTGAGTCCAGAGCAAGGGGATGCTCCCAGATCTGGGCATTGCACAGCCTAGCCGGGCACCAAAGGTTCCCCCCTTTGCTGGGGTGGATGCAATGAATTCTTCAGTCGGCTGCCAAGCTGCTTTTTGGCTCTGGGCAGCTGCTGAGGAGGTGGATCTGCCGTGGCTGGCTGGAGGCTGGGCACATGTGCTGCCCTCCTGCTCTCCTCCCAAAGGCAGCAATGATGGAGAGGTTTGGGCAGAGCTCTGAGCACAGCCAGCACGGCCTGGGCACTGCAGGCGGTTGGGACAAGGGAACAGGAGCCTTCAGCTGACAGACAGTTTCTGGTTTGTCTCCTTCCAGCCGCGCTGTGCAGATGCTGAGGCTGCTCTGGGCTCTGCCAGGGCTCTGCTGGGGCTCAGCCCTGGGCACAGCTGGGCCTGCTCTGCCCTCCCATTGCTCTGACAGCTTTGTATCAGACGAGCCCGTTCCGAGCGCACCGACGGAGCTTTCTGCTTTGGCAGGTGAGTGAGACTCTCCTGCAGGCCCAGAGATTGCAGTGAGGGATACACATCCAGTTGACAAGAGCCCAAACCCTCCACAGTCCCAGCTGAATGCCTTGTCTCCACATGTTTTGTCTGTCCCACTCTTCATTTCTTTTGGGCTGGAATTGTGCAATGGCACTTTCTTCCTCCTCTAGGATTGCTACAAGTAGGCCAAACCTGGCCAGTGGGCTGTGTTCCTAAGGCAGTGCCATCTGGAGCTGATGGATGAAGAATTGCCCTTTTCCACTTCCAAACCAGAGAGAAAAGCAGTAAGTGGGACTTGCTGTCTTTCAGAAACCACTGACAATTTCAAAGGGAATGTACAGGTCATTCACAGGGTGAGAAGGAAGGGCATCTTCTAAAGGAGTTGAGGTTTGATAGAGTTTAGATTCCCAGTCCTGCTTGGAGCTGGCAGGGCACAGTCAATTTCCTATTCCTTCAACCAGAATTTAAAATAACAATATTGGAAACAAATCCCAAAGTCTTTACAAAAAGGCTGCTGTGGTCAGTAAGATGGAGCCATGTCATCAGCAGATTTACAAAGTAAATTAACTGAGTTCTCTTCTTGAAAGATCAGTTACCTCTTAATCCAAGTTGACAGAAGATTTTTCACTACACATTTGGAGTTTGTTTTTATATTTTGGTGTTTTTTTCTGATTTGTTTTTCCTTTTTTTTTTTTTTACCAGAAAACATGTCCTAAAAGAGGAATGTCCTTTGCTCCTTGTTCCCATGTGGAGCAGCTCCCTTCCCCCAGAGCCCGGCAGCTCCTGGCCCCTGCAGGGCTGAGGCTTTTCCCCTTTGCTGTGCACAGACTGATGGAGCAGCGCTGCTGAACACGGGGACACTCAGAGGGACCAAAAGCCTTTGTCCACATGAAGCTCCAAGGTCCAAACTCTGAGCAGACACGGCTGGAAGAGACTCACAGGCTCCCTGTTTGCTGTGCTGCCCCACTTGTGACGGGCCCATGGCTCCTGGAGGTTGTGCAAGGAACGCAGGTGGGGACTCCCTCTCCATATGGAGCCTCCAGATGGACAAGGCTGCTGTGCCCAGGCAGCTCCAGGGGCAGAGAAATGAGGTCTTGACCACTTGATCTGGGCCAGTTCCACAGTCCTGGGCAGCAGCCACCGAGCCCAGGGGGAGCAGAGGGCACAGCAAGAGGGACAAAAGCAGTCAAGTGCAGAGAGTGGGAAGAGCGAGACCTGGCAGAAGCAACAGCTGCTTCATTTCACTCTTGAAGAAAGCTCTTGGTGTTTCAAAGTGCTGAAAGGCATGAAGGGCAGAGAGGTGACACCAAACAATGCTCCTGTTTTCACAGCCTCCCCTCTCAGTGTCCCAGAAGGAATTGGATGAACTGTATTCTTCTCTCTGAGTCGTCTCGTTCAGCGTGAGCAGCTCAGCACCAGGAGCTGAAGCCTTAGGCCACAAGAGCCGACCAAGAGGGGACTTTTTGAGCAAAGTAATGCTGCTAATGTGGACCAAGATGAATGCAGCAGTTAGAATGCTGGAATTCTAGAATCTTCCTGTTGGAAAAGACCTCTGAGCTCATCAAGTCCAGCCGTTCACCCAGCACTGTCAAGCCCAGCACTAAACCATGTCCCTGAAGCACCGAGGCCTGAACAAGAGGCCCTGAGCCAAAGGTGACCTCTCAATGACCCTTTCAACCAAAGGTTATCTTTGTATCTGCTCACTACCAAAATATGCATGATCATTAGCATTGTGATAAATGTATCCACTTATTAGTGAAACATGTATTGACCTTTCTGTATTTAGAAGCCAGACAAGGCCATGAATTCCGACATCTCTGGGGGAGTATGGTCAAAGTCAACTCCCTTGGCTCCTCCTTGAGCCCTGGCCAGGCTTTGGGAGAACCCAAGAGGAGGATGAAACCAGATGTTCCCGCACTAGAAGTGCTGTCAGTTTGTTTATTCAGCACTGTCAAAGCTGGGCCCTCTCCCAGCAAGGTTGGAAGCCTCACCTGTGGGTGGCCGCACCTGCAGGAATTTGCAATTGTTGGGAGTGGCTCTGCAGTCCTTGGCTGGGACAGCTTCCCCCAGTGATGAGGGGATCTGGGTGATGGTAAAGTCTGAGGGTAGCTGCTGATGGATCTTTCTTAGTCACTCCAGGCAATCTTTGGTAGTGCTGATTGGGTGCATTGCTGAGCTTCTCCTTTTGTGATCATTTGCTGCTTTGAACTATAGGAAACTACACTGTTTCCCTCAGTAAATTACACTGATTCCTTCAGCTGGTGTCTGTGTCTTTGGTGCTGACCCTGCCCACTGGCAAAACAAAATTGGCGTAGTGTGGCCAGATCACAACAAAATGTCACTTTTTAAATGTAAATGTAAGGAATCAGTGCCATCCAAAATTCCCTGTTCGCAAGACTTTCCCTAGAGTTCTCTGCCTCTGGAGGGGGCTGAGATCGGAGCACCATGTGAGCAATGGGGAAATTGGCTAAAAGAAGCTGAACCGATGGATGTATTAAAATGCATCCAAAAATTGCATATGGAAAAAGGAAAAGAACTTTTGGGTTTGGGAAGACAAGGATAAATTTTGTTAACAGTATATTGGAAACAGCACCAACAGAAGGAACAATTGTTTTTGGAATGCTCCCACATGGAGCAACAGAAGTTTTTAATCTTGACCTCAGATTTCTTTGTGCAAGTGAAATAATATAATAATATAATAAATACTTAGATATATATAAAATAAAAATTATGTAAAGTATAATTAAAACATATATGTATATATATATATAAGCTAAATAACAATGTGAAATAATGCTGACAATACTAATTTGCTAGCTTTGGCTGCTCAGGGATGTAACACTAAATACCCTACAGAAAATGTTTGGCCAGGACCGAACCATCAGTGGGAAACTTGGCAAGATTGTATAAAATGAATAAAGGAGGATGGGATGAAATTGGCTATTTTTATAGGGTTTGCTGATACTGTGATATGGAATGCTTTGTCTGTTATTGTGAGACATAAAGTGATTAAGGCTGCTGGGTTTTTCATATACCACACTATCCACAAGCTGCATGATTAGTGGAATAGATGGAGGGGTTGTGAAAAGAGCAGATGAAAAAATGGGGAGATGGGAACCTGTCCTGATGGAGAACCTCTTACAGGTCCACCCCAAAAGCTGCAGGGCTGGACCTTTATTCATTAGAATTAATTAGGATAGATCAGAAGCAAATAGGAGTTACCACTACCAGAACAGGAATTCAGATTCCTCCAGAACACTTTGGTTTGATAACTGCTTGCTAAAGCTTGGCCTTGCAAGGTGTTCATGTCATGGGAGGAGTAATTGATGCAGATTATCAAGGAGAAATTAAATTCTGTTAAACAATAGTGAGCATGATTTGATTATGGAACCCCGTGACAGGGTAGGAAAATTATTGATACTGCTGTTTTAAAAAAAATTGTGAAAAAAGGAGATCCACCTGAAATCACCACTGTTTGTGGAGATAAAGGGTTTGGATCCACCTAATGTCCTAATAATGGAGCCACAGTGTGGGTCCAGAGGCCAAATGGCCCTCCCGAGGCAGCTGAAGGAACAGCTCTGGGGAAAGACAGCACAGTTTGAATCCTGAAACCTGGGCAGGAACGATGGGAATATGTCCCTGCAGCCAAGTGTTCTATGGGAGAACAAGTAGATGTTGTAGGATATTGTTTTACAGATCCTGCCAGACCAAATCTCCTGTTTGCCCCAATGGTCCCTTGGGAAAATGCTCTGATCCACGGGGCTCGATGTGAGCACTGATGTGACATTGAGTGCCTTCCACACGAATCCCAGCCAGGAGCCTGCGTGCCCCTCAAGGACTGGGACCCAGCACCTCTCCAGCCAAAGGGGAAAGGACCCCACCAAGTCTTGTTCCCCACAGACACCGCGGTAAAGCTGAACAGCAAAGGACCTTGGGGCCATTATTCTGGAATGAAAAAGGCACCAGCTCCATGGACAATGGAATTATTAACCCAAATAAGACTGAGGAAAAAGCATGAATAGCCTTGTCACTAAAGTACTACTTATGTCTGTAAGTTGTATCTTGATAGTCAACCAGAATCTTTGTTTGCCAGAAACACCTCTGGAGTTTCACCAAGGGATTAGTCATGAAAATTTGTATGAGAATGTAAGGATCAAAGTAGCTGAAATACTCAATATAACTAATTGCTGGATATGTTCTCAACCAATGATGGGAGGAATGGGATTCCCTTGGAGGGCCCACCCTGTGGGGTGGCCAGAACTCTGTCAATGGGCTCTGACTCGTAACGGAGTCAGTGAAGGGACAGTTAAAGAAAACTGTGCTGTGGAACAAAAGAATACAATGACCAGTTTTACAGGATTCAGTAAGATTTCCCTTCAGGTGAAACCAAACCCTGTTATAGTTAGAGGCCAAAATGTGAAAGAATTTCTATGTTTTAGCATTACTGGAAATGTCAGTAGAACTTGGGGTGCTGGAGCTGGTCAGTGTCAGCATTACACCACTCCCAGCTGCAGTGCCACCATTTAGGGTACTTCAGCAACAACCATGGGGAAGAGTTGGGGCCAAGAGAGCATTTTTCACCCAAAGAATGCCTTGGATTTCAGAAACCAAAGATTCTGGTTCACCCTGTGCCCTGTGTGCACTGCCTCGTCCTGTGGAGTTTCCATTAACTAAGAGCTAAATAGATTATTAGAAGACGCAACAAATGATGCTATTAAGATATTGAATAGCACATCCTAAGAAACATGCATGGGGGCTCTATGGAACAGTATGGCCTTGGATTATCTGCTTGCTGGGCAAGGAGGGAACTGTGCTATTATAGGACAGGAATCTGGTGCTTCTGCCAGGGATGGGTTTGTAGTCCAGCAGTCAGGAATTACCTCGATAGAAAGATCAGTATAAGAGTGGCAGAAGGAAGAAAATTCCTCTTGGTGAGATTGGCTTCATGGCTGCCAAAGTGGAGGCTGCTGCCAAATGCATTTGTGGCAGTCACTGTAATCATTGCAGTGTGTGCACTTGATGTGTTATGATTCCGTGTTAGAGTTGTTATATCACTTTGTGCTGGAAAATGGAGAATTGAGACTTGTCTAAAAGGAGACATAGTCTCAAGAAAAAAAATGAGATTCGATAAATAACATAGAGAATAGCAACTAATCAGGCATGTTTGAAAAGGAACATGAATTATTGCTCTGAGTAATGAACTTGAAGAGCACTTAAGTGAAGAACAAGAGGTGATGCCTTTATGACTAAAACCTAAATCTAAGGTTCTGTTATGGAAAGAATTGTTATGGAGGTTTGTAGTTCATCTGTAGGTCAAAGAGCCAATTGAAGTACTAAGGCCTGAACAACAGGCCCTGAGCCAAAGCTGACCTCCACATGAACCTTCCAACCAAATCTTATTTGTATCTGCTAATTAACAAAGTATTATTAGCAAAATTATCTTTGTAGCTGTTCATTGGTGAAACCTGTTCTCTATTTAGAAACCAGACAAAGCCTCATCTGGCATTGTCTGGGAGTGTAGGATCAAAGTCAACTCCCTTGGCTCCTCCTTGAGCCCTGGCCAGGCTTTGGGAGGACCCAAGAGGAGGATGAAACCAGATGTTCCCGCACTAGAAGTGCTGTCAGTTTGTTTATTCAGCACTGTCAAAGCTGGGCCCTCTCCCAGCGAGGTTGGAAGCCTCACCTGTGAGTGGCCGCACCTGCAGGAATTCCCAATTGTTGGGAATGGCTCTGCAGTCCTTGGCTGGGACAGCTTCCCCCAGCTGATGAGGGGATCTGGGTGATGGTAAAGTCTGAGGGTAACTGCTGATGGATCTTTCTTAATCAATATGGGCAATCTTTGGTAGTGATGACTGAGTGCATTTTTGAGCTTCTCCTTTTGTAATAATTTGCTAATTATCATCTGCTTTGCTGAGCTTATCCTTTTGTAATTCTTTGAAGTTTTCATTTATATAAATTACACTGTTCCTTCAGTTGGTGTCTGTGTCTTTGGTGCTGACCCTGCCCACTGACATAGCAGGGCCCCCTCCCACCTCAGTATTCCCTGGGAAGACAAAAACCATCTCTCCAAATGTCCCCCCTTCCTCCTTGTTCCCCCACTTTATACACTGAGTGTGATGTCCTATGGTCTGGGATATCCCCGGGGTCAATTGGGGTCACCTGTCCTGCCTGTGTCCCCTCCCAACCCCCCATGGACCCCCAGCCCCTCCCCAGCGTGGCCGGACGAGGGGCAGGAAAGGCCTTGGCTCTGTGCAAGCTCAGCGATAACAAAACCATCTCTGTGTGATCTATGCTGTGCTCAGCACAAACCCAAACACAGCCCTAGAGAAAGCCCTGGGGAGGAAATTCCCTCTGCCCCAGCCCAAAGCAGCACCCCATGGCCATCCCCCACCCCCACGGCTCCACGGGTTCCTTTCCATGCCCTGACCCTGGCCAGGGCACCTTGGGATGGTGGCCATGGCAGCCGGCGGTGGCACAGGGCTCAGTGCTGTGTCCATGGCAGCACAGCCCAGCCACGGGCCCTGAGTGCAGGTGACCGTGACAATCCCCATCACAGCGGGCCCAGGCATTGGTGGCCATGGCACCAAACTGAGGAACAGGTCCTTGTGGTCATTCCCACAGCACCTGAGGACAGCAACAAGTGTCAGTGCAATTGGACCTGGCAACAGCCCCAGAACTGCTTTGTCCTGAGAGCTGCCATGGCCCCAAGGAGAGCACCAGGTGTGCATGCAAGTGCCATGAAACCTGACTGCAGAAATGGGTCCTTAGGGACCTTTCTGAGGAACCTTTAACTTCTCACCTTGGTTGCCATGGCATCCAAACCCAGCTGTGGGGTCAGTGCAGTGTCCATGGCACAGCCCCTGGCAATGGCCAGTGCAGGTTGGGATGAGAATCCACGCTCAGAGCTGGCCCAGGGCAGGGCTGCAGTGCCTTCCCAGCAGCCTGTCTGCACAGGAGCAAGGTTGGCCACTCTGGGTCAGACCTCCAGGCAAAGGTTCTCTGAGCAGGCCAGTCCTCCTCAGGAGAGACCCTGGATCAATACCAATCACAGAATGCTGCAATCACCTCTGCTCTAAAGAGAACAGTAGCAAAAAAATGCACCCTTTAAAATAGGAATATAATTTTCTTAGAAGCTTTTTGAAATATTTCTCCATAACTGTAGCAGGAAACCTTCCCAATGCACTGCAGCAGACCAGAGGGAAATCAAGGCAGAGCCATGGTTTGTCAGGACTTGCTTGATGCTAATGAGCCCCGAGGTGCATTTGGTGCTGAGCCCTTGAACCTCAGGGCCTGAGAGGAGATTGCACAAACCTTTCCAAGAGTCAAAGTCAGAAGAAAAACCCAAAGTGTCTCCAAACATTAATGGTTTCCACTGAGGGCCATCCCCCAGACAGGCTCCTCATGGACTCCTTGGAGGAGAGAATTGGAGGCCATGATTGCACAAACCTCTCAGAGACTCAGAATGAAAAAAAAGGACTTTAATAAACCCTGAGTACCTTGAAGCATTAATGAGCCCCAGTGAGTGTTGTTACTGACAAAGAATCTCAAGGGACTTGTTACAGCAGATAATTGGAGGCCATGATTGCACAAAGATCTCAGAGACTCCAAGGCAAAGCAAAAGCCAAAGTCATTTGGAAAACCTGCAGTCCCTGGGAGCATGAAGGAGCCCCCCAGGGCCATTCCTGACAAAGGCTCCCCAGGGACTCCTTCCAGCAGATCCCTGAGGCCAGAAGTGCAGGGAGGCCAAGGCTCTGTGCAGGCAGCTCAGGTGCTGAGCAGAGCCTGGGCTGGCTGGAGACAGCAGAAAGGCCAAGGGCTGAGCCCCAGCCCCGGGGAAGGCAGATCCTGTCCCTCCCGCCTTGCTCAGGGCTCTGCCAGGGGCACTGGGATGTGGGGGGGATGCTGAGGGCAGGACAAGGGGGTGACAGTGCCCAGCCTTGCTGGGGCTGTGCCAGGAGGCCCCAGGGCCTCAGGACAAGGTGTCTCCTCACAGCCCTTGGTGGCACAGATGCTGCTGTGCCCCAGGGCACCAAGACTTGGCTTCTCCTGGGCACTGCCAGCCTTGCCAGGGCCCTTGGCCATGTCCAGCACAGCTTGTCCTGTGCTGTCCCACAGCTGCCCCTGTGTCCCTGCAGGCTGCACACTCCCATCTCGCTGTCCCCCTGGCTCTGCCCTGCCATTGCCAGCCCTGCCCTGACCTCTGCCCACCCTCACCCTCTGTGCCTTGGGACACACACACAAGCACTGAGCTCATCCTCCTTTGGGGGCTTCTCCCAGCACAGCCCTGCCCTTGCAGGGACATTTCCTCCTCCTCATGCCCAGTCTCCACCTGCCCAGCTACTCTGTGGGACAGTGTTTGTCTCTCCTGCTGTTCCCTCCCTCCCTCCCAGGAAAGCTGCAGCATGTGGGACACAGCCCTTCCAGCAGCAACCCATTCCCTCAGCCCTGCTGGGCCCATTCCCCTGAGCAGAGAGCAGCAGCCTCCCTGTGCTCTGCCCAGGCTGCTCCTTTCAGCTCCTGGCACAGCCCCAGCCCAGCTGTGCCTGCTGCTGTCCCCTCCTGCGCTCAGCTACAGGCACAGCACAGCCCCAAGAGAAGCCCTGTGGCTGCAGTGAGCCCAGGCCCTGGGGCAGAGGAGATGGCCCAGTCCCTGTGCCAGCCAGGTGCCTTCTGCTGGGCAGGCAGAGACCTGGCAGGGCTGAGCTGGACAGCCATGGCCCAGCAGGAGTCACGGGCTGAGCCAGCAGCTCCTGCTCAGAGAAGTGACCTCACAGTCCCTTCTCCAGCCATGCTTCTGCCCTTGGCCTGTCCCCTCCAGAGGCACAAGTGACCTCACAGCCCTTCACAGCCCTCAGGTTCCCACTGGGTGATGAGTTCCTGAGACACAACTGATCACGGGATCCTGTACCCAGCCAGCAGCCTCCTTTTTGTAACCCCCAAGCTGAGCAGAGAAACCTGAGCTTGTTTTATTGCTGAGCAATGAACTGAGAGAAAGGGGCAGGGGAACACAGACCATTTTTGGTGTTCAGTACTGAGATCTTTATCTTCCAAAGCACAGGTACTGCATCCTTTCCTCCCAAGATGTTTCTGGAGATTTTCTCCCAATGGGAAGTAGAGAATAGCTCTCCTTTGGTTTTGCTTTGCTGCTACATGTGGCCTTTACTTTTTGATACTCCCACCTGAGAGCAGAAAAAGCTCTTACACCCACACCTTAATCTGGTTTTTGTTGATCTATGCTTTTTTTCACCTTATTTTCTCCTGTAATCTTGCTGAGGAAGGGGAGTGAGAGAGCAGCTTGGTGGGCACCTGATGGCCTGACAGGTTTAACCCACCAAGGTCATCTTTCCCAAACCCTTCTCTTACAGGCAGCATTAGCTACGTGAGGTTCCTGAAGGGCAATTTGGCATCACCCACAAATGAGTTGAAAATGTATTTCATCCCATTGTACATAGAGAGACGAGTTGGAAGGTTGATGAGTTCAAGCTTTAGAGAAAGAACTGAAAGTTTCAGACACTGAGCTGCAGAAAGCTGCAACAGCAGCTCCGTTTCTTGCACAGCCAACAGTGTCCAGGGTTCTGGGGGCACCACCTGGGCTTTGTGAGGGAACCTTTTTATAGGTGAGTGTTCTGTGCCCAACCTTCTGGACCTTTCTGGAAATGGGCTGGGGGACTTTGAGGGCCTTTTGGTGGTCTCAATCCCCCTCTACTGGACTGACCCCCAGAGGACAGTTCATGGCCACTTCTTGACCCCACTTGCTCTGTCCTTTGTGTTGTGGTGTCACCATGGGGCAGAAGAGGGGAGTGGCCCCAGGAAGGTCCTGCCCCACCCCAGCACAGCCCCTTTCCAGCCCCAGCCTGCTCTAACTCTCCTCTGGCTCTATGACTCTCATGGCTGGAGGCCCAGCAGAGCATGAACTCCTTGTTGCCTCAGCTTGTGCACCCAGCAGAGATGAGGAGTTGAGAGTGGGGATGAGGAGAGATGGGCAAAGGGGACCCAAATTCACATGTGGATTGTGAAGCCACTCCTGCTCCAGGAGCCTGATTGGGAAGCAACTGGCCCTATAACTTGGGGACAAGATATTAATCACAATGCTGGCGTGCCGGAGGGCAGTGGATTTCGGCATCACGCCCCTGAGGAAAGATTTTGGTCCAAGCCTGCATCCCTATTTCAGACTGTACATGAACACTGTGGACTTCTTCCTGCTCTACCTGGAACCGTGCAGCAGTGCAGAAGCTCAGCTATTACAGCCCTGCATGGGGGAGACTTGAATTTATCCAGGAAGTGTTTCCAAAGGCCTTGTGTGCAATCCTTGCTGCTTTCTTTGGTGATAATTTGTATCGTGGGGGAATTGCAATTCATTTGACTTTTCTGACACGTGTTTGCTGATGTCTGCATTTGGAAATGGAGAAGAGATTGTTGGAAGCTTGAAATATTGCAATGCTTGAACTTCCCTGCTTGTGGCCGGCCATTGCCTGGCTCAGCAGGCACCCAGCTGTGTTTGGACATGAGCTGCCCCAGCCAGACACGCAGCAACCGGAGCGCTGAACATCAGAGACTGGGCTAATGCTTTTCCCAGAGCACAAGGAAACAGGACAGTGTCTCTGCACCATCTAATTGTCCTGTGAAACTCAGCAGCTGATGGTGTTTTTGTGCTACTGCCAATCCCTTCCACGACAAAAATAATTTCAAGATTGAGTAACAGCTTCTGCCTCCTGACAGAGACCAAGTGTTGCCACCAGTTGCTCCAGGTGCTCCTGCCAACAGCCACCTGCAGGAAGGAGCACAGACACCAATGCACCAGTGTTGGTTTTGGCTGCCCTGTGGCAGAGAAGCCCCATGGGGGCACAGGTCTCTGGGCCAAGAGATGGCACGGGCGCTGCTAGGGCTCGGGGGGTGGTAGGTCTGCTTCGGCAGGGACTGTGCCACACCTGCTGATTTCAGTGCTCCCGGAGCCCCAGGGGTCAGAGCGGCATTGGTGCCCTGGCCCACACGTTCCTTGTGTGTGTCACACCCCCGTGTTGAGGATGGCCAGCAGCCGGGACTTGTCCCAAGGAGGCCGTGCCAGCTCCTGTGGAAGGCCCCGGGCCCTTCTCGCTGCGGCTGTGTCAGCAGCCGTGGGGGCTCCTTCTGCTGCCCTGAGCCCGCAGAGCAGGGGAGCGTTTGTTTCTTGTTTGAGCTGTCCCTAAGGTTCCCGGCGGCCTGCCTTAGACGCTTGGGGCAACAGATTCCTTCCAACCTGGGCCACTTTGGGTGGGGTTGGGGCAGCCCCAGGGCAGGTGGCAGTGTGTGCAAGGGCCCTTTGTGACACGTCATTGTGACATAGGTGCTGGTGGCAATGCAGCCACACCACAGTGCTCGGAGCACTCAACGGGACAGGATGGGACAGAGCGGTGCCGTGAGGAGCCCCCGCACAGCGCACTCATTCCTTGCTGACCCAGAGCTTTTCCGAGGCGTTTCTCCTGCAGGTGGCCTTGTGGCCAGACCACAGGGTTTGGTGACCTGTGGTCTTACCGAGGCTTTTGTTCTGCAGGTGCCCTCAAGGACAGACCGCAAGACTTGGTGGCCCGGAGCTTTTCCAAGGCACCTCCCATCCCTGCGGCCTGTACCCTCGAGGCCAGACCGTGGGACTTGCTGACCACAATCCTTGACGAGGAGTCTGCTGTCCTTGTGGCAGGAGCCCTCGAGACCAGAGTGCAGGACTTGCTGTCCTGTAGCCTTCCCAAGACTTCTCTCTTGCAGGTGCCTATAAGGCACGACTGCAGGACTTGCTGACCCAGAGCTTTCTCAAGGCATCCCTCCTGCAAGGAGCCTTAAATCCCATCTGTGACATGGAGCAGAGACCTCCGAGCATGCCCAAGCTGGCCTGGGTGAAGGAGGAAGAGGGCCCTGGAGCTGCCCCAGTACAGCAACCTGGAGAGGTGGAGCAGTTGCCCCTGACACAGGAGGGTAAGTGGCAGAGCAGGGCCACAGGGCTGGTGCCTGCAGTCAGCCTGGCACCATCCCATCCCATCCCATCCTATCCCATCCCATCCCATCCCATCCCATCCCATCCCATCCTATTGATCCCATCCCATTGATCCCATCCCATCCCATCCCATCCCATCCCATCCCATCCCATCCCATTGATCCCATCCCATCCCATCCCATCCCATCCCATCCCATTGATCCCATCCCATCCCATCCCATCCCATCCCATCCCATCCCATCCTATTGATCCCATCCCATCCCAGTGATCCCATCCCATCCCATCCCATCCCCTGGGGACGTGCCCATGGACAAGACGGAAGAGGGGCCGGGGCTGCCCTCCCACAGCCGTGCTCCATCCCCAGGGCACCCCAGGGCTGTCCCTGCCAGGGCAGCGCAGGGCTAGGCTGTGTTCTCCGGCCTCTCCCGCAGCCCCTCAGCTCTGGCTGCGCTCACTCTTTGCCAGATGCAGGCACAGACCGCACACAAGAGCAGGACCCCGCCCGTGGCCACTTCCGCAGAAAAGTGCAGGTACCTGCAGCTATCCCCACCTGGGCTGGGCCTGCTGTCCCTGCTCAGCTGAGCACCGCGCTTGGAGCACTCCATGGAACATCCCTCCCTTCTTGCCCTTCGTTCTCCTGCCGATGACTTGCAAATTCATCAAGTGCGTTTGGCAGGAAGAGACCAGCGACGTGGGCACTGCGTCTGTGGCAAACTCTGACATCAACAGTGCTGATCCCAGTGCCGTCCTGCTGGATTTGCTTGTGAAGAAAGGTGTCTCCATTCCAGAGCAAGTAAGCAGCCTGTGGCCAGGACTGGAGCCCCCCAGGAATTGCTTGGCCTCCCAAGCCATGCCCGCTGGTCCCTTGAAGCTTTTGAGGCCATCGCAGTGTGGTGGCAAGGGAAGCACTTCTCTGGGGAAGCTGGGGACATTACTCCCTCTGGCAGCTTTCCAGCTCTCCCTGGGCCTTCTCCAGGTGCCTGCCATGGTGAGGTACATCCACCAGTGCCTCCTGTCCAATGAGTCTGGTGAGCACAATCTGGACAGGAGCCTTCTGGAACTGACCGAGGCACACCCCACTGATGTCGTGATAACTCTCCTGCGTGTGGCCCCATCATGTGACAGGTACGGGGCCCGCCTGCCCAGAGGGCTCAGGGCTCCCCAGCCCTGTGGAGCCTGTCCCAGGTGTCTGACAAAAAGAGAGGTCCAGGGCCCTCTGGCTCCTCCATTTCCCAGCCCTGGCATGTCAGCCCCCGAGCCTGCTGCCATGCTCCCTCCCTGCCCCTCCCTGGCCTGTCCCCACAGTGGTGGACGGCCTGGGTGCTGTTGGTGAGGGGCAGTGGGCAGAGGCAGGGGTGGTGGCTGAGACTCACTTGACACGGAGCTTTGACCCCACAGAGCTGCTACAACCATGTGGAGGATGATCATGTCATCGAGCAGGACAGTGAAGCCGGTGCTGCTGACACTGCTCAATGTGCTGGGGAGCTGGCCAGAGCACAGCACGTGCACCTCTGATGGGGACAACACAGATGTCTTTGCCCTGGCTGTGAGTTCCCGGAACTGGCCTTTGCTCGCCCCCAGGTCGCCTTTCCAGCAGCTCTCCATCCTCCTTCCCCCACTGCACCTCCGTGCCTCCGGCACTGGGATGAAACCTGCACTAGGGGCAGGTTCAGGGGCACCAGGCCTGGTGCTCCCCCTGCGTCTCTCCAGCCTCTCCCTCCCACGCTCGGGCCCTGCCCCATGGACACCTTGGCACTGACCACTGTCTCAGGGTGGTTTGTCCTTTGCAGGCAACTGTGGTGATGTGGAAGTTCCTGCAGGTGCCCTGCTGCCCACGTGTAGTGACACTGTATTTCCCTCGCCTCTTTGTGCATCTGCTCTTCCAAGTGTTCTTCAGCACATTGGATATGCCAGAAGAGGTTGATACCTTCTGGAAGGGATGCCAGGAGCAACATGGCCTTGCCACCAACCCCAACAGGTGCTCCATGCCAGTCCTCCTGTCCCTCCCATGTCCCCAGGGCAGGAGCCAGCGCTCCCAGCGTGACCTGGGCTTTGCTCTGCACACAGCTTTGCAGTGCGCACCCTGAAGGCCCTGCTCTGCCTTCTCCAGTGCGAGGATGTGGTGGTGGCAATGGAACGCAAGTGTGGCTGGGACACACTGCTCTGTGCTGACACCCAGCACTATGCTGTGGGTGTGCTGGCCAGGTGAGAAGCCCTTCTCCCCACTGTCCCTGGCATTTGTGCCCTGTGCCCGCTGTGCCCCTCACAGCCCCTGTGGTCATGGGCCAGAGGGCTTTGTCACCAAGGGATGGCTGAGCAGACTGGAAAAGGCCCAGGAGCAGCCACCTCCCAAAGGGCCCATGTCCCCTGGAAGGGTGGTGGGGAAAGAGCAGACCTCTGTGAGTCAGGCCTGGCAGAGGTTTGCCCTCTCACCTCAGGCTCTTGGTTCCTTTTCCCACCTCCAGCGAGATGCGCCGTGCATCCATACCCTTGTGTTCCCATATTGCGCTGCACCTCCTCAGGCTGCTCAGCAGGGAGGAGTCACCCTGGGATCTTCCTGTCCTGGCGTTCCTTGTGGAGGTGAGCCTGAAGGGCAGTGCTGCCTCCCAGCTCTCTGCCCTCCTGCAGCTGCAGCTGCAGCTGCCTGCGACGGTGCCTGTGCCCTGTGCTGCTGCCTGGGCCCAGCCCTGCGTGGCTCCAGGCTCCTGCCGGCTGGCTCCCCCGGCACTGCGCTGTGCCTTTCAGACCCTGGGGTGCCTGGACTTGAGTAAATGCAGTGACAGTGTCCTGCAGATCATGGCAAAGAACCTGCAGAGTGAGTGCAGGGAGAGGCATCGCCAGGTTCTCAGGGCCCTCGTCGCGCTCAGTGAGGATCCCTTGATGGTGAGAAGGGGGCAGTGGCACAAGCCGTGCTGGCAGTGTGGAGCTGGGGAACGCAGTCGCTTGGGCTTGGCTGGGCTTTGGGAGCTGAGGCAGCTGCTCCCAGCTCTCCTGCCTCCCACTTCAGCTGCCTGAGTGCTTTGGGACTGCCCTTTGGGGTTTCACAGATTGTGTTCCACACAGGCCAAAAGAATGTGGAGCCTGACCGAAAGGCTCATCCAGCTCCTGTGGGACACAGATGGAGACATGGTTGTGATGACACTCACCGTACTCAGATTTACAGTCTCGGACTGGGACATGCTGATACCCAGCCCCATTGCCCTGCAGCTGGCTGAGGCGCTCCTGCCACTCTTTGACAATGTAAGGCTCTATGCCTCCAGCCACAGGCATTGGGTGCTGTCTGGACACTTTGTGCCCTGTGGATTTTCAGGCCTGTGCCCAGCTGTGCCTGGAGCAGTCGATGCTGAGGTCTTTTTTTCTTCCTTTCATACAGGACAATAGCCATGTGCAGCTTCTCTCCATGATCCTCTTTCAAGAAATGATGAATGCTTTAGTGGAAGAGGGAAAAAAGCCTTTCAAGTTACCTGTGCATCATAGCCTGCTCCCACTCTTCTTCCACTGCCATGATGAGAGCCAGGAAGTGGCAGACATAAGGACTTAGGGGCTGCTGGTGTCCCCCTGGGAGGGGGCTCAGCTGCCTCTTGCCCTGGTGCCTCGCGGGCTGCAGCCTCCTGGCCTGGGCACACGGACACTGCTCCTGTGCCCTGGGCTGTGGTGCCATCTCCGTGTCTCTGCTGCTCTCCAGGCCTCTTGGTCAACGCTGCTTTGTGCAGCCAAGTTCCTCAAGAGGAAGGATCTGAAAAGGCTGGTGAAGAAGAAGGAGCTGTGGAAGTTCGGCGAGTGCCTGGTGAGGACAGCCTGGAAGCCCCAGCCTGAGCCTGGAGAAGGCACCTGACCACGGTGCTTAGTGTGTGGGGAAGGCAGCTGTGTCCCTGCCCACTGCTGCACCCAGGGGCCATGCGGGCTCTTCTCCAGGCTGCTGTGGCCCCAAACCAGGTGCCGATGGAGCCCCGGCCCACCTGGGCCGTGCACTGGGGCGGCACCGCAGCTCCCCGGGCAGCACCGGGCCCTCTGCCCTCCAAAGGCCGGCGCCAGCGGCTGCTGGCTGCGCCTCAGGGCTGTGTGGCCAGGGGAAGCCAGGGCTGGGTTCAGGGAGAGCCCGGCCAAGGGGCAGAGCCCAAACCTTCCCTCCTGGCACTCTCTCTCCAGCTGGCAGAGGACAGGAGCCAAAGGGTCAAGCACCTGCACCAGGCCGTGCCATACCTGGACAGCCCCCAGGAGCCCCTGCGAGAGGAGGCCATCAGGTTCATTGGTGAGCCGCGAGCCCAGGCTCCCTCCCTGCCCTGCCACAGCTCGGGCCCAGCCCCGGCTGCTGCCCCGGCAGCGCCATCCGGGCCCGGGGCTGTGGAGCCCCGCCTGCCCTCGGGGCTGTGGAGCCCCGCCTGCCCTCGGGGCTGCTGCCACCCTCCTGTCGCAGCCGTGCCCTTCCTGGGGCGGCAGGATGCGGCAAGGGCCCGGGCTGAGCCCTGCCGGCGCAGGAGGCCGTGCGGCCCCAGGGCTGGCAGTGCCGCTGGAGGAGAGCTGTGCCGCTGGGGCTGTGACAGGCTCTGTGTCCCCAGGGATGGCCGGGCGGCGCTTGAGGGGGCAGTCAGGAGAGGTCCAGTTCGTCTGCACAGGTGAGTGAGGGCAGCGAGGCATCACCAGGGCTTTTCGGGGGGAGCTGCAATCCCTGGGCAGGGAGCTGCAACCCCTGCCCGGCTGTGGAGGGCTTTGCTCCCTGTGTGGATGAGGGGCAGCTTGGGCAGAGCCCAGAGAGATTTTAGGGGCATGTGGGGGATTCGTGGCCAGCATCTTCCAGCTGATCCTGTTGGTCGCTGCTCCCTTCTGGCCATGGCAAGAGCTGGCTGGGATGGGCCGAGCAGGAGGGTCTCCTCGGGTCCCTGCAGATCCAGGCTCTGTGGCTCCTGCCCTCTTGTTTCAGTCCTTGAACACATGAGAAGTGACATCAGCCCTGCCATCTCAAATCTGGCTCTGCAAACACTTCACATCATCAGAGCACTCGGAGGAGGTCCCATCACCATCTTCCCAAGGTTGCGAGATCAGCTCCACAAGGCATGGAGGACACGGCCTCCTCTGTGGGGCTGTGGCTGGCTGTCTTGCTGGAGCTCTATGGAGAGCTGATCTTTGAGGCTCTGGCTGCTGGGGCCACCTGAGCCAGTGGGGATTTTTCTTTTCTTCAGGATTCTTTTCTTCTTTTCAGTTTCTTTAGTATGTAAATATAGAATGTGTTCTAATACACAGACTCCCAGGATCTTTCTTTTGGTGCCCAGTGTCTGCCCCAGGTCAGGGAAGAGAGGAAAGAGGGTGCTTGTACTCAACAAGTTGCCCAGGCATGCAGTGTGGAAGGGAAAGTGGCCAGAAGCCCCTTGGCCTTTGGTGGTTCTGCTGAAGCCTTAACACTTCCGACACAGTGAGTGGGCAGAGGCCGGAGCTGTGGGGATCCCTGTGAAGCTGGTGCCTGGAGATGGCCACAAGCCCTTTCCCACCCAGGAAGCACCATCTGTGTCCTGCCCTTGTGTTGCTGGCGGCATTGCTGAGGGCTCCCAGGTTCCTGTTGATCCAGGGCCCCTCTGGAGCTGTGTTGGGGCTGCCACTGCCAGGCAGGATGGCTGGGCTGGGGGAGACCCTGAGGGGATGCGGTGGTGGGAGGCTGTGCAGGGATGAGGTGCTGCAGAGGCCCTGACGGGACAAGGCAGTGGGAAGGCACATAGGGGATCTGTGAGGGGTGGGGGACAGGAGGCCCCTGAGGGGATGGGGTGGTAGGAAGCCCTGAGGAATTGGGTGTCAGAGACCATGAGCAGCCCCCAGGCAGCCGCCTTGTTCCTGCCACCTGGCAGCTCTGGTGCTTCCCTAAGGCATCTCCCTCAGCAGACAGTTGGACAGACAACCCAAAATCAGGTGTGTATCCCTGGTCCTGGCCTTTCAGAGCTGTGGGCCTAGGAGTTGTGGGGCTGGGCGTGTGCCCTCCCTGCCCTCGAGGCTGGGCCCAGCCCCTCAGCCTTAGGCCATGCACTCGACTGCCTGGCTATTGAATCTTTTTCCTGTTGTGGGGGAGGCTGAGCTCTGTGGCTTTTGGCAAGAGTGAGCAAGAGCAGCAGCTTTGAGCCCGAGAGAGGCCTGAGCAAGGCCCTCTGGGCCAAGGGCATTCCTGGCATTCCCGGGACATGGATACGTGACAGTACGGTGGGCACTGTTATAAATGGGTTGGCTTTCCTAGGCCGGTTGTATGTTACAATGTTCATGAATTGGTTGAGTTATATCAGGGCTGAGCTTGGTCAATTGGTTAATTGCAACTTAGAGTTATTTAAGTCATCTCGCACGCGGTACGGGTGTAATACTTTTGTAAAACCACTAGATGCTAATGGTAAATATAGGATAGTTCAGTAGGAACTTTCTAGAAACTTTCCACAGGTATAATGGCATCACCTCGAGCGTGGATTGGTGGACCAACTGAACCAATGAGATGGACTTGCGGACAAATGATTGGACGGGAATGCTCTGCTAAAACGAGCCAATCAAAAGAGCCCTAGACAAGCCAATCACAGTGAGAATCAGGAAACGGACTGATCCTGTGCAGGCACAGCTTATGGGAACTCTTGTGGTGCTTTGCACCGTGTGCTCCTGAGCTCCTCGTTTGACCAAAGGAGCACCTAGCGATGTGCACGCTGTTCCTTCCCTCTGCTTTGCCGTTGGGATTTTGGGCCTACCTCAATTTCCCGCTTCCAGTTATTATTAATAAACCAGTTAAACATAAACAGTGTTAGGCCATTTCTTACAGACACCTTCAGGGTGCCATGGCTGGCTTTGCGCTGCGCCACCTCCCTGTGAGCAGGGCTGGGGCTTGTGCAGCTGATTGGAGTCTGTTTGGTGTTCTGTTAAGAAGGGAGATTTCAAAGTGCATCTCATTAATTTTATTTTTAATCAAGTGAGTATTTTTTTTATTTTTCAGTTCAAAGAAGAGGTGATACAAGCATTCCCCAAGTGATCTTGATGCTGAACGTCTCCTCAGGAGGTCTGGTCACAGAGAAGAATGAGCCCCTTGTGGGCTGACCCTGTTTGGACAACCTGCTCCTCACCTCCAACCTCACCATGGCTGACATGGCTCATCCTGCAACTGCTTCAAGGGTGGTTTCAGAGAATCACAGAATCAGCGAGGTTGGAAAAGACCTTTGAGATCAAGTCCAACATGTGACCCAACACCACCTTGTGTGCCCTGAGCCTCCTCTTCTCCAGGATAAACAACCCCAGCTCCCTCAGACACTCCTCACACAACTTGTGTTCCTGGCCCTTCACCAGCCTTGTTGCCCTTCTCTGGACACGCTCCTGCCCCTCAATGTACTTCCTAAATTGGGGCACCCAGAGCTGGACACAGCACTCGAGGTGTGGCCTCACCAGTGCTGAGTACAGGGGAAGAATCACTGCCCTGGTTCTGCTGGCCACACCATTCCTGATCCAGGCCAGGTGCCATTGGCCTTCTTGGCCACCTGGGCACACTGCTGGCTCATGTCCAGCCTGCTGTCCATCAGCACCCCCAGGTCCCTTTCTGCCTGACTGCTGTCCCCAGCCACTCTGTCCCCAGCCTGTAGTGCTGCAGGGGTCGTTGTGGCCAAAGTGCAGGACCTGGCACTTGGTCTTGTTCAACCTCCCATTGTTGGATTTGGCCCCTGGATCCAGCCTGTCCAGGTCCCTCTGTAGTGCCCTTGTACCCGCCAGCAGATCCACACTCACACCCAGCTTGGTGTCATCTGCAAATTTGCTGATGGTGGAATCAATCCCCTCATCCAGATCATCAATAAAGATATTGAAATCCACGTTGGCTGGGTTTGATCCCTTGGCCATCCTCTATGTACTGTGTAATGGCACTCACAGTGATCTGTTTCATAACCTTGCCAGGCACCAAGGTCAGGCTGACAGGCCTGGAGTTTCCCTGATCCTCCTTCCAGCCTTTCTTGTGGATGGGGTCACATTGGCACCTCCAGCTGATGGCTAAAAGACAGGCTACCTGAAACAGAGGCCAAGACAAATTAGGAGTATGAAAGCAGACAATTTATTCAAGGCCTGCAAAGGCCTTGAAGGTACATTTGGGCAAGCAAAGTCCCCCTTGGGGACTACACCCAAAAGGGACCCTGGGTCACAAGCTCTTCATCTTTTATAAATTCATTCCATTAGCATATTGGGCCTTAATTCTTGAATTGCACCCTTAGGTGATGATGTTAATCACCCCAGGCCCGCTCCCCCCATCTCATGGTTGTTTACATATTTTTGGGCCTTAAGGCAATGAATATGTCCTTGAATCTGTATTCAGAGAGCCTTGTTTGGCTAAAGGTGCTAGGAACAGAGGATTTTAGCACTTTGTAAGAAGCATGGAACTACAGCAAGTTCCAAATACATGAAGAGTAAAAAACTAGAAATAATTAAGGCATCACAGGCAGGCTGAGAGCTGCTCCTGGCAGGTGGCACATGCCCTGCCCTGGCAAAGAGCCCTCAGGGCTGCAGGAGCTGCTCTGCAGGACAGCCCTGGGCAGCCCTGGCTGCACCCCCACCTTCACAGCCTGCAGCCGTCCCTGGCAGCAGGAGCCGTCCTGCCCTGTCCCTCTGACAGTGCCCAGGGCAGCCACGCTCTGCAGCACATCCTCCCCCAAACCACAAACAGCAGCAGAGCCATCCTTACGGTCATATCAGTCGTGTCATGTGTCAGCTTTAGAAGATCCCTGCAGCCAGAGACTCACTGTGTCAGAAGTTGTGAAGATTTCTCCATGAATAAGTTAACCTTTTGCTAACAGCTCTGCGTCCTGCCTGGCTCTGCCTTGGCACACAAAGCCTTGGGCTGATCCAGACTCCTTCTGGGGAACTTGTTGCAACACAGCCCTGCCCTGGGAGAGAAATGACTCTCTCCTTGTGTCCCTGTTAGTCCAAGTACCAGCTGAGGGCTGGTGGGAAAGAAAGGATGGTACCACCATTTTCCATGTCCAACCCAGCAGGGCAGGGACAGCTCTTGTGGCACAATCCCTCCTGGCCAAGGACACAACACTGGGAAGGTCTTTCCGTTCCAAGGTTTTGCTCCAGGCAAGGAAAGCTCCTGGCTCAGGGTCACCTTTCCTGCTCAGCCAGACACTCTGAGTTCCCCAGCCGCAGAAGGGAATTCCAGCATTCCCACAGGCTGTGTGACTGTGACATCACAGAGCACCTGTGTGACATCACAGAGCAGACTGTGACATTACAGGGCAGATGAAAGGCATCACAGAGTGGGCTATGAGGTGATAGGACAGCTGTGTGACATCACAGAGCAGACTGAAATCATAAAGGGGGCTGTATGAAATCACAGGGCAGCTGTGTGATATCAGAGAGTGGGCTGTGACATCACAGGGGGACTGTGTTAGGTCACTGGGTAATGCCTTGGTTTAAAAACTGATGTCTGTCCAGGAAGGCGAGAACCTTTCTGGAATGGAAAGATGATGCCCTCCCTCCAAATTATTGCTTTGTGATAACAGGAGCTTCCTAGCAAAAATATGGAAAAGGAGTAACAGTTCTTCACGAGCAAATCTATACATATATATAGAACAGAACAGAACAGCAACAACCAAACAATGACAGGAGTTTCCCACCCACCAGGCCCCACTTTCCCCTTTGGTGCAGTTCTGGCCATGCCCAGCAGGGGGTGCTGCAGTGCAAATTGCAGCCGGCAGGGGGCGCTGCAGTGACTCTTCAGCCACCAGGGGGCGCCAGCGGCAGGCGCTGTCTCACGGCCAGCAGGGGGCGCTCCAGTACCAGGGCGCTCCTTCCCAGGCGGTGACAGCGGAGAAAGGGACCCGGTGGGGACAGCCCCGGCCCCAGGTGGCACTGCACGAGCTGGCTGCAGGCTCCCAGGGGCAGGGAAGCAGGGAAGCAGGGAGGAGCAGGCAGGCTTTGGTGGCAGTGCTGAGAACTCCAGGGCAGCAATACCCTGGGCCAGCCACTCTCACTCTGTCACCCACGCAGCCACTCCTTGATAGGGAAGGTTTGGGAAGGGAAGGTTTGGGAAGGGAAGGTTTGGGAAGGTTTGGGAAGGTTTGGGAAGGGAAGGTTTGGGAAGGTTTGGGAAGGTTTGGGAAGGTTTGGGAAGGTTTGGGAAGGGAAGGTTTGGGAAGGGAAGGTTTGGGAAGGGAAGGGAAGGTTTGGGAAGGTTTGGGAAGGGAAGGTTTGGGAAGGTTTGGGAAGGTTTGGGAAGGTTTGGGAAGGTTTGGGAAGGTTTGGGAAGGGAAGGGAAGGGAAGGGAAGGGAAGGTTTGGGAAGGGAAGGTTTGGGAAGGGAAGGTTTGGGAAGGGAAGGTTTGGGAAGGTTTGGGAAGGTTTGGGAAGGTTTGGGAAGGTTTGGGAAGGTTTGGGAAGGGAAGGTTTGGGAAGGTTTGGGAAGGTTTGGGAAGGTTTGGGAAGGTTTGGGAAGGTTTGGGAAGGTTTGGGAAGGTTTGGGAAGGGAAGGGAAGGGAAGGGAAGGGAAGGGAAGGGAAGGGAAGGGAAGGGAAGGGAAGGGAAGGGAAGGGAAGGGAAGGGAAGGGAAGGGAAGGGAAGGGAAGGGAAGGGAAGGGAAGGGAAGGAGCAGCTCCGGCCCCACTCCCACAGGGTCTCACCTGAGCTCACACCTCTGGCAATGTCCCCTGAGCCGCAGGAGGTCCGGGGGCAAAAGTGACAATTGCCGGCACAAATACCCATGGGATACCCCAATCACCATGAGCCACCCCCCACAACAGGGATGGGGCCAATCCATTGAGATTTGGACTTGGATCCATTGGGATTTGGGTTTGGATCCAATGGGATTTGGGGATGGATCTGATGGGATTTGGGGTTGGATCTGATGGGATTTGGGGCAGAATGGACAAATTCTGGGTGAAAACCGGGAAGATTCAAATGGATCCCGATGGAAGGAAGCTCCTCCCAGTCATTCCTCAGCCACTCTGAACCAGAGGCATTTATCAATGGCTCCTGGAGACTCCTGGAGATTCCCAGAGATTCTAAGCTACTCCAGAGGTGCTTCCAGCACTGGCCAGAAGTTCTTGTTCCTTGTCCTCATTGTTTTTGGCCTCACAGGGCTGGGCGGGGGCTCCTCGGGATCAGGATCCTTGGGAATCATGGAGGCGGAGCTGGACGCCGACATCACAGCAATCACCGGCGTTTGGAAGCTCCAGGGATCCTGACGACAGATCCACTTGGATTTCTCCTTCTTCTTCACCTCTTCCCCCTCTCCTTCTCCCCTTCCTCCTCCTGAGTGCAGCATTTTGGCCATGTGTGTCCAATGCTGGCACTGAGAGCGGCCCTGATGCCGTCCACCCTTTGGAATCTTGGGATGATCCCTGGAAAGATCCAATGGGAAAGGTCATCCCGAGCTGGGGGACACCGGATTGTTCCCAAGCCTTCAGTCTCACCTGTCTAGGGACTTTCCCGACTTCTTCTTCCCCTTGGTTTCCAGCTTTTCCAAATTTTCTGGCTTTTCCTTCATCCCTTTGGATTCTGACTTTTCTGACTTCTCCTTTTTCCCCAATTCAGTTTTTGACATTCCCAATTTCTCCTTCCTTCCCAATTCGGTTTCCAACTTCTTTTTCCACAATTCAGTTTCCGACTTTTCAGACTTCTTTTTCCCCAGTTTGCTTTCCAACTTTTCAGACTTCTTTTTCCCCAGCATTGTTTCCAACTTCCTCTCTTTCCCCTTCGTCCCCTGGGTTTCCCGGTTTTCTGGAGTCTCTTCCTCAGGTTGCTCCTCTGCTCCTGATATTCCAGAAGCTGCCTCTGGAACTGGGAAGGAGAGGCCAAGTCTGAGGTGGCATCACTTATCCCATTTCTTCCCTTTATTTCCACATTTCTTCCCCTTTTCCCCCCATTTCTCTGCTCTTTCCCCATTCCTTTGCTTTCCACCCATTTCTTTCCCATTTTTTATCCATTCCTTTGCTTTTTCCCTCATTTCTTTGCCTTTTCACTCTCATTCCCCCTTTGCCCTTTCCCCCCATTTTTTCTATTTTCGTTTTTTCTTGATTTTTCCCCAATTTCTTCCCTTTCTCCCATTTCTTTGCTTCATTGTCCCCAAAATTTCCCATTTTCTTCATTTTTTGCTGTTTCCCCTTTTCTTCGATTTTCCACAGTTTCTTTCCTTCCAATTCTTTATTATCCATATTAATCGCCCTGTTTTTTGCTATTTCCCCCCTTTCCTTGATGTTTCCCCATTTTTTTTGGTTTACTATCAAAAAAATTCCCATTATCCCCATTTTTTGCTATTTTCTCCTTTTTCTTGATTTCCCCCCTATTTCTTTCCTTTCCCCCCATTCCTTTATTATCCCAATTAATTCCCATTTTCCAAACTTTTATTTTTGCTATTTCACCTATTCTTTTTGCTTTTCCCCATTTCTTTGCATTTTCCCTTTTTTAAAAAATTTCACCTTTTCCATCTCTCTCAATTTTCCTGCCATTCCCATCTTTTGTGATCCATAGCCCCAATTCCCGCCTGGGCTGTGGGGTTTCCTTGGGGAGGTTCTGGACGATCTGGAGCAGCAGTGCCCTCGGAAGTGGTGCCTGAACCTTTTCCCTCTCGAACCTGGGGAAGAAACACCAGGATCACCCCAGAATCACCCTGGAATCACCACTGTTTTCCCCAAATCCATGGCATTTCCCTCTCAATTCACCACATTTTCCTTAATCCACCTTGTTTTTCCCAAATCCACCATAGTTTTCCCTAAATCCACCACATTTTCCCAAATCCACCTTGTTTTTTCTCCCAAATCCACGTTTTCCCCAAATCAACCTTGTTTTCCCTAAATCCACCACATTTTCCCCAAATCCACCTTGTTTTTTCCTTAATTTCCCATTTCTCAGAAATCCACCAAAGGTTTCCCCAAATCCACCCCATTTTTCCCAAATCCACCATTTTCCCCAAAATCCACTTGGTTTTTTTTCCGAAATCCACCACATTTTTCACAAATCCACCACGTTTTCACCAAATCAATGATGTTTTCCCAAATCCACCATAGTTCTCCCCCAAATCCACCTTGTCTTTCCCCAAAGACACCATGTTTTTTCAAATCCCCCGTTATCCCCAAATCCATTGTATTTTCCCCAAATCCACCTTGTTTTTCTCTAAATCCAACACATTTTCCTTCATATACTTTGTTTTACCCCAAATCCACCATTATCCCTAAATCCACCATGTTTTTCCTCAGAATCCACTTGGTTTTTTCCCCAAATCCACCATGATTTTCCCAAATCCATCTTTTTTCCCCAAATCCCTCTTTTTCCCCCAAACCCACCACATTTTCCCCCAATCCCCCATTTTCCCCAAAACCACCACATCTCCCCAAAATCCACCATCCCTCAGACCCACCCAGTGCAGAATTCCTGGCTCCCTAAATCTGTGGAATCCTGGAGCAGGTTGGGTCAGACGCTGCTCCGGTCCCACCCCGGTGTCCCCCCATTCCCGGAGCCCCAGGATCACCCCCAGACACACTCAGGGAAGATGATGACGGAGCCGGACGAGGTCAGGGTGGCCACAGGGATCCCCCGGGGCACCACCATGTCTAGGAGCTCTGGGATCTGCAGTGGAAGAGAACAGGGGTGGGACCTTCTCCATGGGGATGAGGAACTCAACATTAGAAGACTCCAAAGATGGTGGGATCTTCTCATCATGGATGAGGAACTCAGCACTGGAGGAGCCCCGAGATGGCTGGAGCTTCCTACCATGGATGAAGGCCTCAGTGATGGAAGACCCCAAAGATGAGGAACCCAGTGTTGGAGGAGCTCAAAGAGGGCCCCAAAGATGGTGGGAGCTCCTTAACATGGATGAGGGAATGTTAGGGGAGTCCAAAGATGGTGGGATCTTCTCCCCATGGATGAGGAACTCAGTGTTGGAGGAGCACTAAGAGGGCCTCAAAGACATTGGGACCTACTCCATGTGGATGAGGAAATGCTGGAGGATCCCAAAAATGGTGGGATCTCCTCAACACGGCCAAGGGACTTGAGGACCCCAAAGATGGTGGGATCTTCTCCCCATGGATGAGGGAATTTTGAAGGACTGCCCCAGTCCCCTCCCCCCCATGCCCTGTCTCCCACCCCCAACCCCCTCACCTTGAACACCCCCTTCTCCAGGTTCTCCTTCCCGCTCACCGCCTCCAGGAAGTCGTGGTAGAACCTCATCCGGACCTTGCGCTGCTCCACCAGCAGGACTCCGATGTCCCCCAAGGCCAGGGCCACGTTCTCACCTGTCCTCAAGCACCGTGACAGGAGGGACATGGTGGCCTGGAGGGCACTCTCCACCCTGTGCCGGGGCAGCCCCAGTGTCATTGCCACCGTGAACGTCCGGAGGGGATCCGGGTTCCCTGTGAGGACATGGAAAATGGGGGCCGTTGGGGTGTCCTTGAGGGGGTTTGGGGTTTTCTGGTGGGGTTCTGGGGGTTCCTCAAGGTTTTATGGGGTCTCCTTGTGGTTTTGGGGGTCTTCTTGGGGGGTTTTGGGGCTCCTTGTGATTTTATGGGATTTTCTCATGCTTTTATGGGGTCTTCTCATCGATTTTGAGGTTCTCTCATGGATTTTTGGAGTCTTCTCAGGGTATTTTGCAGTGTATGTCTGGTTTTATGGGGTGTCCTTGTGAGTTTTGGGGTACCCTCATGGGTTTTTGGGATATCCCTGTGGTTTTTTGGGATCTTCTCATGTATTTTTGCTATCTCAGTGGGTCCTTTTGGGGTCTCCTCATGTTTTATTTTAGGTCTCCTTGTCATTTTTTGGTTTCTCCTCACACCTTTCATGCCCGAACCCTCCATTTCCCACCCCTTTCCTCAACCCTGACCCTCCAGCCATGTCCGTCCCATAATCCTCCCCTCTCACCCGGCAGGAATTCCCGGTCATCCATCAAATTGTGCCCCTGGACCAAATTCCTGGCCAGGCAAAAGATCGGCCTCCAGGTTGTCACCTCCGTGTCCCCAACCTGTGCCCGCCAGGGCACCACACCCAGGGCACCGAGGGTCGGGATCCGCACCCCCTGCAACCAGAATTTTTGGGGTTTTGGGATGAGCCAGAGGTGGCCTTGACCCCTAGGAGGGGACAGAGGGGCAAGACCAAGGTGACCTTTTTCTGCAGCAGGAGCTGGTCCAGGACAAAGTCAGCCACTGCATCCCAAATTTCCATCCGGTCTGGGAATTGAGGGAAACTGAGTCAGGATCCCCACAGATCCTGACATTCACAGGGGTCCAGGGGGTGTCAAGTACCTTCGGGAGTGCTGGCTGAGGCCACCTCTGTCCCCCCCCAGAGCTCCACCTTGGTCCTCCTGGCAATGGGAGGGCAGAAGCTCATTCTGCACTCCCTCGGGATTTGGGATCGGGGTTTGGGATTGGGATGTGGGATTGGGATGTGGGGTCTGGGATGTCCCACCACCAGACCGGCTCCTGTTGTGTCCCCAGGATGCTCCGTGACACCACTGGTGGTTCCAGTGGTGGCACTGTGAGCTCAGTGGGGCCTCTGTGACATCGTGGTGACACCATGGGGACAGGGGCTGGGATATGGGGCTGGGGGAGATGGGGGACGGAACATGGAATGGGGGACATGGGGAGTGTGGGACAAATGGGATGGGACGTGGAATTGAGGACATGGGATGGGGGATATGGGGGATCTGGGTTGGGGACATGGGGGATGTGGGGTTGGACATGGAATGGGAGGTGTGGGATGGGGAATGTGGGATGAGGGACATGGAATGGGGGACATGGAGTGGGGGCTGGGGGGATGTGGGATGGAAGATGTACTGTTACAATCCTCTTAATCCCAGAGGAGCAAAGAGAGCTCTCTGGGAATTGCAGGAAGAACATCAGGTTTGAATACTGCCCAAAACGAGATTAAAACTCAAAGTTACCTGTTGGTACTAAACCCCAACATTTTCACTTTATTAACTGTAAAAGAGGCAAAGAAAGAGAAAGGGAAAAGTAGAGAAAGGTTGGGAAAAGCTGAGATTCCTTTAAAAGCATAGGACAGTTTTACCCCCACACCGCTGCCTTTCTGCTGAGATGGGACGGGGGGATGAAGCAGTTTTTGCCTTTTTTTCCTCTGCCACTCGAAGTGGCTTTATCAGTGATTTCCTCAGGGCTGATGGCTCAGCTGGGATGCAATCCCGCTGTGCTCTGGAATGCAGACGCAGTTCGTGTCCCTGCAGCTCCCGGGTGGCTCCAGTCCATCCACTCGAGCTGCTCGTCCCAGGGGTGCAGGACCAGGGCGGTTTCCACAACTCACACGTGGATCACAGAGGGTTTCTGTTTTCCCCGGGTGGTGGTGCCTCAGCTTCTGGAAGCTCCAGGTGGTTTCAGAGCTGTGAAAGGCTCAGCAGGCAGAGGGGAGGGCGAGGGGAGGCAAAGGACAGAGTTTCTGTCCTTCTCTTCCTCCTCCCTAGTTTCACAGGTTTTGCCTTCCTTTTTATGGGCCTCAAGATGGCTGCTTACGGCTCATTTTGCACAGAGTGTTCAGGTGTTCAGAGCGATTGTGATAAGCAGACACAATGACAAAGCAATTTTTGAGGCATTTTTCTTATTATCAGGTCCTTACACCTGGTCAGTGCCCAAATCTTGGGACAGGGATCACAGTTGCTTGGCTTCACCACCACCCAGTTCCATACTGGAGCTGTGATATCCCAGCATCAGAGCAGCCGGGTCACCAGGGGCTCTCCTGACCGGTGGCTGAAATCTTTTCACAAATCTCTCAGCTCACCTGAGGACAGGGAATGGGTCATTATCTCTGGCTCTGCCTCTTCCTCCTGTTGGGAGGGCTCTGCTTCCTTTTCCTCCCTCACTAAGGGATTGGTGATGATTTGGTCTTGGAGTTCTTCTCTGTACAGCAGCAGCTGCTCCCGGCAGGGGCTGTTCCCCTGGTTCAGCTGCAGCTGCAGTGCCCACGGTGCTGCTGCTCTGCTTTCCTCCTCCTCCCCTGAGGGTGCTGTCCAGTGGCCAGCAGTGGCCCAGGAACAGTAGCCAGGGCCCGGCAGGTTGCACCACTTTGCACCTCTCTGGAGCTGCTGCAGCGTTTTCCCTTCACATATTTTATCACTTTATCAGGGTCCTGTAGCTGTTCAGGAGTGACCTTCCAAACCATTGGAGGAGAGAAATCCTCCAAACACTGGCCCATGTCCTCCCACATTCCATGCCACTCAGGGCTCTCCACCCTCGGGGCAGATCTCCGAATGACCTTCCTGGAAATCTCTGTCCTGGATCTAAACACAGTGCGGAGCCTACTGAGGAGACCTGGCAGTCTCAGCAACAAGAGCAGGCTTTCCTTAACACCCAGAGGGAATTCCAAATTCCCAAAAGCTGTTGTAACAGGCCTGAAGGAGGAAGAGGGGTGAAAACCTGGGGAATATCATCCTCCCCTGTTCCCCCACAGGCTGGGCACGATTATTAATGGACTCCCAGAGGCAGCACCCGAGGCAAGGGCAGGAGAGCAACACTGAATTCACATCCCAAATGACCCTCACTGCCTTGATGTTCTCGCATCACAAACTGATATCCCACAGGACAGCAGCAAAGCAATCCTGAACCCTCTCCCTGCTCTGAAAAAGATCCCTGAGAGGGGCACAGATGGGAATATGCACAGGGTGAGCTCCCACACCCACATGAGCAGACCAAGCCACATCGTGCCCAGGGGCTCTGGACCTGCTACAGCAAATGCTCAGATCAAATTTGATTTGGGCAGATCTGTTGTTATCCAACCCATTCTGCCCCACATTGACCGTACCCCTGCACAGCGCCTTTCCAACCACATCCTGCTCTAACTTCCCATTTGCTCTTCACCTCAGTGTTCACTCATTGATGGTGTAGCCACTTCTGATCCTGGAGCCTGATTGGTTATCAATTGGCCCCATAACTTGGGGACAAGATATTAATCACAAAACTGCTCATCCCAGCAGAGACAAGACAGGCACAGAGAAAAGAGGCGAGCCAGGCCCAGGGGACATGGCTACAATGGTGATGGCTGTGAGGTCACTGCCACTGCAGCAGCCTGGCTGGCCCTTAGCAGACATTCTGGCCAGAAAGCATTGGGAGGTCACCCAGCACATCAGAGACCCCACACAACAGGAATTCCATCCTTGGGGAGGTGAGGGGGTGAGGCAGGAAGGAGAGGCCCCACCTGGGCTCTGATTCTGGGGCACCTCTGTGACACAACCTGAGCAGCCTTGGCACACAGGGAGGCCGCTGGGCTCATGGCCACCCTGCTCTACACCAGCCCTGCAAATGGGCAAAAATCTCTCCTCATCTCCAGGCTGAACATCCCCTGTTTCACCCAAAACTCCTTGTCTTTCATCCTCTTAACATACTCCAGCCAAGCTTTTCTTTCCTAAACACAACAAAGTCACCATATCTACATTTCCCCTTTGCAAACTGTCCTTGCTGTCACCTCCTGGCAGTGGCTTCATGGCCCCTGTCAGAGCCAGCCCTGTCCCCGCACTGCCCCAGCTCTGCTGCCCCACAGCTGCTGGATCAGGAAGGGCAGAGCCATGGGGGAGGGAAATGCAGAGGGACTCCTCCTGGGAGGGACCTCGGGAGGTTTCCAGGCCAAGCCAAAGCACAGTCAGTGGAGAAAGGGACACAAGGATGGGCTGTTTGTGTGCTCTGCCACGGCAGGATGAGATGCAGAGCTGCACACACACCCAGACAATGTGGATCCCTGCAGGAGCTGATCTCACACAGCGGCTCCCAGGCCTCTGCTGCTCGCTGCTTGCTCTGCTTTGATGTTCCCTGCTGGTTACAGCCACCCCACACACCCTAGTGCTGTGTGCACACACACTAGTCTCACCAGTGCCTGGGCCCCCAAAGGACACAAGATCTCATGGTTTGTGGTTCCCACTCCAGTATGTGGCACTTGGACCTCCCTCTGTACCCAGAGCAGAGAGAGCTCTCTTGTCCCAGAAACTTCTTGGCAATGGAGAGTTTAGGGAAATGCCACAGGCTGGTGGGATCAGCTGTAGGACACAGCTAAAAGAGTGTCCTGACCAGCCAATGGTGTAAAACCCTTTTACACATTATGATCTCTCATCCATTTTTCTCTATGTTTTCTCATAGATTTTCCTCATCAAACCACCTTGATCCCCCCTCACTTTCTCTTCCTGGGCTCCTTGGTTAGGCATCCCAGGGAAAATCTTGCACATTCCCCAAATGCCTTTGTGGATGCCCATCATGAGTCTCAGACCCCAAGGCAGAAACCCCCATGCTCAGCTGGCAAGGTCATGCAGGAGAGCTCTGCCATTGACCCCCCGGTCAGTCTTTCATGGGGAGGTGTCAGATCGTTCCTTGAATTAATTTTTTAAATGTTGGTTTTTTAGCTAGAACAGCCCTAAAATACCATCTACTGCAGCGCCCTTTCTGTGGGAAGGCACAATTACCACTGGCCTAGGATGCTCAAAGATCCTGACCTTGAACACTTTTTGGGATGGGGCATCCACTTCTGTGGATAACCTGTTTCTCTATCTTGTCACCCTCATCATAAAATATTTCTCCCTTATAACCAAGCTAAATTTATCCTTGACAATTTTAAAGGCATTGTCCCTTCCTCTGCCATGACAGGCCTGAAAAATAATCTCTCTCTTTCTTGGATTATGTATGACCAAAATGTTTTAATCTGAAAATACCTTGAAAGGATACAAAAAACCCCCAGGATAGTATTTGGAGGCCTCAAGCACATGACCGATAGAGAGACTGAGGACCCTGGCCTTGGTGGTGTGGAGAGTGAGAACAGAACAGGAATAGCCTGAGAGGGCTTGAAGAGGGGTTTCAGAGATAGTGGAGCTTATCTTGATAGTGGAAAACAATCTGAGAAGGAAATAATGTCACAAAAGGCAGGTGGGGAGGCCAAGACTGGACACAAAGAGAAAGGAATTTCCCTCCCAGGGCAGGGCTGTGGTGCAACACATCCCCCAGAAGGAGTCTGGGTCAGCCCAAGGCTTTGTGTGCCAAGGCAGAGGCAGGCAGGACACAGAGCTGTCAGCAAAGGAAGGGGCCAGAGAGGTGGGGCAGCCGGGGGATGCCGACAGCCTGCAGGGACAGAGGTGCAGGGCATGGACAGTGTAGGACAGCCTGGGCTGGAGAGGGCCCAGGGATGTGCAGAAGCTGCAAGGCCCTGCCATAGCCAACTTGTGCAGCACTTTGGCCATGGCTGCTGGCCCTGGCCCTGAGGCCATGAGGAGGACACAAGTGACCCTTGCAGCCCTGGGGCCTCATGGCCTCCTTGTCCCTGCTCAGCAGCCTGGCAGGGACTGCCCCATGGTCCTGCCCTTGGCATTGCACATCCCCACATGGCAGTGCCCCGGGAAGAGCCCTGAGCAATGAGGGAGGGACAGGATGTGCCTTGCCAGGGGCTGGGGCTCAGGCCTTGGCCCTTTGCATTCCTGAAACACATCCAGGTTTGCTCAGCATCAGAGACACCTTTGCCTTGTCTGTTCCCCCTGTCATCACTGCCTCCAGTGTTTTGCTCTAACTGCAACCTGGGGACACTTTCTCAGTTGTGTTCCTCAGTGGGACCCATTAAAACTTCAAGAAACTTTGGAGTTTAAATCTGACTTTGAGTTCTTGACAAGTTTTTTGAAGACACTCTCAGGGACTGAGTCTCATGTAAACAACACCAAAGCCCAGAGAGAGTCATTAAAGTCCTTGTGCCGTTGCTGTGCTGCTGAGCTGGGCCAGGCTCCTGGCACAGAGGGAGCTCTTAAAGCTTCAAAGAAGCAGCTCTGCTGAGGAGCAGCTCCTCTCCAAGCCGAGCAGGGCTGAGGGCACTGCCTGCAGGTACCTGAGAGGAGTGAAGCAGAGAGAGGCTTAAAGCAGCTGAAAGGACAATTCTGAGCTTATTCATGGAGAAGTCTTCACAACTTCTGACAGAGTAAGTCTCTGGCTGCAGGGATCTTCTAAAGCTGACACATGGCATGACTGACATGACTGTAAGGATGGCTCTGCTGCCATTTCTGGTTTGGGGGAGGATGTGCTGCAGAGCGGGGCTGCCCTGGGCACCGTCAAAGGGACAGGGCAGGACGGCTCCTGCTGCTAGGGACGGCTGCAGGCTGTGAAGGTGGGGGTGCAGCCAGGGCTGCCCAGGGCTGTCCTGCAGAGCAGCTCCTGCAGCCCTGAGGGCTCTTTGCCAGGGCAGGGCATGTGCCACCTGCCAGGGGCAGCTCTCAGCCTGCCTGGGAGCTCCCCATGGCTCTGTGGGGAGAAGTTGGAGGTTGAAGGAGCAACCCCCATCAGGGCAGATTCCTCCTGCTGGGGAGATGGTGCTGCATGGCCAGGGCTGCTCTCAGCTTTCTCCTCAAGGAAAAGGCAAGGGGCTGTCAGCTTTGGATGTGTCCCTGACACTCCTGCACTGTCCCACTGGGGATCAGCAAATGTGCCTCAGATCTCCCTCAGGAAGTGCCTCCTCACCCTCCTCTCCCTACAGACAGCACCAGCAGCACCTTGGCTTGCAGCATCTCTGTTTGTCTGCCCTGCCCTTAAGGAGCTGGTGCCAGGGAGATGTCCCTGGGCAGTGCCCTGTGCTGGGAGGGCTGTGCAGGGCAGAGCTGAGCCCCCAGGGCTGGCCTGGACTCTGGGAGCTCTGGCAGGGACAAGGCTTGGGTAGAGGGAAACAGCTCCCAATGGGCACAACTCCAGGCAGCAGAGAGCCAGACCGACTCTTGGTATCCCTCCCTGTCCAGCTGCACAGGGAAGAAGAAAAATGTTTAGAGAATTTGACTTTGAGACTGGACCCTTCAAAAATTCCAATTTCTTTTTCAGGCGCATTTCAAGTGCAATCACCCTGAACTAGAGGGAGGTGTAATGAGGAAAGGGCACCTGTGTGGGGACCAGCAGGTCTGACTGCACTGGGGCACAGGGATCTCTGTTTTCCCTCTGGGCACCCCAGTGTTCAGGCTGAGAGCAATGCTGAAGATGAGGCAGTAACTCAGCAGCACAAACCCAAGCTAAAATATAGAAAAGTTTAGTGAAATTCTTCCACAGGAAGATAAGTAGCTTTGTGGGGATTCCTAAGAAAATAGCATAGGATTGACTCGAAATCCATCCCAGCTTGTCAATGTCTTCTTTCAGAAATTCAAAATGCCCAGAGTGAAGAAATGTCCAACAGCAGCTCCATCAGCCACTTCCTCCTCCTGGCGTTGGCAGACACACGGCAGCTGCAACTGCTGCACTTCTGCCTCTTCCTGGGCATCTCCCTGGCTGCCCTCCTGGGCAACGGCCTCATCATCAGCGCCGTAGCCTGCGGCCACCACCTGCACATGCCCATGTTCTTCTTCCTGCTCAACCTGGCCCTCACCGACCTGGGCTCCATCTGCACCACTGTCCCCAAAGCCATGCACAATTCCCTCTGGGACACCACGGACATCTCCTACTCAGGATGTGCTGCACAACTATTTATTTTTGTCTTCTTCATTTCAGCAGAGTATTATTTCCTCACCGTCATGTGCTATGACCGCTACGTGTCCATCTGCAAACCCCTGCACTACGGGACCCTCCTGGGCAGCAGAGCTTGTGCCCACATGGCAGCAGCTGCCTGGGCCTGTGCCTTTCTCAATGCTCTCATGCACACAGCCAATACATTTTCCCTGCCCCTGTGTCAGGGCAATGTCCTGGGCCAGTTCTTCTGTGAAATCCCACACATCCTCAAGCTCTCCTGCTCACACTCCAAACTCAGGGAACTTGGACTTCTTGTGTTTAGTATCAGTTTAGCTTTTGGGTGTTTTGTGTTCATTGTTTTCTCCTATGTGCAGATCTTCAGGGCTGTGCTGAGGATCCCCTCTGAGCAGGGACGGCACAAAGCCTTTTCCACGTACCTCCCTCACCTGGCTGTAGTCTCCCTGTTTCTCAGCACTGCTGTATTTTCCAACCTGAAGCCCCCCTCCATCTCCTCCCCATCCCTGGATCTGGTCTTGTCAGTTCTATATTCAGTGGTGCCTCCAGTACTGAACCCCATCATCTACAGCCTGAGGAACCAGGAGCTCAAGGATGCCCTGAGGAAAATGCTGATTGGATGATGCTTTCCAGCAGCCACAGACTGCCTGCTTCCCTCTGTCAGTGCTTGACCCTGCATCTTATGATAGGCCAAACCTGTCTTTTCTTATTAGCATTTTCTCTTCTCTACCTTGGATGCTTTTGTCTTCAAAGTAATGTAGTTATTAATCCCTTCCTTCTTCTATATCCCCCAATTCTCAAAGACACAAAGACTTTTTGTAAAAGGAAAGTATGTAGGTGAAATAAATAAAACTGTAGCAACTTTCTGTCTGAGATCAATCCTCTGCAGAGTAGGAATGAACAGAAATGAAAAAAACATTTCTGGCTACTCCAGCCTTGAGTTGGGCCCTGGGCCTGGAGCAGGAGCAGCTCTTGAGGGCCACAAGGGCCGGGGCTGTTGTGCTGGCCTGGGGACTTGGTTTGGCAGGAGGGGCTGCAGAGCTCTCAGCTTCTCCTGGAGAGGAGAGCAGGGCACCCAGGGAGCCTCCTTTTCCTTGGGCCAGGCACGTTCCCCATGGCAGGGGCTGAGTCCTGTCTGAGCTCCAGCTGCTGCTGTGCCCTTCAGAGGGGCTGAGGCCGTGGGGCAGTGCCCAGAGCAGCCTGGCCTGAGCAGGGCTGTGGGGCCAGAGCCAGCTGGGCTGTGCTGGGGAGAGGCCCTTGGTGCTGCCGAGAGCTCAGGGCAGCTGGGAGAGCTTGGAGGGAGCTGGGCTGGGCTGGGAGAAGCTGGCAGAGAAAGCCATCAGTGTCCATCTCAGCCTGTGTGAGCGTGCAGGGGCAGGACTCAGCCCAGGGCTTGTGGGGCAGGGCCAGGGCCTGGGGAAGGGATGGAAAAAAAAGGCAAGAGGCCGAGAGAGGAGGCTGCTGTGTGCCCTTGGTGGCATGGCCAGAGCAGGGAGGGGGTCCAGGACATTTGCGAGCACCAGCCTCTGTCCCCAGCCATTGGCAGACCAAGCTGCTCAGCCCAGGTTTGCGGTGAGTTTGGCTGTGGCCCAGCTCCATCCTCCTGCGGGGCTCAGGGCCTGTTCCCGGCAATGGCCGGCCCTGGCCGGCCTCTGTCCTGGCCCAGAGCCCGGCAGAGCCTGGGGCAGGGCTGTGTGGGAAGGCCCACAGGTGGCACAGCCTGTGCAGGAGCTTGGAGAGGCTGCCCAGCAGGGAGGCCATGGGGGCACAGAGCCCCAGGGGCTGCTGTGGGCACCACGGCACAGGGGCCGTTCCCACCCGCAGTGCTTCTGGCCTGGGCTGGGCCTGCCCAGGGGGGCTGTGGCACCATGGCTGGGCCAGCGGGGCACAAAGGGGACATGGAGCTGCTGCTGGGGCTGACAGCAAGGCCAGGAGCAGACAAGGAATTGCTGTGCATTGCCTGTGCTGGGCAGGGCTGAGTGTGGCAAAGGCAGAGCTCAGCTGGCCTTGGTGGCTGCAGGAAAAGTCAAGAGGCAAAAGAGCCTCCATGGCTGTGCTGGAGACCAAGGGTGGAGGAGGGAAATGCAGGGCTACTGTGGGATGGGGAGGGGGATTGAATTCCAGCAGACACCGATGTGGGGCTGAGGGACTCAAGGGCTTCTTTACCTGAGTCTGTCCTGGAAAAGTCTCTGAGGCCTCTGTGCTCAGGAAGGGCTCCAAGGAGAAGGAGAGCCTGTTTTGGCAGGACCCTCATGGAATCCCAGAGGGACAAATGCCAGTGTCTGCCCCTGCAGGGGACTCCCCCTGGCAATGGCCCCAGGCTGGAGCAGTCTGGCTGGGAGCAGCCCTGGCAGAAAACTCTTGGTGGGCAGCAGCTGGGCAGGAGGCAGCCGTGTGCCCTGGCAGTGAGGGAGGCCAGGAGCCCCCTGGGCTGTGTGACCAGGACATGAAGGCCATGGATGATCCAGGTCACTGTGGCCGGGTTTGGGTTCCCCAGGGCAGGAAAGATGTCTGGCCAATGGAGCAGGGTTAGGGAAGGACCTCCAGGGTGGGGCTGGAGCCCTTTGGCTGTGAGGAGAGGCTGAGGGAGCTGGGCTTGTCCAGCCCAGAGAAGGGAAGGCTGAGGGGCTCCTCATCCCAGTCTGGCAGTGCCACCAAGGAGGTGATGGAGAACACAGAGCCAGGCTCTTCACCGGGGGCCTGGTGGGAGACAAAAGACAATGGGTGGAAGGGGAAACAGTGATGGTTCAGCCAGGACAGGAGGAAACCTTTGTTCCCATGGGCTCAGCCAGGTGCTGAGATGCTGTCCCATCCCTCTCCTTTGGAATTTTCCAATCCAGACCAAATCAAGCCTTGAACCACTATGTCTGGCCCTGTTTCTGACAGGTTTGGCTGCAGACTTGCTGAGGTCCCTTCCAGTGTCAGCTCTCTGATGATCCTGGGATGATACGAGTCCCTGTTTCAGACTGGAGCAGAGCAGATATTTATGGGACAGGCGCCCTTTGGGGCTGTAGGGGACCGGCAGCTTGTGAGGTGCACAAGCACGTCTTCATTATCTGGGTTATTTAAGTTCTTTTTAAAAATGGCAAATTTTCCCACCTGGAGAAAATCAGAATTTCCTGGAACTCTATGGATGACAGGAAAAGAAATACTCAACTTCCCCTCTACTTTTGTTACCACTATTCAGTCTATTATTTCATGTCCCTCTTCCTTAAGGTGTTTCCAGCTCCCCTGTTTACATGGCCATGTCTAAGGACATCTCTTCACCAGACCAGCTGGATCTATGTCCTTCCCATTGCTCCCAGATTTCCTCCTCTAGATCCTTTCCAGTCATTTCAATGCCTTTTGATATACTGGCTTTGCACTTTGAGATTCAGGGAGTTTCCCACTCTTTCAGAACTTTAAATAACACATCAGTCAACATCTTAATTGTGTTTAGAGCTTTCAGATATAAACCTTTTCTTATGTCTCTGTTTAAAACTTTTCCTATATAGAAATCCCTTGTGAATGGCGGACATGTCAGATACTGCTGGGACATTGCAGAGAGCTTATGGAAGAGTTTCACTGTTTTTGGATATGTATCATGTTTAAAATTTTTTATGTTGGCCATGAGGAGAAACTTTCTGTACCTCTGAGTCTCACCAGTTCCTGACCCCCAAAGGACACAAAGCTGGTCAGTTGTGGTTCCCACTCCAGTGGCTGCATTTGGACCTCCCTCCATGCCCAGAGCAGAGCTCCCTTGTCCCACAAAGTCCCTGGCAATGCAGGGATGAAGGAAACAGGACAGGCTGTGGGGATCAGGGCCAGGGCACGGCCAAGGATTTGGTGTGGTTGTGAGCCCAGGGCAGGACACAGCCCTTGGCCTTGGTGAAGCTCATCCAATTGTCCTGGGCCCATGGCTGCAGCCTGTCCAGATCCCTGTGCAGAGCTTCCTGCCCTCCAGCACAGCCACACTCCCACCCAGCTTGGGCTCACCTGGACACTGACTGAGGGTGCCCTCGATGCCTCATCCAGATCAGCACTAAAGAAATTTAACTGCACTGGCCCCAATCCTGAGCCCTGGGGACACCCCTGGATGTGACTCCATTGCCCAGCACTCTTTGGGCCTGGCCATGCAGACAGATTTTGAGGCAGGGAACAGATGCTGCAGAGGGTGTTGGATCAAGTTCCTGTGAGCCCAGAATATTGGGATCAGTGCAGCTGTAGCCCTGCACAAGAGAGCTCTTCATCCACTTTCTCTCTTTTCCTCCATCTGGCCATGGAGGGAGCTCGTGACTTCAGTGTGTGACTCGTGTGTGCAAAGAGCAAATGTGGACAGAATCGGGGCAGGAAGGTTTTGGGGGATCTTGGGAGCTGTGCTGGACACAGAACGTGTTTTCCATTGGTCTAAGATTTTCTGCCGTGGAAAGTGGATTTAATATCCAGCAGAGGAATGACTTTTGCATTTTATGGAACTGTGCCTTCCTTTGGTTTTGTTTGCTGACAATAAATGACCATCCCTCTGTGTCTGGGGCAGCTCCTTCTCCAAGGAAATCAGGTGGGAGTTGGTGCCAAGGAACTGAAAGCTGCAGGTGCAGCCTGGAGTGGAGGAAGCTGAGATTTGCAGAAGGCTGCTCTGAGTCCCAGGGGTTGGATGAGGGAAATGGTGGGGAGGGAATAGAGACAGTCTGATTGACTGTCACGCATGAAGGGTCTTGATGTTCATATCTATTCAGACTGCATTAGGAGGTGCTGGGGATCAATATCAGCTGGAGATTGCTAATACCAGTGTATAAACAGAACAGGAATAAACAGAAAAAGCATCTCTCATTCTTTTTTTACTGTCATATATTCACTTTGAATAAACTTCTGGAATCAGTCTAATTAACCAGAATGGAATTGAAGCCTTAAATTATTCCCAGGGGCTTGCCTTTTTAGGGTGTTTTGAATGTTAATGAGCCTTTGGCACTGAATTCCTGAAGAGTAGACCTGAAGGCTGAACAAGCCTCTGAAAAAGTAAAATTCTTCAGCAACCTCCAAGTTGCTGAGGATGTCAGCAGCCCCCACTGAGGCCATCACTGCCAAGAGACCGTGGGGGCAATGAGCAGACAAGGAGAGCATCCCTGGGGCTGGGGAAGCAGGAACTCAGAGGCACCAGTGGCTCCAGGTGGGAAATGGACTCTGGAATGTGGCTGGGAAAGCCCTGCCTGGGCTTGGCCAAGCAGCACAGCCAAGCCCTGAGCCCCATCCCCTGGGAATGGGATTGGTGCCCTCACAGGATGCTCTTGGCTGTCCCGGAGCAGTGGCATGTGGGGTGTGGGATGGTGAGGGCAGGAGAGCAGCAGGAGCCCTGCAAAGCTCTGTGGGCTGGGGGAGGAGGCCACAAGGCCTGGGGCTGGCAGGAACTGCTGTCTTCTCATGGGCCTCAGTGGCAGGGGCAGCAGCCACAGCCAGGGGACACAAATCTCATTGCTGGTGGCAGGGAGTGGTCCCAGCCCCCCAAGGCCTTTGGTCACCCCCACTGCAGCTCTCCTGCCCTGGCCCAGGCCTGTGCTGCTTCCCATGCACACTTTACCCACTGCCCCATTTTCCCTCCTCCCTCTGACCCTGGGAGCTCCCAGAGCTTTCCTGATGTCCCTCTGTCCTCACTCGCTGTTGCTGCAAACAAAAAGCTGTGCTTGGCTGAGGAATGGCCAATTCCTGTGAGATTCCCGACTCCTGCCTTCTTCCCACACTCTGCTAAAGCTCCTGTGGCACCCAACCTGTCCCAGGCACAGCCTTGCTTGAATCTGCTCCTTCTCTCCATGTCCCAGCACTGAAATCCATGTCCCATGTGCAGCCCCGCAGAGCAGCCCAGCCCTGTCTGGCCCTGCAGCAGGAACTGGAGGCACTGGAGGTCAGGGACAGCGACTCTGTGTCTGGAATGCTCAGGAGATGCTCAGCTCGGGCAGCTCCTGCAGCCCCAGGGACAGAATCACAGAATCACAGGATTAACCAGGTTGGAAAAGACATTTGAGTCCATCAAGTCCAACCTGTGACGTAACACCACCTTGTCACCAGATTGTGGCTTTAAGTACCACATCCAGACTTTCCTTAAACATCTCCAGAGATGGTGACTCCAGCACCTCCCTGGGCAGCCCATTCCAATGCCCAATCACCCATTCTGTGAAAAACCTCTTCCCAATGTCCAGCCTAAATCTCCCCTGGTGCAGCTTAAGGCTATGGTCTCTTGTCACTGTTGCCTGGGAGCAGAGCCCAACCCCACCTGGCTGCACGCTCCTGTCAGGGAGTTGTAGAGATTGATGAGGTCTCCCATGAGCCTCCTCTTCTCCAGGATAAACAACCCCAGCTCCCTCAGACACTCCTCACAGGACTTGTGTTCCACACCCTTCACCAGCCTTGTTGCCCTTCTCTGGACACTCTCCAGCCCCTCAATGCCCTTCCTAAATTGGGGGGCCCAGAACTGGACACAGCACTCAAGGTGTGGCCTCACCAGTGCTGAGTACAAGGGAAGAATCACTGCCCTGGTCCTGCTGGCCACACCATTCCTGATTCAGGCCAGGTGCCATTGGCCTCCTTGGCCATGAGGGCACACTGTTGGCTCATGTCCAGCCTGCTGTCCATCAGTGTCCCCAGGTCCCTTTCTGCCTGGCCACTGTCCAGCCACTCTGTCCCCAGCCTGTAGTGCTGCAGGGGTTGTTGTGGCCAAAGTGCAGGACCTGGCACTTGGTCTTGTTAAACCTCACATTGTTGGATTTGGCTCCTGGATCCAGCCTGTCCAGGTCCCTCTGCAGAGCCCTCCTACCCTCCAGCAGATCCACACTCACACGCAGCTTGGTGTCATCTGCAAATTTGCTGCTGGTGAACTCAGTCTCCTCATCCACATCACCAATAAAGATACTGAAATCCATGCTGTCTGGGTCTGATCCCTTGGCCATCCTATAGGTGCCGTGTGATGGCACTCAAGGTGATCTGTTTCATAACCTTGCCAGGCACCGAGGTCAGGCTGACAGGCCTGGAGTTTCCCAGATCCTCCTTCCTGCCCTTCTTGTGGATGGGGTCACATTGGCACCTCCTGTCCTCTGGGACCTCCCCAGTGAGCCAGGACAGATGGTAAATGATGGAGAGCAGCTTGGAGAGCTCATCCACTATAACCCTCACTCCCCTACGATGGATCCCATCTGGTCCCAGAGACTTGTGAGCATCTCAGTGCCTCCGCAGGTCTCTGACTGCTTCCTCCTGGATTACAGGGGCTCCATTCTGCTCCCTGATCCCATCCACCAGCTCAGGAGGCCACTTGTCCTGAGGACAACCTGTCTTTCTGTTGAAAATTGAGGCAAAGAAAGAGTTAAGTACCTCTGCCTATTCCTCATCTTTAGTTACTAAATTCCCTCCCGCATCCAATAGAGAACAGAGGCTGTCCTTGCTTTTCCTTTTGCCATTATTGTATTTATAAAAATATTTCTTATTATCCTTCACAGAAGCAGCCAGATTGAGTTCTAACTGGGCTTTAGCCTCTCTAATTTTTTTCCTACATGACCTAGCAACTCCCTTACACATTTCCTGGGATACCTGACCCTCCTTCCAAATGTGATATACCCTCTTTTTATTCCTTAGTTCTTTCAAAAGCTCCTTGCCTATCCAGGCTGATCATTTTCCTCATCGGCTCATCTTTCGGCACACAGGCACATATTCTTGTGCCTTCAGGATTTCTGTTTTGAAGCACATCCATTCTTCCTGGACTCCTTTGTTTTTAAGGGCTGCTTCCCAAGGTACTCCCCAAATAAGTCTCTTGAGTAGGCCAAAGTCTGCCCTCCAGAATTCCAGTGTGGGAGTGTTATTGATGCCCCTCCTTGTTTCACCAAATATTGAAAACTCTATAATTTCATGGTGCCTGTGCCCCAGACAGCGTCCAACCACCACATCTCCCACCAGCCCTTCTCTGTTTGCAAACAGCACGTTTAGCGTAGTCCCTCCCCTGGCAGGCTCACTCACCAACTGAGACAAGAAGTTGTCCTCCATACACTCTAAGAGCCTCCTAGACTGCCTCTTCTCTGCTGTGTTGAGTTCCCAGCAGGTATCTGGCAGGTTAAAGTCTCCTACAAGAACAAGGGCTGGTGATCTTGAAACAAAATCTGAACTTTTCAGTTCAGAGGTGACTGAAGCATTCCCCAGGTGATCTTGATGCTGAATGTCTCCTTAGGAGGTCTGGGCACACAGAAGAATGAGCCCCTTGTGGGCTGACCCTGTTGGGACAACCTGCTCCTCACCCCAACCTCACCATGGCTGACATGGCCCACCTGGCACTCACATCCCTGTTCCCTGCATCACAAACTTGTCCCCTCAGCTCTGCAGCTGCGTGTCCCAGCCCATGGCACCATGTCCCACCTGCTCTCCTCAGGGCTCTGCCTGCACACAGGCCCAGCAGAAGTTTTCCTGTTTGTAAGGAAAGAATGGCAAAGCCTGAGCAGGTTTGCTGAACAACAAACCCCACCCAGGAACCACATGCTCAGTACAAGCTGCCTCTGATGATGTCATCTTTCTACAAGGGACAATGTGACCAGAAATGCTCTCTGTAAGCAGAATTCTCTGTATCTTTCAGCAGAATTCTCTGAGTGTTTAAGCTGAATATTCTGCCCCTGTCCTTTCCCTGGATCTCTGTTGCAGATGGAAGCTGCTGGTGACATTGTCACCTTGAACTCCTCTTTTGAATGCGAACAGATGTTTCCATGTGTGTTAGGCAGGTGTTGCTCAATGTTTATGCAAAGCTTTTGTGTTCCTCATGGAACCAAGGAGACTCTTGTGCTCTGAGTGGCCTCATGGAACCAAGGGGCCATTGTGACACAGTGGGGCTCATGGAATCGAGGAGACAATTGTGACAGTACAGAACTTCATAGGGTCAAAGCTTCATTGTGACACTAGGAGGGAGGAATCATGGAATCAAGAAGACCATTGTGACACTGGGAGGCCACATGGAACCATGGTGACACTATGGAGCCTCATGGAACCACAAGTCCATTGTGACACAGTGGGGCCTCACAGAACCAAGGAGCCATTTTGACATTTTGGAACCTAATGGAAAAAACTGTCCCTTCTGACACAGCAGGGCCTATTGGAACCAAGGGTCCTTTGTGGCCCAGCAGGGCCTTGTTGGAACCAAGGGGACCACGGTGACAAAGCAGAGCGTAAGGGATTCATGGAAACCATTGTGACACTAAGGAAACTCATGTAACCATAGCGACCATTGGGACACTATGGACCTTCATGGAACCAAGGAGCCATTGTGTTACTCCAGATCCTCATGGAACCAAGGGTGCATTGAGACACAGTGGGGCCTTGTTGGAACCAAAGAAACCACTGCTAACAGCAGGGTAACTCACAGAACCAAGGAATCCATTGTTACACTACAAAACCTATGGAACCAAGGGGCCATTGTGACAAAGTGGGGCCTCATGGAACCAATTGTACATTATGACAACGTGGATCCAAGGAGACCATGGTGACACTACAGAACCTCATGGATCCAAGGGGTCATTGTGACACTGAAGAACTTCATTGAACCCACGGTCCATTGTGACATTGGAACAAAGGAACCACTGTTGACACTACAGAACCTCATTGAACCAAGGGGCCATTGTGACACAGTGGGGCCACATGGAACCAAGGAGACAGTGATACTCAGGAACCGTATGGAACCAAGGGTCCATTATGACACTACAGAGAAAAGGAAACAATTGTAGACGCTATGGAAGCTCAGGGAGCCATGGGCTCATTGTGACAGTCCAAGGCCTCATTGAACCAGGGGGACCATTGTGACACTACAGAACCTCATGGCACTAAGGGTTTATTGTGACACAGTGGGGCCCCATGGAACCAATTGTTCATTGTAATAATGCAGATACTGTGATACTGTGGATCCAAGGAGACCACGGTGACACTCTGGAACCTCATGGAACCAAGGGGCCATTGTGACCTTGTGGGGCCTCATGGAGTCAATTGTCCATTGTGACAATGCAGATTCAAGGACATCATGGTGACACTACAGAGCCTCATGGATCCAAGGGGCCACTGTGACAGAGCAAGGCCACATGGAACCAAGGAGACCATTGTGACATTACAGAAGCTCATGGAACCAAGGGGCCATTGTGATAGTGTGGTGCCTCATGGAGTCAAGGGGACCATTGTGAAACTCTGGGGCTTCATGGAACCAAGGAGCCATTGTGACCCTGCAGAGCCTCATGGAACCAAAGAGACCACTGTGACATGGAGGAACCTTACAAAACCAAGGGGCCTTTTTGACACTATGGAACCAAGGAGACCATTGTTGATGGTACGGAACCTCACGGAGCCAAGGGTCCATTGTGACACAGCGCAGCTGCTTGTAACCAATTCTCCACTGTGATACTGCAGATCCAAGAGACCATGGTGACACTCTGGAAGTTCATGGATCCATGGGGCTATTGCGAAACACCAAGGCCTTGTGGAACCAAGGAGAGCATTGTGACAGTGCAGAACCAAGGAGGCCATTTTGACAATATGGAACCTCATGGAGCCAGAGGTCCATTGTTATACAGCAAGGCCTCATGAAACCAAGGAGCCATTGTGAAACTGTGGGGCATAATGGAGTCAAGGACACCACTGATACTCAAATCCACCAGATAGAAACTTTTAAACACAGTTTTGAGTATTTGAAAGCAGGTATTCTTTATTACAGCATGTTGGTCACTTGGGCGATCCTTTCTTCCATTCAAGTGCACCGAGCATTGAATGAACAGTTTTTAACACACACACTGATGACATATTTATAAGCTATCCCCACTTGCTCTATTTGACATAGTAGCACCCCTTATCGGAGGTCCTTATATGCTTCTTTGTGGTCTGTCTTCAACATCCAGTGTCCTTTTCAGGTGTCTGTTCCTTGAACCCCACTTTTGAGTAAGTGCAGTATAGTCGTTTTGCAGAACTTTTGCTTTGTCAGCCTTGCAGACCTGAGCTGGCATCCTGCTTGTGTTTTGTGTGACTTCTCTTTGCCTGAGTTACATCCTTTATCTATTTCTCCAAGGCTGTCCTGTTCTGTTCTACTGTCCTTGTCACAGTGCTCGCCCCCCATGAGGTGTGTCTGCAACCCCCTCCCAACCAATGGGCTTGGGGTGGGCAAGTGTTCCTGAGGGAACAGCGATGGGACAGCTTGGCTGGAGTGACCCAAGGAATGTTCCATTCCCTGTCACACCATGATCAGCAATAAATTGAGGGAAGCAGGGGGTGGAGGAGATTAATTTCTTTTTAAAGACATTTTTCTTTCAAAACAGCACCTTTACATACAGAATCCACTCCTGCCACAAGGTGTTAAACATCTTCTGCTGATCTTAGATTTCCTGTGGATTTGCTTTTTTTCTGTTTGTGGCCTTTGCTCTTTGTGGTTGGCTTGTATGTTTGTGGGGTTTTTGTGTTGTTCTGGGTGGGTTTTCCTTTGAGTTTTTTTTGGTGGGGTTTGGTTTTTTTTGGTTGGGTCTGGTTTTTCTCCCCTATTGAACTGCCTTTCTTCTGATGCATAAGTTTTTTTCTCCCTTTGCCCAATTATGTTTTGCAGTCACAATTAACAAGATGAGTTTGGTCACAGACTCCCGGCAAATTGGCAGCATCCACCAAGGAGTTGAAAGTGCATTTCATCCCATTGTAGAGATAATAAAAATGTTCCACAGTGGTGGTCAAGGGCTGGTCACTGAGGGATGTCACCAGGGAGTGGCTGCCAAGAGGACTCTGTCCCACAGGTGACATTTGACTCTCATTGTTCAGCCCAATTCCCACCCAGCCCATGTTCCACTCCTTCACTCCAGCTCTCACCAATCTGGCTCTGGGCAGACCCCAGCAGACCATGTCACAGGCCAGGCTGAAGTCTGGGCACACAACATGCCCTTCTTTTCCCTCCCATGTGGGTTCTGCAATCCCTGCCTTGTCCTGCCAGGGCCTGGAATGGCTGCAGGAGGATTTGCCACATCCCCTTCCCTGCTGAGCCTGACCAGTCTGTGACTCTCCCAATCCCCGTTCCTGCCCTGTTTGCAGACTGGTTCCATGTCTGCCCTTCCCAAGTGCCAAGGACCCTCTGGCATGGCTCTGGCCTTTCCAAGGGCTTTGGGAGAGGTCTCACAATGACCCTGCCCAGCCTTCTCAACATCCCTGACACCAAAGGCCTTTTCCATATCCCTCAGTCACAGGTCAGTGCCCAGAACACAGCACAGGCCTGTCCAGGTCCTTGGGGCGGTTCAGAATGGAGGCAGCTGTGATTTCTCCCCACAGACCCCCACTCCAATGGTCTCTCTGTGCAGTCCATGGCTGCCCTGAGCATTTTCCCTGGAGCCTCCCTGCCCTGGATGTTTCTGCCCATCAGGCTGGGGCTGAGGGGGTTGAGCAGGAGCATGAGGATGATGGAGGAAAGGGCTGTGTCAAAGTGTCTCAGGAGGGCTGTGCTGGGCAAGGCTGACGATGCTGCAGGAAACAATGGCACTGCTGAGGTGAGAGGCGCAGGAGGAGAGACCTTGTGCCTGCCCAGGCCGGGCAGGAGCTGCCCCAGGATGGCAGCTCTGAAGCACACACAGGATGCTCCTGGGAACACGAGAGGGGAAGACGGAAACTAAACATCAGGCTGGGAAAGCAAAGAGCAGGAGTGTCATGGTGTCACTGCAGGAGAGTTGCAGCACTGGGGACAGAGCACAGAAGAACTGGTGTAGTATGTTGGGGCTACCAAAAGTGTCACAAGTGTCAGAACAAGGAGGAAATGGTGACTGTAGGTACAGAACTCCCCCAAGCCATGGTGCAGTGTTTGCTGGAGACAACCCTTGCAGCCCATGAGTCCTGCACAGAGCAGGGCTGGCTCAGCCCAGTGCTGGTCATGGCATGTGGCCACCAGCAGGAAACATTCTGTACATGCCAAAGGAGCAGGAAACAGCAGTGACAGTGCTGGGAGCAGAGGCTGTGCTGTCCCCAGTCAGGGGACACTCAGGGGGGTGCAGCTGTAGCAGGTTTTCAATATTTCCTCCAGCAGCCCCACAATGAGACTGTTCCAAACCACAGGCACAGGGCAGGTCATGGGAGAGAGGAAGAGTTTTTTTCTGAAAGTTGGGGACATTCCCCATTCCCATTAGAAGAAATCCCGCTGATGATGTCTGATTGTTCTATTGCCCTTTTTTCCATGGGAATTTTGGGTCTTCATGTCCCCTGTCTCCTGCTTGGACACCTATGCTATGACTGAGAGCATTTGTTTCTCAGGTGCTTAGAGGAATTGTGAAGCTCAGAGGGGTGAAACATGGAGGTTTGTGTGCCTGGGACTCCCTCCACACCCCTGAGCTGTGCTCTGTGCTTGCTGACAGCTGCCGCTGCCAGAGCCCGGCAGGCCCCTCAGCCCTGTGGGTGTCACCTTGCCCTGCCCTGCCCGAGGTGCCCCAGGGCCTGAGGGATGGGCACAGGGAGCTCTGTGCACAGGAGCTCATCCCAGCCCTGCATCCAGGGCTTTGCAAAGGGACATTGCTCTGAATGTGAGGGACATGGGGTCAGTGTCTGTCTCACAGGCCTTCATGGAACTGCCAGGGAGAACTGGTGGTGTTTGTGTTCACTGGTTCCTCTCACACAAGCACAGGATGTTCATGGTTACATCTCATTTATACAATACCAACATGGACTGCTGAGGCACAGCCAAGCTCTCCAAGCTGGGAGGAGGGACCTGTGCTATGAGTGGTGGCTGTTATTGGCTCTGTGTGTGCCTTCCCTTCGGCCTCGTGCACACACAGCCCCAGAGAAGGCCCTGCTCTCTTGGTCCTTCACAGCTTTCCCAGCAGGGAAATGACATGAAGGGCAAGGAAACTGCTGCTGGAGCCATCCTGCACAATCACACAGTTAAACTGTCCCTGGGGTTTTCATTTGTGGGGCACTTCCTTTGGCACATCCTTGGGAGAAGACCTAAGGCTTCATGCACTGCCCCCAGGAGATCCCTGGGATCACGGAGATGCTGTAAGGGAGGCCAGCTCTGTTTCAGGAGTTCCCAGTGCCTGTCCCTGCCTGTGACCACAGGGCTGCCACCCCCCAGGGCTTTGTGATCACACTCAGAGTGCTCAGGCCTTACAGCACACAGGGGCTCAGTGTGAGAGTGTGGAAATGGTAAAAGAGCAGCTCTGGAAAGAACAAACACTGGTGCTCCCTGGCAGTGGTGATGTGCTGGACACTTTTCCCCTGCAACTTTAATATCTCAGAGGAAGGATCCTTGCAATACAAATCAATACAGGCTTTTTTGTTTTGTTTCAATACATAAAGAGAACAGTCTGTTGGTCTCATCAAGTTGGAGACATGTAGAGTTAGAAAAGAAATAAGAAATTACATGTAAATATTACAAAATGTAATGTGAGGAATATTATACAAAGTCAAGGAAAGGAAAAAAAATCCCAAAAAACTGAATACAGAAAAAATAGAAGACAGGTTTGGCCAGTGACGAGTCCTAATCTTGAATGTTATGCAGAAAAACCCAGTTTTCTTCCAGTCACCATTTTCCCCAGGGCGTCCTTAAGCTTTTGGTTCCTTAGGCTGTAGATGAGGGGGTTCAGAGCTGGAGGCACCACCGAGTACAGAATTGACAGTGCCAGATCCATGGATGGGGACGAGATGGAAGTGGGCTTCAGGTAAGCAAAAAAGCCACTGCTGAGAAACAGGGAGACCACAACCAGGTGAGGGAGGCATGTTGAAAAGGCTTTGTGCCGTCCCTGCTCAGAGGGGATCCTCAACACAGCCCTGAAGATCTGCACATAGGAGAAAACAATGAACACAAAACACCCAAAAGCTAAACTGATACTAACCACAATAAGTCCAAGTTCCCTGAGTTTGGAGTGTGCACAGGAGAGCTGGAGGATCTGTGGCACTTCACAGAAGAACTGGCCCAGGGCATTACCCTGGCACAGGGGCAGGGAAAATGTATTGGCTGTGTGCAGCAGAGCATTGAGAAAGGCACAGGCCCAGGCAGCTGCTGCCATGTGGGCACAAGCTCTGCTGCCCAGGAGGGTCCCATAGTGCAGGGGTTTGCAGATGGACACGTAGCGGTCATAGCTCATGATGGTGAGTAAATAATACTCTGCTGAAAAGAAAAAGACAAATAGAAAAAGCTGTGCAACACATTCTTTGTAGGAGATGTCCCTGGTGTCCCAGAGGGAATTGTGCATGGCTTTGGGGACAGTGGTGCAGATGGAGCCCAGGTCGGTGAGGGCCAGGTTGAGTAGGAAGAAGAACATGGGCGTGTGCAGGTGGTGGCCGCAGGCTACGGCGCTGATGATGAGGCCGTTGCCCAGGAGGGCAGCCAGGGAGATGCCCAGGAAGAGGCAGAAGTGCAGCAGCTGCAGCTGCCGTGTGTCTGCGAATGCCAGGAGGAGGAAGTTGCTGATGGAGCTGCTGTTGGACATTCGCTGTCTCTGGCCATGGAGACCTGTTCATGGAGAAAAGGACAGTGACAAGTTAGGAGAGGCTGCTTGGAGCCAAACCTGTGCCATTCCCTGTAGACTGTCCCACTGTGACTCATCCACCCTTGTTCCTTCTCGGGGAAAACCTTCATCCAGGTCCCTGCCTGAGCTCCACTTGTGCTGTCTGAGTGCGCCATGAGCAGCCAGGCTTGTGCGTGGGGGCTCTCGAGGAGCCATTCCTGCCCTGCTGCCCTGGGTTTGTGGCTGTGTGGCAGAGGGACAAGGCTGGATATTCAGGATTTGTCAGTGGAATCTCTCCTAAAACAGAAAGGCTCCTGAGCATCTGCCTTCCCATTTTAAAGGACAGGGACAGCAAGAAGGAGGTTTATGAAATTTTTTCCTCCCTTTACATCATTCCTGGTTCTCTGAGGTCACAAATCCCCAGCATTTCTACCGCACTCGGAGTTTGCCACTGAGAGATGAGAGCCAAAGGGATTCCCTGTGGCTCAGGGCAAGGTCAGGGGCTGGATGGGCTTGTTCCCAACTGCCCTGGGTTTGCACCTTTGGCTGCAATCAGAGCACAATCACACTCCTGTGTCACCCTGAGGAGAAACCAGACCCTGCTGAGAGCAGAGAGATCACTGAACGTCTCACCCTCTCTAAAAGTCGCTGTATTTTCTCATTTGTGTCATCTCTGTCATTTCGCCTGGGACATTCAGGGAACTCTGAGAGGCTCTGGCACAGATTTGCACCCAGGAGGGCAGCTCAGAGCTTGGAAGGACACAGCAAGGAGATCCCCAGGTGTGCTCATGATGGCATCTCAGGGAGGGAGGCTCAGCTCCTTCCCCTTTCCCATGGACTGCTTTGCCCACAGCCCCACAGGTCACAGGGAAGCTTGGACACCTCATTCCCATGGACACACCTGCCTGGCAGGAATCCCAAGGGCAGTGCCTGACTCAGCTGCTGCAAATGCCAGAGCCTCCCTGAGAGCACAAGATAACAATGACAATATCAGAGGAGTGCAGAAACAAGAGAAGATATTGTGGTGCTGTGCCTGAGAGGGCAGGGCAGAGACAGCCATGCACTCAGGACAGTGTTCCCTGTCCCCAGCTGTGCACAGCACCTCCCACACACACACAGTGCCCTCCTGCCCACAGCATTGCTCTGCTCAGCTCCCTCTCCTTCCCTGATCCTCTCCCTGTGCCTGCACATTTTCCTCCTTAGAGGTGCCTTGTCCCTGTCAGTGCTCACAGAGCCATCTCACCCTCTGTGCACTTGGCCTGGCCCTACAGAAACCTGCCTGTCTGCAGGGCCCTGCCTGGGGGCAGCCTCTGTGTGCAGCTGGGCAAGGGCAGCTCAGAACAGCCCCGCTGGGCCCTGCAAAGGTGATGCTGGTGCTGTCCATAGGCTGAGGAGTGCCTGAAGGCCCTTTGGGAGGCTCCAGCAGAGACACTGAACACACAAAGTTACAGACCAGGAGACTCTGTAAATGTTCAAACACTACTGTGATGATCCTGGTGTGTCCCTTTCAACACAGAATGTTCTGTGACTCTGTGATTACAACTCCTATTCTGCTTCTCTATTCCCCCAACCTTCCCACCCTGATCCAAGTAAGAAACTGAAAACACTCTCAGGAAAACTCCTTTCCATCACTCCCTGGCTTACCTTCTTTGGGCAGTGTCCTCCAGAGCTGTCCCCAGGCTGATCTGGTGCTGGGAGCAGCCCTGCCCCACACAGCACCTCTCAGCAGCAGCACCTGCCCTGCTCAGGGTCACTCCTTCCCCCCACAGCTTCTCCCCCAGCGCTGGCAGCAGCTCCCCGGGCCAGCTGAGAGCTGCCCCTGGCAGGCAGCAGAGTCCCTGGCCCAGCACAGCGCCCTGGGCTGCAGGACCCTGCTCTGCACCACAGCCCTGGGCAGCCCTGGCTGCACCCCTGGCTGCTCAGCTCTGCAGCAGAGCCTGGCAACAGGGAACTGTCTTGTGCTGTGCCTCGGATGCTGCAGCAGGGAAACCCAGCTCTGTCCTAGGGCCACATCCCCTGCACTGCAGCAACTCTCAGAGTCCTCCTGCAAGATCCTAAAAGCTGTGCCATGTGCCAGCATCAGGGCTGTGTAGAGGAGCTGCTCCTCAGGAGAAAGGTCTTTTTGAAGCCCTTCTTGGTTGCCAGGAGCTGTCCCTGTGCCAGGAGCCCAGCCCAGCTCAGCAGCACAGCAACAGCACAAGGACTCTAATGACCCTCTCGGGGCTTTGGTGCTGAGTCCCTGAACATCAGTCCCTGAGAGGGAGTTGAAGAAACCTCTCCAGAATTCAAAGTCACAATCAATCTCCAAAGTTTCTTGAAGTTTTAATGGGTCCCAGTGAGGGAGACATGACTGAGAAAGTGTCCCCAGGTTCCAGTTAGAGAAGGAAATCGGAGGCAGTGATGACAGGTGGGACAAAGCCAAGTCTTGGTGCCCTGGGGCACAGCAGAGTCTGTGCCACTAAGCGCTGTGAGGAGACACCTTGTCCTGAGGCCCTGGGGCCTCCTGGCACAGCCCCAGCAAGGCTGGCCACTGTCACCCCCTTGTCCTGCCCTCAGCATCCCCCCCACATCCCAGTGGCCTCAGGGATCTGCTGGAAGGAGTCCCTGGGGAGCCTTCGTCAGGAATGGCCCTGGGGGGCCTTCCTGCTCTCAGGGACTGCAGGTTCTTCTAAGGATTTTGGCTTTAGCTTTTGCCTTGGAGTCTCTGAGAGCTTTGTGCAATCATGGCTTCCAATTATCTGCTGTAACGAGTCCCTTGAGATTCTTTGTCAGTAACAACACCCACTGGGGCTCATTAATGCTTCAAGGTACTTCCAGTTTTTATGATACTTTCCTTTCCTCTCTCTGAGAGGGTTTGTGCAACTAGGGCCTCCAATTATTTACTTTAACAAGTCCCTTGAGAGCTTTGTATTAACACTCACTGGGGCTCATTAATACTTTGACATACTCAAGGTTTTTGAAGGTACTTTGCATTTCCCTTTTGACATTGAATCTCTGAGAGGTTTTTGAGCAATCATGGCCTCCAATTCTCTCCTCCAAGGTGTCCACGAGGAGCCTGTCTTGGGGATGGACCTCAGTGGGACCCATTAATGCTTGGAGACACTTTGTGTTTTTCTTCTGACTTTGACTCCTGGAAAGGTTTGTGCAATCTCCTCTCAGGCCCTGACGTTCAAGGGCTCAGCACCAAATGCACCTCGGGGCTCATTAGGATCAAGCAAGTCCTGACAAACCATGGCTCTGCCTTGATTTCCCTCTGGTCTGGTGCAGTTCATTAGGAAGGTTTTCTAGAATAGTTTTGAGAAATATTTCAAATCACTTCTAAGAAATATGCATTCTGATTTTAAAGGGTGTATTTTATGACTGTTCTCTTTAGAGCAGAGGTGATTGCAGCATTCTGTGATTGATATTGATCCAGAATGTCACTTAAGCAGGTCTGGCCTGATTAGAGAAGCTGTGCCTTCAGGTCTGACCCAGTGTGGACAACTTTGCACCACATTCCTCAACCCCATCCTGTCTCTCCTCACTTACCTGGGACTTGCTTTTCTTGGAGAACTGGCTGCACTCAGGCAAAAATGGGCAATTTTTTTTTTTTTTTAAGCAATATAAGACTCCTGAGTTTCCCCATTGAAAACAGACACACTCCTCAAGTGTGTGCCAAGCCCAAGCAGCCACCAAGGAGGTTCCCCTTCCCCAAGGCAGAGCCCTGCATGAAATGTTTTAGACCTTTGGACTGCCTGGTTCCATGAGGCCTTGCTGTCTCAAAATGACCCCTTGGTTCCATGAGGTTCTGTACTCTCAGCAACGGTCTCCTTAGTTCCAAAGTGTACCAATGATCCCTTGGCTTCATGAGGTCCCTTAGGGTCACAATGATCTCCTGGATTCCATGAGGTATCACAGTGTCACAATGGACATTTGGTTCCATGAGGTTCATTAGTGTCACAATGTCTCCGTGGTTCCATGAAGACTCACTGCGCAACAATGGTCTGCTTGACTCCATGAGGGATACAAGAGCTGTGCATAAACAATGAGCAAGACCATGATCTCCTTGGATTCGCATTGTCACAATGGACAATGGTTTCCATGAGGTCCCATACTGTCACAATGGATATTTGTGCTCCATAGGGCCCCAAAGTGTCACAATCGTCCCTTGGTTCCATGTGCCCCAAAGTGTCACAGTGCTCTCCTTTTTCCTGTGGCAACCAGCAGCAAACCCCACTGCCAGGGCCAAGTGCCTGGGAAGAAGGAGGAAGGTGGGACATTTGGAGTGATGGATTTTGTCTTCCCAGGTCACAGTGACATGGGATGGGGCCCTGTTGTCCTGGAGATGGCTGAACACTGCCCTGCCCATGCGAAGGGGCAAAAGACAACAACCTCTGTCCATGAAACTACAACAGCAGCGAGGTCAGGCAGAAGGTTGGGTTTAAAAGACTGGCACCGACACAGGAAACATCAGTCTTAGAAATTTTCTTGAAAGCTGATATTTTAGGGCATTCTTTTATACAGCACATGTACCAAAGCTTTTGTCTGGGAGCAATCATTAGATATACAGAAATTTGGAGGAGGAATCTCAGGTTTGGCCACGGACGCCTGGAACAGAAGGACAATTCTTTTTCATACAAAAGAAAGCACAGAGCCCCAGTGTTTCAGTGGCAGATGAGAAGAGACTCTCCCTATGCCAAGATCAGCCAGACCTGTCAGGTGAGCCCTGGGAGGACAAGGCAGCCGGACCTGTTTCATGTTCCCTTTGTTCCATGAGGCCCTGCAGTGTCACAATGGCCCCTTGGTTCCTTGGGGCCCACAGTGTCACTAGGGGTCCTTGCTTCCATGAGGCCTTGCAAGGTCCCAATGGTCCCCTTGGCTCCATGAGGCCCTGAGGTGTCATAATGGCCCCTTGGTTACACAAGGCCCTGAAGAGTCTCAAGGGTCCCCATGGTTCGACAAGACCCCACAGTGTCATAATGGTCTCTTGGTTCCATGAAGCCATGCTGTGTCACAATGGCCCCTTGGTTCCATGGGGCCCAGCGGTGCCACAATGATCCCCTTGGTCCCATGAGTTCCCACAGTGTCACAGTGGCCCCTGTGTTCCACGAGGCCACACAGGGTCACAACGGTCTCCACAGGAAGGAAAGCACAGAGCCCCAGTGTTTCAGGGGAAGATGAGAGGCATCTACCAGAGGCCAAGGCCAGGCAGACCTGTCTGTTCTGGCAGGTTTGTTTGGGAGCAACCCTTGGATATACAGAATTTGGAATGTGGAATCTCAATTTCAGCCATTTGTGACTTGAGAAGAAGGACAGTTCTTTCCCATAGAAAGGAAAGCACAGAGCCTCAGTATTTGGAAAGCAAGTGAGAGCTGGCCCTCAGGAGGCTACGGCCAGGAAGAATTCTCAGTAATGGCAGATTTTATATGAAAGCAATCCTTGGATATAGGGAAATTTGGAGATGGAATCCCAATTTCCATCATGAGTGCCTGGAGAAGAAGAATGGTTCTTCTCCATAGGAAGGAAAGCACAGAGCCCCAGTGTTTGGAAGAAAGATGAGTGGCAGCCACCAGAGGCCAAGGCCAGCCAGGCCTGTCTGTACTGGCAGCTTTTATCTGTGAGAAACCCTTGCATGGAAGGAATTTGTGAGGAGGAATTACAATTTTGGCCATGGGTGCCTGGAGAGGACAGACAGTGCTCTTCCATAGGAAGGAAAGCATGAAACCCCAGAGTTTTGGTGGCAGGTGAGAGCTGGCCCTCAGGAAGCCAAGGCCATCCAGATCTGTTGCTAATGACAGATTTTGTCTGGGAGCAATCCCTGGATAAAAGGAATTTTTGAGGCAGAATCCCAATTTTGGTCACAGACAGCTGGATGGGAATGATGGTTCTTTTCCATGGAAAGCAAAGGGTGGAGCCCTGATGTTTCAAAAGCAGATGAGAGGCAGCCCTTCGGAGACCAAGGTCAGTAAACTTCTTTGTCCTGTCAGCTTTTGTCTGGGAACAATCTTTGGATTTAAGGAAATTTAGCAGTGACATCATAATTTGGGCATTGGGTGCCTGGAGGAGAAGGACAGTTCTTTTCCACAGGAAGGAAAGCACAGAGCCCCAGTTCTTCAGGGGCAGATGAGACGTGACCCTCGACATGCCGAGGTCAGCCAGACCCGTCAGGCAGCCCCCAGGAGGCCAAGGCAGCCAGACCTGTTCCATGTTCCCTTGGTTCCATGGGGACCCACAGTGTCACTATGGTCCCCTTGGTTCTGTGGGCCCTGCAGTGTCACAGTGGCCCTTTGGTTCCTTGACGTCTCGCAGCATCACAATGGTCGCCTTGGTTCCAAAACATCACAATGAGACATTTCCCTTGTTTCCATGAGACCCTACAATACCACAATGGCCCCTTGGTTCTGCAGCATCACAACAGACCCACAGTTACCCTGCAGTGTTGTAATGGACATTTTGTTCCATGGGGGCCCAGAGTGTCACAATGGTCTTTGTTCCCTGAGGCCACACACTGTCACAATGGAACCTTGGGTAGATGAGTCCCCATAGAGCCACAAGTCTCCTTGGTTCCAGGGGCATTCACAGTGTCACAATGGTCCCTTGATTCCATGAGGCCCCGCAGTGTCACAGAGGCCACTTGGTTACATGTGGCCTTGCAGTGTCAGAATGCTCTCCTTGGTTCCATGGGGACCCACACTGTCACAATGTTGGTTCCATAAGGCCCCGCAGGGTCAAAATGGTCTCCTTGGTTCCATGTGGCCGCAGGATATTACAATGGCCCCTCGGTTCCATAAGGCCCTGCAGTGTCACAAAGGTCTCTGTGGTTCCATAATGTCACAATGGACCCTTGGTTACACAAGGGTCTCCTTGGTTCCATGAAGCCCTTGGGTACCGCAATTCACCAGTTTCACAATCACAGCTCGGTTTCATGAGGCCCCACAGTTACACACTGATATCCTGGGCATCATGAGCCCCAGCGGTGTCACAGGGTCCCCTTGGTCCCATGACCCCACAGTGTCACAGGGGCCCATGGGCACGATGAGACCCCAAAGTGTCACAGTGTGCACTGGGCACCAGGAGGCCCTGCAGGGCTGTGAACACACCTGGTGCAGGTGGCTCAGGGGCTGCAGCTGTGGTCTCCCAAGAACAAATGGAAAAAAAGACAGACAGGACCCTTGCCATGGTTGCTATAGCTTTTGGCCTCTGCACCCTTGTATCTACTGCTTACTGCACGTTCTTTTAATAAACCATTATTTTTTCATTTATATCTTCTCACATTTGTCCCTCCTTATTGGTAGAGGGGAGACATCGAAAATTAAGGGGAGGTAACTTACTTGGGAGTCTCCACATTGTAAAATTGTCTTAAACTAAGAGGGAAAGTCTCGAAGAAAATTTGTTTGAAATGTAAAGAATGACCATACTCAGAATATTTGAAAGACTCCCCCTTCTATTCGTTTCCCAATTTTCTACATATATATAATTGAAAAGCAAGCAAGGAAGTACAGCACGGTAGCTCAATGGGCTTAAGTAAAGGTAGGTTTGCAAACTAGTTTTGCACTGGAAATAGTAAATGACCTTTTGAAGGAATGAAAATAAACCCAATTCCCATTATCATAGCTTGAACTACATATTTTCCTATGGTAAAGTGAAATAGAATTATCATTTATGACCTCTGATATTGACAGGAGTTAAGTTCTTATGAAGCCATTGAAAGCAGAGCTCACTGAATATCTGCATTAATGCCCTAATGGCTGCTTTGCTCTGTTGGAGCTGTGCCAAGCAATCTCTCTGAGACTCAGAGTTCCATGTCCAGATGTGCACATCTGCACGTGGACCCAATTTCTGCCTTGTAGACTGAGGCCACACTGCAACAGCTCCACATGAACTCAAAGTGACAGGGCGAGGGATCTCTGGGCTGTGTCTGCACAAGGACACCCTGGCCACAGCACATTCCTTCCGAAGCCATGGGAAAGCAGGTCCAGGGCTGCCAGTGCCAAATGCACAGACTGCAGAGTGTTCCTGTGGCTGCCCTCAGGTGTGGCCCAACCAGCACAGCTCTGTGTCCACTTCTGTCAGTGGCTGTAGAGCAGCATCTGAGCCCAAGCCACAGCTCCCCAAAACCTTGCATCACCACTGTGTGGGCGGCTGGATCCCACCCCAGGGGCTGGAGGAGGTTGTTGTTTTTCTCTCCACAAGTATTTCACCATTTACTTCTTCATCATTTGCCTTCTCATTACCTTCTTTTCCTTCTTTTCCAACCTGGACTCACTCATTCATGTCAACATTGCTCCCTTCATTTTCATCATCACTACCTCCCTTCACATTCACATCATCATTTTCTTGTTCATTTCCCACAACAGTGTCTTTTCTCCTTCCTCCCTCCGAGTTGCTGCTGGAGCTCTCCTGGGCACTGCTGTCTGGCTCAGGGCTCCTTTTCTGCAGCTGAACCACAGCCCCAAGAGCAGCACCAGGACTCCAGCAAGAGCCCAGAATGGCCACTGCTGCAGGGCAGCCCCGAGCAGGGCTCCCCAGGCCCCACCACTCTGCTCCAGGCTCCCCTGCTCCAGCTCCTGCAGCAGCCAAGTCCTCTCCCGGGTCAGGAGCTCTGCACACTGCTGCCTGTGCTCACCCGTGGCCTCATTGAGCCCATCCCTGACCGCCTGTGGGATCTGGAGGAGGCTTTGCACAAACAGGAGAAGCAGTAATGGGAAAGCCATGGCTGGGCCCCAGAGGCAGGGGAAGAACCCAGCCCCAGGGCCAGCGTTTCTGCCCCAGCCCTCGTCCAGGCCAGCCTCCCCCTGCATGTGCACTGACCCCTGGCACAGGCTGCACTGGGACAGCATGACCTGCTGGGGACATTGAAAGCTGTCCGCATTGTGACACGTCCCCTGTGATGTCACAGGCACCAGAGCACATCACAGCCAGGCCTGCCCATCTGCAGATGGAACTGCTGCACAATGCTCCTGCTGACAGGAACCCCAATATTCCCTACCAGGGAACCCTGCAAACACTTCTCCATCTGTTTTGTCTGATCCAAGCAGGCACTGGGACAATCCTGTGTCTCCCTTGGGGCAAGGCCAGGAGCCCAAAATGACACTAAAAATGCCAGATTCTGGCCCGTTTCTGCATCTGGTGATAAGGGGGTTGTCATGATTTAGGAATGGTGCTCCCCAGTTCAGAGCCCCCTCTGAGACTCTCCAAACCAGGGGCTGCTCCCCCTCCCCCTTCAGCTGGAGGCACAAAAGGCAAACATCACAGGTTGAGATAAGGACCATTTACTGGAAACAGCAAGGAGATAAGGAAATGAACAGCAACAGTATTAATGACAAAATGTATGAGAACAGAAATGATTCACATCCCCAATAACAGCTCTGGACAGCTTCCTCTACCACATTTCTCCAGCAGAAGGAACCCCTTTTCCCCAGTCCCCCAGCAGTGATGGGAGGCAGTACAGATTAACCTCTGGGTCCTGGCCATGCCCCCTCATGGCTACTGCAAAAATTAACTCTGTCCTGGCTGGAACCAGGGCAGGAAAATGGGCTGTGAGCATTTTAATGTTTGTCCTGCTGGAAATCCCAGGAAATCCCAGTTCCCATCTGGCTGTGCTGCTGCTGCTGCTTTACCCCCTCCCTGGTGCAGCTGCTCCCTGGGTGCTGCTGGCACATGGTAACAGCTGTCCTGGACATCCCTCAGACAAGGGGACACAGCATCTCTGAGGCCACCAAGGACTGTGGGAGGGAGAGCTCCTGGGAGCTATAAGCTCACAGACCTTTTCCTCCTGCTGCCCACCTGCATTGCTGCCATCCGGTCCTCGTACAGATGTGTGAAAAGGAGCTTGGAGGGGAGGCTTTGCAGGAAGTTCTGCAATGCCAAGGGCTCCTGGTGAGCCTTTGAGAATTCCAGCCCAGCCAGGAGCTCTTCCAGCTGCAGGTCAGGAGCGCTCCCCTTCAGGATGAGGGTCAGCAGCAGCACAGGCTGCTGTCCCATGTCTGTGTCCCCACCCTTGTCCGGGGCCTGCAGCAGCTCCTGGAGGGCTCTCATGGTGTCAGTTCTTCAAAAGATTCCTTCTGTCGTGGGCCCTCACTGGTGCAGGACAGGCAGCAGCTCCTGCAGGAGATGCAGGAGGGCAGGGACTTGTCTGAGGAGCTGCCTTCCAACAGCAGTGGCCAGGGCCGAGCTCTGCCCCAGAGAGGGCTCCTGCCAAGGGGCTGAGCAGCACCACCTCCTCCTCCTCTTCCTCCACCTCCACCTCTTCCTCCTCCTCCTCCACCTCCTCCTCCTCCTCCTCCACCTCCTCCTCCTCCTCCCCCCCCCCCACTACCCTACTAATTCTACCACTACTCCTACTACTACTCCTATTCCTCCTACTACCACTCCTCCTACTACTGTTATGTTATGCCTACTGTTGCTCCTACTGCTCCTGCTGCTGGGCCCTCCTGCTGCAAAGGAAAGGAGAGCAAAAGCCCATCAGTGGAGACCCCCAGGCCAGCACTCCCAGAGCCGGCCCTGCCCTGCCCTCAGCGCTGTGCTGAGCAATGCAGGACAGGCAGGGAGCTAGCAGCTGAACTGTGGCTCCGGCTCGGGGGCTCCTGAGAGCTGGCGTGTCACCAGGACACGCCTGTCCCAGCCTGCTGCTGCCTCCCAAAACCCAGGATCCTGCCCGTGCCTAGTGGATCCCTAGATCCACGGCTGGAACAAGAGCTGGCCCCAAATGATGTCCTCGTCCTTCTCCCAGTGGACACAGAATCTACTCCACAGCTGCTCCCAGCACTTCCCACTCCACACCAGGCACCAGCTGAACTCTTCCTTTAAAACACAAACAATATATACAGGAAAACAGATTAAAACCACCAAACACTGGAAAGGCAACAGGGGCTCTCAGGGGCCCAGCAAAAGCCTGACCACTACACACAAGAAATAAATCCACCTATGGACAGGGAAAATGCACACCGTCTCCCTCCCCCTCTGCATTGGCCAAAATCCCCAATCATGAGCCAAAGCAAACAAGGGCAGCAGAGTAGCCCAGGCCTTTCCTTGCCTGCAAACCAAACCAGATGGTGCATGGGTTCTGAAGTGCCCCCTCTGCTCCCCCCATGGGGGCTTGTTTTTGCTGAGCTGGTTCCCCCTGACCCAGCCCCAACCCAGGGCCAGGGGGTGGCACAGGCTGTTGGCAGGGCCAGGAGGCACCTCCAACTCCACACAATCCACTGCCACACAGTCTCCTGTGCCAAACAGCAACTTGGCAGTGGCTGAAGAATGAATCCCACCCCCAGCAAAGGGGGAACCTCCAGTGCCCAGCCAGGCCCCAGGGCTGGGCTCACCTGACAAGTGGGTGTAGATTGTGGCCTTGAGGAACAGCCCCAGCCAAAGTCCATCAGCTTTGCCTCACCCGTGGCCGGCTCCATGAGAACATTCTCAGACTTGATGTCCCCGTGCAGGACCCTGCAGTCAAGGCAGTGCTGCACGGCCTCCATCACCTGGGGGAACAGCCCCGGGGCCACCTCCTCCGGCAGGAACCTCTGCTCCCTCGGGAATCATGGATGGTCCGTGAGCATTCCAGACACTCCAGCAGCAGCGCGAAGCTGTTGGGGAGTTTGAACCACTCCAGGAGCTGGAGGCTGATGTGGGAAGCCACGGAATGACACCCTGATGAGCAGCACCAGCTCCAGGGGCACACAGGGGGCACTGGGCTGTGGGGTGACCATGATGCCATCAGCAGGGCTAAGGCTGCACTGGGTCTGCTACCCCCCATCCCCTCCCCACCAGTGCTGGCCATTGCTCAGCTGGCATGCTCCCTGTCCCCCGGTGATCCCACACACACTCTCCTTGTGCTGTCCCAGCTTCCACCCTCCTGGGCCTTGGCTCATCCCACTCTGGCTTCGCCCACTGGCCCTGCTCTCTCACCAGCCAGGAGATGCGATCCCAGGCCACAGGTTTGGTCTCTCCCTGCCAGCCCAGGGGAGCAGTGGGCTGAGCCCCCCACTCACCCTGTTCAGCTCCCTCTTCCTCCTACCCCTCTACCCCCACCACTCAGTGGGGCACAGTCCCGAGAGGTCCCCAAGCAGACACTGCCACAGCCGCCGCTCCCCAGCCTGGCACCACCTGGTACCGCTTCTGCAGGGGCTTCTCCGCCTTCCCTGCGGATGAGACCCGGCCATCCTTGACCACCCTGGGCTCGGCTTATCAACCCACCCCGGGCACCGATGACACGGGGCCTCACTCAGGCAGCTGCCCCATGGAGGAGGCTCCCTACTCCCCACCATTCCGGGGCTGGTCTGGCAGCTGCTGGAATCTGGAGTTCAGAGCTCTCTGTACAACAAGGGGGAATTTCAGAGTTTGAATTGCCAGGCTGGAGACACCGAGCTGCTGTCATCAATAGTGCCCTGAAGAGCTGGTACAGAGGATGGAGCCAAGCTCTGAGCCCGGATCTGAGGGGAGCCCAGGAGACCCTCCTGCCAAGAACATCCCCCTCAGCTCTTCCACGGCCAGGAGGGAGTGGGGTTCACGGGATCAGTCGGAAGCTGCTGACCATGAATTCCCTGCATGCCCCTGAAACCTGTCCGTGTTCTGCCCCCGCCGCCTCTCATCCGTGCAGGGAGGAGAGCCCTGGGCAGCTGGGGCAGGGATTGCAGCTCCAGGCTCTGTGCTCTCCCCGCCAGACTGTCACTTCTTGCCTGGGAGCAGAGCCTGACCCCCACCTGGCTACAGCCTCCTGTCAGGGAGTACAGGAGGATTCTTCCTTTCTTAGACCCTCTCCTCCTCTTTGCTTTCAAAAACCAAGAGTCACGGAAGGATGACAAAGAAATCCCACATCTGGATTTGGGGCTGGATGTTCACCCATTTCTTCTGTCTACAGGGACAACCAAGTGTCTCCCTCCTCCCTTCCTAATATCCAACAGCAGACAGTCCATGGGCCAGCGTTTCTGTCCCTGGGAGCACCAGGAGGGAAGTCTCATGGCTTATGCAGCACTGAGAGAGGAAAAGGCAGGAATTTGTGTTTATTTTCCATACCAAAGGAGACTCATGCAATGGGAAAAGGAGCTGTTGTTGGTGGAGCTGCCCTGCAGGACTCCAGCCCAGAGGAGAGGCTTTGGGGATGCCAGATGTGGTCCCATCTGCAGACTGCCACTTCAAAGAAGCATAAGGAGTTAGAAAATTTGAGTGAAAATAGATTATCTAAAGCCACACTTGATCTTCTATCACTGGACTTGGAGCACATTCTTGATAAATGATGTATGCAAAGCCTACAAAAACAGAAGTAAATGAGATTTTACTGCTTGTGTGCTGCAATGCAGCCTCGAAAAGGAGTAATGCTTTCATGCGCCTGTGTACACAAGTGTCTAAATCCTCTGGTAGTTCCACATTTATTCTGAAGCTTTGTAGCCAACGGCTGATTTATTCCTTATGTATCTCATTTTAGCTTCAATGTTTACAAAATAAAGCAGATGAAACATAAATTTAGAAGTTATAAACCCAAGAACAACCATTGACAAAAATGCAATAGTTTTTTTTATAGCATAGTTTTCATTAAATCTTTTATCAATAGATACGTAGCTCATAACTAGGTCTTTATGCCTTTTGAACTACAGCTATTTATAACCATTTCTTTCTAGTATTTATTATGCCTTTTGAACCCAATGTGCAACAGACTGATGCAATCAGAAATAGTTTTCTATTCCAAACAAACTGAAAAATAGTTTCCTGATCCCAAAGAGACTAAACCCCGTGTATTTCGTGTCCCATCTCACAAAGCTGGTCGCGGTATCTCCACAGGAGATTTCTGCCCTGGCAGCCGTGTGGCGATGTTGACACACCCGAGCACAGCCATTCGGGCCCGTGTCCGAAGGTATTTGGAACTGCACGGACGTTCTTTAGCAGCAATGTCTGCCTTTATTCTCTCTGTCTTTATTCTTCTCTCTGTCTTTATTCCCTCTGTCTCTCTTCCCCTGCGCAGCCGAGCGGGGCTGGCGGGAGCCGCGCTGCCCTCACAGCCCCTGAGCAATGGCGGCAGCAATGGCGGCGCCGCTCCCTCAGCGCCGCCCCGGGGCCGAGCGGGCGCCCTTTGGCGCCAAGACGGGACCGCGGCTCCTCCGGGCCCCGCTCGCCCATGGCCGCCCCCGCCGAGCCCGGGCACTCGCCCGGCTCCAAGAAGCCGCCGGCGCTGCTGCGGCTGAAGCGCAAACGCCCTGGGCGGAGGAGCGACCCCGCCGCCGCCGCTGCCAACGCTGGCCCGGCCCCGAGCCCTTCTCCAGCCCGGACAAGGCGCCGCAGCGGGCGGCGGCCGCCCCTCGGCCCCGGGCCCGGCCCCGGCGGGCGGGGAGCCCTCGGCAGCGCCCTTGTGGCAGCAGGGACCGAGCCCCGGCCCCGGGCTCTGGCCCCGGACAAGGCGCCGCAGAGCCGAGGGCACACACGGGCAGGGCACTCGGCGCCATCGCCCCCAGCCCCGCAGGCCCTTTGGAACCCGGCCCGGGGCTCGGCCCCGCCTCCTCCAAGGCCCTGCTGGGCTCGAGCTGTTGCTCAGCGCTGCCTGCGGATCTTGTGCTCGCCCCGAGCGGCCTTTGTTTGCAGCCCGGGCTGCTGAAGATCAGTCACGAAATGTCACTACACTATTCCTTTGTGCTGTGCCTTACGCTGCTGTTTTATTCTGCCTTTAGTGTCTGCCTGTGAAGAGCAGCCCGCAAGACAGCAGAGCCTGCTGAAAGATCCAACATCCTCATGCTAAGCGAGGGATGGAACAGCACACAGTGCTGAAAAGATTCCAGTTGTTCTCAGGGCACAGAGAAAGCTGAAAATGTTTAACTTGGTATTTGGTAGTCCATGCCTGTATAAAAGAATGCCCTAAAATGTCAGCTTTCAAGAAGATTTCTCAAATGTTTTCTGTGTTGGTGACAGTCTCTTAAATCCAGCCTTCTGCCTGACCTCTCTGCTGTTGTAGTTCCATGGACAGAAGTTGTTGTCTTTTACCCCTTCCCATGGGCAGGGCAGTGTTCAGCCATCTCCAGAACAGCAGGGCCCCATCCCATGTCACTGTGACTGAGAAGACAAAATCCATCAGTCTAAATGTCCCCCTCTTCCTCCTTCTTCCCAGACATTTGACCTTGGCAGTGGGGTTTGCTGCTGGTTGCCACAGGAAAAAGGAGACCACTGTGACACTTTGGGGCACATGGAGCCAAAGGAGCCCTTGTGACACTGAGGAAACTCATGGAACCAAGGGTCCATGGTGACACTGTGGGACCCCATGGAACCAAATATCCATTGTGACAGTAGGCGACCTCATGGACCCCACTGGCCATTGTGACAATGCAGATCCAAGGAGACCATGGTCTTGCTCATTGTTTATGCAAAGCTTTTGTATTCTGTGAAAAACGAAGTTCACTTTCCTGTTAAAGTTTAAAAGTTTAATAAAAGACAATAGGGGATAAAGACAATAAAGCAAAGGAACAGCACTGGGTGCTTGGTCCTTAGCCAAGAAGCACACCTGCCATTGAAGGAGTCATCTTAAATACTCTTTGTATTGCATCAGCTTCATGCCTATTCATAAGCATTCACACATATTCAAACTTTTCTGAAAACTATTTTGCATGTTCCAAGAACTGTTTTGCATTGCTCCTCCTTAGTCCCACCTTTTTAGAGCATGTGTATTTCTTGGCTGTGTTGTTTTTCAGTCTTTTTTATCATCTCCAGTTTGGGCTTTACTCCGTGGTTCTTGCATCTGGTTATGGCTGATAGTCAGGTATCAGTGGCAGGTCTTCTTTGTGCTGTTCTTTGGATATTATCCAATCAAGCAGGCAGTACGGTTAGTGAAAATATAAACTTTTTAAACTAACTCTATTAGTTATTTCACTACTATATCGAAATCTAGTTAATAACAGAAATAAAGGCATTTGTTATATACATCTATCTTTTTAACAAGGCTACTTCTATGTAAAAAGAATAAAACCATACACACAATAAATATTTGCAAAAAGCCAACACTATAATATGTATTTATCACGCATTTATAATGGTGGCGCCCACTTCACTCTCAAGTATCTGTGCCTCGGGAATGCCGGGAATGCCAGGAATGCCCTGGACCCAGAGGGCCTTGTTCGGGCCTCTCTCGGGCTCGAAGCTGCTGCTCTTCTTGCTCACTCTTGCCAAAAGCCATAGAGCTCAGCCTCCCACACAATAGGAAAAAGATTCAATAGCCAGGCAGTCCAGTGCATGGCCTAAGGCTGAGAGGCTGGGCCAGCCTCGAGGGCAGGGTGGGCACACGCCCAGCCCCACAATTCCTGGGCCCACAGCTCTGAAAGGCCAGGACCAGGGATACACGCCTGATTTTGGGGTGTCTGTCCAGCTGTCTGCTGAGGGAGATGCCTTCAGGAAGCACCAGAGCAGCCGGCTGGCAGGAACAAGGCGGCTGCCTGGGGGCTGCTTAGGCCTCTGACACCCAATTCCTCAGGGCTTCTGAGAAAGGGTTGGTCAATAGGTAACTCAAGTTAACTATTGAGACACAGAATATGTGAATTCTAAATCCTAGAAAAACAGGATTCCCTTTATCTTGTCAAGATAAGAGGGACAAGAATCTGTTTGAGGCCAGCACAGAAACCCTGAATCATCCCACCAAGGACTACGCATGCTCCAGAGTCAAAAGGTGAAAAGTGCATTGTGATGAAGACTACCAGATCTTCATCATGAAAAGACCCCCAAAGACCACCAGGACACAGCACATGCGTGGCACACATGCTAAGGATATTGATTTCCAAGAAATTATTTGTATAAGCACGCCTATCCCAGGGAATATGATGAATATTCATGAATGTTACCCATAATATTGTGTATTGGAAGTGCTGGGGTGTGTGTGTTTGGAGGAGTGAAACCCCCACACTCGGTGCGCCGAATAAAGCAAATGCCTACTTCTCTGACTTTGTCTCTGAAGTGTCTCTGGGCCTGCTTGGGGCGAATCACTTCCCAGTACCCCATCCCCTCAGGGGCCTCCTGTCCCCTACCCCCTCACACATCCCCCTTGGGCCTTCCCACTGCCTTGTCCTGTCAGGGCCTCCGCAGCACCTCATCCCTGTACAGCCTCCCACTGCCTCGTCCCCTCAGGGTCTCCCCCAGCTCGGCCATCCTGCTCGGCAGTGGCGCAGCCCCAACGCAGCTCCAGAGGGGCCCTGGATCAAGAGGAACCTGGGAGCCCTCAGCAATGCCGCCAGCAACACATGGGCAGGAGGACACAGATGGCGCTTCCCTGCTGGGAGAGGGCTTGTGGCCATCTCCAGGCACCAGCCTCACAGGGATCCCTGTGGCTCTGGCTTCTGCCCACTCGCTGTGTCAGAACGTTAAAGCTTCAGCAGAACCACCAAAGGCCAAGGGGCTTCTGCCACTTTCCCTTCTACACTGCATGCCCGGGCAACTTGCTGAGTACAAGCACCCTCTTTCCTCTCTTCCCTGACCTGGGGCAGACACTGGGCACCAAAAGAAAGATCCTGGGAGTCTGTGTATTAGAACACATTCTATATTTACATACTAAAGAAACTGAAAAGAAGAAAAGAATCCTGAAGAAAAATCCCCACTGGCTCAGGTGGCCCCAGCAGCCAGAGCCTCAAAGATCAGCTCTCCACAGAGCTCCAGCAGGACAGCCAGCCACGGCCCCACATGAAGCGGTACAAAAAATTTCACCATTTAAGGTATTCACCATTTAAGGTAGCACCATTTAAGGTAATCCCATTTAAGGCTGGACTGGCACCATTTAAGGTAATCCCATTTAAGGCAGTGCACCGCAATCAATGAGGAGAATAAGCAATACAGGATCAATGTGATCAATACAAGCTTTATTCCAACTCTTTCTCTAGGTTCTCAGACTTAAGTACATTTTTCAGCAGCTTGCAGGTTTTACATGTCATGTCATTGGTTAGTAAGACTACTTGCCGCACTATTATTGGTTAGTTGCATACAGCTACATCACTTGTCGCCTCCCAGCTCGTGGTCGCTTAATCTTGATGTTCTGCATTCTTTTGACCACAATTCCTTTTTCACAAATTTGGTACTTCCCAAAACGACCAAGGACACTGTCCTTGCAGCTTACCCTCAAGGTTTTGCTTGCACAATGCCTACCCTGTACTCTGTGGCAGATTCTGCAAAAGCAGAGCATCTAGCATCTCATGGTCCTGCTCCTCAAGCCATTTTTCAACACCCACAGACGAGGCCGTGTCCTCCATGCCTTCTGGAGTTGATCTCGCAACCTTGGGAAGATGGAGATGGGACCTCCTTCTAGTGCTCTGATGATGTGAAGTGTTTGCAGAGCCAGATTTGAGATGGCAGGGCTGATGTCACTTATCATGTTTCCGAGGGCTGAAACAGAAGAGGGCAGGAGCCACAGAGCCTGGATCTGCAGGGACCCGAGGAGACCCTCCTGCCCGGGCCATCCCAGCCAGCTCTCGCCATGGCCAGAAGGGAGCAGCGACCAACAGGATCAGCTGGAAGGTGCTGGCCACGAATCCCCCACATGCCCCTAAAATCTCTCTGGGCTCTGCCCAAGCTGCCCCTCATCCACACAGGGAGCAGAGCCCTCCGCAGCCGGGCAGGGATTGCAGCTCCCTGCCCAGGGATTGCAGCTCCCCCCGAAAAGCCCTGGTGATGCCTCGCTGCCCTCACTCACCTGCGCAGACGAACTGGACCTCTCCTGACTGCCCCCTCAAGCGCCGCCCGGCCATCCCTGGGGACACAGAGCCTGTCACGGCCCCAGCAGCACAGCTCTCCTCCAGCGGCACTGCCAGCCCTGGGGCCGCACGGCCTCCTGTGCCGGCAGGGCTCAGCCCGGGCCCTTGCCGCATCCTGTCGCCCCAGGAAGGGCACGGCTGCGACAGGAGGGTGGCAGCAGCGCCGAGGGCAGGCGGGGCTCCACAGCCCCGGGCCTGGATGGCGCTGCCGGGGCAGCAGCCGGGGCTGGGGCCGAGCTGTGGCAGGGCAGGGAGGGAGCCTGGGCTCGCGGCTCACCAATGAACCTGATGGCCTCCTCTCGCAGGGGCTCCTGGGGGCTGTCCAGGTACGGCACGGCCTGGTGCAGGTGCTTGACCCTTCGGCTCCTGTCCTCTGCCAGCTGGAGAGAGAGTGCCAGGAGGGAAGGTTTGGGCTCTGCCCCTTGGCCGGGCTCTCCCTGAACCCAGCCCTGGCTTCCCCTGGCCGCACAGCCCTGAGGCGCGGCCAGCAGCCGCTGGTGCCGGCCTTTGGAGGGGCAGAGGGCCCGGTGCTGCCCGGGGAGCTGCGGTGCCGCCCCGGTGCACGGCCCAGCTGGGCCGGGGCTCCATCGGCACCTGGCTCGGGGCCAGAGCAGCCTGGAGAAGAGCCCGCATGGCCCCTGGGTGCAGCAGTGGGCAGGGACACAGCTGCCAGCCCCACACACTAAGCACTGTGGTCAGGTGCCTTTTCCAGGCTGAGGCTGGGGCTTCCAGGCTGTCCTCACCAGGCACTCGCCGAACTTCCACAGCTCCTTCTTCTTCACCAGCCTTTTCAGATCCTTCCTCTTGAGGAACTTGGCTGCACAAAGCAGCGTTGACCAAGAGGCCTGGAGAGCAGCAGAGACACGGAGATGGCACCACAGCCCAGGGCACAGGAGCAGTGTCCGTGTGCCCAGGCCAGGAGGCTGCAGCCTGCGAGGCACCAGGGCAGGAGGCAGCTGAGCCCCCTCCCAGGGGGACACCAGCAGCCCCTAAGTCCTTACGTCTGCCACTTCCTGGCTCTCATCATGGCAGTGAAAGAAGAGTGGGAGCAGGCTATGATGCACAGGCAACTTGAAAGGCTTTTTTCCCTCTTCCACTAAAGCATTCATCATTTCTTGAAAGAGGATCATGGAGAGAAGCTGCACATGGCTATTGTCCTGTATCAAAGGAAGAAAAAAAGACCTCAGCATCGACTGCTCCAGGCACAGCTGGGCACAGGCCTGAAAATCCACAGGGCACAAAGTGTCCAGACAGCACCCAATGCCTGTGGCTGGAGGCACAGAGCCTTACATTGTCAAAGAGTGGCAGGAGCGCCTCAGCCAGCTGCAGGGCAATGGGGCTGGGTATCAGCATGTCCCAGTCCGAGACTGTAAATCTGAGTACGGTGAGTGTCATCACAACCATGTCTCCGTCTGTGTCCCACAGGAGCTGGATGAGCCTTTCGGTCAGGCTCCACATTCTTTTGGCCTGCGTGGAACACAATCTGTGAAACCCCAAAGGGCAGTCCCAAAGCACTCAGCTGAAGTGGGAGGCAGGAGAGCTGGGAGCAGCTGCCTCAGCTCCCGAAGCCCAGCCAAGCCCAAGCGACTGCGTTCCCCAGCCCCACGCTGCCAGCACGGCTTGTGCCACTGCCCCCTTCTCACCATCGAGGGATCCTCAATGAGCGCGACGAGGGCCCTGAGAACCTGGTGATGCCTCTCCCTGCACTCACTCTGCAGGTTCTTTGCCATGATCTGCAGGACACTGTCACTGCATTTACTCAAGTCCAGGCATCCCAGGGTCTGAAAGGCACAGCGCAGTGCTGGGGGAGCCGGCCAGCAGGAGCCTGGAGCCACGCAGGGCTGGGCCCAGGCAGCAGCACAGGGCACAGGCACCGTCGCAGGCAGCTGCAGCTGCAGGAGGGCAGAGAGCTGGGAGGCAGCACTGCCCTTCAGGCTCACCTCCACAAGGAACGCCAGGGCAGGAAGATCCCAGGGTGACTCCTCCCTGCTGAGCAGCCTGAGGAGGTGCAGCGCAATACGGGAACACAAGGGTATGGATGCACGGCGCATCTCGCTGGAGGTGGGAAAAGGAACCAAGAGCCTGAGGTGAGAGGGCAAACCTCTGCCAGGCCTGACTCACAGAGGTCTGCTCTTTCCCCACCACCCTGCCAGGGGACATGGGCCCTTTGGGAGGTGGCTGCTCCTGGGCCTTTTCCAGTCTGCTCGGCCATCCCTTGGTGACAAGGCCCTCTGGCCCACGACCACAGGGGCTGTGAGAGGGGCACAGCGGGCACAGGGCACAAATGCCGGGGGCAGTGGGGAGAAGGGCTTCTCACCTGGCCAGCACACTCACGGCATAGTGCTGGGTGTCAGCACAGAGCAGTGTGTCTCAGCCACACTTGCGTTCCATTGCCACCACCACATCCTCGCACTGGAGAAGGCAGAGCAGGGCCTTCAGGGTGCGCACTGCAAAGCTGTGTGCAGAGCAAAGCCCAGGTCACGCTGGGAGCGCTGGCTCCTGCCCTGGGGACATGGGAGGGACAGGAGGACTGGCATGGAGCACCTGTTGGGGTTGGTGGCAAGGCCGTGTTGCTCCTGGCATCCCTTCCAGAAGGTATCAACCTCTTCTGGCATATCCACTGTGCTGAAGAACACTTGGAAGAGCAGATGCACAAAGAGGGGGGGGAAATACACCTTCACTACACGTGGGCAGCAGGGCACCTGCAGGAACTTCCACATCACCACAGTTGCCTGCAAAGGACAAACCACCCTGAGACAGCGGTCAGTGCCGAGGTGTCCATGGGGCAGGGCCCGAGCGTGGGAGGGAGAGGCTGGGGAGACGCAGGGGGAGCACCAGGCCTGGTGCCCCTGAACCTGCCCCTAGCGTAGGTTTCATCCCAGTGCCGGAGGCACAGAGGTGCAGTGGGGGAAGGAGGATGGAGAGCTGCTGGAAAGGCGACCTGGGGGTGAGCAAAGGCCAGTTCCAGGAACTCACAGCCAGGGCAAAGACATCCGTGTTGTCCCCATCAGAGGTGCACGTGCTGTGCTCTGGCCAGCTCCCCAGCACATTGAGCAGTGTCAGCAGCACCGGCTTCACTGTCCTGCTCGATGACATGATCATCCTCCACATGGTTGTAGCAGCTCTGTGGGGTCAAAGCTCCGTGTCAAGTGAGTCTCAGCCACCACCCCTGCCTCTGCCCACTGCCCCTCACCAGCAGCACCCAGGCCATCCACCACTGTGGGGACAGGCCAGGGAGGCGCAGGGAGGGAGCATGGCAGCAGGCTCGGGGGCTGACATGCCAGGGCTGGGAAATGGAGGAGCCAGAGGGCCCTGGACCTCTCTTTTTGTCAGACACCTGGGACAGGCTCCACAGGGCTGGGGAGCCCTGAGCCCTCTGGGCAGGCGGGCCCCGTACCTGTCACATGATGGGGCCACACGCAGGAGAGTTATCACGACATCAGTGGGGTGTGCCTCGGTCAGTTCCAGAAGGCTCCTGTCCAGATTGTGCTCACCAGACTCATTGGACAGGAGGCACTGGTGGATGTACCTCACCATGGCAGGCACCTGGAGAAGGCCCGGGGAGAGCTGGAAAGCTGCCAGAGGGAGTAATGTCCCCAGCTTCCCCAGAGAAGTGCTTCCCTTGCCACCACACTGCGATGGCCTCAAAAGCTTCAAGGGACCAGCGGGCGTGGCTTGGGAGGCCAAGTAATTCCTGGGGGGCTCCAGTCCTGGCCACAGGCTGCTTACTTGCTCTGGAATGGAGACACCTTTCTTCACAAGCAAATCCAGCAGGACGGCACTGGGGTCAGCACTGTTGATGTCAGAGTTTGCCACAGACGCAGTGCCCATGTTGCTGGTCTCTTCCTGCCAAACGCACTTGATGAATTTGCAAGTCATCGGCGGGAGAATGAAGGGCAAGAAGAGAGGGATGTTCCATGGAGTGCTCCAAGCGCGGTGCTCGGCTGAGCAGGGACAGCAGGCCCAGCCCAGGTGGCTGGGGATGGCTGCAGGTACCTGCGCTGTTCTGCGGAAGTGGCCACGGGCAGGGTCCTGCTCTTGTGTGCTGTCTGTGCCTGCATCTGGCAAAGAGCGAGCGCAGCCAGAGCTGAGGGGCTGCGGGAGAGGCCGGAGAACACATCCAGCCCTGCGCTTCCCAGGTGGGGACAGCCCTGGGGTGCCCTGGGGATGGAGCATGGCTGTGGGAGGGCAGCCCCGGCCCCTCTTCTGTCTTGTCCATGGGCATGTCCCCAGGGGATGGTATGGGATGGGATGGGATCAATGGGATGGGATGGGATGGGATGGGATGGGATGGGATGGGATGGGATGGGATGGGATGGGATGGGATGGCGCCAGGCTGACTGCAGGCACCAGCCCTGTGGCCCTGCTCTGCCACTTACCCTCCTGTGTCAGGGGCAACTGCTCCACCTCTCCAGGTTGCTGTACTGGGGCAGCTCCAGGGCCCTCTTCCTCCTCCTTCACCCAGGCCAGCTTGGGCATGCTCGGAGGTCTCTGCTCCATGTCACTGATGGGATTTAAGGCTCCTTGCAGGAGGGATGCCTTGAGAAAGCTCTGGGTCAGCAAGTCCTGCAGTCGTGCCTTATAGGCACCTGCAAGAGAGAAGTCTTGGGAAGGCTACAGGACAGCAAGTCCTGCACTCTGGTCTCGAGGGCTCCTGCCACAAGGACAGCAGACTCCTTGTCAAGGATTGTGGTCAGCGAGTCCCACGGTCTGGCCTCAAGGGTACAGGCCGCAGGGATGGGAGATGCCTTGGAAAAGCTCCGGGCCACCAAGTCTTGCAGTCTGTCCTCAAGGGCACCTGCAGAACAAAAGCCTTGGTAAGACCACAGGTCACCAAACCCTGTGGTCTGGCCACAAGGCCACCTGCAGGAGAAACGCCTCGGAAAAGCTCTGGGTCAGCAAGGAACAAGTGCGCTGTGTGGGGGCTCCTCACGGCACCGCTCTGTCCCGTCCTGTCCTGTCGAGTGCTCCGAGCACTGTGGTGTGGCTGCATTGCCACCAACACCTATGTCACGAAGACGTGTCACAAAGGGCCCTTGCACACACTGCCACCTGCCCTGGGGCTGCCCCAACCCCACCCAAAGTGGCCCAGGTTGGAAGGAATCTGTTGCCCCAAGCGTCTAAGGCAGGCCGCCGGGAACCTTAGGAACAGCTCAAACAAGAAACAAACACTCCCCTGCTCTGCGGGCTCAGGGCAGCAGAAGGAGCCCCCACGGCTGCCGATGCAGCCGCAGCGGGAAGGGCCCGGGGCCTTCCACAGGAGCTGGCACGGCCTCCTTGGGACAAGTCCCAGCTGCTGGCCATCCTCAACACGGGGATGTGACACACACAAGGAACGTGTGGGCCAGGGCACCAATGCCGCTCTGACCCCTGGGGCTCAGGGAGCACTGAAATCAGCAGGTGTGGCACAGTCCCTGCCGAAGCAGACCTACCACCCCCCGAGCCCTGGCAGTGCCCGTGCCACCTCTTGGCCCAGAGACCTGTGCCCCCATGGGGCTTCTCTGCCACAGGGCAGCCAAAACCAACACTGGTGCATTGGTGTCTGTGCTACTTCCTGCAGGTGGCTGTTGGCAGGAGCACCTGGAGCAACTGGTGGCAACACTTGGTCTCTGTCAGGAGGCAGAAGCTGTTACTCAATCTTGAAATTATTTTTGTCATGGAAGGGATTGGCAGTAGCACAACACCACCATCAGCTGCTGAGTTTCACAGGACAATTAGATTGTGCAGAGACACTGTCCTGTTTCCTTGTGTTCTGGGAAAAGCATTAGCCTAGTCTCTGATGTTCAGCGCTCCGGTTGTTGCATGTCCAGCTGGGGCAGCTCACGTCCAAACACAGCTGGGTGCCTGCTGGGCCAGGCAATGGCCGGCCACAAACAGGGAAGTTCAAGCATTGCAATATTTAAAGCTTCCAACAATCTCTTCTCCATTTCCAAATGCAGACATCAGCAAACACGTGTTGGAAAAGTCAAATGAATTGCAATTCCCCCAGGATACAAATTATCACCAAAGAAAGCAGCAAGGATTGCACACAAGGCCTTTGGAAACACTTCCGAGATGAATTGGAGTCTCTCCCATGCAGGGCTGTAATAGCTGAGCTTCTGCACTGCTGCACAGTTCCAGGTAGAGCAGGAAGAAGTCCACAGTGTTCATGTACAGTCTGAAATAGGGATGCAGGCTTGGACCAAAGGCTTTCCTCAGGGGCATGATGCCGAAATCCACTACATTCAGGCACGCCAGCATTGTGATTAATATCTTGTTCCCAAGTTATGGGGCCAGTTGCTTCCCAATCAGGCTCCTGGAGCAGAAGTGGCTTCACAATCCACACGTGAATATGTGTCCCCTTCGCCCATCTCTCCTCATCCCTACCGTCAACTCCTCATCTCTGCTGGCTGCAGAAGCTGAGGCAACAAGGAGTTCATGCTCTGCTGGGCCTCCAGCCATGAGAGCCATAGACCCAGAGGAGAGTTAGAGCAGGCTGGGGCTGGAAAGGGCTGTGCTGGGGTGGGGCAGGACCTTTCTGGAGCCACTCCCCTCTTCTGGCCCATGGTGACACCACAACACAATGGACAGGGCAAGAGACCACCAAAAGGTCCTCAAAGTCCCCCAGCCCATTTCCAGAAAGGTCCAGAAGGTTGGGCATGGAAAACTCACCTATAAAAAGGTTCCCCCACAAAGCCCAGGAGGTGCCCCCAGAACCCTGGACACCCTGTTGGTTGTGCGAGAAACGGAGCTGCTGTTCCAGCTGTCTCCAGCTCAGTGTCTGAAACTTTCAGCTCTTTCTCTAAAGTTTGAACTTGTCCACCTTCCAAATCGTATCTCTGTGTACAATGGAATGAAATACATTTTCAACTCCTTTGGTGCCCATCAAGCTGCTCTCTCACTCCCCTTCCTCAGCAAGATTACAGGAGAAAATAAGGTGAAAAAAATATCATGGATCAACAAAAAACCAGATTAAGGGTTGGAGTAAGAAGTGTGGGGTGAATCAAAAAGTAAAGGCCACCTGCACAAGCGAAGCAAAATCAAAGGCGAGCTATTCTCTACTTCCCATGGGAAGAAAATCTCCAGAAACATCCTGGGAGGAAAGGATGCAGTACCTGTGCTTTGGAAGATAGAGATCTCAATACTGAACATCAACAATGGTCTCTGTTCCCCTGCCTCTTTCTCTCAGTTCATTGCTCAGCAATAAAACAAGCTCAGGTTTCTCTGCTCAGGTTGGGGGTCACAAAAAGGAGGCTGCTGGCTGGGTACAGGATCCCGTGATCAGTTGTGTCTCAGGAACTCATCACCCAGTGGGAACCTGAGGGCTGTGAAGGGCTGTGAGGTCACTTGTGCCTCTGGAGGGGACAGGCCAAGGGCAGAAGCATGGCTGGAGAAGGGACTGTGAGGTCACTTCTCTGAGCAGGAGCTGCTGGCTCAGCCCGTGACTCCTGACTGGGCCATGGCTGTCCAGCTCAGCCCTGCCAGGTCTCTGCCAGCCCAGCAGAAGGCACCTGGCTGGCACAGGGACTGGGCCATCCCCTCTGCCCCAGGGCCTGGGCTCGCTGCAGCCACGGGGCTTCTCTTGGGGCTGTGCTGTCCCTGTAGCTGAGCGCAGGAGGGGACAGCAGCAGGCACAGCTGGGCCGGGGCTGTGCCAGGAGCTGAAAGGAGCAGCCTGGGCAGAGCACGGGGAGGCTGCTGCTCTCTGCTCAGGGGAACGGGCCCAGCAGGGCTGAGGGCTTGGGATGCTGTTGGAAGGGCTGTGTCCCACATGCTGCAGCTTTCCTGGGAGGGAGGGAGGGAACAGCAGGAGAGACAAACACTGTCCCACAGAGCAGCTGGGCAGGTGGAGACTGGGCATGAGGAGGAGGAAATGTCCCTGCAAGGGCAGGGCTGTGCTGGGAGAAGCACCCAAAGGAGGATGAGCTCAGTGCTTGTGTGTGTGTCCCAAGGCACAGAGGGTGAGGATGGGCAGAGGTCAGGGCAGGGCTGGCAATGGCAGGGCAGAGCCAGGGGGACAGCGAGATGGGAGTGTGCAGCCTGCAGGGACACAGGGGCAGCTGTGGGACAGCGCAGGACAAGCTGTGCTGGACATGGCCAAGGGCCCTGGCAAGGCTGGCAGTGCCCAGGAGAAGCCAAGTCTTGGTGCCCTGGGGCACAGCAGAGTCTCTGCCAGCAAGGGCTGTGAGGAGACACCTTGTCCTGAGGCCCTGCGGCCTCCTGGCACAGCGCCAGCAAGGCTGGGCACTGTCACCCCCTTGTCCTGCTCTCAGCATCCGCCACCCCATCCCAGTGGCCTCAAGGATCTGCTGGAAGGAGTCCCTGGGGAACCTTTGTCAAGAATGGCCCTGGGGGGCTCCTTCATGCTCCCAGGGACTGCAGGTTTTTCAAAGGACCTTGGGTTTACCTTTTGCCTTGGAGACTCTGAGAGCTTTGTGCAATCATGGCCTCCAATTATCTGCCGTAACGAGTCCCTTGAGATTCTTTGTCAGTAACAACACTCACTGGGGCTCATTAATGCTTCAAGTTACTCCACTTTTTTAAAGTACTTTCTTATTTCCTTTTCACATTGAGTCTCTGAGAAGTTTCTGCTATCATGGCCTGCAATTCTCTCCTCCAAGGTGCCCATGAGGAGCCTCTGTTGGTGATGGACCTCAGTGGGACTGTCACCGAAACTGCATGAAAAACACAAACTCTCCAACAATGTCTTTTCAGTGTTAGAGAAATTAGGCATTACTTTATTCTGGCCAGGATGTTGTTCTGGCCAGCATGTGCAATAGAAGTCATCCCATCCACACATTTCCGTGTTGTGCTGTGAAAATTATTCCATCTCACATGTCTCTCTACTAGACTTTTCACATATTTATACAGATAACCCAAAGAAATTCAGGTTCATTGGTCTTATATTACACAGTAGTGTTCTATCTCCTATTGGTTATTGATTCCTTTGCTTTTGATGTGAATTAGGTGCTCATTCTTTGATTCTCTCATCAATCTTTTCCCAGACCTGTTGTCTCCAACTGCACTGAATGGTGATGTTCATTAATGTTCATTTACCTCCTGTGTATCTTCTGGCTACTCCCAGTCTGTAGATGTTAAACTGATCAGGCCTTAACCAACCTCGGTGAACAGAGTCTTTTGAAGAGAAACTTCAATTCCCCTCCCCCTGGGCAAAGGTGAACAAACCCCTGACTGAAGTTACATAAAAAAAAATTTAAAAGTTGTATAATTTCCAAAAATTCCATTAGGATCTCTAGCGTCACAATGGTCTCCTGAGCGCCATGTACCCACACAGTGTCACATCGACCCCTTGGCTCCATAAAGCCCTGCAGGGTCACAGTTGCCTCTTTGTTCTGTGGGACCCCACAGTGTCACAATGGTCTCCTTGGTACCTTGGCCTGCACAGTCACACAATGCTTTCCTTGGTTCCATGGGGCCCCACAGTGTCACAACTGTCCCTTCATTCCATGAAGCCCTGCAGTGTCACAAAGGTCTCCTTGGTTCCATGAGGCTGTGCAATGTCACACTTGCACCTTGGATCCATGTGGCCCCCAGTGTCACAACGGTCCCTTGGTACCATGGCCTGATTTTTGGTAGCTGGGGGCCCACAGAGGTGGCTTCTGCAAGAAGCTGCTGGAAGCTTCCACCATCTCGGTCAGAGCCAGTCCCTGGTGGCTCCAAAGATGGACATGCCACTGGCCAAGGCTGGACCAATTAGAGATGATGGAAACGCCTCTGTGATAACAGATTTAAGGAGAAAAAAAAAAAACAAGAAGTTGTTGCACAGTTGTAATAAAGACCAAAGAAGAGTGGAGTGAGAACATGTGAGGAGAACATCTCTGCAGACACCAAGGTCAGTGAAGGAGGAGGGGGAGGAGCTGCTCCAGGCACCAGAGCTGGGATCCACCTGCAGCCCTTGGTGAAGACCATGGTGAAGGAGCTGTGCTCCTGCAGCCCCTGGAGATCCATGGGGATGCAGAGATCCACCTACAACCCGTGGAGATCCATGGGGATACAGAGATCCACCTGCAGCCCCTGGAGATCCATGGGGATGCAGAGATCCACCCACAGCCTGTGGAGATCCATGGGGGTGCAGAGATCCACCCACAGCCCCTGGAGATCCATGGGGATGCAGAGATCCACCTGCAGCCTGTGGAGATCCATGGGGATGCAGAGATCCACCCACAGCCCCTGGAGATCCATGGGGATGCAGAGATTCACCTGCAGCCCATGGAGGAGGAGCCCACGCTGGAGCAGGGATGCCTGGGAGGAGGCTGTGAGCCGTGGAGAGAGGGGCCCTGCTCCCAGGCTGGAGCAGCCTGTCCTCCAAGGACTGACCCCGTAGCAGAGTGACCCACACTGCAGCAGTTCTGGGGGACTGTTGCCCATGGCATGAACTCACATTGCAGCAGTTCACAGGGAGCTGCTGCTCGTGGGATGGACTCACATCGGAGAAGTTCCTGGAGAACTCTCCCATGGGAGGGACCCCATGGTGCAGCAGGGGAACGACTCCTCTCCCTGAGCAGTGGGAGAAGCCTCGGGTGATGAACTGACCACAACCCCCATTCCCATCTCCCTGCACTGCTGGGGGAGGAGATAGAGCTGGGCTGGAGGGAGAAGTGGGGGAAGGCACTTTTAAGGTTTTATTTTACTTCTCCTGCTCTGATTTTGTCAGCAATAATTCAATTAATATCTCTAATTTGAGCCCGCTTTTCACATGGCCATATTTGATGAGGGATTTCTCCCTGTCCTTATCTCAACTCATGAATCCCTCGTTCTATTTCCTCTCCCCTGTTCAACTGCAGAGGGGAGTGACAGAGAGGCTTTGATGGGTGCCTGGCATCCAGCCAGCATCAACCCACTACACCTGATCTTGTACATGTCATGTACACTTGAAAAATGTTTTTAAGAGAAAAACACATTTATTTTTGAAGAGAAAAACATATTTATTGTGTCTTTCAGTCTTTGTAAGGCAACTTGGGGTGGTTTTGTTTGGTTTTGTTACTTCAGGCTTCAGACCCATTAATTGCAGTCTAATTGAAGATGTGTTTCATGGCACAGAATAGAAGAATCGACCACATAGAATGAAGTGTCATGGTTTACAATTAATCCTATTTGATCTATGACTTGAGGTCCTTATAAAGCCACTGTCCAAGGGCTGGGTTTGCAAGTTGGAATAGGAAGCACAGGAAGTTTCTCTGGATAATGCTGTACCCAGGATTTTCCCTGCAGTGTCTGCTTGGAGCAGACAGAACAGACGGGGAAGTGTTTGCAGAGCCCCTGGCAGGGAATATTTGGGTTTCTGTCAGCAGCAGCCTTGTGTAGCTCAGGCTGGGCTGGGCAGCAGTTCCATCTGCAGATCCATGTGCTGCTCCAACAGCTGCTGCTGGGGACCCTGAGGGAAGAGGCCGTGGGAGGGTTGGAAATGTTGCATGGACAACACCATGTCAGTCCTTGTAAAAAGCCTTTCCAGTTTCCCCTTGGATATAGGATTCCAGGGCCCACAGCTGGGCTTCAGAGTTCTACTGATTTTTATTTGTCAGGTTTTTAAACAGAGCTCTGAATTGGGCATCTCTTGTCATTTTTGCTGCCCTCCTGACTTGAAAAAGGATCTGTGCTCCTGTGAGCCACATCCTGAAGGGTGGTTGGCAACCATGGAATCCTCTGGGAAAGCACTTGATTGACTTCAGTGCCCTGGCTGGAAGTTCAGCCTGAGGAAAGAACTGCTCCAGCTGCCTCTGTGCATGTCCAGTTCCTCACAGCTGAGTCCCTGAACACACAGGCTGGTTTTTAGGGGTTTATTTTCCCCTCCTGTTTGCTTGGAGGTGATTTTGGGACCCTTTAGAGCAACATCTGACCAGCCCCTGCCCCCATCCTGTTTTATTGTCTCTTCTTTGGAGTTGACCTGCTGGGTTTGACATGGAAATTGGTGGTGTCTCCCTGTTCTTCTCTCCAGCCCTCAACTGTAACCTGCATTAAACAGTGAAAATGGCCTCGTTTATCTGGTGGGGAAGAGGTGAGGGAGAGAAAGTTAACAGGATTTGTTTTCATGAGCCTTGTGACAGTAAAGAAAAATGAGGTTTGTCTTTTTGGGGAGGGGCTGTGTGTTGGGATTTGCAGGTTTATTTCTTGTTCAAGTTGTTATTGTTTATTAGTATTACTTATTAGTGTTATACTTTTAAATCTGACATTATTACTAGTGGCTGGATGTCAGCTGACTGGAAAGAATCCCTTCTTTCTCCAAGTGGGATTGACCTGTACAATCTCTTCCAAGATGCCAGTGGATTCTAAAGATGGGAAGTCCCAGTTATGGGATTTTAGTGTTATTTGGAGCTGGGGAAGGGTCTCACATGATCCCAGAGTTGCCCCGAGCCTGCTCTGCCTCCACATCTGTGCTCGTGGCCCCTCACAGCTGCCCTGTCCTGGGGACATGGGGGGACCTCCTCCTGCCAGGGCTGAGGCTCCTCACAGCTCCTCACAGCTGCCCTGCCCTGGGAACATGGGGGGAACCCCCTCCTGCCAGGGCTGAGGCTCCTCACAGCTCCTCACAGCTCCTCATGGCCTCTCACAGCTCCTCATGGCCTGTCACAGCTCCTCATGGCCTCTCACAGCCCCAGGCTCAGGGCTCCTCCCAAAGCAGAAGGGGTCGGGCCCTGCTTGTTCTCCTTTTATTTCAGTCGCTTCACAGCAATGAGTAAAGAAAGGCTGAAATGGAGCCTTTCCCCAGCGTTGACCTCTGGGTTAATGTGGGGCCGAAGCTCTGTGCTGGCGCTGGCCCGAGCACGAACATCAGTGCAGCCCCACGGCCTTTGCTGTCCCCCCCGTGTCCATTGGCTGTCCCCGAGTCCCGCCCGGCTCTGGCAGCAGCAGGAGCCGCAGCGCAGTGGGCGCCGGCCCGGCCCAGCCGCGGCTCCCGGGCAGGAGCAGCAGCAGCGCCAGCCCTTCCCAGCTGCTCCTACCTCGGCTTCCCCAGGGCTTTTTCCAGGGGAATTCTGGAGTAGAGCAACAATCACCCCCAAACAGCCCTCATTCCTCAGGGCCCGCCTGTGCTGCCCTGAACCAATCTTCAGAGAGAGAAAGAATCAGGTTCCAGCACTGTTTTCAGCACTGTTTTACTCACCCTGAGGTGACAGCAGAAGGCTGTTTTTGCCTTTGCCTTGTGAATTGTAGATCATGGCTGCTGTTGCCCCTCTTCTGGTTGCCACCTGAATTTTATCAGTACAACTGCAATTGCCTCTTTCGGTCAGTGCAACCCACAGTGCTTTTGTGATGGTGAACTCAGTACTTTTGTCACAGGCTTCATGATTAGCAGATGTTGAAATGCTCACAAGTCCCTAAGCACTAAGTCAAGGAGAATTAAAGCCACACAGGCCACATTTGCAGCGTTCAAACACTCTCATGTTGCTTGTGCTGTTGAAATAGAATCAACTTACAGAGGCCATCACAGAAATTGCCTCTGGAATGTCAAATAAAATTAAAAATCCTACTAGGAGAAAGAAAAACCAGAACTTCTCAACTTGCTTCATTGCTTTCTCTGAGCAGCAAAAATTGGAGATGCCCAGAGGGGTTTGCAGCTGCTGCTGATCCCAGTTGGAGCCCAGCTGCTGCAGAGTCCCAGTGGAGCCTGAGCCCAGCCCGGGGAGCTCCTGCAGTGTCAGGGAGCTCAGCGCACACGGGGCCAGGCCCAGAGCCCTGGGCACGGCCGCCGATTGCAGGGCAGCGGTGCAGACGGAATGTCCTGCGGCCCAAACCTCCTGCTCCTTCCACACAGTGCCCATCGTGCTCCCCCTCCTCCTGTCCCAGCACTGCACAAATTCCAGCTGGGAGGAGGCTTCCCAAGAGAGGGCTCCAGCTCCCTGCTCCAGTTTCACCCTGAGTGTCCCTGCAGAGGAACAGGGCATCTTTCAGGCAGTTCCAGCAGCTCAGGGTTCTCATTTCATGAGGAATCTAGGATGTAAATGGCCTTGTGAAGAAAGGCAAAAGCAGAGGGAATGGGTTAGAAATTATTAGAAAAAATTACCCCTCTTACAGACAAAGTTCACCAAGTCATTCCAGGTATTTCTCCATTTCAGATTCTTTCAGTTGCCTACTCTGAGAAATCCAGCTTGTTCTGGTGCTTATCATGAGCTGATTGTACCCTTGAATTACACCTTCAAAGAGATGTAGAATCATCAAAAGTGAACACAGAAACAAACTACCGCTCTCAGCCATTTCCATGTTCTAGATCACTTTCAAGATGTCCATGGAGATGTTGGGATGATTATCATACAACTCTCCATTTCTGGCTGCAGCCTCTGGAGATTCTTTCTCTGAATTCAGGCAGGGTTGTATTCCCTAACAAATCCTGGTACCACCTCCTGTTTTCTTAGGTTAGAACAGTAACAATGAAAACCTTGCCAATGGCACAGCTCCCCAGCCCACAAGCAAATGAAAGGACAAATTATAAAGTTCTCCAAACATTTGTTCTGCTTTGCTGCAAAAGTCCTGCTACACACACAGTGTGGAAAGCCAAGAGAAGCTGCAATTGGTGGCACATGTTGCGGCAGCAGCTCAACCTCCTTCTCCAGGAAAGGTTCTTGGAAAGAGCAAAGAGGACTGTGGAGAAGATTCCTGGAAACCTGAAACAGCTTTCAAGAAGTGAAATGAAAATGGAAAGAAACAATCCAAGATGTTTTCCTGTATTTATTTCTATGCTACCATTTTCCATGTTGCACTGCTTCTCCATGCCATTAATTCCAAATGGATCTCACCTCGAAGATCTATGACTTAGTGAGTTTTAGACCCTTTAAAATACCATGAGCTACATCCAGTTTGCCTTCCCCTGTTTTTCTTGGAAAGCAATGCTGGAGACAAAAATGCAGTGCTTGGGTCAGGTAGGAATTCTACAGACAGGGAATGTGCTGTGATAGTGTTTGACCCTCAGCAGGGACTGCACAGCAGCCACCAAGGGGATTCCTGTGCCATTGTGTCAAGCCTCTGGATCTGGGCTGAACACGGCAAAGTTCCCGTGTTTGGACAGACTCAGGGGCTGCCCCCAGGGCACGCGGGGCTTGGCCGTGGGGCGTGCGGGGGGAGCGGGGAACGGCCAAACGGACACTCGGGCAAACGGACACTCGGCCAAACGGACACTCGGACAAACGGCCCCGGCGCTTCAGTTGCAGCGGCGGCAGCGGCGGCAGCGGCGGCAGCGGCGGCAGCGGCGGCAGCGGCGGCAGCGGCGGCAGCGGCGGCAGCGGCGGCAGCGGCGGCAGCGGCGGCAGCGGCGGCAGCGGCGGCAGCGGCGGCAGCGGCGGCAGCGGCGGCAGCAGGGACTCTATCGACACCCTCTTCCTTCCCCTCGCCCTCTCCCGCTGTCCCGCACACACTCCCAGTGTCCCTTTCCCGGCGTCCCTTTCCCGGCGTCCCTCTCCCCGTGCCGGGCCGGGCCATGCCCCAGGCCCGCCCCCGGCCCCGGGCGGGGCCGCCCCCTCCCCGCCCCGGGGCGTCCCGCCGCGCTCTCTTCTCCGCGCGGTTCTCGCCATCGCGGCTGTGGCGCTGCTGGGCGAGCATCAGTGGCTGGGGCGGCACCGCCAGCCTTTGGCTCCGCCTGGCCCGGCCCCGGCCCCGGCCCCGGCCCCGGCCCCGCCGCGGGCTGCAGTCCCGGCCCCGGCCCCGTTGCCGGCGCCTCCCGGGGCCCGCGGAGGACACAGGCGGTGGGGCCGCTCCCGCCGCCTCCGCTGCGGCTTCCCCGGCCCGAGCTCCGCCGCTCGGCAGCGCGGCCGCCGGCCCCGAACCGCCGGTGCCCGGGGCGGGTGGCAGTGCCCGGCCCGGGGTGGTCGGGGGGCGGTCGGGGACCGTGTGTGGCCCCGGGCCGAGCGCTGACAGCCGTGTGTCGCCCGCAGGGACGGCGCAGGAGGCCCTGCAGGAGCGGTACCGCCTGGGTTCGCTGCTGGGCAGAGGCGGCTTCGGCAGCGTCTACGCGGGGACGCGGCTGGCGGACGGCGCCCCGGTGAGTGGCGGGGCTGGCGGAGGAGGAGGAGGGCGGAGGAGGAGGAGGAGGGCGGAGGAGGAGAAGGATAGGGCGCGGCGGGGCGGGCGGCGAGCTCAGCCCTCTGCTCCTCTTGGCTTGCAGGTTGCCATCAAATGCGTGCCGCGGGATCGCATCCGGCACTGGGGCGAGCTGGTGAGTGAGCGGGGCCAGCGGCAGAAGCTGGGGCGTGCCGGGCGAGGAGCCAGGGCCCAGCGGGGTGGGAGCCGCCAGGAGCCCCAGAGGGAGAGCAGGCGTGGGGTGAGCGGGGGGCACAGAGCATCCCGGGCTGGGTGAGGGGTCCCAGAGCCCTGGCACGGCCCCAGCCCCACTGACAGCATCTTGGTCCTCCCTCAGCCCAATGGCACCCGTGCGCCCCTGGAGATCGTGCTGCTGGCCAAGGTGTCCACTGGGTTCCACGGTGTAATTCAACTCCTGGAGTGGCTTGAGCTCCCCAACAGCTTCTTGTTGGTGATGGAGCGTCCGGAGCAGTGTCAGGACCTCTGTGATGTCATCCTGGCTCGGGGGTTCCTGCCAGAGGAGGAGGCGCGGGGGCTGTTCCGCCAGGTGCTGGAGGCTGTGCGGCACTGCACCAGCTGCGGGGTCCTGCACAGAGACATCAAACCTGGCAACATCCTCATCGACCTGGCCACCGGACAGGCCAAACTGATTGACTTTGGCTGTGGCACCTTCCTCCAGGACACAGTCTACACCAAATTCGCAGGTGAGCCCTCCCAGGGGATGTTCCTGGGCATCTCATGGCGCAGCCTGGATGTAGTACCAGGGATTCCCCCATTTGCTGTAGGTTGTGGGATTACTTCTTTAGCCAAGTTGCTTTTGGGTGGGGGGACCAGCTCCCGGCCCTGCTGACAGCCTTCAGCACCCACTCTGCCCTGGGCTGGGGCTGGGGCAGCCAGCCTGACAAAAACCCCCATGGGGATAGCAAAGAGGGGGCTCAGACCCCGTGCCCCAGCCGGTTTGGTGTGCAGGTGAGGAAGGGCTTGGACTGCTCCACTCCCCTTGTTTGCCTTGGCTTATTAATGTTTGTTGGTGGCAATGCAGACAGGGAGGAGAGTGGTTTTTCCCCTCCACTGGGTGGGTTTTTCGCTTGCATGTCATGGTCAGGCCTTGCCAGGGCTTTTGCTGCCCTCTTCCAGCACCAGTGGCTTCTTTTAGAACCCCAGGTTTGTACACAAGTCACAGGTGCTGGCAAGAAGGCAGCAGGTCACCCTGTGTGCCACTGGTGCAGCCCCTGCATGCCCAGGGATGCTGGGGCGAGGTTCTGGGAGCAGCAGCATCCACCTGATGAACTCCATCTGTATTCCACAGGAACACCGTCCTACAGCCCACCAGAATGGACCCAGCTCAGATGCTACCATGGCGAGGCAGCGACGATCTGGTCCCTGGGGATCCTGCTGTACCAGATGGTCTGCGGGAAGCACCCGTTCAAGAAGGGCCGGGACATCATCTGGGGCGAGCTCTTGTTCCCACAACATCTCTCTCAAGGTAGATCCTCATCTCTGTGGCACAGGGGGAATACCTGCGTTGGGAGACAGCAGCATGCTCATGAGCATCCTGCTCTGGCAGCTGCTGAGGAGGTGACATATGTCCTGCTCTCCTCCAAAACAGAGAACTGACTGGAAATTTTAGGCACAGCTCTGAGCACATCCAGCATAGCCAGGGCTCGGGAACGGCGGGGCAAAGTGGACAGGTTCCTTCTCCAAGTGACTGACAGTTTCTGGTTTCTTTCCCCAGAGTGCCAAGATCTTATCAAGTGGTGTTTATCCATGCAGTCCTTGGACAGGCCGTCATTGGAGGATCTATTCTATGAGCCTTGGCTGCAGGGGTCTGCCCTAGAAGATGGGAGAGATCCACAGGCACCGTTTGGGCCTGGTAAGCAACAGCTGCACACATCTCTTGGCAATAAGAAGCAAAGAAAACCAAACTTTTTTGTCCTGCCTGGAGCAGGAATCATCAGATGGGAACACACAGCTCTTATGCTGGAGCTGAGCTGCTCTGGCAAGCACTGAGGGCCACTATCCAATCTGGTTTTGCTTGTCCTGGTTCATTGATGGCTGGGGCCCTGGGCAGAACACTGACAGCCTGCTCTGGCCCCCAGGGAAGGAGCAGGAGCCCCTGGAGAAGCTGGACCAGGTGGGGCTGCTGCTGGAGACACCAAGGACAACCTCAAGGATGAGAACCTCTTCTTCGACCTGGCCATCTGCAGCTGAAGATTATTGACTTTGATTCTGTCACCTTCTGCAAAGACACACTCCACACCCAATGTGCAGGTGAGTCCAGAGCAAGGGGATGCTCCCAGATCTGGGCATTGCACAGCCTAGCCGGGCACCAAAGGTTCCCCCCTTTGCTGGGTGGATGCAATGAATTCTTCAGTCGGCTGCCAAGCTGCTTTTTGGCTCTGGGCAGCTGCTGAGGAGGTGGATCTGCCGTGGCTGGCTGGGGGCTGGGCACATGTGCTGCCCTCCTGCTCTCCTCCCAAAGGCAGCAATGATGGGGAGGTTTGGGCACAGCTCTGAGCACAGCCAGCATGGCCTGGGCACTGTGGGCGGTTGGGACAAGGGGACAGGAGCCTTCAGCTGACAGACGGTTTCTGGTTTGTCTCCTTCCAGCTGGGCTCTGCAGATGCTGAGGCTGCTCTGGGCTCTGCCAGGGCTCTGCTGGGGCTCAGCCCTGGGCACAGCTGGGCCTGCTCTGCCCTCCCATTGCTCTGACAGCTTTGCATCGGACAAGCCTGTTCCGAGCACACCGATGGAGCTTTCTGCTTTTGCAGGTGAGTGAGACTCTCCTGCAGGCCCAGAGATTGCAGTGAGGGATACACATCCAATTGGCAAGAGCCCAAACCCTCCACAGTCCCAGCTGAACGCCTGTATCTCCACAGATATTTTGTGTGTCCCACTTTTCATTTCTTTTGGGCTAGAATTGTGCAACTGCACTTTCTTCCTCCTCTAGAATTGCCACGAGTAGGCCAAACCTGGCCAGTGGACCGTGTTCCTAAGGCAGTGCCGTCTGGAGCTGATGGATGAAGAATTGCCCTTCACTTCCAAACCAGAGAGAAAAGCAGTAAGTGGGACTTGCTGTCTTTCAGAAACCACTGACAATTTCAAAGGGAATGTACAGCTCATTCACAGGGTGAGAAGGAAGGGCATCTTCTAAAGGAGTTGAGGTTTGATAGAGTTTAGATTCCCAGTCCTGCTCAGAGCTGGCAGGGCACAGTCAATTTCCTATTCCTTCAACCAGAATTTAAAACAACAATATTGGAAACAAACCCCAAAATCTTTACAAAAAGGCTGCTGTTGTCAGTAAGATGGAGCTATGCCATCAGCACATTTACAAAGTAAATTAACCGAGTTCTCTTCTTGAAAGATCAGTTACCTCTTAATCCAAGTTTACAGAAGATTTTTCACTACACATTTGGAGTTTGTTTTTATATTTCAGGGGTTTTCTTCTGATTTCTTTTCTTTTTTTTTTTTTTTTTTTTACCAGTAAACATGTCCTAAAAGAGGAATGTCCTTTGCTCCTTGTTCCCATGTGGAGCAGCTCCCTTCCCACGGAGCCTGGCAGCTCCTGGCCCCTGCAGGGCTGAGGCTTTTCCCCTTTGCTGTGCACAGACTGATGGAGCAGCACTGCTGAACACGGGGACACTCAGAGGGACCAAAAGCCTTTGTCCATCTGAAGCTGCAAGGTCCAAACTCTGAGCAGACACGGCTGGAAGAGACTCACAGGCTCCCTGTTTGCTGTGCTGCCCCACTTGTGAGGGGCCCTGGGCTCCTGGAGGTTGTGCAAGGAACGCAGGTGGGGACTCCCTCTCCATATGGAGCTTCCAGATGGAAAAGGCTGCTGTGCCCAGGCAGCTCCAGGGGCAGAGAAATGAGGTCTTGACCACTTGATCTGGGCCAGTTCCACAGTCCTGGGCAGCAGCCACCAAGCCTGGGGGGAACAGAGGGCATAGCAAGAGGGACAAAAGCAGTCAAGTGCAGAGAGTGGGAAGAGCGAGACCTGGCAGAAGCAACAGCTGCTTCATTTCACTCTTGAAGAAAGCTCTTGGTGTTTCAAAGCGCTGAAAGGCGTGAAGGGCAGAGAGGAGGTGACACCAAACTATGCTCCTGTTTTCACACTGTCCCCTCTCAGTGTCCCAGAAGGAATTGGATGAACTGTATTCTTCTCTCCGAGTCGTCTCGTTCAGCATGAGCAGCTCAGCACCAGGAGGTAAAGGAGCTGAAGCCTTAGGCCACAAGAGCTGACCAAGAGGGAACTTTTTGAGCAAAGTAATGCTGCTAATGTGGACCTAGCTGAATGCAGCAGTTAGAATGCTGGAATTCTAGAACCCTTTCTGTTGGAAAAGATCTCTGAGCTCATCAAGTCCAGCCGTTTACCCAGCACTGTCAAGCCCAGCACTAAACCATGTCCCTGAAGCACCGAGGCCTGAACAAGAGGCCCTGAGCCAAAGGTGACCTCTCAATGAACCTTGCAACCAAAGGTTATCTTTGTATTTGCTCACTACCAAAGTATGCATGATCATTAGCATTGTGATAAATGTATCCACTCATTAGTGAAACATGTGTTTACATTTCCATATTTAGAAGCCAGACAAGGCCATGAAATCTGACATCTCTTTGGGGGAGTATGGTCAAAGTCTCCTCCCTTGGTTCCTCCTTGAGCCCTGGCCAGGCTTTGGGAGAACCCAAGAGGAGGATGAAACCAGATGTTGCTGCACTAGAAGTGCTGTCAGTTTGTTTATTCAGCACTGTCCAAGCTGGGCCCTCTCCCAGCAAGATTGGAAGCCTCACCTGTGGGTGGCCGCACCTGCAGGAATTCGCAATTGTTGGGAGTGGCTCTGCAGTCCTTGGCTGGGACAGCTTCCCCCAGCTGATGAGGGGATCTGGGTGATGGTAAAGTCTGAGGGTAGCTGCTGATGGATCTTTCTTAGTCACTCCAGGCAATCTTTGGTAGTGCTGATTGGGTGCATTGCTGAGCTTCTCCTTTTGTGATCATTTGCTGCTTTGAACTATAGGAAACTACACTGTTTCCCTCAGTAAATTACACTGATTCCTTCAGCTGGTGTCTGTGTCTTTGGTGCTGACCCTGCCCACTGGCAAAACAAAATTGGCGTAGTGTGGCCAGATCACAACGAAATGTCACTTTTTAAATGTAAATGTAAGGAATCCGTGCCATCCGAAATTCCCTGTTCGCAAGACTTTCCCTAGAGTTCTCTGCCTCTGGAGGGGGCTGAGATCAGAGCACCACGTGAGCAATGGGGAAATTGGCTAAAAGAAGCTGAACCAATGGATGTATTAAAATGCATCCAAAAATTGCATATGGAAAAAGGAAAAGAACTTTTGGGCTTGGGAAGACGAGGATAAATTTTGTTAACAGTATATTGGAAACAGCACCAACAGAAGGAACAATTGTTTTTGGAATGCTCCCACATGAAGCAACAGAAGTTTTTAATCTTGACCTCAGATTTCTTTGTGCAAGTGAAATAATATAATAATATAATAAATACTTAGATATATATAAAATAAAAATTATGTAAAGTATAATTAAAACATATATGTGTATATATATATATAAGCTAAATAACAATGTGAAATAATGCTGACAATACTAATTTGCTAGCTTTGGCTGCTCAGGGATGTAACACTAAATACCCTACAGAAAATGTTTGGCCAGGACCGAACCATCAGTGGGAAACTTGGCAAGATTGTATAAAATGAATAAAGGAGGATGGGATGAAATTGGCTATTTTTATAAGGTTTGCTGATACTGTGATATGGAATGCTTTGTCTGTTATTGTGAGACATAAAGTGATTAAGGCTGCTGGGTTTTTCATATACCGCACTATCCACAAGCTGCACGATTAGTGGAATAGATGGAGGGGTTGTGAAAAGAGCAGATGAAAAAATGGGGAGATGGGAACCTGTCCTGATGGAGAACCTCTCACAGGTCCACCCCAAAAACTGCAGGGCTGGACCTTTATTCATTAGAATTAATTAGGATAGATCAGAAGCAAATAGGAGTTACCACTACCAGAACAGGAATTCAGATTCCTCCAGAACACTTTGGTTTGATAACTGCTTGCTAAAGCTTGGCCTTGCAAGGTGTTCATGTCATGGGAGGAGTAATTGATGCAGATTATCAAGGAGAAATTAAATTCTGTTAAACAATAGTGAGCATGATTTGATTATGGAACCCCGTGACAGGGTAGGACAATTATTGATACTGCTGTTTTAACAAAAATTGTGAAAAAAGGAGATCCACCTGAAATCACCACTGTTTGTGGAGATAAAGGGTTTGGATCCACCTAATGTGCTAATAATGGAGCCACAGTGTGGGTCCAGAGGCCAAATGGCCCTCCCGAGGCAGCTGAAGGAACAGCTCTGGGGAAAAACAGCACAGTTTGAATCCTGAAACCTGGGCAGGAACGATGGGAATACGTCCCTGCAGCCAAGTGTTCTATGGGAGAACAAGTAGATGTTGTAGGATATTGTTTTACAGATCCTGCCAGACCAAATCTCCTGTTTGCCCCAACGGTCCCTTGGGAAAATGCTCTGATCCATGGGGCTCGATGTGAGCACTGATGTGACACTGAGTGCCTTCCACACGAATCCCAGCCAGGAGCCTGCGTGCCCCTCGAGGACTGGGACCCAGCACCTCTGCAGCCAAAGAGGAAAGGACCCCACCAAGTCTTGTTCCCCACAGACACCGCGGTAAAGCTGAACAGCAAAGGACCTTGGGGCCATTATTCTGGAATGAAAAAGGCACCAGCTCCACGGACAATGGAATTATTAACCCAAATAAGACTGAGGAAAAAGCATGAATAGCCTTGTCACTAAAGTACTACTTATGTCTGTCAGTTGTATCTTGATAGTCAACCAGAATCTTTGTTTGCCAGAAACACCTCTAGAGTTTCACCAAGGGATTAGTCATGAAAATTTGTATGAGAATGTAAGGATCAAAGTAGCTGAAATACTCAATGTAACTAATTGCTGGATATGTTCTCAAGCAATGTTGGGAGGAATGGGATTCCCTTGGAGGGCCCACCCTGTGGGGTGGCCAGAACTCTGTCAATGGGCTCTGACTCGTAACGGAGTCAGTGAAGGGACAGTTAAAGAAAACTGTGCTGTGGAACAAAAGAATACAATGATCAGTTTTACAGGATTCAGTAAGATTTCCCTTCAGGTGAAACCAAACCCTGTTATAGTTAGAGGCCAAAATGTGAAAGAATTTCTATGTTTTAGCATTACTGAAAATGTCAATAGAACTTGGGGTGCTGGAGCTGGTCAGTGTCGGCGTTACACCACTCCCAGCTGCAGTGCCACCATTTAGGGTACTTCAGCAACAACCATGGGGAAGAGTTGGGGCCAAGAGAGCATTTTTCACCCAAAGAATGCCTTGGATTTCAGAAACCAAAGATTCTGGTTCACCTTGTGCCCTGTGTGCACTGCCTCGTCCTGTGGAGTTTCCATTAACTAAGAGCTAAATAGATTATTAGAAGAAGCAGCAAATGATGCTATTAAGATATCGAATAGCACATCCTAAGAAACATGCATGGGGGCTCTATGGAACAGTATGGCCTTGGATTATCTGCTTGCTGGGCAAGGAGGGAACTGTGCTATTATAGGACAGGAATCTGGTGCTTCTGCCAGGGATGGGTTTGACGTCCAGCAGTCAGGAATCACCTCGATAGAAAGATCAGTAGAAGAGTGGCAGAAGGAAGAAAATTCCTCTTGGTGGGATTGGCTTCATGGCTGCCAAAGTGGAGGCTGCTGCCAAATGCATTTGTGGCAGTCACTGTAATCATTGCAGTGTGTGCACTTGGTGTGTTGTGATTTCATGTTAGAATTGTTATAACACTTTGTGTTAGAAAATAGAGAATTGGGACTTGTCTAAAAAGAGACATACTCTCAAGAAAAAAGGGCAATTTGGTAAATAACATAGAGAATAGCAACTAATTAGGCATGTTTTAAAAGGAATGCGATTATTAGCTCTGAGTAATGAACTTGAAGAGCACTTAAGTGAAGAACAAGAGGTGATGCCTTTATGCCTAATACCTAAATCTAAGGTTCTATTATGGAAAGAATTGTTATGAAGTTTGTAGCTCATCTGTGGGTCAAAGGGCCAATTGAAGTACTAAGGCCTGAACAGCAGGCCCTGAGCCAAAGCTGACCTCTAGGTGAACCTTCCAACCAAATATTATGTTTGTATCTGCTAATTAAGAAAATATTATTAGCAAAATTATCTTTGTAGCTGTTCATTGGTGAAACCTGTTCCGTATTTAGAAACCAGACAAGGCCCCATCTGGCATTGTTTGGGGGTGTAGGATCAAAGTCAACTCCCTTGGCTCCTCCTTGAGCCCTGGCCAGGCTTTGGGAGAACCCAAGGGGAAGATGAAACCAGATGTTCCTGCACTAGAAGTGCTGTCAGTTTGTTTATTCAGCACTGTCCAAGCTGGGCCCTCTCCCAGCAAGATTGGAAGCCTCACCTGTGGGTGGCCGCACCTGCAGGAATTCGCAATTGTTGGGAGTGGCTCTGCAGTCCTTGGCTGGGACAGCTTCCCCCAGTGATGAGGGGATCTGGGTGATGGTAAAGTCTGAGGGTAACTGCTGATGGATCTTTCTTAATCAATATGGGCAATCCTTCGTAGTGATGACTGAGTGCATTTTTGAGCTTCTCCTTATGTAATTCTTTGCAGTTTTGCATTTATATAAATTACACTGTTCCTTCAGCTGGTGTCTGCGTCTTTGGTGCTGACCCTGCCCACTGACAAAACAGGGCCCCCTCCTGCCTCAGTGTTTCCTGGGAAGACAAAAACCATCTCTCCAAATGTCCCCCCTTCCTCCATGTTCCCCCCACTTTATACACTGAGTGTGATGTCCTATGGTCTGGAATATCCCCGGGGTCAGTTGGGGTCACCTGTCCCCCTGTGTCCCCTCCCAACGCCCATGGACCCCCAGCCCCTCCCCAGCATGGCCGGACGAGGGGCAGGAAAGGCCTTGGCTCTGTGCAAGCTCAGCGATAACAAAACCATCTCTGTGTGATCTATGCTGTGCTCAGCACAAACCCAAACACAGCCCTAGAGAAAGCCCTGGGGAGGAAATTCCCTCTGCCCCAGCCCAAAGCAGCACCCCATGGCCATCCCCCATCCCCACGGCTCCACGGGTTCCTTTCCATGCCCCGACCCTGGCCAGGGCACCTTAGGATGGTGGCCATGGCCGCCGGCCGTGGCACAGGGCTCAGTGCTGTGTCCATGGCAGCACAGCCCAGCCACGGGCCCTGAGTGCAGGTGACCGTGACAATCCCCATCACAGCGGGCCCAGGCATTGGTGGCCATGGCACCAAACTGAGGAACAGGTCCTTGTGGTCGTTCCCACAGCACCTGAGGACAGCAACGAGTGTCAGTGCAATTGGACCTGGCAACAGCCCCAGAACTGCTTTGTCCTGAGAGCTGCCATGGCCCCAAGGAGAGCACCAGGTCTGCATGCAAGTGCCATGGAACCTGACTGCAGAAATGGGTCCTTAGGGAGGTTTCTGAGGAACCTTGACCTTCTCACGGTTGCCATGGCCTCCAAACCCAGCAGTGGGGTCAGGGAAGCGTCCATGGAACAGCCCCTGGCAATGGCCAGTGCAGGTTGGGATGAGAATCCACCCTCAGAGCTGGCCCAGGGCAGGGCTGCAGTGCCTTCCCAGCAGCCTGTCTGCACAGGAGAACTGCCAGGGCTCTCTGCATTTCCCTTGCTCTCACTCTTGGCTCACTCACACACCTCCCAACAACACCCTTGGTGCATTGAGCTGCAAGGAGTTCAAAGCTCCTTTGTCCTTCAGCACTTGGTCTCATGCTGCCTTCAGCCAACTCTGGATTTGTGTTTATTGTAGAACTTCCTGTGTGTCCAAAACATTCCTTGCAGGGTTCAGCCTTGGGGAAGGGGAACCTCCTTGGTGGCACATTGGGCTTGGCACACACTTGAGGAATGTGTCTGTTTTCAATGGGGAAACTTAGGAGTTTCAGGTTGCTTATTAAGAAAACAAAGAAAACCCATCTTTGGCTGACTGCAGGCAGTTCTCCAAGCAAAGCGGGTCCCAAGTGAGTGAGGAGAGACAGGATAGGCTTGGGCAATGTGGAGCAAGGTTGTCCTCACTGGGTCAGATCTCAAGGCACAGCTTCTCTCACCAGGCCAGACCTGCTTAGGTGATACCCTGGATCAATATCAATCACAAAATGCTGAAATCCCCTCTGCTCTAAAAAAAACAGTAGTAAAATACATCCTTTAAAATAGGAATGAATATTTCTTAGAAGCTCTTTGAAATATTTCTCCATAACTGGAGTAGGAAACCTTCTTAATGAACTGCACCAGACCAGAGGGAAATCAAGGCAGAGCCATGGTTTGTCAGGACTTGTTTGATCCTAATGAGCCCCGAGGTGCATTTGGGGCTGAGCCCTTGAACCTCAGGGCCTGAGAGGAGATTGCACAAACCTTTCCAGCAGTCAAAGTCAGAAGAAAAACCCAAAGTGTCTCAAAGCATGAATGGGTCCCATGGAGGTCCATCCCCAACATAAGCTCCTCATGGACTCCTTGGAGGAGAGAATTGGAGGCCATGATTGCAAAAACCTCTCAGATATTCAGTGTGAAAAGGAAAAAGGAAAATACCTTAAAAAAACTGAAATACTTGAGGCATTAATGAGTCCCACTGAGTATCCTTACTAACAAGGGCTCTCAAGGGACTAATTAAAGCAGATAACTGGAGGCCATGATTGCAGAAACATCTCAGAGACTCAGGGTGAAAAAAGAAGGACTTTAATAAACCCTGAGTACCTTGAAGCATTAATGAGCCCCAGTGAGTGTTGTTACTGACAAAGAATCTCAAGGGACTTGTTACAGCAGACAATTGGAGGCCATGATTGCACAAAGCTCTCAGAGATTCCAAGGCAAAAGCCAAAGCCAAAGTCCTTTGGAAAGCCTGCAGTCCCTGGGAGCATGAAGGAGCCCCCCAGGGCCATTCCTGACAAAGGCTCCCCAGGGACTCCTTCCAGCAGATCCCTCAGGCCACTGGGATGGGAGGGGGGATGCTGAGGGCAGGACAAGGGGGTGACAGTGCCCAGCCTTGCTGGGGCTGTGCCAGGAGGCCCCAGGGCCTCAGGACAAGGTGTCTCCTCACAGCCCTTGATGGCACAGACTCTGCTGTGCCCCAGGGCACCAAGACTTGGCTTCTCTTTGTCCCACCCTGTCATCACTGCCTCCAATTTCCTGCTCTAAGTGGAACATGGGGACACTTTCTCAGTCCTGTCCCTCAGTGGGACCCATTAAAACTTCAAGAAACTTTGGATATTGATTGTGACTTTGAATTCTGGAGAGATTTCTTCAACTCCCTCTCATGGGCTGATGTTCAGGGCCTCAGCACCAAAGCCCCGCGAGGGTCATTAGAGTCCTTGTGCTGTTGCTGTGCTGCTGAGCTGGGCCGGGCTTCTGGCACAGAGACAGCTCCTGGCAACCAAGAAGGGCTTCAAAAAGACCTTTCTCCTGAGGAGCAGCTCCTCTACACAGCCCTGAAGCTGGCACATGGCACAGCTTTTCGGATCTTGCAGGAGGACTCTGAGAGTTGCTGCAGTGCAGGGGATGTGGCCCTAGGGCAGAGCTGGGTTTCCCTGCTGCAGCATCCGAGGCACAGCACAAGACAGCTCCCTGTTGCCAGGCTCTGCTGCAGGGCTGAGCAGCTGGGGGTGCAGCCAGGGCTGCCCAGGGCTGTGGTGCAGGGCAGGGTCCTGCAGCCCAGGGCACTGTGCTGAGCCAGGGACTCTGCTGCCTGCCAGGGGCAGCTCTCAGCCGGCCGGGGAGCTGCTGCCAGCGCTGGGGGAGAAGCTGTGGGGGGAAGGAGCGACCCTGAGCAGGGAAGGTGCTGCTGCTGAGAGGTGCTGTGTGGGGTAGGGCTGCTCCCAGCTCCAGATCAGCCTGGGGACAGCTCTGGAGGACACTTCCCAAAGAAGGTAAGCCTCAGATTACTGTAAAGATAAGCAGCTTTCCTGAGACTGTTTTCAATTTTCTGCTTGGCACAGGGTGGGATGTTTGAGGGATTAGAGAAGTATGAAAGGATCTGTGATGTTTAAGCATGTCCCAAGTCTCATGATCTGTGATGTTGAGTGGTCAGTCTCTCTGCTGGAGCCTCCCAAAGGGCCTTCAGGCACTCCTGAGCCCATGCACAGCACCAGCATCACCTTTGCAGGGCCCAGCAGGGCTCTCTGAGCTGCCCTTGCCCACCTGCACACAGAGCCTGCCCCCAGGCAGGGCCCTGCAGACAGGCAGGTTTCTGTAGGGCCAGGCCGAGTGCTCAGAGGCTGGGATGGGCTCTGTGAGCGCTGACAGGGACAAGGCACCTCTGAGGAGGAAAATGTGCAGGCCCAGGGAGAGGATCAGCGAAGGAGAGGGAGCTGAGCAGAGCAATGCTGTGGGCAGGAGGGCACTGTTGGTGTGTGGGAGGTGCCGTGCACAGCTGGGGACAGGGAACACTGTCCTGAGTGCGCAGCTGTCTCTGCCCTGCCCTCTCAGGCACAGCACCACAATATCTTCTCTTGGTTCTGCCCTCCTCTGATATTGTCATTGTTATCTTGTGCTCTCAGGGAGGCTCTGGCATTTGCAGCAGCTGAGTCAGGCCCTGCCCTTGGGATTCCTGCCAGGCAGGGGTGTCCATGGGAATGGGGTGTGCAAGCTTCCCTGTGACCTGTGGGGCTGTGGGCAAAGCAGTCCATGGGAAAGGGGAAGGAGCTGAGCCTCCCTCCCTGAGATGCCATCATGAGCACACCTGGGTATCTCCCTGCTGTGTCCTTCCAAGCTCTGAGCTGCCCTCCTGGGTGCAAATCTGTGCCAGAGCCTCTCGGAGTTCCCTGAATGGCCCACGGGGAAGTGCAGAGATGCCACAATTGAGGAAATAAAGAGACCTTTAGAGAGGGTGAGACATTCAGTGATCTCTCTGCTCTTGGCAGGGTCTGGTTTCTCCTCAGGGTGGCACAGGAGTGTGATTGTGCTCTGATTGCAACCAAAGGTGCAAACCCAGGGCAGTTGGGAACAAGCCCATCCAGCTTTGCCCTGAGCCACAAGGAATCACTTTGCCTATCACATCTCTCCGTGTCAAACGCTGAGTGCAGCAGAAATGCTGTGGATTTGTGACCTCAGAGAACCTGGAATGATGTGTGGGGAGGAAAAAATTGCTTTGTTTCCTTACTGCCATCCATGTCCTTTACAACAGGGAGTGCAGATGGTAACAAGCCTTTCTGCATTAGGAGAGATTCCATTGACAAATCCTGAATATCCAGCCTTGCTCCTCTGCCACACGGCCACAAATCCAGGGCAGCAGGGCAGGAATGGCTCCTCGAGAGCCCCCACGCACAGGCTTGGCTGCTCATGGCACACTCAGATGGCACAAGTGGAGCTCAGGCAGGGACCTGGATGAAGGTTTTCCCAGAGAAGGAACAAGGGCGGATGAGTCCCAGCGGGACAGTCTACAGGGAATGGCACAGGTTTAGCTCCAAGCAGCCTCTCCTAACTTGTCACTGTCCTTTTCTCCCTGAACAGGTGCCCATGGCCAGAGACAGCAAATGTCCAACAGCAGCTCCATCAGCCACTTCCTCCTGCTGGCATTCGCAGACACGCGGCAGCTGCAGCTGCTGCACTTCTGCCTCTTCCTGGGCATCTCCCTGGCTGCCCTCCTGGGCAACGGCCTCATCATCAGCGCCGTAGCCTGCGGCCACCACCTGCACACGCCCATGTTCTTCTTCCTGCTCAACCTGGCCCTCACCGACCTGGGCTCCATCTGCACCACTGTCCCCAAAGCCATGCACAATTCCCTCTGGGACACCAGGGTCATCTCCTACTCAGGATGTGCTGCTCAGCTCTTTTTCTTTCTTTTCTTCATTTCAGCAGAATATTTCCTCCTCACCGTCATGTGTTACGACCGCTACGTGTCCATCTGCAAACCCCTGCACTACGGGACCCTCCTGGGCAGCAGAGCTTGTGCCCACATGGCAGCAGCTGCCTGGGCCTGTGGCTTTCTCACTGCCCTGCTGCACACAGCCAATACATTTTCCCTGCCCCTGTGCCAGGGCAATGCCCTGGGACAGTTCTTCTGTGAAATCCCACACATCCTCAAGCTCTCCTGCTCACACTCCAAACGCAGGGACCTTGGGGTTTCCGTTTTTACTACCTCTTTAGCACTTGGTTGTTTTGTGTTCATTGTTTTCTCCTATGTGCGGATCTTCAGGGCTGTGCTGAGGATCCCCTCTGAGCAGGGACGGCACAAAGCCTTTTCCACGTGCCTCCCTCACCTGGCTGTGGTCTCTCTGTTTCTCAGCACTGGCATATTTTCCAACCTGAAGCCCCCCTCCATCTCCTCCCCATCCCTGGATCTGGCAGTGTCAGTTATGTACTCAGTGGTGCCTCCAGCCCTGAACCCCATCATCTACAGCCTGAGGAACCAGGAGCTCAAGGCTGCCCTAAAGAAACTGGTGACTGTATGATGTTTTTCAGCAGCCGCAGTCTGCCTGCTTCCTTCTGTAAATGGCTCCCAGTGAAGTTGTGACAAGCCAAATCTGCCTTTTTTGTCATTTCTTTTGTTTTCCTTACCTCTGCTACTATTTTGTTCAAAGACATCCTACCATTTATTTCCTCCTACTTACATGTCCACCCATGTTGTATGACACACAGACTGTGTCAATGGGGATTCTCACATTGAATTTAAGTGCAAGAAACAAATCTTTAAAAACTAATTTTTTTTTTTTCTGAAATCCATCCTCATCAAAGCAGGAATGAACAGAAATGGGCACAGCTTTCTGGCTGCCCCAGCTCTGGGATGGGCCCTGGGCCTGGAGCAGGAACAGCTCTGGAGGGCCACAAGAGCCGGGGCTGTTGTGCTGGCCTGGGGACATGGGATGGCAGGAGGGGCTGCAGAGCTCTCAGCATCTCCTGGAGAGGAGAGCAGGGCACCCAGGGAGCCTCCTTTTCCTTGGGCCAGGCACATTCCCCCATGGGTGGGGCAGAGTCACAATGGAGCCCTGGTTACACATGATCCTGCATTGTCACAACAGACCCTTGGTTCCATGAGGCCCCACAGTGTTACAAGTGTCTCCTTAGTTCCATGAGGACCTGAGTGTCACAGTGGCCTCTAAGTTACCTGAGGCCCCAGAGTACCACAATGGCCCCTTGGTACCATGGGGCACCATGGTGTCAAAATAATTCCCTTAGTTCCATGAGTCCTCAGAGTGTCACAATGGCCCCTTGGTTCCACTGGGCTTCAGAATATCTCCAGGGTCTCCTTGGTTCCACAGTGTCACAATGGCCCCTAGGTTCAACAAGGCCCCACAGTGTCACAATGGCCTCTGTGGTTCCATTTAGCCCCACAGTGTCACAATGGCCCTTGCTTCACTGAGGCCCTGCAGTGTCACAATCATCACAGAATAACAGAATCAACCCATTGTGGAAAGACCTTTGAGATCATCAAGTCCAGCCTGTGACCCAACACCACCTTGTCACCCAGACCATGGCACCCAGTGCCACATTCAGTCTTTCCTTAAACACCTCCAGAGATGGTGACTCCACCACATCCCTGGGCAGCCCATTCCATTTCCCAATCACCCTTTCTCTTAAGAACTTCTTCTTAATGTCCAGCCTAAATCTCCCCTGGTGCAGCTTAAGGTTATGGCCTCTTGTCCTGACTCTGTTTGCCCAGGAGAAGAATCTGACCCCACCTGGCTGCACCCTCCTGTCAGGGAATTGTAGAGTGTGATGAGGTCTCCCCTGAGCTTCCTCTTCTCCCACATAATGTCTTGGTTTGAAAGACAGGAGTCTGGTATGGAGGGCAGGAACCTCCCTTAGAATGGATAATGTGACCCCCTTCCCTCTGAATTATTATAACTTTGGAATCAAGGGCTTTACTGCAAAGATATGGGAAAAGGAATAACAGTTCTTTACTAGTATCTATAACGAGGCAAACAATCAATAACAGCAACAGCAACAACAAACAAAACCCAAACCCGGTGGCAGATGTCCCTGGGCTGCCAGGCGCTGTCCTGTTTGGTGCAGTCATGGTCACAGCCAGCAGGGGCACTGTTGGCTCCCGCCCTGCAGGAGGCACTGTGGCGCGAGGTCAGGTCTGTGTCATGTGGGTAATGGCGGACGGGCTGGGCAGGGATGGCGTGAGCAGGATGGGCTGGGCAAGGATGGCGTGAGCAGGACGGGCTGGGCAGGGATGGCGTGCAGATGGATGGGGCTGGGCAGGGAGCGCAGAGCAGGGAGATGGAGTGGCAGGGCCAGCCCACCCGAGCCAGGCAGCAGAGAAGGAGGCAGGAACTCTGCAGTAGTGGTAGGCAGGACGCGGGCGGCAGCAGCCAGGTCCCCTTCCACTGCAGTGCAGCTGGGAAATGCGCCCTCCAGATGGGGAAAAGGGGGTTGGAATCCCATGCCCTTTTCCCAAACAATACCAGGTAGAGCAAAGCAGTGCAGAGCTGGGCTTTTTCTGCAGTCACAGCAAAAAGGAGACAGCAGCTTTTTCACTGCTCTCCCCTCCAAAATCCAGCAAGCCAGTGCCCGTTATCGATCACCCGATCTCTCCTCCCCTTGCCACACTTCAGCTAAAATCCTTTGTCTCTTTTGTAAGAGTAAATAGTCTTTAAATGCTGGGTCGCTGGTTGCCCAGCAACAGAGTGGGGAAAAATTCCACCCCTCCCAACCTCCAACATTCCCCAAGGCCCTGCAGTGTGACACTGTCCGCTTGGTTCCACTGGGCTCTGGAATCTCACAAGACTTTCCTTGGTTCTGCAGTGTTACAATGGCCCCTTGGTTCAACAAGGCCCCACAGTGTCACAGTGGCCTCCGTGGTTCCACGAAGACCCAGAGTGTCACAATGAAGTCCTTGGTTCCATTTAGCCCCACAGTGTCACAATGTGCTTCCCTGAGGCCCTGCAGTCACAATCATTACAGAATCACAGAATCAACCCAGGCTGGAAATGATCTTTGAGTACATCAAGTCCAACCTACGACCCAAAACCACCTTCTCACCCAGACCATGGCACCCAGTCCCACATTCAGTCTTTCCATGAACACCTCCAGGGACGGTGACTCCACCACTTCCGTGGGCAGGTGGCTTAAGGCTGTGGCCTCTTGTCCTGTCACTGTTTCCTGGGAGCAGAGCCTGACTGCATGTGGCTGCACCCTCCTGTCAGGGAGTTGTAGAGAGTGATGAGGTCTCCCCTGAGCCTCCTCTTCTCCAGGATAAACAACCCCAGCTCCCTCAGACACTCCTCACAGGACTTGTGTTCCAGACCCATCACCAGCCTTGTTGACCTTCTCTGGACACTCTCCAGCCCCTCAATGTCCTTCCTAAATTGGGAGACCCAGAACTGGACACAGCACTCGAGGTTTGGCCTCACCCGTGCTGAGTACAGGGGAAGAATCACTGCCCTGGTCCTGCTGGCCACACCATTCCTGATCCAGGCCAGGTGCCATTGGCCTTCTTGGCCATGTGGGCACACTGCTGGCTCATGTCCAGCGTGCTGTCCATCAGTGCCCCTAGTTCCCTTTCTGCCTGACCACTGTCCAGCCACTCTGTCCCCAGCCTGTAGCGCTGCAGGGGTTGTTTTGGCCAAAATGCAGGACCTGGCACTTGGTCTTGTTAAACCTCCCATTGTTGGATTTGGCCCCTGGATCCAGCCTGTCCAGGTCCCTCTGCAGAGCCTTCCTACCCTCCAGCAGATCCACACTCGTACCCAGCTTGGTGTCACTACAGTTCCATGAGGTCCTAAAATGTCACAATGTTCTCCATGATTCCATGAGGCTCTGTAGTGTCACAACGGCCCCTTGGTTCTCCAAGGCCCTCTAGTGTCATAATGGCCCCTGGGTTCCATGGGGCCTCTCAGTGTCACAATGTCCCTTGGTTTCCTGGGCACTGCAGTGTCACAATGTCCCTTGGTTCCATGAGATCTTGCAGTACAGCAATGGTCTCCTTGGCTCCATAGTTTCACAATGGCCTCTTGGTCCCATGGGGCACCACCGTGTCAAAATTGTTTCCTTCATTCCTTGAGTCCCCGCAGCATAACAATGGCCCCTTGGTTATACGAGGTCCTACAGTGTCACAGTGGTCTCCATGGTTCCACAAGGCCCTGCAGAGTAACAATGGCCCCTTGGTTCCATAGGGCCTCACAGTGTCACAATGGCGCCATTGTTACACAAGGTCCTGCACTATCACAATTTGTCTCTCTGGTTTCACATGGCCCTGCATTGTCACAAGAATCCAGTTGATTCCATGAGGGCCCACAGTGTCACAGTGATTCCTTGGTTCCAAGAGGCCCCAGAGTGCCACAATGGACTCCTTGGTTGCACAATGTCTCAATGGCACCTTGGTTTCATGAAGCCCTGCAGTGTTACATGTGTCCCCTTAGTTCCACAAGGCCCTAATGTGTCCCAGTGGCCTCTAAGTTACCTGAGGCCCTGGAGTACCACAATGGCCCCTAGGTACCATGGGGCACCACGGTGTCAAAATAGTTCCCTTAATTCCATGAGTCCTCAGAGTGTCACAGTGACCCCTTGGTTCCACGAGGACCCAGAGGGTCACAATGGACTCCGTGGTTCTGTGGGGCCCTGCAGTGTCACAATCATCACAGAATCACAGAATCAGCCAGGTTGGAAAAGTTCTTTGAGATCATCAAGTTCAACCTGTGACCTGACACCACCTTGTCACCCAGACCATGGTACCACCTGACATATCCAGTCTTTCCTTAAACACCTCAAGGGACGGTGACTACACTCCCTGAGCAGCCCATTCCAATGCCAAATTACCCTTTCTGTGAAGAAACTCTTCCTAATGTCCAGCCTAAACCTCCCCTGGCACAGCTTAAGGCTGTGTCCTCTTGTCCTTTCACTGTTGGCCTGGGAGAAGAGACCTACCCCACTCCCTACAGGCTGGGGACAGAGTGGCTGGGGATAGCGGCCAGGCAGAAAGGGACCTGGGGGCACTGATGGATAGCAGGCTGGACATGAGCCAGCAGTGTGACCACGTGGCCAAGAAGGCCAATGGCACCTGGCCTAGATCAGGAATGGTGTGGCCAGCAAGACCAGGGCAGTGATTCTTCCCCTGTACTCGGCACTGGTGAGGCCACACCTCAAGTGCTGTGTCCAGTTTTTTGAGTCCCCAATTTAGGAAGGACATTGAGGGGCTGAAGTGTGTCCAGAGAAGGGCAACAAGGCTGGTGAAGGGTCTAGAACACAAGTCCTGTGAGGAGTGTCTGAGGGAGCTGGGGCTGTTTATCCTGCAGAAGAGGAGGCTCAGGGCAGACAAGGTGGTGTTGGGTCACAGGTTGGACTTGATGATCTCAAAGGTCTTTTCCAACCTTGTGGATTCTGTAATTCTCAGAAATCACCCTTGAAGCAGTTGCAGGATGAGCCCTGGGCCTCCTCTTTAGAAAGTCCAGCAGCCCACGGCCCTCAGCTTCTCCACACAGGCCCCAAAGCCCATCCTGTCAGTCCTGCAGAGCCTCTCCAGCTCCTCCCCATTGCCCCAGAACAGGGAACCCCACACCCACACACACCAGTCCAGATGTGCCCCCCTGGCCTGGGGTGCCTCTGCCAAGGGAACAGCACGAGGCACTGCAGGAGCCTGCAGACAATTCATGAAGCACTTGGAGGATGATCCTGCTCACCAAGGGACGTTCCCATGGTGCCAAGTCAGGAACTGACATGGGGAGTGGGGCCAGAGAGGAAAGGGCAAACAGGGATGGGCTGTTTGCAGGGGAGGGCACAAGGATGGGCAAGAGGAAGAAATGTGGAGCAGGAAAGAGGAAAGAAAGCAAAGGTGAAGCAAAGGAAATGCTCAGGGCTGTTTGGGGGTGGCTGCCAGGCAGCCCTGGGGCTGAGCAACAATGTGTGCAGTGGGACAGGTACTCACAGCTCATGGGAACAAACTTTCCAGCTGACTTCAGAGGTCACAACAAACCTGAGTGGTTTCCCTGCCATCCCCAGCCCTTGCTGGCCCCGGGGGCTGATGGCGTTTGTGCTCCCTCAGGTTCATCTCCCCACACCAACACCATGGCGGTGCACACGCCTGCTCTGTGCAATGCAAACAGGGGCTCCTGAGCAGTGCTGCCGTGGCTCTGCCTGCAAGGATCAAGCACCTCTGGGAGCTGGGGGAGAGGCCAGGGCTGCAAAGGGGGGATGGTGTTGGCAGCTCCATCAGGACGCTCTGGGACACTGCCCTGGGCTGTCCAGCGCAGTGGGGATGGATCAGCCCCTGCTCTGCTGCTCCTTCCTGGCTCCCCCAGGGACCTTGCACAGTCCCAGCCATGCTGTTTGCCCCCACCCTGCCCATGGCCACCCTGGGGCTGCTCACGGGGGTTTTCTCTGCTGAGCATTGGCCTGGGCATGTTCTTGAGAGACCCTGGGCAAGGAGCCTCGAGCCCCCAGGCCCTGCTCTGAGGCGTCAGCTCTGCCCCAGCAGTGCCCATGGCCTGTCCCTGCTGCAGCCCCGGCACTGCCACCCCAGGATTGGGACCCACCCTGAGAGCACTCAGGCCCTACAGCAACACGAGGGGCAGGAGGGCAGCGGGGCAGTGGCATGGGAGCAGCACTGGGAACACCAAGTGCTGCTGCTCCTTGGCAGAGCTGCTGTGCCACCCCTGATCTGCCCCAGCTCTGCACACAGACATTGCTGCTGCAGCTCCAGAGAAGGGAACAAAGGCTGGATCTGTGGTGAAAACTTGTCTGGGAGATCCTTTAGTTTGTTTAAAGCCATGAGGAGCACAGCTCCTCAGTGACACAGTCTGTGGCCACAGCAAAGATGGAGAGAAAAAAAATGAGAAATGGCACAAAAAATTATCTTTATTTGTGGACAATAAAAAATAAAACAAAACCAAGGAACAAAAAAAAAACAAAGGAAAATTCAAACCCAACAAGAATAATCAAAGATTAGTTTTATTCCAAGTGATTGGCGGAAACTGGCCAACAGTTTAATGTTTCTGAAATGGTCCAATCATCAGTCTCCACAATGCAGCCTTGAGCTCCTGGTTCCTCAGGCTGTAGATGAGGGGGTTCAATACTGGAGGCACCACTGAGTATAGAACTGACAGTGCCAGATCCACAGATGGGGAGGAGATGGAGAGGGGCTTCAGGTTGGCAAAAATGCCAGTGCTGAGAAACAGGCAGACCACGGCCAGGTGAGGGAGGCATGTGGAAAAGGCTTTGTGCCGTCCCTGCTCAGAGGGGATCCTCAGCACAGCCCTGAAGATCTGCGCATAGGAGAAAACAATGAACACAAAACAACCAAATACCAAACTGACACTAACCACAAGGAGCCCAAGTTCCATGAGGTACAATTTGGAGGAGGAGAGCTTGAGGATCTGTGGCACTTCACAGAAGAATTGGCCGAGGGCATTGCCCTGGCACAGGGGCAGGGAAAATGTATTGGCTGTGTGCAGCAGAGCATTGAGAAAGCCACAGGCCCAGGCAGCTGCTGCCATGTGGGCACAAGCTCTGCTGCCCAGGAGGGTCCCGTAGTGCAGGGGTTTGCAGATGGACACGTAGCGGTCATAGCACATGATAGTGAGGAGGGAAAATTCTGCAGAAATGAAGAAAAGAAACAAAAAGACCTGTGCAACACATCCTGAGTAGGAGATGGTCCTGGTGTCCCAGAGGGAATTGTGCATGGCTTTGGGGACAGTGGTGCAGATGGAGCCCAGGTCGGTGAGGGCCAGGTTGAGCAGGAAGAAGAACATGGGCGTGTGCAGGTGGTGGCCGCAGGCTACGGCACTGATGATGAGGCCGTTGCCCAGGAGGGCAGCCAGGGAGATGCCCAGGAAGAGGCAGAAGTGCAGCAGCTGCAGCTGCCACGTGTCTGCAAATGCCAGGAGGAGGAAGTGGCTGATGGAGCTGCTGTTGGACATTGCTTCACTCTGGGCATTGTGAACTGTTGAAAGAAAACATTTGACAAGTTGGTCAAACTTCCTTGAGTCCATCATATGCTATTTTCATAGGAAACAGCTCAAAATTACTTCCCTATTTTGGGGAAATTTCACTCAACACTTTTATTTTTGAGCTTGGCTGAGCTCAAAAGCAGCACTCAGGTGCTTCTGAGTTAATGCCCCTCTCTTAGGAGGGGCAGAAATCCGCATATTCAGCATTGCTCTCCACCTGAATATTGGGGAGCCCAAAGGTAAATCAGAGTTTCCTGTGGCCCAGTGCAGTCAGAGCTGCTGGGCCCCACTCAGGTGCCCTTTGCTCATTTCACCTCCCTCTGTTTTAGGATGTCTGCATTTAAAATGTGCTTGAAAAAAAGGTGGAATTTTTGAAGGGTCCAGTTTCAAAGTCAATTTCTCTAAACCCTTCTCCTTTTCCCTGTGCCTCTGGACAGGGAGGGATATCCAGGGCTGGTCTGGCTCTCTGCTGCCTGGAGTTGTGCCCATTGGGAGCTGTTTCCCTCTATCCAAGCCTTGTCTCTGCCAGAGCCCCCAGAGCCCAGCCCAGCCCTGGGGGCTCAGCTCTGCCCTGCACAGCCCTCCCAGCACAGGGCACTGCCCAGGCCATCTCCCTGGCACCAGGTCCTTAAGGGCAGGGCAGACAAACAGAGATGCTGCAGGCCAAGGTGCTGCTGGTGCTGTCTGTAGGGAGAGGAGGGTGAGGAGGCACTTTCTGAGGGAGATCTGAGGCAGATCTGCTGATCCCCAGTGGGACAGTGCAGGAGTGTCAGGGACACATCCAAAGCTGGCAGCCCCTTGCCCTTTCCTTGAGGAGAAAGCTGAGAGCAGCCCTGGCCATGCAGCACCATCTCCCCAGCAGGAGGAATATGCCCTGATGGGGGTCACTCCTTCCACCTCCAACTTCTCCCCACAGAGCCATGGGGAGTTCCCAGGCAGGCTCAGAGCTGCCCCTGGCAGGTGGCACATGCCCTGCCCTGGCAAAGAGCCCTCAGGGCTGCAGGAGCTGCTCTGCAGGACAGCCCTGGGCAGCCCTGGCTGCACCCCCACCTTCACAGCCTGCAGCCGTCCCTGGCAGCAGGAGCCGTCCTGCCCTGTCCCTCTGACGGTGCCCAGGGCAGCCCCGCTCTGCAGCACATCCTCCTCCTCCTCCTCTGCAACAGAGAAACTGGGAGAGTCCTCCTGACACATCCCCCAGGCTGTGGGGTGTGCAGGCTTCAGGAGATCCCTCCAGGAGCACAGGGGACATTGCCCTGCACCCACAGACTCACCATGAAGAGGCTGTGAAGATGTTTCCCCACGTCAAGTCTCTGCTCAATGTCTTCCCAATCCTGGTTTCCTTTAGCTGTCTCTGCCTGGCTCCTCTCCCCTCAGTGCCTGTAGGCCGTGCCTTCAGTCCTGCTTAGCTCCAAAAGGAGCTGCTCATGAGGAGAAACATCTTTTTGAAGCTCTTCTTGGTTGCCAGGAGCTCCCTCTGTGCCAGGAGCCTGGCCCAGCTCAGCAGCACAGCAACAGCACAAGGACTTTAATGACCCTCTCAGGGCTTTGGTGTTGTTTACATCAGACTCAGTCCCTGAGAGAGTGTTCAAAAAACTTCTCAAGAAATCAAGGTAAGATTTAAATATTGAAGTTTCTTGTACTTTAAATTGGTCCCACTGAGGGACACAATTGAGAAAGTGTCAGCAGGTTCATTTTAGGGCAGAACACTGGAGGCAGTGATGACAGGTGGGGACAGACAAGGCAAAGGTGTCTCTGATGCTGAGCAATCCTGGATGTGTTTCAGGAATGCAAAGGGCCAAGGCCTGAGCCCCAGCCCCTGGCAACGCACATCCTGTCCCTCCCTCATTGCTCAGGGCTCTTCCCGGGGCACTGCCATGTGGGGATGTGCAATGCCAAGGGCAGGACTATGGGGCGGCCCCTGCCAGGCTGCTGAGCAGGGACAAGGAGGCCTTGAGGCCCCAGGGCTGCAAGGGTCACTTGTATCCTCCTCATGGCCTCAGGCCCAGGGCCAGCAGCCATGGCCAAAGTGCTGCACAAGTTGGCTCTGGCAGGGCCTTGCAGCTTCTGCACATCCCTGTGCCCTCTCCAGCCCAGGCTGTCCTACGCTGTCCATGCCCTGCGCCTCTGTCCCTGCAGCCTGTCGGCATCCCCTGGCTGCCCCACCTCTCTGGCCCCTTCCTTTGCTGACAGCTCTGCGTCCTGCCTGCCTCTGCCTTGGCACACAAAGCCTTGGGCTGACCCAGACTCCTTCTGGGGATGTGTTGCACCACAGCCCTGCCCTGGGAGAGAAATTCCTTTCTCTTTATGTCGAGTCTTGGCTTCCCCACCTGCCTTTGGTGACATTATTTCCTTCTCACGTTGTTTCCCACTATCAAGAAAAGCTCCGTCTCTGAAACTCCTCTTCAAGCCCTCTCAGGCTATTCATGTTCTATTCTCCCTCTCCACATCACTGAGCCTAGGACCCTCAGTCTCTCTATGGGTCATGTGCTTGAGGCTCCAAATCCTATCCTGGGGTTTTTTTGTGTTCTTTCAAGGTCTTTTCAGATTAAAACACTGTGCTTATCCATAATCCAAGAAAGACAAATATTATTTTTCAGGCCTGTCATGGCAGAGGAAGGGGCAATGCCTTTAAAATGGTCAAGGACAAATTTAGCTTGGTTATAAGGAAGAAAGGTTTTATGATGAGGGTGACAAGACAGAGAAGCAGGTTGTCCACAGAAGCGGATTCCCCATCCCAAGAAGTGTCCAAGGGCAGGAGCTTTGAGCATCCTGGGCCAGTGCTAGTTGTGCCTTCCCACAGCAAGGGCAGTGCAGTAGATGATATTTTACAGCCATTCAAATTTTAAAAAACAAAGGTTAAAAATTGAATTCAAGGACAATTCTGACATCTCTACATGAAAGACTCACCAAGGAGGTCAGTGACAGAACTTTCCAGCATGACCTTTCCAGCTAAGCATGGGGGTTTCTACCTTGGGGTCTGAGACTCATGATGGGCATCCAGAAAGGGCATTTGGGGAATGTGCAAGATTTTCCAAGGGCTGTCTAAGAAAGGAGCCCAGGAAGAGAAGGGGTGGGGTGATCAAGGTAGTTCGATGAGGAAAAGACATGAGAAAACAGAGAGAAAGAAGGATGAGAGGAGTTCATAATGTATAAAAGGGTTTTACACTGTTGGCTGGTCAGGACACTCTTTTGGCTGTGCCCTTCACTGATCCCGACAGCCTGTGGCATTTTCCTAATTCCTCAATTTCCAAGAAGTTTCTGGGAAAAGGGAGCTCTCTTTGCTCTGGGTACAGAGGGAGGTCCAAGTGTCAGACACTGGAGTGGGAACCACAAACCATCAGGTCCTGTGTCCTTTGGGGGCCCCAGGCACTGGTGAGACTGGTGTGTGTGCACACAGCACTGGGGTGTGTGGGGTGGCTGTAACCAGCAGGGAACATCAAAGCAGAGCAAGCAGTGAGCAGCAGAGGCCTGGGAGCCACTGTGTGAGATCAGCTCCTGCAGGGATCCACATTGTCTGGGTGTGTGTGCAGCTCTGCATCTCATCCTGCCATGGCAGAGCACACAAACAGCCCATCCTTGTGTCCCTTTCTCCACTGACTGTGCTTTGGCTTGGCCTGGAAACCTCCCGAGGTCCCTCCCAGGAGGAGTCCCTGTGCATTTCCCTCCCCCATGGTTCTGCCCTTCCTGATCCAGCAGCTGTGGGGCAGCAGAGCTGGGGCAGTGTAGGGACAGGGCTGGCTCTGACAGGGCTGTTGTGGTTTAGGAATGGTGTTCTCCAATTTACTATTCCCACTAAAAACACCATGTGTCTCCCCACATTTATATTCCCACCATCATCCCCCACACCACAGGGGCTTTACCCACCTGGCCCTGCTTGATCTCAGCACACATTGCACACTCATGGATAACCTGGAGATTCTGTCCATGGGTAAATCCACCCCTTGGTCACCAGCCCATCTGGAGGTTGCATCTCTGCCCTGATGACCTGAGAAGTCCTGGGCCCATGGAGCCAGAAATAACTCAGCCTTGTGTGGCCAGTCCAGACCCACCTGAGACACTTTAATCCTGGCAGCCCCATCCCCCTGTCCATTGTTGCGATGCTCTTCAGTGCCAACTCTTGGCTACGTGAGCATCCACAGGAGGGACTTTCACAGCCAGCTTCTCTAGCCAGACAGCGATGTCTTGCCCCAGTCCAGCAGCCCAGATGGGTTTCCCTCTGTGCTGCCAATTGTCCTTTTTCCATCGTTCCAGCCACCCCCACAGAGCATTTCCCACCATCCCCGAGCAGTGCAGAGGTGCAGCGCTGGCCATTTCTGTCACTCAGAGCTCTGTGTATGGTCCCAGTGTTGCAGTGACTGCAGGAAAGGGACACCCCACAATGGACATTTCTTGGTCAAATATAGACACACAGAGTGGCAAACTGTCTGTCACTCGGGTTTTGGCCTCGAAGCCGCCGCCGTGGTTTGCAGGAGCTGCAGTGTTGCACGGCCCTGGCTGTGCCTGGGAGCGCTGGCTTGGGAGAAGGTGTCGGTGCCAGCTGGGCCAGGGAGCTGCAGCGAGTGGGGAACAAATCCCTCCTGGTGTCCTGCCCCAGGGTGACACTGTGGGGCATCATGTGACCAAGGAAACCATTGTGACACTGTTACCAGATGAGAAATGGCTGACACCTGGTGAGCTCACACAATGCTTGTTCTCCAAAACTACTGGCCTGTGGAAGCTGCACAATGCCCATTGTGTAAGGAGAACTGCAAGTTCACCAGCCTCAGTGTCCTGCCAATTCAGCCAGGTCACTTGGAACATTGGGGTCTAGGACCACCAGGGACTACCACAGAGACCCCCAGGACAGAAGAACACATGTGTAAAGGGGAAGGAAAATATGTTAATGATTTGGGGGAAATGACTATCATATGTATGTTTAATCTGACAATCAATGACTATGTATGCAAAATAGAGTATATAAACAGAAATTTTCCTGAACTCAACATGCACAGCATCTCGCCAAATAAAGAATGCATGCTTCTTAATGCTACATTGGTGTTAAGGAGGGTTTTTTTTGTTTACCAGATTTTTCCTAACAACACTCTGGATCTTCATGGAACCAAGGAGATCACTGAGACCCTGCAGGGCCTTGTGGGACCAAGAGGCCATTGTGACATAGTGGAACCAAGGGAGCGATGTGAAACTGCAGGACGCCATGGAACCAAGGGGCCATTGTGACACTGCTGGGCCTCGAGTAACCAAGAAGCCAAAGTGATGTGCAGAACACGGAGACCATTGTGACACTGCAGGGCCTTGTGGAACTGATACTGCAACTGGATAGAAACATTCTAACACAGTTTGAGTATAAGAAAGCAGACATTCTTTATTGCAGGGCTGGGCACTCGGAGGATCCTTCCTCTCATTGAGTGCCCCAGGCATTGGATGAACAGACTTTTTATCACATTCACTGATAACAAATTAATTAGCTATCCCTGCTTACTTGATGGGTATGTATTACTTTATTTTACATAATTGCACCCCTTATTGGACCGTTATATGGTTCTTTGGGCTCTGTCTTTAATGCCTGGTGTGCTTTTCAGGTGGCTGTTCCTTGAACCCCACTTTTGAGTAAGTGCAATATCGTTGTTTTGCATAACTCCTGCTTTGTCAGCCTTGCAGAGCTGAGCTGGCATCCTGATTGTGTTTTGTGTGACTTCTGTTTGCCTGAGTTACATCCTTTATCTATTTCTGCAAGGCTGTGCTGTTCTGTTCTACTGTCCTTATCATGTCCTCCCTTTTCTGGAGATTCAGTTCCTTATGGGAACCGATCTCTCAATATCTATTTCTATTTAAGCTGAAGGCATATTACAACAGCTACAACACTAATCGGGATGCAAGAGAAAACCATACAACAAATATTATGTTGACCATTATAAACAGATGTTTTAACCAAATCCAGCTGGGTAACCATGAGTTATTTTTGGTCCAGATTTCTTCAAATCCCCAGGAGGTGCCATCTTGAGCTGTGCATTGTAAAAAGTTGTCAATAGTATTTGGAAAGGTCCCTTCCACTTTGGCTGGAGCAGAGCAGTTCCCCAGTCTTTCAAGCAGACCCAGTCTCCTGGTTGGAATTCATACCCTTGTGTGTCCAGTCCCATCAGTCTGGGGATGTCAACTGCTTGCTGCAAATCCTGCAAGGTTTTAATAAGAGAAATGAGGGAATTATTCAAATCGACCTCTCCTTTTACATGAATGTTTCCTGGAATGTGGCACTTGGTAGGGTTGACCACAGAGCAGCTCATAGGGGCTGATTTTGCTTGTGCCCCATGGCTGAATTCTGATTTGAAGTTGAACAACAGGGAAGGTTTGGGCCAAGGTCAAGGAGGTTTCCTGACATATTTTACCCAAATGCAATTTGATTGCAGAAGTGACTTCCTCTACTGTGTCACCAAGGGCTGTGAGGAGACACCTTGTCCTGAGGCCCTGGGGCCTCCTGGCACAGCCCCAGCAAGGCTGGGCACTGTCACCCCCTTGTCCTGCCCTCAGCATCCCCCCCACATCCCAGTGCCCCCGGCAGAGCCCTGAGCAAGGCGGGAGGGACAGGATCTGCCTTCCCCGGGGCTGGGGCTCAGCCCTTGGCCTTTCTGCTGCCTCCAGCCAGCCCAGGCTCTGCTCAGCACCTGAGCTGCCTGCACAGAGCCTTGGCCTCCCTGCACTCCTGGCTTCAGGGATCTGCTGGAAGGAGTCCCTGGGGAGCCTTGGTCAGGAATGGCCCTGGGGGGCTCCTTCATGCTCCCAGGGACTGCAGGTTTTTCAAATGACTTTGGCTTTTGCTTTTGCCTTGGAGTATCTGAGAGCTTTGTGCAATCATGGCCTCCAATTATCTGCTGTAATGAGTCCCTGGAGATTCTTTGTCAGTAACAACACTCAGTGGGGCTCATTAATGCTTCAAGGTACTCTGGGTTTATTAAAGTCCTTCTTTTTCCACCCTGTGTCACTGAGAGGTTTCTGCAGTCATGGCCTCCAATTCTCTCCTCCAAGGAGTCCATGAGGAGCCTGTCTTGGGGATGGACCTCAGTGGGACTCATTAATGTTTGGAGACACTTTGGGTTTTTCTTCTGACTTTGACTCCTGGAAAAGTTTGTGCAATCTCCTCTCAGGCCCTGAGGTTCAAGGGCTCAGCACCAAATGCACCTTGGGGCTCATTAGGATCAAGCAAGTCCTGACAAACCATGGCTCTGCCTTGATTTCCCTCTGGTCTGGTGCAGTTCATGAGGAAAATTTCCTACTACAGTTATGGAGAAATATTTCAAAGAGCTTCTAAGAAAAATATATTCCTATTTTAAAGGTTGCATTTTATTATTACTGTTCTCTTTAGAGCAGAGGTGATTGCAGCATTCTGTGATTGATATTGATCCAGGGTCTCTCCTCAGGAGGTCTGGCCTGCTCAGAGAACCTTTGCCTGGAGCTCTGACCCAGAGTGGCCAACCTTGCTCCTGTGCAGACAGGAGCTGCTGGGAAGGCACTGCAGCCCTGCCCTGGGCCAGCTCTGAGGGTGGATTCTCATCCCAACCTGCACTGGCCATTGCCAGGGGCTGTGCCATGGACACTTCACTGACCCCACAGCTGGGTTTGGATGCCATGGCCACCGTGAGAAGGTCAAGTTTCCTTGGAAACACTGGGGAGGACTGGGACATACTGGGGGACACTGGGACATACTGGGAGTGACATTGGGGTGGACTGGGACAAATTGGGAACTCTGGAAATGCTGAGGAGGAAACTGGGTGGACCGGGATAGACTGGGATGGACTGTGAGGGTACACTGAGACATACTGGGACATACCAGGACATACTGGGAGTGATACTGGCCAATACTGGGGCAAACTGGGGACACTGTGAATGATACTGGGGGATATTGGGACAAACTGGGGACACTGGGAACACTGTGGGGAATACTGGGGTACACTAGGGCATACAGGGAGTGACACTGGGATGAACTGGGACATACTGGAGGACATGGGGAGGAAATGGAAGGGACTAGGAACGAACTCAGGTGTATTGAGAGGGTCTGGAGGGGCACTGGGATTATACTGGGCTGTACTGGGGATGAATTGCGCTGTATTGGGAGAGCCCGGAAGGGCACTGGGAATATATTGTGCTTTACTGGAGATGAACTGGGCTGTACTGGGAGTCACTGTAGCGGTTGAATAAGCTGTTCCCGCCTCCGCCGCCACCTATTGGTCAACTGTGCCGCCCATCACCACCTGCAGCCAATCAGCGCCCGGAAACTAGCCCTCAGGGCGGAGCCGGGGACGGTGCCATTTTGGTCTCTTTTTGCCTATAACTCCCGTCATGCCGCGCGCCCTGGTTAAGCCCCATTGGAGCCGGGACTACAACTCCCGTCATGCCCCGCGCTCCACAGATTTCCCCCTTCTCCGCCCCCAAATGTCCCGTAAGTGTTCCCCAGACCCTCCAGGATCCCTGAGTGCCCCCTGAGTGCCCATTCGGAACCCCCGAAAATCTGCCCGGACCCCCAACTGCTCCCAACCGCACAGATGCCCGTTATAGCCACTTTCTGGACTTCATCTCCTATCGTCCGCCGCCGCCCAAGAGCCCCTCATAACACAGTTCCGCCCCTAAAACTCCTGTCACGCCCCGCGGCCTAAAGAGCCCGGTTAGAGCTCCGCAAGCTCCTCCCAAGTGCTCCCGAACCATACATGTTCCCCCCTGAGGACCTCAAGTGGCTCCTCGGACGAAAAAGTGCCCCCCGAGTGCCTTCCAGGACCCCAAACGCCCCGTTCGAGCCACTTCCGGGACTACAGTTCCCATCATGCCCCGCGGCGCCCGTAGAGTTCCATTGCAGTCCTGACTTCATCTCCCGTCATGCCCAGCGCCCCATAGAGAGCCATTGTAGCAGCGCCTTCAACTCCCATGATGCTCCGCGGCTCCCTTAGCCCTATTATACCCGTGCCTACAACTCCCATCATTCCCCGCGGCTCCATAGACATCCATTGTACCCGCGCCTCCAACTCCCATCATTCCCCGCGGCCCATTGAGCCCCGTTATAGCCTCCGAGTGCCCTCCTGGACCCCGAAGGGTCCCCGAATGTCCCTCCCTGACCTCCAGGTGTCCCCCGATGCCCTCAAGTGCCACTGCGAACCTGAGACGTTTCGTCAGGATGCCTAAGTGTCCCGTCTGTGCCGACTGGGGCCCCGGAAGTGTCCACCCGACCCCCAAGTTCTCTCTGAATTCCCTCGCCACACACACAACCGCACCAAATGTGTCCCATAAATGTCTACCCGTACCCAAAGTGCCCCCCTGAACCCTAAGAGAAAGATGATAAAAAAATTACAAAACTAATAAAATCAGGACTAATTAGTATAAAGAGGAAAAAAATCAATAAGCAATAGAGCATAGATTAATAAGTGGAATTGTGTAACTTAGAACAATTGCATATTTATTTTTTAGGCAGCTAAAAATTTAGAGATTCTTTATATAAATAAAAAAACTAATAAAAATATAAATAGTAATATTATGAATAAGAAACAATGATAATTAATAAAATTATTTAAATTAATTAAATATTAATTAAAAAGAAAAATTACATTCATATTATTGTTTAGAAATGTAAATTTTATAAGTTCTGAAAATAAAATATTAAATGTAAAAATAAGTTGCTGTATAAAAATGTGTTTCCATGGCAATCACCGCCAGGTCCTGTTGCTGACATCCCGTGGCAGCTCCAGGAAGACACATTGCCATGGCAACTCTCAGCCACACCCACTGCTGGATGAGATCCATCACCTGCTGAACACACCTGGAAACATCTGTTTGCATCCCAAAGAGGGGTTCAAGGTGACAATGGCACCAGCAGCTTCCATCTGCAACAGAGATCCAGGGAAAGGACAGGGACAGAGAATTCAGCTTAAACACTCAGAGAATTCTGCTGAAAGATACAGAGAATTCTGCTTACAGAAAGCATTTCTGGTCACATTGTCCCTTGTAGAAAGGTGACATCATCTGAGGCAGCTTGTACTGAGCATGTGGTTCCTGAGTGGGGTTTGTTGTTCAGCAAACCTGCTCAGGCTTTGCCATTCTTTCCTTACAAACAGGAAAACTTCTGCTGGACCTGTGTGCAGGCAGAGCCCTGAGGAGAGCAGGTGGGACATGGTGCCATGGGCTGGGACACGCAGCTGCAGAGCTCAGGGGACAAGTTTGTGATGCAGGGAACAGGGATGTGAGTGCCAGGTGGGCCATGTCAGCCATGGTGAGGTTGGGGGTGAGGAGCAGGTTGTCCAAACAGGGTCAGCCCACACAGGGCTCATTCTTCTGTGTGCCCAGACCTGCTGAGGAGACATTCAGCATCAAGATCACCTGGGGAATGCTTCAGTCACCTCTTCTCTGAACTGGAAAGTTCAGAGTTTGTTTCCAGGTCACCAGCCCTTGTTCTTGTAGATGAACCTGCCAGGTATCTGCTGGGAACTCACCACAGCAGAGAAGACGCAGTCTAGGAGGTTCTTCGAGCATATGGAGGACAACTTCTTGTCTCAGTTGGTGAGTGAGCCTAGCAGGGGAGGGACTACGCTAGACCTGCTGTTTGCAAACAGAGAAGGGCTGGTGGGAGATGTGGTGGTTGGAGGCTGTCTGGGGCACAGTGATCATGAAATTATAGAAGTTTCAATATTTGGTGTAACAAGGAGAGGCATCAGTAAAAAGTTGCACACTAGACTTTGGGAGGGCAGACTTTGGCCTATTCAAGAGATTTGTTTGGGGAGTACCTTGGAAAGCAGCCCTTAAAAACAAAGGAGTCCGAGAAGAATGGATGTGCTTCAAAACAGAAATCCTGAAGACACAGGAATAGACTGACGCTATGTGCCAAAAGATGATCTGATGAGGAAAATGAGCAGCCTGGATAGGCAAGGATCTAAGGAAAAAAAAAAGGGTGCATCACCTTTGGAAGGAGGGTCAGGTGTGACTAAAGCCCAGTTAGAACTCAATCTGGCCACTGCTGTGAAGGATAATAAAAATATTTTTATTAATATAATAATGGCAAAAGGAAAAGCAAGGACAGCCTCCATTCTCCATTGGATATGGGAGGGAATTTAGATGAGGAATAGGCAGAGGTACTTAATTCCTTCTTTGCCTCAATTTTCAACAGAAAGACAAGTTGTCCTCAGGACAAGTGGCCTCCTGAGCTGGTGGATGGGGTCAGGGAGTAGAATAGCCCCCCTGCAATGCAGGAGGATGCAGTCAGAGACCTGTGGAGTCACTGAGATGCTCACAAATCTGTGGGACCAGATGGAATCCATCCTAGGGGAATGAGGGTTATAGTGCATGAGCTCTCCAAGCTGCTCTCCATCATTTACCATCAGTCCTGGCTCACTGGGGAGGTCGCAGAGGACTGGAGGTGCCAATGTGACTCCATCCACAAGAAGGACTGGAAGGAGGATCTGGGAAACTCCAGGCCTGTCAGCCTGACCACGGTGCCTGGCAAAGTTATGGAACAGATCACCTTGAGTGCCATCACATGGCACCTACAGGATGGCCAAGGGATCAGACCCAGCCAGAGTGGATTTCAATATCTTTATTGATGATGTAGAAGAGGGGATTGAGTCCGCCATCAGCAAATTTGTAGATGACACCAAGTTGGCTGTGAGTGTGGATCTGCTGGAGGGTAGGAGGGCTCTGCAGAGGGACCTGGACAGGCTGGATCCAGGGCCAAATCCAACAATGGGAGGTTGAACAAGACCAAGTGCTGGGTGCTGCACTTTGGCCACAACAACCCCTGCAGCACTACAGGCTGGGGACCGAGTGGCTGGACAGTGGCCAGGCAGAAAGGGACCTGGGGACACTGATGGACAGCAGGCTGGACATGAGCCATCAGTGTGCCCACGTGGCCAAGAAGGCCAATGGCACCTGGCCTGTAAGGTGCGGATTAATTCTACAACTAAAAGAAAAGTTGTAAAGTAGGTGTGTTTATTCCAGCACTGGGGTGCACGGGGAATAGTTTCTTCCAAAATGTGCGACACGCCAGTGGTACTCTGTCCTGTTTATGTCAGGTTACAGGTTACATATTCATTACATTGCCCAACATGCCTATACATATTCATGATCTATTCTCGCTTCGTATTATAATGAGTCCAAAGTTCATTTACGTACACTGGCACCTGCGCAGTGCTGCCTGGTGGTTGTGGGCAGGAGTCTTAAGATGAAGTAAAGAATTCTTCCTCAGGTTGAACTCTTCACTCTGCTTCCCTGCGTATACTCCCTGTGTCTCTGGTCTAGGTCCAAACCTTAAAGTTGGCTTGGGCTGGTTTCATGATCCAGAAGTAAGATATCTGGTCATGGTTCCTTCTCTTTATCAATAGTTTGGCATCTTCTTTATATCCTTCCTCTTTGCTTAGCAACCACAAAAATATTAAGCAAGCTATATGCATTGTTTTAGCAAGCAGCTCTTAGTAAATTATTATCAACCTCCTAGTCCTAAAACACAAGCTATATACCTTGTTTTAACAAATACTTTCTAGTAAATCTCTTAGCCCCCCTAAATCACAGGTGGGGATGTGGGAGCCGATGAGGGATGTAGGAACCAGGTGGGGATATGGGAGCCAGGTGGGGATGTGGGAGCCAGATGAGGGATATGGGAGCCACGTGGGGATGTGGGAGCCAGGTGGGGATGTCGGAGCTGGTGCTGCCGTCGCTGCACAAGAACCTCCTGCACAAAGGGACGGTGACGTTTCCTGGCTCTGCTCTCTGCTGTGTTCAAACCGCGTCATGAACAGAGAGCACAAACCCCCCCCAAACAGGGTTTCTTATTTGAAGCTCGGTGAGGCTCGTGCCTTCTATAAACATTCCTAGCCCGGTCCTTCTGAGCCCTTTCACTCCGATCCACCCCGAGGCATCAATCACAAGACCCTCGGTCACCGCCTCAGAGCTGGGCTGTGCCAGTGAATTGCCATCCCAGACAGGATTCCTTGCTGCTGTGATCAGCGTGCTCCAGAGCTGTTGGTCCAATCCCTCTGCTGTGCCCCGGGCCTGCTGAGAGGTTTTTCTCTGGAAGAGAAGTCAGACGGACTCTGTGAGGGAAATGGGAGGACATTGACCCTCATGGGGCCAGTGACAGATTTTAAATGTCTGAGTGCCCCGGGGGAGTCGAATGGAGACTGTCCCCTCCTGAAATTAAAGAGCCGTAACTGCTAATCCTCCTCCCCGTAGGGCCTAGCACATAAAAAGCTACGCGATGCACAGGGAAGTGGGATTTGAATCCCAGCGGAATTCTGTGACCTCGAACCTGGCAAAATGGGAGTGGAATCGCTGGTTTGGGTTCTGCCCTCATGGGGGCACCGAAGGAGCGATTGAAGGCTCCGAAATCTGAACGTGAAACAAAAGAAGGTGACGAGAAGTCGTTTGAGGGAAAATCTAGAAAAGGAATGTCTGGAAAAAGAGTTCACAGGGAGCTAGTGAACGGACGGAAAGGGAAATGAATCTATCGATTCAATCGGCCTTTCAGGAGGCGATGGATTGAGGTGAGTCCCTTAGAAAGGAGCTAGAAACAAACTGGGAATAACGGGACATCAATTGAGGATGCCCCTGGGCAATGCTGGTCACTAAATCGCTGTCTCTCTGGGGATTCGCAAGAGCAATGTTGGTCACTAAATCGCTGTGTCCCTCTGGGGAGTTCAAGAGCTTGGGAAACATTACCCAGAGGACAAAGGGATGCAAATGCTTCCCCTCATTAGACTGAAAAGGCTAATGATGGCCAGGGGGAAGCCCGACAGTTTACCCCGCTTACACAGGGAACAATAAACATCCAGGAAAGCTGGAGCCGCGAATCCAAGGGAACAGCAACAGGGACCCTCAGCTGAGCCCCCCATGCGGCCCCTCTGGGAGAGCGCGGGGTGGAAATGCTCGGCCGGGAGAGCTCCTGCCGGGATGGGATGGAGTGGGATAGAGAAGGAGCCCGGATCCATCCGACGGCTCCCGGCTCTCCCGCGGTGGTTTAGAGGGGGAACTGAATGGTTTTCCTTTGCGAGCGGAACCAGGGGGAACTGAGTCCCAGTGTGGCGAAAGGAGAAATGGGAAGAGATTTTGGTCGCTAAATGTCAGGGGAAAAGCTGACAAGAGCAGATCTGCGGAGGAAGGCGATGCTTTTTCTCCTGCCAATCCTCTCCCTCCCTCCCTCCCTCCCTCCCTCCCTCCCTCCCTCCCTCCCTCCCTCCCTCCCTCCCTTCCTATGGAGAGAATTCAGGGGTATTTTAGGAGTGTCCAAGAATATTTTAGGAATATATAGAATATTTAGGGAGATCTCAGATCACAGAGGATTCAGAGCTCTCTTTGGGGAGAGTTTGGAGGTATTTTCGGACACTTCAGAAGTGTTTGAGAGAATTTAAATCTTTTCGAACAACTCAGAGGTATTTTGGGATGAGGACTCAATCATATTTGAGAGGAATAAGAAGTATTTGAGGTTTCAATTACTTGGGGAGAATTCAGAGATCTTTGGGCTAGTGAGTTATTTTGGGATATTCACACACGTGAATCTGACCGCGCCTCCCCCCGCTGGCAGTGACCTGCCCCAGGAGACCCCGAACCCTCTGTTCTGTCCAAATCTGCCGCCAGCGTTTCCCCCACTGCTGCAATCCTCGGCCGCTGGCACTGAGATGCCGCTGCACGCCGGGAGCGTCAAGGCATAAAACCTCCATGGAAAGGTTTTTAGTGCCTGGGAGCGATTTCCCGGAGTTTCTGGGCGGCACAAAGCCCTCGGGGCGGCTCCGAAGGGCCCCGCCCGCGGCTGCTCCCCGAGGCCTCCCCGCTGCTCCCGGGGATCGGACACCGCAGGCGGCCCCGGCCCCTTCTTGTTCTTCTTCCTGCCGGGATTCAGCCCCCGCCGCCGCCCGGCTCCTTCTGCCGGCCCTGCCCGGCACGGAGCGGCGCTGCCGCTGACGGGGCCGGAGCGCGGCTGCGACACGAGTGCCCCGCGCCTCGGGACCGCACGGGTGGGGAGGGACACCCCTGGACAGGGCAGGGACTGACCCCATGGGAAGGACCCCACGCCGGAGCAGGGGAAGGATTCCTGCCCCTGAGAGGAAGCAGCGGCACGAACTGACCGTGACTCCCCCATCCCTTCTCCCTGCACCGCTGGGCAGAGCACGGAGGGAGCCGGGGATAAAGTGAAGTCCGGGAAGGGGAGAGAGGTCGGGAGAAGGTGCTTTATCAGGATTTGTTTTACTCCTTGTTCTCCTGTTCTGATCTGCTTTATCATAAATCTAATCAATTTCCCTACGTCGGGGCTGTTGTGCTCGTGATGGCGATCCCTGAGTGACCTCTCCCTGCCCTTATCTCGCCCCACCAGGACTTGGATTTGTTTCAGTTCCGTGGAATTAACGGTGATTTGGGGCAGCTGGAGCGAAGCAGCTGGAAACCTCAGTGGGCTTGGGAGGGACTAAACCAGGGCAGGAGATGGGGTTGCCCCGAGGGAGTTCTCAGAACACGAACCTTCGTGGGGCCTTTCTATGGGAATTTTGTTGAATTTTTGCATTCATCGTTGCAAAGCAGAGTCACAAGTGGAGCTGAGCTTTCAGCTTGAAATGAGGGAATGGAACGTGTGTGCTGGGACTCCTGTAACCTCAAGGTGTTACCTGATACTTGATAGCTTAGTTTGGGAAATATTCAGCCCTTCAGCAGCAATGTCTCTCCCGGCCACTGGTTTGTAGCTCAGACCCAGCTCGGAGCTTGGACAAGAAACCCAAAGTTCCACCGGAAAAAACTTTTCCGCTATTTTCTTTCTTCATTGTTATTTTATGTTATTTTTTAAAAGTTATTTTGTGTTATTGTTTTTTATATTCTATTTTACCTTTATTTTAATTTTTCTCTCTCTTTTTTAAAAAAATGTTTTATTTTTTTAATTTCGTGTTTAATCTCTCTTCCCTTCCGCCCCGCCCCCCCTCTTTGTCCCCCTCCCGGAGGTTTTGGGGAGGTGCTGTCCCACAGCCCTTCCTGCCCCGGTACCCGCGGCCGCTCCGGTGCCGTCAGACGCCGGCTCAAAGGGAAACCACAAAACCGCCTGGAAATAAACCCGGTTTGGGGGAAAACCCTGCCGGGAGGATTGAATCCCAAGGACAGCGACTGCTGAGAGTTGGAGATTCCAAGGGGCCCGAGGGAACCGCGCTGGGGCCTCGGGGCCTCCCTGGGGCACTTCGGGGACGCCCCCCAAAATCGTCAGGTTTGGCTCAGCTGTAGAAAAGAACTGGAAAAAGGGGCTGGAAAGGGGGCTGAGCTGAAGGAGGCCCCTCGCCCATGGCCCGGAGCAGCCGCAGGAAAATCCCCCGGAAACCTAAGGAAATCAATGGAAATAAGGATGAAGTTTTTCACTCTTTCCGCTGCTGTTTCCAGAAGGTCCCAGCCGGGTCCTGCTGGAAGGAGCAGGGAGCGGGAGCGGGGTCAGGGTTTGACTGCGGAGAAAAGTTTATTTGGGGCAAGCAAACTTGAATTGTGCGGAGAAAATGTGAATGGAGGGGATTTGAATGCGAGGGGATGATTTGAACAGGGGAGAGAAAATGAAGTGGGGTAGGAGCCTCCCAGCCCTCGGCTGTGCCCCGAAGATGCTGCCAGCAGTTCCCCTGCTCCGACCTCCCGGGCTGGGGGCGTGGAGCTGCCGCTGCTCCCTGGGAATGTCGTGGGATAAAAACTCCATGAAAGCTTTGACAGCCGTGGTAGCGACACTCCGAGTTCATTGGACCTTCACGTTCCTTGGTCATTCCCTGTGCCTCGGCTGTTCCGTATTCCCTGCCTGTTCCACGTTCGTCCAGTTTGTTCCAGTATGCTCCCAGTCACTCCGAGCTGCTGCCAGTTGCCCTCAGCATGCTTCCAGCTGCTCCCAGGAGCCCTCAGTGTGTTCCCAGTTGCTCCCAGTATGATCCCTGTTAACCCAGTTCTGGTCCCAGTGGGTTCCAATCCTGGTCTGGGTCCTGGTGTATCCCGGTGTCCCAATCCCTCCCACCCTGTCCCACTCCATCCTGATATAAGTGAGTTCGCAAGCTGAAATTTAAACTACGTAATATTGAACATTTATTAACAGAGCAAAGGCAAAAACAGCGCTGGGCGCTTAGCAATTTTGCCAGAGGCACACCCATCCATTGTACTGTGAACTTAAGTACTTTCTTTAACTGTTACATATTCATTAAGCCTAGAAGGTAATTTACACTTCACTCAACTCCCTCCCCTCCGATCCTTGCCCCCTTCTGCCAGCGCGGCGCCTGTCTTGGAGTCTCGGATCCTCTGGATTGCTTCAGAACTGAAGGCCGAAATCCTCCCGTCTGTGTTTCTTCAGTTCCAACTTAATTTATAGGTGACAGTTCCTTTTGGGACGTGTGAGTCAAGACAACAGACTTCCTGGGATGCCGGCAGTTATCTTCTTGGTTTCTTTAAGATGTCTTGATCTCTAGCTCTACGGTTTATCAACTTGAGATACATTTATTACCATGTATTTATTACTACGTTTTCTAACATACCACAATTATTTCAAAGTTACCATTGACCCTAACCTTGTTTCTACTTAGTAATATTTTATCTTAACACTATTTTTTTATACAGTACACATCACTTGTAAATGTTAAATTCATATATGCGAAAGCCAGCGTTTATCATTCAGTCATTTATCACAATCCCGGTCCCTTCCCGGCAGCCGCCGCCGTTTCCAGGATCCTGTCCCCCCGCCCCCCCAGAACTGCCGCAGAACGCCCCCAAGGCGCTGACAGGGGTCGGGGGCTTCGTGTTGGGCTTCGTCTGCCTGGGCTGGGGCTCGGCCTCCACCTGCGGTCTCTGGGGAATGCAGGGGGGTTCCAGGAGGGGATCCAGGTGAATTGCCTGGAATTTCCCCGTCCCCTCTCCGCCGAGATCCTTCGGTCACTTTCGCTTTCGCGTCTCCCAACCTGCGTCGCCGGGATCTGCCCGACAACTGATGACGTTGAAGATAATTCAGACTGCCATTGGCGGACAGGAAATAGCGGCGCCAATCGCGGGGCCGGAGGTGCTCTAGGGGCCAGGGCGGGGGGCCAGGGCGGGGCCGCAGCGGAGCAGCGCAATGGCTTCAGCGCTGGGTCTGGGGGCGCTCTTGGGGCTCCTGGGGCTCCTCTGGGACTCTGGGGGGACAGCGCAAGGTGAGTGGGACCCCCCGGCACCGGGACCCTCCTGAACGTCTGGGCAACGGAACCCCCTCCACGCCCATTCCCGGGCACGGGAATCCCCCGGACCCTCATTTCTGGGTACTGTGAGCCCCCTGCATCCCCTTCCGCAGCACCGGGACCCTCCCGTACCCCCTTATCTGGCACCGGGATCACCCTGAACCCCCATTCCTGGGCAGTGGCGTCCCCCTGAACCGCCATTTCCGGGCATTCGAATCCACCGAACCCCCGTTCCTGAGCACGGGGATCCCCCTGAGCCTTCATTTCCGGGCATCAGGATGCCCCGGCACCGCTTTCCCCAGCACCGGCAACCCCTGCACCCCGTTATCTGCCACCGGGACTCCCCTGAACGCCCATTTCTGGGCACCGGAACCCCCTTGAGCCTCGAATCTCGGGAAGAGAACTCCCCTGAACCCGCATTCGCTGGCTGAGGAACCCCACTGAGCCCCCATTCCTGGGTACTGGCACCCCCCTGCACCCCGTTAGCCGGCACTGGGGCCCGCTGAGCCCCCATTTCTGGGCACGGGAACCCCCCGAACCACCATTTTTGGGCATCGGAATCTGCTAAACCCCCATTCCTGGGCACGGGGACCCCCTTGAACGTCCATTTTCGGGTTCCAGGATGCCCCAGCACCGGCAACCCCTGCATCCCCTGATCTGTCACCCCACTGAACCCCCATTGCTGGACACTGGCACCCCTTTGAATATCCATTTTCGGGCACCGGGATCCCCTTGAACCCTGAATCCCAGGAAGGGAAGTGCCCCAAACCCGCATTCTCTGGCACGCGAGGCCCCTGTGACCCCCCTTTCCGGGGCACTGGGACCCTCCTGCACACCATTATTCGGCGCCGGGACCTCCTGGATCCCCATCACTGAGCACTGGGACTTCCCTCAATACTTCCATTTCCGGGCACTGGGACCACCCTGCACCCCCTTACCCGGCACTGGGACCACTCCTCAACCCCCATTCCTGGGCACCGGGACTGGCTGCATCCCCTTACCCAGCCTCGGGACCCCCTGGGTTCCCATTCTGCTGCAGCAGGACACCCCTGAATCCCCACGTCCAGGACTGGAACCCCCTGAACCACCTATTCCCGTGCACAGGAGCCCCCCTGCACCCCCTTAGCCAGCACCAGGACTCCCCTGCACCCCTCATCCTGCACCAGTACATCCCTGCTCCCCCTTTCCCGGCTATCCACCCTCTCCCAAAGCCCCCTTTCCCTTGACCCTGGGACCCCCCTGGACACCCATTCCTGCCTTTCCCAGCTCCCTTTTCCCTCAACACTGGGCACCTGTGGACCTGCCTTTCCTGGGGACAGGAACCCCCTGGGCCCCCCATCCTGCTGCTCCCCGTGCCCTCATCCCCCTTTCCTTGACTCTGGGACCCCCCTGCACCCCCTTATTCTGCACCAATACCTCCCTGCAACCCCTTCCCAGCCACCCTGCCTTTCCCAGCCCCTAGCCCCACTTTTCCTTGACCATTGGATTCCCCAGACCTCACAAATTCTTATGCCCCCCCCAATAGTCCACTCCTCACCCTTCCTGGGCCCCCTCAGGACCCCCTGCGCCCCCTTTCCCATCCTGCTTCTCCCAACCTCCCAAGCTCCCTCTTCCTTGACCCTGAGACCCCCTGGAGTCCCATTCCTGCCTTTCCCAGTGCTCAGACCCCACTTTCCTCAATGCCAAGGATCCCCTGGATCCCCATTCCCAGCCACCCCGTGCTGGGAGTGGGGACACTGTGAACCACTGGACCTGCCTTTCCTGGGTACAGGGACCCTCTGGACCCCACCATCCTACCTCTCCCATCCCTGCACCTCCCCTTTCCATGACCCTGAGATTTCTTCCCAGCTCTCCCAGTTCCCCCCTTCATTGATCCATGACCTGCCAGACCCCAAATCTCTGTGTCCCCCAGTTCTCCACTCCCTGCGTTACCTGGATGTGACGGTGTCGGAGCCCAGCCTGGGGGTTCCCCAGTTCATGGAAATAGGGTACCTGGATGGGATCCCCATCACGCCTACGACAGCGAGCGGGGCCGGATGGAGCCACAGACACCGTGGATGGCAGCCGGAGCCAAGCCGGATTATTGGGATAGCGAAACCCGGCGAAGTGAGAGATACCAGCACGTGGATGCCTGAAACCTGGAGATACTGCGGGAGCGGTACAACCAGAGCAGGGGTGAGTGGGGGGAGATGGGGCCTGGATGGGATCCATGGGGCCGGGATGGGATCCATGGGGCTGGGATGGGATCCATGGGGCTGGGATGGGATCCATGGGGCCAGGATAGGATCCATGGGGCCAGGATGGGGATCCATGGGGCTGGGATGGGATCCATGGGGCTGGGATGGGATCCATGGGGCCAGGATGGGGATCCATGGGGCCAGGATAGGATCCATGGGGCCAGGATGGGGATCCATGGGGCTGGGATGGGATCCATGGGGCCAGGATAAGATCCATGGGGCCAGGATGGGGATCCATGAGCCGGGATGGGATCCACAGGGCTGGGTTGGAGATCCACAGGGTCGGGATGGGGAGCCACAGGGCCAGCATGGGATCCATGCAGCTGGGATGGGATCCATGGGGCCAGGATGGGATTCATGGGGCTGGGATGGGGATCCATGCAGCTGGGATGGGATCTGTGGTGCTCCAAGGGGCTGGGATGAGGCTCTGTGGGTCTTCATCAGACTCTGGGGCTCCATAGGGCTGGAATGGGGATTCATGGGGCTGAGACATAATTCCGTGGGTATCCATGGGTCCAATTTTCCCGCCAAGGTCTCCACACGCTGCAGCTGATTTTTGGCTGTGACCTCCTGTCCGACGGGAGCATCCATGGATCCTATTGGTATGGCTATGACGGGCAGGATTTCCTCTCCTTCGAGCTGGGATCCAGGAGCTTTGTGGCGGCCGATGGCGCTGCCCAGATCACCAAGAGGCGCTGGGAACACGAAGGGATCGTGGCTGAGGAGTGGACGAATTACCTGCAGCACACCTGTGTGGATGCACTGCAGAGATTTTTTGGATACGGGCGGGAGGAGCTGGAGCGCAAAGGTGGGATGGGCAGAATTCCCATGGGAATGTGGGATTTGGGAGGGCAAAATTTGGGAACATGGGAATTCCCATGGGAGTTCCATGGATGGCTCTCACTGCTGTCCCATTCCAATGGGAATTCTGTGGATGGATCTTGCTGTCATCCCATTGCCATTGTAAGTCCATGGATGGATCACATTGCCATCCCATTTGCATGAGAATTCCATGGGCAGATCTCACCCCATCCCATTCCCATGGGAATTCCATGCACGCATCTCACCATTATCCCATTCCAGAGCCCCCTGATGTCCATGTGTCTGGAAAAGTGGAGTATGGGATCCTGACATTGTCCTGCCATGCGTTTGGATTCTACCCCAGCACCATCGAGATCAACTGGATGAAGGGGAATGAAGTCTGGGATCAGGAGACGCAGTGGGATGGGGTCGTTCCCAACACTGACGGCACCTTCCACACCCGGGCCAGGATCAAGGCGCGGCCAGAGGAGCGGGAGCAGTACCGGTGCCGGGTGGAGCATTCTGGAATGCCGGAGCCCGGGATCTTTGTCTGGGGTGAGGCTGGGAATGTGGGAATTGGGAATATGGGAATGAGGAATTTGGGAATGTGGAGCAATGGGATGGAGGTTCCCCTCCCTCTCCTCACTATCCTGTGCTTCCCAGAGCCAGAGTCCAGTGGGAATCTCATCCTGGTGGTTGCTGTGTCCATCATTGCTGCCATCGTTGTCATTGTCATCGGATTCGTCATCTGGAAGTTCCAGTCTGGTAACACATGGGATGGGGGTTGGGAAGGGGCACAGATCTGCCTGGCAGCATTCTGGGAATCCTGTGCCACCAGTGCTGATCCCACTGTTTTTCCATAGGGAAGAGGGAGAGGAATGGACACAGTGCGGCAGGCAGTGAGTACCAGGTGACAGTGGTTCTGGATTCCCTCTGTGTGGATCCCAGGACGTGTCTTGGGGTTAATCCCAATGTGAGATCCCTGCTGGAACCTCATGGATCTTCTCTTTCCAAAGGAACAGACTTGGGATCTGAGAGCTTGACCGCATGTTTGGAGCTGGATCAGGGTGGGATTCCAGAGGCAGATTGGGGCAGATGAATTGAGTGCAATCAGAGAGGGGTTCTGGATCAAGGCAGGATTCCAGAGTGCTATCAGGTGGAATTGTGGAGCAGGGTCAGGACTGGATTCTGGAGCATGATCAGTTGGGATGGATGGAGTGGGATTGGGGCAGGATTTCAGAGCAGAATTGGCCGGGATGGGTGGAGCAGGATTGGTGTGGGATGGATGGAGTGGGATCAGAGGGGATTCTGGAGCAGCTCCCGCTCTCCATGGGCTCCACAGCCAGGTCCATCCTGCAGGATGGGGACAGGGATGGTGACACCGTGACCCACTCTCATCCCAGCAGGAATCACCGCCTGAGCAATCCACAGAGCCGGATCCAGCCCCTTTCTGCTTCCCGGGAAAGCCAAGAGCTGCCAGCAGAGCTCGTCCCACTGCTCCCACCCACCCCGGCCCTGCCACGGCTCTTCCGATGGATCAACTTCCCATTTTCTGTGTTTGAAGCCAAGAACCCCAATTGCTGGCGCTGTTTAATTGCGCTGTGACAATGTCCTGGCGTGGCAGTGCCCTGGCTCTGGCGGGGCTGGAGTTCATTGTCTGTGCAGGGGCAGCTCTGGGGCCATGTTTGGGGCTGTGCTGAACCCGGGGCTGAGAGCACGGACAGGGCTTTGTTCTTGCTGAGCTCAGCCACAGCTGAGGCCTTTCCTGCCCCTGTGCAGCCACACTGGGGAGGGGCTGGGGGTGCGGGGGAGGGGACACAGCCAGGACGGGTGACCCCAACTGACCCCAGGGATATTCCAGAGCTTATGGCATCATGCTCAATAAAGAAAGTGGGAGAAAGTCATTCGAGCAAGGGGAGGAGCTATCTCCAGGCCATTCCCGGCCATTCCAAAGAGGCTCTGGAGAGGGCGAGCAGCCCAGAGCGCGGTGAACAGGCGCAGGCAGACAGGGCCGTGGCACGTTTGTGAAGGTGTGGCACAGCAGTTTGCACAGCAGTTCACGCAGGCAGGACAAGCAGGAAGGGCTGGAGCCACACTTTTTGTATTGAGTTGTGTTCTGGTATTTTTGTCTTCTTATTCTAGCAATGGTCAAGAGCTACTGTCAGGAAAAGTTCCACAAACAGAGCCCCCAGAGAAGGACATAGCTGTGGAAGCCGCTGGCTGCAGGGAATGTCTGAGCCTGGTGGCAGTGCCAGAGGATAGCGCAGAAGACTCCTGCACGCGGTGTGAGAAGGTGAATTGTGGGAATCACAGGCACGTAGTGAGAACTACTTTCCCATGAGAGAGACCTGTTTGTCCAGTTTGCACTATTCCTCTCTAGCTCAAAACAAGCAGGAATCCATAAACAACGATAATGAGAGACTTGCAGGTGGTGTTATTGCAAGATGTTGTTCTAACTATGGGTAGCCAATGACACTGTGGGGTGGTGAGCTGAGAGCCAATGAATTGCTTGTGCGTAGACAAGTAGAAAAAATATATAAGCAGCCTTCTGATATGTAATAAACGGCTTCACTTGATCATATTGATCTGGCTTGATGACCCTTATTGATCCTCCGCAACAGTGAATGATCTCTGCCGGGTGGCAGAGCTTGAGGAGGAAGTAGAAAGATTGAGAAGTATTGGGGAGAGTGAAAGGGAAATAGACTGGTGGAGTTTCACCTTTCCATCCCTGAGAGAAGCCAGCCAGGACTCAGAGGAGTTCCACACCTCTGACCATCAAACAGAAGGAGACCATTTAGATGAGGGGGAATGGAAACGAGTCCCTATTTGGGGCGGTAATAAAATTCCCTCCTGACCCACATCACCCTCCCAGGTGCTGCTACAGAATAGGTACAAGGCCCTGGATGCAGAGGATCAGGCAGATGACATCAAAGAAAATAATCTGCCTGGAGAGTCTCCCAATTACCCTTTGTCTTTCAGATGGATCACAACCTCTTGTATTGAAAAGAGAAGAAGGGTAGTGGTAGCAGGTGACTCCTTTCGGAGGGGAACAGAAGGCCCCATATGTCGACCGGACCCATCCCACAGGGAAGTCTGCTGCCTCCCTGGGGCCCGCATCCAGGATATCACCAGGAGACTTCCTGAGCTGATTCAGTGCTCTGATTGTTACCCACTGCTGGTTGTCCAGGCTGGCAGTGATGAGGTTGGCAAGAAGGGCACCAGGGCAATAAAAAAGGACTTCAAGGCTTTTTGGTTGATGGGGCAGGAGTGCAGGTGGTGTTCTGCTCAGTTCTTTTAGTAGCAGAGATGAAGGGTGAAAGGAACAGAACTCACATCAACAATAAATGGCTTAAGGGCTGGTGCCATCAGCAGAATTTTGGGTTCTTTGATCAAAGGGAAACTTTTAGGGCACCTGGCCTGCTGGAGCCAGATGGGCTCCATCTGTCTAATGGGGCAAAAGGATTCTATCCCATGACTTGGCAGGGCAGATTGAGAGGCTTCACACTAGGTCTGAAGGGGGAAGGGGATGCAAGCAGGCTCTCCAGAGATGAGAGCAAGGGCGCTAAGCCAGAGTCAGGGCTGGAGCAGCAGCCCTGCTGAAGTGCACGGACACTGATGCACTCAGCATCCGTGGGGAATAAAGCAGAGGAGCTGCAAGCCATGGAAAGACCAAGCAGGAGAGCCCTGACGTAGTCGCCATCACAGAAATATGGTGAAATGACACATAACCGGAGCGCTGCAAGGGATGGCTACGAGCTCTTCATAAGAGACAGGAGAGGGAGAAGAGGTGGAGGGGTGGCTCTGTATATTAGGGAGGATCTCACCACACTAACTTAATGACAGTAAGGTCGAGTTCCCATGGGTAAGAATCAGGGGAAGCCAGCAAGGCTGACATGCTGGTGGGAGTCTGTTATAGACCACCCAACCAGGATGGAGAGGTGGATGAATTATTGCATAAACAGCTGGAAAATGTTTCCAGATCACCAGCCCTTGTTCTTGTAGGAGACTTTAACCTGCCAGATATCTGCTGGGAATTCAACACAGCCAAGAAGAGGCAGTCTAGGAGGTTCTTGGAGTGTATGGAGGACAGCTTTTTGTCTCAGTTGGTGAGTGAGCCTAGCAGGGGAGGGACTACGCTAGACCTGCTGTTTGCAAGCAGAGAAGGGCTGGTGGGAGATGTCATGGTTGGGGCCATTTGGGATATAGTGATCATGAAATAATAGAATTTACAGTAATTGGTGAAACAAGGAGGGGCACCAACAAAACTTCCCCCTAGACTCCCAGGGGGCAGACTGTGGCCTTTTCAAGAAGCTAATTTGGAAACTTCCTTGGGAAATAGCCCTTAAAAACAAAGAGGTCCAGGAAGGATGGACATACTTCAAGAAAGTAATCTTGAAGGCACAGAAGCAGCCTGTTCCTGTGTGCCGAAAGAGGAGCCATCGGGGAAGACGACTGGCCTGGATGAGCAAGGATCATCTGCAGGAATTAAGGAGGAAAAAGAGGATGTGTCACCTTAAGAAAAGAGGGGCAGGTAACTCAGGAAATGTTTAAGGATGTGGCTAGGTCATGTAGGAAAAAAGCTAGGAAGGCAAAAGCCCAATTAGAACTTCATCTGGTCACTTCTGTGAAGAATAATAAATATTTTTATAAATTAATGGCAAAAGGAGGGACAAGGACAACCTCCATTCATTATTAGATGGGGAGGGAATTTAGTAACTAAAGATGATGAAAAGGCAGAGGTACTTAACTCCTTTTTTGCCTCAATTTTCATCAGTAAGTCAGGCTGTCCTCAGGACAAGTGGCCTTCTGAGCTGATGGATGGGGTCAGATCTTTTTATTTTATATTTAATTATTTTTATAATTTCATTAATTATATTTTTATTCATAATAATATTGCTATTTATATTTTTATTAGATTTTTAATTATGTAAAGAATCTGTAAATTTTTAGCTGCCAAAGAAATAGATATTCGTTGGTTCTAAATTACACAATTCCCCTTATTAATCAATGGTCTATTGCTTCTTGATTTCTCCCTCTTTATGCTAATTAGTTCTGATTTTATTAGTTTTGTCAATTTCTCATCATGTTTTTCTCAGACAGCGGTCAGGGGAGCACTTCGGGTTCCGGGTAGACATTTATGGGACACATTCGGGGCAGTTTTGGGTGTGGGGAGGGAATTTAGAGAGAACTTGGGGGTCGGGTGGACACTTGCGGGGTCCCAGTGGGCACTGAGGGGGCACTTAGGGCTCCTGACGGATCGTTTCAGGTTCGGAGTGGCACTTGAGGGTCCAGGGGGACACTTGGAGGTCAGGGAGGGACATTTGGGGGCGCTTCGGTGTCTGGGAGGGCACTTGGAGGCTATAACGGGGCTCAGTGGGGCGCGGGGAATGATGGGAGTTGGAGGCGCGGGTATAACGGAGCTCTATGGAGCCGCGGAGCATCATGGGAGTTGAAGGCGCTGCTACAATGGCTCTCTATGGGGCGCCAGGCATGACGGGAGATGAAGTCACGATTGCAATAGAGATCTACGGGCGTCGCGGGGCATGATGGGAATGGTAGTCCCGGAAGTGGCTCGATTTTGGGTTCCAGGAAGGCACTCGGTGGGCACTTTTTCGTCCGAGGAGCCACTTGAGGTCCTCAGGGGGGAACATGTACGGTTCGGGAGCACTTGGGGGGAACTCGGGGAGCTCTAACCAGGCTCTTTAGGGCGCGGGGCATGACAGGAATTTTAGGTGCGGAACTGTGTTATGAGGGGCTCTTGGGCCGCGGGGGACGATAGGAGATGAAGTCCCGGAAGTGGCTATAACGAGCATCTGTGGGGTTGGGAACACTTGGCGGTCCGGGAAGATTTTCGGGCGTTCTGAATGGGCACTCAGGGGGCACTTAGGGATCCTGGAGCGTCTGGGGGACACTTACGGGGCATATGAGGGCGGAGAACGGGGAAATCCTTGGAGCGCAGGGCATGATGGGAGTTGTAGTCCCGGCTCCAATGGGGCTTTATTGGGGCGCGGGGCATGACGGGAGTTATAGGCAAAAAGAGACGAAAATGGCACCGCCCCCGGGCCCCGCCCTCAGAGCAAGTTTCCGGGCGCTGATTGGCTGCAGGTGTTGATGGGCGGCAGAGGTGACCAATGGGTGGCGGCGGAGGCGGGAACAGCCCATTCAACCCCTCCAGTTCCTCCCCGTACAGTCCAGTTCATCCCCAGTATAACCCCAGTGCCCTTCCAGGCCCTCCCAGTACAGCGCAGTTCATCCCCAGTATAGCCCAGTATGACCCCAGTGCCCCTCCAGGCCTTCTCAATACACCCGAGTTCATTTCCTCCCAATGTCCCCCAGTATGTCCCAGTTCATCCCAGTGTCACTCCCAGTATGCCCCTGTGTCTCCCAGTATTCCCCACAGTGTTCCCAGTGTCCCCAGTTTGACCCAGTATCCCTCCGTATCACTCACAGTATCCCCAGTTTGCCCCAGTATTGGCCAGTATCACTCCCAGTATGTCCTGGTATGTCCCAGTATGTCTCAGTGTACCCTCACAGTCCATCGCAGTCGATCCCAGTCTGTTGGGGAAGAAGGAATAGAAAGGTCTTATGGAAATTATTGCTTAGCAAAAGATGCTGAGAATATTGAAACCTCAGAGGAGACTGAGATGAAGACAAGCTTTGAAATACCAACCAGTGAATAGCTGGAGAGTAAGCATTCCAGCTGAATGATGTCACAACAGAAACTTACATTCCTCTGGGGTAGATCCAAAGGTGGAGAAACCGGTTTTGTAGGATTTAAATATGTAACAGCTATGGTAATATAAGGACTCTCATAGGCTATATGCAAACGATGTAGAATTTGTATCTCATCCTAGATTGGTTAGTAGAAAATAGAATATTCAACATAGAATCTGTTTTATGTGGTTGCACGAGCCAGATTCGCTCTCGCAACTTCCTCCCCCTACCTGCCTGACCTCTCCCTCTCCCGGACCGACGACGGGGCTGCGTAAGCGGTCACGTGGTCGATCTCTCCCCTCTTACCCTTTTCCAAAATAAACCCGCATGCTTTGAAACTGACTGCAGAGGACTCTGTCTAAACCATCCGTTACCGCAGAGATATCCACAGCAGCACCAAGACCTCTTTCACTTCTACACCAGTCCACCCAGTTTCCCCCTCAGCATTACCAGAGTTCCCAATTTGTCCCAATCCACCCCAATGTCACTCCCAGTATGTCCCAGTGTCCCCCAGTATGTCCCAGTGTCCCCAGTGTTTCCAAGGAAACTTGACCTTCTCACGGTGGCCATGGCATCCCAACCCAGCAGTGGGGTCAGTGCAGTGTCCATGGCACAGCCCCTGGCAATGGCCAGTGCAGGTTGGGATGAGAATCCACCCTCAGAGCTGGCCCAGGGCAGGGCTGCAGTGCCTTCCCAGCAGCTCCTGTCTGCACAGGAGCAAGGTTGGCCACTCTGGGTCAGAGCTCCAGGCAAAGGTTCTCTGAGCAGGCCAAACCTCATCAGCAGAGACCCTGGGTCAATATCAACCACAGAATGCTGCAATCACCTCTGCTCTAAAGAGAACAGTAATAATAAAATGCAACCTTTAAAATAGGAATATATTTTTCTTAGAAGCTCTTTGAAAGATTTCTCCATAACTGTAGTAGGAAATTTTCCTCATGAACTGCACCAGACCAGAGGGAAATCAAGGCAGAGCCATGGTTTGTCAGGCCTTGCTTGATCCTAATGAGCCCCGAGGTGCATTTGGCGCTGAGCCCTTGAACCTCAGGGCCTGAGAGGAGATTGCACAAAGCTTTCCAGGAGTCAAAGTCAGAAGAAAAACCCAAAGCGTCTCCAAGCATGAATGGGTCCCACTGAGGTCCATCCCCAACACAGGCTCCTCATGGACTTCTTGGAGGAGAGAATTGGAGGCCATGATTGCAGAAACTTCTCAGAGACTCAGTGACAAAAAAGAAGGACTTTAATAGTTCCTGAGTACCTTGAAGCATTAATGAGCCCCAGTGAGTGTTGTTACTGACAAAGAATCTCAAGGGACTCGTTACAGCAGATAATTGGAGGCCATGATTGCACAAAGCTCTCAGAGACTCCAAGGCAAAAGCAAACGCCAAAGTGCTTTGAAAAACCTGCAGTCCCTGGGAGTGTGAAGGAGCCCAGGGCCATTCCTGACAAAGGCTCCCCAGGGACTCCTTCCAGCAGATCCCTGAGGCCAGGAGTGCAGGGAGGCCAAGGCTCTGTGCAGGCAGCTCAGGTGCTGAGCAGAGCCTGGGCTGGCTGGAGGCAGCAGAAAGGCCAAGGCCTGAGCCCCAACCTTGGGGAAGGCAGATCCTGTCCCTCCCGCCTTGCTCAGGGCTCTGCTGGGGGCATTGGGATGTGGGGAGGATGCTGAGGGCAGGACAAGGGGGTGACAGTGCCCAGCCCTGCTGGGGCTGTGCCAGGAGGCCCCAGGGCCTCAGGACAAGGTGTCTCCTCACAGCCCTTGGTGCCACAGTAGAGAGAATGAATTCCTCAATCAAATTGCATTTGGGTAAAATGCATCAGCAAACCTACTTGACTTGGGGCCAAGCCTTACCTGTTGTTCTACTTCAAATCAGAATTCAGCCATGGGGCACCAGCAAAATCAGCCCCTATGACCTGCTCCGTGGTCAACCCTGCCAAGTGCCACATTCCAGGAAACAGACAGATAAAAAGAGGGGTCGATTTGAATAATTCCCTCATTTCTCTCAGTAAAACCTTACAGGATTTGCAGCGAGCAGTGGAGATCTCGAGACTGAAGAGACTGGACACAGCAAGACACGAGTTCCAAACAGGAGATTGGGTCTGCTTGAAAGACTGAGGAACTCCTCTGCTCCTGCCAAAGTGGAAGGGACCTTTCCAAATACTATTGACAACTTTTTAGAATGCACAGTTCAAGATGGCACCTCCTGGGGATTTGAAGAAATCTGGACCAAATTTCCTTCATGGTTATGCAGCTGGACATGGTTAAAACATCTGTTTATAATGGTCACCATAATAATTTCTGTATGGTTTTAGCTTGCATCAGGATTCAGTGTTGTAGCTGTTGTAATGCCTTAAGCTATAAATAAAAATAGAGATATTGAGAGATCAGTTTCCATAAGGAACTGAGTGTCAAGAACGGGGGAGACTTGATAAGGACAGTAGAACAGAACAGCACAGCCCTGGAGAACATAAAGGATGTAACTGAGGCAAACAGAAGTCACACAAAATGCAAGCAGGATTCCAGCTCAGCTCTGCAAGGCTGACAAAGCAGAAGTTTTGCAAAACAATATTGCCCTTGTTCAAAAGCAGATGTCGAGGAACAGCCACCTGAAAAGGACACTGGATATTGAAGACAGACCCCAAGAACAATATGAGGACTTACAATCAGGGGTGCAATTTGTGGTAGTTTTGCCTGGCCCAGTTTTTGCCACTGAATAGAGTGGGGTACAAAGATGGCTCCTGCATGTCCTGAGTAAAGATTCTGGAAATTTCTCCACCATGTCCAGCAGAGCCAATCTCTGATGGCTCTGAAGATGGTGGACATGCTGCTGGCCAAACCTGGGCCAATTAGAGATGTTAGTTACGCCTCTGTGAAAACATATTTAAGAAGAAATCAAAACAGTGTGAGCACGCACTTCTTTTTAGCCAGGGAAGGAAGAGGAAGAAGTAAAAATATGTGAGGAAGAACAACACAGAAGCACCAAAGTCAGTAGAGAAGGTGGGGGAGGAGATGCTCCAGGCGCCAGAGCTGAAAACCCTCTGCCAGCCGTAGTGAAGACCATGGGGGAGCAGGTGGTCCCCCTGCAGCCCATGGAGTCCAGGGGATGCAGAGAACCACCACAGCCTGTGGGGAGGTGCCCACACCAGAGGAGCAGGTGGAGGCCTGCAGGAAGCTGTGATCCAGTGAGAGTCCCAGAAACTGAGAGTTACAAAAGCCTTGCAGGAGAGGAAAGGCCTTGCTCCCGGGATGGAAACGGCCTGGCCTCGGCTTGGAAATCTGCAACCTGGAGAGAATCTCAGACAGCAGCAATCGGGCGGGGCTGCTCGTGAGATTGGACCCACGCCAAAGAAGTTCGCAGAAGACTGTCTCTCATAGGAGAGACCCCCATGGCTAAGTAGAGGATTCTTTTCCCCTGATGGACTGACCCTGACCAAAGGAAACCCCCATACCCTGCCCCCACCCCGGAGCTGTTAGTTAGAAAGAAGGAGAGAGGGGGTGAGCTGAGAAATAGCCTTAATAGGGAGAGGGGTGAGCAGAGAAACAGCGTTTGTAGCAAAAAAATTGTAGCGTTGAACTGACTAAGAAAAGCCACATATCTTACCCCAGCCCGGATCTGCTGGTTAAATAGAAGGAGGGGGCGAATAGAAAAACAGTGTCTATAGTAGAAAAATTGTGATGGACTGACTTAAAGAAAAAAAACCCCACACCCTGCCCCTACCTGGGAGTTGTTGGTTAATTGGAAAGGTGAGAAGGAGTGAGCTGAGAAGCGGTACCTTACGAGGGAAGGGGGGTCAGTGAAGAAACGGTGTCTTGAGAGCTTATTTTTACCTCTGATTTGTCCTCTGACTCTGTTAAATTAATAAATCACTTTTTTTTTTGCAACTTTAAGTCTTCCTCCTGCTTTTGCCCTGAATCTCGTGCGTCCCCTTATCAGTAGTCTTAACTCATAAGTCCAGTGTTTTGTGTTAATTTTCCCTCTCCTCTGCATAGCTACAGCAAGAAAGAGCATAGAAAGCAAATGTCATAGGTGACTGGCATTTAGCCAGAGTCAAACCCACGACATAAAAGAAAGTAATATGTATACATGAAGTAAGCTGGTATAGCTCATCAATATGTAATCAGTGTGTGTGATAAAAACCCTGTTCACCTAATGCTCAGGGCACTTGACTAAAAAAAAGTGTCTTCTGAGTGACCAGTGCTGAAATAAAGAATGGGTGCTTTTTAACAATCAAAATTGTGTTAGAAAATTTCTATTGGTTTGATTTCAGTATCAGTTCCATGAGGTCCCACAGTGTCACAGAGGTCCCTTGGTGCCATAGAGCCCCACAGTGTCACTGGAGCCTCTTGGTTCCATCACAATGCCACAGTAGTCTCCTTGGTTACATGATGCCCTGCAGTGTCACAATGATGTCCTTGGTTCTATGTGTTCTCACAGTGTCACAATGGTGATTTGGTTCCATGGGGTCCCATAGTTTCACAGTGGCCACTTGGTTCAACTGTGTCACAATGACCTCTTGGTCCCACGAGATACTGTAGTATCACAATGGTTTCCTTGGTCCCATGACACCTCTAGTGTCACCCTGGGGCAGGACACCAGGAGGGATTCGTTCCCCACTCGCTGCAGCTCCCTGGCCCAGCTGGCACCGACACCTTCTCCCAAGCCAGCGCTCCCGGGCACAGCCAGGGCCATGCCACACTGCAGCTCCTGCAAACCACGACGGCAGCTTCGAGGCCAAAACCCAAGTCACAGACAGTTTGCCACTCTTTGTGTCCATATTTGACCAAGAAATGTCCCATTGTAGGGTGTCCCTTTCCTGCAGTCACTGCAACACTGCGACCATACACGGAGCTCTGAGCGAGAGAAATGGCCAGCGCTGCACCTCTGCACTGACTCGGGGATGGTGGGAAATGCTCTGTGGGGGAGGCTGGAATGATGGAAAAAGGACAATTGGCAGCACAGCAGGAAACCCATCTGGGCTGCTGGATTGGGGCAAGACATCGCTGCCCAGGTAGAGAAGTTGGCTGTGAAAGTCCCTCCTGTGGATGCTCACGTACCCAAGAGTTGGCACTGAAGAGCATTGCAACAATGGACAGGGGGATGGGGCTGCCAGGATTAAAGTGTCTCAGGTGGGTCTGGACTGGCCACACAAGGCTGAGTTATTTCTGGCTCCATGGGCCCAGGACACCTCAGGTCATCAGGGAAGAGATGCAACCTCCAGATGGGCTGGTGACTGAGGGGTGGATTTACCCATGGACAGCATCTCCAGGTTATCCATGAGTGTGAAACATGTGCTGAGATCAAGCAGGGCCAGGTGGGTAAAGCCCCTGTGGTGTGGGGGACGATGGAGGGAATATAAATGTGGGGAGACACATGGTGTTTTTAGTGGGAGTAGTAAATTGGAGAACAGCATTCCTAAACCACAAGAGCCCTGTCAGAGCCAGCCCTGTCCCTGCACTGCCCCAGCTCTGCTGCCCCACAGCTGCTGATCAGGAAGGGCAGAGCCATGGGGGAGGGAAATGCACAGGGACTCCTCCTGGGAGGGATCTCGGGAGGTTTCCAGGCCAAGCCAAAGCACAGTCAGTGGAGAAAGGGACACACGGATGGGCTGTTTGTGTGCTCTGCCATGGCAGGAGGAGATGCAGAGCTGCACACACACCCAGACAATGTGGATCCCTGCAGGAGCTGATCTCACACAGTGGCTCCCAGGCCTCTGCTGCTCACTGCTTGCTCTGCTTTGATGTTCCCTGCTGGTTACAGCCACCCCACACACCCCAGTGCTGTGTGCACACACACCAGTCTCACCAGTGCCTGGGCCCCCAAAGGACACAAGACCTGATGGTTTGTGGTTCCCACTCCAGTATGTGGCACTTGGACCTCCCTCTGTACCCAGAGCAGAGAGAGCTCCCTTGTCCCAGAAAGTTCTTGGCAATGGAGGGTTCAGAAAACAGGACAGGCTGTGGGGATCAGTTGCAGTGCACGGCCAGGGTTGGGCACTGACCATCACCTGTTTATACAGGATCAGCTCTTTCATCCCCTTTTTGCTCTCTTTTCTCATGCCTGTTCTTTCATAACCCACCATGATGCCACTCTGTCCTGTGGTCCTTTCCTAGACATGCCATGGCAAGTCTTGCATAGTCCCCAAATGCCCCTTGTGGATGCCTATCATGAGTCTCAGACCTCAAGGCAGAAACCTCTATCCTCTGCTGTGAGGTCAGTCTGGGAGGCTCTGTCATCATCCCACTCGGTGAATCTTTCCCACACAGATGTTGGACCTTGCTTTCAGCTTCTTTATCTTTTGGGTTTTTAATGTCTGTCCATAAACCTGGCAATTCATGTCCCTGTTATGGTAATTCTTTCCTTTTTATTGGGATTAGGTCACATTAAAATGCCTGTTTGGTGTTTAGGTCACATTAAGATGCTGATTTTGTTTTGCCAGGGGTTGCACTGAGCTGTTGCCAGGGTTTCCATTGTTTTGCCAGGTGTTGCATTGAATGCAACCCCTGACAAAAAATGTCTCTCCATCTTCCTGGATTAAGAGCACAACGTTTTCATGGTCAAATCATGGCGATGGACAGAGATCTCCCAGGAGAGGGTTTGGAGGCCTCAAGTAAAGGATCACTCTCTAAGGAATGAAGGCTCTGAGCTCAGTGGTTTGGAGACTGAGGACAGAAAGGAGTATCTTGGGAGGGTTTGAAGGATCCAGATATATGGGAGCTTTTTGTTCATAGTGGAAATGAGCATGAGAAAGGAATAATGAGCAAAGGCAGCTGGGGAGGCCCAGACTGGACAGAAAGAGAAAGAACAGTGCTGTGGTGCAACACATCCCCAGAAGGAGTCTGGACCAGCCCAAGGCTTTGTGTGCCAAGGCAGAGGCAGGCAGGATGCAGAGCTGTCAGCAAAGGAAGGGGCCAGCGAGGTGGCGCAGCCGGGGGATGCCGACAGCCTGCAGGGACAGAGGCGCAGGGCATGGACAGCGTAGGACAGGCTGGGCTGGAGAGAGCACAGGGATGTGCAGAAGCTGCAAGGCCCTGCCACAGCCAACTTGTGCAGCACTTTGGCCATGGCTGCTGGCCCTGGGCCTGAGGCCATGAGGAGGACACAAGTGACCCTTGCAGCCCTGGGGCCTCATGGCCTCCTTGTCCCTGCTCAGCAGCCTGGCAGGGGCCACCCCATGGTCCTGCCCTTGGCATTGCACATCCCCACATGGCAGTGCCCCGGGAAGAGCCCTGAGCAATGAGGGAGGGACAGGATGTGCCTTGCCAGGGATTGGGGCTCAGGCCTTGGCCCTTTGCATTCCTGAAACACATCCAGGTTTGCTCAGCATCACAGACACCTTTGCCTTGTTTGTCCCTCCTGTCATCACTACCTCCAGTGTTCTGCTCTAACTGGAACCTGCTGACACTTTCTCACTTGTGTCCCTCAGTGGGACCCATTTAAACTTCAAGAAACTTTAAATTCCTGAGAAGTTTTTTGAAGGCACTCTCAGGGACTGAGTCTCATGTAAATAACCCCAAAGCCCCAAGAGGCTCATTAACGTCCTTGTGCTGTTGCTGTGCTGCTGAGCTGGGCTGGGCTCCTGGCACAGAGGGAGCTCCTGGCAACCAAGAAGACCTTCAAAAAGACATTTCTCATCATGAGCAGCTCCTTTCCCAGCCCAGCAGGGCTGAGGACACTGCCTGCAGGCAGTGAGAGGAGCCAGGCAGAGACAGCTAAAGGCAGTCAGGATCGGGAAGACACTGCCTGAGACTTCACTTGGGGAAACATCTTCACAGCCTCTACATGGTGAGTCTGTGGGTGCAGGGCAATGTCCCCTGTGCTCCTGGAGGGGTCTCCTGAAGCCTGCACACCCCACAGCCTGGGGGATGTGTCAGGAGGACTCTCCCAGTTTGTCTGTTGCAGAGAAGGAGGAGGATGAGGAGGATGTGCTGCAGAGCAGGGCTGCCCTGGGCACCGTCAGAGGGACAGGGCAGGACGGCTCCTGCTGCCAGGGACGGCTGCAGGCTGTGAAGGTGGAGGTGCAGCCAGGGCTGCCCAGGGCTGTCCTGCAGAGCAGCTCCTGCAGCCCTGAGGGCTCTTTGCCAGGGCAGGGCATGTGCCACCTGCCAGGGGCAGCTCTCAGCCTGCCTGGGAGCTCCCCATGGCTCTGTGGGGAGAAGTTGGAGGTGGAAGGAGCGACCCCCATCAGGGCAGATTGCTGCTGGGGAGATGGTGCTGCATGGCCAGGGCTGCTCTCAGCTTTCTCCTCAAGGAAAGGGCAAGGGGCTGTCAGCTTTGGATGTGTCACTGACACTCCTGCACTGTCCCACTGGGGATCAGCAGATGTGCCTCAGATCCACCTCGAAGTGCCTCCTCACCCTCCTCTCCCTACAGACAGCAGCAGCAGCACCTTGGCTTGCAGCATCTCTGTTTGTCTGCCCTGCCATTAAGGATCTGCTGCCAGGGAGATGGCCCTGGGCAGTGCCCTGTGCTGGGAGGGCTCTGCAGGGCAGAGCTGAGCCCCCAGGGCTGGGCTGGGCTCTGGGAGCCCTGGTAGGGACAAGGCTTGGATAGAGGGAAACAGCTCCCAATGGGCACAATTCCAGGCAGCAGAGAGCCAGACCAGCGCATGGTATCCCTCCCTGTCCAGGGGCACAGGGAAAGAGAGAAGAGATATAGACTTTGAAACTGGAACCTTCAAAAATTATTTTTCAAGCGCATTTTAAGTGCAGCCACCCTGAACTAGAGGCAGGTGAAATGAGCACAGGGCACCTGTGTGGGGACCAGCAGGTCTGACTGCATTGGGGCACAGGGAGCTCTGTTTTCTCTCTGGGCTCCCCCGTGTTCAGCCTGAGAGCAATGATGAAAATGAGGATTTCTGCCACTTCTAAGAAAGGGGCAGTAATTCATAAACACATGCGTGCTGCTTTTGAGCTCAGCCAAGCTCAGAAATAAAAACGTTGAGTGAAATTTCCCCAAAAAAAGGAGAAGTAATTTTGAGCAGATTCTTATGAAAGTAGCATAGGATTGACTCAGGGAAGTCTGTCCAACTTGTGAATGTTTTCTTTCAACAGTCCACAATGCCCAGAGTGAAGAAATGTCCAACAGCAGCTCCATCAGCCACTTCCTCCTCCTGCCATTCGCAGACACGCGGCAGCTGCAGCTGCTGCACTTCTGCCTCTTCCTGGGCATCTCCCTGGCTGCCCTCCTGGGCAATGGCCTCATCATCAGCGCCGTAGCCTGTGGCCACCACCTGCACACGCCCATGTTCTTCTTCCTGCTCAACCTGGCCCTCACCGACCTGGGCTCCATCTGCACCACTGTCCCCAAAGCCATGCACAATTCCCTCTGGGACACCACAGACATCTCCTACACAGGATGTGCTGCTCAGCTCTTTTTTTCCCTGTTCTTCATTGGAACAGAGTTTTCTCTCCTCACCATCATGAGCTATGACCGCTACGTGTCCATCTGCAAACCCCTGCACTACGGGACCCTCCTGGGCAGCAGAGCTTGTGCCCACATGGCAGCAGCTGCCTGGGCCTGTGCCTTTCTCTACTCTCTCCTGCACACAGCCAATACATTCTCCCTGCCCCTGTGCCAGGGCAATGCCCTGGGCCAGTTCTTCTGTGAAATCCCACAGATCCTCAAGCTCTCCTGCTCACACTCCAGCCTCACAGAACTTGTGCTCATTGTGCTAAGTGCTTTTCTATATTTTGCTTGTTTTGTTTTCATTGTTTCCTCCTATGTGCAGATCTTCAGGGCTGTGCTGAGGATCCCCTCTGAGCAGGGATGGCACAAAGCCTTTTCCACGTGCCTCCCTCACCTGGCCGTGGTCTCCCTATTTCTCAGCACTGGCATTTTTGCCTACCTGAAGCCCCCTTCCATCTCATCCCCATCCCTGGATCTGGGGGTGTCAGTTCTGTACTCGGTGGTGCCTCCAGTATTGAACCCCTTCATCTACAGGCTGAGGAACCAGGAGCTCAAGGGTGCCCTCAGGAGAATGATGACTGGAAAAAACTAGTTTAGTCTGAATAGCATTCAAAATTAGAACTTGTCACCAGCCAAACCTGTCTTCTTTTTTTTTTTTTGTGTATTCATTTTTTAAAAATTATATACCTTTCCTGGACTTTGTATAATACTCCCCATATTATATTTTGTAATATTTCTATATATTTTTTTATATTTTCTTATTATACATCAATCCAGCTTGATGATAGCAACAGCCTGTTTTCGCTGTGTATTGAAACAAAATCAAAACGGTTTCTCTTGACGTCTATTGCAAGGATCCTTTCTCTGAGATATTAAAGTTGCAGGGGAAAAGTGTCCAGCACATCACCACTGCCAGGGAGCACCAGTGTTTGTTCTTACCAGAGCTGCTCTTTTACCATTTCCACACTCTCACACTGAGCCCCTGTGCTGCTGTAAGGCCTGAGCACTCTGAGTGTGATCACACAGCCCTGGGGGGTGGCAGCCCTGTGGTCACAGGCAGGGACAGGCACTGGGAACTCCTGAAACAGAGCTGGCCTCCCTTACAGCATCTCCGTGATCCCAGGGATCTCCTGGGGCAGTGCATGGAGCCTTAGGTCTTCTGCCAAGGATGTGCCAAAGGCAGTGCCCCACAAATGAAAACCCCAGGGACAGTTTAACTGTGTGATTGTGCAGGATGGCTCCAGCAGCAGTTTCCTTGCCCTTCATATCTCTTCCCTGCTGGGAAAGCTGTGAAGGACCAAGAGAGCAGGGCCTTCTCTGGGGCTGTGTGTGCAGGAGGCCGAAGGGAAGGCACACACAGAGCCAATAACAGTCACCACTCGTAGCACAGGTCCCTCCTCCCAGCTTGGAGAGCTTGGCTGTGCCTCAGCAGTCCATGTTGGTATTGTATAAATGAGATGTAACCATGAACATCTTGTGCTTGTGTGAGAGGAACCCGTGAGCACAAACACCACCAGTTCTCCCTGGCAGTTCCATGAAGGCCTGTGAGACAGACACTGACCCCATGTCCCTCACATTCAGAGCAATGTCCCTTTGCAAAGCCCTGGATGCAGGGCTGGGATGAGCTCCTGTGCACAGAGCTCCCTGTGCCCATCCCTCAGGCCCAGGGGCACCTCAGGCAGGGCAGGGCAAGGTGACACCCGCAGGGCTGAGGGGCCTGCCAGGCTCTGGCAGTGGCAGCTTTCAGCAAGCACAGAGCACATCTCAGGGGTGTGGAGGGAGTCCCAGGCACACAAACCTCCATGTTTCACCCCTCTGAGCTTCACAATTCCTCTAAGCACCTGAGAAACACATGCTCTCAGTCATAGCATAGGTGTCCAAGCAGGAGACAGGGGACATGAAGACCCAAAATTCCCATGGAAAAAAGGGCTGTAGAACAATCACACATCATCAGTGGAGTTTCTTCTAATGAGAATGGGGAATGTCCCCAACTTTCAGAAAAAATCTCTTCCTCTCTCTCATGGCCTGCCATGTGCAGGTTTGGAGCAGTCTCATTGTGGGGCTGCTGGAGGAAATATTGAAAACCTGCTACAGCTCCACCGCCCTGAGTGTCCCCTGACTGGGGACAGCACAGCCTCTGCTCCCAGCACTGTCACTGCTGTTTCCTGCTCCTTTGACATGTACAGATTTCCCTTCAAACCTCAGCTCTCTGATGATCCTGGGACAATACGAGTCCCTATTCCAGACTGGAGCAGAGCAGATGTTTATGGGACAGGAGCCCTCTGGGGCTGTAGGGGACCTGCAGCTTGTGATGTGCACAAGCACGTCTTCATTAGCTGGGTTATTCAAGTACTCTTTAAAAATGTCAAATTTTCCCACCCGAAGAAAATCAGAATTTCCTGGAACTCTATGGATGGCAGGAAAAGAAATACTCAACTTTCCCTCCACTTTTGTTACCTCTATTCAGTCTATTATTTCATGTCCCTCTTCCTTAAGGTGTTTCCAACTCCCCTGTTTAAATGGCCATGTCTAAGGACATCTCTTCACCAGACCAGCTGGATCTACGTCTTTCCCATTGCTCCCAGATATCCTCCTCTAGATCCTCTCCTCTCATTCCAATGCCATTCGATATACTGGCTTTGCACTTTGAGATTCAGGGAGTTTTTCACTCTTTCAGAACTTTAAATAACACATCAGTCAACATCTTAATTATGTTTAGAGTTTTCAGATATAAACCTTTTCTTATGTCTCTGTTTAAAACTCTTCCTGTATAGAAATCCCTTGTGAATGGCTGACATGTCAGATACTGTTGGGACATTGCACAGAGCTTATGGAAGAGTTTCATTGTTTTTTGATATGTATCATGTTTTAAATTTTTTATGTTTGCCATGAAGTGAAACTTCCTGTGCCTCTGAGTCTCACCAGTTCCTGACCCCCAAAGGACACAAACCTGATCAATCGTGGTTCCCACTCCAGTGGTTGCACTTGCACCTCCCTCCATCCCCAGAGCACAGCTCCCTTGTCCCACAAAGTCCCTGGCAATGCAGGGATGAAGGAAACAGGACAGGCTGTGGGGATCAGGGCCAGGGCACGGCCAGGGATTTGGTGTGGTTGTGAGCCCAGGGCAGGACATGGCCCTTGGCCTTGGTGAACCTCATCCAATTGTCCTGGGCCCATGGCTGCAGCCTGTCCAGATCCCTGTGCAGAGCTTCCTGCCCTCCAGCACAGCCACACTCCCACCCAGCTTGGGCTCACCTGGACACTGACTGAGGGTGCCCTCGATCCCTCATCCAGATCAGCAATAAAGAGATTCAACTGCACTGGCCCCAATCCTGAGCCCTGGGGACACCCCTGGATGTGAGTCCATTGCCCAGCACTCCTTGGGCCTGGCCATGCAGACAGATTTTGAGCCAGGAAACAGATGCTGCAGAGGGTGTTGGATCAAGTTGCTGTGACCCCAGAATATTGGGATCAGTGCAGCTGTAGCTCTGCACAAGAGAGCTCTTCATCCACTTTCTCTCTTTTCCTCCCTCTGGCCATGAAGGGAGCTCATGACTTCAGTGTGTGACTCGTGTGTGCAAAGAGCAAATGTGGACAGAATTGGGGCAGGGAGGGTTTGGGGGATCTTGGGATCTGTGCTGGGCACAGAAAATCCCTCCCATTGTTCTGTGACTGTTCTGGTGTGGAAAGTGGATTTAATACCCAGCAGAGGAATGACTTTTGCGTTTTATGGAGCTGTGCCTTACTTTGGTTTTGTTTGCTGACAAACAATGAACATCCCTCTGTGTCTGGGGCAGCTCCTTCTCCAAGGAAATCAGGTGGGAGGTGGTGCCAAGGAGCTGAAATCTGCAGGTGCAGCCTGGAGTGGAGGAAACTGAAATTTGCACAAGGCTGCTCTGAGTCCCAGGGCTTGGATCAGGGAAATGGTGGGGAGGGAATAGAGACAGTCTGATTGATTATCAGGCATGAAGGGTCTTGATGTTCATATCTATTCAGACTGCATTAGGAGGTGCTGGGGATCAATATCAGCTAGAGATTGCTAATATCAGTGTATAAACAGAACAGGAATAAACAGAAAAAGCATCTCTCATTCTTTTTTTACTGTCATATATTCTCTTTGAATACATTTCTGGAATCTGTCTAATTAATCAGAATGGAATTGAAGCCTTAAATTATTCCCAGGGGCTTGCCTTTTTAGGGTGTTTTGAATGTTAATGAGCCTTTGGCACTGAATTCCTGAAGAGAAGACCTGACGGCTGAACAGGCCTCTGAAAAAGTAAAATTCTTCAGCAACCTCCAAGTAGTTGAGGATGTCAGCAGCCGCCACTGAGGCCATCACTGCCAAGAGACCGTGGGGGCAATGAGCAGACAAGGAGAGCGTCTCTGGGGCTGGGGAAGCAGGAACTCAGAGGCACCAGCGGCTCCAGGTGGGAAATGGACTCTGGAATGTGGCTGGGATGGAGGGAGGTGCAAGTGCAGCCACTGGAGTGGGAGCCACAACTGATCAGGTTTGTGTCCTTTGGGGGCCAGGAACTGGAAAAACTTAGAGGCAAAGAAAAGTTTGTTGCCAACAATAAAGTTGAACATGATACAACTTAATAATCATCTCAGCTCTTCCCTCAGCTCTGTGCGATGTCCCGGCAGCATCTGTGGTGGTGGAGTCCACCATTCACAAAGGATTACTGTATCAAACCAATTTTAGAAAAAGATGATTCTGTGATAGATGTAAACAAAATTAAGATGTTTTGTCAGTATGCTCTGCCTGGAGTGGGGGTAAAACAGCTCAAACCATGCCCCACTGGCAAAGCTGTCAGTGGTGTGTATGGTAGGGGGGTCATGCTGCTCTTGCTTCCAGCCTGTGGCATTGTCAGGGGGAGTCCCCTGCATGGGCAGGCACTGGCATTTGCCTGTCTGGGATCTCATGAACTTCCTGCCACGATGAGCTCTCCCCCCTTTTGGAGCCCTTCCTGAGCACAGAGGCCTGAGAGAACTTTCCAGGACAGACTGAGGCCAAGAAGCCCTTGAGTCCCTCAGCCCCACATCGATGTCTGCTGGAATTCAATCCCCCTCCCCATCCCACAGCAGCCCTGCATTTCCCTCCCCCAGCCTTGGTCTCCAGCACAGCCATGGAGGCTCTTTTGCCTCTTGACTTTTCCTGCAGCCACCAAGGCCAGCTGAGCTCTGCCTTTGTCACACTCAGCCCTGCCCAGCACAGGCAATGCACAGCAATTCCTTGTCTGCTCCTGGCCTTGCTGTCAGCCCCGGCAGCAGCTCCGTGGCCCCTTTGTGCCCCGCTGGCCCAGCCATGGTGCCACAGCTCCCCTGGGCAGGCCCAGCCCAGGCCAGGAGCATTGCAGGTGGGAACGGCCCCTGTGCCATGGTGCCCACAGCAGCCCCTCGGGCTCTGTGCCCCCATGGCCTCCCTGCTGGGCAGCCTCTCCAAGCTCCTGCACAGGCCATTCCACCTGTGGGCCTTCCCACACAGCCCTGCCCCAGGCTCTGCCGGGCTCTGGGCCAGGACAGACCCGGTCAGGGCTGGCCATTGCCGGGAACAGGCCCTGAGCCCCGCAGGAGGATGGAGCTGGGCCACAGCCAAACTCACCACAAACCTGGGCTGAGCAGCCAGGGCTCTCAATGGCTGGGGACAGAGGCTGGCGCTGACAAATGTCCTGGGCCCCCTCCCTGCTCTGGCCATGCCACCAAGGGCACACAGCAGCCTCCTCTCTCGGCCACTTGCCTGTTTCCCATCCCTTCCCCAGGCCCTGGCCCTGCCCCACAAGCCCTGGGCTGAGTCCTGCCCCTGCACACTCACACAGGCTGAGATGGACACTGATGGCTTCCTCTGCCAGCTTCTCTCAGCCCAGCCCAGCCCAGCTCCCTCCAAGCTCTCGCAGCTGCCCTGAGCTCTCTGCAGCACCAAGGGCCTCTCCCCAGCACAGCCCAGCCGGCTCTGGCCCCACAGCCCTGCTCAGGCCAGGCTGCTCTGGGCACTGCCCCACGGCCTCAGCCCCTCTGAAGGGCACCGCAGCAGCTGGAGCTCAGACAGGACTCAGCCCCAGCCATGGGGGAACGTGCCTGGCCCAAGGTAAAGGAGGCTCCCTGGGTGCCCTGCTCTCCTCTCCAGGAGATGCTGAGAGCTCTGCAGCCCCTCCTGCCATCCCATGTCCCCAGGCCAGCACAACAGCCCCAGCCCTTGTGGCTCTCCAGAGCTGCTCCTGCTCCAGGCCCAGGTCCCATCCCAGAGCTGGGGCAGCCAGAAAGCTGTGCCCATTTCTGTTCAGTCCTGGGTGGATCCTCAGCAACTTGGAGGCTGCTGATTTATTTTACTTTTCCAGCGGCTTCTTCTGTCTTCAGCTCTTCAGTTCAGGAATTCAGTTCCTGTGGGCTCATTAACATTTCAAACCACCCTAACAAGACAAGCCCCTGGGAATAACTGAAGTCTTGAATTCTTCTGTGGTTAATTAGACAGATTTCAGAAGTGCATTCAGAGTGAATATACTATATTTAAAAACAATGCAGAAAAAACTCTTTTGTCCTATTTAATTTTCCTGTTTATAGATTGATATTAGCAATTTCCAATTGATATTGATCCCTAGCACCTCCTCATGCAGTTTGAATAGATAAGAAAATCAAACCCTTTATGGCTGACAATCAATCAGACTTTGTCCCTATTCCCCCTCACCATTTCTCTCATCTAACCCCTGGGACTCAGAGCAGCCTTGTGCAAATCGCAGCTTCCTCCACTCCAGGCTGCACCTGCAGCTTTCAGCTCCTTGGCACCAACTCCCACCTGCTTTCCTTGGAAAAGGAGCTGCCCGAGATGGATGTTAATTTATTGTCAGCAAATAAAACCAAGGAATGGCACAGCTCCATAAAATGCAGATGTCATTCCTCTGCTGGATATAAAATACACTTTCCACAGCAGACAGTCTCAAATGAATGGAAAATACGTTCTGTGCCCAGCACAGATCCCAAGATCCCCCAAGCCCTCCCTGCCCCGATTCTGTCCACATTTGCTCTTTGCACACGAGTCACACACTGAAGTCAGGAGCTTCCTCAATGCCCAGAGGGAGGGAAAGAGAGAAAGTGGATGAAGAGCTCTCTTGTGCAGAGCTACAGCTGCACTGATCCCAATATTCTGGGCTCACAGGAACTTGATCCAACACCCTCTGCAGCACCTGTTCCCTGGGTCAAAATCTGTCTGCATTAAGCTGCACCAGGGGAGACTTAGGCTGAACATTAGGAAGGGTTTCTTCACAGAAAGGGTGACTGGACATTGGAATGGACTGCCCAGGGAGTATAGTCACTGTCCCTGGAGGTGTTCCAGAAAAGACTGGATGTGGCACTTGGTGCCATGGTCTGGGTGAGAAGGTTGTGTTAGGTCACAAGTTGAACTTGATGATCTCAAAGGACTTTTCCAAGCTGGTTGATTCTGTGATTCTGTAATGATTGTGACACTGCAGGATCCCATGGAAGCAAGGGGCCATTGTGACACTGTGGGGCTAAATGGAACCAAGGAGTCTATTGTGACACTCAGGGGCCTCGTGGAACCACAGAGGCCATTGTGACACTGTGGAACCAAGGAGACCTTTGTGATATTCCAGAGCCCTGTGGAACCAAGGGGCCATTGTGACGCTCCAAGGGCACAAGAAACTAAGGGAACAATTTTGACACCATGGTGCCTCATGGTACCAAGGGGCCATTGTGTTACTGTGGGGCCTCATGTAACTTAGAGGCCACTGTGACACATCAGGGCCTCGTGGAACCAAGGGCCCGTCGTAACATTGTGCAACCAAGGAGACCATTGTGGCACTCTGGGGCCTCATGGAACCAAGGGATCACTGGGACACCATGGGGCCTCATGGAATCAAGTAGACTGTTGTGACACTGCAGGGCCATGTGAAACTACAGAGACAATTGTGACACTGCACGACCTTGTGTAACAATGGTGCCATTGTGACACTGCAGGGCCCATGGAACCAAGGGGCCACTGTTACTCTGCAGTGCCTTGTGGAACCACGGAGACCACTGTGAGTGTAGGACCTCATATAACCAAGGGACCATTGTTACACTGCAGGGATTCGTGGAATTGTCATGGTTTGACCCTGGCCAAATGCCAGGCACCTACGACATCTACTCACTCACTCTCCCCTGCCACAGCTGGACAGAGGAGAGAAAAAGAAGTTAATACACACAGGGCTCATGAGTTAAGGACTGGGAGACTCTCCAAGGATAGAACAGGTTCGTCTTAAAGTTACAAAGTGAAATTTATTGCTAACAGAGTCAGAGGGGAGATAATGGGAAGTAAAAATAAGGCCCTCAAAGCCACTGTTTCTCTGCTCACCCCCCTCCATCCTTCCCAGCGGCGCCGGAGTGAGGGCATGGGGGTTTTGGTTAGTTCAGCATGGAGATCTTCTGCTGCTGCACAGAGAGAGAAGTTCTTTTCTCTGCGTAGCTGTGGGGTCCCTCCCACAGGAGACAGCTCTCCATGAACTCCTCCAGCGTGGGTCCACTCTCATGAGCAGCAGTCTGCCCAAACCTGCTGCAACATGAGCCTCCTCCCACGGGGAGATTGTCCTCCCAAAACTGCTGCAGTGTGGGGTCTCTCATCCACAGGGTGCAGACCTCCAAGGCCAGGCTGTTCCATCTTGGGAGCAAGGCCTCTCTCTCCACTGGGACTGCCACTGGACCTCAGCCTCATCCAGGCATCCACCCGCTCTGGTGTGGGCACCTCCCCATGGGCTGGGGGTGGATCTCTGCATCCCCCGTGGACCCCAGGGGCTGCAGGGGGACAAACTGCTTCACCATGGTCATCATCATGGCCAGCAGAGGACCTCTCAGCTCTGGCACCAGGAGCACCTCCTCCCCCACATTCTCCACTGACTTTGGTGTCTCCATGTTGTTTTCTTTCACATATTCTCACCTCCTCCTCCTTCTCTGCCTAAAAAGAACCGCCTCCTCCCATTGTTTTGATTTCTTCTTAAATATGTTATCACCAACACCTGTAATTGGCCCAGGCTTGGCCAGTGGCATGTCCATCATCCTCAGAGCCATCAGGGATTGGCTCTGCTGGACATGGTGAAAGCTTTGAGAAGCTTCACACAGGAGCCATCTTTGTGCCCCCCCCCCCACTCCCCCCACTAGCAAAATGGGGCCAAGCAAAACGAACACAGGAATGAAGGAAACCATTTGACTCCATGGTGCCACATGGAACCAAGAGGCCATTGTGACACTATGGAAGCAAGGAGACCATTGCTATACTGTGAGACCTCATGGGAACAATGGTCCATTTTGACACTGTGGGGCCCAAGGAACAAAGTGACACTGTGATGCTCTAGGGCCTTGGGGAACCAAGGGGCCACTGTGACACTACAGAGCCCTGTGGAATCATAGAGACCATTGTGATACTTTAGGACCTCATGGAACAGTAGTGACACCAAGTTGGGTGTGAGCATGGATCTGCTGAAGGGTAGGAAGGCTCTGCAGAGGGACCTGGACAGGCTGGATCCAGGGGCCAAATCCAACAATGTGAGGTTTAACAAGACCAAGTGCTGGGTGCTGCACTTTGGCCACAACAACCCCTGCAGCACTACAAGCTGGGGACAGAGTAGCTGGAAAGTGGTCAGGCAGAAAGGGACCTGGGGGCACTGATGGACAGCAGGCTGGACATGAGCCAGCAGTGTGCCCATGTGGCCAAGAAGGCCAATGGCACCTGGCCTGGATCACGAATGGCGTGGCCAGCAGGACCATGGCAGTGATTCTTCCCCTGTACTCAGCACTGGTGAGGACACACCTCGAGTGCTGGGTCCAGTTCATGGCCCCCCAGTTTGGGAAGGACATTGAGGGGCTGGAGTGTGTCCAGACAAGGGCAACAAGGCTGGTGAAGGGTCTGGAACACAAGTCCTGTGAGGAGTGTCTGAGGGAGCTGGGGCTGTTTATCCTGGAGAAGAGGAGGCTCAGGGGAGACCTCATCACTTTCTACAACTCCCTGACAGGGGGGTGCAGCCAGGTGGGGTTGGGCTCTTCTTGAGGGCAAACCATGACAGGACAAGAGGCCACAGCCTTAATCTGCACCAGGGGTGGTTTAGTCTGGACATTAGGAAGAGGTTCTACAGAGAAAGGGTGATTGGGCATTGGAGTGGGCTGCCCAGGGATGTGGTGGAGTTACCATCCCTGGAGATGTTTAAGGAAAGATTCGATGTGGTACTCGGTGCCATGGTCTGGGTGACAAGGCGGTGTTGAGTCACAGATCTCCAAGGTCTTTTCCAGCCTGGTTGATTCTGTGATTCTGTGATGATTGCAAAACTGCAGGCCCCCAGGGAATCAAGGGGCCATTGTGACACTGTGGGGCCTTGTTGAACCAAGGGGCCATTGTGACATTGCAGAACCAAGGCGACCCTTGTGAGATTCCGGAGCCCAATGGAACCAAGCAAACACTGTGACACTGCAGGGCCCAAGGAACCAAGGGGCCATTGTGACACTACAGAGCCTCATGGAATCATGGAGAAGACTGTGGCACTCTAGGGCCTCATGGAGGAGGGTGCAACCAGGTGGGGATTGGGCTTTGTTTTCAGAGAACAAGGGACAGGACAAAAGGAAGTGCCTTAAGCTGTGCTCCAGGAAGCTTAGGCTGGAAATCAGGAAGAAATCCTTCACAGAAAGGGTGATTGGGCACTGGAATGGGTGCCAAGGGAGGTGGTGGAGTCATTGTCCCTGGAGCTGTTTAAGGAAAGACTGGATGTGATACTTAAAGCCACAGTCTGGTGACGAGCTGGTGTTAGGTCACAAGTTTGACTTGAAGGTCTCAAACATATTTCCAGCCCGGTTAATCCTGTGATTCTGTGATTCTGTCCCTGGGGCAGCAGGAGCTGCCTGAGGAGCCCCGAGGCCAACTCTCTGCTGCTGTCCAGGGCTGCAGCAGGAGCTGCAGGAGCTGCCCGAGCTGAGCATCTCCTGAGCATTCCAGACACAGGGTTGCTGTCCCTGACCTCCAGTGCCTCCAGTTCCTGCTGCAGGGCCACACAGGGCTGGGCTGCTCTGCGGGGCTGCAGATTTCAGGGACATGGATTTCAGTGCTGGCACATGGAGAGAAGGAGCAGATTCAAGCAAGGCTGTGCCTGGGACAGCTTGGGTGCCACAGGAGCATTAGCAGGGTGTGGGAAGAAGGCAGGAGTTGGGAATCCCACAGGAATTGGCCATTCCTCAGCCAAACAGCTTTTTGCTCGAAGCAGCAGCAAATGAGGACAGAGGGACATCAGGAAAGCTCTAGGAGCTCCCAGGGTCAGAGGGAGGAGGGAAAATGGGGCACTGGGTAAAGTGTGCAAAGGAAGCAGCACAGGCCTAGGCCAGGGTAGGAGAGCTGCAGTGGGGGTGACCAAAGGCCTTGGGGGGCTGGGACCACCCCCTGCCAACAGCAATGAGATTTGTGTCCCCTGGCTGTGGCTGCTGTCCCTGCCACTGAGGCCCATGAGAAAACAGCAGTTCCTGCCAGCCCCAGGCCTTGTGGCCTCCTCCCCCAGCCCACAGAGCTTTGCAGGGCTCCTGCTGCTCTCCTGCCCTCACCATCCCACACCCCACATGCCACTGCTCCGGGACAGCCACGAGCATCCTGTGAGGGCACCAATCCCCATTCCCAGGGGATGGGGCTCAGAGCTTGGCTGTGCTGCTTGGCCAAGCCCAGGCAGGGCTTTCCCAGCCACATTCCAGAGTCCATTTCCCACCTGGAGCCACTGGTGCCTCTGAGTTCCTGCTTCCCCAGCCCCAGGGACGCCCTCCTTGTCTGCTCATTGCCCCCACGGTCTCTTGGCAGTGATGGCCTCAGTGGGGGCTGCTGACATCCTCAGCTACTTGGAGGTTGCTGCTGAATTTTCCTTTTCCAGAGGCTTATTCAGCCTTCAGTTCTTCAGTTCAGGAATTCTGTATGAAAGGGTCATTAACATTTCAAAACACCATAACAAGCCAAGACCCTGGGAATAATTTATGTCTTCAATTCTTTTGTGGTTAATTAGACAGATATCAGAAGGGTATTTAAAGTGAACATATTATGTTATAAATGGGTTGGCTTTCGTAGGCCAGTTATGTATTCTATTGGTTAACATTTGGTTGAGTTGTATCAGGGCTGAGTTTGGTTAATTGGCAAATTGTTACTTGAAGTTGTTTAATTTATTGCGCACAATATACGGGTGCAATGCCTTTGAAAGAACGCTAGATGTCAGTAATGAATATAGGAAATTGCAGTCAGAATGTTCTAGAAGCTGTCCAAAGGCACGATGGCATCTACTCGAGAACGGATTGGTGGACTGAACTGACCAATAAAATGGACTTATGAAGAAATGATTGGACAGGAACACTCCTCAATAACGAGCCAATCATGGAACCCCTAGATGAGCCAATCGCATCAAGGATTGAAAAGAGGACCAACCCTGTCCAGTCATAGGCTTTAAGAACTGTTGTGGTGCTTTGTGCCTCATTCTCCTGAGGTCCTCAAGCGAGTGATGGAGTACCCCGCGTGGTGTGCACGCAGCTTCCTCTGCTTTGCTGTGAGGGATCAGGCTTATCCCAATTTCCTTGTTCCCAGTTGTTGTTTCTTGCTTGGGTTAATAAAACCTATTCAGAATAAGCAGTGTCCTGCTGTTTATTACATATTATAGTAAAAAAAGGGAGAAGATTTTTCTTTATATTCGATTGTCTTCTGTTTATATACTGATACCAAAAATCTCCAACTGATATCGATCCCCAGCACCTCCTCATGCAGTCTGAATAGATATGAACATCAATACCCTTTATGGCTGACAATCAGTCAGACTCTGTCCCTACCCCCTCCCCACCATTTCCCTCATCCAACCGCTGGGACTCAGAGCAGCCTTGTGCAAATCGCAGCTTCCTCCACTCCAGGCTGCACCTGCAGCTTTCAGCTCCTTGGCACCAACTCCCACCTGCTTTCCTTGGGGAAGGAGCTGCCCCAGACACAGAGGGATGTTCATTTATTTTCAGAAAACAAAACCAAAGGAAGGCACAGCTCCATCAAATGCAAAAGTCATTCCTCTGCTGGGTATTAAATCCACTTTCCACAGTCTCAGAGCAATGGAAAACACATTCCGTGCCCAGCACAGATCCCAAGATCCCCCAAACCCTCCCTATCCTGATTCTGCCCACATTTGCTCTTTGCACACATGAGTCACACACTGAAGTCAGGAGCTCCCTCCATGCCCAGAGGGAGCAAAAGAGAGAGAGTGGATGAAGAGCTCTCTTGTGCAGAGCTACAGCTGCACTGATCCCAATATTATGGGCTCACAGGAACTTGATCCAACACCCTCTGCAGCATCTGTTTCCTGGCTCAAAATCTGTCTGCATGGCCAGGCCCAAGGAGTGCTGGGCAATGGACTCACATCCAGGGGTGTCCCCAGGGCTCAGGATTGGGGCCAGTGCAGTTGAATCTCTTTATTGCTGATCTGGATGAGGGATCGAGGGCACCCTCAGTCAGTGTCCAGGTGAGCCCAAGCTGGGTGGGAGTGTGGCTGTGCTGGAGGGCAGGAAGCTCTGCACAGGGATCTGGACAGGCTGCAGCCATGGGCCCAGGACAATTGCATGAGCTTCACCAAGGCCAAGGGCCATGTCCTGCCCTGGGCTCACAACCACACCAAATCCCTGGCCATGCCCTGGCCCTGATCCCCACAGCCTGTCCTGTTTCCTTCATCCCTGCATTGCCAGGGACTTTGTGTGACAAGGGGGCTCTGCTCTGGGGATGGAGGGAGGTGCAAGTGCAACCACTGGAGTGGGAACCACAAGTGATCAGGTTTGTGTCCTTTGGGGGTCAGGGACTGGTGAGACTGAGAGGCAAAGAAACGTTTGTCTATGGCCAACAGGTAAAAGTTGTACATGATACCATTTAATAACCATCGAAACTCTTCCCTCAACTCTGTGACACGTCGCTCCACCACCTACAAAGGATTTCTGTACAGAACCAATTTTAGTCAGATATGATTACGTGATAGATATAAACAGAGTTAAGGTGTTTTATCAGGATGCTCTTCCCGGAGTGAGGGCAAAACAGCTCAAACAATGCCCTATTTGCAAAGCTGTCAGTGGTGAATGGAGAAGGGGGGTCAGGCTGCTTTTGGTGTTGAGGAAATGCTGAAACCAGCATGACTCATTTTATCTCCTCATGTCCAGGCTGGGATGAGGAGCCCCTCAGCCTTCCCTTCTCTGGGCTGGACAAGCCCAGCTCCCTCAGCCTCTCCTCACAGCCCAAGGGCTCCAGCCCCACCCTGGAGGCCCTTCCCTAACCCTGCTCCAGCTGCCAGACATCTTTCCTGCCCTGGGGAACCCAAACCAGGCCACAGTGACCTGGATAATCCATGTCCTTGATGTCCTACTCACACAGCCCCAGCCCCACATCCCATGTCAGGCTCTGGGTGTTGATTTGTGGGACATCCTTGGGGGAGGCTGTGGTGCCAGGAAGGGCAGGAGCTGGGGGGACAGGGGACCCTGCTGCACACAGCAGTGTTGGATGTCTATGGGGGGGGGCTGTGTGAGGGGGTGTCCAGGGCACAGTGACCTCTCCAGTGACCTCACACAGCCCCCCTGTGACATCACAGCTCTACTGTGACATCACAACCCACTCTGTGATGTCACACAGCTGCCCTGTGATGTCAAAGCCACTCGGTGATATCACACAGTACCCCCTATTATGCCATAGCTGCTTGATGACCTCACTCTCTGATGTCAGAGCCCTCTCTGTGACATCACACAACCCATCCTGTGATTTCACACAGCCCCTTTCTTAGGTCACAGTTTCTCTGTGCCTCTATGACACAGCCCCCTCTGGGATATCACACAGCCTCCCTATGACATCACAGCTGTTCTGTGACATCACAACCCCACTCTGGAATGTCCCCCAGTGTCACCTTTGGGGTGGGGTGGACAGGCAGCCTCCAGGCCCTCTTGGGCCCCTCTGCCTGCAGACCCCAGCACCGGGAGGTGCCCAGCAGCTCCCGCAGGCTACAGAATCTCTGCGCCACCCCCAACAGCCACAAGTGTCCATTCTCATCCTGGTGGACCTGGCACCACTTGGAATCCTGGCCGGAGTGCGGCTGTGGAGTGACCACCGAGCTCTGCAGGGCAGGGATCCCCTGGGAGCCCCCAATCCCCTCCTACCCCACGGGTGCCCACAGCCATGGGTGCCTTTCTCTATTCAGTGATGCACACAGCCAATACATTTTCCCTGCCCCTGTGCCAGGGCAATGCCCTGGGACAGTTCTTCTGTGAAATCCCACAGATCCTCAAGCTCTCCTGCTCACGCTCCAAACTCAGGGAACTTGGGCTTTTTGCAGTTAGTGGCTCTTTGGCGCTTGGTTGTTTTGTTTTCATTGTTTTCTCCTATGTGCAGATCTTCAGGGCTGTGCTGAGGATCCCCTCTGAGCAGGGACGGCACAAAGCCTTTTCCACGTGCCTCCCTCACCTGGCTGTGGTCTCCCTGTTTGTCAGCACTTGCACATTTGCCTATCTTAAGTCCCCCTCCATGTCCTCCCCATCCCTGGATCTGACACTGACAGTTCTGTACTCAGTGTTGCCTCCAGCCCTAAACCCCCTAATGTACAGCCTGGGGAACAAGGAGCTCAAGGGTGCCCTGAGGAAAGCGATTTGAAGTGGTTTTCAGAAGCAATAAACTGTATTTTTCCTGCATAGCTCTTATGATATTACTCATTAATGCCTACTCTCTGTCCTGTATTTTTTTCTGCTGACACAGGTGTTACACTTTTGAGAATTTTTTGACACAAAATTCTTTGCCTGTCCATTTTTGCTTCAGTATTAGCCTTTCTAGGGTGACCCAGAGACTGTATAAACCGGAAGCTGTACTAAAAACGTGCTTAAACAAAATAAAGAACCCTGTATTTTAAGAACCCTGTATTTTCTTGTTTCCCTGACATCTTTGCTCCCTGACTTCTCTGGAGCTGCAGGGTTTGTGCCTCTGGGCAGAGCTGGGGGAGAAAAGGGAACACCAGTGCTCCTCAGTGCCAGGGAGCCCCAGGCCTTCTCCTCCATAACCTCCTCTTCCTTCACTTCCACACTCCCCTGCAGAACCCCTGTGTTGGTTTAAGGCCTCGCTGCTCTGTCAGCTCAGTCACAGTCCTGCTGTGTGACCGTCCAGGGACTGCAGGCAGGGACAGGCCGTGGGCACTGCTGGGGCAGAGCTGGGCTCAGGAACAGCATTTGCATCATGCAAGGGCATCTCCTCAGTGCAGGGCCTGAAAGTTTCAATCTTCTTCCCAATTTGCTCTCAAGGGTGTGCCCAACACAGCGCCCTGGGGAGGAAAACAGCTCTGAACAGCAAAAGTGTGGGAGTGTTCAGGGTGGGACACCCAGCAGTGTCCTTGCACAGCCAGCACTGCTTCCAGCAGGGGCTTCTGACCCCAGGTCTTGGACATTGTTCTTTCCTCCATGGAGGGACATCAAGTGACCAGGTCAGGAGTCCATGTTGGCATTGCATGGATAAGACACAGCCCTGAACATCCTCTGTGGGGGGGGGGGGGGGACATAAATCCAGTGAGCACAAACACCATCAGCTGTTCCTGGAGTTTCCAGAGAGTAACGTCCCCTGGGAATCCCCTGGATGCAGGGCTGGGATGAGCTCCTGTGCACAGAGCTCCCTGTGTCCATCCCTCTGGCCATGGGCACCTCAGGCATGGGCAGGGCAGAGTGACACCCACAGGGCTGAGGTCCCTGCCAGGCTCTGGCAGTGGCAGCAGAGCCCAGGGAGACCCTGCACGTGCTGCAATAAATTCTGTGTGTGTGTGCAAGGGAAGGACTCGTGTCCCTGAGCAGCCCTGGGGCTGTGAGCAAGGCAGGAGCCCAGCTCAGGGGAGGACACCTGACAGAGCCCTGACATTTCTGGGTGTGACTCCAGGAACAACCCCCAGTGTTACAGTGATTTTTAGCTCACCTGCCTTGGACAGGGCCATTGCAAATGTCTCTCTCTGACATCTCTCTCTCCTCTGCCTTTCTTGCCTGTGTCTGTCACCCCACACCAGGAAAGCAGCCCAGCCTGGGGAGCAGAGCATCTCTCCTGTGCAGTCCCAAGGGGTTCTGCAGGCACGAGTGCCACTGCCCTCTAGCAGATGGCATCGTTACCTTTACAAAGCACAGAGCACATTTAGGCAACATAAATATACTCAGAGGCTCATACACTGCTTTTTTCCACTCTGTGAACCTCTTACACAGGTTTCTTAGCAGCTAAGAGAGACAGAAATGTTCTTCCTCGCAGCCATCCTACCAGGAGAGAGCAGACAAGAAGGGCCTTGACCTTCCCTGGAGAAAGGGGAATGAGATGATCAGAACTCATCACTGCTGTTCCCATTGTGTGAATGACACATGTGACCAAGGTGACCCTGTGACAGTGCAGGGCCTCATGGTGCCCAGACGCCATTGTGACACTGTGGGACCTCACAGAACCTACAGAACCTTGTGACAGTGCACGGCCTCATGGAACAGAGGGGATCATGTGACACTCCAGACACTCTTGGTGCCCAAGGGCCATTGTGACACTGCAGGGCCATGTTGGACCAAGTGTCCATTGTAGCAATGGGGACCTCATGGTGCCCAGGGGGTCCAGTGACACTGCAGGGCCTCATGGAGCCCAGTGGACACTGTGACACTGCAGAGCCTCATCATCATCAATCTCTGCAGTGTGCTATGGATTGCTGAAACACAGCAGCCTGTGAAATCCACAAGTCTCTCCTGTTTCTTCATGTTAATGCCTGTGAATGACTCATCAGTCACTATTGTGATCCTGTATTCCTCTGCTTCTCTCCATGCCAGCTATCACCTGGGACATAGAGCTGTCAAATAGGGACTTAGTCTGGACTGCAGAATTCAAAAGGCATTTATTATTAGTATTATTCATGATGGATCAGCAAACCTGCTAATGCAGCCAGCTCTTGTGTCATGGTGGAGAGAAAGGTGATTCCTTAGGAATTCTGTGCTCTGGCAGTTCTCAGCTAATGAAGATACTTCAGACATGATCTGAGAGGAATTTGAGTGGCCCAAGGGAGCTAAAATCTCCTCCTGTGTTGTAATCAGCACCAGAGACCCCCTTCCCAGGAAACAGCTCCATCATTTCCAGTACCAAGGACCTCCAGTCAGAGAAAAGCAAGGGAGGACGTTTGGACTGAGGATGACATTTAAATGCAGACACACCTACATCACACACAAAAGAGAGTTCCTCTCGAAATGGCTGTCCAAGCCAGGGTCAGGAAGAGCACGGCATCATGTGTTTGGGTGAGAGCACATTAGTGCAGTAATCTCAATTTCACAAGTTCTGTGCTTAGAGGACTTTTCTTTTTCCTTTTTAAAACTTGCACTTCTTTATTACACTAGCTTGGCCATTCCTCAGCCCAGGCCATTGATCTGTCACCTCTGGTGTAAGAAGGATTTTAGACAGGACTGAAGGTTTTATGATCCCCCAGAAACCATAAGGTGCTCCTAAGTGATCTTGATGTCAGTTAGTAACAGATCTTTTGAAGCGTTACTAATTTAGAAAACAAATCCTGACATCTTTGCCTTCCCAAAAGGAATGTGAGGAAGGACAGTGCTGGTGTAAAGAAGTCTAGGTCTTAAGATTGGATGACATTACAACTTCCTATGCAGCACCCAAGCACCCTGGATTTCTTTCAGAAATAGTTCTCACTACATATGTAAAAAAACATCAGCCTATATTATACCCAAATGAATAAATCTAAATACTAATAATGAAAAATGTCCTCCAATAATAAATAAAAGCTTACACCAATATACTGAGAGTATTCATGGGTCATGTTACCCAAATTTATATTTGACAAGGGTTGGGGGGGGCTTCTGCCTGCTTTGTAAAGGAAACTTCTGGGGTTCCCAGATTCCTGACTGATGGCTCTGCACTTTGTGGCTGTTGGGGCTTTGGGTCCCTGGGGTCACTCTGAGTTCACTTAGCCTGGGTGGGGACAGCGGGCAGGGCTGGCCTGTGATGTGCTCTAGTGCTTGTGACACCACAGGGGACATGTCACAATGGGGACAGCTCTCAATGTCCCCAGCAGGTCACACTGGCCCAGTGCAGCCCATGCCAGTGGTCAGTGCGCACGTGGGGGAAGGCTGGGCTGGACAAGGGCTGGGACAGAAACACCGCCCCCGGGGCTGGGTTCTCCCCCTGTCTCCAGGGCCCAGGCCCTGGCAGGAGCACCCTGGACAGGGCACGGGGCTGCTGCTGGGACAGTGGGACAGGCTTGTGCCCTGCCAGCTGCCTGGGCCCCTCTGATTCCTGCCCCACATCCCTGTGATTCCTGTCCTTGATCCACCATCCCTGCCCCACTGAGCCCCTTCTCTGTGTCCTCCTGCAGGCCATGGCTTTCCCATTACTGCTTCTCCTGCTTGTGCAAAGCCCCCTCCAGTCCCTGCAGGCAGTCAGGGATGGGCTGGATGAGGCCACAGGTGAGCACAGGCAGCGATGTGCAGAGCTCCTGGATCAGGACAGGATTCGGCTGCTGCAGGAGCTGGAGCAGGGGAGCCTGGGGCAGAGTGGTGGGGCCTGGGGAGCCCTGCTCGGGGCTGCCCTGCAGCAGTGGCCATTCTGGGCTCTTGCTGGAGTCCTGCTCCTCTCAGGGCTCTGGGTTACTTGCAGGAAAAGGAGCTGTGAAGCCAATAACAATAGTAGGGATGAGCTCCAGCAAGAAGTTGGGAGAGAAAGAAAAAGAACAAGGAAGAAAGCAATGTTGACACAAAGGAAGATGAAGAAAACAATGTGAATGTGGAGGCAGATGACAATGACACTGGAAATGAAGAAGGCAGGATTGTTGATATAAATGAAGGAGACGATGATGCAAATTAAGGAAAGGATGATGTGAGGCTGGAGGAAGATGACATTGGAAATGAAGTGATGTAAAGAACGATGAAGAACAGAGTGATGCAAATGTGAAAGGAGACAACAATGCTGGTGGAAATCAAGAAGAACATGATACTGTGGCTGCCAATGAAGAAGAAGGTAGTGATGCTGGAAATGAACAAGGCAGCAATGGTGCAAATGAAGAGGAAGAAGACACCCATGATGTTGGGAATAATTTTAGTGGCTGCTCAGTGACAGCTGAGCTGTGGGACGGCTTCACACATGACCTTGGACACAGCCTGTCCAAGAGCTCCTACCCAGTGCCACAAGGAGCTATTAGGGTGGGCAGTGCCTTTGAAGGTTGGAGTCCCTGTGAGCAGGATGTGCTCTAACCCATGATGATACCCCTGAATCCCCCCCAGGGCATGCCCTGTACCCAGAGCTGGACACTGCAGGGCAGATGACAGCAAGGAACTTCTGCATCTGTGTGGAGCTGGGGAGCACCTGCAGGAGGGAGCAGCTGAGTGAGGACATCCTGTGCTTCTTCTGCCACTCTGAGGAGGAGCTGAGATGGAATCAGAACAGCCTCCCACAGACACTCTGCCCCAGCTCCTACCCAGACATGGAGAAAACTGCCTGCTGGTTCTACCAACTGGTGAGATGAGTCTGGTTACTTTTGCCTCAGTCCCACCTTTGGCATTTGGTGTTTCAGCCCTGCAGCCACTCCTGCAAATTCCAGCTGAACAAAGGCAAGAAATGCCTCACGGCTGAGGTGATGTTTGGGGTGTGCCGAGGCCACTCCAACACCTTTGTGAGTAGCCAGCCTGCAGAGCCCCACTCCACCCCAAGCACAACGTGGCCTGAGACCTGCCTGTGGCACAGGGGAAATTCTCCAGGCACATCCCAGGCAGTGCCCCCTGACAGCTCGCACCTGGAATGCCTGCAGCTCTTCCCCTGCATCCTGATGGGCACAGGCTTTGCCAACTCTGCCTGGATGAGTGTTGGGATGCACCTCCTCAACACTGCACCCCTGTCACGGTGGCACAGGAGAGATTTCCTGCAGCAGCTGTGGCACATCTCAGAACACCTGTGCTGCTCCCTGCAGCTGAAACACCTTGACCACTTTGTCGTAGGCAACAAGAGGGTTCCTGTGCAGATCAGCTTCCCCTGGGTATGCGAAGGACTGAACCCTTCAGCCTCTTCCAGCCCCTGGGGTGGGATCTGGCTACCCACACAGAGGCCCTGCAAGCTCACGGTCATCTGCAATTTGGGCTCTGGGTGCTGCTCCACACCACTGACACAAAGTCTTCACACACAGAGCTGTGCCTGTGGGCCTCACACCCAATGGTAGACACAGCAACACTCTCTACTTGGGGCATTTAACTTTACACAGGAAAATATGTAGTGTAGTTCAAGCCATCAAAATGGAAACTGGGTTTATTTTCATTGCTTTGAGAAGCCCCTTACTATTGTCAGTGCAAAACTCTTTTGCGAACCTACCCTTACTTTCCCAAGAAGACTCCACTGGCCAAGACTTGTCCAAAGGAGATGTTGATAGAGCCTCAGTGCAGTCCCCTTGGGGAGGTGACAGTGACAAAGAGCTGGTGCAGGAGAATTGGGAACACAGGATCATCCACAGCATCTGGGTCCAGGCCTTGCCCCCAGCGGAGGACAAGTGGGAAGAACTGAGTGTCTTGGAGCTGCCACAAGGAGCAGACAGAGAGCAAAGAATGAGAGTTTTTGCAGCAGACAGGCTCCCAGTGCCTGTCTCTCGTGAGGCCTGGGTTGAGCAGCAGGCACTGGAGCTGTGCAGCCAAGGGCCGGTCTGTGCCTCACCTTCCCCACTGGAGTCCAAGGCCTCCAAGAACTGAAATCCAAAGAGGAGTCATGAAAGGATGACAAAGAAATCCCACATCTGGATTTGGGAGTGGATGTTCACCCATTTCTTCTCTCTGCAGGGTCGACCAAGTGTCTCCCTCTTCACTTGCCCAATACCCAACAGCAGACAGTCCATGGGCCAGCGTTCCTGTCCTTGGGAGCACCAGGAGGGAAGTCAGATGGCTTATGAGAGAGAAGGCAGAATTCTCATTTCTTTCTTTTCCATTCCAAAGGAGACTGATGCAATGGGAAAATGAGCTGTGGTTGGTGGAGCTGCCCTGCAGGGCTCCAGCCCAGAGCAGAGGCTTTGGGGACATCAGGTGTGGTCCCACCTGCAGGTTGGGCTCTGTCCTGGCTCAATCAGGGCTGCTGGTGTGGGGCAGTGAAGCAAAGAGAAACCGTCCTGCCAGCGGTGAAGTTTGGCAACAACTGCGAAACAGCGACCAGAGGCAGCAGTAATGGCAGGTTAAAGGTGTGTTAAAAACAGGGCTATTTCTTCTCAAAATGCAGCAATTTAGTCTGTGAGGTTGCTAGAAGTGTGTGACCTACACTGTTTCCCTGAATTCAACACATCTTTACAATTGATGGATGCCTTTTTCTTGCAATGGACAACAGGCCTTCCTGTCTGCAAGACACACATGCCCTCCCACTTGCTCTGATCTGAGAGCAAAAGTTCACCTGTTCAGCTGTGCTGCTCCTTTTCACTGTGGATGGCTCAAACAGTGGAGTTGGGCACTTAAAACCAGCATAAGGACTTGGAAAATTTGAGTGAAAATAGATTACCCAGAAGCACACTTGATCTGTCTTCTATCACTCACTGGACTTGGAGTAGGTTCTTGATAAATAATGCAAAGAAAGGAGTAAATCTAGAGTAAATCTGATTTTACTACTTGTGCTGTAATGCAGCCTTGAAAAGGAGCGATGCTTTTATGCAGTTGTGTACACACATGTCTAAAGCACACGAATCCTCCACTAGTTCCATATTTATTCTGAAGCTTTGTACCCAACTGATTTTTTCCAGATGTTGCTCATTTTAACTTCAGTGTTTGCAAAATAAAGCAAATCAGAGGAAATAAATTTAAAAGTTTAAAATCCAAGAAATCCAAGAAAATCTAACCACTGACAAAACTGCAGAAGACTTTTTTACAGTATAGCCTTTTTCAGTAAATCTTTTGTCAGTAGATACGTTGCTCCTAAGTATTTATGCCTTTTGAACCACAGCTATTTATAATGATTTCTTTCTATTATGCCTTTTGAACTCCAGGTACAACAGACTAATGCAATCGATAAGAGTTTTCTATCCCAAAGAGACTGAAAAAACAGTTTCTTTATCCCTAAGGGACTAAACCTTGTGTGTTTGGCGTCCCATCTCACACAACCATCCCCGGTATCTCCACAGGGGATTTCTGCCCTGGCAGCCGTGTAGCGATGTTGACACACCCGAGCACAGCCATTCGGGCCGGTGGCCGAAGGCATTTGGAACTGCACGGACGGCCTTTAGCAGCAGTGTCTGCCTTTATTCTCTCAGGTTTTATTCTCTCTGATTTTATTCTGTCTTTGTTATCTCTGTCTTTATTCCCTCAGTGTTTATTCTGTCTCTCTCCCCCTCACAGCCGAGCGGGGCTGCGGGAGCCGCGCTCCCCTCACAGCCCCTGAGCAATGGCGGCAGCAATGGCGGCGCCGCTCCCTCAGCGCCGCCCCGGGGCCGAGCGGGCGCCCTTTGGCGCCAAGACGGGACCGCGGCTCCTCCGGGCCCCGCTCGCCCATGGCCGCCCCCGCCGAGCCCGGGCACTCGCCCGGCTCCAAGGAGCCGCCGGCGCTGCTGCGGCTGAAGCGCAAACGCCCTGGGCGGAGGAGCGACCCCGCCGCCGCCGCTGCCAACGCTGCCCCGGCCCCGAGCCCTTCTCCAGCCCGGACAAGGCGCCGCAGCGGGCGGCGGCCGCCCCTCAGCCCCGGGCCCGGCCCCGGCGGGCGGGGAGCCCTCGGCATCGCCCTTGTGGCAGCAGGGACCGAGCCCCGGCCCCGGGCTCTGGCCCCGGACAAGGCGCCGCAGAGCCGAGGGCACACACGGGCAGGGCACTCGGCGCCATCGCCCCCAGCTCCGCAGGCCCTTTGGAACCCGGCCCGGGGCTCGGCCCCGCCTCCTCCAAGGCCCTGCTGGGCTCGAGCTGTTGCTCAGCGCTGCCTGCGGATCTTGTGCTCGCCCCGAGCGGCCTTTGTTTGCAGCCCGGGCTGCTGAGGGTCACTCGTGAAATGTCACTGCGAGGGCAGTTTTTAAAATGATCAGCCCTGTGCTTCCTATGTGCTGTGCCTTACGCTGCTGTTTTATTCTGCCTTTAGTGCCTGCCTGTGAAGAGCAGCCCGCAAGACAGCAGAGCCTGCTGAAAGATCCAACATCCTCATCCTAAGCGAGGGATGGAACAGCACACAGTGCTGAAAAGATTCCAGTTGTTCTCAGGGCACAGAGAAAGCTGAAACTGTTTAACTTGGTATTTGGTAGTCCATGTCTGTATAAAAGAATGCCCTAAAATGTCAGCTTTTGAGAAGATTTCTCAAGTGTTTTCTGTGTTGGTGACAGTCTCTTAAATCCAGCCTTCTGCCTGACCTCTCTGCTGTTGTAGTTCTGTGAAAAACGAGGTTCACTCTCCTGTTGAAATTTAAAAGTCTAATAAAGGACAATAGGGGACAAAAATAATAAAGCAAAGAAACAACACTGGGTGCTTGGCCCTAAGCCAAGAAGCACACCTGCCATTGAGGGAGTCCTCTTAAATACTCTTTGTAATTGTGTCAGCCTATTCATAAGCATTCATGCATATTCAAACTTCTCTCAAAACTATATTGCATGTCCCAAGAACTGTTTTGGATGGCTCCTCCGTGGTCCCACCTTTTCAGAGCATGCGCTTTTTCCGCTATGGTTTCTTCCAGTCTTGGTTATCGTCTCCAGTTTGGGCTTTTGTCCGTGGTCTTTGCATCTTGTTATGGCTGATAGTCAGGTATCAGTGGCAGGTCTTCTCTGTGCTGTTCTTTGGGTGTTATCCAGTCAAGCAGGTGGTGTGGTTAGTAAAGGAAAGTCTTTTAAACTACCTCTATTAGTTATTTTACTACTATATCGAAATCTAGTTCATAACAGAAATTAAAACATTGGTTATATACCTCTATCTTTATGACAAGATTACTCCTATAAAAAGAATAAAACCATACACACGATAAATATATGCGAAAAGCCAACACTATATTATGTATTTATCACAGTTCCATGGACAGAGGTTGTTGTCTTTTACCCCTTCCCATGGGCAGGGCAGTGTTCAGCCATCTCCAGGACAGCAGGGCCCCATCCCATGTCACTGTGACCTGAGAAGACAAAATTCATCAGTCTAAATGTCCCCCTCTTCCTCCTTCTTCCCAGACATTTGACCTTGGCAGTGGGGTTTGCTGCTGGTTGCCACAGGAAAAAGGAGACCACTGTGACACTTTGGGGCACATGGAGCCAAAGGAGTCCTTGTGACACTGAGGAAACTCATGGAACGAAGGGTCCATGGTGACACTGTGGGACCCCATGGAACCAAATATCCATTGTGACAGTAGGCGACCTCATGGACCCCATTGGCTATTGTGACAATGCAGATCCAAGGAGATCATGGTCTTGCTCATAGTTTATGCAAAGCTTTTGTATTCTGTGAAAAACTAAGTTTACTTTCCTGTTAAAATTTAAAGGCTTAATAAAATAGTGGCAATAGGCAATAGGGGACAAAGACAATAAAGCAAAGGAACAGCACTGGGTGCTTGGCCCTTAGCCAAGAAGCACACCTGCCATTGAAGGAGTCATCTTAAATACCCTTTGTATTGCATCAGCTTCATGCCTATTCATAAGCATTCATGCATATTCAAACTTTTCTCAAAACTATTTTGCATGTTCCAAGAACTGTTTTGCATGGCTCTTCCTTGGTCCCGCCTTTTTAGAGCATGTGTATTTCTTGGCTGTGTTTTTTTTTCAGTCTTTGTTATCATCTCCAGTTTGTGCTTTACTCCCTGGTTCTTGCATCTGGTTATGGCTGATAGTCAGGTATCAGTGGCAGGTCTTCTCTGTGCTGTTCTTTGGGTGTTATCCAGTCAAGCAGGCAGTGCGGTTAGTGAAAGTATAAACTTTTTAAACTAACTCTATTAGTTATTTCACTACTATATCAAAATCTAGTTAATAACAGAAATAAGGGCATTTGTTATATACTTCTATCTTTATAACAAGGCTACTTCTATATAAAAAGAATAAAACCATACCCACAATAAATGTTTGCGAAAAGGCAACACTGCAATATGTATTTATCACACATTTATAAAGGTGCCCACCGCACTCTCACGGATCCATGCCCTGGGAATGCCAGGAATGCCCTTGGCCCAGAGGGCCTTGCTTGGGCCTCTCTCGGGCTCGAAGCTGCTGCTCTTCTTGCTCACTCTTGCCAAAAGCCACAGAGCTCAGCCTCCCCCACAACAGGAAAAAGATTCAATAGCCAGGCAGTCGAGTGCATGGCCTAAGGCTGAGGGGCTGGGCCCAGCCTCGAGGGCAGGGAGGGCACACGCCCAGCCCCACAATTCCTGGGCCCACAGCTCTGAAAGGCCAGGACCAGGGATACACGCCTGATTTTGGGTTGTCTGTCCAACTGTCTGCTGAGGGAGATGCCTTCAGGAAGCACCAGAGCAGCCGGCTGGCAGGAACAAGGCGGCTGCCTGGGGGCTGTTTAGGCCTCTGACACCCAATTCCTCAGGGCCTCCCACCACCCCATCCCCTCAGGGGCCTCCTGTCCTCCCCCCCTCACACATCCTCCTCGTGCCTTCCCACTACCCCGTCCCCTCAGGGTCTCCCCCAGCCTGGCCATCCTGCCTGGCAGTGGCAGCCCCAACACAGCTCCAGAGGGGCCCTGGATCAACAGGAACCTGGGAGCCCTCAGCAATGCCACCAGCAACACACGGGCAGGACACAGATGGTGCTTCCTGGGTGGGAGAGAGGGCTTGTGGCCATCTCCAGGCACCAGCCTCACAGGGATCCCTGTGGTTCTGGCTTCTGCCCACTCGCTGTATCAGAAGCGTTAAGGCTTCAGCAGAACCACCAAAGGCCAAGGGGCTTCTGGCCACTTTCCCTTCCACACTGCATGCCCTGGCAACTTGCTGAGTACAAGCACCCTCTTTCCTCTCTTCCCTGACCTGGGGCAGACACTGGGCACCAAAAGAAAGATCCTGGGAGCCTGTGTATTAGAACACATTCTATATTTACATACTAAAGAAACTGAAAAGAAAAGAATCCTGAAGAAAAGAAAAATCCCCACTGGCTCAGGTGGCCCCAGCAGCCAGAGCCTCAAAGATCAACTCTCCACAGAGCTCCAGCAGGACAGCCAGCCACAGCCCCACAGACGAGGCCGTGTCCTCCATGCCTTGTGGAGTTGATCTCGCAACCTTGGGAAGATGGAGATGGGACCTCCTTCTAGTGCTCTGATGATGTGAAGTGTTTGCAGAGCCAGATTTGAGATGGCAGGGCTGATGTCACTTATCATGTTTCTGAGGGCTGAAACAGAAGAGGGCAGGAGACACAGAGCCTGGACCTGCAGGGACCCGAGGAGACCCTCCTGCCCGGGCCATCCCAGCCAGCTCTCGCCATGGCCAGAAGGGAGCAGCGACCAACAGGATCAGCTGGAAGGTGCTGGCCCCGAATCCCCCACATGCCCCTAAAATCTCTCTGTGCTCTGCGCAAGCCGCCCCTCGTCTGCACAGGGAACAGAGCCCTCCGCAGCCGGGCAGGGATTGCAGCTCCCTGCCCAGGGATTGCAGCTCCCCCCGAAAAGCCCTGGTGACGCCTCGCTGCCCTCACTCACCTGTGCAGATGAACTGGACCTCTCCTGACTGCCCCCTCAAGCGCCGCCCGGCCATCCCTGGGGACACAGAGCCTGTCACGGCCCCAGCAGGACAGCTCTCCTCCAGCGGCACTGCCAACCCTGGGGCCGCACGGCCTCCTGTGCCGGCAGGGCTCAGCCCGGGCCCTTGCCGCATCCTGCCGCCCCAGGAAGGGCACGGCTGCGACAGGAGGGTGGCAGCAGCCCCGAGGGCAGGCGGGGCTCCACAGCCCCGGGCCCGGATGGCGCTGCTGGGGCAGCAGCCGGGGCTGGGCCCGAGCTGTGGCAGGGCAGGGAGGGAGCCTGGGCTCGCGGCTCACCAATGAACCTGATGGCCTCCTCTCGCAGGGGCTCCTGGGGGCTGTCCAGGTACGGCACGGCCTGGTGCAGGTGCTTGACCCTTCGGCTCCTGTCCTCTGCCAGCTGGAGAGAGAGTGCCAGGAGGGAAGGTTTGGGCTCTGCCCCTTGGCCGGGCTCTCCCTGCACCCAGCCCTGGCTTCCCCTGGCTGCACAACCCTGAGGCGCGGCCAGCAGCCGCTGGCGCCAGCCTTTGGAGGGGCAGAGGGCCTGGTGCTGCCCGGGGAGCCGCGGTGCCGCCCCGGCGCACGGCCCAGCTGGGCTGGGGTTCCATCGGCACCCGGCTCGGGGCCAGAGCAGCCTGGAGAAGAGCCCGCATGGCCCCTGGGTGCAGCAGTGGGCAGGGGCACAGCTGCCTGCCCCACACACTAAGCACCGTGGTCAGGTGCCTTTTCCAGGCTGAGGCTGGGGCTTCTAGGCTGTCCTCACCAGGCACTCGCCGAACTTCCACAGCTCCTTCTTCTTCACCAGCCTTTTCAAATCCTTCCTCTTGAGGAACTTGGCTGCACAAAGCAGCGTTGACCAAGAGGCCTGGAGAGCAGCAGAGACACGGAGATGGCACCACAGCCCAGGGCACAGGAGCAGTGTCCATGTGCCCAGGCCAGGAGGCTTCAGCCCGCGAGGCACCAGGGCAGGAGGCAGCTGAGCCCCCTCCCAGGGGGACACCAGCAGCCCCTAAGTCCTTACGTCTGCCACTTCCTGGCTCTCATCATGGCAGTGGAAGAAGAGTGGGAGCAGGCTATGATGCACAGGCAACTTGAAAGGCTTTTTTCCCTCTTCCACTAAAGCATTCATCATTTCTTGAAAGAGGATCATGGAGAGAAGCTGCACATGGCTATTGTCCTGTATGAAAGGAAGAAAAAAAGACCTCAGCATCGACTGCTCCAGGCACAGCTGGGCACAGGCCTGAAAATCCACAGGGCACAAAGTGTCCAGACAGCACCCAATGCCTGTGGCTGGAGGCACAGAGCCTTACATTGTCAGAGTGGCAGGAGCGCCTCAGCCAGCTGCAGGGCAATGGGGCTGGGTATCAGCATGTCCCAGTCCGAGACTGTAAATCTGAGTACAGTGAGTGTCATCACAACCATGTCTCCATCTGTGTCCCACAGGAGCTGGATGAGCCTTTCGGTCAGGCTCCACATTCTTTTGGCCTGTGTGGAACACAATCTGTGAAACCCCAAAGGGCAGTCCCAAAGCACTCAGGCAGCTGAAGTGGGAGGCAGGAGAGCTGGGAGCAGCTGCCTCAGCTCCCGAAGCCCAGCCAAGCCCAAGTGACTGCGTTCCCCAGCCCCACACTGCCAGCACAGCTTGTGCCACTGCCCCCTTCTCACCATCGAGGGATCCTCAATGAGCGTGATGAGGGCCCTGAGAACCTGGCGATGCCTCTCCCTGCACTCACTCTGCAGGTTCTTTGCCATGATCTGCAGGACACTGTCACTGCATTTACTCAAGTCCAGGCACCCCAGGGTCTGAAAGGCACAGCGCAGTGCCGGGGGAGCCGGACGGCAGGAGCCTGGAGCCACGCAGGGCTGGGCCCAGGCAGCAGCACAGGGCGCAGGCACCGTCGCAGGCAGCTGCAGCTGCAGGAGGGCAGAGAGCTGGGAGGCAGCACTGCCCTTCAGGCTCACCTCCACAAGGAACGCCAGGGCAGGAAGATCCCAGGGTGACTCCTCCCTGCTGAGCAGCCTGAGGAGGTGCAGCGCAATACGGGAACACAAGGGTATGGATGCACGGCGCATCTCGCTGGAGGTGGGAAAAGGAACCAAGAGCCTGAGGTGAGAGGGCAAACCTCTGCCAGGCCTGACTCACAGAGGTCTGCTCTTTCCCCACCACCATGCGAGAGGACATGGGCCCTTTGGGAGGTGGCTGCTCCTGGGCCTTTTCCAGTCTGCCCGGCCATCCCTTGGTGACAAGGCCCTCTGGCCCACAACCACAGGGGCTGTGAGGGGCACAGCAGGCACAGGGCACAGATGCCGGGGGCAGTGGGGAGAAGGGCTTCTCACCTGGCCAGCACACTCACGGCATAGTGCTGGGTGTCAGCACAGAGCAGTGTGTCCCAGCCACACTTGCGTTCCATTGCCACCACCACATCCTCCCACTGGAGAAGGCAGAGCAGGGCCTTCAGGGTGCGCACTGCAAAGCTGTGTGCAGAGCAAAGCCCAGGTCACGCTGGGAGCGCTGGCTCCTGCCCTGGGGACATGGGAGGGACAGGAGGACTGGCATGGAGCACCTGTTGGGGTTGGTGGCAAGGCCATGTTGCTCCTGGCATCCCTTCCAGAAGGTATCAACCTCTTCTGGCATATCCAATGTGCTGAAGAACACTTGGAAGAGCAGATGCACAAAGAGGCGAGGGAAATACACTGTCACTACACGTGGGCAGCAGGGCACCTGCAGGAACTTCCACATCACCACAGTTGCCTGCAAAGGACAAACCACCCTGAGACAGCGGTCAGTGCCAAGGTGTCCATGGGGCAGGGCCCGAGCGTGGGAGGGAGAGGCTGGGGAGACGCAGGGGGAGCACCAGGCCTGGTGCCCCTGAACCTGCCCCTAGCGCAGGTTTCATCCCAGTGCCGGAGGCACGGAGGTGCAGTGGGGGAAGGAGGATGGAGAGCTGCTGGAAAGGCGACCTGGGGGCGAGCAAAGGCCAGTTCCAGGAACTCACAGCCAGGGCAAAGACATCCGTGTTGTCCCCATCAGAGGTGCACGTGCTGTGCTCTGGCCAGCTCCCCAGCACATTGAGCAGTGTCAGCAGCACCGGCTTCACTGTCCTGCTCGATGACATGATCATCCTCCACATGGTTGTAGCAGCTCTGTGGGGTCAAAGCTCCATGTCAAGTGAGTCTCAGCCACCACCCCTGCCTCTGCCCACTGCCCCTCACCAGCAGCACCCAGGCCATCCACCACTGTGGGAACAGGCCAGGGAGGGGCAGGGAGGGAGCATGGCAGCAGGCTCGGGGGCTGACATGCCAGGGCTGGGAAATGGAGGAGCCAGAGGGCCCTGGACCTCTCTTTTTGTCAGACACCTGGGACAGGCTCCACAGGGCTGGGGAGCCCTGAGCCCTCTGGGCAGGCGGGCCCCGTACCTGTCACATGATGGGGCCACGCGCAGGAGAGTTATCACGACATCAGTGGGGTGTGCCTCGGTCAGTTCCAGAAGGCTCCTGTCCAGATTGTGCTCACCAGACTCATTGGACAGGAGGCACTGGTGGATGTACCTCACCATGGCAGGCACCTGTAGAAGGCCCGGGGAGAGCTGGAAAGCTGCCAGAGGGAGTAATGTCCCCAGCTTCCCCAGAGAAGTGCTTCCCTTGCCACCACACTGCGATGGCCTCAAAAGCTTCAAGGGACCAGCGGGCGTGGCTTGGGAGGCCAAGCAATTCCTGGGGGGCTCCAGTCCTGGCCACAGGCTGCTTACTTGCTCTGGAATGGAGACACCTTTCTTCACAAGCAAATCCAGCAGGACGGCACTGGGGTCAGCACTGTTGATGTCAGAGTTTGCCACAGACGCAGTGCCCATGTCGCTGGTCTCTTCCTGCCAAACGCACTTGATGAATTTGCAAGTCATCGGCAGGAGAATGAAGGGCAAGAAGAGAGGGATGTTCCATGGAGTCCTCCAAGTGCAGTGCTCGGCTGAGCAGGGACAGCAGGCCCAGCCCAGGTGGGGATAGCTGCAGGTACCTGCGCTGTTCTGTGGAAGTGGCCACGGGCAGGGTCCTGCTCTTGTGTGCGGTCTGTGCCTGCATCTGGCAAAGAGCGAGCACAGCCAGAGCTGAGGGGCTGTGGGAGAGGCTGGAGAACACAGCCCAGCCCTGCGCTGCCCAGGCGGGGACAGCCCTGGGGTGCCCTGGGGATGGAGCATGGCTGTGGGGGGGCAGCCCCAGCCCCTCTTCCACCTTGTCCATGGGCATGTCCCCAGGGGATGGGATGGGATGGGATGGGATGGGATGGGATGGGATGGGATCAATGGGATGGGATGGGATCAATAGGATGAGATGGGATCAATAGGATGGGATGGGATGGGATGGGATGGGATGGGATGGGATGGGATGGGATGGGATCCATGGGATGGGATCAATAGGATGGGATGGGATGGGATGGGATCCATGGGATGGGATCCATGGGATGGGATCCATGGGATGGGATGGGATGGGATGGGATGGGATGGGATGGGATGGGATGGGATGGTGCCAGGCTGACTGCAGGCACCAGCCCTGTGGCCCTGCTCTGCCACTTACCCTCCTGTGTCAGGGGCAACTGCTTCACCTCTCCAGGTTGCTGTACTGGGGCAGCTCCAGGGCCCTCTTCCTCCTCCTTCACCCAGGCCAGCTTGGGCGTGCTCGGAGGTCTCTGCTCCATGTCACTGATGGGATTTAAGGCTCCTTGCAGGAGGGATGCCTTGAGAAAGCTCTGGGTCAGCAAGTCCTGCAGTCGTGCCTTATAGGCACCTGCAAGAGAGAAGTCTTGGGAAGGCTACAGGACAGCAAGTCCTGCACTCTGGTCTCGAGGGCTCCTGCCACAAGGACAGCAGACTCCTCGTCAAGGATTGGGGTCAGCAAGTCCCACAGTCTGGCCTCGAGGGTACAGGCCGCAGGGATGGGAGATGCCTTGGAAAAGCTCCGGGCCACCAAGTCCTGTGGTCTGTCCTTGAGGGCACCTGCAGAACAAAAGCCTCGGTAAGACCACAGGTCACCAAACCCTGTGGTCTGGCCACAAGGCCACCTGCAGGAGAAACGCCTCAGAAAAGCTCTGGGTCAGCAAGGAATGAGTGTGCTGTGCGGGGGCTCCTCACGGCACCGCTCTGTCCCGTTGAGTGCTCCGAGCACTGTGGTGTGGCTGCATTGCCACCAGCACCTATGTCACAATGACGTGTCACAAAGGGCCCTTGCACACACTGCCACCTGCCCTGGGGCTGCCCCAACCCCACCCAAAGTGGCCCAGGTTGGAAGGAATCTGTTGCCCCAAGCGTCTAAGGCAGGCCAACGGGAACCTTAGGAACAGCTCAAACAAGAAACAAACGCTCCCCTGCTCTGCGGGCTCAGGGCAGCAGAAGGAGCCCCCATGGCTGCCGACGCAGCCGCAGCGGGAAGGGCCCGGGGCCTTCCACAGGAGCTGGCACGGCCTCCTTGGGACAAGTCCCGGCTGCTGGCCATCCTCAACACGGGGGTGTGACACACACAAGGAACGTGTGGGCCAGGGCACCAATGCCGCTCTGACCCCTGGGGCTCAGGGAGCACTGAAATCAGCAGGTGTGGCACAGTCCCTGCCGAAGCAGACCTACCACCCCCCGAGCCCTGGCAGCGCCCGTGCCACCTCTTGGCCCAGAGACCTGTGCCCCCATGGGGCTTCTCTGCCACAGGGCAGCCAAAGCCAGCATTGGTGCATTGGTGTCTGTGCTCCTTCCTGCAGGTGGCTGTTGGCAGGAGCATCTGGAGCAACTGGTGGCAACACTTGGTCTCTGTCAGGAGGCAGAAGCTGTTACTCAATCTTGAAATTATTTTTGTCATGGAAGGGATTGGCAGTAGCACAACACCACCATCAGCTGCTGAGTTTCACAGGACAATTAGATTGTGCAGAGACACTGTCCTGTTTCCTTGTGCTCTGGGAAAAGCATTAGCCCAGTCTCTGATGTTCAGCGCTCCGGTTGCTGCGTGTCCAGCTGGGGCAGCTCATGTCCAAACACAGCTGGGTGCCTGCTGAGCCAGGCAATGGCCGGCCACAAGCTGGGAAGTTCAAGCATTGCAATATTTCAAGCTTCCAACAATCTCTTCTCCATTTCCAAATGCAGACATCAGCAAACACATGTTGGAAAAGTCAAATGAATTGCAATTCCCCCACGATACAAATTATCACCAAAGAAAGCAGCAAGGATTGCACACAAGGCCTTTGGAAACACTTCCTGGATGAAGTCGAGTCTCTCCCATGCAGGGCTGTAATAGCTGAGCTTCTGCACTGCTGCACAGTTCCAGGTAGAGCAGGAAGAAGTCCACAGTGTTCATGTACAGTCTGAAATAGGGATGCAGGCTTGGACCAAAATCTTTCCTCAGAGGCGTGATGCCGAAATCCACTGCACTCAGGCATGCCAGCATTGTGATTAATATCTTGTCCCCAAGTTATAGGGCCAGTTGCTTCCCAATCAGGCTCCTGGAGCAGGAGTGGCTTCACAATCCACATGTGAATTTGTGTCCCCTTTGCCCATCTCTCCTCATCCCCACCCTCAACTCCTCATCTCTGCTGGCTGCAGAAGCTGAGGCAACAAGGAGTTCATGCTCTGCTGGGCCTCCAGCCATGAGAGCCATAGAGCCAGAGGAGAGTTAGAGCAGGCTGGGGCTGGAAAGGGGCTGTGCTGGGGTGGGGCAGGACCTTCCTGGGGCCACTCCCCTCTTCTGCCCCATGGTGACACCACAACACAAAGGACAGAGCAAGTGGGGTCAAGAAGTGGCCATGAACTGTCCTCTGGGGGTCAGTCCAGCAGAGGGGGATTGAGACCACCAAAAGGCCCTCAAAGTCCCCCAGCCCATTTCCAGAAAGGTCCAGAAGGTTGGGCACAGAACACTCACCTATAAAAAGGTTCCCTCACAAAGCCCAGGTGGTGCCCCCAGAACCCTGGACACTGTTGGCTGTGCAAGAAACGGAGCTGCTGTTGCAGCTTTCTGCAGCTCAGGGTCTGAAACTTTCAGTTCTTTCTCTAAAGCTTGAACTCATCAACCTTCCAACTCATCTCTCTATGTACAATGGGATGAAATACATTTTCAACTCATTTGTGGGTGATGCCAAATTGCCCTTCAGGAACCTCACGTAGCTAATGCTGCCTGTAAGAGAAGGGTTTGGGAAAGATGACCTTGGTGGGTTAAACCTGTCAGGCCATCAGGTGCCCACCAAGCTTCTCTCTCACTCCCCTTCCTCAGCAAGATTACAGGAGAAAATAAGGTGAAAAAAAGCATAGATCAACAAAAACCAGATTAAGGTGTGGGTGTAAGAGCTTTTTCTGCTCTCAGGTGGGAGTATCAAAAAGTAAAGGCCACATGCAGCAGCAAAGCAAAACCAAAGGAGAGCTATTCTCTACTTCCCATTGGGAGAAAATCTCCAGAAACATCTTGGGAGGAAAGGATGCAGTACCTGTGCTTTGGAAGATAAAGATCTCAGTACTGAACACCAAAAATGGTCTGTGTTCCCCTGCCCCTTTCTCTCAGTTCATTGCTCAGCAATAAAACAAGCTCAGGTTTCTCTGCTCAGCTTGGGGGTTACAAAAAGGAGGCTGCTGGCTGGGTACAGGATCCCGTGATCAGTTGTGTCTCAGGAACTCATCACCCAGTGGGAACCTGAGGGCTGTGAAGGGCTGTGAGGTCACTTGTGCCTCTGGAGGGGACAGGCCAAGGGCAGAAGCATGGCTGGAGAAGGGACTGTGAGGTCACTTCTCTGAGCAGGAGCTGCTGGCTCAGCCCGTGACTCCTGCTGGGCCATGGCTGTCCAGCTCAGCCCTGCAAGGTCTCTGCCAGCCCAGCAGAAGGCACCTGGCTGGCACAGGGACTGGGCCATCCCCTCTGCCCCAGGGCCTGGGCTCACTGCAGCCACGGGGCTTCTCTTGGGGCTGTGCTGTCCCTGTAGCTGAGCGCAGGAGGGGACAGCAGCAGGCACAGCTGGGCCGGGGCTGTGCCAGAAGCTGAAAGGAGCAGCCTGGGCAGAGCACGGGGAGGCTGCTGCTCTCTGCTCAGGGGAATGGGCCCAGCAGGGCTGAGGGCTTGGGATGCTGCTGGAAGGGCCGTGTCCCACATGCTGCAGCTTTCCTGGGAGGGAGGGAACAGCAGGAGAGACAAACACTGTCCCACAGAGCAGCTGGGCAGGTGGAGACGGGGCATGAGGAGGAGGAAATGTCCCTGCAAGGGCAGGGCTGTGCTGGGAGAAGCAGCCAAAGGAGGATGAGCTCAGTGCTTGTGTGTGTGTCCCAAGGCACAGAGGGTGAGGGTGGGCAGAGGTCAGGGCAGGGCTGGCAATGGCAGGGCAGAGCCAGGGGGACAGCGAGATGGGAGTGTGCAGCCTGCAGGGACACAGGGGCAGCTGTGGGACAGCACAGGACAAGCTGTGCTGGACATGGCCAAGGGTCCTGGCAAGGCTGGCAGTGCCCAGGAGAAGCCAAGTCTTGGTACCCTGGGGCACAGCAGAGTCTGTGCCACCAAGGGCAGTGAGGAGACACCTTGTCCTGAGGCCCTGGGGCCTCCTGGCACAGCCCCAGCAAGGCTGGGCACTGTCACCCCCTTGTCCTGCCCTCAGCATTCCCCCCACATCCCAGTGCCCCCAGCAGAGCCCTGAGCAAGGCGGGAGGGACAGGATCTGCCTTCCCCAGGGCTGGGGCTCAGGCCTTGGCCTTTCTGTTGCCTCCAGCCAGCCCAGGCTCTGCTCAGCACCTGAGCTGCCTGCACAGAGCCTTGGCCTCCCTGCACTCCTGGCCTCAGGGATCTGCTGGAAGGAGTCCCTGGGGAGCCTTTGTCAGGAATGACCCTGAGGGCTCCTTCATGCCCCCAGGGACTGCAGGTTTTTCAAAGGACTTTGGCTTTTGCTTTTGCCTTGGAGTCTCTGAGAGCTTTGTGCAATCATGGCCTCCAATTATCTGCTCTAACGAGTCCCTTGAGATTCTCTGACAGTAACAACACTCACTGGGGCTCATTAATGCTTCAAGTTACTTCACTTTTTTAAGTACTTTCTCTCTTCCTTTCCACATTGAGTCTCTGAGAAGTTTCTGCTATCATGGCCTCCAATTCTCTCCTCCAAGGAGTCCATGAGGAACCTGTGTTGGTGAGGGACCTCAGTGGGACTGTCACCGAAACTGCATGAAAAACACAAACTGTCCAACAACATCTTTTCAGTGTTAGAGAATTTAAGCATTACTTTATCCTGGCCAGGATGTTGTTCTGGCCAGCACATGCAATAGAAATCATTCCATGCACACATTCCCAGGTTGTGCAGTGAAAATCTTTCCATCTCACAGGGTTTTTCATTAGACTTTTCACATATTTATACAGACAATACCCAAAGAAATTCAGGTTCATTGCTCTTAAATTACAGAAATCATAGTGTTCGATCTTCTGTTGGTTATTGATCCCTTTGCTTTTGATATTAATTAGGTGCTCATTCTTTGATTCTCTTATCAATCTTTTCCCAGACCAGGTGTCTCCAACTGCACCTCAGGGCAATATTTGTTAATGTTTTTTTACCTCCTGTGTATCTTCTGGCTACTCCCAGTCTGTAGATGTTAAACTCATCAGGCCTTACCCAACTTTGGTGAACTGAGTCTTTTGAAGAGAAACTTCAATTTCCCTCTGCCTGGGCAAAGGTGAACAAACCCCTGACTGAAGTTACATTAAAAAAATTAAAAGTTGTATCATTTCCAACAATTCCATTAGGTTCTGTAGGGTCACAATGGTCTCCTCAGACCAATGTACCCACAGAGTGTCACATTGCCCCCTTGGCTCCACAAAGCCCTGCAGTGTCACAGTTGCCTCTTTGTTCTGTGGGACCCCACAGTGTCACAAGTGTCCCTTCATTCCATGAAGCCTTGCAGTGTCACAATAGTCTCCTGGGTTCTATGGGTCCCCATAGTGTCACAATGACCTCCTTGGTTCCATGAGGCCCTGCTGTGTCACAGTGGTCTCCATGATTCCGTGGGGACCCACAGTGTCACAACTCTCCCTTCATTCCATGAAGCCTTGCAGTTTCACAATGGTCTCCTGGGTTCTATGGGTCCCCATAGTGTCACAATGGCCTCCTTGGTTCCATGAGGCCCTGCTGTGTCACAGTGGTTTCCATGATTCCATGGGGACCCACAGTGTCACAATGGTCTCCTTGGTTCCCTGAGGCTGTGCAATGTCACATTTGCCCCTTGGATCCATGTGGCCCCCCAGTGTCACAATGGCCCCTTGGTACCATGGCCTGGGTTTTGGTAGCCTGGGGCCCACAGAGGTGGCTTCTGTGAGAAGCTGCTGGAAGCTTCCACCATATCGAGCCAAAGGAACCCCTGGTGGCTCCAGAGATGGACATGCCACTGGCCAAGGCTGGGCAAATTACAAATGGCGGCAATGCCTCTGGGATAACAGATTTAAGGAGAAGTCAAAACTAAACTTAATGGCACAGTTTTAATTGTGACTAGAGAAGAGTGAGGTGAGAACATGTGAGGAGAACAGCTCTGCAGACACCAAGGTCCGTGAAGAAGGAGACAGAGGTGGTGCTCCCGGCACCAGAGCTGAAATTCCTCTGCAGGCCATGGTGAAGACCATGGTGAAATAGCTGTGCCCCTGCAGCCCCTGGGGATCCATGAGGCATGCAGAGATTCACCACCAGCCCATAGAGAAGCAGGTGGATGCCTGAGAGGAGGCTGTGACTCTGTGGGAGACCCAGTGGAGAGAGGGGCCCTGCTCCCAGGCTGGAGCAGCCTGTCCTTCAAGGACTGACCCCATAGGAGAGTGACCCACACTGCAGCAGTTTTGGGGCACTGTTGCCCATGGGATGGACTCACATTGCAGCAGTTCACAGGGAGCTGCTTCTTGTGAGATTGGAGCCACGCTGGAGAAGTTCCTGGAGAACTCTCCCATGGGAGGGACCCCATGGTGCAGCAGGGGAACGAATCCTCTCCCTGGGCAGTGGGAGAAGCCTCGGGTGATGAACTGACCATAACCCCCATTCCCATCTCCCTGTGCTGCTGGGGGAGGAGATAGAGCTGGGCTGGAGGGAGAAGTGGGGGAAGGCACTTTTAAGGTTTTATTTTACTTCTCCTGCTCTGATTTTGTCAGCAATAATTCAATTAATATCTCTAATTTGAGCCTGCTTTTCTCATGCCCATGTTTGATGAGGGATCTCTCCCTGTCTTTATCTCAACTCATGAATCCCTTGTTCTATTTCCTCTCCCCTGTCCAACTGCAGAGGGGAGTGAGAGAGAGGCTTTGATGGGTGTCTGGCACCCAGCCAGCATCAACCCACTACACCTGATCTTGTACATGTCATGTATACCTGAAAAATGTTTTGAAGAGAAAAACACATTTATTTTTGAAGAGAAAAACATATTTATTATGTCTTTCAGTCTTTGTAAGGCAACCTGGGGTGGTTCTGTTTGGTTTTGTTACTTCAGGCTTCAGACCCATTAATTGCAGTCTAATTGAAGATGTGTCTCATGGCACAGAATAGAAGAATCTACCACGTAGAATGAAGTGTCATGGTGTAAAATTATTCCTATTTGGTCTATGACTTGAGGTCCTTATAAAGCCACTGTCCAAGGGCTGGGTTTGCAAGTTGGACTATGAAGCACAGGAAGTTTCTCTGGATAATGCTGTATCCAGGATTTTCCCTGCAGTGTCTGATTGGGGCAGACAGAACAGATGGGGAAGTGTTTGCAGAGCCCCTGGGAGGGAATCTTTGGGTTTCTGTCAGCAGGAGCCTTGTGTAGCTCAGGCTGGGCTGGGCAGCAGTTCCATCTGCAGATCCATGTGCTGCTCCAACAGCTGCTGCTGGGGACCCTGAGGGAAGAGGCCATGGGAGGGATGGAAATGTTGCATGGACAACACCCTGTCAATCCTTGTAAAAAGCCTTTCCAGTTTCCCCTTGGATATAGGATTCCAGGGCCCACAGCTGGGCTTCAGAGTTCTACTGGTTTTTATTTGTCAGGTTTTTCAACAGAGTTCTGAATTGGGCATCTCTTGTCATTTTTGCTGCCCTCCTGACTTGAAAAAGGATCTGTGCTCCTGTGAGCCACATCCTGAAGGGTGGTTGGCAACCATGGAATGCTCTGGGACAGCACTTGATTGACTTCAGTGCCCTGGCTGGAAGTTCAGCCTGAGGAAAGAACTGCTCCAGCTGCCTCTGTGCATGTCCAGTTCCTCACAGCTGAGTCCCTGAACACACAGGCTGGTTTTTAGGGGTTTATTTTCCCCCCCTGTTTGCTTGGAGGTGATTTTGGGACCCTTTAGAGCAACATCTGACCAGCCCCTGCCCCCATCCTGTTTTATTGTCTCTTCTTTGGAGTTGACCTGCTGGGTTTGACATGGAAATTGGTGGTGTCTCCCTGTTCTTCTCTCCAGCCCTCAATTGTAACTTGCATTAAACAGTGAAAATGGCCTCGTTTATCTGGTGGGGAAGAGGTGAGGGAGAGAAAGTTAACAGGATTTGTTTTCATGAGCCTTGTGACAGTAAAGAAAAATGAGGTTTGTCTTTTTGGGGAGGGGCTGTGTGTTGGGATTTGCAGGTTTATTTCTTGTTCAAGTTGTTATTTTTTATTAGTATTACTTATTAGTGTTATACTTTTAAATCTGACATTATTACTAGTGGTTGGATGTCAGCTCACTGGAAAGAATCCCTTTTTTCTCCAAGTGGGATTGAGCTGTACAGTCTCTTCCAAGCTGCCAGTGGATTCTAAAGATGGGAAGTCCCAGTTATGGGATTTTAGTGTGATTTGGAGCTGGGGAAGGGTCTGATACGATCCCGGAGTTGCCCCGAGCCTGCTCTGCCACCACATCTGTGCGTGTGGCCCCTCACAGCTGCCCTGCCCTGGGAACATGGGGGGACCCCCTCCTGCCAGGGCTGAGGCTCCTCACAGCTCCTCACAGCCCCTCATGGCCTCTCACAGCTCCTCATGGCCTCTCACAGCCCCTCATGGCCTCTCACAGCCTCTCACAGCCCCAGGCTCAGGGCTCCTCCCAAAGGAGAAGGGGTCGGGCCCTGCTTGTTCTCCTTTTATTTCGGTCCCTTCACAGCCATGAGTAAAGAAAGGCTGAAATGGAGCCTTTCCCCAGCGTTGCCCTCTGGGTTAATGTGGGGCCGAAGCTCTGTGCTGGCGCTGGCCCGAGCACGAACATCAGTGCAGCCCCACGGCCTTTGCTGTCCCCCCGTGTCCATTGGCTGTCCCCGAGTCCCGCCCGGCTCTGGCAGCAGCAGGAGCCGCAGCGCAGTGGGCGCCGGCCCGGCCCAACCGCAGCTCCCGGGCAGGAGCAGCAGCAGCGCCAGCCCTTCCCAGCTGCTCCTGCCTCGGCTTCCCCAGGGCTTTTTCCAGGGGAATTCTGGACTAGAGCAACAATCACCCCCAAACAGCCCTCATTCCTCAGGGCCCGCCTGTGCTGCCCTGAACCAACCTTCAGAGAGAGAAAGGATCAGGTTCCAGCACTGTTTGCAGCACTGTTTTACTCACCCTGAGGTGACAGCAGGAGGCTCTTGTTCCTTTGCCTTGTGAATTGTAGATCATGGCTGCTGTTGCCCCTCTTCTGGTTGCCACCTGAATTTTGTCAGCAAAACTGCAATTGCCTCTTTCAATCAGTGCAACCCACAGTGCTTTTGTGATGGTGAACTTGGTATTTTTATCACAGGCATTAAGATTAGCAGATGCTGAAATGCTCACAAGTCCCTGAGCATGAAGTCAAGGAGAATTAAAGCTAGCCAGGCCACATTCACAGTGCTCAAACACTGTCCTGTTGCTTGTGCTGTTGAAATAGAATCAACTTACAGAGGCCATCACAGAAATTGCCTCTGGAGTGTCAAATAAAATGAAAAATCCCACTAGGAGAAAGAAAAAACAGAACTTCTCAACTTGCTTCATTGCTTCCTCCAAGCAGCAGAAATTGGAGATGCCCAGAGGGATTTGCAGCTGCTGCTGATCCCAGTTGGAGCCCAGCTGCTGCAGAGTCCCAGTGGAGCCTGAGCCCAGCCCGGGGAGCTCCCGCAGTGTCAGGGAGCTCAGCGCACGCAGGGCCAGGCCCAGAGCCCTGGGCACGGCCGCTGATTGCGGGGCAGCAGTGCAGACGGAATGTCCTGCGGCCCAAACCTCCTGCTCCTTCCACACAGTGCCCATCGTGCTCCCCCTCCTCCTGTCCCAGCACTGCACAAATTCCAGCTGGGAGGAGGCTTCCCAAGAGAGGGCTCCAGCTCCCGGCTCCAGTTTTACCCTGAGTGTCCCTGCAGAGGAACAGGGCATCTTTCAGGCAGTTCCAGAAGCTCAGGGGTCTCATTTCATGAGGAATATGGGATGTAAATGGCCTTGTGAAGAAAGGCAAAAGCAGAGGGAATGGGTTAGAAATTATTAGAAAAAAATGACCCTTCTTACAGACAAAGTTCACCAAGTCATTCCAGGCATTTCTTCGTTTCAAATTCTTTCAGTTGTCTACTCTGAGAAGTCCAGCTTGTTCTGGTGCTTATCATGAACTGATTGTACCCTTGAATTACACCAGCACAAGAGATGTAGAATCATCGAAAGTGAACACAGAAAGAAACTACCACTCTCAGCCCATTTTCATATTCTAGATCACTTTCAAGATGTCCACAGAGATGTTGGAATGATTATCACACAACTCTCCATTTCTGGCTGCAGCCTCTGGAGATTCTTTCTCTGAATTCAGGCAGGGTTGTATTCCCTAACAATTCTGGGTACCACCTCCTGTTTCCTTAGGTTAGAACAGAAACAATGAAAACCTTGCCAATGGCACAACTCCCCAGCCCACAAGCAAACAAAAGGACACATTGTCAAGTTCTCCAAACATTTGTTCTGCTTTTCTGAAAAAGTCCTGCTGCACACACAGTGCGGAAAGCCAAGAGAAGCTGCAATTGATGGCACATCTGGTGAAAGGAGCTCGACCTCGTTCTCCACAAAAAGGTATTGGAAGGAACAAACAGGAGAAGATTCCTGGAAAACTGAAATAGTTTTCAAGAAGTGAAATGAAAATGGAAAGAAACAATCCACGATGTTTTCCTGTATTTATTCCTATGCTTCCCTTTTCCATGTTGCACTACTTCTCCATCCCATTAATTCCAAATGGATCTCACCTCGAAGATCTATGACTTAGAGAGTTTTATACACCCTAAAACACCATGAGCTACATCCAGTTTGCCTTCCCCTGTTTTTCTTGGAAAGCAATGCTGGAGACAAAAGTGCAGTGCTTGGGTCAGGTACGATCTCTACAGACAGGGAATGTGCTGTGATAGTGTTTGACCCTCAGCAGGGACTGCACAGCAGCAACCAAGGGGATTCCTGTGCCATTGTGTCAAGCCTCTGGATCAGGGCTGAACACGGCAAAGTTCCTGTGTTTGGACAGACTCAGGGGCTGCCCCCAGGGCACGCGGGGCTTGGCCGTAGGGCGTGCGGGGGGAGCGGGGAACGGCCAAACGGACACTCGGAGAAACGGACACTCGGACAAACGGACACTCGGACAAACGGCCCCGGCGCTTCAGTTGCAGCGGCGGCAGCGGCGGCAGCGGCGGCAGCGGCGGCAGCGGCGGCAGCGGCGGCAGCGGCGGCAGCGGCGGCAGCGGCGGCAGCGGCGGCAGCGGCGGCAGCGGCGGCAGCGGCGGCAGCGGCGGCAGCGAAAGCAGGGACTCTATCGACTCCCTCTTCCCTCCCCTCGCCCTCTCCCGCTGTCCCGCACACACTCCCAGTGTCCCTTTCCCGCTGTCCCTTTCCCGGCGTCCCTCTCCCCGTGCCGGGCCGGGCCATGCCCCAGGCCCGCCCCCGGCCCCGGGCGGGGCCGCCCCCTCCCCGCCCCGGGGCGTCCCGCCGCGCTCTCTTCTCCGCGCGGTTCTCGCCATCGCGGCTGTGGCGCTGCTGGGCGAGCATCAGTGGCTGGGGCGGCACCGCCAGCCTTTGGCTCCGCCTGGCCCGGCCCCGGCCCCGGCCCCGGCCCCGGCCCCGCCGCGGGCTGCAGTCCCGGCCCCGGCCCCGCCGCGGGCTGCAGTCCCGGCCCCGGCCCCGTTGCCGGCGCCTCTCGGGGCCCGCGGAGGACACCGGCGGCTGGGCCGCTCCCGCCGCCTCCGCTGCGGCTTCCCCGGCCCGAGCTCCGCCGCTCGGCAGCGCGGCCGCCGGCCCCGAGCCGCCGGTGCCCGGGGCGGGTGGCAGTGCCCGGCCCGGGGTGGTCGGGGGGCGGTCGGGGACCGTGTGTGGCCCCGGGCCGAGCGCTGACAGCCGCGTGTCGCCCGCAGGGACGGCGCAGGAGGCCCTGCAGGAGCGGTACCGCCTGGGTTCGCTGCTGGGCAGAGGCGGCTTCGGCAGCGTCTACGCGGGGACGCGGCTCGTGGACGGCGCCCCGGTGAGTGGCGGGGCCGGCGGCGGGCGGAGGAGGAGGGCGGAGGAGGAGAAGGATAAGGCGCGGCGGGGCGGGCGGCGAGCTCAGCCCGCTGCTCCTCTTGGCTTGCAGGTTGCCATCAAAAGCGTGCCGCGGGATCGCATCCTGCACTGGGGCGAGCTGGTGAGTGAGCGGGGCCAGCGGCAGAAGCTGGGGCGTGCCGGGTGAGGAGCCGGGGCCCGGTGAGGTGGGAGCCGCTGGGAGCCCCGGAGGGAGAGCGGGCGTGGGGTGAGCGGGGGGCACAGAGCATCCCGGGCTGGGTGAGGGGTCCCAGAGCCCTGGCACGGCCCCAGCCCCACTGACAGCATCTTGGTCCTCCCTCAGCCCAATGGCACCCGTGCGCCCCTGGAGATCGTGCTGCTGGCCAAGGTGTCCACTGGGTTCCACGGTGTAATTCAGCTCCTGGAGTGGGCTGAGCTCCCCAACAGCTTCTTGTTGGTGATGGAGCGTCCGGAGCAGTGTCAGGACCTCTGTGATGTCATCCTGGCTCGGGGGTTCCTGCCAGAGGAGGAGGCGCGGGGGCTGTTCCGCCAGGTGCTGGAGGCCGTGCGGCACTGCACCAGCTGCGGGGTCCTGCACAGAGACATCAAACCTGGCAACATCCTCATCGACCTGGCCACCGGACAGGCCAAACTGATTGACTTTGGCTGTGGCACCTTCCTCCAGGACACAGTCTACACCAAATTCGCAGGTGAGCCCTCCCAGGGGATGCTCCTGGGCATCTCATGCCACAGCCTGGATGTAGTCCCAGGGATTCCCCCATTTGCTGTGGGTCATGGGATTGCTTCTTTAGCCAAGTTGCTTTAGAGTGGGGGGACCAGCTCCCGGCCCTGCTGACAGCCTTCAGCACCCACTCTGCCCTGGGCTGGGGCTGGGGCTGGGGCAGCCAGCCTGACAAAAACCCCCATGGGGATAGCAGAGAGGGGGCTCAGACCCCGTGCCCCAGCCGGTTTGGTGTGCAGGCGAGGAAGGGCTTGGACTGCTCCACTCCCCTTGTTTGCCTTGGCTTATTAATGTTTGTTGGGGGCAATGCAGGCAGGGAGGAGAGTGGTTTTTCCCCACCACTGGGTGGGTTTTTCGCTTGCATGTCATGGTCAGGCCTTGCCAGGGCTTCTGCTGCCCTCTTCCAGCACCAGTGGCTTCTTTTAGAACCCCAGGTTTGTACACAAGTCACAGGTGCTGGCAAGAAGGCAGTGGGTCACCCTGTGTGCCACTGGTGCAGCCCCTGCATGCCCAGGGATGCTGGGGCGAGGTTCTGGGAACAGCAGCATCCACCTGATGAACTCCATCTGTATTCCACAGGAACACCGTCCTACAGCCCACCAGAATGGACCCAGCTCAGATGCTACCATGGCGAGGCAGCGACGATCTGGTCCCTGGGGATCCTGCTGTACCAGATGGTCTGCGGGAAGCACCCGTTCAAGAAGGGCCGGGACATCATCTGGGGCGAGCTCTTGTTCCCACAACATCTCTCTCAAGGTAGATCCTCATCTCTGTGGCACAGGGGGAATACCAGCGTTGGGAGACAGCAGCAGGCTCATGAGCATCCCGCTCTGGCAGCTGCTGAGGAGGTGACACATGTCCTGCTCTCCTCCAAAACAGAGAACTGACTGGAAATTTTAGGCACAGCTCTGAGCACATCCAGCATAGCCAGGGCTCGGGAACGGCGGGGCAAAGTGGACAGGTTCCTTCTCCAAGTGACTGACAGTTTCTGGTTTCTTTCCCCAGAGTGCCAAGATCTTATCAAGTGGTGTTTATCCATGCACTCCTTGGATAGGCCGTCATTGGAAGATCTATTCTATGAGCCTTGGCTGCAGGGGTCTGCCCTAGAAGATGGGAGAGATCCACAGGCACCGTTTGGGCCTGGTAAGTAACAGCTTCACACATCTCTTGGCAAGAAGAAGCAAAGAAAACCAAACTTTTTTGTCCTGCCTGGAGCAGGAATCATCAGATGGGAACACGCAGCTCTTGTGCTGGAGCTGAGCTGCTCTGGCAAGCACTGAGGGCCACTATCCAATCTGGTTTTGCTTGTCCTGGTTCATTGATGGCTGGGGCCCTGGGCAGAACACTGACAGCCTGCTCTGGCCCCCAGGGAAGGAGCAGGAGCCCCTGGAGAAGCTGGACCAGGTGGGGCTGCTGCTGGAGACACCAAGGACGATGTCAAGGATGAGAACCTCTTCTTCGACCTGGCCATCTGCAGCTGAAGATGATTGATTTCAATTCTGGCACCTTCTGCAAAGACACACTCCACACCCAATGTGCAGGTGAGTCCAGAGCCAGGGGATGCTCCCAGATCTGGGCATTGCACAGCCTAGCCGGGCACCAAAGGTTCCCCCCTTTGCTGGGGTGGATGCAATGAATTCTTCAGTCGGCTGCCAAGCTGCGTTTTGGCTCTGGGCAGCTGCTGAGGAGGTGGATCTGCCATGGCTGGCTGGAGGCTGGGCACATGTGCTGCCCTCCTGCTCTCCTCCCAAAGGCAGCAATGATGGAGAGGTTTGGGCAGAGCTCTGAGCACAGCCAGCACGGCCTGGGCACTGCAGGCGGTTGGGACAAGGGGACAGGAGCCTTCAGCTGACAGACGGTTTCTGGTTTGTCTCCTTCCAGCCAGGCTCTGCAGATGCTGAGGCTGCTCTGGGCTCTGCCAGGGCTCTGCTGGGGCTCAGCCCTGGGCACAGCTGGGCCTGCTCTGCCCTCCCATTGCTCTGACAGCTTTGCATCGGACAAGCCGGTTCCGAGCACAGCGACGGAGCTTTCTGCTTTGGCAGGTGAGTGAGACTGTCCTGCAGGCCCAGAGATTGCAGTGAGGGATACACATCCAATTGGCAAGAGCCCAAACCCTCCACAGTCCCAGCTGAACGCCTGTATCTCCACATGTTTTGTCTGTCCCACTCTTCATTTCTTTTTAGCTGGAATTGTGCAATGGCACTTTCTTCCTTCTCTAGGATTGCTACAAGTAGGCCAAACCTGGCCAGTGGGCTGTGTTCCTAAGGCAGTGCCATCTGGAGCTGATGGATGAAGAATTGCCCTTTTCCACTTCCAAACCAGAGAGGAAAGCAGTAAGTGGGACTTGCTGTCTTTCAGAAACCACTGACAATTTCAAAGGGAATGTACAGCTCATTCACAGGGTGAGAAGGAAGGGCATCTTCTAAAGGAGTTGAGGTTTGATAGAGTTTAGATTCCCAGTCCTGCTCGGAGGTGGCAGGGCACAGTCAATTTCCTATTCCTCCAACCAGAATTTAAAATAACAATATTGGAAACAAACCCCAAAATCTTTACAAAAAGGCTGCTGTGGTCAGTAAGATGGAGCCATGTCATCAGCAGATTTACAAAGTAAATTAACTGAGTTCTCTTCTTGAAAGATCAGTTACCTCTTAATCCAAGTTTACAGAAGATTTTTCACTACACATTTGGAGTTTGTTTTTATATTTCGGTGGTTTTTTCTGATTTGTTTTTCCTTTTTTTTTTTTTTTTTACCAGAAAACATGTCCTAAAAGAGGAATGTCCTTTGCTCCTTTTTCCCATGTGGAGCAGCTCCCTTCCCCCAGAGCCCGGCAGCTCCTGGCCCCTGCAGGGCTGAGGCTTTTCCCCTTTGCTGTGCACAGGCTGATGGAGCAGCGCTGCTGAACACGGGGACACTCAGAGGGACCAAAAGCCTTTGTCCACATGAAGCTCCAAGGTCCAAACTCTGAGCAGACACGGCTGGAAGAGACTCACAGGCTCCCTGTTTGCTGTGCTGCCCCACTTGTGAGGGGCCCATGGCTCCTGGAGGTTGTGCAAGGAATGCAGGTGGGGACTCCCTCTCCATATGGAGCCTCCAGATGGAAAAGGCTGCTGTGCCCAGGCAGCTCCAGGGGCAGAGAAATGAGGTCTTGACCACTTGATCTGGGCCAGTTCCACAGTCCTGGGCAGCAGCCACCGAGCCCAGGGGGAGCAGAGGGCAGAGCAAGAGGGACAAAAGCAGTCAAGTGCAGAGAGTGGGAAGAGCGAGACCTGGCAGAAGCAACGGCTGCTTCATTTCACTCTTGAAGAAAGCTCTTGGTGTTTCAAAGTGCTGAAAGGCATGAAGGGCAGAGAGGAGGTGACACCAAACTATGCTCCTGTTTTCACACTGCCCCCTCTCAGTGTCCCAGAAGGAATTGGATGAACTGTATTCTTCTCTCTGAGTCGTCTCGTTCAGCATGAGCAGCTCAGCACCAGGAGCTAAAGGAGCTGAAGCCTTAGGCCACAAGAGCTGACCCAGAGGGAACTTTTTGAGCAAAGTAATGCTGCTAATGTGGACCTAGCTGAATGCAGCAGTTAGAATGCTGGAATTCTAGAACCCTTTCTGTTGGAAAAGATCTCTGAGCTCATCAAGTCCAGCCGTTTACCCAGCACTGTCAAGCCCAGCACTAAACCATGTCCCTGAAGCACCAAGGCCTGAACAAGAAGCCCTGAGTCAAAGGTGACCTCTCAATGAACCTTGCAACCAAAGGTTATCTTTGTATTTGCTCACTACCAAAGTATGCATGATCATTAGCATTGTGATAAATGTATCCACTCATTAGTGAAACATGTATTGACCTTTCCATATTTAGAAGCCAGACAAGGCCATGAATTCCGACATCTCTTTGGGGGAGTATGGTCAAAGTCTCCTCCCTTGGTTCCTCCTTGAGCCCTGGCCAGGCTTTGGGAGAACCCAAGAGGAGGATGAAACCAGATGTTCCTGCACTAGAAGTGCTGTCAGTTTGTTTATTCAGCACTGTCCAAGCTGGGCCCTCTCCCAGCAAGGTTGGAAGCCTCACCTGTGGGTGGCCGCACCTGCAGGAATTCGCAATTGTTGGGAGTGGCTCTGCAGTCCTTGGCTGGGACAGCTTCCCCCAGCTGATGAGGGGATCTGGGTGATGGTAAAGTCTGAGGGTAGCTGCTGATGGATCTTTCTTAGTCACTCCAGGCAATCTTTGGTAGTGCTGATTGGGTGCATTGCTGAGCTTCTCCTTTTGTAATAATTTGCTGCTTTGAACTACAGGAAACTACACTGATTCCCTCAGTAAATTACACTGATTCCTTCAGTTGGTGTCTGTGTCTTTGGTGCTGACCCTGCCCACTGGCAAAACAAAATTGGCGTAGTGTGGCCAGATCACAACAAAATGTCACTTTTTAAATGTAAATGTAAATGTAAGGAATCAGTTCCATCCGAAATTCCCAGTTGGGAAGATCTTCCCTATAGTTCTTTGTCTCTGGAGGGGGCTGAGATCAGAGCAACATGTGAGCAATGGAGAAATTGGCTAAAAGAAGCTGAACCGATAGATGTATTAAAATGCATCCAAAAATTGCATATGGAAAAAGGAAAAGAACTTTTGGGTTTGGGAAGACGAGGATAAATTTTGTTAACAGTATATTGGAAACAGCACCAACAGAAGGAACAATTGTTTCTGGAATGCTCCCATATGGAGCAACAGAAGTTTTTAATCTTGACCTCAGATTTCTTTGTGCAAGTGAAATAATATAATAATATAATAAATACTTAGATATATATAAAATAAAAATTATGTAAAGTATAATTAAAACATATATGTGTATATATATATATAAGCTAAATAACAATGTGAAATAATGCTGACAATACTAATTTGCTAGTGTTGGCTGTTCAGGGATGTAGCACTAAATACCCTACAGAAAATGTGTGGCCAGGACTGAATCATCAGTGGGAAACTTGGCGAGATTGTATATAATGAATAAAGGAGGATGGGATGAAATTGGCTATTTTTATAGGGTTTGCTGATACTGTGACGTGGAATGTTTTGTCCGGGATTGTGAGACATAAAGTGATTAAGGCTGCTGGGTTTTTCATATACTACACTATCCACAAGCTGCAGGATTGGTGGAACGGATGGAGGGGTTGTGAAAAGAGCAGATGAAAAAATGGGGAGATGGGAACCTGTCCTGATGGAGAACCTCTTACAGATCCACCCCAACAGCTGCAGGGCTGGACCTTTATTCTTTAGAATTAATTAGGATAGATCAGAAGCAAATAAGAGTTATCACTACCAGAACAGGAATTCAGATTCCTCCAGAACATTTTGGTTTGATAACTGCTCGCTAAAGCTTGGCCTTGCAAGGTGTTCATGTCATGGGAGGAGTAATGGATGCAGATTATCAAGGAGAAATTAAATTCTGTTAAACAATAGTGAGCATGATTTGATTATGGAACCCCGTGACAGGGTAGGACAATTATTGATACTGCTGTTTTAAAAACAGTTGTGAAAAAAGGAGATCCACCTGAAATCACCACTGTTTGTGGGGATGAAGGGTTTGGATCCACCTAATGTCCTAATAATGGAGCCACAGTGTGGGTCCAGAGGCCAAATGGCCCTCCCGAGGCAGCTGAAGGAACAGCTCTGGGGAAAGACAGCACAGTTTGAATCCTGAAACCTGGGCAGGAACGATGGGAATATGTCCCTGCAGCCAAGTGTTCTATGGGAGAACAAGTAGATGTTGTAGGATATTGTTTTAGAGATCCTGCCAGACCAAATCTCCTGTTTGCCCCAACGGTCCCTTGGGAAAATGCTCTGATCCATGGGGCTCGATGTGAGCACTGATGTGACACTGAGTGCCTTCCACACGAATCCCAGCCAGGAGCCTGCGTGCCCCTCAAGGACTGGGACCCAGCACCTCTGCAGCCAAAGGGGAAAGGACCCCACCAAGTCTTGTTCCCCACAGACACCGCGGTAAAGCTGAACAGCAAAGGACCTTGGGGCCATTATTCTGGAATGAAAAAGGCACCAGCTCCATGGACAATGGAATTATTAACCCAAATAAGACTGAGGAAAAAGCATGAATAGCCTTGTCACTAAAGTACTACTTATGTCTGTCAGTTGTATCTTGATAGTCAACCAGAATCTTTGTTTGCCAGAAACACCTCTAGAGTTTCACCAAGGGATTAGTCATGAAAATTTGTATGAGAATGTAAGGATCAAAGTAGCTGAAATACTCAATGTAACTAATTGCTGGATATGTTCTCAAGCAATGTTGGGAGGAATGGGATTCCCTTGGAGGGCCCACCCTGTGGGGTGGCCAGAACTCTGTCAATGGGCTCTGACTCGTAACGGAGTCAGTGAAGGGACAGTTAAAGAAAACTGTGCTGTGGAACAAAAGAATACAATGACCAGTTTTACAGGATTCAGTAAGATTTCCCTTCAGGTGAAACCAAACCCTGTTATAGTTAGAGGCCAAAATGTGAAAGAATTTCTATGTTTTAGCATTACTGAAAATGTCAATAGAACTTGGGGTGCTGGAGCTGGTCAGTGTCAGCGTTACACCACTCCCAGCTGCAGTGCCACCATTTAGGGTATTCAGCAACAACCATGGGGAAGAGTTGGGGCCAAGAGAGCATTTTTCACCCAAAGAATGCCTTGGATTTCAGAAACCAAAGATTCTGGTTCACCCTGTGCCCTGTGTGCACTGCCTCGTCCTGTGGAGTTTACATTAACTAAGAGCTAAATAGATTATTAGAAGAAGCAGCAAATGATGCTATTAAGATATCAAATAGCACATCCTAAGAAACATGCATGGGGGCTCTATGGAACAGTATGGCCTTGGATTATCTGCTTGCTGGGCAAGGAGGGAACTGTGCTATTATAGGACAGGAATCTGGCGCTTCTGCCAGGGATGGGTTTGAAGACCAGCAGTCAGGAATCACCTCGATAGAAAGATCAATAGAAGAGTGGCAGAAGGAAGAAAATTCTTCTTGGTGGGATTGGCTTCATGGCTGCCAAAGTGGAGGCTGCTGCAAAATGCATTTGTGGCAGTCACTGTAATCATTGCAGTGTGTGCACTTGATGTGTTATGATTCCGTGTTAGAGTTGTTATATCACTTTGTGCTGGAAAATGGAGAATTGAGACTTGTCTAAAAAGAGACATAGTCTCAAGAAAAAAAAATGAGATTTGATAAATAACATAGAGAATAGCAACTAATCAGGCATGTTTGAAAAGGAATGTGAATTATTGCTCTGAGTAATGAACTTGAAGAGCACTTAAGTGAAGAACAAGAGGTGATGCCTTTATGACTAAAACCTAAATCTAAGGTTCTGTTATGGAAAGAATTGTTATGAAGGTTTGTAGTTCATCTGTGGGTCAAAGGGCCAATTGAAGTACTAAGGCCTGAACAACAGGCCCTGAGCCAAAGCTGACCTCCACATGAACCTTCCAACCAAATCTTATTTGTATCTGCTAATTAACAAAGTGTTATTAGCAAAATTATCTTTGTAGCTGTTCATTGGTGAAACCTGTTCTCTATTTAGAAACCAGACAAAGCCTCATCTGGCATTGTCTGGGAGTGTAGGATCAAAGTCAACTCCCTTGGTTCCTCCTTGAGCCCTGGCCAGGCTTTGGGAGAACCCAAGAGGAGGATGAAACCAGATGTTCCTGCACTAGAAGTGCTGTCAGTTTGTTTATTCAGCACTGTCAAAGCTGGGCCCTCTCCCAGCGAGGTTGGAAGCCTCACCTGTGGGTGGCTGCACCTGCAGGAATTCGCAATTGTTGGGAGTGGCTCTGCAGTCCTTGGCTGGGACAGCTTCCCCCAGTGATGAGGGGATCTGGGTGATGGTAAAATCTGAGGGTAGCTGCTGATGGATCTTTCTTAATCAATATGGGCAATCTTTGGTAGTGATGACTGAGTGCATTTTTGAGCTTCTCCTTTTGTAATGATTTGCTAATTATCATCTGCTTTGCTGAGCTTATCCTTTTGTAATTCTTTGAAGTTTTCATTTATATAAATTACACTGTTCCTTCAGTTGGTGTCTGTGTCTTTGGTGCTGACCCTGCCCACTGACATAGCAGTGTCCCACCTCAGTATTCCCTGGGAAGACAAAAACCATCTCTCCAAATGTCCCCCCCTTCCTCCTTGTTCCCCCACTTTATACACTGAGTGTGATGTCCTATGGTCTGGGATATCCCCGGGGTCAGTTGGGGTCACCTGTCCCCCTGTGTCCCCTCCCAACGCCCATGGACCCCCAGCCCCTCCCCAGCGTGGCCGGACGAGGGGCAGGAAAGGCCTTGGCTCTGTGCAAGCTCAGCGAGAACAAAACCATCTCTGTGTGATCAACGCTGTGCGCAGCACAAACCCAAACACAGCCCCAGAGAAAGCCCTGGGGAGGAAATTCCCTCTGGCCCAGCCCAAAGCAGCACCCCATGGCCATCCCCCATCCCCACGGCTCCACGGGTTCCTTTCCATGCCCCGACCCTGGCCAGGGCACCTTGGGATGGTGGCCATGGCCGCCGGCTGTGGCACAGGGCTCAGTGCTGTGTCCATGGCAGCACAGCCCAGCCACGGGCCCTGAGAGCAGGTGACCGTGACAATCCCCATCACAGCGGGCCCAGGCATTGGTGGCCATGGCACCAAACTGAGGAACAGGTCCTTGTGGTCATTCCCACAGCACCTGAGGACAGCAACAAGTGTCAGTGCAATTGGACCTGGCAACAGCCCCAGAACTGCTTTGTCCTGAGAGCTGCCATGGCCCCAAGGAGAGCACCAGGTGTGCATGCAAGTGCCATGGAACCTGACTGCAGAAATGGGTCCTTAGGGAGGTTTCTGAGGAACCTTGACCTCACGGTGGCCATGGCATCCCAACCCAGCAGTGGGGTCAGTGAAGTGTCCATGGCACAGCCCCTGGCAATGGCCAGTGCAGGTTGGGATGAGAATCCACGCTCAGAGCTGGCCCAGGGCAGGGCTGCAGTGCCTTCCCAGCAGCCTGTCTGCACAGGAGAACTGCCAGGGCTCTCTGCATTTCCCTTCCCCTCACTCTTGGCTCACTCACCCACCTCCCAACAACGTCCTTGGAGCTTTGAGCTGCAAGGAGTTCAAAGCTTCTCTGTCCTTCAGCAGTTGCTCTAATTCTGCCTTCAGCCAACTCTGGGTTTGTGTTTATTGTAGAACTTTCTGTATGTCCAAAACATTCCTTGCAGAATTCAGCCTTGGGGAAGGGGAACCTCCTTAGTGGCACCTTGGGCTTGGCACACACTTGAGGAATGTGTCTGTTTTCAATGGAGAAACTTAGGAGTTTCAGATTGCTTATTAAAAAAAACACAGAAAACCCATCTTTGGCTGAGTGCAGGCAGTTCTCCAAGCAAAGCAGGTCCCAAGTGAGTGAGAAGAGACAGGATAGGCTTGGGCAATGTGGAGCAAGGTTGTCCTCACTGGGTCAGATCTCAAGGCACAGCTTCTCTCACCAGGCCAGACCTGCTTAGGTGACACCCTGGATCAATATCAATCACAAAATGCTGCAATCCCCTCTGCTCTAGAAAGAACAGTAGAAAAATACATCCTTTAAAATAAGAATGAATATTTCTTAGAAGCACTTTGAAATATTTCTCTGTAACTATGGTGGGAAAACTTCCTAATGAACTGCACCAGACCAGAGGGAAATCAAGGCAGAGCCATGGTTTGTCAGGACTTGCTGGATCCTAATGAGCCCCGAGGTGCATTTGGTGCTGAGTCCTTGAACCTCAGGGCCTGAGAGGAGATTGCACAAACCTTTCCAGGAGTCAAAGTCAGAAGAAAAACCCAAAGTGTCTCCAAGCATGAATGGGTCACATGGCAGTCCATCAGCAACACAGGCTCCTCGTGGACTCCTTGGAGGAGAGAACTGGAGGCCATGATTGAAAAAACCTCTCAGATATTCAGTGTGAAAAGGAAAAAGGAAAATACCTTAAAAAACTGAAGTATTCAAGGCATTAATGAGTCCCACTGAGTATCCTTACTAACAAGGGCACTCAAGGGACTACTTAAAGCAGAAAATTGGAGGCCATGATTGCAGAAAATTCTCAGAGACTCAGGGTGAAAAAAGAAGGACTTTAATAAACCCTGAGTACCTTGAAGCATTAATGAGCCCCAGTGAGTGTTGTTACTGACAAAGAATCTCAAGGGACTCATTACAGCAGATAATTGGAGGCCATGATTGCACAAAGCTCTCAGAGACTCCAAGGCAAAAGCAAAAGCCAAAGTCCTTTGAAAAACCTGCAGTCCCTGGGAGCATGAAGGAGCCCCCCAGGGCCATTCGTGACAAAGGCTCCCCAGGGACTCCTTCCAGCAGATCCCTGAGGCCACTGGGATGTGGGGGGGATGCTGAGGGAAGGACAAGGGGGTGACAGTGCCCAGCCTTGCTGGGGCTGTGCCAGGAGGCCCCAGGGCCTCAGGACAAGGTGTCTCCTCACAGCCCTTGGTGGCACAGACTCTGCTGTGCCCCAGGGCACCAAGGCTTGCCTTCTCTTTGTCCCACCTGTCATCACTTCCTCCAATTTCCTGCTCTAACTGGAACCTGGGGACACTTTCTCAGTCATATCCCTCACTGGGACCCATTAAAACTTCAAGAAACTTTAGATATTGATTGTGACTTTGAATTCTGGAGAGGTTTCCCCAACTCCCTCTCAGGGACTGATGTTCAGGGACTCAGCACCAAAGCCCCGAGAGGGTCATTAGAGTCCTTGAGCTGTTGCTGTGCTGCTGAGCTGGGCCGGGCTCCTGGCACAGAGACAGCTCCTGGCAACCAAGAAGGGCTTCAAAAAGACCTTTCTCCTGAGGAGCAGCTCCTCTACACAGCCCTGAAGCTGGCACATGGCACAGCTTTTCGGATCTTCAGGAGGACTCTGAGAGTTGCTGCAGTGCAGGGGATGTGGCCCTAGGGCAGAGCTGGGTTTGCCTGCTGCAGCATCCGAGGCACAGCACAAGACAGCTCCCTGTTGCCAGGCTCTGCTGCAGGGCTGAGCAGCCGCGGGTGCAGCCAGGGGTGCCCAGGGCTGTGGTGCAGAGCAGGGTCCTGCAGCCCAGGGCGCTGTGCTGGGCCAGGGACTCTGCTGCCTGCCAGGGACAGCTCTCAGCCGGCCCGGGGAGCTGCTGCCAGCGCTGGGGGAGAAGCTGTGGGGGGAAGGAGCGACCCTGAGCAGGGCAGGTGCTGCTGCTGAGAGGTGCTGTGTGGGGCAGGGCTGCTCCCAGCTCCAGATCAGCCTGGGGACAGCTCTGGAGGACACTGCCCAAAGAAGGTAAGCCAGGGATTGCTGTAAACATCAGCAGCTTTCCTGAGATTGTTTTCAATTTCCTATTTGGATCAGGGTGGGATGGTTGGGGAATAGGTGAAGCAGAATAGGAGTTGTAATCCCAGAGTCACAGAACATTCTGGGTTGAAAAGACACACAAGGATCATCAAAGTAATATTTGAACATTTATTAAAATTCCTGATCTGTAACTTTGTGTGTTCAGTGTCTCTGCTGGAGCCTCCCAAAGGGCCTTCAGGCACTCCTCAACCCATGGACAGCACCAGCATCACCTTTGCAGGGCCCAGCAGGGCTCTCTGAGCTGCCCTTGCCCACCTGCACACAGAGGCTGCCCCCAGGCAGGGCCCTGCAGACAGGCAGGTTTCTGTAGGGCCGGGCCGAGTGCACAGAGGGTGGGATGGGCTCTGTGAGCACTGACAGGGACAAGGCACCTCTGAGGAGGAAAATGTGCAGGCCCAGGGAGAGGATGAGGGAAGGAGAGGGAGCTGAGCAGAGCAATGCTGTGGGCAGGAGGGCACTGTTGGTGTGTGGGAGGTGCCGTGCACAGCTGGGGACGGGGAACACTGTCCTGAGTGTGTGGCTGTCTCTGCCCCGCCCTCTCAGGCACAGCACCACAATATCTTCTCTTGTTTCTGCACTCTCTGATATTGTCATTGTTATCTTGTGCTCTCAGGGAGGCTCTGGCATTTGCAGCAGCTGAGTCAGGCACTGCCCTTGGGATTCCTGCCAGGCAGGTGTGTCCATGGGAATGGGGTGTCCAAGCTTCCCTGTGACCTGTGGGGCTGTGGGCAAAGCAGTCCATGGGAAAGGGGAAGGAGCTGAGCCTCCCTCCCTGAGATGCCATCATGAGCACACCTGGGCATCTCCTTGCTGTGTCCTTCCAAGCTCTGAGCTGCCCTCCTGGGCGCAAATCTGTGCCAGAGCCTCTCGCAGTTCCCTGAATGTCCCACAGGGAAGTGCAGAGATGCCACAAGTGAGGAAATGCTGTTTGGTTTGCCAAGGGCACCGTGAGTGTCCTTGGCAGAAGGGGAGAGCTGAGACCTTGCTCAGAGACCTTTAGAGAGGGTGAGACATTCAGTGATCCCTCTGCTCTCAGCAGGGTCAGGTTTCTTCTCAGGGTGACACAGGAGTGTGATTGTGATCTGATTGCAGCCGAAGGTGCAAACCCAGGGCAGTTGGGAACAAGCCCATCCAGCCCCTGACCTTGCCCTGAGCCACAGGGAATCCCTTTGGCTCTCACTCTCAGTGACAAACTCTGAGTGCAGCAGAAAAGCTGGGGATATCTGACCTCAGAGAACCTGGAATGATCTGTGGTTAGGAAAAACTTTGTAAAACTCACTCCTGCCATCCATGTCCTGTGGAACTGAGAGTGAAAATGCTTAACAAACCTTTCAGCATTAGGAGAGATTCCACTGCCAAATCCTGAATATCCAGCCTTGTCCCTCTGCCACATGGCCACAAACCCAGGGCATCAGGGCAGGGATGGCTCCTTGAGAGCCCCCACGCACAGGCCTGGCTGCTCATGGCACACTCAGACAGCACAGGTGGAGCTCAGGCAGGGACCTGGATGAAGGTTTTCCCAGAGAAGGATAAGGGTGGATGAGTCACAGTGGGACAGTCTGCAGGGAATGGCACAGGTTTGGCTCAAAGCAGCCTCTCCTAACTTGTCACTGTCCTTTTCTCCATGAACAGGTCCCCATGGCAGACACAGGAAATGTCCAACAGCAGCTCCATCAGCCACTTCGTCCTGCTGGCATTCGCAGACACGCGGCAGCTGCAGCTGCTGCACTTCTGCCTCATCCTGGGCATCTCCCTGGCTGCTCTCCTGGGCAACGGCCTCATCATCAGCGCCGTAGCCTGCGGCCACCACCTGCACACGCCCATGTTCTTCTTCCTGCTCAACCTGGCCCTCACCGACCTGGGCTCCATCTGCACCACTGTCCCCAAAGCCATGCACAATTCCCTCTGGGACACCAGGGACATCTCCTACTCAGGATGTGCTGCACAGCTCTTTTTCTTTCTGTTCTTCATTTCAGCAGAGTTTTCCCTCCTCACCATCATGTGCTATGACCGCTACGTGTCCATCTGCAAACCCCTGCACTACGGGACCCTCCTGGGCAGCAGAGCTTGTGCCCACATGGCAGCAGCTGCCTGGGCCTGTGCCTTTCTCTATTCTCTGCTGCACACAGCCAATACATTTTCCCTGCCCCTGTGCCAGGGCAATGAGCTGGGCCAGTTCTTCTGTGAAGTGCCACACATCCTCGAGCTCTCCTGCTCACACTCCAAACTCAGGGAACTTGTGCTCATTGTGGTTAGTGCCTGTTTGTCATTTGGTTGTTTTCTGTTCATTGTTTTCTCCTATGTGCAGATCTTCAGGGCTGTGCTGAGGATCCCCTCTGAGCAGGGACGGCACAAAGCCTTTTCCACGTGCCTCCCTCACCTGGCCGTGGTCTCCCTGTTTATCAGCACTGCAGCATTTGACTACCTGAAGCCCCCCTCCATGTCCTCCCCATCCCTGGATCTGACACTGTCAGTTATGTACTCAGTGGTTCCTCCAGCACTGAACCCCCTCATCTACAGCCTGAGGAACAAGGAGCTCAAGGCTGCAGTGTGGAGACTGATGGCTGGACAATTTCAGAAACATTGAGCTGGTTGCCAATTCCTGTAAATCACTTGGATCAAAGTCTTCTTTGATAGTTCGTGTTGGTTTGCTTGCGGGTTTTTTCTTCCTGTATTTTAGTTTTTTAATATTGCCCACAAATAAAGATAATTTTCTGTGCCATTTCTCACTTTGTTTCACTCCATCTTCACTGTGACCACAGACTGTGTCAATGAAGAGCTGTGCTCTCAGTGGCTTTAAACAAACTAAAAGATCTCCCAGCCAAGTTTTCACCACAGATCCCCTTTAGTTCCCTTCTCAGGAGCTGCAGCAGCAATGTCTGTGTGCAGAGGTGGGGCAGATCAGGGGTGGCACAGCAGCTCTGCCAAGGAGCAGCAGCACTTGGTGTTCCCAGTGCTGCTCCCGTGCCACTGCCCCGCTGCCCTCCTGCCCCTCGTGTTGCTGTAGGGCCTGAGTGCTCTCGGGGTGGGTCCCAGTGCTGGGGGTGGCAGTGCCGGGGCTGCAGCAGGGACAGGCCATGGGCACTGCTGGGGCAGAGCTGACGCCTCAGGGTGGGGCCTGAGGGCTCGAGGCTCCTTGCCCAGGGTCTCTCAAGAACACGCCCAGGCCAATGCTCAGCAGAGAAAATCCCCATGAGCAGCCCCAGGGTGGCCATGGGCAGGGTGGGGGCAAACAGCATGGCTGGGACTGTGCAAGGTCCCTGGGGGAGCCGGGAAGGAGCAGCAGAGCAGGGGCTGATCCATCCCCACTGCGCTGGACAGCCCAGGGCAGCGTCCCAGAGCATCCTCATGGAGCTGCCGACAACATCCCCCCTTTGCAGCCCTGGCCTCTCCCCCAGCTCCCAGAGGTGCTTGATCCTTGCAGGCAGAGCCACGGCAGCACTGCTCAGGAGCCCCTGTTTGCATTGCACAGAGCAGGCGTGAGCACTGCCATGGTGTTGGTGTGGGGAGATGAACCTGAGGGAGCACAAACGCCGTCAGCCCCTGGGGCCAGCAAGGGCTGGGGATGGCAGGGAAACCACTCAGGTTTGTGGTGACCTCCGAAGTCAGCCAGAAAGTTTGTTCCCATGAGCTGTGAGTTTCCTGTCCCACTGCAGACATTGTTGCTCAGCCCCAGGGCTGCCTGGCAGCCACCCCCAAACAGCCCTGAGCATTTCCTTTGCTTCACCTTTACTTTCTTTCCTCTTTCCTGCTCCATATTTCTTCCTCTTGCCCATCCCTGTCCCCTGCCCTGCAAACAGCCCATCCGTGTTTGCCCTTTCCTCTCTGGCCCCACTCCCCATTTCAGTTCCTGACTTGGCACCATGGGAACGTCCCTTGGTGAGCAGGATCATCCTCCAAGTGCTTCATGAATTGTCTGCAGGCTCCTGCAGTGCCTCGTGCTGTTCCCTTGCCAGAGGCACCCCAGGCCCGGGAGGCACATCTGGACTGGTGTGTGTGGGTGTGGGGCTCCCTGTTCTGGGGCAATGGGGAGGAGCTGGAGAGGCTCTGCAGGACTGACAGGATGGGCTTGGGGGTCTGTGTGGAGAAGCTGAGGGCCATGGGCTGCTGGAGCTTCTGAAGAGGAGGCCCAGGGCTCATCCTGCAACTGCTTCAAGGGTGGTTTCAGAGAATCACAGAACCAGCCAGGTTGGAAAAGACCTTTGAAATCATCAAGTCCAACCTGTGACCCAACACCACCTTGTGTGCCCTGAGTCTCCTCCTCTCCAGGATGAACAACCACAGCTCCTGAGTAAAGGGGAAGAATCACTGCCTGGTCCTGCTGGCTCATGTCCAACCTGCTGTCCATCAGTCCCCCCAGGTCCCTATCTGCCTGGCCACTGTCCAGCCACTCTGTCCCTTGCCTGTAGCACTGCAGGGGTTGTTGTGGCCAAAGAGCAGGACGTGGCACTTGGTCTTGTTAAACCTCACATTGTTGGATTTGGCCCCTGGATCCAGCCTGTCCAGGTCCCTCTTAAGAGCCTTCCTACCCTCCAGCAGATCCACACTCACACCCAGCTTGGTGTCACCATGGTTCCATGAGGCCCTACAGTGTCACAATGTTTTCCATGATTCCATGAGGCTGCATAGTGTCACACTGGCCCCTTGGTTCCTGAGGCTCTGCAGTGTTACAATGGCCCTTTGTTTCCATGGGGGCCCTGGGTGTCAAAATTATTTCCTTCATTCCAGGAATCTCTGCAGTGTAACTATGTCCCCTTTGGTATAACCAAAGGCCTTGCAGTGTCACATTTGTCTCTGTGGTTCTAGGAGGCCCCACAGAGTAACACTGGCCACTTGGTTCTGTGAGGCCCCAGAGTGCCACAACAGAGTCCTTGGTTGTGCAGTGTCACAATGGCCCCTAGTTCAACGAAGCGTCACAGTGTCACAATGGCCTCTGTGTTTCCACAATGGCCCAGAGAATCACAATGGACTCCTTGGTTCCATTTAGCCCCACTGTGTCACAATGGCCCCTTGGTTCTGTGGGGCTTCTCGGTGTCACAATGTGCCTTGATTCCTTGGTCTTGCAGTGTCACAATGGATCCCTGGTTCCATGAGGTCTCACAGTACAGCCATGGTCTCCCTGGTTCCACAGTGTCACAATAGCCTCTTTGTCCCGTGGGGCATCACAATATAAAAATAGTTTCCTTCATTCCACAAGCCCCCACAGTTTCACAACGGCCCCTTGGTTATACAGGTCCTTAGTTCCACAGTGCTCTCCATGGTTCCATGAGGCCCTGCAGAGTAACAATGGAGTCCTTGGTTCCATGGGGCCCTGCAATGTCACAGTGGCCTCTGTGGTTCCACGAGGACCCAGAGTGTCGCAATGAACTCCTTGGTTCCATTTAGCCCCTCAGTGTCACAGTGGCCCTTTGCTTCCCTGGGGCCCTGCAGTGTCACAGTCATCACTGCACTTTGGCCACAACAACCCCTGCAGCGCTACAGGCTGGGGACAGAGTGGCTGGACAGTGGCCAGGCAGAAAGAGACCTGGGGGACTGATTGATGGCAGGCTGGACATGAGCCAGCAGTGTGGCCACATGGCCAAGAAGGCCAATGGCACCTGGCCTGGATCAGGAATGGTGTGGCCAGCAGAACCAGGGCAGTGATTCTTCCCCTGTACTCAGCACTGGTGAGGCCACACCTCGAGTGCTGTGTCCAGTTCTGGGCCCCCAAATTTAGGAAGGACATTGAGGGGCTGGAGGGTGTCCAGAGAAGGGCAACAAGGCTGGTGAAGGGTGTGGAACACAAGTCCTGTGAGGAGTGTCTGAGGGAGTTGGGGTTGTTTATCCTGGAGAAGAGGAGGCTCAGGGGAGACCTCATCACTCTCTACAACTCCCTGACAGGAGGGTGCAGCCACGTGGGGTTGGGCTCTGCTCCCAGGAAACAGTGACAGGACAAGAGGCCACAGCCTTAATCTGCACCGGGGAGGTTTAGGCTGGACATTAGGAAGAGGTTCTACACAGAAATGTTGATTGGGCATTGGAATGGGCTGCCCAGGGAGGTGATGGAGTCACCATCCTGGAGGTGTTTAAGGCAAGACTGGATGTGGCACTCAGTGCCATGGTCTGGGTGACAAGGTGGTGTTGGTTCATAGTTTGGACTTGATGATCTCCAAGGTCTTTTCCAACCTGGTTGATTCTGTGATTCTGTGATGACTGTGACACTGCAGGGCCCCAGGGAAGCAAGGGGCCATTGCGACATTGTGGGGCTAAATGGAAACAAGGACTTCATTGTGACACTCTGGGTCCTTGTGGAACCACAGAGGCCACTGTGACACTGTGGGGCCTTGTTGAACCAAAGGGCCATTGTGACACTGTGGAACCAAGGAAACCCTTGTGAGATTCCAGGGCCCAACAGAATCAAATGGACATTGTGACACTGCAGGGACTTGGGGAACCAAGCGGCCATTTTGACACTACAGAACAAGGGAGACAACTGCTGCACTCTGGGACCTCATGGAACCAAGGATCCATTGTGACACTACAGGGCCCAAGCAACCAAGGGGCCATTGTGACACTTCAGAGCCTCATGGAACCATGCAGAGCACTGTGACACTCTAGGGCCTCATGGAGGAGGGTCATGCCATGTGGGGATTTGGCTCAGCTCGCAGGGAACAAGGGACAGGATGATAGGAAATGTCTTAAGCTCTCATACAGGAAGCTTAGGCTGGACATTAGGAAGAAGTTCTTCACAGAAAGGGTGATTGGGGATTGGAAGAGGCTGTCCGGGGAGGTGGTGGACTCACCATCCTGGAGATGTTTAAGGAAAGACTGGATATGGCATTTAGTGCCACAATCTGGTGACAAGCTGGTGTTTGGTCACCGGTTGGAATTCATGGCCTCAAACATCTTTTCCAACCTGGTTAATCCTGTGATTCTGTGATTCTGTCCCTGGGGCAGCAGGAGCTGCCTGAGGAGCCCCGGGGCCAACTCTCTGCTGCTGTCCTGGGCAGCGGGGCTGGCCCTGGGGCTGCAGGAGCTGCCTGAGCTGAGCATCTCCTGAACATTGCAGACACAGAGTCGCTGTCCCTGACCTCCAGTGCCTCCAGTTCCTGCTGCAGGGCCAGACAGGGCTGGGCTGCTCTGCGGGGCTGCAGATTTCAGGGACATGGATTTCAGTGCTGGCACATGGAGAGAAGGAGCAGATTCAAGCAAGGCTGTGCCTGGGACAGCTTGGGTGCCACAGGAGCATTAGCAGGGTGTGGGAAGAAGGCAGGAGTTGGGAATCCCACAGGAATTGGCCATTCCTCAGCCAAACACAGCTTTTTGTTCGAAGCAGCAGTGAGTGAGGACAGAGGGACATCAAGAAAGCTTTGGGAGCTCCCAGGGTCAGAGGGAGGAGGGGAAATGGAGCAGTGGGTAAGGTCTGCAAGGGAAGCAGCACAGGCCTAGGCCAGGTTAGGAGAGCTGCAGTGGGGGTGACCAAAGGCCTTGGGGGGCTGGGACCACCCCCTGCCACCAGCAATGAGGTTTGTGTCCCCTGGCTGTGGCTGCTGTCCCTGCCACTGAGGCCCATGAGAAGACAGCAGTTCCTGCCAGCCCCAGGCCTTGTGGCCTCCTCCCCCAGCCCACAGAGCTTTGCAGGGCTCCTGCTGCTCTCCTGCCCTCACCATCCCACACCCCACATGCCACTGCTCCGGGGCAGCCACGAGCATCCTGTGAGGGCACCGATCCCCATTCCCAAAAGGATGGGGCTCATGGCTTGGCTGTGCTGCTTGGCCAAGCCCAGGCAGGGCTTTCCCAGCCACATTCCAGAGTCCATTTCCCACCTGGAGCCGTTGGTGCCTCTGAATTCCTGCTTCCCCAGCCCCAGGGATGCTCTCCTTGTCTGCTCATTGCCCCCACGGTCTCTTGGCAGTGATGGCCTCAGTGGGGGCTACTGCAATCCTCAGTAACCTCAAGCTTACTGATGAACTTTTCCATTTCCAGATGCAAGTTCAGCATTCAGCTCATCAGTTCTGGAATTCATTGCCCGAGGGTTCATTAACATTTCAAAACACCCTAGCAAGCCAAGCCCCTGGGAATAATTTAAGTGTTCAATTCCATTGTGGTTTATTCCATAAATTCCAGAAGTGTATTCAAAGTGGATATATTACATTTAAAAAAAAGATCAGATATCTTTTTCTCCCTCTTGATTCTTTTCCTGATTATACACTGATATCAGCAATCTCCAATTGATATTGATCCCCAGCACCTCCTAATGCAGTCTGAATAGATATGAAATCAAGACCCTTTATGGCTGACAATCAATCAGATTTTGTCCCTAACCCCCCCCAATATTTCTCTCATCTAAGCCCTGGGACTCAGAGCAGCCTTGTGCTAATCTCAGCTTCCTCCACTCCAGGCTGCACCTGCAGCTTTCAGCTCCTTGGCACCAACTCCCACCTGCTTTCCTTGGAGAAGGGGCTGCCCCAGACACAGAGGGATGTTCATTTATTGTCAGAAAACTAAGGGAAGGCACAGCTCCATAAAATGGAAAAGTCATTCCTCTGCTGGATATTAAATCCACTTTCCACAGCAGACAGTCTCAGAACAATGGAAAACATGTTCTGTGCCAGCACAGATCCCAAGATCCCCCAAACCCTCCCTGCCCCGATTCTGCCCAGATTTGCTCTTTGCACACATGAGTCACACGCTGAAGTCATGAGCTCCCTCCATGGCCAGAGGGAGGAAAAGAGAGAAAGTGGATGAAGAGCTCTCTTGTACAGAGCTACAGCTGCACTGATCCCAATATTCTGGGCTCACAGGAATTTGATCCAACACCCTCTGCAGCATCTGCTCCCTGGGGGTCCTGCTTCTGGGCTTGGGGTTCTGACCTCGTTCTCAACAGGGGGTCCTGGCTCAGGGCTGTTAATCCCAACAGGCTTTGAGCATGAGGTCCTCCAGTGCCCACGGGTGCCTGGGAGATGTGGTTCCTCTTACCTGGCTCACCTGGAGCTGCTCATGGCCATCCCACAGTGGGCATGGGGCACCCCAGGTTGCCCAGATGGGGATCACTGTGTCCCCTGGGGGGGACATGCCCGAGGGACAGAGACAGGGAAGCAGCAGCAAACCAGAGCCCGGAGCAGGATGTGACTCACGTGGGCACTGGGACACGAGGATGATACCAGCATGGGCCGGGGGTCTTGGGGTGCCTCAGGTGTCCTGACACAGCAGGAGATGGGAGAATCCCCCCGTGACTTGTGCCCTGCCCAGTCCCACAGGGATTTCCTCTGGGGCTGCGTGGCTGTGGGGCTGAGTCTGCCCATGCAGGAGCAGGGGCTGAGCATGGCCATGCTGGACATGCTGCCTATCACCAAGGAGGAGTGGCAGAGCCCCTGACAGGACTGCAGCTATGTCAGGTGAGCTAGGGGCTGGCAGGGACAGTGTGGCACCCACGGGACAGCCTGGCATTGCTGGGTACTAGCATGGCAACCACTGGACAGACTAGTACCCATGATGACTATGTGACATCCTTGGGGACAGCTTGACACCTGTCAGGAGAGCCTGGAACCCATAGGGACAGCCCGGCATCACTGGGGCCTGTCTGACAGCCACGGGACAGCCTGGCACCCAAGGGGACAGTGTGGCAACTATGGGGACAGCCCGGCATCCAGCAGGACAGACTGGCAGCCAGGACAGAGTGACACCCTTGGGGACAGCCTGACACCCAAGCGGACAGTGTGGCATCCATGGGGACAACCTGTCATCCGTTGGGAGAGCCTGACACCCATGGGGACAGCCTGACATCCATGGTGACACACTGCCAGCCACCTCTGCCTCCCGTCCCCAGTGGCTCCCAGGTGCTGGCGGTGACTGTGGCAGGGGTCACGCGGCGTGGGGCCATGGGGGACAGCGGTGTCCCCACAGAAGCGCCAGCACTTGTGTGACTTCCCCGACACCGCCGCCATCGGCACCGAGCAGGCAGCGAGCCGGGAGAGCAGCCCCGTGGAGAAGCGGCTCCTCACCCTCCCCAAGGCGGACAGCCGGGTGCTGCTGAGCTGGGGGGATTTGGGGAGCCCCTGGGGACTCGGGGGGACGTGGAGCTGCCCCCCGCCTCGCACAGGATGGGCAGCTCCCCACGCTGCGGGAGGCTCGTTCCTTCGTGCCTCTCCTCGATGGCCACTCCCGGCTGAGGGCGATGCCCAGCGCTCCTTCTGCAGGGAGGTGGCCCCTCCCCGGCTCCTGGGGGACGTGGCCAAGCTGTGCCACAGAGCCCTCAGGGGGTGCCGGGAGCCCTGAGCAGCCCCAAGGCGGAGGTGACAGGGGAAGGGAGGTGACAGAATCACCTCGGGAGGGGCGGGTCCCCATCCCACCTCCTGGGCCCCCCGGGACCTGCGGGGTTTGGGGACACCGTGGTGAGGGGTGGGCAAAGGGTTGGGCACAGAGGGGGTCCCCGGGGTGTCTGGGTGCGTGACCATGGCGATCCCTGTCCTTGGCAGCGCCGAATTCGCTGTGACCAAACTGGAGGTGGCCGGGGGTGCCCCGGGGCTGTCCCTGCTGTGCCACAGCCCCCAGGCCTTGGACAGTTCCTTGCTGAGCGTCTGCGTCCAGGTGAGACCCCCACAGCACCCCCGGGGGTTTGGGGGAGCCAGGACCGTGCAGGGCCCTGTCCCCAGGAGGGAAACACAGCCCTGGCACCCGCGGGGACGGTGGCATGGGGACGGGCACAGCCCCAGGGCTGCTGTGGGCACCCGTGGGGCAGGAGGGCTTTGGGGGCTCCCGGGGGGTTCCCGCCCTGCTGAGCTCGGCAGTCGCTCCACAGCCACGCTCCAGCCAGGATTCCAAGCGGTGCCGGATCTGCCGGGACGCGGATGACTCTTGCGTCTGTCGGGGGTGGCACGGAGGTTCTGCAGCCTGCGGGAGCTGCTGGCCACCTCTGGGTGCTGGGGGCTGCAGGCACAGGGGGTCCAAAAGTGCCCGGGGGCCTCCTGCCCACCCCACCCTAAAGGTGACACTGAGGGATGTCCCAGAGAGGGGCTGTGATGTCACAGAGCAGCTGTGATGTCAGAAAGGGGCTGTGTGACATCACAGGATGAGTTGTGGGATGTCACAGGGAGGGCTATGACATCAGAGAGTGAGGTCATCAAGCAGCTATGCCATGATAGAGGGGGCTGTGTGACATCACCGAGTGGCTGTGTGACAGCAGAGAGCAGGCTTTGACATCAGAGGGCGGCTGTGTGATATCACAGGGTGGGCTGTGACATTACAGAGCAGGCTGTGACATCATAGAAGGGGCAAAGTGACATCACAGAGTGGACAGTGACAAAGGAGAGTGGACTGTGACATCACAGCAGGGTGGTTTCACACCATATGGTAGATGGTATTACATCACAGAGGGACAGTGATGTCACAGGGGGGCTGTGTAATGTCACTGGAGAGGTCACTGTACCCTGGACACCCCCTCACAGTGCCCCCTCATAGGCATCCAACACTGCTGTGTGCAGCGGGGTCCCCTGTCCCCCCAGCTCCTGCCCTTCCTGGCACCGCAGCCTTCCCCAAGGATGTCCCACAAATCAACACCCAGAGCCTGACATGGGATGATGGGCTGGGGCTGTGTGAACAGGACATCAAGGACATGGATTATCCAGGTCACTGTTGCCTGGTTTGGGGTCCCCAGGGCAGGAAAGATGTCTGGCAGCTGGAGCAGGGTTAGGGAAGGGCCTCCAGGGTGGGGCTGGAGCCCTTGGGCTGTGAGGAGAGGCTGAGGGAGCTGGGCTTGTCCAGCCCAGAGAAGGGAAGGCTGAGGGGCTCCTCATCCCAGCCTGGCAGTGCCACCGAGGAGGTGATGGAGAACACAGAGGCAGGCTCTTCACCGGGGGCCAGGTGGGAGACAAAAGGCAATGGATGAAAGGGGAAAGAGGGGAGGTTCAGTCATGACATGAGGAAAACTTTGTTCCCATGGGCTCAGTCAGGTGCTGAGATGCTGCCCCGTCCCTCTCCTTTGGGATTTTCCATTCCAGACCCAATCAGGGTCTGACCCTGTTTCTGACAGGTTGGGCTGCAGACTTGCTGAGGTCCCTTCCAACCTCAGCTCTCTGATGATCCTGGGACAATGCTGGTCCCTATTTCAGACTGGAGCAGAGCAGATGTTTATGGGACAGGAGCCCTCTGGGGACCTGTATGGGACCTGCAGCTTGTGAGGTGCACAAGAATATCTTCATTAGCCGTGTCATTTGAGTGCTTTTAAGAAATGGCAAAGCTCTCCTACCACGAGAGAACAGGAATTTCCTGGAAGTATACTGCTAGCAGGAGAAGAAATACCGATCTCCCACTCTACTTTTGTCACCAATATTCCATCTACTATTTCATGTCCCTCTTCACTCAGGTGTTTCCACTTCTCCTGTTTAAATGGCCATGTCTAAGGACATCTCTTCACCAGACCAGCTGGATCTATGTCCTTCCCATTGCTCCCAAATTTCCTCCTCTAGATCCTCTCCAGTCATTCCAATGTCTCTCAACTGACTGGCTTCACACTTTGAGCTTCAGAGCGTGGCCCAGACTTTTAGAACTTTAAATAACACATCAGTCAACATCTTAATCGTGTTAATATCTTTTGGGATCGCCTCTCCTTATGTCTTTGTTTAAAACTGTTCCTGTGTGGAAATCCCTTGTGAATGGTGGACATGTCAGGTGCTGCTGGGACGTTGCACAGAGAGTTGCACAGACATTGAGGGAAGAGTTTTGATGCTTTTTAAACAGTATCATGTTTACATTTTTTGTCAGTTGGCCATGAAGAGAAATTTTCTGTGCCTCTGAGTCTCACCAGTTCCTGACCCCAAAGGACACAAACCTGATCAGCTGTGGTTCCCACTCCAGCGGTTGCACTTGGACCTCCCTCCGTCCCCAGAGCTGAGCTCCCTTGTCCCACAAAGTCCCTGGCAATGCCGGGATGAAGGAAACAGGACAGGCTGTGGGGATCAGGGCCAGGGCACGGCCAGGGATTTGGTGTGGTTGTGAGCCCAGGGCAGGACATGGCCCTTGGCCTTGGTGAACCTCATCCAATTGTCCTGGGCCCATGGCTGCAGCCTGTCCAGATCCCTGTGCAGAGCTTCCTGCCCTCCAGCACAGCCACACTCCCACCCAGCTTGGGCTCACCTGGACACTGACTGAGGGTGCCCTCGATGCCTCATCCAGATCAGCCATAAAGAGATTGAACTGCACTGGCCCCAATCCTGAGCCCTGGGGACACCCCTGGATGTGACTGCATTGCCCAGCACTCCTTGGGCCTGGCCATGCAGACAGATTTTGAGGCAGGGAACAGATGCTGCAGAGGGTGTTGGATCAAGTTCCTGTGAGCCCAGAATATTGGGATCAGTGCAGCTCTAGCTCTGCACAAGAGAGCTCTTCATCCACTTTCTCTCTTTTCCTCCCTCTGGCTGTGGAGGGAGTTTGTGACTTCAGCATGTGACTCGTGTGTGCAAAGAGCAAATGTGGACAGAATCAGGGCAGGGAGGGTTTGGGGGTTGTTGGGATCTGTGCTGGGCACAGAACATGTTTTCCATTGGTCTGAGACTGTCTGCTGTGGGAAGTGGATTTAATATCCAGCAGAGGAATGACTTTTGCATTTTATGGAGCTGTGCCTTACTTTGGTTTTGTTTGCTGACAATAAATGAACATCCCTCTGTGTCTCAGGCAGCCTCTCCTTCTCGAAGGAAAGCAGGTGGGAGTTGGTGCCAAGGAGCTGAAAGCTGCAGGTGCAGCCTGGAGTGGAGGAAGCTCAGATTTGCAAAAGGCACCTCTGAGTCCCAGGGGGTGGATGAGGGAAATGGTGGGGAGGGTGTTGGGACAAAATCTGATTGACTATCAGACATAAGGTGTCTTGATTTTCCTGTCTATTCAGACTGCATCCGGGAATGCTTGGGATCAATATCAACTGGAGAATGCTGATATCAGTGTATAAACAGAAAAGGAAGAAACAGAAAAAAAGAGATCTGTATTATAATATATGTCATACATTCACTTTGAGTATGCTTTTGGTACTGGTTTAATTAACCACAAAAGAATTGAAGACTTAAAATTAGATCATTCTCAGGGCCTTGCCTTCTTAGGTTGTTTTCAAATCTTAAGGAGACTGAACGGAAGAGCTGAAGACAGAGCAAACCTCTGGAGAAGTAAAATTCATCAGAGAACATCCATGTTGCTGAGGATCCATCCTCAGCAAAACAAGAATGAACAGAAATGGGCACAGCTTTCTGGCTGCACCAGCTCTGGGATGGGCCCTGGGCCTGGAGCAGGAACAGCTCTGGAGGGCCACAAGGGCCGGGGCTGTTGTGCTGGCCTGGGGACATGGGATGGCAGGAGGGGCTGCAGAGCTCTCAGCATCTCCTGGAGAGGCGAGCAGGGCACCCAGGGAGCCTCCTTTTCCTTGGGCCAGGCACGTTCCCCATGGGTGGGGCAGAGTCACAATGGACCCCTGGTTACACAGGATCCTGCATTGTCACAACAGACCCTTAGTTACATAAGGACCTGAGTGTCACAGTGGCCTTTAAGTTACCTGAGGCCCTGCAGTAACGCAATGGCCCCTTGGTACCATGGGGCACCACGGTGTCACAATAGTTCCCTTAGTTCCATGAGTCCTCGGGGTGTCACAATGGCCCCTTGGTTCAACAAGGACCTGGAGTGTAACAATGGCCTCTTGCATCCCTGGGGCCCTGCAGTGTCACAATCATCACAGAATAACAGAATCAACCAGGCTGGAAAAGACCTTGGAGATCATCAAGTCCAACCTGTGACCCAACACCATCTTGTCACCCAGACCATGGCACCCAGTGCCATGGCACCCAGTGCCACATCCAGTCTTTCCTTAAACAGCTCCAGGGATGGTGACTCCACCACCACTCTGGGCAGCCCATTCCAATGCCCAGTCACCCTTTTTGTGAAGAACTTCTTCCTAATGTCCAGCCTAAACTTCCTGTAGCGCAGCTTAAGGCATTTCCTTTCATCCTGTCCATTGTTCCGTGGGAACAGAGCCCAGCCTCCACCTGGCTCCACCCTCCTCCATGAGGCCGTAGAGTGTCACAGTGCTCTCCATGATTCCATGAGGCTCTGTAGTGTCACAATGGCTGCTTGGTTCCCCTAGGCCCTGCATTGTCACAGTGTTTGCTTGGTTCCATTGGGCCGTGGAATCTCACAAGGGTTTCTTTGGTTCTGCAATGTCCCAATGGATCCTTGGTTCAACAAGGCCCCACAATGGCCTCTGTGGTTCCATGAGGACTCCGAGTGTCACAATGAAGTCCTTGGTTCCATTCAGCCCCACAGTGTCGCAATGGCCCCTTGCTTCCCTAGGGCCCTGCGTTGTCACAATCATCACAGACTAACAGAATCAACCAGGCTGGAAAAGACTTTTGAGATCATCAAGTCCAACCTGTGACCCAACACCACCTTGTCACCCAGATCATGGCACTGAGTGCCACATCCAGTCTTTTCCAGAACACCTGTGGCAACAATGACTCCACCACTTCCCTGTGCAGCCCATTCCAATGCCTAACTACCCTTTCTGTGTAGAACCTCTTCATAATGTGCAGCCTAAACCTCCCCTGGTGCAGATTAAGGCTGTGTCCTCTTGTCCTTTTGGTGTTTCCTGGGAGAAGAGCCCAACCCCACCTGGCTGCACCCCCCTGTCAGGGAGTTGTAGAGAGTGATGAGGTCTCCCCTGAGCCTCCTCTTCTCCAGGATAAACAGCCCCAGCTCCCTCAGACACTCCGCACAGGACTTGTGTTCCAGACCCTTCACCAGCCTTGTTGCCCTTCTCTGGACACTCCCCAGCCCCTCAATGTCCTTCCTAAATTGGGGGCCCAGAACTGGACACAGCACTCGAGGTGTGGCCTCACCAGTGTTGAGTACAGGGGAAGGAATCACTGCCCTGGTCCTGCTGGCCACACCATTCCTGATCCAGGCCAGGTGCCATTGGCCTTCTTGGCCATGTGGGCACACTGCTGGCTCATGTCCAGCCTGCTGTCCTTCAGTGCCCCCAGGTCCCTTTCTGCCTGGCCACTTTCCAGCCGCTCTGTCCCCAGTCTGTAGTGCTGCAGGGGTTGTTGTGGCCAAAGTGCAGGACTTGGCACTTGGTCTTGTTAAACCTCCCATTGTTGGATTTGGCCCCTGCATCCAGCCTGTCCAGGTGTTTTGCCAATCAACAGGGGTAATAGAATAGACACAGACACCAAGAGGATGAACGGTCTAATTTTACTATTAATATTGAGGCAAAACAGAGGTAAAAGGATACATTTGGTAAAAAAATAAGCTTATTACTAGCTTGGCTTTAGCAACAAGTAAAAATAAGCAAGATAATGCATCTAATCATTACTATACGTGAGAGAGAATAATGATTGAGAAAGATACATCACCAATTGCCTAAATACTTTACCCTCATCCAGAGTCTGCAGTCACTGGGGAGCTCCATTTCACAGTGAGGACCTGGAGAACCCTTCCTGGCAACTGGGAAAATCCTGCACAGTGTGTCTTCCCGTAGGTGAGATCTCCAGTTCGCCCAAAAAAGGGGTCCAGCTTTTATAGGCCCAAACTGACAAGTCCAGATGATTTGTTTACCTTTTTGTGCAGAAAACTTCTGGTTCTGATGGCCCAATTCCTGACCAGCTGGGGCCAGGGCTGGGAGGTTTTGCCTAAAACATTTTACTAACAAGTCTCTAGGGATATCTGTTGGGAGGATTTCTTTACATATCCTACACAACTTTATACAAACTCTCTGCAACAGCAGGTTTGGCTTTAAGAACAACTAATATAAATGTTTTAATCATCTATTTTTCACTAAAGAACCTTGATGGTGTTAATAGCACCATGCTCAAGATTCATTTTTTAAGTCAACTCAGGCTTAGGCCTGCTACTAATGCCTTAACATATCGCCTCGGTGCCCGGCAAGGTGATGGAACAGGTCACTGTGAATGGCACCACATGGCACCTACAGGATAGCCAAGGGATCAGACCCAGCCAGTGTGGATTTCAATATCTTTATTGATGATCTGGATGAGGGGATTGAGTCCTCCATCAGCAAATGTGCAGATGACACCAAGCTGGGTGTGAGTGTGGATCTGCTGGAGGGTAGGAGGGCTCTGCAGAGGGACCTGGACAGGCTGGATCCAGGGGCCAGATCCAACAATGGGAGGTTTAACAAGACCAAGTGTCAGGTCCTGCACTTTGGCCACAACAACCCCTGCAGCACTACAGATTGGGGACAGAGTGTCTGGACAGCGGCCAGGCAGAAAGGGACCTGGGAGCACTGATGGACAGCAGGCTGGACATGAGCCAGCAGTGTGCCCAGGTGGCTAAGAAGGGCAAGGGCACCTGGCTTGGATCAGGAATGGTGTGGCCAGCAGGACCATGGCAGTGATTCTTCCCTTGTACTCAGCACTGGTGAGGCCACACCTCGAGTACTGTGTCCAGTTCTGGGTCCCCAAATATAGGAAGGACATTGAGGGGCTGGAGCGTGTCCAGAGAAGGGCAACAAGGCTGGTGAAGGGTCCGGAACACAAGTGCTGTGCGGAGTGTCTGAGGGAGCTGGGGTTGTTTATCCTGGAGAAGAGGAGGCTCAGGGCAAACAACGTGGTGTTGGGCCACAGGTTGGGCTTGATGATCTCAAAGGTCTTTTCCAACCTTGATTCCATGAGGCTCTGCAGTGTCACAATGGCCCTTTGCTTCCATGAGATCTTGCAATGTCACAATGGCTTCTTGGTCCCACAAAGCGTTGAAGTGTCACAAGGTCCCCTTGGTTTCATGCAGCCCTCCTGTGTCACAATGGCTACTCCATGACCATATGGGCTCCACAGTGTCACCACTGTCCCTTGGTTCCGTGAGGCCCCCAAGTGTCACAATGGTCTCCTTGGTTCCATGAGGCCCAACAATGTCACATTGGCCCCTTGGTTCCATGAGGTTCTGCACTCTCAATGATGGTCTCCTTGGTTCCGCAGTGTATCTCACCCACATGGGAACCCTAGGGGCTTGTAGCTCTATGTGTGTCTTCCTATATCGCTTCTGTCTTTCTCTCTCTTTCTTTCTTCTCCTTCTAGTCCCCTTTACCTGGAACATTTTTGGGTAATTTAGCATCTTTAAAAGCTTTCTGGGTTAAATCGGCTAAGTTAATGAAGTTACTGCTGTGATAAGTGTTTTATGTTAAACTGGATGTTGTATTAAATCCTTTGCCAAAGTTCCTTGATTTTCTATATTTTGCCAGTAAAAAATTGTGTAATTTGGATAATTTTGGCCTGTAGAATATCTGGTTGGTGTTTTTCCTGTGAACCAAACTCAAGTAAAGGATCCTTTCCTTACCCCCAGCATTTAAGTGTTCTGGGGTGTCAGAGCCCTGCAGGCTCACAATGGCCTCTTGTTTCCATGAGGCTTTGCTGTGTCATAGTGTCCCCTTGGTTCCATGGACTCCAACAGTGTCACAATGTCCCCTTGGTTCCACAAGGCCCCACAGTGTCACAATGTCCCCTTGGTTTCATGAGGATCTGGAGTGTCACAGTTTTATGACATTTGTCCTTCCTCCCCCTCACATCCCACTGCCCCACAAACAGCCCCGAGCCACCCGTGAGGGACAGGCCCTGCTGTCCCAGGGCTGGGCTCAGGCCTTGGCCTTTCTGCTCCTCCAACCAACCCAGGGCTTTCTCAGCATTGCAGTTCCCTGCTCAGAGCCTTTGGCTCCCTGCAATCCTGGCCCCAAGGATCTGCTCTCACGAGTCCCTGGGGAGGCTTTGGCAGTCCCTGCCCTCAGTGGGGCCCAGTGATGCTCCAAGGGACTTGGAGTTTTGCTTCTGCCTCCTTGAGCAGCTTCTGCAACCTTCTCACAGTCCCTGAGGGTCATGGACTCAGCCTCAAATCCACCATGGGGCTCATTAAAACACAGAAAGCCCTCAGGAGCTCTTTCTCTTCCTTCAATTGTCTTCAAGTCTCCAGGGCTTGTGCAGCTGATTGGAGTCAGTTTGGAGTTCTGTTAAAGAGGAAGACGTTGAAGTGCACCTCATGACTTTTTCTTCTTTTAATCAAGCGCTTTTTTATTTTTCAGTTCAGAGAAGATGTGACTGAAGCATTCCCCAAGTGATCTTGATGCTGAATGTCTCCTTAGGAAGTCTGGGCATGGAGAAGAATGACACTTTTGTGGGCTGACCCTGTTTGGACAACCTGCTCCTCACCCCCAACCTCACCATGGCTGACATGGCCCACCTGGCACTCACATCCCTGTTCCCTGCATCACAAACTTGTCCCCTGAGCTCTGCAGCTGCGTGTCCCAGCCCATGGCACCATGTCCCACCTGCTCTCCTCAGGGCTCTGCCTGCACACAGGCCCAGCAGAATTTTTCCTGTTTGTGAGGAAAGAATGGCAAAGCCTGAGCAGGTTTGCTGAACAACAAACCCCACTCAGGAACCACATGCTCAGTACAAGCTGCCTCTGATGGTGTCACTTTTCTATAAGGGACAATGTGACCAGGAATTATCTCTGTAAGCAGAATTCTCTGAGTGTTTAACCTGAATTCTCTGTTCCTGTCCTTGATCTCTGTTGCAGATCGAAGCTGCTGGTGCCATTCACAGCTTTAACCCCTCTTTTGAATGCAAACATGTTTCCAGGTGTGTTAGGCAGGTGTTGCTCAATGTTTATGCAAAATTTTGTGTTCCTCTTGGAACCAAGTAGACTCTTGTGACTCTGAGGGGCCTCATGGAACCAAGGGGCCATTGTGACACAGTGGGGGCTCATTCAATCAAGGAAACAATTGTGACAGTATGGAACCTCATAGAAACAAGGCTCCATTGTGACCCTGTTGGGATTCATGGAATCAAAAAGACAATTGTGACACAGTGAGACCACATGGAACCAATGGTCCATTGTACACTGTGGATTCAAGATCATGGTGACACTATGGAACCTCATGGAACTATACGCCCGTTCTGACACAGCGAGGCTTCATGGAACCAAGGGTCCATTGTGGCACAGCATGGCCTTGTTGGAACCAAGAAGACCATTGTGACACTAAGGAACCTCATGCAACCATGGTGACCATTGGGATGCAATGGAACCTCATGGAACCAAGGGGCCATTGTGACATTGTGGGGTCCCATGGAACCAATTGTCCATTGTGACAATGCAGATCCAAGGAGATCATGCTGACACTGGAAAACCTCATGGATCCAAGGGGCCACTGTGACAGAGCAAGGCCACATGGAACCAAGGAGACCATTGTGACATTACAGAAGCTCATGGAACCAAAGGGCCATTGTGACAGTGTGGTGCCTCATGGAATCAAGGATACAATTGTGAAATTCTGGGGCTTCATGGAACCAAGGAGCCATTGTGATACAGTGTGTCTGCATGAAGCCAAGGGGCCATTGTGACACTGCAGGGCCTCATTGGAACAACGGACATTGTTGATAGTACAGAAGCTCATGGAAACTATGGGGTATTGTGACCCTGCAGATCTTCATGGAACCGAAGAGAGCACTGTGACACTGAGCAACATTATGGAACCACGGGGCCTTTTTGACACTACAGAACCAAGAAGACCGTTCTTATACAGCAAGGCCTCATGGAACCAAGGGGCCATTGTGACACAGGGGGCTGCTTGTAACTAATTGTCCATTGCGGTACTGCTGATCCAAGAGACTGTGGATCTGTGAGACACTGTATAGAGACACAATGGAAGTTCATGGAACCATGGGGCTATTGTCACACACCAAGGCCTTGTGGAACCAAGGAGACCATTTTACAGTATGGAACCGAATGGAATGAAGGGTCCATTGTTATATAGAAGGGTCTCCTAAAACTGACGAGCCGTTGTGAAACTGTGGGACATAATGGAATCAAGGACACCATCGATACTGAATCCACCAGAGAGAAACATTTAAACACAGTTTTGAGTACTTGAAAGCAGGTATTCTTTATTACAACATGCTCTTCACTTGGATGAGCCTCCATTCGAGTGCACTGATAATTAAATGAACAGAGTTTTTGTCAGACACACTGATTACATATTCATGAGCTATCCTCACTTCCTTTGACTTTATTTGACATAGTTGCACCCCTTATCACAAGTCCTTACATGGTTCTTGGGGGTCTGTCTCCAACATCCAATGTCCTTTTCAGGTGGCTGTTCCTCGACCCTCACTTTTGAGTAAGGGCAATATCTATATTTTGCAGAACCTCTGCTTTGTCAGCCTTGCAGAGCTGAGCTGGCATCCTGCTTGTGTTTTGTGTGACTTCTGTTTGCCTCCGTTACATCCTTTATCTGTTTTTCCAAGGCTGTGCTGTTCTGTTCTACTGTCCTTGTCACAGTGCTCGCCCCCCATGAGGTGTGTCTGCAACCCACCCCAACCAATGGGCTTGGGGTGGGCAAGTGTTCCTGAGGGAACAGGGATGGGACAGCTTGGCTGGACTGACCCAAGGGATGTTCCATTCCATGTCACACCATGATCAGCAATAAACTGAGAGAAGCAGGGGGTGGAGGAGATTAATTTCTTTTTAAAGACATTTTTCTTTCAAAACAGCACCTTCACATACAGAATCCGCTCCTGCCACAAGGTGTAAAACATTTTCTGCTGATAGGAGATTTCCTGTGGATTTGTTTTTTTTCTGTTTGTGGCCTTTGCTCTTTGTGGTTGGCTTGTATGTTTGTGAGGTTTTTGTTTTGCTGTGGGTGGGTTTTCCTTTGGGGTTTTTTTTGTGGGGTTTGGGTTTTTTTTGTTGGGTCTGGTTTTTCTCCCCTATTGAACTGCCTTTCTTCTGATGCATAAGTTTTTTTTCTCCCTTTGCCCAATTATAATTTGCAGTCACAATTAAAAAGATGAGTTTGGTCACAGATTCCCTGCAAACTGGCAGCATCCACAAAGGAATTGAAAGTGCATTTCATCCCATTGTAGAGACAATAAAAATGTTCCACAGTGGTGGTCAAGGGCTGGTCACTGAGGGTTGTCACCAGGGAGTGGCTGCCAAGAGGACTCTGTCCCACAGGTGACATTTGACTCTCACTGTTCAGCCCAATTCCCACCCAGCCCATGTTCCACTCCTTCACTCCAGCTCTCACCAATCTGGCTCTGAGCAGACCCCAGCAGACCATGTCACAGGCCTGGCTGAAGTCTGGGCACACAACATGCCCTTCTTTGCCCTCCCACATGGGTTCTGCAATCCCTGCCTTGTCCTGCCAGGGCCTGGAATGGCTGCAGGAGGATTTGCCACATCCCCTTCCCTGCTGAGCCTGCCCAGTCTGTGACTCTCCCAATCCCCGTTCCTGCCCTGTTTGCAGACTGGTTCCATGTCTGCCCTTCCCAAGTGCCCAGGACCCTCTGGGATGGCTCTGGCCTTTCCAAGGGCTTTGGGAGAGGTCTCACAATGACCCTGCCCAGCCTTCTCAACATCCCTGACACCAAAGGCCTTTTCCATATCTCACAGTTCCAGGTCAGTGCCCAGAACACAGCACAGGCCTGTCCAGGTCCTTGGGGTGGTACAGAAGGGAGGCAGCTGTGATTTCTCCCCACAGACCCCCACTCCAATGGTCTCCCTGTGCAGTCCATGGCTGTCCTGAGCATTTTCCCTGGAGCCTCCCTGCCCTGGATGTTTCTGCCCATCAGGCTGGGGCTGAGGGGGTTGAGCAGGAGCATGAGGATGATGGAGGAAAGGGTTGTGTCAAAGTGTCTCAGGAGGGCTGTGCTGGGCAAGGCTGAGGATGCTACAGGAAACAGTGGCACTGCTGAGGTGAGAGGAGCAGGAGGAGACACTATGTGCCTGCCCAGGCTGGGCAGGAGCTGCCCCAGGATGGCAGCTCTGAAGCACACACAGGATGCTCCTGGGAACATGAGAGGGGAAGACTGAAACTAAAAATCAGGCTGGGAAAGCAAAGAGCAGGAGTGTCATGGTGCCACTGCAGGAGGGTTCCAGCACTGGGGACAGAGCACAGAAGAACTGGTGTAGTATGTTGGGGCTACCAAAAGTGTCACAAGTGTCAGAACAAGGAGGAAATGGTGACTGTAGGTGACAGAACTCCCCCGAGCCATGGTGCAGTGCCTGCTGGAGACAACCCTTCCAGCCCATGAGTCCTGCAGAGAGCAGGGCTGGCTCAGCCCAGTGCTGGTCATGGCATGTGGCCACCAGCAAGAAACATTCTGTATATGCCAAAGGAGCAGGAAACAGCAGTGTCTGTGCTGGGAGCAGAGGCTGTGCTGTCCCCAGTCAGGGGACTCTCAGGGGGTGAAGCTGTAGCAGGCTTTCAACATTTCCTCCAGCAGCCCCACAATGAGACTGTTCCAAACCACAGGCACAGGGCAGGTCATGGGAGAGAGGAAGATATTTTTTCTCCAAGTTGGGTACATTCCTCATTCCCATTAGAAGAACTCCACTGATGATGTGTGATTGTTCTACTGCCCTTTCCTCCATGGGAATTTTGGGTCTTCATGTCCCCTGTCTCCTGCTTGGACACCTATGCTATGACTGAGAGCATTTGTTTCTCAGGTGCTTAGAGGAATTGTGAAGCTCAGAGGGGTGAAACATGGAGGTTTGTGTGCCTGGGACTCCCTCCACACCCCTGAGATATGCTCTGTGCTTGCTGAAAGCTGCCACTGCCAGAGCCTGGCAGGCCCCTCAGCCCTGCGGGTGTCACCTGCCCTGCCCTGCCTGAGGTGCCCCAGAGCCTGAGGGATGGGCACGGGGAGCTCTGTGCACAGGAGCTCATCCCAGCCCTGCATCCAGGGCTTTGCAAAGGGACATTGCTCTGAGCATGAGGGACATGGGCACAGTGTCTGTCTCACAGGCCTTCATGGAACTGCCAGGGAGAACTGGTGGTGTTTGTGCTCACGGGTTCCTCTCACACAAGCACAGGATGTTCATGGTTACATCTCATTTATACAATACCAACATGGACTGCTGAGGCACAGCCAAGCTCTCCAAGCTGGGAGGAGGGACCTGTGCTACGAGTGGTGGCTGTTATTGGCTCTGTGTGTGCCTTCCCTTCAGCCTCCTGCACACACAGCCCCAGAGAAGGCCCTGCTCTCTTGGTCCTTCACATCTTTCCCAGCAGGGAAAAGACATGAAGGACAAGGAAACTGCTGCTGGAGCCATCCTGCACAATCACACAGTTAAACTGTCCCTGGGGTTTTCATTTGTGGGGCACTGCCTTTGGCACATCCTTGGCAGAAGACCTAAGGCTCCATGAAATGCCCCCAGGAGATCCCTGGGATCACAGAGATGCTGTAAGGGAGGCCAGCTCTGTTTCAGGAGTTCCCAGTGCCTGTCCCTGCCTGTGACCACAGGGCTGCCGCCCCCCAGGGCTGTGTGATCACACTCAGAGTGCTCAGGCCTTACAGCAGCACAGGGACTCAGTGTGAGAGTGTGGAAATGGTAAAAGAGCAGCTCTGGAAAGAACAAACACTGGTGCTCCCTGGCAGTGGTGATGTGCTGCACACTTTTCCCCTGCAATTTTAAGGTCACAGAGGAATGATCCTTGCAATAGAAGCCAATAGAAACCTTTTTTATTTTGTTTCAATACACAGAGTTAACAGTCTGTTGGTCTGACCAAGCTGGATCGATGTAATATAAGAAAATGTAAAAAAATACATGGAAATATTACAAAATATAATACGGGGAATATTATACAAAGTCCAGCAAAGGTAAATAATTTTTAAAAAATGAAGGCAGGAAAAAAAAGAAGACAGGTTTGGCCTGTGACAAGTTCTAATTTGGAATGTTATTCAGACTAAACCAGTTTTCTTGCAGTCATCAGTTTCCTCAGTGCAGCCTTGAGCTCCTGGTTCCTCAGGCTGTAGATGAGGGGGTTCAATACTGGAGGCACCACCGAGTACAGAACTGCCACCACCAGATCCAGGGATGGGGAAGAGATGGAGGGGGGCTTCAGGTAGGCAAATGTGCCAGTGCTGATAAACAGGGAGACCACGGCCAGGTGAGGGAGGCACGTGGAAAAGGCTTTGTGCCGTCCCTGCTCAGAGGGGATCCTCAGCACAGCCCTGAAGATCTGCACATAGGAGAAAACAATGAACACAAAACACACAAGTGCTAAAGACGTAGTAAAAGTGGAAATCCCAAGTGCCCTGAGGTAGGAGTGTGAGCAGGAGAGCCTGAGGATGTGTGGGATTTCACAGAAGAACTGGCCCAGGGCATTGCCCTCGCACAGGGGCAGGGAAAATGTATTGGCTGTGTGCAGCAGGGCAGTGAGAAAGCCACAGGCCCAGGCAGCTGCTGCCATGTGGGCACAAGCTCTGCTGCCCAGGAGGGTCCCATAGTGCAGGGGTTTGCAGATGGACACGTAGCGGTCATAGCTCATGATGGTGAGGAGACTAATCTCTGCTGAAATGAAAAAGACAAAGAGAAATAGCTGAGCAGCACATCCTGCATAGGAGATGGTCCTGGTGTCCCAGAGGGAATTGTGCATGGCTTTGGGGACAGTGGTGCAGATGGAGCCCAGGTCGGTGAGGGCCAGGTTGAGCAGGAAGAAGAACATGGGCGTGTGCAGGTGGTGGCCGCAGGCTACGGCGCTGATGATGAGGCCGTTGCCCAGGAGGGCAGCCAGGGAGATGTTCAGGAAGAGGCAGAAGTGCAGCAGCTGCAGCTGCCGTGTGTCTGCCAATGCCAGGAGGAGGAAGTGGCTGGTGGAGCTGCTGTTAGACATTTTGAGCCTCTGGCCATGGGGACCTGTTCATGGAGAAAAGGACAGTGACAAGTTAGAAGAGGCTGCTTGGAGCCAAACCTGTGCCATTCCCTGCAGACTGTCCCACTGGGACTCATCCACCCTTGTTCCTTGTCTAGGAAAACCTTCATCCAGGTCCCTGCCTGAGCTCCACTTGTGCTGTCTGAGTGTGCCATGAGCAGCCAGGCCTGTGCGTGGGGGCTCCCGAGGAGCCATCCCTGCCCTGCTGCCCTGAGGTTGTGGCTGTGTGGCAGAGGGACAAGGCAGGATATTTAGGAGTTGTCAGTGGAATCTCTCCTAATGCAGAAAGGTTCGTTAGCATTTTCACTCTCAGTTCCACAGGACGTGGATGGCAGGAATGAGTTTTACAAATTTTTTCCTACCCACAGATCATTCCTGGTTCTCTGAGGTCACAAATCCCCAGCATTTCTGCTGCATTCAGTGTTTGCCATCGAGAGAGGTGAGAGGCAATGAGATTCCCTGTGGCTCAGGGCAAGGTCAGGGGCTGGATGGGCTTGTTCCCAACTGCCCTGGGCTTGCACCTTTGGCTGCAATCAGAGCACAATCACACTCCTGTGTCACCTTGAGAAGAAACCAGATCCTGCTGAGAGCAGAGGGATCACTGAATATCTCACCCTCTCCAAAGGTCTCTGAGCAAGGTCTCAGAACTCCCTTTTGCCAAGGACACTCACGGTGCCCTTGGCAAACCCAACAGCATTTCCTCACTTGTGGCATCTCTGCACTTCCCCGTGGGACATTCAGGGAACTCCGAGAGGCTCTGGCACAGATTTGCACCCAGGAGGGCAGCTCAGAGCTTGGAAGGACACAGCAAGGAGATCCCCAGGCGTGCTCATGATGGCATCTCAGGGAGGGAGGCTCAGCTCCTTCCCCTTTCCCATGGACTGCTTTGCCCACAGCCCCACAGGTCACAGGGAAGCTTGGACACCCCATTCCCATGGACACACCTGCCTGGCAGGAATCCCAAGGGCAGGGCCTGACTCAGCTGCTGCAAATGCCAGAGCCTCCCTGAGAGCACAAGATAACAATGACAATATCAGAGAGTGCAGAAACAAGAGAAGATATTGTGGTGCTGTGCCTGAGAGGGCAGGGCAGAGACAGCCGCGCACTCAGGACAGTGTTCCCTGTCCCCAGCTGTGCACGGCACCTCCCACACACCAACAGTGCCCTCCTGCCCACAGCATTGCTCTGCTCAGCTCCCTCTCCTTCCCTGATCCTCTCTATCCCTGGGCCTGCACATTTTCCTCCTCAGAGCTGCCTTGTCCCTGTCAGTGCTCACAGAGCCCATCCCACCCTCTGTGCACTCGGCCCGGCCCTACAGAAACCTGCCTGTCTGCAGGGCCCTGCCTGGGGGCAGCCTCTGTGTGCAGCTGGGCAAGGGCAGCTCAGAGAGCCCTGCTGGGCCCTGCAAAGGTGATGCTGGTGCTGTCCATGGGCTGAGGAGTGCCTGAAGGCCTTTTAGGAGGCTCCAGCAGAGACACTGAACACACAAAGTTACAGATCAGGAATTTTAATAAATGTTCAAACATTATTCTGTTGATTCTGTTTTGTCCGTTTCAACTCAGAATGTTCTGTGACTCTGGGATTACAACTCCTATTCTCTTTCTCTCATCCCCCAACCTTCCCTTCCTGCTCCAAGTAAGAAACTGAAAACAGTCTCAGAAAAATTCCTTGTCTTTACAGCAATCCCTGGCTTACCTTCTTTGGGCAGTGTCCTCCAGAGCTGTCCCCAGGCTGATCTGGCGCTGGGAGCAGCCCTGCCCCACACAGCACCTCTCAGCAGCAGCACCTGCCCTGCTCAGGGTCGCTCCTTCCCCCCACAGCTTCTCCCCCAGTGCTGGCAGCAGCTCCCCGGGCCGGCTGAGAGCTGCCCCTGGCAGGCAGCAGAGTCCCTGGTCCAGCACAGCGCCCTGGGCTGCAGGACCCTGCTCTGCACCACAGCCCTGGGCACCCCTGGCTGCACCCGCAGCTGCTCAGCCCTGCAGCAGAGCCTGGCAACAGGGAGCTGTCTTGTGCTGTGCCTCGGATGCTGCAGCAGGGAAACCCAGCTCTGCCCTAGGGCCACATCCCCTGCACTGCAGCAACTCTCAGAGTCCTCCTGCAAGATGCTAAAAGCTGTGCCATGTGCCAGCTTCAGGGCTTTGTAGAGGAGCTGCTCCTCAGGGGAACGGTCTTTTTGAAGCTCTTCTTGGTTGCCAGGAGCTGTGTCTGTGCCAGGAGCCTGGCCCAGCTCAGCAGCACAGCAACAGCACAAGGACTTTAATGACCCTCTCAGGGCTTTGGTGCTGAGTCCCTGAACAACAGTCCCTGAGAGGGAGTTGGGGAAACCTCTCCAGAATTCAAAGTCACAATCAATATCCAAAGTTTCTTGAAGTTTTAATGGGTCCCACTGAGGGACATGACTGAGAAAGTGTCCCCAGGTTCCAGTTAGAGCAGGAATTGGAGGCAGTGAGGACAGGGTGGGACAAAGAGAAGCCAAGTCTTGGTGCCCTGGGGCACAGCAGCATCTGTGCCACCAAGGGCTGTGAGGAGACACCTTGTCCTGTGGCCCTGGGGCCTCCTGGCACAGCCCTAGCAAGGCTGGGCACTGTCACCCCCTTGTCCTGCCCTCAGCATCCTCCCCCTCCCATCCTAGTGGCCTCAGGGATCTGCTGGAAGGAGTCCCTGGGGAGCCTTTGTCAGGAATGGCCCTGGGGGGCTCCTCAATGCTCTCAGGGACTGCAGGTTCTTCGAAGGATTTCGGCTTTTGCTTTTGCCTTGGAGTCTCTGAGAGCTTTGTGCAATCATGGCCTCCAATTATCTGCTGTAAGGAGTCCCTTGAGATTCTTTGTCAGTAACAACACTCACTGGGGCTCATTAATGCTTCAAGGTACTTCCAGGTTTTAAGGCACTTTCCTTTCCTCTCTCTGTCTCTGAGAGGGTTTGTGCAATCATGGCCTCCAATTATTTACTTTAATAAGTCCCTTGAGAGCTTTGTATTAACACTCACTGGGGCTCATTCATACTTTAACATACTCAAGGTTTTTGAAGGTAGTTTGGGTTTTCCCTTTGACACTGAATTTCTCAGAGCTTTTTGTGCAATCATGGCCTCTAGTTCTCTCCTCCATGGACTCCATGAGGAGCCTGTGTTGGGGATGGACCTCCATGGGACCCATTAATGCTTGGAGACACTTTGGGTTTTTCTTCCGATTTTGACTCCTGGAAAGGTTTGTGCAATCTCCTCTCAGGCCCTGAGGTTCAAGGGCTCAGCACCAAATGCACCATGGGGCTTGTTAGCATCAAGCAAGTCCTGAAAAAACATGGCTCTGCCTTGATTTACCTCTGGTCTAGCGCAGTTCATTAAGAAGGTTTCCTGCTACAGTTATGGAGAAATATTTCAAAGAGCTTCTAAGAAATAGGCATTCTTATTTTAAAGAATGTATTTTAATACTGTTCTCTTCAGAGAAGAGGCGATTGCAGCATTCTGTGATTGATATTGATGCAGGGTCTCTCCTGAGGAGGTCTGGCCTGGTCAGAGAAGCTGAGCCTTGAGGTCTGACCCAGTGTGGACAACCTTGCTCCACATTCCCAGCCCCATCCTGTCTCTCCTCACTCATCTGGGACCTGCTTTGCTTGGAGAACTGGCTGCACTCAGGCAAAAATGGGTTTTTCTTCTTTTTTTTAAGGCATCTAAGACTCTTAAGTTTCCCTATTGAAAACAGACACATTCCTCAAGTGCATGCCAAGCTGAAGGTGCCACCAAGGAGTTTCCCCTTCCCCAAGGCAGAGCCATGCAGGCAATGTTTTGAACACAAAGGAAGTTCCACAATAAACACAAATCCAGAGTTGGCTGAAGGCAGAATTAGAGCAACTGCTGAAGGACAGAGAAGCTTTGAACTCTTTGCAGCTCAAAGCACCAAGGGTGTTGTTGGGAGGTGTGTGAGTGAGCCAAGAGTGAGGGGAAGGGAAATGCAGAGAGCCCTGGCAGTGCTCCTGTGCAGACAGGCTGCTGGGAAGGCACTGCAGCCCTGCCCTGGGCCAGCTCTGAGGGTGGATTCTCATCCCAACCTGCACTGGCCATTGCCAGGGCTGTGCCATGGACACGGCACTGACCCCACTGCTGGGTTGGGATGCCATGGCCACCGTGAGAAGGTCAAGTTTCCTTGGAAACACTGGGGAGGACTGGGACATACTGGGGCACACTGGGAACACTGTGCGGGACACTGGGACATACTGGGAGCAACACTGGGGAGGACTGGGGCATACTGGGGGACACTGGCAGCGCTGCGGAGGACGCTGGGACATACTGGGTGTGAAACTGGGGAGGCCTAACACATACTGGGAAAACTGGGAATGCTAGGGGGGAAACTGCGCAGACTGGGATAGCCTGTGAGGATAAACTGAGATATACTGGGAGCAATATTGGGCTTTACTGGGCCATACTGCGACAAACTGGGGGCACTGGGAAGACTGGTTAGGATAGTGGAGGCACAGGGACATACTGGGAGTGACACTGGGATGGCCTGGGACATATCAATGCACATTGGGAGGGCTGGGGGAGTATACTGGGGGGTACTGAAATGGACTGGGGAGGACTGGAGGAACTGGGAACTCTGGAGAGCAGACTGGTGGAGACGAGCACCAACTGGGGGAGACTGAAAGGGACTGGGCGGAATTAGGGTTTACTGGGAGGTACTGGGCTGTAGTGGGAGGGACTGAGGGGTTGAATGGGCTGTTCTTGCCTCTGAGGCCGCCCATTGGCCGAGGCTCCTGCCCAACATCACCTGCAGCCAATCAGCATCAGGGATTGGGGACTTGGGGGCGGTACCTGGAGTAGGTGCCATTTTCAACTATTTTGCCTATTACTCCCATCATGCACCACGCCCCACAGAGCCCAGTCATACACCCTCATGTGCCCCATAATCTCCCCCCAGACCCTCCAGGATCCTTAAGTGCCCTCTGCAGACCCGTTCAGGACCCCTAAATGCCTCTCCAGTCCCCCAAGTGTCCCCTAAGTACCCCCAACCCCAGAGAGGCCTGTTAAAGACACTTTTGGAACTACAGCTCCCATCACTCCCCGCGGCACCCGCTGAGGTTCATTACAGCCGTGCCTACACTTCCCATGATGCACTGCGCCCCATAAAGCCTTATCACAGCTGTCATCCCTCGTGTCCTGACCCCATCATAACCCAGCGAGGTGCCTACAACTCCCGTCATGCCCTATGTTTTAAAGAGCTTCTTTAGCCTCCCCAAGTGCCTCCAAGAGCTCCCCGACCACATAAGCTTTCCCCAGATGCCCCCTGAGAGCCCCAAGTGGCTGCTCGGACCTCCAAGCACAGCATTAGAGCCTTCAGATCTACTGCTCTTGTCATGCCCCACAGCACCCATGGCGATGAATTACAGCCGGGACTGCATCTCCCATCATGCCCTGCGCCCAACAGAGCATCCCTCATCCCCCGCGACCCCAGAGCCCCGACATAACCCCATTCTGCCTCTACAACTCCTGTCATGTCCCCTACCCCAAAGAGCCCAATTAGAGCTCTCCAAGTGCCCCCAAGTGCTCTCCGATCCCATAAGTTCCCCCTAGGTACTCCATGGAGATCCAAAGTGGCCGCTCAGACCTCCAAGTGCTGCCTTAGAGCCACTTTTGGCACTTTAGCTCCCGTCATGCCCCGCGGCGCTAAAAGAGTGCCATTACAGACGAGGCTTCATCTCCCGTCACACTTGTGACCCACAGAGCGCACCTATTTCAATTCATTTACATTTTGATTTTATTTTGTTTCACCTCCTTCTTCCTCCTCCTCTTCTTGGCAATCTCTGGGGGGTTTTGAGGGTCCTGGGGGTCTCCTAGGGGTCTCATGGGTCTCTTGGAGCAGGGGCTGTTCCAAGGGTCCTGGGGCCATCTTTGGGGTCCCAGGAGGGTTCCAGGGGTATTTTGGGGATCCTGTGGGGGTCTCAAGAGTCTCTTAGAGTAGGGATAATTCTGAGGGTCTGCTGGGGCAGGGATCATCCTGGGGTCCTTGGGGATCTCTTGGTGCCATTCCAGGGGTCTTGGGGGTCTCTCAGGATTCACAGGGGTCTCAATGCCATCTCAGGGTTTTCAGGGGGGTCTCTCACAGCAGGGGCCATTCCAGAGGTTTCAGGGCCGTTCCAGGGGGGTCCTGGACATCTCTCAGAGCAGGGATCATTCCGAGGATCTCAGGATCATTCCAGGGGTCTTGGGGCCATCTCAGGGATCTGGGGGACGGATCCCGGGGGTCCCTCAGAGCAGGATCCATCCCCGCTGGGTGGGCAGGAGCCCAAAGCGCCGTTTCAGGGTCACGCGGTGCCGGGAGAATTTGTCATGGGGGGAGAAGCGGGCGGGGTGGGCCGAGAACGTGGGGACCCCGCCTGGAGACACCTTCTGTGGGGGCAGGGGGTCAGAGAGACACCATCAGGCCCTGGACCCCAAAATACCCCCCAGATTCCCTTACTAATCCACTTGGAACCCCAAATACGCCCGGGATTCCACAACTGCCCACCCCAGAATCCCAAAATGCCCCCAGGACCCTAAAATACCCCTGGATCCCCCGATGGCTACCTTGGGACCTCAAACACCACCAGGGCTCCCCCACTGACCCACAGAGGAACACCCAATACCTCCCAAATTCCCCTTAGTTGCCCTCAAGATCCCCCCCAAGATCCCCACATTCCCCCAGATTACCCGTATTTCCCCCAGCCGAGGCCCCTAAATTCCCCCCAACACCCCCCCTCCCCGGAGTGCCCCCAAACACCCCAAATTCCCCTGGATTTCCCCTATTCCCCCCTCCCCCAGGACCCCCAAACTCCCCCCATTACACCCCCGGGATCCCCAAGCTCCCCCATATCGCTCCCAAACCCCACCCTGGAACACCCAAACCCTGTGGTTCTCCCCAGGCCCCCGACGCCCCCCTACCCAAGGTCCCCCCTATCCCTCCGCGACGCCCCTAAATCCCCCCAAAGACCCCGTACCCGCAGGGTGTAAACGCGCTCCCCGCGCTCGTTGTAGTAGCACTGCAGGAACATGGCGGCACCTGTGGACCACGTGACTGGAACTAAGCTAAGCCCAGACCGGAAAGGGCGGAGTTAGTATAGGAAACCGCCCCTGGGGATGACGGGAAATGCACTCCCGGAAGTGAGTGGGGAGAGCTGTTTAACCCAGGGGATCCAATGAGATCCAATGGGATTCAGTGGGATCCGGGGAGGCGAAAATTTGGGCCAAAAAGGGGAGATTTGGGATCCAAAAGGAAAGATTTGGCAACAAAAAAAAAAAAAAAAAAAAAAAAAAAAAAGAGAGGTTGGGTCCAAAAAGGGAGAATTTGGGCCAAAGAAAGGGGAATTTGAGCACCCAGATAGGAAATTTGGACCCAGAAAGGACAGTTTGGTCCCCCAAAGAGACAGTTTGGCACAAACCGGAGAGTTTGAGGAACGAAAGGGGGCAGTTCAGACCTAAGAAAGACAGTTTGGATTGAAAAAAAATGGGAGTCTGACCCCTAAAGGGGAGTTTGGCCTCAAAAATGGAGAGTTTGGTCCCAGAAGGAGGACTTTGGAGCCAAAAAGGGGCAGTTTGGATAAAAAAAAAAGGGAATTTGGGGCAAAAATGGGGAGTAATGAAACCAAAAGCTTGTAATTCATATGTGTGAATTAAAGTATAGATATGACTATAACTTAACACCATAAAGACTTTAAATTCAGTATACCTATATTCAGAATAGCTACCACTGGGCAGGAAGTTTAGTAAGCAAAACTGATAAAGCAGGAAGACAAGCAGCTGAATGTAATGTATACCTAGACCCCTGTGCAGGCAAGAGATAAGGAAGACTGGCTGGTTTTGAATGAACAATAAGTTCATTCTTGCTCATTCTAGCTTGACACAATGTGTACCTAACTGTACTGGGGTACAGTGACCATGAAATAATTAAGTTTCCAATGTTCTGTGAAAGAAGGAGAGGCATCAGCAAAACTTCTCCGCTGGACTTACGGAGAGCAGACTTTGTTCTATTCAGGATGCAGATTTGAGGAGAACCAAATCAGGTACTTATGTTTTTTAAAGGGAAACAGCCCTTGAAAACAAAAAGGTCCAGGAGGGATGGACACACTTCAAGAAAGAAATCTTGAAGGCACAGGAGAAGCCTGTCCCTATGTGCCAAAAGATGAGCCAGCGATGAACACAACTGGCCTGGCTGGGCATGGAACTTTTGCAGAAACTCAGGGACAAAAGAAGGTGCATCACCTTTGGACAGGGGGGCAGGCAACTCAGAAAATGTTTAAGGATGTTGTTAGGTCATGCAGAAAGAAAACTAGAGGTGAAAGCTCAATTAGAGCTTAACCTGGCCACCTCTATGAAGGCTAATAAAAATGTCTTTAGAAATATATTAATGGCAAAAGGACGGGCAAGGACAACTTCCATTCTTTATTGAGGGATAGAGTTACCAAAGATGAGGAAAAGGCTGAGGTACTTAACCCTCCCTTTGCCTCACTTTTCAACAACAAGACAGGCTGTCCTCAGGACAAGTGGCCTCCTGACCTGGTAGATGGGGACCAGGAGCAGAACAGAGCCCCTGTAATCCAGGCGGAAGCAGTCAGAGACCTGCTGAGCCACTTAAATGCTCACAGTTTTATGGGACAAGTTGGGATCCATCCTAGAGGAATGAGGGTTATAGTGGATGAGCTCCCCAAGCTGCTCTCCATCATTTACCATCAATCCTGGCTCACTGGGGAGGTCCCAGGGGACAGGAGGTGCCAATGTGACCCCATCCACAAGAAGGGCTGGAAGGAGGATCTGGGACACTCCAGGCCTGTCAGCCTGACCTTGGTGCCTGGCAAGGTTATGGAACAGATCACCTTGAGTGCCATCACACGGCACCTACACAATGGCCAAGGGATCAGACCCAGCCAGCATGGACTTCAATATCTTTACTGATGATCTGGATGAGGAGACTCAGTCCACCATCAGCAAATCTGCAGATGACACCAAGCTGGGTGTGAGTATGGATCTGCTGCAGGGTAGGAGGGCTCTGCAGAGGGACCTGGACAGGCTGGATGCAGGGACCAAATCCAACAATGGGAGGTTTAACAAGACCAAGTGCCACCTCCTGCACTTTTGCCACAACAACCCCTGCAGTGCTGCAGGCTGGGGACAGAGTGGCTGGACAGTGGCCAGGCAGAAAGGGACCTGGGGGCACTGATGGACAGCAGGCTGGACATGAGCCAGCAGTGTGCCCAGGTGGCCAAAAAGGCCAATGGCACCTGGTCTGTAAGGTGCAGATTAATTCTACAACTAAAGAAATGTTGTAAAGTAGGTATGTTTATTCCAGCAGTGGGGTGCATGGGGAATATTTTCTTCCGAAATGTGTGACACGCCAGTGGTACTCTGTCCGATTTATATCGGGTTACAGGTTACATATTCATTACATTGCCCAACACACCTATACATATTCATTATCTATTCCTGCTTCATATTATAATGAGTCCAAAGTTCATTTACATAGGCTTGCACCTGCACAGTGCTGCCTGGTGGTTGTGGGCAGGAGTCTTAAGATGAAGTAAAGAATTCTTCCTCAGGTTGAACTCTTCACCCTGCTTCCCTGTGCATACTCCCTGGGTCCCTGCTCCAGGTCCAAACCCTGAAGCTGGCTTGGGCTGGTTTCAGGATCCAGAAGTAAGATATCTGGTCACGGTTCCTTCTCTTTATCAATAGTTTGACATCTTCTTTATATCCTCCCTCTTTGCTTAGCAACCACAAAAATATTGAGCAATCTATATGCGTTGTTTTAGCAAGCAGCCCTTAGTAAGTCATTATCTACTTCCTAGTCCCTAAAACACAAGCTATATACCTTGTTTTAACAAACACTTTCTAGTAAATCTCTTAGCCACCTTAAATCACAGGTGGGGATGTGGGAGCCAATGAAGGATGTGGGAGCCAGGTGAGTGATGTGGGAGCCAGGTGAGGGATGTCGGAACCAGGTGAAGGATGTGGGAGCCAGGTGAGGGATGTGAGAGCCATGTGGGGGATGTGGGAGCCAGGTGAGGGATGTCGGAGCTGGTGCCACCGTCGCTACACAAGAACTGCCTGCACAAAGGGACGGTGACGTCCCTGCCATCCCAGACAGGATTCCTTGGCTGTTGTGATCAGCGTGCTCTAGAGCTGTTGGTCCCATCCCTCTGCTGTGCCCCGGACCTGCTGAGAAGTTTTTCTCCAGAAGAGAAGTCAGACAGACCACCCTGTGAGGGAAATGGGAGGACATTGACCCTCATGGGGTCAGTGACAGATTTGAAATGTCTGAGTGCCCCGGGGGAGTCGAATGGAGACTGTCCCCTCCTGAAACAAAGAGCCGTAATTGCTAATCCTCCTCCCCTTAGGGCCTGGCACATGAAAAGGTATGCGATGCACAGGGAAGTGGGATTTGAATCCCAGCGGAATTCTGTGACCTCAGACCTGGCACAGTGGGAGTGGAATCGCTGGTTTGGGTTCTGCCCTCGTGGGGGCACTGAAGGGGCGATTGAAGGCTCCGAAATCTGAAACAAAAGAAGGTGACGAGAAGTCGTTTGAGGGAAAATCTAGAAAAGGAATGTCTGGAAAAAGAGTGCACAGGGAGCTGCTGAATGGACGGAAAGGGAAATGAATCTATCGGTTCAATCCGCCCTTCAGGGAGTGATGGATTGAGGTGAATCCCTTAGAAAGGAGCTAGAAACAAACTGGGAATAATGGGACATCTATTGAGGATGCCCCTGAGCAATGCTGGTCACTAAATCGCTGTCTCTCTGGGGATTCGCAAGAGCAATGTTGGTCACTAAATCGCTGTGTCCCTCTGGGGAGTTCAAGAGCTTGGGAAACATTAGCCAGGGGACAAAGGGATGCAAATGCTTCCCCTCATTAGACTGAAAAGGCTAATGATGGCCAGGGGGAAGCCCGACAGTTTACCCCGCTTACACAGGGAATAATAAACATCCAGGAAAGCTGGAGCCGCGAATCCAAGGGAACAGCAACAGGGACCCTCAGCTGAGCCCCCCTGCGGCCCCTCGGGAGAGCGCGGGGGTGGAAATGCTCGGCCGGGAGAGCTCCTGCCGGGATGGGATGGAGTGGGATAGAGAAGGAGCCCGGATCCATCCGACAGCTCCCGGCTCTCCCGCGGTGGTTTAGAGGGGGAACTGAAAGGTTTTCCTTTGCGAGTGGAACCAGGGGGAACTGAGTCCCAGTGTGGCGAAAGGAGAAATGGGAAGAGATTTTGGTCACTAAATGTCAGGGGAAAGCTGACAAGAGCAGATCCGCGGAGGAAGGTGATGCTTTTTCTCCTGCCAATCCTCTCCCTCCCTCCCTCCCTCCCTCCCCTCCCTCCCCTCCCTCCCCTCCCTCCCTCCCTCCCTCCCTCCCCTCCCTCCTCTCCCTCCCTCCCTCCCTCCCTCCCTCCCTCCGCAGGAAGTTCCCGCCTAAACTTGAACTTCTTTTCCCCGTCAAACCCGCAATGGACCGAGACCGCGACCATCGCTCCGACCGCAGACATCGCAATTGCCAAAATCTCCTCACCGGATCCACGGGTGGTGATCTCTTTCCTCTCCCCTGTTTACTCCTGTCCTTTCCATATCTTTCCTTCCTTTCTGTGATACTTCTGTATTTTTAGTAAAGAACCCAAACGGCTGCATCCTCTTTTCCCGAGGCAATTCAATTGTTTTAAAATCGAACTTGCCTCGTATTGCTCAGAGCAGCTCCCTGGATTGAAATGCCATCCCCAGCTGAATTTCCCGGGCCAACGCTCAGCCGAGGACACGAGATTTATCCCAAGGTGTCCTTTTGTCGGGGGACAAAGCCCCCGATCTGTCCTTACAATGACAAATTCTCATCCCCCGGCTTAGACCTTAACTCGGGACACACTTTACACCTTATTAACCACGGCTGTGCCACGTGCTGTGGGCCGGGCTGCGTTCAAAGCATTTTTGTAGTTGCGCTGAACAGATTTTTTTTTTTGTTAAATTGTTTTTCAAAAACATTTCTGGGCATCAGGGCTTCTACCCGTCATTCCTCCCCGGTGCCCCACTGCATTTTCCTCACTGTTTTATGCTTCCAACATCCAACCCAAGGAATCCAAAGAATCCCGTCAGGACCTGGCACGTAACTGTCGCGATCCACAGGCGGTGGAGCATGGGATTGAAATCCCAATGGAATTATTTGACCTAAACCTGGCAAAGGAAAGGCAGTGGCACTCGTGGCTCTGGGTGCAGCCCTCACGGCAGCACAGAAGGAGCGACTGACGACTCAGAGATCTAAAAACGTGAAACAAAAACGCCAAGAAGTTATTGGCAAGAACAACTAGAAAAGGAACGACTCGAAAACGAATGTTTACATGGAGCTGCTGAACGGGAAGTTCAGAGGACTGCATGGATTCAGAAGGATTTGGGGAAAATTCTGGGATATTTGGAGAGAATTCAGAGGTATTTTAGGAGTGTTCAATAATATTTTAAGGATATATCGAATATTTAGGGAGACGTCAGATATTTACAGAGGATTCAGAACTCTCTTTGGGGAGAGTTTGGAGGTATTTTAGGATAATTCAGAAGTGTCTGAGAGAATTGAAATCTTTTCGGATGACTCAGAGGTATTTTGGGATGAGGACTCAATAGCATTTGAGAGGAATCAGAGGTATTTGTGGTTTCAATTACTTGGGGAGAATTCAGAGATCTTTGGGCTAGTGAGTTATTTTGGGATATTCACACACCGTGAGTCTGACCGCGCTTCCCCCGCCGGCAGTGACCTGCCCCAGGTGGCCCCGAACCCTCTGTTCTGCCCCAAATTTGCCGCCAGCGGTTCCCCGCTGCTGCAATCCCCGCCCGGTGGCACTGAGATGCCGCTGCTCGCCGGGAGCGTCACGGCATAAAACCTCCATGGAAAAGTTTTTAGTGCCTGGGAGCGATTTCCCGGAGTTTCTGGGCTCCCTGGGGGCGAGGCGGCAGCAGCGGAACCCGCGGGGCCCGGCCCGTGGGGGCGGCCGGGGCTGAGAAATGCGCGGCGGCCCCAGCGCGGTGCTGAGGGCTGAGCGGAGCTGTCGGGAACAACCCCCGGAACCCTCCGGTGCCCGAGAGCTGAGCGGAGCTGTCGGGAACACCCCGCTCGTCTCCGCCGCCCGAAGCCCTTCCCCGGCTCCGCCTGCCGCCGCCGCTCGGCCCCGGTGCGCTCCCGCGGGGTCGCCGCTCGTCGCGCAGCTGGACGGGGTCGATCCGAGCCGCGCCCCGCCCGTCCCTCGCTGCGGCTCCTTCAGTGACGCGGGGCGGCCGAGAGCCCTCGGGGCGGCTCCAGAAGCCCCAACTCGCCCTGGCTGCGGCTCTTTCGAAGACACGGAGCAGCGGAGACCCCCTCGGTTCTGCCCTGACGCTCCCTCGGTGCAGCTCTTTCAGTCGCGGGCAGCGGCCTCTCCCGGTGCGGCTCTTTCATTATTTTTTTATTCCATTCTCTCTGTTTTATTCCATTCACAGCTCCCACTCTGCGTCCCTCCGATGCGGCTCTTTCACCGCCTCCGCTCCTCGCCGGTCTCTCGGTGCAGCTCTTCAGACACACGGGGCTCCGGGGACTCCTGGGTGCGACTCTTTTACCGTACTTGATCCTATTCTCTGTACTTTATTTTATTCACACTTCCGACCCCCTTGGCGCTGCCCTTCTGCCGACACCCGGCAGCGCCCGTCCCGCGGTGCGGCTCTTCAGTGACACCGGGGCCCGGGGACACCCCGGTGCAGTTTTTTATTCTATGTTGCCCTATTCTCTGTATTTTATTCTATTCACACCCCGACCGTCCCTCAGTGCAGCTCCTTCAGACGCGGGCGGTGGAGACACCGTCTCGCCTTCGGGGCAGCTTCTCTCGCCCCTCACAGCCCCGGTTCCGCGGGGCCGCCCCGCCGGTGCCGCCCTGCAGCTCCTTCGGTGCCACGGGCCAGCGGAGACGCCTCTCGGTGCGGCTCTTTGATTCTTTTCTCTGTGTTTTCTTCCGTTCCCACCTCGCCCGTGCCGCGGAGCGACTCCTTCAGGGGCCCGGGGCGGCACAAAGCCCTCGGGGCGGCTCCGAAGGGCCCCGCCCGCGGCTGCTCCCCGAGGCCTCCCCGCTGCTCCCGGGGATCGGACACGGCAGGCGGCCCCGGCCCCTTCTTGTTCTTCTTCCTGCCGGGATTCAGCCCCCGCCGCCGCCCGGCTCCTTCTGCCGGCCCTGCCCGGCACGGAGCGGCGGTGCCGCTGACGGGGCCGGAGCGCGGCTGCGACACGACTGCCCCGCGCCTCGGGACCGCACGGGTGGGGAGGGACACCCCTGGACAGGGCAGGGACTGACCCCATGGGAAGGACCCCACGCCGGAGCAGGGGAAGGATTCCTGCCCCTGAGAGGAAGCAGCGGCACGAACTGACCGTGACTCCCCCATCCCTTCTCCCTGCGCCGCTGGGCAGAGGAGCGAGGGAGCCGGGGATAAAGTGAAGTCCGGGAAGGGGAGAGAGGTCGGGAGAAGGTGCTTTATCAGGATTTGTTTTACTCCTCATTCTCCTGTTCTGATCTGCTTTATCATAAATCTAATCAATTTCCCTACGTCGGGACCGTTGTGCCCGTGATGACGATCCCTGAGTGACCTCTCCCTGCCCTTATCTCGCCCCACCAGGACTTGGATTTGTTTCAGTTCCGTGGAATTAACGGTGATTTGGGGCAGCTGGAGCAAAGCAGCTGGAAAACTCAGTGGGCTTGGGAGGGACTAAACCAGGGCAGGAGCTGGGGCTGCCCCGAGGGAGTTCTCAGAACACGAACCTTCGTGGGACCTTTCTATGGGAATTTTGTTGAATTTTTACATTCATCGTTGAAAAGCAGAGTCACAAGTGGAGCTGAGCTTTCAGCTTGAAATGAGGGAATGGAACGTGTGTGCTGGGACTTCTGTAACCGCAAGGTGTTACTTGATACTTGATAGCTTAGTTTGGGAAATATTCAGCCCTTCAGCAGCAATGTCTCTCCCGGACACTTGTTTGTGGCTCAGACCCAGCTCGGAGCATGGAGAAGAAAACCAACGTCCCAGCAGAATAAGCTTTTCCGCTCTTTTATTTCTTCATAGTTATTTAATGTAATTTATATTGCTTTATTCTATTTAATGTATCCTATTTTACTTTTATTTTTAGTCTTATTTTAATATTTTTTAAAAACATGTTTTATTATTATCTCGTGTTTATTCTCTATTTCTCCCTCCCCCCGCCTTTGTCCCCCTCCCGGAGGTTTTGGGGAGGTGCTGTCCCACAGCCCTTCCTGCCCCGGTACCCGCGCCCGCTCCGGTGCCATCAGGCGCCGGCTCGAAGGGAAACCACAAAACCCTCTGGAAATAAATCCGGTTTGGGGGAAAACCCTGCCGGGAGGATTGAATCCCAAGCACAGCGACTGCTGAGAGTTGGAGATTTCAAGGGGCCCGAGGGAACCGCGCTGGGGCCTCGGGGCCTCCCTGGGGCACTTCGGGGACGCCCCCCGAGCAGACCGACCCCTCCAGCCCCCCAAAATCCGCAGGTTTGGGTCAGCTGAAGAAAAGAGCTGGAAAAAGGGGCTGGAAAGGGGGCTGAGCTGAAGGAGGCCCCTCGCCCATGGCCCGGAGCAGCCGCAGGAAAATCCCCCGGAAACCTAAGGAAATCAATGGAAATAAGGATGAAGTTTTTCACTCTTTCCGCTGCTGTTTCCAGAAGGTCCCAGCCGGGTCCTGCTGGAAGGAGCCGGGAGCGGGAGCAGGCTCAGGGCTTGACTGCGGAGAAAAGTTTAATTGGGGCGAGCAAACTTGAATAGTGCGGAGAAAATGTGAATGGAGGGGACTTGAATGCGAGGGGATGATTTGAACAGGGGAGAGAAAATGACGTGGGGGGAGGAGCCCCCCAGCCCGCGGCTGTGCCCCGAAGGTGCTGCCAGCGGTTCCCCTACTCCGACCTCCCGGGCTGGGGGCGTGGAGCTGCTGCTGCTCCCCGGCAATGTCATGGGATAAAAACTCCATGAAAGCTTTGACAGCCGTGGTAGCGACACTCCGAGTTCATTGGACCTTCCACGTTCCTTGGACATTCCGTGTGCCTCGGCTGTTCCGTATTCCCTGCCTGTTCCACGTTCGCCCAGTTTGTTCCAGTATGCTCCCAGTCACTCCGAGCTGCTGCCAGTTGCCCTCAGCATGCTTCCAGCTGCTCCCAGGAGCCCTCAGTGTGTTCCCAGTTGCTCCCAGTATGATCCCTGTTACCCCAGTTCTGGTCCCAGTGGGTTCCAGTCCTGGTCTGGGTCCTGGTGTATCCCGGTGTCCCAATCCCTCCCACCCTGTCCCACTCCATCCTGATATAAGTGAGTTCGCAAGCTGGAATTTAAACTAGGTAATATTGAACATTTATTAATAGAGCAAAGGCAAAAACAGCGCTGGGTGCTTAGCAATTTTGCCAGAGGCGCACCCCATTCATTGTACAGTGAACTTAAGTACTTTCTTTAACTGTTACATATTCATTAAGCCTAGAAGGTAATTTACACTTCACTCAACTCCCCCCTCCGATCCTTGCCCCCTTCTGCCAGCGCGGCGCCTGTCTTGGAGTTTAGGATCCTCTGGATTGTCTCAGAACTGAAGGCCGAAAATCCTCCCGTCTGTGTTTCCTCAGTTCCAACTTAATTAGTAGGTGACAGTTCCTTTTGGGAGGTGTAAGTCAAGACAACAGACTTCCTGGGATGCCGGCAGTTATCTTCTTTGTTTCTTTAAGATGTCTTGATCCCTAGCTCTGCGGTTTATCAACTTAAAAGACATTTATTACCATGTATTTATTACTACGTTTTCTGACATACCACAATTATTTGAAAGTTACCATTTACCCTAACCTTGTTTCTACTTAGTAATATTTTATCTTAACACTATTTTTTTTAGTGTTAGTGTTTTTTTAGTGTAGTGATGTACAAGTACACATCACTTGTAAATATTAAATTCATATATGCGAAAGCCAGCGTTTATCATTCAGTCATTTATCACAATCCCGGTCCCTTCCCGGCAGCCGCCGCCGTTTCCAGGATCCTGCCCCCCCTGCCCCCCCAGAACTGCCGCAGAACGCCCCCAAGACGCTGACAGGGGTCGGGGGCTTCGTGTTGGGCTTCGTCTGCCTGGGTTGGGGCTCGGCCTCCACCTGCGGTCTCTGGGGAATGCAGGGGGGTCCCAGGAGGGGATCCAGGTGAATTCCCTGGAATTTCCCCGTCCCCTCTCCGCCGCGATCCTTCGGTCACTTTCGCTTTCGCGTCTCCCAACCTGCGTCGCCGGGATCTGCCCGGCAACCGATGACGTTTCGGATAACTCGGACTGGCATTGGCGGACAAGAAATAGCGGCGCCAATCGTGGGAACGGAGGCGGCTGTGGGGTCGGGGCTAGGGCAGGGGGCGGGGCCAGGGCGGGGGGCGCTGAGCGGGGCCGCAGCGGAGCAGCGCCATGGCTCCAGCGCTGGGTCTGGGGGCGCTCTTGGGGCTCCTGGGGCTCCTCTGGGACCCTGGGGGGACAGCGCAAGGTGAGTGGGACCCCCCGGCACCGGGACCCTCCTGAACGTCCATTTCCGGGCAACGGAACCCCCTCCACGCCCATTCCCGGGCACGGGAATCCCCCGGACCCTCATTCCTGGGTACTGTGGACCCCCTGCATCCCCTTCCGCAGCACCGGGACCCTCCCGTACCCCCTTATCTGGCACCGGGATCACCCAGAACCCCCATTCCTGGGCAGTGGCATCCCCCTGAACCGCCATTTCCGGGCATTCGAATCCACCGAACCCCCGTTCCTGAGCACGGGGATCCCCCTGAGCCTTCATTTCCGGGCACCAGGACGCCCCGGCACCGCCTTCCCCAGCACCGGCAACCCCTGCACCCCGTTATCTGCCACCGGGACTCTCCTGAACGCCCATTTCTGGGCACCGGGACCCCCTTGAGCCTCGAATCTCGGGAAGGGAACTCCCCTGTACCCGCATTCGCTGGCTGAGGAACCCCACTGAGCCCCCATTCCTGGGTACTGGCACCCCGCTGCACCCCGTTAGCCGGCACTGGGGCCCGCTGAGCCCCCATTTCTGGGCACGGGAACCCCCCTGAACCACCATTTTTGGGCATCGGAATCTGCTAAACCCCCATTCCTGGGCACGGGGACCCCCTTGAACGTCCATTTTCGGGTTCCAGGATGCCCCAGCACCGGCAACCCCTGCACCTCCTCATCTGTCACCCCGCTGAACCCCCGTTGCTGGACACTGGCACCCCTTGGAATATCCATTTTTGGGCACCAGAATCCCCTTGAACCCTGAGTCCCAGGAAGGGAAGTTCCCCAAACCCGCATTCTCTGGCACGGGAGCCCCTGTGAACCCCTTTCCTAGGCAGTGGGACCCCCCTGCACCCCATTATTTGGCACCGGGACCTCCTGGATCCCCATTACTGAGCACTGGGACTTCCCTCAATATTTCCATTTCCAGGCACTGGGACCACCCTGCACCCCCTTACCCGGCACTGGGACCCCTCCTCAGCCCCCATTCCTGGGCACCGGGACTGGCTGCATCACCTTACCCAGCCTCGGGACCCCCTGGATCCCCATTCTGCTGCAGCAGGACACCCCTGAATCCCCACGTCCAGGACTGGAACCCCCCTGAACCACCTATTCCCGTGCACAGGAGCCCCCCTGCACCCCCTTAGCCAGCACCGGGACTCCCCTGCACCCCTCATCCTGCACCAATACATCCCTGCTCCCCCTTTCCCGGCCATCCACCCTCTCCCAACTCCCCCTTTCCCTTGACCCTGGGACCCCCTGGACACCCATTCCTGCCTTTCCCAGCTCCCTTTTTCCTCAACACTGGGCACCTGTGGACCTACCTTTCCTGGGGACAGGAACCCCCTGGGCCCCCCATCCTGCTGCTCCCAGTGCCCTCATCCCCCTTTCCTTGACTCTGGGACCCCCCTGCACCCCCTTATTCTGCACCAACACCCCCCCACAACTCCTTCCCAGCCACCCTGCCTTTCCCAGCCCCTAGCCACACTTTTCCTTGATCATTGGATTCCCCAGACCTCCCAAATTTTTATTGCCTCCTCCAGTTCTCCACTCCTGGTGCTTCCTGGACACTGGGACCCCCCTGCGCCCCCTTTCCCAGTCATCCTGCCTCTCCCAGCCTCCCGAGCTCCCTCTTCCTTGACCCTGAGACCCCCTGGAGTCCCATTCCTGCCTTTCCCAGTGCTCAGGCCCCACTCAATGCCAAGGACCCCCTGGATCCCCATTCCCAGCCACCCCGTGCTGCAAATGGGGACACTGTGAACCCCTGGACCCACCTTTCCTGGGTACAGGGACCCTCTGGACCCCATAATCCTACCTCTCCCATCCCTGCACCCCCCCTCTTCGTTGACCCTGAGATTTTCTCCCAGCTCTCCCAGTTCTTCGTTGATCCATGACCTGCCAGACCCCAAATCTCCGTGTCCCCCCAGTTCTCCACTCCCTGCGTTACCTGGACGTGACGGTGTCGGAGCCCGGCCTGGGGGTTCCCCAGTTCATGGAAATAGGGTACCTGGATGGGATCCCCATCACGCCTACGACAGCGAGCGGGGCCGGATGGAGCCACAGACAGTGTGGATGGCAGCTGGAGCCGAGTCGGGATATTGGGATAGTGAAACCCGGCGAAGTGAGAGATACCAGCATGTGAATGCCTGGAACCTGGAGATACTGCGGGAGCGGTACAACCAGAGTGGGGGTGAGTGGGGGGAGATGGGGCCGGGATGGGATCCATGGGGCCGGGATGGGATCCATGGGGCTGGGATGGGGATCCATGGGGCCAGGATAGGATCCATGGGGCCAGGATGGGGATCCATGGGCCGGGATGGGATCCACAGGGTCAGGATGGGGAGCCACAGGGCCGGCATGGGATCCATGCAGCTGGGATGGGATCCATGGGGCCAGGATGGGATCCATGGGGCTGGGATGGGGATCCATGCGGCTGGGATGGGATCTGTGGTGCTCCAAGGGGCTGGGATGAGGCTCTGTGGGTCTTCATCAGACTCTGGGGCTCCATAGGGCTGGAATGGGGATCCATGGGGCTGAGACATAATTCCGTGGGTATCCATGGGTCCAATTTTCCCGCCAAGGTCTCCACACGCTGCAGCTGAGTTTTGGCTGTGACCTCCTGTCTTATGGGAGTATCCGTGGATCCTATTGGTATGGCTATGACGGGCGGGATTTCCTCTCCTTTGAGCTGCGATCCAGGAGCTTCGTGGCAGCCGATGGTGCTGCCCAGATCACCAAGAGGCACTGGGAACACGAAGGGATCGTGGCTGAGGAGTGAACGAATTACCTGCAGCACACCTGTGTGGATGCACTGCAGAGATTTTTTGGATACGGGCGGGAGGAGCTGGAGCGCAAAGGTGGGATGGGCAGAATTCCCATGGGAATGTGGGATTTGGGAGGGCAAAATTTGGGAACATGGGAATTCCCATGGGAGTTCCATGGATGGCTCCCACTGCTGTCGCATTCCAATGGGAATTCTGTGGATGGATCTTGCTGTCATCCCATTGCCATTGTAAGTCCATGGATGGATCACATTGCCTTCCCATTCCCATGAGAATTCCATGGGCAGAACTCACCCCATCCCATTGCCATGGGAATTCCATGCATGCATCTCACCGTTATCCCATTCCAGAGCCCCCTGATGTCCATGTGTCTGGAAAAGTGGAATATGGGATCCTGACATTGTCCTGCCATGCGTTTGGATTCTACCCCAGCACCATCGAGATCAACTGGATGAAGGGGAATGAAGTCTGGGATCAGGAGACACAGTGGGATGGGGTCGTTCCCAGCACTGACGGCACCTTCCACACCCGGGCCAGGATCAAGGCGCGGCCGGAGGAGCGGGAGCAGTACTGGTGCCGGGTGGAGCATTCTGGAATGCCGGAGCCTGGGATCTTTGTCTAGGGTGAGGCTGGGAATGTGGGAATTGGGAATATAGGAATGAGAAATTTGGGAATGTGGAGGAATGGGATGGAGGTTCCCCTCCCTCTCCTCACTATCCTGTGCTTCCCAGAGCCAGAATCCAGTGGGAATCTCATCTTGGTGGTTGCTGTGTCCATCATTGCTGCCATCGTTGTCATTGTCATCGGATTCGTCATCTGGAAGTTCCAATCTGGTAACACATGGGATGGGGGTTGGGAAGGGGCACAGATCTGCCTGGCAGCATTCTGGGAATCCTGTGCCACCAGTGCTGATCCCACTGTTTTCCCATAGGGAGGAGGGAGAGGAATGGACACAGTGCAGCAGACAGTGAGTACCAGGTGACAGTGGTTCTGGATTTCCTCTGTGTGGATCCCAGGATGGATCTTGGGGTTGATCCGAGTGTGAGATCCCTGCTGGTACCTCATGGATCTTCTCTTTCCAAAGGAACAGACTTGGGATCCGAGAGCTTGACCGCAGGTATGGAGCAGGATCTGGGATTCCAGAGGCAGATTGGGGCAAATGAATTGAGTGCAGTCAGAGAGGGATTCTGGATCAAGGCAGGATTCCAGAGTGATATCAGGTGGAATTGTGGAGCAGGGTCAGGGCTGGATCCTGGAGCATGATCAGTTGGGATGGATGGAGTGGGATTGGGGCAGGATTTCAGAGCAGAAATGGGCGGGTGGGATGGAGCAGGATTGGTGTGGGATGGATGGAGTGGGATCAGGGGAGATTCTGGAGCAGCTCCCGCTCTCCATGGGCTCCACAGCCAGATCCGTCCTGCAGGATGGGGACAGGGACAGGGTGACACTGTGATCCACTCTCATCCCAGCAGGAATTACTGCCTGAGCAATCCACAGAGCTGGATCCAGCCCCTTTCTGCTTCTCAGGAAAGCCAAGAGCTGCCAGCAGAGCTCATCCCGCTGCTCCCACCCACCCCGGCCCTGCCACAGCTCTTCCGATGGATCAACTTCCCATTTTCCCGTGTTTGAAGCCAAGAACCCCAATTGCTGGTGCTGTTTAATTGCGGTGTGACAATGTCCTGGTGCGGCAGTGCCCCGGCTCTGGCGGGGCTGGAGTTCATTGTCTGTGCAGGGGCAGCTCTGGGGCCGTGTTTGGGGCTGTGCTGAACCCGGGGCTGAGAGCACGGACAGGGCTTTGTTCTTGCTGAGCTCAGCCAGAGCCGAGGCCTTTCCTGCCCCTGTGCGGCCACACTGGGGAGGGGCTGGGGGTGCAGGGGAGGGGACACGGTCAGGACAGGTGACCCCAACTGACCCCAGGGATATTCCAGACCTTATGGCATTATGCTCAATAAAGAAAGTGGGAGAAAGTCATTCGAGCAAGGGGAGGAGCTATCTCCAGGCCATTCCTGGCCATTCCAAAGAGGCTCTGGAGACGGCGAGCAGCCCAGAGCGCAGAGAACAGGCGCAGGCAGACAGGGCCGTGGCACATTTGTGAAGGTGTGGCACAGTTTGCGCAGCAGTTCACGCAGGCAGGACAAGCAGGCAGGGCTGTAGCCATGCTTTTTGTAGTGAGTTTTGTTCTGGTGTTTTTGTCTTTGTATTTTAGCAATGGTCAAGAGCTACTGTCAGGAACAGTTCAGTAACACAAACAGAGCCCCCAAAGAAGGACATAGCTGTGGAAGCCGCTGGCTGCAGGGAATGTCTGAGCCTGGCGGCAGTGCCAGAGGATAGCGCAAAAGACTCCTGCACGCGGTGTGAGAAGGTGAATGATCTCCTCTGCCGGGTGGCAGAGCTTGAGGAGGAAGTAAAAGGATTAAGAAGTATTAGGGAGAGTCAAAGGGAAATAGACTTGGTGCAGTTTCACCCTTCCATCCCTGAGAGAAGCCAGCCAGGACTCAGAGGAGTTCCACACCTCTGACCATCAAACAGAAGGAGACCATTTAGATGAGGGGGAATGGAAACGAGTCCCTATTTGGGGCGGTAATAAAATTCCCTCCTGACCCCCATCATTTCCCATTTGCTGCTACAGAATAGGTACAAGGCCCTGGATGCAGAGGGTCAGGCAGATGACATCAAAGAAAATAATCTGCCTGGAGAGTCTCCCAATTACACTTTGTCTTTCAGATGGATCACAACCTCTTGTATTGAAAAGAGAAGAAGGGTAGTGGTAGCAGGTGACTCCTTTCTGAGGGGAAAGAAGTGTGTCACCCGGACCCATCCCACAGGGAAGTCTGCTGCCTTCCAGGGGCCCGGGTCCAGGATATCACCAGGAGACTTCCTGAGCTGATTCAGTGCTCTGATTGTTACCCACTGCTGGTTGTCCAGGCTGGCAGTGATGAGGTTGGCAAGAAGGGCACCAGGGCAATAAAAAAAGGACTTCAAGGCTCTTTGGTTGATGGGGCAGGAGTGCAGGTGGTGTTCTGCTCAGTTCTTTTAGTAGCAGAGATGAAGGGTGAAAGGAACAGAACTCACATCAACAATAAATGGCTTAAGGGCTGGTGCCATCAGCAGAATTTTGGGTTCTTTGATCACAGGGAAACTTTTAGGGCACCTGGCATGATGGAGCCAGATGGGCTCCATCTGTCTAATGGGGCAAAAGGATTCTATCCCATGACTTGGCAGGGCAGATTAAGAGGCTTCAAATTAGGTCTGAAGGGGGAAGGGGATGCAAGCAGGCTCTCCAGAGATGAGAGCAGGGGAGCTAAGCCAGAGTCAGGGCTGGAGCAGCAGCCCTGCTGAAGTGCACGGACACTGATGCACTCAGCATCCGTGGGGAATAAAGCAGAGGAGCTGCAAGCCATGGAAAGACCAAGCAGGAGAGCCCTGACGTAGTCGCCATCACAGAAATATGGTGAAATGACACATAACCGGAGCGCTGCAAGGGATGGCTACGAGCTCTTCAGAAGAGACAGGAGAGGGAGAAGAGATGGAGGGGTGGCTCTGTATATTAGGGAGGATCTCACCACACTAACTTAATGACAGTAAGGTCGAGTTCCCATGGGTAAGAATCAGGGGAAGCCAGCAAGGCTGACATGCTGGTGGGAGTCTGTTATAGACCACCCAACCAGGATGGAGAGGTGGATGAATTATTGCATAAACAGCTGGAAAATGTTTCCAGATCACCAGCCCTTGTTCTTGTAGGAGACTTTAACCTGCCAGATATCTGCTGGGAATTCAACACAGCCAAGAAGAGGCAGTCTAGGAGGTTCTTGGAGTGTATGGAGGACAGCTTTTTGTCTCAGTTGGTGAGTGAGCCTAGCAGGGGAGGGACTACACTAGACCTGCTGTTTGCAAGCAGAGAAGGGCTGGTGGGAGATGTCATGGTTGGGGCCATTTGGGATATAGTGATCATGAAATAATAGAATTTACAGTAATTGGTGAAACAAGGAGGGGCACCAACAAAACTTCCCCCCTAGACTCCCAGGGGGCAGACTGTGGCCTTTTCAAGAAGCTAATTTGGAAACTTCCTTGGGAAATAGCTCTTAAAAACAAAGAGGTCCAGGAAGGATGGACATACTTCAAGAAAGTAATCTTGAAGGCACAGAAGCAGCCTGTTCCTGTGTGCCGAAAGAGGAGCCATCGGGGAAGACGACTGGCCTGGATGAGCAAGGATCATCTGCAGGAATTAAGGAGGAAAAAGAGGATGTGTCACCTTAAGAAAAGAGGGGCAGGTAACTCAGGAAATGTTTAAGGATGTGGCTAGGTCATGTAGGAAAAAAGCTAGGAAGGCAAAAGCCCAATTAGAACTTCATCTGGTCACTTCTGTGAAGAATAATAAATATTTTTATAAATTAATGGCAAAAGGAGGGACAAGGACAACCTCCATTCATTATTAGATGGGGAGGGAATTTAGTAACTAAAGATGATGAAAAGGCAGAGGTACTTAACTCCTTTTTTGCCTCAATTTTCATCAGTAAGTCAGGCTGTCCTCAGGACAAGTGGCCTTCTGAGCTGATGGATGGGGTCAGGTATTTTTATTTTATATTTAATTATTTTTATAATTTCATTAATTATATTTTTATTCATAATAATATTGCTATTTATATTTTTATTAGATTTTTAATTATGTAAAGAATCTGTAAATTTTTAGCTGCCAAAGAAATAGATATTCGTTGGTTCTAAATTACACAATTCCCCTTATTAATCAAGGGTCTATTGCTTCTTGATTTCTCCCTCTTTATGCTAATTAGTTCTGATTTTATTAGTTTTGTCAATTTCTCATCATGTTTTTCTCAGACAGCGGTCAGGGGAGCACTTCGGGTTCCGGGTAGACATTTATGGGACACATTCGGGGCAGTTTTGGGTGTGGGGAGGGAATTTAGAGAGAGCTTGGGGGTCGGGTGGACACTTGCGGGGTCTGAGTGGGCACTGAGGGGGCACTTAGGGCTCCTGACGGATCGTTTCAGGTTCGGAGTGGCACTTGAGGGTCCAGGGGGACACTTGGAGGTCAGGGAGGGACATTTGGGGGCGCTTCGGTGTCTGGGAGGGCACTTGGAGGCTATAACGGGGCTCAGTGGGGCGCGGGGAATGATGGGAGTTGGAGGCGCGGGTATAACGGAGCTCTATGGAGCCGCGGAGCATCATGGGAGTTGAAGGCGCTGCTACAATGGCTCTCTATGGGGCGCCAGGCATGACGGGAGATGAAGTCACGATTGCAATAGAGATCTACGGGCGTCGCGGGGCATGATGGGAATGGTAGTCCCGGAAGTGGCTCGATTTTGGGTTCCAGGAAGGCACTCGGTGGGCACTTTTTCGTCCGAGGAGCCACTTGAGGTCCTCAGAGGGGAACATGTACGGTTCGGGAGCACTTGGGGGGAACTCGGGGAGCTCTAACCAGGCTCTTTAGGGCGCGGCGCATGACAGGAATTTTAGGTGCGGAACTGTGTTATGAGGGGCTCTTGGGCCGCGGGGGACGATAGGAGATGAAGTCCCGGAAGTGGCTATAACGAGCATCTGTGGAGTTGGGAACACTTGGCGGTCCGGGAAGATTTTCGGGCGTTCTGAATGGGCACTCAGGGGGCACTTAGGGATCCTGGAGCGTCTGGGGGATACTTACGGGGCATATGAGGGCGGAGAACGGGGAAATCCGTGGAGCGCAGGGCATGATGGGAGTTGTAGTCCCGGCTCCAATGGGGCTTTATTGGGGCGCGGGGCATGACGGGAGTTATAGGCAAAAAGAGACGAAAATGGCGCCGCCCCCGGGCCCCGCCCTCAGAGCAAGTTTCCGGGCGCTGATTGGCTGCAGGTGTTGATGGGCGGCAGAGGTGACCAATGGGTGGCGGCGGAGGCGGGAACAGCCCATTCAACCCCTCCAGTTCCTCCCCGTACAGTCCAGTTCATCCCCAGTATAACCCCAGTGCCCTTCCAGGCCCTCCCAGTACAGCGCAGTTCATCCCCAGTATAGCCCAGTATGACCCCAGTGCCCCTCCAGGCCTTCTCAATACACCCGAGTTCATTTCCTCCCAATGTCCCCCAGTATGTCCCAGTTCATCCCAGTGTCACTCCCAGTATGCCCCTGTGTCTCCCAGTATTCCCCACAGTGTTCCCAGTGTCCCCAGTTTGACCCAGTATCCCTCCGTATCACTCACAGTATCCCCAGTCTGCCCCAGTATTGGCCAGTATCACTCCCAGTATGTCCTGGTATGTCCCAGTATGTCTCAGTGTACCCTCACAGTCCATCGCAGTCGATCCCAGTCTGTTGGGGAAGAAGGAATAGAAAGGTCTTATGGAAATTATTGCTTAGCAAAAGATGCTGAGAATATTGAAACCTCAGAGGAGACTGAGATGAAGACAAGCTTTGAAATACCAACCAGTGAATAGCTGGAGAGTAAGCATTCCAGCTGAATGATGTCACAACAGAAACTTACATTCCTCTGGGGTAGATCCAAAGGTGGAGAAACCGGTTTTGTAGGATTTAAATATGTAACAGCTATGGTAATATAAGGACTCTCATAGGCTATATGCAAACGATGTAGAATTTGTATCTCACCCTAGATTGGTTAGTAGAAAATAGAATATTCAACATAGAATCTGTTTTATGTGGTTGCACGAGCCAGCTTCGCTCTCTCGCAACTTCCTCCCCCTACCTGCCTGACCTCTCCCTCTCCCGGACCGACGACAGGGCTGCGTAAGCGGTCACGTGGTCGATCTCTCCCCTCTTACCCTTTTCCAAAATAAACCCGCATGCTTTGAAACTGACTGCAGAGGACTCTGTCTAAACCATCCGTTACCGCAGAGATATCCACAGCAGCACCAAGACCTCTTTCACTTCTACACCAGTCCACCCAGTTTCCCCCTCAGCATTACCAGAGTTCCCAATTTGTCCCAATCCACCCCAATGTCACTCCCAGTATGTCCCAGTGTCCCCCAGTATGTCCCAGTGTCCCCAGTGTTTCCAAGGAAACTTGACCTTCTCACGGTGGCCATGGCATCCCAACCCAGCAGTGGGGTCAGTGCAGTGTCCATGGCACAGCCCCTGGCAATGGCCAGTGCAGGTTGGGATGAGAATCCACCCTCAGAGCTGGCCCAGGGCAGGGCTGCAGTGCCTTCCCAGCAGCTCCTGTCTGCACAGGAGCAAGGTTGGCCACTCTGGGTCAGACCTCCAGGCAAAGGTTCTCTGAGCAGGCCAGACCTCCTCAGGAGAGACCCTGGGTCAATATCAACCACAGAATGCTGCAATCACCTCTGCTCTAAAGAGAACAGTAATAATAAAATGCAACCTTTAAAATAGGAATATATTTTTCTTAGAAGCTCTTTGAAAGATTTCTCCATAACTGTAGTAGGAAATTTTCCTCATGAACTGCACCAGACCAGAGGGAAATCAAGGCAGAGCCATGGTTTGTCAGGCCTTGCTTGATCCTAATGAGCCCCGAGGTGCATTTGGCGCTGAGCCCTTGAACCTCAGGGCCTGAGAGGAGATTGCACAAAGCTTTCCAGGAGTCAAAGTCAGAAGAAAAACCCAAAGCGTCTCCAAGCATGAATGGGTCCCACTGAGGTCCAGCCCCAACACAGGCTCCTCATGGACTTCTTGGAGGAGAGAATTGGAGGCCATGATTGCAGAAACTTCTCAGAGACTCAGTGACAAAAAAGAAGGACTTTAATAGTTCCTGAGTACCTTGAAGCATTAATGAGCCCCAGTGAGTGTTGTTACTGACAAAGAATCTCAAGGGACTCGTTACAGCAGATAATTGGAGGCCATGATTGCACAAAGCTCTCAGAGACTCCAAGGCAAAAGCAAAAGCCAAAGTGCTTTGAAAAACCTGCAGTCCCTGGGAGTGTGAAGGAGCCCAGGGCCATTCCTGACAAAGGCTCCCCAGGGACTCCTTCCAGCAGATCCCTGAGGCCAGGAGTGCAGGGAGGCCAAGGCTCTGTGCAGGCAGCTCAGGTGCTGAGCAGAGCCTGGGCTGGCTGGAGGCAGCAGAAAGGCCAAGGCCTGAGCCCCAACCTTGGGGAAGGCAGATCCTGTCCCTCCCGCCTTGCTCAGGGCTCTGCCAGGGGCACTGGGATGTGGGGGGGATGCTGAGGGCAGGACAAGGGGGTGACAGTGCCCAGCCCTGCTGGGGCTGTGCCAGGAGGCCCCAGGGCCTCAGGACAAGGTGTCTCCTCACAGCCCTTGGTGCCACAGTAGAGAGAATGAATTCCTCAATCAAATTGCATTTGGGTAAAATGCATCAGCAAACCTACTTGACTTGGGGCCAAGCCTTACCTGTTGTTCTACTTCAAATCAGAATTCAGCCATGGGGCACCAGCAAAATCAGCCCCTATGACCTGCTCCGTGGTCAACCCTGCCAAGTGCCACATTCCAGGAAATAGACAGATAAAAAGAGGGGTCGATTTGAATAATTCCCTCATTTCTCTCAGTAAAACCTTACAGGATTTGCAGCGAGCAGTGGAGATCTCGAGACTGAAGAGACTGGACACAGCAAGACACGAGTTCCAAACAGGAGATTGGGTCTGCTTGAAAGACTGAGGAACTCCTCTGCTCCTGCCAAAGTGGAAGGGACCTTTCCAAATACTATTGACAACTTTTTAGAATGCACAGTTCAAGATGGCACCTCCTGGGGATTTGAAGAAATCTGGACCAAATTTCCTTCATGGTTATGCAGCTGGACATGGTTAAAACATCTGTTTATAATGGTCACCATAATAATTTCTGTATGGTTTTAGCTTGCATCAGGATTCAGTGTTGTAGCTGTTGTAATGCCTTAAGCTATAAATAAAAATAGAGATATTGAGAGATCAGTTTCCATAAGGAACTGAGTGTCAAGAACAGGGGAGACTTGATAAGGACAGTAGAACAGAACAGCACAGCCCTGGAGAACATAAAGGATGTAACTGAGGCAAACAGAAGTCACACAAAATGCAAGCAGGATTCCAGCTCAGCTCTGCAAGGCTGACAAAGCAGAAGTTTTGCAAAACAATATTGCCCTTGTTCAAAAGCAGATGTCGAGGAACAGCCACCTGAAAAGGACACTGGATATTGAAGACAGACCCCAAGAACAATATGAGGACTTACAATCAGGGGTGCAATTTGTGGTAGTTTTGCCTGGCCCAGTTTTTGCCACTGAATAGAGTGGGGTACAAAGATGGCTCCTGCATGTCCTGAGTAAAGATTCTGGAAATTTCTCCACCATGTCCAGCAGAGCCAATCTCTGATGGCTCTGAAGATGGTGGACATGCTGCTGGCCAAACCTGGGCCAATTAGAGATGTTAGTTATGCCTCTGTGAAAACATATTTAAGAAGAAATCAAAACAGTGTGAGCACGCACTTCTTTTTAGCCAGGGAAGGAAGAGGAAGAAGTAAAAATATGTGAGGAAGAACAACACAGAAGCACCAAAGTCAGTAGAGAAGGTGGGGGAGGAGATGCTCCAGGCGCCAGCGCTGAAAACCCTCTGCCAGCCGTAGTGAAGACCATGGGGGAGCAGGTGGTCCCCCTGCAGCCCATGGGGTCCAGGGGGATGCAGAGAACCCCCCACAGCCTGTGGGGAGGTGCCCACGCCAGAGGAGCAGGTGGAGGCCTGCAGGAAGCTGTGATCCAGTGAGAGTCCCAGAAACTGAGAGTTACAAAAGCCTTGCAGGAGAGGAAAGGCCTTGCTCCCGGGATGGAAACGGCCTGGCCTCGGCTTGGAAATCTGCAACCTGGAGAGAATCTCAGACAGCAGCAATCGGGCGGGGCTGCTCGTGAGATTGGACCCACGCCAAAGAAGTTCGCAGAAGACTGTCTCTCATAGGAGGGACCCCCATGGCTAAGTAGAGGATTCTTTTCCCCTGATGGACTGACCCTGACCAAAGGAAACCCCCATACCCTGCCCCCACCCCGGAGCTGTTAGTTAGAAAGAAGGAGAGAGGGGGTGAGCTGAGAAATAGCCTTAATAGGGAGAGGGGTGAGCAGAGAAACAGCGTTTGTAGCAAAAAAATTGTAGCGTTGAACTGACTAAGAAAAGCCACATATCTTACCCCAGCCCGGATCTGCTGGTTAAATAGAAGGAGGGGGCGAATAGAAAAACAGTGTCTATAGTAGAAAAATTGTGATGGACTGACTTAAAGAAAAAAAACCCCACACCCTGCCCCTGCCTGGGAGTTGTTGGTTAATTGGAAAGGTGAGAAGGAGTGAGCTGAGAAGCGGTACCTTAAGAGGGAAGGGGGGTCAGTGAAGAAACGGTGTCTTGAGAGCTTATTTTTACCTCTGATTTATCCTCTGACTCTGTTAAATTAATAAATCACTTTTTTTTTTGCAACTTTAAGTCTTCCTCCTGCTTTTGCCCTGAATCTCGTGCGTCCCCTTATCAGTAGTCTTAACTCATAAGTCCAGTGTTTTGTGTTAATTTTCCCTCTCCTCTGCATAGCTACAGCAAGAAAGAGCATAGAAAGCAAATGTCATAGGTGACTGGCATTTAGCCAGAGTCAAACCCACGACATAAAAGAAAGTAATATGTATACATGAAGTAAGCTGGTATAGCTCATCAATATGTAATCAGTGTGTGTGATAAAAACCCTGTTCACCTAATGCTCAGGGCACTTGACTAAAAAAAAGTGTCTTCTGAGTGACCAGTGCTGAAATAAAGAATGGGTGCTTTTTAACAATCAAAATTGTGTTAGAAAATTTCTATTGGTTTGATTTCAGTATCAGTTCCATGAGGTCCCACAGTGTCACAGAGGTCCCTTGGTGCCATAGAGCCCCACAGTGTCACTGGAGCCTCTTGGTTCCATCACAATGCCACAGTAGTCTCCTTGGTTACATGATGCCCTGCAGTGTCACAATGATGTCCTTGGTTCCATGTGTTCTCACAGTGTCACAATGGTGATTTGGTTCCATGGGGTCCCATAGTTTCACAGTGGCCACTTGGTTCAACTGTGTCACAATGACCTCTTGGTCCCACGAGATACTGTAGTATCACAATGGTTTCCTTGGTCCCATGACACCTCTAGTGTCACCCTGGGGCAGGACACCAGGAGGGATTCGTTCCCCACTCGCTGCAGCTCCCTGGCCCAGCTGGCACCGACACCTTCTCCCAAGCCAGCGCTCCCAGGCACAGCCAGGGCCATGCCACACTGCAGCTCCTGCAAACCACGACGGCAGCTTCGAGGCCAAAACCCAAGTCACAGACAGTTTGCCACTCTTTGTGTCCATATTTGACCAAGAAATGTCCCATTGTAGGGTGTCCCTTTCCTGCAGTCACTGCAACACTGCGACCATACACGGAGCTCTGAGCGAGAGAAATGGCCAGCGCTGCACCTCTGCACTGACTCGGGGATGGTGGGAAATGCTCTGTGGGGGAGGCTGGAATGATGGAAAAAGGACAATTGGCAGCACAGCAGGAAACCCATCTGGGCTGCTGGATTGGGGCATGACATTGCTGCCCAGGTAGAGAAGTTGGCAGTGAAAGTCCCTCCTGTGGATGCTCACGTACCCAAGAGTTGGCACTGAAGAGCATCGCAACAATGGAGAGGGGGATGGGGCTGCCAGGATTAAAGTGTCTCAGGTGGGTCTGGACTGGCCACACAAGGCTGAGTTATTTCTGGCTCCATGGGCCCAGGACACCTCAGGTCATCAGGGAAGAGATGCAACCTCCAGATGGGCTGGTGACTGAGGGGTGGATTTACCCATGGACAGCATCTCCAGGTTATCCATGAGTGTGAAACATGTGCTGAGATCAAGCAGGGCCAGGTGGGTAAAGCCCCTGTGGTGTGGGGGATGATGGAGGGAATATAAATGTGGGGAGACACATGGTGTTTTTAGTGGGAGTAGTAAATTGGAGAACACCATTCCTAAACCACAACAGCCCTGTCAGAGCCAGCCCTGTCCCTGCACTGCCCCAGCTCTGCTGCCCCACAGCTGCTGATCAGGAAGGGCAGAGCCATGGGGGAGGGAAATGCACAGGGACTCCTCCTGGGAGGGATCTCGGGAGGTTTCCAGGCCAAGCCAAAGCACAGTCAGTGGAGAAAGGGACACACGGATGGGCTGTTTGTGTGCTCTGCCATGGCAGGAGGAGATGCAGAGCTGCACACACACCCAGACAATGTGGATCCCTGCAGGAGCTGATCTCACACAGTGGCTCCCAGGCCTCTGCTGCTCACTGCTTGCTCTGCTTTGATGTTCCCTGCTGGTTACAGCCACCCCACACACCCCAGTGCTGTGTGCACACACACCAGTCTCACCAGTGCCTGGGCCCCCAAAGGACACAAGACCTGATGGTTTGTGGTTCCCACTCCAGTGTGTGGCACTTGGACCTCCCTCTGTACCCAGAGCAGAGAGAGCTCCCTTGTCCCAGAAAGTTCTTGGCAATGGAGGGTTCAGAAAACAGGACAGGCTGTGGGGATCAGTTGCAGTGCACGGCCAGGGTTGGGCACTGACCATCACCTGTTTATACAGGATCAGCTCTTTCATCCCCTTTTTGCTCTCTTTTCTCATGCCTGTTCTTTCATAACCCACCATGATGCCACTCTGTCCTGTGGTCCTTTCCTAGACATGCCATGGCAAGTCTTGCATAGTCCCCAAATGCCCCTTGTGGATGCCTATCATGAGTCTCAGACCTCAAGGCAGAAACCTCTATCCTCTGCTGTGAGGTCAGTCTGGGAGGCTCTGTCATCATCCCACTCGGTGAATCTTTCCCACACAGATGTTGGACCTTGCTTTCAGCTTCTTTACCTTTTGGGTTTTTAATGTCTGTCCATAAACCTGGCAATTCATGTCCCTGTTATGGTAATTCTTTCCTTTTTATTGGGATTAGGTCACATTAAAATGCCTGTTTGGTGTTTAGGTCACATTAAGATGCTGATTTTGTTTTGCCAGGGGTTGCACTGAGCTGTTGCCAGGGTTTCCATTGTTTTGCCAGGTGTTGCATTGAATGCAACCCCTGACAAAAAATGTCTCTCCATCTTCCTGGATTAAGAGCACAACGTTTTCATGGTCAAATCATGGCGATGGACAGAGATCTCCCAGGAGAGGGTTTGGAGGCCTCAAGTAAAGGATCACTCTCTAAGGAATGAAGGCTCTGAGCTCAGTGGTTTGGAGACTGAGGACAGAAAGGAGTATCTTGGGAGGGCTTGAAGGATCCAGATATATGGGAGCTTTTTGTTCATAGTGGAAATGAGCATGAGAAAGGAATAATGAGCAAAGGCAGCTGGGGAGGCCCAGACTGGACAGAAAGAGAAAGAACAGTGCTGTGGTGCAACACATCCCCAGAAGGAGTCTGGACCAGCCCAAGGCTTTGTGTGCCAAGGCAGAGGCAGGCAGGATGCAGAGCTGTCAGCAAAGGAAGGGGCCAGCGAGGTGGCGCAGCCGGGGGATGCCGACAGCCTGCAGGGACAGAGGCACAGGGCATGGACAGCGTAGGACAGGCTGGGCTGGAGAGAGCACAGGGATGTGCAGAAGCTGCAAGGCCCTGCCACAGCCAACTTGTGCAGCACTTTGGCCATGGCTGCTGGCCCTGGCCCTGAGGCCATGAGGAGGACACAAGTGACCCTTGCAGCCTTGGGGCCTCATGGCCTCCTTGTCCCTGCTCAGCAGCCTGGCAGGGGCCGCCCCATGGTCCTGCCCTTGGCATTGCACATCCCCACATGGCAGTGCCCCGGGAAGAGCCCTGAGCAATGAGGGAGGGACAGGATGTGCCTTGCCAGGGGCTGGGGCTCAGGCCTTGGCCCTTTGCATTCCTGAAACACATCCAGGTTTGCTCAGCATCAGAGACACCTTTGCCTTGTTTGTCCCTCCTGTCATCACTACCTCCAGTGTTCTGCTCTAACTGGAACCTGCTGACACTTTCTCACTTGTGTCCCTCAGTGGGACCCATTTAAACTTCAAGAAACTTTAAATTCCTGAGAAGTTTTTTGAAGGCACTCTCAGGGACTGAGTCTCATGTAAATAACCCCAAAGCCCCAAGAGGCTCATTAACGTCCTTGTGCTGTTGCTGTGCTGCTGAGCTGGGCTGGGCTCCTGGCACAGAGGGAGCTCCTGGCAACCAAGAAGACCTTCAAAAAGACATTTCTCATCATGAGCAGCTCCTTTCCCAGCCCAGCAGGGCTGAGGACACTGCCTGCAGGCAGTGAGAGGAGCCAGGCAGAGACAGCTAAAGGCAGTCAGGATCGGGAAGACACTGCCTGAGACTTCACTTGGGGAAACATCTTCACAGCCTCTACATGGTGAGTCTGTGGGTGCAGGGCAATGTCCCCTGTGCTCCTGGAGGGGTCTCCTGAAGCCTGCACACCCCACAGCCTGGGGGATGTGTCAGGAGGACTCTCCCAGTTTGTCTGTTGCAGAGAAGGAGGAGGATGAGGAGGATGTGCTGCAGAGCGGGGCTGCCCTGGGCACCGTCAGAGGGACAGGGCAGGACGGCTCCTGCTGCCAGGGACGGCTGCAGGCTGTGAAGGTGGGGGTGCAGCCAGGGCTGCCCAGGGCTGTCCTGCAGAGCAGCTCCTGCAGCCCTGAGGGCTCTTTGCCAGGGCAGGGCATGTGCCACCTGCCAGGGACAGCTCTCAGCCTGCCTGGGAGCTCCCCATGGCTCTGTGGGGAGAAGTTGGAGGTGGAAGGAGCGACCCCCATCAGGGCAGATTGCTGCTGGGGAGATGGTGCTGCATGGCCAGGGCTGCTCTCAGCTTTCTCCTCAAGGAAAGGGCAAGGGGCTGTCAGCTTTGGATGTGTCCCTGACACTCCTGCACTGTCCCACTGGGGATCAGCAGATGTGCCTCAGATCCACCTCGAAGTGCCTCCTCACCCTCCTCTCCCTACAGACAGCAGCAGCAGCACCTCGGCTTGCAGCATCTCTGTTTGTCTGCCCTGCCATTAAGGATCTGCTGCCAGGGAGATGGCCCTGGGCAGTGCCCTGTGCTGGGAGGGCTCTGCAGGGCAGAGCTGAGCCCCCAGGGCTGGGCTGGGCTCTGGGAGCCCTGGTAGGGACAAGGCTTGGATAGAGGGAAACAGCTCCCAATGGGCACAATTCCAGGCAGCAGAGAGCCAGACCAGCGCATGGTATCCCTCCCTGTCCAGGGGCACAGGGAAAGAGAGAAGAGATATAGACTTTGAAACTGGAACCTTCAAAAATTATTTTTCAAGCGCATTTTAAGTGCAGCCACCCTGAACTAGAGGCAGGTGAAATGAGCACAGGGCACCTGTGTGGGGACCAGCAGGTCTGACTGCATTGGGGCACAGGGAGCTCTGTTTTCTCTCTGGGCTCCCCCGTGTTCAGCCTGAGAGCAATGATGAAAATGAGGATTTCTGCCACTTCTAAGAAAGGGGCAGTAATTCATAAACACATGCGTGCTGCTTTTGAGCTCAGCCAAGCTCAGAAATAAAAACGTTGAGTGAAATTTCCCCAAAAAAAGGAGAAGTAATTTTGAGCAGATTCTTATGAAAATAGCATAGGATTGACTCAGGGAAGTCTGTCCAACTTGTGAATGTTTTCTTTCAACAGTCCACAATGCCCAGAGTGAAGAAATGTCCAACAGCAGCTCCATCAGCCACTTCCTCCTCCTGCCATTCGCAGACACGCGGCAGCTGCAGCTGCTGCACTTCTGCCTCTTCCTGGGCATCTCCCTGGCTGCCCTCCTGGGCAATGGCCTCATCATCAGCGCCGTAGCCTGTGGCCACCACCTGCACACGCCCATGTTCTTCTTCCTGCTCAACCTGGCCCTCACCGACCTGGGCTCCATCTGCACCACTGTCCCCAAAGCCATGCACAATTCCCTCTGGGACACCACAGACATCTCCTACACAGGATGTGCTGCTCAGCTCTTTTTTTCCCTGTTCTTCATTGGAACAGAGTTTTCTCTCCTCACCATCATGAGCTATGACCGCTACGTGTCCATCTGCAAACCCCTGCACTACGGGACCCTCCTGGGCAGCAGAGCTTGTGCCCACATGGCAGCAGCTGCCTGGGCCTGTGCCTTTCTCTACTCTCTCCTGCACACAGCCAATACATTCTCCCTGCCCCTGTGCCAGGGGAATGCCCTGGGCCAGTTCTTCTGTGAAATCCCACAGATCCTCAAGCTCTCCTGCTCACACTCCAGCCTCACAGAACTTGTGCTCATTGTGCTAAGTGCTTTTCTATATTTTGCTTGTTTTGTTTTCATTGTTTCCTCCTATGTGCAGATCTTCAGGGCTGTGCTGAGGATCCCCTCTGAGCAGGGACGGCACAAAGCCTTTTCCACGTGCCTCCCTCACCTGGCCGTGGTCTCCCTATTTCTCAGCACTGGCATTTTTGCCTACCTGAAGCCCCCTTCCATCTCATCCCCATCCCTGGATCTGGGGGTGTCAGTTCTGTACTCGGTGGTGCCTCCAGTATTGAACCCCTTCATCTACAGGCTGAGGAACCAGGAGCTCAAGGGTGCCCTCAGGAGAATGATGACTGGAAAAAACTAGTTTAGTCTGAATAGCATTCAAAATTAGAACTTGTCACCAGCCAAACCTGTCTTCTTTTTTTTTTTTGTGTGTATTCATTTTTTAAAAATTATATACCTTTCCTGGACTTTGTATAATACTCCCCATATTATATTTTGTAATATTTCTATATATTTTTTTATATTTTCTTATTATACATCAATCCAGCTTGATGATAGCAACAGCCTGTTTTCGCTGTGTATTGAAACAAAATCAAAACGGTTTCTCTTGACGTCTATTGCAAGGATCCTTTCTCTGAGATATTAAAGTTGCAGGGGAAAAGTGTCCAGCACATCACCACTGCCAGGGAGCACCAGTGTTTGTTCTTACCAGAGCTGCTCTTTTACCATTTCCACACTCTCACACTGAGCCCCTGTGCTGCTGTAAGGCCTGAGCACTCTGAGTGTGATCACACAGCCCTGGGGGGTGGCAGCCCTGTGGTCACAGGCAGGGACAGGCACTGGGAACTCCTGAAACAGAGCTGGCCTCCCTTACAGCATCTCCGTGATCCCAGGGATCTCCTGGGGCAGTGCATGGAGCCTTAGGTCTTCTGCCAAGGATGTGCCAAAGGCAGTGCCCCACAAATGAAAACCCCAGGGACAGTTTAACTGTGTGATTGTGCAGGATGGCTCCAGCAGCAGTTTCCTTGCCCTTCATATCTCTTCCCTGCTGGGAAAGCTGTGAAGGACCAAGAGAGCAGGGCCTTCTCTGGGGCTGTGTGTGCAGGAGGCCAAAGGGAAGGCACACAGAGCCAATAACAGCCACCACTCGTAGCACAGGTCCCTCCTCCCAGCTTGGAGAGCTTGGCTGTGCCTCAGCAGTCCATGTTGGTATTGTATAAATGAGATGTAACCATGAACATCTTGTGCTTGTGTGAGAGGAACCCGTGAGCACAAACACCACCAGTTCTCCCTGGCAGTTCCATGAAGGCCTGTGAGACAGACACTGACCCCATGTCCCTCACATTCAGAGCAATGTTCCTTTGCAAAGCCCTGGATGCAGGGCTGGGATGAGCTCCTGTGCACAGAGCTCCCCGTGCCCATCCCTCAGGCCCTGGGGCACCTCAGGCAGGGCAGGGCAGGGTGACACCCGCAGGGCTGAGGGGCCTGCCAGGCTCTGGCAGTGGCAGCTTTCAGCAAGCACAGAGCACATCTCAGGGGTGTGGAGGGAGTCCCAGGCACACAAACCTCCATGTTTCACCCCTCTGAGCTTCACAATTCCTCTAAGCACCTGAGAAACAAATGCTCTCAGTCATAGCATAGGTGTCCAAGCAGGAGACAGGGGACATGAAGACCCAAAATTCCCATGGAAAAAAGGGCTGTAGAACAATCACACATCATCAGTGGAGTTTCTTCTAATGAGAATGGGGAATGTCCCCAACTTTCAGAAAAAATCTCTTCCTCTCTCTCATGGCCTGCCATGTGCAGGTTTGGAGCAGTCTCATTGTGGGGCTGCTGGAGGAAATATTGAAAACCTGCTACAGCTCCACCCCCCTGAGTGTCCCCTGACTGGGGACAGCACAGCCTCTGCTCCCAGCACTGTCACTGCTGTTTCCTGCTCCTTTGACATGTACAGATTTCCCTTCAAACCTCAGCTCTCTGATGATCCTGGGACAATACGAGTCCCTATTCCAGACTGGAGCAGAGCAGATGTTTATGGGACAGGAGCCCTCTGGGGCTGTAGGGGACCTGCAGCTTGTGATGTGCACAAGCACGTCTTCATTAGCTGGGTTATTCAAGTACTCTTTAAAAATGTCAAATTTTCCCACCCGAAGAAAATCAGAATTTCCTGGAACTCTATGGATGGCAGGAAAAGAAATACTCAACTTTCCCTCCACTTTTGTTACCTCTATTCAGTCTATTATTTCATGTCCCTCTTCCTTAAGGTGTTTCCAACTCCCCTGTTTAAATGGCCATGTCTAAGGACATCTCTTCACCAGACCAGCTGGATCTACGTCTTTCCCATTGCTCCCAGATATCCTCCTCTAGATCCTCTCCTCTCATTCCAATGCCATTCGATATACTGGCTTTGCACTTTGAGATTCAGGGAGTTTTTCACTCTTTCAGAACTTTAAATAACACATCAGTCAACATCTTAATTATGTTTAGAGTTTTCAGATATAAACCTTTTCTTATGTCTCTGTTTAAAACTCTTCCTGTATAGAAATCCCTTGTGAATGGCTGACATGTCAGATACTGTTGGGACATTGCACAGAGCTTATGGAAGAGTTTCATTGTTTTTTGATATGTATCATGTTTTAAATTTTTTATGTTTGCCATGAAGTGAAACTTCCTGTGCCTCTGAGTCTCACCAGTTCCTGACCCCCAAAGGACACAAACCTGATCAATTGTGGTTCCCACTCCAGTGGTTGCACTTGCACCTCCCTCCATCCCCAGAGCACAGCTCCCTTGTCCCACAAAGTCCCTGGCAATGCAGGGATGAAGGAAACAGGACAGGCTGTGGGGATCAGGGCCAGGGCATGGCCAGGGATTTGGTGTGGTTGTGAGCCCAGGGCAGGACATGGCCCTTGGCCTTGGTGAACCTCATCCAATTGTCCTGGGCCCATGGCTGCAGCCTGTCCAGATCCCTGTGCAGAGCTTCCTGCCCTCGAGCACAGCCACACTCCCACCCACCTTGGGCTCACCTGGCACCTGACTGGGTGCCCTCGATCCCTCATCCAGATCAGCAATAAAGAGATTCAACTGCACTGGCCCCAATCCTGAGCCCTGGGGACAGCCCTGGATGTGAGTCCATTGCCCAGCACTCCTTGGGCCTGGCCATGCAGACAGATTTTGAGCCAGGAAACAGATGCTGCAGAGGGTGTTGGATCAAGTTGCTGTGACCCCAGATTATTGGGATCAGTGCAGCTGTAGCTCTGCACAAGAGAGCTCTTCATCCACTTTCTCTCTTTTCCTCCCTCTGGCCATGAAGGGAGCTCATGACTTCAGTGTGTGACTCGTGTGTGCAAAGAGCAAATGTGGACAGAATTGGGGCAGGGAGGGTTTGGGGGATCTTGGGATCTGTGCTGGGCACAGAAAATCCCTCCCATTGTTCTGTGACTGTTCTGGTGTGGAAAGTGGATTTAATATGCAGCAGAGGAATGACTTTTGCGTTTTATGGAGCTGTGCCTTACTTTGGTTTTGTTTGCTGACAAACAATGAACATCCCTCTGTGTCTGGGGCAGCTCCTTCTCCAAGGAAATCAGGTGGGAGGTGGTGCCAAGGAGCTGAAATCTGCAGGTGCAGCCTGGAGTGGAGGAAACTGAAATTTGCACAAGGCTGCTCTGAGTCCCAGGGCTTGGATCAGGGAAATGGTGGGGAGGGAATAGAGACAGTCTGATTGATTATCAGGCATGAAGGGTCTTGATGTTCATATCTATTCAGACTGCATTAGGAGGTGCTGGGGATCAATATCAGCTAGAGATTGCTAATATCAGTGTATAAACAGAACAGGAATAAACAGAAAAAGCATCTCTCATTCTTTTTTTACTGTCATATATTCTCTTTGAATACATTTCTGGAATCTGTCTAATTAATCAGAATGGAATTGAAGCCTTAAATTATTCCCAGGGGCTTGCCTTTTTAGGGTGTTTTGAATGTTAATGAGCCTTTGGCACTGAATTCCTGAAGAGAAGACCTGACGGCTGAACAGGCCTCTGAAAAAGTAAAATTCTTCAGCAACCTCCAAGTAGTTGAGGATGTCAGCAGCCGCCACTGAGGCCATCACTGCCAAGAGACCGTGGGGGCAATGAGCAGACAAGGAGAGCGTCTCTGGGGCTGGGGAAGCAGGAACTCAGAGGCACCAGCGGCTCCAGGTGGGAAATGGACTCTGGAATGTGGCTGGGATGGAGGGAGGTGCAAGTGCAGCCACTGGAGTGGGAGCCACAACTGATCAGGTTTGTGTCCTTTGGGGGCCAGGAACTGGAAAAACTTAGAGGCAAAGAAAAGTTTGTTGCCAACAATAAAGTTGAACATGATACAACTTAATAATCATCTCAGCTCTTCCCTCAGCTCTGTGCGATGTCCCGGCAGCATCTGTGGTGGTGGAGTCCACCATTCACAAAGGATTACTGTATCAAACCAATTTTAGAAAAAGATGATTCTGTGATAGATGTAAACAAAATTAAGATGTTTTGTCAGTATGCTCTGCCTGGAGTGGGGGTAAAACAGCTCAAACCATGCCCCACTGGCAAAGCTGTCAGTGGTGTGTATGGTAGGGGGGTCATGCTGCTCTTGCTCCCAGCCTGTGGCATTGTCAGGGGGAGTCCCCTGCATGGGCAGGCACTGGCATTTGCCTGTCTGGGATCTCATGAACTTCCTGCCACGATGAGCTCTCCCCCCTTTTGGAGCCCTTCCTGAGCACAGAGGCCTGAGAGAACTTTCCAGGACAGACTGAGGCCAAGAAGCCCTTGAGTCCCTCAGCCCCACATCGATGTCTGCTGGAATTCAATCCCCCTCCCCATCCCACAGCAGCCCTGCATTTCCCTCCCCCAGCCTTGGTCTCCAGCACAGCCATGGAGGCTCTTTTGCCTCTTGACTTTTCCTGCAGCCACCAAGGCCAGCTGAGCTCTGCCTTTGCCACACTCAGCCCTGCCCAGCACAGGCAATGCACAGCAATTCCTTGTCTGCTCCTGGCCTTGCTGTCAGCCCCGGCAGCAGCTCCGTGGCCCCTTTGTGCCCCGCTGGCCCAGCCATGGTGCCACAGCTCCCCTGGGCAGGCCCAGCCCAGGCCAGGAGCATTGTGGGTGGGAACGGCCCCTGTGCCATGGTGCCCACAGCAGCCCCTGGGGCTCTGTGCCCCCATGGCCTCCCTGCTGGGCAGCCTCTCCAAGCTCCTGCACAGGCCATGCCACCTGTGGGCCTTCCCACACAGCCCTGCCCCAGGCTCTGCCGGGCTCTGGGCCAGGACAGACCCGGTCAGGGCTGGCCATTGCCGGGAACAGGCCCTGAGCCCCTCAGGAGGATGGAGCTGGGCCACAGCCAAACTCACCACAAACCTGGGCTGAGCAGCCAGGGCTCTCAATGGCTGGGGACAGAGGCTGGCGCTGACAAATGTCCTGGGCCCCCTCCCTGCTCTGGCCATGCCACCAAGGGCACACAGCAGCCTCCTCTCTCGGCCACTTGCCTGTTTCCCATCCCTTCCCCAGGCCCTGGCCCTGCCCCACAAGCCCTGGGCTGAGTCCTGCCCCTGCACACTCACACAGGCTGAGATGGACACTGATGGCTTCCTCTGCCAGCTTCTCTCAGCCCAGCCCAGCCCAGCTCCCTCCAAGCTCTCGCAGCTGCCCTGAGCTCTCTGCAGCACCAAGGGCCTCTCCCCAGCACAGCCCAGCTGGCTCTGGCCCCACAGCCCTGCTCAGGCCAGGCTGCTCTGGGCACTGCCCCACGGCCTCAGCCCCTCTGAAGGGCACCGCAGCAGCTGGAGCTCAGACAGGACTCAGCCCCAGCCATGGGGGGACATGCCTGGCCCAAGGAAAAGGAGGCTCCCTGGGTGCCCTGCTCTCCTCTCCAGGAGATGCTGAGAGCTCTGCAGCCCCTCCTGCCATCCCATGTCCCCAGGCCAGCACAACAGCCCCAGCCCTTGTGGCTCTCCAGAGCTGCTCCTGCTCCAGGCCCAGGGCCCATCCCAGAGCTGGGGCAGCCAGAAAGCTGTGCCCATTTCTGTTCAGTCCTGGGTGGATCCTCAGCAACTTGGAGGCTGCTGATTTATTTTACTTTTCCAGCGGCTTCTTCTGTCTTCAGCTCTTCAGTTCAGGAATTCAGTTCCTGTGGGCTCATTAACATTTCAAACCACCCTAACAAGACAAGCCCCTGGGAATAACTGAAGTCTTGAATTCTTCTGTGGTTAATTAGACAGATTTCAGAAGTGCATTCAGAGTGAATATACTATATTTAAAAACAATGCAGAAAAAACTCTTTTGTCCTATTTAATTTTCCTGTTTATAGATTGATATTAGCAATTTCCAATTGATATTGATCCCTAGCACCTCCTCATGCAGTTTGAATAGATAAGAAAATCAAACCCTTTATGGCTGACAATCAATCAGACTTTGTCCCTATCCCCCCTCACCATTTCTCTCATCTAACCCCTGGGACTCAGAGCAGCCTTGTGCAAATCGCAGCTTCCTCCACTCCAGGCTGCACCTGCAGCTTTCAGCTCCTTGGCACCAACTCCCACCTGCTTTCCTTGGAAAAGGAGCTGCCCGAGATGGATGTTAATTTATTGTCAGCAAATAAAACCAAGGAATGGCACAGCTCCATAAAATGCAGATGTCATTCCTCTGCTGGATATAAAATACACTTTCCACAGCAGACAGTCTCAAATGAATGGAAAATACGTTCTGTGCCCAGCACAGATCCCAAGATCCCCCAAGCCCTCCCTGCCCCGATTCTGTCCACATTTGCTCTTTGCACACGAGTCACACACTGAAGTCAGGAGCTTCCTCAATGCCCAGAGGGAGGGAAAGAGAGAAAGTGGATGAAGAGCTCTGTTGTGCAGAGCTACAGCTGCACTGATCCCAATATTCTGGGCTCACAGGAACTTGATCCAACACCCTCTGCAGCACCTGTTCCCTGGGTCAAAATCTGTCTGCATTAAGCTGCACCTGGGGAGACTTAGGCTGAACATTAGGAAGGGTTTCTTCACAGAAAGGGTGACTGGACATTGGAATGGACTGCCCAGGGAGTATAGTCACTGTCCCTGGAGGTGTTCCAGAAAAGACTGGATGTGGCACTTGGTGCCATGGTCTGGGTGAGAAGGTTGTGTTAGGTCACAAGTTGAACTTGATGATCTCAAAGGACTTTTCCAAGCTGGTTGATTCTGTGATTCTGTAATGATTGTGACACTGCAGGATCCCATGGAAGCAAGGGGCCATTGTGACACTGTGGGGCTAAATGGAACCAAGGAGTCTATTGTGACACTCAGGGGCCTCGTGGAATCACAGAGGCCATTGTGACACTGTGGAACCAAGGAGACCTTTGTGATATTCCAGAGCCCTGTGGAACCAAGGGGCCATTGTGACACTCCAAGGGCACAAGAAACTAAGGGAACAATTTTGACACCATGGTGCCCCATGGTACCAAGGGGCCATTGTGTTACTGTGGGGCCTCATGTAACTTAGAGGCCACTGTGACACATCAGGGCCTCGTGGAACCAAGGGCCCGTCGTAACATTGTGCAACCAAGGAGACCATTGTGGCACTCTGGGGCCTCATGGAACCAAGGGATCACTGGGACACCATGGGGCCTCATGGAATCAAGTAGACTGTTGTGACACTGCAGGGCCATGTGAAACTACAGAGACAATTGTGACACTGCACGACCTTGTGTAACAATGGCGCCATTGTGACACTGCAGGGCCCATGGAACCAAGGGGCCACTGTTGCTCTGCAGTGCCTTGTGGAACCACGGAGACCACTGTGAGTGTAGGACCTCATATAACCAAGGGACCATTGTTACACTGCAGGGATTCGTGGAATTGTCATGGTTTGACCCTGGCCAAATGCCAGGCACCTACGACATCTACTCACTCACTCTCCCCTGCCACAGCTGGACAGAGGAGAGAAAAAGAAGTGAATACACACAGGGCTCATGAGTTAAGGACTGGGAGACTCTCCAAGGATAGAACAGGTTCGTCTTAAAGTTACAAAGTGAAATTTATTGCTAACAGAGTCAGAGGGGAGATAATGGGAAGTAAAAATAAGGCCCTCAAAGCCACTGTTTCTCTGCTCACCCCCCTCCATCCTTCCCAGCGGCGCCGGAGTGAGGGCATGGGGGTTTTGGTTAGTTCAGCATGGAGATCTTCTGCTGCTGCACAGAGAGAGAAGTTCTTTTCTCTGCGTAGCTGTGGGGTCCCTCCCACAGGAGACAGCTCTCCATGAACTCCTCCAGCGTGGGTCCACTCTCATGAGCAGCAGTCTGCCCAAACCTGCTGCAACATGAGCCTCCTCCCACGGGGAGATTGTCCTCCCAAAACTGCTGCAGTGTGGGGTCTCTCATCCACAGGGTGCAGACCTCCAAGGCCAGGCTGTTCCATCTTGGGAGCAAGGCCTCTCTCTCCACTGGGACTGCCACTGGACCTCAGCCTCATCCAGGCATCCACCCGCTCCGGTGTGGGCACCTCCCCATGGGCTGGGGGTGGATCTCTGCATCCCCCGTGGACCCCAGGGGCTGCAGGGGGACAAACTGCTTCCCCATGGTCATCATCATGGCCAGCAGAGGACCTCTCAGCTCTGGCACCAGGAGCACCTCCTCCCCCACATTCTCCACTGACTTTGGTGTCTCCATGTTGTTTTCTTTCACATATTCTCACCTCCTCCTCCTTCTCTGCCTAAAAAGAACCGCCTCCTCCCATTGTTTTGATTTCTTCTTAAATATGTTATCACCAACACCTGTAATTGGCCCAGGCTTGGCCAGTGGCATGTCCATCATCCTCAGAGCCATCAGGGATTGGCTCTGCTGGACATGGTGAAAGCTTCGAGAAGCTTCACACAGGAGCCATCTTTGTGCCCCCCCCACTCCCCCCACTAGCAAAATGGGGCCAAGCAAAACGAACACAGGAATGAAGGAAACCATTTGACTCCATGGTGCCACATGGAACCAAGAGGCCATTGTGACACTATGGAAGCAAGGAGACCATTGCTATACTGTGAGACCTCATGGGAACAATGGTCCATTGTGACACTGTGGGGCCCAAGGAACAAAGTGACACTGTGATGCTCTAGGGCCTTGGGGAACCAAGGGGCCACTGTGACACTACAGAGCCCTGTGGAATCATAGAGACCATTGTGATACTTTAGGACCTCATGGAACAGTAGTGACACCAAGTTGGGTGTGAGCATGGATCTGCTGAAGGGTAGGAAGGCTCTGCAGAGGGACCTGGACAGGCTGGATCCAGGGGCCAAATCCAACAATGTGAGGTTTAACAAGACCAAGTGCTGGGTGCTGCACTTTGGCCACAACAACCCCTGCAGCACTACAAGCTGGGGACAGAGTAGCTGGAAAGTGGTCAGGCAGAAAGGGACCTGGGGGCACTGATGGACAGCAGGCTGGACATGAGCCAGCAGTGTGCCCATGTGGCCAAGAAGGCCAATGGCACCTGGCCTGGATCACGAATGGCGTGGCCAGCAGGACCATGGCAGTGATTCTTCCCCTGTACTCAGCACTGGTGAGGACACACCTCGAGTGCTGGGTCCAGTTCATGGCCCCCCAATTTGGGAAGGACATTGAGGGGCTGGAGTGTGTCCAGACAAGGGCAACAAGGCTGGTGAAGGGTCTGGAACACAAGTCCTGTGAGGAGTGTCTGAGGGAGCTGGGGCTGTTTATCCTGGAGAAGAGGAGGCTCAGGGGAGACCTCATCACTTTCTACAACTCCCTGACAGGGGGGTGCAGCCAGGTGGGGTTGGGCTCTTCTTGAGGGCAAACCATGACAGGACAAGAGGCCACAGCCTTAATCTGCACCAGGGGTGGTTTAGTCTGGACATTAGGAAGAGGTTCTACAGAGAAAGGGTGATTGGGCATTGGAGTGGGCTGCCCAGGGATGTGGTGGAGTTACCATCCCTGGAGATGTTTAAGGAAAGATTCGATGTGGTACTCGGTGCCATGGTCTGGGTGACAAGGCGGTGTTGAGTCACAGATCTCCAAGGTCTTTTCCAGCCTGGTTGATTCTGTGATTCTGTGATGATTGCAAAACTGCAGGCCCCCAGGGAATCAAGGGGCCATTGTGACACTGTGGGGCCTTGTTGAACCAAGGGGCCATTGTGACATTGCAGAACCAAGGCGACCCTTGTGAGATTCCAGAGCCCAATGGAACCAAGCAAACACTGTGACACTGCAGGGACCAAGGAACCAAGGGGCCATTGTGACACTACAGAGCCTCATGGAATCATGGAGAAGACTGTGGCACTCTAGGGCCTCATGGAGGAGGGTGCAACCAGGTGGGGATTGGGCTTTGTTTTCAGAGAACAAGGGACAGGACAAAAGGAAGTGCCTTAAGCTGTGCTCCAGGAAGCTTAGGCTGGAAATCAGGAAGAAATCCTTCACAGAAAGGGTGATTGGGCACTGGAATGGGTGCCAAGGGAGGTGGTGGAGTCATTGTCCCTGGAGCTGTTTAAGGAAAGACTGGATGTGATACTTAAAGCCACAGTCTGGTGACGAGCTGGTGTTAGGTCACAAGTTTGACTTGAAGGTCTCAAACATATTTCCAGCCCGGTTAATCCTGTGATTCTGTGATTCTGTCCCTGGGGCAGCAGGAGCTGCCTGAGGAGCCCCGAGGCCAACTCTCTGCTGCTGTCCAGGGCTGCAGCAGGAGCTGCAGGAGCTGCCCGAGCTGAGCATCTCCTGAGCATTCCAGACACAGTGTTGCTGTCCCTGACCTCCAGTGCCTCCAGTTCCTGCTGCAGGGCCACACAGGGCTGGGCTGCTCTGCGGGGCTGCAGATTTCAGGGACATGGATTTCAGTGCTGGCACATGGAGAGAAGGAGCAGATTCAAGCAAGGCTGTGCCTGGGACAGCTTGGGTGCCACAGGAGCATTAGCAGGGTGTGGGAAGAAGGCAGGAGTTGGGAATCCCACAGGAATTGGCCATTCCTCAGCCAAACAGCTTTTTGCTCGAAGCAGCAGCAAATGAGGACAGAGGGACATCAGGAAAGCTCTAGGAGCTCCCAGGGTCAGAGGGAGGAGGGAAAATGGGGCACTGGGTAAAGTGTGCAAAGGAAGCAGCACAGGCCTAGGCCAGGGTAGGAGAGCTGCAGTGGGGGTGACCAAAGGCCTTGGGGGGCTGGGACCACCCCCTGCCAACAGCAATGAGATTTGTGTCCCCTGGCTGTGGCTGCTGTCCCTGCCACTGAGGCCCATGAGAAAACAGCAGTTCCTGCCAGCCCCAGGCCTTGTGGCCTCCTCCCCCAGCCCAGAGCTTTGGAGGGCTCTTGCTGCTCTCCTGCCCTCACCATCCCACACCCCACATGCCACTGCTCTGGGACAGCCACGAGCATCCTGTGAGGGCACCAATCCCCATTCCCAGGGGATGGGGCTCAGAGCTTGGCTGTGCTGCTTGGCCAAGCCCAGGCAGGGCTTTCCCAGCCACATTCCAGAGTCCATTTCCCACCTGGAGCCACTGGTGCCTCTGAGTTCCTGCTTCCCCAGCCCCAGGGACGCCCTCCTTGTCTGCTCATTGCCCCCACGGTCTCTTGGCAGTGATGGCCTCAGTGGGGGCTGCTGACATCCTCAGCTACTTGGAGCTTGCTGCTGAATTTTCCTTTTCCAGAGGCTTAGTCAGCCTTCAGTTCTTCAGTTCAGGAATTCTGTATGAAAGGGTCATTAACATTTCAAAACACCATAACAAGCCAAGACCCTGGGAATAATTTATGTCTTCAATTCTTTTGTGGTTAATTAGACAGATATCAGAAGGGTATTTAAAGTGAACATATTATGTTATAAATGGGTTGGCTTTCGTAGGCCAGTTATGTATTCTATTGGTTAACATTTGGTTGAGTTGTATCAGGGCTGAGTTTGGTTAATTGGTACATTGTTACTTGAAGTTGTTTAATTTATTGCGCACAATATACGGGTGCAATGCCTTTGAAAGAACGCTAGATGTCAGTAATGAATATAGGAAATTGCAGTCAGAATGTTCTAGAAGCTGTCCAAAGGCATGATGGCATCTACTCGAGAACGGATTGGTGGACTGAACTGACCAATAAAATGGACTTATGAAGAAATGATTGGACAGGAACACTCCTCAATAACGAGCCAATCATGGAACCCCTAGATGAGCCAATCGCATCAAGGATTGAAAAGAGGACCAATCCTGTCCAGTCATAGGCTTTAAGAACTGTTGTGGTGCTTTGTGCCTCAGTCTCCTGAGGTCCTCAAGCGAGTGATGGAGTACCCCGCATGGTGTGCACGCAGCTTCCTCTGCTTTGCTGTGAGGGATCAGGCTTATCCCAATTTCCTTGTTCCCAGTTGTTGTTTCTTGCTTGGGTTAATAAAACCTATTCAGAATAAGCAGTGTCCTGCTGTTTATTACATATTATAGTAAAAAAAGGGAGAAGATTTTTCTTTCTATTCGATTGTCTTCTGTTTATATACTGATACCAAAAATCTCCAACTGATATCGATCCCCAGCACCTCCTCATGCAGTCTGAATAGATATGAACATCAATACCCTTTATGGCTGACAATCAGTCAGACTCTGTCCCTACCCCCTCCCCACCATTTCCCTCATCCAACCGCTGGGACTCAGAGCAGCCTTGTGCAAATCGCAGCTTCCTCCACTCCAGGCTGCACCTGCAGCTTTCAGCTCCTTGGCACCAACTCCCACCTGCTTTCCTTGGGGAAGGAGCTGCCCCAGACACAGAGGGATGTTCATTTATTTTCAGAAAACAAAACCAAAGTAAGGCACAGCTCCATCAAATGCAAAAGTCATTCCTCTGCTGGGTATTAAATCCACTTTCCACAGTCTCAGAGCAATGGAAAACACATTCCGTGCCCAGCACAGATCCCAAGATCCCCCAAACCCTCCCTATCCTGATTCTGCCCACATTTGCTCTTTGCACACATGAGTCACACACTGAAGTCAGGAGCTCCCTCCATGCCCAGAGGGAGCAAAAGAGAGAGAGTGGATGAAGAGCTCTGTTGTGCAGAGCTACAGCTGCACTGATCCCAATATTCTGGGCTCACAGGAACTTGATCCAACACCCTCTGCAGCATCTGTTTCCTGGCTCAAAATCTGTCTGCATGGCCAGGCCCAAGGAGTGCTGGGCAATGGACTCACATCCAGGGGTGTCCCCAGGGCTCAGGATTGGGGCCAGTGCAGTTGAATCTCTTTATTGCTGATCTGGATGAGGGATCGAGGGCACCCTCAGTCAGTGTCCAGGTGAGCCCAAGCTGGGTGGGAGTGTGGCTGTGCTGGAGGGCAGGAAGCTCTGCACAGGGATCTGGACAGGCTGCAGCCATGGGCCCAGGACAATTGGATGAGGTTCACCAAGGCCAAGGGCCATGTCCTGCCCTGGGCTCACAACCACACCAAATCCCTGGCCATGCCCTGGCCCTGATCCCCACAGCCTGTCCTGTTTCCTTCATCCCTGCATTGCCAGGGACTTTGTGTGACAAGGGGGCTCTGCTCTGGGGATGGAGGGAGGTGCAAGTGCAACCACTGGAGTGGGAACCACAAGTGATCAGGTTTGTGTCCTTTGGGGGTCAGGGACTGGTGAGACTGAGAGGCAAAGAAACGTTTCTGTCTATGGCCAACAGGTAAAAGTTGTACATGATACCATTTAATAACCATCGAAACTCTTCCCTCAACTCTGTGACACGTCGCTCCACCACCTACAAAGGATTTCTGTACAGAACCAATTTTAGTCAGATATGATTACGTGATAGATATAAACAGAGTTAAGGTGTTTTATCAGGATGCTCTTCCCGGAGTGAGGGCAAAACAGCTCAAACAATGCCCTATTTGCAAAGCTGTCAGTGGTGAATGGAGAAGGGGGGTCAGGCTGCTTTTGGTGTTGAGGAAATGCTGAAACCAGCATGACTCATTTTATCTCCTCATGTCCAGGCTGGGATGAGGAGCCCCTCAGCCTTCCCTTCTCTGAGCTGGACAAGGCCAGCTCCCTCAGCCTCTCCTCACAGCCCAAGGGCTCCAGCCCCACCCTGGAGGCCCTTCCCTAACCCTGCTCCAGCTGCCAGACATCTTTCCTGCCCTGGGGAACCCAAACCAGGCCACAGTGACCTGGATAATCCATGTCCTTGATGTCCTACTCACACAGCCCCAGCCCCACATCCCATGTCAGGCTCTGGGTGTTGATTTGTGGGACATCCTTGGGGGAGGCTGTGGTGCCAGGAAGGGCAGGAGCTGGGGGGACAGGGGACCCTGCTGCACACAGCAGTGTTGGATGTCTATGGGGGGGGGCTGTGTGAGGGGGTGTCCAGGGCACAGTGACCTCTCCAGTGACCTCACACAGCCCCCCTGTGACATCACAGCTCTACTGTGACATCACAACCCACTCTGTGATGTCACACAGCTGCCCTGTGATGTCAAAGCCACTCGGTGATATCACACAGTACCCCCTATTATGCCATAGCTGCTTGATGACCTCACTCTCTGATGTCAGAGCCCTCTCTGTGACATCACACAACCCATCCTGTGATTTCACACAGCCCCTTTCTTACGTCACAGTTTCTCTGTGCCTCTATGACACAGCCCCCTCTGGGATATCACACAGCCTCCCTATGACATCACAGCTGTTCTGTGACATCACAACCCCACTCTGGAATGTCCCCCAGTGTCACCTTTGGGGTGGGGTGGACAGGCAGCCTCCAGGCCCTCTTGGGCCCCTCTGCCTGCAGACCCCAGCACCGGGAGGTGCCCAGCAGCTCCCGCAGGCTGCAGAACCTCTGCGCCACCCCCAACAGCCACAAGTGTCCATTCTCATCCTGGTGGACCTGGCACCACTTGGAATCCTGGCCGGAGTGCGGCTGTGGAGTGACCACCGAGCTCTGCAGGGCAGGGATCCCCTGGGAGCCCCCAATCCCCTCCTACCCCACGGGTGCCCACAGCCATGGGTGCCTTTCTCTATTCAGTGATGCACACAGCCAATACATTTTCCCTGCCCCTGTGCCAGGGCAATGCCCTGGGACAGTTCTTCTGTGAAATCCCACAGATCCTCAAGCTCTCCTGCTCACGCTCCAAACTCAGGGAACTTGGGCTTTTTGCAGTTAGTGGCTCTTTGGCGCTTGGTTGTTTTGTTTTCATTGTTTTCTCCTATGTGCAGATCTTCAGGGCTGTGCTGAGGATCCCCTCTGAGCAGGGACTGCACAAAGCCTTTTCCACGTGCCTCCCTCACCTGGCTGTGGTCTCCCTGTTTGTCAGCACTTGCACATTTGCCTATCTTAAGTCCCCCTCCATGTCCTCCCCATCCCTGGATCTGACACTGACAGTTCTGTACTCAGTGGTGCCTCCAGCCCTAAACCCCCTAATGTACAGCCTGGGGAACAAGGAGCTCAGGGGTGCCCTGAGGAAAGCGATTTGAAGTGGTTTTCAGAAGCAATAAACTGTATTTTTCCTGCATAGCTCTTATGATATTACTCATTAATGCCTACTCTCTGTCCTGTATTTTTTTCTGCTGACACAGGTCACATTTTTTGACACAAAATTCTTTGCCTGTCCATTTTTGCTTCAGTATTAGCCTTTCTAGGGTGACCCAGAGACTGTATAAACCGGAAGCTGTACTAAAAACGTGCTTAAACAAAATAAAGAACCCTGTATTTTAAGAACCCTGTATTTTCTTGTTTCCCTGACATCTTTGCTCCCTGACTTCTCTGGAGCTGCAGGGTTTGTGCCTCTGGGCAGAGCTGGGGGAGAAAAGGGAACCCCAGTGCTCCTCAGTGCCAGGGAGCCCCAGGCCTTCTTCTCCATAACCTCCTCTTCCTTCACTTCCACACTCCCCTGCAGAACCCCTGTGTTGGTTTAAGGCCTCGCTGCTCTGTCAGCTCGGTCACAGTCCTGCTGTGTGACTGTCCAGGGACTGCAGGCAGGGACAGGCCGTGGGCACTGCTGGGGCAGAGCTGGGCTCAGGAACAGCATTTGCATCATGCAAGGGCATCTCCTCAGTGCAGGGCCTGAAAGTTTCAATCTTCTTCCCAATTTGCTCTCAAGGGTGTGCCCAACACAGCGCCCTGGGGAGGAAAACAGCTCTGAACAGCAAAAGTGTGGGAGTGTTCAGGGTGGGACACCCAGCAGTGTCCTTGCACAGCCAGCACTGCTTCCAGCAGGGGCTTCTGACCCCAGGTCTTGGACATTGTTCTTTCCTCCATGGAGGGACATCAAGTGACCAGGTCAGGAGTCCATGTTGGCATTGCACGGATAAGACACAGCCCTGAACATCCTCTGTGGGGGGGGAGGGGACATAAATCCAGTGAGCACAAACACCATCAGCTGTTCCTGGAGTTTCCAGAGAGTAACGTCCCCTGGGAATCCCCTGGATGCAGGGCTGGGATGAGCTCCTGTGCACAGAGCTCCCTGTGTCCATCCCTCTGGCCATGGGCACCTCAGGCACGGGCAGGGCAGGGTGACACCCACAGGGCTGAGGTCCCTGCCAGGCTCTGGCAGTGGCAGCAGAGCCCAGGGAGACCCTGCACGTGCTGCAATAAATTCTGTGTGTGTGTGCAAGGGAAGGACTCGTGTCCCTGAGCAGCCCTGGGGCTGTGAGCAAGGCAGGGGCCCAGCTCAGGGGAGGACACCTGACAGAGCCCTGACATTTCTGGGTGTGACTCCAGGAACAACCCCCAGTGTTACAGTGATTTTTAGCTCACCTGCCTTGGACAGGGCCATTGCAAATGTCTCTCTCTGACATCTCTCTCTCCTCTGCCTTTCTTGCCTGTGTCTGTCACCCCACACCAGGAAAGCAGCCCAGCCTGGGGAGCAGAGCATCTCTCCTGTGCAGTCCCAAGGGGTTCTGCAGGCACGAGTGCCACTGCCCTCTAGCAGATGGCATCGTTACCTTTACAAAGCACAGAGCACATTTAGGCAACATAAATATACTCAGAGGCTCATACACTGCTTTTTTCCACTCTGTGAACCTCTTACACAGGTTTCTTAGCAGCTAAGAGAGACAGAAATGTTCTTCCTCGCAGCCATCCTACCAGGAGAGAGCAGACAAGAAGGGCCTTGACCTTCCCTGGAGAAAGGGGAATGAGACGATCAGAACTCATCACTGCTGTTCCCATTGTGTGAATGACACATGTGACCAAGGTGACCCTGTGACAGTGCAGGGCCTCATGGTGCCCAGACGCCATTGTGACACTGTGGGACCTCACAGAACCTACAGAACCTTGTGACAGTGCACGGCCTCATGGAACAGAGGGGATCATGTGACACTCCAGACACTCTTGGTGCCCAAGGGCCATTGTGACACTGCAGGGCCATGTTGGACCAAGTGTCCCTTGTAGCAATGGGGACCTCATGGTGCCCAGGGGGCCCAGTGACACTGCAGGGCCTCATGGAGCCAAGTGGACACTGTGACACTGCAGAGCCTCATCATCATCAATCTCTGCAGTGTGCTATGGATTGCTGAAACACAGCAGCCTGTGAAATCCACAAGTCTCTCCTGTTTCTTCACATTGATGCCTGTGAATGACTCATCAGTCACTATTGTGATCCTGTATTCCTCTGCTTCTCTCCATGCCAGCTATCACCTGGGACATAGAGCTGTCAAATAGGGACTTAGTCTGGACTGCAGAATTCAAAAGGCATTTATTATTAGTATTATTCATGATGGATCAGCAAACCTGCTAATGCAGCCAGCTCTTGTGTCATGGTGGAGAGAAAGGTGATTCCTTAGGAATTCTGTGCTCTGGCAGTTCTCAGCTAATGAAGATACTTCAGACATGATCTGAAAGGAATTTGAGTGGCCCAAGGGAGCTAAAATCTCCTCCTGTGTTGTAATCAGCACCAGAGACCCCCTTCCCAGGAAACAGCTCCATCATTTCCAGTACCAAGGACCTCCAGTCAGAGAAAAGCAAGGGAGGACGTTTGGACTGAGGATGACATTTAAATGCAGACACACCTACATCACACACAAAAGAGAGTTTCTCTCGAAATGGCTGTCCAAGCCAGGGTCAGGAAGAGCACGGCATCATGTGTTTGGGTGAGAGCACATTAGTGCAGTAATCTCAATTTCACAAGTTCTGTGCTTAGAGGACTTTTCTTTTTCCTTTTTAAAACTTGCACTTCTTTATTACACTAGCTTGGCCATTCCTCAGCCCAGGCCATTGATCTGTCACCTCTGGTGTAAGAAGGATTTTAGACAGGACTGAAGGTTTTATGATCCCCCAGAAACCATAAGGTGCTCCTAAGTGATCTTGCTGTCAGTTAGTAACAGAACTTTTGAAGCGTTACTAATTTAGAAAACAAATCCTGACATCTTTGCCTTCCCAAAAGGAATGTGAGGAAGGACAGTGCTGGTGTAAAGAAGTCTAGGTCTTAAGATTGGATGACATTACAACTTCCTATGCAGCACCCAAGCACCCTGGATTTCTTTCAGAAATAGTTCTCACTACATATGTAAAAAAACATCAGCCTATATTATACCCAAATGAATAAATCTAAATACTAATAATGAAAAATGTCCTCCAATAATAAATAAAAGCTTACACCTATATACTGAGAGTATTCATGGGTCATGTTACCCAAATTTATATTTGACAAGGGTTGGGGGGGGCTTCTGCCTGCTTTGTAAAGGAAACTTCTGGGGTTCCCAGATTCCTGACTGATGGCTCTGCACTTTGTGGCTGTTGGGGCTTTGGGTCCCTGGGGTCACTCTGAGTTCACTTAGCCTGGGTGGGGACAGCGGGCAGGGCTGGCCTGTGATGTGCTCTAGTGCTTGTGACACCACAGGGGACATGTCACAATGGGGACAGCTCTCAATGTCCCCAGCAGGTCACACTGGCCCAGTGCAGCCCATGCCAGTGGTCAGTGCACACGTGGGGGAAGGCTGGGCTGGACAAGGGCTGGGACAGAAACACCGCCCCCGGGGCTGGGTTCTCCCCCTGTCTCCAGGGCCCAGGCCCTGGCAGGAGCACCCTGGACAGGGCACGGGGCTGCTGCTGGGACAGTGGGACAGGCCTGTGCCCTGCCAGCTGCCTGGGCCCCTCTGATTCCTGCCCCACATCCCTGTGATTCCTGTCCTTGATCCACCATCCCTGCCCCACTAAGCCCCTTCTCTGTGTCCTCCTGCAGGCCATGGCTTTCCCATTACTGCTTCTCCTGCTTGTGCAAAGCCCCCTCCAGTCCCTGCAGGCAGTCAGGGATGGGCTGGATGAGGCCACAGGTGAGCACAGGCAGCGATGTGCAGAGCTCCTGGATCAGGACAGGATTCGGCTGCTGCAGGAGCTGGAGCAGGGGAGCCTGGGGCAGAGTGGTGGGGCCTGGGGAGCCCTGCTCGGGGCTGCCCTGCAGCAGTGGCCATTCTGGGCTCTTGCTGGAGTCCTGCTCCTCTCAGGGCTCTGGGTTACTTGCAGGAAAAGAAGCTGTGAAGCCAATAACAATAGCAGGGATGAGCTCCAGCAAGAAGTTGGGAGAGAAAGAAAAAGAACAAGGAAGAAAGCAATGTTGACACAAAGGAAGATGAAGAAAACAATGTGAATGTGGAGGCAGATGACAATGACACTGGAAATGAAGAAGGCAGGATTGTTGATATAAATGAAGGAGACGATGATGCAAATTAAGGAAAGGATGATGTGAGGCTGGAGGAAGATGACATTGGAAATGAAGTGATGTAAAGAACGATGAAGAACAGAGTGATGCAAATGTGAAAGGAGACAACAATGCTGGTGGAAATCAAGAAGAACATGATACTGTGGCTGCCAATGAAGAAGAAGGTAGTGATGCTGGAAATGAACAAGGCAGCAATGGTGCAAATGAAGAGGAAGAAGACACCCATGATGTTGGGAATAATTTTAGTGGCTGCTCAGTGACAGCTGAGCTGTGGGACGGCTTCACACATGACCTTGGACACAGCCTGTCCAAGAGCTCCTACCCAGTGCCACAAGGAGCTATTAGGGTGGGCAGTGCCTTTGAAGGTTGGAGTCCCTGTGAGCAGGATGTGCTCTAACCCATGATGATACCCCTGAATCCCCCCCAGGGCATGCCCTGTACCCAGAGCTGGACACTGCAGGGCAGAAGACAGCAAGGAACTTCTGCATCTGTGTGGAGCTGGGGAGCACCTGCAGGAGGGAGCAGCTGAGTGAGAACATCCTGTGCTTCTTCTGCCACTCTGAGGAGGAGCTGAGATGGAATCAGAACAGCCTCCCACAGACACTCTGCCCCAGCTCCTACCCACACATGGAGAAAACTGCCTGCTGGTTCTACCAACTGGTGAGATGAGTCTGGTTGCTTTTGCCTCAGTCCCACCTTTGGCATTTGGTGTTTCAGCCCTGCAGCCACTCCTGCAAATTCCAGCTGAACAAAGGCAAGAAATGCCTCACGGCTGAGGTGATGTTTGGGGTGTGCCGAGGCCACTCCAACACCTTTGTGAGTAGCCAGCCTGCAGAGCCCCACTCCACCCCAAGCACAACGTGGCCTGAGACCTGCCTGTGGCACAGGGGAAATTCTCCAGGCACATCCCAGGCAGTGCCCCCTGACAACTCGCACCTGGAATGCCTGCAGCTCTTCCCCTGCATCCTGATGGGCACAGGCTTTGCCAACTCTGCCTGGATGAGTGTTGGGATGCAACATGCAATTTGGGATCCTCAACACTGCACCCCTGTCACGGTGGCACAGGAGAGATTTCCTGCAGCGGCTGTGGCACATCTCAGAACACTTGTGCTGCTCCCTGCAGCTGAAACATCTTGACCACTTTGTCGTAGGCAACAAGAGGGTTCCTGTGCAGATCAGCTTCCCCTGGGTATGTGAAGGACTGAACCCCTCAGCCTCTTCCAGCCCCTGGGGTGGGATCTGGCTACCAACACAGAGGCCCTGCAAGCTCACGGTCATCTGCAATTTGGGCTCTGGGTGCTGCTCCACACCACTGACACAAAGTCTTCACACACAGAGCTGTGCCTGTGGGCCTCACACCCAATGGTAGACACAGCAACACTCTCTACTTGGGGCATTTAACTTTACACAGGAAAATATGTAGTGTAGTTCAAGCCATCATAATGGGAACTGGGTTTATTTTCATTGCTTTGAGAAGCCCCTTACTATTGTCAGTGCAAAACTCTTTTGCAAACCTACCCTTACTTTCCCAAGAAGACTCCACTGGCCAAGACTTGTCCAAAGGAGATGTTGATAGAGCCTCAGTGCAGTCCCCTTGGGGAGGTGACAGTGACAAAGAGCTGGTGCAGGAGAATTGGGAACACAGGATCATCCACAGCATCTGGGTCCAGGCCTTGCCCCCAGCGGAGGACAAGTGGGAAGAACTGAGTGTCTTGGAGCTGCCACAGGGAGCAGACAGAGAGCAAAGACTGAGAGTTTTTGCAGCAGACAGGCTCCCAGTGCCTGTCCCTCATGAGGCCTGGGTTGAGCAGCGGGCACTGGAGCTGTGCAGCCAAAGGCCAGTCTGCGCCTCACCTTCCCCACTGGACTCCAAGGCCTCCAAGAACTGAAATCCAAAGAGGAGTCATGAAAGGATGACAAAGAAATCCCACATCTGGATTTGGGAGTGGATGTTCACCCATTTCTTCTGTCTGCAGGGTCAACCAAGTGTCTCCCTCTTCACTTGCCCAATACCCAACAGCAGACAGTCCATGGGCCAGCGTTCCTGTCCTTGGGAGCACCAGGAGGGAAGTCAGATGGCTTATGAGAGAGAAGGCAGAATTCTCATTTCTTTCTTTTCCATTCCAAAGGAGACTGATGCAATGGGAAAATGAGCTGTGGTTGGTGGAGCTGCCCTAGAGGGCTCCAGCCCAGAGCAGAGGCTTTGGGGACATCAGGAGTGGTCCCACCTGCAGGTTGGGCTCTGTCCTGGGTCAATCAGGGCTGCTGGTGTGGGGCAGTGAAGCAAAGAGAAACCGTCCTGCCAGCGGTGAAGTTTGGCAACAACTGCGAAACAGCGACCAGAGGCAGCAGTAATGGCAGGTTAAAGGTGTGTTAAAAACAGGGCTATTTCTTCTCAAAATGCAGCGATTTAGTCTGTGAGGTTGCTAGAAGTGTGTGACCTACACTGTTTCCCTGAATTCAACACATCTTTACAATTGATGGATGCCTTTTTCTTGCAATGGACAACAGGCCTTCCTATCTGCAAGACACACATGCCCTCCCACTTGCTCTGATCTGAGAGCAAAAGTTCACCTGTTCAGCTGTGCTGCTCCTTTTCACTGTGGATGGCTCAAACGGTGGAGTTGGGCACTTAAAACCAGCATAAGGACTTGGAAAATTTGAGTGAAAACAGATTACCCAGAAGCACACTTGATCTGTCTTCTATCACTCACTGGACTTGGAGTAGGTTCTTGATAAATAATGCAAAGAAAGGAGTAAATCTAGAGTAAATCTGATTTTACTACTTGTGCTGTAATGCAGCCTTGAAAAGGAGCGATGCTTTTATGCAGTTGTGTACACACATGTCTAAAGCACACGAATCCTCCACTAGTTCCATATTTATTCTGAAGCTTTGTACCCAACTGATTTTTTCCAGATGTTGCTCATTTTAACTTCAGTGTTTGCAAAATAAAGCAAATCAGAGGAAATAAATTTAAAAGTTTAAAATCCAAGAAATCCAAGAAAATCTAACCACTGACAAAACTGCAGAAGACTTTTTTACAGTATAGCCTTTTTCAGTAAATCTTTTGTCAGTAGATACGTTGCTCCTAAGTATTTATGCCTTTTGAACCACAGCTATTTATAATGATTTCTTTCTATTATGCCTTTTGAACTCCAGGTACAACAGACTAATGCAATCGATAAGAGTTTTCTATCCCAAAGAGACTGAAAAAACAGTTTCTTTATCCCTAAGGGACTAAACCTTGTGTGTTTGGCGTCCCATCTCACACAACCATCCCCGGTATCTCCACAGGGGATTTCTGCCCTGGCAGCCGTGTAGCGATGTTGACACACCCGAGCACAGCCATTCGGGCCGGTGGCCGAAGGCATTTGGAACTGCACGGACGGCCTTTAGCAGCAGTGTCTGCCTTTATTCTCTCAGGTTTTATTCTCTCTGATTTTATTCTGTCTTTGTTATCTCTGTCTTTATTCCCTCAGTGTTTATTCTGTCTCTCTCCCCCTCACAGCCGAGCGGGGCTGCGGGAGCCGCGCTCCCCTCACAGCCCCTGAGCAATGGCGGCAGCAATGGCGGCGCCGCTCCCTCAGCGCCGCCCCGGGGCCGAGCGGGCGCCCTTTGGCGCCAAGACGGGACCGCGGCTCCTCCGGGCCCCGCTCGCCCATGGCCGCCCCCGCCGAGCCCGGGCACTCGCCCGGCTCCAAGGAGCCGCCGGCGCTGCTGCGGCTGAAGCGCAAACGCCCTGGGCGGAGGAGCGACCCTGCCGCCGCCGCTGCCAACGCTGCCCCGGCCCCGAGCCCTTCTCCAGCCCGGACAAGGCGCCGCAGCGGGCGGCGGCCGCCCCTCAGCCCCGGGCCCGGCCCCGGCGGGCGGGGAGCCCTCGGCAGCGCCCTTGTGGCAGCAGGGACCGAGCCCCGGCCCCGGGCTCTGGCCCCGGACAAGGCGCCGCAGAGCCCAGGGCACACACGGGCAGGGCACTCGGCGCCATCGCCCCCAGCTCCGCAGGCCCTTTGGAACCCGGCCCGGGGCTCGGCCCCGCCTCCTCCAAGGCCCTGCTGGGCTCGAGCTGTTGCTCAGCGCTGCCTGCGGATCTTGTGCTCGCCCCGAGCGGCCTTTGTTTGCAGCCCGGGCTGCTGAGGGTCACTCGTGAAATGTCACTGCGAGGGCAGTTTTTAAAATGATCAGCCCTGTGCTTCCTATGTGCTGTGCCTTACGCTGCTGTTTTATTCTGCCTTTAGTGCCTGCCTGTGAAGAGCAGCCCGCAAGACAGCAGAGCCTGCTGAAAGATCCAACATCCTCATCCTAAGCGAGGGATGGAACAGCACACAGTGCTGAAAAGATTCCAGTTGTTCTCAGGGCACAGAGAAAGCTGAAACTGTTTAACTTGGTATTTGGTTGTCCATGTCTGTATAAAAGAATGCCCTAAAATGTCAGCTTTTGAGAAGATTTCTCAAGTGTTTTCTGTGTTGGTGACAGTCTCTTAAATCCAGCCTTCTGCCTGACCTCTCTGCTGTTGTAGTTCTGTGAAAAACGAGGTTCACTCTCCTGTTGAAATTTAAAAGTCTAATAAAGGACAATAGGGGACAAAAATAATAAAGCAAAGAAACAACACTGGGTGCTTGGCCCTAAGCCAAGAAGCACACCTGCCATTGAGGGAGTCATCTTAAATACTCTTTGTAATTGTGTCAGCCTATTCATAAGCATTCATGCATATTCAAACTTCTCTCAAAACTATATTGCATGTCCCAAGAACTGTTTTGGATGGCTCCTCCGTGGTCCCACCTTTTCAGAGCATGCGCTTTTTCCGCTATGGTTTCTTCCAGTCTTGGTTATCGTCTCCAGTTTGGGCTTTTGTCCGTGGTCTTTGCATCTTGTTATGGCTGATAGTCAGGTATCAGTGGCAGGTCTTCTCTGTGCTGTTCTTTGGGTGTTATCCAGTCAAGCAGGTGGTGTGGTTAGTAAAGGAAAGTCTTTTAAACTACCTCTATTAGTTATTTTACTACTATATCGAAATCTAGTTCATAACAGAAATTAAAACATTGGTTATATACCTCTATCTTTATGACAAGATTACTCCTATAAAAAGAATAAAACCATACACACGATAAATATATGCGAAAAGCCAACACTATATTATGTATTTATCACAGTTCCATGGACAGAGGTTGTTGTCTTTTACCCCTTCCCATGGGCAGGGCAGTGTTCAGCCATCTCCAGGACAGCAGGGCCCCATCCCATGTCACTGTGACCTGAGAAGACAAAATTCATCAGTCTAAATGTCCCCCTCTTCCTCCTTCTTCCCAGACATTTGACCTTGGCAGTGGGGTTTGCTGCTGGTTGCCACAGAAAAAAGGAGACCACTGTGACACTTTGGGGCACATGGAGCCAAAGGAGTCCTTGTGACACTGAGGAAACTCATGGAACGAAGGGTCCATGGTGACACTGTGGGACCCCATGGAACCAAATATCCATTGTGACAGTAGGCGACCTCATGGACCCCATTGGCTATTGTGACAATGCAGATCCAAGGAGATCATGGTCTTGCTCATAGTTTATGCAAAGCTTTTGTATTCTGTGAAAAACTAAGTTTACTTTCCTGTTAAAATTTAAAGGCTTAATAAAATAGTGGCAATAGGCAATAGGGGACAAAGACAATAAAGCAAAGGAACAGCACTGGGTGCTTGGCCCTTAGCCAAGAAGCACACCTGCCATTGAAGGAGTCATCTTAAATACCCTTTGTATTGCATCAGCTTCATGCCTATTCATAAGCATTCATGCATATTCAAACTTTTCTCAAAACTATTTTGCATGTTCCAAGAACTGTTTTGCATGGCTCTTCCTTGGTCCCGCCTTTTTAGAGCATGTGTATTTCTTGGCTGTGTTTTTTTTTCAGTCTTTGTTATCATCTCCAGTTTGTGCTTTACTCCCTGGTTCTTGCATCTGGTTATGGCTGATAGTCAGGTATCAGTGGCAGGTCTTCTCTGTGCTGTTCTTTGGGTGTTATCCAGTCAAGCAGGCAGTGCGGTTAGTGAAAGTATAAACTTTTTAAACTAACTCTATTAGTTATTTCACTACTATATCAAAATCTAGTTAATAACAGAAATAAGGGCATTTGTTATATACTTCTATCTTTATAACAAGGCTACTTCTATATAAAAAGAATAAAACCATACCCACAATAAATGTTTGCGAAAAGGCAACACTGCAATATGTATTTATCACACATTTATAAAGGTGCCCACCGCACTCTCACGGATCCATGCCCTGGGAATGCCAGGAATGCCCTTGGCCCAGAGGGCCTTGCTTGGGCCTCTCTTGGGCTCGAAGCTGCTGCTCTTCTTGCTCACTCTTGCCAAAAGCCACAGAGCTCAGCCTCCCCCACAACAGGAAAAAGATTCAATAGCCAGGCAGTCGAGTGCATGGCCTAAGGCTGAGGGGCTGGGCCCAGCCTCGAGGGCAGGGAGGGCACACGCCCAGCCCCACAATTCCTGGGCCCACAGCTCTGAAAGGCCAGGACCAGGGATACACGCCTGATTTTGGGTTGTCTGTCCAACTGTCTGCTGAGGGAGATGCCTTCAGGAAGCACCAGAGCAGCCGGCTGGCAGGAACAAGGCGGCTGCCTGGGGGCTGCTTAGGCCTCTGACACCCAATTCCTCAGGGCCTCCCACCACCCCATCCCCTCAGGGGCCTCCTGTCCTCCCCCCCTCACACATCCTCCTCGTGCCTTCCCACTACCCCGTCCCCTCAGGGTCTCCCCCAGCCTGGCCATCCTGCCTGGCAGTGGCAGCCCCAACACAGCTCCAGAGGGGCCCTGGATCAACAGGAACCTGGGAGCCCTCAGCAATGCCACCAGCAACACACGGGCAGGACACAGATGGTGCTTCCTGGGTGAGAGAGAGGGCTTGTGGCCATCTCCAGGCACCAGCCTCACAGGGATCCCTGTGGTTCTGGCTTCTGCCCACTCGCTGTATCAGAAGCGTTAAGGCTTCAGCAGAACCACCAAAGGCCAAGGGGCTTCTGGCCACTTTCCCTTCCACACTGCATGCCCTGGCAACTTGCTGAGTACAAGCACCCTCTTTCCTCTCTTCCCTGACCTGGGGCAGACACTGGGCACCAAAAGAAAGATCCTGGGAGCCTGTGTATTAGAACACATTCTATATTTACATACTAAAGAAACTGAAAAGAAAAGAATCCTGAAGAAAAGAAAAATCCCCACTGGCTCAGGTGGCCCCAGCAGCCAGAGCCTCAAAGATCAACTCTCCACAGAGCTCCAGCAGGACAGCCAGCCACAGCCCCACAGACGAGGCCGTGTCCTCCATGCCTTGTGGAGTTGATCTCGCAACCTTGGGAAGATGGAGATGGGACCTCCTTCTAGTGCTCTGATGATGTGAAGTGTTTGCAGAGCCAGATTTGAGATGGCAGGGCTGATGTCACTTATCATGTTTCTGAGGGCTGAAACAGAAGAGGGCAGGAGACACAGAGCCTGGACCTGCAGGGACCCGAGGAGACCCTCCTGCCCGGGCCATCCCAGCCAGCTCTCGCCATGGCCAGAAGGGAGCAGCGACCAACAGGATCAGCTGGAAGGTGCTGGCCCCGAATCCCCCACATGCCCCTAAAATCTCTCTGTGCTCTGCGCAAGCCGCCCCTCGTCTGCACAGGGAACAGAGCCCTCCGCAGCCGGGCAGGGATTGCAGCTCCCTGCCCAGGGATTGCAGCTCCCCCCGAAAAGCCCTGGTGACGCCTCGCTGCCCTCACTCACCTGTGCAGATGAACTGGACCTCTCCTGACTGCCCCCTCAAGCGCCGCCCGGCCATCCCTGGGGACACAGAGCCTGTCACAGCCCCAGCGGCACAGCTCTCCTCCAGCAGCACTGCCAGCCCTGGGGCCGCACGGCCTCCTGTGCCGGCAGGGCTCAGCCCGGGCCCTTGCCGCATCCTGCCGCCCCAGAAAGGGCACGGCTGCGACAGGAGGGCGGCAGCAGCCCCGAGGGCAGGCGGGGCTCCACAGCCCCGGGCCCGGATGGCGCTGCTGGGGCAGCAGCCGGGGCTGGGCCCGAGCTGTGGCAGGGCAGGGAGGGAGCCTGGGCTCGCGGCTCACCAATGAACCTGATGGCCTCCTCTCGCAGGGGCTCCTGTGGGCTGTCCAGGTACGGCACGGCCTGGTGCAGGTGCTTGACCCTTCGGCTCCTGTCCTCTGCCAGCTGGAGAGAGAGTGCCAGGAGGGAAGGTTTGGGCTCTGCCCCTTGGCCGGGCTCTCCCTGCACCCAGCCCTGGCTTCCCCTGGCCGCACAACCCTGAGGCGCGGCCAGCAGCCGCTGGCGCCAGCCTTTGGAGGGGCAGAGGGCCTGGTGCTGCCCGGGGAGCCGCGGTGCCGCCCCGGCGCATGGCCCAGCTGGGCTGGGGTTCCATCGGCACCCGGCTCGGGGCCAGAGCAGCCTGGAGAAGAGCCCGCATGGCCCCTGGGTGCAGCAGTGGGCAGGGGCACAGCTGCCTGCCCCACACACTAAGCACCGTGGTCAGGTGCCTTTTCCAGGCTGAGGCTGGGGCTTCTAGGCTGTCCTCACCAGGCACTCGCCGAACTTCCACAGCTCCTTCTTCTTCACCAGCCTTTTCAAATCCTTCCTCTTGAGGAACTTGGCTGCACAAAGCAGCGTTGACCAAGAGGCCTGGAGAGCAGCAGAGACACGGAGATGGCACCACAGCCCAGGGCACAGGAGCAGTGTCCATGTGCCCAGGCCAGGAGGCTTCAGCCCGCGAGGCACCAGGGCAGGAGGCAGCTGAGCCCCCTCCCAGGGGGACACCAGCAGCCCCTAAGTCCTTACGTCTGCCACTTCCTGGCTCTCATCATGGCAGTGGAAGAAGAGTGGGAGCAGGCTATGATGCACAGGCAACTTGAAAGGCTTTTTTCCCTCTTCCACTAAAGCATTCATCATTTCTTGAAAGAGGATCATGGAGAGAAGCTGCACATGGCTATTGTCCTGTATGAAAGGAAGAAAAAAAGACCTCAGCATCGACTGCTCCAGGCACAGCTGGGCACAGGCCTGAAAATCCACAGGGCACAAAGTGTCCAGACAGCACCCAATGCCTGTGGCTGGAGGCACAGAGCCTTACATTGTCAGAGTGGCAGGAGCGCCTCAGCCAGCTGCAGGGCAATGGGGCTGGGTATCAGCATGTCCCAGTCCGAGACTGTAAATCTGAGTACAGTGAGTGTCATCACAACCATGTCTCCATCTGTGTCCCACAGGAGCTGGATGAGCCTTTCGGTCAGGCTCCACATTCTTTTGGCCTGTGTGGAACACAATCTGTGAAACCCCAAAGGGCAGTCCCAAAGCACTCAGGCAGCTGAAGTGGGAGGCAGGAGAGCTGGGAGCAGCTGCCTCAGCTCCCGAAGCCCAGCCAAGCCCAAGTGACTGCGTTCCCCAGCCCCACACTGCCAGCACAGCTTGTGCCACTGCCCCCTTCTCACCATCGAGGGATCCTCAATGAGCGTGATGAGGGCCCTGAGAACCTGGCGATGCCTCTCCCTGCACTCACTCTGCAGGTTCTTTGCCATGATCTGCAGGACACTGTCACTGCATTTACTCAAGTCCAGGCACCCCAGGGTCTGAAAGGCACAGCGCAGTGCCGGGGGAGCCGGACGGCAGGAGCCTGGAGCCACGCAGGGCTGGGCCCAGGCAGCAGCACAGGGTGCAGGCACCGTCGCAGGCAGCTGCAGCTGCAGGAGGGCAGAGAGCTGGGAGGCAGCACTGCCCTTCAGGCTCACCTCCACAAGGAACGCCAGGGCAGGAAGATCCCAGGGTGACTCCTCCGTGCTGAGCAGCCTGAGGAGGTGCAGCGCAATATGGGAACACAAGGGTATGGATGCACGGCGCATCTCGCTGGAGGTGGGAAAAGGAACCAAGAGCCTGAGGTGAGAGGGCAAACCTCTGCCAGGCCTGACTCACAGAGGTCTGCTCTTTCCCCACCACCATGCGAGAGGACATGGGCCCTTTGGGAGGTGGCTGCTCCTGGGCCTTTTCCAGTCTGCCCGGCCATCCCTTGGTGACAAGGCCCTCTGGCCCACAACCACAGGGGCTGTGAGGGGCACAGCAGGCACAGGGCACAGATGCCGGGGGCAGTGGGGAGAAGGGCTTCTCACCTGGCCAGCACACTCACGGCATAGTGCTGGGTGTCAGCACAGAGCAGTGTGTCCCAGCCACACTTGCGTTCCATTGCCACCACCACATCCTCCCACTGGAGAAGGCAGAGCAGGGCCTTCAGGGTGCGCACTGCAAAGCTGTGTGCAGAGCAAAGCCCAGGTCACGCTGGGAGCGCTGGCTCCTGCCCTGGGGACATGGGAGGGACAGGAGGACTGGCATGGAGCACCTGTTGGGGTTGGTGGCAAGGCCATGTTGCTCCTGGCATCCCTTCCAGAAGGTATCAACCTCTTCTGGCATATCCACTGTGCTGAAGAACACTTGGAAGAGCAGATGCACAAAGAGGCGAGGGAAATACACTGTCACTACACGTGGGCAGCAGGGCACCTGCAGGAACTTCCACATCACCACAGTTGCCTGCAAAGGACAAACCACCCTGAGACAGCGGTCAGTGCCAAGGTGTCCATGGGGCAGGGCCCGAGCGTGGGAGGGAGAGGCTGGGGAGACGCAGGGGGAGCACCAGGCCTGGTGCCCCTGAACCTGCCCCTAGCGCAGGTTTCATCCCAGTGCCGGAGGCACGGAGGTGCAGTGGGGGAAGGAGGATGGAGAGCTGCTGGAAAGGCGACCTGGGGGCGAGCAAAGGCCAGTTCCAGGAACTCACAGCCAGGGCAAAGACATCCGTGTTGTCCCCATCAGAGGTGCACGTGCTGTGCTCTGGCCAGCTCCCCAGCACATTGAGCAGTGTCAGCAGCACCGGCTTCACTGTCCTGCTCGATGACATGATCATCCTCCACATGGTTGTAGCAGCTCTGTGGGGTCAAAGCTCCATGTCAAGTGAGTCTCAGCCACCACCCCTGCCTCTGCCCACTGCCCCTCACCAGCAGCACCCAGGCCATCCACCACTGTGGGAACAGGCCAGGGAGGGGCAGGGAGGGAGCATGGCAGCAGGCTCGGGGGCTGACATGCCAGGGCTGGGAAATGGAGGAGCCAGAGGGCCCTGGACCTCTCTTTTTGTCAGACACCTGGGACAGGCTCCACAGGGCTGGGGAGCCCTGAGCCCTCTGGGCAGGCGGGCCCCGTACCTGTCACATGATGGGGCCACACGCAGGAGAGTTATCACAACATCAGTGGGGTGTGCCTCGGTCAGTTCCAGAAGGCTCCTGTCCAGATTGTGCTCACCAGACTCATTGGACAGGAGGCACTGGTGGATGTACCTCACCATGGCAGGCACCTGGAGAAGGCCCAGGGAGAGCTGGAAAGCTGCCAGAGGGAGTAATGTCCCCAGCTTCCCCAGAGAAGTGCTTCCCTTGCCACCACACTGCGATGGCCTCAAAAGCTTCAAGGGACCAGCGGGCGTGGCTTGGGAGGCCAAGCAATTCCTGGGGGGCTCCAGTCCTGGCCACAGGCTGCTTACTTGCTCTGGAATGGAGACACCTTTCTTCACAAGCAAATCCAGCAGGACGGCACTGGGGTCAGCACTGTTGATGTCAGAGTTTGCCACAGACGCAGTGCCCATGTCGCTGGTCTCTTCCTGCCAAACGCACTTGATGAATTTGCAAGTCATCGGCAGGAGAATGAAGGGCAAGAAGAGAGGGATGTTCCATGGAGTCCTCCAAGTGCAGTGCTCGGCTGAGCAGGGACAGCAGGCCCAGCCCAGGTGGGGATAGCTGCAGGTACCTGCGCTGTTCTGTGGAAGTGGCCACGGGCAGGGTCCTGCTCTTGTGTGCGGTCTGTGCCTGCATCTGGCAAAGAGCGAGCACAGCCAGAGCTGAGGGGCTGTGGGAGAGGCTGGAGAACACAGCCCAGCCCTGCGCTGCCCAGGCGGGGACAGCCCTGGGGTGCCCTGGGGATGGAGCATGGCTGTGGGGGGGCAGCCCCAGCCCCTCTTCCACCTTGTCCATGGGCATGTCCCCAGGGGATGGGATGGGATGGGATGGGATGGGATGGAATGGGATGGGATCAATGGGATGGGATGGGATCAATAGGATGAGATGGGATCAATAGGATGGGATGGGATGGGATGGGATGGGATGGGATCCATGGGATGGGATCAATAGGATGGGATGGGATGGGATGGGATCCATGGGATGGGATCCATGGGATGGGATCCATGGGATGGGATGGGATGGGATGGGATGGGATGGGATGGGATGGGATAGTGCCAGGCTGACTGCAGGCACCAGCCCTGTGGCCCTGCTCTGCCACTTACCCTCCTGTGTCAGGGGCAACTGCTTCACCTCTCCAGGTTGTTGTACTGGGGCAGCTCCAGGGCCCTCTTCCTCCTCCTTCACCCAGGCCAGCTTGGGCGTGCTCGGAGGTCTCTGCTCCATGTCACTGATGGGATTTAAGGCTCCTTGCAGGAGGGATGCCTTGAGAAAGCTCTGGGTCAGCAAGTCCTGCAGTCGTGCCTTATAGGCACCTGCAAGAGAGAAGTCTTGGGAAGGCTACAGGACAGCAAGTCCTGCACTCTGGTCTCGAGGGCTCCTGCCACAAGGACAGCAGACTCCTCGTCAAGGATTGGGGTCAGCAAGTCCCACAGTCTGGCCTCGAGGGTACAGGCCGCAGGGATGGGAGATGCCTTGGAAAAGCTCCGGGCCACCAAGTCCTGTGGTCTGTCCTTGAGGGCACCTGCAGAACAAAAGCCTCGGTAAGACCACAGGTCACCAAACCCTGTGGTCTGGCCACAAGGCCACCTGCAGGAGAAACGCCTCAGAAAAGCTCTGGGTCAGCAAGGAATGAGTGTGCTGTGCGGGGGCTCCTCACGGCACCGCTCTGTCCCGTTGAGTGCTCCGAGCACTGTGGTGTGGCTGCATTGCCACCAGCACCTATGTCACAATGACGTGTCACAAAGGGCCCTTGCACACACTGCCACCTGCCCTGGGGCTGCCCCAACCCCACCCAAAGTGGCCCAGGTTGGAAGGAATCTGTTGCCCCAAGCGTCTAAGGCAGGCCAACGGGAACCTTAGGAACAGCTCAAACAAGAAACAAACGCTCCCCTGCTCTGCGGGCTCAGGGCAGCAGAAGGAGCCCCCATGGCTGCCGACGCAGCCGCAGCGGGAAGGGCCCGGGGCCTTCCACAGGAGCTGGCACGGCCTCCTTGGGACAAGTCCCAGCAGCTGGCCATCCTCAACACGGGGGTGTGACACACACAAGGAACGTGTGGGCCAGGGCACCAATGCCGCTCTGACCCCTGGGGCTCAGGGAGCACTGAAATCAGCAGGTGTGGCACAGTCCCTGCCGAAGCAGACCTACCACCCCCCGAGCCCTGGCAGTGCCCGTGCCACCTCTTGGCCCAGAGACCTGTGCCCCCATGGGGCTTCTCTGCCACAGGGCAGCCAAAGCCATCATTGGTGCATTGGTGTCTGTGCTCCTTCCTGCAGGTGGCTGTTGGCAGGAGCATCTGGAGCAACTGGTGGCAACACTTGGTCTCTGTCAGGAGGCAGAAGCTGTTACTCAATCTTGAAATTATTTTTGTCATGGAAGGGATTGGCAGTAGCACAACACCACCATCAGCTGCTGAGTTTCACAGGACAATTAGATTGTGCAGAGACACTGTCCTGTTTCCTTGTGCTCTGGGAAAAGCATTAGCCCAGTCTCTGATGTTCAGCGCTCCGGTTGCTGCGTGTCCAGCTGGGGCAGCTCATGTCCAAACACAGCTGGGTGCCTGCTGAGCCAGGCAATGGCCGGCCACAAGCAGGGAAGTTCAAGCATTGCAATATTTCAAGCTTCCAACAATCTCTTCTCCATTTCCAAATGCAGACATCAGCAAACACATGTTGGAAAAGTCAAATGAATTGCAATTCCCCCACGATACAAATTATCACCAAAGAAAGCAGCAAGGATTGCACACAAGGCCTTTGGAAACACTTCCTGGATGAAGTCGAGTCTCTCCCATGCAGGGCTGTAATAGCTGAGCTTCTGCACTGCTGCACAGTTCCAGGTAAAGCAGGAAGAAGTCCACAGTGTTCATGTACAGTCTGAAATAGGGATGCAGGCTTGGACCAAAATCTTTCCTCAGAGGCGTGATGCCGAAATCCACTGCACTCAGGCATGCCAGCATTGTGATTAATATCTTGTCCCCAAGTTATAGGGCCAGTTGCTTCCCAATCAGGCTCCTGGAGCAGGAGTGGCTTCACAATCCACATGTGAATTTGTGTCCCCTTTGCCCATCTCTCCTCATCCCCACCCTCAACTCCTCATCTCTGCTGGCTGCAGAAGCTGAGGCAACAAGGAGTTCATGCTCTGCTGGGCCTCCAGCCATGAGAGCCATAGAGCCAGAGGAGAGTTAGTGCAGGCTGGGGCTGGAAAGGGGCTGTGCTGGGGTGGGGCAGGACCTTCCTGGGGCCACTCCCCTCTTCTGCCCCATGGTGACACCACAACACAAAGGACAGAGCAAGTGGGGTCAAGAAGTGGCCATGAACTGTCCTCTGGGGGTCAGTCCAGCAGAGGGGGATTGAGACCACCAAAAGGCCCTCAAAGTCCCCCAGCCCATTTCCAGAAAGGTCCAGAAGGTTGGGCACAGAACACTCACCTATAAAAAGGTTCCCTCACAAAGCCCAGGTGGTGCCCCCAGAACCCTGGACACTGTTGGCTGTGCAAGAAACGGAGCTGCTGTTGCAGCTTTCTGCAGCTCAGGGTCTGAAACTTTCAGTTCTTTCTCTAAAGCTTGAACTCATCAACCTTCCAACTCATCTCTCTATGTACAATGGGATGAAATACATTTTCAACTCATTTGTGGGTGATGCCAAATTGCCCTTCAGGAACTTCATGTAGCTAATGCTGCCTGTAAGAGAAGGGTTTGGGAAAGATGACCTTGGTGGGTTAAACCTGTCAGGCCATCAGGTGCCCACCAAGCTTCTCTCTCACTCCCCTTCCTCAGCAAGATTACAGGAGAAAATAAGGTGAAAAAAAGCATAGATCAACAAAAACCAGATTAAGGTGTGGGTGTAAGAGCTTTTTCTGCTCTCAGGTGGGAGTATCAAAAAGTAAAGGCCACATGCAGCAGCAAAGCAAAACCAAAGGAGAGCTATTCTCTACTTCCCATTGGGAGAAAATCTCCAGAAACATCTTGGGAGGAAAGGATGCAGTACCTGTGCTTTGGAAGATAAAGATCTCAGTACTGAACACCAAAAATGGTCTGTGTTCCCCTGCCCCTTTCTCTCAGTTCATTGCTCAGCAATAAAACAAGCTCAGGTTTCTCTGCTCAGCTTGGGGGTTACAAAAAGGAGGCTGCTGGCTGGGTACAGGATCCCGTGATCAGTTGTGTCTCAGGAACTCATCACCCAGTGGGAACCTGATGGCTGTGAAGGGCTGTGAGGTCACTTGTGCCTCTGGAGGGGACAGGCCAAGGGCAGAAGCATGGCTGGAGAAGGGACTGTGAGGTCACTTCTCTGAGCAGGAGCTGCTGGCTCAGCCCGTGACTCCTGCTGGGCCATGGCTGTCCAGCTCAGCCCTGCAAGGTCTCTGCCAGCCCAGCAGAAGGCACCTGGCTGGCACAGGGACTGGGCCATCCCCTCTGCCCCAGGGCCTGGGCTCACTGCAGCCACGGGGCTTCTCTTGGGGCTGTGCTGTCCCTGTAGCTGAGCGCAGGAGGGGACAGCAGCAGGCACAGCTGGGCCGGGGCTGTGCCAGGAGCTGAAAGGAGCAGCCTGGGCAGAGCACAGGGAGGCTGCTGCTCTCTGCTCAGGGGAATGGGCCCAGCAGGGCTGAGGGCTTGGGATGCTGCTGGAAGGGCCGTGTCCCACATGCTGCAGCTTTCCTGGGAGGGAGGGAACAGCAGGAGAGACAAACACTGTCCCACAGAGCAGCTGGGCAGGTGGAGACGGGGCATGAGGAGGAGGAAATGTCCCTGCAAGGGCAGGGCTGTGCTGGGAGAAGCAGCCAAAGGAGGATGAGCTCAGTGCTTGTGTGTGTGTCCCAAGGCACAGAGGGTGAGGGTGGGCAGAGGTCAGGGCAGGGCTGGCAATGGCAGGGCAGAGCCAGGGGGACAGCGAGATGGGAGTGTGCAGCCTGCAGGGACACAGGGGCAGCTGTGGGACAGCACAGGACAAGCTGTGCTGGACATGGCCAAGGGTCCTGGCAAGGCTGGCAGTGCCCAGGAGAAGCCAAGTCTTGGTACCCTGGGGCACAGCAGAGTCTGTGCCACCAAGGGCAGTGAGGAGACACCTTGTCCTGAGGCCCTGGGGCCTCCTGGCACAGCCCCAGCAAGGCTGGGCACTGTCACCCCCTTGTCCTGCCCTCAGCATTCCCCCCACATCCCAGTGCCCCCAGCAGAGCCCTGAGCAAGGCGGGAGGGACAGGATCTGCCTTCCCCAGGGCTGGGGCTCAGGCCTTGGCCTTTCTGTTGCCTCCAGCCAGCCCAGGCTCTGCTCAGCACCTGAGCTGCCTGCACAGAGCCTTGGCCTCCCTGCACTCCTGGCCTCAGGGATCTGCTGGAAGGAGTCCCTGGGGAGCCTTTGTCAGGAATGACCCTGAGGGCTCCTTCATGCCCCCAGGGACTGCAGGTTTTTCAAAGGACTTTGGCTTTTGCTTTTGCCTTGGAGTCTCTGAGAGCTTTGTGCAATCATGGCCTCCAATTATCTGCTCTAACGAGTCCCTTGAGATTCTCTGACAGTAACAACACTCACTGGGGCTCATTAATGCTTCAAGTTACTTCACTTTTTTAAGTACTTTCTCTCTTCCTTTCCACATTGAGTCTCTGAGAAGTTTCTGCTATCATGGCCTCCAATTCTCTCCTCCAAGGAGTCCATGAGGAACCTGTGTTGGTGAGGGACCTCAGTGGGACTGTCACCGAAACTGCATGAAAAACACAAACTGTCCAACAACATCTTTTCAGTGTTAGAGAATTTAAGCATTACTTTATCCTGGCCAGGATGTTGTTCTGGCCAGCACATGCAATAGAAATCATTCCATGCACACATTCCCAGGTTGTGCAGTGAAAATCTTTCCATCTCACAGGGTTTTTCATTAGACTTTTCACATATTTATACAGACAATACCCAAAGAAATTCAGGTTCATTGCTCTTAAATTACAGAAATCATAGTGTTCGATCTTCTGTTGGTTATTGATCCCTTTGCTTTTGATATTAATTAGGTGCTCATTCTTTGATTCTCTTATCAATCTTTTCCCAGACCAGGTGTCTCCAACTGCACCTCAGGGCAATATTTGTTAATGTTTTTTTACCTCCTGTGTATCTTCTGGCTACTCCCAGTCTGTAGATGTTAAACTCATCAGGCCTTACCCAACTTTGGTGAACTGAGTCTTTTGAAGAGAAACTTCAATTTCCCTCTGCCTGGGCAAAGGTGAACAAACCCCTGACTGAAGTTACATTAAAAAAATTAAAAGTTGTATCATTTCCAACAATTCCATTAGGTTCTGTAGGGTCACAATGGTCTCCTCAGACCAATGTACCCACAGAGTGTCACATTGCCCCCTTGGCTCCACAAAGCCCTGCAGTGTCACAGTTGCCTCTTTGTTCTGTGGGACCCCACAGTGTCACAAGTGTCCCTTCATTCCATGAAGCCTTGCAGTGTCACAATAGTCTCCTGGGTTCTATGGGTCCCCATAGTGTCACAATGACCTCCTTGGTTCCATGAGGCCCTGCTGTGTCACAGTGGTCTCCATGATTCCGTGGGGACCCACAGTGTCACAACTCTCCCTTCATTCCATGAAGCCTTGCAGTTTCACAATGGTCTCCTGGGTTCTATGGGTCCCCATAGTGTCACAATGGCCTCCTTGGTTCCATGAGGCCCTGCTGTGTCACAGTGGTTTCCATGATTCCATAGGGACCCACAGTGTCACAATGGTCTCCTTGGTTCCCTGAGGCTGTGCAATGTCACATTTGCCCCTTGGATCCATGTGGCCCCCCAGTGTCACAATGGCCCCTTGGTACCATGGCCTGGGTTTTGGTAGCCTGGGGCCCACAGAGGTGGCTTCTGTGAGAAGCTGCTGGAAGCTTCCACCATATCGAGCCAAAGGAACCCCTGGTGGCTCCAGAGATGGACATGCCACTGGCCAAGGCTGGGCAAATTACAAATGGCGGCAATGCCTCTGGGATAACAGATTTAAGGAGAAGTCAAAACTAAACTTAATGGCACAGTTTTAATTGTGACTAGAGAAGAGTGAGGTGAGAACATGTGAGGAGAACAGCTCTGCAGACACCAAGGTCCGTGAAGAAGGAGACAGAGGTGGTGCTCCCGGCACCAGAGCTGAAATTCCTCTGCAGGCCATGGTGAAGACCATGGTGAAATAGCTGTGCCCCTGCAGCCCCTGGGGATCCATGAGGCATGCAGAGATTCACCACCAGCCCATAGAGAAGCAGGTGGATGCCTGAGAGGAGGCTGTGACTCTGTGGGAGACCCAGTGGAGAGAGGGGCCCTGCTCCCAGGCTGGAGCAGCCTGTCCTTCAAGGACTGACCCCATAGGAGAGTGACCCACACTGCAGCAGTTTTGGGGCACTGTTGCCCATGGGATGGACTCACATTGCAGCAGTTCACAGGGAGCTGCTTCTTGTGAGATTGGAGCCACGCTGGAGAAGTTCCTGGAGAACTCTCCCATGGGAGGGACCCCATGGTGCAGCAGGGGAACGAATCCTCTCCCTGGGCAGTGGGAGAAGCCTCGGGTGATGAACTGACCACAACCCCCATTCCCATCTCCCTGTGCTGCTGGGGGAGGAGATAGAGCTGGGCTGGAGGGAGAAGTGGGGGAAGGCACTTTTAAGGTTTTATTTTACTTCTCCTGCTCTGATTTTGTCAGCAATAATTCAATTAATATCTCTAATTTGAGCCTGCTTTTCTCATGCCCATGTTTGATGAGGGATCTCTCCCTGTCTTTATCTCAACTCATGAATCCCTTGTTCTATTTCCTCTCCCCTGTCCAACTGCAGAGGGGAGTGAGAGAGAGGCTTTGATGGGTGTCTGGCACCCAGCCAGCATCAACCCACTACACCTGATCTTGTACATGTCATGTATACCTGAAAAATGTTAAAAAGAGAAAAACACATTTATTTTTGAAGAGAAAAACATATTTATTATGTCTTTCAGTCTTTGTAAGGCAACCTGGGGTGGTTCTGTTTGGTTTTGTTACTTCAGGCTTCAGACCCATTAATTGCAGTCTAATTGAAGATGTGTCTCATGGCACAGAATAGAAGAATCTACCACGTAGAATGAAGTGTCATGGTGTAAAATTATTCCTATTTGGTCTATGACTTGAGGTCCTTATAAAGCCACTGTCCAAGGGCTGGGTTTGCAAGTTGGACTATGAAGCACAGGAAGTTTCTCTGGATAATGCTGTATCCAGGATTTTCCCTGCAGTGTCTGATTGGGGCAGACAGAACAGATGGGGAAGTGTTTGCAGAGCCCCTGGGAGGGAATCTTTGGGTTTCTGTCAGCAGGAGCCTTGTGTAGCTCAGGCTGGGCTGGGCAGCAGTTCCATCTGCAGATCCATGTGCTGCTCCAACAGCTGCTGCTGGGGACCCTGAGGGAAGAGGCCATGGGAGGGATGGAAATGTTGCATGGACAACACCCTGTCAATCCTTGTAAAAAGCCTTTCCAGTTTCCCCTTGGATATAGGATTCCAGGGCCCACAGCTGGGCTTCAGAGTTCTACTGGTTTTTATTTGTCAGGTTTTTCAACAGAGTTCTGAATTGGGCATCTCTTGTCATTTTTGCTGCCCTCCTGACTTGAAAAAGGATCTGTGCTCCTGTGAGCCACATCCTGAAGGGTGGTTGGCAACCATGGAATGCTCTGGGACAGCACTTGATTGACTTCAGTGCCCTGGCTGGAAGTTCAGCCTGAGGAAAGAACTGCTCCAGCTGCCTCTGTGCATGTCCAGTTCCTCACAGCTGAGTCCCTGAACACACAGGCTGGTTTTTAGGGGTTTCTTTTCCCCTCCTGTTTGCTTGGAGGTTATTTTGGGACTCTTTAGAGCAACATCTGACCAGCCCCTGCCCCCATCCTGTTTTATTGTCTCTTCTTTGGAGTTGGCCTACTGGTTTGACATGGAAATTGGTGGTGTCTCCCTGTTCTTCTCTCCAGCCCTCAATTGTAACTTGCATTAAACAGTGAAAATGGCCTTGTTTATCTGGTGGGGAAGAGGTGAGGGAGAGAAAGTGAACAGGATTTGTTTTCATGAGCCTTGTGACAGTAAAGGAAAATGAGGTTTGTCTTTTTGGGGTGGTGCTGTGTGTTGGGATTTGCAGGTTTATTTCTTGTTAAAGTTGTTATTGTTTATTAGTATTACTTATTAGTGTTATGCTTTTAAATCTGACATTATTGCTAGTGGCTGGATGTCAGCTCACTGGAAAGAATCCCTTCTTTCTCCAAGTGGGATTGAGCTGTACAATCTCTTCCAAGATGCCAGTGGATTCTAAAGATGGGAAGTCCCAGTTATGGGATTTTAGTGTTATTTGGAGCTGGGGAAGGGTCTCACATGATCCCAGAGTTGCCCCGAGCCTGCTCTGCCTCCACATCTGTGCTCGTGGCCCCTCACAGCTGCCCTGCCCTGGGGACATGGGGGGACCCCCTCCTGCCAGGGCTGAGGCTCCTCACAGCTCCTCACAGCTCCTCATGGCCTCTCATGGCCTCTCACAGCCTCTCACAGCCTTTCATGGCCCCTCATGGCCCCTCACAGCTCTTCATGGCCTCTCCTGGTCCCTCATGGCCCCTCACAGATCCTCACAGCCCCTCATGGCCTCTCACAGCCCCTCGCAGCCCCAGGCTCAGGGCTCCTCCCAAAGGAGAAGGGGTCAGGCCCTGCTTGTTCTCCTTTTATTTCGGTCCCTTCACAGCCATGAGTAAAGAAAGGCTGAAATGGAGCCTTTCCTCAGCATTGACCTCTGGGTTAATGTGGGGCCGAAGCTCTGTGCTGGCGCTGGCCCGAGCACGAACATCAGTGCAGCCCCACGGCCTTTGCTGTCCCCCCGTGTCCATTGGCTGTCCCCGAGTCCCGCCCGGCTCTGGCAGCAGCAGGAGCCGCAGCGCAGTGGGCGCCGGCCCGGCCCAGCCGCGGCTCCCGGGCAGGAGCAGCAGCAGTGCCAGCCCTTCCCAACTGCTCTTGCCTCGGCTTCCCCAGGGCTTTTTCCAGGGGAATTCTGGACTAGAGCAACAATCACCCCCAAACAGCCCTCATTCCTCAGGGCCTGCCTGTGCTGCCCTGAACCAACCTTCAGAGAGAGAAAGGATCAGGTTCCAGCACTGTTTTCAGCACTGCTTTACTCACCCTGAGGTGACAGCAGGAGGCTGTTTTTGCCTTTGCCTTGTGAATTGTAGATCATGGCTGCTGTTGCCCCTCTTCTGGTTGCCACCTGAATTTTATCAGTACAACTGCAATTGCCTCTTTCGGTCAGTGCAACCCACAGTGCTTTTGTGATGGTGAACTCAGTACTTTTGTCACAGGCTTCATGATTAGCAGATGCTGAAATGCTCACAAGTCCCTAAGCACTAAGTCAAGGAGAATTAAAGCCACACAGGCCACATTTGCAGCGTTCAAACACTCTCATGTTGCTTGTGCTGTTGAAATAGAATCAACTTACAGAGGCCATCACAGAAATTGCCTCTGGAATGTCAAATAAAATGAAAAATCCTACTAGGAGAAAGAAAAACCAGAACTTCTCAACTTGCTTCATTGCTTTCTCTGAGCAGCAGAAATTGGAGATGCCCAGAGGGATTTGCAGCTGCTGCTGATCCCAGTTGGAGCCCAGCTGCTGCAGAGTCCCAGTGGAGCCTGAGCCCAGCCCGGGGAGCTCCCGCAGTGTCAGGGAGCTCAGCGCACGCGGGGCCAGGCCCAGAGCCCTGGGCACGGCCGCTGATTGCGGGGCAGCAGTGCAGACGGAATGTCCTGCGGCCCAAACCTCCTGCTCCTTCCACACAGTGCCCATCGTGCTCCCCCTCCTCCTGTCCCAGCACTGCACAAATTCCAGCTGGGAGGAGGCTTCCCAAGAGAGGGCTCCAGCTCCCGGCTCCAGTTTCACCCTGAGTGTCCTGGCAGAGGAACAGGGCATCTTTCAGGCAGTTCCAGAAGCTCAGGGCTCTCATTTCATGAGGAATCTGGGATGTAAATGGCCTTGTGAAGAAAGGCAAAAGCAGAGGGAATGGGTTAGAAATTATTAGAAAAAAATGACCCTTCTTACAGACAAAGTTCACCAAGTCATTCCAGGCATTTCTTCGTTTCAAATTCTTTCAGTTGTCTACTCTGAGAAGTCCAGCTTGTTCTGGTGCTTATCATGAACTGATTGTACCCTTGAATTACACCAGCACAAGGGATGTAGAATCATCGAAAGTGAACACAGAAAGAAACTACCACTCTCAGCCCATTTTCATATTCTAGATCACTTTCAAGATGTCCACAGAGATGTTGGAATGATTATCACACAACTCTCCATTTCTGGCTGCAGCCTCTGGAGATTCTTTCTCTGAATTCAGGCAGGGTTGTATTCCCTAACAATTCTGGGTACCACCTCCTGTTTCCTTAGGTTAGAACAGAAACAATGAAAACCTTGCCAATGGCACAACTCCCCAGCCCACAAGCAAAAAAAAGGACACATTGTCAAGTTCTCCAAACATTTGTTCTGCTTTTCTGAAAAAGTCCTGCTGCACACACAGTGCGGAAAGCCAAGAGAAGCTGCAATTGATGGCACATCTGGTGAAAGGAGCTCGACCTCGTTCTCCACAAAAAGGTATTGGAAGGAACAAACAGGAGAAGATTCCTGGAAAACTGAAATAGTTTTCAAGAAGTGAAATGAAAATGGAAAGAAACAATCCACGATGTTTTCCTGTATTTATTCCTATGCTTCCCTTTTCCATGTTGCACTACTTCTCCATCCCATTAATTCCAAATGGATCTCACCTCGAAGATCTATGACTTAGAGAGTTTTATACACCCTAAAACACCATGAGCTACATCCAGTTTGCCTTCCCCTGTTTTTCTTGGAAAGCAATGCTGGAGACAAAAGTGCAGTGCTTGGGTCAGGTACGATCTCTACAGACAGGGAATGTGCTGTGATAGTGTTTGACCCTCAGCAGGGACTGCACAGCAGCAACCAAGGGGATTCCTGTGCCATTGTGTCAAGCCTCTGGATCAGGGCTGAACACGGCAAAGTTCCTGTGTTTGGACAGACTCAGGGGCTGCCCCCAGGGCACGCGGGGCTTGGCCGTAGGGTGTGCGGGGGGAGCGGGGAACGGCCAAACGGACACTCGGCCAAACGGACACTCGGAGAAACGGACACTCGGCCAAACGGACACTCGGAGAAACGGACACTCGGCCAAACGGACACTCGGCCAAACGGACACTCGGCCAAACGGCCCCGGCGCTTCAGTTGCAGCGGCGGCAGCGGCGGCAGCGGCGGCAGCGGCGGCAGCGGCGGCAGCGGCGGCAGCGGCGGCAGCGAAAGCAGGGACTCTATCGACTCCCTCTTCCCTCCCCTCGCCCTCTCCCGCTGTCCCGCACACACTCCCAGTGTCCCTTTCCCGGCGTCCCTCTCCCCGTGCCGGGCCGGGCCATGCCCCAGGCCCGCCCCCGGCCCCGGGCGGGGCCGCCCCCTCCCCGCCCCGGGGCGTCCCGCCGCGCTCTCTTCTCCGCGCGGTTCTCGCCATCGCGGCTGTGGCGCTGCTGGGCGAGCATCAGTGGCTGGGGCGGCACCGCCAGCCTTTGGCTCCGCCTGGCCCGGCCCCGGCCCCGGCCCCGGCCCCGCCGCGGGCTGCAGTCCCGGCCCCGGCCCCGTTGCCGGCGCCTCCCGGGGCCCGCGGAGGACACAGGCGGCGGGGCCGCTCCCGCCGCCTCCGCTGCGGCTTCCCCGGCCCGAGCTCCGCCGCTCGGCAGCGCGGCCGCCGGCCCCGAGCCGCCGGTGCCCGGGGCGGGTGGCAGTGCCCGGCCCGGGGTGGTCGGGGGGCGGTCGGGGACCGTGTGTGGCCCCGGGCCGAGCGCTGACAGCCGCGTGTCGCCCGCAGGGACGGCGCAGGAGGCCCTGCAGGAGCGGTACCGCCTGGGTTCGCTGCTGGGCAGAGGCGGCTTCGGCAGCGTCTACGCGGGGACGCGGCTCGCGGACGGCACCCCGGTGAGTGGCGGGGCCGGCGGAGGAGGAGGAGGGCGGAGGAGGAGGAGGAGGAGGGCGGAGGAGGAGAAGGATAGGGCGCGGCGGGGCGGGCGGCGAGCTCAGCCCTCTGCTCCTCTTGGCTTGCAGGTTGCCATCAAAAGCGTGCCGCGGGATCGCATCCGGCACTGGGGCGAGCTGGTGAGTGAGCGGGGCCAGCGGCAGAAGCTGGGGCGTGCCGGGCGAGGAGCCAGGGCCCAGCGGGGTGGGAGCCGCCAGGAGCCCCAGAGGGAGAGCAGGCGTGGGGTGAGCGGGGGGCACAGAGCATCCCGGGCTGGGTGAGGGGTCCCAGAGCCCTGGCACGGCCCCAGCCCCACTGACAGCATCTTGGTCCTCCCTCAGCCCAATGGCACCCGTGCGCCCCTGGAGATCGTGCTGCTGGCCAAGGTGTCCACTGGGTTCCACGGTGTAATTCAACTCCTGGAGTGGCTTGAGCTCCCCAACAGCTTCTTGTTGGTGATGGAGCGTCCGGAGCAGTGTCAGGACCTCTGTGATGTCATCCTGGCTCGGGGGTTCCTGCCAGAGGAGGAGGCGCGGGGGCTGTTCCGCCAGGTGCTGGAGGCCGTGCGGCACTGCACCAGCTGCGGGGTCCTGCACAGAGACATCAAACCTGGCAACATCCTCATCGACCTGGCCACCGGACAGGCCAAACTGATTGACTTTGGCTGTGGCACCTTCCTCCAGGACACAGTCTACACCAAATTCGCAGGTGAGCCCTCCCAGGGGATGTTCCTGGGCATCTCATGGCGCAGCCTGGATGTAGTACCAGGGATTCCCCCATTTGCTGTAGGTCGTGGGATTACTTCTTTAGCCAAGTTGCTTTAGGGTGGGGGGACCAGCTCCCGGCCCTGCTGACAGCCTTCAGCACCCACTCTGCCCTGGGCTGGGGCTGGGGCTGGGGCAGCCAGCCTGACAAAAACCCCCATGGGGATAGCAAAGAGGGGGCTCAGACCCCATGCCCCAGCCGGTTTGGTGTGCAGGTGAGGAAGGGCTTGGACTGCTCCACTCCCCTTGTTTGCCTTGGCTTATTAATGTTTGTTGGTGGCAATGCAGACAGGGAGGAGAATGGTTTTTCCCCTCCACTGGGTGGGTTTTTCGCTTGCATGTCATGGTCAGGCCTTGCCAGGGCTTCTGCTGCCCTCTTCCAGCACCAGTGGCTTCTTTTAGAACCCCAGGTTTGTACACAAGTCACAGGTGCTGGCGAGAAGGCAGCGGGTCACCCTGTGTGCCACTCATGCAGTCCCTGCATGCCCAGGGATGCTGAGGCGAGGTTCTGGGAGCAGCAGCATCCACCTGATGAACTCCATCTGTATTCCACAGGAACACCGTCCTACAGCCCACCAGAATGGACCCAGCTCCGATGCTACCATGGCGAGGCAGCGACGATCTGGTCCCTGGGGATCCTGCTGTACCAGATGGTCTGCGGGAAGCACCCGTTCAAGAAGGGCCGGGACATCATCTGGGGCGAGCTCTTGTTCCTACAACATCTCTCTCAAGGTAGATCCTCATCTCTGTGGCACAGGGGGAATACCAGCGTTGGGAGACAGCAGCAGGCTCATCCCGCTCTGGCAGCTGCTGAGGAGGTGACACATGTCCTGCTCTCCTCCAAAACAGAGAACTGACTGGAAATTTTAGGCACAGCTCTGAGCACATCCAGCATAGCCAGGGCTCGGGAACGGCGGGGCAAAGTGGACAGGTTCCTTCTCCAAGTGACTGACAGTTTCTGGTTTCTTTCCCCAGAGTGCCAAGATCTTATCAAGTGGTGTTTATCCATGCAGTCCTTGGATAGGCCGTCATTGGAAGATCTATTCTATGAGCCTTGGCTGCAGGGGTCTGCCCTAGAAGATGGGAGAGATCCACAGGCACTGTTTGGGCCTGGTAAGTAACAGCTGCACACATCTCTTGGCAATAAGAAGCAAAGAAAACCACACTTTTTTGTCCTGCCTGGAGCAGGAATCATCAGATGGGAACACACAGCTCTTGTGCTGGAGCTGAGCTGCTCTGGCAAGCACTGAGGGCCACTATCCAATCTGGTTTTGCTTGTCCTGGTTCATTGATGGCTGGGGCCCTGGGCAGAACACTGACAGCCTGCTCTGGCCCCCAGGGAAGGAGCAGGAGCCCCTGGAGAAGCTGGACCAGGTGGGGCTGCTGCTGGAGACACCAAGGACAACCTCAAGGCTGAGAACCTCTTCCTCGACCTGGCCATCTGCAGCTGAAGATTATTGACTTCAATTCTGGCACCTTCTGCAAAGACACACTCCACACCCAATGTGCAGGTGAGTCCAGAGCCAGGGGATGCTCCCAGATCTGGGCATTGCACAGCCTAGCCGGGCACCAAAGGTTCCCCCCTTTGCTGGGTGGATGCAATGAATTCTTCAGTCGGCTGCCAAGCTGCTTTTTGGCTCTGGGCAGCTGCTGAGGAGGTGGATCTGCCGTGGCTGGCTGGGGGCTGGGCACATGTGCTGCCCTCCTGCTCTCCTCCCAAAGGCAACAATGATGGGGAGGTTTGGGCACAGCTCTGAGCACAGCCAGCATGGCCTGGGCACTGTGGGCGGTTGGGACAAGGGGACAGGAGCCTTCAGCTGACAGACAGTTTCTGGTTTGTCTCCTTCCAGCCAGGCTCTGCAGATGCTGAGGCTGCTCTGGGCTCTGCCAGGACTCTGCTGGGGCTCAGCCCCAGGCACAGCTGGGCCTGCTCTGCCCTCCCATTGCTCTGACAGCTTTGCATCGGACAAGCCTGTTCCGAGCACACCGATGGAGCTTTCTGCTTTTGCAGGTGAGTGAGACTCTCCTGCAGGCCCAGAGATTGCAGTGAGGGATACACATCCAATTGGCAAGAGCCCAAACCCTCCACAGTCCCAGCTGAACGCCTGTATCTCCACAGATATTTTGTGTGTCCCACTTTTCATTTCTTTTGGGCTAGAATTGTGCAACTGCACTTTCTTCCTCCTCTAGAATTGCCACGAGTAGGCCAAACCTGGCCAGTGGGCCGTGTTCCTAAGGCAGTGCCGTCTGGAGCTGATGGATGAAGAATTGCCCTTCACTTCCAAACCAGAGAGAAAAGCAGTAAGTGGGACTTGCTGTCTTTCAGAAACCACTGACAATTTCAAAGGGAATGTACAGCTCATTCACAGGGTGAGAAGGAAGGGCATCTTCTAAAGGAGTTGAGGTTTGATAGAGTTTAGATTCCCAGTCCTGCTTGGAGCTGGCAGGGCACAGTCAATTTCCTATTCCTTCAACCAGAATTTAAAACAACAATATTGGAAACAAACCCCAAAATCTTTACAAAAAGGCTGCTGTTGTCAGTAAGATGGAGCTATGCCATCAGCACATTTACAAAGTAAATTAACCGAGTTCTCTTCTTGAAAGATCAGTTACCTCTTAATCCAAGTTTACAGAAGATTTTTCACTACACATTTGGAGTTTGTTTTTATATTTCAGGGGTTTTCTTCTGATTTCTTTTCTTTTTTTTTTTTTTTTTTACCAGTAAACATGTCCTAAAAGAGGAATGTCCTTTGCTCCTTGTTCCCATGTGGAGCAGCTCCCTTCCCACGGAGCCTGGCAGCTCCTGGCCCCTGCAGGGCTGAGGCTTTTCCCCTTTGCTGTGCACAGACTGATGGAGCAGCGCTGCTGAACACGGGGACACTCAGAGGGACCAAAAGCCTTTGTCCATCTGAAGCTGCAAGGTCCAAACTCTGAGCAGACACGGCTGGAAGAGACTCACAGGCTCCCTGTTTGCTGTGCTGCCCCACTTGTGAGGGGCCCTGGGCTCCTGGAGGTTGTGCAAGGAACGCAGGTGGGGACTCCCTGTCCATATGGAGCTTCCAGATGGAAAAGGCTGCTGTGCCCAGGCAGCTCCAGGGGCAGAGAAATGAGGTCTTGACCACTTGATCTGGGCCAGTTCCACAGTCCTGGGCAGCAGCCACCAAGCCTGGGGGGAACAGAGGGCATAGCAAGAGGGACAAAAGCAGTCAAGTGCAGAGAGTGGAGAGAGTGAGACCTGGCAGAAGCAACAGCTGCTTCATTTCACTCTTGAAGAAAGCTCTTGGTGTTTCAAAGCGCTGAAAGGCGTGAAGGGCAGAGAGGAGGTGACACCAAACTATGCTCCTGTTTTCACACTGTCCCCTCTCAGTGTCCCAGAAGGAATTGGATGAACTGTATTCTTCTCTCCGAGTCGTCTCGTTCAGCATGAGCAGCTCAGCACCAGGAGGTAAAGGAGCTGAAGCCTTAGGCCACAAGAGCTGACTAAGAGGGAACTTTTTGAGCAAAGTAATGCTGCTAATGTGGGCCTAGCTGAATGCAGCAGTTAGAATGCTGGAATTCTAGAACCCTTTCTGTTGGAAAAGATCTCTGAGCTCATCAAGTCCAGCCGTTTACCCAGCACTGTCAAGCCCAGCACTAAACCATGTCCCTGAAGCACCGAGGCCTGAACAAGAAGCCCTGAGTCAAAGGTGACCTCTCAATGAACCTTGCAACCAAAGGTTATCTTTGTATTTGCTCACTACCAAAGTATGCATGATCATTAGCATTGTGATAAATGTATCCACTCATTAGTGAAACATGTATTGACCTTTCCATATTTAGAAGCCAGACAAGGCCATGAATTCCGACATCTCTTTGGGGGAGTATGGTCAAAGTCAACTCCCTTGGTTCCTCCTTGAGCCCTGGCCAGGCTTTGGGAGATCCCAAGAGGAGGATGAAACCAGATGTTCCTGCACTAGAAGTGCTGTCAGTTTGTTTATTCAGCACTGTCAAAGCTGGGCCCTCTCCCAGCGAGGTTGGAAGCCTCACCTGTGGGTGGCTGCACCTGCAGGAATTGCCAGTTGTTGGGAGTGGCTCTGCAGTCCTTGGCTGGGACAGCTTCCCCCAGTGATGAGGGGATCTGGGTGATGGTAAAGTCTGAGGGTAGCTGCTGATGGATCTTCCTTAGTCATTCCAGGCAATCTTTGGTAGTGCTGATTGGGTGCATTGCTGAGCTTCTCCTTTTGTGATCATTTGCTGCTTTGAACTATAGGAAACTACACTGATTCCTTCAGTAAATTACACTGATTCCTTCAGCTGGTGTCTGTGTCTTTGGTGCTGACCCTGCCCACTGGCAAAACAAAATTGGCATAGTGTGGCCAGATCACAACAAAATGTCACTTTTTAAATGTAAATGTAAGGAATCAGTGCCATCCGAAATTCCCACTTGGGAAGACTTTCCCTAGAGTTCTCTGCCTCTGGAGGGGGCTGAGATCAGAGCAACATGTGAGCAATGGGGAAATTGTCTAAAAGACGCTGAATGGATGGATGCATTAAAATGCATCCAAAAATTGCATATGGAAAAAGGAAAAGAACTTTTGGGTTTGGGAAGATGAGGATAAATTTTGTTAATAATATATTGGAAACAGCACCAACAGAAGGAACAATTGTTTTTGGAATGCTCCCACATGGAGCAACAGAAGTTTTTAATCTTGACCTCAGATTTCTTTGTGCAAGTGAAATAATATAATAATATAATAAATACTTAGATATATATAAAATAAAAATTATGTAAAGTATAATTAAAACATATATGTGTATATATATATAAGCTAAATAACAATGTGAAATAATGCTGACAATACTAATTTGCTAGCTTTGGCTGCTCAGGGATGTAACACTAAATACCCTACAGAAAATGTTTGGCCAGGACCGAACCATCAGTGGGAAACTTGGCAAGATTGTATAAAATGAATAAAGGAGGATGGGATGAAATTGGCTATTTTTATAGGGTTTGCTGATACTGTGATATGGAATGCTTTGTCTGTTATTGTGAGACATAAAGTGATTAAGGCTGCTGGGTTTTTCATATACCACACTATCCACAAGCTGCAGGATTAGTGGAATAGATGGAGGGGTTGTGAAAAGAGCAGATGAAAAAATGGGGAGATGGGAACCTGTCCTGATGGAGAACCTCTTACAGGTCCACCCCAAAAGCTGCAGGGCTGGACCTTTATTCATTAGAATTAATTAGGATAGATCAGAAGCAAATAAGAGTTATCTCTACCAGAACAGGAATTCAGATTCCTCCAGAACACTTTGGTTTGATAACTGCTCGCTAAAGCTTGGCCTTGCAAGGTGTTCATGTCATGGGAGGAGTAATTGATGCAGATTATCAAGGAGAAATTAAATTCTGTTAAACAATAGTGAGCATGATTTGATTATGGAACCCCGTGACAGGGTAGGACAATTATTGATACTGCTGTTTTAAAAACAGTTGTGAAAAAAGGAGATCCACCTCAAATCACCACTGTTTGTGGGGATGAAGGGTTTGGATCCACCTAATGTCCTAATAATGGAGCCACAGTGTGGGTCCAGAGGCCAAATGGCCCTCCCGAGGCAGCTGAAGGAACAGCTCTGGGGAAAGACAGCACAGTTTGAATCCTGAAACCTGGGCAGGAACGATGGGAATATGTCCCTGCAGCCAAGTGTTCTGTGGGAGAACAAGTAGATGTTGTAGGATATTGTTTTACAGATCCTGCCAGACCAAATCTCCTGTTTGCCCCAACGGTCCCTTGGGAAAATGCTCTGATCCACGGGGCTCGATGTGAGCACTGATGTGACACTGAGTGCCTTCCACACGAATCCCAGCCAGGAGCCTGCGTGCCCCTCAAGGACTGGGACCCGGCACCTCTGCAGCCAAAGGGGAAAGGACCCCACCAAGTCTTGTTCCCCACAGACACCGCGGTAAAGCTGAACAGCAAAGGACCTTGGGGCCATTATTCTGGAATGAAAAAGGCACCAGCTCCATGGACAATGGAATTATTAACCCAAATAAGACTGAGGAAAAAGCATGAATAGCCTTGTCACTAAAGTACTACTTATGCCTGTCAGTTGTATCTTGATAGTCAACCAGAATCTTTGTTTGCCAGAAACACCTCTGGAGTTTCACCAAGGGATTAGTCATGAAAATTTGTATGAGAATGTAAGGATCAAAGTAGCTGAAATACTCGATGTAACTAATTGCTGGATGTGTTCTCAAGCAATGTTGGGAGGAATGGGATTCCCTTGGAGGGCCCACCCTGTGGGGTGGCCGGAACTCTGTCAATGGGCTCTGACTCGTAACGGAGTCAGTGAAGGGACAGTTAAAGAAAACTGTACTGTGGAACAAAAGAATACAATGACCAGTTTTACAGGATTCAGTAAGATTTCCCTTCAGGAGAAACAAAACCCTGTTATAGTTAGAGGCCAAAATGTGAAAGGATTTCTATGTTTTAGCATTACTGAAAATGTCAGTAGAACTTGGGGTGCTGGAGCTGGTCAGGGTCAGTGTTACACCACTCCCAGCTGCAGTGCCACCATTTAGGGTATTCAGCAACAGCCACGGGGAAGAGTTGGGGCCAAGAGAGCATTTTCCACCCAAAGAATGCCTTGGATTTCAGAAACCAAAGATTCTGGTTCACCCTGTGCCCTGTGTGCACTGCCTTGTCCTGTGGAGTTTCCATTAACTAAGAGCTAAATAGATTATTAGAAGAAGCAGCAAATGATGCTATTAAGATATCAAATAGCACATCCTAAGAAACATGAATGGGGGCTCTACAGAACTGTATGACCTTGGATTATCTGCTTGCTGGGCAAGGAGGGAACTGTGCTATTACAGGACAGGAATCTGGTGCTTCTGTCAGGGATGGGTTTGTAGTCCAGCAGTCAGGAATCACCTCGATAGAAAGATCAATAGAAAAGTGGCAGAAAGAAGAAAATTCTTGGGGATTGGTTTCATGGCTGCCAAATTGGAGGCTGCTGCAAAATGCATTTGTGGCAGCCACTGAAATCATTGCAGTGTGTGCACTTGGTGTGTTATGATTCCATGGTAGAGTTGTTATAACACTTTGTGCTGGAAAATGGAGAATTGAGACTAGTCTAAAAAGAGAACTAGTCTCAAGAAAAAAAGGGAGATTTGATAAATAACAGAGAATAGCAACTAATTAGGCATATTTGAAAAGGAATGCAAATATTAGCTCTGAGTAATAAACTTGAAGAGCACTTAACTGAAGAACAAGAGGTGATGCCTTTATGCCTAATACCTAAATCTAAGACTCTGTTACTGAAAGAATTGTTATGAAGGTTGAGTTCATCTGTAGGTCAAAGGACCAATTGAAGTACTACGGCCTGAATAACAGGCTCTGGGCCAAAGATGACCTCTAGATGAACCTTCCAATGAAATGTTATGTTTGTATCTGCTAATTAACAAAGTATTATTATCAAAATGATCTTTGTAGCTGTTCATTGGTGAAACATGGATTTACTGTTCTGTATTTAGAAACCAGACAAGGCCCCATCTGGCATTGTTTGGGGGTGTAGGATCAAAGTCAACTCCGTTGGTTCCTCCTTGAGCCCTGGCCAGGCTTTGGGAGAACCCAAGAGGAGGATGAAACTAGATGTTCCCACACTAGAAGTGCTGTCAGTTTGTTTATTCAGCACTGTCAAAGCTGGGCCCTCTCCCAGCGAGGTTGGAAGCCTCACCTGTGGGTGGCTGCACCTGCAGGAATTGCCAGTTGTTGGGAGTGGCTCTACAGTCCTTGGCTGGGACAGCTTCCCCCAGTGATGAGGGGATCTGGGTGATGGTAAAGTCTGAGGGTAGCTGCTGATGGATCTTTCTTAATCAATACAGTCAATCTTTGGTAGTGCTGGTTGGGTGCATTGCTGAGCTTCTCCTTTTGTAATAATTTGCTAATTATCATCTGCTTTGCGGAGCTTATCCTTTTGTAATTCTTTGCAGTTTTGCATTTATATAAATTACACTGTTCCTTCAGTTGGTGTCTGCGTCTTTGGTGCTGACCCTGCCCACTGAAAAAACAGGGCCCCCTCCTGCCTTAGTGTTCCCTGGGAAGACAAAAACCGTCACTCCAAATGTCCCCCTTCCTCCTTGTTCCCCCACTTTATACACTGAGTGTGATGTCCTATGGTCTGGGATATCCCCAGGGTCAGCTGGGGTCACTTGTCCCCCTGTGTCCCCTCCCAACGCCCATGGACCACCAGCCCCTCCCCAGCATGGCCGGACGAGGGGCAGGAAAGGCCTTGGCTCTGTGCAAGCTCAGCGAGAACAAAACCATCTCTGTGTGCTCAACGCTGTGCTCAGCACAAACCCAAACACAGCCCCAGAGAAAGCCCTGGGGAGGAAATTCCCTCTGGCCCAGCCCAAAGCAGCACCCCATGGCCATCCCCCATCCCCACGGCTCCACGAGTTCCTTTCCATGCCCCGACCCTGGCCAGGGCACCTTGGGATGGTGGTCATGGCCGCCGGCAGTGGCACAGGGCTCAGTGCTGTGTCCATGGCAGCACAGCCCAGCCACGGGCCCTGAGTGCAGGTGACCGTGACAATCCCCATCACAGCGTGTCCAGGCATTGGTGGCCATGGCACCAAACTGAGGAACAGGTCCTTGTGGTCGTTCCCACAGCACCTGAGGACAGCAACAAGTGTCAGTGCAATTGGACCTGGCAACAGCCCCAGAACTGCTTTGTCCTGAGAGCTGCCATGGCCCCAAGGAGAGCACCAGGTCTGCATGCAAGTGCCATGAAACCTGACTGCAGAAATGGGTCCTTAGGGACCTTTCTGAGGAACCTTTAACTTCTCACCTTGGTTGCCATGGCATCCAAACCCAGCAGTGGGGTCAGTGCAGTGTCCATGGCACAGCCCCTGGCAATGGCCAGTACAGGTTGGGATGAGAATCCACCCTCAGAGCTGGCCCAGGGCAGGGCTGCAGTGCCTTCCCAGCAGCCTGTCTGCACAGGAGCAAGGTTGGCCACTCTGGGTCAGACCTCCAGGCAAAGGTTCTCTGAGCAGGCCAGTCCTCCTCAGGAGAGACCCTGGATCAATATCAATCACAGAATGCTGCAATCACCTCTGCTCTAAAGAGAACAGTAGCAAAAAAATGCACCCTTTAAAATAGGAATATAATTTTCTTAGAAGCTTTTTGAAATATTTCTCCATAACTGTAGCAGGAAACCTTCCCAATGCACTGCAGCAGACCAGAGGGAAATCAAGGCAGAGCCATGGTTTGTCAGGACTTGCTTGATCCTAATGAGCCCCGAGGTGCATTTGGTGCTGAGCCCTTGAACCTCAGGGCCTGAGAGGAGATTGCACAAACCTTTCCAGGAGTCAAAGTCAGAAGAAAAACCCAAAGTGTCTCCAAACATTAATGGATTCCACTGAGGGCCATCCCCCAGACAGGCTCCTCATGGACTCCTTGGAGGAGAGAATTGGAGGCCATGATTGCACAAACCTCTCAGAGACTCAGAATGAAAAAAAAGGACTTTAATAAACCCTGAGTACCTTGAAGCATTAATGAGCCCCAGTGAGTGTTGTTACTGACAAAGAATCTCAAGGGACTTGTTACAGCAGATAATTGGAGGCCATGATTGCACAAAGATCTCAGAGACTCCAAGGCAAAGCAAAAGCCAAAGTCATTTGGAAAACCTGCAGTCCCTGGGAGCATGAAGGAGCCCCCCAGGGCCATTCCTGACAAAGGCTGCCCAGGGACTCCTTCCAGCAGATCCCTGAGGCCAGGAGTGCAGGGAGGCCAAGGCTCTGTGCAGGCAGCTCAGGTGCTGAGCAGAGCCTGGGCTGGTTGGAGACAGCAGAAAGGCCAAGGGCTGAGCCCCAGCCCCGGGGAAGGCAGATCCTGTCCCTCCCGCCTTGCTCAGGGCTCTGCTGGGGGCACTGGGATGTGGGAGGATGCTGAGGGCAGGACAAGGGGGTGACAGTGCCCAGCCTTGCTGAGGCTGTGCCAGGAGGCCCCAGGGCCTCAGGACAAGGTGTCTCCTCACAGCCCTTGGTGGCACAGACGCTGCTGTGCCCCAGGGCACCAAGACTTGGCTTCTCCTGGGCACTGCTGGCCTTGCCAGGACCCTTGGCCATGTCCAGCACAGCATGTCCTGCGCTGTCCCACAGCTGCCCCTGTGTCCCTGCAGGCTGCACACTCCCATCTCGCTGTCCCCCTGGCTCTGCCCTGCCATTGCCAGCCCTGCCCTGACCTCTGCCCACCCTCACCCTCTGTGCCTTGGGACACACACACAAGCACTGAGCTCATCCTCCTTTGGCTGCTTCTCCCAGCACAGCCCTGCCCTTGCAGGGACATTTCCTCCTCCTCATGCCCCGTCTCCACCTGCCCAGCTGCTCTGTGGGACAGTGTTTGTCTCTCCTGCTGTTCCCTCCCTCCCTCCCAGGAAAGCTGCAGCATGTGGGACACGGCCCTTCCAGCAGCATCCCAAGCCCTCAGCCCTGCTGGGTCCGTTCCCCTGAGCAGAGAGCAGCAGCCTCCCTGTGCTCTGCCCAGGCTGCTCCTTTCAGCTCCTGGCACAGCCCCAGCCCAGCTGTGCCTGCTGCTGTCCCCTCCTGCGCTCAGCTACAGGCACAGCACAGCCCCAAGAGAAGCCCCGTGGCTGCAGTGAGCCCAGGCCCTGGGGCAGAGGAGATGGCCCAGTCCCTGTGCCAGCCAGGTGCCTTCTGCTGGGCTGGCAGAGACCTGGCAGGGCTGAGCTGGACAGCCATGGCCCAGCCAGGAGTCACGGGCTGAGCCAGCAGCTCCTGCTCAGAGAAGTGACCTCACAGTCCCTTCTCCAGCCATGCTTCTGCCCTTGGCCTGTCCCCTCCAGAGGCACAAGTGACCTCACAGCCCTTCACAGCCATCAGGTTCCCACCGGGTGGTGAGTTCCTGAGACACAACTGATCACGGGATCCTGTACCCAGCCAGCAGCCTCCTTTTTGTGACCCCAACCTGAGCAGAGAAACCTGAGCTTGTTTTATTGCTGAGCAATGAACTGAGAGAAAGGGGCAGGGGAACACAGACCATTTTTGGTGTTCAGTACTGAGATCTTTATCTTCCAAAGCACAGGTACTGCATCCTTTCCTCCCAGGATGTTTCTGGAGATTTTCTCCCAATGGGAAGTAGAGAATAGCTCTCCTTTGGTTTTGCTTTGCTGCTGCATGTGGCCTTTACTTTTTGATACTCCCACCTGAGAGCAGAAAAAGCTCTTACCCCCACACCTTAATCTGGTTTTTGTTGATCTATGCTTTTTTTCACCTTATTTTCTCCTGTAATCTTGCTGAAGAAGGGGAGTGAAAGAGCAGCTTGGTGGGCACCTGATGGCCTGACAGGTTTAACCCACCAAGGTCATCTTTCCCAAACCCTTCTCTTACAGGCAGCATTAGCTACATGAAGTTCCTGAAGGGCAATTTGGCATCACCCACAAATGAGTTGAAAATGTATTTCATCCCATTGTACATAGAGATACGAGTTGGGAGGTGGATGAGTTCAAGCTTTAGAGAAAGAACTGAAAGTTTCAGACACTGAGCTGCAGAAAGCTGCAACAGCAGCTCCATTTCTTGCACAGCCAACAGTGTCCAGGGTTCTGGGGGCACCACCTGGGCTTTGTGAGGGAACCTTTTTATAGGTGAGTGTTCTGTGCCCAACCTTCTGGACCTTTCTGGAAATGGGCTGGGGGCCTTTGAGGGCCTTTTGGTGGTCTCAATCCCCCTCTACTGGACTGACCCCCAGAGGACAGTTCATGGCCACTTCTTGACCCCACTTGCTCTGTCCTTTGTGTTGTGGTGTCACCATGGGCCAGAAGAGGGGAGTGGCCCCAGGAAGGTCCTGCCCCACCCCAGCACAGCCCTTTCCAGCCCCAGCCTGCTCTAACTCTCCTCTGGCTCTATGGCTCTCATGGCTGGAGGCCCAGCAGAACATGAACTCCTTGTTGCCTCAGCTTGTGCACCCAGCAGAGATGAGGAGTTGAGGGTGGGGATGAGGAGAGATGGGCAAAGGGGACACAAATTCACATGTGGATTGTGAAGCCACTCCTGCTCCAGGAGCCTGATTGGGAAGCAACTGGCCCTATAACTTGGGGACAAGATATTAATCACAATGCTGGCATGCCTGAGTGCAGTGGATTTCGGCATCATGCCCCTGAGGAAAGATTTTGGTCCAAGCCTGCATCCCTATTTCAGACTGTACATGAACACTGTGAACTTCTTCCCGCTCTACCTGGAACCGTGCAGCAGTGCAGAAGCTCAGCTATTACAGCCCTGCATGGGAGAGACTTGAATTCATCCAGGAAGTGTTTCCAAAGGCCTTGTGTGCAATCCTTGCTGCTTTCTTTGGTGATAATTTGTATCGTGGGGGAATTGCAATTCATTTGACTTTTCCAACATGTGTTTGCTGATGTCTGCATTTGGAAATGGAGAAGAGATTGTTGGAAGCTTGAAATATTGCAATGCTTGAACTTCCCTGCTTGTGGCCGGCCATTGCCTGGCTCAGCAGGCACCCAGCTGTGTTTGGACATGAGCTGCCCCAGCCAGACACGCAGCAACCGGAGCGCTGAACATCAGAGACTGGGCTAATGCTTTTCCCAGAGCACAAGGAAACAGGACAGTGTCTCTGCACAATCTAATTGTCCTGTGAAACTCAGCAGCTGATGGTGTTTTTGTGCTACTGCCAATCCCTTCCATGACAAAAATAATTTCAAGATTGAGTAACAGCTTCTGCCTCCTGACAGAGACCAAGTGTTGCCACCAGTTGCTCCAGATGCTCCTGCCAACAGCCACCTGCAGGAAGGAGCACAGACACCAATGCACCAATGATGGCTTTGGCTGCCCTGTGGCAGAGAAGCCCCATGGGGGCACAGGTCTCTGGGGCAGGAGATGGCACAGGCACTGCCAGGGCTCGGGGGGTGGTAGGTCTGCTTCGGCAGGGACTGTGCCACACCTGCTGATTTCAGTGCTCCCTGAGCCCCAGGGGTCAGAGCGGCATTGGTGCCCTGGCCCACATGTTCCTTGTGTGTGTCACATCCCCGTGTTGAGGATGGCCAGCAGCCGGGACTTGTCCCAAGGAGGCCGTGCCAGCTCCTGTGGAAGGCCCCGGGCCCTTCCCGCTGCGGCTGCGTCGGCAGCCGTGGGGGCTCCTTCTGCTGCCCTGAGCCCACAGAGCAGGGGAGTGTTTGTTTCTTGTTTGAGCTGTTCCTAAGGTTCCCGGCGGCCTGCCTTAGATGCTTGGGGCAACAGATTCCTTCCAACCTGGGCCACTTTGGGTGGGGTTGGGGCAGCCCCAGGGCAGGTGGCAGTGTGTGCAAGGGCCCTTTGTGACACGTCATTGTGACATAGGTGCTGGTGGCAATGCAGCCACACCACAGTGCTCGGAGTACTCAACGGGACAGGACGGGACAGAGCGGTGCCGTGAGGAGCCCCCGCACAGCGCACTCGTTCCTTGCTGACCCAGAGCTTTTCCGAGGCGTTTCTCCTGCAGGTGGCCTTGTGGCCAGACCACAGGGTTTGGTGACCTGTGGTCTTACCAAGGCTTTTGTTCTGCAGGTGCCCTCAAGGACAGACCGCAAGACTTGGTGGCCCGGAGCTTTTCCAAGGCACCTCCCATCCCTGAGGCCTGTACCCTCGAGGCCAGACCGTGGGACTTGCTGACCCCAATCCTTGACGAGGAGTCTGCTGTCCTTGTGGCAGGAGCCCTCGAGACCAGAGTGCAGGACTTGCTGTCCTGTAGCCTTCCCAAGACTTCTCTCTTGCAGGTGCCTATAAGGCACGACTGCAGGACTTGCTGACCCAGAGCTTTCTCAAGGCATCCCTCCTGCAAGGAGCCTTAAATCCCATCAGTGACATGGAGCAGAGACCTCCGAGCATGCCCAAGCTGGCCTGGGTGAAGGAGGAGGAAGAGGGCCCTGGAGCTGCCCCAGTACAGCAACCTGGAGAGGTGGAGCAGTTGCCCCTGACACAGGAGGGTAAGTGGCAGAGCAGGACCACAGGGCTGGTGCCTGCAGTCAGCCTGGCACCATCCCATCCCATCCCATCCCATCCCATCCCATCCCATCCCATCCCATCCCATCCCATGGATCCCATCCCATGGATCCAATCCCATCCCACCCCATCCCATCCTATTGATCCCATCCCATCCCATCCCATCCCATTCCATCCCATCCCATCCTATTGATCCCATCCCATCTCATCCCATCCCATCCCATCCCATCCCATCCCATCCCATCCCATCCCATCCCATCCCATCCCATCCCATCCCATCCCCTGGGGACATGCCCATGGACAAGACGGAAGAGGGGCCGGGGCTGCCCTCCCACAGCCATGCTCCATCCCCAGGGCACCCCAGGGCTGTCCCCGCCTGGGCAGCGCAGGGCTGGGCTGTGTTCTCCGGCCTCTCCCGCAGCCCCTCAGCTCTGGCTGCGCTCACTCTTTGCCAGATGCAGGCACAGACCGAACACAAGAGCAGGACCCCGCCCGTGGCCACTTCCGCAGAAAAGTGCAGGTACCTGCAGCTATCCCCACCTGGGCTGGGCCTGCTGTCCCTGCTCAGCCGAGCACCGCGCTTGGAGCACTCCATGGAACATCCCTCCCTTCTTGCCCTTCGTTTTCCTGCCAATGGCTTGCAAATTCATCAAGTGCGTTTGGCAGGAAGAGACCAGCGACATGGGCACTGCGTCTGTGGCAAACTCTGACATCAACAGTGCTGACCCCAGTGCCGTCCTGCTGGATTTGCTTGTGAAGAAAGGTGTCTCCATTCCAGAGCAAGTAAGCAGCCTGTGGCCAGGACTGGAGCCCCCCAGGAATTGCTTGGCCTCCCAAGCCACGCCTGCTGGTCCGTTGAAGTTTTTGAGGCCATCGCAGTGTGGTGGCAAGGGAAGCACTTCTCTGGGGAAGCTGGGGACGTTACTCCCTCTGGCAGCTTTCCAGCTCTCCCCGGGCCTTCTACAGGTGCCTGCCATGGTGAGGTACATCCACCAGTGCCTCCTGTCCAATGAGTCTGGTGAGCACAATCTGGACAGGAGCCTTCTGGAACTGACCGAGGCACACCCCACTGATGTCGTGATAACTCTCCTGCGCGTGGCCCCATCATGTGACAGGTACGGGGCCCGCCTGCCCAGAGGGCTCAGGGCTCCCCAGCCCTGTGGAGCCTGTCCCAGGTGTCTGACAAAAAGAGAGGTCCAGGGCCCTCTGGCTCCTCCATTTCCCAGCCCTGGCATGTCAGCCCCCGAGCCTGCTGCCATGCTCCCTCCCTGCCCCTCCCTGGCCTGTCCCCACAGTGGTGGATGGCCTGGGTGCTGCTGGTGAGGGGCAGTGGGCAGAGGCAGGGGTGGTGGCTGAGACTCACTTGACATGGAGCTTTGACCCCACAGAGCTGCTACAACCATGTGGAGGATGATCATGTCATCGAGCAGGACAGTGAAGCCGGTGCTGCTGACACTGCTCAATGTGCTGGGGAGCTGGCCAGAGCATAGCACGTGCACCTCTGATGGGGACAACACAGATGTCTTTGCCCTGGCTGTGAGTTCCCGGAACTGGCCTTTGCTCGCCCCCAGGTCGCCTTTCCAGCAGCTCTCCATCCTCCTTCCCCCACTGCACCTCCGTGCCTCCGGCACTGGGATGAAACCTGCACTAGGGGCAGGTTCAGGGGCACCAGGCCTGGTGCTCCCCCTGCGTCTCTCCAGCCTCTCCCTCCCACGCTCGGGCCCTGCCCCATGGACACCTTGGCACTGACCACTGTCTCAGGGTGGTTTGTCCTTTGCAGGCAACTGTGGTGATGTGGAAGTTCCTGCAGGTGCCCTGCTGCCCACGTGTAGTGACGGTGTATTTCCCTCGCCTCTTTGTGCATCTGCTCTTCCAAGTGTTCTTCAGCACAGTGGATATGCCAGAAGAGGTTGATACCTTCTGGAAGGGATGCCAGGAGCAACATGGCCTTGCCACCAACCCCAACAGGTGCTCCATGCCAGTCCTCCTGTCCCTCCCATGTCCCCAGGGCAGGAGCCAGCGCTCCCAGCGTGACCTGGGCTTTGCTCTGCACACAGCTTTGCAGTGCGCACCCTGAAGGCCCTGCTCTGCCTTCTCCAGTGGGAGGATGTGGTGGTGGCAATGGAACGCAAGTGTGGCTGGGACACACTGCTCTGTGCTGACACCCAGCACTATGCTGTGGGTGTGCTGGCCAGGTGAGAAGCCCTTCTCCCCACTGTCCCTGGCATTTGTGCCCTGTGCCCGCTGTGCCCCTCACAGCCCCTGTGGTCGTGGGCCAGAGGGCTTTGTCACCAAGGGATGGCCGAGCAGACTGGAAAAGGCCCAGGAGCAGCCACCTCCCAAAGGGCCCATGTCCTCTCGCAGGGTGGTGGGGAAAGAGCAGACCTCTGTGAGTCAGGCCTGGCAGAGGTTTGCCCTCTCACCTCAGGCTCTTGGTTCCTTTTCCCACCTCCAGCGAGATGCGCCGTGCATCCATACCCTTGTGTTCCCGTATTGCGCTGCACCTCCTCAGGCTGCTCAGCAGGGAGGAGTCACCCTTGGATCTTCCTGCCCTGGCGTTCCTTGTGGAGGTGAGCCTGAAGGGCAGTGCTGCCTCCCAGCTCTCTGCCCTCCTGCAGCTGCAGCTGCAGCTGCCTGCGACGGTGCCTGCGCCCTGTGCTGCTGCCTGGGCCCAGCCCTGCGTGGCTCCAGGCTCCTGCCGTCCGGCTCCCCCAGCACTGCGCTGTGCCTTTCAGACCCTGGGGTGCCTGGACTTGAGTAAAAGCAGTGACAGTGTCCTGCAGATCATGGCAAAGAACCTGCAGAGTGAGTGCAGGGAGAGGCATCGCCAGGTTCTCAGGGCCCTCGTCGCGCTCATTGAGGATCCCTCGATGGTGAGAAGGGGGCAGTGGCACAAGCCGTGCTGGCAGTGTGGAGCTGGGGAACGCAGTCGCTTGGGCTTGGCTGGGCTTCGGGAGCTGAGGCAGCTGCTCCCAGCTCTCCTGCCTCCCACTTCAGCTGCCTGAGTGCTTTGGGACTGCCCTTTGGGGTTTCACAGATTGTGTTCCACGCAGGCCAAAAGAATGTGGAGCCTGACCGAAAGGCTCATCCAGCTCCTGTGGGACACAGACGGAGACATGGTTGTGATGACACTCACCGTACTCAGATTTACAGTCTCGGACTGGGACATGATGATACCCAGCCCCATTGCCCTGCAGCTGGCTGAGGCGCTCCTGCCACTCTTTGACAATGTAAGGCTCTATGCCTCCAGCCACAGGCATTGGGTGCTGTCTGGACACTTTGTGCCCTGTGGATTTTCAGGCCTGTGCCCAGCTGTGCCTGGAGCAGTCGATGCTGAGGTCTTTTTTTCTTCCTTTCATACAGGACAATAGCCATGTGCAGCTTCTCTCCATGATCCTCTTTCAAGAAATGATGAATGCTTTAGTGGAAGAGGGAAAAAAGCCTTTCAAGTTACCTGTGCATCATAGCCTGCTCCCACTCTTCTTCCACTGCCATGATGAGAGCCAGGAAGTGGCAGACGTAAGGACTTAGGGGCTGCTGGTGTCCCCCCGGGAGGGGGCTCAGCTGCCTCCTGCCCTGGTGCCTCGCGGGCTGAAGCCTCCTGGCCTGGGCACACGGACACTGCTCCTGTGCCCTGGGCTGTGGTGCCATCTCCGTGTCTCTGCTGCTCTCCAGGCCTCTTGGTCAACGCTGCTTTGTGCAGCCAAGTTCCTCAAGAGGAAGGATCTGAAAAGGCTGGTGAAGAAGAAGGAGCTGTGGAAGTTCGGCGAGTGCCTGGTGAGGACAGCCTGGAAGCCCCAGCCTCAGCCTGGAAAAGGCACCTGACCACGGTGCTTAGTGTGTGGGGCAGGCAGCTGTGCCCCTGCCCACTGCTGCACCCAGGGGCCATGTGGGCTCTTCTCCAGGCTGCTCTGGCCCCAAGCCAGGTGCCGATGGAGCCCCGGCCCACCTGGGCCATGCACCGGGGCAGCACCGCAGCTCCCCGGGCAGCACCAGGCCCTCTGCCCCTCCAAAGGCCGGCACCAGCGGCTGCTGGCCGCGCCTCAGGGCTGTGCGGCCAGGGGAAACCAGGGCTGGGTGCAGGGAGAGCCCGGCCAAGGGGCAGAGCCCAAACCTTCCCTCCTGGCACTCTCTCTCCAGCTGGCAGAGGACAGGAGCCGAAGGGTCAAGCACCTGCACCAGGCTGTGCCGTACCTGGACAGCCCACAGGAGCCCCTGCGAGAGGAGGCCATCAGGTTCATTGGTGAGCCGCAAGCCCAGGCTCCCTCCCTGCCCTGCCACAGCTCGGGCCCAGCCCCGGCTGCTGCCCCGGCAGCGCCATCCGGGGCCGGGGCTGTGGAGCCCCGCCTGCCCTCGGCGCTGCTGCCGCCCTCCTGTCGCAGCCGTGCCCTTCCTGGGGCGGCAGGATGCGGCAAGGGCCCGGGCTGAGCCCTGCCGGCACAGGAGGCCGTGCGGCCCCAGGGTTGGCAGTGCCGCTGGAGGAGAGCTGTGCTGCTGGGGCTGTGACAGGCTCTGTGTCCCCAGGGATGGCCGGGCGGCGCTTGAGGGGGCAGTCAGGAGAGGTCCAGTTCGTCTGCACGGGTGAGTGAGGGCAGCGAGGCGTCACCAGGGCTTTTCGGGGGGAGCTGCAATCCCTGGGCAGGGAGCAGCAATCCCTGCCCGGCTGCGGAGGGCTCTGCTCCCTGTGTGGATGAGGGGCAGCTTGGGCAGAGCCCAGAGAGATTTTAGGGGCATGTGGGGGATTCGTGGCCAGCACCTTCCAGCTGATCCTGTTGGTCGCTGCTCCCTTCTGGCCATGGCGAGAGCTGGCTGGGATGGCCCGGGCAGGAGGGTCTCTTCGGGTCCCTGCAGATCCAGGCTCTGTGGCTCCTGCCCTCTTCTGTTTCAGCCCTCGGAAACATGATAAGTGACATCAGCCCTGCCATCTCAAATCTGGCTCTGCAAACACTTCACATCATCAGAGCACTAGAAGGAGGTCCCATCTCCATCTTCCCAAGGTTGCGAGATCAACTCCACAAGGCATGGAGGACACGGCCTCGTCTGTGGGGCTGTGGCTGGCTGTCCTGCTGGAGCTCTGTGGAGAGTTGATCTTTGAGGCTCTGGCTGCTGGGGCCACCTGAGCCAGTGGGACTTTTTCTTTTCTTTGGGATTCTTCTTTTCAGTTTCTTTAATATGTAAATATAGAATGTGTTCTAATACACAGACTCCCAGGATCTTTCTTTTGGTGCCCAGTGTCTGCCCCAGGTCAGGGAAGAGAGGAAAGAGGGTGCTTGTACTCAGCAAGCTGCCCAGGCATGCAGTGTGGAAGGGAAAGTGGCCAGAAGCCCCTTGGCCTTTGGTGGTTCTGCTGAAGCCTTAACGCTTCCGACACAGCGAGTGGGCAGAAGCCAGAGCCACAGGGATCCCTGTGAGGCTGGTGCCTGGAGATGGCCACAAGCCCTTTCCCACCCAGGAAGCACCATCTGTGTCCTGCCCGTGTGTTGCTGGTGGCATTGCTGAGGGCTCCCAGGTTCCTGTTGATCCAGGGCCCCTCTGGAGCTGTGTTGGGGCTGCCACTGCCAGGCAGGATGGCCAGGCTGGGGGAGACCCTGAGGGGACGGGGTAGTGGGAAGGCACGAGGAGGATGTGTGAGGGGTGGAGGACAGGAGGCCCCTGAGGGGATGGGGTGGTGGGAGGCCCTGAGGAATTGGGTGTCAGAGGCCTAAGCAGCCCCCAGGCAGCCACCTTGTTCCTGCCAGCCGGCTGCTCTGGTGCTTCCTGAAGGCATCTCCCTCAGCAGATGGTTGGACAGACAACCCAAAATCAGGCGTGTATCCCTGGTCCTGGCCTTTCAGAGCTGTGGGCCCAGGAATTGTGGGGCTGGGCATGTGCCCTCCCTGCCCTCGAGGCTGGGCCCAGCCCCTCAGCCTTAGGCCATGCACTCGACTGCCTGGCTATTGAATCTTTTTCCTGTTGTGGGGGAGGCTGAGCTCTGTGGCTTTTGGCAAGAGTGAGCAAGAAGAGCAGCAGCTTCGAGCCCGAGAGAGGCCCGAGCAAGGCCCTCTGGGCCAAGGGCATTCCTGGCATTCCCAGGGCATGGATCCGTGAGAGTGTGGTGGGCACCTTTATAAATGTGTGATAAATACATATTACAGTGTTGCCTTTTCGCAAACATTTATTGTGTGTATGGTTTTATTCTTTTTATATAGAAGTAGCCTTGTTATAAAGATAGAAGTATATAACAAATGCCTTTATTTCTGTTATTAACTAGATTTTGATATAGTAGTGAAATAACTAATAGAGGTAGTTTAAAAAGTTTATACTTTCACTAACCGCACTGCCTGCTTGACTGGATAACATCCAAAGAACAGCACAGACAAGACCTGCCACTGATACCTGACTATCAGCCATAACCAGATGCAAGAACCAGGGAGTAAAGCACAAACTGGAGACAATAACAAAGACTGAAAAAAAACACAGCCAAGAAATACACATGCTCTAAAAAGGCAGGACCAAGGAGGAGCAATGCAAAACAGTTCTTGGAACATGCAAAATAGTTTTGAGAGAAGTTTGAATATGCATGAATGCTTATGAATAGGCATGAAGCTGATGCAATACAAAGGGTATTTAAGATAACTCCTTCAATGGCAGGTGTGCTTCTTGGCTAAGGGCCAAGCACCCAGTGCTGTTCCTTTGCTTTATTGTCTTTGTCCCCTATTGCCTATTGCCACTATTTTATTAAGCTTTTAAATTTTAACAGGAAAGTAAACTTAGTTTTTCACAGAATACAAAAGCTTTGCAAAAACTATGAGCAAGACCATGATCTCCTTGGATCTGCATTGTCACCATGGCCAATGGGGTCTATGAGGTCGCCTACTGTCACAATGGATATTTGGTTCCATGGGGTCCCACAGTGTCACCACGGACCCTTCGTTCCATGAGTTTCCTCAGTGTCACAAGGGCTCCTTTGGCTCCATGTGCCCCAAAGTGTCACAGTGGTCTCCTTTTTCCTACAGCAACCAGCAGCAAACCCCACTGCCAAGGCCAAATGTCTGGGAAGAAGGAGGAAGGGGGGGACATTTAGACTGATGAATTTTGTCTTCTCAGGTCACAGTGACATGGG